>CM077006.1:66021795-68905960 GCA_039090855.1 Macrothele yani
TTAGCTGTGAAATCTTTTTCAGTCGGTGTCCTTTGACAAGACATTAAAAAATGCAGCTTGCCAAGGTCAGGGGATGTCTGGAGTATATTAGGGCAGTTATACTGAAGCAGTTTAAATCACTTAAAATTTCGCCATCACCATGCAAGCTATAATATCATTTTCTCCAAGAATAAGCTTTCTTTTTTAGTGTTTATTTAGAACAACCAATTTCTGATATTGATAAAAATTTTCTAATTTGTATTCATTGCAACAATAAATGTAAATTCAGCATGTTGACAGAGTATATTTTTTGACAGTACCATTTTCTCTGTATCATGATTTAATTAAAGTTATTTCCCCTCCCAGCCACCCCTAAAAATATTTAAGCAGTTGGAACATATGGCAGGTGCAACCATCTAAGATTCTAGGGAATAAATGTATGTGAATTTCTCGAATTCACTGAAATTTTGTTATGTAAAACGAATTCTTTGTTAAATTTAAGGAAATGGAGGGATACTTGTTACTTGTGCAAAATGGAGAGATATTTGTTACTCATGGGAAATGTAGGGATATTTGTTACTTATGGGAGAGTCCTTTGAGCGAATTTCTAAGAGAGTAGTAGAAACACACCATTTTGTAATTATAATTTAAAAGATGAAAGAGAGAAATTCCTTGTAGGTTACAAACTTAAAATTCATAAACAGGCTTATGACAGACAAAAAAACAAAAACAAAACGACACAAGCAAGCTAAAATTATGAAGAAATAGTAACTTGCCATAGAGATTGGTATCTATGGTTCCCTTACTACATACGTTGAATAAATACATACAAAATACACCTGAAAGCTTTTTTTTCTACTAGGGTTAACATTATCATAATCAGGTGTAAAACCCACATGAATGGAATTTTTTGCCAAAATTTCTGCCCCACTCTACTTAGCCTCCCTAATAGCCCACCCAGTTTTGAGCAGCTGGCGCCACTACTTTCCCCCTCCACCACACAGGTTTCTTACAAATGTCCAGGATTAGTGTACTCTTTGTTACTTTTAATTTTAAATATACCATATATTTTTGTTGATATTTTTCTAAATTTTGGACTAGATTCCAAGAAACAGAAAAAGGTCCAGAAGAAGACCACATGGATAAAATTTGAAAGCGTGCTGGAGTAACTCGGAGGAGACAGGCTCAAGGCAGACAGTTGTGGAAGGAACTTGGGGAGACCTTCATCCCGCAGTGGATTGATAATGATGAAATCTTTGTTGTTAGTTTTAAATACATACCATAAATCCTTGTTGTTACTTTTAATTGTAAACATACCATATCAAAACAGTCATTTAAACTTATTAAAATGTATGTTAAAACTGTAGACTCACCCATGAAGATTTATCAAGAATTTATTAGTTTTTATTACTCATTTAGACATACCAAATATTAAAATAGTAAACAAGTTTTTAAAAAAGGCCAATGACCTAGGTGCTTTGTATACAATACTGGATCAATGTGTTGCTTACATCTTATTTTATCTATATACACACATTCCAAATATTAAGCTTGTGACCTAAAATCTGCCCAATTTACTACCCGTAAAGAAGAGGGAGCCATATAAAGGCACTTCCACATTAATATTTTTTGTATGTACTTCATTATTTATCTTTTACATGTACAAAATATTTAAATGGTAAATTAAAGTTTACTAAAAAGGTATATGCTGCCCAGGTTTTAAGAGACCCACGGTTTTATTTCGGTTAACTAAAATTACAGCAAATATGAATTAGGGCAAATGCAAGTATGTATGTCTAAAATGTTCATGCATGCATGTATGTATATATATACATGCAGACTACAAAGAGAGATTGCTGTTAAAATGTCCAAGAAACTGTTCCCAAGTCCGTTATTATGAGTACCGCTTATAGCGAGAATCCCACTGTTACATTAACAAATTGACGGTGTCAAAATGCACCATCAATTTGTTAATGTTAAGGATAAGAAAAATCTTTGTGTATTACAAGTGGTAAATCTAAGGAGCTCCCGCTATAACGAGAGATTTTCATGGCCAATCTTTCTTCTTTCAAAGAATTCCAACATATCCTTTCCCTGAAATTCCAGGAAGTTGTAGGGAGATAAATGCATACAGCTGCACACAGAGATGAGTCACCAGTGGTTAGTCTGCTTTGTTTAGATGCTGTCCTCTCACTTTCTCCCACTCGTCTCCACAAGGGTGGGAAGTAATAAATTTTTTTTTTTTTTGCATGTACGTTTTCTTTTTCTAAATGAAGAATAAAAGGAAAGGTTGTCTTTGGAAACAAAGTTAAAAGTTTTGTGTGAATGTGAGAAAAGTTTGAAGTCGAAAAGTGAGATCACAAGAAAATTTGGTCTTGCATCATCAATGCTGTTTACAATTTTAAAGAACTAAGAGAAGATCAAGGAGGCGGCTTTGCAGAATAACGCACCAATGCAACCCATGAAGTTACACAATGGTGAACATGAGGAATTGGAGGAAGCATTATTTACATGGTTTTGCCACAATTGAGACAAAAACATTCCTGTTGATGGACTGATGATAAAAACTAAAGCTAATGACGTAATAATCAGAAAGGCCAAACACTTACCTAAAAGTTCTTGGCTTCATTCCTGTTATACACTTCATGCACGTTAACATCTTGTTATGCAACTGGTCTTTTAAGGCTAAAACTTTCACCATATCTGCTCACAGGTTGTTGTTACTACTGTATAATTCCTCAGGTCATGAAACATTCATATTTTCTTTCACAGGACAGTAAAAGACGCTGAATTCTGACTGCTGTTTGACATGTGTGATAGCTCATCAACACTATAGATGCAGACTCACTATTACGCGAGTGTTGTCGACTTTCATTATGCCCCCCTTTTTTTGTATTTTAATCCCTCACTCACTCCTCCCTCAGCAACTTGCCCGTAAAATTCACAATTCCAAAAAAACAGCACTCAATTCTAAAACACATACCCATACAGCTAATAAATACTCACATACATCACACCCATATTCAATTCAATACCTATTTCCCTCCTACACTTTACATACCTCGTACTAACACATTTACATACAATATCCAGGGTGTTCATAAACTGTTTTGACAAAAGAAGAGGGGTGATAGTACCCATCAAGACGAACAATATTTACAGTGGAACCTAGGGTCGCATTCCACTCTTGAGCGTCAGAAAAGAGTAACTTCGAAATACGTCCAACAAGCACAAGTCGTCACCTCAGATGTCATTTCTTTCGTGCCGGAGAAGTAGCACATCGCCAGAACATCACCATCAAGCATTTACCGTATGCAAATTTCCAGAGAAAAGACTCAGCATCTACAGTTGCAGCTGATTGGCTTATCAAGGTGCACTATGACACTTCCTGAATGCCACATATCTCGCACGATGGATTGGACGTGGTGGACCTGTGGCATGGCCTCCACGCTCACCGGATTTAAACCCACTAGACTTCTTCTTCTGGGAGCACATGAAATCATTGGTGTATGAGACGCCTGTGGACTCTGTGGAAGATCTCGTTGCGAGAATCGCTGTTGCAGTGGACAGGATAAACACAACACCAGGAGTCTTCGTGAGGGTGCGCCAGTCTTTCATTCATTCACCAGTGTGAGTTGTGCAACGGCACTCATGGCCGCCACTTTGAGCATCTACTTTGAGTCTGTCCCTGATCTCCATAAATGGGATTGTGCAACTTATGATGTCGTTAATTCTCTTTCTTTGCACTGTTGAAAGTTCAACTTAGACATCTAACTTTACTCTTTTCTGACACTCAGAGTGGGATGCGACCCTAGGTTCCATAGTAAATATTGTTCATCTTGATGGGTACTATCACCCCTCTCCTTTTGTCAAAACAGTTTACGAACACCCTGTATATACAACACATTCATACCCTCATTAAAAACCACTATCTACATAATTACACTATTTACATTTTACGGCAGTCAGACTACTGTCAACTATGATTTACATAGCGTTCCATTTGCCTCATACGCCGTAAGTTCCCTGCAGCAACCCTAACCTCATTCGGCCAGTCACAAACAAATGAGGTTAGGGTTTGCTGCAGGGTGCTTACGATGTACGAGGCAAATGGAACGCTACGTAAATCACAGTTGACAGTGGTCTGACTGCCGTAAAATGTAAATAATGTAATTATGTAGAAAGTCGGTTTTAATGAGGGTATGAATGTGTTGTATATATTGTACGTAAATGTGTTAGTACGAGGTATGTAAATTGTATGAGAGAAATAGGTATTGAATTGAATATGGGTGTGATGTATGCGAGTATTTATTAGCTGTATGGGTATGTGTTTTAGAATTGAGTGCCGATTTTTGGGAATTGTGAATTTTAGGGGCAAGTTGCCGAGGGAGGAGTGAGTAAAATACAATAAAAACAAGAAAGATGACACCGAATTTTCGGGTGTAATAAGCATGTCTTTTTAATCCGTTCTGACGCAAATTAAGTTTCATCAAAGCTATTCAAAGGCAATGGAACCCGTATGGAAAACAATAGTATCTGACGGAAGAAAGAAGTTTTCCAATCGGGTCTTTAATCCCTCAGATATTGGTGTAAACGGAATCTTGAGCTTACGAACTCTTAGAAACAGAGTTATCGACAAAAATAAGATGTGACTTTACGTCCCCTGGTGGGAAAACCATGCATTATTTTAGGAAGAAAGTATTCTCAAAAGGTTTATCCATATGAGCGGAATCGGTCCACGAAAAAAAAATTTAGTCGAGTTTTCAGGAGCCCAGATTTTGCTACAAATACATCAGAAGCAGAAATTAACACTTATGACCCCTGGTGGCCAAACCTATCTTTACAAAACATTAGAAATTATGTGAAAAATATTTTCCATCAGGTCTTGTATGCGATACAGGAAGAATTTTTCAAATCGGAGTTTTAGGAGCAGAAAACGCAATTTACCTTTATGCGCCCTAGCGGAAAGTCTTAAATGATTTATGTGAAAATTTTGAATTTATAGGAAAAACATTTCGCATCGGAAACACTATCCAACAATGAAGGAATATTTCAAATTGGACTTTTAGAAGTAGAGATATTGACAAAAATAAGATATACATCTACGCCCTCTGACGTAGAAACCATGCATTATTTCAAGAAGTGTTCCTAAAAAGTTTGTCAACATGAGTAGCATCGGTCAACAAAAGACTTTTTTTCAATCGAGATTTTAGAAGCTCATATTTTGCTTCAAATACATCAGAAGCGGAAATTACGACTTACGCCTCCTGGTGGCCATACCATTTTTTTTTTACAAAAATTAGAAATTATGTGCAAACGATTTCCCATCAGGAGCTGTATCCAGTGCAGAAAGAATTTTTCAAATCGGAGGTTTAGAAGCAGAGAAATAGTGGGAAACACAATTTACCTTTACGCCCCCAAGCGGAAAGTCTATGAATTACTTGAAAATTTTGAATTTATAGGAAAAACATGTCCCACTAGAAACACTATCCAACAAAGAAGGATTTTTTAAATCGGACTCCTAGAAATCGAGATGTTGACAAAAATAAGATATATGTCTACGCCCCTGGCGCAGTAACCATGCACTATTTTAAGAAGAAAATGTTTCTAAAAGGTTTGTCGACACGAGTAGTATCAGTCTACAAATGACGTTTTTCTCAATCGTGAATTTAGAAGCTCATATTTTGCTGCAAATACATCAGAAGCGGAAATTAAGGCTTACGCCCCTGGTGGCCAAACCATTTCTTTACAAAAATAAGAAATTATGTGAAAACGATTTCCTATCAGGAGCTGTATCCAGTGCAGAAAGAATTTTTCAAATCGGAGGTTTAGAAGCAGAGAAATAGTGGGAAACACAATTTACCTTTACGCCTAGCGGAAAGTCTATGAATTACTTGAAAATTTTGAAATTATATGAAAAACATGTCACACGGAAAACACTATCCAACAAAGGAGGAATTTTTCAAATCGGACTCCTAGAAGTAGAGATATTGACAAAAATAAGATATACATCTACGCCCCTGGCGGAGAAACTGTGGGATATTTTAGGAGGAAAATATTCCGAAAAGGTTTATCGATGTGAGTGGCATCAGTCCACGAAAAAATTTTTTCAATCGATATTTTAGAAGCTCAGATTTTATGGCAAATACATCAGAAGCAAAAATTAACACTTACGACCCCTGGTGGCAAAAGTATTCTTTACCAAAAATTCGAAATCATATGCAAAAGATTTTCCATTAGGAGATGTATCCACTGAAAAAAGATTTTTCAAATCGGAGTTTTAGGAGAAGAGTTATCGGAAAAAATGTAATTTACTTTTACGCCCCTAGCGGAAAATCTATGCGTAATTTGAAAAGGAAACTATACCTAAAACACTCTTCGACATAAATGGAATCGAAAGATAAAAGAATTTTTTCAATCGGATGTTTAGAAGCAAATATGTGGATTAAAATGTAATTTTGAATTCAACATCATCTGCATTTACGCCCCCTAGCGGCAAAATTGTACATCATAAAAAAAAACTGAAATGAAGGATCATCATTCGCATATTTCAAGCTTCCGAATGCAAAAAGAATTTTTCAAATCGGACTAATACTAGGGGTGTTCAAATGAAAAGGTACGAAATGTCATAAGAACGTAACCGTTAACATATTTGCCTATGCCGCTATGGGAGAACGTAGCGACACATCTAGGGATGCGATTGGAGTCGCCGGCGTGGATCGGAGCATGCGCAGGAGAGAGCAGAGGCTCTTATAAAGAGCGCCGTCTAATTGACGCGGCAGTGCGCGTGAGGACAGGATGGCATTCACATTGCAAAATTCGACGATTGAGGAGCAGCGAGGCGTTATCCGATTTCTGACAACGGAAGGTGTTAAACCGGCCGCTATTCATCGCGGAGGGTGTGGTTCTGCTCCATGATAACGCGCGTCTACACGTCTCCAGGGTCACACATGTGGAACTGGCCAAGTTCCAGTGGGAGCAGCTTGACCATCCGCCCTACAGCCCAGCCATGTCGTCCTGCGATTTCCATGTGTTTGGTCCCCTGAAAAAACATCTGAAAGGGAAGTGCTTCCACTCGGACGACGAACTCAAGGACGCTGTGCAGGACTGGGTCTCGTCACAGCCACAGGAATTCTGGGAACAAGGAATCCTTCGGCTCGTTAATCAATGGGATCGTTGTGCTACGGCCTATGGTGTATACTTTGAATAAAGTCTTCATTTATACCCACAGTGTCGTTTCGTACCTTTTCATTTGAACACTCCTTGTAGTTGCAGAGATACCGTGGGTACAGACTGACGGACAAACTGATAACAGAAGCACTATCTTTTTTTACAAAAGACGTGCTAAAAAAGGGGGGGGGCGTAATGAAAGTCGACAACACTCACATAATAGTGAGCATGCGTCTAGTATTGATGAGCTATCACACATGTCAAACAGCAGTCAGAATTCAGCGTTTTTTAGTGTCCTGTGAAAGAAAATATGAATGTTTCATGACCTGAGGAATTATAGTAACAACCACCTATAAGCAGATATGATGAAAGTTTTAACCTTAAAAGGCCAGCTGCATAACAAGATGTTCTCGTTAACAACAGGAATGAAGCCAAGAACTTTTAGGTAAGTGCTTGGCCTTTCTGATTGTTACGCCATTAATGACTTGCACGTAAATAGTGCATTTTTTGGTGTTTATTGCCTATGAAGATGCAAATAATATGATAAAGCTAATGAATTAAACGTCGAAATGAAGATTGAGAATTTTGGTTGTTCGGATGGTTGGCTAAACCGATTTAAGACTAGAAAAGGGATTTAAATGCAAAAATTAATTGAAGAGTCAGCTTCTGTTAGCAAACAAGTGGTTCAGGACTGGTCTCCTATCCTTTCAAAAATTATAGTTCAATACAATGCAACAGACATTTACAATACAGATGAAGTGCGTTGTTTTAACTTGTTGCCTGACATGACTTAGTGGTAAAACACGATCCATATAAAAGGAGGAGAATGTAGTAAAGAATGTTTTAACTTTTCTTTGCTGCACCAATATGGATGGTAGTCATAAATTGAAGCTATTAGTGATTAGAAAATCACAAAGGCTGTGCTGCTTTGCTAACGTGCACAAAGATGCTAATAAGAAGGTGTGGATCACAATGCAGTTATTTACCAAATGGGTGAAGACTTTCAACGTTCAGATTGGAATTGAGAACAGAAAAATAGCGCTATTCATGGGTAATTTTTCTGCACACCCAAGTCCCAAAGATGTTCAATTGGATAACATTGAACTGATATTATTGCCACTTAACTGCACTAGTGTACTTTAGCCTCTTGATCAAGGAGTTATCAAACTAATAAAGCAAAAATATAGAATCATTCTGGCAAATGACAGGATCAGGCGGACGTCATCAGATGATAAACCAGTGAAATGGAATGTCCTTGTGGCTTTTATTTTAAAGCTCTTGCAGTTGCATGGAATGAACTGCCATGAAAACACATTAGGCATGCTGGCTTCATTACCAAAAATGATTTGAATAAGAAAATTGTTGCAGACAAACCTGCAAAACAGGAAGCAGCTGGATGGAACATCATCGCCAAAAAGATGGGAGTGCCATTTAGCTTTCGAGACTATGTCAATGCTGATGCAGATGTAATACCCTGGAATGATACGTCTGATACAGAAATCATGGAATCAAAAAGCTCAGAAGAAGATAGAAATGAAAGTGTACCACGTCAGCCAGAACTCATGCAAGCTTCAAATACAATCGGACAATTTTATAGTGCATCAAATGCATGTGAAATATCATATTTCATTTATCTTTCATTTCTAATTCCATACTACATGGGAACAATGGCACACAGAACAGCACAAGGGCTTCTGTGAATCTTGAAGAGGTGCCAGCTAGTTCTGTGTGACATTGGCAAAAAGACCCCAACTTACTGAGATTTTGTTCCAGAATCCTTGGGTTAAAGGTCCCTCACACTGATGCACTTAAATGATTAAAAAGACAAAAAGAAATGCAAAAACTGACTCAAGTGTGGGATATGGTGGGCCTACCACACTTGAGAAGGATGGTGCACCACTGTATCGACCTGAAATTGAAAAAAGGCAAATCAGAAAAAGATCTCGGCTGAGTGAGTGCAAGATTAGTGTATGGAATGCTAGAGGCATAAATGGCAGAATGAACGAGGTGATTGAAGAGATGAATAAGAATAGATTGGATGTGCTCTGTGTGTAAGTGAAACCAAAAAGAAGGAAATTGGGATAGAAGTGAATGCAACAGTGAGTGTGTGGTCTGGCGTATTAGATAATGTGAGAGTACAGGCTGGTGTAGGTGTGATTTTACGTGAAAACATGAACAACTTGTTTCACTATAGTTGCATAAGTGAGAGAATTCTTTGGATTTCTTTGAAAGTGAAACTTCAGAGAATAGTAATTGTTGTAGTGTATGCTCCTTGTGACTCGAAACCTTCTGATAGGAAGGAAGATTTCTGGAATGAGCTGAAAGCTGTTTCGAGCCAGTTTGGGGCTAAAGAGAAAGTTATTATAGCAGGGGATTTCAATGCTAGAGTACGTGTGCATAATGCGACTTCTGACAATGTTCTGGGTAAGTTTAATGATCCTTGTGTGAATGATAATGGTGAAAGATTAATTGAACTCTGCATTGAAAAAGGTTTGTATGTATCTAATACGTTTTTCAACCACAAGTATATCCACACATATACTTGGGAAAATCGTACTCTTGGTCAAAAGAGTGCGACAGATTTTGTTGTCTACAATCAGCGTCTCAAACACTTAGTTGGTGACACTCATGTGATGAGAGGTGCGAATGTTGGTTCTGATCATTACTTGGTAGTGTCACGAGTGAAGCTGAATGTTGGTTGGAGGAATAGGAAGAGGCCCAGGATGGAAAGAATAAAGGTTGAAAGGCTCCCTGAAGATCATCAACTTTATTCTGTACTCAGAGAATGACCGAAGGAGCTGAAGTCTTGTGAGAGGGATGTATAAAAGAAGTGGGGATGTTTTAGGAACTGTGTTGTCACTGCTGCTGTAGATGTCTGTGGCACCACAATAGTGGGTAACAATAGAGGTGATGCTTGGTGGAATAGTGAGATTGAAGAGGCAGTAAACCAGACCTTAGAAATTTCTGGATGAACGAACTTTTTCCTTTTGATGTTGTCCCAAATTACAGAAATTTTAAGATTGCCATATTACTTCTTATGAGGTTCAAAGCAATTTTGGCAACAGTAATCACCCATGCCGTACATTTATGAGCCTTAAAATTTGCCAGAATCAATTAATGATTCTGCAAGAGTTCAAATTTCTGCTATATTGAATATAATTTACGATGGAAAAAGTAGTTTTCACATGAACATTCAAAATCAATTGCACAATTTGTGTGTAACAAAAATTTCAGTCACTGTATAAAAAAAAAAAAAAATCAAATTTATGGTCAGTCCTTTTAGCATGGAGCTTTTCAAAGAATATCCACAATTTTTTTAAGATAATTATTATAGTGATGGATTCTTTTCAGATTGGATGTTTTTTGTATTTTCTTTTCCTCTCTCCTTTGCCGGAATCATGGACTGATGCAATTAATGATTCTGTAAGTGATAAATTCGGGACACTGTGGACTTTCTGATTAAACATCTAAAAAATTCTGGACATTGCATAAAGAACAGACTACAATGGTGATGTGATGTTTTGGTGAAGTGATCTTTCGGTGAAATGATCTTTTTGGCAAAATGAGCAATACCCATTTAATCTTATGGGAATACAGATAAGGGAGACAAATGTTTAAAAATGTTTCACACTGAAGATTTTAGGTTTTTCAGAAAAAAGCATACAATATGTTTCAATTTTCTCTTTGCTTTTATTAACAAATTATCTTTAGGAGAAACTAAAAAAATTATTGGTCCAGCAAAATATATGTTAAATGCAGAAGCAAAGCAATTATTTCTTTAGACTTGTTTTTCATTAGTTTACAATTGTATGAAGTTAATAAGAGGTAAATTGCTGGGGTGATAAGAGCTGGGAGAAATGTTGTTGAGAATTTTTGGAATCAGCAGAAAGATTACATTAGTTTTTATGTTGAGAGAAATGGACTACAACACATAACTGAAATAAAGGCAGTAAAGAAAGAAAACCACGTTTACCGGCTGGAACAAATTAACTCGTGGTTAGCAAAATTTAGTTTCAATCAGCTGGAACGAATGTATTCGCTGTCTGAAAAGTGTGTCGAACGCATCTTAAAAGAGTGAACTTGCTTGTCAGAGAGCAATGCTTTCTCTTAGCTTCTCAAAGTGGTCATTTAGAGGGATGACTGACACTAAATGACCACTTCTTTGTTTTTCAAATTGGTTATTTAAGAGGATTGACAGTAATCCTTTCCAACTAATTATCTGCTAAAAGGGCTGTAACAATGTCGACTAACCTAAGAAAAGAAAGAGGGAAGATGTTTGAGGCACTTGTTTCTACCCATTAGGACATTGTCACGGGAACAAGCCACTCCCCATTATGTCTAGGGTCATGCAGCAGAGAACAGAGGCCTATGGAAGCGAGATTTTTCACTAGCGACAAGTTTATGTTCGATACTGCCGACATGGAGAAGTAAAGGTATTGTTTTCTCGTAGCTTTCGTAGAATCAAGTCGCTATGTGAACAATTTCTGTTTGGGAAGCTTAAAAAAGTTTGGGCACCATTTGATTCAGAAACATCGGCCGCTTAAAGGGTTAAGTTATGTAAAAAAGTATATGTTACATGGGAGCTCTCAAACAAGGTCTTAGGTTCTTCTTCAACCGAGTTTGGATGGAAATTACTAGGTTGTTGCCAGATCACCATTTGGTTCCTGTAAATCAAATGAAGTTCTGGCAACGACCTAGTCATTTCCCACTAAAGACCTAGTTCAAAACCTTCCACAAAAAAAAAAAAAAAAAAAAAAAACCTACCTTCCAATATACACTGTCTACTAACATGTAATTGGACACCTTTATTCACCTTCAATAGTTGGTGGAGCCTCCATGAGCGGCGATTACAGCTGCGACCCTCCGGGGCATACTCTCAACCAGGCGTTGTATGATGGCTAGCGGTATTTTCTTCCATTCGGCTTGGAGAAGACAGGTTCGTTTCTTCACCGATTTCGGACGATGGGGCACTCCTTAAGTCGACGCTCCAACTCGTCCCAGAGGTGCTTGATAGGGTTAAGGTCGGGCTCTGTGCAGGCCAGTCCATTCGATTAACCCCATTGTCACCATACCAAGCCATGATGGACCTCGCAACATGACAGGTGGCATTGTCATCCTGAAAGTAACATGGATCCACCCCGTAAAACTGCCATAACGTAGGAAGCACATGGTTATCCAAAATGGTGCAGTAGGTCTTGGCATTAAGTCTACCAGGAATTGCGACCAAGGGTCCCATGCCATACCAGGAGAAACACCCCCATAGCATAATTCCACCGCCGCCGAACTTCAAAGTTGGAACAATACATTCCGGCAGGAGGCGTTCTCTAGGCAGACGCCAAACCCAGACCCTGCCATCCGAACGGTAGAGGATGAACCTTGATTCGTCGCTCCAGAGAACCTGTTTCCACTGTTCAACAGTCCACTCTCAACGTTCTTTGCACCACATTAATCAAGCAGCGCTATTGGACTTGGCGATCAAAGGCTTGTGGGTGGCAGCATGTCCATGATAACCGAGCAGATGGGCTTCCTTACGGATGGTATTCATCGAAAGAACACTCCCGGATGCCTGTTGAAACTCCTCGCGGATGTGGCCCATCGATTTGGTGCGGTTCTTCCGAATTTCTCTGGCCAGAACCCGGCGGTCTCTAACTCCCAGTTTTGTGGGTCTGCCGGGTCGGGGCACATTCCGACAGTCACCTCTCATCTTCCACTTGCCAATCACGTAGGCCACTGTCGATTTTGGGTACTTCAACACGCTGGATCGGTCACGTATGGATCGGCCATTTCTGTGATACACGACGATTACACCTTTCTCGAAATCAGAGAGCTCCGAACTGCGTGGCATCTTGCATGCGACTGGTTGCGTTCTCGTTTCCCACACGATATTTAACGGCCGCCGCCGTGACGTTTATCAGGACCGCAGATATCGTCGATTGCAGGGGTGTCCAATTACTTGTTGGTAGATAGTGTACCTTTTTTGCAACTTAAGCATGATTATCGATTTTTCTTTACAGCCATAGTTTTATGGTATTAAATCTGAACTCAATACTTTAGTTTCAAGTCATGAGTTTGAGGACAGGCTGGGCATAGAGAACTAACATCACAGAAATTAATGAATAACCTTCCCAAGTGCATGGAAAACACAAATGTATTATTTTTGGCATTGAATCACCTTAATTTCACTGTTCTCCATGTAGTTATCTCATCACAAAACTTGAAAATACACTGCCCAGGAGCAGGAATTGAATCTTCACCCCCTGATTTCCATTTAATTATGCTACCATTAGATCACCGGTAATTTTCAAGCATTCTGAGGAAATCTTTGTGGGGAACACACAAATGAAGGTGATTCAGAGCCAAAAATAACATGTTTATGTGATTGCTATGTACTTTGGGAGATTATTTCTCCACTGATTTCAAAGAATTGGAAAATTTATGAGAAGGCATTTTAGCTTCACCTAGTGCAAATCTGAAATTTTGGATTCTTATGATTCAATTGCATAGCTTTAGTTGATTGAAAGTCTGTTGTCCTTGGGTGGTGTAATGGTAGCATATTCAAACAACAATCAGGAGATGTCAATTCAATTCCTGCTCCAGGGCCATGTAATTTTCAAGTTATCTGAGATGGCTACAGGGAGAACAGTGAAATAAAGCCAATTTCATGCCAAGCTTTAAGACTTGGCACAGAAATTAATGCTTTAAGGTTATACATAACCTTAAACTCCAGTAGATTGCCATCAATAAGAGATTTTACTATATAATATATCACAAGATGGAACATAAAAGTGTAACAAAAGTTATTCATATCTATGACATTCACTACATTTCTACTACAAAATGTTTCTTGCTGTATATCGTGCATCAACTTGAATGCAGAAACAAACTGATGAGAAATGAATTTCAACTTTCAGAATGCAAATAATCTAAATTGTGATCAGAACAAACACCACAGTAAACTTTACACAATTTCGTATGTAATGCTTTAATACATTAAATAATTTCTACAAAAAATACATAACTTTAGGTGTAACACTTAAACTTATAGCAACTTCTGTTTCACACTGGATCTTCATCATAGCAAATCACATTCATGATGTTGAACTAGGACAATCTGCAAGAAAAAAATATATATATATATATATACAGAAAGAAAATGATGCAGACATCTGGGTCGGCTTTTTATCCTGAAGGCTATTATGCATCAACTAAGTAACAATTTATGTTGGTTATATGTTGAACACAATCCTGATTATGGTTCTACTTGGTGATTGATCGGTTTAATTATGAAAATCATTCATTTCTCAAAATTGCTATTATTCAATGCTTTCAAACAGTACCTTTGAAATAAAACACTCAAATTGAAATAACACATATTGTACAAAAAAGGACACAAATTTAATATTTTTCCTTTGGCAGATTTTAATGTGCTCTTTCAGAAAAAAAGGGGGAGAGGGGGAGTGGGGATACTTCTTTGGATCCTTCAAAAATTACTTAATTTTATGATTCATACTATCATGGAACATACATGAACATGCTAATTGTAGCCTAATTTAATCAGTCTACCACTTTCACTGTAAAACACTAATACATCTTCCCCTACCCCACAAGAAAAACTGTGTTTATCACTTTGATTTTCTTTAGTCTGAATTCAACTTCAAATGCAACCAGTGGTGTGTGTCTATAGGGCATCAAATTTGGAAAGCATAAAAGATCTCCTCTGCCTTATTAATCTGAGTTCAATGCTTGCTTATTACTTAGGTACCAGCCACTCCATGATGTCTGGTTTCATCAATTAAATTTTAAAGAAATACAGGCTTACATTTTGATAACCTATCCTCCTTATACAAAAATAGTGATTTGGGTCAAATAGTAAAAACATATACAGCACGTCATGTTACAGGTAATCAGAGAAAGGTATCTGATAAAATCTAAAGACCTCGTGACATTTTCCCTTGAGTGCTTCTTCATATCTTTGGAATGCGTGTTCCTGGGCTCTTTGTTGTGGAGTAAGATAAAAGGACATGTACTATGGATTTGTGGCTGCTGTTTTTTGTTTTCTTGCCTGTTGTGTAGCTTGTTGCTGGCCTGCTCATCCATTTCTTTTCTTTTGTTTGGGGATCTGCTGACCCTGTAAGAGCGATGCATCTGGAAGAGCAGATACTGACGCTGAAGTGGATTTTTGCTTTCATGTGAGCATCCATGCAGCAGAGTGGGATGTGTGTCAAGTTGCTGCTGGTGTTACTAATTGGTTTGTATTGGACTGACTTGGTAGACAGCTTCCTGCCTATGCTATCTGCTTCATGTTACAGTGGATTACATCTGCCTGCCAGTGAGTGTCTTATGCAGAGTGTGATGTGTGCAGAGTTGCTGCTAGAACTGATAACTGTTTTGTGTTGGACTGACCTCATTGATGGTTTCCTGCCTATGCTATCCACTTTATGATACAGTTGGCTCTCACCTGTCTGTCGGTGAGCGTCCATGCAGCAGTGGTATGTGCGCCCAGATTCCGTGGAGACTTATAATTTTTCCATTTTCTGTTTATGCCTTTTCTGTGGGGTACAGCTACTCAAGGTAAATGTGATATTTCATTTGAAAGCTCATATTTTTGTGAAATTAAACAGTTTGAAAAATTTAAATTGTGAAGTAAAGTTTTTGAGCATCGTCAATATTGGAATTTAATTAACATGTGTACGAGCATCGTCGATATTGGAATTTAGTCCTTCCTGAGGGGATTGAGCTAGTAGGGTTGGACCATTGCAAGCACTTTGTGATGTCCTTCAGAGTTAGGTCAGTAAAGTAAGAAAAATTGGCAATGGAACAAAATACTAATTTATCTTCTTACAAACTTAGCACTAAGCAAATGGCACATTTCTCTGCTTTTCCATGCAATCTTGCAATGATGGTTTCTTTGTTAACCTGAACAAGCAAATCACACTATTCACATTAAAAAAAAAATAGAGCTTCAAAATATTCTTCTAAGTCTTGAGTGTGCTTTTGATTAGCCTCAGTTTAGAAAATGCTCTTTCACCAGAGACAAGTCAATGGTATGGTGAGAAGATATTTTTGAACATTATGAAGTTGTTGGTTTTGTAAACAAAACATGTTGCATTCACTCAAAATTCTAAAGGTGCAAAACAAACAACAGTTACCACAACACTTCATTTCTTTCTTGTGGAAAGTTTTTATTCACCATTTTTTCAATTCTTTCTCATTCAGCATACAGCATTTATCGCTGTTGGTTAGGACCATCAGTTTATGTCTTTGCACATGTCTGAGAAAGTCATATGCTCTTCCCTTCACACAATCACACTGAACTATCAGGTATCAAAACATTCCTGATCTGCATAAAATTCTGAGTGAGCCAAGAAGAATCGCTGCTCCATGCTAACAATGATGTTATCCATACACAGCAGATACACAGAATTTCTTTTTCTATGTCTTTCCCATGGCCTTAGTTTATCACAGGCTTCCTGTACAGGAAGTATCAAACTTTTTTAGTGGGGAGTTCTGTTTGCACATGTGAGAGCCATTTGAACTCTCCTCATCTGCAGCAATTTTATTATCTTTAGACTCAATACTACACAACTTTTAGCTCAATAAAATCCTGTTCTAGGTCTATACATCGCTGCCATCTCGTCTGGAGCTTCTGGGTGGCTTTATGGAGCCATTCTTTAGGGGAGCTGCCACAACACACACGGGCAGCCAACTGTAGTGCTTCTTGAGATAGAAATTACTGACTGAGTAGTGTATCCTTCATGTTGATGCCCAATGGTGCCAAGTCAAGTGTACAGGAAGGATGAGACAATACAGTGAACTCTAGTGATGCAAATCACATGTTTTCCAGCTGGTATGTGAGCACACACAATCTATTGTGTGCTGCAACAGAACTTTGCATGACCATTTATCCTGCTGTCATTGCTGGATTCTGTGCATAAATTTTGTAGATGTTTCACAGTAGCTATCATCCTTGATTGTCACACCATAAAGTGGCAGCAATTTGCTTTTCTGCAGAAGAAGCAGTTCAAAATATTCTGGGTCATGGACTTTCAGAATGTTTTCATTGTAATGATCGTCTGTAATTAATCTTGTGAAGAAGTCTTTGGTATCTTGATCGCGTAATGCCAGCAATCAACAACAAATATCCACTTCTTTAATCTGTTTCTGCATCTGATCTCATGGGACCTAATGTGTGCATACTTTGTTCACCTTCAACTCCTTGCAGACTATGTCACAAAGAGTTGCTAGACTAAGGACTCTTTCATGCTGCAGCTAAAAGATATATAACTGACATGGTCAAATCCAACACAGTTTGCACTCTGACTGGTGTACATACTGTCACCAGACACTTGGGGGGGGGGGGCTTTTGTCTTCCCATGCAGTTTCTTTGCCACTGATGAAGCCTGTAGTTACCCAGTTGAACACAGCGTTGCATGCAGATGTTTTTTCTCCATAGGAACTATGTGGTCCATCTCTAACCATGATAATCGCCTTCCATTTTGCAATTGTTGTCTATGTCCTCAACCACTAGATTCAGTAGTGATACAGCAGTTTTTACAGTCATGGGTGACAACAGACATCTGGTAGAGGAATGATGTACCAAGACAAAACTAACTGATTATACCTTATGCAATTGTACATACGTACATACCTACCTACGTACGTACCTACCTACCTACCTACCTACCTACATACATACATACATAGCTGTAGGCCCACCTCGGGCTTTCAGAACAAAAGCAATTTGACTTGGAATAGACTAGTGCAAGTCACGCACATATGATAATAGAATTTGAAAACATTTTTCCTGTAAAATATGTCCCAACTGTGCCAATGATGTTGGAGGTGCAAAGTGTGATCTGACCTTTTGCTTCAGATATTCCCACAAAAGTTCAATGAGATTAAGGTGGTCCGGGTAGCTGCTGTACCTCATGCTCCATAAACCACAACTTCATATAATTCCATGAAAGAAATATTCTTCACTAATTATATAGAACAAGGCCAGGATTTTAGCCTCAGCAATCAGATATGCCTCAACAACTAGGTTTACTCTTCAATACATAATTTTCAAGTTTTCTGAAATGATGAGGTCACACAGTGAACAATAAAACTGGCAATTCAGGCATATCGGATTGCTAAAATCCTGACAAACCGACACATTTCGCACAATGGACGAGTGCATTATCAGCTTGAAACCAGCGACAGTCATTAGGAAACGATGACTTCAACACTGGGTGCAAATGGCCCCCAAGAATGAATTTGTATGTTACAGGTGTAACATGACCCTGCAAAATAACCAGTGAGGGCCCTAAGGAGTGCTATGACATGGTCCCCAACAGCATCAAGGATCCACCTCCACGTTTCATAGTTGGAACCAAACAGTCGGGGTGGTACACTTCTGCAGGTTTTCTCCAGACTTACACTTTACCAGTGGTGGGAAACAATGTGAAGCACAATGCATTAGACCACATGACACATTCCCAGTTTTTATGCATTTTGCACCACCATACACATTTCACTGCATTTATGTTGGCAAATATAAATACTGGCACAATGGATTCCCTGACAAACTGTTAAGATGGAAACTAGATCAATCCCACTGGTTTTCAACTCTTGCTGCTATTTGTAGTAACATGGTCTTGTGCTTCCATTCTACAATCCATGCCAACATTCACCTAACCCTCTGAGATCTTCGTATAGCATCCACAATTTACACTTTGGAGGCAATGCCATGCTCTTTTTTGGTTGACAATAATCATCTTCAATACAGTTACTTGCATAAATTTATACCTAAGAGACTGGCGATCTCACTTAAAATGCTACAAGGAAACAGAATTAGCTTCGACTGGCAAAAATCTGAGAATTTACAGAATCTTAACGTTCAGATCCTTGGGACTTCATTGTCTTGGGTGGTGTAATGGATAGCTGCTCGAACAGAAATGAGGAGATGTGGGTTTGATTCCCGCTTCAGGGCGACATAATTTTCAAGTTTTCTGACGTGATTAATGTTATGTGATGAACAATAAACGCAGGCAATTCAGGGATGTCTGATTGCTGAGTTAATATTTCTGACAGTTCCTTGTGTTACACCGACTATTTCTGCTGTTCTAGTTAGTAAAGCTCCTGCAAGACACGTACCAATGATCATTCCTTTGTTGAGGTCACTGGGATCTGACAATGTCGATAATTACTCCACAACAGCTGTTTCACCTGCAACTGTGGCACTGTTAAACGATAGCCGACATCGTACAGCACCCCTTTACATACTCCACATTGTGGGTGATGTCGTCCCTGTTATTTGCATAAGACGCATTACCAGGGATCATAGCATACTTCTGGAAAATTTTAGATAGGAATTTTAGGACTTTTTAGAAAAATTTTAGGAGTGTATTTCAATAAAAACTAGATGTATATTTGTATACATCTAGTAAAACAACTTTGTATACATTGTAAAGAGTTTGCTTCACACCCTTCAACCATATATACTGATAGACTGCGCATGACATCAAAATTTCTGGCTCCAACATAAAATCACATGACATCAGTCAAAAAGATGGGTTACACCTGCTGTGCTTATGGTTGCTCTGAGCGATATAGTAAAGAAAGTTCTATGATTTTTCATGGGTAAGAAATGAATTAAATACCTAAGTCAATTAAGTTCAATTACTTAATCAGAAACTTGCAGCTATTGATATAAAAATATAGTAACTTAAGAAAAAAAAAATGGAATGCATGTTCCAAATTCTTTGCAAATGTTCATCACATTATAAATCACAAAATGTAAACAACCCGATCATGCATGTATATAGCTCATAAGTAAACTTACCTGAAGAGTTTTCATTATATATGAGGCGCATTCACATAATACACCGAAAACACTGAAGTTCTGCAGCGTAAATTAGTAATCATAACAGCATTTTTACACGAAATTTGGAGTCTGATGATGACGTGCCCAATGTTGGAGCCATGGCGGCTTTGATGCAGCTATTGCCAATGCGCAGTCCATTAGTATATATGGTCGAAGTTCACACCCAAATTTTTTGCATAACGTCTAATGTCTAAAGTTTAAGTATGATTTACTTCTAATGTTCAGTTCTTATCTTTTCACGTGTTATTATCATATTCAAGTATATTTACCACATTCAAGTTTCACTTTGAACATTAATATGCTGTTGAACCAGAAGCAATTCACGATTTTCACAGTAAAGTTTTCAGGTTTCACATTAAATTATAATATCCTAAAAAGGTAATTGAAAACCAAGAACTATGTACAATTGTTCACTGAATTACTTTTTTCATATTATTGTTTTAACCTTTTCCTGATAAGCCTATCTTTTTCTGCTTCCACCACAACTAATTTACTTTCAGTTTTCTTTATTTCAGCTGAACCTTGTATGATCAAGTTAGAGGCAACTGCTATTTCAACAGTATTTTGTTTTTCTACAGCTTTTCTCATTCTTTCTGTTCCCTCTTGAATTACTGCTAGGGAGGCTTCTTTATCTTTTTTAAGCCTATTTATTTCTGCATCATTTTCTTTTATTTTGTCATCAAACTCAGCTTTTCTTTTTTTCTCTAGCTGCTTTTCCTTATTTTCCCTCTCTTTCTGCTTCCTTTCTTTTACTTTTTTGATTCTTCTTTCTTCAGCTTATCAACATACTCTTTATAAAATTTATGTGAATCACGAACACTATTTAACAAATTTCTTGTTATAGGAACTTTACTTACACATCCATAGTGTTTAATGGCCCCTTTAACTATTCTTAATTATGTTATAGTTGAGTCTTTTAAGTTAGCCTTGTCCTTCCTTAACAGAGCAGTGTTAACCGAAAATCCCCTTTCTGCATCAGCATTACCATGAGGTAAAACTAAAATTGACTTGATGAGTTTAGCAAGATTTGAGTATTTTTCTTTTCCGCTACAGTCTTTAATACTAAATATATTACGCCAGTAATGATCAATCCGCACTGGAATATGCCCTTCCTCTGAAAATTTCACTAGTTCATCTAGAGTTGGCTTATCGCAATTTAAAAGTTTCCACTCCTCTCTTACTCTATCAATTTGTTCCTCAGAAAGATGCAAAACACTTGAAATTCTGGTTATTTCTGAAAATCCTTCAGTGACTGAAAGTTGAGTTGACTCTTTCTTTGGTTCTTTTACCTTTAAAACTTCTATGTCTCTTAGCTTTTGATTGCAGAATGGCAAATTTGACTTTAAATATTTTGTGGTTGCAATTAGTGATGATCTTACATTTAAGAGAAATAATTTCTGCCTGGTCTCCTGAACATTCCTGAAGAGATTTTTTGTCTTCATACCAACTTCTAACTCCCCTAGTTTTTTCCATGAATTTTTGTTTTCAAAATCTATATTCTTTAGGTCTTCTCCAAATTTCCCTGCAATAACATCATCTTGGATAAACTGAGCCATAACATTCCTCATTAAAGTATTTAAATCAGAATATAACTGGTGTATTTTTGGTTCTTCACTCTGATAACATAATGAAAACTTTTCAAAATTTTGGTGTGAAAATGAAATTAATGCTAAATAGCAAGGAGTTAGCTCATTTTTCAGGAAACGGTGAATTCTTTTATACCTTGCTGAATTGCGTAGTTGTTTTTCAAATATTTTTTGAGATGGCAAGAAGTTTAAAAAATATTCTGTAATATTTAGCCATTGATCCAAGAGCCTCTGGGCTACAGAACCAACGGTTAACCATCTGTTGCTGACATGATGCAAAAGAAATTTGGCTGTGACCAATGTTATATCCTCGACAGATTTATAATCCTCTGCCTTGCAGCACTACTCTTTAAAAAGTAATGCATATCAGTAGCAAATTCGTCAAAATCTATATTTAAGCTTGTCAAAAAATTTTTAAATGCATTACTAACAACATGCAGGTTGCAAAAACCTAGTTCCAAAGATTTCTGGCCTGTTTCTTGTTTTACAACTTCATTGAATTTGCGTAAAAGCACTTATTTACATTTGGGCTGTCCATGGATACACAAATAATTCTGTTCAACGAAATATTGAAGGATGATAACACATCAAGAATTTCTTTTAGCAAAATATCTGCTGTTGCATGACCCAGAAAACGCTTGTTAGGTATCGGCAAGAAACTGAATTTATTTCTGAAGACCAGTACCTGAGATACACATCCAACTGCCGTTTCATTTGTGTATTTGTAGTTTCATCAAATGCTATAGTAACCTTTCCTGGGCTACTAGATGCAATGTCTTTTTTCAAATCCTCTTCAAAATATATTGACAATCCATGTGATATCACATAAGCAACTTTTTTCTTTAAGTTGCATTTTGGCTGCAATAGCAGAATCAGGAAACATTTCTTGAAAAGTTCAACTGTTTCAGTGCATGAAACAAAAGACATATTGTCCTTAGCAACTTTCATGGCCCATAATGCTTCGGCTTTAGCCAACTGTAAATCATGACTCAGTACTTCACTAATATTTGTTTTGGGCTGAAGATCCCGTCCTCCAAAGGCTTTCAGGATGGACTTATTTTGAAATTTACTTTGAAATTTCTGCAAATGTTTTTTTCCTTTATGATGCACTTTTACTTGTGAAAAGCCACTATTAGAAATATTGAAAATTTCTGAACACAATATACACTTAGCAGAAAATATTGTTTCAGTTGCAGAACACCATTCTTTCAACTTCACTCCGTCCAATTCTTTGGCGAGCCACGCATCTTGAAATTTCGTTTTGTATTTAGGCATCTTAAACACTTGTATTACTAACCAGAAAATGAAAGGGAAGTACAAAAACACGTTCCAATATTGCAAAACCCGACAACTTCCCGAAGTTTGGCTGCGAGGATGTCAGAAGATAGAAAAAAAAAAAAAAAAAAAGCAGTTCACCACTAGAGAACTGAACCTGCACACAGCACAGAGAACACCATAAAAAAACGCAAAACCAGAAACTATCATACGCATCTCACGCAAGTTCAGTCAAAGCGAGTCGGAGCCGAGATATATTGCGCATCGAAGGTCGCTGTCGCCGACGCACGATCGAAGGTTAATGATCACGTGCTCTACTGCCTGCCACGATAACACTCAGCTACCATCCCATCGTCATTACCGGAGGTTACGGAAGGAGACCACATGTTTCCTCTTTGCTTCCACCCACCTGCGGTTTACAATAACAAAACATCAGCAGAAAGAGGAGGTTTCCACAAGGCATGTACAAAAATAAAGTACGATCTTCTGCGTGCCACGGAGTTCGTCTGCAAAGCGCAAACCAGGGGTGAAAATGACCCCTTCCCTTTTCCCTTAGATCTCTTGTTACTCTCAAAACTGTCCGAAGGCGCAAAAGTAGAGCGCCCGCCCCGAAGCAAGTGCATCCCGATGGCGTCATTTTTCCTCCTTCAGCAGCACAGCATATAGGCTGTGTTTCTACAATAACAGGTCTTTTTACCTTACCGTAATGGTAAATTTATTGGCATTAATAACGGTTGTATTTTTAATAAATAAACTTACGAAAATTTTAGGAAGAATAGGAAATTTTAGGTATAATTTTAGGAATTTAAGGAGGGTCACAAAATATTAGGAATTTTAGGAGGAATGCGATCCCTGCATTACATGTACTCTAGTCACAGTCAGTGTTTCCATTATTTTGATAAACCCCTATATATAACACTAAGCTGTTCTCTGGGATTCAGAGTTAAGCTCCTCAAAGGAAGCTCATCTGCCAGATTAAAGTTTAAAATTGACAAAACTTGATTGTACTTACTATTGATATACCAAACGTCTCCCTTTACAATGATCTCAGCACACAAGCTTCACTGATATTCAGTTTCGAGAGATATTTGGTTGACAGATACCCACAGCTTAAATGTCACGGAATCAATGTCATTCTTTTCCATACGATCAATAATGTAATTTTCCAGTAAATCTGATCCTGGACAATATTGACATTTACTGAAGTAACATGCAGGAAGTAAAGGATTGCATATAACTCCTGCAATAGTTTTTATAGCTGCTCATGGGAAGTTTATCTTCAGTAATTAATTTGCCATCTGATACCCTAAAAACATGACTTTAAAGTTTTTATGAATTGTGTTCAAGGATATAATATTTTGGACTCAGTGCTGCAAACATTGAGAATCCAATTTTTACCTCTAGGTATACAGTCTTAATCTATTTGTGAATCTCTCTCGGAATGTTTAACAAGAAGCCTTTTTAGATCTATTTTTTCAGCTAGCATTTCTTACTGCAATTTTTTTTTCAAAGCATTAACATGACCATGACAATAAAAATCTTGCACCAGATCAGCTGTCTCCTGTTTTAATATCTTTCATGGCTGTTAGGTTTGGAGTTGATAAAATTCCTACTTCCTCAGTTATTACAAGTGGTGTTCTGCTTTTCTTACCATGCAATTTGAAATACTGAACTCAGTCTGCAAGTTTTGCAAACTTTTTAATAGTACAATAACAATTTGTAGCTTTTAAGTTCACTTTGTATCACTGAACATTTCTTTAAGCTGAGCAATAATTTCTGATTTCAGGCCAGATGTTGGGAGCACCAGGAAAAGATGAATATAACTTTCTTCTACAGAAAGAGTATTTTTTTTTTTTTAAATTTGTGCGAGGATATTTATTTTTATGCAGTCTTTTCTTTTTTACAGGAATTTAACCAACTGACTCTAAAGATACACTCAAAATTTCTAATGTACTTTCATGAATTTACTTACTTAGGCCAACTTCACTTCTACTCTGGCTTATGCTACGTTAAGTATCAGCTACAACATGTGAGCATGAGTGGCTGTCATTAGTTTTGAAGTTTACAGGCATGTTTAGTCTTTGAAAATTTGTTTGCATAACTGGTTGCAGATTATTTTATGAATAGAAAGTTTAACCATCCACTCTGAGAAACAGGACATATATTCTTTTTCACATTATAATGTTCCCTTTTTTTAAGAGAGTTACAACAGAGAGCATAAATCTAGGACATTTTAACACTTAAAAAGGAGAAAAAAATGAGCAACTTTCCTAGAAAAAAACCACCACTGTCTTTTTTTTAAATAAACTACTTATTTACACGCAATATATCTTTAGTATAAATACATTTCAAGACTAGAAGAGAAAATGAAAAAAAAACAAAAAAAGATTATAACATATTAGACTTCTTGTAACAAGCAACAGAATGAAACCATGAGTATGAGATGGTTGCAGCTGACTGTTGCATTTGATGAATGAAGGCAAACAAAGCTGTAATTAGTAATGAAAGTCAAAAGCAAACTGAAAACTAAACCTACTATTGGTCAAAACACAAGGTGCTTTTGGTTTAGAAGGGATAGCAGGATTTATATACCACTGCATGAAAACAGGGAAAACTGCTGAAACAATCAGTGAAAACTCAGGAAGAAATGAATGTGTTTGCTAAAAACCTGCAAAAATCTGGGAATTTGTGAACCTGTGCTATTAAGAGACACACACATACACACAAAACATTTTGCCACAAAAACCCATTTTCAGATTTTGATGTTCCAGCCTTAGCACAACTCTTTCATTTTTACTCAGAGCAGTCTTTCCCCCTCTCACACACAATGAAAGGATGCACTTATTGCATCATATGGTGAATAAATGTTGCATTTTATAAATATATCAGCTTAAATTTGTTAATTAATTGTCAAACACCTTGCAAAATGCCCTTTTGTCACTTTTGAAGAATATTTTCAGTTTAGATTCACTTCAATTAAAGGTTTTATAAATGATGATCCCATAGCAGTCTCAACTCGAAAGTTGGCATACTGCTAAACAAAATTTTAGGGATGCCATGTTGTTGTTTTTATCAGAATTTTAAAATTAGTTTTTTAAAACATTCAAGGTCAAAGGTTATTTCTGTGACCTTAAAAGGGTTAACATATTTTTTATTTCCCAGCAATATAAAAGCTCCCAGCAAAAACACAAGTGCTGGGAAACTGCTGGCCACCAGCTGGCAGTGATGGGTCACTGCTGGCTGAAATCTGCCGCTCATGGCCCGGTAGTGGTCCGTTGGTGGCAGCGCTATCAGTTGGCGAGCCATTGATGGCCTTGCAGCATCGCCGTGAATTGTGGGCCTCAAGCAAGTGCCACTATTGGCCCGTTGCTGGCAACCAATGCAACCCCCAACAGCAGTGGAAGCACCGGGACTGCGCATGCGCAGAAGCAACACTTGCTGTGTCTCTCATGGTACCAGTTAGTTGAAGACGACGCTATCGCCATGGTGTTATTTTAGTGGATGTTAAGAAAAAAATCCATATGTGGAGAGGCGAATTAATTTCCAAATGAAATTTTACGTCGATGAAGATATCAGATTAAGCCGTGAAATACTAGATTACAGCCATGAAATACACCCACTCCATTCCCATGAATAACAATTCATGGAATGGAGTGGATGAATAACAAGAAAAAATTTGAAACCGCTTGAAACACATATCCTGGAAAACCATTAAAATAGCGTTTGTTGGGAAAAAAAAAGAATTATACGCATACAAAATTTATTAATTATTTGAAAGAAAAAAAAAAAAAGCAACGCTATGTGGTGTACTCATCCATGGGTTGAATACACAAGACTGGGAGGAATTTGCTTCTAAAAATAACGAGAAGTAAAATAAAATATCTTTTACTCTTTAAAACAAATGTAGCTTCGGACAACGGAAAGGAAAGAAACAACGTTAAAAATGTAACAGAATGTGACATGAACCCGGGTAAATATATATTTATTCAACAATCTCTTTTCAAGATGGCAAGGACAGTACAAAACTTTGGAAAGCGACTCTAAGTATGTACACGCCTTGAAAATGAGTGAAGTTCCCTTAAGGTAAAAAAAAACAACTATCGTTACGTTGAAAAAATTAATTTATCAATTATATGAAACTGACTTTTATGAAAAATACTTCGCAATATTATAAAATGAAAGAGGGAAGCATGTGATTACAAATTGCATACCAAACAGACAGCTTCCAGCACGTAACCGAGCGTAGTGAATTAGTCTGGTCGGTAGCGAAGCGCGGCTTCCACGTAAACGGCCCAGGATCGAATCTAGTCAGATGCAAACGGCGTTATTCCGGTCTGTCGAGATAATTTCCCCAGTGCAGTGCGTTAATTCACAAGCTTCGTAAGGGTAGAAAAAAAAAAAAAAATTGTAGATTTAGGAAACTGCGGTTATCCTTGCTTTTTTTTTTTTTTTTTTATTATTATTATTGCTACTACTGGGAAATTGGCGGACAAGATTCGGCAAGCCACCAGTTACGTCACGTTGTTGCTGGCTGCCACTAACGGCCCACTAGCGGAATACATTAGGCTAGCCATCATTTCTGGCAAATACTTGCAGGGCCACTGAAGGGCCACTTGTGGCAGCTACTGCCTGTGATGGACCACTGATGGCCCTGTTGTGGCATATGAGAACTGATGGGGTGCCGTCTGTTGGCCAGCTGTTGGCCTGAACTGCTGGCCCTTCTGTTGGCCGCCCGGACATTTTATTGATGGTTCGGCAGCGGCAACATAGTGCTGGGCCAGCAATACTGTTTTTGCTGGGCTCATATGAAATGATATAAAAAAGACACAGATTTCAACTTTCTAGCCCAATTAGATAACAACATACAACTACTAGAAAATTGTCAGGAAGTCAAGCTTTTCTAAGTTTCAAGGTAATGTAATTTGATACCCCATGGGTGGACAAAGCTAAAATTTGGAATTTTTGCATAAATCTACATGCCTAGTAATTGTACCAAATTTCAAGAAAATCAAAAGGGAAATGGCTATTTCATTGAAAATGCTATTTCAAATTTCAAGAAAAGCAGGTTGGAAATGGCTATTTCATTGGTATGATTTGACATGGAATGACCCCATATTTTATCAAAATGATAAAACCTTTCTGTTAATGTGTTTATAACTTTCCAGTTAGAGAAAGCATTCAATATGTTTATTATATATCATGGTTTCACTAATGTAACTCTCTCTGCATGTTATTTCGGAAAGGTCTTAAAATGTGTGCAAGAATCTCATTCCCCATTAGGTCTGAATACCCCGATATATTTTAATTTTGTTTTTATGTATTTCTAAAACGTGGAAAAAAGAAAAGAAATATATCAACCCAAACTAAACACAGTTGTCTACATCAAGAAACAATAGATGCAGCTTTTACAACATGTATGGGGAATGATGTCATGACAACACTTCCTACTCGTTGCAGACCCACCAAAAGTTGGCAGAACTTTTCCTCTGTGTCTGATGATACAGGTTGGGTAATGTGTTCTTCCTGAAGATGGTGCAAATAGAGGCATCAAAATGCATGGATGGTTTTTCATTGTTTGCAAACCTCAACCACCAGAAGGAAAGGATTTTAAAGTAACATGCATATGTTTTATTCATCTGTCTTTAAAAGAACATTTTTATACTTTTTATCAATGCAAAGGGTATAAAGGTAGTATAACTGCACTTGTAATCTGAATCATTGTTATTAATCGGTATAAAGATGGTTATCTCCAAATCAGAACTAAAATAGTGTATTGCAGTTATCCCCCTCTCCCCACTGAGTCTTCCCAATCTCAATCATAGATTCCAATTTTACAATTAGGTCTGTAGATTTTTTGAGACTACAGCCACTACAATGACTTATAGCAAATAACAGCAAGTTGCTTATAAAATTTCATATTTTACTGATTTGCTAAATTCAGACTTTGAGGACTAATTGTGAATGTAACACCCTAATGGGAATGGAATTTACACACATATTTTAAGATCTTTCCAAAATAATGAACAGAGAGTTACATTAATGAAACCATGAGATGTAATATATGGGTTTCCCAAATGAAAGCGAGACTCGTGTAATAGCATCGTTGTATAATTACACAGAGCCGTGCATTTGCGCAGGTAGATGGTGTGTCATGTTAGGAAGCACGCTGTTATCGGCGGCACACGTTAGTGTACTGTTTGCATGTGCAGCAGCAAGTTGACAATGTAGGGTCATGACACGAATTCATCCAAACAGGCCCAGTGGGCAGTCATACAATTTTTGATGGCAGGTGTTAGTGGAGCTCAAATTTATCATCGCATGAGGAATGTGTATGGGAATGAGTGTCTGTCACGATTTACAGTGTTCCGCTGATGTAGTGAACTTTGTAAAGGACGTGTGAGCACGGTGGAAATGCCGAGACCTGGACAAACACACAAGCCCATCACCATGGAATCGATTGCTTCCATGGACATCCTTGTGATGGAGAATCGCTGAATCACCACCCGCAAGCTTGCAACAACATTGTCCACGAGTAAGGGAACTGTTAACACCATTCTCCATCGCCGATTGGGATACAGCAAGGTTTGCGCATAATGGATACCTAAACATCTCCAGGAGGAGCAGAAGACCTGACAAATAGGTGCTTGCCTGGAGCATCTGCATCGTTACCACGCAGAGGGAGGGGGGAGGGGACAGTTTCTTTCTAACATTGTGGCCTTAGATGAAACTTGGTGCCACCACACGTTAGTGTACTGTTTGCATGTGCAGCATCAAGTTGACAATGTAGGGTCATGGCATGGATTCATCCAAACAGGCCCAGCGGGCAGTCATACAATTTTTGATGGCAGATGTTAGTGGAGCTGAAATTTATCCGGCCACTTCGATCCGGCCACAAAACGGATGAGTATGGAATTGTGGCATCCCAACTCTCCACGCCTAAAAAAGCTCAGTCCTCTTTAAGAGCTGGAAAAGTGATGCTCACAGTTTCCTTCGATGAGAATGGCCCATTGCTGCGAGATTGGCTGGAAGCAGGTAGTACGGCTCAAGGCAACCACATACTGCAATACGTTATATGCACGAATAAGCGACTCGGGTATGTTGTCAAATTGGGTTATTCTGCTGTAGTGTTCTCCCTAGATTTTCTTTTATAGCTGGGTGGCAAGAAATTTTAGCTGGATGGTACTTTTAACGCCCCCACCCCCCACCCCCGCACGCATACGAAGATAAAAAGAGGATTTTTTTGTTTAATATTATTATACTTATTAAATATCTTTATAGCAGTGTGGTAGGCATTAAGGTAACTAACATGATAAATATTAGAAAATTGTACATAAATGATAAAAAAAAAAATGGGTACTTACTAATAAATGAAATTTGATGCAGATTTCAGCCAGTCTTCATCAGTATTTACGGTGTATGTGGAAATAAGTTTTCCACTCTTACAATTATGTGCACTTAATATGGAGCACAATAAAGAAAGTACTCATAAAGGAAATCACAACTTATTCAATTTTTGAAATTTTACTGAATTAGCAATAAAACTATGATTTTTATTTATTCTTGCCTGCATGGTTAAAAATGGAAACTGTTATTTAAGGTGCCAGCCAGAGTTTACATTATTCTTAATTTCATGTGTGATGTATAATAAGGGTGTTTAGATATGTATTTTCTTTTTTTCTTCCCTGCCCAGTTATCAGAAGCTCGATCATAATCGAAAGTTGAAGGATCAGGACCTTCTAATGCAATCGTCAATAAATTATTTAGTTTTCTGGCTCATTCTGTATTGTAGGCAAGCTTTTAATTCTTTTCAAAGCAGAAAATCCCCTATCACTTTCTGCAGTTGACACTGGTAAAGAGAGACAAATTGTTGCTAATTTGGATAAATTAGAGAACTATTCTCTAAGTTCATGATTCAATGATAGTTTTTTGAGACAGTTTCTTGTTGACATATCTTTAAATGAGTCACTTCTGATCATCACTGAGGCCACACTCCATTCTGCTTTGTGGCAGTATAATCAAGAGGTGGGGGATTTCCATTTTTTGAGTAGTGAATAAATAACTCTTCACATAGCTGACTAACCCTCTCTGGCGATGTTTCTTTAAGAGCAACAGGGTTAAATATGATAGAAAATGCTGACATTGTTGGCATATCTGGGAATCTGTCTTCTAAATGAATTTGTATCACATCCAGGTATTTATCATAAACATTTTTCTTGTACTTTCCTCATCTACTTTAACAGCCAGGTCCATCCACTCATTTTCCAATAGCAAGGGTAGATTTCTAAAATTTTCTCCTGGGTCAGATTTCAGTAAAATTATTTTAGATTTGGTTGCCTCTAATATTGATTTAACAGTGGTTAAGTCTGTATCTTGCCGTAACCATGATCTAGATGGGTTGCTCAAAATTGGCAGTATATCACACATTAATGTACTGGCAAGAAATGAGTGTTTTTATAAATTTACTTAAACCTTCTGCAGTGACATCATTTCGTTCAATGGCTTCTCTCTCCAGTGCAGCCACAACACTCATTAGTGTTTTACGAAGTGACTAAACAGCAGCCTCATGAGAAAGCTATCTACTATCACTGGCCATTTTCAGTTTCATCTGAGGTATGCTGAAAATGTCTTGTATTTGGTGCAATCCAGCCATTCGAACACCAGAATAGAATCTGAAAGAAAAAAATAACTGCCGCAGAATGTCATTGAATTTTACTAAATGCTTAACTTTTTGTGCAGCCTGGGCACTAGCTAAAGCTAGATGGTGATTCACACAATGACAATTAATTAAAAGATTTTGAGTTGCATCCTTCAGCAATTTTGCAACACTATTATTCTTGCCAATCACGACTGCGGCACCATCAGATCCCAAACCTACCAGTTTTTCAAGCTGTAAATTTAATTCACCTAATGTTTCAGTCAAATTCTTTGCAATTGCTGTAGCTTTTCCATCATTTATGCTTTTAGTGGTCAGGAAAGTAACTTTAACTTCTTTTGTTTTTGTGGACACAAATTTTGTATAAATTATTAATTGCTTTACAACTGAAATATCAGTTGTCTCATCATACTGCACACTAAAAAACTGACTTTTGGCTAACTCGCTTACTATATTAGAGCAAATTTCTGAAGCTAGTACCTCTCAGATCTCTTGAACAATTCTCTCAGAAGTGTAATTAGCATTTTCTGCCACTTTAAAATTACTTAAGTGCATCCCATCAATTTACAGTGCTTCAATAATTTTTCATATGAAGTTGTATGAGGCAATTCAGTTTTGGCAAGCCAATACACACTTTTCAGTGCACCTAAAAAAGCATCACGTTGCAAATAATTTAAAGCTGAAACAGATCTTTTGATCTCTCCAACTCCAGTATTTTCCAGTAAAGCAGCAAATGAAAAACGTGAGCAGGCATCAGAGTGCATCTTACTTTTTTCATGATTTGAAAGGCTTCCTTTCCCCAGTCTAGCACAAGGAGTATCCACCCATGATAATTCTCAATTAGCAGTTTTTGTAGCATATTTAAGGCATATGGTGCATAACATTCCATCTTCAGTAACAGTTAACCATTTGTACTTCTGAAACTACTCTTTGTTGATGCCACTAGAACGGCGCTTGGAATAAACAGTACTCATCTGCTGACCTTGAGTTGGAAGGTGTTCAGTTTTTTCAGCACTTCCTGAAACAGAAGAAGAATTTCAACTGTTCACTGGTTAAGGGATGTTTTCCTTTCAGTGAAACTTTTAGAGGACTTAGAAAAGTAGCAAAGTGTCATTGTCATTTTTCATTTTTATATGCACTGGACAAATGTAACACAAAACTGCTAACTTCCTTATTTGCTACTTTGGTTTACTGCCTTGTGTAGCTCACCACAGTCACAATGATCACTTAGGTGACTTCTCTGCATTCCTCTGTTAGAAAATGACTGAACTTGTCACCAACATCTCAGCATTAGTCAGATAGACATCCCTACCTTCTGCTTACTTCTTTGAATAGATACCCCCCCCCCATACCTATCTTTTTCTTAATCTAGGAGCAGCTGGGCATTGTGAGAGCAAGAACAGGTTAACATTCTTGCAGCTGGATGCATTGGATTAACATTCTTGCAGCTGATGTTCAAGCTGGCTCAAAAAATGCTGTAGTAAAACTGCACAAAAGGGGAAAGAGGTTGTAGCAAAATGCTAAAGTTAGCCACTTTTATCGCTCGGAAAATCATAACACCAACTGAATTATTCACACCAACAATGCTTTGGACGTCAGTGGAAAAGTAATGTTGATGGCCTTGGTGAAATGCCATATCCGTCAGGGCTGACTCTGGTTTAAACTTAAACTTTGAGTAGGGTGAAGGAGTCTATTATCCCTGTAGCCTCTATAATCTTACCACACCCATCCTTTATGGGGCTGCTCTAGAGTGTATGGAGGAGGGGAGGGAGTGATTAAGCATACAGATACTGTAGGAACATACCTTAAGGATTAAAAAAATAACATTAGCGGAGCGCGAATCGCTGCCAGAATTTCAGAAATTTTTGTTTTCGCATAAATAGAACAGCTGTAGCAGAATCTGCTGATGCGTTGGTATTTAAATGGCTGGCGCCATTTTGCTATGGACACTAATTTTTCTCTTGCATTTTGGATTAACTCGTCGCATTTCGTGAAAATAGTGACCATAAAATCTCTGCGCACAGGGTTATGACATGGGATTCAGAATATTTTCCTTGGTGTAATTTCTCAAACTGCAACAAGTTTGAGAAATTACACCGAGCTCCTCAATAATTCCGAAATAAAATTTTCAAGGAATTTTACAGACATGCAGGAAAAACAACAGTGATTTTTGCGGCAAAATTCCGAATATGGCTCACGGTAAGCGCATTTATAATACAGTCGCGGAATTCAGGAAGTGGCGATCAATTCTGTGGGATTGCTCTAGGCGCAACATTTTGACACCCAACTCCTTAGCTTGTAATATCTGCCTGAATCATTTTAACTTGGCTAGAGGGGGTAAGGTGAAATTCATATTACATGAAATGTTTGCACTTTTTTTCTGGGCATCAGTTTTTACCTGTTCGTTGTACGCCATTAATTGCGGTATTTTTCCTTTCCCCCATATGCAATTTTAAAAAGCATCACATAAAAAGCACAAATTGAATAACACACAGTTTAGAGAAATGAACCGGATAAATGTCTATTTAGCACGTGCGATGATTATTTTATGCCATAATTTAGGTACATTTTATGACAAAATATATTCACAAAAGGGTTTCACTAGTTTGTGCAATTGTTGCATTTTTGGCGTTTCAAAGCTCAGCGGCAGAATGAAAATCTTACTATACTTGTCCACATTTTTCAGTGACAGGTAATTGCATTGAAGTTTTAAACAGCTTGGATGTCTCTTTGGGAGAGGAGAAGAAAAAAAAAAGCATCTTTTACTTATACAGTGGCGGTCTTTTGTTACAAAGATGGGGTCAGCCATAGCCTGGAAGTTCAAAAGCCAACGGGCGATCAGTTCTGTCTGTCAATCAATCAAGCGACTTCCGTGGTTCAGGCAAGTGCTCGATCTTACGCCAGCAGCAGGACTGGGATAAAATTTTCTAAAGTAAAATTTCTCTAATTTTTAAAATATCGGAATGCAATTTTCACGGAGACCAATACATGTTAAAATAACGTTCAAATTTAAATTTCATTAAAATCTGTTGAAAACTTTATAAGTTACTCATTTTTTTAAAAAATTATTCCGTTCAGCTATTATGACTTAATGTTTTAATAATTTCAAAAGTAGTGAATAGATTTTTTGCAAAATCAAAAAGAATATTTTAGCTTTGATAATCTTTTTATTTAGAAACTTGGACATTTTTTTTTCTGATACTTTCAAAGAATTTAAGACATAACAATTTTTAACAGTTTAAAACCATAGGTTGAAGATGCGTTTATTTGCTATTCTGAAGAATCATGAAAAACTTTTCGTAACTACAGTACATAAATTTTTCAGTTTTTGGCATCAACACATTTTTAAGGTTTTCGAACTTCACGGCTCTGTCCGTTCCATCCACATGCATTTTTTTTGAAAAAGATGCAGTTTCGTTTGTCACAGAATTCAAAAAGCAAACGGAATCAAAATTAAATACTATCAAATCACTCAGATATATATAATAACTCCTTCAAAAAATTATACCAGATTAAAATTCCTAACTTTTTTTAAAGCACTTATGACTAGAAATATTTGATTTCAGTAGCTGTCTCCGAAAATGCTCGTGAATAGCAGCGACCGATCACTTGACCATGTGTATACCCCGAACCTCACTACTGCCTTATGAGTCACGCAGACTTGAACAAATGGGACCAAAAGAGGGGGGAGATGTTGAGATGATTATCTGTCTTTCACGCGGGAGAGTGACTTACCGCCCCCTCTGGCACCTGGTTTATCTTTCCCCCATGCAGACAGGAACACCGACAGCATTGAACAGCAGAGGAACAAAAGTAGCGCTAGCAGCCACTATTGTGAGGTTGAGAAAAAAAAACAAAAAAAAAAAATGCGGTTGTCGCAATGATAAAGTCGCGTGTATGGTGACTTTTCCCTTGTCCCATAATTGCATCCGCAGCTGGGCGGTAGAAAAATTAGCTGGGCGGGCCGCCCGGTAAAAAGACTCTAGGGAGAACACTACTGCTGCATGACAATGCACGCCCGCATGCGGCGAAAGTGTGCCAAAATTTGTTGCGGAGCTTCCACTGGGAAGTCCTCGACCATTCCCCTATGATGATCTGTCGCCCTGCGACTACCACATCTTTGGGCCACTGAAAAAAAGCTCTCAAGAGCAGCTGGTTCACTAATGACGCTGAGGTCCAGGACAACATTGAAGACTGGTTTCACAGCCAACTACAGATGTTCTTCGCTCAGGTATCCCCAATCTTGTGCGGCACTAGGACACTTGCTTGCATCGACAAGGCGACTATATGTAGCAGGTATGTAGCCCATGTATCACTCTTACTTCCTGTATGTTCACTATGTTCACATATTCCAACCTATAAACCCTTATGGCAAAAAAAAAAAAAAAAAAAAAAAAAAAAAAAACGACAGTCTCAGTTTCATTTGGGCGATCCTTATAAATATGTAAAATATTTTCTGTAATTGGCTATGCAAAATATATCATGTTGAATTTCTTAATTTTTTCCCACCCATTTGTACTTGTTGGTAATGTTGCTTAAATTTGTAAGATATATCTATCAAGTCCATAAAAGGAGGGCATGTTTCAACAGAAATATTGACCTGTTATAGCCAGAGTATACATAGCAAACCATTTCACACTTGGAAACAAGTTCAAATCCATATCTGATAGAAAAACTGTGGGCACAGATTTGGATTCAGTGTAAAAGGTCCACCATAGAATAACGTAATTTGCAAAAAAAAAAAAGTGCAAGTGGGGATCACAAGCTAATATTCTGAAGCTTGTTTGAAACTTTTTCCCAAACTGAAAGAAATTATTTTAGAAAAAGAAAATAAGTAATTCATACATTCCTATAAGCTTTTCTTTTTCATGATCATGAAAACTATTTTCTCCAAAAGATCCTTAAGGAAATCTATAAGAAAATTTACATCTATGGTGGTACACATTCTAGTTCTGGGACGTGTTCTAATTTTCTTTTTACAGTTCTGCTGAGTTTTTAATGATGGGAGATTCAGAGAACATATTTTTCAAATAAATTAGAAGATAACTCAAGTTGGAAAGAGGTGGGGGGGGGGGGTTCTTTTGTTTTTGTATCTGTAATAAATTTTACATAGGTGGATCTACTTTATGGAGTTTGATAATTGCATATAATTGAGGTACTATGTAGTAAATTTTTGTAAACTTGAAATTTTCAAAGAACTCATTTTCAGGCAAACACATTATTTTATATAAAAAAATTTTTATTGAATTCGTAGGGTTTTCTTCTAGTTTCTCACAAGTTTTTTTTTCTTTATTTTTTCTTCCATCTTTCTGATATTGTCATCTTTTGTTATTAAAACCATAGCCTTGCTTCAACAACTTTTACTGTAACTAATTCTGCATTTGAGTTCGAATTCTTTCAGTGCAAGTAACTGTGTAATCAGTATTACAGCTTGTGGTGTCTGCTTCATGCAAAAACAAATGCTGGTGCAGTAATCTTTTCTTAAAGAATGCATACTGCTTCTGGGTCAACTCTTTATATTAAATTTTAGCAGTCCCCACCCTCAAGTACAAAAGAGTTAAAGAAGGTTAAACTTACAAAAGGGGAGAGGAAATCTTTGTACATTACATAATCCACAGTGGTACAAATAATATTAATGCAGTACCCAATTTGCTCACTCTGTTAACAATAGTACATAAAACTTGGATTATACAAGAGAAACTGTAGTAAATGAAAATGCTTGAAATTTTCCTTTCATGGACTATGTTTAACTTATAAAAAAGAACTACTTACCTAATCATAAATATCAAATCTGTCAGCTACATATCTAACTACATCTTTTGGCCTCATCAAGCGATAATGATGTTCTTCAGGGATTTCAAAATCTAGAAAAGAAAAAAAAAATCAATCGAAGATCCATATACCATTTTTTTTCATGTGGCAGTGTATTATTTAAAAAAAATGTGTTACCAAACTGAAATAATAAAAAATGGCAAAACATGCAAATTAAAGATAAGCCCAAAACATTTTAATGATTACATCATCCCTAAACTTAATTTTGGTAAGCAAAAACACTTCATGAAGTATGATCAATTAATATTTGAACTAAGCAGTGTGTGGTTCTTCTAGCAAGATGAGAAATGAGGTTTTTGTTTTTGTTTTTTTAATTAACCCATTGCTCTTACCCTGCTAGATAATTACACTTTGGTGTAACAGGAGATCACTCAATACCAGTGCAGTGGTGTATTTAGCACTAATCTGTATAACATTCTGCATGCATTCTGTGCATGCCATGCTGAAGCCAAAGCTTAGCCTGATAAGGTTGTAAAAGAGCGAGTTCCTGGCCAAGGAAGGAAAATTGTCCACCTGCTTTGTTCCATCTGGAAGGGTATGAATCATTCTTTGCTACTGATCTAGGTTGAAAACTTCAAGAAACAGGAGTGAGTGAGGTATTAAAAATTGCATCTAGCACTTCCTTAGTGTGACAAACTATTCCTATATTTCAAATGATAAAAGTCTCCCACACTGGTGTGCTTACCTGATTAGAAAGACACAAAGAAATTATGCACCAGACTCTAGTGTGGGATATGGTGGACCTACCACACTTGAGAAGGATGGTCCACCACGGAAACGATATGGAAATGATAAAAGGCATACGAGAAAGAGATCTCGGCTGAGTGAGTGTAAGATTGGTGTATGGAATACTACAGGTATAAATGGCAAGATGAATGAGGTGATTGAAGAAATGAATAAGTATAGATTGTATACGCTGTGTGTAAGTGAAACCAAAAAGAACAAAATTGGGATAGAAGAAGTGAATGGAACGGCGAGAGTGTGGTCTGGAGTACTGGATAATGCGAGAGGACAGGCTGGTGTAGGTGTGATTTTAAGTGAAAAGATGAAGTACAACTTGATTCACTATAGCTGCATAAGTGAGAGAATTCTTTGGATTCATTTGAAAGTGAAACTTCAGAGAATAGTAATTGTTGTAGTGTATGCTTCTAGTGAGTTGGAACCTTCTGATAGGAAGGAAGATTTCTGGAATGAGCTAAATACTGTTTTAAGCCAGTTTGGTGCTAAAGAGAAAGTTATAATAGCAGGGGATTTCAGTAGGTGTGCAGAATGCAATTTCTGATAATGTTCTAGGTAAGTTTAATGATCCTTGTGCAAATGATAATGGTGAAAGATTAATTGAACTCTGCATTGAGAAAGGTTTGTGTTTATGATTCCGAAGTACTTGTGGATATGATGCTATACAGTGTCTGTACGTGATAGATCAGTTATCCAAAAAGCGAAGTATAAACGACTCACGGCTGAAATAAGAAGAAAGCGGTCTTATATACATGGAGTGTTCAAATGAAAAGGTACGAAACGACGCTGTGGGTATAAATGAAGACTTTATTCAAAGTATACACCATAGGCCGTAGCACAACGATCCCATTGATTAACGAGCCAAAGAATTCCTTGTTCCCAGAATTCCTGTGGCCGTGACGAGACCCAGTCCTGCACAGCGTCCTTGAGTTTGGCGTCCGAGTGGAAGCGCTTCCCTTTCAGATGTTTTTCAGGGGACCAAACACATGGAAATCGCAGGACGACATGTCCGGGCTGTAGGGCGGATGGTGGTCAAGCTGCTCCCACTGGAACTTGGCCAGTTCCGCGTGTGTGACCCTGGAGACGTGTAGACGCGCGTTATCATGGAGCCGAACCACACCCTCCGCGATGAATAGCGGCAGCTTTAACAGCTTCCGCTGTCAGAAATCGGATAACGCCTCGCTGCTTCTCAATCGTCGAATTTTGCAATGTGAACGCCATCCTGTCCTCACACGCACTGCCGCGTCAATTGGACGGCGCTCTTTATAAGAGCCTCTGCTCTCTCCTGCGCAATCGGGCGCCCGCGCATACTCCGATCCACGCCAGCGACTCCAATCGCATCCCTAGATGTGTCGCTACGCTCCTCCCATAGCGGCATAGGCAAATATGTTAACGGTTACGTTCTTATGACGTTTCGTACCTTTTCATTTGAACACTCCTAGTAGATTATCTACGACGTAACACATATTCTGCCTGCAAAACATTTATGGCTTGCACACACCCTATTATTCAAGATAGAACTATGATTTTGTTTATATCTGAACTTCACAAAAGAATTGCAACGATGCAAGAAAGACACATAAGAAAACTGAGAAATCTCATTGCTGACAAGGTTGAATCTCAACAAGAAATGTCGATTGTAAACAAAAATACAGAAAAAAAATATACAGAAACTTGAGTAACCTAGTTCTTAACCCCACACAGTTCATGGCTCTAAAGCGAGGACTAAAATTTGCTTACCCAGCAAACAAAGCTAATAAATGTCTCCTTATTACGCAGATGGAAAGTATCGTTGAAACTATCCCACAAGCTGAAAGAGAACATATACGATATAAACTGGGTAAATCCATATAAAGGTTAGCCAATAAGCCTCTAACACCAGATGACCGTAAATTTTGTGAAGAGGTTAAACAGCTAAATTTATTGAAGTCTGATAAAAATATCTCCATTTTAAAGGCTGACAAAACGCAACAAATCATCATCTTAAACAAGGCAGACTACATTAATAAAATTAATGATGCTATTGCTAGTATACCACACAAGATCCTGTCTACGGACCCAACCTCATCTACAGTAGCAGCAGTGGCAAAACTCAGAAAACATGGAGGCTTACCTGTAAATGTTGCTATGGATATATATTCTACTATAGGCCCACAAATACCTGAACTCTTTGGCCAAGTAAAGACTCATAAGGAGGGTTTTCCTGTACGCCCGCTTCTATCAGGATATGTAAGCCCAACCCACCAGCTTGGAAATGCATTAGCAAAATTCCTCAAACCACTAACTTCAGGTTCTTCTTACTCAGTTAAGGCTATTAACAACATTAAACCATTCTTACAAAAAGGAAAGCCTTTTGTTATGGCATCACTCGATGTTGTCTCTTTATATCCCAATGTGCCGATTGGAAACGTACACTTCATTATTGAGAACCACCTATTAGCTTTTAATTCTTATACTGTAAGTGAAATCCAAACAATTATCAACACTCTACGTTTCGTACAAAGACAAACATTTTTTTGTTTTGAAGAAACAATTTACTGTCAGACTGGAGGTGCACTGATGGGGCTCCCCACTTCCGGGGATTCTCGCTGAATTGCTAATGCAAGATCTAGAAAATAAGGTTTTATAATATTTCTAACTCAAGCCTGATTTTCTAAATTAGATATGTAGATGACATACTTATTTTCTGGCTGCATCATAAACACAAGATTGAAGAGTTTGCTAAAGAACTCTCAGAACAATCATCATCATCATCATCATTGTCAACCATTATCAATCCACTGCTGGACGAAGGTCTCCCCAAGTTTCCTCCACAACGGTCTGTCTTGTGCCAGTCTCCTCCATGTCACTCCCGCATATTTACGAATTTCATCCACCCATCTCCCATGTGGTCTTTTCCTGGGTCTTTTCCTGTCCCTTGGAATCCAATCTAAAATTTCGGCTGTCCATCTATGGTCTGTCCTTCTGGCAGTATGTCCAGCCCATTGCCATTTCAGGGATTTAACTCTGATCATGATGTCTTCCACTCGTCATTTTTCGGATCCACGAGTTCCTCTTCTTATCTCTCCTGGTTATACCAAGCATGCACCTCTCCATGCTTCTTTGAGTTGTCTGCAGCCTTTGTATGTCTCTTTTAGTTAAGGTCCACGTCTCTGCACCATACGTAAGCACTGGAAGGATGCATTGATCAAACACTTTTCTTTTAAGACATAATGGCATATTGCTCTTGAAAATTATGCTGTTTCTTCCAAAAGCTCTCCAGGCAAGTTTTGTACGCCGATTAATTTCTTCATCAATGTGACCCTCACTTGATATCTGCTGTCCAAGATAAACATACGTATCTGTTATCTCCAGTTTTTCTCCATCAATCGATAAGTCTTCATTTCTTGTAAAAGCATTGAACATCACTTTTGTCTTCTGAAAGTTCATTTTTAATCCCACTTCTTTACTCTTGTCAGCAAGTTCCTGGATCATACTCTGCAGCTCTGATGGGGTAGTTGCAAAAATGACTACGTCATCAGCAAAACGAAGGTGGGTTAGAAAATCTCCATTAATCTTTATCCCTTTGTTTTCCCAGTTCAGTGATTGAAAGACATTTTCCAATGTGGCATTAAAGAGCTTCGGAGATATGGTGTCACCTTGTCTCACTCCCTTTCCAATTTTTATGTGTGTTGTATTTTCAAACAGCCGAATCTTTGCACTTGCATTTTCATAGATGTTATTAATAATATTAATGTATGCATCTTCAATACCGCAGGATTTCAGAGCCGTGGTAACTGCTGATGGTTTCACCGAATCAAAGGCTTTTTCATAATCGATAAAAGCCATGCACAATGGAAGTTCATATTCCCTCGCTCTTTCAATTAGTTCTCTCAGTACGTGGATATGATCTATTGTGCTGTAGCCACTCCTGAATCCAGCTTGTTCTCTCGGTTGAGCCATGTCCAGTGTTACCTTCAAACGGTGTGAAAGAACTTTAGTGAAGATTTTATAAACCACTGATAGGAGGCTGATAGGTCTGTAGTTCCTGAGATCCTCAATGTCACCTTTTTTATGTAGCAGGATCATTGTAGCGGTGTTCCAATCCTCAGGAATCTTCCCTTCATTAAGGCATCGAGTGAAAATTTGGGCGAGTACTGTTTCAATTTCTCCACTTGCTTCTTGTATGATGTCTATAGTAATTCCATCTTCTCCTGGAGCTTTCCTCCGCTTCATGTTCTTGATTGCATGAGCAACTTCTGCTGGGAGGACTGGAAGAACTCTGGTACCTTTCATGATGTCTGGAGTACATGTATCATCCCTTTCATATAATTTGGAGTAGAAATCTTTCACTCTTGTCAAAATTTCGCCTCTATTTCTTGTTATAGAACCATCTTCTTTTCTCAGAGCCATAATCTGTTTTCTTCCCTTACTGAGATGTCCGTTTGCTATCTTTAGGCTTTGGTTGTTTTCAATTGCTTTCCTCACTAGCTCACAGTTGAATTTCCTTACGTCTTCAGTGATACTTTTTCGTGCTGTCTTGCATAGCTCTATATATTCCACTTTGGAAGTCACATCTTCTTTAGTTGTCCTCATCTCTCTTCTTTTTTGCATCAACATTTTGGTTTTTCCTGATAATTTGTTTACATGCAACTTGTTCTTAGACCCAGCTAATTTTGTTGCTGTTTCCATAAGAGCTTTGGTTACTTTTCTGTTAACTTCCGAAATATCCACTTCTTCCGATGTTAGGCCTTCTAAAGCAGTGAATCTGTTCTTCAGTTCCAACTTGAAAGTATTATGGTGTTTTTTAAGGTTGGTTATGTCAATACATTTTGTTTGTCTTATGAGCTTGCCACGTTCCAGTTTAGTGTTGAGGTGCATCTTACATCTCACCAATCTATGGTCACTACCTGTGTTGAACTTGTTCAGCACACTGCAGTCTTCGATGACAAATTTTTTGTTACACATAATAAAATCAATTTCACTTGTCGTCCCAATTGGATGTCTCCATGTCCATTTCCTGTGTGGCTTTTTCTTGAAAAAGGAATTCAAGATGAAAAAATCCTTCTGCCTCTGCAAACTCAACGAGAGTATTTCCACGCTGGTTTCTGTTGCCGTGACCGAATTTACCTACTGAAGTTTCATTCTGTTGCCGGTGCCCTATTTTTGCATTGAAATCTCCCATAATTATCTTCAAGTGCTGCTTACCTTTATTATTTAGATGACGAATTTCCTCATAAAATTCTTCAATTTCTTCTTCAGGATGACTTGTGGTGGGTGCATAAGTTTGAATAATCTGAGCCTGGTATCTTCTCGATAGTTGGATAACGAGTCGTGCAGCTCTGTCAGAGGAACTTTCAACTTCTACCACTTTATCCTTCAGTTTCTTGTTTATTATAAATCCAACACCACTAGTTCTGCCAGTATCTGTCCCACGATAATAGAAGAGATGTCCACTTTTCAGTTCAATGAGATCTTCTCCTTTTCTCCTTACCTCACTTAGCCCGACGATGTCCCACTTGATCCTTTGTAGTTCCTCTTCCAATTCAAGAAGCCTTGAATCAGAAGATAGGAGCGTCCGTTGTAGGTAGCCAAGGTCAGCATCAAATGGCAGCCTAGTCCGGTCCTCCGGGGATTCTTAGCACCCTCTGCCTTCATGTCGCACTGGCCGCTGCCTTGGCCAGGTACATTCCAGCTGCCGGAGACTGAGGGCCAAGATTTAAGTTGTAGAGTCATTTTGGAGGTGTTTGGCCATAACTCACCACGCTGGCCAAGCGGGTTGGTGAGTGTGGGATAGCATTTCCTCTGATCCCGATGGTATAGTTATACCGCTATTTGCGGTCGTCAGAACAATACAATTCCATAAATGTTACCATTGAACATGAAACTTACAATACGCTTCCATTCCTGGATATCTTACTAAAGAGGTAACCCAATATCAATTATTTATCCTATACAGTGTACCGAAAGCATACAACAAACTCTGCTATTATTCCACACAATTCATCGCACCCAAAAAAGCAAAAACTAGCAGCTATAGAATACATGGTCTGAAGAGCGTCCGCTCACTCCTCCAGTATTCAAGCTAGAAGAAATGAGTTAAATCATATCTGGATGATTACAATGGCACATGGATACCACAAAGCGATCGTTGACAAGACTGCTCGATCATTGAAATATCCAATCAAAAGTACCTTACAAAGGGAAGCCAGAGTTACAAAATATGTGAGTACTGTGGACTACATACCTGAGGTCAATACAATACTAAAGAATATATGTAAGAAATACCATATTGCCTTTGGAAAAAGTACAAAATGTATTCGAGCCATCGTGCAAAATGATCATGACCAGGTTTCCACACTGAATAGACATGGAGTTTACAAAATACCCTTAAATCCTGTTAACCTGGAAGATCCTGTATTAGCATATATAGGATCCACTGTATGCCCATTGCGCACAAAACTATATGAGCACAAGTACTCCATTACTAATAACTCTGATGCTACCTCTCTTGCACGGCTGGTTAATCAACCAGACTGGACCAATGCCAGAGTTCTGAGTTCAAATCATATAAAGCGAGCCCTCTGATTTGCTGAAAATTTATGTATATTATCGCATAGTACTGACTGCTGTAACGAAAAACACCATGTTTTGTTTCTGTGCCTTGGGCCATGTTAATCCAGCCAAGAAAGAATGTTCCTCTCCAACAGCACTCTACTCCTAATAATTCACTTACAGTTTAATGTTAACCTATTTATTATCCTGTGTGTATATATATAATAGTGATTCCTAGTATTATTATTTGTTGAATACTTTTAGCACATGACTAAGCTTCCACTATATTTATTGTAAACCTTGTTATTGTTATCACATGCTCGCGTAATTTGAAAATGCTTCTTCCTTTTATCCGTTGTTTTTGTTTATATTTATTGAAATACCTGACGATGAAGCACTCGGTGCTTTGAAAGATCTTGTAAGTTGCTGTACCTTAAAAATATTATTTTAAGTACAGGCAGATTTAATAAATATAGTAATCATGCAGTGAAGGCTTGTCTAATTAAAGTGATGTTTAGTGCACGAAGGATTCTTATTTAAAATCTAATACGTTTTTTAATCACAAGTATATCCACACACATATACTTGGGAAAATCGTACTCTTGGTCAAAAAAGTGTTATAGATTTTGTTGTTACATCAGCGTCTGAAACACTTAGTTGTTGACACTCATGTGATGAAAGGTGCAGATGTTGGCTCTGATCATTACTTGGCAGTGTCATGAATGAAACTGAATGTTGGCTGGAGGAAATAGAATAGGAAGAGGCCCAGGATAGAAAGAATAAAGGTTGATAGGCTCCTTGAAGAGCATCAGCGGTATTCTGACTTACTCAGAGAACGACTGAAGGATCTGAAGTCTGGTGAGAGGGATGTAGAAAAGAAGTGGGAATGTTTTAAGAACTGTGTTGTCACTACTGCTAAAGAGGTCTGTGGCACCACAATAGCGGGTAACAATAGAGGTGATGCTTGGTGGAATAGTGAGATTGAAGAGGCAGTACAGAGAAAGAAAGAAACCTATTTGGGGGTGTAGCAAGGTAGAGATTCTGTGGATGAATATCATTGTAAGAAACGTGAAGCGACTAAGCTGGTTTGCCTGAGTAAGGCAAAAGATAGGAAAAAGAAGGACAGAAGGTGGAAAGGCATGAATTGGCTTTTTGGAAAGATAGAACAACTTTCTGGAAGTACACAAGACTCAGAAAAAATAGGGGAAACAAAGTTGTAAGTTGTGTGAAGAATAAGATCGGGAAATGATATGGAAGCCCAATGAGTTAAGTGAAAGATTGGGTGAATACTTCCGTGAGTTATTAGATCAAGAAAGCAAAGGGGATGCCACAGTGAAAGATGGAAGCACAGGAGGGATCTCAAAAGAAGAGGTGTATAAAGCTCTAAAATGTCATCAGAATAGTAAGGCTCTGGAAGTGGGTGGCATAACTGCTGAGATGTTGAAATATGGTGGCGACTCTGTAGTTGACTGGTTAACTGAAGTTTGCCTGTTGTGCTGAGAGTTAGGAATGGTTTTAATATTGTGACAAAAACTGCCAAATTATTCTGTTCGTCACGTTTTTTTTTAAGCCTTCGTAAGAGGAGATGACACATTCGTTAGTTCTTACTGCTTTTAAGTTGTTGTTTGATTCAAATGAAGAAGTTTATTTGCCTTGTGTCTTGCTTCTTAGTGTTCTTAATTTCCCATACACATCACTAATTCGATGGATGACTTACATTTTTTCTGAGGGACATACTTTTCTCACTTATATTACTAATTCTATGAAAGATTAAAGAGGTTGATAGGAAAAATATTTTATCTTATTCATACTGTGGATAATACACAAATTTAAGAATTAAAAACTTCTATTGTAGTTAAAAGACTTTGTAATGTTATGTCCTCTTCACGTCAAGTTCAACTGAAAACTTAGTCTGTGTCTTCAAAAAGTTCTTCATAAGGTTCAGGTCCAGCTGTCATTAAAAGTCTTGAGGTTAAATGAAGTTTTAAAATTTTAGTCATTTATATTGATACGCACACTATGAGGAAACATGAATAACTTATAAAAACCAAATTTACATACTATAGTTGCAATATCCAGTCATATGAGGTCCCATGTCATCTCTGAGTCGACGTTTCTTATACTTACATAAGGTCAAGTTCCAGTAGTCGTTAAATTTCAGTCTTAATATCCATCGTAAACTGTTTATTATATAGGAATGTTGTTTCATCAGATGACACAAAGACTCATGCATTTCTATCATCTAATAAGAACCATTGTGTATTAACTCTCTCCATCTTAGGCCTACGCGTCACTAACCAACTGTACGCATTGCCATGGTAGCCACACGTGCAAAACGCATACAGTTGGTTAGTGACGATGCGAAACGCATACAGTTGGTTAGTGACGATGCGTACGCCTAAGATGCAGAGAGCTAATGCACAGTGTTTCTTATTAGAAGATAGAAATGCACGAGTCTTTGTGACATCTGATGAAACAACATTCCTATAAAGTAAACAGTTTACGATGGATATCAAGACTGAAATTTAACCACTATTGAAACTCGACCTTATGAAAGTGTAAGAAACGTCCACTCAAGAGATGACGTGGGAGCTCCCATATGACTGGAAATCGCAACTACAGTATGTAAATATGGTTTTTATAAGCTATTCATGTATCCTCAGAGTGTGTGTATCAATATAAATAACTAAAATTTTAAAACTTTTTTTAACCTCAAGACTTTTAATGACAGCTGGACCTGAACCTTACAAAGAACTTTTTGAAGACAAAGACTAAATTTTCAGTTGAACTTGACGTGAAAAGGACATAACGTTACAAAGTCTTATTTTAACTACAATAGAAGTTTTTAATTCTTAAATTTGTGTATAATCCGCAGTATGAATAAGATAAAATATTTTTCCTATTAACCTCTTTAGTCTTTCATAGAATTGGTAATATAAGTGAGAAAAGTACGTCCCTCGGAAAAAATGTAAGTCATCCATCAGTGACATGTATGGGAAATTAAGAACACTAAGAAGCAAGACAAATAAACTTCTTTATTTGAATCAAACAACAACATAAAAGATGTAAGAACTAACAAATGTGTAAGGCTCCTCTAACAAAGGCTTAAAAAAAATGTGATGAACAGAATAATTTGACAGTTTTTGTCACAACATTAAAACCAATATACCACGTAATAGAAGCACCTGATGAGAGAAAGGAATAGGTACCTCTCACAGAGGTATATATGCAGTTAGTAATGGTACCGCAGGATTGGAGCGATGCTATCACTGTTCCCTTGTATAAGGGAAAAGGTGATCAGACTGACTGCAAGAACTATCGTGGTATTAGCCTACTGAGTGTGCCAGAAAAAGTGTTTGGTAAGGTCATTATTGAAAAAGTGCAGTCTTACATCAGAGAAGGTGTGGGACGTTAAGAGTGGTTTTATGCCTAGTAAAGGCTGCACTAACCAAATTTTTGCATTACAAATTATGATTGAAAGGTACCTGGCTGTTGGTAAGAAAGTTTTTGCTGCCTTCATAGATTTAGAGAAAGCTTATGACCGAGTAAATAAGATACTTTTGTGGAAGGTATTGAATAAATATGGTGATACTGGGAATCTACTTAATAGTGTAAAAGCCTTGTATGCTTACAGTAGAGCTTGTGTACGAGTGAATGGTGTTTTATCAAAATGGTTTTCTGTTGGTGCAGGAGTCAGACAAGGTTGTGCAATGTCACCATGGCTCTTAAATATACTTGTGGATGCGTGCGTGCGTGATGCCAAGACAGACAATACTGGTTTGTGTCTTGGTAACATTGGTGTGTGCAGATTGCTGTATGCTGATGACACAGTCCTGTTGGCAGAGAGCAAGAGTGAGTTGCAGGGTATGTTGTACCATATGTACGAAGTTTGCATGAAATTCAAACTGAGTATAAATAAGGGAAAAACCAAAGTTATGTTTTTTGATTGAGAAACTGTTAGCACTGAATGCAATATAAGTCTAAATGGCACAGTGATTGACCTGGTGAATGAGTGAAAATCCTCCAAATACGTGGCATCAGTGAATAAACAAAAACATGCTCTTTCCACGTTTTATCAACACACAACAACTGAAAAAGATATCGAGAGATCTGGGATTCAGATCCCCATCGGTGACCAGATAAAAAAATTTCGGTTGCTATGTGTTGATAAAATGCGGAAAGAGCGATGTCTTTGTTTATCCAGGTGAATGAGTTTGTGTATTTAGGGAACATTTTTGACAGAGAGAACAAATTGGATGGTGAAATTAATAGGAGAGTGAATTCTTCATTGAAAGCCATAGCTACTTTAGGAGGTTTTCACAGGAATAATGGGTTCTAGATTCTGAAGAGAGTCCTGCATGGCTGAGTATGAAAGTGTAATTGTTCCTACTCTGATGTATGGCAAAGAAACCTGGGTACTACAGAAGAAGCATAGGAGTTGTTTGTGTGCTGGAGAAATGCGTTACTTGCGGCGGGGGGGGGGGGGCAAGAACGTTGATTGTGTAAGGAATGAAGAGTGTTGCAGTTGTGTAACGTGAAGCAAAATGTTGTTAGCAAGGTAGAGACTAATATTCTTCGGTGGTTTGGCCATGTTGAAAGAATGAGTGATGAGATGCTTACTAAGAATTTTTTTTTAGCCCAAGCGGCAAGAAGGAAAGGCAGAGGAAGGCCAAGGAAGTCATGGAAGGATCAGATTCAGGAGTGTCTGCATGAGAAAAATGTTATGAATATGAAGTATAGAAGGTCTTGTGTATGTTGTGTGATGGATGTCAGTGAAGCAGGAGTTGTGTGTCAAGATCGTTGTAAATGGAGAAGTTTGATATGACAACAGTAAGAATATCCTCAGTTAAAAAAATGTCTGGTAGTTTATTTCTTTGTGGAGCTCACCTCTGAATCTCGGAGAACAGCTTGGTGTTATATAGAAAATTCCTAGGGAACAGGTAGTAAAGGTGTACACAGAATTGATAAAGAGACATCTGTACTGCCATCCACTTAGGTCAAACCAAAGCAATCTGCTCCATGCTGTTTTCCAATATTTAATAAGTAGTGTGTAGTGGTGTAACTGGTCTGTACAAGAATAGTCGAGAATTCTCATATCACTTCATAACCCTGATTGAACCACTGCATACCTCATAGGGTACAGATTATCGATCAACTGAATAGACAGATCTCATAAAACATTTCCATTCAATTTTATCCTTACATTAGGAGTGTAACTTGGAGATTCCTGGTTCCTATCCACTTCCTGAAGATATCAGTGTATCATATTTTTGGTGTACCTCTACATCTTTGATCCAAAGCAGCATCTGGAAGACTTCCTTTTTCATACCCCATTTGAACCTGACGTGACCGCTATATTTCAAGTTTTTTCCTTAATTATATCATTAAATTTGTTTTTTCTCCAGTAAAAGAATTTATTCTTTGGCATACTACCCCATTTGTCATGTGATCCATGAATAGTGCTTTAATAGTCACTATGAAGGCTAGTAATTTTTTCTCACCTACTTTTAGGGGGTCCACCTTTTACTTCTGTATTAAAGTATTAAACTTAGAGTCAGTGAGCCATATTCCAGTTTACTAATATTTTATTGTCACTTCAAAGTGGTTTAAGCCTTTGAAGCCCTTTTATTGTCAATAACCAGAATTTTAGGCTTATGTGTATAAATACTTCGCCCAAGTTCTTCACATGTTTCGGCAATGCTATCAGCATTAGTTTGCAAGTTGCTTGAATTTTTGCCAATTCAAATTATTTTGTCTGAAAATCTCAGGTTTGAATTTCTTTTTCCCAAGGTGATTTCACAATTGTGGTTTTAAAATGATTGGTTTATTACAAATGATTGATTTATAACAAATTCCAGAAAGAAGTTCTGAAGAGTCATTTAAGGGTTTGGTAATAATTAAGTTATAATTTTAATGGTTAGGGACTTGAGCATTAACGTTCCTAATTTTTTTAAACGTGTATAAAGATATTTATATAACAAGCATTTATATCAACTGAGCATATCACCCCACCAGGAGATTAATCAGGCTTTGGCACATGCTAGAAATGTAACAACACGGGCTTTGGCAATTTCATTTTTATGAAAGTTAAGCTTCCCGTTTCTATATTATTGACTTTGAACTGCATGTTTTTGGTGGAATGTTCGGTGAAACATTTGAGTTAAACCAGGAAATCTCAGTTTAGTGTTTGGTTCAGAATAATTACCTTTAATTTGAGTCCAAAGTTTAAAAGAAAAGTATAAGGAATTACTAAACTTATTATTTTATTCTCTGTGGCATAGTGTTTTTATAATGCCTCATATGCCAGATAAAGTCAGAAGTTTCCTATAAATCAGGAAAATTCCTTAAGATGATTTTATTATGTTTGATGTATTGTTGCTAAAATATGACCAGTTTGTGTGTGTTCAGTTGTGTTTTTGTTTTGGAATCCTGCTTGTTCTGCTGATAATACAGATTCCACTTTTCTTTAGGTTTGCACGATTTATGAAACCTGATCATTTTGCAATTACGGTTGCCATTATTTGGCACAGATGGGACATATTTTGCACTGTTTCCCATGTAGCCATTCCTTCAGAAAACTTGGAAATTATACACTGGTGAAAATGGAAACTGATACACCCAGCAGGAACTAGTAGAATTGTATGAAACTTGGACCAAAGTACCTCCATAGGGCGGGTATTGAATGATTAAAAAGCGGAAGCAGTAGATTTAGTGATACGTAAATTATGTGCCGATTTGTTAGGCAAAATTGCTATGTTGTTTCGTTCATAAGTCAATGACTGTGTGATGTCACAAGGTCCTTTTTTTGTCCACAGGTTTCCGGTAACCAGCTATGCCACATTGTAGAGTGAGAACTCCATACACCCAAATGTTGGACTAGGAGCGAGGTTGCATCACTGGCATGTCTGAAATGGGGGCTTCACGTGAAATCGGCAGACGAATGGGCCGTAGTGCCACATCAGTACGGAGAGTGGCGACACAGTGGAAGCGGGAAGGCGCGAGTACTCGCAGATCTGGCACAGGTATAGAAGGAGAATGACACCACGAGACGACCGTCATACTGTCTGGCTGGCAGTTGCGGACAGACGCACGACCGCGGCACAGATCCGAGTAGTGGTGACAGCCAGTAAGACCCCACGGACAATTGTCTACTGATTGCTTGATGCTGGGTTGCATTCTTGTACCGCCATAGAGTGTATTCTGTTAACACGATTCCATTGCCAACAGCGGCTCACCTGGTGTAATGCTAGATGCAACTGGACACGTGAATGGTGTACAGTTGTGTTCGGCGATGAGTCCCGATTTTGTCTGGGCCAAAGTGATCGTCGACAACATGTGGGGCGGCGTTGTAGAGAAAGGGCCAACCCTGATGCGCTTTCAGAGCGCAACAGAGGTCCAACCCCTGGTGTCATGGTTTGTGGGGGCGATAGCAGGACTCAGTTGGTGGTTGTTGAAGGCACCATGACTGCCCGTCAATATGTGGACAGGGTGATACAACCTGTTGTCATACCCTTCATGGCCACCATCCCAAATGGTCTCTTCCAACAGGATAATGCCTGTCCAGAGACTGCAGCCATCGCAAGACAAGCCTTTCAAGGTGTCACAATCATGGATTGGCCTCTGTGCTCCCCAGATTCATCTCCCATAGAGTATGTCTGGGCTGTCATGGGTAGTTGCATTACGACATATCACCACCCAGTGCTAACTGTACAAGAATTGACTGAACACATTATGCAAGCTTCGAAAGATATACCCCACGACTACATCTGCAGACTTATTGATTCCATGTCAGCAAGGATTCGAAAGTGTAGAGCTGCTCATGGTGGGCACACTTCGTACTGAAACATGTGCCGAACAGCAATAAACTTGAACTGATTCACATAATTTTGGTTTCATTTATTGTGGTTAGGACTCTGTACCTATCTACCAAGTTTCATGCAATTCCACCAATTCCTTCTGGGTGTATCACTTTCCATTTCTACCAGTGTATTACCCTGGAGTAAGAATTGAACCAGCATCTCCTGATTTCTGTTTGAGTATGCTACTACCACTACATTATCCAGGACAATGATGTTCCAAGCAACTGAAGCTAAGCACCTGTGGCTACATAAAGAGCATAAAATACATCTTCTATATGCAGGGTTGGGTTTCTGCCGGGAGAAACTGAATATAACCGGTTTAAACCGGCAGAAACTGAATATAACCGGTTTAAACCGGCAGAAAATGGTAACAACTGGCAGAAACTAAAAAAAAGTACTTAAACCATTTTTGTATCAATTAGTATATGAAATTTACAGTAAATCAGATGTGACAAATTTTAAAATTGGGTGATTAATAAAGTAAAACACTTGTTGCAACTTTTAAAACCAATTGCTGCTGCTGCCTTGGATAAGATCCAAAAAGAGGACTGTTCTATTGCAGATGCTTGTGAAATTTGGTTGACTCTAATGGATGATGATGATCTCATAAAAACTAATGAAAGCAAGGTTAAGAGTAGATTTAGTCAGGCAATAACTCAACATCATATGCTAGCTTATATGCTTCATCCAAAGTACATGGGATCTAAATTGTCACATGAGCACGAAGAAAGTGCTAGGAAATTACTTGATGACATCAACCCAAATTTTGTGCCTTACGTCATAGCTTTTCAAGCAAAATCAGCTCCTTTTCCTGAAACATATTACTCCAATGAAATCTTAGAAAATGTCTCAGCTTCTACATGGTGGTCTAGTTTAAAGAAAACAACTGTAAATGAAGATTTCATAACTCTTGCTTACACAATTGTGATATTGCCTGCAAGTTCTGCTGGGCTTGAAAAAATATTCTCAAGCTTTTCGTTTATTCACAATAAATTAAGAAATTGTTTGAGTTTGGAAACAGCAACAAAATTTGGTCTTTTGTTATCCACTACTTCATGGAAAAGGTGCACTTGAATGGTGAATTTACTGCGATGCAACTTTTGAATAAATACTGTAAACATTGCAACTGAACTTGTTTTACTTTAAAATCCATTTCCCTATGCTATTCATTGTATGTATTCCTTATATGCTATTTGTGGTACTTCAGTAATTCATTATATGCTGTGGTACTTCAATAAGTTTTTATTACAAGACATAATTATTTTTTGGGTTTCTGCCAGTTATTGCCACTTTTATGGCACAAACTAGTTTCTGCCGTGCCTGTTTTAACCAGCTACAACCAGTGGTTTTAACCGGCATGGCAGTAACTTGCCAAACCTGTCCATATGCTAATTAATTACAACTATTCGTGCCTTTTATGAAATTATGAAGAAAATATTTTAAGGGAATTTGTTCTTCACAGATATTTATGATCTATAATTATGTAAGTACATCGCTCTTTCCACATTCCAGAAACACATAGCAACCGAAAAATTGTTTTCAACCGCCACCGTGGAATCAAATCATGGATCTCTCGATATCTAGCTGAGCGTGTTAAGCTTTACACCACGGTGGCCAACAATCCACGGTGCTATGTGTATTTTTAAGTCAGCTTCTGACATCATAAATCCGTAAGATGGGCTCAGCTACTGAGATGTCTCGATATGGTGGGCATTAACGGCACTGGATATATATTTTATAGCGGTTTAAATCCAAAGGGCGAGATCCAAGGTGAAAATCCATCAAATATGTGGTGTCAGTAAATAAATAAGTACATCACTCTTTCCACGTTCCAGAAACACATAGCAACCGAAAAATTGTTTTCAGCCGCCGCCATGGAATCGAACCATGGATCTCTCGATATCTAGCCGAGCGCGTTAAGCTTTACATCATGATGGCCAACAATCCACGGTGCTATGTGTATTTTTTTTTCTCAGTAGCTGAGCCCATCTTTCGGATTTATAATGTCAGAAGCTGACTTAAAAATATACATAGCACCGTGGATTGTTAGCCACCGTGGTGTAAAGCTTAACGCGCTCGGCTAGATATCGAGAGATTCATGGTTCGATGGTGAGATTGCACGGCGGCAGCTGAAAACAATTTTTCGGTTGCTATGTGTTTCTGGAACGTGGAAAGAGTGATGTACTTATTTATTTACTGAAGCCACTCATTTGGAGGATTTTCACCTTGGATCTCGACCTTGGGATTTAAACCGCTATAATATATATAGCCAGTGCCATTAATGCCCACCAGATGGAGACCTCTCAGTAGCTGAGCCCATCTTACGGATTTATGATGTCAGAAGCTGACTTAAAAATCCACATAGCACTGTGGATTGTTGGCCACCATGGTGTAAAGCTTAACGCGCTCGGCTAGATATAGAGAGATCTGTGGTTCGATTCCCAAGGCGGCGACTGAAAACAATTTTTTGGTTGCTATGTGTTTCTCGAACGTGGAAAGAGCGATGCACTTATTTATTTACTGACGCCACATATTTGGAAGATTTTCACCTATAATTATGTTTTCTACCATTGTCCTTCTTTAGGAATGGGAATTAATACATACATTTATCACTCTGTTGGACACAAGTCTCGATAATCTATACACCTTGAGAGATTTTTAGAAGTGCACTTATCACATGATCTCCTCCCACATCTTTGCAATGCTACAGTTATGTTGTTTAATTAGCCAGAAAGTTTACGGGCCATTCCACGTCAGTTCAACCAGGACATGACACCCATGTTCTCAGATTTAGATTAAACTTGGTATACTCAATTCCACCATAGTGGTAAGTAACCACATAAAAAAATTTCCATGCAGCTCTTCTGGTTTCAGTTTTACAGCCCTTCAAACTTTTAATGAATTCTCATTTTTTACCATTTCCAAGGCCTTCTGTGCAAACAGCACTTGTTTACCAAAAAAATTCCATCTCCCATACAAATCACTCAATTTCTTTGAAATTTTACAACCTTGTCAGTGAAAGCATGAGGATTTCAGAAAAAAATATGTGAACACTTTAAAATGGTTCTTTTAGCCCACTAAAAAAATTAATAAAATATACTTAGCCTTCATTTTTTTCTGCAGAAAACGTGCTTTACTATAAACTGAATCATCAGTGTGAGGGAAAGGTATAACCCTAACATATATATTTTTAAAATGAGCTTAGAGATATGTTCAATCATACCCCGGAATAAAATTGATGGCTTTTATTCCTTCTGCAAAGATCATACACTTTTCTCTGCCATTTTGAGAAAATGACTGCCAGATTACTATTTTTTCAATTTATCCCAAAACCTACTTCCAAAATTAGTACTGGAGTAAATTTGTACAGTTTAAAATTTTACATATTTTGGTTCTTAAGATTTTTTGATAGGGAGCACTATTTTTTTTTTTTTTTTTTGTTATAAGGTGGGAAATTTGCATTGTTGAATAAAATGCAGAAAATTAACATTTTGGATTATTTTCCTCATTAATTTACGCTTTGCTACTTTTGTAAAAAGATAAAAATCTATCTTTCTGACATTTCAACAGTGTCTAAGGTCCCAGAAAGGAATGATAATAATAGTAACAACAATATCAGTTACTAATAACATATCCCGGAATCCCACCTACTTGAGTAAAAAAAGTAGGACGATTTTTTAAAACAAAGTAGGTCAATTGTAATGGCGATAGTTACTCTCACCATTACAATTAATCTACAAAAGCCACATGGACCCCCCCCCCCCCATGCAATGTGTACTAGTGTAATAATACATTTCAGAGGTAGGTCTAGTTGACTTACTAATATATATATATGAGATAATAACATTTACTATAAAGGAAATGTATCTAAAACATAATTAATGACAATATATTTAACTATATGATTTATTTTGTTACAAGCGATAAAGTGCATTTCTGAGAAGATGGGTTCCATTTCAACTCAGGCAGGGTCGTACCATCATGGTCTCAGATTTCTCTAAAAAAATTAAGGGGTGTTCCTTGACTAAAATAAGGAGACCCATATTTTTTCTTTCGGCAAGAAAAAATTTTCCCTTCGAGAAAGAGGGTTTCAAATCTTGCACCGTCAAACAAGCTCTCTAGAAAACGGTTATTTTTCCTAAATTCAGCGAGTCATTGCAGCAGAGTTAAAAAAGATATCGTGTTCCTGTATTTTTTTTTACATTGTGTGTATAACATATAATAATATATGGTGCTAATATTTGCTACACATCGTATGATTAAAATCTAAAAAAATCGTAAACTTTGTGATTTTTAAAAAAAATTGAATTTTTTAAGTTTTTTTTTAAACAGCTTTGGATGGAGTTTTTTCTATATTCGTTTTTTTCGTTAAAGACATACAAATGTGCACTTTATTTGTAATTTTTTGTGTGTCTGTGAAACTGCTAGTTTCCGCGTTTCGGCAGCGTTAAAAACAGCCGATTTTGAAAAATCTCTAACTTTGCCAACCATTTTCTCAAAAAGGCCATTTTTTTAAATTCTGAAAATTAAATCCCTGTTTCATTATCATTAGGAGAATATCTGTGTAAATTTTCACGGACCTAAAAACGCCCGTTTCCGAGTTACACGCGTTTGAATTCGGTTTGAAAGCCTACGATTTCCCGTGTTCTAAAGGCGCCATTTTGCAAAAATCTCAGGCGCAAAGTACGTACGTTATCTCTCCCACGAATCAAAGCGTTAGATATTCTTTGCTCGAATGATGGAATGAGAGCATTGGGTCAGCTGGCCCTGGTTGGATACATCCACCTCACCCTTCCCCGAGTGATGACATGCCTATAAAACTGTCGGGGGGGGGGGGGGGGGGTAACAAATACATAAAGAAAATTCTTGCTGCTCCACTAACAAAGTTGAGTTGCGAAAGACAGCAGCAGTTGTTTGTTTACGTATATACTTAAACATCGCATAAAAAAAGACTATGAAAGAGTAGAAAACTGTTGTGAAATAATTTTAAGAAAAAGAGTGCAGGCACGTGTACTATAAGTTAATTTTCGATGGCTAAACACCCTTGAGTTTTTCTGGGAGTTGCTAATTGTAGGCTACTGTCAGAAGAGCAGTTGCTGTTTTGTTATAGTTGCTAAAGTTAACCTCAGTTTTTCGTAATAGTAAAATATTCGCTCAGGAGAGTTTTGTCCTCTGCGAACGGGGGAGAAGGTGCGCTCTTGACCTCGCTGCTGGGGGGTTGATAGCGCTGGTCGCTACCGAAACTCCGCTTACGTCCTCTCCAAAACGTAATGGCAATTGTCTAATCTACTAAATAAATAACAATTAACACATACGCGTGCATGCTTATTCATAAAATGTAAATTGAGTATATTTCCTGTTCAATCAACTGATTTTACAAGTAGAATACATATACAACTTATGCACTTATAATGGTGTAAAATTTTTTATCTATTTAAAACATTCAAAGATTTCAATTTTTTTAAAGAGGGGGGGGGGATTGTGTTCTTAGTGATTTCCACCTGGGCCAGGATAAACCATGCACTGCCCATGGCTTCTGTTCCCTTAGAAGATAATCCTGGATCGATGGGAGACCAGCGGAGTTTTGACCCCCCTTCCTCTCACGTGGTGGTGAGGTGTCTCAAAGCTAGGTAGCTTTCAAAAATGTTTCAACTTAGTTGGCTGGTAACAAGAGAGGGATTCCATTTCAACTCTGGCAGGGTCGTACCATCACGGTCTCAGATTTCTCTAAAAAAATTAAGGTGTTTCTTGATTAAAATAAGGAGACCCATATCTTTTCTTTCGGCAAGAAAAAATTTTCCCTTTGAGACAGAGGTTTTCAAATCTTCCACCGTCAAACAAGCTCTCTAAAAAACGGTTATTTTTCCTAACTTCAGCGAGTCATTGCAGCAGAATTAAAGATATTTTGTTCTGGTATTTTTTATTACATTGTGTGTATAACGTATAATAATATGTGATGCTAATCTTTTTTACACATCGTATGATTAAAATTTTAAAAAATCGTAAACTTCGATTTTTAAAAAAAAATTAAAATTTTAAAGATTTTTTTAAACTGGTTCAAATAAAGTTTTTTTTTTCTATACTCGTTTTTTGTTAAAGACATACAAATGTGCACTTTATTTGCAATTTTTTGTGTCTGTGAAACTGCTAGTTTCCGCAGCGTTAAAAACAGCCGATTTTGAAAAATCTCCAACTTTGCCAACGATTTTCTCAAAAAGCCCCTTTTTAAAATTCTGAAAATTAAATCCCTGTTTTATTATCAACAGGAGAATATCTGTGTAAATTTTCCCGGACCTAAAACCGCCCGTTTCTGAGTTAGACGCGTTTGAATTTGATTTGAAAACCTACGATTTCTCCGTATTCTAAAGGCGCCATTTTGGAAAAATCTAAGGCGCAAAGTACGTATTCTCTTACTCGAATGAGAGTGTTGGATCCGTCCATCTGACCCTACCCTGAGCGATAACATGCCTAAAAAACGGTCTTGGAAAAAAAAAATATCAAATCTATATATATAGAGAATTGAATGTATGTCAATTTAGAACCATCAAACTTGGTATACTATCTCATGGTACCCTAACTTAGACCGTAGACGGTTTTGGAAGGGGGAGCCCGGGTCAAAGGGCCCCACGCAAAATTTCCGTAAAATCTAGTTTTCAATTTAGAACCATCAAATTTGGTATACTTTTTCTTGGCACCCTAACTTTGACTAGACGGTTTTGGGAAGGGGTCTGAACCCGGGGTCAAGCCCCCCACCCCTACAAAATTTTCGTAAAATATTTTACAAAGTTAGGGTGCCAAGAAAAAGTATACCAAATTTGATGGTTCTAAATTGAAAACTAGATTTTACGGAAATTTTGCGTGGGGCCCTTTGACCACGGGCTCCCACACACGCAGGGCTCTACCCCCCTTCCAAAAACCATCTACGGTCTCAGTTAGGGCACTATAGTTTACAAGTATATTTTACGGAAATTTTGTGTGGGGGCCCTTTGACCTGGGGCTCCGACCCCTTCCAAAAACAGTCTGCGGTCTAAGATTTGTATGTCTTTTCCAAATTTGGTGGTTCTAAATTGAAAACTAGATTTTATGGAAGTTTTGTGTGGAGCCCCTTGACCCCGGGCTCCAACCCCTTCCAAAAACCGTCTACGGTTTAAGTTAGGGTACCATGAGATAGTATACCAAGTTTGGTGGTTCTAAATTGAAAACTGTAAATTTGTTTAGCAGACATACATTCAATTCTATATATATAGATTTGTTTTTTTTTTCCAAGACCGTTTTTTAGGCATGTTATCGCCCAGGGTAGGGTCAGGTGGACGGATCCAACGCTCTCACATTCGGGTAAGAGAGTGCGTACTTTGTGCCTGAGATTTTTCCAAAATTGCGCCTTTAGAACACGGAGATATCGTAGGTTTTCAAATCAAATTCAAACGTGTTTAACTCGGAAACGGACGTTTTTAGGTCCGTGAAAATTTACACAGATATTCTCCTGTTGATAATAAAACAGGGATTTAATTTTCAGAATTTAAAAAAGGGCTTTTTGAGAAAATCGTTGGCAAAGTTGGAGATTTTTCAAAATCGGCTGTTTTTAACGCTGCAGAAACTAGCAGTTTCACAGACACATAAAAAATTGCAAATAAAGTGCACATTTGTATGTCTTTAACAAAAAAATGAGTACAGAAAACAAAAACTCCATTTGAACCAGTTAAAAAAATCTTAAAAATTTCAATTTTTTTAAATCAAAGTTTACGATTTTTTAAAAATTTTAATCATACGATGTGTAAAAAATATTAGCATCAAATATTATACATTATACACACAATGTAATAAAAAATACCCGAGCAAAAGATCTTTTTTAATTCTGCTGCAATGACTCGCTGAAGTTAGGAAAAATAACCGTTTTTAGAGAGCTTGTTTGACGGTGGAAGATTTGAAACCCTCTGTCTCGAAGGGAAAATTTTTTCTTGCCGAAAGAAAAGATATGGGTCCCCTTATTTTAATCAATAATTTTTTTAGAGAAATATGAGACCGTGATGGTACGACCCTGCCAGAATTGAAATGGAATCCCTCTCTTATTACCAGCCAACTAAGTTGAAACATTTTTGAAAGCTACCTAGCTTTGAGACACCTCACCACCACGTGAGAGGAGGGGGGGGGTCAAAACTCCGCTGGTCTCCCATCGATCCAGGATTATCTTCTAAGGGAGCAGAAGACATGGGCAGTGCATGGTTTATCGTGGCCCAGGTGGAGATCACTACGAACACACTCCCTCCCCCTCCCTCTTTAAAAAAATTGAAATCTTTGAATATGTTTTAAATAGATAAAAATCTTTACACCATTATAAGCGCATTAGTTGTATATGAATTTTACTTGTAAAATCAGCTGATTGAACAGGAAATATACTCAACTTACATTTTATGAATAAGCATGCACGCGTATGTGTTAATTGTTATTTATTTAGTAGATTAGACAATTGCCATTACGTTTTGGAGTGGAGGTAAGCAGAGCTTCGGTAGCGACCAGCGCTATCAACCCAGCAGCGAGGTCAAGAGCATTGCACCTCCTCCCCCCGTTCGCAGAGGACAAAACTCTCCTGAGCGAATATTTTACTATTACGAAAAACTGAGAAGTTAATTTTAGTAACTGCTCTTCTGACAGTAGCCTACAATTAGCAACTCCCAGAAAAACTCGAGGGTGTTTAGCCATCGAAAATTAACTTACAGTACACGTGCCTGCACTCTTTTTCTTAAAATTGTTTCACAACAGTTTTCTACTCTTTCATAGTCTTTTCTTATGCGATGTTTAAGTATATACATAAACAAACAAACAAACAAACAACTGCTGCTGTCTTTCGCAACTCAACTTTGTTAGTGGAGCAGCAAGAATTTTCTTTGTTTTGGTTCCCCCCCCCTCCCCGACAGTTTTATAGGCATGTCATCACTCGGGGAAGGGTGAGGTGGATGTATCCAACCAGGGCCAGCTGACCCAATGCTCTCATTCCGTCATTCGGGCAAAGAATATCTAACGCTTTGATTCGGGTAAGAGATAACGTACGTACTTTGCGCTTGAGATTTTGCAAAATGGCGCCTTTAGAACACGGGAAATCGTAGGCTTTCAAACCGAATTCAAACGCGTCTAACTCGGAAACGAGCGTTTTTAGGTCCGTGAAAATTTACACAGATATTCTCCTGTTGATAATGAAACAGGGATTTAATTTTCAGAATTTTAAAAATTGGCCTTTTTGAGAAAATCGTTGGCAAAGTTAGAGATTTTTCAAAATCGGCTGTTTTTAACGCTGCCGAAACGCGGAAACTAGCAGTTTCACAGACACACAAAAAATTACAAATAAAGTGCACATTTGTATGTCTTTAACGAAAAAAACGAATATAGAAAAAACTCCATCCAAACCTGTTTAAAAAAAACTTAAAAAATTCAATTTTTTTTAAAAATCACAAAGTTTACGATTTTTTTAAATTTTAATCATACGATGTGTAGCAAATATTAGCACCATATATTATTATATGTTATACACACAATGTAAAAAAAAATACAAGAACACGATATCTTTTTTAACTCTGCTGCAATGACTCGCTGAAGTTAGGAAAAATAACCGTTTTCTAGAGAGCTTGTTTGACGGTGCAAGATTTGAAACCCTCTATCTCGAAGGGAAAATTTTTCTTGCCGAAAGAAAAAATATGGGTCTCCTTATTTTAGTCAAGGAACACCCCTTAATTTTTTTAGAGAAATCTGAGACCATGATGGTACGACCCTGCCTGAGTTGAAATGGAACCCATCAGAACTCCTTTTTTGATTTTCATACACACACAGTGTAAATAAAGAAAAGTATTAAAATAAATCAAATCCAGCACTATACAGAGGTTGACTGTCTAGTCAAAACAAAAAAGAAACTACTACCAGTATATAATAGTATTTACTGGTAACTACAGTCCATCCTATTACTTCAGGTTTTTTTGTTTTTTTTCTTGTGTGTGAGATGAGAGCATTATCCATTTGTTGCAGTCTTCTGGTAGACATGTCAATCATATCACATGCTAGAGATGCTTCACTAAAATCTGCTCTTTTTAGTGCTTCATGCAACTTTTTCTTCCCTTCGTCTAGTAGTTTTTGGGCAGCTGTCTTTTCTTTGAATGTGTCTTTGTTAGTGTTCTTTTTCAGCTTCAGATTTCTCTGAAACTTTTTATTCTTTCTGTTTCAGATTTTCAAGCCTTTGCTTTTCCAAGGCTGCGTTATATTTTCCATTAGAAGTCCTTGCTGCCTCTAACATCTTTTTGGTGATAGGTATGTTTTCAAATTTTCCTTGAACTCACAAATAATCTTTTACTGTTCTTACACCTTTGATGGTATTTTCTGCCAAAGCGTTTCTTTCAGACGTCACCAATGCGTTATTCAGAGAAAAACCTCTTTCCACATCTGAATTACCATGTGCTAGTACCAAAAGGGAATGAATGTATTTAGCTAGAAGAGGATACCTGCATTTACCATCTAGAGATTTGATCTTGGATACTTGTGTCCAATAGTAATAAATTCTGTGATACTTAACTTCATTATACTTTTTTTCCCTGGATAACCCATTGTTCTTTAATGTCATCATCTACCTGGTATGATCACTATTCATCTATAACTTTGTCCCTATTGCTGTCATTCAGAGCATGCAGTACCTGAGTTATTAGCCGCCTAAAAGATTTACAGTCTCTTCCTCAGTGTGTAACAAACCAGGAAGACATTGCAGGTTTTTCAGGATCCTATTTTTGATTGGCAGTGTTGTAAAAAGGTTAAGTTACTGTTTTCTTATAAAAATGTAACACTGCTGAGTTATACTCAAGTTTATCCCTGTCCGACATTGCAGACAATGTCAAAGTATGCTTTGCTTCAGTTCCTATTTCCATTTTGTGCAAAGGCAACAGATTTTCACTCGTGAAATTTATTGCAGAGAGATTACCAGAGAACTCCTTCACAACATGTGGTTTTACAAATTTCCTCAACATCATCTTTAGAAGTTGACATAACTCATCATGCAAAATATGAACAAGTGGCTGTTCATTCTGAAAAGTGCAAAGGAACTTAGAAAACAACTCACTAAGGTGAACCAAAAACTGCATCAAGGGAAGGAGCAATTTGTTCTTCAGCACACTAACAATGCTGTTATACCAAGTGTTATTTACACACACAGAATTGTTATGTTTTGGCATGATGAACTTTAAAAAGTAATGTTGCAAAGCTTCATGTTGTTCGATGAGTCTCTTCATTACTGGAGCAAGAGTAAGCCATCTACAACTTACAAACTGCAAAAAGTAATTATCTGATACAACTAACAATTCTTGCGACACTTTAAAATCTTGTCTCCTAGCAGCAGATTGCTTGAACCACTTATATACGCATTGTGAGCATAATCTTCAATCATATTAAAAGGTACTTCTTTGAGACCACTGCCAGATGCATTGTGCATGATGTATAAGTTACAAGACCCAATGTCGATAAGTCCAGGGGAACCAGACAATTTTACTGCATTGTCCATATTTTTCCAAAGGGATTTGTTTACATTTGGACTGTACATTGCTAGCACGATCATTTTAAACAAATGAAGCCCTTCCATTTCAAGTTGTTTACAGATATCTGTAAATACTGTTTCTGCATCTGCATGACCTAAAAACACTGAAGACAAGTAGCGGCATTGGACTGGCTGGGTAACATCAAGACTTTAAAACCGGACGTACATATCCAACTGCTTTTTCACTTGGGCTGTTGTTGTTTCATCTACACATAAAGTAAAGTACACACCAGAACTGCAAATGACTGACATCAATTCCTGTAGAATGAATGGTCGGAGGCCGTAAATTATTAAATATGACACTTTTGTTCTGTCCAAACTGAAGTTTTTAGCAACTTCCCCAAACGTTGTTACAAAACGAGCCTTTAAACCCTTACATGAAGCAAAAGAAAAATTAGAATCAACGACTTTAAAAGCCTATAGAATTTCAGTTTTGTGGCAATCTGAATCATTAAGTGCAACACTATCTGTGTTCTTTGATGATGTCCCGACAACTGTCCCTTTATTTACAAAAAGTTTACTCTGGCTGGTAGAATGTACTACATTTGCTTTGGTAGAATGTTTTTTTTTTTTTTTGTGTGTGTCGCTGTGTTTTAAAAGATGGTCTTACCCGCTATTCGCACATGAGAAGCACACATTACACAATGAGCAAAATGCTTCAGTTTCATTTCTCCCCTTACTATATCACAAGTTCATAACATGGTTATTTCTGTCCAGCTGAAGCAGCCACTCTTCATAAAATGTGTTTCATGAGCCATTTCTCAGAATCTCAAAATAAAATTCTAATTGATTTTCCCCTGCAAAAACAACAAATAATTAGTTTCAGTATTATAAATATTTTAACGGGAATTATCGAGGATAAATTTATTAAGGTACATTACCTCTCAAATTTTCTACACACTAGATCAAATTTATCCTCGATAATTCCCGTTAAATATTTATAATACTGAAAGTAATAAGAGGAAGCCATGAAGTCATTAATTACTAAAATAATTAGTGTTAAAAATTAGTGTTATGAATTAAAAATAGTATTTCATTATATGAAACTATTATTTTTGAAGTGTGACATATTATTTATGGGCTGTGTGAAAGGGAGAAAGACTTTTGTTAAAAGTATGAAAAAATAGGACAAAAACTTAAAAGTAGGACATTTGACCCAAAAGTAGAAAAAGTAGGACATTTTACAAAAAAGTAGGACAAGTGGGAGCCCTGCATGTCATTCATATTGTATTATTTACTAATCATATATGTGCATGTATGAATCATGCATAATTAACACTGTTGACTCGTGCATAAGTCAGCTCCAATTTACTAACACATCACAATATGCAGCAGTAAGGCAGTTCCTCAGTCAGTCTGCTTCGGCTCTTCCTAGGTGGAAACACTGTATTGTGCTGTCTACACTCAAATCCTTTTCAGTGTATAATCTAGTAATTTACAGCAACGTTAGAAGTATGCATAACTAAAGCACAATAGTGTCCTAATATTAGTGTATTTGTTTGTTACAAAGAAAATGGAAGATACTAAGTGTAGTGTTTGGCAATTAACTTTGCCAGTGTCACAAATGTACCTATGTCTCAAAGAAAGGTATTAAAAATATAGCAAATCTCACTGAAGGTAATATAATTACTTTGAATTTTAGAACAGAAGACTTGCAGACCATTTGTCTGCACCATAAAAGAGTATTTTTGAAAAAAGTTTGAATTTCTTTAAAAAAAAAATGTTTTCCCCTAAGAAAGTGCAAGAGATCTGTGAGAAAGTCACTACGTGTTGTGACCATATGTTTAAAGTGAAACCAGGGCAAAAGCTATGTTCTCAACATAGAGGTATTTAATTTAAAAGTGATGTAGAGAGTGCTGATGAAAGTGCCAATAGCTCCAGCCACATTGCTTTATCTCCAAAAGAAATAACTGATGTTGAGAAGAAAGAAAAGCTCAATTCATCTTTTACTTAGGTAGGTTATTGTTCTTCAAAATTGCCTGTCCTTGGTGAACATAGCAAGGTTTCTTATGGAAGGGAAAGGGTAAAAATTTTTCAGGTAAATGTATGAAGCAAATAAAAAAAACAATACTAGAGGTTGAGATTCCAACAAAAGAAGTCAAAACATATAAGCATGTGGAAGAGAAAGCAGTTGGTATGGACAAGCTCATACAGATCATGAAAGACAAATTCAAATCCACTTCAAGAAAAAAACAAATTCAACTACTAACCATTCCTGTTTCACTGTGGGCATCTTGGATGGATGTCCACATGGATGTGGGGAAAAACGCAAGAAACATTTGTTGTGTCTTATTTGCAAAGCTCAGAGACTTGTTAAGGAAAAGATATTTGTAGCTGAATCAGATCTTGGGTGTGGGGAAAAACTGAAAACTAAAATCATTGATTTAGTAAGAAACTTTTATGGGAATGACAAGCAGTCTACAGTTATGCCTGGAATGAAAGATGTAGTGAGCATAGGGAAAAAAATTACAAGATAAAGTGAATGATTTTGAGTAACCTTCATGAATCATATTAGAGTTTTAAGTGGGAGTATCCTGATGTTAACGTGGGTTTCTCTAAGTTTTGCTCTTTGCAACCAAAGTAGTATGTTTTAATATGCGTATGCACAATTCATCAGAATGTCAAACTCTTTCATGCTGCACACACTGAAGACAGCTATAAAGATATTATAAAGTATTTAGTGTGAAGAAGCAGAAAAAGAATGTATGCTTACACATTGCAGTGAATACCCCTAAAACCATATCTAGTAAGCTACTTAGAATCTTGGTTTGAAGATTATGATGACAGTGAAACTGTCAAATTTTCTCAGTGGGTGTCAACTGACAGGACACAGATGATAAAAAGTTAATCAATACTTGCATGATTTAGCTAACAAGATTGAAAAACTTATTCCACACTCTTTCACAGCCAAGTCACAATCGTCATTCTAAAATATTTCAAAGGAAATGTACCATCAGATGCAGTAATAATTTTGACGGACTTCAGTGAGAACTACTCTTTCACAATTCAGGAAGATGTCCACATGTACCACTAGACTTCTGAGTCATGTACTGTTCATTCTGTCATAGTACATTGTAGGAACTCTGATGCAGAAAAGACTGTTTCATCACACTGTGTCATATCTGAACATGGTTTACAAAACCCAGAAAACAGTTGTGAATTTTCTTAAAAAAAAATGTCCACATATCAGGAAAATGCATTACTTCAGTGACAGGAGTGCTGCACAGTATAAAAACAAGTACAACTTTCTCAACCTGTGTCTACATGAGAAAGACTTCCAGCTGAAGGCACAGTGGTCATTTTCACAAGTCATGGATAATCAGAATGTGGTGGGATTGGTGGAACAACCAAATGCTTAGCTTCAAATGAGTCTCCAGGGACCAAATGAGAAGCAGATCATAACTGTAGCTGCATTTTTCAAATTTTGTGAAACAAACATCACAAAAGTCTGTTTCCACTTTATAAACAAACACACATTAGATGCAACCCATTCTGCTCTTACAAACTGGTTCAAAGACATACAGATACTTCCTGGTACTAGAGCTTTCCACAACTTCAAGCCTCTAGATTCCATATGCATTATTGTAGCTCGAAGGATCAGTGCTGACACAGTACCCTCTCTCACATTCAACCTGAAAAGCTGTCACCCATCATTTGCAACAGCAGAATGGGTTGCGTCGGTTGTACGTTGGGTGTTACACTACATGTAAATATGACCAATTGTGGTATTTTGGAATGGTGTCTACAATGGATAAAGATAGAGATGTAAAGTTTTTTCATCCTAATGGACCTTTACCATAATTCTACTGGCCAAAGAGTAAAGATTCTTGTGCAGTACCAGTTGCTCATGTGCTTTTTCTTGTTTACATTCCACAGATAACATCTGGAAGAACTTACCACTTTTCGAATGACTGCATGAGGTCGGTGGAGGAAAAAATAGCACATTCAGAGGTTACGATATGTAAAAGAAACTGAGCTTTACGAACTAGAAGGTCAAAAATTATACATTACTCATTTCATCAAAATGGCAGAAAAAGTGCACAATATTTGCAGAAGGAATGAAAAAGCCATCAATTTTATACTTGGGATGACAGAACATATCAATAGGCTTATTAAAAAAAAAAATGTTAGGGTTATACCTTTATCTCACACACTGAGAATGCAGTTTTTAGTAAAACATGCCACGTAGTTGAATAAGCTTGAAAAGTCTATCGACTTATAAAACTTTTTGCATGTTTCAGTCTTTGGAATCAATGTCGTCGAGGTTGGTCACTTTGCATGAGGTTGAAACACAAGTTTTGAAGGAACTGAGTATTCAAGCACATAATTCAACTACGTTGGCTACTTACTTTTGTCAATTGAGTAGGCCAGGAATCCGAGATTACCTCGGCGTCGAAAACATTGTCAGGACACCACAAAAAAGAATTCTTGAAGAACAGGTAATGAACGTCTCAAAAATGGAATGAAACAAATTTTGATAAGTAGGTTATTACAATAAGGAGGTTAGATTAACAAGTAAAAATTGCTTTAAAACAAACTATTCTGTGAAGTTGAAGGCAAGATCCCAAAAAGGACTACGAAAAATGTTACAAAAGGAAACCACACTATTTCGATATTTGAAAACAAAGGAAGTACTGAAAAGCAATGAATATTGATAACTAAAAAGGATAAAAAAAACATTAAAATCGAGAAACAATAGTTCCAAAATGTTAAAAGGACTAGCCTGTCGTTGAGTCCTATGCATTTTGGCAAAAATCCGTATGCTGTCAACAGGAACAATGGTGGCTGCCTACTGTCCTTAGTGTAGTCGCTCATATACTGCCATGTAGAAACTCTGCACGGGCCGGGCCTACAATTTCGTAAGTGGGCTTGGACAGGCCTGCACTTGCATGTGTACTAAGGTGGTTGCCAAATATATGGTAAAAAATGAAATTTGTTGTATGCCAAATGGTACATTGTCATATTGTTACATATGCAAAATAAACTATTCCTGCCAAATCTGGAGCCATTTGAATAATATCACTGGTCGGCAAAAATTTTTTTTTTCGAGCCGTGACACCATTCCTGCTGATTCTTATGTAAAACGACCTCCTGAAACCGAATATGACTCTCGTTTTCCCCCATCACCCACCGTTTTCGGGGGAGGCCCCCCACCTAATTTTATCACTTTCCGATAATTTGGAGGGATGAAAAGGATTATTTCAGCCTTTACATTTCTTCTGAGGGGCTACAGAGATGAAAAGTTATAAAACATGAACATCTGTAGCAAGGATGTAGATTTGGGTGGGATTTGCCCCCAATTGTAAAGAAATCGATTTTTTATGATTTTTTTTTATCAATTTTCGGTAATATGTTATGGACATGAATTTAATTTGGAGGGTGAAAAGGATTATTTATTTTACCTGTAAAGAATAATATATAAAAAGTAAAATACAAATGTAAAGTATAATTAATAAATAAGATAAGTACCTTCATTTGGTTCTCGTACCAAACACCAGCAGTACTCTGCTAACATGCTCGTATTCCACTTCCCTGAAAATCTCCTCTCGATCTTATTGATGTCTTGATGGAATCGTTCCCCCGTGTTCATCGGAAACTGCTCCTAAATTTTCAGGGAAGAAGTCCAGGTGTGAGTGCAGGAAATGCACTTTAAGAGACATGTTACACCCCATGGCCTTGTACGCTGACAGCAATTCCTCGACATGAGTGGCATAATCATCACTTTTGTTGTTACCCAAAACGTTCTTACACACGTTTTGGAATGCAAGCCAAGCTCTTTTTTCTTTTCGATTCAGGTGTCCAATAAACGTCTAATCTTTGAAAAGTTGTCTAATCTGGGGGCCCACGAAAACTCCTTCCTTGATTTTAGTCTCACTAAGACGGGGAAATTTATTTTTCAAAAATTGAAATGCATTACCTGTCTTGTCCATTGCTTTCACAAACTGTTTGATCAATCCCAGTTTGATGTGCAAAGGCGGCAAGTAAATACTTTCCTTCGGGACCAGAGGATCATGAACGACATTTTTCTGACCAGGAGTAAAACTTTCTCGCAGAGGCCAGTTCCGTACGATGTAATGTTTGTCTCGTGCTTGGCTGTCCCATTCGCATAGGAAGCAGCAGTATTTTGTGAAGCCTGATTGCAGGCCCTGAGTACAGCAACAACTTTTAAGTCAGCGCAAAGTTGCCAATTATAATCATGATAATAGATTTTATCAAGGATTCGGCTGATGTTTTCGTACGTCTCCTTCATATCCACAGAGTATGCAACTGGGACTGATGGTAACTCATTCCCATTGGCCAACAGGACAACTTTCAAGCTTGTCTTTGATGAGTCTATAAACAGTCGCCATTTGTCTGGGTCACATGTCATCTTCAGTTCTATCATCAATGCATTTGAATTAGGGCAGAACACTAAGCCTTCATCTTCCGAAAAAAGTAATTGCAGGGTTGACTGTCTGGTCCTGTAAGAATAGATATTTACGCCCTTTTCTAAGAGATTCCACTACTGAAGTCGAGATCCAAGAAGTTGAGATTTAGTCTTAGGTAACTCCAAATCCCTGACGAGATCATTCAATTCCGACTGCGTAACGAGGTGAGGTTTTCGATGAGCTGAATCAGCAGAACACTCTTCATCATCGGTGGACGTATCATGTGATGGTCCAAGCTGTGGCTCAAAGTATGTCACATCCGTTTCTGGCTCTATAGTATAGGTTTTTTGGGGCACTGGGATTGGCAATGATTCGTTGTGAGGAACTGGTCTTAGAGCTGAAGGGATATTAGGATACTGAATTGTATGCTTACTTTTGTTGCTAGATAACCCGACGGTGGAAGTCATACAAAAGTAACAATCTGTGAGATGACAGCGAGGTTCGCGCCAAACCATGGGCACAGCAACTGGCATTGATTTACGGGTACCTTTGAGCCATTTTAACAAGTAGTGCAGCAAACTGTGGGAGCCCAATTCTTGTCCTGATCGCCAACTTTGCAATCAAAGTAAAATTTATAAGCAGTTTTAAGAAGAAGAGAAAGGGGTTTTCGTTGCGCTTTAAAAGTCAATTCCCCGCAAACATAGCAGAATCTATCGGGATGATTCATACACTCGCGTGGCATAATTAAACAGTAAATGAATGCTCTATATTAATCACAAATTACACTCACGTACTGTAATTCACTTGGAAAAGACTGGTGTAAACAAATTTCTACCGTTTGACACAATTTAAACAACTTGGAAACACAGAATCCCCGCCTAGAACACCGACAAGTAGACTCAACGATCGCTACAGATCAACTGAGGGAAGATAATGCTTACAGTGCAGGATTATCATGATAAGAGCATTGCAAGTTTGACCTTGTCAAAGCCCGTGCAAACCTGTGCGCGATTCCCGTGGAAATCTGTTCGCGCCAGGTATTGAGAGAGCCAGCGTTGTAGAGTGAATGTTCCGAACTGTTGCTATATATTTTTATTATTTGCGGGTTTTTTGGGGGAGGATGAGAGAGGCTAGAAGCTGTAATATGTAGCAAATAAGTGAAAAAATTGCCAAAAAAACCCCGGAAAAATCAATCATTTGTAATTATTTCTTTACAATTGGGGGGGGGGCAACCCCCCCCAAATCTACCTCCTTGATACAGATGTTCATGTTTTATAACTTTTCACTGTAGCCACTCAGAAGAAATGTAAAGGCTGAAATAATCCTTTTCATCCCTCCAAATTATCGGAAAGTGATAAAATTAGGTGGGGGCCTCCCCCGAAAACGGTGGGTGATGGGGGAAAACGGGGGTCATATTCGGATTCAGGAGGTCGTTTTACATAAGAATCAGCAGGAATGGTGTCAGGGCCGGTTTTCATGCCGACCAGTGTATTTAGAGGTGGCTCAAGACAAGCAAAAGCTTGAACGTATGCGATATAAGGTACTTAATCAATAGTCATTGATTAAGTACCTTATATCGCATAATAGTCAAAGCTTGAACATACGCGATATCAGGTACATAATCTATGGTCAATGGTCATTACTCATATGCCAATATTAATTGCTATAAGAATTATCCTTTTAACTGCAATTATTTCATTTAGTAGTCAGAATATTAAAATGATGTATTTTGTTCTCAGGTAGAAGGTAGCCTACTGTGGCAAGAAAGGATTAAATCAAGATGGTTACTAGGAGTAGTACTTCTGCTTCTGCTTCAGTTCAAACAAGAACAGCATCTTAGATTTGGCTGGTAGGATGTGCTACGGAATGCATCACGGGAATGAAACTGTCTACGTATCGCCAAGCACTCTCTCTCTTCTTTCATGAACATAATGCAAACAAGAGAACAGTAAGACAAGGTTCGTGCTCTTCCAAGCAAAATAAAGTCAAGCACTTTTCAAGGACTTTTTAAACCCGAATTATCATATGTGGCTGCTATCAATCGGTCAGTATGTAGGTATTTTAGTAAGTTCAGACCATTAATCTTAGCTGGGGCGGACACATCTTCAGTGACCTGCCTATAAGCCCTTGCCCCCAGTTGGTTTATTTCATTAACTTTGAACTGTTTTGGTGTTTTCAAAATCATTTTATTTTGTGGAATATTTTGAAAGGGTACATTATTTTCGCATTCATCTGCTGGTATGACACTTATTGTTTGCTTTAACTTTTTATTTTTGATGCATGATGCTTTGATGCATTTTATGATGCAGCCAGAATATGAAGGGTCATAGCATGCAGCACAAGCAATTCCTGGAAGTTCCACCCTCCAGCAAGAACGCGTCCCTAACCCAACTAAACAGAAGCCCATCACAATTTGCGAATACACCATTCCACTTATTTTACTCACATGGCTGACGCTTTACTCTGTGGTGATATCATAGCCAAGACACCAGCTGTCCACAAACTCCCCTGGATTGAATGCAAGTTCTGCGCTATTTGATCAGCTTGGTGTTTTATCAGAACTACACAGAAATCTCCTACACATTTTTTTTATCACAAACAATTATTTAACACAGGCTCTTTCCACAAAGGAAGGTAACTTGATCACGCTAGTTACGTTAACTGAAAACTTTTACAAAAAGTTCGTAAGTTGGAAGCTTTCGACCTTATCTTAGGTCTTCATCACGCCAATGGAGGACTAAGATTGTTGCCAGATTCTACATTTGAATTTTTCCTATTTTTGTTGCCAAAACTTAGAATTGATCTCCAGATCAACGGAATGTAGAGAGGAGATTCGGAGTTGCAAGTCATTGAGTTGAAAATAATTTCTATGCTTTCACGGTAACGGAGGGCAAAACGATTGTCAAAAGAAGCAATTCGTTTTGCTTCGTTCCAGTGGGGAACTGCAGATGTGTCTTCCATTGTCAAAATAGACAAGGCAGTATTGGGATTGGCTTTCGAAACATCTTTTCTAAGCCAATCCCAATACTGCCTTGTCTATTTTGACAATGGAAGACACATCTGCAGTTCCCCACTGGAACGAAGCAAAACGAATTGCTTCTTTTGACAATCGTTTTGCCCTCCGTTACCGTGAAAGCATAGAAATTATTTTCAACTCAATGACTTGCAACTCTGAATCTCCTATCTACATTCCGTTGATCTGGAGATCAATTCTAAGTTTTGGCAACAAAAATAGGAAAAATTCAAATGTAGAATCTGGCAACAATCTTAGTCCTCCATTGGCGTGATGAAGACCTAAGATAAGGTCGAAAGCTTCCAACTTACGAACTTTTTGTAAAAGTTTTCAGTTAACGTAACTAGCGTGATCAAGTTACCTTCCTTTGTTAATATTGTTACGTGTTTTGCCCATAATCGACATGCTCTTTCATATCATTACTTAAAAAAACAAAATAAAACAAAATTCAAGTACTATTTACAGAGCCTTAAACTTTTTCAAGTACCTTCAAGGACTTAAAAAATGAACTTTTTTATTCAAGGACTTTTCAAGGTTTTCAAGGAGTGTACGAACTATGTAAGAGAAAGCTCACGACATGTTGTTAGGGAGGTTTCAAAATTCTGGAATATGGCTCATACCCCAACGACCATAGAGAGAAATGCCATTGAAAAACTGGAAATTATGTTTAACAGATGGAAAAGACTAAAGAAGAACGCAAAACAATGAACCCTAACTCAGGAGGCAAATGAAATTGCTTTCAAAAGAGATATTGATAAGTTTTTTGACACTGCGCATGCTGATGCCATGACCATGATTACCATCCCTGAAGATTATGACTTCTTGCATGATCAAGAGGGAAGGTTACATGAGCAGCTCGATTGATGTTAAATTAGCAAAGAAAGAGGAAAGGATTTTGAGCAGAAAATGTTGTGAAATAGAACGGAAAGAGCGGGTAGAAAAAAGAAGAAAAGAAAGCCAGCCCAAGTCCAGTGATGAAAACCATCATGTCGTCTGAAGATGACACAGATTTAGAGGAGGAACAAGTGAAAAGCACTTGTGAAAAGGTCAATACTCAAGCATTATATCCCCAGATCTTGCCTCAGCTCTTCATCAGACAAATATTATCAATAGAAAAGCTGTGTTCCTGTTAACATCAGCTGCTCAGAGTCATGGCCATGATGTTTCCAACTTAGCAATAAATCGGTCAACTATCAGAGATGCAAAGATTAAGCTCAGAACAGATCAGGCTTAGTCTTCAATGCAATGTTTTTCTCCAGACGTGCCACAAACTGTTCACTTGGACGGCAAGATGCTACCAGACATACAAGGAACACAATCCGTTGAAAGACTTCCTGTATTAGTGTCAGGACATCAAGTGGATAAGCGTAACAAAACTACCCAATGGAACAGGGAAAGCAGCAGGTGATGCAGTTTTGTGTACTTTAACAAATGGGGTATTACTGATCAGGTAAAGGCGATGAGTTTTGACACAACCGCTGTCAACACAGGGCTCAAAGCTGGTGCTTGTATGCTAATTGAGACAAGTCTTGAACAAAGTATGTTGCATCTGGCATGTCGACACCACATCCATGAAATTGTCATCGTTGAAGTCTTTACTGCTTTGGTCCGCCATCTGGTCCAAAAATTGGTATTTTCAAACGGTTCAAAGCAAACTGGAACCTCAATGACAAAGGAAACTTCACGACGGCACCTCATGATCCCATATGTTCAGAGGTTCTCACGAAAAATAACAAGTTTCGAATCGACGCTCTCGAGTTTGCAAGAAAATCATTGCTGCAGCCAGGTGGGTTTGCACGTGATGACTACCGTGAACTGTTGGAGCTGACAATTATTTTCCTTGGTGGGACTCCACCACGAGGCATTCATATAATGAGTCCAGGTGCAATGTATCATGCCAGGTGGATGGCGAAGATTCTATACTCCATCAAAGTATGGATGTTTAAAAAGCAGTTCAAATTGACTTCACAGGAAGAGATGTCGATCCGAGAAATCAGTCTTTTTGCCTCTTTCCTGTACAGTATGGCTTGGATTTTGTGCACTCTTTCAACTGCCACTCCAGGAAATGATCTCAAAGTTCTGAAGTCCGTAGTGAAATACAACACCATTAACTCTGGCATTTCCACAGCTGCCGTCACATCCTTTACACGACACCTGTGGTACCTCAGTGAGGAACTAATTGTCTTAGCTTTCTTCGACCCTGAAACGGATATCAGCAAGAAGAAACAAATGGTAGAGGCATTAAGTAAACTCGGTTCTGATTGCATGCCAAAGAGAATCACATTAGACGCAAGTACCACTGACTCCAAAGAACTTGAGGATTTTGTAAGAATCAACACCATCAACTTTTTAATATTTTGGGGATTCCTTATGACTTTCTTACAAAGGTTGATCCAAATGACTGGGAAGAGGACGAATAATATTAGAAAGCCAGGAAATATGCAAACAGCCTCCATGTTGTCAACAACATGGCAGAAAGAGGAGTGAAGTTTATTCAGGATTTTAACTTAAGCATTACAAAGAATGAAGAACAGAAGCAGTACTTGATTCAAGTAGTGTCTGAGCACCGCTCAAAGTTTCCTGTGCCTAAGAAGTATTTGCTAAGGTGCGTCGCATAAATATAGAGACAGTCTACTTTGCGCCGTGAACACAATGCAAATATAGGTAGGAAGCTGAAGTGGTACTTAATTAGACATAACCCTACAACAAACGTTTTGATCCGTCGAGATGACCGCATTGTGCGAAAAGAACACCACAAAGTGAAATAGTGTAATTTTAAGTGTCTCATAAATATAAAGACATATATGTAAAGTAGCCACATGCAATTGAGATGTATAAATTAGCATGTTGTACGCATGCGCATGGGCCGTAATTCGGTCCAGCCTACAAAAGACAGCGGACCTGCCATCAGACATTCATTTGCCGAAATGCCATGCAACAGTCAACTTTCTGGTGAGGGGGTGCACAAGATTTGGAGACTGAGAGCAAATGGATTGCCTGTAGCAAAAATCTGTAAAGCCATGGGGAGGAGTAGGGCAGTCATTTAAAAGACAATCGAAACACAGTGCTTTAACTGCCAGAAAACGGCCTGGAAGGCTTCGAATAACAACCAAACGAGATGATCCTGCAATCGTGCGTTTAGTTGCATCCCAAAGATTATCACTACATCAAATTTCTCGGACTGTTGGTGTCACCGTCTCAAAGGACACAGTTCATCGACAAATCAAGGAAAGTCACAACATTGTGCTCCATAAAAGGTGCCATCTGCTACACCTCACACGGCGCCACAAGGAAGCTAGATTGTTACGGGCAAGCAGCCACATGCACTGGACAGACGAGTGGATCACAACTATTTTCTTCGATGAGAAAAAAGTTCAACCTGGATGGCCCTGACAGTTGGAACTGCTATTGGCATGATTTACAACGAGAGCCACACACCTGCTTCAGCAGACAGAAAGGAGGCGGATCTGTGATGGTCTGGGGAGCTTTTGCGTTCAATGGGACAACGGATATCGCTTTCCTGCAAGGCAGGCAAAACTCCAAAACGTATCAGGACATACTCAGCAGCCACCTTCTACCGTTTGCCGAAACACTAACGGGTGTTGATTATCTGTTCCAGCAAGACAATGCCTCTATCCATCAGTCTGCATCAACGAAAAGCTAGTTTAACACTCATCATATGACCGTAATGGATTGGCCAGCAATCAGTCCAGATCTGAACCCTATCGAGAACCTTTGGAGTATCCTCACTCGTGATGTGTATGCGAATGGACGGCAGTTCTCAAGTGTGGTGGCATTGAAACAGCAGTTTGAACGAAGCTGGTACGCACTCCGTCCAGAATACTTACATCACTTAGTGGACACCATGCCCAATCGGGTTTTCAGTGTTATTCAGAACAACGGCTCCACTATTCGTACCAGAGGTGCTCATAACTACTAAGTCTTTATATTTTTGAGACAGCATATTTCTGTTTTGGCCCATTCCATCTCAATTCAGGCAGAGCATGTCACTTGACCCCCTTAGATTTGTTCCAAAAAATTACAGTAGCTACTCCTACTACAGATATAAGATATTCCAAATGGATTTGCTCCAAAAAAATTTATATCACTTGCTGCGCCATTTTGAAATTTGGTGAAAAACGCGTTTTTTGAAAGGAATGTCAAAAACGGCATATTTTAAAAATGTTATTGCGTTTAAACTATTTGGGCGATTCAGTTCATTTTTGTTTTGTTTTGTATCTAATGAATTGATTTTTAACTTGACATACTTTAAATATGCATGTTATAGTTATTAGTAATTAAAAAAATCCACTTTTTAGGTACAACATTTTGGTTTTTCTGACATTTAACGATTTTTTTTCTTACACTAAGAAAAGTTTTTTTAAATAAATAAAGATGGCAATGTGTAGTCCACCAATGGTAGTTTTACAGCAAATTTTATTTATTGCCTAACATATATACAGTCTATACAATTCAACTTCAAAATATGCAAAAGTACGAAAATGCACTATTTTCAAGTAGCAATAACTCAAAAACCCCATTTTTTAAAAATCTTAAAACTTGACCTTATGTTGTCCTATTAGTATATTATCAATTGGTGGGGGCAGAATTGTGTGTTTTTGCCTCGTAAATTTTGAACGTTTTTTGAAAATGACACTTCTCCAGCATTTGCAGGTCGCAGAAAACAGGGTTCCCACTCAATTGTAGAAAAAAAATTCCCTGACTTTTCCAGGTTTTCCAGGTGGTCCTGAGAGTTTTTCCAGAGCGGCAAATCAAATCACATTGCGACAAATTATTGCATTTCCTTACATTCTTGCGTTCCTTACGAAAGCATACATTTGTTAATTCTTTAAATAACTGTCCTTTATACAATTACCTGCTTTTTTTTTAATAACAATTAAATGCATGAGGCATATTATTTTTGGTACCATAATTCCATGATATTTTCTGAACATAAGTGGTATACTGCCTATGTAGAATTTGTTAATACATTTCCGTAGAAACAGATCATATGTAAGAAAAAATCTGTATGTTGAATAGTTTGTTTTTCTTTCTTCTATAGCACAGTGTAGATAAGCTTAATGACCGAATGGGCTCCTGCTCAGAGAAATGTCGAAAGAGAATCGACCAACAAAGGGCTTTGATCCATTGTTTAAGTGTTTCTCTTGTGATGTGTTTCTCCAAGTAAAAGTGTACCAGGCCATTGTGCCCAATTGTTCCATGTTACAAAATATGAAGCAAACTATCTGCAGAAATCGAATAGAACCGTAATGTCAACAGGCAATTTTTTAAATTCAGTTTTGATAATTTTTAGAGAATTAAGGAATAATGTAATGTATTGAAAGCAAGATTTATCAAATTCTAGACAGGCTGTAATTGCAAATAATTGCTTACCTGAAATTAATACTGATAATGTTATGTTCATCTCACATATGAGGGAGAATTAAAATGACACCACATAATGAATGTCCCGATTATACAGTCCATAAAGATAAACAGAAAATATGGAATATAAAGGATAAATAACTTTCATTTTCCCAAATTACTTTATAGTTACAAAAATGAGTGTATTTAACATAAATTTTACATAATTTTTAACAAAATCATGTCTTATTTTTTGTTTCAGGTTTAACGACCACCATGAGCAACTTGTTGGGCTATAAAACAGTCATCCGCCCATCCCTAATTTAGGACCATTGGCTTCACGAAGAAGGAGAGCCAGTGCCGTAAGAGAAACACACCACCCATACCTCATCTGGGACTTGAATCCAGGCTCACTTGGACGAATAGTCAGAAGCCAGAGCTTAGACCACTGCACCACCGAGGTGGCAAACCATGTATTTACATGTTTTAAAGAATATTTGAACAAAGACTTAATTTAAATTCTACATATAATGAAATATTTCAATCGATTAGGTGAAATTATATAACTGATTTATCTGTATTTTAAGTGCACACAAGTATATAAATAACATTTTAAACGACTCACAACATTTAGAGTTCCAGTTAGGTTTAAAAATGCAAGCTGGGAGAATTGTGACTGAAGAGAATAAATTGCCCTTAAATGATACAATGCTGAAGCTTTAAATCCTTTAAGTGCTTATTTTACATAAATATTAAACAACACAGAAACTTTTGCTGAAATTGAAGTCTAATGGGAATGATAAAATGGTGAGTGTCTGACAGAGTCTCTTAACATTTTGTTAGAGCGGTTCTATCAAATCGATCTACCAATTTGTATTTTCTATTGGAATTTACTTAGAATCTTTAAAGACAAAGCAAAGTAAAACAGTTATTAAAAAATAAAAAAAAGAAGAGAGAGAGAACAGAAATCGTGACAGCATTTCTGCGTCTGAGGAAAAACGTGTGCCAGTACCATCCCAACAATTTCTAGCAATCAGAGAAAATACTGCTGACATTTAAAAATCAAAATTGTAATTATTTTAGCTAAAGTTAGTTCTTGCACTTGGCAATGAGAACATCGAATCTATGCTATTTCAGAGGGGCCAACCACTAGCAGAACACATCAGTAATCAATAGGGGATTTTTCAGTAATGTTTCAGTAATCGAACACAAACTTTCACTAATGTAACACCCCATTTTTTTTTCAAAGTTAAGGACAATATTATAGTACTACTGTGTAACCTGTAATACTTGTATGAGGTGCCTATCGGTAATCACCATACAAAGCCTCATCGCTAATGCGTGGAATGGGTATTTCATGAGAAATTAATGCGTGGAATGTGTAATAACTTTATATGTTTACACTATCCTCACAAAAAAATATTAAATTAAATTATCAATATTGTACTTACCTCATGTCATTGCTGACATAAAAACTCCCTTGTTGCTTGTTTTGCAGTGGTATATTCTTTTTCAGAAAACTTTTTATAACACAGCTCACCTGAGGAAAATGCTTTACTTTTCTGTACAAGAAGGGCATTAATGTTTTGGTGCTCATTGTTGGGCAAAAGTATGTGAGGTTTTTCCTTACTATACTAAATATTCTCTACGTAGAGGAATTGCTGTGAGGGATAGTCAATATTGCCAACATTAGTTTAGGCAATGCAGAATACTTGGGAAGGCCAGATGAATCCTTCATCTTAGATATTTCACTCCATGCCACATCTGCTCAAGGATATCCAGCTTCATCAATTTCAGAGTCTGGTAACATAGCATGAAAGAAGCGACCAGCATGATCACAGCTTGCTATAGGTAGGTTATGCTCCACAACGATTGCAGTAAACAGCAATTCAGCGTTTATCACGCTATTTTCATTCGTTTTTGCAAAAAAATTATCCAAAGGCTTTGATCGAGTCTTTAATTTTACACAATCCTGGTGTTTGTTTTGACTGGATATGCCTTCGGCAATCATCTCATCTCATCTTGTCCTACATGGGCTACTGATTACTCTCATATTAGAAGGCACGCAAGAAAACCTTTATTTCAGCATTTTCCATTTCCTTGCTCACGATTTGGGAGAAAGATTTGGATGTTTCTGGAGAAACCTCTTTGCATATTTATTTGTTTCAGAAACGATAATTCCAAGGATGAAATTGGTAAAAAACAAGTAAAAATATTCAATAGGTGCCACATCAGTTGCATGTTTGGGCCCCTGCATTTCATGACAATCAAAAGGATGCTGAGGTTGTTCATAACTTCCCTCTATTACATCCTCCCATTCACTTTCAGAACTTTCATGATCTGAAGATTCACTATGAAGATCTTCACCTTCTGAAGAAGATATGGTGTGCGTGGCACTGTGGCTAGTTTTCTGGCTTGATGTTGCTTGGCCAATATCACTCTCAGATGATTCAAAATCATCACCATCACTTGGCAAACTTTCACTCTCACTACAAGCCATTTCAAATAACCTTAGAATAAAATTTCACGCAGTAGGAAAACGCACGTCTGCTAGTCTGAGGAACAAGCTGTTAATAAAGTCATCCTCTGCTAACACGAGTTTGGAAAAGAGGGGGATTCGTAATTCACGGAGTTTTGCGATTGTGTCTGTTTGTTTGGGAAACAGAAATGAATAATGCGAAGAGCTTCTAGTACTAAAACACCGCACTTCGTTCTTCCGCGCGGCGAAAGTCCGCAAGAAATATAAACATCCGTCATCGCGGGACCACGCGTTGCGACGAGTTGATCGTTATTGCACTTCGAACGAGGCTTGAAAAAGTGATTTCCGACAGTACGACGTCTTATAATAACACCAACAATGCCAAGTGAACAGCACTGCCTCAACTGCAGTAGGAAAAGTTTTGGCTAAAGTAACCTTTCTCCTGTCACACGGAGAAATTGCGTGGGGAACCGATAGCAAGCGCAAACTCTTTTACGATGACACTTACGGCATATTACCCGTAATTTTCGTCGTATTATCCGCAGACCGCGAAATTCACATAAAAAAATCCTTCGTATAATCCGCAGACTGTGACATTAAGGAAAAAAATCACCGTATAATCCGCACATCATAGATGTTGAATCAGAAGTGGAATTTCCGACAGAAAAGTCGGTCACATAAACACATCGCTCTTTCCACGTTCCAGAAACACATAGCAACCGAAAAATTGTTTTCAGCTGCCGCCGCCGAATTGAATCACGGATATCTCGATATCTAACCGAGCGCGTTAGCTTTACACCACGGTGGCCAACAATCCACGGTGCTATGTGCATCTTACGGATTTATGATGTCAGCTTCTGACATCATAAATCCGTAAGATGGGCTCAGCTACTGAGACGTCTCCATCTGGTGGGTATTAACGGCACTGGCTATATATATTATAACAGTTAATTCCAAAGGGCGAGATCCAAGGTGAAAATCCTCCAAATACGTGGCGTCAGTAAATAAATAAATACGTCGCTCTTTCCACGTTCCAGAAACACATAATGAGTCCGAAGAAGAGAAAAAAAAACTATTTTATTAAATGAAGAAATTCATTTTTAAAGGTTACTGTTTTATATTTTTATCTCCGAACAGATAAAGGGTGTGGCATCCATAGATCACGCCGATGTAGCTCCAGAGTATTGCATTACACTGCCAATGACGAAAGGCTGATACAGAACAAGTCGTGGAAATACCGTATGTACTTGCGTATAAGCCGAAAGTTTTTGGAGGAATTCCTGCTTTCAGAGTTGAGAGATCGTCTTATACGTGGGCCAATAAAAAACTTCCGTGAATTCTCCCGCGGAATTTACCAACGGATTTGTTTACGTTTTAGATCGCGACACAGAGGCTTTCCGTATGTTGCTGCACGATTGTGTTCTGACCTCAAAACTATCGCACAGTGACATGATCATATCCTAAATTCTGTCCACCACTTCAAGTTTAAATTCGGCAGTGTAACTGAAACGTTTCCTTTTCAGAGACATCATGTTTAGCAATGAAGGAAAACAGCGGCAGCGACGTTCGCCAAAACAACGAAAGCAAACTAGATACAAGGTCGCGCACATGAAATCCGAAAGGAGAAACGCATAGGTTCGTGCAGCAAGTGCTGTGCGTACTTCTTTGGCTTTTTGCCAAAAAACAGAGCCGGCACGACAGTCAGAGCTCTTCTCAACAATATCAAAATGACCCCTGCCGTCCCTCCCCACAACTATCCCTATCTTTCGTTACGACATTCCTTCCCCTCCTCCCCGCTCCGTACAAACTCCTGAACTGAGGAAAATTCTTCCGAGGGAGTTCCTTTTCCAATTATTATACCCTTTCCTGAACAATCACGCTGCAGATTTTTTTAAATCGGAAGGTCTTATATATATATTTTTTTATTTTTTTTAAATCGGCGTGTTAACCGCATCGGTGTATAATCCGCAAAACCTATAATTTTAACTTTTTTAGCAGATAATCCGCGGATTATACGACGAAAATTACGGTACCATTCTTCCGATAATATCGCTGTTTGACGATATGATTAATGGACATTCCATTTCAAAACGATATGATTGATAAATGATATGATCATTGAGACACCGAAATCCGCAGTCTGATTCGGAAAATTGCGGATCAAAATCGAAGGCCGACAAATCGGCAGCGTCGCACTAAAAGGGTTTAACAAAAAAGGATACAAAATTGAGATTCTCCAAAACACACTGAATTTCGTAATTCTTCCAACCTGTCCGTAATTCCGTAATCTGACAGTCGAAACCGTAATAATTACGGACAATTCGTAATAGTTGGCACCTCTGCTATTTGCTTCTAAATAACGCAGCATAGGATATTTAGACATTATGCTGTTAAATTTCATAACCAATAAGCTGGCACACAGAGATCCTAATGCCATAACGGCAAAAAAAATTAAACCCAGGGATAAAGAAAAAATAATGGAAGCAACAAGTGGGGAAAACTAACAGTTAATACGGAATACCATTTTGCCTGAGAGGCTACACTTCATATTAGTACTTCCAAAATCCGGAAGTCTTAAAATTGATTGGCTACGTTTGTGACGCAAACATTAGTACTGAACTTTTCTCGCAGGTCACAGTTCATTTCCACGCTACGTCAAATTACTTGTACAGGAAACAATTAGTGGAAGTTTTGTGTGCATGTGTGCTCATAAAATCCTCCTAACACTTTTTTGTCAACATAATTTATCATCCTGCGGCGAGTGGCATGTTTATACTTAACAATATCTTTACGAAGGGCAATACATTTGTGCGATGTTGATCAGGCAAAGTGCGAGAAAGGTCTGGAGCCCACTCAGGTCATTTGCAGTAACTCCCCACAAATAACGTCATCCAAAACGGAGACAGAGGCTTTAGCGCCTGCACTGACAAACCTGAAACCAATAGAGCACGCACGGCAAAGATTTTCATCAGTAGTAACTAGGTAGATTTTTTTTTTTTTTCGGCAATGTGAGGGTAAAGATGTGAAATGAATAATTTATGCAAATCTTGTGAGGTGCAGCAACGCAAGAAGAAGAATTTACGATTACAAGAAAATTTCTACCCCGTCTAACTTTTGTTCTCGCAATTTTTTTTTTTTTTTTCCTATGTATAAGCTGAAACCTTGGGAAAAATTACGAGAGAATGATGAATTTTATATTTCTTATTCTAAATAACGGAGATATTTGCGTTTTTACGGAAAACGGTTCTACTATGCACAAAAATTCAAAAAATAATATCTTCTAATCTATCAGTAACAAAAAAGTTGAAACTTTCAGGTTTTTTTTTTATAACTTGGAGGCAGCTACCTGTAAAAAAAAAAAAAAATCGTACGAATCGGAGATGTGTTGGTGGAAAATTATTTCAATATCTGACGATTTTGCGTGGAATGACCCAGATGTGAAAATCTATGGTTCCGGACGTCGGACTACCCTATTTTTCGCAACCAGCCAGCTCTTGCAGTAATTGGAATATCGTCTTAAAATAGCTATAAATAAATTTCTTCATGCATTATGAAATAGAAATATGACAGAATAAAAAAAAATCTCTTTCCGGCCGTAAAACCGGAAGACAACGAATCTAGAAAACGGCCGTGAAATCTGGGAAATATGGTAGGTATGCAATAGTACCAGCCAGCTTCATTGCATGGTATTTTTCATATATTTTTTGTCAAAATACTCGTAAGTGCTATGAAAAAAATAAATCTTTTCCCCTCTTTGAAGAATCTTCCTATTTCCTATTTCATAATATTTTCCCTGTTCTAACATTTGAAGGTACATACTTTTCCAACTATACCAATTCTGCTACAGAATTACGAAAGCGAAGCTTTAGTTCGTAAGTGATACGAACCTTTTTCAAAATAAATTAAGTGCCCTCAATTTGCAACATTCATCCACGCTGCTGTTGAAGGGGAAGGAGGGGGATTTATTAGGATGACCAACATCCGGCAAAATAAATGTTTTTGTACGGTTCGATAAAAGACAAGTAGAACATGCAAAACGGGGGGGGGGGGAAGCTCAACTTCTAAAGTTTCCAATGAATTTCGGCGAAATTTAAAATGGAACGTTATTTTCATATATCTTGCCCACTGTAAAAATTTCAGTCGGTTATTTAAAAAATTGAGGAAATAGCTTCTTCATAATTTTTTCCCAGTCTACGCAGAGAACCAGGGGCACCTACTCAGGAACAAATGACTGCCTCTCTTCGCGAACGTCAGCAGATAAGAGCCTGCGAAATGGGTGCGTGATTAATGGCTTTCTTTCACGCTTTGTGACGTGTATGTTTGTTCGGTTGTAGTTTAGATCATCTGGAGACGGGGAAACCGCAAAGAGACGCACTCCCCTGCACAGCTGCACGTTAATCGGTGGGTGGGTTGCGGAGTTGCCTCGAAGGATAAAACAACTCGGAATTATTTTAAAACTTAGCAATACAGAAATATATTTTACAAAAGTCTGAAACAAAATATTTTTCTGGCAAAATAAAAAATTCCCTGCCTTTATAGTTCCCTGATAAAAAATTCCCTGATTTTTACGGAAAAACACAATTTTCCCTGAGTTTTCCCTGATTTTTGGAACAATTTTCAAATTCCCTGCGAATTCCCGGTTTTCCCGGTTTTCCAGGTTGCGTGGGAACCCTGGAAAAACACTACAAAGTTTTGTTTTAAATTAGCTCTGAAAGTTAAAATATAGGCTAGTAGACTAATTATAATACTTAAAGTAAAAATATTTAAAATATTAATCTAGTAAATAAAAAATATAAAATAATTTTAATTATTATATAATAAATTCTGTAATAAAGTTATAGTTGTTAAATGAACTGACCTAGTCTTAATGCTTAAACAACAAATAAGCTTGTTCTACACCTGAGCAATGCTGAATCAACAGGATCATACATGCACGACCAGTGTTTGCTCACTGCCTCACTAGCCCCTCCCCCTTCATGGCCACACCCACCTGTGCTATAACTACTGTGCAGTCTGTTCTTTTGTTTGGAAGAGTAACACTTGATATGTGTTTGTGATTTCTCAGATGTTTTTTACATTTTTGCGGAATAGGCCTATTTAATAATGTCAGATTATCATAGTTCTGAACGAATTAAGTGTGTGGACTATATTAGAAGACACAAAAAAAAAAAAACTGTATACAAAAGTAAGAGTGTGTGGTTATGAGGTGTTGGTGATTTAGCTGATTCAATTCAAAGGATTGTAGGTAGGTCTGTTATTGTAAAAAGTAATGACAGTTTGGGTAGTATTTGTGTTGTTTTTTATAAAAAAAATTTGGGGAACTTACAAATGAACCTGAACAAGAAATTTCATCTGATGAACCTTTTATTGCAAGTGAGGAGATTGTAAATGCTGTCAACAAAAGTATTAACATTCTTGATGTAAATATGTCACCATTGAAATCCCCTTCACAAGTTAGGCCTGAGAGGAGGCAAAGTTATGTAAAAAGAAAAAAGTTGAAATTAGAGGAAGTACTAGTAACTGCATCTGTGAAGAAATTAGAAGAAGTGTATAGTGTCAATGATGACATTTCAAGTGAACCTTCTGCTGAAAAACCTGACTGTTATACTTGCAATCAGTGGTTTTTTAACATTAACACAGCTCTTCAAAATTCTAAATACAATGAAAAAGTGCAATTGTTGACACTGTTACCACATACTTTTACTAAAACGCAACTGGAGGCAAAGTTACCTTCAGTATCAAAGTACATCATAGATAAGTCACGTAGTGTTAAAAAAGAAAAAAGGAATTTATGCTAAACCTGATCCCTACAGTGGACATCCATTGTCTGCAGATACTAAGGCAATTGCTTTGTCATACTACCTAGATGACAGCAAAGACTGCACAAGAGGGAGTCCAAACAAAAAGATGTTATATGTGTTAAAGATGGTAATGGTGAGAAAGTTAAAAAGGCAAAAAGATTTATGACAAGATCAATCAAAGAGACATACAGTATATTGAAAAAGGAAAACGAAGGAATAAAAATTGGACTTTCAAAATTTTATTCACTATGTCCAAAGTGTGAAAATTCAACCTATACAAGCAGTTTGTACTTGCATTTACTATAGTAATCTTACACTAATAAGCATAGCTCTCCAAAATGTAACTAATGAAAAGTATACTGAAGAGGCTCTTTTACTTAAGTGTTTGTGTAACAAAACAGACAATGAAGATTGTTGGCTCCAAATGTGTGGTGACTGTCTCGGTACAGATGCACTGACAGCTGATACTCTTGGCTTGTTGAATGAAGAAGAAGTTACATATGCTATTTGGGAACGTAATGACCTTATAAAGAAAACTGTACCTACTGAAAGGTTCCTCGAAGATGCTAGACATTGGATTAATAAAGCAATTCCTCATAATTATATCCGAAAAATCCAGAGAGAAGGAATAGCCAAAGCTAAAATCTCTGCGAAAGGGAGTTCTGTGTGTGTTTTACATTTTGATTTTGCAGAGAACTGGTCAGTTATATTGCCTGATGAGATACAAAGCTATCACTGGCAAAATGTACAAATCTCATTGTTTACATGTGTTGCACAAATTGGTCAAGTGAAAGAAAGTTTTGCAGTAGTGTCTGATGATATAACCCATGACACAGCTCATGCTCTCTGTGCCATAGGTCTTATAAAAAATGACATTTCAAAATCGTATCCATTGGAAACTAAAACCTCAGTAGTTTACGTTTCAGATGGAGCTGCCGCACATTTCAAAAATCGATATCAACTTCATGAGTTGTCTAAGGGTAATCCAACTATAGAAAGAAAGTGGATATCTTTAGCTACTGGGCATGGTAAGAGTGCATGCGATGGTATAGGTGGCATATGCAAGCACTATGCTACAAGATTTAATCTACAAAAAGAATCTGTGGAAGCCATAAGAGACGCAGCTTCATTTGTTTGTACATTTTCAAATCTTATACGTAATACGAAAATACTACACCTCAAAAGTGAAGTTGTTCAAAAATTCAGGTCTTGTAAAGAAAAAGAATGGACCACTGTAAAACCTGTTGTAGGATTACAATCTCAGCATTATTGGTTGGTGCAAAATAATGAAGCTTATATGGCAAGAACAATTAAACATAATGTGCAGAAAGTAGAAATAACAAGCCAAGTAAAAAACAGGTACTCTTTGAGTGATTTCATAGTAGGTCAATTTGTTGGGTGTGTATATAATGATTATTGGTGGATGGGACAGATAAAGAGCATATCTCTAGAGCTCAAAGACATATTACTGTGTCGTTTATGCATCCCCATGGCCCAGCTAAAGGGTTCCAATGGCCAGAGGAATGTGGAAAGAGAGAGGATGTATGTGCAGTGCCATTAAACAATGTAGTGCTAAAGATGAAGGAACCCACTCCCAGCGGACAATCCGCTCGACTCCACATTTTTGATACCAAGGAGCTGAACCAGATCCAACAGATCTGCAGTCTGAACTTTATGTAAACTTACTCTGTAATTATTTTAGTATAATGTTTATAGATCTCAGCTAACATGGAGTTGTTTACGATTATTTGTTTTAGTGTTACAGAAATCAGAAAATTGTAAAAAGACAAACAGTTCAATGAGTTCTCGGTTTTCCACATTTTCTATGTTTTTCTTTTTGTTCTTTTTTCATTATTTTTTTCTAAATGAGTAACTTAAGTTTACTTATAAAAGTGTTCAGTGGAGCTTAAAAATCAGGGTGGCTTTAAAATTTCATTGTAAAGAACAATTGTATAAGTTTTTGTATCGTTTCTATTTGCGACCCGCAAATGCTGGAGAAGTGTCATTTTCAAAAAAACGTTCAAAATTTACGAGGCAAAAACACACAATTCTGCCCCCACCAATTGATAATATACTAATAGGACAACATAAGGTCAAGTTTTAAGATTTTTAAAAAATGGGGTTTTTGAGTTATTGCTACTTGAAAATAGTGCATTTTCGTACTTTTGCATATTTTGAAGTTGAATTGTATAGACTGTATATATGTTAGGCAATAAATAAAATTTGCTGTAAAACTACCATTGGTGGACTACACATTGCCATCTTTATTTATTTAAAAAAACTTTTCTTAGTGTAAGAAAAAAAATCGTTAAATGTCAGAAAAACCAAAATGTTGTACCTAAAATAAAAAGTGGATTTTTTTAATTACTAATAACTATAACATGCATATTTAAAGTATGTCAAGTTAAAAATCAATTCATTAGATACAAAACAAAACAAAAATGAACTGAATCGCCCAAATAGTTTAAACGCAATAACATTTTTAAAATATGCCGTTTTTGACATTCCTTTCAAAAAACGCGTTTTTCACCAAATTTTAAAATGGCACAGCAAGTGATATAAATTTTTTTTGGAGCAAATCCCTTTGGAATATCTTGTATCTGTAGTAGGAGTAGCTACTGTAATTTTTTGGAACAAATCTAAGGGGGTCAACTGACACATGTTGGTATTCTCTGCCTGAATTGAGATGGAATGGGCCTTTTTTTCTTGTACTTGGTGTTGGAATTGTTACGTTTCCGTCAAACTATTGTGCCGTTGCGTGTCCTATGATATTTTTGCTATAAATATGAGGTGTACATTTCAGCTTGTTGTTGTTTCTTTTTATTCGAGAATCTGTTGTCTCTATATTTATGCGACACACTATAGTTGGTGATAGCACCGATAACGCTGGTGGAAGTAGACCGCGCAAACACGACAAAGTTTCTTGAGCCTAAGAAGTGTTTTGCTAGTTGGTGATAACACCATTGAACTGCAATTTGCTTTAATAGTGAACTGACAATCTGACATAGATATGTTTTTTATTAATTAGCAACATTTTACTGTTTAAGATGTTTGATACCTACCAAGAGGGCAGTGCATTTACCATTTATCTATGCAAAACCGTAATACTTTATTATGTTATATGTGCTGGAAATTCAAGTTCTCTGAGCGACCAATAAATATTGTCCAAACTGTTTCAAATTTTTTTGTTATGTTTACTTTATGCATTGAAACCAAATTAGTTGGTACCAACAGATAATTTCCAACTTTTAATTTTGACGGCCACCCTAATGTGTACTGTGTCATTCTGTTTTTGAAGTCTCTGTCTTTCCCTTCCCGCGATCGTATTTCTTGTTTCTCGCAATCATTCTTCTCTCCCGCATTGTGCTATTTTTTATTTATTTTGTGCGCATCTTTTCGTCTTTGATCTTTGGCAATAGCACTCCCCTTTGAATCCATATCCCATTTCTTTCGGAAGTTTACACCAGAAAAACACTTGCTTCATACAATGATTTGCATTTATAGGAATTAGGAATCAATTAAAGCTTCAATATGTGCTAGTAAACTATTCTTAGGCTCTGTCTTTATAATTTTGATTTGCTACTTGCTTTGTTTTAAATATGGATGAATATTGGGTTGGGTAAATTAGAGGTTCGAGGAGCAAAACAATCGGAAACTTGTGTTACATTTGGATTTTGGGAGTTATATCCTAAACCTGAAGAATTAAAATCAAAGACGTCGGGCCAACAGAATGGAATCATATTCTAAGTAACGAGAGTTTGTTGTATTAACTATTAACCATTAAGCATGTTATTGTGTGTGCGTGTGTGTAACTGAGCATCAATTTATATTATGTTCTGGGCAAAAGTGTCAAAGAAGACAGTACTTGACTCATATAAACAGTGATCTGACCCTACGAAGGGTTTGATTATGAAATTACGATAATTTACTTATGTTCACTGAATACTATTTAATTGCATTTGCCGTATTTCTGGTTACTGGAGGGTTGTTAACTTACTTATGCCCTCTTTTTACACAAGTTTCGAGTTAGTCCAAAAAATTACAGTACAAATACTGTCTGTGTTAAAGCAAGTGACAGTTACGCAAATAAAACCTATGCCGGACCTGAACGGCCAGGCCCTGAAAAAAAAAAAAAAAAAAAAACACTGTGCCGGGCTAGGTCGGGCCTAAAAATATTGCCTCTGCAGGGCTCTACTGCCATGTCTAACAACTCCTTTTTCCCATCAAGCATCTGATCTCGCCATGTCATAAGTGTGGGGCATTGCCATCTGCTGTATGTATAGTTCCTTAGGTCCTGCTTGTGGTGAATCGATGGCCTTGGCGTGACGTGATATTTTGTACTTGGTTTTCCTCTTTCGGTTGTTTTCCTCCATAATAAGGATCTTCCATGGGAGTGAAAGGTCTACTCCACTGTTAATATTACAGTTGCTGTTTTGTTTTTTGTTTTCAATTATTATGGACTCAGCATACCTTATGCTTTATTCTGTGGAGTGCTTACATATTAAACTGGTATCTTCGAAAACAGGGGTTCCTTTATTTTTATACAATATTGTATAAGTGCAGTTTTTTCTTTCTTTTTATTCCAATTCTTGATGTGATGTTGTAGTTGATTCTGTAGTCTGTTTTTTGTGCTCCCTATGTATTGAATTTTTGGATTGTTGATATTTCCAGTATTTATCAGTATGCTATAAACTCCTGCACTACCTAAAAGACAAGTGGTTTCTTTATTTTTCATGATGGTATCTTTATAATCAGTCATGCATATTTCAATATCTTTGTTTTGTTTGTGGCATTCTTTTTTGGTTATCTTAGTTAAATCTTTAATGTATGGATATTTGCCACATTTTATTATTTTGATTTTTTTGTTTAGGACACTTATATTCATATATCAGTTTTTTAATGTCTGAAATGCTGTAACCAAATTTTTTTTGCCACATCGATAATCCATTGTATTTCTGTTTAGACTTTATATATGTTATTACTGGAATGCATAAATCATAGAGCTGAAATTTTGTAGGCCCATAGATGGTGGGATTCAGTTGGGATGAAAACTGGTAGGTATGTAGGTTTTTGATAGACACAGTTATCTAGTTGTGTCTAGTTTTTAATCATTTTTATATCTAAGAAAGGTTATGTACAATTTCCATTTTAAATTTGATGTCTGGAAATTTGCTAGAGAATTCTTCCCTTAGAACATCAAGTTCTTTGATGTCTGACTTTCACATTAAACTCAAGAATTTTTGAGCACTTATTATTGGTGAACAATGTTTTCTGCAGAAAAAATTAAGGCTAAGAATATTTTAATAATATTATAGTGGACTAAAAGAGACATAGTGTTCACATGTTTTTTTTTTTTTTTTTTTCTGAAAACTTTATGCTTTCATTTACAAGGCTATAAAATTTCAAAGAGATTGAATGATTTGTGAGTGAGATGTAAATATTTTGGTAAGCAAGTGCTGCTTGCACAGAAGGCCTCGGAAATGGTAAAAAACAAGAATTCCCTGAAAGTTTGAAAGGCTGTAAAATTGAAACCAGAAGAGCTGCATGGAAATTTTTTTGTTGTATGGTTACTCACCACCATGGTGGGATTGAGTATAACAACTTTAATCAACATCTGAGAACATGGGTGTGTCAAAACAATGGGGGGGGGAGATGAAGTGGAATGACCCTTACACTTTTAAAAAGTTTAATGGTATTATCAATTTCTATTCGACTTCATGGGTAATCACATTTTGCTTTTCAGATTTGGTGACAAACCTAGCAGAGCTACTCAATCCAGGAAATTTTATATCTTGACAAATTACATGAACTGATGTTTTTTTGAGAAATCTATTTTTCACTGGTTTGTATTTCAATAATTCGATTACAGCAACTGTGCCTTTCACATGTAATTCAGCATTGCTTAGATAAAGTTCCTATCCATGAGAAAATAACTGAGAGAGATTCTTCAGTATTCCAAAGTAGTCTAGCAGAAAGTGGAGCATGCAAATAAATTTGAAGTCTTGATTGTTTATGCAAACCCTTAGCAACAGCACAAGCATCATCACTGAGATCGAAATTTCCCTGCTTAAACCGCTGGAACCACTTCTTACACGAACTGTAGGACACAGCAGCCTCACCCAAAGCAGCACAGATCATTTGCTGGGCTTCCGCGGCACTTTATTTCAGCTGAAACGCGAACAGGAGGCAGTGCCTCAAATGTTGCTTCTCAAACGACATTGCTTTCATCGTCAACTTTCGTCTCTTCTGTCACTACAGCTGTGAGAGGTTACAGTTGCCTGGAACGCGGTTGGATAGCACTGCAATTAGCCATTATCGCACACAGCTATTTGTATTTGCCGACGTTCTATGATCGCTTGCGGTTAGGGGCCAAGAATTAAGTTGCACACCTAATAATTCCAAACGAACGTTTGGTAATTCCAATGTACTATGGCCTGAAGCTGTCCGCATATTGTAATGGTACATAAACACCTGCCACATTGAGAAGAGGGGGCTTGTCAATATTTCTCTTAAGCATCGTATATAAAGATGCCAGAGACCTTATGCAGACACCAAAGTTCATCCTCCTGAGCGCGTTTTTGACTTTTGGTAAGTAGGGAATAGAAAAACGAGCTCAGGTGGATAAACTTCGGTGTTGGCACAAGGTCTCCAGCATCTTTATATATGATGCTTAAGAGAAATATTGACAAGCCCCTCTTTCAATGAGGCAAGTGTTTATGCCATCCCGCTACAATATCTGGATGGTTCCAGGCGATACTACATCAGAATGCCTAGACGTTTGTTTGGAATTAGAATCAACGGACATAAAAGAGATACAAAAGATGGTAAAATAACCACTGCCCTACCAAGAGAGGTCAAGTTCAAGTCTGCTGATCCTATGTGGAATGATATAAAGAAATTAGCTTCATACTGCACACCCAAATCTACTGCCATTCGTGAAACCTTGGAAATCTTGACCAGCAGCAAGGCTTGCAATGATAGTGTCTCTCTCGAGTTGCCACGCATTTGGAATCAATTCTTCAAATAATGCTGTGTTTTCTGCCATGCTACCACGTGCCCAACCAATGTGACCTCGTTTCTTCGAATGACTGATCACATTTGTACCTATTCATTTATTGTCTAGTAAAATCACCACATTGAAGTTGTTGAAGTGTTCTATTATCCAGTTTGCTGTCTAACTTCCTTGAAAAAACCATCTGGTTGATGTGCGAAATCTTAGAAACTTTGATTTATATTCTATGCCAAGAAATTTGGATTATTAGTATAGTTATACTATTTTAAGTGTAATTGGTACAGTTCCTTGTTATTAACCTAATTTTATACCTAACTTCGGTATTCTAATGAATCTGAAAATGGATTATAATTTTAGACTATATATAATAAACCACATTAAAAAGTGCTTTCAAGGTACTAAACATTATAGCTTCAATTTTCTTCATACATGTCACTAAAGGTACCTTCTGGAAATTATTTTCTATTACTGGAGTACATAAGTTTTTGCAGTTGAAATGACTTATCATTCTTCTTCAGAGTTACTAATTCAAAAAATTCTGAAAAAATTGATGTAATGGGAAAGGAAAAGCATATCCTACAACTTGCTATTCCTCTGCCCAAATATAAGCCACACGATTTCCTTGCACCATGCTTTTTTGCATATTTTATTTTTATGTTTAATGATATCTGACAAACCCTAAAATCAGGTCTCATAAGTTAAACACAATAACTTTGTATAATAATTTCAGCATATTTCATATTTATCATTACTTGTTCGAATGTTGAATACACTGATGAGAACATGAATCAGCATACATACAGCATGGAAGGGTACTTCGTTTAATTTTCATATCGATTTGCATGTGTGATGACAAGATTACTCTGAAATTGACAGTAAATTGATAATGATATGATATGGATTTATGATGATCATATCATTGACGAATTATGCAAGTACTCTTAGCTGTTTTCTTGTACATTTGCGAGAGTAGGAAAGACTGAGTTTGATACATTTGGTGCCATGTCAATTGTCCAAAGTACAGCACATGACAATGGGAGTACAATTTAGCAGCCCATTCTTATTGTGATCAGTCAAGGAGGACTTGATGTTGGTATTCTTCTCAGATGGCAGATTATATACAGTGTGGAAGCATACTGTTTTTGCAGTGCAGTGCAGTGATAGGTATCATAATGTAAACTTTTTATTTTTTGGTTTAAAGACCGTATGAGCAACTTGAAGGGCTTCAAGCAGTGACCTGCCTCTAATTTAGGGCCACTGATTTTGGGGGAGGGGAGGGGGGAGGTGCTATCAGACAAACAAACCATCTTAAGCCTTATCTAGAATTCAAACCCATCTTGGATGATTAGTTTGAAGCCCATGCCTCAGATCAAGAGGTTTCAGTGTGGCAACTAGAGTTTTATTGTTCAGTTTACCACAAATATAGTAAACTGTTATGATATACAGGGTGTCCCAAAAGGGTGTAACCAATTTCAAATGATAACTTTGGAAACAAAACTAATATCAGCATTCTGTTTGTTGCAGGTGGTAAGGAATACCCTCAAGTTTTCTAGAAGTGTACCCAATGGTTCCTGCGACGAAAGCACAGATTGTGGAGAGCTGAGAGCTTTATTGAAACCCGATTCGAAACACAGATCCAGCGGAATTTCAGAACAAAATATGAGAGCAAACTGCCCACACGTAACAGCATCAGAAAGTGGTACAAGTCATTCAAGGAAACTAGTAGCATCCTTACAAAGAAAAGCCCTGGATGACCATCACTGGTTTCAGAAAGGGAGGAGGTTGTGAGACAAACGCTCACTCACAGCCCTCGAAAGTCAATCAGACAAGCAGCATGACAGCTGGCCATCCCTAAGTCGTCAGTGCACAGAGTGTTACGTCAGAGATTGGAAATGCACTCTATAAATTGCAGATAACCCATCACAACCCCAGATGACCGTGTGAAATGTAAACAGTTTGCTGAAGACAAGTTGGAGAACATTGCAAGTGCTAAATCTTTCCTAAGACAAATCTGTTTCTCAGATGAGTGCACTTTCCATGTTTCTGAAGAGGTTAAGTAACAGAATGTGAGAATTTGGGGAACTGAACATCCGCATTGCACAATGGAACATGAACATGCTAGCCCCAAAATGAATGTTTGGTGTGGCTTAATAGTCGACCATGTTATTGGACCCTCTTTCTTTCAGGAAGTGACCACAAGAGCTGATAATTACCTGGACATAATTGAGCAGTTTGTGTATCCCCAGTTGGATGAACTTTCAACTCTGGTCATTTCCCAACAAGATGGGGTGCCACCTCATTGGGCTTTGATTGCGAGGTCTCTGGATATCAAATTTTCCAATCAATGGATTGGGCGTGGTGTCCGCATTGCATGGCTCCCATGTTTGCCAGACTTAACACCCTGTGACTACTTTTTATGGGGATTCGTCAAGGGTGAGATTTACAGCACCCCTGTTGTAAACATTGCAGATGTAAAGAGGAGGATTACACGCACACTGCAGAAAGTTAATACAGACATTCTCAAACGAACATAGTTGGAACTGGAATACTGTTTAGACATTGTTCAGGTAACAAATGGTGCCCATGTTGAATGTCTATAAAACTTCATGATCTGTTCTGTCAATTAACACAAGTTATGTATTGAGCTCATTTACATTAAAACTGTTATGATTATTTGAAATTGGTCACACTTTTATGGGACATATATATATATTACGGCAGTTAAAATGCTACAAATTTACTTATGCTTAGCAGAGCTATACCAGAATTACAGCAAACAAAGATTTTGTCTTAATTTTTCACAGAGTACCTAAAAACAGCTATTTTGCAAAAGTTCATATTTCCACAAAAAGTGGGTGTTTGAGGAAAGATAAGGATGCAGAAAACCCGTTATGATAAAAAAAAAAAAAAAATGCCTGATGTGTAATTTAAAAAATTGCAAATTCTACAAATTTTTTACAGGATGTTTGTAACATAAACACAGGATATGAAGACTCCATGCTGCCGTGCTATGATGCATGAACCTTCACTGCTGAGGGACAGCAGCACCATAACATAATTCTGTTTTTTTACATTGGCTTGTACGCAACAAATAGCAGCTGCAAAAGGCAAGTTATGCAGTCTGTCACTAGTGCCAGAGAATTATTTTTAAATACATATCTGCAACATAGCTGTTCCATACAAGGGCATTGGTTTTCAACTTGTGCAATTCTGGTTCTCAGGTCATGCCACAGTCTTTCTATACTGTTCATGCAGGCTGAGGAACCAGATCATTAATGTTTTTACTGATTTACTGTGAAATCACAGTATCCTTTGTTGCCCTAACACTCCAACAATCTGATATCACATGAGAGTTCCAGGTAGCATACATTTTTTTCAGGACTTTCAGCAGAGTTGCTTAATGTTTTGTGAAGTGACTTGGGCTGCTGGTTGCCTCCCAGCAGACTACAGTCTTTGTACTCTTGTGGAAACACATCATCAGCATACAGTTTTTTTTTTTAATATTAAATATCAATGCTCTTTATTCTAACACGTTTTCTGCATTCTCAGCTGCACTCAAACGCCCATTTTAATATATATATATATATATTTTTTTTTATGGAAGTATGTAGAATAACTTAAAAAAATACCAATTTTTATGTAGTTTGTCCAAGATTAAATATTCCCAATTGTTCAATTTGGAATTTCAAATTTGTAAAATAAACAATTTTAGGTGCTATGGTGACTAGACTTGGCACCCAGGTTTTATTGTGACCTGGCATAGTTACATTTCTTTCACTGCTAAATTTGCTTTTAAAAAAGCAATGGATTTCCTTTACTAAATGTATTAGAAAGAGTATTGTTTAGGAACACATAAAATAACAAATATATGAAATTCAAAATAGTAAATGTATAGCAAAAGCTAATTTTCAATGTAAATGCATTTAATTCTAAGGAAAACTTTACCAAATTCATCTTCCATTGCCATTACCACTTCCACATGATCTAAGCTGTCTAAACCCAGGTCACTATGAAAATGAGAATCCACAGTTAACTATGAAAGAGAGAAAAAATATACTGTATAGCCGGCAGCAAATTAGCTTTTCTATAGCTGAAAACTTTTCTTTTTTGACCAAAATGAAATATTCTTAGAAATACAGTGCATTCCAGAATTTCTGAACTCATTTAGTTTCTTTACACAAACACATTCTCTATAACATACAAAACACACTGAAATGCCAATATTTTTTTAAAGAATAAAAAATAACATCAAGAAAGTAATATTAAGACACCCATTTTTTTTTTTTTTTGTATAAAATCTATAATTATTTTATAAAGCGGGCATTCCTATTTTGCAAACTGGTCCATATAGTGCAAAGAAAAATATCTAATTAAAGGCTGAATCCCTTTGGTAAGAAACCCATACTTTTCTCTTAAGACATAGAACTTCTGAGTTCACTTTTGATTGCTACCCATCTATCTTACCTTTCATCTACAACAAAGTGTTTCCTATTCTGTGTATCAATTACTTGGGTACTCAAGGCATTCTATTCTGCAAGTACTTAGACATTTGGGTAAATTGCTTGAGCTGTCAATTATTGTTACTAAAAAAATTAAAAAATCCAACTACATGTACTGCTGTAATAATACAGTGTGATCCACTACGTGTTTGTAAAATATCTGCCAACTGTGCAAATATCTGTCAAGGAAGGTGTTGAACCTGTAACCTACAATAAACTATTTCCTGCAGGCTTGAGCAGAATGCAGAATGTTGAAAATGATGTCTGCTGCAGCTAATAAACTTAGAATCATAAATAAATGCGTACTGAAATACCAAAACTGTCAATGAAAATGTAACCAGATTTAATTTCTACAAAACTTTTATGTACATTATACTGTATTGATTTTGAGAATAATTTATTTCTACTTTGACTTTAGTTCAATTATTGAAGCAAATTATAGAGTAAAAAACCCCATAAACTCAAAAATATATAGGTATAAAATCTATAGTTATAACATAAATGTGTAATTACTCTTGAAATGTTTTCATATGTAACACAATCAATACATAAACCAAATATTATTTATGTTTAGTTATTTTGAAATAATGCGTTAATTGGAAATTTAAGGATAAGAAAGGTGAAATATTTGAAGAAAGATGACACTGAATTTTCAGTTGTAATGAGTCTTTGAATCCTTTCTGACGCAAATGAAATTTATCAAAGTTTCTAAGTCAATGGAATTGGCTTAAAAAAAATCAACTGGATTTTTACAATCAGTAAGACATCCAGAAATAGAAACAGTTACTTCCACCAGGGGCTGAAAAATATGTTACGGATGTTAACAAATGGCACACAAAAAGTTTCTCATAGCAGCAGGAAGGTATCAGAGATAAAGATATTTTCAAATCGATCATTTAAAAGAAGAAATATAGAAGGAAATATGATATGATTCTACATCTAGTGAAAGAATTTTGCATAATGGAAAGTTGAAAACAAGTAAAACACATTTTTCATGGTGAAAACTATGCTAAGGAAAAAGGACTTTTCAAATACTGTACGTCTACTGGAAGTAGAGATAGCAAGAAAAAGATTTTGAGGTTTTGACCTTTACGCCCTCTAGCAGGAAAGCTGTGCATTCTTTAAAAAGGATAATGTTGCCCATCTTTTGTTGTAGTGAATGGCATACAGTACAAAAAGAAATTTCTCAATAAGAATTTTAGAAGCAGAGACGCAGCTGCGAACAGAAGTATGCATACACCATCTAGCGACAGAATTGTGAACCACAAAACTCCTCAAATACAAGCCTAAAGTGTTCCACCAGGTAAATGCTATCCGGTGTTAAAATAATTTTTTAAACCACACATTTAGAAGTAGAGATATTGAGAAAAACATATTAAACATTTGCGTCCCTAGTGGCAAAAATTTGTGCATTATTTTCGGAAGAAAATGCACAAACAGAATCTTCATAATTAGTAGCATCTGACCGAAAAAGATTTTTTTTTCAATCGGGTTTTTAGTTGGGCAGATATTGCTGTAAACGGAAATGTGAACTTATACCCTCTAGTGGCAGGCACACTTGTGCGTTCAGAAAATTTTAAATTATATAAGAAACATTTTGAATCGAAAAAGCTCAACAATGAAAGAATTTTTCAAATTGGGCTCTTAGAAACAGAGATAGACAAAAATAAGATATACATCGACACTCCAGGTGGAATAACTATGCACTATTTTACACAGGAGGTATTCTCAAAAGGTTTTCTGAGGTGAGTAGTATCGGCCTACGAAATAATTTTTTCAATCGAGTTTTCAGAAGCTTAGATTTTGCTGCAAATACATCAGAAGCAGAAATAAACATTTACGCCCCCTGGTGGCCAAAACCATTCTTTACCAAAAATTTTAAATTATATGCAAAACATTTTCCATCAGGAGTTGTATCCAACACAGGATGAATGTTTCAAATTAGACTTTCAGAAGCAGAGATATCAGAAAAAAGGCAATTTACCTTTACAGCCCCTAGTGAAAAATCTATGCGACTTGAAAAAGGAACTGTACCTAAAATAGTCTTCGATATAAATGGCATCGAAAGGAGAAAAAAATTCAGCTGGATATTTAGAAGCAAATATGTGAAATAAAATGTATTTTGACTTTGGTATTCAGTCAGTCGTGGGGTGAGGATGCCAAAAACAGAGTTCTCACAAAAAAGGATAACTGAGTCTTCTGTACTTGCCATTGTACTGACGGCGCAACTGAAAAGTAGATTTTTGCTTACATGGTAATTTAGTGAGATCATTTTTTTACACTTTCCAACCGTAGGTTGAAGAAGCGTATATGCTCCAGCTTTTTCCGTCCGTCTGTCGGCACGACAACTCACGTAAAAACGGTTAGATTTCGATGAAATTTTAGTATGTGGTAGGGGACCACTTGGGGACGAACCTTATTAAAAATGGGTGAAGTGGGGTCAAAGGTCACGACATAAGAGCGGAATTCATTTAATTGTCCTTATGCGTCATAACTTGCGTAAATATGGTTCGATTTCAATGAAATTTTAGTATGTGGTAGGGGACCACCTGGGAACGAACCCTATTGAAAATGGGTGAAGTGAGGTCAAAGGTCAGGACATAGGAGCGAGATGCATTCCATTGTCCATATGCGGCATAAGGTGCATAAAAATGGTTCGATTTCGATGAAATTTTAGTATGTGGTAGGGGACCACCTGGAGAGTAACCCTATTAAAAATGGGACAAATGGAATCAAAGGTCAGGACATAGGATCGGGATCCATTCCATCGCCCTTATCCCACACTATTAAGGTGGACGTCAAGTAATTTTGCTTCCTATATTTCCAATGGAAAACCATTTGTACACATTTCCTTCACAATTAGTGTGTTCCCAAGGATGGAAATGTGAACATCGATTAAAATAACTTCATACTATAACTTGGAATACTTAACATTTTGTAAAACATAAGCATAATTATATTAAAATAAAAAACAACAACGTTTCCTTTGGTGGTGGTGAAACCAGAAAAAAGATGGCGCGATCTGTGCTTTGATGACGTCAGTGGACAAATAAATGTTGGATTGCATAATTACGGTTATGGTTTAGAAAATATTAAGTATTCCAAGTTATGAAATGAAGCTATTTTAATCGTTGTTCAAATTTTCATCCTTGGGAACGCATTGTTTGTGAAGAAAATGTGTACAGAAGTTTTTCCATTGGAAGTATAGGAAGCAAAATTACTTGACGTCCCACCTTAAAGTAGCAATTCTTGTATGTATGTATGTATGTACATTTTATTTTGAAAACGGCTTTAAGAATTTTGATGAAAGTTGTTAACCTACAGTTTTCTGGTACTAGAAATCGATTTAGCTTGATCTCGACTTTAGGAGAATTCGTTTAGTGGGATAAATACCCACCCCCAATTATAACATTTTTATTGGCATGGCGTCGTTCCATTAATGTTACCAATGCTTAGAAATCTTATGACATCACAATCTCGCGTTTGAGAATGTTGGCGCGCGGTCACGCCATTGGTCTCATTACGTCACGCGTTGTGTGTGGATCCTATTAAAGTTTTATGACGTCACACTCTTGTGGCGAGCAGATGGTCGCGATACCCATCTGCCTCATTAAGTCACGCGTTGTGTGCGTATATCCGTCCACACGATAACTTACGTAACAATCGTTCGATTTCAATGAAATTTTAGTATCTGGTAGGGAATCACCTAGGAAGGAACCCTATTTAAAGTGAACGAAAAGGGGTCAAAGGTCAGTACATAGGAGTGGGATCCATTCCACTGCTGTTATGCGCCATAACTAACGTAAAAAAGGATCGATTTCGATGAAATTTTAGTATGTGGTGGGGGACCACCTGGCAACAAACCCTATTGAAAATGGGCGAAATGGGGTCAAAGGTCACAACATAGGAGCGGAATCCCTTCCATCTCCATTATGCGTCAAAACTTACGTAAAAATGCTTCGATTTGGATAAAATGTTAGTATGTTGTAGGGGCCTGACTGGGGACGAATTCTGTTGAAAATGGGCGAAATGGGGTCAAAGGTTAGGACACAGGCGCGGGATCTATTCCATAGCCCTTATGCATCATTACTTACGTAAAAATGCTTCGATTGAAACAAAACTTTATCATGTTATTTCGGAGGTATACCGAACCGGTTCTGTTGAATATCATCGAAATGGGATCAAAGGTCAGGGCACAGGACCGAGATTTATTCCACAGCCATAATTCTCATAACTTGAGTAATGATTTCTGGTATGTTGGAAAGCGTATCATAATCAATTCATTGCATGATTTTACTAACTTGTTTACCACTCTCCCTCTATCTGCTTGGTAAGTATTAGGCTAGAATTTTTAGTGGTTCTCTGCCAGAACAGAACTTACTCTATTCAAAATAGAAAGTGGATCTCTTTTCCCTTAAAAAGAATAGGTTATCTGCCTGTCTGAAATTAAATAATTATTTTTAAAACACATTCTATAAGTGTTTTAAAAAGAATATTTAAGTAAGCTTTTGGATAAAAAAGGAAGGCTGCTTATCCTGCTACGGCAAAAGTGGCTTTTCTGCCCATTCTATCATTGCAGTTAGACAGAATAAAACAGAATGTTCTCTTAGAATATTTTTATTTAAGAGACGAGTTCAAAGGTCAACTGTTGCTGAAGTACAGTAGGTCGCTTCCCTATAAAAAGTTTGGTTCTCAGCCATTCCTTTCATTGCACTTTGAAAGGATAAATATAGAAAATAGGTACACTGCTTAATAATCAAGGTTCTCTGCCCTCCCAGGTATGGATCCCTGGGTAAAATGATAGGTCCTCTGTCTTTTCAGAAGTCACTGATTTCTGGTTAAAATTGACCTTTAAAAGGTTCTCTGCCCTTCCGTTTTTTTTAATCGGATAAAAAATAAAGAGTAGATTCTCTACCTTTTGGAGAGTTGAACTCTTCAATAAAAAGTCGTTTACTAAATTCTGGGAATTATTTCCAAGAATTGGTAACTGTTTTTAACAAAATTTGAGTTTTCTCTGCAATCTTGCCAAAAAAAAAAAAAAAAAAAAACAGTTAATTTTCTGGAATCTGCACCCTAATTTATTTGTACGCAAATAAATATTTAATATATTAAAATATTTATTTGCATGCATATATATATTATATTAAATATTATATCATCATCATCATCATTGTCAACCATTATCAATCCACTGCTGGATGAAGGTCTCCCCAAGTTTCCTCCACAACGGTCTGTCTTGTGCCAGTCTCCTCCATGTCACTCCCGCATACTTTCGAATTTCATCCACCCATCTCCCATGTGGTCTTCTTCTGGGTCTTTTCCTGTCCCTTGGAATCCAATCTAAAATTTCAGCTGTCCATCGATGATCTGTCCTTCTGGCAGTATGTCCAGCCCATTGCCATTTCAGGGATTTAACTCTGATCATGATGTCTTCCACTCTTGTCATTTTTCGGATCCACGAGTTCCTCTTCTTATCTCTCCTGGTTACACCAAGCATGCACCTCTCCATGCTTCTTTGAGTTGTCTGCAGCCTTTGTATGTCTCTTTTAGTTAAGGTCCACGTCTCCGCACCATACGTAAGCACTGGAAGGATGCATTGATCAAACACTTTTCTTTTAAGACATAATGGCATATTGCTCTTGAAAATTATGCTGTTTCTTCCAAAAGCTCTCCAGGCAAGTTTTGTACGCCGATTAATTTCTTCATCAATGTGACCCTCACTTGATATCTGCTGTCCAAGATAAACGTACGTGTCTGTTATCTCCAGCTTTTCTCCATCAATCGATAAATCTTCATTTCTTGTAAAAGCATTGAACATCACTTTTGTCTTCTGAAAGTTCATTTTTAATCCCACTTCTTTACTCTTGTCAGCAAGTTCCTGGATCATACTCTGCAGCTCTGATGGGGTAGTTGCAAAAATGACTACGTCATCAGCAAAACGAAGGTGGGTTAGATAATCTCCATTAATCTTTATCCCCTTGTTTTCCCAGCTCAGCGACTGAAAAACACCCTCCAATGTGGCATTAAAGAGCTTCGGAGATATGGTGTCACCTTGTCTCACTCCCTTTCCAATTTTTACGTGTGTTGTATTTTCAAACAGCCTAATCTTTGCACTTGCATTTTCATAGATGTTATTAATAATATTAATGTATGCATCTTCAATACCGCAGGTTTTCAGAGCCATTGTAACTGCTGATGGTTTCACCGAATCAAAGGCTTTTTCATAATCGATAAAAGCCATGCACAATGGAAGTTCATATTCCCTCGCTCTTTCAATTAGTTCTCTGAGCACGTGGATATGATCTATTGTGCTGTAGCCACTCCTGAATCCAGCTTGTTCTCTCGGTTGAGCCATGTCCAGTGTTACCTTCAAGCGGTGTGAAAGAACTTTAGTGAAGATTTTATAAATTACTGATAGGAGGCTGATAGGTCTGTAGTTTCCGAGATCCTCAATGTCACCTTTCTTATGTAGCAGGATCATTGTAGCGGTGTTCCAATCCTCAGGAATCTTTCCTTCATTAAGGCATCGAGTGAAAATTTGGGCGAGTACTGTTTCGATTTCTCCACTTGCTTTTTGTATGATGTCTACAGTAATTCCATCTTCTCCTGGAGCTTTTCCTCGCTTCATGTTCTTGATTGCATGTGCAACTTCTGCTGGAAGGACTGGAGGAACTCTGGTACTGGTATCTTTCATGATGTCTGGAGTGCATATATCATCCCTTTCATATAATTTGGAGTAGAAATCTTTCACTCTTGTCAAAATTTCGCCTCTATTTCTTGTTACAGAACCATCTTCTTTTCTCAGTGCCATAATCTGTTTTCTTCCCTTACTGAGATGTCCCTTTGCTATCTTTAGGCTTTGGTTGTTTTCAATTGCTTTCCTCACTAGTTCACAGTTGAATTTCCTTACGTCTTCAGTGATACTTTTTCTTACTGTCTTGCATAGCTCTATATATTCCACTTTGCAAGTCACATCTTCTTTAGTTGTCCTCATCTCTCTTCTTTTTTGCATCAACATTTTGGTTTTTCCTGATAATTTGTTCACATGCAACTTGTTCTTAGACCCAGCTAATTTTGTTGCTGTTTCCATAAGAGCTTTGGTTACTTTTCTGTTAACTTCAGAGATGTCCACTTCTTCCGATGTTAGGCCTTCTAAAGCAGAGAACCTGTTCTTCAGTTCTAACTTGAAGGTATTATGGTGTTTTTTAAGGTTGGTTATGTCAATAGATTTTGTTTGTCCTATGAGCTTGCCACGTTCAAGTTTAGTGTTGAGGTGCATCTTACATCTCACCAATCTATGGTCACTACCTGTGTTGAACTTGTTTAGCACACTGCAGTCTTCTATGACGAATTTTTTGTTACACATAATAAAATCAATTTCACTTGTCGTCCCATTTGGATGTCTCCATGTCCATTTCCTGTGTGGCTTTTTCTTGAAGAAGGAGTTCAAGATGAAAAACCCTTCTGCCTCTGCAAACTCAACGAGAGTATTTCCACGCTGGTTTCTGTTGCCATGACCGAATTTACCTACCGAAGTTTCATTCTGTTGCCGTTGCCCTATTTTTGCATTGAAATCTCCCATAATTATTTTCAAGTGCTGCTTACCTTTATTATTTAGATGACAAATTTCCTCATAAAATTCTTCAATTTCTTCTTCAGGATGACTTGTGGTGGGTGCATAAGTTTGAATAATCTGAGCCTGGTATCTTTTCGAGAGTTGGATAACAAGTCGTGCAGCTCTGTCAGAGGAACTTTCAACTTCTACAACTTTATCCTTCAGTTTCTTGTTTATTATAAATCCAACACCACTAGTTCTGCCAGTATCTGTCCCACGATAGTAGAAGAGATGTCCACTTTTCAGTTCGATGAGATCTTCTCCTTTTCTCCTTACCTCACTTAGCCCCACGATGTCCCACTTGATCCTTTGTAGTTCCTCTTCCAATTCAAGAAGCCTTGAATCAGAAGATAGGGAGCGTCCATTGTAAGTAGCCAAGGTCAGCATCAGATGGCAGCCTAGTCCGGTCCTCCGGGGATTCTTAGCACCCTCTGCCTTCATGTCGCACTGGCCGCTGCCTTGGCCAGGTACATTCCAGCTGCCGGAGACTGAGGGCCAAGATTTAAGTTGTGGAGTCATTTTGGAGGGGTTTGGCCATAACTCACCACGCTGGCCAAGCGGGTTGGTGAGTGTGGGATAGCATTTCCTCTGATCCCGATGGTATAGTTATACCGCTATGGGCGGTCGTCAGAGCCCCTTTAGTGGGAACAGGATGCACCACGAGAAGGCGGGGTTGACATTTGTCAAGGAGAGGCTGTGATGTTACGCATCTATATATATATATTATTAAATATATTAAAATCTTGTGCATATATATATTTATTAAATATCATATTTAACATACAGGGTGTCTGAGAATTATTGGACACATTACAAAATTATGTACAAAAAAAACTATGAGCATTGTCTGTTTTTCTATGTCACGTATTACTAACACCGTTTTATATATTTTTGTTTTGCAGAATTGTTATTTCCAGAATCCGACAGATGGCGCTAGGTGTGGCCTGATGAAGAATGTATGAGAAATGCGCAATCAGTAGTCATGTCATCCGTAGAGCAGAGGGTGATGTGTGTGTTATGGCTTGCAGAATTAAAGTCTGTCATTAAAGTTAAAAGACAATACCGTTTAGAGTATGGTTGTAATTCTCCGTCAACGAATTCAATTAAGCGGTGGATGAAACAGTTTAAAGAAACTGGCAATGTGGAACATCGTGGAGGAGCCGGTAGGCATAGCTTCAGCGGTGAGACGGTTGACCAAGTTGATGAAAGTTTTCAAAAAAGCCCCAGGAAATCCGTTCGTAAAGCAAGCAGAGAACTGTGCATTCCGAAATCGATAGTTCACGATATCTTGCACAAGACATTAAAGTTTCATGCTTATAAAATTCAAATGGTGCAAAAGATGCATGTAAATGATCACAATGTGATGCGATTTCGCTGTGGATATGCTGAATCAAGTGGAAAATGACGAAAATTTTCTCAGTACTGTAATTTTCAGTGACGAATCCACATTTCATGTATCAGGTATTGTGAATCATCACAACTGTAGGATATGGGGCAGTGAACCGCCTCATGCTGCTATTGAACTGGAACATGATTCTCCAAAAGTTAATGTGTGGTGCACCCTATCAAAAAAGAGAAGTGATTGGCCCTTTCTTCTTCGGTGAAAGGGCCATAAATGGTGACATTTACTTGGATATGCTAGAAAATTTCACTATACCCCAGATCAAAAGATATGACAACGTCGTTTTCCAACAAGACGGGCCTCCGCATTGGTATCGCTTGGACGTACTACGAACAACCAAGGGATCTCACATCGAAATTTATTAACTTGTGTAGTTACATTGTAAGTTAGTACACTCGGTTTCTTTCTATCTGTTTAATGTTTTGTTTTATATAATTTTGTAATGTGTCCAATAATTCTCGGACACCCTGTATATATGCAAATAAATATATGATATACACTGGCGGAAAGTGAAAAAAGAACACCAAGAAGGAGACGTCTGATACCAACGAAATTTATACAGCATAATAACGGAATACAGAGGATAACGTGATCAAAACATTATGGCAAAATACAGCTGTATTTGCTGGTAAACTGAAAAATAACATTTCCATGTAACATGGTTAGTACGAGGTTGAACCATCATGAACTGTGTCACACTGTGCAATTCTGGCATGGAGTCTGTCGTACAGATGTTGGATGTAAGTTTGGGGTGATGAGTTCCAAGCATCCTCAACCTGGACGCGTAAATCGAGGATGGTCGTGGCTGGTCGTGGAGACCGGATAAGCCGTTGTCCCATAAAATCCCACACGTGCTCAATGGGGGACAAATCCGGTGAACGTGCAGGCCATGGAAGTTGGCTCACACCCTGAAGTGCATGTTGCGTTGCACGTGCCATGTGTGGGCGTGCGTTATCTTCCTGGAAAACACGACGATGGACCGACCTTACAAATGGCACAACAACGGGCTGAATGATGTTGTTGATGTAGGAGGTGCTGTTTAACGTACCCGGTACAAACACTAGTTGTGTACGGGAGTGATAGCTGATCGCTCCCCACACCAGGAGAGCAGGTGTAGGCCCTGTGTGTCGCTGGCGGATGCAAGAAGGGTGGAGACGCTCCCCTGTGCGTCTGCAAACACACATATGGCCATCGGAGGCTCCCAAGCAGAATCTGCTTTCATCGCTGAACGCGACAGATCACCATTGCGTTCTCCAGTGCAGACGTTGGCGACACCACTGCAGCCATTCCTGACGGTGGGCTGGAGTCAGAGGTACACATGCCACACGCACACGTGCACGTAGTCCTGCATCCAGTAGACGGTTGCAGATTGTTCGCACAGTCACCTCAGGTGCAACGGCAGCTCGGATTTGCGTTGCAGTGGATGTTCTGCTTGACAACGCCGCTCTTCTTATGCGTCGATCGGTCCGCTCATGTCCATCTGTGACTCCCGGTTCAATGTCTTCTCGTGTGGGAATGTTCCTCGGCCCATCTACGCCACCATCGTACCACCACCGATACTTCCCGTCCAATTCGCTCGCTCCGCAATGCGACGATACGACCACCCGGCCTTACGGAGTCTGACTAGACGACCTGGCTCAAAGTCCGATAACTGCTGAAACCATACACGTCTTCCATGTCCAGGCATTGCAGCTTCTTCAGGGTCTTCGCATGTGTCCGTATGCCGACGACTGATTACATTCACTTTCGCTGTACTCCTTAAATACCACCAACGATAATTTGTATATTATGCCGTGCTGTGGCACAAGCGCTCACCGGTTGGTCCCGAAATTAACATCACACCTATGTAAACTCAACCCCATTAACATATGTAAATTTTATGATCGTCCGCCAATTCTGGAATAGTACGCTCCAGAAGTAGATAAAATGTGATCCAACTGCAGATAAAAATCTAAGTGTGCTAGAAGTTAAAGAACAGGTGGTTTGGAAAAGTATTATTATACTGAATAAATTCATAGAATAAAAACATCCAACACCGATCGTTAAATTGCCTTCAAATTGAAAAAACCAAGAGAGAAATAAAAAATTTGGAAAAGGTGGGACAAGAAGGTCCAGCTCTCCTAGAAAAACCAGGAGAAAAATATTGGAGCTTTGATTCAAGTGAAAGGTGAAATAGACCTCGGAATTATATCCAGTGCTTTAAAAAGTTACACCACCAACAACGACTTTGGAGCAAAGTGCTGGAAACAAGTCCATATAGATCAAAATAACACCAAAGCGAAAGGAGAAATGGATTTCAAGTTAACCCAAAGAGTGTAAACATAGGGGAAATAAATAAAATGATGAAATGATCTTTAAACAAATATATAAAACTCAAAATGCCCCTATTATTCCCCTGCAATTAAAACTAAAACAGGGAAAAAGATGATCAAAATGTGCAAGTCGTCAAAATGACAAAAACGCACAGAACCTATCAAATGGCAAAAGGATTCGTTGGTAGGTTGGGGATAGGTGTGGTATAATAACACTTTTCCAAAAAGTAAAAAAATACTTAACCTTAAATAATTTCAGAAAGAAATTAATAATTTAAAAGGTTTAAAAGCAAACCAGCATGAGCGCAAAGAAACATCTATCTGCTGCTCTGATCATAACCCACGCAGCTACATACGGCTGCAGCTGCCTTCTTCTTCAGTGCTTTCTGCTGTAACCAGGAACTTATAAAAAGGCACTTGTTTTGACTGCAAAATGGATTATCTTTTTTCTCATGATGTTCTTCCTTGGCCTTTGCACACTTCTTTTCTGTTTCCAGACAGGAAATATAGTGTGACCGCAAAGGCGTGTGAAACCCCTTACTAAATGGCAATCGTTGTTGAAGTTGATTTCGATAGGATCTGCATTTACACCCTTTAGTGGTGAAGTTGTGCATCTGAAAAAAAGTGGAAAGCAAGGATCATCATTCTCACATTTCAAACTTCCCAGTGAAAAAAAAAAAAATAAAAATAAAAAAAAAAAATCAGACGAATGGTTGCAGAGATATGGTGTCTCCACAGACAGACGAACAAAGTGATGATTTTTTTTTTTTTTTTTACAATTGTGCTAATAACGCAGCTTTAGTATTGTTAACAGACAAGAAAACCAACAGTCCTCTGCATTTTGCTGGGGGTGGGAAGGGAAATTTGTCAGACATATAAGCTATATCAGTAGAAAAATCATCAACTACAAAATATTGCGTAGGGACAAAAAGGGAAGAATGGATAAAATTCCAGGACATGTAACAGAATTTTAGGACATTTCCAGGATAATATGGAATTCCAGGCCTTTTCCAGGATGCATACGAACCAGGTGTGTGAATATAGGAAAACCATATTAGATAAGATCTTAAAAATACCCACTACATGATCCCAGGCACATATTTATGTGAGGCTCCATATTTTACCAAAAACTGTTGCGATCTCGCATTTAATGTTGTCTTTCAGTTGTTCAATTGTTTGAGGTTTGTTACCATACACTTTTTCTTCAAGATGACCCCATAAGAAATAGTCTGGATGGGTGAGGTGTGGCAATCTGGGTGGTGACATTCCTTTTGATATAAGTCTGTCTTCAAAGAAGCTGTGGATTTCCTTCATGCTCTCATGTACCGTATTGCTGTAGGTAGCCATGGGAAAGTTCATAGTAGGCCAACTGATTCAATTTCTTTATTATTTAGGTAGTTGGGTTTGCACAAGCAGGGATCATAGCATATTTCTGGAAAATTTTAGGTAGGAATTTTAGGACTTTTTAGGAAAATTTTAGGAGTGTATTTCAATAAAAACTAGATGTATATTTGTATACATCTAGTAAAACAACTTTGTATACATTGTAAAGAGTTTGCTTCACACCCTTCAACCATATATACTGATAGACTGCGCATGACATCAAAATTTCTGGCTCCAACATAAAATCACATGACATCAGTCAAAAAGATGGGTTACACCTGCTGTGCTTATGGTTGCTCTGAGCGATATAGTAAAGAAAGTTCTATGATTTTTCATGGGTAAGAAACAAATTAAATATCTAAGTCAATAAAGTTCAATTACTTAACCAGAAACTTGCAGCTATTGATATAAAAATATAGTAACTTAAGAAAAAAAATGGAATGCATGTTCCAAATTCTTTGCAAATGTTCATCACATTATAAATCACAAAATGTAAACAACCCGATCATGCATGTATATAGCTCATAAGTAAACTTACCTGAAGAGTTTTCATTATATATGAGGCACATTCACATAATACACCGAAAACACTGAAGTTCTGCAGCATAAATTAGTAATCATAACAGCATTTTTACACGAAATTTGGAGTCTGATGATGAGGTGCCCAATGTTTGAGCCATGGCGGCTTTGATGCAGCTATTGCCAATGCGCAGTCCATTAGTATATATGGTCGAAGTTCACACCCAAATTTTTTGCATAACGTCTAAAGTTTAAGTATGATTTACTTCTAATGTTCAGTTCTTATCTTTTCACGTGTTATTATCATATTCAAGTATATTTACCACATTCAAGTTTCACTTTGAACATTAATATGCTGTTGAACCAGAAGCAATTCACGATTTTCACAGTAAAGTTTTCAGGTTTCACATTAAATTATAATATCCTAAAAAGGTAATTGAAAACCAAGAACTATGTACAATTGTTCACTGAATTACTTTTTTCATATTATTGTTTTAACCTTTTCCTGATAAGCCTATCTTTTTCTGCTTCCACCACAACTAATTTACTTTCAGTTTTCTTTATTTCAGCTGAACCTTGTATGATCAAGTTAGAGGCAACTGCTATTTCAACAGTATTTTGTTTTTCTACAGCTTTTCTCATTCTTTCTGTTCCCTCTTGAATTACTGCTAAGGAGGCTTCTTTATCTTTTTTTAAGCCTATTTATTTCTGCACCATTTTCTTTTATTTTGTCATAAAACTCAGATTTTCTTTTTTTCTCTAGCTGCTTTTCCTTATTTTCCCTCTCTTTCTGCTTCCTTTCTTTTACCTTTTTTGATTCTTCTTCCTTCAGCTTATCAACATATTCTTTATAAAATTTATGTGAATCACGAACACTATTTAACAAATTTCTTGTTATGGGAGCTTTACTTACACATCCATAGTGTTTAATGGCCCCTTTAACTATTCTTAATGATGTTATAGTTGAGTCTTTTAAGTTAGCCTTGTCCTTCCTTACCAGAGCAGTGTTAACCGAAAATCCCCTTTCTGCATCAGCATTACCATGAGGTAAAACTAAAATTGACTTGATGAGTTTAGCAAGATTTGAGTATTTTTCTTTTCCGCTAGAGTCTTTAATACTAAATATATTACGCCAGTAATGATCAATCCGCACTGGAATATGCCCTTCCTCTGAAAATTTCACTAGTTCATCTAGAGTTGGCTTATCGCAATTTAAAAGTTTCCACTCTTCTCTTACTCTATCAATTTGTTCCTCAGAAAGATGCAAAACACTTGAAATTCTGGTTATTTCCGAAAGTCCTTCAGTGACTGAAAGTTGAGTTGACTCTTTCTTTGGTTCTTTTACCTTTAAAACTTCTATGTCTCTTAGCTTTCGATTGCAGAATGGCAAATTTGACTTTAAATATTTTGTGGTTGCAATTAGTGATGATCTTACATCTAAGAGAAATAATTTCTGCCTGGTCTCCTGAACATTCCTGAGGAGATTTTTTGTCTTCATACCAACTTCTAACTCCCCTAGTTTTTCCATGAATTTTTGTTTTCAAAATCTACATTCTTTAGGTCTTCTCCAAATTTCCCTGCAATAACATCATCTTGGATAAACTGAGCCATAACATTCCTCATTAAAGTATTTAAATCAGAATATAACTGGTGTATTTTTGGTTCTTCACTCTGATAACATAATGAAAACTTTTCAAAATTTTGGTGGGAAAATGAAATTAATGCTAAATAGCAAGGAGTTAGCTCATTTTTCAGGAAACAGTGAATTTTTTTATACCTTGCCGAATTGCGTAGTTGTTTTTCAAATATTTTTTGAGATGGCAAGAAGTTTAAAAAATATTCTGTAATATTTAGCCATTGATCCAAGAGCCTCTGGGCTACAGAACCAACGGTTAACCATCTGTTGCTGACATGACGCAAAAAGAAATTTGGCTGTGACCAATGTTATATCTTTGACAGATTTATAATCCTCTCGTCTTGCAGCACTACTCTTTAAAAAGTAATGCATATCAGTAGCAAATTTGTCAAAATCTATATTTAAGCTTGTCAAAAAAATTTTAAATGCATTACTAACAACATGCAGGTTGCAAAAACCTAGTTCCAAAGATTTCTGGCCTGTTTCTTGTTTTACAACTTCATTGAATTTGCGTAAAAAGCACTTATTTACATTTGGGCTGTCCATGGATACACAAATAATTCTGTTCAACGAAATATTGAAGGATGATAACACATCAAGAATTTCTTTTAGCAAAATATCTGCTGTTGCATGACCCAGAAAAACGCTTGTTAGGTATCGGCAAGAAACTGAATTTATTTCTGAAGACCAGTACCTGAGATACACATCCAACTGCTGTTTCACTTGTGTATTTGTAGTTTCATCAAATGCTATAGTAACCTTTCCTGGGCTACTAGATGCAATGTCTTTTTTCAAATCCTCTTCAAAATATTTTGACAATCCATGTGATATCACATAAGCAACTTTTTTTTCTTTAAGTTGCATTTTGGCTGCAATAGCAGAATCAGGAAACATTTCTTTGAAAAGTTCAATTGTTTCAGTGCATGAAACAAAAGACATATTGTCCTTAGCAACTTTCATGGCCCATAATGCTTCGGCTTTAGCCAACTGTAAATCATGACTCAGTACTTCACTAATATTTGTTTTGGGCTGAAGATCCCGTCCTTCAAAGGCTTTCAGGATGGACTTATTTTGAAATTTACTTTGAAATTTCTGCAAATGTTTTTTTCCTTTATGATGCGCTTTTACTTGTGAAAAGCCACTATTAGAAATATTGAAAATTTCTGAACACAATATACACTTAGCAGAAAATATTGTTTCAGTTGCAGAACACTATTCTTTCAACTTCACTCCGTCCAATTCTTTGGCGAGCCACGCATCTTGAAATTTCGTTTTGGATTTAGGCATCTTAAACACTTGTATTACTAACCAGAAAATGAAAAGGGAAGTACAAAAACACGTTCCAATATTGCAAAACCAGACAACTTCCCGAAGTTTGGCTGCGAGGATGTCAGAAGATATAGAAAAAAAAAAAAAAAAAAAAAAAGCAGGTCACCACTAGAGAACTGAAACTGCACAGAGAGCACAGAGAACACCATAAAAGACGCAAAACCAGAAACAAAGCGAGTCGGAGCCGAGATATATTGCGCATCGAAGGTCGCTGTCGCCAACGCATGATCGAAGGTCAATGATCACGTGATCTACTGCCTGCCACGATAACACTCAGCTACCATCCCATCATCATTACCGGAGGTTACGGAAGGAGACCACATGTTTCCTCTTTGCTTCCACCCACCTGCGGTTTACAATAACAAAACATCAGCAGAAAGGAGGTTCCACAAGGCATGTACAAAAATAAAGTACGATCTTCTGCGTGCCACGGAGTTCGTCTGCAAAGCGCAAACCAGGGGTGAAAATGACCCTCCCCTTTTCCTTAGATCTCTTGTTACTCTCGAAAACTGTCCGAAGGCACAAAAGTGGAGCGCCCGCCCCCGAAGCAAGTGCATCTCGATGGCGTCATTTTCCCTCCCTTCAGCAGCACAGCATATAGGCTGTGTTTCTACAATAACAGGTCTTTTTACCTTACCGTAATGGTAAATTTATTGGCGTTAATAACAGTTGCATTTTTAATAAATAAGCTTACGAAAATTTTAGGAAGAATAGCAAATTTTAGGTATAATTTTAGGAATTTAAGGAGGGTCACAAAATATTAGGAATTTTAGGAGGAATGCGATCCCTGCACAAGGTTAGTAGACTCCAAGGTTATGCTCATCCGACACTTCCGCTGAGCACTGTCTCAGGGGTCGCCTTCGTGACGTCACAATCCCGGAGATCTCCACACCCCATCCGCCTAAAGCTGCTTGCTCCTGTTTTTCTGGTTCAGGGTCTGAAAGCTACATTGTCTCATTTGAAGCTAGGTATTTGTAGCAAACAAATTTTCTTTTCCTTGGTTATACGTTAAACACTGAACATGCCTGGTTCATGCGCAATAGCAACGTGTCAAAATTATTATTCGAAAACCAGAAGGAATGGCATTCATTACCATAGGTTTCCTAAAAACGAAGTTTTGCGTAAAACATGGAAATTGAGATGCAAACTAGCTGACAGTTTCAACGAAATAAATTCAGCTATTTGTTCGGAACATTTTCCTGAGGAAGACTACGAACGCGATTTAAGGAATGAACTTCTAGGTTTGCCTATCCGCAAAATGCTAAAGGACACAGCTGTACCAAGTTTAAACCTCCCGGGAAACTTTAATGTAAATTCTAATTCAGAGAGAAAGAACAGACAGGAGAAAAGGAAACAAACTGATCTTGTTGGCGATTTGATAAACTCTGATAATGCAGAGGAAATTTTGGAAGACATGTGGAGTGCCAATGATGAAAATACTGAAATTGAATGTATGAAAGACCTGAAAACAGAAAATGGAAATTCTATTGAAGGAAAATTATACTTTGATGAAGGAAAATGAAAAGCTGAAAAAACAAATATTATATTTGAGCTCTTCAAACCATAGTCTAACTTTACGTGTAAAAGTCCTCAAAGTAAAACAGAATCAAATGCAAAAAGAATTATTAGAATTGCGAAGGTTACGGAAAGATGAGAAAAAAGACAGAGAAATGTGCATAAAAAATTTGCTTTCTACAGTGTTTACTCCAGGACAGATAAGGGTTTTGTTAGGCCAAAAACGGATGGTTTGGAATTCTACTGATATTGCAGCTGCAATAAACATTAAGAACTGTTTCCAGGAGAGCATATCACTACTTGAGAAATAAAGTTAATATTCTGCTTCCTGCTTTGTCAACGTTGCGCCGATGGGTAGCTACAATTAAATGTTCACCTGGAATTCTTCTAGTGACAGCATATCGTACCAAGCTTTACGATACCTTGCTGGCTATGTTGCATTTAAATGCCAAACAATGTGTCCTGGGCTGGGGGACAAAAATGCACCTCTGGACCTAGTGCGAGAAAAAGGAATTCTTTGCGACTGGATTAGCGTCATAAGCAGAGGCTGCTTGCAACATCCAACAAATGAGTGGATGAGCATGGTTATCCAACTAGAAGAAATTTTTTTAAAACTACATGGGAAAAATAATTTAAGGAAAGTTAAAAGTTCACACCACAGTGGAAGCTTCTGCCCATCAGTTCCCTCCAAATGTGCACCCTGCCATCAAACTATTCATGAAAACCCGAATTATGATCCGTATGCGCCATATTAACGCTCAGCAAAAAATATATTGCCAACCCAAGAAGAGAAAACTGGTTAAAACAGTTACCTAAGGAACATGACAAAGGTAAGTGAAGAAATAATTTTTTTACGTTAAATAATGTCCCGATTCTTAAAGTTCTCAAAATTTAGCGAATAAAATATGACTAAAGAAACAAACAAACAAAAATTGCAAAGATCCATGATTTTAACTTTTCTGTTCAGCGATTAGTTACAAATAATAACAGAGCATTTAGTGAAATTAATTTCCAACTTTTTAATTAAGCAAGTTAGTGGAATGCTACTCAAGTTTTTATTTGTTCCGCATAAAAGGATTTCTTCATGAGGTTTTGACAGCATAATCTTATAAGTTTTTTTTTCCTTCTTTTGAATTTATTTAAAGACAGTATTACAGTTGCATATAAATAAATTAGAAGGTATAATCACTGTCCCTGCACTTTTCCTTAGTGTCATGTCAATATCCTATTTAGATATTTAGATTAAACAGATTTGAAAAAAAAATGAAAGAAATGCATAATAAGTTTCTTCACATTCTCGGTTTACTGTAAATAAAATATTCACATGGATGTCCGTTTTTCCTGATTATATTACAGATGCGCTTTTGCATTATATCTTGGTTGCAAGCTTTCAGATTCAGAGCGTATTTGAGTAAAAAGTTGTTGACATTTCTCCCGCGAGTGCTTCAATTGTATTAACAGTCTATCCATTCTGCTGGCTGCGTCGTGTGGTACACTGACGTCACTACGTAAGGGACCGGCACTTCCGCTGCAAGGGAGGCAGGATGAGCAAACCTTACTGTCTATTAACCTTGGGGTTTGCAGCATACGTTATATGCTCTATAGAACCATGCTCCAAATGCAGAAAGTTTATATTCTTTTGGGCAGTGCGAATCAGGAGGGACAAGAATCAGCACTGCAGTCGGTTTATAATAAACGTTAAAATTAAAGCTGGATGTTCTATTTCTGCTAAGCGTGACGTCAAGATAATCCAATGTCCCATCCTTTTCAAGCTCCATGGTGAACTTTATCATATTCTGTAGGTTGTTTATCTTGTGCATGAAATAATTTAATTCTACTCCATGTTCCCATATGAAGAATATGTCGTCAGCATAGCAGATCCACACTCAGGGTTTCTTGATATAATTTAAAAAGATGAGATCTTCCAGCGGTCTAAGTACTGCTTCCTGAAGATAGAGGTGAACCCACTGGGGCTACTTTAGTTAGTTTGTAGATGTCTCCATCCAACTTGAAATAGTTGTGGCTATAACTAGATTGAAGGCGCCAATAATTTTCTTTGGGTCGATGTGATTTTACGGGAAGTGATGAATATTTCTTCAAGGTTTGCAACAGCCTCTGGTATAGGTATAGACGAATATAAAGACACTATGTCGAAACTTCCCATTATATCATTATCAAATATATTTAACTTTCTTGCATGCTCCACAAATTCTTTTGTTGACTTGATTACATAATCGAAGTTCTTTAAACGTTCAGAGAAGAATATAGCTAGGGATTTTTCTAATATGAACACAGATTTGTGTTTTGCCTATGGGCAGATCCAGGTTTATGATTCTTCAGTTGTCCAAAGAGTATTGGAATTGTAGGGTGCAGAGGAAGCTTTGCTGACATTCTAATAGTTTTCGGTAGATCTTTGTCCCCAGCTAGAGCTTGAAAACTAGTGTTTTTGTCACAGCATCTGTTGTGCTACCACGAAGAAGATTTCCTGCTACGCATTATTGCTGGGGACGAAAGCTGGTGTCATCATTTCGAGCCAGAGTCAAAACGCCAGTGTATGCAGTGGAAAACATGCATCATCGCTACCGCTGAGGAATCACGGTCCACCAATTCTACAGGCAAGGTGATGTTAACATTGTTCTTTGACAGACTGAAGACCACTGCTTCTTGAGCGGCTACCAAAAGGATCAACCATCAATGCCGAACAATATTGTCAAACTTTAAAGAAACTTTGACAAGCCATCAAACACAAGATACCTACCCAAACAGGGTATTTTGTTTCTGCCTGAAATGCCTGGCTGCATACAGCAGTTACCAAGCAAAGGACATTACAATGCTTTTGCTAGAAAGTCCTTTAACATCTGGCGTATAGTCCTAAACTTCGCCCTGTGATTTTCACATCTTTGGACTTATGAAAAAATTTCTCAAAGGCAAACGTTTCACTTCAGATGATCAGGTGCGTGAAACTGTAGATAACTGGTTGCAACAGCAGCCTGCCTCCTATGCCATAGGAATACAAGGACTTGTGCAACGATGGGACTCTGTCTAAATGCTGGCAGCAATTATTTTTAGGTATGCCATGTTTTGACTCTTTCAGGCAGAAAGTCTCACTCTTACTGTTATCATCAACACTAAGCTGTTCTCTGAGATTCAGAGGGAAATACAAACTACCAGATAAAATTTCACAAAGAAATACAAACTACCAGATAATTTTTACTTACTGTTGCCTCATGAAACTTCATTTACAGCGATCTTGACATACAACTCGGGCTTCACTGACATCCATCACACGCCATACACAAGTTCTTCTATACTTCATACTCATAATCTTTTTCTTATGCAGACACTCCTGAATCTGATCCTCCCATGACTTCCTTGGCCTTCCTCTGTCTTTCCTTCCTGCCACTTGGGCTAAAAAGATTTTCTTAGTAAGCATCTCATCACTCATTCATTTAACATGCCAAACCACCAAAGTATATTAGTCTCCACCTTGCTAACAACATTTTAATTCACATCACACAACTGCAACACATCTTCATTCCCCACACAATCAGATCGTGTCTTGCCACAAATCCCCCATAAGAAACGTGTTTCTCCAGCACACAAACAACTCCTATGTTTCTTGTGCAGTACCCAGGTTTCACTGCCATACATCAGAGGAACAATTACACTTTCATACACATCCATGCGGGACTCTCTTGAGAACCCATACCTGTGAAAACCTCCCAAAACAGCCATGACTTTCAATGAAGAATTCACTCACCTTCTAATTTCATCATCCAATTTGTTCTCTCTGTCAAACATGCTTCCTAAATAAACAAACTCATTCACCTGGTCAATCACTGTGCCATTTAGACTTATATTGCATTCAGTGCTACCAGTTCCTCTCTCAAAAACCATAACTTTGGTTTTTCCCATATTTATACTCAGTGTGAATTACATGCAAACTTCGTACATCCGGGACAACATACTGTGCAACTCACTTTTGCTCCCTGCCAACAGGACAGTGTCATCAGCATACAGCAATCTGCACACATGGATATCACCAAGACACAAACCACTGTAATATATATTTTAGCATCCTGCATGCATGCATCCATAAATATATTAAACAGCCATGGTAACTTTAAACAACCTTGTCTGACTCCTGCACCAATAGAAAACCATCTTGATAAAACACCAGTTCACTCGTATATAAGCTCTACTGCCAACGTACATGGCATTTTACACTATTAAGTAGATTCTCACTAACATCATATTCATTCAATACCTTCCACAAAAGTGTCCTATTTACTCGGTCGTAAGCTTTCTCGAAATCTATGAAGGCAGCAAAAACTTTCTTACTAACCAGCCAGATACTTTTTAATCTTCACATGTAATGCAAAAATTTGTTTAGTGCAGCCTAAATTTACCAGGCATAAAGTCACTCTGAACATCCCACACTTACTCTGATGTAAGACCCCATAGTTTTCCAATAACGACCTACCCGAACACTTTCCCTGGCACACTCAGTAGGGTAATACCACGATAGTTCTTGCAGTCAGTCTGATCACCTTTTTGCTTATACAAGGGAACAATGATAGCATCTTTCCAATCCCGATGGACCATTACTAACTCCCAGCACAACTGGCAAATTTTAGTTAAGCAGTCAATTACAGAGTCACCACCATATTTCAACATCTCGGCAGTTATGCCATCAACTCCCGGAGCTTTACCATTCTGAAGAGATTTTAGAGTTTTACACACCTCTTTTCTAGAGATCCCGCCTGTGCTTCCATCCTTCACTGTGACATCATCTGCTTCTGCCTAAGGATCACCTTTGCTTTCTTGATCTAATAACTCACAGAAGTATTAATCCCATACTTCACTTAACTCATTGGGCTCCCATATAATTTCCCCGATCCTATTCACACAGTTTACAAAGATATCATCCTTTCAATCCCAAGGGACTATTCCTAGCTCACTACTTATTGAATAACCCTTACATCAAAGAGTGACCAAAATGAGTCAGCTGGAGAGCTGGGCACTTGGAATTTCTGCTGCAATTTATTTTAGTTTCTTTTTTCTGTAGTTCTCAGGCATAGAAATACAAGTTATCATAAATGAGTTCATGTGGATTCAGTTTTCACGTGGATACCTGTGCAAAAATTCCATTGAAAACTTTGACATTAAGCTACCAAAGAACATGCAAAACAAGAAAATAACGTACAATTATACTTTTGAAAGCATGTTTCATTGGGAAATTTCATATAGTATAATTACAGACATACTTTCATACTTATTGTAACTGAAATACTCATCAATTTAAAAATATGCACAAAATGAACTATGTAGTCTACCATGTGTTAAATTTAGTATCTTTTGGATTTTTTATTTTTCATGAAAGACTGAATTTTCTTCTACATAAAAAAAAAAAAAAAAAAAAAAAAAAATTCTGTAACTTTTTTCCAGATCTGTGAGCATGCTGAACACTTAAACTTTTTTTTAACTCAAAAAATCTGTTGTACAATATGAATAAAAAAACTGGAAGAAGGGCAAGATTTCATCTTTTGTGCTCACTAGCAAATTTTGCTAGTGACCAAATAGTTTGCTAGCAAAACATTTGCATGACTAGCAAGTAAAACTGAATAACCTAGTAACCTATTTTCTAACAAAGTTACACAGAAATTTTAATGTACAAATATTTTGACTTACTTTTTCTTAAAATAAATAGAATCTTGGACAAGTTTAGTGACTGTTTCTAACAAGAATTTCTTATAAATCCTCGTACTATATGGATACATTTCACTGACATTCCAATTCAAACTTATATACAACTCCAGCTGAATCAAATCAACTTTCTTTTCCCCAATCATAAAAGTCGCATGCTAAAAATATCAAGAAGAATAAAAAGGCAGCTGTCTAAGCATGTAGAAAACCAACCCAAAACGTACAATTAGAATTTTACCACTAAAAGGCATATTAGGTAAAAACAAGAACTTTCGCAACAGGCGCCCTGTGCGTCATCAGGTTAAAAGAACTGGCGCTAGGAGAACACACACACTTAATAAATAGGTAGTCCCGAAGGCAACAGCGATCCTGGTGAGTGACATGATATCCGCGTCACAACTCTGTTACAGCGAGAAACAAAGCTAAGAAAGAAAACACCAAATAGATTACAAATACATATTCACCGAAGTGAAAAATAAGCACAAGGTCCGTTATCAACCCCTGCACTAGGGTACTTCGCACGACATAAAAAATTAAATAAGCGAATCCACGGTGCATGTACATGTGCAGGTAAGTCATTGTTACAGCATATGTCCTTAAAAACGTCAATATACAAACTTTCGGCGAAGAGAGTCATATACCTACCTCTGGTCTTAAGTAATAAATAAGTCTCAGACCAAGAGGGCAGATGAGTTCCAGACTTAACCAGGCGTGCAAGGGCAGTAGTAGTAGATCCAGTCTTCACAGTGTACTGATGTTCAGTCACTCTAACTCCCAAATTACGAAGAGTGGATCCTATGTACCATGAATTAGGAGCAGCAGCAACGTCGGTCTTCAAGGGCACACAGTACACACCCCACTGTTCTTGAATGGGTTTGGGCTCACGATCCTTCCTAAGCATGCTCCGAAGGTTAGAGGTCACATCACCAAAATCTTTTTTGTGTTTTTTACACATTCTCCGTAATGCATTTGTAACCAGTGGAAGGAAAGACATTGATCCCACATAAGTAATCTGCTCGCGCTCAACACACAACGAAGACGAATTACCTCTCCTATGCCGAGCACACAATTTTTTCACAATACCAACATCATACCCATGTTCCATCACAATGGTTTTAATAAAAAGAAGTTCTTTATTCCGAGCAGCAATGCACAAGGAATGGGTATACGCTCTATTCACCAAAGCCCGAATAGCTGCAAGTTTATATCTAGCCGGGTGGAAAGAGGTGTGTGGAATGATATCAAAAGAACCAACGGCCTTCCGATACACTTCAAAAGTCAAATAATCCTTATTAACATGTCTGGTGATTAGAAGGTCCAAGAAAGGGATCTAAAAATTTTCCTCCCATTCTATCGTCAGGTTAATAGTAGGATATTTAGGATATTTTTCTTTTTCCCTTTTGCAGATGGAAAGAGTTTCTCTGCCCTCTCTCACTTGTTCCCCTTTATTGTTTCAAGGGTAATGGAATCCTCCTACATCGCTCAGCGAATGGTTTATTTCTTCCCCCGTTTTGGTTTTTAAAAATAGATCAGTTACAGATGGGGGGGGGGATTCTGTGCTAGCTATCCAATGACTGGAAGGAACGAAAGATATGGAGAAGATTGGAATAAAATATTGAAAGTAAATTTTGGCGATAGTGCAATCACTGTTTTAATAAGAGGTGAAAAATAGAAAATACTGCATAAACTTTGTGGACTGACAATGATTTTTGGTAGGTTTAACTAAAAAGATGGTAAAGGTGTAGTTAAGGTCCTAAATTATTAGGCTAAAAATTTTGTGAAAAAATTGTGCATATGTTCTGAAGTATTGATTTGACAGACAATGGTGATCACATTTCATCTCTACAACACATTTTAAAAAGTTGTTACTGTCAAATTTACCTGCCTACCTGCAGCATTGCTGCGACATCCTCCAAGACTCCACCAAAACAAAGGTAACAGTCATGCTTTTTGTTTCTTTGCTGTTGTTGTTTTCCTTTTGCAATCCATTTAGCAACCGAGTTTTAACACCCTTTCTAGAGAAAAAAAGAATAAATTTAGAATTATTTTCCAGAGAAAACATTGTAAGATGCTGCGTGGCCATTTTATGAGCAGGAAACTATGAGACAGAGGGAACCTTTGCATCTTGCAACAATCTACACTGCTCTGGAAAATAATTTAAAATTTATCATTGTTTCTAGAAAGGGTGTTAAAACTCAGTGCCTTAGATCATTGCAAAAGTAAAAGGAAACGAAAAATGACACCGAATTTTTGGGTGTAATGAGCACATCTTTTGAATCCGTTCTGATGCGAATTAAATTTATCAAAGCTATTCAAAGTCATTGGAACTGGTACAGAAAACAGTAGTATCTGACCGAAGAAAGAAGTTTTTCAATCGAGCTCTTAATCTCACAGATATTGCTGTAAACAGAATCGTGAATTTATGCCCTCTGGTTGGTTACAAACTTGTGCATTAAGAAAAATTTGAAATTATATGAGAAACATTTCGCAGCAAAAACTCTCTCCAACAAAGAAATAATTTTTTCAAATTGGACTCTTAGAAGCAGAGATATCGACAAATATAAGATATGAATCTATGCCTCCTGGCAGGAAAAACATGCATTATTTTAAGAAGAAAGTATTCTCAAAGGGTTTTCTGCTTTGAGCAGTGTAGGTCCAGGAAAGAATATTTTCAGGAGCTCAGATATTGCTGCAAATACATCAGAAGCAGAAATTAGTACTTATGCCTCCCTGGTGGGCAAACCATTCTTTACCAAATATTTGAAATTATAGGAAAACCATTTCCCGTGAGGAGCTATATGCGACACAGGAAGAATTTTTCAAATCAGAGTTTTAGAAGCAGAAATATCGGGGAAAACACAATTTCTCTTAATGACCCCTAGCAGGAGTTACTTTAAAATTTTGAAATTACATGAAGAACATTTAACACTGGAAACGCTATCCAACAAAGAAGGAATTTTTCAAATCGAACACTTAGAAATAGAGATATTGACAAAAATAGGATATACATCTACGCCCCTGGCAAAGAAACCATGAATTATTTTAAGAAAATATTCCAAAAAGGTTTATCGACGTGAGTAGTATCAGTCCACGAACTAATTTTTTTCAATCGAGAATTTAGAAGCTCAGATTTTGCTGCGAATACACCAGAAGTGGAAGTTATGGCTTACGCCCTCTAGTGGCCATGCCATTTTCCCCAAAAACTAGAAATTATATTTAAAAGATTTTCCGGGGCTGTTTCCGGTGCAGAATTTTTTTTTCAAATTGGAGTTTTAGAAGCAGAGATATCGGAGGAAATGCAATTTACCTTTACATCCCTTAGCAAAAGGTGTATGAATTACTAGAATTTTTTTAAAATTATTTGAAAAACATGTCACGCTAGAAACTCTATGTAATAAAGAAGGAATTTTTCAAATCGGACCATTAGAAGCAGAGATATTAACAAAAAATAAGATATACATCTACGCTCCCTGGTGGAGAAACGTGCAATATTTTAAAAAGAAAATATTCGAAAAGGATTATCCACGAGAGAGGCATTGATCCACGAACGAATTTTCTCAGTCGAGATTTTAGAAGCTCAGATTTTGTGGCAAATACATCAGAAACAGAAATTAACACTTATGCCCCTGGTGGCCAAACTGTTCTTTACCAAAAAGAAATTATATGAAAAAGATTTCCCATCAGGAGCTGTATGTATCCGCTGAAGAAAATAATTTTCATATCAGAGTTTTAGAAAAAGAGATATTAAGGGAAAACACAATTTACTTTTACGCCCCTAGCGGAAAATCTACCCATCACTAAAGATCCAGACTCATGGTCGCCAGGTCGCCACTGGCGATAAACTTCATCGTCGTGGCAACTAAAAATGTTTGATTAAATCGGCAATTCTGGCGACCAGTACAGGAGAAACATTTATTTTATTTAACTTGTATCGTATGGAATTTTTTACTCCAAATGTACGGAAATCGCATGAAATTTGAGTTGTATGGAAGTCGGCCATCACCTTTTTCATTCTGCTTGAACAGCAGAAAAGAAAAAGTTTATAAAAAAGGCGAGGATGTCGATTTTTGATCACAAAGAATGCGCCAAAGCTGGGTCATCGTAGGGGAACGTGGTTCGCAAGGTTGCGATGGGGATGAAAGCCGGTGGTGGACAGCTCAACTGTCTGCATTGGAAAAGTCCAACTGGGAGAAATTTTTATTAAAAAAAAATTCTCCATTTTTTAAAATAACTGAATGCAAATTTTACAGTAAGCAAGACACGTCAAAATAAATTCCCATGTGAAATTTTGTCAAAATCCGATGAAAACTTTAGAAGCTAGACATTTTCTTTTTATTATTTTTAATGAATGTTAGCTGAAAGCCTGCATAGTCCATAGGAAAATTCTAAAATCTGGAATCGGCATAGTCTGGATCTCCGGACGATTCCAGATTTTTGAGGTTGTACTGTAATATTTCCATATCTGCAAACTACTACAGAATGTCCGTAGTTTCTACGGATTTAGTTGGCTGACTACGGACCTCGCTGCCGAAACTACGGATTCTACGAATTTTCATTTTTTTTTATTTTAATGTTTTATGATATGCATGAAATTCTTAAGCGGATTTGCGGAATTCCCCATTTTTTTGTCATCATTTAGATCGTTCTCAGGATCAGTGTAAAACTGAAGACAGTTTGCGAGTGGGTTGGGGAATTCCGTCTAGAGACGGTATTTCGTGTCTCAAAACTTTCGAAAACGGTAGTTGAATGGCGTGCAAAAGTTTCAGTAATCGTAATTTTTTTCTCCCGATATTGCTTTAGTGTAAAGTTTTATTGTTAAATATGATTTTATTGCATAAAAGTATTTCAGCTTGAAACTGTAGGCAACAATGTGCGAAAACGGAGGTTAGACGTGCCGCAAAAATTTCCCCGTAATCTCAGGCATCAGATTCTTCCGCGAAATCAAGGAATTCCGCAGTTTTTGTTATTATTTTGGTCATTCGCGAGAACAATGAACCAGTGAACACAATTGGGGTCGGAGGAGGACGGAATTCCATCTTTACGAAAATTTTGAAAACGGAAGGTCGACGGAGTTCAGATTTTTTCTGCAATCGTAATTCCTTTTTTCTCGTGATGTTGCCTCTGCCAAGTATTATTGTTAAGTAATATTTAACTGCATAAATATTTGTATTTCAGCTTGAAAATAGCGGGAAAATTTCCAAAACCGGAAGTTGGACGGTGCATAGAGTTCTCCGGTAAGCGCACTCCCCTCCCAGCACGATGTTCCCACTCTCCTGCATTATTTTATTACTTCAGTTTCAACTTTTCTGAAATATGCAAAATAAAACATACTGATATTATACTAAGCAATTTTATAAAAATAATTTAGTATGAAATATACAATTTGATTTTTTTTTTCAAAGTTTGGCCACTGAGTTTGTTTTTTTTTATGGCCACTAACAATTTTGGTCTTGGTGGCCAATGTCTACTAGCAAAATTTGTAAGTCTGGATCTTTACCCATCACTTGAAAAAGTGACTATACCTAAAATACTCTTCGACATAAATGCAATCGAAAGGAGTTTTTTCAATGGGTTGTTCAGAAGCAAATATATGGAATAAAATGTATTTTGAATTCAATATAGTCTACGTTTACTTACGCCCTCTAGTGGCCAAACTGTACACCGTAAAAAACAACAACGAAATAAAGGATCATCATTCTCATATTTTAAGCTTCCCAATGCAAAAAGAATTTTTATCAAATCAGACTAATAGTTGCAGAGATATGGTGTCTACAGACAAACGGATGGATAAACCGATAAAAAAGCACGATCTTTTTTTTACAAAAGACATGCTAAAAACACAAGACCATGAAATTCATTTCAGTGGAGTCTGGACGACATCACGACAGTGCTGGGGCAGGCTTGCTGTAAGGTTCGTTAACATCCCTGTAGTGGCAGGTATATTTTACAGTAAAAATCTTTAAAATGCATTGTAGAGCTGATTTTTTTATCATTTTGTGTTAAATTACATACTTTAAAACATGTATATAATTTTTTCTCGAAATTTTTAGCCGAATAATTTAGGATGCTAAACTACACCCTTGCCAAAAAATACCTTACTAGCAATACTTACTATTACCACTTTTTTTCAATGGCAAATTTGTTTTTACCTAGCAATTTGCTAGTGCTATTTGGCGAAATCGCACCCTGACTAGAAGTTACATTTATGTAGCAGTTATTTACTTATTTTGGACTTATACAAAGCACACATGAAAAAAGAAAAAACACTTAAAATTTACAACAATTTACCTACTTTTTCAGGATTAACTTTATCATAAAGCTTGAGGACTAGGAGAACACGTTCTTCTATGTGCTTCAGAGTGTATGGCAGAAAAAATGAACCGCCAGAGCGCATGGTGGTAACAGATGGATTATAATAGTTCTACAACAAATGAGAACAGAAAAATATGCAGAATTTATTATTTGTAGGATTAATTAACAGTTTCCATATATGTCCACAGCATTAACTAATATAAAAGAATGGTTTAATAACAGTATTCCTGGTACTGGCTGCCAAATCCTTTTCCTCTAAACATCCTATCTACATACACAACAGCATTTCCAAAATATTATGGCCACCTACAATATTCCTGGTCAGTATTTCCTTTGACCAGACTATGACTAACAAACAAAAAATATATACATATTAACTAAACAGAGGATAGAGCAGGACTTTTTCTTTAATGATGCACTCTGTTCAGCCAAGTACATTTTGTGACAGATTAAGTAGACTTGCAAAAGCTCCTATTGCTTGTCAAGTAAGCATTTCTTACTTGACAAGCAATAGGTGATTGCACAATTTAATATTATGAAAATTCAGTCAGTAGATCAGTCACAGCTAGCAGAAAACACTTGAAACTCATGCTTATTTTACACATGCTGCAGCAAAGTTTATCCAATAACATTGGAGTTAGACCTTGGGAGTGCTGTGTACTTTTTTCTTTTTTTTTCAGTTTTGCCTGAATCATGATTTTTATTACTGTTTATTAATTACAAAGGGGTAGTGCTGCCAATTGCACTATTCACATTTTGTGAAAAAAAAAAAATTCGATTTGGCGATGGGGAAAAAGTCCACTTCTTACATGGCTAAAAAAATGTGTCTTTATTGCATGAGACTACAAGCAACACCAGGGCTTGCTCACTAATGCTTTGTGATTAAATCACATTAGGCTGAACTGTCATCAGATATCGGCAGACCACACACACTTTCTGAAGAACATATGTATACCTTATATATAGTTACTGCAGTCTAACACACACACTAAAAAGGAAAATTTCATGTGACATACAAAAAGTTATCAAACAAAGTAAAAAAAAAAAAATGTTTACTGCAATCTGATTTTAATATGCTAGGAATGCTACAGCTGTGGAGTTAAAGCACCATTTTGTATTAATAAATTTTTTACTGAACAGAATTAAGAGAAATTCACCAGGATTATCAAAAGAAAAGAAATTACTGCAGACATTTATGCTGCTCTCAAAGACACAAAAGAACAAACTTATAAGATTTGTCTACATCAGCTTCTGGATAGTTACACACATTTTATAAAAATTGTGTGCCACAACTTAATTTACAGTACTTCCTAAAAGCAATTTAGAAATTCAAATTCATACTACTATTTACACTGTGAAATGTTCACCTCTTTATACTGCTTCTGACTCTAAGTCACTTCCGCTGTGAGAACTTTGGCAATAACAAATAAAAACACGCTAGTACAGGGTGTTTCACCAGGTATCCCCCCCCCCCCCCCCAAAGAACCAACTATCATTTTCTTCCCACTCTACATGGAAACACGTTTGGTTTACAAGTGACCTTGCTAATTGAGAAACGCGCAAGAGTGACTTTCTGGTAAGAAGGTGACTCATTGTGATGTCACTCCACCAGATGGCCGGGCATGCAAATTCTGTCTGGAGGCAATCTGCGTGTTTTACTGTGCCACTGAATGTTGTTCAGGATGGCAGCATATACTGTTGCAGAGCGGGTGTTTATTGTGAAAACTTATTGAATAACAAAGCCTATAAAGGTAACACAGCGTGATTTCCTGGAGAAGTTTGGGGAGGGGGAGGGGGGGAGAAAAGCACCAAACAAAACGTTACATTGCCAGGTAAGTGAGGAAATTTGAAACAATACAGTGGTGGAAGTCCTCCTTTAGCGGAAGAAAAAAATCGAAGAGGTGAAGCACACAGGCTGCTGCCATCACCGAACAAGTCATTATGATGTCTGCCACAAGAAACTGGGTATTCTGTTTCCAGCTGTCAAAGAGCCATGAAGAAAGCATTGCTTCATCTGTATCATGTAAAAGCTACGCAAGAGTGCGTAACTGGATCTTAAAAAGTGTGCATCTATTCTTATTAGCACTGGTTCCTGATCCCGACATTTTTATTCGCAATTCCGAACATTTTGGATTTCACCTGATCATATGAGGAATGAAGATGTGTTGCAGTTGTGTAATGTGAAGCAAAATCTTGTTAGCAAGGCAGGGACGTTATTAAGGGGATGTGAGGGTGGGCTACTGAAAATTGCCTTGCCCACATTGCCACCCACCCACCCAGTTCAAGATGTTCCATATTTTAATGTTTTTTAACTTTAAAATATAATCTGGACTTTGCCAAGAAGTAATGACTCCCATGTTTTTCGTCATATAGACATATGTATTTTGCCCCAGGAAAGGGCGTTTTTTCTTCTCCGCAGAAAAGTTATCCAAATAGAATCCACAGGGCCATGAGAAAATTCAATTGTTCTCCACTCTTCCAAATTCTCAATTTAAGTTTTTTTTTTTTCGAGTTAGTACGATCAGGGGCAAATGAAGAGGGCCAATAGGAATTCACTGAGGTCATTAGTAATCGCTCTTCTGTTGTTACAGGACATTGTTCGTGCTACTAAGTAGGGGATTACAACATGGAATGTGGAGTCTAAAGCTATAGCCTGCCCTTGGGCAATGAGGGAGTAGGACGTGGTTGACGACTGCTTTGGAAGAGATGAGTGCAAAGACAAGACTGCTGGCTTGAAGGAAAGGAGTTAAGGAGGGGAAAGGTATTGTGTCTACTTGCCCATATTTCTCATCATCTCTAATCCATGAAAACATTTGCTTTAAGACCTTTCTCCTAAGCATGAAATATTCTTTTAATCAGAGTGTATTACTGGTGGCAGTGGGTCATGTTCATTATACGAGTATGTATTTCTTTAGGATTTACTAATTTTATTAAAAACGGGGTAGGAACATTAGCAAAAAATGACTCCAAACAATGGATTTTTTTTGTATTCAAAAAAGTTAAAAAACCTCAAGACATAAGTTTGTTGACGACTGCTTCGGGATTATCTTCTGCATCAGTAGTCAGTATATGAACATGCTATAATAAACAAATCTTATATATAAAACACAAAACATCTGTTTGTCTGAAGCAGCAAAAACTCTCGAACGCTGAACTGTGGCATCGTGAAATTTGCATAGCTTATTAATACTGGAATTTCTAGGTCAACGCAACTATTTTAAGATCTCCAAGTTGTTCCGTTCGCGAGTTATGAATTAATTAATAAGCTAATCAATAAAGTCTGTCATTAAAGTCTGTCATTTGCTATGTCACCGTTATCTTTTCCAAATCTGAAAGCACGTGGCTGCATTTATCGCAGCGGCACATCCACAGGTGTTTCTATTCTTTGAGAACTGTGCATAAACAAATGCAAAATGAACTGTGCACAATCTTAACGAAACGGGCTGAAATTTTTATCAACACCATGAACTGGTAATAAGAGTCCCTGAAAATTTCACCGGAATCTGGTCAAAACTTTTTCAAATAGGCATGGAATTTTTAATTCATCGGTAAACAGAAATATATGTACGCAGAAACGGTTAATAAAATTTTAATGACTAATTTAAAAAGTTATTTACCGATTCAGGTGAAATTTGGAGGTCATGTTCCTAATAACGATTTATGGTGTTCATTAAAATTTCAGCCAGTTTCATAAAATATTCGCAAAGATATGTTTTTAACTTTTTTATCCCAGAGATTTGCCCCTCAAAGACATCTGAAACTGGAAGCACGTGATGCATTTGATCGTCGATAACAAATTGTTAACGAATTTTGTTCAGTCAGTGTTAAGATGTTGTGTCTGCTGGATGTGTGTTAAATAATTCGTAACGCTTTTGGTTCGTTTGATTCTACAGCTGTATGTTGGAATATCAAGAGCAAAGGATCCAACAAAATTACATATTATCGCTGATGAAGGAGAAACCAAAACTGTTGTGTATGGCCAAGTGCTGAAATAATCACACTACATACATATGAATAAATAATTTGTAATGACCGAATTTGTGAAATCAGCTTTTTTCTTTCTTGCAAGCAACAATTTTTTCCCGATTTCTTTAGTGACATATAAGAGAATATGAAATTAATAAGCCTAAATCCCGGGTAAAGCCAGGTAGTTAAGCTAGTATATCATAATCGCGTACAAACTTAGCAAGTAAAATACTCACTAGTCTATTTGTCACTCCTATGTGTTGTCCACCGAACCTAGAAATGTTTTATCCTATAAACTTTTACGATTGATTTGTACTCTCAAGGGGCCCTTGAACAAATTCAAATAGGTTCACATCATTGGCAACTACAGCAATATCCATAAATCCAAGATGGCCACCCAAAATAGTTTAAATGTAATTATCCTGCCTTCTAATGCACCTAGAAAGGTCATTTTTGTTTTAAATCTATTCAGGTTTTCAGCAGGCATTTTATTTTACATCATTTATAAACAAAAGAAAACTTGGTGGGCATATCACAAGATGGCCGCCGATAGGTTACGTGTAAATCATTGATGTGTAAATTATCACACTTGTCTGTGTATTAAAAAAATATAACACTACATTTCGCATGGTTTTGATTTTTCTTAATGTTTCATTCTAGCAGATACTAATTAAAGAAAGTAGTGCATATGTTATGCTAATACAGAAATGTTTTCGTTTTTTAGGAATTCAATGGCTGATGCACAGTATGGCAAATGTCTGCCTACCTGCAATAGTGGTGAACCATTACAGCAATTCATGGTATGGAGCATAAGGAAGATAATTGAGTGTGTGGTGGAAAGACGTGATGATGAGACACGCAACAGAATGCAGGTTATCTTGGATTCACAAGGAGAGGAGTAAACAGTTCAACTTCATAAAAGCTGTTATTGTTCATTCTCATCTAAAGCTAACATTAAAGCAGTTGTGGAGAAAAGGAAATGTTCAACCAACATTGAAACACCAATCCCCATATTGAGAAGGTCACAGGTCACACAATTTGACTTCCAAAAATAATGTTTGTTTCATGCCAAAACCTGAGCCCCTATTGATCCGAAACATCCTAGGTGGAGCAGAGTTGTACAGTGTGAAAGAATGGGTGTTGGCGATGCTCCACCTTTCAAGGTTATTGTTTTAGATTACTGCACTACTGGCAATGATGCGTGGAGTTATGAGGTTGCCTCGCGTTGCAACGGTGTGCATGATTTAGCAGCAGCAGAAGTACAGTATCACCTTCGTTGTTATGACGAATTCAGGAAAATTCCTTTGCATATTCGCTGGACATTGAATCCATGACATTGTTAGCAGAGGAGTTATATGCAAATGGAAAAGTGTGCACATGGAATTCCACTGAATTGTATGACATGTATCTCAGTTATGGTGGCCAACTAACTCGAAAGCAAATGTTACCCATTTGTGTGATGAAGTTATCATCCTTCGTATGGAGGGTTGTGTATCCATTGTGGGCTTCAAAGTGCTTGTAGGTAAAATTGTAAAGGTGGTGAAGTTGGATAATGTAGATGAAAAGGATGAAGATGCCTACATGAGAAAGATCAAAAACGAAGCAAATGCCATTTCATTAAACCTAAAAGAGTATGATATAGGTGATTTCACATTCGCAAAAATGAAGGAACAAATGAGTGCTACACTACTCAGGTTTATCTCAAAGCTAGTGTCAAATGGTGAGACCACCAAAGCGTCAGTGAGTCTGTCACAATCTATACAATATAGAATCATCAACAAATGAAAAAAATCAAACTACATTGGGCCTGGGTTTAAAACTACATCTTAAGTTTGGGAGCAGTGATCTGAATCATGTTTTACATGAACACGGATACATTGTGTAATATGACAAGGTACTGTGATTCCGAAAGTCGGCAGCCAGGCATGTAGGTGACAATGTTGCAGCGCTGCATCTGTTGATTGGGTCTTAGTCGTACAGTAGGAATCGTCTTTGGTTGGTATGACAACTTTGACTTGCTGGTGTTACTCCAAATGGTCATCAGGAAACCCATATCATGGCAACAGAATTTCAGCAGCATCCAGCTGGGTCAACAGAGGACAGTATCCCTGAGCATGGCATCAGTAGTCTCACAATTCCTTGTCTCAATTTGCGTCAGATGAGGCATGTGGGCGCAACCAAGGCCGTCCCAATTATGCACTACACTGGTCCTAAAAGTGTGAATCCCCCAGCTGTGCCAAACAACAAAAACAATGGAATGAGCTACACCGTGATCTGTGCTAGACAAGCAAGTCTGGTATCTCCGCCAGAGATGGACACACAATGGCTTAACAGTTTAAGTAAAGGCCAAGAAGCTATGGAGTTGATTGGTTTCAACAATCAGCTAGCCAGAAACAGGGGCATAGTGCAACCGGTAAGTACTTACATGTTCGGACCTTTGATAGATGTGCCACGCTCCCACCCAGACAACATCCTCACAACTCTCACATATTCAGAAGTTACTGCTCGATATAGGAATGACATATGTGCACATGTCTATTGACATGCAACTGTTCGAAGTAACTAAACAAGTGTGCTGGAACAATCCAATTTCTTTCAGCAATATCAGTACCCATCCTGGTGGAATGCATATAATCACGTCATTTGTTAGATGCATTGCAAAGATCATGAAAGGATTGGGTTTGGATGTGTATGTTGTCTCAGCATATGGGGGATTGACTGGTATCTTCAGCGGCAAGTCCTGGGTGAAGGCAATGAGATATTTCCGTGGCGTATCGGTGGCTAAATTGTAGCATTTTTTGTCAACTGGAACAAAGACATTTGAGAAAATACAACATTATCTGGAAACAGCACGTCAACATCCCACTGGTCGACATTGGGTAGACAACTTTCTTCAACCAACCCTACTCATTCACCAATTTGAGAGAGCGGAAAGAAAGGGGAACTTCCATCTGAAGCTACTGACTCTGGAGCACATGCTCAAGTATTTCTTCCTTGCTGGTCACGTGCAGTATGCACGTTATATATCTCAATACCTACTTGAGATGCATGCACTACCTGCAGAAGCTTTGACAGACCTACATGCTGGTGCATTTGTCTGCCATCATCACGATGGCTATTGGAATGCTGTATCGGGTGACCAGTTTGGCGAGCAAACTGCCATAAAAGTTGGCAAGGGAGCTCTGAAAGGCATGACCTCATCTGCTGAATTTGTGACCGAGTGGATTGATGTGTTCCCTATAACTGTGCACCTTGCAGACCGCATGGACAACATCTACTCTGCTGATCCATCATGTTAATCTGTACAGAAACAACAGACTGAACAGCTGAAACACAGGCGTGTCTTGGATGCTGAAGATCATGCTCGTATCGCTGCAGAGGACAACAAGTACCATCATCCATTGGAAGATAACCGACCTCATTTGTACAATCCAGTCACAGGAGAAATTGCCACCACTGAGATGAATGTGGCCGATTCATTGACAACAGGAGAACAGATGACAAATAATTACATCGATAGCCTCCCTAATGGGTTTCATTCCCCTATTAGTAGCCCCATCAAAACAATGGACCTTCTGACGAAGAAGGCAAAATGCTGCTAAGTATTGCCAGTCGTCGATCTGGAAAATATTTTTCTTCGGCTACTGATGATTGGTCAAAGACAAAACATGGACCTTCAATCACTCTTTACTTATGAACTTTGTTCAGTGCCTCCTTCGTTCATTGATGAACATGGTTGTCTCAGGAAAGGCAATAACTTGTCATTGGTCAAACATGGTGTAATGGATATTTCACCTGAAGCCTTGGATATTGTCATTGTTGACATTTCACAATTGTTCTACCATACTGTTTGGCCACATCATGGAACGTCATCTGATCTCATCGCCTCGATCAAGGGTCATCTGAGTCGCTATTCTGATATTGAGAAAGTCATTGTCAAATACAAAGCTGTATCGACCAAGGACCATGAAAGAATATGCCAATCTGGTGAAATTGTAATCAATTATGATCTCACCATCACCAGCCCTCTTCCAAAAAGGAATGCAATAATAAAAAGCAAGTGCAACAACAAAAAAAAAAAAAAAAAAAAAAAAAAAGACTAGCAAGTGCGTTGGGTTCATTCAATCTTAGAGAAAATGTCAAGGTTGAGACTCATGATGATGCTACCTTTAGTCATGATGAGGCAGACGCATCCATCATATCCTAAGTCCTTGACGCTGCAAGCCATGATAAAAGTGTCATCCATGTTGTGAGTAACGACAGAGATGTGTTTGTTCAACTTGTCTATTGAGTATATCAGGAACATCTGGATTCCAGAGTACAGATGGAGCGGTGGAATGGAGCAGTGCTAGATATCAATGGCACCTGTGCTAAACTTGGACCAAAACATCTGCAGCTACTTGGCATGCATGCCCTCAGCCGCTGTGACATGACCTCATGTCCATTCGGTAAAGGCAAGGCAACTGCACTGAAAACATTGCTTGCTGGGGAATTTAATGGGTTAGCCGATGTGCTGGGAGAAGTTGACGCTACATTGGAGTTGATGCTACAGCCTACTTCACCACCTTATATGGTCAATCGCCAGGGACATCGCTGGAGTCTGCTAGATTCAAAATCTTCATTAACAAGAAGAAAAGTCCCAAATTAATGGCCTTACCTCCAACATCCCCCAACATGTTATAGCATGTTCTTCGGGCTCATCTACATGTAATGCTGTGGAAAGCTTGCAACTGGCATGCGCCCCCAGATGAATCGGGTGATATAATTAAATTTGGGTGGAATTTAAAGAATGGAATCCCAACTCCTGTTACTGCTAATGGTGAAACAGCTCCGCCAGAGCTCATTGATACACTGAAATTTCAATGTAAGCCACAAGACAAGATGCGTGGCAGTGAGGCTTGAGGATGCCAAAAAGAATGTATTTCGTGCACATCATATTGCTACTGTTCCAGCAAAGAAGAATGTTTAAATCCATTCACTAACAGAGTAAAATCTGTAGCAACGAATGAAGGTTGTTCAGCGGGTGGGGTTGATCAAGACGAGTCTGAAGATATGGACCAGGATGTCAATGTTGATTGTTCTGATGATGAGGATTGCAATCAGGATGAATCTGCTGAATCTGATTACTTGGATGATGAGTGAGAGTAAATACATTATTATTATTTACTGTAACAAATGCTTCATTTGTGTTTAATTTAGAATAAATACTGATTTTGAATTTACATTTCAATTACTATCATTTTTTAAATTAAACTCAATATGCCTGTATGATTCATAAGTCTCACATGCACATTGTACTTTTTAGGGCGGCCATTTTGTGATATGGCCGCCATGATTTCTTTTGTGAAAAACCATTAGAAAGTACCAATCACTCACCCTAAAGCTCATGGTAACCTCCAATGACAACACACTTCCAACACGTCAATCATTATTGACGTGTTGGAAGTGTGCATTATTGACGTGTTGGAAGTGTGTTGTCATTGGAGGTTACCATGAGCTTTAGGGTGAGTGATTGGTACTTTCTAATGGTTTTTCATTTATGAATTGCACGTAAACTATGCGCACTTTGCAAGAGGTTAATACCTTAAAAGTGCAAATATAATAAATGATTTCTTTTGTTCGTAAATGATGTAAAATGAAATGCCTGCTGAAAACCTGAATAGATTTAGAACAAAAATGACCTTTCTAGGTGCATTAGAAGGCAAGATTATTAAATTTACACTATTTTGGGTGGCCATCTTGGATTTATGCATATTGCTGTAGTTGCCCAATAATGTGGACTCTACAACCTATTTGAATTTGTTCAAAGACCCCTCGGGAGTACAAATCATCATAAAAGTTTACAGGATACAACATTTCTAGGTTTGCTGTCCACCAAATTGACTACACCTTAAAATAAAAGTTGATATAACACATCAAAATATTATATTCTCATGTCAAATGTTATGGTCGTGAGCTCTGTGATGCACAGCTATGTAATGGTATATACAATGCAATAACTCTGCTGCAAGGTGAAAGATTGTTACTTACTTAGCACTCATTCCATTGTTCACTGCCGTAAGTCAACAAAATGGCGCCGAGAATTTTGTGTAATCTTCTTTGTTATCTGCATGGTCCAAGTGTAGAACGGCTTCATTTCATGGCTTTGTGTAATCTTTTTTATCTGTTGTGGTCCAAATTCAGAACGGCCTTATTCCACGGGTTTGTGAACATATGCTGATCACAATGCAGACATGCTTAATTTCGAACTCAAATTTACAACGGACGTTAAAATCGTAGTGATATGTTAAAAACCAGAATTTAAAATTGAAAGATTGAATACCATGATGAAATCTAAAAATCAATGGAATCAATTAAAATGTTGAACGAGATAAAATATTCTTCAGGAAGATGCTTTGACGTCTGTGGACACAAGACTTTCAGATAGCAGACTTCGACAGAGGGTGTGAAGTCTCTGTTGAAAACGCCAGGGTAGAGCCTAGGTGAAATGCGCGTCCGGTGATTGAGACTGTGGACGGTATGAGGTGGTGTATATGACAATTTTAACTGAAAGCTTTTAAATTTTTTATGAACCTGACCTAACTTAAAGACTTCCTTAGCAATTCCAAGAGAGTGCAGCATTGACGAGATAGCCCTAATGGCCAAGTACGACGTGGAACTTCAAGTGGTATGTAAATAGTAACTCTTAACTCAAGAATCTTTAGTTATTATCTGGAAACCTTTACATATTCAATATGATGTCGACACAGCCAGAACGGAGTTAACCCTAACATCTGGGCATAACCGAAGTAGGGTACAACTTATGACAAAATGGCTCTCGAACTAACCCTAACAACTGACCATGTTGAAGCAAGATACAACTTTGGACAAAGAAACTCTCAATAACTACTGACGTCGGACTGAACACGCACTTCCGTGAGTAACATTTTTAGAACTTTTAACCGATTTATATTTTAATTGAATACGTTAATGCACCACCACAGACTGTATCCACGTTACAGAATGTGTAAAACAGAACTTACAGACGTCAAAGCGTCTTCCTGAAGAACCTTGTGGTCACGTAATGGTATATGAACTTTATGATAGAATCACACGAGATATAATGAGATAAAATATGTTGAATATAACTGCTGTCGATATCCTTCATACACTGCACACCCCGAAACCCAACATCATCTGTGTTCCCGGACGTGTTTCACACTTGTTACTCCTAGGCATTCTCAATGGGTACTGAAGAATTCATTAGCAATCCTCTCTGCCCCTGGACGTCAGGACATATATCGCGCATGGGTTGTTACTGCGTAATTAGACAGGTGCCATCTGGTGCGCAACTCTGATCTTCCTGTCTCTGTTGCTGTCTATTCTTTTGCTTCTCTGTTAATATTTTCTCCGCATGTATTAAATTTTTCCACGCATGCGGAAAGTTCATCTGGTGTGTTGTAGTTAGCTGGATGGGTCTTCATAATTACAACAGATTCCGCGATTTGTAGAGTTTTCCAATTATTTTGTTGATTAATTAATTTCACGTTCTCCCATACTGGTGCACATTCATTTTTCATGCAGTAGTCAATAAGTGCGGTTTTATTTTGTTTTCTAAACCAATTGCTCAAATGCTCGGATATTCTAATTTTTAAATTTCTTTTACTGCTTCCGATGTACTGACTTGGACTTGTTTTCTATTGTATTATATCTGTCTTCAATGGGAAGATATATGCGAAGTTCGTATCAACTACACCTTTTGCACCACAATATCTACAAACATTTCTCGCAGGTGTTATGTTGGCTTCTCGAGAGAGGTGCTCACGTTGATCCACAAATAAAAAACAAACCGAACTTGTACAACCCAACAATTCGAATATGAAAATTCACCAACATTTAATCCAAAATTTATGCAACATTGACACCGAACAAAGAGGGCTATTTACACCTCCTTAAAAACATACTGGTATGACTACCTGTACTCCAAACTTTCACAGAAATTGCATACCACTATACGAATAATAGAAATGCTAAAACGAATTCTTTCATCAATAGACCAAAAATCATACCACAAGACAATTTATTGCAATTCCCTATCATAAGACACTAGGAAATTCATGTAATAGAAGTTCAAACTGAATATGAATAAATTTCATAGTCAACACATATAAATACAAATTATACCTAAAGCTAAAATCCATTAAAATCCTACCCATATCATACACAAAAACACATGACAGTGTCAGTACCCACCGAAGAGAGTAGTAATTGCTCCTGACGATGCCGCGGGAGACGGCGAGAAGCATCGAGCTGGTGAATTGGTGTAAACAAGAGTTTGTTGTCATGGAATACGCAAAGATTATGGACTTACGGTGAGAATTACTGGTGGTTCGTTCAAGCCTTGTTCCTAAGTGCTGTTTCACGAACTGTTCATAAGTCGGATTTTTGTGTATGACATGGGTAGGATTTCAACTTTAGATATAATTCGCATTAATATGTGTTGACTATGAAATTTATTTGTATTCAGGTTGAACTTCTATTACATGAAATTCCTAGTGTCTTATGATAGGGAAATGCAATAAATTGTCTTGTATGTTTTTTGGCCTAATCGGTAAAAGAACTCATTTTAGCATTTCTATTGTTCGTATAGTGCAGTGGTGGCCAACCTTTTACATACCATGCGCCAATTTTTTCACATATGAGTTCAGATGCGCCATACAACTCAAGTTTGGGGTTGAAAAATAGGGATAGGGGTAGGACATTCTTCGCTTAGGGGAGGAAAAGGAACAACTCAATCACGCAATTAAATTAATTAATTAATTTACACCAGTTCAAAAGACACGTTTATGGGAGCACCAATCTACAATAGTCAGAAATGATCTCTTTTGTTTACAGAAATAATCGACATTTTTAAATGATTTAATTAGCTGTCATTACTTACCATTAATGAAACTTTTGAGCGTGTTTGGATTTCGCTAGTCTTTCAATGTTTGGTGTTAAATTTGTTACTGAGAGCAGCAGAGGATTCTTCAAATTTGAATCAGTTATTCGCAACCTTGTTTTGCTTTTAAACAAGTTCATGGACGAAAATGCTTGTTCACATCTGTATGTCATTCCAAAGCAACATATATAACTTTTTGCAAATTTTCTTAGCTCTGGGAAATGTTCACAGGGTAATGAACGCCAGAAATTAATTATGTCAGAATCATTTTGATCTGGGAAAAGCTCATCAAATTTCATTTTTAATAATGAATTTGTTTTTAAATCAATCACTTCCATTTGTATGTTACTAGGCATCTGCATTACGTTTTGTTCACTAAGTGAAAATGGGTTTATAAATGCGAGCATGCAGTTTTCTTCTTTAGCAAAATCATGAAAACGACTTTCAAATGACCCTTGCAATATCTTGATTTTTTCAATATATTTGGTCAAATTGCTATTATCCGCAGCACATTCACTCCGCTCTTTCAAGTGTGGAAATTGAGTCAAATCCTCATTTTCTAACTGAGAGATGAACAGTTTTAATTTCATTTTAAATGAACTGATGCTGTTGACTAAGCTAGGAAATAATTTATTCTTGCCTTGTAGTTTTAAATTTAGATCATTGAGATGGCTAGTAACGGCAACTAAAAATGCCAAATCAAATAGCCAGTTGGTGTCCAATAATAGGGTTCTTTCATCAGGTAGTTAATTTTACTGTTCTAAAAAATTAGAAACAGCATTTTTCAATTTTCAAAATCTACTCAGAACCTGTCCTTTAGAAAGCCAGTGTACCTCACAATGAAGGACAAGTTCACCATATTCCAAATCTAACAATTGACAGTATTCTCTGAATTCTCGTCTGTGTAATGCTCTTGCTCTAATTTTATTCGCACATTTCACAACCAGTAGCATAACATGCTGCATATTTAAAGTTTTCCCACACAGTTGCTCTTGGTGTATAATGCAGTGATATTTAAATACAGGACGGTTTAAAAAAAATTTCAAGCAAAGTTGTAGTGCCATTGACTTTACCTATCATTTATATCATTGACGGCGCTCCGTCCGAACACACACTAACGAGTTTTCTATAATCTAATTTTAGATTTTCTAGGCATGATTTTACTTTTTTAAATATGTCTGATCCTCTCGTTTTACCAAGCAATGACTCCAGACTGGCAAGTTCTTCAAAGACATGAAATTATCATCAATTCCTCTTATAAAAATGGTTAACTGGGCAACATCACATGTGTCCGTTGATTCATCCAAAGCTAGAGAACAGAAAGTACAAGAATGGACAAGGTCTTCCAGTTGCTGAGATACATCCTGAGAGAGTTCCCCGATACGTCTCGTAACTGTCTGCCTTGATATAGCAATTTCGTCTGCTTTCCTTTTAATACCTTTATTACCAAGATGGCGTGCAAATATTTGGAGACAAGGCTGCACAATTTCTTCCCCGTCAGAAAAAGGTTTCTTTTTTTTCGTAAATGCTAAAGCAATTTCAAATGACGCTTCTGTCATCGCCAAGTCTTCACAACTTACTTTAGCAAATATATTTTGTCTTCTTCGGATTTCTTCCTTTTTCTTAGTCACATATTCTTTTCGTAACTCAGACCCAAAAACAAGCTTAATTTTTTCTTCTATGTTAGTCTGATGCTGTGTTTTATAGTGTCTATTAAGATCATGTCTTCTATTATGTGAAAGAGTACTTTCACAAACAATGCAAAACGGTTTTCCTGATGGACTTGCTATAAATAACAACTCATTTTCCCACGGTTCGTTAAATTCACGCTTACTATCACTTTCTGCGCTTCTTTTGCTCATTTTCTTTTGCTTTGTGATGGATAAAAGGAATTAAAAAAAAATAGAAAAGTACAAAACTCTAAAAATCTAAATGTTGAAAAGAACAAATAGATCACAAGTACGTACGTCGTATCACACAGTCACAGAATATCAATTATGTGGGATTTGAATTCTATGTTCACGTTAAGAAACAGTAGTGGCGCTCTTCTTCGATAAACGTACATACATACATATCACTAAGCTGTTCTCTGAGATTCAGAGGTTAGCTCCAAAAAGAAATACAAACTTCCAGATATTTTTACTTATTGTTGTCGTATCAAACTTCGCCATTTGCAGCGATCTTGACATACAACTCGTGCTTCACTGATATCCATTACACACCGTACACAAGATCTTTTATACTTCATACTCATAATCTTTTTCTCATGCAGAAACTCCTGAATCTGATCCATCCATGTCTTCCTTGGCCTTCCTCTGCCTTTCCTTCCTGCCACTTCGGCTGAAAAGATTTTCTTAGTAAGCATTTCATCACTCATTCTTTCAACATGGCCAAACCACCGAAGCATATTGGTCTCCACCTTGCTAACAACATTTTGCTTTACATCACACAACTGCAATACATCTTCATTCCTCACACAATCAGATCGTGTCTTGCCACAAACCCCACGTAAGTAACGCATTTCTCCAGCACACAAACGACTCCTATGTTTCTTCTGCAGTACCCAGGTTTCACTGCCATACATCAGAGTAGGAACAATTACTGTTTCATACACAGCCATACGGGACTCTCTAGAGAACCCATCATTCCTGTGAAAACCTCCCAGAGCAGCTATGACTTTCAAAGAAGAATTCACTCGCCTACTGATTTCACCATCCAACTTGTTCTCTCTGTCAAACATGCTTCCTAAATACACAAACTGACTTACCTGGTCAATCACAGTGCCATTTATACTTACATTACGTTCAGTGCTACCCGTTCCTCTCTCAAACACCATAACTTTGGTTTTTCCCTTATTTATACTCAGTTTGAATTTCATGCAAACTTCGTGCATCCCAGTCAACATACTCTGCAACTCACTTTTGCTCTCTGCCAACAGGACAGTGTCATCAGCATACAGCAATCTGCACACACGGATATCACCAAGACATAAGCTGCTATTATCTATTTTGGCCTCACGCATGCATGCGTCCATAAATATATTAAACAGCCATGGTGACATTACACAACCTTGTCTAACTCCTGCACCAATGGAAAACCATTTTGATAAAACACCATTCACTTGTACAAAAGCTCTACTACCAAATAGAATAATAGCTATAAACTATATTCACTACTGTTTCACACGTTATATACGTTCTGTGCGTTGTGTGCACATTTGCAGCAAAATCATCCTGGCATTTATATATCATATGAATAGGAATAATATTATAAGTTTTAATTATTATATTATCAAGGATTCACCTTGTATCGGCATTCCAGCTTAGTAAGCTTCCACTTGTATCCTGAACAATATGTTTATCTAGCGTGTCATTAGCCACGTAGAATCATCGTATTAAAAATAGGCCTAATTGAAATTCGCGACCAGGGTTTAAATTCAAATAAAACACGACTATGGATATCATACAAAGAGATTGTGAAAGGACTATATACAATGCAATTAAGAAACATGTGTGTCTAGCGTGTCATTAGCCACGTAGAAACACCATATTGCCACTAGGTCCAATTGAAATTAGCTACCTGGGTTTAAATTCAAATAAAACACGACTATGGATATCATACAAAGAGAGTGTGAAAGAATTATATACAATGTAATTAAAAAACCTATACCATCAACAGGTATTGTCAATCTTTAAAAGGATGAATGGATAAAATCAATGACATTACAAACAGTCCTCAAATAAAACTCTCGTCCATTATCGAACAATGCCAGATAATCTCTGTAACACGCACACAACTCCACGTAAACCACCGGACATGTTTCGGCTCGACTGACTTTCGGCCATTATCAACGGTATGCATCCTGGATCAATGTTCAAAGTTGTTATATATCTAGGTCACCTCGGCATCACCTCTGCTATAGTTGTTCTACGTCGACGCCTTCTGTCATCGTTACATATACGTGTATTCACGTGTGAGTCACATCCACGCCATCTATTGGGTTAATTCCGGAATTGCTGTCGCTGTTTTTATTTCGTAAGTACATGTTATTTCTTTTATTTTCCTTTTTGTTGTTATATTTCGTATTATTTTCTTGTTGTATTAGATATTTCCATGGGTACGGGATATCTTTAGGAGTAGATGTATTACAATTGGATTTTTGGGTTTTCTCAATTGTTATAGCCTCAGACCACAAAATTTAATTATGTTTATTGTGGGAAGTTAAGATTTTACTATTTTCCCAATCTGGTATTAATTCATTTATCATACAATGTTGTATAAGTGATGTTTTTCTTCTTTTTTAATCCAATTATCATAGTGCTAATTCAACCTCGTTTTAAACCTTCTTTTTGTACTACCGATGTAATATTTGTCTTGCTTATTTTCCTTTGGGTCTATTGTAGGAATCATGTATACACCTGCCTTATTTATTGGATTTTTATTGTAACCGCTGTTTGTCAGTAATTTAGAATTATCTGTAACTATTTCTGCAATTTCAATATTGTAATTCTGGCATTCTTTTCTTATAATATTGCTTAGTGGAGGCAAATATGGTATACTTCCGTAGAATAATGTATTTCTTTTTGTTAATCCATTATTGTATTTTTGCATATCATCTCTTCTTTCTTTGCGATATAGTGAATCAATCAAGCCAACAGGATATCCAAAACATTTAGCAGTGTCTTTAATCCATTTTATTTCCTCAATTAGTGCAATTTTCGTTGATGAATATGTTATAGCTCTATTTATAAATGATCTGAACGCTGAAATTTTATATCTCCATGGGTTCCTATAATTCCCAAAGAATCCTGTCACCCATGGAGATATAAAATTTCAGCGTTCAGATCATTTATAAATAGAGCTATAACACACTCATCAATGAAAATTGCACTAATTGAGGAAATAAAATGGATTAAAGACACTGCTAAATGTTTTGGATATCCTGTTGGCTTGATTGATTCACTATATCGCAAAGTAAGAAGAGATGATATGCAAAAATACAATAATGGATTAACAAAAAGAAATACATTATTCTACGGAAGTATACCATATTTGCCTCCACTAAGCAATATTATAAGAAAAGAATGCCAGAATTACAATATTGAAATTGCAGAAATAGTTACAGATAATTCTAAATTACTGACAAACAGCGGTTACAATAAAAATCCAATAAATAAGGCAGGTGTATACATGATTCCTACAATAGACCCAAAGGAAAATAAGCAAGACAAATATTACATCGGTAGTACAAAAAGAAGGTTTAAAACGAGGTTGAATTAGCACTATGATAATTGGATTAAAAAAGAAGAAAAAACATCACTTATACAACATTGTATGATAAATGAATTAATACCAGATTGGGAAAATAGTAAAATCTTAACTTCCCACAATAAACATAATTAAATTTTGTGGTCTGAGGCTATAACAATTGAGAAAACCCAAAAATCCAATTGTAATACTTCTACTCCTAAAGATATCCCGTACCCATGGAAATATCTAATACAACAAGAAAATAATACGAAATATAACAACAAAAAGGAAAATAAAAGAAATAACATGTACTTACGAAATAAAAACAGCGACAGCAATTCCGGAATTAACCCAATAGATGGCGTGGATGTGACTCACACGTGAATACACGTATATGTAACGATGACAGAAGGCGTCGACGTAGAACAACTATAGCAGAGGTGATGCCGAGGTGACCTAGATATATAACAACTTTGAACATTGATCCAGGATGCATACCGTTGATAATTGCCGAAAGTCAGTCGAGCCGAAACATGTCCGGTGGTTTACGTGGAGTTGTGTGCGTGTTACAGAGATTATCTGGCATTGTTCGATAATGGACGAGAGTTTTATTTGAGGACTGTTTGTAATGTCATTGATTTTATCCATTCATCCTTTTAAAGATTGACAATACCTGTTGATGGTATAGGTTTTTTAATTACATTGTATATAATTCTTTCACACTCTCTTTGTATGATATCCATAGTCGTGTTTTATTTGAATTTAAACCCAGGTAGCTAATTTCAATTGGACCTAGTGGCAATATGGTGTTTCTACGTGGCTAATGACACGCTAGACACACATGTTTCTTAATTGCATTGTATATAGTCCTTTCACAATCTCTTTGTATGATATCCATAGTCGTGTTTTATTTGAATTTAAACCCTGGTCGCGAATTTCAATTAGGCCTATTTTTAATACGATGATTCTACGTGGCTAATGACACGCTAGATAAACATATTGTTCAGGATACAAGTGGAAGCTTACTAAGCTGGAATCCCGATACAAGGTGAGTCCTTGATAATATAATAATTAAAACTTATATTATTCCTATTCACATGATATATAAATGCCAGGATGATTTTGCTGCAAATGTGCACACAACGCACAGAACGTATATAACGTGTGAAACAGTAGTGAATATAGTATATAGCTATTATTCTATTATATAATACCACATATTTTATTTTTTGGTTATTTTATTAACCAAAATCAATTAGCTCTACTACCAGCATACATGGCTTTTACACTATTAAGTAGATTCCCAGTAACACCATATTCATTCAATACCTTCCACAAAAGTGTCCTATTGACTCGGTCGTAAGCTTTCTCAAAATCTATGAAGGCAGTAAAAACTTTCTTCCCAACAGCCAGATACTTTTCAATCATCATGCGTAATGAAAAAATCTGGTTAGTGCAGCCTTTACCAGGCATAAAACCACTCTGAACATCCCACACTTTCTCTGATGTAAGACCCCGTACTTTTTCAATAACAACCTTACCAAATACTCTCCCTGGCACACTCAGTAAGCTAATACCACGATAGTTCTTGCATTCAGTCTGATCACCTATTCCCTTATACAAGGGAACAATGATAGCATCCTTCCAATCCCGAGGCACCATTCCCAACTCCCAGCACAACTGGCAAATTTCAGTTAATCAGTCAATTATAGAGTCACCACCATACTTCAACATCTCTGTAGTTATGCCATCAACTCCTGGAGCCTTACCATTCTGAAGAGATTTTAGAGCTTTACACACTTCTCTTGAGATCCCTCCTGTGCTTTCATCCCTCATCGTGACATCATCTGCATCTGTCTGAGAATCATTTTTGCTCTCCTGATCTAATAACTCACAGAAGTATTTGCCCCATCTGTCACTTAACTCATTGGGCTCCCATATCATTTCCCCAATCTCATTCTTCACACAACTTACAACTTTGTTTCCCCTATTTTTCCTGAGTCTCATGTACTTCCAGAAGGACTTCGACAAACGTCATATATATTTATTCTTGAATCTGTCTTTCAATCACTCTCAATACAAAAACCACACTAGTACACTCAATAAAACGCTCTCGCAAAAACCCTGCTTCAAACTCCACGCCACGATGGCTAACTCAGTTTCTTCTGCCAGAGGGCACAGCACTAGTGGGAAAAAGCACTCTGAAGTAATGTTTCTTAGCGATGTTTACTGGCGACCTGCCAAGGTCAGCCACCCACGGCACGGCGTGGAGTTTGAAGCAGAGTTTTTGCGATAGCGTTTTATTGGGTGAATCGCACCGTTTTCAATCGTACCACATCTCACTCACGCAGTTCCTCTGTCTCTCTTATATATATACACACACACACACACACTATTCACATCCTTCAATTGTAAACTGTCAAAAAAAAAAAATCGGCTGAACTGATGAGTAAGAAGGCTGTATGAATTAAACTGAGAGCACTCAGGTGTTGAAAATATGAAGATGGATAAATTCAGTTATGACGCCTACTTCAAAAGAATAAGTAGGTGCAAGGATGCAATGCGCCACTTATAATCATCCAATGTGCCACGTTTGGCGCATGCGCCACGGTTTGGCCACCCCTGGTATAGGGGTATGCAATTTCTGTGAAAGTTTGGAGCACAGGTAGTCTTACCAGCCTGTTTTTAAGGAGGTGTAAATAGCCCTTTTTGTTCAGTATCAATGTTGCATAAATTTTGGATTAAGTGTTGGTGAATTGCCATATTTGAAGTGTCGGGTTGTACAGATTCGGTTTGTTTTTTGTTCGTGGACCAACATGAGCACCTTTCTTGGAAGCCAACATAACATGTGCTAGAAATAATGTTTGCAGATATTGTGGTGCAAAAAGTGAGTATTTTACTTGCTAAGTTTGCACGTAATTAAGATATATTTAACTTCCAGACAATTCGAAAATTCATGAGTATGTATCCAGGAGGTGGGTTGGGGGGGGGGGGGGTTGCACGAATACCTTTGCAGCCTACTAAAAATTATACTCGTCCACCCAGACTTAGAAGTCTAGCGACGTTCCTGTAGCAAGGTGGAGACTAATTTTCATTGGTGGTTTGGCCATGTTGAAAGAATGAGTAATGAGTTGCTTACTAAGAATATTTTTTTTAGCCCAAGTGGCAGGAAGAAATGGCAGAGGAAGGCCAAGGAAGTCATGGTCCCCACACCCCACCTCTGGTCTAGATACATCAATCACCTCCATACCTACATTGAAGGCCACATTACATACAGCTTGGTTGGCCATACCTCCCAACTGCTTCTGGCATCTTACTGAATCGATGCCACAATGAATAGCTGCTGTACTGCGGGTGAAAGTATTAGGCAAGTGGTCATAATTCAGTGATCACTCAGTGTATATACACTGTCTACATACCTACCATGAAATCACTGTCTCGTCTACAGACACCTCTGATGCTTACTCTGCACGAGTGCACATCTTGGATTGCACTGTGAAACTTCAGCATGAATCACTACTGCCACTATTCCTGTAGAATGCATAACTTTGCTGGCAATAGTGCCACAAAATAGATACTGCCACCTTTGGTATTGTGATTTTATGGTTAGCAGTCTACAACAAATATGCAAACAGAAAAAATAAACGTACTGTCCGTGTCACTTTATTAAAGACACAAAAGCTCATTACAGAAATTCAAATCTTGAAAAGTAAAATTTTCAGAATAATATTTGAAAACTCAGGTGCCATGGCAAACTGGGTGCCTAGGATTTGTCGGTAAATGTGTAGTTTAGCGTCCTAAATTATTTCGTCGCAAATGTTGAAGGATTTTGAAAAAGTGAGATGCACAGATTTTAAAGTATGCAATTTCATGGCAAATGGTAAAAAAATGTCATCTTTATAGTGCATTTGAAAGATTTTTACCGTAATATTTACGTGTAAGTACAACGCTGTGAACAGAAGCTGCGACGACAACGTCAAGCTTTGCTCCGCTGAAACGATGGTCTTGTTTGGGCTACCATTTTGCTAGAGGAAGAGTACAAGAGGAAGGGGGAACATTCTTGCCAGGAAAGTGTTCCATTTTGTAGTACTATGCCACAGAAAATAGCTCATCATTTCTCAGTTTTTCACATCACAATCTGACAATTTCTTGGTTTTATCATGTATAATTCTTTGATGCTCAATGTATGAACTTACTTCTTCTTCGAGACATGACGATGATGGGCAAAACACGTAACAATATTAACAAATAAAGGTAACTTGATCACGCTAGTTACGTTAACTGAAAACTTTTACAAAAAGTTCGTAAGTTGGAAGCTTTCGACCTTATCTTAGGTCTTCATCACGCCAATGGAGGACTAAGATTGTTGCCAGATTCTACATTTGAATTTTTCCTATTTTTGTTGCCAAAACTTGGAATTGATCTCCAGATCAACGGAATGTAGAGAGGAGATTCGGAGTTGCAAGTCATTGAGTTGAAAATAATTTCTATGCTTTCACGGTAACGGAGGGCAAAACGATTGTCAAAAGAAGCAATTCGTTTTGCTTCGTTCCAGTGGGGAACTGCAGATGTGTCTTCCATTGTCAAAATAGACAAGGCAGTATTAGGATTGGCTTTCGAAACATCTTTTCTATGTTCTAAAATTCTATGGTTAATGCTCCTGTATGTGCTTCCAATGTATAAGTTATCCCCAGTAGAAGAAGAGATAGGAATGCAGTAAACTCCTGGGAGGTTCAGGCTTTCAACTTTGTCCCTATCCCTTTGTAGAAGTTTCAAGATGTTTGGGGTAGATTTAATGGCAAGATGGTAACCAAAACTTCTAAAAAGAATCTGTAACTTATAAGCATAGGAAGGATGGTAAGGAACAGAACCACAGAATTTCAGGTCTTCTTTCTTGTGAGGAAGGAGGCATTCGATTTTCGAATGGTTTTCATATTTCTTTATGAGGGAGATGACTGTAACAGCAGGGAAACCATGGGAGAGGGCTATTGTAGAAATTTTGGAGAGTTCTTCTTGAAGAGAGAGTTGGGTGTTGCAAATGATATGAGCCCTGTGGATGTAGGACTTCAATGCTGCAAGATGTTAGTGGCCGCAGAAGGTTTTCGATAGACGGAACGAGTAATGGAGAGATCAGCGTTTCTGCAGATAGATACATCCAGGAAATCAATTTCGTGATTTACTTCCTTAGATATAGTGAGATTAATGGAAGGAAATTTTTCCGTAATGGAGTTGATCAGTATCTGTAGTTCAGACTCGGAATGTGGCCAGCTAATGAAAATGTCGTCTACATATCTTAACCATAGGGAAGGTTGAAAAGGGTGTAGAGGAATGATGGAAACTTCAATATGTTGCATGTGGATGAAGTTTGAAGTAGAGACAACTGTATGAGGATGGTTGGCTGCCAGGGATTTGCATTTGAGGACCAATCTCTTTTCAAGGTTTACAAGGTATCTGTATACTCTTGATGTAGAATCTTTGTTTCCCTCTGTACCATATTTTGATTCCTACATGCTCCTCATGAAGAAATTGATTCTTCATTTTGAACCCCCCGGTCCTCTTATCAAAGATCTTTATGATTGTTTCCACACTATTCATCAACACAGTTGTTTTGTTTTCAACAAAATTGTGTATAGGCAACAATCTGGTCTCCCCATGGGCTTACCTCTTTCCCCTCTGCTTGCTGAAATCTACATGCAACATATTGAAGTTTCCATCATTCCTCTACACCCTTTTCAACCTTCCCTATGGTTAAGATATGTAGACGACATTTTCATTAGCTGGCCACATTCCGAGTCTGAACTACAGATACTGATCAACTCCATTACGGAAAAATTTCCTTCCATTAATCTCACTATATCTAAGGAAGTAAATCACAAAATTGATTTCCTGGATGTATCTATCTGCAGAAACGCTGATCTCTCCATTACTCGTTCCGTCTATCGAAAACCTTCTGCGGCCACTAACATCATTCCCTACAAATCTTGCACCCTGCATCTCTACAAGCTTGCAGCATTGAAGTCCTACATCCACAGGGCTCATATCATTTGCAACAACCAACTCTCTCTTCAAGAAGAACTCTCCAAAATTTCTACAATAGCCCTCTCCCATGGTTTCCCTGCTGTTACAGTCATCTCCCTCATAAAGAAATATGAAAACCATTCGAAAATCGAATGCCTCCTTCCTCACAAGAAAGAAGACCTGAAATTCTGTGGTTCTGTTCCTTACCATCCTTCCTATGCTTATAAGTTAGATTCTTTTTAGAAGTTTTGGTTACCATCTTGCCATTAAATCTACCCCAAACATCTTGAAACTTCTACAAAGGGATAGGGACAAAGTTGAAAGCCTGAACCTCCCAGGAGTTTACTGCATTCCTATCTCTTCTTCTACTGGGGATAACTTATACATTGGAAGCACATACAGGAGCATTAACCATAGAATTTTAGAACATAGAAAAGATGTTTCGAAAGCCAATCCTAATACTGCCTTGTCTATTTTGACAATGGAAGACACATCTGCAGTTCCCCACTGGAACGAAGCAAAACGAATTGCTTCTTTTGACAATCGTTTTGCCCTCCGTTACCGTGAAAGCATAGAAATTATTTTCAACTCAATGACTTGCAACTCCGAATCTCCTCTCTACATTCCGTTGATCTGGAGATCAATTCTAAGTTTTGGCAACAAAAATAGGAAAAATTCAAATGTAGAATCTGGCAACAATCTTAGTCCTCCATTGGCGTGATGAAGACCTAAGATAAGGTTGAAAGCTTCCAACTTACGAACTTTTTGTAAAAGTTTTCAGTTAACGTAACTAGCGTGATCAAGTTACCTTTATTTGTCTTCTTCGAGGTTTTCTTCTTTTCATTTTTTCTTTTTTTGTAATCCAGTTTGAATGAACTGCAAACCACACCGTCAATAGGAGGAGCAAAACTTTCATTTTCAATCAGGGTTGGAAAAAAAACTTTTTTTTTTTTTTTTTTAAAAGCTTAACCCGGTGGGGTTTTATTAGGCTTTTTGGAGTTTTGTTTGGGGGGGGTGTCTATTTGGTTTTCATATTCTTTCATTAAGATATCAAAGATTAAATATTATTAATGAAAAATCCAGGCAACTTGCCTATATGGTTAACAAAAATCTCCTTTTTATGTAGTCTGTTGAAATGTTTTTACTTAAATCTACACAAAGGCTAAGATACTTTACACACCACTCACTGCAATCTATAAACTAGTATTTGATCAAACTCTAAACCCTCATTAGACCTTTCTGAGATGTTTAATTAAATTTGAGTAAAACTACAAATTTCAATATTTTTTGTGACAAATTTACTGTTTGTTTTTTAAATATTTGTGGATCTTGACAAGTTTCTGTGCTTTATCAATACCTAAGTGATAGCAAAGTTTTGACCAGACTAGTCCGCAAGTAGAAAATATCCTTTCTACTGCAGATGAACTGGCTGGACAACCACATAGACTTGACATGTAAGAGCAGAAATATTCCAGGGTTCCAGCTTTGGTCACACTTGCATGTAGCTCTATCAGCTGCCACCATTTGGCAGCACTGAAGTTTTGCACAACATCATTTACAAACATAGACTTTGGATAGTAGTTTGTGTCACATATTTTAAAACCCTTTACAAAAATTATCCATTCAGGTTTCTTTTCTAACACCCAGTTATCAGCAATTTGTTCTTGCTCAGGACTCATTCTCTTTCCCTGGTATTTTGGATTCATTAAGTTTGCCAAGTAGTGGCAAGGCTGAAGTGCTTGATCCATCCTTTTTTTTTTTTTTTATCACCGGTGTATACGATTTAAGATCTGTGTTTTCCATAAGATCTTGCCACAGTTCCACTGCCTCAGAAATGTTTGTTTGTTCAGCCTGGAGAATGTAAAGGTACTCTACTAACCTCTTTTAGCTGTTTTAGCATGTGTACTGCTCTTTGTAAATGATTACATTCTCTAGAATTTTATTTATGTTTAGGGGAATTTGCAGATCATTTGAGTGCTCAAAGGTTTGAATTTCCATATACTTTGGATAGTTTTTCACACAAACATTTGTGCAATCCATTTGTGAATTCCAAAGTGTTGCATTTGGCAGTTGTGGCATAAGTCCACCCATTTCTTTCAACAATCCCTGGGGGTGATGATGATTGTGGAAATACTTCTGCACCTCGACTATCTGCTTCAAAACAGCTTTGTTCGTAATTTCCTCAGCTAGCAGATTGACATAATGTGCAGAGCACCCATAAGTCACCAAGGTTTTGTATTCCAGTTCCAAGAGTTCTTTCATTTTTACCATCTTTTCATTATCAATACATACAGCAAAAACATTTCCCCCAAGTGTAGTCTTGCAGTATTCAATTGCAGTCTTGGCAATTTCCGCACAATACGCCAAAGTTTTTTTATTGCTCTCACAATTTATAGCACTTAAAAAGAAAGAGCTTGTCCCAGTGTGAATGTTTGTTGCAATTATGGCATCATTATTAACATTTGACCACCCATCCAACATCAAAGTGATGCTACAGTTGTTATATCCTCAAGATGTTTTTTAAATGCATCATCAACTTCACCAGATACTGTGTCCAACAGTTTCCCTCCTAGATCAATACGACTAGAGCCAGAATAACCAGGGCGCAAACTTTCCACCATATCTTTGTATTCTGCAGTAGTTGCTGAATTAAAAGAAATGTTATTTGCATAAAAAAAACCTGACAATTTTTAAATCTAATGTAGATTTTTGATTATCTGTTGTTTTTACAGTAAAACCTGTCATCAGTTTTTGCCTTTTGGGCATACTTCCTGTGCCATGAGTCTCTTCTTGTATCAAGTTATGTGATAGCATAGAATTCCCAAGAGTTGCTGATGTGAAATTTGGATCCATTTCTGATGAGAAAACCTCTGATGTACCAGGCATGGGTCTTTTCAAACATCTGTTTAAGTGGCCTTTAATTCTTTCTATCTTTGCACTCACTTCTGAACCACAGTGATCACATTTTATTTTGTTCTTGTCATCCAATCTGCTAACCTCCAACCATTTTGGAGCACATTTTAAACCACTTCCTGCTGGCATTGTATGTAAAAGTATAACTGAAGCTCCTTAAGTTTTTAAATTTCAAATAACACAGTATAGAATATACTGCAGCTGAACTGAAGGGAAAAATAGCTATGGTAGTATGAACAAGAGATAAGCATGAGGTACAACAAAGGAATCCTATGACCTGTATCTGAAAAAGGTATTTGTCAAGTCTCTAAGCCTGCACCCCACCCTATCAGAATCTGATAGGTTGGTTATAACTCTGATTGGTCATTGGAGTCACCTTCCAATAGTACTGGAGAGTGGGAATTAGAACTCTGATTTTTTTTAAGGGTCATTCCACATCAGTTCAACAAGGCCTTGACACCCATGGTCTCCGATTTTGATGAAACTTGGTATAACCAATCCCTCCAAGGGGATAAGTAACCCCATAAAAATTTTTCCCTCTAGCACTTCTGGTTTTAATTTTACAGCCCTTGAAACTTTTGGGGAATTCTTCTTGTTGTTTACCATTTCCAAGGCCTTCTACTCAAGCTACACTTGCTTACCAAAAAAAATTATATCTCACTTAGAAATCATTCAATCTCTTTGAAATTTTACAGCCTTGTCAATGAAAGCATGAAGATTTCAGAAAAAAATATGTTAACACTCTAAATATCTGCTGCACTCCACTAAAAAATTAATAACTATTTTTAGCCTAATTTTTTCTGTGGAAAACATGGTTTACCAAAAATGGAATTATCAACATGAGGGATAGGTATAACCCTAACATGTAATTTTTTTTAATGAACCTAGAGACATGTTCCATCATACCCAGCAATACAATTGATGGCTTTTTTATTCCTTCGGCACTTTTTTCGGCCATTTTGAAAAAAAAAACCGGTAGTTTAATTTATAAACATAATTAAACTATTGAATATTGGTAACACGTACATAATAAGTTATTTACCTGTAAAAAATAAGTTAGGTACAATTTCTGAACTTCTAGTCTATAGCGCTCATTTTCTTTTGCGTAGCATAACATCTAAATGTGCAGATTTTCCTCCATCGACCTCATGCAGTCCTTTGAGAAGTGATAGGTTCTTCCAGATGTTGTCTGTGGGATATCAACAACAGCAAGCACATGAGGAACTGGTACTGTGCAGGAATCTTCATGGCTTGGCCAGCAGAATGATGGTGAAGGTCCATTAGGACGAAGAAACTTTACAACAACATTGTCTTTATTTTTATCCACTGCAGACACCATTCCAAAATACCACAAGTGGTCATATTTACATGCAATGTAACACCCAGGGAACAACTCATCTGCAGTTACAACTGATGGGTGACAGTTTTTCAGGTTAAATGTGAGAGATGGTTCCTCATCGGTGCTGATCCTTCTAGCCGCAATAGTACCTATGGAATCCAGAGGCTTGAAGTTGTGGAAACTTCTAGTACCAGGAAGTGTGTGCACATCTTTGAACCTGTTTTCAAGAGCAGAACGAGTTGTATCTACTGTCTTTGTCAATAAAGTGGAAACTGACCTTGGTGATGTTTGTTTCACAAAAATTGAAAAATGTAGCTGCTGTTGTGATGTGCCTCTCAAATGCTCTCTGGAGACTCTCCCTTCGAGCTAAGCGTTTTGCTGTGCCGCCAATCCCATCACATTCTGATTTTCCATGGCTTGTAGCAAAAAATGACCACTGTGCCTTCAACTGGAAGTCTTCTTCATGCAGACACAGGTTAAGGAAATTGTACTTGTTTTTATACTGTGCAGCACTCCCGTCACTGTAGTAATGTATTACCGTAATGTGTGAAAAATTTTCTTTCAGAAAATTAACAACTGTTTCCTGGATTTTGTAAACCATATTCACATCATGCTTGAGGTCATCAGATATGACACAGTGTGATGAAACAATCTTTTCTCCTTCAGGGTTCCTACAATGTATTACAACAGCATGAACTGTACATGAATCAGAAGTCCAGTGGTACCCCTGGGCCTCATCCTGGATTGTAAAAGAGTAGTTCTCACTGAAGTCCATCAAAATTATTGCAGTGTCTGATGGTACATTTTCTTTGAGATTTTTTTAGGAATGAAGACTGTGACTTGGCTATGAAAGAGTGTGGAATCAGTTTTTCAATCTTGTTGGCTAAATCATCAATGAAATCATCAAGTGTTGTTGAACTTTTTATCATCTGTGTCCTGTCAGTTGACACCCATTGAGAAAATTCAATAGTGTCACTTTCTTCATAATCTTTAAATTTGGACTCTTAAGTAGCTCAGTAGATGTGGTTTGGAGGGGCATTTACTGCAGTGCCTGAACATACATTCCCTCTTTGCTTCTTCACACACTAAGAACTTCATAACATCCTTATAGCTCTCTTCAATTTGTGCAGCATGAAGGAGTAGTATGACATTTTGGTGAAGTGTGCATACGCATACTGAGTGGGTTCCACTGGCACCAGCTAAAATGCACCACTTTGGTCGCAAAGTGCAAAATTTTGAGAATCCCACCTTAACATCAGGATACTCACACTTGAAACTTGAATATAATTCATGAAGATTACCCAAAATCGGTCGCTTTCTCTTGTAATTATTTTTACCCATGCTCACTACATCTTTCATTCCAGGCATAACTCTGGACTGCTCATCACTTTCATAAAAGTTACTCACTAAATTAATAATTTCAGGTTTCAGTTTTTTCCCACATCTGGGATCAGGTTCAGCTAAAAATCCCTTTTCCTGAACAAGACTCTGAGCTTTACGAACAGCAAAGTCGGAAACACCAAATGTTTCTCGTATTTTTTCTGTGTCCACGTCAGTGAAGCAGGAATGGTTAATAGTTGAATTTGTTTTTTCCTTGAAATGGATTTCAATTGCTCTTTCATGATTTCTACAAGCTTGTCCATATCAGCTGCTTTCTGTTCCACAAGCTCATCTGTTTTGGCTTCTTTTGTTGGAATGTCAACATCTAGTATTTTATGAAATTTGCTTCATACATTTGCCTGGAATTTTTTGAACTTTTCCCTTCCATAAGATGCCTTGCTATGTTCACCAAGGGAATGTAATTTTAAAGGAGAGCAACCAATCCCAGTGAAAGATGAATTGAGTTTTTCTATCGTTTCTTTCTTCTCCAAACCGGTTACTTCTTCTGGAGTTAAACTAATGTCCTCAGGTTCAGTATGGGTATCAGTACTTTCATCAGCACTCTGTACATCACTTTTAAATAAAGTACCTCTACATTGAGAACACAGAGTTTTTGCCCTGGTTTCACTTTAATTTCCTTCATTAATAAGTATTTACATTGCTGTACAGTCACCATATGTAGTGATTTTCTCACACATCTCTTATGCTTTCTTAGGGGATCACAACACACTTTTTGAAGAAATGCAAACTTTTTCAAAAATAAACTTTTATGATGCAGACAAATGGTCTGTAAATCTTCAGCAGCTTCTGTTCTTAACTTCAAAATAATTTTATTTTCTTCAGTTAGATCTGCTACATTTTCAATACCTTTCTTTGAGACATAGGTATATTTGTGACACTCTGTCAAAGTTAATTGCCCAACACTGCACTTAGAATCTTCCATTTTCTCTGTAACAAAGAAATACACTAATATTAGGACATCACTATACTTAGCCCATGCACACTTATAAACATCAATAAAGTACTAAATTATACACTGGAAGAAGGTTTGAGTTTAGGAACTGAAGCAGACTGACTGACAGCTGTGCTAACAAGCTCCTGCATGTTGTGAACAAAGAGGTCACACCCCCGGGGTTTGACTTGGCTTCTTATCGGAAGTGATGAAGGAAGTCAAAATCAGCTTCTTGAAAGTGATGCTTTTCAAGGGGAAAAAACAAAGGAGTTGTTATCATTTTTTTAAGATAGGAATCTTAGAGTTTAGGCGAAATTGAAAAAATAGTTACCCAGCAGCCATTTTTTTCAAAATGGCCGAAAAAAGTGCCGAAGGAATGAAAAAGCCATCAGTTTTATTGTTCGGTATGATGGAACATTTCTCTAGGTTCATTAAAAAATTTATATGTTAGGGTTATACCTATCCCTCATGTTGATAATTCTGTTTTTAGTAAACCATGTTTTCCACAGAAAAAATTAGGCTAAAATAGTTTATTAATTTTTTAGGAGTACAGCAGATATTTAGAGTGTTAACATATTTTTTTCTGAAATCTTCATGCTTTCATTGACAAGGCTGTAAAATTTCAAAGAGATTGAATGATTTCTGAGGGAGATGGAATTTTTTGGTAAGCAAGTGTAGCTTGAGTAGAAGGCCTCGGAAATGGTAAACAACAACAAGAATTCCCCAAAAGTTTCAAGGGCTGTAAAATTAAAACCAGAAGTGCTAGAGGGAAAAAAATTATGGGGTTACTTATCCCCTTGGAGGGATTGGTTATACCAAGTTTCATCAAAATCGGAGACTATGGGTGTCAAAACCTTTTTTTTTTTTGCATTGATTTGACGTGGAATGACCCAAAAACAAATCCAGTTTGCTTTCCTGATTTCTAAAACCTAGCAGATTCCCCCTTCACATACTTGTGCCTCAGGCATTAGTGCACAGATAGCTCAAGAAACAGATGTTTCACCCTCCTACAATGCATTCCTCAGGGATTAGTCAAACCTTCTTTCTCTTCCCTCCAGCCCCAGGGCACAGGAAACTAGTTCCCACCTACTTTTTACCTCCTCAGGATTTCAGGCATTCATAGTTCACCCTGAAAAAGTATCAGGGAAAGGGTCTGTACTCCATATTAATGTAATGCCAGCCTTTTAAAAAGATTTAGACCAGTGTTTATACACACACACAAGCATTTTCCTCTTAATTCATTAATATATTTCAAGAAATTATGATGTATAAACTTTTTTTGTTTTTTCCGGAATTATCTGCAAAAACTATTTGCATGAACATTGAATTATATTTTGTAAGAAAATTTTTATTTTTCTATTTTTTTATGCAGCAATAAATTATTTGTGCTGATGAATCTAAAATATCAAGGAAGTCAAATGTGTCCTGAATGCCTGACGATTAGCTTTTAGTAAAGCATTCCAAATGAAGCGGCTTTTGTAACTGCATTATCAAATAACAAAATATTTCTAATGTTTTTGCTTGCAAATGATGTACAAAATTTCAGGGCAACAAAATTAAGTAACTATCAGAATTGTATGCAGTGAAACTTAAACAATTTTTATTCCCACATCTAGTTTAGCTCCAGAATTTTTATTTATTGCAAATTTTTATCAGTAATCAGTTATGGCTACCAGTATATCAAAAACCAAAACAAACAAACAAGTTAAACAAATGCAAAAACATTAAAAATTAACAAATAGCATCTACGTAATAATAAAAGCAAAAAAGGCATAGTTAAAAACCAATTTGAGCACCAAGCTTTTCCATTTTAAAATGTTGCTTTTAAAACTCTTTGAAGGAAATATCCCAAAATTGCATTAAAACTCCAAAGTATACTCCAGTGTTTATAAAAAAACCCCATAAAAACCCACTACAAAGTGGGTTTTATTGGGTTTTTTAAAGTGTTTTTTTTTTGGGGGGGGTAGACAACCCTGTTTCCGATGCCATGTAGCTTCGGTTGGAGAGAATGCGACATCCACTTTAATGCTTTTCTAGAAGAAAGAAAGGCATCTGCATACTTTCTATTTCATGCCAGGGAATCATGTGTGTAAAAATGAAGCAATTGTCACCATGTATTTGAAAAAGTGCGACATGAACTATTTTCTGTCATGTAGCACCATAAATTTGAACGCCTTCCTGGTAAGAATGTTCCCATTCCTCTTGTACTCTTCCACCAGTAAAATGGCCGCAGGAACAAGACCTCCGTTTCAGCAGAGCCAAGCTTCACATGGTCGCCGCGGTGTTGTGTTAGGCCTGCCACAGCGATGTTCACGTCGTCATACTTGGAGGAAAGTTTCATGGTAAAGATCTTTAAAATGCATCTTACAGATGAACTTTTTTCACCATTTGCCATGAAATTACATACATACTTTAAAATCTGTACGTCTCACTTTTTCGAAATCCTTCAACATTTGTGGCGAAATAATTTAAGATGTTAAACTACACATTTACCGATTTGTCTATCTCTTGTCAGAACCAATGCCATAAGACAAATGCTAGTTCCTCTTTCTATAAAACTGCTTTTGAAATGCAACCCATGAAAAACCAAAATCACTTTGGATAGTTTTGCAATTATCAACCCAAGTACTTCCATGTGCTGTTCTGCTTTGTTTATGCAACACCTGCAATTACCTACTGCGCCTACATTTCAAGCAAAATATTTTTTGAATTGAGATAACATTTATGCTTATTAATAAGTTGCAATTGTAAAGAAAATGAGGTTTGTTTTATAGATATGAAATGTTGAATTACAAATAACACCAGTTTTTTTTGTTTTGTTTTTTAATTGAGGTTTTCACGTGAAAGTACAGTAGAACTCCAATTATCCGGACTCCAGACATCCGGATTGCTTGTTCTTCTTTCAAGGCCAAGTAAAATTAAGAAGATTTTTGGTACTTATGCATTAGCCGGGCACCAGTAGAAATGTATCAGTAAATGTCACAATTGTCGATAGACGGCGACACATGAATGGTTATTTCTTTTTAGAATTTAGCTGTAATGAACGACGTAATGAGTTTATTTTTGGTAAACACAATTTATGAAGGAAATATATCGCAACATACAATCCTTATTAGTGGCCTAAAACCTACAAATTAATCTTTGGGGGCCAAGAAGTTTTAATCAGGGTTCGTACTCTTTTTGGGGGAAAAAAATTCAAGGACTTTCCAGGCCTTTTCCAGGCCATATACAAAAAAATTCCAGGATGATTACTACGCTTTACAATATCATGCTCAAATTAGTTTTTAAAAGCAATTTCAGTTTTAAGTAATAAAAATGATGAAAGATGCAAATGGATGAGTGTGCTTTTTTACCCATTACATTTCTTTTTAATGTTTTTAATTGGCGAATTACCCAATAATGCTAAATTGAATCATGATGCAATTACCACAAGGCTATTCAGAAAATCCTTTCCCTCAATCAGAAAATGATTAATTCAATCAGTCATTTTAGCTGCATCACTATTCTGCACTATCTTCCATGTAATCAGACTATTATTGATAACTGAAGTTATTATAAAATAAAGTGAGGGCAGATTCAGAATTTAAGAATGGGAAGGGCGCACGTCTAACAGACGACTGGTAAAAAAATCTCTGAGATTTATTTCCTCCAAAAAAACACGGTGGTAAAACATGGAGGACCCATAAGGGGGAGATGGGGTGCTTGCCTGTCAGAGTACATCACAAACAGCAGTTCTGAAGTAATGCTGTGTGGATCACTGAAAAGTTCGGGCCAATGTAAGACAAAACGTGGAGTTGCAAATCCATAAGTGAAAAAGTGTGATGTCTGAAAACAAGAAACGTGAGACAAAGCAAAGCACTTATCTACTTACTCACCCCCCCCTTTTTTTGAAATGGGGAATGTGCCTGTTATGCCCACAGGTGGATTCTAGCTCTGATAAAAAGTGTTTCCATACATGGGAATGATTTTTTTTTTCTTTTTAACATTCCCAATGACTGCCACTGGTGGATGCATATTGGGATGTGACTTTTGAAGGCAATGAAAATCTTAATTACTAGACAGAATATGTTCCAGACTTGAGGAAAATTTCATCCAATTGTAGTACAGTTATGTTAAATCAAAAAGCATAAGCCACGGAATCACTATGCACCTCAAGAAATGATTCGGGAGTGGACGATCATAGAAAGGTGAACCAATAGAGTTTAAAACAGAAAGTGTAATTTTAGGAACATGGCAACAAATTTCAAATAAGTTTCATCATAGAAGTCAGAAAGTTCTGGCCCACCACCCAACCCAAAAGAATCTAACCACCTTTATGTCTACCAGTACACTTGCCTCATATTACTTTCCAAAAATTATTTTTCATATCAAACAAGATTGCCTCAATTTACTTTTATTTTTTTAAATCAAAATCACTGCTAAACTAAATTTATGAAGTGCTACCCCAAAATGTGGAACTAGCTAAACTATTTATAAAAACCTTAAACATAAAACAATTTGTTTTTTATTGGTATAAATTAGGATATTCTTAAGTATTTTACATAAATGAAAAATGATGAGCATAAGGAATCTCTACCTCCAGTTAAGCTTCAATCATAACCAGAATCAGAATAACCACTTTTGGTTCAACTCCCCAAAACATAAGACAATTATATGAATTAAGTTTTTTAAAAGCTTTTTTTAAAAAAATTGAAGTTTGTCAGTTATATAAATCAAAATCTGATCAATGCATTAAGGACAATTGATTGAATTGTTTTGGCCACAAATTCATAGTAAAATGTACAGCAAAAATATGTTTTAGGAGCCCATGAGTATTTACTGTACAAGTATATATAAGGTTTTATATTACTTACCAACGTTTTAGTCCAATAAGAAGCCCAATTGTGGAAGTTAGTTGCAGAAAGTTATAAGTTTTTGGAACAGAAGAGTTTATTAGTCTATTTACATGAACTTCATATGAAAAACACTAAATAATTATGAAGATATAAGATCAAAACTGGTTTGAAGTTCAACATGCTTCAAAGAAAAAAAAAAGTTCATTTCTATTGTAAATTGTACAAATATAAAAATTTTATGTTTTAGTATTAATTCTCTATATGCTTGGAAGATACCACAAATATGGAGTATCAATGGATGGTTATACAGATTTAAGATTGCTGACTTTGGTTTCAAGTTCCATATCCATTTTTTTTAAGTACTGCTCTTTTCTCATGAGCAGTTTTTCTAAAGCTATTAGATTTTACAATGTATGTAATGTTATTTGTAGTTTCAGCTTTTAAAGCTAAATCATCAGCAGAGTTAAGTAATTCTTTGACTTCTCCTTCAATGAGTTTCCTTTTCTTTTCTATGCTATCAATTTCATCTAAAATAGCTTTCCTTTTTCCACATATGGCTGCTTTTTCCTTTTCTTTGGACTTATCATCCAAATAATGTATGTATTTTTGCCTTGCAGCTCCAACTGATAACAGAAGGGATTTTGAGATATTTACCTTATCAATACCACCTACATAGGATATATGATCATAAATAATTCTCTGTGCTACAATTGACTCCTCTCTCATGTTTTCTACAATGAGCTCCTTATTGACTGAAAAACCCCTCTCAACAGAAGCTTGCCCATGTGACAACAGTAAAAGAAGTTTCACAACTTTCCACAGTTCACTAAAAGCTTTAGTAGAAGATATGTACTCATACAATAATGTGTCTACTCTTTGTTGTTTATCTTCTGGATCAAAGTTTATGAATGAAGATTTTACTGCCGCAACACTGGTCACAAATTCCTTAAACTGCCATATTACACCATCACATAATTCTGGTTGTATTCTATGAGCATCAACAAGAAGTGTGAGAATGGATGTTAGATTCTTAATACAAGTCTCACTATTTTTTGACATCAACCGAGGATCTAAACACTTCATGTGGCGAACAAGGGAGTACTTAAGTGGATTTTTTTCCAATAGCTTCACAACTAGCTTTTGCAAAAATATTCGGCATTCCATTCTAAACTCCATAAGTTTGCGTTCACTAATGTTCTTAGCACTTAATTCTTTCAACACCTTCTCTGTTTGAAACCCAACATCAATTTCTTTATAGTGACAACACTGAGATGCATCTGTAAGGTCTACTTGTAACAGCTTTAAAGCAGAGTTAGCTTCTGCCATTACGGTTCTTTTAACAAAGCGATTCATCATATTTCTTAGCATCTTTTCAAGATCTGTGGCCATAAAAGGCATCATTGGCTTATCTGACTGATATGCCTTGAGAAATGGTACCAGCTGTTTTGAAACTGAATTGAAGAAATGTAGTTTAGCCAAAACAAAAGGATCTTTAGTGAAAGTTTTGATAGCATCAAATGATACAGTGTGGGGATTCTTGATGCACTTCTTTTCAACTTGGTTAACATAATTTTCAATGTCTGCCCAAATTTCTAATGCTCGCTCGCAGGCAGGAGTATTTTCTAGCCACCTGTGTGGGCAGAATTTTAATGGCATCTTACTGGCTAAAATTATTTTAGAAAAATCTTCCCTCCTTGCAGGTGAATCTTTAAAAAGCCTAAATAATGATGAAAGCAACTTTTGAATTTCCCACCCTGTTGCTGAGGCTCCATGTCGAAAGGCATTGTTTACAATGTGAAGTCCACAGCTCCCTGTGTTTAGGAGTTGGACATTTGAGTCAGCACTAAGTGTTGATTGCAGCATATCAAAAAACTTCCAATTAACATTGGGTCCATCCATTGATAACTGCACAATGTTACACAGTGGGAGGCACGCCATGCATTCAAGAAAATTTTCCATCATTATGTCTGCACTAGCATGACCCAAAAAACTGATGACAAATATCTGGTTGAAACTGTTCCTTTTTCCCATAAACGAACATGTATATCTATTTGTTTTGACTGACTAAACTTGTTTAAACTTTCGTCAAACAAGATCACAAAATTTTCATTTTCAGTTTTGACTTCCTGAACCAACACTGATTTAAAGTGAGGTGCCAAACCAAAGCAACAAATGTAGGAACATTTTTTTCGCCACAGCTGAAGTTTCCAGCAATTCTGCTGTCAGAAAACATTAGGCGGAATAAAACATCATTACCTGCACAAGACCTGTAAGAGTAATGGGATTTAACCACTTTTAAACACCACAATGCTTCTGCTTTAATGGTTGCATTTTTTTCAAGAGAAATATGCAGAGGATTAGATGTGGATGCAATAGGCCGTACTTGTTTATCACTTGATACACATAGCAATTTATCAACAGTTAGTGGAACATTTTTACAGCTTTCTGTCAACATACTATGTTTTTTTCCTTTCATGTGGCTTCTTAAAGCGGATCCCCCATATTCGAAACATCTATTATTTTAATGGATAAAAATGCATTTTGCAACATGGCAATTGCTTTCATCTTTTTTAATCCATCCAGCATATTTAGGATTTATTAGCCAAAGATCACTAAAAGTACACTTATCCATATTTAATGGGGTGAAAAAAATGGGTAAATTAACTGAAACAGTAAATGAAAACCAAAAAAATATCTAAGATCAGGAACCACACAACTAAAAATTGAGAATTTCCCCTGAGTAAGGGCTACACATGTGACCAATTACTATAGGCCAGATTTTAAGTAATTAAAGAAAAAGGGGTCTTACTGCTATGTTCTTTCCTGCTCCCCCAGCTTTGTCCTTTAGGCAGCCTGGGTTGCAAATGCTTTGGCATTGATTTAGTCTTCATTCAAAACAAGGAAACAACACTTAGTGAAGTTACTGTTTTATGACCTGTATGCCAATCGGTAGACAGAGTGTTGTGCTAAAAGACTGTTACAAAGCATCACCTCTTACAGCTGGGCTCCAAACCAGAGGAAAGGAAATGTTAACAAACACTTAGTGCCTGAGGGAAGCAAAACTTTGTACTGGGTCTCCTCCTCCAAGTCTCAAATCTTTCATACTTACCCAGCTGGAGAGTGGACGTAGGGCTTCAAGCTTGGAGAATGAATACTGCTCTTATATCTATGCCTTTGAATTTAATTTCGACCATTTTCAACAGGGTAGGTTCCTAGGTTGTACCTAACAGCATACTAAAATTTCGCCAAAATCCAACCCCTTTTACGTGAATTATCGTACGGACAAATGGAAAAAACCAAAGCATAAACGTTTCTGCAACCTACAGTTCGAAAGGGTTAGTAATTTCTAAAATAAAAACATAACGAACAGCGTGAAAACTAGCTCATACACAGAATATTTGAAACTACAGTATGCGCTCTCAATTATTAGGGATGATAGGGGGGAAGGGAATAGAACTGTCCATAATTAGCATGTTCTCGTTGCGCTAGGCGCTTAAGCACTGCTGAATTCCGTCAGACCCCCAATGGTCAAATGATTGAAATGTGCTGATGTTCATGGAATGAAATGGTTGATCAGCTATGATAACCGCATAAAAGTTCGAAGGGGGAGGAGGGGGGCGATTTTTTTTTTACTTTATGCAACATTCTACATTACTCCAGTATTTATCTTGTCATCATCAACAATAGCAATGTAACTACCACTTACGATCGCGGATATCGGCCAACTGAAAATCTGCCATACAACTAAGGGATACAACACACAGGTATCATGTTACAGTGTATTGTAATTGAAAAAAAAAAAAAAAAAAAAAAGATTTCAGAAATTAAAATCGAAAAAAAAAAACTTTCAGAAATTAATATCATCAAGTCATGCAAAAATCCGCTTTCCTTTATAATGTTTAAAATCATGTAATGTTTTTTCTTTTTTACCTGTCGTGTATAATAAAATGGGTTGATTTTTTTATTGAATCAGACGTCCATATGTCCGATTGTCTTCGTCTGAGTTCACACGTTAGCTACTGTGTACAAGTAGACATATTTTTTCAGCTCAAAAATATGTAGTTTTGTATGTATTCACAGTATAACTCATTCCGTATTCCCACAGAACAAAATTCAACAGATACAAATGAAGAACATCAAGACCCACCCAACACCATGTTTCCGATTGTCTGCTGTTTATATTCAAGAAATGCGAATATGGATCAATGGTGAATGCAGCAACTATGGTTTTTATTTATTACCAAGAAAAAAAAAAAAGGAGCCTGAAAGCTGTAAAGCTGAAACGGATATTTCTCCCCCTCCCGAAAACATTCCGATTAAGTTCAAACAGCAGGAGCACGCGTCCACGCACACTCAACCTCTGGAATGTCCTGATGGAACGGCTTCTTTTCTTTTGGCACATCGCCATAAATCGCCACCTGCAGCTCACTGAAGTGTCTTCCTCCTTCACCCTAACTATAGGAGAAAACGTAAAAAAAAATGCTGCCCAATTTTCGACAAAATGACCAAATTTACGTCATAACGTTGCAATTTACTAAAATACGTTTATCTGCTGAATTTCGCCTAAATCCATTGAAAACTTTTAAATTATAGATTTTTTTATTAAAACAGTAACTCAGACATCTGAATAAAAATGTATGTTTGTAATTAAAAGAGTCCATATCACCACAGAAACAAAATTTAAGGATCACTCTGTTTAAATAAACCATGGCATCTAAAAAAAAATAATTTGCTTGCTTTTCCCGTTATTTATAATTGCCGTTTCTTTTTTTGAATCCGATTTTGCAACGGAAGATTTTTTTTTTTTTTTTTTTTTGCATCTGCTAAAGTTTCAAACGGAATTCGGCGAAATTTGCACTAGAACTTAATTGTGATGTATTTTAACCACTGTAAAAATTTTACTGTGTTATTTTCAAAATTCCGGAAAATGGATTTCTGAAAATATCTCTTAGTCCTTTTGAGCCGTGGAAGTGATAAACAGGTGTTTGCTTTCTTCCCAACCAAGGGCTTCGGATTAGCGCTCCCAGCTGTCAATCAACCGTTGCTATGGTAACACACTTTCTGCTCAAGGCTCACTGTCTAAAGAGGCACACATAATAAAAATTTCCAATGCTAACTTTTTAAGTTTTAAACCGATTCAAATGGAATTTTGGGAGTGAGCTTCTGTAATCCAATTATAGTAAATGTAAAAATTTCAGCCACTTTTGTGAAAAATTCGCAAAGATAGTTTTCTTATTTTTTATCATAAGTAGCCGAAGTCTCTTGAGGGGTGGGCCGGAAGCAAGCGTCTTAATGCAATAAACAAGGAGCAGATGAATGTGTTGTTCAGGCATACTCTTCACTGGTGGATGCCAGCTGACTTGGTAAACACGCGACCCCCTTGCAAATGCTAAATGTCTCTTCTTTCCCCTTCTGTTGTTCTCAGTAGTTGTCGGACGGACATCAAGCTCCCCTTCCCTAACACACCTGCTAGTAATCATCCAATTTTATTGCACTGGAAGTAGTGCTTCCCCCCCCCAGCCAAATTAGGATTTGGGCACATCCGAAACACCACTGTAGCTGGCGGTTTCTTTGAGAACAGAGGAGAGGAACTTAAAAAAATTAAGGGGTAACAGTCAGTAACACGATTTCTTAAAAGGGCATTTTTTTAAAGCACTAATTTCAAATTTCAAGGCTTTTCAAGACAGCATTAAAAAAATACCGTTTTTCCAGGATATTCCAGGCCTTGAAAACGTAATCACGATTTTCCAGGACTTTCCAGGTTTTCAAGCACGCGTGCGCACCCTGTTTAATACAATTTAAAATGGAATCAAATGGGTCTGATGAAGCTAAATGATGTCCCCACATGAACTCAACTAAATACAAACTGATATACTGTCTAGCAGTTCAGCGATGATTATTTTCTCCATTTAGCTGATCCCCACAATTCTTTCTATTGTTTGAGTATGGGCTCCACTCTCCGGGTCGACAAAGTTGTACTTATGATTGACTTTGAAATGTTCAAAACCTGCCTCTTCTAGCTCCTCAGTCTTATATACCTTCCATGAATCCGAATAGATTGTAGAATGTTCCGCAACATGATTCTTAATTTCCTTCAACAGGATTTTCATGCTTCTGTTTGGCACCTTCACTAAAAAACAGTCATTAGTAGAACGACAAATTCCTCCGAAAATCCACTGCTCTGGAAGCACACGACCTGTATTGGACTTTCTTTTCGAAAAATAATGTTTTGTCTACCTCCACAATTAATCCTGGGCCACCACTTTTTTTGTCTGATTGTTGTTCGAGAACATCTGCCCAAATTTCTCACAAATAGTTATTCCAATCAACAGTTGTGTGACTTGCCATATCCAACTGTTGTTCACACCATTTAATAGAAGTTAAATTCTCACTCCAGCTATAAATAAATCGAACAGCAGTTAAAAAAAGAAAGCCGACTACTCTGAAACCAATTTCCAACGTGTAAGCCTACTTTAGATCTGCATGTTCTAATATTACACCACCACTGAATGCTTTCACATCCAAAGTATAGCAGCATATTATGGCCAAATTACAGATTTTTTCACTCGGCAGAATTCCTTTACTTTAAAGAAATGACACAGCACCTCCTTCATCGAGGTAAATTCCAAATTTTCATATTGTTCAACACCACAAAAACAGATAACCGAGTGACATGAGAATCATGTTGTCAATAATCCAAATAATGAGACGTTATCTGCGGTACTGATGTAGCGCTATGTACAGCTTCGCATATACAGGGTGTATAGGAAAGTCCTTAAACAGGGAAATAACTTTTGAATGCAAAATGCTAGAGTTGTGGAAGTAGTGTATACATAAAGTAAAGTGACTATGTTTTATTAGATGAGACCCATTGCAGCACCCCTAGCGGCGAATTTTGGAAGTTAGCTATCCTATCGCGAGAACCAAGAGAGATAGCGAAAAAAAGTCAATAGCAAACGTGAAGTGTCACCGATTTAGTATGAAATGACGCCCTATATTCACCAAAAACTCCAATAGAAATCCGGAAATGCAGATCTCTCGGTATCCGATCACTAAATACGTCATTCATCGCATGCAGAAGTGCGACATTTATAAGGTGATGCAAATTTACTAATAAAACTAATACATGCACATGTCAGCAAGGTACAATTTGTTATGTACTATATATACAGTGAAGTAGTAGGAAATTCACACAGCAGTAGGACATTATGAAGAAGAAAAACACAAAATAATGTTCTAGAAATACAAAATGTCAGTACTAAAACTTAAGCATTCGCGATGTGTCCACTATCGGCAGCAATATACATCTGTATTTCAGCTAGAACTTCTTGTTGGACGTTCTGCAGCATTTCAGGTATTACGTTACTGCATGCTTGGATAATATAGGGTTGTAGAAATGTACCATACTCGATCAAATGTAAGGCCACACGTCGCACTGATGTCTCACATACTGCAGAGTGGGTGGGCTAGCGCATAGGCCAGGACGTCCACTAGCTGCATGTGCACACCTGTAAGTGTTGGCCTACCTGAACAGGAACGACTTGTAATGCTCCCGGTTTTCCCAGCCGGCGAACGACATTGATGATAGTAGCCGCAGTAGGATGAGAATGATAAGGAAACGTAATGCATATTGGCGTGCTGCCTCTCTTGCCCGACGACCGCATTCCCTGTACAACATAACCATCTCTCAGTACTCCTCGTTGGAATAACTAGCCATGTGTAGACTCGAAGATCCAGTCCACGCACTGTCTGACAAACCTTCACCAACCGCCAATTCATGCTTCCCGATGAGGTATGACGTAGCATTTCCATTTGCATACTTTCATCTATCCTTCACTGTTTTGCAGACAAAATTCGTTTACAGATTTTACGCTTTGCGATGTCATTCGTGACGTATTTATGCCGGTGATCGGATACCGCGAGATCTGCATTTCCGGACTTCTGTTGGAGTTTTTGGTGAGTGTAGGGCATCATTTCATACTAAATTGGTGACGCTCTACACGTTTGCTATTGACTTTTTATCGCTCTCTCTCTTGGTTCTCGCGATAGGATCGCTAACTTCCAAAATTAGCCGCTAGGGGTGCTGCAATCGGTCTCAACAGATAGAACATAGTCACTTTACTATATGTACACACTACTTCCACAACTCTAGCATTTTGCATTCAAAAGTTACTTCCCTGTCTAAGGACTTTCCTATACACCCTGTATACAAATACGCTACCTCCAGAAAAAAATAAAAAAAAATGCAATATTACTGCCATTTTTGCGATACATTTCCTTCATAAACTGTATTTACCAAAAATAAACTCATCACGTCATTCATTGCAGCTAAATTCTAAAAAGAAATGGCCATTCATGTGTCACCATCTAAAGACAATTGTGACATTTACTAATACATTTCTACTGGCGCCCGGCTAATGCGTAAGTATCAGATTTTTCAAGTTGAAAACATATAGAATAATTAATATATACATAATATGTTACATGAAAAAAACAGCTTGATTTATACATATATATATTAAGATATTTGTTAATTTATTTACGTGTTTTTAGTTTTTTCATTCATTTAAATAATATTAAATGATAATGCAATACAATAGATACGCATTTATATTTTAAACTGCATAAAATTTATTATTATAAAATATGATAAACGAAAACATTAAATTTCTTCACTTCAATTAATAAAGACATATTTGGCCTTGAGAAAAAAGAAAACCCAATTATCTGGATTTTCTGTATACCCGGATGGGCTGTGGTCCAAGTTAATCCGGATAATTGGAGTTCTACTCTACTTCCTTTTTCATCACTTGATGTTAATCAATGTCACTAAGTGCACACATTTCAAGAAACATAAAAGTAGCTCATCATTTTGCAAATATGTTATATGACATGTTGAACAGTAAATAATACAAGTGCTATTTTTTTAATGAGGATTTTATGTGAACCTACTTTGTTCTTTTCTCCTGGCTTGAGTCAATGAAGGCTAAGTGCACATAGTTTAAAAAATGACTCAAGAAACATAAAAGTAAGTTGCAAATATATTTTCCATAAAAAAAAGTACTCCATTTTGTTGTTATTTTTTTTTCTACAGCTGCAGCACTATTTTCTTTGCACCCATGATGGTTGCCTGCAGATGTTATGTAAACAAGGAGTGACACACATAACTACTTGAAGAGCTGATAATCGAAAGCTAGCCATCACTTCTACAAAAATTTATCAGCACATAGGTGCTGTATTTTTTCCCATGTAATCATCCTTCAGAAAACTTGAGAATTACATCGCCTGTAAAGGGAATTAACCTACATCTCCTGATTTACATTTGAGCATGCTACTATTACACCAGTCAGGTCAATAAAGTTCCAAACAATTAAAGCTCAACAACCATTTCTCATCCATATACAGGTGCTATCTATACTTCGACTCACCCTAAGATGATACTGCAGTTTAAGGTACAAGAACCTACACACTCACTGAGCCTTCGGGGACAGCCGAGAGTTATGTTCATCCGTGTCACTCCCCACTGTGTCCTGCTGTTAGCAGCTGTCAATCACTTCCCCATCAACTCATTGGCATCCTTGTCTCCCAAACACTGCATATCTATGCATGCTTGTGTTGGTCTAATTTTAAAACTTAATTTCTGAAAACAGATCCTTTTTAGATGTCTGAAATAACTATATATACTTATAAGCAAACAGCTGGGACAATATAAAGTATGATTCAGGGTAATAAATGCGCTGGTTTTCAAGGAAAATGTTCGGAACTACTTTTAGTCACGGCTATAGGTTTCACTTACCTTCCCCCTTCAGTCTCATATTAGGGTGAATCGAAGTATAGGTCATTTATTTCTAATCCCTGAAGAAATAACTTTACACACAGAAATAGATTTAATACAGCACACAGGTGCCGTATTTTGCTTCCCACATAGCTATCCTTCAGAAAAAAATTAAAATTATTTTCATAAAAAACTACATCTGCATTCAGTTGTTTGGAACTTCACTGTCCTGCACAGTGTAACAGAATCATGCTGAAATGTAAATTGGGAAATATAGTTCGATTCCCATTCCTCAGCTATGTAATTTTCAAGTTTTCATGGCTACATGGGAAACAGTAAAAATATTTGTATGTGTCTTTCATGTAATTGCGAAGAATAATTTCTACAGAGAATTCACTTCACACTGATCTAAGTTTTGGGGACCTAGTTACAAAGTAACAAACTATTATTTGAAAATAATTACAATAATTCCAACAACATCTCCAAAGTTTTTACAAAATGATTACACATGACTAACACAAACTTACATTGAAATGCTGATGGGTTATTCCCATGTCAAATCACCCAGAATTTTCACAAGACATCACCCACTAATCTCAAATTTTTGTAAAAATTAGTACGAAGTATTGTACTAGTGAGATATCAAACCTGTTAAAATTTTAGGTCGGTCGGTCCGGTAGATCTTGAGTAATGCCACTTTAAAATTTGGGTAGCTCTGACTTTATTTTTAGTTTTCGCACTATGAGTTTTCACAACTACACTGTAGGACAAAAAAAAAAAAAAAAATTCAAAACTTCACAACCAATAGCCACATAATTTTTTTCTTAAATAATCTGCATGATCCATACATTTTGGAACAACTTGTTTGGGCACATTTTTAAAATAAAAACACTTTTTTTTATTTATTGACAAAAGACATGCAAAAATGAGGCCACATTTTTATGAAACAAAACAATTTTTTTCAAAGTGAGTTCCCATTTCAAATTTGCTAAAAATATTTTCATGTGTGTATTATAACGTAACCTTTCAGCAGGGAAAAAAAATACTTTGGGTAATTCTCAATTTTGGTGAGGAATTTTTTTTCTCCCCAAAATGGCGTGTTTTACGTATGGGACATTCCAACATGTTACCCAGTTTTTTAATTAAGTGGTCGCTTGACCATTTTATACACCTCCCCCCCCCCATAGTTTAACCCTTTCGACGAGTAGCTCAAGACAATTTTTATTTTATTTTTATCTGCCACCATCTTAGATATAGCTTCATTTTTCTTTTCTGCAGCATGCCAATTTTTTAATTAAGTGGTTGCGTGACCATTTTATACACCTCCCCCCTAGTCCATAGCTTAACCCTATCGATGAGTAGCTCAAAACAATGTTGTTTTTTTTATCTGCTACCATCTTGGATCTTGGATATAGGTTCATTTTTTTTTCTGCGGCCAACCTAATTTTTTTTGTATCAATAATAAAATGCTTGCCAAAATAGGGCCAATGGTTTTGAAAAAAGGCAATTGGTTTTCTCTTATTGCAGATCGAAAGTTTTGGTTTTCACTACTTTAATAGGACATTTTCAGCTTACAAAAAATGTATAGAAATGATAAAAAATATTTTTTTTAACTTCGAAATCTGCAATACTCGTAAGAATAATCACCATTTTTCATGGACTGTTAAAGGTGACCGGGAATTCAAACCCCAAGTTGGGAATTTTAGTGTAATAACTATGGCTAGTAGAGTTTTCAGCTATGGAGAACTTAAGTCTGGAAGAACACTCACACACACATAGTATATATATATGCTTTAGGACACCAGCAGCAAATAAAATAATTTATTTTGGATCTTCAGATTTTTCTTAAGTACATAAACTCAACAAGGAGAAATGTTTTACTTTCACATTAAATGTGCAATCAAATAAAAGTAATTTAACCTGTTGAATGTAAAGTTGTAATAAGGTACAGGAATTTTCTTCTTTAGTTTTTCATCCTGTGCACATGCGTAAGTACTTTTATGATGAAAAAAAAAAAAAGCCAACCTAATTTTTTTTGTATCAATAATAAAATGCTTGCCATAGTTACTAAGGAATGTTGAGCCCCCCCCCCCTCAAAAAAATCATTCCTCCTTACAGAACTTCAAAATAAAATTCTATCCTCACTTGCTATCTCTATTTTTGCCTCCTAAAATTTCTAGTCATTGTGGATGTTTCTACTTCCTTCAGTTTAGAAAAATGGTTGTGCATTACCCACAGACTGAGAAATATTGAGTATTTCACTGATGACTGTTCTGCACAATATAAAAACTGCAAGAATTTTCTGAACTTGTGCTACTATGAACAGGACTTTAGATTGGTAGGGAAGTGGTCTTTTTTTGCAACAAGCCATGGCAAGTTACCATGTGATGGTATTGGTGCAGTTGTGAAAAGACAAACAACAAAAGCCAGTCTGCAGTGACCTTTAGCTCAACAAATAACATCTTCTGCAACAATGTATAACTTCTCCAAAGATAATATAAAAGAAATAACATTTTTCTTTGTGTGTGCAGAAAATATGAACAAAATACGTAATCAGCCAAGTTCCTGTTTTTAGAAAGTAAAAACTCTTCCTGGTACATGCACAATGCATCACTTTACACCACTTCCAAATTTCAGAATTGGTGCTAAGAGATTAAGTTCTGATAAATATTACAGCATTATTTCTAAAATCAGTGTAACTAATTTTCAAAATGAGTTAGTTACATGCTAACTGCTACGTAGCATGCGTATACGATTCCTGTTGGTATGTGGGATTTGTCGGAAAGATTAACTATGATGAAGGTGATGTGACTGTTTGATTCATGCACCCACATGTGCCTTCATCTTGTTATTGGCCTAATAATGATTGTTGTGAAGTACCTCTGACACACATATTATGTTTGATTGAGGTAAACACTGCAACAGGAAGAACATACAGCCTATCCAAACAGGCTGAAGACCTGGTTCCATCAAAGATAGCATAGGTGGCCCTGTTGATTGCATTTTTTTTTTTTTTTTTTGCAATTGTCGATTATTTTTAAGTATGGCAACGGTAAAAAAACTTTGGTGATTTGACTGGAGATTGTAAGCACAGTTTTGCAGGCTAGCGTTTTGATCAGTTACAAATTAAAATTGGTCAAAATATTAAATTCCAACAGTAACAAATATAATGAGCTACAAGCACACTCACAGAAATAAGGCTATACATCTCAAGTGTTGCTGCTAAAGTTTGTGAATTGCAAACTGTACAATATGCTCTGGTATATATATATATATATATATATATATATATATATATATATATATTCTATAAAGAAGATACCTAAGCAAAAAAATACATATATAATTTTACTCACACCTAATACAACATAGAAAAGGTTATGTATCTACCTGTGTGAGTAAAAGGAGAAAAGATAAAAAAATAAAATAAAACAACTGAATGTAGAAGGTGTCGAGAATACTGAGCCTTGGCTTTATCAAGGACCAGCAAAAACTCTGCATTTTCTCACTTCCACAAAGACCTAGTTGGAAATGGGTTTCTGCAAGGCCATAGATGCAAGTAACATTCCCACCTAAAATAGTTTAAAAAATATATATATAAGTCATGTCCTCCGTAGAGTAGCATGACCTAGCACTAGTTAACAATTTCGCTTGCATCCATTAACCTTCATGGCCCGACCCATGCTCTTCATCTGTTACTATTAAACAGAGAGAAGAAGATTAAAGAGAACTCAAGCTGTGAGAGTGACATAATAAATAGAAATGATTTTCAGCTATAACGAAATTCCAAGTTCGTTTGAGAGAGAATTTAAACCTGAAAAACAATGCAAAAGAAATCCAAATTTTACATTGCAATTAAAAAAGGAAATGTTAATTTATAACGAACAGATTTTTGAAAGAAAACTTGAGTCTAAAACCCCTACTCTACAACTTATGACAGTATATATATATATTTTTTTTAATTTACCCTATGTATAAATTGTACATATAATATTTGGTAGTTAAAGGTATTTAAATATAATTGCATAAGACTTAAAAAGTATTTTGAAAACAGAAATAAACAGAAATATTCACCAGTTTCTGTGCAGTTCCAAGTGCTTAAATGTTACCATTTTTCACAAATATTTCAGAGCCTGCAAGTTCTAAACCAGTTTGAACCATAAAATAAAACTCACAGGTTTACCAGTAGAGGTATCCTTGGTGGAAAACAAAAAAGAAAAATTTATCTGGTCCCTCTTTTGAGATGTAGGGGAAGTGGTTGTACCTTGGGTCAGCCTGTTATTCTCTTTTTTGACAACAGGTGGCAGGCCAAAAATGCATCTTATTTCTTCAGTTTACCACTTGGGGCACGTAGGTTTGTTTTGTGCTTTTAACTTATGTGCATGCTGAGCAAAGACACAACAACGGTTTTTCCCATCCAAAAGTAAATTTTTTTGTGTTCACGCTTTTTGTTTCAGTGAAAAGAGTTTTTACAAGCCAGCTAAAGTAAAACAGCAGATAAGCAGTACATTTTTTGTTGTTTATTTATGCAATATCTATCTCTTGAAAAGTTAACTTTTAAACCCAGTAGCCATTTTTTTTTATCCTTTCAGTACTTGATGTTGTACCTTGGGTCACTAAACTGTGTTGTACCTTGGGTCATTCAACTGAACAAATTTTAAAATACAAAAATGTTTGAATTGTTAATATTCATTCGAAAATCATAATATAGGCTATACTTAATACTTTTAAGTCACAGTTGACCCTTTCCATCTCAATTCAGGCAGGGGGTGTCAGTTGACCACCTCCAATTTTTTTTTTTTAATTATGGTAGCTACTCCAATAGAGGTATAAAAGTACTGCAAAAAGATTTTTTATAAAAAAAATTTTTTGGTTGAGCTACAGCATTTTGAAAATAGGCAAAAAAATACACTCATGATGAAAATAATGAGAAACACCAAATTTTTAAATGTACACTGCTCCTGTACTACATGTATAACAGGTAGAGACTTTTTTTTTTTTTCTTTTGAAGCTATTGATGAATTGGTTTTTCTTTATGTTCACAGAAATCGACCAAGTAATGTTGCTAGACGGCAAAAAAAAGTCTATACTTATTACAAAAAAATTTAATTTTCCACAAATTTAGGATTTTTTTTTTTAAAGAAAAAGATTTATCAGGTGGGTAAGTGTGCCAACCTGCACTCCTACTAAAGTTGTCTTAGCAGTAATTTTATTTTTATCCTGTGATGCATGCAACTCATAAAATAAATTTTTAAAATATATAAAATTTCAAAAAAACAACATTTTTGAATTGCGATATCTCAAAAACCCCATTTTTTTTAATTCTGAAATTTTGTCCAAATAATGCCCTAATAGCAAGTAGTTAACTGGAGGAATCAGATTACTGGATTTTTGCCTTGACAATTTTCAACAAATTTTTGAAAATGCACTTCTCTTCTGCTCGAACCTCAAGGTTGGGTTGTTATTAAAAAAAAAAAAACTTTGAAAGATATTTCTGGAAAAGTTTACCTCAGTATATATTCCAAATTACAGTGCCAATCTATATTTTAAACTCATTTTTATGATTTTTAATAATTGTCACCTATGTACATGTTTAATTTTTTTTTTAAATCCTTAGTCTATACACTTACAATACATTATCTCAGTTGCAGTTAAGATTCAATTTCTATTTACATAAAAACAAAAGCCTAAAAAAATATATATATATGAGTTTACCATCATAACTACAAATTATTCAAACTGAGAAAAGCTGCTGGATTTTTTTGATTTCCTTCTCATCAAAGGTATAAAGTCGTGTAGAACATCCAACAGGAGTTGGGACATTCACCTTTAGAAGCACATTGTTTAAGGGCACTGGACACTTGTCTGTTTTCTTGCCACATTCTTCTGTCCACCAAAAACCTCTGGCTGGTTCACGAGGGTGCATGAAAGATACTGTTATGTTCTCGAATTCTTCAGACATGTTTGTAATCTATCCCATCCATCCACCAGTTATCGTCATAAATGCATCCTATAAATTCTCCTATTTGAAAATCATTCACAGAAAATGGGTTCTTTTTGTTGGCTTTAAAATTGCACTGCTTTATGTGGGTGCCGGACTGTTCTGGCCATTGATGGTTTATTTCCTTGTACTAACCAGGAATGCTGTGACTGTATTCCAACAACAGATTTTACTGTATCTCACTCTTCTACTTTGCTGGTTCGATAGAATTGAACTTCATAAGTTGTGAGGAGTAGAAGTTTAGTCTTTGGGATCAAGAGGGAGACAGTTTCAACAAATGAAGGTGCATCTCTTATAGCTAGTGAAGCTTCTTTCTGTAAGTTAAAGTGAGTAGCAAAATGTTTGCACAGGCCACTCACACCATCACACGCACTCTTGCATTGGCCTGTGGCTGAGAAGATCCACTTCCTTGTTACATTTGGGTCCCCCTTCATAAGTTGATAGAACTGATATTTGTTTTTAAAGTGCCTGGCTGCTCCATCTGAGATGTAAACAATTGTTTTAAATTCTTCCAAAGGACAAGTTTTAGCAATTTCACTTTTTATGAGCAGAATGGCACACAGAGCATGTGTGCCATTCTGCTGTGTCATGGCTTATATCATTGCATGCTACCACAAAAGACTGATCTCATTTGGAAAGTACACAATGCACTTTATCAGGTAGAATTACAGATCACTTCTCAGCAAAATCAAAGTGTAACACCAATACTGGACTATGTGTTGCAGACTGTTTAACCTCTGCTATCCCATCACTCTGGATCTGCTCATAATAAATTATGGAAGAGTTTCTTTCCTCTCAATATCCCCCACCTTCAGTAGCTCTTATTTTCATTGACTCTCCCAATGACTCTCAAGCAGCCTTAATAGGTGTTTCACAGTACTCCATAAAAATTGCACTGGGCAGTACCATTTTCAGTGCCACAGCTTTGGAAAATCTAACTTTGAAATCATATCAGCTGCAGTTTAGTCCAAAAATTACTGCAAATTGCAGTTTACCCATGAGTCAAATATTGCCTAAGTTTCATAAAATCATTCACCACCATTTTCACTGTTCAATATGAAAGAGATGCCGTGCTACTAAATCACAATATAAAATAATAACACACTGTCTAAGCACGATTTATTATAAAAAACGAAGACTATTGACAGATTAAAACCATTAGCACTTTTGGAGTGCCATTTACTCCATCATCAGATGTTCCAGGCAGCTATCACGGATAGCTGTATATCATCATCATCATTGTCAACCATTATCAATCCACTGCTGGACGAAGGTCTCCCCAAGTTTCCTCCACAACGGTCTGTCTTGTGCCAGTCTCCTCCATGTCACTCCCGCATATTTACGAATTTCATCCACCCATCTCCCATGTGGTCTTTTTCTGGGTCTTTTCCTGTCCCTTGGAATCCAATCTAAAATTTCGGCTGTCCATCTATGGTCTGTCCTTCTGGCAGTATGTCCAGCCCATTGCCATTTCAGGGATTTAACTCTGATCATGATGTCTTCCACTCTCGTCATTTTTCGGATCCACGAGTTCCTCTTCTTATCTCTCCTGGTTATACCAAGCATGCACCTCTCCATGCTTCTTTGAGTTGTCTGCAGCTTTTGTATGTCTCTTTTAGTTAAGGTCCACGTCTCTGCACCATACGTAAGCACTGGAAGGATGCATTGATCAAACACTTTTCTTTTAAGACATAATGGCATATTGCTCTTGAAAATTATGCTGTTTCTTCCAAAAGCTCTCCAGGCAAGTTTTGTACGCCGATTAATTTCTTCATCAATGTGACCCTCACTTGATATCTGCTGTCCAAGATAAACATACGTATCTGTTATCTCCAGTTTTTCTCCATCAATCGATAAATCTTCATTTCTTGTAAAAGCATTGAACATCACTTTTGTCTTCTGAAAGTTCATTTTTAATCCCACTTCTTTACTCTTGTCAGCAAGTTCCTGGATCATACTCTGCAGCTCTGATGGGGTAGTTGCAAAAATGACTACGTCATCAGCAAAACGAAGGTGGGTTAGATAATCTCCATTAATCTTTATCCCTTTGTTTTCCCAGTTCAGTGATTGAAAGACATTTTCCAATGTGGCATTAAAGAGCTTCGGAGATATGGTGTCACCTTGTCTCACTCCCTTTCCAATTTTTATGTGTGTTGTATTTTCAAACAGCCGAATCTTTGCACTTGCATTTTCATAGATGTTATTAATAATATTAATGTATGCATCTTCAATACCGCAGGATTTCAGAGCCGTGGTAACTGCTGATGGTTTCACCGAATCAAAGGCTTTTTCATAATCGATAAAAGCCATGCACAATGGAAGTTCATATTCCCTCGCTCTTTCAATCAGTTCTCTCAGTACGTGGATATGATCTATTGTGCTGTAGCCACTCCTGAATCCAGCTTGTTCTCTCGGTTGAGCCATGTCCAGTGTTACCTTCAAGCGGTGTGAAAGAACTTTAGTGAAGATTTTATAAACCACTGATAGGAGGCTGATAGGTCTGTAGTTCCTGAGATCCTCAATGTCACCTTTTTTATGTAGCAGGATCATTGTAGCATTGTTCCAATCCTCAGGAATCTTCCTTCATTAAGGCATCGAGTGAAAATTTGGGCGAGTACTGTTTCAATTTCTCCACTTGCTTCTTGTATGATGTCTATAGTAATTCCATCTTTTCCTGGAGCTTTCCCTCGCTTCATGTTCTTGATTGCATGAGCAACTTCTGCTGGGAGGACTGGAAGAACTCTGGTACCTTTCATGATGTCTGGAGTACATGTATCATCCCTTTCATATAATTTGGAGTAGAAATCATTCACTCTTGTCAAAATTTCGCCTCTATTTCTTGTTATAGAACCATCTTCTTTTCTCAGAGCCATAATCTGTTTTCTTCCCTTACTGAGATGTCCCTTTGCTATCTTAAGGCTTTGGTTGTTTTCAATTGCTTTCCTCACTAGCTCACAGTTGAATTTCCTTACGTCTTCAGTGATACTTTTTCGTGTTGTCTTGCATAGCTCTATATATTCCACTTTGGAAGTCACATCTACTTTAGTTGTCCTCATCTCTCTTCTTTTTTGCATCAACATTTTGGTTTTTCCTGATAATTTGTTCACATGCAACTTGTTCTTAGACCCAGCTAATTTTGTTGCTGTTTCCATTAGAGCTTTGGTTACTTTTCTGTTAACTTCCGAAATATCCACTTCTTCCGATGTTAGGCCTTCTAAAGCAGAGAATCTGTTCTTCAGTTCCAACTTGAAAGTATTATGGTGTTTTTTAAGGTTGGTTATGTCAATACATTTTGTTTGTCTTATGAGCTTGCCACGTTCCAGTTTAGTGTTGAGGTGCATCTTACATCTCACCAATCTATGGTCACTACCTGTGTTGAACTTGTTCAGCACACTGCAGTCTTCGATGACGAATTTTTTGTTACACATAATAAAATCAATTTCACTTGTCGTCCCAATTGGATGTCTCCATGTCCATTTCCTGTGTGGCTTTTCTTGAAAAAGGAGTTCAAGATGAAAAATCCTTCTGCCTCTGCAAACTCAACGAGAGTATTTCCACGCTGGTTTCTGTTGCCGTGACCGAATTTACCTACTGAAGTTTCATTCTGTTGCCGTTGCCCTATTTTTGCATTGAAATCTCCCATAATTATCTTCAAGTGCTGCTTACCTTTATTATTTAGATGACGAATTTCCTCATAAAATTCTTCAATTTCTTCTTCAGGATGACTTGTGGTGGGTGCATAAGTTTGAATAATCTGAGCCTGGTATCTTCTCGATAGTTGGATAACGAGTCGTGCAGCTCTGTCAGAGGAACTTTCAACTTCTACCACTTTATCCTTCAGTTTCTTGTTTATTATAAATCCAACACCACTAGTTCTGCCAGTATCTGTCCCACGATAATAGAAGAGATGTCCACTTTTCAGTTCAATGAGATCTTCTCCTTTTCTCCTTACCTCACTTAGCCCGACGATGTCCCACTTGATCCTTTGTAGTTCCTCTTCCAATTCAAGAAGCCTTGAATCAGAAGATAGGGAGCGTCCGTTATAGGTAGCCAAGGTCAGCATCAAATGGCAGCCTAGTCCGGTCCTCCGGGGATTCTTAGCACCCTCTGCCTTCATGTCGCACTGGCCGCTGCCTTGGCCAGGTATATTCCAGCTGCCGGAGACTGAGGGCCAAGATTTAAGTTGTAGAGTCATTTTGGAGGTGTTTGGCCATAACTCACCACGCTGGCCAAGCGGGTTGGTGAGTGTGGGATAGCATTTCCTCTGATCCCGATGGTATAGTTATGCCGCTATTGGCGGTCGTCAGAGCCCCTTTAGTGGGAACAGGATGCACCACGAGAAGGCGGGGTTGACATTTGTCAAGGAGAGGCTGTGATGTTACGCATCACCTGACCTTACATCCCTGTATATATACACTGGCCATGTGTGACATCACAAAGCCAGCTACTTGTTATTCATATATCACAAAACGATATAACATACACAGTAGTTGCCACAGATTAAGTGAGATTCTTGCGAATTATATTAAAGTTCAATGACTTCACAATCGGTGTCCAACTTTCATGGAGGTCCACTGGGTAATAATCATTACAATATTTTTTGTCCAACGCTTTAATAAATACACTCTCGGCTATCAGCAAGGTACTGACAGAAGAGGGTGTCAAGAGTACACGAGCATTGTGCACCAATCCGGAAAATAAGTCCCATTATTAACATTTCTTGCAAGAGAAGTATTTTGAAGGTGTGCTTTAACACTATATTTATGTTCCATTAATCTCAAATTCAAATGTCTCCTTGTGGAACCTACGTAGTTACAAACGTGCTAACTTACATTTACGAGTAAACCGAACCGAAAGTGGTCTTCACTGTTGGATAACCAATATAAAGAGGAACAAGTTCAGCTCCAATTGCTTAAAAACAATCAAAATTTAGCAATTTTATCTGCTGACAAATCAAATCAGATAGTGATCGTGAATAATTACCAGTATAACCACAAAATGAAAGACGTCATTGATTCTATACCACATAGGGTTATTGTTAGAGATCCTTCTAAGGCAGTTGTTGCCGCCTTGTGTAGATTTCCTGATAGTTTTCAAAAAGCTTTTACTCCCCCCCCCCGGCTACCGTGTGCCTGATATATATTTTTTTTTTGGATGGATAAAACTACATAAAGATGGGTACCCACTTCGCCCACTGGTGTCCAAATTGGTAGTGGATTCGTCTCATTCCATTCGGAGCTCCACTAGGGCTATTGAAAGGCTTAAAATGTTTCAGCCACATGGTAAGCCTTTTATTTTGGCGTCCCTTGATGTAGTTTTCTTGTACCCTAACGTACCTGTGGAGTCCACCCATCAAATTATTGAGGCTCTTCTCGCTGATTCTTGTGTCCCTCCTAATGAAATTTCGGCAATTATGAACGCTCTTCGGCTTGTCATACAACCTTCATATTTTAAATTTCAGGGGTGTATTTATCAACAGTTGGAGGGCTCACCTATGGGCTCTCCACTGTCTTGTATCCTTGCAGAAATTGTTACATAATTTATTGAAAATAAGGTTCTATTGGAATTCCCTTACACCCCCAGCTTATATTTAAGGTATGTCGATGATATCCTGGTCATTTGGCCTCATGCACAGGACTTACTGATTCAATTCGTCGACACGCTTTCTTCTATTCTTCCCACCAGGGCAAAATGTCATCTTTTTTGCTCACTAGCAAATTTTGCTAGTGACCAAATAGTTTGCTAGCAAAACATTTGCATGACTAGCAAGTAAAACTAAATCACATCGTAACTTATTTTCTAATAAAGTTACACAAAAATTTAAATATGTGTATAAATATTTTGACTTACCTTTTTGAATAATGAATAGAATCTTAGATAAGTTTAGTGACTATCTTTATTATTACTTTCTAACAAATTCTCATACCACATGAATATATTTCACTGACATTCTAATTCAGATTTCTTCCCGTACGGTTTACGCTCAGGGTGTCTGACTTTGTCATCATACCACTTTATAACTGCTGACCGTGGATTAAAAATCTCTTCTTGTGGCCCTTCTATTTCAATTGTCATCAGAGCATTTAAAGTTTCAACAGACAAATTGTTCCTCCAATCCCCTTGTATTCTTTTAAAAAAACTGAATCCCACCTCACAACATGCAGTACTAAGTGGAAGTATCGCACAAATTTCTGCTAAACTACTACACACTTCATATCTGCCAACTACCACACAACGCCGTAGTTTCTACGGAATTAGTTGTCTGACTACGGAACTCACTATCAAAACTACGGATTCTACAAATTTTCATTTTGTTTCAAATTTTTCTTTTGCTATTATTTTTATGATATACACGAGATTCTTACATGGATTCGCAGAATACCGCTTTTTTTTTTTTGTCATCAGTTAGATCATTCTGAAGATCGATATTTGGGAGAGGGGGGGGGCGTTTTCCATCTGGAGACGAAATTTCGAGCTTCAAAACTTTCGAACACAGTAGTGAAACGGAGTAAGAAAATTTTGCCGTAATCGAAAATTTTTCTCCCAATGTTGTCTTTGTGTCCGCTTTTCTTGTTAAATATCATTTTATTGCATAAATGTTTGCATTGTAGCTAGAAACTGTGGAGAACAATTTGCAAAAACGGAAGTTGGCTGCTGCAAAATTTTTCTGTAATCTTCAGGCATGAGATTCTTCCCCGAATTCAAGGAATTCCGGCTTTTTCGTTATTATTGGAATTCCGTCTTTACGAAACTAGAAAACGAAAGGTCGACGGAATTCGGATTTTTTCCGTAATCATAATTTTTTTTTTTTTCTCACGATGTTGCCTCTGTCACGTAATATTGCTCATTAACATTTTACTGGATAAATATCTGTATTTCAGCTTGAAAATACAAGGAAAATTTCCCAAACCAGAAGTCAGACGAAGCAAAAGTTTCTGCCGTAATCGTTTACCCCCTCCTTGAACACGTTTCGTAAAAAAGTGTCTATCTATGCCACGCAATAAGGCTAGTTACTATGGATAAGACTTTTGCCAGTGTTGGCAGGCTATTTTCAAGTAACATCTTGGTTTGCTTCTTTCGGTTTTGTCTACCATCCGAATAAGTGGAATTATTCTTGCTTATTCGTCACTGATCATTAGAGCGCAGTATTTGATGTATGCACGACTATCAAGACTTGTGGAAGTATGCGATCACTTGGCTTAGGGTACGACAGGAGTTGAGGACAAAGTTCGTGGGGCAAAAGAAGGGAGGGTGGCAGAGCAGGTGGTCAAACAACCGATCCATTCCAGAGCTCTGGGTTGCCACAGCAACCATTGCCGACGTCACGTTCAGTTTCTGTAATAGACCAATGAGGGCACGATGGAGAGGAGTTTCAATGCACTTCTACGACAGTTTGGAAGGGATGAAAGATATGGGGATGATGGGTATTAAGTGTCGAAAGGAAATTGGCGAAAGAGAATCGCTGATCGTCGCTGTTTTAACAAGTGATAATAGAAACTGTTATGTAAACTTCGTGGATTAATAATGATTTTTGGTTACTTTAAATAAAGAAATTACCTTACTAGCAATATTTGCTACTGCGATTCTTTTTCACTAGCAAATTTGATTTTTCACTAGCTATTTGCTAGTTGCCAAGCGGTGAAATCGCGCCCAGCTTCCCACTAACAAGTTCACAGTAGAACTAGAATATAATCATATTTTACTGTTCTTAGATATTAGTAGGGATGTAAGGTCAGGTGATGCGTAACATCACAGCCTCTCCTTGACAAATGTCAACCCCGCCTTCTCGTGGTGCATCCTGTTCCCACTAAAGGGGCTCTGACGACCGCCAATAGCGGTATAACTATACCATCGGGATTAGAGGAAATGCTATCTCACACTCACCAACCCGCTTGGCCAGCGTGGTGAGTTATGGCCAAACCCCTCCAAAATGATTCCACAACTTAAATCTTGGCCCTCAGTCTCCGGCAGCTGGAATGTACCTGGCCAAGGCAGCGGCCAGAGCGACATGAAGGCAGAGGGTGCTAAGAATCCCCGGAGGACCAGACTAGGCTGCCATCTGATGCTGACCTTGGCTACGTACAATGGACGCTCCCTATCTTCTGATTCAAGGCTTCTTGAATTGGAAGAGGAACTACAAAGGATCAAGTGGGACATCGTGGGGCTAAGTGAGGTAAGAAGAAAAGGAGAAGATCTCATCGAACTGAAAAGTGGACATCTCTTCTACTATCGTGGGACAGATACTGGCAGAACTAGTGGTGTTAGATTTATAATAAACAAGAAACTGAAGGATAAAGTTGTAGAAGTTGAAAGTTCCTCTGACAGAGCTGCACGACTTGTTATCCAACTCTTGAAAAGATACCAGGCTCAGATTATTCAAACTTATGCACCCACCACAAGTCATCCTGAAGAAGAAATTGAAGAATTTTATGAGGAAATTTGTCATCTAAATAATAAAGGTAAGCAGCACTTGAAAATAATTATGGGAGATTTCAATGCAAAAATAGGGCAACGGCAACAGAATGAAACTTCAGTAGGTAAATTCGGTCACGGCAACAGAAACCAGTGTGGAAATACTCTCGTTGAGTTTGCAGAGGCAGAAGGGTTTTTCATCTTGAACTCCTTCTTCAAGAAAAAGCCACACAGGAAATGGACATGGAGACATCCAAATAGGACGACAAGTGAAATTGATTTTATTATGTGTAACAAAAAATTCGTCATAGAAGACTGCAGTGTGCTAAACAAGTTCAACACAGGTAGTGACCATAGATTGGTGAGATGTAAGATGCACCTCAACACTAAACTTGAATGTGGCAAGCTCATAAGACAAACAAAATCTATTGACATAACCAACCTTAAAAAACACCATAATACCTTCAAGTTGGAACTGAAGAACAGGTTCTCTGCTTTAGAAGGCCTAACATCGGAAGAAGTGGACATCTCTGAAGTTAACAGAAAAGTAACCAAAGCTCTTATGGAAACAGCAACAAAATTAGCTGGGTCTAAGAACAAGTTGCATGTAAATAAATTATCAGGAAAAACGAAAATGTTGATGCAAAAAAAAGAAGAGAGATGAGGACAACTAAAGAAGATGTGACTTCCAAAGTGGAATATATAGAGCTATGCAAGACAGTAAGAAAAAGTATCACTGAAGACGTAAGAAAATTCAACTGTGAACTAGTGAGGAAAGCAATTGAAAACAACCAAAGCCTAAAGATAGCAAAGGGACATCTCAGTAAGGGAAGAAAACAGATTATGGCACTGAGAAAAGAAGATGGTTCTGTAACAAGAAATAGAGGCGAAATTTTGACAAGAGTGAAAGATTTCTACTCCAAATTATATGAAAGGGATGATACATGCACTCCAGACATCATGAAAGATACCAGTACCAGAGTTCCTCCAGTCCTTCCAGCAGAAGTTGCACATGCGATCAAGAACATGAAGCGGGGAAAAGCTCGAGGAGAAGATGGAATTACTGTAGACATCATACAAGAAGCAAGTGGAGAAATCGAAACAGTATTCACCCAAATTTTCACTCGATGCCTTAATGAAGGAAAGATTCCTGAGGATTGGAACACCGCTACAATGATCCTGCTACATAAGAAAGGTGACATTGAGGATCTCGGAAACTACAGACCTGTCAGCCTCCTATCAGTAGTTTATAAAATCTTCACTAAAGTTCTTTCACACCGCTTGAAGGTAACACTGGACATGGCTCAACCGAGAGAACAAGCTGGATTCAGGAGTGGCTACAGCACAATAGATCATATCCACGTGCTGAGAGAACTAATTGAAAGAGCAAGGGAATATGAACTTCCATTGTGCATGGATTTTATCGATTATGAAAAAGCCTTTGATTCGATGAAACCATCAGCTGTTACAATGGCTCTGAAAACCTGCGGTATTGAAGATGCATACATTAATATTATTAATAGCATCTATGGAAATGCAAGTGCAAAGATTCGGCTGTTTGAAAATACAACACACATAAAAATTGGAAAGGGAGTGAGACAAGGTGACACCATATCTCCGAAGCTCTTTAATGCCACATTGGAGGATGTTTTTCAGTCGCTGAGCTGGGAAAACAAGGGGATAAAGATTAATGGAGATTATCTAACCCACCTACGTTTTGCTGATGACGTAGACATTTTTGCAAATACCATATCAGAGCTGCAGAGTATGATCCAGGAACTTGCTGACAAGAGTAAAGAAGTGGGATTAAAAATGAACTTTCAGAAGACAAAAGTGATGTTCAATGCTTTTACAAGAAATGAAGATTTATCTATTGATGGAGAAAAGCTGGAGATAACAGACACGTACGTTTATCTTGGACAGCAGATATCAAGTGAGGGTCACATTGATGAAGAAATTAATCGGCGTACAAAACTTGCCTGGGGAGCTTTTGGAAGAAACAGCATAATTTTCAAGAGCAATATGCCATTATGTCTTAAAAGAAAAGTGTTTGATCAATGCATCCTTCCAGTGCTTACGTATGGTGCAGAGACGTGGACCTTAACTAAAAGAGACATACAAAGGCTGCAGACAACTCAAAGTAGCATGGAGAGGTGCATACTTGGTGTAACCAGGAGAGATAAGAAGAGGAACTCGTGGATCCAAAAAATGACAAGAGTGGAAGACATCATGATCAGAGTTAAATCCCTGAAATGGCAATGGGCTGGACATACTGCCAGAAGGACAGATCATCGATGGACAGCCGAAATTTTAGATTGGATTCCAAGGGACAGGAAAAGACCCAGAAGAAGACCACATGGGAGATGGGTGGATGAAATTCGAAAGTATGCAGGGGTGACATGAAGGAGACTGGCACAAGACAGACCGTTGTGGAGGAAACTTGGGGAGACCTTCGTCCAGCAGTGGATTGATAATGGTTGACAATGATGATGATGATGAGATATTAGTATCTTACATGATCCAACTACTCATGAATTATCATTTCCAGTGTATCGTAAACCATCTTATGTTTGTTCCATTATTCCATACAGTTCAAACCACCCTTTTGTGAAGAAGACGTCAGCCATCGACTTTTATTTCAGACGAGCATATACTCACCCCTCTACACACTCAGCTTTGCATAGTGTTATCGATAGAATTTTTGAAATGACTAAAAAATTTGGATATCCCAATTACATTACTCGTAAGATCTATGCAAGAGTTTTGGCACAGCGATCCACTACATTAGTAGGGATTAATGAGAGTAATCCGAGGTTTATTGGGTCATTAGAGTTTTTACCCGGAATAACAAATTTTCTGTCACGTGTGTGTTCCAAATATGAATTACAATTTGGTGTCAAGTGCAAGGATTTATTTGCACAACTCAGGCGTGACAGATAAACCGGACATATTACGACGTTGGGGAGTATATAATGTTCCTCTCTTGGACCCTGTTACTAAACAGCACGTTTGTAACTACGTAGGTTCCACAAAGAGACATTTGAATTTGAGATTAATGGAACATAAATATAGTGTCAAAGCACACCTTCAAAATACTTCTCTTGCAAGAAATGTTAATGGGACTTATTTTCTGGATTGGTGCAATGCTCGTATACTCTTGACACCCTCTTCTGTCAGTACCTTGCTGATAGCCGAGAGTGTATTTATTAAAGCGTTGGACAAAAACTATTGTAATGATTATTACCCAGTGGACCTCCATGAAAGTTGGACACCGATTGTGAAGTCATTGAACTTTAATATAATTCGCAAGAATCTCACTTAATCTGTGGCAACTACTGTGTATGTTATATCGTTTTGTGATATATGAATAACAAGTAGCTGGCTTTGTGATGTCACACATGGCCTGTGTATATATACAGCTATCCGTGATAGCTGCCTGGAACATCTGATGATGGAGTGAACGGCACTCCGAAAGTGCTAATGGTTTTAATCTGTAAATAGTTTCCGTTTTTTATAATAAATCGTGCTTAGACGGTGTGTTATTTTATATTGTGATTTTCACTGTTACTAATTTTTTCTCGCCATCTTTGGATTTAGTCACATTTGGCGACTTGGTGAATGCTGAGTGTGAGCCCTGCGGGGAATTGTGTTCTTCTGCTATTAAAAGTTTACTAAGTTGTTTACATTTCTCGTTTTTTTACTGAATTCAAAAATTTGAAAAAAAAAGTGCTATTTTTCAAAAATTGGAAAAAAAAAAAGATTCAATTTACTTTCGATACTGGAGGTTATTTATTTATTTATTTATTTTTTTTTTTTTTACGTGCATTAATGCATTTGCATTTTTGAACTTCCCTTTTTGTTGGTAAAGTTCGATTAACACTTACCGCACGTGGGGCTTGGCTTTCAATTCTTATTTGCGTTATGTGGATGCGGCATGGGGTTTTTTCATTTAGTCGCGGGTCCACTTCATTTTTTTCCCCGTTGGTATTTATCTGGCCTCCTCACTAAATGAGTTTTTTTCCTTTGCTGCCTCCTCATTTACTTCAATAATTTTTTATAACCCGAGTACTTTCGGTAATACTCCATTACCGTCATCGAGGGGACGTATTGCTCCAACTAGCACGGACCGTGTCAGCTGGGCATTTCGGTGGTTCTCGCGGGCTGCTTCTGTCATCGGCTATCGCTTCTTCTTGGGCGTTGTGGCGCCATCTCTTGTTGGTCACTGATCTAATTTTTCGAACTTTTTCATTTTTTTGCTCAATTTTAATTAAATTCCTCCAGCTGTTTCTCAAAATATTAGGGTCATTGTGGTTGCAAGAAATTGAAAAAAAAAGTGTCATAGAAATTGAAAAAAAAAGTGTCATTTTCAAAAATATGTAAGAAAATTTCAAGGCAAAAATCCAGTAACCTGACTTCCCAGTAAACTACCTACCATTAGGACAAAATTTCAGAATTTTTAAAAATGGGGATTTTGAGATATTGCACTTCAAAAATGTAATTTTTTTTAATTTTGTATATTTTAAAAATTAATTTTATGAGTTACAAGCATCACAGGATAAAAATAAAAGTACTGCTATGACAACCCTAGTAGGGCTGCAGGTTGGCACACTTACCCACCTGATAAGTCTTTTTTTTTTTTTTTTTAATCCTAAATTTGTGGAAAATTAAATTTTTTTGTAATAAATTATATAATTTTTTTTTCCATCTGGCAAAATTCGTTTGACCAATTTCTGTGAATTTGAAAAAAGGCCAATTCAATAGCTTCAAAAAAAAAAAAAAAAAAAAAATCGAGTCTCAACTTGTTATAGTTTAGGAGTAGTGTGCACTTAAAAATTTGGCGTTTCACATGATTTTCGCCATCAGTGTATTTTTTGCCTATTTTCAAAATGCTATAGCTAGCTAGACAAAAAATTTTTTTATTAAAAATCTTTTTGCAGTACTTTGTACCTCTATTAGGAGTGCTAGCATAATTTTTTCAAAAAAATTGGAGGTCATCAACTGACACATGTTGGTCACACCTGCCTGAATTGAGATGGAAATGGTCAGTTATCATTTGCACAGATGTATCCAAGAGGGGGGTTGTGGTTCAAATGCCTCTCCCTATTGGATTTTTTTTTATAAAAACTAAGTGTTTTTGCACTTAAAAATATATTGTATGAATCTAAAATGTAAACTTATACCTACCATGTCCACTTAGGTATTTTCTGTGTAGGTAGCCTATATTCTACTTATCACATAGGTATGTGTGTACCAGACCACTGTCACCCCATTTGTTTATTAGGCCTATACTTTAATAACCCTAAGAATAGATTGATCAATGATACACATAAAATTCATAATTCACATTAGGCCTACAATCTTGAATGAGAAAAAAGACACAATTTCTTCTTTAAGAGAAGCTTTTTAAAAAAAAAAAAAACTCATATAGCCCTAAAGCTTTCACAAGTTAAAACTGTAACTTTGAGCAAGTGGGCCTAATTAGCTTATATAGGCTACCATTACATGCACACATATGGTTTTAATTTCCCTTATTAGTGTGTTTGAAAGTTTCTATAAAAAAAATTATTGTACAAAGGTTTACATACTACACACAGATTTTTTTTTTATTTTTCGTTCTAGATCATGCCAAGAAGCAAAACTGGAGTCACTAGACCAAAAGTTGATGTAAATACTCTAGAACAAGCTGCTAATGATGTTTTGAAAAATGGGACCAAAATTAGAACAGCTGCCAGAAATTTTGGAGTTTCTAAGACAAAACTGGTTCGACATTTGAAAAAGTTTGCTAGCACTGGTCAGTCTACGGAAAAGTCTACAGACTTTGTACATGAGACAAGAAACGACGTTAAAAAAGTATTTAGTAAAGATCAAGAGCTTCAGCTTGTGGACTATGTAAAGCAGGCAGCTAAACTGCATTATGGGCTAACATAAAAAGATGTACTCAAACTAGCTTATGAATACAGAAAGGCAAATGATATAAAAATACCAGAAAACTGGGAATCTAAAACATCTGCTGGTTTTATGTGGCTAAGAGGTTTGCAAATTGTCATCCGTCACTGTCACTACAAAAACCTGAAGCGACAAGTCTCTCCAGTGCAACGATTCTTTCAGACTGTTAAAAAATAAAGCAATGTTTTCTTTGTATTAACAAAGAAAACATTGCTTTATTTTTTAACAGTCTGAAAGAATTGATGTTGCGATACAAATTTGCACCAGATGGAATTTACAATTTAGATGAGACGGGAAATTCAACCGTTCATGTCCCTTCGAAAATCATGTGTGAAAAGTGGTCAAAACAAGCAGTGAGTAGGACCTCAGGTGAGCGAGGTGTGAATATTACTAATTGTCTCAATTAATGCTATCGGAAGCCACATCCCTCCAATGTTCATTTTGCCATATGTTAATTTTAAACAACACATGTTAATAGGTGCACCAGTAGGTTTGATAGGAGAAGCCAATCCATCTGGATGGTCAAATGAATGCTTGTTTGTTGATTATCTCAATCATTTTGTGTAAAGTGTGAAGCCCTCTCTTGCTGATCCTGTCCTGCTAATTATTGATAAGTTCCATGAATCTCACATTACAATAGAAGCCATAGATTTAGCTAAGCAGAATGGTGTGGTCATTTTCACATTGGCACCCCAGACAACACATAAGATGCAACTTCTGGATCGATCTGTATTTGGCCCTTTTAAATTGTATACAATGCGTCTCTTAATGAGTGGATGTTAGAAAACCCAGGAAAATCTGTAACCATTTATGATGTTGCTTCTATAATTCCAATTTTTTTTAACAAAGCTTTCACAAAAAAAAAAAAAAAAAAAAAAAAATATAGAAAAGGGCTTCAAGGTTACAGGGATATGTCCTCTTAATGAGAATATTTTTGAGGCTGATGAATTTTTATCTTCATTTGCTACCGACCGTCCTCACAATACTGAAGAAATACCTTCCACTTCCTATGAAGTTATAAGTGCCACTGCATCTGAGCCAACATACACTCTCTTCAAGTCTTTTAGCATCCCCTGTTACAAAATCTCCTTAAATTATTAGGCTTTTTCCTAAAGCACAACCTCAAAAAAAGGCTTCAGGTGGAAAGAAACGTGGTAAAACTAGAATATTGACAGACACGCCAGAAAAGGATGAAATACAAAAGAGCAAAATAAGAAAGAATTATCAAGCAGTCGTAAAAAACAAAATGATAATCGCCCACCAGTCAAACTTAGTAAAGAGAAAACTAGAAGAAGGGATCAAAATAGCAAGAAGAAGAAGTACCACAATTAACGATAATTGCGGTTGGACTCTTCCAACTGAGTGGCAGCAACTACTCCAGTGATGTAGTCCTGATGACGAACTAGGATTTAGTTCGAAAATTTTCATTTACAACTAAAATTCCAAGGGAAAAAATGATTCTTGAATCCAGTTCTGATGAAGGCGATTTTTGTATAGCATTCGCAGATTCTACTGATGAAGATGCAACATTGGACGAAGTTACTGAATACAAACGAGGAGATGAAGACATAGAAGATAGGCCTATATCAGAAGAAAGTTTTGTTTTAACCAAATTAACAGGGGGAAAAAAAGAGTTTCATATTTTGTGGCACAAGTTGTTAAGGATTTGGGTGGAGGAGAATTGGAAGTAAAATACTACAAGCATTGTGGTGATACAAATAAATTTGCTCTAGGAAAAGAAGATGTCTATACCATTGACAGTGATAACAATAGAGAAAACTGCCTGCACCAATCAGTACTGGACGATCTGAACAAGTTTGTCAAATTTCTTTTGAAGTGGACTTTAGTGCATATGATGTTTGTTAAATGAATATTTTTTTTAATTAATAACTTGAAACACTTCATTCCACATCCTTTAGTGATCATTTTCGTTTAGTAGCATAGTTTTTTTTTTATTCTATATTGTGTTCTATTGTGTGAAATAATGTTGTTTTTACATTTCATCTATTTTTATTATTTTGACCCAAGGTACAATTCACCATGTTGTACCTAGGGTCACTTCACATTTTTCTGTTTTATTATTTTTTACAAGGTTATTTTTAAAATTATCTTTAAATAAAAAAATAGTGTTAAGAAGATAAATGTATGGGTAATGATCTTAAAAAAAAAAAAATTCAAACCAGGAGTTAAACTGAATTTTTTAAAAATTTACCACAAATCTGACCCGAGGTGCAACCACTTCCACTAACCTTGAAATCTGCAAAAGTTGAAAATTTTGCAACTCTGAGGAGGGGAGACCCAAACCCAGACTTAAGTTCTCCATAGCTGAAAACTCTACTAGCCGTAGATACTACACAAAAATTCCCAACATGAGGTTCCAACTCCCAGTCACCTGAACAGTCCATCAAAAATGATGATTATGCTTGTGAGTATTGCAGATTTCAATGACATTTTAATCAAGGTTAAAAAGTACATATTTTCTATCATTTCTATACATTTTCTGTAAGCCGAAAATGTCCTCTTTAAGGTAGTGAAAACCAAAACTTTCGATCTACAATAAGAGAAAAACCATTGAGGCATTATTTTGGCATGCCGCAGAAAAGAAAAATGAACCTATATCTAAGATGGTGGTAAATAAAAATAAAATAAAAATTGTCTTGAGCTACTCGTCGAGAGAGGTAAACTATGGGAGAAAAGGTGTAAAACACGTCATTTGGAAAAAAAAAATTCCTCGCCAAAATTGCGAATTACCCAAAGTACCCCCCCCCCCCCCGCTGAAAGGTTACGTTATAATACACACATGAAAATATTTTTAGCAAATTTGAAATGGGAACTCATTTTGAAAAACAAATTTTTTTTAATAAAAATGTGGCCTCATTATTCCTTGTCTTTTGTCACTAAATTTTAAGAAGTGTTTTTAATTCTAAAAAGGTGCAGAAACAAGTTGTTCCAAAATGAAATATATGAATCATGCAGATTATTTAAGAAAAAAAATTATGCAGCTGCAACAGTTTGTGAAGTTACTGATGTTTTTTTTTTTTTTTTTTTTTTTTTGTCCTACAGTGTAGTTGTGTAAACTTTTTCAAAGCTACCCAATTTTTAAAGTGGCATTGCTCAAGATCTACTGGACCGACTGATCTAAAATTTTAACAGGTTTCATATCTCACCAGTACAATACTTTGTAACCAGTATCACAAGAATCCGAGATGGATGGGTGACATGCCCTGGGTGATCTGACATGAAATGACCCTGATACATACAGCCTTAATGGACTGGGCATTCCATTTGGTTCTTTTATTGTCGTTTGTTTGCGAGTTTAACAACCAGATCATTGTGAGCAACTCAATGGGCTTTCGGCGGTAGTCTATCCTTAATTTAGGGCGACTCGTTCCGTGGAAGGGCGAACAACAAATCATTCATGTCCATCTGGGACGAATGGTTAGAAGCCAGCGATCAGATCAGATCAGACAACTGCACCTGAGGGGATCTTTCGGAATTTGACCATGAGCAGCAACAAGAATGACTATGAGCAGTCGCCCTTCCTTAAATATGGAGTAAATAGTTCTAAGGAGTGAGACCTGGTACAATAAGGTCAGGCTTATCGCCCATGCCTTAACCAGGATCACTTTCTACAGTATTCATACTAACTACATACAGCGCATCCTGGATTGCGGTTATTTGAACATACGAAGTTACTGCTAAACAAAACTCTGCATACTTTAATTCCTACATATTATGAATTTTTATGCTACTCACAATTCACAGTAGCATATTGTTATATATAAGGGAGATATGAACATACTATACTGCAAACATTAAACTTGTTAAGTCTGACCTTGGTAGTAGCTTGTTTACGACAACCCAAGACAGACGAAAACGGTGCTTGATTGCTCACTGATAATATACCCAGCCGACAATTAATTAGCGCAACTGATCTACATTTATAAACATTACTGAAAACTTTGTATAGCACACTCATTCTCACAACTAAACAAATGGCCCGAAAATTATTTGCACTTCAAACTCCTAACTTTAAATATCTAAAACAGCAGTGTTGCCAAACTCTACAGGTGAAAATCAACTAATGCCTGAAAGGTTGAACTAAAATAAAATAAAATTCAGTGACAAGTGGATGGGCCATTCAGAAGAAGAACGATTTTTTCATTATAAATAGATACAAGTTTGGGACTCTGGGAAAAAAAGTCCTTTAATGAACACCCCTCTGTACCAATCTTTATGCATGTATGATAAAGAATGGTCCTGGACAACAGATCATAAATCAAGAACTGAAAGTGGTAATGACAATTGATTTAGTTTAGTTTTCATTATGACAGTTTCTTTTAAATTTAATCCTCCTCAACTTAAGTGACAAACGTAAAATAAGAAATATATCGACTGGTTGTCCACCTGTAGCTACTAGCACCATTATCGTAGACTAGCATTTAACATACAGTCAGTAATAGCCGCCTCGGTGGCGCAGTGGTCTAAGGCGTTGGCCTCTGATCATTCGTCCGTAAGGGGCCCGGGTTCGAATCCCGGTCAGGCATGGATGTTGTGTTTGTCTTACGGCACTGGCTCTCTCCTTCCCTGGAACCAGTGACCCTAAATTAGGGACGGGCGACTGCTTATAGCCCATTGAGTTGCTCACGGTGGTCGTTAAACCTCCAATCAAAAAAAAAAAAAAAAAACAGTCAGTAATAAATTAAGCTACTCTATGTATCATTATCGCGTTTTGCTCCTACTGTTTTAGATACAAAGAAACAATTATCAAGCTATTAAACCAACAGCGACTATTAAAATGGAATGTACAGAATAGTAAAGTAATCATATCATATACTGCCTTTGCACCGACGTCATTTTTGACGTCACGGTTACTTCCGGGTGGTTAAGAGAAAGTTCGGCTGCTAAGTTGTTGTTTTACCTTTTTTATTGGGAGTTTAAAGACCACCGTGAGCAACTCTATGAGCTATAAGCAGTCACCCGTCCTTAATTTAGGTCACTGGTTCCAGGGTTGGGAGAGAGCCAGTGCCGTAAGACAAACACAACATCCGTGCCTCACCGGGATTCGAACCCGGACCCCTTACGGACGAATGATCAGAGGCCATCGCTTAGACCACTGCGCCACAGAGGCGGCACCATACGATTAACATGGTGAAGCGATTTATGGACCCTCTGTCACTTGATCGTTTGAAGTTTTAGAAATGGTTAAAAGTTGTGTGGCGCGATGGGTGCTTCTCAAAGTACGAGGAAGGAAATGGCAGAAAAACGCCTGATTTTATGGAGAATAGCCGTAAATCGGAAGGCATGGTCACCCAAGCCGACAGGATCTGCAGTAAACACTTCATTTCAGGTATCATAAATCTGCATATTTTAGTACGTTAATAGTCGAATTATATGGCTACATTTTCTTGCTCACTCTTATGTATTATTTTCAGGTTTTTACGTAAATCCTTGTTATTCTGTTTAAAATGCTCTGACTGCATGGCAGATTCACTTTCCTGTCGAATAGGAAATTGCTAAGCTTTCGTGAACTTTCAAGATTTTGTAATGTTACTGATATCTAAATACTGAAACAGATGCCTTTTCTTCCGAACCGAAATTTAAGGATATACGTCCACACGCAATTAGAAGGTGCTGTCATTCATTATTGTGTCGTCTGTTTTCCCGGATCTGTTTTTCTTTTTCTTTTTTGTGAAAAAATAGTCCGTTTTTCGGGATATGATAAGTCAGTATTTTCTTTTTTTAAATTGCAATACACACTGGAACCAAACATCAGAAATGTAACAATTTACCTTAGATGGGATAAGAAATTTTTCGTTTTCAGTCTTCAGAATTAATACATTTCTAACCCACCCATTGGTAAAATATTTATATGCATCAAGGCTTTTATAAGCTTTCGGAGCTTTTCTGGTATAACACGAAAAACTGCCTATTAAATATTTATAGATATCGTGATAGTTCAGATCAGGGAGATCCGTAGCAACACAAACTTCCAGACGATAAAAATATCTTTCAGGTATGTCATATGGATCTTCTATGCCATTGTTTCTAAGCTTTTCTTTGTAAAGTTGCTTTTCCACCACATTAAGACGACAAACTTTCCAGAAAGAACAGTTTTTTTAACTCTATTTACAGCAGCAACAGCCATTGAAAAGCATAGAGCCGCTCCGGTGGCGCCGTGGTCTAAGCGATGGCCTCTCATCATTCGTCCGAAAGGGGTCCGGGTTCGAATCCCGGTGAAGCATGGATGTTGTGTTTGTCTTATGGCACTGGCGCTCTCCCTTCCCTGCAACCAGTGACCCTAAATTAGGGACGGGCGACTGCTTATAGCCCATTGAGTTGCTCACGGTGGTCGTTAAACCTCCAATCATGAAAAAAAAAGCATAGAGAGAGAGAGAGAGAGACCATCTCGGGTACTTTCTAACCACCCGGAAAACTAGCAGACAGTTTTGTGACTTCACGTGCAAAGCTGATATAGTTCTCCAAAATTGTCAATAACCTCATACGCTAAAAGTATGAAATTGTGGGTATGATCTCACACTTTTAGTATGAAACAACAATTTTGAAATAAAAGCCATGAAGTTTATTACCAATAATATAGATGGAAAAGAGTTTTGGCAGCGACCACAAGAATTACTCTTTAAATTTGAAAAATCCCAGCAGAATAGAAAAGATACAATACTCATGCCTGCTGCTTTCATTATATTTCATGTTTATTTTTGAGGGTGAGAAGGGCGTGATCGACAACATAGTCCGAAACTCAATAAGCAATGGACCTCATTCGAACTTATTCCCCTGCCGGGGCGCAGTGGTCTAAGGCGCTGGCCTCTGATCATTCGTCCGTAAGGGGTCCGGGTTCGAATCCCGGTCGGGCATGGATGTTGTGTTTGTCTTACGGCGCTGGCTCTCTCCCTTCCCTGGAACCAGTGACCCTAAATTAGGGACGGGCGACTGCTTATAGCCCATTGAGTTGCTCACGGTGGTCGTTAAACCTCCAATCAAAAAAAAAAAAGAAAGAAAAAAAAAGAACTTATTCCCGTGACGTCAGAAATGGATTTCTGCTGACCAATATGGCTGCTGATTCAATGTTTTCGCTATTTGATTATGCCTTACTGTTGGCCAGTGGCGGCCCGTTAGATGAGGCAAGTGAGGCGCCGCCTCACCTGAAATTCCGCAGAATGAGAAGTGAAAGAAAAAAAAAACCTTCTGTCAGTAACAAAGATATAAGAACTTTGCAGGATAAATGAAACACTGAAATTCACATTGTGATTCATGAATTAGGGTAAAGAAAGGCTTTCGAGAAGAGGAATGAATCATTATTTTTGCAAAGCAGCTGCATGTTTTAAGCGCTTAGAGGCGACCGGCTGAATCGTCTCGATGAGAAGCCGGTTTTGGGAACTGGGGATCAGAGAAGAGCCCTACAGAGTGAACCCTCCACCCCCACGGTCCGAGGTATACCTAAAGAGGTGCCGGACTTCCAGTAAGAGAAAGGAAATTTCTGAGGCGACCTTCCATTTCGCTTAAACTGGAATCTCATCTCTGCTGTTATTGGAGAACTCAAGGATTGTGTATCCAATGGGCGCGGGAAAATGAGCAGATGACCTTTGTGAAAAGTGGTTTCACACGCGATGACGCCGTTCGCCTCTATACGCTTTGGAGTACGATGATTTCTACGTAGCTTTAACTATTCGTCAGAGTGTATTTGAGTCTAACTTTTTGTAGTGTGTTTTCAATCCTCTCTTCTGAGGGTGTTTGCTAGTTCATAGTAATGTTGAGTTTTTCTTTTTTTATTTTGTTATTGTTACTAAACAGCATATTTTGATTTTGGTTGGAAAATATGAATGGCCCAACAAACGACGTGATTTGTGTTCTGGAAGAAATTCCTTTTAAACACTGGAAAGATTATGATAAAAAGGATGTTCTCATATCTGGAAGACCGACACCTATAATAAGTTCAATATCTAAAGATAAGAAGTGAGGCAAATCGTTTTTTAGGTCTTTCAATAAATCATAGTACGAGATTTTTCCCTGGCTTTCTGGTAGCTATTACAAGGAAACTCTCTTTTGCTGGCCATGTTTACTTTTGAGCAATAAGAAAAATGTGTGGAATACAACGGGTTATTTTGGTCTAAAAAACTTTTCTCGTAGTGCAAAATTGCACGAAAGCTCTAAAGAGCATAGAACTAACCACGTAGGTCTAAAACGAATGAAAAAAAAAAAAAAACACTATTTCTGATATGCTCAAAGAAAATGCTGCTCTTCATAAAGTCAAGTTTAATGAAAAGGTCAGACTAAATAGGCTTTTTATGGAACATATAATCGATTTAGTTGTCGTTCTAAGCAAGCAAGAACTGCCTTTTCGAGGACATGATGAATCTATTTCCTCATTAAATAAAGGTAATTTCAAGGAAATGTTCCATTTGTTACTTCTTAGGAGCACCCCAGAATTAAAAGCACATTTTGAAGAAATACGAAGCTTATTTTCTGGACAATCTAAAACGATACAGAATGATTTAATGGAGTGTATTAATGAATATATAAACGAATGTGTTAAAAGCGAAATTAATGAGTCAGAATTTTTTTCAGTGCAAGTGATGATACAACTGATATTACTCAAAAATCACAGTGTTCAATAATTGTCAGATACATATTGGACTCAAATTGTGAAGTAGTTGAGCGCTTCCTTGGTTTTTATGATATCAGCACCGACAGGACTGCTGTGGTACTGCATGATCTGCTAGCATCGGTTTTGGAGGAGTTTGATTTTAAATCAAAGTTAGTAGGCCAGTGTTATGATGGTGCAAGCGTTATGGCTGGAGAGTTGAGCGGTCTGCAGAAAAGAGTCAAGCCAGAAGCCCCGCAAGCTTTGTTTACCCACTGTTTCGCCCACCGCCTTAACCTTGTCCTACAACAGGGGTGCTAAAGTATTGTAAAATGTCGCATATATTTCGCAACTGTATCCAGCATGCCCTCATTTTTTCATAAGTCTGCCAAGAGAACCCACTTAGCAGATTCAGTTGTTGGGAAACGGATTCCTCAAATAGCGGAAACACGTTGAGCATCACGTTCGCAAATTTTGCGTTTAATTGTGAGCGAATGGGACAAACTAAATGATGTGTTTGAAAACATAATGAATGACCCGGAATTAACGGCAGAATCAAAATTTGAAAAATTTCACTGATTTTGAATTTGCTTTTTTATCACTGATTTTTGATGACATTTTTGGAATTACGGATGTACTTTTGATGTTTTACAAAAAAGACTTTAGATATCAGTTATTGCCAAAGACAAATTAAACAATGTTGCGAACAAATAAATAAGAAAAGGAATGTAACCACTTACTTGAAACATTTCAGTGAAGCAATTAGTTTGAGTGGAGGTCCTAAATGTCGCCAAAAGAAACATTTGACTCAAGAAGAAGTGGAAAACTATTACAAAATTTTGTTTTACGAAATCGTTGACAGCATAATAGTCCAAATAAATACCAGATTTGAAGATATGGGAAAGCTCGAGTTTCTGCAGCTAGTTGACAGCTCAAAATACCATAGTTATTCAGAGTCATTTCCATCCAGTGCCCTTAACACTCTCAAAAAAATTTATCCAAACATTTTTACAGACACACAATGACTAAAAAACGATTTAGATTTTTATATAATGATCACAACTTCAGGGAACTCAGTTTTCAGAAAACCTTGAAAACAATGAAAGAAAACGAGCTGAAAGATGTGTTACCAGAAGCCTACAAATTATTTTCTCTTGTATTGACACTGGCGTCAACAAGTTCTTCTGCTGAAAGGAGTTTTTTCTTGTTTGAAGAGAATTAAGACTTACCTCCGTAATACAACGGCACAAGATCGTTTGTCTTCACTCGCTAAAATTTCAATCGAGAAAGAATTGCTGAACCATCTAGTGTCCACTCAACCATTTTATGATCTGATCATAGACAAATTTGCAGCCAAAAAGGATCGCAGAATTGAACTTATTTATAAAACATAAACTGAAAGCATTCTGTTCGAGACCAAAGCAAATTAGTATCGTATTCCTCTGTTTTTAATTCCAGGTTTAAATTATTTAATACGGTTTTTATATAGAAATGTGCTTCCTTAGCTTGACTTCTCCTGTACATAGTTATCACGAGCCTGGACTTCAGTTTGTGACCCGTGCTAAATGCACTTTCACTAATATGCCAATCGAACTGTGACTTTTATTCAAGCTCATGAGACACTTCGTGAGAAAAAAATTTCTATTCAAATGATTTATTTTGAATTTTTTAAGAAGTGGATCTCCGACTGGCGTTGGGATGTGAGTGACGCATTGACTAGCTAAAGAAACCGCGCAAATTGTGTATTTTCGCTCAAGTGTATTACATAAAAGAATACTGGTGAAATATTTCTTTCTTTGTTGTAAAATTATCGAATAATTGTTTTCATAAAAATATTGTTGGAAAAGTAGCGTATATTACACACACACATACATATATAGAGAGGTATATGTACATTTTTCCCTCTAAAATGTTTGGATTTTTCGTGAAGAAAGACTCCCCACGCCGTGTTTCATATATTTCTATAATTTTATTCCATCACTGTTGAATAATATTTGTATATAAGGGCTAAATGGCATGGGATGGAGCCCTAAGGGATGGGGTTTACAGCTGTTAATAACAAGGCGCTGCCTGCCCTGGACCAATGGCTTAACGAGATTTCCGAATCTCAGCGGATTTTAATGGTTCAGCCGACTCGAACCCAGGACTTCAAAGATATCCAATGGGTGATACTGCCTTTGACATGAAACTTTTTGAAGGGGGGGGTCTGCACTTCTGCTGTATAACTGTGTATAAGTACATATAACAATTTTTTTGGGGGGCGCGCTTCGACAAATATTTTCCTATTGGTACGTACGCACATCTTGAATATTAATACAAAATGAAGCTAATTTAATAAAATGAAGAAAATGCAATAAATTATGGTTGTTTTAATAAAAATTTAATAAAGCAACTTCTTTGGCCGCTTTGCTTTACTTCCTCTTCTATTATCAAGAAATTACATTGCTTTCCGAGTTATATAAAAATCAATGAATTTAAATAGGGAAATAATCTATAAAACGTACTTAGAATAATCTATAAAACGTACTAACTGTCTCTCTTAATAAGGGGGTGCAAACCACGACCCCCAGGCTACGCCACTGATATATATATATATACACTGACGGAAAAAAATCCCAACACCACGAAAAAATAGTTGTAGAGGAATGAAATGGCGGCAATACATTTGTATAGGTAACATATTTAATCGATTAAGGTTTCAAGATCACAGCTTATTGTAAGCGCGAGAAGAGCCATTTTAAATGTGAAATGCTGGTACATTAATAACCGGAGTAACCGCCAAAATGTTTAATGCAAGCACGCAAACGTTCATGCATTGTGTCGTACAGGTGATGGATGTCAGTTTGTCGGATGGAGTTCCATGCCTGTTGCACTTGGTCGGTCAATACAGGGACGGTTAATGCTGGTTGGGGGTGACGCTGGAGTTGTCGTCCAATGATGTCCCATACGTGTTCGATTGGTAAAAGATCTGGTGATCTAGCAGGCCACGGCAACATGTCAACACTCTGTAGAACATGTTGGGTTGCAACAGCGGTATGCGGGCGAGCGTTATCCTGTTGGAAAACACCCCCTGGAATGCTGTTCATGAATGGCAGCACAACAGATTGAATCACCAGACCGACGTACAACTGTACCGTCAGGGTGCGTGGGATAACCACGAGAGTGCTCCTGCTGTCATAGGAAATTGCACCCCAGACCATAACTCCAGGTGTAGGTCCAGTGTGTCTCGGCCGCAGACAGGTTGGTTGCAGGCGCTCACCTGGTCTCCTTCTAACCTACACACGGCCATCACTGGCACCCAGGCAGAACCAGCTTTCATCAGAAAACACAACAGATCTCCACTCCGTCCTCCAATGAGCTCTAGCTTGACACCACTGACGTCGCGAACGGCAGTGGTTTGGATTAAGTGGAATGCACGCTGTAGGGCTTCTCGCTCGGAGCTGTCATTCAAGTAACCGATTTGTAACAGTTCGTTGTGTCACTGTGGTGGCAACTACAGCTCGAATTGCTGCCGCAGACGCAGTACGATGGGCCACGGCCACACGCCGTACACGGCGGTCCTCCCTCTCAGTAGTGCCACGTGGCCGGCCGGAACCCGGTCTTCTTGAGGCAGTACCTTCCCTTGACCACCGCTGCCAACAATCATGCACAGTGGCTACATTCCTGCCAAGTCGTTCTGCAAAATTGCGGAAAGAAAATCCACCTTCTCATAGCCCTATTACACGACCTCGTTCAAACTCCGTGAGCTGTTGATAATGGCTTCTTCGTCTTCTTAAAGGCATTCTTTACTAACATCAACACACTACGTCGAATCTCAACGATAACTAACGCTCACGAACGTTACAGCGCATATTTACAACAAACCTGCTTTGAATGTTCCTAGGGGCGCTACTAGCGCCACACGTATGCGCCGAGCGCGAAATTTGCATAGACGTCATCTTGCAGATGTACTCTCACCGCCTACCAACTGTCGTTTATCTAACACAACCCCTTCTTGGTGTTGGGATTTGTTTTCCGTCAGTGTATATATATTCGTATAACGTTATACGAATTTATATATTTTTCAATAACATATGTTTTACTGTTTTACATTTACATCAAGACCGTTCGCCTCACCAGCATTTTACACCACGAGCCGCCACTGCTGTTGGCTAATTTTTATAATCCTAATGTCATGGATTTTGTTGAGGAATTAATAGAGCTATAGGGCGAAGTAGAATAAATTAATTTCTTAGAACAAATCAATGTTGCAAAAATATACCAAGACAATTTTGTGTTTGATGTTTATTTCGCATGAAGCAGAAGAGCATCGCCGTTAGCCATCATGAAGTTTTTAATGTAGCATTTCCGTACACACTATATTACATTTTCATGTTCTTATTGTCAGACTATGGCTTTCTGCGATTAATCGTATTATTCGCAGAAAGCCATGGTCAGACATTGGCGAAATATCTGAAACATAAAACTGAGTACCTTGTTTTGTAAAAAAAAAACATTTAAAAGGTCAGGCAAATACGTGATAGGGAAACAGACTATGGTTCGCACGCTAGGCAATCTACTTGAAAATTAAATGAATGCATAGCATTAAATAAAAGAGAAATTATAGATATATTTGTTTTATTCTTTGAGGAAAGTAGAACTTAATTCATAATTTACCGATCCAAATATTCCATCAATTTTCTCCTACCTTTTTTCCGTTTTTTTTTTAAATTTGAAATTCGAAGGAATGCTACGAGAGTTCAACTGCCCTTGATTCGTAGTGTCATAATATCCAACAGCTTTCTCGTTAAAATGTACAGAACATATTGGAGAGTGCATCACCGTGTTTCATTCTACACAGCCATTCCTTTAATAATTTCGTCTTTTTCAGAGGAAAATTAAGGAATGTTTTACTTTTGTCTAAGCAATTTATGGTGCAGGATTTATTAGCACAACCATACGATGAGCAAAAGTTAGGCATGTCACTAATAAATTTATGAAAATCGCGCTTATCCTGCACCCTTGCGACGCATGTAAACAAACTGTTGTTGGTCCTCAGCCACCGAAAGGTTTTCCCATGATGTAATGCGAGGTGAATAAGGTCCATAATCAGTCGTTAGTCTCAAATTTGGGTCACTGATGATTCAAAATATAGAACTGTTTTAATAGAATTAATTGTATCTGAAACCATGAATGTTTTCGATTAGCAAAAACATTTTTACGATCGATAACGCCAACTATATTAGTCAAATTATCAGTGTTTTCGAAATGTAGAATTATTCGACAGCAAATCTGACAGTATGCCAAATTACTGCTACATAATAATGTTAAGCATTTTTGGCAACAGTTTTATGAATAACAAAAATTATCGTGATATACCTAAAAACTAACTTATTTGACACTGGATTGTCAATTGCATCTTCGGTATATACAATGAGACTAAAAGAATATTTCTGGAGATGTGCTGAGTCTCATAACCGCGAAAACGCAAGGTGTGGGAAATGGGAATTTGACGTTTCCTCGTTGGCTCAGTGGTCTAGCCGCCCCGTTGGCGCAGTGGTCTAAGCGCTGTCTTGTGCCCATTCGTCCGAGATGGGTCCGGGTTCGAATCCCAGTGAGGCATGGATGTCGCGTTTGTCCTACGGCACTGGCTATCTCCCTTCCCTGAAACCAGTGGACCTAAGTTAGGGACTGGCGATTGCCTATGGCACATTGAGTTGCTCACGGTGGTCTTTATAAATCCCCAATCAAAAACGACAACAACTATAACAAAAAATTCAACCGTGTGTATTTTGGAATTGCGTGCGTTTGGGTTGTAGAAATCGTGTTATTATCAAACCGGAATGAATTATACTTCTAACCCGAGTGAACTTTTTCAATGTTAACGCAATGCTTTGTTTACAATTCGCACTAACGTTCGTGTATTTCAATTTAAAATAAAAATGGGAAGGAGCCTCAAAATAATTAAGAATTTTAAAAATCCAGCATTTTCTCACACATCTGCAGCAAGTTGCGATGCAAACAATCTCCTTGTTTGAGAAGGGACCTTATTCACCTCGCATTGCATCATGGGAATGCTTTTCCGTGGCAACGGACCAACAACAGTTTGTTTACATGCGTTTCCCCATTGCTTAACATGGCTATAGGGTCTAAAAGGGGAGCCACCCCGGGGGCGCAGTGGTATAAGCGATGGCCTCTGATCATTCGTCCGAACGGGGTCCGGGTTCGTTCGAATCCTGGTAAGGCATGGATGTTGTGTTTGTCTTACGGCACTGGCTCTATCCCTTCCCTGGAACCAGTGACTCTAAATAAGGGACTGGCGACTGCTTATAGCCCATTGAGTTGCTCACGGTGGTAGTTAGACCTCCAATCAAAAGAAAAAAAGGGGGAAGTGTGCCGTGCGAACTCAAAAATTGCGTTCGAAATATGTCCCACGCCGTATCGCGGCCGGCGCTGCAGACGGCGTCTGTGTCAAAGAATGTGTGTAGTGTGGTGCAATTTGAACCAAACAACAGGGTTTAGATTAGGATGTAAGTGGGCGATTATAGAAACACCTTTTACGGTTATAGCAGCTTCGGCAAATTTAATTATTTAAAATAGAATTCTACGCGATTTAAATTGATATGCTACCTCCTCGAAGAATGCGTACCAAAACGCTAACAAATGGCGTGGATGTGCGAAGTAAAGACGTGCTGTTTGGAAAATTTAAATGTATATCACTCAGTAGCGGCTAGTGGTAAGCTGAGATGGATGGGCTGCATTCAAATTTTGTAGATATCACTTTGAAAGCTAAGTTACTGAGCATGCTGATGCTATCAGTTTAATAATAATTTATATATATATATATATATATGCTCGTAGAAATTAATATTTAGATTATATATTTAGCGACTGATAGGGAAAATCTAGAGGTAACGGATACCTGATTAGGCAACAGATAACAGGGGGTGGCCACATTTCTGAAGAAAATAATCTGCGTATAAAATTTTTTTTTTGATTAGAGGTTTAACGACCACCGTGAGCAACTCAACGGGCTATGAGCAGTCGCCCGTCCCTAATTTAGGGTCACTGGTTCCAGGGAAGGGAGAGAGCCAGGGCCGTAAGACAAATACAACATCCATGCCTGACCGGGATTCGAACCCGGACCCCTTATGGACGAATGATCAGAGGGTATAAAACTTGAAGTGTTTATGTTATGATTTAAGTACTCCTCTAGGTTTTGCTGTTAGTCCGCCAGAGGACGCAATTACTTACAGCTTCATTAATTTTTTTTTTTTTTTTTTTTTTTTTTGATTGGAGGTTTAACGACCACCGTGAGCAACTCAATGGGCTATAAGCAGTCGCCCGTCCCTAATTTAGGGTCACTGGTTCCAGGGAAGGGAGAGAGCCAGTGCCGTAAGACAAACACAACATCCATGCCTCACCGGGATTCGAACCCGGACCCCTTACGGACGAGTGATCAGAGGCCAGCGCCTTAGACCACTGCGCCACCGGAGCGGCGCTTCATTAATTGTAAAGGATATCTGGCATCCTTCTTCAGATTCGGGGTTCCTCATGATGACTGAACTGTGAGTGTGATACTAAGTGTAAATAGTGAAATTATGTATATAAATGTATTATACCTCTTGAGTACCTTCTTTTTCCTTTTTTTCAAGTGGTGTTGTGATTCATCCAGAACAACTTGTATGTGACTACTTCCGGAAAACTGTGTTTGTGATTACTTTAGAATATTACGTTCGAACACCCTGGCGACGAGTCATGGGATTCGACATCGAGTGGCTGAGTCACAGGATTTTGGCAGTCGTGTTAAATCAAAAAGGAAATGGCGGAAGCTTTGCGGAATCATAATCGTGCGGCGTTTTTCAAGAACTGAGGTGAGAACTTTTTCGTTCATAACTTACTATTTTCGTCAGCTGGGAAATGGCTGTAGTGGCAGTAGGTCAAATTTCAACGTTCGATATTACTAATCCTGCCTCATGGAGCTTGTATGTGGAGCAATTGAATTTTTATTTGGAGGCAAATGCCCAGCAAAAACACAAGTACTGGGAAACTGCTGGCCACCAGCTGGCAGTGTTGGGTCACTGCTGGCTGAAATCTGCCGCTCACGGGCCGGTAGTGGTCCGTTGGTGGCAGCGCCATCAGTTGGCGAGCTATTGATGGCCTGCAGCATCGCCGTGAATTGTGGGCCTCCAAGCAAGTGCCACTAGTGGCCCGTTGCTGGCAACCAATGCAACCCCCAACAGCAGGTGGAAGCAATGGGACTGCGCATGCGCAGAAGCAACACTTGCTGTGTCTCTCATGGTACCAGTTAGTTGAAGACGACGCTATCGCCATCGTGTTATTTTAGTGGATGTTAAGAAAAAAATCCATATGTGGAGAGGCGAATTAATTTCCTAATGAAATTTTACGTCGACGAAGATATCAGATTAAGCCGTGAAATACTAGATTACAACCATGAAATACACCCACTCCATTCCCATGAATAACAATTCATGGAATGGAGTGGATGAATAACAAGAAAAAATTTGAAACCGCTTGAAACACATATCCTGGAAAACCATTAAAATAGCGTTTGTTGAAAAAAAAAAAAAGAATTACACGCGTACAAAATTTATTAATTATTTGAAAGAAAAAAAAAAGCAACGCTATGTGGTGTACTCATCCATGGGTTGAATACACAAGACGGGGAGGAATTCGCTTCTAAAAATAACGAGAAGTAAAATAAAATATCTTTTACTCTTTAAAACAGATGTAGCTTCGGACAACGGAAAGGAAAGACACAACGTTAAAAATGTAACAGAATGTGACATGAACCCGGGTAAATATATATTTATTCAACAATCTCTTTTCAAGACGGCAAGGACAGTACAAAACTTTGGAAAGCGACTCTAAGTATGTACACGCCTTGAAAATGAGTAAAGTTCCCTTAAGGTAAAAAAAAAACTATCGTTACGTTGAAAAAATTAATTTATCAATTACATGAAACTGGCTTTTATGAAAAATACCTCTCAATATTGTAAAATGAAAGAGGGAAGCATTCAATTACAAATTGCATACCAAAAATATAGCTTCCAGCACGTGCCCGAGCGGCGTGAGTTAGTCGGGTCGTAGCGAGCGCGGCTTCCACACAAACGGCCCAGGATCGAATCTAGTCAGGATGCAAACGGCGTTTTTCCGGTCTGTCGAGAAAATTTCCCCAGCGCAGTGCGTTAATTCACAAGCTTCGTAAAGGTAGAAAAAAATGTAGCTTTAGGAAACTACGGTTATCCTTGCTTTCTTTTTTTATATTATTATGACTACTAGTGGGAAATTGGCGGACAAGATTCGGCAAGCCACTTGTTACGTCACGTGGTTGCTGGCTGCCACTAACGGCCCACTAGCGGACCACATTAGGTTAGCCATCATTTCTGGCACTTGCCTGCAGGGCCACTGAAGGGTCACTTGTGGCAGCTACTGCCTGTGATGGACCACTGATGGCCCTGTTGTGGCATATGACAACTGATGGGGTGCCAACTATTGGCCAGCTGTTGGCCTGAACTGCTGGCCCTTCTGTTGGCCGCCCGGACATTTTATTGACGGTTCGGCAGCGGCAACATAGTGCTGGGCCATTGTTGGCAGTGCTGGCTGCCAGCAATGGCCCACTGCTGGCCCAGCAATACTGTTTTTGCTGGGATGGTATTGTTAAAGCTCCCAGGAAGCGTGCTGTTTTGCTGTCGGCTTGTGGAACAGAGACACTGAGCATTGCTCGTTCATTAGTGTCACCACTAAAACTAACTGATAAATCGTATGATGAATTGAATGAATTATTAAAAAATCATTTTAGTCCTAGATCCTCGGAAATTTATTCCCATTATCTGTTCCAGAAACGTGTACAGCGTAAAAGTGAAAGCATTACTGACTATTTTACTGACCTTCGACGTTTAGCGGAGCAGTGTAATTTTGGAGATACACTGAATGAGCGTCTACGAGACCAGCTAGTATGACTAGCGTCTCGCGACAGCGATATCCACATGTATCAAGTTATCTCATTGGCAGCAATAAAACCGGCACCCACCAATTGGCGACCGGCACTGAAACAGCACTTGTAGTTCGTATATGTCGTCGAAGTCGTGACACAGGTAGTTTACATATTAGTTAACATTGGTTTCTTCATTGGCGGCTGTCGGCACAAATCGAACAATTTAACCTGTTTGCAGTATACATCCAAATATAAAAATGGCTATTCTTCCACAAACGGGCGCATTCCTCATTTCTCACAGCTAAGACAGCGGAACGCTAGAACAGCTCCGCGAGCAATCTACTGTTTTCTCGATCTGGCAATGCATCTGTTGTTGCTTACATTCGAATGCAAAAATTATGGGTGGTTATCTTTGCATTCTGTTCTTATTGTTTTATTCATCATGATGACTAACGTTGGTTTCATCAAAAAAATATTTCATGTACTAAATGAAAACTATAACTGAGATGTTGAAAAAAAAACAAAAAAAAATGAACGATCTTACCGCTATATACGTTGGGAGACTGATAAAAAAATTATACTTTCGTATTCGCAGTAAGTATTTTAATTCGTACTGAGAAATATATAGCAAAAGACAATTAAAGAACAAAAGCAGCGATATTTATTGCCATTCGTGATTCCTTATTATTTCAAAGGTGGGTAGCGAACCATATCTTTCACACCATGATATGCATGTTTTTCTATCTCGTACGACATCGTTAACGAGACGATACAAATTCCATTGAGGCATTATAAAATACAACAGACTAATTCAACGACAACTTCATGGAATTTTAATACTATCGAAGGGTAATATGGACGGACAACTTAATATTTACTGAGCGTTGCCAGATCGAAAACAGTAGATTGCTCGTGGAGCTGTTCTAGCGTTCCGCTGTAAACAACAAGTGCCGTTTCAGTGCCGGTCGCCAATTGGTGGGTGTCGGTTTTATTGCTGCCAATGAGATAACTCGATACATGTGGATATCGCTGTCGCGAGACGCTAGTGCTAGTATGTGGAATAATTGATGACGCGGTACAACGCAGGCTCTTAGCTGAAACGGAACTGACTCTTGATGGTGCATTCTCGAAAACGCTTGCTGCTGAAACAGCTACTAATGAGGCAAAGCGAATGTTTTCTCAAACTTGCACTCGCGGGAATTTTTCAGAATCGATTTATAATGTGCAGCATACTAAAAATAATTCTAAGAAACAAAATGCAAATATCAATTCAAAATATACCATTCCTTTTAATGGAAGCATATGCCATAGCTGTGGTGGAAACCATATGCGTTCTATGTGTAAATTCAGAAATACAGTGTGTAGATTTTGTAGGAATATGGGTCACATTGAAGCTGTTTGCAAGAAAAAACAACAGCAAGGCATTAGTCCTAATTCTAACAGAGTAAAGCCAAGAGTAAAATGCACAAATATAGAAATGCATTCTGAATATTGCGTAAAAGTATTACGTAATCGCACAGATTCTGTTAGGAAACAAACCGTTACATTCAGCATCTAAGGTAAAGACTGCAGTTTAGAGGTAGACTCTGGATCTTTTCACTCCATCATGTCACATGATACATACAAAAAGCTGTGGCGTGCAAATAAGCAGAAATTCAGCCTTCAACAATACGTTTAACAGATTTTCAAGGAAATGCCATAACCCTTTGCGGAATGTGTGTTGTTAATGTACAGCATAATCAGCATGGTGCTCAACTGCAGCTTCTGATCTCTCAGAGAAAATGCACCAACGTGTTATGTTATGCATGGTTCCAGCCACTTGGAATTACAATAACAGGGGTAAATGCTATTTCAACAAACCCTGTTGATGATGTGGTGAAAGAATTTAATGATGTATTTGAGGAAAGACTTGGTTCATACAAGGGGCCAGTAGTTTCGCTACCCCTAGATTCTCAAATTCCTTCCATGCGTTTTAAGGCAAGAACTGTTCCATTTGCTCTTCGTCCCAAGATTGATGCAGCACTTGATAAGCTTTTAGCTGAAGATGTAATTGAACCAATACCAAATCCAAAGTGGTCTACACTCGTGGTACCAGTGATTAAATCTTCCGGGGAGGTTAGACTTTGTGGTGATTACAAAGTGACACTGAATACTTCTATGAAAGCACATCCATATCCTATTCCTGCAGTAAATCACTTATTGTCAACACTGAAAGGGGGTGGATATTATGCAAAAATTGACCTCGCTCAAGCATACTTACAGCTGGTAGTTGATGACGAGTCTGCGGAAGCACAGACTATCGTTACACACTGGGGAGCATTTCAGGTAAAACGATTGCAGTATGGAATAAATGTAGCCCCTGGAATATTCCAAAACATCATTGATGAAATTTTTACTGGATTAGAGGGAGTCGTACCCTGTTTTGATGATGTGCTAGTTAGATCAACATCTCTCAAAGAACTAGCTTCTAGGCTTCGTAAAGTTCTCGCTCAGCTTAGAAAGGCTGGACTACGTGCTAAGAAAGAAAAGTGTTTGTTTGGCGTCACAGAAGTAGAGTTCCTGGGATACAGAATTAATGGTGGAATACACCCGTCAAAAACCAAAGTCGAGGCAATTCAGGCAACGCCTGTTCCTAAGAACAAGCAACAACTACAAGCATTCCTGGGACTCTTGAATTTTTACCACAGTTTCCTTAAGTCTAAAGCTACTGTGGCGGAACCATTGCATAAAATTCTCAAGAAAAATTATGCATGGTCTTGGACTGAGATTAATGACAATGCCTTTAAGTCTGTAAAAGCGTTGTTATCTTCTGACGCCGTGCTAATTCCTTTTGATGAAAAGCTGCTAATAATTCTTACTTGTGATGCATCGCCATGCGGTGTACGTTGTGTGTTAAGTCATAAGCTCCTAGATGGGAGAGATGCACCCATTGCTTTCGCTTCAAGGACTTTAACTTCTACTGAGAGAAATTACGCTCAGATTGATAAAGAAGCACTAAGTATTATAGAAGGAGTTAAAAAAAATTTCATCATTTCTTGTATGGTCACCAATTTACTATTGTTACTGATCATCAACCACTTCTAGGATTATTCACCAGATCAAAAGTTACTCCAGAAATTCTTTCTCCTCGTATGCTGAGATGGTCTATAATGCTAAATGCTTACGACTTCACGCTCGTACATCGACCTGGCAAGAAAATTCAAAATGCTGATGCATTAAGTAGATTACCTCAAGAAATTCCAGATTGTAAAATTCCGCCTCCACTTGAAGTCTTGTTTACAGAAGATTTAGACAATCCGCCATTACAAGCCAGTGAAATTGCTGAAATGACACTTCGGGATCCAATTCTATCACGTGTTCTCAACTGGGTGTTGAAACACCGTCTCCTGATTTCCGTATCTTCTTCTCCAAGAAAAATGAACTTTCTGTTCATAAAAATTGCTTGTTATGGGGAAATCGTGTAGTTATACCTATATGTGGATACCAGCGCGTTCTCGAAGAATTGCATCTTGCTCATCCAGGTATTGAGCGAATGAAAGCTCTTGCACGTTCATATGTGTGGTGGCCGCACATCGAAGATCATATTGCTTATCACGTGAAAAACTGTGTCCAATGCCAAGAAACTAGACATTCTCCTCCTCGTGCTCCTGTTCATCCTTGGGAAGTTACGACTAAACCTTGGTCTCGTCTACTCGTTGATTTCGCAGGACCATACCATGGACAAAATTTCCTAATCCTTGTGGATTGCTACTCAAAATGATTGGAGGTAAGACACATGCCATATACTTCAACCAGTGCTACTATTGGTGTACTGCGAGAAATTTTTAGTACTCATGGTAGTCCTGATGTAATGGTTTCTGACAACGGTCCTCAGTTTACATCTTCTGATTATGATGCCTTCCTACCTTAATCTATTGTTAACCACTTTTCCTGTGGATGTTAAATTATTTGTCTCATCGTGGCACAAGTCTCTGAATACCTTCCCTATGAAAGCCTGCAGCGTAAGTTCTACATACTTAAATCCACTGTTAAAAATTTCCCTGTGGATGTTAAGTCATTTGTCCCATCGTGGCACATGTTTCTGGATACCTTCCCCACAGAAGTCTGCAGCGTAAGTTCTACATACCTTAATCTACTGTTAACCATTTTTCCTGTGGATGTTAAGTCATTTGTCCCATCGTGACATAAGTCTCTGGATACCTTCCTCATAGAAATCTGCAGCGTGGGTTCTACATACCTTATATTACTTTTAAATATATTCTCTGCGGATGTTAAAGAACCTGTTTCATATGGTGGTACAATTTCTGGATACCTTCCTTATAGAAGACGGCAGCCTGGCCTTTGAGCCACCGCTCAACCGTTGTCTTGAGGTGTTCGTTTTCATGGAACCTCTGGCAGGTAATAAATCGTTTCCCGTGGAGAAACAATTTATAGTTAGGGTAGTAATTTTATCGCGAGGAAAAAAGGCAAAGTCCGGGGGATTGTCGGGTGATAAATCGCAAAATTTCGGGATATACCCCGAAATTTTGCGAAATCCTGTATTTTGTCAAATACTCATCTTTCAGACTCTTTTCACACACTTTGGATATGTAAGATGCGTTATCTGTCACAAAAGCGGTTATGTTCGCAAACAGTATTTCATACTTGTTGACGCTCTGAAGCATTGCCTTGCTGACTGCTTAAAAATTTACGGATTCCAAACTGATGCACTCGAGGAAGAAGAGATAGCATTCAAAGAGATTTTAGGATTACAGATTTCAACATTCGTTTCAGCTGCTGGAACAGCAAGGATATTCAAAATGTACCTCTCTCCTGAATAAGTTGAAAAAAACATTTACTTGTGTAACAATAATCTTAATCAATCAGTAACAATAATTGGTACATGACCGCGTCGTGAGGGTGACCAAAGGAGTCAATAACTTAAGGTCTCCCAATCAGTAACACTAATTAATTGGTGCATAACGTGAGCGTGACAAAGGTGTCAATGACTTAAGGTCTTCCATTCAGTAACATTCATTAGCATGAGCACATAACCACGTCGTGACGATGACACAGCGTGCCAGTGACGGAAAGTCTATCAATAATCATCATTAACTAATTGGTACATGGCAACGTTGCAAAGGTGATAAAATAAGTCAATGGCTTAAGATCTCCAAATTAGTAACAACAGTTAACTGGTGCTTTGCCATCTCGTGAGAGTGAGTGAAACAGTCAATAACGTAAAGTCTCCCAATCAGTAACGTTAATTTATTGGTACATGACCACGTCATGAGGGTGACAAAGGGAGTCAATAACGGAAAGTCTCCAATCAGTAACACTAATCGGTACATAACTACGTCATGAGGGTGACAAAGGGAGTCAATAACGGAAAGTCTCCAATCAGTAACACTAATCGGTACATAACTACGTCATGAGGGTGACAAAGGGAGTCAATAACGGAAAGTCTCCAATCAGTAACACTAATCGGTACGTGACTACGTCATGAGGGTGACAAAGGGAGTCAATAACGGAAAGTCTCCAATCAGTAACACTAATAGGTACATGACTACGTCATGAGGGTGACAAAAGGAGTCAATAACGGAAAGTCTCCAATGAGTAACACTAATCGGTACATGACTACGTCATGAGGGTGACAAAGGGAGTCAATAACGGAAAGTCTCCAATCAGTAACATTAAGCGGTGCATGACCACGTCATGAGGGTGACAAAGGGAGTCAATAACGGAAAGTCTCCAATCAGTAACACTAATAGGTACATGACTACGTCATGAGGGTGACAAAAGGAGTCAATAACGGAAAGTCTCCAATCAGTAACATTAAGCGGTACATGACCACGTAATGAGGGTGACGAAGGGAGTCAATAACGGAAAGTCTCCAATCAGTAACACTAATCGGTACATGACTACGTCATGAGGGTGACAACGGGAGTCAATAACGGAAAGTCTTCAATCAGTAACGTTAATTGTTCCATGACCACGTCATGAGGGTGACAAAGGGAGTCAATACCGGAAAGTCTCCAATCACTAACATTAAGCGGTACATGACCACGTCATAAGAGTGAGAAAGGGAGTCAATAACGGAAAGTCTTCAATCAGTAACGTTAATTGTTCCATGACCACGTCATGATTGTGACAAAGGGAGTCAATAACGGAAAGTCTCCAATCAGTAACATTAAGCGGTACATGACCACGTCATGAGGGTGACAAAGGGAGTCAATAACGGAAAGTTTCCAATCAGTAACATTAATTTGTACATGACCACGTCATGAGGATGACAAAGGGAGTCAATAACGGAAAGTCTCTAATGAGTAACATTAATTTGTACATGACCACGTCATGAAAGTGGCAAAAGGAGTCAATGATTTAAGGTCTCCCAATCAGTAATATTAATTGGTACTTGACCGCGCCGTGAAGGTGATCAAAGAGTTCGCGACTGTCCAATCTGCCTTGCTCTTTCACCCGGCCCGACTAGCTTAAACTCGCAGGAAGGACCGCCTTAAATTAAGCTCACATGCTAAATTAAGATACCGGCAGTGCATAAGAATTTTAAGAAACACAATTTTTTAGATTTCAACTATTGAATTCCACAAAACATTAGCTTTGAATTAAATAGCAACATTTACCTTGAGAAGCCTTTACACTACCCAGCAAAAACAGTCTTTCTAGGCCAGCACTGGGCCATTGCTACTAGCCAGCTCTGACAGCAATGGCCCAGCACTATGTTGCCGCTGCCGAACGGTCAATAAAATGTTCAGGTGGCCAACAGAAGGACCAGCAGTTCAGGCCAACAGCTGGCCAACAGTTGGCACCCCATCAGTTGTCATATGCCACAACAGTGCCATCAGTGGTCCATCACAGGCAGTAGCTGCCAGAAGTGGCTCTTCAGTAGCCCTGCAAGCTCGTGCCAGAAATGATGGCTAGCCTAATGTGGTCCGCTAGTGTGCCTTTAGTGGCAGCCAGCAACCACGTGACGTAACTGGTGGCTTGCCGAATCTTGTCCGCCAATTCCCCAGTAGTAGCTATAATAACAAAAAAAAGTATCCATAACCGCAGTTTTCCAAAGCTACAATTTTTTTCTACCCTTACGAAGCTTGTGAATTAACGCACTACGCTGGGGAAATTTTCTCAACAGATCGGAAAAACACCCGTTTGTATCTCAGTAGATCTGAACCTGGGCCGTTGGGGTGATAGCTTAGCTCTCTACTGACCGGACTAATTTGCCACGCTCGAGATATGCTTAAAGCTGCCTCTTTGGTATGCAATATGTAATCGAATGCTTCCCTCTTTCATTTTAAAATATTGAGAGGTATTTTTCATAAAAGTCAGTTTCATATAATTGATAAATTAATTTTTTCAACGTAACGATAGTTTTTTTTTTACCTTAAGGGAACTTCACTCATTTTCAAGGCGTGTACATACTTAGAGTCGCTTTCCAAAGTTTTGTACTGTCCTTGCCATCTTGAAAAGAGATTGTTGAATAAATATATATTTACCCGGGTTCATGTCACATTCTGTTACATTTTTAACGTTGTGTCTTTCCTTTCCTGTTCCGAAACTACGTTTGTTTTAAAGAGTAAAAGATATTTTATTTTACTTCTCGTTATTTTTAGAAGCGAATTCCTCCCAGTCTTGTGTATTCAACCCATGGATGAGTACACCACATAGCCTTGCTTTTTTTTTCTTTCAAAAAATTAATAAATTTTGTACGCGTGTAATTCTTTATTTTTCAACAAACGTTGTTTTAATGGTTTTCCAGGATATTTGTTTCAAGCGGTTTCAAATTTTTTCTTGTTATTCATCCACTCCATTCCATGAATTGTTATTCATGGGAATGGAGTAGGTGTATTTCATGGCTGTAATCTAGTATTTCACGGCTTAATATGATATCTTCTTCGACGTAAAATTTCATTAGGAAATTAATTCGCCTCTCCACATATGGATTTTTTTCTTAACATCCACTAAAATAACACGATGGCGATAGCGTCGTCTTCAACTAACTGGTACCATGAGAGACACAGCAAGTGTTGCTTCTGCGCATGCGCAGTCCCGTTGCTTCCACCTGCTGTTGGGCGGTTGCATTGGTTGCCAGCAACGGGCCACTAGTGGCACTTGCTTGGAGGCCCACAATTCACGGCGATGCTGCAGGCCATCAATAGCTCGCCAACTGATAGCGCTGCCACCAACGGACCAATACCGGGCCGTGAGCGGCAAATTTCAGCCAACAGTGACCCATCTCTGCCAGCTAGTGGCCAGCAGTTTCCCAGCACTTGTGTTTTTGCTGGGTATAGAAGAGGCACAAAACAGTTAACTTGGCCCATACACCCTCCTTGGCCGATGCAACCTACGGCAGGCGGATAAGAACCGAAGGGCAGTAAGAAACAATCAGCTCGGTCCAGTTCGGCACAAAACAGTTGACTTGGCCCATTCACCTCTCCTCGGCATATGCAACTGATGGTAGGCAGATGAGAACCAACGTTCAACTTCGGCATCGCTCACACGTACAACCATACACAACGTATCCTGTATTCTTGAAACTGCAGAACGCCAGCAAGGTCAGCTGACTCCCCACTTCAAACACAGCGCAGCAACGGCTACACAAAGAAGCGAATATCTCCAGCAAGGTAGGCTGCACAAAGAAACCAAGAAACTTTCGTTTTTTTTTTGTCGGTTGGAGGTTTAATAACCCCCGTGAGGAACTCAATGCGTTATAGCAGTCACCCGTCCCTACTTTAGGGTCACTGGTTCCAGAAAAGGGAGAGAGCCAGTGCCGTAAGACAAACACAACATCCATGCCTCACCGGAATTCCAGCCCGGATCCCTTTCGGACGAATGATCAGAAGCCATCGCTTAGACCACTGCGCTATCAGGGCGGTTTATTTCACTTCATTCAATAGCGAAGTGACGTGCATCCGAGAATTTCAATAGCGCAAGGACGTGCATACGGTAACCCCCCCCCTCCCGCCAAAAAAGGGAAAAAATGCTTTGAGGTGAGGCCTTTAGATTTTACTCAATGCTTCATAAATGCCTTTCCCTAATTACGTGTATCGTGCAAAGTCAAATGATTTAAAGTCTCCCAATCAGCAGCAGTTATTACTTGGTACATGACCACGTCGTGAGGATGACAAAGTGAATCACTGACTTCAGGACAACCAGTTAGTAACATCAGTTAACTGGTACATTGCCACCATGTTAGATTGATAGGAAATCTGTTCCCAGTGTGTAAAATCCCTGAAAGCCATCGCTTAGACCTTTATATTATTGGCGGTGGGGAGATTATCTTATTGGCGGCGGGAGAAATTAATGAAACAATACATGCAGTAATATTTTGAATAAAATATTTAACATATCTGATAAAATAGAGTCCAATTTATGTTAGCTCAGATTACCATTTTTCTGGTAAGTGTTGCTTTCTGAATTTTTTACTTTCAGGTTATCGAAGTATTTAGCTACATAGGGGGCTATATGGGAATGTGGCTTGGGGTGTCCTTAATTGCTGTTTTTGACTTTGTGAAGTCTATGTGGAGCATCAGCAGAAATCCGTGCACTACTTCCCGACAGATGTTCGTGAGCAGAAACAAGAAATCCAACGTTAGAAAATTCGGAAAACGTACGAAAAAGGGAAAGAAAGTAGCCCAGATTTTAAGTGTACGGAAAAAATATACTAATAAGAACAGCGAGCATTTGCCAATTGTAAAGTTTATTCTTTTATTCTACAAATAAACAAATATGTGTTTGTTTTCATTAATTTCATCTCCGTCAATTCCTCAATGTGTGAATATCATAGCACTATTAAAATGAGAAATATTCTCTAAATCTGTGTCTTTGTTTTAAAAGTTGAAACAAGCCGCAACTTCGATCTATATATTTTACAAGTGGAACATCGTATTGTAACTTTTACTTTGGCAGGACTCTTGCAGGCACACTGAGCGTTGTGGTTTAATTATATAAAGTCGACGTCTGGAGTTTAGCGCAGATTCTGCAACAAATTTGGCAAAGAAGACACACACAAAATTCATCAATTCGTCTAACTGTCGTGCAAATGGAAGGCATTGAAGAAGATTAAAAAAATCGTCGATGCACGATATTAAAATAAAAAAATCACTAAAAGCTAAGATCAATTAAAACCTTTAATTACATACTTAGCTTCGTTAAAAATATAGTTTATACTAAAACACGTGAGATCTTTCGAGCTGACTGGGCTCATCCTCAGACGTGATTACATTGGAAAAAGCTCCGGGTTACATTATCGTATATATAGCCATAATAAATGACGTCATAACAGTAAGCTGCATGAGTTCAAGTTGTTACATAAATTACAGGTACAGCACATTATTTCATTTCAAAATACAACAACAACAACAAAAAAAGAACTTTTATATAAGTAATTGAGGAGCACAACAATTACATCTCATTTAAATACTTCATTATAAATGGTACTTGAATAGTTATTCATGTTCATCAGATTCAGTTTTTTAGTACTTGTTTCCAAGGCTGTGGAATATTAACCGATAATTCATCATTACAGCCCAAAGTCTAGTTTATTTTTATGACAGGCATTTTGAACTTGCACCATAAGGAGATTAAAGTGATTTATGACATTGCTAAAACTTTTGGCTTCCATACTTCTATAGTTCAAAGAGAGCACGAAGAAAGGTTGACACTCTCAACTTTGCAACGAGAGAGCCGAATAACCAAAGATGTAGGATCAATGGAATTTTTTGCCAGAACTCATTAATAGCTTAAAAAATGCCTGTCATAAAAATAAATTGTACTTTGGGGTGCGAACTTCTAATATATTGTCTCTGGTTAAGAGTGATCGTGATCAAGTAGATGCTGAAAGTAAATGGGGGTTATGGACGATAACCGTAAAATCAGTAGACGCATCCAGCAGCTATTTAGTATACATTGGCTCTACTACATGGACATTGGGTACGAGAATAAAGGAACGCCGCTGTAATGTGAAACTGCATTCACAAACTATTGCGTTATCACGTCTATCCAACCTGGGATCTTACCACCCTAGCTGGTATGATTCCTACATAATGGCTTCCCCCTGAACAAAATTTGAGATATTATTTTCGGTAAGTCTTTTTTTACAGCTTTGCGAACTCCTGCTGTAATGATGAATTACCGGTTAATATTCCATAGCCTTGGAAACAAGTACTAAAATGAACTGAGTTAGTTAGTTAGTTAGTTAATTGATTTTAGTGGCGCTGAACCTGATGAACATGAATAACTATTCAAGTACTATTTATAATGAGGTATTTAAATGATATGTAATTTATGTGCTCCTCAATTACTTATATATAATTTTTTTTGTATTTTGAAATGAAATAATGTACTACACCTGTAATTTATGTAGCAACTTGAAGTCTGCAGCTTACTGCTATGACGTCATTTATTATTGCTATATATACGATAATGCAACCCAGACCTTTTCCCATCGTAATCACGTCTGGGGATGAGCCCAGTCGGCACGAAAGATCTCACGTGTTTTAGAGTAAACTATATTTTTAAGTATGCTAAGTATGTAATTAAAGGTTTTTACTGAGCTTAGCTTTTAGTGATTTTATGATTTTAATATCGTGCATCGACGGATTTCTTAATCTTCTTTAATGTCACACAAGACTGTTGTGCTAAGGATACTTACTACCTGCATGAATTCGACGCCTAACAGCATTGCTCAGCTGAATATCCGATTTCGGAAAACATGTTGCTATTGGAAGAAGCAATGCGAGACAGGGACTCACTAGAACTGTATTATCGTGGAAATTCACTACTGTTTGTGAAAATTGCAAAACCATGAAGGACTGCTGCTATTAGTTTTCGGAGAAGTATATCAAACAAAATGAGTTTCGGAGAAGTATATCAAACAAAATGAGTTTCGGAGAAGTATATCAAACAAAATGAGTTTCGGAGAAGTATATCAAACAAAATGAGTGATCTCTAATGCCTCGTAATGTCTGAAAGTTCTGGAATGTAATTTCATTATCAGGATTCTTATTTCCTTCAGTATGTGCTACAGTGTTCTTTCGAGTAATTCTTTCTTATGTCGTTGGAACCAGTTGTCATTCAATAAATTGTAGAAACTTTGGGATCATGCTGTTCTCTTTGCAGGATATCTAGAAATCTAGGTTTGTAGTCTCTGTCGCTAATAACAGTCGGCACTTCCCAAAAGTTTTAAAGTTATTGACTCAATGCCTGGATGTAGCATCGGTAACTTTATTTTAAATACATCATAATTGAATATTCATGAAACACATATATCATATTCAATTCCTTTTTGTTTTTGTAGTGTAGTCAGCACAAAGATTCGCCAAGCTTTCGCACTCCACTGGGAGGCTATTTCAAGGCAATGGTAGACATAAAAATGCGGGGAATTGGAACACGTAAAGAACGAAGATGATTTTTGGAAATAACGTGGGTGACACCACGAGCATATTACATGAATTTTTATCATGGCATATCTTGACCACACGGAAAAGATATACAGGGTGATTCATAAAGAAGTATACAGTTTAAACTCAGTATAAAACAAGAACAATGTAAGATATTTTATGTTACCTGTAACAGAATTTAGCGGAATGTTTCAAGTTTTTTAGAGACCGTCACAAATGTTCTATGTGTGCGCCCTTAGTCACACGACACACATCCAGCCGGTAATCCATTTCCGCCCAAACGCGAGGTTAGGCATCTGAATCAAGTGCAGTGATAGTGGCTGTGATACGCTGTTTCAGCTCCGCTAGATCAGCCGGAAGTGGAGGGGTGAATACCTTGTCCTTTACGTACCCCTACAGGAAAAAGTCACAAGGTGTTAAGTAAGAATTTCTGAGTTGCCATTGGGTCAGTGGCAAGTTGTACTCCACGGCTCGTCCAATCCATCGGCGAGGAAGATGTTCGTCGAGATAATATCGCACGTCGCCTAACCAGTGCAGTAGTGCACCATACAATTGGAGAACAAAGTTATCAGCTCGTCCTGCAACTGTGGCATCAACCAAAGACTTAACATATCGAGAAAAGAGCCTCCCGTGACAGTTTTGTGGCGAAAAAAGAAGGGGCCGTACACTTTATTTTTGAACACAGCACAGAACACATTTACCTTAGGGAAATTTCGCACGTGTTTCACTGTAAATCTGGGAATCTCCGTTCCCCGAAAGCGAACATTGTGCTTGTTTACCTGACCACTCACATTCAATGTAGCTTCATCTGTGAAACTAAGTGATCGGCAAAATCATTTCTTTCACAACGGTACTGCATTTCGGCACACAATTCAAAGCGTTTTGTCTTGTCAAGGTCAGTGAGAGTTTGCAACATCTGCACTTTGTATGAAATAACTTTCAGCTTCTTTCTCAAAATCCCCCAGACAGTGGGCTGTGAAATCTGCACTTCGCGACAGCTCCTCCGCGTTGATTTTCCCGGGCTTCTTTGAATGGCGGTGGAAACACTATCGACGACTTCTTCCGATACACGCGTTTGTCCAGGACTTTTAATTTGCACAAACAGCCCGTAGTTTCAATTTTTTTATGCCAATCGTAGATAGAATTTCTGATTGGAGGTTCTTTCCGAATCGTGATCGAAAATGCCGTTGCACAACAGTTACAAATTTCGTTTTGCTCAATCCAAGAACACAATACGCCTTCTCCACTGCAGATGCCGCCATTTTGACTGACTAGTCACGTGACACGCGCGCTATTGGCTACGTCACTTCCCTCAGTAGCGGGACACAAACTTTACGAGTTCATCTACCTAGCGGTTCGAAGTTGTGGTCCGTGTCTTCAACTGTTACTGTTTTACAGCATCTGGAAACTGTATACTTCTTTATGAATCAGGGTGTATTTTTCTTATGTATACTCCAACGTTTGCTGTTATGAATCAATTCATTTATGGAGTCAATGACCTTATCAGAATTCGGTATCTTTTAAAAAATAGTTGCCATACTTTTTCTAGACCAATTGTGAGGTACTGTCGTTTTGATACGATGAAGCGAAGCTTCTCTCCCGGTTTATGGCTCTTAAGTCTTCCGAATAAATGAAGTAGGTAAGCTCCAGGTATTATTTTTGAACCATGCGACAAATCCTTTTGCAGTTTTGGGAGTTTATATATTTTCTTGACCCTTGAGATGAGTAAGTTTAACAGGTTTTTGGTTAACCTTTGGGATTTTGATTCAGCTATAAAGGTTTTACCTTTTTAGTCATAATCGTTACGATCCGTGATAGCTATTTGCCCTGTTTTGTCTGTGAGCGTTAAACAAACTGAATTGTTAGTCGTCAGGTTATTTAATATATTTTTTTCTTTGGCTCATTCTATAACTTTCTGATCTTTTAGTTTTGTCTGTTTATTTAGTCTGGCTGCCATTTGGATTCTCACGTCTTCTCTATGTTTCTCTGGGATGTGGCATATTGCTTTCCTAAGAGCCGGAATGATTTCTTTAACATTTACTTCTTTCTGAAAACGCTATTTCGGACCTTTGTCTAAAATATTCTTTTCTTTTTCTGTAAGTTGGATGCTCTGGACGGTTATGTATAGAGTTTTTTTGCCTCATTTTTCACAATGCTTGGTTTCACTAATTTATTCAACTTCGAATGCTCTGAAATTCCGCTGTTCTAGTATATGTTTTTCTCTTATTATGAGCATATCAATCTTGGTCAACAATTCGTAAAATTCTATCGGATGTGCTCCTTTTATAATTTCGAGGTGTAATTGGTATGCACGGGATTCTAACTCATCGCCGTCGTTCTCTTTATGTTGATGATTCTTGAAAAGGTTTGTTTAATGAAGTTTTCTTTCTTTTTCATAAACCATTAAGCCCTTACGGCCGTTTTAAGTCTCAGGAACCTTGGAATTCCACTTGCCTCTTTACAACACGTCAAAAATTCCAGATGACATCGTTCTCCCTTCTAGCATTAACATGCACCTCCTGTAGATTAATTAACAAGGAAGATTTGACATCTTGCCCGACAAAAAAAAAACATATGTTACTTTTAAAATATTTTTGCGGTTGTATTGTAGTTCCAATTACAGTACTACCTACAAACGTGTTATTTAATATAATTTAATATATAATGCAATTTTGTGTACATATCTCCAGCGGGACATTGAGACGTTAGGAGATACCGTATCGTCACTTTGAATGATGTCTAAGTTGGTGAGAGGCAGAGCTTTTACTTTTAGACCGTTTTTACCTGTATTTAAAATTTGTTTAAGCGGCATAAGACGATCATGTGCCTGACTTGCTGAAAATAATTTCAGAACATTCGAATCTCTTTCAGACGTAGTCATTGATTATTCAAACGGTGTGCAACTAAATCTTTGTTTATGAATTGACGTTACATATCTAAATTTGCGAAATTGTAATTAAATTATTCTCTAACAAATCCGGAAAGTTTCATTTGGCTTCCAAGGAAGTACTTTCAAAAAATTAGAAACATCACATGAAAATAATTTTCCTCCGGGAAAACAGCGCCGTTTGGGTTTTGCCTCCTTAAATGTCCCTTATATTTTCTTTCGCCCTAATTATCAGGTACCTCTTGGTCATTCCGATGTATGATCTGGACAAACAGTCTGGGTGTTCTAAGAGAGAATGTTCGAAAGGCAGCGCGCGAGGCACCACCTTCCACAAGACGCAATATCACCTGGACACGCAGTGGACGAGCGCTATACGATTTCATATTATTGTCGCTCCCAAAGACATTCGTGCGTTCACTGGCCTTGCTAAAACCTCCCGTTTGGAGTGAGAAAGCTCGGCACTTTGTCAATGTGTGTTTTTGTAAATTCCTACTCCAGTAAAAACGGGATAAATTTTTCAAGTTGTATAATACTGAGGTTTAAGTTCCATTATTTCAATTTAACGCTTTTCCGGGCGTTTATAGGAACATGTTTAAATAATCCAGGAACACAGGAATACGTTTCGCTAAGGAGACAGAGATTCCTAACAGAATGCAAAAAACGTAGGATCTACCCTATATTTCTGCGCATTAGAACAGCAATTATGGAAAAATGGTTTCTAAACAAGCTGGAAGTGTTCAAGTACAAGACCTCAGTCTCTCTAGTCAGAAGAAAAACAACGGACGTTATGCAACTACACAGCATACCTTACAGATTGCACAGCGTCATCCAACGCCGCTCTGAATGTATTATCTTTGATGACTGGCTTATTCGAACCCATGTTTCAGTCAAGAGATAAGAAGTAATCATGCAGGAGAAACACAGAAGAAAGAAATATGATTTATGGTTGAAATGTACAGGAGAACAAATCTCTAATACCTTTTCTCTCAAGCCTTTCCAACTTCCAGTTAGGTTTGTTGTGCCATCTGTACACATCGCTACGCATATAGCTCATGAAATCTCATTATGTTTGAAGAGAATATCAATGTGGGTGAAAATAGCGTGTCCAGTCGTTCTCCTTGTAAGTGGTGTCCACATCAGAAAATCCTCCACAATATGACCATCATAGCAACAGAGTACACAAAACAGTAGCTGGGCTACATCCGTAGACTCATCAAGCTGGAATGCAAATAGTGACCTTTTCTTCAAACGGTCCAACAGAAATTTCACATCGCTAGAATGTGCGGAAATTCTCCTAGAAACCGCGCATCTTGATAATGGAAAAATTTTAAAATCATCTCCATATTTACTTCCATGCATAGTAGAAGCGATTTTTATTACTGTAGGTAAGACGAGAGTTCCCACAATTTTTTGAAATGTTTCATTGTCTTCGCAATTAAATATGAAGATTCTAATGTTGCCTTTAGTGCATTCTGGGGTATGGATGATCCAGTTTCAAAAGCACTTTGTTGAACACCAATGGTTTTTTCTTGTCTCTTAAACAAGTTAACATCCATTTCTGCACATTCAGGGTGTTTCGTGTGCAGGTGTGTATTAATCGTAGTAGGCTTCGTGCTCCCATTAGCTAGTATTTCTAAGAAAATGACACATTTAGAGCGCCGTTATTTGATAATAATAGCACAAGTAAACGCAAAAGATATGTAACTATCCTGATATTTATGTTATCTTTTATCGTTAACTGTGGATTCACGAAATTCAGCTTCTTCTTTATAATGGCGCTGGATGATTAGGCATAGCTTTCGTCAGTAACTATACATTCTAATCTATGCTGTGTAGTCTTCGAACTGCTTTTCATTACTGGAACAGTTACCACAAGAGTTGCTAGGCCGTTTTAATAGCCACTTATCCATGTTTCAAACAAGGTCAAAAATGCAAATAAATCAATAATAATTGAATTACAAACATTCATCAACAATAGAGGAAACAAGAAGGAGAGTGAGTGGAGGCAGAGGGAGTAGAAAATCCTGCGAAGGACATACTGCTTTTTCCTGACGCGCGCACGTCACCTCTTCACCGAGACAATCCGCGAGAGTATTTCAGACAGCTCAGGATTGGTAGGCGGAGAGAGTAGCAAATCCTGCGCGACACGTACAGCGTTTTCGCCGATGCGCGTAGGTCACCTCTCCACCGAGAAAGTACTCTAGAGTATTTGAGGCAGATCAGGATTTTAAAGATTGCATGTATTATCTAATTCTAAGCGTCATTTTTCTGTTATGCACTTTATTTTCCTAAAAATAAAAAAATAGAATCCCCTTACTATCTCTTAAATATCTGGGTATTCTGTCAAAAGTTCAGCTTCACTTGTACAGCACATAACTATATTTTCAGGTGTTCTTTTGTTGTCTGAAAATTGTACTTATGTAAAGAATTTGTATATTTATTAATTATTTATATCACAAGTTTCTGAAAAAGTACTGAAAGAAATATCACATTCTTTCCCTTCCTATTTATGTCGAAAGCAAAAAAGGACTCGTTACTTCAGAGAGATACCTCTGTTCATAATTTTTGTTTTCAATGCATGCGAATCTCGATAGCATAAAACTGCACTGAATGTAATGAAGTGTATACTACTTTACCTAACTTTCTCAACCTCTGAATTTTGAGGGGCTGTAATTTTCTTAATTGCAGAGCTCCTCCTTATGAACGAAACCAAGAGTAGCGTGCGCAAAGTTTCACGAACCATGTGAAAATAAGGTTAGATTCATTTTTTTCAAACACGAAATGCTATTTCTTTAACAAGTTTTATGTCATGTCTGATAGCATGAAGAATAAAAACGGACATGCACGGTCGAGTCACATTATTGTGTCCACCAGCCAATATCCAGAGTAACCGTCGTGCACAGCACTGAGAACAGCTAGACCGGCTAGGGGTGACTCAATAAGTTACTGGAAGGTGTTCACACCTATGAATAGCCATTCTGACTGTAGTGCATCCGACAGCTGCTGGAGAGTGCGTGGTAATCCATAGAGCAAACAATACGATCGAGGTAGTCCCACAAATGCTCAATTTGGTTTAGGTATGAGGAATTAGGGGGACCAGGGAAATATTTTGCAGTCTTCATCGTGCTCTTCCAACCACTCTCGGAAATTTTAGCTGAGTGACACGTCGCATTGCCGTGATGTAACATCCCATCCAGCACAGGGAAGTCAATCAGCATCTATGGATTTACGTGGTCTGCAAGGATGGATTCATAACGAATTCGATTCATAATGCATTTCAGAGGTATGAGTGGACTCAGGGAATGCCACGAAAAATTTCCCCAGACAATAACGCTGCCCCCACCAGCTTGTGTTCTTCCAGCAGTGGTTCATGAGTGTTTGTTCTCCGATGTTCCCCACCTTGTACGCCAATGTCCATCCGTTCCGCAGAAAATGTGACTCATCATAAATAGCCTTTGCCAATCAGCGGAAGTCCAACTGCGATAATGCTCAGCAAGGTTATTTTTCTAATACCTGCCACTTCACTTTAAATGATATGTTACACTGAGCTTCCCGTTCAAGAAATCACATTACACATAACCAAACAGCAGTTACATTGGCTGATGCACTAAAAGAAGTAATCAGGGAATGGTATCTACAAAAAGAAGTTAATGCATTGTAACTGATAATGGTGCAAATGTGGTATCAGCAGTTAATCTTCTGCAGATTTGTCATATGCCTTGTTTTGCACATACACTAAACCTGGTAGTTCGGGCTGCGTTAAGATCTCAAGCAAATGTAGAATTAGTTTCATTTATATCAAAGTGAAATTTTATTGTAAATTTTTTGAAGTGTAGTACCCTGGCCTCTGATAAACTACAGCAAATTCAAGGTTCAAAGGGAAAAGAAAATCTTCGACTCCCAAATGAAATCCGAACAAAATTAGAACAGCCCGTAGGCGATGATCCAAAATAATCTTCAAGCACAACATAAACTTAGTTTGGCCTAACTTGCTTTATCAATAGCGCTTTCGCCTTTCAGTGTTGATAAAGTAGAAACTTTGAAAGAAATAGTCAAAGTCTTGCATCCTTTTGCAACAGCCACAGAAGAAGCTTCTGGTGAAACCTATGTAACCATGGCAATGGTGATTCCTCTCGTCCATGGCATAGGGTTGCAATTATTATCCATAAAAACCATTTCAAATGTCCCGCATCCCTTCAGTTTTTAAATGATTTTCATCAATCCAGGAATAAAATTTTAACTCTTTACGAGCAAAGATCAGTCTCCGGTATTTCAACAATCCTTGATCCGAGGTTCAAGAAGCTAGCGTTCATGAGTGTCTCAAATTATTTCAAAGCGTCAAAACACGTCACTAACGAGTTGTCATGTTATATGGCAAAACACAAATGTATGGACGTTTAAAACACTGATTCAACTACTGAAACAGGAGAAAATACATCAAGCACCCTGTCTGGAAATGGAGGTAGTCTGCTGAACTTTAAAAAAAATCACAGCATGGTCAAATTTCAACTGCACTTCAGATTCTTTGATTCAGTTTCGTCAATATATTGAAGATTCGACAGAGAAAAGACAGAGCAAGCCATTTTGTTACTGGAAGACCCACGAAGTTCAATATAAAGAACTGGAAACATTAGCATAGAAATATTTATGTGTTTTAGCAACTTCAGTACCATGTGAAATGGTGTTTTCTAAAGCAGATCCACTGGTTTCTGAGAGGCGAAGCAGATTATCACCAAAAATGTTGAAAAAATGGTATTTCTTCAATTACATTGAGAGTAAGGACGAAATGAAGATACTATTATATTTCTGCTCGTCAAAAAAATTCGAAACAATTTCCAAAAAAAGTAATGGTATATCATTCAAATAATTTCCTGAATCATGCAATAATTTTAAAACCTATCACCTTAAAATTATATACTAATGTCTACTTCACTGAATCGATGTCATATATTTTAACTTATGACTCTTCGTGAATTATGAATTTATATACGAGTATTGTTTGTTTTTTACTAACCTTATGTTAATAGCTTGCAATGTGGTTATGTGTGACATTTTAACTTCTAACAATATTCATTTATATTTGTATTTTGTACTATATGTTTCATTTTAATGCTGTATCGATCTCAATGCTACATTAGTAGACAGTATTTGAAGTGAATTTTCTGACAACCGTATCGCACATTTTGTTTTTCAACAATCGGACAAAATGTGAAATACCTATATTGTTATTTACTTATATCACATATGATTTAACATGTAATGGTTCCTTTCAATTTTCTTAAGCATACTTTGACCAAGAAATGGATTAAAATCGAACTGTAAGGTTTGAAAAAAAAGTTATTTTTACTGGTCAAGAAAATAAATAGGTGGGAGCAGGACCTCATTTTGATTTGTTGCCTTAAACTTTAAAGTGTAAGAAGGAAGCACTTCCTCTCCTTTTTTCCTTGAAAAAATACAAATACGTTTATTTTAGAAGTTCGACCATTTTGTACGTATTTTGTTAGATTAAAACATTAGATTACAAAATTTTGTTAGTTGTTTTTTCAACATAAGAGAGTAAAGAAAAAGTCTGTATATTTAAAAAAAATACAGTTATGTAGCACGTATTCTTTGGTTGTATCTCTGCAATTTAACTTCGGAAATGTTTTCCTTATCTTGTTGCCACTGAAATGTTTCTAAGCGATCTGAAGTGTGAAAAAAATTACATATGGGGTCCGTGAGTTTTTTGTTTTCTTTTTTGTCTTATGTGTGTGTGAAATTTTCAAGTTCGTAATACATATTTCGTCAGAAGCAATCAATAGGTGTCGTTTGGCATGTCACTATGTCGGTTTATGTGAATGATCTGGAACTCACTCCAGTCTCCCACGAGACTGCCATTGTTATAGCTGTTCTCGTTCTCTTTGTTTAGAGGAATTCCATACGCACTCAAGTGCCGATTAGACAATTTTCTTTTTAACGCAAGAGATACATCCCTCCTCGGACTCTATACACCATTGATTCAGCCCATTCTCTATTTCACTTCTCTGAGATTATATCGAATTCATTCTCAATGGACTAGGTACACCAGTCGTCAGATTCGACAGTAAATTAAACACCTCGCCCACCTTCCCACGTTTTTCGGTTCTGCGAATGCCATGCTAACTGAATGACGTAAGGCTTACCGAAAAATAATTGCAGAATAAAAAAACAAAAACAATTGAGCAACAGCCCCATTCAATACTTTATTTATTCATTTTCTCAAGGATTTTAACTACGATTTTGCCAGACATTATAGAAATATTATTTCGAATACAAAACTGCAGAATTCTCTGCTTTAGCTTTTGTGAACAGAAACAACAAAAACAAAATCATACAATGCAAACAGAAAATGAGAATTAAGGAGCGGTGGCTCGTTCTTCATGCAAAACATTTTTTTCGTGACTTTTGCTCATTCACTTCGGGAGCATATAGTCAAAGCATTAGCCTCGCCGCCACGGTGGCGCTGTGGTCTGAGCGCTGGTTTCTGACCATTCTTCCGAGACGGGTCTGGGTTCGAATCGCGGTGAGGCGTAGATGTTGTGTAATGGCTTTTTCTTTCTTGAAAGTGACCAAATCAGAAACGGGCGACTTCATACAGCCCATCGAATTGCTCACAGTGGTCGCTTCCCCACCCCCAAAAAAGTTAGGCTTAGATGTTATTGAGCCGTCAGTTTGGACCGTAGGACTACGACTTTAAGGTCGGAAAGTTGAAATGAGCTAGTCGATTATGATTTTAAAATGTGTAACGTACCAGGAGATGTGACGTACCTGCCAGCAGGTCGCACATGACATAAAGGCAGATAGGAATCAGAATACATGTCCGCGTAGCTTAATTGGTAGAGCAACTTGTTCCGGAATAAGCGGACTCGGGTTCGAACCCCGGCGCGGATAAAAATGACGGAGAAATTTACTTCGTTATAATGGCGCCCGAACTATCCGGATGACCCGACCGTTCAAAATCTCGCATTGGTGTGATGTTATTTCCACACCGCGAGATAGGAAAAATATGAGCAGCACTTCGAAAGAAAAGAAAAATAAGGGGGAGATGATGTAACGTACCAGGAGATGTGACGTACCTGCCAGAAGGACGCACACGACATAAAGGCAGATAGCAATTAGAATCAATGTCTGCGTAGCTCAGTTGGTAGAGCGACTTGTTCCGGAATAAGCGGCCTCGGGTTCGAACCCCGGCGCGGATAAAAATGACGGAGAAATTCACTTCGTTATAAATGTTTATTTAATTTGCTACGCCAAAACAGGTCTGTGATATGAAAAGTAGCTTAAATACTTTTTACAAATAATACGGATACATTGCTAACACAAAGCAGATTTATACACGAATTACACAAGGTGGTGCTCAGTCTTCTTGGGCTTCTTACATTCCTAATAAGTTGCTCTTGGGTCTCGTTATGATTTTCTCCACTTTTGCTTGCGTTCATTCTGCGAATTCCACGGCATTGTTAAAAATGTTAACTTGTTCACACGAAAACAATTTAAAAAAATTTAGTTTAAACCACTGCTATACGTTTTTTATATATTTGAATACATCTCGTCGAGAGCTTTTAAACGATACCACGCACAGTCGTTTTGCATTCACGGTTATATAGATAAACCACGATATTGTCAAAAGTGTTCACTTGTTCACAAGAAAAAAATGTTGTAAATGTTTAGTTGAAACCACTGCGAAATGTTCTTCGTATATCTGAGTAGATCTCGTCGAGAGCTTTAAAACGATACCACAAACAGTCGTGTTGCGCTCAAGGTTGCCGAGATAGACTGAGTCAAACGCTGCGGCACACCCAGAAATATTGCATCATGTCTCCGGCGCACTGGGAGCTAGAGGAGCGTCGCGCTCACGATGTAATGCGCAATAGACGAATTGGACTTCATGTGGTTTACAAATATGCTAACACGATTAGTGTGTGGTACTTATTGTTAACGCTATAATTGTTTCAATTTAGACTTATTTTTGTCGCAAGGGGTCGGCCGTAAGTCCCCACATACTATCCGCGGAGTTAAACGTTTTCCTGAGTCAAAACAAACGAAAAACGGTTGTTTTCAAAGCTTATCGAAGCTTAGCTTTTTAACAATGTGGAAAGGTGAGAAAAGATTTATGTCATGAAAAAAAATTTCATTCCGGTAAACAAATGCTCTCTCCAGAAACCTTGCCAACACACTATCGATTTTTTTAACTATCAATAGTTCTACACCTCTATGAGCTACTTCTTGCTTCTGTTAGGGTATGAGTCAAAGCTCACTTAACAACTATGAAGGTGCCTACATAATTATAATAGATTCAATGATATGTATAAATTATATATAAATTATATTTGGAATTAAAAACTGAAAAACTAAGAATTTTCAGAGTATATTTCTTTATGTAACAGATAGTCAAGTATGCAGTTGAACTCCCTTTATCCGAACACCGTTGATCCGGCTCATCAGATAATTCATATCGCTTTTGAACTACCTATGATTTTTCTATTAACATATTAATCGCTCTAGCGGAATAAACCACGAAGTTTACTTCGGCTAAAGGATTGGAGATTGTGCTTGCCAGGCTGTCTGTGCCCGGCTGCAGGCGTGCCCCAGTACGGGGAAATCTGTGACCGTGAACCTTGGACATTCTCCTCACAATCATTGGTCTCTTCCATAAAGTAATGATATATACAGAGGACACAAACTGTAGTAAGCTGAATCTCATGACGTCATGGAGTCGACTGCAGAGCACCATCGGTGTACCAGAGAACTACTGTTAATTGGTTGCTGAGCTTCCCAGGAATCACCATAAACCATGTGATTTAGTCCATCTGAGCTTTGACTTCCCAACGGAGTTGAAGACAAGGTGTGCGATTTATACCTATAATTTTCCGGATTTTCTTGTAGTTTGAATATTTCAGTGTTTTGTAGCATTCTAGTAAGTGGCACTATTCTTGATTATTCCTTACTGATCGTTATCTTTTCGTTTGCAAATTCCATAACTTAGGTTTCTATTAGTTTTGTTGTAAATTTCATTCACGCATATTTTGTCATTGTTACTTCACAATATAATCTGTGACTCGGTTTTGCTTTTAAAATTTGATTTGATTCTGATTCATCGTTATCTTTTTCGATACTAAGGTTATTGGCTTCGATATCTATATTACATTATTTTCACCTTTCCAAAGCCTCACTAGGCTGATATTTTGACACGAGTTGAGGACAAAGGTCTCGTGGGGAAGAACGGGCGGGTGGGGCGGAGCAGCTGGTCCATATCCATCCCCGAGCAATGGGTTTGTCACAGCAACCATTGCCGACGTCACGGGGTCACATCACTGTTCACTTCTGTTGCAAGTCGATAGGGGTGCCACCTTCAACGAGAGGAATTTCCACAGGCTGCAATGTCTGTTTCCACTCTGTACGTAGCTTACGTTAATATCTCCCCTCTTGCCAAATGTTAGAGACGACAGTTCGGTTTATGTGCGGTTACTGTAAAGTGAGTAGGAGAATAGCATCAAAACGTGAGAAAGTTCTGGTTACAATGGACAACAAATTAGATGTGTGGAGAAGGATCGAAAAAATCGAGCCTTTGGAGAACAGTGCTGCAGAGTTAGGAGTCAGCAACGTTAGGTGTCAGACGGAAAAATAATCGAGGATTTCTCTTGAAAAATGATTTTCAAAAACAGTCAGTAGGGGTGGAACAATAAAAAAGACAGATACTTAAACCTCTGAAGGAAAGCCACTCGATTGGTTTACTGTTGCGGGGGAACTTGGTGTACCGATAAAGGGTCTGATTTTACAAGAAACAGGCGTTGAACATAAACACATATCTACTAAACCCAAAACTTTGATTTACAGCTAGCCTAGGCTGGCTACACTAGTTGAAAGCACGTCATAGGTCAGCTTTCGATGTACGGAGAAAGCCTTTCCGTAGAACTTAATGTTCCTGAAAATTTAAAAGAAATGTAACGAAGTACTTATACGAAAGAACTGAAGTCAAATGGAATTTATGAAATCTTACGAAACTGCTCTTCACAAGATGGTTTCAGAAAAGATTTTGATCTTTACCCTGCAAGATTTGGCTCGAGGTTAGAAAAAAGGTAAAGAAATAGTTCAGTGATTGCTTGCAGTAAAGAGTCTACGAAACAAAGTTCCCCTAATGGCTATTGGAAAATTGAAGAGCTTTAGATCATTGAAAAGCTTTTATCATTCGTCCCTACCAGCTGTTAAAATATCCACCCAAAAACGGGCGTGGAGGAATTATTATATTTTGCAAAAGTGTTTGGTTCAAGATTTGGTGCCTAGTCTAAAAAATGAAAACAAGAAACGAAGGTCTGAGCTTTCGAAACCTTTTTGTTTATTGAAAAAGCACCATCACATCTAGGAGAGTATGAGCTAGTTAGCGGTGACATAAAGGTTATGTTTTCTACCCCCCAGTGTGATGGCTTTGATATAACTTATGAATCGAGGTGTACTGGGAAAACCAAATGCCGATTCAGAAAGCATTTTGTTAGTAAATTACTAAGAGAAGAAAGGTGAAATCGAACTGCTGAAATCGAAAATCATAAAAGAAATGATTTATAGGGTGACATTTGAAAGACACTATATCAGTGAGTCGACATAATAATATCATGGAAAAAATCATGGCCGGAAATTTTGCCCAATTTATATACAATCTATCAAGGAAAGGACGATGAAATCCGTCTTTTAGAATTTGTAGTAATGTTTGCAAATTTAGAAGGATTCTTAAATTTGGAAATAGATGACGTTAGGTTTTGGCTGCAAACAGTAAATGATGAGGTGAAAAATGATGATATTATTGCAATCGGCAGAAGAACGGATGAGTCATGGAGAAACAACATCTATTCTGGACCGACTGGTGACATATATAGGGAGTCAGCCGGAAGAAACACCTGATGAACAGTAGACAGTGAACTGCCTACGGGATCGTGCAGCACGCCAACGAAATTCCAAATTGACAAAAAAGGAACAGATATTTTGGATCATGGTTGAGATTACTATATACAGGCGTGTATATTGAATATGGAATGAAAGGTATATATAGCATTTTCAATTCAAGTTGTGGAGTCATTGGCGGGGGGGGGGGGCATAACTCACCACGCTGGCCAAGCGAGTTGCTGGGGATAGCATTTCCAATAATCCTGATGGTATTTTTGAAATCTTGCGATATTGAAGATGCATACATTCATATTATTAATGACATCTATGAAAATCCAAATGCAAATATTCGACTGTTTCAGAATCCAGCACCCATAAAAATTGGAAAGTTTGCGAGACAAGGTGACACTATATCACCCAAACTCTTTAATGCCACATTGGAAAATGTCTTTCAATCACTGAACTGGAAAAACAAAGGGATAAATACTAATGGAGATTATCTAACTCACCTTCGTTTTGCTGAGGGCATAGTCATGTTTGCGACTACCCCATCAGAGCTGCAGAGTATGATCCAGGAACTTGCTGACAACAGTAAAAAAGTGGGATTAAAAATGAACTTTCAGAAGAAAAAAGTGATGTACAAGAAATGAAGATTTAGTGATTGATGCAGAAAATCTGGTGATAATCGATATCTACGTGTATCTTGGACAACAGATATCAAGTGAGGGTCACATTGATGAAGAAATTGATAGGCGTATAAAACTCTCTTGGAGAGTCTTTGGAAGAAACAGTATAATTTTCAAGAGCAATATGCCATTATGTCTTAAAAGAAAAGTGTTTGATCAATGCATCCTTCCAGTGCTTACATATAATGCATAGAGGTGGACCTTAACTAAAAGAGACATACAAGGGCTGCAGACAACTCAAAGCAGCATGGAGAGGTGCATGCTTGGTGTAACCAGGAGAGATAAGAAGAGGAACTCGTGGATCAAAAAAATGACAAGAGCGGAAGACATCATGATCAAAGAAAAATCCCTGAAATGGCAATGGGCTGGACATATTGTCAGAAAAACAGACCGCCGATGGACAGCCGAAATGTTAGACTGGATTCCAAGGAATAAGAGAAGACCCAGAAGAAGACCACATGGGGGATGGGTGGATGAAATTTGAAACTATGCGGGAGTAACATGGAAGAAGCTGACACAAGACAGACCGCTGTGGAAGAAACTTGGGGAGTCCTTCATCCAGCAGTGATTGATAATGGCTGACAATGATGATGATACCGTTTTTCTTCGTAAAATTTGTGCATACTGTTTTTTTCATGCATTTATCGGATAATAGGTACTACTTCCAGGCGCGTTTTGCCCAAAAAAAATGGGTTCTGCAAAAATAGAAGTAGTGAGTGTCACCAATAAGTGTAGTGCACAAAGTCTTACTTATCGGTCAAAGGAAAAGAGTACTGTTGCTCATAACACAATCTAAGGAAATATAAAATGCTATAAGCAGTGATGCTTCTTCCCTCAATGCATCGTCACTTATCACACAGACATTCATAGTTGTGGGTTTGTTTTAAAGGCTGTATCAGTAGAGTTTTGCCTTTTTTAATACATTTATTTTTTATTTTTAGAAGGTAAACGTTACAGTTTTAAAAAGAAAATTACCAGTCCCTCATTTTACACAACGTTGTAAATGTTAGCAAGCTCGTCCAATGAAATATGTCGTGAACTGAACATGAGGAGCTCTCAACATTCCATTTATTTTCGAAAATAAAACTATTTTTGATAAAATGATGTAAAACAGTAACAGACCCCGGTGCACCTTCCAGTAATCCATATTAAACAGAAACAAAAACAAAGAAACACTGAAATGCGTTTAAAGGAAGCTCGCTGTCAAATGATTCCTCTGTAGAAATTCCTGTTGATTTATAAATTACTTAGAAGGTCAAAAGAACAGCTACGACATCTCGATAAAATATTTCTTGGTAAATTGCGGCATATCTCCTGAGGTCTCATGCAGAGAAACTGCGGAATCCTAATGAGACACCAAAGTACTCAAGACAAGAAGAGGAACTGAGCCGCCATGATCAATCAGGAAACGATTTATTTGATATTGATGATTGACGTTATGCCTAATGAGCGTCACAACAAACTGTGACGGCAGAAGCGAAAGGAAAGGGAGTGTTACTAAATGTAGGGACGTCGCCTACAGGCACAAGTTCTGCTTCCAAATAGCATCAGGCAATTGGCAAACCGCTTGTAATCCTTGTGTTGAGGTGACATACTCATTACGTAATTTCATTTATGACTTATCTCTTATATTTTCCCATACCCAAGCAATAAAGAGGGTTAATTTTTTTTAAAAGAATAGTTAAGGTCTAAATGAAAATTATGAGATTTAACAAACATTCGTTATTTTAATTTTGGTCATAATTTTTTGTTAGTAGAAAAGGCCCTTTAATGATCGCGAACAAAGTGAAAAACATGTTACGTAAAAGTACAGAATTACTACGCGAAACATTATCTGCATAGAAAATTTGCAGCACATAGTGTTTTTAATAAATGTATCACTGCCTTAACAATAGAGCATGGCCTTACATATCTAAAGCTTGTGAAACTATGTATAAAACAGTCACACATTCCTACACACTATGGCTGTAAATAATATCATCGCTTTCGTTAACACATAATGCAGCGGCTCTAATAATTTAAAAACAAATGCAATTGTCACCTGGATGACAATTCATAACAATCGATTATGAAACATAGAAAAAACATTAAAATATGCCAAATTGTTGGGCATTAGTTCTAAAACGCAGACGGGAGAATTACAATAATATGATATAAAGATTTCTCCTCCGTTCTCCGTGTGCTTTATACGAAACAACATGTGAAATATAGGAACACTTAATGATATAAAATACAGGCTACAGCACATGGAATTTACTGAAACATTTGAAAAGATAATTAACATTAGGTACTGATAAATAAGCCACTGCCGATGACATTATTATTTTTTTTGATTGGAGGTTTAACGACCATCGTGAGCAAGTCAAATGGGCTATAAGCAGTAGCCCGTCCCTAATTTAGGGTCACTGGTTCCAGGGAAGGGAGAGAACCAGTGCCGTAAGACAAACACAACATCCATGCCTGACCGGGATTCGAACCCGGACCCCTTACGGACGAATAATCAGAAGCCAACGCCTTAGACCACTGCGCCACCGGGGCGGCCTGATGACATCATTGAAAGCTATGGATCCCAGTAATACATTTGATTATATGTGGCTTTTCTGTTGCCCCATATGGATATATGATATATTTTTTATTTTACATACTTTTATTTTCATTTTACTAAAACTGTGCATTTTTAAAAAATAGTTCCACTCTTAATGTAACCCGTAGGCCTTCTTTAACATGGTTTTAATAGAGATTCCAGTATTTTCACTTTTAATTATATGATTAACAAGAGTAATTTCAGAACTTACGTTACGCAACTGTGGCTGCTTACATTAGAAAACTGAGCAGTTGCCTTTAGAAGGCACGGTTGATGAACTCTTAACGCACTGATCTTATTTCGGTGTGATTTGGGTACATCTACTTACGTTGCAGTCAAGCATCATGTATGTGTCAAGCTAAACCCTTTTCTTTGGGACCTCCACATTGGAAAATGTCTTTCAATCACTGAACTGGGAAAACAAAGGGATAAAGATTAATGGAAATTATCTAACCCACCTTCGTTTTGCTGATGACATAGTCATTTTCGCAACTACCCCATCAGAGCTGCAGAGTATGTTCCAGGAACTTGCTGACAAGAGTAAAGAAGTGGGATTAAAAATGAACTTTCAGAAGACAAAAGTGATGTTCAATACTTTTACAAGAAATGAAGATTTATCGATTGATGGAGAAAAGCTGGAGATAACAGACACGTACGTTTATCTTGGACAGCAGATATCAAGTGAGGGTCACATTGATGAAGAAATTAATCGGCGTACAAAACTTGCCTGGAGAGCTTTTGGAAGAAACAGCATAATTTTCAAGAGCAATATGCCATTATGTCTTAAAAGAAAAGTGTTTGATCAATGCATCCTTCCAGTGCTTACATATAATGCATAGAGGTGGACTTTAACTAAAAGAGACATACGAAGACTGCAGACAAATCAAAGCAGCATGTAGAGGTGCATGCTTGGTGTAACCAGGAGAGATAAGAAGAGGAACTCGTGGATCCGAAAAATGACAAGAGTGGAAGACATCATGATCAGAGTAAAATCCCTGAAATGGCAATGGGCTGGAAATACTGCCAGAAGGACAAACCATCGATGGACAGCCGAAATTTTAGATTAGATTCCAAGGGACAGGAAAAGACCCAGAAGAAGACCGCATGGAAGATGGGTGGATGAAATTCGAATGTATGCGGGAGTGACATGGAGGAGATTGGCACAAGATAGACCGTTGTGGAGGAAACTTGGTGAGACCTTCGTCCAGCAGTGGATTGATAATGGTTGACAATGATGATGATGATGATGGTGATATAGAAAAAGTATGTAGAACTTTGTTCGAGCTTAGTAATTAAGTCGCTACATGCATTAAACGGCATTATAATTTCTTCCGCCAGTAGGAAAACTTAGTTTCAAAGTACTGATCACGATTACAAAATCTGTAAATTTAATTATCTATTGTTTGTTATGAACAAAAACCTATTGAAACCCATTGTGATTTAAGATAGGCGAACCGTAAGTCCTTGGTCTGTGCGACGTCTGTATATGGGATGTGACTAATATGCGAAAGATAAAATTATCGAAGACACTCTTTATGCATATACCAGAAAACTTCTATGTTACGTAATTTAAAGCGGCATAGCACAAACTGACAGGGGCGCCTTCGCACCCGAAACCTTTTCATCACAATATGTGTAGCGCAGATGGGACACGTACAATGCGTTGCTTTACTGAAAATGAGATCAGGATTTTTCTCATAATGAAGATTGAGATCCAACATCTGTGCTACTGTGGGCTATGTATGTAAAAACTGACTTTGTAGATGTTGTACCCTACTCTCATTTCCTGACCTATTAATAGTCACAAACCACCTGCAAATCCTTCTGACGCTGGTGGAGCAGTAAATAAACGAATTAACTTCTCTCTAATTTTATATTTTTTTTAATATTTTTTTTCTGTTAATATTAAGATTTACGTAATTAAAACTTTATGTTATTCTTTGCATGGGTGTGGAGCTGTCTTTTCAAATGGAAAAATAATATGAAAAAAAAAAAAAAAAAGAATTTCCAGAAGATCCTTCTCGAATCTTTGTTAAAATCTCATGCCTAGCATCTATAACTAGTCAATTAGACGTAAAATGAGGATACAGAAAATTGTTGCCACGCCTCTGAGATTAGAAAAGTAGTAAATATATTTAGCGAGTCAAGGAACATAGGTACTTTTATGTACAGCAGTTTGCTGTCTAACTTCGATTTCTTTTCTACATAAAGAAATTTGGATTACTGGTACAATTATATTATTTTGAGAAATATTGTAATTCAATAAACACAAAATCAGACAGTGATGAACAGAATTTCTAACCCGCAAATTATTATCTAATATTTTCTTAAATACTTTCTCCTGTGCAATCTTTTTTCTACATTTTCCCCCTTTTCTCTGACCTTTTGCAAATTACATGAAAACAGAGCAGGAAATGAAATTTATCTGACCTTATTATTTCAGAGATAGGAATTAGCGAGCTATATGTAGGTCTGCTACTGTTGCACGCTACATTTACAATAGAGTGGCGTATTGCTACAAACAGAAAATGTAGTTGTAGGAGTTACACGCTACAGTATGTAGTAGCTTGTAGCTAAAAATTAAACAATAATTCGTGTTACTTTATAAAAGTAGAAAGAAAAATCATCTATTATTTCCATACTTCAAGTAATATTATTTTCTGGAACAATGGGATTGAGCATGCGCTTCATGCATTCACGTACCAGACTTGACTTGCATTGTGAATGATAGCCACGTTTTTTATCATAGAGATTACGTTCCTTACTTTATGCTATTTACAGGGAAGACACCACCTATAACGAAGTAAATTTCTCCGTCATTTTTGGTCTACGCCGGGATTCGAACCCGAGGCCGCTTATTCCGGAACAAGTCGCTCTACCAACTGAGCTACGCAGACATTTGTTCTGATTCCTATCTGCCTTTATGTCGTGTGCGTCCTGCTGGCAGGTACGTCACATCTCCCCCCGAAAGAGGGCCGGGGGCATGGCCCACGGGTCAGCCGTGACCATGAATCGTTGCAGGCAGCCATCCACTTTAGAACGTGCACTTGAGAACTCCCAGTCAATCTGCTGTGTGAAATGCAACATCACACATTTTTTTTTTTTTTTTTTTTTCGAAGCGCTGGAGAAGGAATTCTCTGATTTTTCCTGTCTCGCATTGTGGAAATAACATCACACCAATGCGAAATTTTGAACGGTCGGGTCATCCGGATAGTTCGGGCGCCATTATAACGAAGTAAATTTCTCCGTCATTTTTGGTCTACTCCGGGATTCGAACCCGAGGCCGCTTATTCCGGAACAAGTCGCTCTACCAACTGAGCTACGCAGACATTTGTTCTGATTCCTATCTCCCTTTATGTCGTGTGCGTCCTGCTGGCAGGTACGTCACACACCGACCAGTCTGATAAGACAACGCATACCAGATGCTCGAGTGGCGATTTCGTCGATGAAATTTGAATGCGAGATTCGATTATCTTTGAAAAGAAAATGAATCTGCTCATACGTTTAATGGTGTTCCTATTTGAGTTTCCTGGGTATATCAGTTAGCCTAGAATATAAGCCACTAGATATGATAAAATGTGTTGTATATGATTATCAGAGCTGTGGTAAATAGAAAGATACTGTATATTACTTGTGTAATTAAACTTGGTGTTGAACTCTGAATGCCATACTTAAGAATGTACAAATAAAGATGATCTTCGGAATTTTCATTTTTAACTTACTATTAAATGAAACAAAAGTAGAAAAAAGTAAAGAAATTAGCTACTTTTCGGAAAAAGTTGTGGCAGTAGAAAGTTACTTTTTGAAGAAAATAGCTGTAGCTGCAGCTAGGCACAGTTCAAAAAGTAGCTTTCCAATCGTTGTATTATTCTCACACCGCCCAAGATCTCTATTACGTATTTCAAACATTAGGTAAAGACTACGACCCTGGCTTCGAATGTACGAAGTGTAATTCGAATAACGAAGGGACATTCAAACATTAGGTAAACACTGCAACCCTGGCGTCGAATCTGCGAATTGTAATTCGAATAACGAAGGGACATTCAAACATTAGGTAAACACTGCAACCCTGGTGTCGAATCTACGAAGTATAATTTGAATAATGAAGGGATATCAATTAATTAAGAGCCATAACTGTCTAAGCAGTTCTTGGCGTTCGTATTTAATACTATTTCGTTGCTGAGGATGATCTTTTAAAGTGCTAATCGTCCTTGCTAACTTAGACCTCACTGGGTTTTGACGTTCCTTGGGGAAGTTTGAAACAAGCTCTTCAAGGTGTGGCAGTGAGACCAGCTTTTCCGATATCTTGTTGGTACTCACATTTAGCCAGTTGAATTGCCGTTTGCCTGGCGGTACACAATAACAAAAGAAAAAGAAACAAAACAATAGTACATAAAAGCTAAATTTATTCAAAATGTCCCATCCAACAACGATGAATAACGAAATTACATAAAATGAACACCAGATGGTGCAACAATAGCAAAGGTCGTAAATCACGTGATCAACCTACGTACGGATGCAAGACCAATCAGCGATGAGTCGACTGGTGACAAGGAGGTAGTCAGTACAATAAAAGCAGATAGGGTGTCTCTTACAACCGACCGCTGAAGATGGACACAATGTAGCCTGAAACATGTCCGGGCGAGCGAGGAAGGACTTGTTGACTTTTTAAATATTTCAATCTTGATACTTTATAATAGCTTGGCATAGAACTGTGAAATGTTTCAACTGCTGAAATTCAGGCTGCGTCGACGTAATCTAGTTTTAATCATAGTCTGGAATTACTTTAAATTATCCCCCTTTCTTTTAGAATTGTGCTGTTGTTCGTGCTTATGTTGAACTTTGAACGCGGAATACTTTTAATGATGTGGTGCAACAGTGGACACCGAACAAGTAGCATGATTGATTGCAAACCAGAGGGACTGAAGCCGGAGTAAGGTGAGCGCAATATGTGTTGCTATATATACCCCATTGCTGATTTTTATGTCTCACTGGATATACATTACATGAGCTTTCAACATTTAAATGTAAATATATTGTACATGTATAAATATTCTTGGGTTCAGATATAAATATTCCATTGTCATTGAAGTCAACTTGTCTTTTCTAGGCTCATACACTACAACGTGTGTAACAGTACTATAGAGGACATTGTCCTACTATCTTTAGTATGTTGTTGCGGAGGTATAATGAACCGGTTCAGTTGAATATCATCGCAATGGGTTCAAAGTTCAGGACACAAGATCCAAATTTATTCCACAGCCATTATCCTCAAAACTTGACTAAATATGTTTATATTGCGACAAAACTTTAGTATGTTGTTCCAGAGGCAAACTGAACGAATTCTGTTTAATATAATTGAAATGGGGTCAAACATCAGGACACAATAGCGAGATTTATTCCACAGCCATTATTCTTATAACATGAGTAATCATTTGAGTAATGATTTCTGGTATGTTGGAAAGCGTATCATAATCAATGCACTGCATGATTTTGCTAACTTGTTAATATAATTATGGTTATGTCTTAATAAGTATTATGTATCCCATGCTATAACTTAAAGTTGATTTTATCGATGTGCAAATTTTCATCCTTTGGAATACATTTAATTGCGAAGAAGATATGTAAAGACGTTTTACCACTGGAACATAAGGCAAAAAGTTTAGGTGGAACCACTATAACTGAGCACCAAAGAATATGTTTTTGTAAGTAAATTTCGTTGTTGTTAAAGCCTGTGATCAGCCTGCCCCCCCCCTCCATCTCTATTTGTGCTATTTTGGTCACTAAGAAGATGATCCTACTACCACGTATGCCACTGGAGTAGGCAAAAACGATAGGACAGCTGTGATTGCATTTCAACTGTAATACAGTATATAGACTGAAATAAAAATCTCTATAGCTGAAGGACATTTTAGGCAATGATTTCTTTCATATTGATTGTGAATAGTTTTCCCACGTCAAGCATTTCGTAATATTACTTACATTTTTGTTTTTGAAGTGGAAATTTTGTAGCTACTGAAATTATGTAGAAAACGGTAAAACTATACAAATGTAGGGATCTGATTGATTGGCGTAGGAATATATAAATAAGCATTTCCAAACTTTCGCAATGAACCAGAAGGCTTTTTCGAGGTAGTCAGACAGAAAGTGCAATCTGAATAATAGCAAAGAATATCTAACGACAAGAAGTTAGGGCGTAACTAGCGCAGCCATATCTTCAGGGAAAATATGCAGTGCACGGAAGCCAACATAAAAGCTGATCGGCTGATTCCGGAGCATACTGCGCATGCGTGTTTCTGTTGACTTCAATTCTTTGGGTAAAGAAGAGTCAGCCGTCAGCCGAGCTACTTAGACTCACAGCACGTGATTGTAACCTTTTTGGTAGCATAACCGGTTCGCAAATCGGATATGTTAGTTTTGTTCCGCCAACTGTATTAGTTAAGGCTTTTGTTTGTTCTTCAGTTTTTCAGAAATATTTTCAGTAATGCCAAATACTAGGGAATGTCTGCAGTTTGTACGGATCCTTAGGCCTAACTGTAATATTTGCTGAAATTTAATTTAAATAGTAATACTAATGTTATTGCATATTTATCTCACCGAAATACGGGATGTGCGGAATATCAGAAAACAGCAACAACAACAACAAAAAACTGCTCTAAGAAAATAGTCCTCAGATCGAAGGAAACCATCGTGGATCAAAGAAAAGCTTCACTGCCGTAGTCCCCTCTAACGAGTTTTGCTCCTGAATCTTAAGAGATAATATGCTTTCCAGCAAAGCATATTATCTCTTAAGATGTGGTGGAGCTGTTGCCGCTTGTTTCACGTTATCTCTATGAGAGTTGACCTTCTTTAAGCGTTAGATATTCTTTGATAATAGAACGCTTTAACAATCTGAACGCGGTGACTTAACTTGACAATAAAATTATACGACGTCTCATTCATTTAAAGATACGAGGTATCACGTTGGTTGTGCACGCGGTATCCTGGAAGGAGAAGGAGTTACTTGAAGAACTCCTTCCAAATTCATAGCAACTCGAAAGCGAAGCTATCATTGCAAGTATCACTCACTGTTGGTAATGATTTCCAATGTTTCACGAATGGCGGTACATTTACAGTTTGAGCACGTAGCTAATTTATTTATATTATCCCACATAGGCGTAGCGGACTTGAATTTGACTTCTCCGGATAGGACCGTGGCTACTTTACCATATCTGGCGTCCTCTTTATGCTCGTTAATTCTTATTCCAAAGGAATGCTTGGTCATTCCAATATAATATCGTTTATAGCCGTCTGGATATTGTAGGGTGATTGCATAAACACCTGCTTCGCTAAAGAGAAATGCCGAAAAGCCACCTCTTTCCATAAAAGCATGTGTTTATGCGGTACCAGAAATGAGAAATGGTACTCAGTTCATCAGCCGATGGCGTACATGCACTGCAGGATTTGCCCTCCACATCACACTTTCATACAGCCAATGGCTTTCGTCACCGGTTCCGATGATCATCAATGACTAAATGTTTGCCATTTGCGAAATCAAAAATGCCCAATAGAGCTGATGAGAGCAACGTAGCGAAAAGCCACTCAGTCCATCCGCCAGTGGCGTTCATGCACTACATACAGAATTTGCCATCCATGTCGTATTTTCTTGCATCCAATGACGTTCGTCACCGGTTCGGATTATCATATTGACGGCATGATTGAAGTGTGGAAGTAAGGTGGTCTTGGAAGAAACCTATTTGTATTCTGTAGCATATAAACAATTCTTGAGAACGGAGATTTGTTTTATTTTTAAATCTAAAGCATAACAATTAACTTTTAAAATAAAAATTATTGTCAAAGAAGCTAACTGGCTGAACTCGGCACAATTTGGCTAACATTGAGAAAGAGTTGCAAAATGCAAATAAAAGTGCACTCCCGGAGGTAGTGTTCAAATAAAATTTGCACATTTCACGAATGGATTGTTCTAAAAATTACTTTAAATTTACAACGGCAAAATGTTTATATTACCGTAAATGAGTAAGAACGACAAACAGCGACAAATTGTTACTTTTAGAACGTTCGTTATTTCTCTTTTATCAATGCTTACATGCATTGTTGCAACTTCTTTCAAGAAATCGTTCTTGATCGTATCTCCAAGAAAGAGGATGAAAATCAGTTATCACATTCCTTTTGTTTAGATCTGATTTAGAGCAATAAAAAGTCGTAGATCTCGAAATAAGAATGCCTCTTTTCACAAAATAATGGAACCAGCAGGTCATTTAAGGAATTACATGAAAACATAAATGCATTACAACAAACATGGAAAACGAATTTCGAAATTTCTTTCGAGGCAGAAGGATGCGTTACGATTCGGAGGCAAGTGAAATAAGAACAAAAATATCTCGATGCAGTCTGCTGAGATCGTGGGTTCCTTGATTACTTTCGAGAAATGGAATTCATTCTGAAGCATGCCATTTTAGACAGATATTTCTGCGCAAGAAATTTGAATTAGAATGAACTTGAAGAAACCATTTTCTGATACAGAATTCTTTCTATCAACACAATATAAAAGCTAGCAGAAACAAATACATCAATCAGTATATGACATCTTGAAAGGCAGAGGAGAGATTCGAACATCTCAAAGGGAAAGGTGCTATGATCTGTTATAAATTGCAGCGAAAACATCTCGCCAATAAATATCGATCGACATGAAAGATACAGGCTAGCTAAGGAGAACGGAAGACTGCTAAGTTAACTACTTTCAATGGTACATTCAGATTATTTACGCGAGAAAATTAACGAAAGTATGTTCCAGTCTTGATAAATTCTCAGTTGTAGTGTCGTGCAGCAAACCAAAAATTTGACACCTTAGTTTTCATCACGTATCTGCTATTGGCGTACGATAACATCTTTATTTGCTAGTATCATATAATGAACGGGACAGAAACTAATGAGAGGTACTTACATTTATACGGTAAGCTTCATGAAAGGCCTTTCAGTTTTAAGATACAAGATTTATTGGAAAACAATGAACAAACATTTGAACAAACAAACATCAAGAACCGAGGGTTCAAAAATTGTTGAAGCACACACCTCACACTTTTGAAATAACGTCTTCTGGTTACCGGTCCCCTAACAAGTGTGGTCGCCAATACGCAATTTCCAAGGAGCCTTCAGAGATAGGAGAAACGTAACGCCGTAGGTCTAACCGTCTTTGAAAATAGAAATCAACAGTTGTTCAGATAGGTTAGATCAGAATGCAAAGGTGATGAAGAAGATAGAGTTATAGAAAATACTCATGAGCTAAAAGTAATAAGTAACTGTACTTGCTATTGACAGTGCTCACCACTTTTTTTATAGTGATTTGAGCAGGCTCTCCTTTAAATCGTTTAAACGACATGGTTCAGTTCAATTTGGTTTGGTTTATTTTGCAATAATTTTCGTCCCATGTTTCCTAATCCAGGCTTTAATTTCTGCATTCAATTCTTACTTGATTTTCAACAGTCTTTTTCATTGAGTCACTCTGTGCTCTAAACTTCTTAACTCATAATTTTTACTTTTGTCATGAGTGGCTATATTTGGTTCTTTTTTTATATCAGTTTCTGGTGTTTTTTTAAATTATAAGGCATTCTGTATGGGTATCATTAAATGACATGTAATGTCTTGCTATTTTAACTACGATATTAGCTTTGACATGGAAATGTTATGGACAAGTTTCATTACAGTTGTTATTGCTTGGGTATCTTACTCTTGCAAGCAACCCTTTGGAAAGCAAATAAATTGTTTAATTTGCTTGTCATTGCCTTTGCCTTGGGCAACTTACGCTTCCGGAGCATCCCCTAGGAAAGCAAGTAAATCTTTTAATTTTTCCGTCTTTGCTTTTGCCGTGGGTAACTTACGTTTCTTGTGCTGCCCTTTGCAAAGCAAGTAGAATTCCGTTAGTGCCAGCTGAAAACCAAAGATATGTACCGTAAGAGAGCATTAGAATTGTCAGAATGCGCGGGAAAGCTTTAAGAGGTAGGGTCCCTTAAAGCCACAAAAGCTTAATATGCACTGGACCCCTTGGACCAACGCATCAGTCAATCAGGGGGCAGAAGGGTGGAGCGGGAAACCATAATACCATAAGGGGTTCTAATACCCGTTATGCAACTAAGCCTATCCTAAAAGATGGTTTACGATGTATGCCACCACACATCCTAAAGGAAGATACCCTTAATTAATGTCGGCACGGGTAGTACACATAATCCGTTTTGATGCGAAACACAAATTCCAACAGAGAGTTGTCTACTGAGCTGCTCGAGTCCACGCTCGATCACCAAAACCTGAAAATGTTGTTCAATCTCCCCCGAAAAGAATTAGCGTCACTTTATGTGTTTTACTATTTCTATACAATACTGAACAGCGTTAAATGATCCATTCTGAATTATTTACCCCAATATTTAAGAACAATGAGCACAATTTCTCAGCTCTGTACTGTATCTAGAATTGAGTAAAACAACGTATTGCATATTGTTTACACTACTTGTTTTACTATTTTTATAATGTTCCAACCTATTATGCGCATTTGTTCATTTATACAAACGGAGAGTAAAATATAATGGCCAGCGAAAATGATGCAAATCCAAGTAATCGATGCAAATGCAAGTAAACGACGCCCTGAGTGGAGCTCATGACACGATATACATTGATTTCTGACCTGCGGTCGTTCGTTCCCATGCAGAAGCGGGATTCATTGCTGAACACTATACGTCGCCAGTCCGTAGCATTCCACGTTGCTCGCTTCTACTGTAATCGACGCCGACGATTGTCAGGTGCTAATGGCAGAAAAGGAAAGGGCCGTCAAGAATGCAGATTCGCTTCTTCCAGGCGTCTGGAAATGGTTCTGACGGACACAGGGGTCATTTGTACAGCCATTACGTGTCTCTGTATATTGGACAAGGACGTCGTTGCATTTGTGCTTTCCGCTGTTGCCATCCCGCGGCCCTCTCTGATCGTGATGCATCTGGGTCGTCCAGAGCCAGTCCGCCGTGTCTGGGTGGCATCCAGAGTCCTTCGCTCCCAAAACGATCACACCGTACTGCCCGAGCGACCTAAATGGCGGCCGATCCGACGCGCCGGTAACCATGCCTCTCTCATCCCAACGATACTGCCTGGTTCAAACTCAGTAAGTTGCCCGTAAGCACATCTACGGCGGCTCCTCGGCATGTCTATTGGTCAGGGATGTCTCCCGATTTTTACCGTACACTTCAGCACGAATGTTGAGTCCCCTGTGCGGCCCCTTACGAGCTCACAAGGATTGTGATTATTGCAGCGCTGGTCTTGGACTCTCGGGCATGCGGAATTGCACGAAACTTTTATTTTTTGCATGTCTGTCCTCACCGTAGCTATTCCCAGAGTTTCATGTTAATCGCACGGTTTTTTCTTGGTGCGCGGATTTTTACGTCAATGAGTGTATTTAACACCTGAAATTGAGCTCTGTCAGTCAGTGCTGTTCTTGTTGTTCGGAATGGAAAAACAGTGGAGTTCAGCGAGTTTGACAACGGACAAATTGCAATGAGCAGACGTCTGGTTTAAAGCATTTCCGAGTCGTCAAAGTTAGCAAATTGCTCACTGCCAGACGTGATAAGCATCTCAAAAAACTGACCCAAGAATATAAACATCAAGAATCACCAGGAAGATATATGCCGACCACATATCATCGAAAATAGAGGTGATTGAAGTTTAATCCTTATGGCACGATACATCAGAAGTGATAATGCGCGAAGCTCGCCTGTAATGCGAATGCTGGTGAAGGGAGTTACGTGCCACAACACACAGTACTTCTAACTCTGCTGAAAATGCCAATTTCTGTAATTCCCAAATTGTAAATTGAGTGCAGAGTGCTAGGTGAAAAATATTATAACTTATTTTCTAATTTTTTGTAAACAAGGATTTGGCCACAAAGGTAAGTAACTGATGGTTCTTTTTACTGGCACCTGTGCGGTGGTAGCTGAAATTCCAAACCATCAATCGAAAGCATCCCTTTTAGGAACCATACTGGTTATGGCAGAAAACGTTATGAGTGTATTTTCTGATCAGTATGTGCAAAGTAATCCCAACAAAGGACGTATGAATATTGGATGGGCAAAAATGTTTCTTCACTTTGACTTTTCCCTGTGCGCTTCTCGTGCATTTTTGAAACGTAGCAAAAACTTTAGAAACGGATCCCGACTTTGTTATCAAAAAAGAATTGCTCACCTGACACCTTCGGAAACTGAGAGTTTAAAAGTATGAACTTGATGCACGGAAATTCTTTAAAGAGGACTCGTCTGATTGGTCGGCGAGCTGTGAACGATGTGCTTTAAATTTGCAATCAGAATGTCTTAATGGATTTAATACTTGTTTATTAGATTGCCGCTTAAAACCGTTTGACGTCATTGTGACACTCCTTGATGTTTGAACCACATCTGCTACCAGTAATAGGTTTATATCCTAGAGAAGGAAGAATTGAAAGTAGCTAGGATGCCTGATGTAATTAATTTACAAAATGCTGTGGATCAACTTTATGATTTGAATATCTCATATCGCGGATTAGAGATCCCTATTAAGCACCAGATTATAAAGTTTTGAAGCGAAATTTTAGAGTCGATATGTTTAAATGATTGGAAAGTGGAAGTCATCGACAATGAGGCTAACAGGAAGCATTGATATAACTAGTTAAAAAAAGCGATTCTTTTAATGGCTACCAACTTAGTAGGGTGACCGCAGTGTTCGTGGTTCCCATTTGAGGATTTACAGATATTAAAAACTCTGAATGGAGTGTATTAACTTCTTTAAACTACAATCAAATATTCTTTTGTGATATCGCAGTACAACCCAAATGGGTTTGCAGTAATTCTTTGAAATAATAAAATTATATTAAGCCGTATAATTTCTTATTAAGAGTAGTTTTTATTAATTCGTGTATTCATGCACCTTCTGCAATTGCCACTGCTGAAGGTTGTAATTTTACGTAGCAACTTCTGAAATTCTGTAATACTTCAACCGAATTTCGAAACCACGTCGACATCTGCCCATTCTTCATTTGGATCTTGCAAACCTAAAAATCCACTGGCTGCATTTTGTCTTTAACACTGCTCATTTTACAACATTTTTTGACTCCCACCATCGCTGCACTTAGTCGTCAAAGTTAGCAAATTGCTTTACTCCATCTGATGTGGCCCATGCTTTCTCATCATGTTTGATCTTGCAGCCCATGTTTTCCGTAATGTTCTGTCTCGCATGCCAATTTTGCTCTTCCTCACATACTATGCATGATTTTGACTTTCACAACCAGTCAGTTTCCAGTCTCTGCCTGCCACATTCCCGCGTATTCCTTTCTTCTACTTCAAGCTGAGTAAATTATTTACATTTGTTATCATACGATGGTTACAGGAAAAACCCCGTTAACTTATGCTGTTTCACGTACATTGCTTTACTCGGTGTTTGGAATGCACGTTACAACGTGTTACAAAGGGCCTTCATTCAGGCTCATCGTTCGAATTGCATTCTGGATTTTTTCCCCTAATAGACACTCTATCCCCCATGGTTCATAAGATGTCAGGGCAGAGTTATTCTTTCACCTACTTGGTTTCGTATTAATGTCTATTGATTCTCTTTTTTTCGCAGTGCTTTATCTTCACTCCTCAACTCTTATTCGTGTATTTTAACGTTTGCATGTGTTTTGTATTTTGTGGTTTTGTATAAATAAATGTGCGTTTGATCTAAAGTTCATAATAAGATGCGAGGCAGAAAACCAAAAACTTCACGGCTTCCCTATGTGCATTCACTCAAAACATAAGGAATGGGACATATAATTACAATATTAAAAAGTAGAGGGAATTTTTTATGGCTCTAAATTCTTTTGGACAAGTAATCGCTAAGAACTTTGAGTGGATCTAAAACTATGTTCTCTTTTGACCAAATACAAACTTTAACAATGCATCTTTGTACTCATCGTTTTCTGCTAATGTCTGTAGATATATGATGAATTTTCATAAAATAAAATTTAGTCCATTCTTGAAATTTACACAAAATTCATCACGCACTGTTATTATCGTAAATATAATTCTCAGAAAAGAACTTAAAGCTTAATTTTGGTAACCTACGTAACGGAATTTTTAACAAATATAAAATTCAGCCGAATTGTAAATTTATATTATAGGATGTCTTTACGACAAAGACCCTTGGTTAGGGTTTGTCGAAACCTTCTGTAAAATGAAAAGGTGTGCTGATCGGAAAAGTTAGCAACATTACCAGACGAATAGTGAACAAGCCGAAAGCGTCATTGTATTATATACAGCTTCCTATTCTTTTTATTTCTTTGCAAAGTCACTTTGATTTCGCTTCCTTTCTTGCATCCTAGCAGCGGGAAATTAATTTTTTAAATTACGATCATGTGAAAATAAATTCAAAAAGTAAATACTTTCTTTAGACCTGACTATTTACAGCCTTTTCGTTTGCCACAGCAGAAATAAATCTGTTTAGTAGCACAGACAACAGAGCAGTTCGAGTATCTATCAGTCCAATGTGTCTTCGGTTTTGCTTTTAGTGGGCACTTGTTCCTTTGTGACAACTGAACCCATTTGATCGCTTTTTCCCCAGTGCAATTTTTGTCCTAAACTCACATTTTAAAATTCTCACACAGAACAGGTACTTGAAGTGCATAGAAGTTTTAGTTCTTCGGTGTCATAATTCAAGTCGCTATATACATTTAGAGTGATATCCTTGAACATCATGAATGGAATACGGGATTACACCATACAATACAAATTTTGAAGATGACAATCCGATTTTTGACGTAAATGTGACAAGGATGGTAAGTAAGATAATATTCGAAAACTTGAAAATTTCGTCGTCCTGGGGCGGGAATCGACTCCGCGCATCCCAGATAGCGCCCGATTATGATAACCACTACACCACCCAGAACGTTCAAGCCTCAACTTGCCGATAAATTTGAATATAACCACCACAGGATTCGTTACCTTCCAGATTCGCTAAACAAGAATGCCGGTTTCTTCGACTAGCGAATTCTCTGATGGTTATATTCAAATTAATCGGAAACTTGAGACTTGGTCATTCTGTGTGGTGTAGCGGTTAGCATACTCGGGCGCTATCTGGGAGACGCCGATTCGATTTCCGCTCCAGGACGACGAAATCTTCAAGTTTTCGGATATTATCTGACTTAATATCCATGTGATATTTACACCAAAAAACGGATTCACATCTTCAAAATTTGTATTCTACTACATCTAGTTAAAATAATGTTCAACATCATATATAATGCTTGTCATTTACCTCAATCTACGACTGAATACATTTATTTCCCAAATCTTCAGCCTTCAGCTTCTCGTCACTCCGATATATTTGACAATATCTTTATCCTCTACGAATTTTTGCCGTCTACTTTTTCAACATAACCAATGATACCTCACTATCAAATCTTCCGATAGCTCTAGCGTTGTGCAAATTTGCCCGGTATTTATACTCATCATCCTCACTCTTCTCCAAACAGAACGCCATACAAGAGATCGAACCTTCCCGCTTCGTCTTTTCAAAAATCGTCAACCGCTGGTCATCTCGGACCACATGATTTCAGGTTTCGAACAAAGATCTTTAACTTTGCTCTACGTATTTAAACAAGCTATTGCCAAGTGATTCCGGTCATAGCACTGTAAGACTTTCGGAGTATTTGTATTGCAATTTTCCTTCTGGGATCCATACCCTTTCACGAAACTCAGAAAGCGAAATTTAGTATATTTTGTTTCTGGACGGCAAACGATGATACTTCGACTTATAAACAATCCTTTCCACATATAATTAATGTCAGGTTTTATCTCATTTGAAAATGTTTTTATGTTTTTATTTTTGTGTCTGTTGTTGAGTTATTGTATAAAAAATTTTGTTTTCAAATAATTTGTTCTAAGCTCATTAACGTTCAAATATTTATCAAGAACAGCGTTATGTACTTTTATGCACCCAACTGGGACAAAACCAGTTTTAAGGTCAGTCGAAAATATTTTTGGAAATAAAGATATGACTTGATCATAACAAGAAAATTAAGGAAGCATCAAGGTTTAAAAAGCACAAAACGTCGTCATGTTTCTTAAATCCCTCGTTTGAATAAAGGTTATTTTTGTAAAAGCTGAAAGACATGGTAAAAAAAAAACTGCTGCATCGTTGTTAATGTTTTCGACGACATTAATCATTTCATCGCTCTATAGCAGTCCTTGAATTTAAACACAGTTTTCTCTTAATAGTGTAGTTCCAGGGTTCGTTTTTTTGTTTGATATATTTGAAATGTCTGGATCCAAATATTTTAGACACTTGCATCCTTCCCCGGAAAGCTTTCGAAATTATTACTTTGTCATTGCCTGTTAAAAACTGATTAAATTATGCGAATCAATATTTTAGCTCTATTTAAAAATTTATCTATAGTATCCACACTACCAAATTTTGAGGAAGAACTAGGGAAGTTTACTTCAAAAATTAATTGGTGCAACGTAGGCAAGAAAGCAGTTTTAAAACTCTTGTATGTCGCATAAACGTAAGCAATGAGATCGATTATTCTTGGTAAATTAGCCTTCTCTTTGGACTTGTAGTAGATTTCTGGTCATAAAATCCTTTAAAATTCTTAGCCAAAGGTGGAGAAAACGTTCTATTTTCAGGGCAATACTTTACCTATTAAAATTCAAGCTCAAAGCACAAAAATAAAGATTTTTTGAGTAACTAATATCGGCAAAATTTTGTTTCAACAGGGCGCTGTTGAGTATTTGTACGTTTTAAGTCATTTATAGATAAATTCTACTAAACAGAGAATTGCAAGTTAAGACTTGTTTCGTGTAAATGCCTACTCAAAGGCAAACGGAAACGGGTAATATCCTAGCAGAAGATATTTAATTTATTTATGTTTTAAATAAATGTTTAGAATAAAATACTGAAAATTTCGTGTTCAATGAAAATTATTGGAGATAGTCTTTTACCAAAAGAAAACAAAAGACAATAACATCCATTTCTAAACAGGTTTAAGCAGCACATCATTCTGTTGTTCCTCATGCGATGCAAATACTTTAAGAATATTTTTCAAAAATCAAGGTGTACAGTAATAAAAGGTTTCAGTTACGACAGCTGGAGTGAAAACTGCCCTATACGTAAAAAAAAAACAACTGTCGTTTATGATGATTTGAGCACTAAAAGAAATAAAAAAATATTAGTAATAAATCAGTACGATCACTATAACTGCTTAAAATACAGATCTCTAATAATGCGCTTTAGATGCCGAAATCTAACTAACACAGGTTCAGAACAGTTTGGATCATCGTAGCGAAAGAATTCAGAGTCCTAGGGTATATTTAAAATTAAAGTGTTAAAGATATATGGAGAAACACGTGATATAATTATTCGTAGACTATTGGAGAAGGCGTGTATTATTCAAAGCAGAAATTGCTGAGAAATATTTTGGATGAAGAAGGGTCATACCAAAGAAAAGCTTTAACAAGAAATTTCAAAAATCAGATTCGTCCAACGAGAATTCCTATCTGGCTTCGCATTTTTCCTCAGAAGCTCAGAGAGAGGACGTTTGGAGAGCGATCATATTCTATACAACCCGTTGAGGAGCGATTGTATAACAACCCGTAACCGAAGGGCAAAATAACTTTAATCTGTATGGCGTCCACTGTTTCAAAAGAGAAACTTGACATTTATTCAGGCAACGCTAAATGTCTTAAAGGGTAAAACAGCCTTTGGGTTAATTTTGTTTGGTTGGTTTTTGTGTGCGTTAGGATTATTCAGGAAACCATAACTTTCAGCCTCAGCACGCCCCTTCGTTACTTTCTCCTTGCCGCGTCACTGACTTAAAAGCGGAAGAATGCGATAATCTGTCTTAAATACTTGACTATTTAAACGATAAACTCCCAAAATTTAAAGAAGTGTTCTGGTAAAAGTAGAGTTTTCTACTTTGTTTCAGTAATTTCTATAAAAAATGTATAAAATTATTATATTTTGAAGTTGGAATTAACTGAGACATACATCTAGATAAATATTTTTAAAGAAAGCTAAGCTCCCACACAAGAAAAGCTTCACTAATGAGCATTTTTTTGTCAAATATTACAGCGAGTTTATGATGGTCGGTATGTATTTATTATCGGGTTAATATCGAATCTATCGTATAGCGGAATGAGGGCTTGAAGATTATTAGATTTCTCAAGTTATTTGATTTATTAAACTATAATTATGAAAATAGTACTGCTTGGCTTAACTTGCAATCCCGTGTGTAGTTTTTTTACTTGTGTTGAGCAAGGGGATTCCCATCCCCCTCTTCCGCCTTCAAAGTTTTTGACCCACTATGGAGCTTTGTTTATTTGCAGGAGTCAAGACCAGAGGTACTTGCCTGCTTTTGGAATGACGACGGATTGCCACTCGCTATGTTTCAGTTTTGTTCTGTACAGTATGAATGAGTGCGAATGAGAAAGTGGATTACCGTGTATTTCTCAGTGTTTGACCTTCAAGGCCGTTTCTGCTGTTGAATGGTTGAGAGTTTTTTACCGTTGTTTATGTGTAGTACTTACTCACTGTATCCCCTAACCCTCAGGTAGAGAGGGATTCAGAGTCTTCAGACAACTCCAACAAAGCACATTTCTATTTTGCGGCTATGGGGGGAATATTTGATTTTTGAAGACAAAGCTTCTCTAAACATCAAATTTGTTTCCATGTACCATTAAAATATAGTAAATTAAAAAATAATGCTATACGTTATTTAATTTGAATCACAAAATATATTTTATAGAAAAATAGAAATCTAATGCTTTTCAATCAATATTCCCATAATAAGGAACAAATAAAATTGAAACGGTTCACTTTTTCCGAAAAATTGTTTACTTTACATCTTTAAATTGTATATTTCCATAATAAGGAATAAATAAAATTGAATCGGCTAATTTTTCATGAAAGATTGGTTACCTTTCAGCTTCAAATTGCATCTTTCTCTTGTAAATGATTGTTATAATTTGAATACCGTCTGACTTAGAATGCTTGCTTTTTTCACATGTTTTTCTTCCTAGAATTTTACCGTATTGACTGAAATTAGGGTATCTGTTCACCGTCCAAAAATGTGTAACATGACCGCGTACTTTAATCCAATCGTATCTTTGATTTACAAGGTTTATTTAACATTTTTATTCTTAAATTTTCCAAGAAGCTATCTGCAGCACTAGGAGATACATGCTTACTAAGATCGAAAGCAGACTAAGAAATCACACATTGTCAGATTTTCCGTTTACTTTTCTGGTTTTTTATCCTCGCTGCGGCATCAGTGTTCTGTACCATAATGTATTTCCTACCGTATGAATGGTATTTAACTGCTCTCCCTCTCCGAATATAAGTGACTTTTGTGGATGGTGTGCACTCGGATGTGGGTATAGTTCAAGAAAAACATCTTTGTATATTTGAACTCCAAAAACTGGAAATTGTTCTTTGCCTGAAGGAAAGGTTCACACATTTTTGTATTTTATGTCCTTCGTGAACTAACGCAAACAAAAGAAGGAATCACCACTGATTTGTTTTTAAATATGCCTGTAAAATTCACTATGTAACGCTGAAACAGCAAATCACTGAAGAAACGATTGCTACACATGCACATCAGTAAGGGTCGAAGTTGGGCCATGATATGCACAGGAATAAATTGTTAGACATCCGAGAACAGTAATTGTGGATATGAGACAGAACGATTTCTTTCTTACAAAATAACTAAGACTGCATTTCTCGTGACAAGAGTCTTCAGATTTTGAACTACATATTTTTGGTGGAAGGGAATTTCGAAAAGAATTCAAAGGCTTCAAATTTGCTGACCATAACTCCAAATCATATATTTGAGGTGGAACGCCTTTTGTTCCTCAGAGGAAATGGTTTTCAGATGGTGGTTTTACAACGCACTTGGGCAGTGACAACACAATGATGTATCAATGCTAAAATTAACCCAAGTAGCACAGCCTTGTGATTTAACGTAGGCTGAGCGCTAAGCCCCAGCCTTCTGTTCCTAAAAGACAGTGGCTCAGTGTTGGACCTACGTTAAATTGGATGGCTGTGCTACGTGGGAATTTTTGAGAGAAATACTACTACTCTTCTGGCCGGAACTGAGTATTAATGAACGATCACTACACGGCGATACAGCTTCTATCACAATTTCAGCAACTTATCACCAGAGAACAACAAACTTTTTTCTTATTGTTCTCATTAAAGGACATAGGAAGTTTACAATACCATTTTTAGTGATTCAGTTTACAATTTTAATTTTAGTGATTCAGTGCTTGTTCGATAAAGATTGAAAGATTTTCGCCGCAGTGGTATACGCAGGTGACCAGTTGTGCTGAAACAAATATCTTTCTAAAATAAATATGGCACCCCCAATATGTTATGAAGACAGGGGTATATGCTGCGTATAGCAAAATAGAAAATTAATTTGCAAACACTAATCCTGAACTATTAAACAACTATTTTGAATCATCTAGGTGATAATCCCTTTGAAATTTATGGATAATTGCTGGCGAACATTGAAGCAGAAATTGATGACTGGAAACCGAAAATAACAAATATTTATTTTTTTCAAATCGACCTTGGTTTCTCTGGCTATTGGCATAGTTTCATAAGGGCGAGTGGCACGTAATTATTCAAATTGTACACTGATTTCCAAAATTAAAGTCACAAACACATATTCTGTGATATTTTGAAAACTAAATGGTTTATTGCAATGAAATTTGGAAAAGAGATGCCTCATACATGAGACATGCAATACCATCAGAATAAAATGAACAGCAGGTAAATTGCGTGCGATATGAAAATTAGACCCAAAACGGTCCAAACATGATGTATCATATCTCGAGAACGGCCCGGCTAATAGGGAGTGTGGCCACCCCGCATAGCTTTACAAGTCGAACAACGAGCCCTCAGACTATAAATGAGGTTGTTGATAACAGCTTGTGGCAACAAATCCCATTCTTCAACAAACGCGAATTTTAACGCCTAGAGGGTCCACGGAGAGGGTGGACGTCGTGCAATGGCTCTTCCTAGATCCTTCAAAACATGCTCTACAGGATTTAGATCCGGTGACTTCGCTGACCACAACTTACGGCGGAAATCATCACCCTCCAGAAAATCGTCGACAAGCTGAGCTATGTGTGGCCTCGGGTTATCGTCCATAAAAGTGAAGTTCGTTCCGACAGCTCCTCGGAAAAGCCTTACGTAAGGTTCAAGGACCTGATTCCTATAACGCTCTGAGGTCACAGTGCCCCCATCGCAGACGTGCAGTGGTGTACGGCCGTACAACATGATGCTTGCACACACAAGGATTCCACTTCCACCAAAGTTGTTTGGCTCCATGACAGACGGGCTCCCGTCTGCGATCTGTTGAGGGACACACACACCAATGGTCGCCAGTCACAAAGGACCTTATCTGTTAGGCGTCTGTATAGAGTTTGCCTCGAAATTGCTGTTCCAGTCGCAGCAGCGAGGTCCTGAGGGAGGTTTCTACCCGTCATCGGTCTATGGCGTTTGGCAGTTAATGCCATGTAACGATCCTCAACAGGTGTCGTGGCTCTTGGACGGGATTCCTGGTGATGGTACCCGTTGTTCGGAATTGGTGCCGTACGTTGGAAACCACCTTTCGTGACACCTGTAACCAACTAGCCACCTACGCTTCAGACTGGCCAGCTTTAAGCCTGCCAATGTCTCACCACCTCAGCCTATCTAAACGATTCCCAGCACTCATTCCAACTGAAATCAGTCAAGCTTTTGATATTTCTTACAAGAACCACAACTTTGAGGACGAAATTCGCAAATGCAGAAAACGGTCAATTTCGCTTACCAAATTCACCCTGTTAACCGTTTAGCAAACAATTGATTCTTAAATTAAACTCTAATTGAGGTAGGGTCAGCGTCATTTTCTTGTAGGACTTCCGTCCACAGGTAGTAGAGTTTAGGTCCCAGCCACCTACAGCGAGATCGCCTTTTGGGCAGGACACAGAAACGGAAGGAATGAGAGCAAGTCTAGCGACTTTTGACAGAACAGTTTGTAGTGAGATTAGAGTACAGTAGATGGCGCCACCGTACAAGTACGATATTGCACATAGATGGGTGAGAGAATTTCAGGGAGGACATAGGAAAGGATACCCATTTAACCAGTGGGTCCAGCCTGGGGGCCGTCACTTTACGTGCTCGTCCGATGCACGGCGGATATTCAGCGATTGTTAGTAAATCACGCTATCTCTGAAAGATCAGCCCAGGCTTGACCCTGGGGACCCAGCATCGATAGCCTGAAACACTAACCACTAAGCCATCCGCGGCTCCTGTTAAATTAAACTCATTGTTCTCCAATCTATATATAACAGTAATTTCAAACATTTTACCAGTTGCTCATTTGTATTATTATAAAAATATATTTGCGATTTTAATTTTGGACATCACTGTATATGATATCATAAATGTTGCTTACCGTCACGTGTTTTAGTTAGATGCTTCCCCGCGCTTGATAGAAATTGTGTGGATGCCATGTCATTAACAAGTTGTGAAGACTCCTGGAATACATCACTTTCACCGCAAAGTGTACGTGTGAAAATGTTGTGATTAGGCCATTTATGATAAGTTGAGATTTGCGTATTAGAATACTTTTGGGCATATATGTGATGTATGTTTCATCGGGTGAGTGCATTTTGTTAAGCGCAATTAATTTTTTAAGTGTTGGTCACATGAGACCAACAGGGCCGATTTCAGTATTCACCTTGTAGGTCTCATGTGTCAAACATGGCATAGAAAGTGATAAGCAAAGCTTCCGAAATATCATGTTGTGTGGTTGAATCTGGCTCGTCAATTAGTCTTACTTCTTGAAACAGAAATGTATGGTCCTTTTCGTAACTATTAGTCATCGATGACTTCTTTAGGTCACCAAAAGAAGTAATCGAAGGCTTAAAACCGTTACGAAAAGGATCATAAATTTCTCTTTGAGTCTGGCTTGTCAATTAGTTTTGCTTCTTCAACAGAAATATATGGTACTTTGCGTAACTATTAGTTATCGGTGACTTCTTTAGTTCACTGAAAGAAGTCGTCGATGGCTAAACACTGTTATGAAAAGGATCATAAATTTCTCTTTGAAGAAGCAAAACTAATTGACAAGCCAGATTCAACCACCAAACTTTTACTTTTGGAAGCTTTCCATATATATCAGAAGTCTTTGAAACTTGTTAATTACTTGGCCCCCAGCCCATTTCTATCCAGCATGTGGGAAAAACTAACCAGAACCCGGGATTGTAAACACCATTTATGATATCAAATACAATTTGACCATTTACTTGGCATTCGTCCTGATGAAGCTAGATCAATACCCAGCGAAGCTATGGTCGACTTGAAAAATATAGATATTTGTAGCAAACCTCTAAACATAAATATAATCGTCAAAAGACATAGCCTTTGGGATCAAGAAACTGCAAGAAACGTTTCTTTGAACAGTTATTGGTATAGTTGTTTAGTTGGACCAACAATCTTTTAAAAGAATGTTCATTCGGTACCTAACTAAGTATATTTAATTTTACCTCCTGATGAGAGATTAGTGTTTGATCTCTTCGAAGGTACCGTAATGTCCTTTTTAAATTTGTATGCTTTAAACAAACCACACAATTTTCTAGTTAAAGGGATTTTTCATTCGTATTTCGCCACGAATTCGTCATCGTGACGCCGACAGATCGCAGCACTTCCGCTTGCATTCATCACCTTTCGTTTGACGTAGTGCTTAGTAGTTCCGTTGTGTTTTGTTATGGAATTACTGCTGGTATTTTGTAGCAGGGACCCGTACGTTGTTTTCGCGCTCCCTCAGTACCCGTTAATTACCCTGTATTTAGTAGCGGGAACCAAAAAGCTGTTTCCACATGTTTATTTTTTTCTTTTGAAGGGTTTTCAGGTGTGAGTTTTGGAATGGGAAGTGATTTTTGAACAGTGAAGCCTTTATGGAGCCCAATTTGTTCCTTTACGCAATTGCCTAAAAGAAACTGTTAGAAATTGGCTGGTCCATGACTGGGAATTTAGCAATTTAAATTGCCACATAGCACGGAAATATTTATTCTGGCAGCAAAAATTTGTTTGCACATAAATGCGAAGCTGTAGATCTTGCCCAGCAAATAATTAAATTTCAGGGAAGAGTAGCCAAATGATGCGAAGGAAAGTTTAAATTAGTATCGGAAGCAGATACGACAGTTTCAGAGGGAAAAAAATACCAAAAGTGGTCTGCCGTATGGTTTTTATTATTTCCTTCTCTGAGCTTTCGTTTCAGTGCATGCGCATTACAGATAGATAATTCTACACTTCCGCCTAGTTCCATCCACCACTCGCTGGAAAACCTAAGCTAGTTTTATCCAGATTAGTTCAGAATTTCAATTATTCACTGAGATATTTTTTCACATTTCAAGATTTTATGAATTACAGTGACTCAAAAGAATAATTACCAAAGGGAGTTTATTTTAATGTGATTAAGTACCAAATAATTTCGATCGAATATATTGTTAAATGAATTGAAATACACTCTAAATAAAAGGACCACTTTTCAGCGACTTTTTTTTAACATAACGACCTGTTTGTGAGCTTTTGCATTCATTTCCTTAGAGCGCAATGCTAATATCTACTACGTAACGACCACCGTAAGTCTAAGCATCTCTTTGCAGCATTCCTACTAAAGAAGATCCGGAAATGATAAACTATGCAAAATTCGGTTTGTTATAGGCATGTAGGCTAATTTTTGAAGACCGAATCATTCACACCTGAGCTTCAGAAAGGATGCATAGGTAAACTGCCTCTCAGTGAATTGTTCAACAAAGAAAATGTCGGCGTACACTGCTCCAAACAGGGGGCGGTAAGGAAACGGCCAATATGGGCTCGAGTCAGGGTAAAATTTATTCGACTGAATTTTGTTACTTTCGAAGTCTTCTGCTTCTCGCTGTCCTAATAAACTTCAGATTGTATTTGGTATATGAGCGGTGTTTTATGGTTTGCAATGCTTTTCCCATCAAAACATAGTACTTAGTCAACTGACAAGAAAGTTGGGGCTGTGGAGAAATTTGACAAAAGTTCTGTTCAGAAAACAGAGATTACGAAATTCTATGACACACCGCATGTGCTGTTTTTACGATTTTCAAAAATCGGCAGACGATTTAAGCAGCCAAAGATTTCAGTGTTTTTCACCACCGTATTCATGGAAGCGATGAAAAATATGCAATGTTGATGAAAATACTGATTCGCTTTTAACATGACATTCATTTGGAATTTCCTTAGCAAAATGCCCAAAGAGTGGCAGTGAAAACCAATGTAGACCAAAATATCAAGGCTTTAAATGGTTGCTTACAAAAATTTCAATACGGACACTGGTAATCGTTGGGAAACATCCATGGCGAAAGTGCCTAAGTTAACTCTTCGGCAAAATTCATCCTTTTGAAAATTAAAAATGCAGCGGCAAAATTTTCAAAAACCAGCGGATAACTGTCCTTTAAGCTGAAAATATGTCAGGGAATGAAAATCTACTTTTGACGATCTGTACTAGACAGAAACTTTGTTTTTCAAAGGTGTGAAATTTTATTCACGGCACATAACGTCAATAATTACGCACGGACGATACCCTTGAATAGTTTCTGCAGCTTGACAAATCATGGAAAATAATGGAAGAAAGATCCTATTGAATATTGAGAATCGCACAGAGCATCGTGAGATCAAGAACTTAAAAGCAATTCAAATAGAATTTCTTTCAACAAACACCCTCTCAGTTATTCAGTTTTTCGCTCCAGGCGTCATTCACAGATTCAAGTATCACTACCGAAAAATGCTAATCAAAAGCATCATCATCTGCATGGTAACAATAGCCCTATGTGATAGACATTTTCCCCGTGACTCTTTTAAAATATTCAGCCTTGCAAGCAGTGAGACAGGAAGCAATATTCATTTGCTTTCATCGTGCGAGACAAAGTTAAAAATATGGCGTTCTCTTCGATTGGTTCTATCTGGCATCTGATAGTGGAGCTAGTGCAAATCATCCATATGAAAATGAAATCCAAAATGATCAGTTTAGGCAGGCGTTAACAGTACAGAAAGTGTACCAGAAGCGGTAAATTTTGATGAGTATGTTTGTGCTAATTGGAACGTGGAAGTCTCTGAGGATATATAAAGTGAGACATATATACATACTGAAGATGAACAAATATCAGATGGCAGTACGTTTGATGGCGAGTAGACGATGATTAAAAAATATCAGACGGCAGTACGTTTGATGACGTGTAGACGATGTAGACGATGATGAACATCCCCGACACACTCTTAAACAAGCATTTGAAACAATCCAAGTGATTCGTGATTTCATTTAGTGCGAAAAACATTCGCACGAGTTCTTGTCGCGGCTGTTGACATAGGAAAAAATGGAGTTTTAAAAATTGTTGCACGGCATCTGAAGCAGTCTTCTATCAAAAGAAATTCTCAAGTGAAACACTTGCTGCTGTTTATGATACTCTTTGTAAAATAATGCATGCAAACTTAAAAAAAAAAAACATTTTTTCTTTATAATTGAACTATTGTCGCAGGAAATGTTTTATATGTGTGGAATTTTCAATTTTACTTTTTAGTTCGGTTGTTAAAATGTCCGTTTGAGATGACACATTTTCTATCACCCGCTGAGATCGTTCTTTTGGGATTGTACTGCAAGGGTTCTTCTTTGGTGGTATACTTTCTCGTTCTTATCGCAGTTGTTACATAGGGATACTGAGGAGCACGTTTATAAACTTTCTGATAAATATTCAACACGTAAATTTTTCCCAAGAATTCATTTCAAATGACGTTGTTCTTTTGTGTATCTTAAGTCTCAATCCTATAAGAATGAGTACAGAGATAGTTCCAAAGGTCAATGTTTTTCCTGGGAGCATATTAGTCCCTTCACCAGTTTAATATACTGACAGGAAAGTTTAGTCATTGTAGTACTACACTGCCGTGCAAAAATTAAGGACGAGACGGTTTTTCGAATGTAACGTAGTGCAGAAGTGCACCACATCGACTCAAATCATACCATAAGATATCCAAGATGTACGAACATGGGACAAGTGAGCAAAACCGTCCAAACAAGGAATCCAAAGGATACAAAGGCACTTTATTGAAAAGGTAGCTTCGAGCACAACTGGACAGAAGACAGAAACGTCCATGTGACAGGCGGCTGCCAAGAAAAATCCAGTCTTTAGTAGGGGATATGATCACCCCTGACTGCGTTGCAGGATTTACAACGTCTGTCCATGCTGAGGACGAGGTTGTCTAGGAGCTGTTGAGACATCACGACCCATTCCTCTTGTAGCGCCAATCGCAGCGGCGGAATCGTTGCTGGCGGCTGGTGACGTGCTGCCAAGCGTCTCTCGAGAAGGTCACACACGTGTTCGATTGGATTTAGGTCCGGGGACCTTGCGAGCCAATCAATGCATTGAATATCTTCACTCTCCAACAGCTCTGTGACAGCCACTGTACGATGAGGTGTAGCGTTGTCGTCCATGAAGTGGAACTCTGGACCCACAGCACCCCTAAACAGACGCACATGAGGCAAGATAAGCTCGGAACAGTAGCGGACACCAGTGACTGAATCTCTTTGGAAGATGTGGAGGGTAGTACGGCTACGAAGCATGATACCGCCCTAAACGAGAACTACGCCACCTCCAAACCGGTTTTTTCGATGATGTTGCAGGTGTGATTGCGTGTTCCTTGCTCTCTCCAGATACGTATACATCCAGAATCGCTCGTCAGACTAAATCGGCTCTCATCCGTAAAGAGAACTCGACCCCATTGCTGATGTATCCAGTTCTGGTGTTCCTGGCACCACAGAAACCGCCGTCGCCGATGACCAGGCGTTAATGGCACACACCGTACTAGTCGTCGTGCAAATAGACCACCTTTGTGCAGCCTCCTGGCTACGGTAAAACGCGATAACGGACGTCCAGTTGTCTGTTGCATGTGCCTTCCGATTTCTCCCGCTGTCTGCCGTTTGTCTCTTCTCACCTGTAGGACAATATACCGGTCGACCGCCGCCGTGGTTGTTCGTGGAAGACCACTGCTAAATTCTCGGACAGCTATTCCTGTCGTTTGAAATGCGCTCCAAGCTCGTGAAACGACGATGCTGTGGGCGATCCCGTACTCCTCGGACACACTAGTTACACTTCGACCTTCTTCCAACTTCCAAATGACGCCACCTCAGGTGAAGTCATCCAGATGTTGTCCACTCGATTGCCTGTTGGACATATCACACCGTGGCAGCAACTCCACTTAGTTCAAACCGATGTACACCGTGCAATAGCTTTCACCGAATTGCTGAGCGTACACTGCCTGTATGCTTTATAGTCTTCAGACCCCCCCCCTACGTCATGCTGCATAATTGCTATGCTCTACCGTACCGCAGCTTAGTCGATGTCCTGAGTGGTCTTTCAGTCCGTTCTGCCTGCTCGTTCCGCTGTTATGCTAATTTCTACTCTTCATCCTTAAGTTTGTACACCAGTGTATTATTAATCAAATATTTTTTTAAGAAATTACTAGAAGGCTTGCGAATGATAGACATAAACATTTTTTTCATTTTTTAAATTCGTTTTTTGAATTTAAATTTAAAATATTTACTTCGGTTGTTACTCGCATTCTGAAATCAGTTTAAAACTGTTTTTAAAATATGAATAGCATTATACAATATATTTGTTGGTTCTGAGAATGAACATGAAATGTGATTTCTACTTGTTCATAGCCTCTGGTTGGAAGTTTGATTGACTGTTTCGGATCACAAATCCCAATTCCAAAATATTCTGTCAATATGACATACATATTTCGTCGTTTTTAAACTTTCGGCGATTTTCTTTTTAATACATTAAGTGAAGAATTCTACCACGATATTTAACGTCCAAAACCTTTTTAGATCCTTAATGATTAAGCAAGTAATATAAAGGGATAAAATCATGTATACTGAAAAACTGCAGCTACATAAGAAAAGTGTTTCAGTTTCGAGACACATCATAGTTTGTAACTTCGTCAACAGGAATTATAGTAATACACCATGCATGCACCAAGTAAACGCTCTGGTTTTCAGCAAAAAAGAAAGAATTTTTGACGAGCCAAAATAATTAGAACAACGAAATGGTAAGTGTGTGTAGCTTAGGGGAGAATATCTAGAACTCATATTTGTTTTTCAATCCCGTAGCTTGCTGTTTTCTTTACAAAGCAAAGTACTTATCAGCACTATCTCGTATATCACGTACTCAATAAATCTATCTTAAAAATGGTAATTATTTTTCATCAGGCACCACTAAAAAGGTATTTGTGTGTGTGTGTGTGTGTGTGTGTGTGTGTGTGTGTGTGTGTGTGTGTGTGTGTATGGAATATGGAAAAGTTGTATCTTGAATTTTTGAAACACACATTTTAAACGTATTTCTTGCATTTAATTCTTACGATTTTCGGAGGTCAATATCACCAGCAAGATATGAATCTAAATAAATGTAACAAGAAATTTATTATCAAATGTTCGTTGTTACCGCTCCAGCCATATTTAAACAAAGATGTGGATAATAACGTATTTTCGAAGCCATTGCACTTGACAAGACAGTAATAAAAAATTTAAAATATTTTGAAACTCGAAACACTATAGCCAAATAAACGAACAGAGACTCATTTCTTTTCGATAATTCCCAGAAAGACGAATTCATAACAGTTAAGTGAAGAGCAGTGTTCTTCCGTCCAAAGAGAGTGTTTCGCATCAAAGAAATTCTTGATGGATTTTGTTTGTCCGCTTGTTTGCGGGTTTAACGAACCCTGTGAGAAATTTGATATACTGTAGGCTGTTTCTCGAACATATTTTTCAGCCAATTTTTTAATGAAAGGATAAACTTAGGGCCGTAAGACAAACACAACATTCATGCACTACTGGGATTCCAAGCTGAACCCATGTATAACAAATCGTCTGAAGCTAGCGGATAAGCCATTGCGGGTTCATCTTTGTGTATATATCATCATCATCATCATCATCATTGTCAACCATTATCAATCCACTGCTGGACGAAGGTCTCCTCAAGTTTCCTCCACAACGGCCTGTCTTGTGCCAGTCTCCTCCATGTCACTCCCACATACTTTCGAATTTCATCCACTCATCTCCCATGTGGTCTTCTTCTGGGTCTTTTACTGTCTCTTGGAATCCAATCTGAAATTTCGGCTGTCCATAGATGGTCTGTCTTTCTAGCAGTATGCCCAGCCCATTGCCATTTCAGAGATTTTACTGTGATCATGATGTCTTCCACTCTTGTCATTTTTCGGATCCACGAGTTCCTCTTCTTATCTCTCCTGGTTACACCAAGCATGCACCTCTCCATGCTGCTTTGAGTTGTCTGCAGCCTTTGTATGCCTCTTTTAGTTAAGATCCACATCTCTGCACCATACGTAAGCATTGGAAGGATGCATTGATCCAACACTTTTCTTTTAAGACATAATGGCATATTGCTCTTGAAAATTATGCTGTTTCTTCCAAAAGCTCTCCAGGCAAGTTTTGTACGCCGATTAATTTCTTCATCAATGTGACCCTCACTTGATATCTGCTGTCCAAGATAAACGTACGTGTCTGTTATCTCCAGCTTTTCTCCATCAATCGATAAATCTTCATTTCTTGTAAAAGCATTGAACATCACTTTTGTCTTCTGAAAGTTCATTTTTAATCCCACTTCTTTACTCTTGTCAGCAAGTTCCTGGATCATACTCTGCAGCTCTGATGGGGTAGGTGCAAAAATGACTATGTCATCAGCAAAATGAAGGTGGGTTAGATAATCTTCATTAATCTTTATTCCTTTGTTTTCCCAGTTCAGTGATTGAAAGACATTTTCCAGTGTGGCGTTAAAGAGCTTCGGAGATATGGTGTCACCTTGTCTCACTCTCTTTTCAATTTTTATGTGTGTTGTATTTTCAAACAGCCGAATCTTTGCACTTGCATTTTCATAGATGTTATTAATAATATTAATGTATGCATCTTGAATACCGCAGGATTTCAGAGCCATTGTAACTGCTGATGGTTTCACCGAATCAAAGGCTTTTTCATAATCGATAAAAGCCATGCACAATGGAAGTTCATATTCTCTCGCTCTTTCAATTAGTTCTCTCAGTACGTGGATATGATCTATTGTGCTGTAGCCACTCCTGAATCCAGCTTGTTCTCTCGGTTGAGCCCTGTCCAGTGTTACCTTTAAACGATGTGAAAGAACTTTAGTGAAGATTTTATAAACCACTGATAGGAGGCTGATAGGTCTGTAGTTCCTGAGATCCTCAATGTCACCTTTTTTATGTAGCAGGATCATTATAGCGTTGTTCCAATCCTCAGGAATCTTCCCTTCATTAAGGCATCGAGTGAAAATTTGGGCGCATATTGTTTCGATTTCTCCACTTGCTTCTTGTATGATGTCAACAGTAATTCCATCTTCTCCTGGAGCTTTTCCCCGCTTCATTTTCTAGATTGCATGTGCAACTTCTGCTGGGAGGACTGGAAGAACTCTGGTACTGGTACCTTCAATGATGTCTGGAGTACATATATCATCCCTTTCATATAACTTGGAGTAGAATCTTTCAGTCTTGTCAAAATTTCACCTCTATTTCTTGTTACAGAACCATCTTCTTTTCTCAGTGCCATAATCTGTTTTCTTCACTTACTGAGATGTCCCTTTGCTGTCTTTAGGCTTTGGTTGTTTTCAATTGCTTTCCTCACTAGTTCACAGTTGAATTTCCTTACGTCTTCAGTGATACTTTTTCGTACTGTCTTGCATAGCTCTATATATTCCACTTTGGAAGTCACATCTTCTTTAGTTGTTCTCATCTCTCTTCTTTTTTGCATCAACATTTTGGTTTTTCCTGATAGTTTGTTCACATGGAACTTGTTCTTAGACCCAGCTAATTTTGTTGCTGTTTCCATAAGAGCTTTGGTTACTTTTGTGTGTATATATATATATATATATATATATATATATAGGGATGTAAGGTCAGGTGATGCGTAACATCACAGCCTCTCCTTGACAAATGTCAACCCCGCCTTCTCGTGGTGCATCCTGTTCCCACCAAAGGGGCTCTGACGACCGCCCATAGCGGTATAACTATACCATCGGGATTAGAGGAAATTCTATCCCACACTCACCAACCCGCTTGGCCAGCGTGGTGAGTTATGGCCAAACCCCTTCAAAATGATTCCACAACTTAAATCTTGGCCCTCAGTCTCCGGCAGCTGGAATGTACCTGGCCAAGGCAGCGGCCAGTGCGACATGAAGGCAGACGGTGCTAAGAATCCCCGGAGGACCGGACTAGGCTGCCATCTGATGCTGACCTTGGCTACTTACAATGGACGCTCCCTATCTTCTGAATCAAGGCTTCTTGAATTGGAAGAGGAACTACAAAGGATCAAGTGGGACATCGTGGGACTAAGTGAGGTAAGGAGAAAAGGAGAAGATCTGATCGAACTGAAAAGTGGACATCTCTTCTACTATCGTGGGACAGATACTGGCAGAACTAGTGGTGTTGGATTTATAATAAACAAGAAACTGAAGGATAAAGTTATAGAAGTTGAAAGTTCCTCTGACAGAGCTGCACGACTTGTTATCCAACTCTCGAAAAGATACCAGGCTCAGATTATTCAAACTTATGCACCCACCACAAGTCATCCTGAAGAAGAAATTGAAGAATTTTATGAGGAAATTTGTCATCTAAATAATAAAGGTAAGCAGCACTTGAAAATAATTATGGGAGATTTCAATGCAAAAATAGGGCAACGGCAACAGAATGAAACTTCAGTAGGTAAATTCGGTCATGGCAACAGAAACCAGCGTGGAAATACTGTCGTTGAGTTTGCAGAGGCAGAAGGGTTTTTCATCTTGAACTCCTTCTTCAAGAAAAAGCCACACAGGAAATGGACATGGAGACATCCAAATGGGACGACAAGTGAAATTGATTTTATTATGTGTAACAAAAAATTCGTCATAGAAGACTGCAGTGTGCTAAACAAGTTCAACACAGGTAGTGACCATAGATTGGTGAGATGTAAGATGCACCTCAACACTAAACTTGAACGTGGCAAGCTCATAAGACAAACAAAATCTATTGACATAACCAACCTTAAAAAACACCATAATACCTTCAAGTTAGAACTGAAGAACAGGTTCTCTGCTTTAGAAGGCCTAACATCGGAAGAAGTGGACATCTCTGAAGTTAACAGAAAAGTAACGAAAGCTCTTATGGAAACAGCAACAAAATTAGCTGGGTCTAAGAACAAGTTGCATGTGAACAAATTATCAGGAAAAACCAAAATGTTGATGCAAAAAAGAAGAGAGATGAGGACAACTAAAGAAGATGTGACGTCCAAAGTGGAATATATAGAGCTATGCAAGACAGTAAGAAAAAGTATCACTGAAGACGTAAGGAAATTCAACTGTGAACTAGTGAGGAAAGCAATTGAAAACAACCAAAGCCTAAAGATAGCAAAGGGACTTCTCAGTAAGGGAAGAAAACAGATTATGGCACTGAGAAAAGAAGATGGTTCTGTAACAAGAAATAGAGGCGAAATTTTGACAAGAGTGAAAGATTTCTACTCCAAATTATATGAAAGGGATGATATATGCACTCCAGACATCATGAAAGATACCTGTACCAGAGTTCCTCCAGTCCTTCCAGCAGAAGTTGCACATGCAATCAAGAACATGAAGCGAGGAAAAGCTCCAGGAGAAGATGGAATTACTGTAGACATCATACAAGAAGCAAGTGGAGAAATCGAAACAGTACTCGCCCAAATTTTCAGTCGATGCCTTAATGAAAGAAAGATTCCTGAGGATTGGAACACCGCTACAATGATCCTGCTACATAAGAAAGGTGACATTGAGGATCTCGGAATCTACAGACCTATCAGCCTCCTATCAGTAGTTTATAAAATCTTCACTAAAGTTCTTTCACACCGCTTGAAGGTAACACTGGACATGGCTCAACCGAGAGAACAAGCTGGATTCAGGAGTGGCTACAGCACAATAGATCATATCCACGTGCTGAGAGAACTAATTGAAAGAGCGAGGGAATATGAACTTCCATTGTGCATGGCTTTTATCGATTATGAAAAAGCCTTTGATTCGGTGAAACCATCAGCAGTTACAATGGCTCTGAAAACCTGCGGTATTGAAGATGCATACATTAATATTATTAATAACATCTATGAAAATGCAAGTGCAAAGATTAGGCTGTTTGAAAATACAACACACGTAAAAATTGAAAGGGAGTGAGACAAGGTGACACCATATCTCCGAAGCTCTTTAATGCCACATTGGAGGGTGTTTTTCAGTCGCTGAGCTGGGAAAACAAGGGCATAAAGATTAATGGAGATTATCTAACCCACCTACGTTTTGCTGATGACGTAGACATTTTTGCAAATACCATATCAGAGCTGCAGAGTATGATCCAGGAACTTGCTGACAAGAGTAAAGAAGTGGGATTAAAAATGAACTTTCAGAAGACAAAAGTGATGTTCAATGCTTTTACAAGAAGTGAAGATTTATCGATTGATGGAGAAAAGCTGGAGATAACAGACACGTACGTTTATCTTGGACAGCAGATATCAAGTGAGGGTCACATTGATGAAGAAATTAATCGGCGTACAAAACTTGCCTGGAGAGCTTTTGGAAGAAACAGCATAATTTTCAAGAGCAATATGCCATTATGTCTTAAAAGAAAAGTGTTTGATCAATGCATCCTTCCAGTGCTTACGTATGGTGCAGAGACGTGGACCTTAACTAAAAGAGACATACAAAGGCTGCAGACAACTCAAAGAAGCATGGAGAGGTGCATGCTTGGTGTAACCAGGAGAGATAAGAAGAGGAACTCGTGGATCCGAAAAATGACAAGAGTGGAAGACATCATGATCAGAGTTAAATCCCTGAAATGGCAATGGGCTGGACATACTGCCAGAAGGACAGATCATCGATGGACAGCCGAAATTTTAGATTGGATTCCAAGGGACAGGAAAAGACCCAGAAGAAGACCACATGGGAGAAGGGTGGATGAAATTCGAAAGTATGCAGGGGTGACATGGAGGAGACTGGCACAAGACAGACCGTTGTGGAGGAAACTTGGGGAGACCTTCGTCCAGCAGTGGATTGATAATGGTTGACAATGATGATGATGATGATGATATATATATACACTATATTGACAAAAGCCACCGGACACCTAGAAGAGAAACACAACATAGCATTTATTGACATATATTAGTACGGTGTCGCTCCACTTTTGCCCTTAATGTATGCACTGACACTTGGACACATGCTTCCGACAAGGTTTTGGAACACAGCGATAGGTATGCACTTCCGTTCAGTACATAATACTGCCGTTAACTGTTGCTTAGTAGTACGCCTTCGTTCGAAACTTCTCATGCACCGCCCTAATTTATCCCATATGTGCTCCATGGGATTAAAATAAGGGATTTGTGCTGGCCAGTCCAAACACCATACGAAATTATTGTCGAACCACGCCGTAACAGTCCTTACTTCATGAATCGGTGCATTATCCTGCTGGTACCAACAAGGCTCGGTTCCATAGTATTGCCACAGAGTTGGTAGGGCATAATTGTCCAGAGTAACGAGGTAGACGTCCTGGTTAACAGGTTTGTCCGAGAAAAACAATGGGTCGGGATGATACCACAAAAAACACTCCCTCGCGAGTAAACAGCCAGCTCCAATCTTGGCCATAGGAATAGTAAGTACACTGTGATAAATAGTGTACCCCTGGCTGCCGCCATACCCATTCATAGCCATCAGACTGACGGATCATGTATATAGATTCATCACTCCATATGACCCGTTTCCATTGATGTACGGTCCACAATAAATGTTCTTTACACCATGCTAAAGGACGAGTAGCATTCCAAGTGGAGATGAAAGGCTGCACGACCACAGTAACCCATGGAATGAAGTTCTCTGAGAATGGTACGTGTACAAACCGAGTTTGCAGGATTTTTACTCACCTGTACACTGAGGTCTTGTACATTACTCCGTCCATTAGCTGTAAAGACTTTCTTGAGGCTTCGACGTCCTTTATCACTGATTTTATTTTGTCTGCCTGTACGTTTTGCAGCTTCAGGCTCGCCATGTGTCTTCCACTTATTCAGTACATCCAAAACAGTTGACTTCCGTATGTCTAAACTCCTCTGGGATTCTCTTATGTACAACCCACTAATATAACTCCCAACAATCTTTCTTTTCTCGAAGTTAGTTCTCTTTTTCAGTGATATTTTCAATCAACCTCACCGTTCGGTCTCCAGGCGCTCTCATTTCTCAAGGCTGAGTGTGATCAAAGTGTAGGCTTATCGGTTTACACGAAAAGCTTGATGTAAACAAAAAGAGCCATTAATTCCTTGGAAGTTCTTAAGATTTTTTCTACACCTTCACGGCTATATAAAATCAGTTTTAGGCATTTATCCACAGTTCATTACGTATACTACAGAAGAAATATGTTTTCCTACTTCATGATGTGATGTAGACAGGTCGTTTGCTTATGGAATATTTAAGTGAGTGGGATAGTGGATAGTGTCCCCCTGTTTACTTGATAATAGCTACAACTGGTTCTATAAATGCTTTTATTTTTAAAAGACGTCACCAAACATCATGTTGCATTCATTACCCCTGGGAAACGATACAGTCAAATAAACAATACGGATCTACAAACACAGTTTATTAAGTGTACATGTTTGAGGTTAGTGAAGATTGCTTCTCCAATACACAGTGAAAATAATGGTGAGAGGAATCCCAGTTAGCTTTGAGAAGGAAAATTGCGGGTTTTCGTCACTGATTGTGGAATTAAATTAGGTTCGTTAGTTTTTTCTTTTCGATTACGCAATTTGCGAGGTCAGTGAAGTTCCTTTTCGAAATTGTTTCTGCATTACATGTAAGGTAACCACAAATGTTTTTTTCCCGTTTTCGGAGACTGAGACAAAGAAAATGCATACATAGTAGAGAAACAATTTATTCATCAAGCAATTTACCATGGGCATCAACAACGTTCTGCCAATGTGGTAGCAATGTATGCATACGCCTGCGATAAAATGTTGTGTCATGGGAAGAGAAAACGTTTCGGAAGACAGCGTGCAACTCATCAAACTTGGAAAAATCGTGTCCACACAAATGATTGTTAAGTAAAAAGCACAAGTGATACTCTGAAGGAGAGATATCTCTGAGTAAGCTGGGTAACATAAAAGCTTCTATCCAAGTTCTTTGCCAGTGTTTCATTACACTGAAGCGGAGTAGACAAGATCGTTTTCTTGAAGGAGTAGAACTCCCTTTCTATTGACCAGTTGTGCTTCTTCGCTATTCAGGTCTTCAAGCACATTTTTAGGTTGTTCACAGTGCACTGCAGCAGTGATCGCTTGGTTCCTTTGCAAGAGTTCATAATAAATAACACCACGTGCTGTTAACCACACAGCTAACATAACCTTACGTCGTGGATGCTGTGCTGGCTTCGATGTGTGAGGAATTGAGTCAATGGTGGACAATCAATGTCTGGAAAATTTTGGGGTGCTGTACAGGACCCACTTCTCATCATATGTGAGTACCTATCCAAAAATAATTCCTCGTCATAGTGAGACAGCAATGCAAGGCTAGCTGAGACACGTTGCTGTTTGTTCACTGCGGACAATTCGTGGGGAACCCACTTAGACAATTTATATGCTTTTTCTGCTGCATGCAGATGTTTTCCAACGCTTTCATCACTAATACTAAATAACTAAACACGTTTCTTGCATGTTTGACTACTGTTTTGCTAAATAGCAAATATCACGGCTTCTGTGTCAAGGCTGACAGGACAACCATTCCGGAACGTTTATTGAAGGGATTCATCTCCGTTTCTGAACTTTCGAAACCAACAATTCCGACTTGCGCATTTCTTCCCAGCATCCTACCCTAATGCTAAGCAAATAAATGCAAAGGGATGTTTTCCTAGCTGATTAATCGGGTTTAAATTCATATACCTAACATCCACGGATAATCTCCATTCATCCCGCCACTGTACTCAAACGTCTTTCCACTTCCAAATTGTTTATTCTTCTAACTCATATGCGTGGGGGATCTTGGGATCTCAGCTGACGATACACTGCTAGCGGAACTCGATCCCTCCACAAATACAACCATTAGAAGGTGCTTCTTTTGCTCCCTCGAAAACCGGCAAACACTTTTTGTGGTTACCTAATACGCTATAATAAGTGACTGTGAATCAGATATCCTATTTTTATAATGTTTTTATTTTTACCAGTATTTCATTAAATGCTATGTGCTTGTTTCCAACAATAGGGTTCTGCACATTATTCAAAGAAATCAATAATTTTGTCCACATGTATGTACTTTAAACCAAGTTACATTGGAATAAATTCATAAATCTTTAAAACAGGAATTCTATGGCCCCTCTTGGATATCATGTTTAGAAATTTATTTAGATCAAATATATTTAATTATAGTGACAGCTTCTGTGACGAGTATTTAATTGTGTAATTAAGTTTATAAAATTGTTCAGTTTGAAATTCAAAAAATAATTTAATAAATAATTATTTTCGAACTCTCAGTATGATTTGGCCTAAACTATTTTCAAACAGAAAAAGGTCTTTAGTTAGGCCCTGATTTAAAACCTGTCCATAGATACTTTCTTACAAAAACGTCATGTCTTTGCTATGTGTAATAAAATTTCAATTTCAAAACATCCTGAAACAGGTATGACTTTCGGAGCGGGATTAACTTATCTCCCCGTTTTACCATACAACATGCGTTTTCTGTCAGGTTCCATTCTATAAGCTGAATTCCTTCCAGGTGTGCAATTTCTATTGTATTTTGATTTTTTCCATTCATTCCTAAGAGTTTCTCGTACAAAATTTAAACTTTTGGTCTTTCCCTTATTGAGGTTCAGTTTACATTTCATGCATATTTCGTACATCATAGACGACGTTCTTTGCGGCTCGCTTTTTATATCAAACAACAGGGTTGTTTCAGCATCACACAGCCACCTGCACACCCACAAATGTCAAAGTTTCATAAAGGAGTATTTTATGTTCTAATGTCATGCGTGCATCCAGAAATATAGTGAAAACCATGGTGTATTTTTACATATTGGTTTGGCTCATGTAGTAATGGAAATAAATTCAATCTAAAACAGGTTTTAATAGCCACCCCCTCCCCTCCCACCATGTATAACTTCGTAGTTAGTTCATGGGTATTCTAAATTAAGATTTTCATTATCATTTTGCATAAAAGGCAGGGATTTACGCTCTTCAAAAGGAGAATGTGTCGAAACATGTATAAGTCATGTTTTATTGAACATAGGACCAGCCTTCCGACATTTGGGTTACGCCACGTTTTCAATAAATGAAATGTCTTAACTTTCCTCTACACATCATAAACTGTCCTCCCTAAAACTACTTCATTTTTAATCGCCGGATACTCAAATTTTAGGTAATGACGAAATTTATACTGCCAGTAGAATTTCTCTTACATTTCAAATTCTTAAACACGACCTTGTGATTACAATCAATAACGCTCATAATTCTTACGGAGTACACGAAAAGTGGGAATCACTGTGTGTTATGAATTTAGTTATTTTCTAAAATTTTTGTTCAGGACCGTTCTGCACCAAAGGTAGAAACGTGAAGCCACGGGAGAAAAGAAATACCATGCAATATATATGAAGTGATACGTGTAAAAATAGGAAATATTTGAAAGAATATTGAAATATATATGAAAATCCAACGGTTTGAAAAGTAAAACGTGGACTATTGCAAGCAGATCTCTGATCCAACCCTTACGGAAATCTTAAATAGAATGTGTTCAAGAAATATATGCTCTTTGAGTTCTGGTAATACCATCTGCACTGTACATATTAGTGAATCCCTGAATGCAACCCTCTTCACTCTACTTCGCAGCCGCTGGATTTCCTATAGGGTGAACGAATAATTAATGCATTTCAATGTATGGTATTGTTCCTGGATGATTTTCAATCGACTGTAAAATCTTTCGTAAATGTGTCTTTTTTACAAACAAATTCAGCACATTTTGATTTTTAGGTTCCCCCATCAGCGAACATATATGATTGTATATCCTCAACAGTAAACAATTTACACTTGAGTTTTGAAAATAATGGTATTTATTTGAAAAACAATGAGATAGGAGCTGGTAAGCCTCTATCTCCGTTGCTTCTGCAGCGATAGTGGTTAGAACGGGAAAACTCTGTAAGAGTGTGATTTACAGAGTTTGGCTAAGTTTAGTCAAAATTCGAGGTAAAATCAAATTATAAATTAAGTTTTCAGAGTTTGCCCTAAATATCGAAAAATGTGCCAAATTTATCATTGTTCCATAAGACCATGTTCGAACACAAGCATATCAAATCAGATGAAAAATCATGTGCTTTCTGGTACTATTGGTATTTCAACTTAAGGAAATTTCAGTAGTGAAATAAACATGTATTTTATGTATTTTCAAAAGCAACAAATATATTTCATTTTTCTGTAAGCTTACTACACTGCTGACCCATATTACATCATATATTATCTCTCGCAGTGAGGAAAAGCCAGATGTTGCGAAATCAGATGGTTATCTTTCTGAATGTTACTTTTAAAGAGGCGTTTACGTTTGCTGTTTCAGGACCCTCAAGAACAACCTTCACATTTTAGTTTCTCTCTCCTATCCAGTTTCATTCGATTGTCCATTGAAAACTTCTTTTTTGTATGGAACATTTCAAACTTCATGTATATTTTGTAGTAAAGCGTCGTATCTTAGCGTGTGAGAACTCAAGAAATCAAAAAGTATCCTCGTTCTTCAAAATCTTACTCCGAAATATTCATTTGAAAAATATTTCTGCCACAAATGTGATAAACTTGAAGAGCAATTGAGTTGCCCTGTGGTTAACCTTATTCTTAAATAATTTACGAACCCAATTCTGTGATTTTGTTTGCGTGTAAACTGATAAAGTATATATATATCCAAACATGAAATTATCTTAAAACTGCCTCTGTAACTGATTAGTTCTTTCCTGTGGTTAGAAAAACCATGCTTTTTTTCAAGTATATTAGGTGCACAAATGAGATTTAAAACATTTCTTGTCTGGCGTATACCGCTAATTTACATATCCGACATTTCCCCGCGTCGTTGAGGTGTGACCGTAACTGGTCCGGAGTATAAAATGTGACACATAAGTTTGCCCAACCGTCAGACGCACTTGCACATCGGTAGGTGAAAGATTGCAAGCGATACTGCATTTATTCGACACCGTGTTCGTTACGAATTTCATCAAGGAAAAATTGCTGCAAAAATATGTGCATCAATCTCTTCTGTTCTGGTTGAGAATATTGTATCGAAATGCGCGTGTGGGTATTGGTTTAGACAGTTTAAAGCAGATGATTTTGATGTTAGCGATCGAGAACCTAGCAGCGCCTCACAGAAGGTCGCACATGAGGAACAGCAAGCATGGCTGGATGAATATTCGTCTCAAACGCAAAAATAACTAGTTGAACAGCTAGGAGTAACTCAACAAACCATTTGCAACGCACAATGGGAAAGATTCAAGAGGAATGAAAATGGGTGCCACATGACCTTAGCCAGAGGAACAAGGATGAGCTTGTCATAAAGTGTTTGAATCTGTTGAATAAACAGCAAAGAAAGCATTTCCTTATGAAAATCGTTAGGGGTAATGAAACGTGGGTATTGTACGACAATCACAAACGCAAAAAAACACTGGGTAGACCAGGTGAAGCAGCGACTTCGACCCCGAAATGCAATATTCACTCCAAGAAAGTTCTGCTGTGCATCTGGTGAGATATGAAGAGTGTGCTATATTTTAAGCTATTGGAACCTGTTCAAACTGTTAATGCTGATCGCTACAAGCAACAATTGCTGCGATTGAACCGGGAACTCTGTCGGAAACTTCCATTCACAGGAAAAGAATTGCATCCTGTGAAATTACTGCATGGTAACTCTAGGCAGGTTGTCGAGAAATCCGTCAAGGAAACGTTATTGACGCCTGGGTGGGAGGATTTGGAGTACCCGGCGTATAGTTCCGACATAGCCCTTTCAGACTATCATTTGTTCCGATCGATGCAACATGGTTTGTCTGCTGTATTGTTCCGGACATGTGACGAAGTGGAAAAATGCGTTGACGACTTCATCGCGTCACACAACGAAGTATTCTTCATGGCTGGAATTCGTCAGCTGCCCGTCTGATGGTGAAATGTGATAGATAATGACGGCGCATATTTTGATTCTTAAAGATATTGTTGTTTTCTCTCAAATTACATGTTGCATTGTCTTAAAACGCTTTAAAACTTATTTTGTACACCTAATATTTTCGATAGAGAGTATCGATTACATGATTTCCCTAGAGCAAATGATCTCTGGTTATAATCTACAGTCTGGTGATCAAATGGTTGTTTAGAATATTTTCCATATCACATATGAAATACAATAGCATATACAAAAGAAATACTATAGAATATAAACCTACTAATTGAGAAAATGCACTTCCTTCTGCCTATTCAGCCCTAAATTTCTCTACACAAAAGGCGATATCACATTTGTTTTTTATTGGAGGTTTAACGATCATCGTGAGCAACTAAGTTGGCTATAAGCAGCCGCCCGTACATAATTTAGGGCCACTGACTCAAGGAAAGGGAGAGAGCCAGCGGCGTGAGACAAACTCAACATCCATGCCTCACCGTTATTGGAACCCGCACCCATCTCAGACGAATGATCACAAGCCATTGCTTAGACCACTGCTCCACCGGAGGGGGGCTTATTGTACTTCCACAGCAGTGCTTTAAAAAGGAATCCTATGCACAACAACGTGTCACGTTTCAAAATTGGTTTAGCAAATGCCAAACTTCCGGTTTACAGTTCATCACGTTCTGTTTCTGTGTTTCACTCTCTGCTTAGGCGTAACAAAGATCTTTCTTTCCTTCGTCATTATTACTCTGCATTTTTAGCAATGGACATTAAAACTGCTTCTTGCGTATATGTGGTATTCTGTGTTTATGTATATTTGGTAAGTATTTATTCGTTTATTTATTTATTTTTGTCTCCAGATCACAGATGAAAGTGTAACATTTTATTCCGTACAAAAGAAATTAATTATTACCATTTGCCAATTGTCTTTTTGCTTCAATTACACTGCCGGACAATTGCTAAGGACGGATGACAATAGCAACGATAGCAACCATAAAATGGAAGGCAGGAAAATGTGGAAATTAGCATAAGTGCGGGGTACAGTAAGATGTGTTGTGCGTATGCAAATTTTGGATTGCCGAACTTGTTCGTGACGTCATAGCGCTGATAAGAGATATAAATGATTTGACGCGTATTGACCGTTGTTGTTCAAACGCAAAGTTCAAAGGGAAAGAATCAATTGACAAACTTGCAATTTTCAGTATGTCTTCCCGAGATCACCTAGATGATTTTACGCGTGGCCATATTATTGGCAAGAATGAAGAAGGGCGAAAAATAACAGATGTTGCCAGGGAGTTCGACGTCCGCCACAGTGTTGCTTCAAGGCTTTGGAAATCATTTCAAACAAATTGAGAGTGTAGCAAACGTCACGGGGGAGGTCGTGTTCGCAGTACGACACCTGCAGAAGATCGGTACATAGTGCTATCAACAAAAGACACCGGCGCAGCACAGCTAGTGAGGTAGCAAATCAGTTTATGGTTGCTACTGGCAAGCGGATCTCCCGAAAAACTGTCGCCAGACGTTTGCATGAAGGAGGACTATACGCCCGCCGTCCTGTTGTGTGCATCCCATTGTCCAGACGTCACCGTACCGCCCGTTTGCAATGGTGCCATCAACATCGCAATTGGACTGATAACGACTGGTCTGCTGTCCTCTTCTCAGATGAGAGTAGATACAGTCTAACGTCTGATTGTCGACGACAACTGATCTGGCGTGATAGTGGTACTGCATATTGTCCAGCAAACATACAGGAAAGGGACCGATATCCGACATGTAGTGTCATGGTATGGGCTGGCATCATGATCAATGGCCGTACGTCCCTCTATGTGCTTCCAACTGGGACTATGACTGGCCAACGATACATTAATGATGTTCTGCTACCTCATGTTCGCATGTTCCGTGGTGCTGTCGGTGATAGATTCATTTTCATGGACGGCAACGCAACATGTCATCGAACAGTCGCTGTCCAGGTGTGTCTTGAGAGAGAGGATATTCAACGCCTCGTATGGCCAGCACGTTCTCCAGATCTGAATCCCATTGAAAATGTGTGGGATGCTTTGGGGAGGAGTCTTGCTGGTCGCCAATGCCCTCCAATAAGCAAAGACACCCTCATCCGTGCACTGACAGAGGAATGGGATAAATTACCCCAACAGCTGCTTGATAATGTTGTGCAAAGCATGACACGACGTGTGGAATCTTGCATCGCCCTCCATGGTGGCCATATCCCGTATTGACATCTAACGCCGGAACGCCTGCGGATGGTAATTGCATTTTTTTCACGTTTACGTATTCTGCACAAAATGGCCTGTTTGTCCCTTGAACACGTTCCAAAGCCTTCTGGATTTCAGAGCACAATAAATTGTCTTTCTTGTAATGTCCTGGCATTCTGACATTACTTTATTTCACTTGGCATCCAACCACACTTACTCTTTTATGCGCTATATAGCCGTTTATGATCCGTCCTTAGCAATTGTCCAGCAGTGTATTAGTAAAATAGATAAATGCGAAATTATTCATCTTGAAACGATAATCAGACTATATTCTACTCTTTCTTCAGAACAAACACTGAAGCAACTATCCTGTGAAAAGTCGTATTAAGCCGTCTGAAGCTGAACCGTCTCATTTGGTGGCAACATACTCGCTATATTTACTGTGCATGAGAACATACTGAAGGAACATTATAATTCTGGAATGATTTGTTGAACATCATTTTAAGTCCACTTGTTCTAGCTGTACAGTTGTGTCTATCATTCGCCATAACAGCTGCTAAACTGACACTTGCATTTTTTACTATAGGAGCAGCCTCTCATCAAACATGTATATAGACTATAGAGGGCACCTCTGTTATTAAAATATCTTTGAATCTGAGAAAGCAGGGTCTGCCACGAGCTTCCTTGCAGAAACGAAATTCCATTCGGACTGAAGAAACTGAAAATACCCGGATATATGCACGACACTTCAAAGTCAGTGCAGAAAACAACAGGCTAGCATAAACAACGCACTACTCACTTGGGTTCTCCCGTGGAACTTGGAGATTGTCACAAGCCAACTCCGGACACACTCCTTCCTGCATTCAAAAATAATGCACAGTATATGCGATCGGAATATTTTTAGGCTTAACTGCTACCGCCTAGGGTACCAAGTAAATAATGCAACGCCGTTAACCCAATTAAGGTAGTTACGAAAAATAAAAAAAGAATTGAGAAACCAATGCGTAATTGACAATATATATATATATATATATATATATATATATATAGTATTTCTTTCAAGTAAGGAACTGCATGCTTTATGGAATTTGTGGAGTTAATGAATACTGCAAGAACTCCCACCAAAATACTTCTATTGCGTTAATTGCCAGATTTTTAGTGTACCACATATTCCTGAAAACTTATTTAACTTCAGAATATTTAACAGCGGTAAAAATTCAATTACTTCTACATTTCTCTCTGTTCTTCAAAGGGCAACAATATATCTATTCTTAAAAATAAAACCTGGTACATACGTATTAAAAAAAAAAGGATAAATGTTAAAAAACAAGATCATGTTGATTTGCTTAATCAACATTTCGTTCTTCTTATAAATAACTTTTTTACTAATTTGTCTGAAATTTTGCTTTATCGCTACAGAAAAACTGGATGAAATCCCAAGTCAGAGAAACGATATATTTGAACGAAGTAGCATTTAACACTTTCAACAAAAGTGCACATTGATATCAAGTACTCGTCTTCACACTGCACGTTTTAAATATTTGCTAAAGTTTAACTTCACAATGCCTGAAGCTCATATCCACGCGGAAAAGGTGAATGGTATGTGTTTTGCGTTTGTTGAACACGAATTCTTATTTCCACCCTTAAAGACGTAACCACAACTTTATGAGGGCCACTGGTGTCCTTGTGAAACCGAAACGTGTGAGAAGTACCTGGAATCATAGTAATTACTAAAATGCAATGCTACAGTAAAGAATATTTGATCCTACTTTGTGGTTCTCATATTAGCCGAAAATCATTTTATAAAGGAATATATTAGAAATAAATAAGGGATTGAAAGTGTATTCTAGTTCTGCCATCTGCATATAACGTTTTATTAACATATAATGGTAAAAATCGGTAAACGTGTTAAATTTTATATTCGAATTTTTTTTGTAAAAATTAGACAACAGGATGCTTAGCATGCAAAAGAAAATTTTCCGATTTCGAATCCGCCATTGAGTTGGCTCCCAGTCTAAAGTACAAATCTAGTGTGGATTAGTTGTTTTATGAGTAGTATTGGCCTACGCCAGCAGTGTTACAACTACAGGTGTGGGCCAGTTGCTCTGAAACTTCAACTTGGGGTTTCCCACTACGTTACTTTGTTTATTATACTTTAAGGTGGAGTAAGTCCACCTTCGGTGATTTTTTCTACATGCAAATTTCTTTTCTACTTGAAAATAATTGGGTTGAAAGTACATATCATGTTTATAGAATATAACAAATGACGTAAAACAGTTCTGTGTGTGTTTTTAATTCGCTAAGGGACAATACATTATTATTTGAAAAAATCTTTTCGTTGGCTGAAGGAACTTTTACTAATTTTTCACTAAAACGTAATAAGAGTACTTTTTATTGACCACTTTGATGACTATTGTTTGAATATTATGCACGTTTTCACTGATATTTTCTTCTGCCAGTGCTTCTCTCATTATAGAGTGTGTCCGGATCACATTAAGTTCTTTGGGCGTTTTCCAACATGAAGTCGTTGGTAGCAACTTGCCATTCAAAGACCTCGCCACTGCAAATGCCAACACATGTTTTCCAGTCCGTCGGATTCTGTACCATAAAATTGTCCACAACCTCAAAAAGTTTCAATATGTAGTTCCACTTTTGTTTCCTTTACAGAACAACAATTCCTCAACAACGTTTTCGTTAACAAACCCGACATAACAAATAAGGTGAGTGTCTTTTGCACTGTATTGCCTCTTGCAACTGGAGTGTAATCTCTTTTTTAAACGACTAATGAGCTGGTCGTTAACATCTTCAGCCGTATCACTTATCCTCCAAATGATAGCATTATAACAAAGAGGCAATTTCAGCTTCTTTTTACACTCCTCTTCGCCGAGCATAATTGTTACGATATCAACAGCAACAGGCAAAAACAGCTCTTCTGAAGTTGTGTGGGTTTTTTTTACACTGTGCAACACGTAACCTACTTTATAACAAGACAGGATGTCGTTGTTAACTTTGGATTGAGTTAAAAAAGGGGAATATTGTAGTTTGTCTTTAAGTTTCCTCATAAAAGTTCCGTTGGGAATATTTGAGTGAAGACGTTCAAGGTGATTGTTTAGTTTACTGGTAAATGTTGATTTTACAAACAAAACCCTTAAACAGGTTACCCATTGATGACGTTCTGTATTATTAAATTTCTACACACTTGAAACTATAACCTAGATACCTGTCGTCATACTTCCTGTACTTGGTATTTCGTTTACTGTCCTCTTTTTCGTCAGAAAAATCTAGGACATCACTTTGCTCAGACGAACCTGAACTCGATATTAAAATCGTATTCATTGTATCCAAACTAAAATGTGAAATAGTGCCACCACACACACGCTCAAACACTCAATACACTAACACAACGCACATATAGCCCTACTGAACCGCATCGGAAGATACTCTTAGTCAGTGATGACAAACTGATCTGCCTGCTCGTCGGAGCTTATATGTGCTCGCTAAATGCTCTGGAATGATCCAGGACCTGATCGGTGACACAATCCAATGGACGGAGACTGTTGTATAGAAAACCGCAGCTGATGCGCTTGTGGTAATCACACAGCTTTATGCTTCGAATGCGGTGAAACATACAGACGCTGTTGAAACGTCTTGTGGTATATCTCCCACAAATATTCAGAATGAAAAGCACACTATTACTAACCAAATTTAATAAAATAAAACCTTAAGTTAACAAAATAAATGAAGGTATTCTAATTGAAGTAAAAATAGAAATAAACGTTTCCAAGCTTTCTCACATCAACCAGATTGTATTTTCTATTAAGGAAAACAGAAACTGGAAAGACGCTGTACATTGCTCTGAGAAAAGCGAAAATTAAACACGGAAAACGAGGAACTGTGCAGCAATTACACACAAAATAGACAAGCTGAATTAATTTCTGTTTATTGGCATAAATGAAAAAATTATATTTTCAAGCTTTCATAAATGGACGTAATGTCTTTTCCCAGGAAGCTTGGCAGAAAACTTTTCATTTTACCTTCCACGTAAATGCTATCTGGTTGATGTATGAAACCTTGGAAAGGTTTTCTTTCTTTTTTTATTATTTTTATTTTTTGCTGCAATAAATACATCAAATGCATAATTTTTCTCATATTACTCTGTGAAAATTACGTTTTCACTACATTATTTCTAAAATGTTGTATAATATGAAAATTGTTTCCAATTCAGAGTATATTTGTCGAATCCTGAGCTATATTTAATTACTGCAGTCAGTGACTGAGCTGCTTGAGTGGCGTCTTGTTTTAAAACGAATAATGAGCGCATCCCCTTGCTTATTCATGGAATTCTTCTTCAGAACGGGTGGCGAAATAAACCACGATAATTCATCACATGATGCGAGTTATCGACTCCCCTCACAAACACACACAAAAGAAACACGAAAATCTAAGGACGTTTATTCTTTTCTTATTTTTACCGTCTGATTGGAGCGTGATTCCATATTTCATTGTCTGAGCGAACTTGAATAATTGGTTCTACACCCCGACCCCCGGGTAGCAGGAGGTTATCGACAGCCAATCAGATGTTCACATTCCTTTCTACTTTTGGAATGGTACACGCTGTCATGCCATTTTCGTCGTTCCTTTGCAGATCTTTGAGTTGTCTGAACACAGGCTATTTTACGTATTGTGTGGCTATCTGTGCGTAGTAAAAATGTCTTGAGAGAAAAGAAATAAACAGAATAATGTTTCGACAGAGATGAAATTAGATGCATTAAGATATATGATAATGCATTAAGATATATGATAAGGTGCAAATAAAATTGCGATGAATTTATGCGTAGGTCGGTCTACAAGTCTCGGCTGGTAAAGGAGGAGAGCAGAAATAGAGTCGTGGTGTATTAAAAGATTATGCTGTGAAACTATAAAATAAAGGAAAAGAATGAAATGTGCTAAATGTGAAAAAGTGAGTGAGGCATTGTATTTATGGTTTCAACAGCGAATAGGACAAGGAATGTCCATAACCTGGCTCATTTTGCAAAAAAAGGCCCTCTGATTCAACAAACGTTTTGAGAAAAAGGAGAGATTCGATTTTCTGCTAGCGCTGGCGAGCCCGACAGGTGGGAAAATCCCTACGGAGTGAGAGAGCTGAGCATCTGTGGAGAGAAACTATACGCTGACACTGAAAATATTTGTACATTCAAGAACTATTTTCACAAATTGATTTTAAAAGAGGGTCTGTTTAGAGATCAAATTTACAACTGTGATAAAACCGGTCTGAATTTTCGGATGTTGCCTTCGAAAACACTTGCACGTAGGGATGCGAAATCTGCTCCGGATATAAAAAATTAAGAGAGAGTTGCAATTATGTCATGCAGCAATACAACAGAACACAAACTCAAATTAAGACTCACAGGTAAGGCGAAAAATCCCTGCCCATTTAGAAATACAAAAAGGTACAAAAATGAGATTGACACTTTTATTGACTTGCCTGTTTGGTACAGAAGCCAAAAGAGTGCATAGATGAATGGAGAACTGTTTAGAGACAGGTTTCACCAAAAGTTTGTTCCGTCGGTGGACAATTTCTGAAACCCAAAAATCTGCAACGGAAAGCATTTCTCATCCTAGACAACGCCCCATCACACCCTGATGTCCAACATTTGCAAGACGGAGACATTAAAGCCATTTTTGTCCCTGCAAATGTTATTTCTTTATGCCAGCCAATGGATCAGGGCGTTCTCGAAACTTTGAAGAAAGCATTCTGAAGTAGAAGTATTTCATCACCAGTGTTAGCTATCGATAAAGTCCTTAAAATAATCGAAAAATCAAATAAACCTGACTTGTTGGGCGTAATGTAATGTGGTGAATTGTTGAATCTTTAAATATGACGAATGGAAGAGGCTGGATGAAACTGATAGGTTTCTGGGAGATGAAGAAATTGTTGCACTGATAACAGAAAAATAAAGATATGAAGAATCGGAAGGTGAGGAAATGGAAAATGCAAGAAAAGTTTAAAATACGACACACAGTGAAGGATTGAAGGTAGTTGAAGATACTGTGCGTTATTTCGAGAAATAAGGTGGTTCTGCAATGGATATTTATTTCTCCGTCCCTTACATGATGAAGCGGCACGAAGAAGAAATGAGTGTAAGAGACAATCCAGCGTCACCAGATTTTTATACAAAAGTGACTAGTTTCTTCATCTGGAGGTAAACAAAATGTGTACATATGTTATTTTGTAGCACAGTTACTGCATTGTTTGTTAAATTATAAATACGTGTGTTTTACTAATTTGTAGCAAAGTATGCAATGAGTTTGGAATAATTCACTCCGGAGTCCGGAAAACTCGACATTTTCGTAACACGACATCTTTTCAGTCCATAATGAGTCGAGTTATCGGGGTTCTACTGATGAACCACCTCTTAGCATGGGCTAAGTTGTATCCCCGATATTAGATCCCCATATTTCACGCTCCACTGTTATCTGGGTTCTACTGATGATCCACCTCTTAGGATGGGCTAAGTTGTTTCCAGGATGTTAGATCCCCGTATGTGGATTTTCACGCTGCACTGTTCTTGCCCCCGACCAGTCCAGGATGGTAAGTCTATTTTAAACTCTTGTGGCTTTAAAATAACCTCTCTACTTTAACTTTCCAGCGTTTTTGACAATTCGAATGCTCCCTTCTCTTACACATCAATTCCTTTCAGTGGACACTAACGGGATTTGCCTCGTTTTACAAAGATCACCTCAAGAAACGTACGTTACAAAGGGGAAAATCAATGACTGTCAAATTAAAATATTTACTTGTTTTTCAAAGGTTAGATCCAGGAGCATAAATCACCCAAGGGAGAAGTAATGTCTGTCAAATTATAGGATTTAGTAGACCCTTTTGAATACAGCTCAATAAAAATAAATGACACTACTGACATAATATAATGGCACATGGCAAACAAAGACACGGATCAAAAAAAAAAAAAAATAATGAATTTAGAGAGCATGAAAATTAGATTTTCATGGACGTAGCTTTTAACCAACGGCAATGCAGGCACTCTACCACGGATTTGCATTGCCCTTTCTTTGAAGCTTTCTTATCTGAACATCTGCTCATTCCTAATTTCAAAGCAGATGAAACTACGCTTCACGTCTTTTCCGTCTGTCAAAGTTCGGTTGAATTACATACGGCGATTAAAGCTTTTGCGGAACTAGCAAACCGAGATGGCTTTGAAAGTTACTGAAGCTTCGCCTTAAATTTTTGAATCTTCGATTCATGATCTGTAATTAAGATCCTTTTTAGTCTGTAACTAAGGAGATTTTCAAAAGGAAAATCGCTAATATTTTAACAAACGTCTATTCAACTTCGGCACTTCACCAAATAAGCAACTACTAATTTACTCATAAAAATTGTATTTTTGGTTCTATTTACTAATTGTTCATGTTCCTCATATTGGTATCCGTTAACACCGGTGGTAGCAAGTGGCTGCCCAAGGAACCGGTTAAGTGGGATAAAGGGCAAAATGTAGTAAGTGAATCGTGTTTTCCTACAAATCAACGAAAACCCGCTGTAATGCTTGTCGAGGCTATTGACTTAGATTATACACAAGTCTTAAAATCGTCTGTAACGCATTTACAGCAGTCCACAAGAAAAAAAAAGTTTCGTGAATATTGACTGTGATCATGAAAGAAATACGGGATTACGCCAAATAATAAAAATTTTGAAGATGACAATCTGATTTTTGACGTAAATGTGACAAGGATGGTAAGTCAGATAATATCCGAAAACTTTCATCGTCCTGGAGCGGGACTCGAACCAGAGTCTCCCAGAAAACGCCCGGGTATGCTAACCACTACACCACCTAGAACGACCAAGTTTCAAGTTTCCGATCATTATGTTCTGGGTGGTGTAGTGGTTAGCATACCCGGGCGTTTTCTGGGAGACGCGGGTTCGAGTCCCGCTCAAGGACGATGAAAATTTTCAAGTTTTCGGATATTATCTGACTTACCATCCTTGTCACATTTACGTCAAAAATCGGATTGTCATCTTCAAAATTTGTATTATTTGGCGTAATCCCGTATTTCTTTCATGATTTATCTGCTTCTCCGGGCAAACTCGGGATAAGATTCTAAACCTCCAGATTCGCTAAACATGAATGCCGGTTGCTTCGACTAGCGAATCCTGTAAAGGTTATATTCAAATTGGTCGGAAATTTGAAACTTGGTCGTTCTGGGTGGTGTAGTGGTTAGCATTCCCGGGCGTTTTCTGGGAGACGCGGGTTCGAGTCCCGCTCCAGGACGATGGAAATTTTCAAGTTTTCGGATATTATCTGACTTACCATCCTTGTCACATTTACGTCAAAAATCGGATTGTCTTCTTCAAAATTTGTATTGACTGTGATGCTGTTTATAACAGCCATTGTAAAAATAAATATATTTGAAACCAATTTTTATTGATAATTTAAACAACTGATTTAAGCACCATTATATACACCTGCGAAAATTTTACTTTTTAACTCGGTTGTTGAAAAGATCACCTAGATATAATCACCGGTTTCACCCACACCGTTGAGAAAGTTCTTTCTATATTGCACTGCGTATAATCTTAGCATGCACTCTCAGGTGGCAGCTGTTACTTTCCCGGTCTTATTTTAGCCAGACCGGGAAACAACAAGATCGGGAAACTAACAGCTGGTCTTTCCCGGTTTTGTTTTAGCGCTTACAACAAGACTAGAAAACTAACAGTTGGTCTTTCCCGGTCTTGCTGTAATAGGTACAACAAAACCGGGAAAGTCAAAGCTGCACCGCACCTTTAAAATATATATACACACTGAGTAGCCTCTTTATTATGACCAGCTGACAGTTTTAAGCAAATGAGCTATGGCTGCACGCTGTTGCCGCCAGAGGGCGAGGTTAGTATAAAAAGGGAAAGCTTAGTGCTTGCGAGAGTAGTAGAAGTGACTTTTGGGTGACGAGATGGGTAAAAATGCGATTTGACGGACTTTCAACGTGGGATGATTGTAGGAGCTCGGAGCCGTGGAACCAGTATCGCCGAAACCGCCGAATTCGTGAAATATTCCAGAGCAGCTGTTGTTAAAGTGTTTAAAGACTGGACTGTCAGCCTAAAAACTGGGTCTCTACGTGCAACGTGTGGTCGTCATCGACTAGTAACTGCTCGGGCGGAACGGAGAGTGTCCAGACTGGTAACAGACAACAGAAGGGCAACAGTACAGCAAATTATGGACCATCTTAATCAAGGATCCCCTCAAATGATCTCTGCATGCACTGTTCGCCGTACACTGCATCGGATGGGATATGGTAGCCGAAGGCCTATTCGAACACCTTTGCTGTCTGCGTTAACAAGAGAAAACGTTCCCAGTTCGCACAAGGATTGGACTGTCGATAATTGGAAACAAATTATGTGGTCCGATAAATCACGTTTTCAGTTGCACCACGGCGTTGGCCGAATGAGAATTTGCCGGAAACAGCACGAAAGCATTGATCCAAAATGCATTGCTACAAACCTTCAAGCTGGTGGAGGCAACGTTATGGTTTGGGGAATGTTTTCCTGACATGCGTTGGGCCCTTTAATTCGTGTTGATCAACGTCTGACTAGCACATCATATCTAAACATCGTTGCTGACCAAGTGCATCCTGTCATGTCGATGGTTTATCCCAATGGCGATGACTACTTTCAACAAAATAATGCGTCCTGCCATAGTGCTCGTATTGTACAGGATTGGTTTCAGGAACATGCCGGTGAGTTAACTTTGCTTAGGTCGCCCCCACAATATCCAGATCTCAACCCCATTAAGAATTTGTGGGATGAGGTTTAACGAGCCATCAGACAGCTGGATCCACAAACCTGCAATCTCACAGTCCTGGAAAGTACTATTGCTCAAGCATGGTCTCAGATTCCACAAACCACCTATCAACATCTCGTGGAGCCCATGCAACGAAGAATCGACGCAGTAATAAAGGCAAAATGTGGCCCAACGAAGTACTAAGGGGGTGGCCATAATAAAGTGGCCACTCAGTGTATATATACAGGGTGATTCCTAAAGTTCTAAGTTACCTCAATAACTTGGGAACAAAGACAGTTAGAGCTATGGAAATAAGGTATAATATAGCAAAACAACCATGCGCTATCGGATGAGAGTGACTGAAGCGCCCCTAGTGGCAAAATGTGGAAGTTATCATTCCTATCGCGAAAACCATGAGAGATACGGGAAAGAGATTAATTATAAACTTGTAGAGCATCAAAGAATTAGTATAGGAAACGACATATGGTAGAAACGACTAGGGTAAGTAGAAGGCTGGAAACGCGAACTTGTGCGAAGCCGGTTCGTGTCGTTGTCGCGGTAACAGTCTAGCAGAGAGAAGTGTATGACGTATGCGACCGCACGCCTGTGAGTGCCGTATGAAAATTCTGGTGTAACATAACGCCTCACCTGCCATATCAGGCGTGGCGCAGAATGTATAAAGGATCGTCGGTCAGGAGCTATGTCATTCGTAACGTGAGTATCGGGTAAAGAACGAGCACGGCAGACTATTCGAATGAACAGTATTACGAGATGGTATTGCTATATGGAGAATTAAGACGCAACGCGAGGGAAGCGTCACGCCAGTATGGCTTAAGATTTCCGACTGATCCATCGCCGACAGCGTGGACCATCAGTAGCGCGGTTCGACGGCTACGAGAGACAGGCAGTTTCGCAGCGCGTCCCCGTTCAGGCCGACTCACCGCAATGGGTAGGGATGTGCAACCAGTCAATGTTCTGGCGTACGTTTTGGCCAACCCACACACCAATACGAGAGAAGACAGTATGGCATGTGGCTTATCAGAATCCCATGTGTAGAACATTTTGTATCAGCATGGTGCCTACCCGTACCGTACTGTACCGTTGCACGTACTGATGCCATGGGATAACCAACGACGTTTAGATTTGTGCAATTTTGCAATGAACACTGTACAAGAAAATTCTGCCTATCTGTTAAACTTTCTTTGGACTCACGAGGGGCAATTTACACGCGCCGGGGTGCTGGACAAACAACAAAATACCATTACTGGGCAGTTCAGAATCCAGTTTTTACACGGGAAATGAGGCATCAGGTGCGCTGGTCGATCAATGTCTGGTGTGGGATCTGGAAGTCGGTCCTGTGTTCTATGAGGGCGCATTAAATGGACAAAGATACCTGCAGCTGTTACAAAGCACATTACCTGAGCGATTAGATGATCTGTCTCTGCAAGATGTACGCTCATTATGGATTCAGCATGACGGCGCTCAGGCACATATACCAACAGCGGTACAGCACTTCCTGTCCGAAACTTTCAGGCAACAGATCATTGGTTATGGTGATGGATATCTTCCTCTGGGGTTACCTAAGTGATCACGTGTGCAGGGTGGAAGCGACGAGTCTTAACGATCTCCGACTGCGTAACGTCGCTGCGTGTGAGAGCCTGAAGCCTGTTATGCTGGCGAACGTACAACGGGAAGTTCTGTCTCGCATTCAAATGTATATTGTGGCAGATGATGCCCATATTAAACCCTATTTACCTTAAACGCAACGTTATGTAAGTACCGCTGTTGCATTAAATACGACCAATGTACTCTATTTGTATTCATGCCTGAGTATCATAAACCTTGTGTTTCCCTCACGTTTCCAGCCTTCTACATACCCCAGCCGTTTCTACCATATTTCGTTTCCTACTAATTCGTTAATACTCTACAAGTTTCTAATTGATATCTTTCCCGTATCTCTCATGGTTTCTGAGATAGGAGTGCTGACTTCCACATTTTACCACTAGGGGCGTTGCAGTCACTCTCATCCGATAGCGCGTTTTACTATACCATAACTTACTTCCATATCTCTTGCTGTCTTCTTTGTTCCCAACTTATTGAGGTGACTTAGGAGTTTAGGAATCACCCTGTATGTGTATATATATATATAGGGATGTAAGGTCAGGTGATGCGTAACATCACAGCCTCTCCTTGACAAATGTCAAACCCGCCTTCTCGTGGTACATCCTGTTCTCACTAAAGGGGTTCTGACGACCGCCAATAGCGGTATAACTATACCATCGGGATTAGAGCAAATCCTATCCCACACTCACCAACCCGCTTGGCCAGCGTGGTGAGTTATGGCCAAACCCCTTCAAAATGACTCCACAACTTAAATCTTGGCCCTCAGTCTCCGGCAGATGGAATGATCCTGGCCAAGGCAGCGGCCAGTGCGACATGAAGGCAGAGGGTGCTAAGAATCCCCGGAGGACCGGACTAGGCTGCCATCTGATGCTGACCTTGGCTACGTATAATGGACGCTCCCTATCTTCTGATTCAAGGCTTCTTGAATTGGAAGAGGAACTACAAAGTATCAAATGGGACATCGTCGGGCTAAGTGAGGTAAGGAGAAAAGGAGAAGATCTCATTGAACTGAAAAGTGGACATCTCTTCTACTATCGTGGGACTGATACTGGCAGAACTAGTGGTTTTGGATTTATAATAAACAAGAAACTGAAGGATAAAGTTGTAGAAGTTGAAAGTTCCTCTGACAGAGCTGCACGACTCGTTATCCAACTCTCGAGAAGATACCAGGCTCAAATTATTCAAACTTATGCACCCACTACAAGTCACCCTGAAGAAGAAATTGAAGAATTGTATGAGGAAATTCATCATCTAAATAATAAAGGTAAACAGCACTTAAAGATAATTATGGGAGATTTCAATGCAAAAATAGGGCACCGGCAACAGAATAAAACTTCAGTAGGTAAAGTCGGTCACGGCAACAGAAACCAGCGTAGAAATACTCTCGTAGAGTTTGCAGAGGCAGAAGGGTTTTTCATCTTGAACTCCTTTTTCAAGAAAAAGCCACACAGGAAATGGACATGGAGACCTCCAAATGGGACGACAAGTGAAATTGATTTTATTATGTGTAACAAAAAATTCGTCATAGAAGACTGCAGTGTGCTAAACAAGTTCAACACAGGTAGTGACCATAGATTGGTGAGATGTAAGATGCACCTCAACACTAAACTCGAACGTAGCGAGCTCATAAAACAAACAAAATGTATTGACATAACCAACCTTAAAAAACACCATAATACCTTCAAGTTGGAACTGAAGAACAGATTCTCTGCTTTAGAAGGCCTAACATCGGAAGAAGTGGATATTTCCTAAGTTAGCAGAAAAGTAACCAAAGCTCTTATGGAAACAGCAACAAAATTAGTTGGGTCTAAGAACAAGTTGCGTGTGAACAAATTATCAGGAAAAACCAAAATTATGATGCAAAAAGAAGAGAGATGAGGACAACTAAAGAAGATGTGACTTCCAGAGTTGAATATATAGAGCTATGCAAGACAGTACGAAAAAGCATCACTGAAGACGTAAAAAATTCAACTGTGAACTAGTAAGGAAAGCAATTGAAAACAACCAAAGCCTAAAGATAGCAAAGGGACATCTCAGTAAGGGAAGAAAACAGATTATGGCACTGAGAAAAGAAGATGGTTCTGTAACAAGAAATAGAGGCGAAATTTTGACAAGAGCGAAATATTTCTACTCCAAATTATATGAAAGGGATGATACATGTACTCCAGACATCATGAAAGATACCAGTACCAGAGTTCTTCCAGTCCTCCCAGCAGAAGTTGCACATGCAATCAAGAACATGAAGCGGGGAAAAGCTCCAGGAGAAGATGGAATTACTGTAGACATCATACAAGAAGCAAGTGGAGAAATCGAAACAGTACTCGCCCAAATTTTCACTCGATGCCTTAATGAAGGGAAGATTCCTGAGGATTGGAACAACGCTACAATGATCTTGCTACTTAAAAAAAGGTGACATTGAAAATCTCAGGAACTACAGACCTATCAGCCTCCTATCAGTGGTTTATAAACTTTTCACTAAAGTTCTTTCACACCGCTTAAAGGGGACACTGGACATGGCTCAACCGAGTGAACAAGCTGGATTCAGGAGTGGCTACAGCACAATAGATCATACCCACGTACTGAGAGAACTAATTGAAAGAGCGAGGGAATATGAACTTCCATTGTGCATGGCTTTTATCGATTATGAAACAGCCTTTGATTCGGTGAAACCATCAGCAGTTACAATGGCCCTGAAATCCTACGGTATGGAAGATGCGTACATTAATATTATTAATAACATCTATGGAAATGCAAGTACAAAGATTTGGCTGTCTAACACTGATAAAAACAGGAAAGGGAGTGAGACAAGGTGACACCATATCTCCTAAGCTCTTTAATGCCACATTGGAAAATGTCTTTCAATCACTGAACTGGGAAAACAAAGGAATAAAGATTAATGGAGATTACCTAACCCACCTTCATTTTGCTGATGACATAGTCATTTTTGCAACTACCCCATCAGAGCTGCAGAGTATGATTCAGGAACTTGCTGACAAGAGTATAGAAGTGGGATTAAAAATGAACTTTCAGAAGACAAAAGTGATGTTCAATACTTTTACAAAGAATGAAGATTTATCGATTGATGGAGAAAAGCTGGAGATAACAGACACGTACGTTTATCTTGGACAGCAGATATCAAGTGAGGGTCACATTGACGAAGAAATTAATCGGCACACAAAACTTGCCTGGAGAGCTTTTGGAAGAAACAGCATAATTTTCAAGAGCAATATGCCATTATGTCTTAAAAGAAAAGTGTTTGATCAATGCATCCTTCCAGTGCTTTCGTATGGTGCAGAGACGTGAACTTTAACTAAAAGAAACATACAAAGACTGCAGACAGCTCAAAGCAGCATGGAGAGGTGCATGCTTGGTGTAACCAGGAGAGATAAGAGGAGGAACTCGTGGATCCGAAAAATGACAAGAGTGGAAGACATCATGATCAGAGTTAAATACCTGAAATGGCAATGGGCTGGACATACTGCCAGAAGGACAGACCATCGATGGACAGCCGAAATTTTAGATTGGATTCCAAGGGACAGGAAAAGACCCAGAAGAAGACCACATGGAAGGTGGGTGGATGAAATTTGAAAGTATGTGGGAGTGACATGGAGGAGACTGGCACAAGACAGACCGTTGTGGAGGAAACTTGGTGAGACCTTCGTCCAGCAGTGGATTGATAATGGTTGACAATGATGATGATAATATATATATATATATATATATATATATATGATCATCAGCAAAACGATGATGACACGTTTTGCTGATGACATAGTCATTTTTGCAACTAGCCCATCAGAGCTGCAGAGTATGATCCAGGAACTTGCTGACAAGAGTAAAGAAGTGGGATTAAAAATGAACTTTCAGAAGACAAAAGTGATGTTCAATGCTTTTACAAGAAATGAAGATTTATCGATTGATGGAGAAAAGCTGGAGATAACAGACACGTACATTTATCTTGGACAGCAGATATCAAGTGAGGGTCACATTGATGAAGAAATTAATCGGCGTACAGAACTTGCCTGGAGAGCTTTTGGAAGAAACAGCATAATTTTCAAGAGCAATATGCCATTATGTCTTAAAAGAAAAGTGTTTGATCAATGCATCCTTCCAGTGCTTACGTATGGTGCAGAGACGTGGACCTTAACTAAAAGAGACATACAAAGGCTGCAGACAACTCAAAGAAGCATGGAGAGGTGCATACTTGGTGTAACCAGGAGAGATAAGAAGAGGAACTCGTGGATCCGAAAAATGACAAGAGTGGAAGACATCATGATCAGAGTTAAATCCCTGAAATGGCAATGGGCTGGACATACTGCCAGAAGGACAGATCATCGATGGACAGCCGAAATTTTAGATTGGATTCCAAGGGACAGGAAAAGACCCAGAAGAAGACCACATGGGAGATGGGTGGATGAAATTCGAAAGTATGCAGGGGTGACATGGAGACTGGCACAAGACAGACCGTTGTGGAGGAAACTTGGGGAGACCTTCATCCAGCAGTGGATTGATAATGGTTGACAATGATGATGATGATGATGATATATATATATATATACAGATCATCGGTTATGCGGGTCCCGTTAATTTTTTTATATATATATACAGATCATCGGTTATGGTGATCCCGTTAAAAATTTTCACCCTGGTATTACACTCGTCATAACACAAGTTTACGTTCCACAAAGAGTGTTTACGTCACAAGGAGAAAGTACACAGCGCACATTATGAAAAACATATTAACATGAAATTCACATCATCTTCACTTGGTACCTGCAATAAAAATCAAATTGCTCAGTCGGAAACACTAAGCCCACCTTCATATGGAGATCCCGTTCTAAAAGTGGACGATATATTTTTTGCAATGGTTTCGAAGGCACAAATATTTCATCAATAATCTTTACATTCAATTTGGCGGTACAATTAAAAGTTTTGTTTTGATGTGCACATACAACTTTATGAACTCATTAAAAATACAATTAAAACAAATGTAGACTTTTATTGAATCTGGCAGTTACACTCGGAAACACGTTGGGTTAGCAAATACTAAACATCCACGCAACCAGTTATTTTTGTTTTTTTTTGTAAAGAGATCGAATAAGCATCAAATAACGAAAGTAAATTTAAATTCTAAGAAAAGTGAGAAAAAGGAAATTAAAAGGTAAACTAAATTAATTTAATTCATGAAAGAGGTACTATGAAAAAATGGAGGACACCGAACTCCTTAGTTTGAGAAGAGCTTAACTATGATTGTAAGGACCTAGTAAAACATAGACCAAAATCTAACATGGATAATAACCCACTAAAAATATTTTCTAAGAAGTTGGCCTAAAGATTCTCTAAGACCGACTAACTGGTTCGAAATGAAGGAAAAAAAATAACAATGAATGAAAGTTGAAAGTAAAAATTATAGTGCTATCTTCTAATTGAAAAAAGATGCCGTCGTACACGATTGATATTACACGTATTTACACACAGATTAAAAACGTTCAATTACTTCAAATAGATAAAATACAAGATCTTTCAGATGAAAAGACTTGCGGTAAGACCAGACGCACGAATTTATACACAAAATCACAGATGTCAATGACGTAACGAAGTGAGTGTACGTAGGCATGAATCAGTCTCATGATAGATAACGGTATTGAATTGGTACAAAAAGGAATATAGTCTTAATCGAATGAGTGCAAAAAGAAAAAACATGACACAATAAAACCTGAATGTATACGTACATGACTAATGAGTACACATCCGGCGAATGATTCCTGTACATTGCAAAGGCATAAAGCCTGGAGAATCATAGTTGCAAAAAAAGGGCTAAAGGCGTGTATGTACAAACTTTCAGTCAGTAACAGGGATATACGCGTTAATGGTGATGACAAAATAGCAACATGGTTCCAGGCCGGGTAGTGAGCACCAGAATTGGCTATGCGAGCTAGTGAAGTAGTCTTTGTAGTCTTAATAGAATAGTCGTGCGTAGATGACGCATGGTAGATCCTTTGTAAGAACGTTCAACATCCGAAATGCCGCCCCGGTGGCGCAGTGGTCTAAGGCGCTGCCCTATGATCATTCGTCCGTAAGGGGTCCGGGTTCGAATCCCGGTCAGGCATGGATGTTATGTTTGTCTAACGGCACTGGCTCTCTCCCTTCCCTGGAACCAGTGACCCTCAATTAGGGACGGGCGACTGCTTATAGCCCATTGAGTTGCTCACGGTGGTCGTTAAACCTCCAATAAAAAAACCAACAACATCCGAAATGTTCAAAGGTCTTAGTGGGATGCAATACACACCATGGTGATTCAACACGGGAATACAATCACGATCATTCATTACTAATGACATGATATTCGTGGAGGTAATTCCAAATTGAACTTTTTGCACACATTTCTGAGCGATGAAGAAACACTCGGCAAATGGTCGGTGCAACCCACAAAACGTGTCGGTCTCACCTTCCTACTGACAAGGGAAGCCTTTCAACTGGGACTCTCCAAAACTGAAGAAACGTGGCTAGTAGATAGTACTAATGGCGAAAACCAATGGGTGTTTTTACATTTTGCCCCAAATGAACATTACAAAGGTGAACGAGTGGTTTGAAAATGGCCTTAGAGCACAAGTAGAGAAAATCATCGAACGTATCAATGAACAATCAATTGCAGTCAGAAAAATTCTACAACATGGTGTTATATCCGTGGATAAAAATTGATTACTGTGAAAGTGATGACACTTCTTTTGATAATCTTGAACATATTTATTTTTCAAATATCAATGATAATTTTCAATACTGTGATAACCTTGGGATTATGCGTTGTTCTTATTGTTCCAAATTACTTTACTTCGGGCATGTGTTCAATGTCACAAATGTTCATTTACACCTGTAATGAAGGTTTTTGTTGTTTTTTGTATGACATGAGCTTATTTTGAGTCATGGGGATATAGCTGATATTTGGGGTTACATATCACGCATCACAAGACATATGACATGATTTTTTCCCCATTGTGCCTAAGGCCATTTTCAGACCACTCGTTCACTTTGTCAGTTCATTTGGGCTAAAATGGAAATACAGCCATTGGTTTTTGCCCTTAGTGCTATATCCTGGCCACGTTTCTTCAATTTTGGAGAGCAACAGTTGAAAGGCTTCCCATGTGAGAGTTGTAAAACCATACTGAAGTAGCTCGCTAACGAACTTACGAACAACACCTCTATTGTATCCGTGTGCTCTGGCGATGTCGTAGATGAAATCGAGTTCTTGACTTCTCGAGCCCACAATCGATTAGTGTGTAAATGCACGCATCACAAGAAACTGGATCGAGGCGAGTTTGTACTTCAAGGGATGTGAACGGTTATTGGGGATAATGGCGTGCGTGACAGTTGGTTTCCGGTACACGGAATACGAAATGCTGTTGAAGGGTTACGTTTTATCAGAATATCTAAACATGGGAGGGTACTGTCATATTAATACTCAATGGTAAAATTAATAGAATGAAATTTGGTTGATAAAATATCGGCAAACTGGAGAATTAAGCACTAGTGATACGGCCAAAAATCAGACAGTCATCGATGTACCTAATGTACAGGGTGATCCATTTAAACCAGTACCTTGAAAAAACTTACATTTTTGCAAGGGATCGGGCAAGGAACTTCTCCTTTTTCAATAGAAGCAGCAACTCCAGGAGAATGAAAACCGCCACCGTGAAGAAGATTGTTAAACGTAACTGTAACTCAGCTCGTGATTTGTTTGTTGTTGCGTTGTCATTTACTTGCGTGCATTCGGAAACATGCAGTACTCTGTTCCAGAGCGTGTTTTTTTAGTGAAATCGTATTGGGTAACCAATTCTGTCATCAAAACGCAACGAGCATTTCGAAGAGTGTTTGGAGTTCGAAAAGTGCCAAGCAAGTCAACAATTCTGTCGATGGCAAAAACACTGGAGCAAACCGGTTCTCTTCTCAGCGATAGCGGTAGACATCACCCTTCGATGCCCCAAACGCGTGTGGACGATGTTCGGCAACGTTTACTTCAATCTCCGACGAAATCGTTGCGCAGATTAAGCCAACAGACAGGATATTCATACGGGACTTGTCAAAGGGCAGGAAAAAAAGCGAATATTCGACCATTTAAAGTGCACGTAATCCATCAGCTGCAGGAACAGGACAAGGGAAAGAGAGTAAGTTACTGCAAATGCTTTCAAAATTTTCTTAATTTGTGATCTGATATTCTCTCCATCACATGGTTTACGGATGAAACCTGGTTTCATCTGTCAGGCTACGTCAATTCGCAAAACAGCAGATACTGGGCTGCCGAAAACCCACACGTTATGTGTGAAACACCGATGCATTCACAAAAGGTTGGTGTATGGTGTGCGGTTTCGTCTACGAAAATTATTGGCCCCATTTTTTCTCTGAGACTGTCAACACTAACATTTATTGCCGCATATTCAATGAATTTGTGGAACAACTGGATGACATTGAATTGACAGAGGGATACTTTCAGCAGGCTGGCGCTACGTGTCACACATCGAAAGTCTCAAGGGAACTCATAACCAGCTTCTTTGATGACAGATTAATTTCAAAAAAACATATGACCTGCCCGATCTCCGGACTTAACTTCCCCTGGCTTTTTTTTATGGGGCTACTTAAAGGATAGAGTTTACAAAACCCATCCAAAAACATTGGATGCATTGCGTGAAACAATCACGACTGAAATTGGTAATGTTACTGCTCGTACTCTACGTGAGACATCACTGAATATGGTGCGGCGTGTTCAACTGTGTTTACAAGAAAATGGAGGACAATTCCAACACTTGCTTTGATAAAATGATTCTCCAATATCACATGTATAATTCTCAACTTACTGTATGATTTTGTTGTTATTTATAAAAAAGTTATAAGTAAATCACATGGTACTGGTTTAAATGGATCACCCTGTATAACTTGGGTTTAAGTGGACACACGTTAAAAGCTCTACTCACCAATTCCTGCAAAATGAGCTCGGCCAAAACGGGAAAGAGTGGTGAATCCATAGGGTCCCCTCCAGTTTGGTAGTAATACACACCTTTAAATACGAATTATGTGCGCTCCTTGATCAAGCGTAAAGCAGCGAGGACAGACTGGATCTCAAGAGTTGTAAAGCAATTAAGAGCAACAAGACATGATTCGATGATGGCCGCCCTGGTGGCGCAGTGGTCTAAGCGATGGCCTCTGATCATTCGTCCGAAAGGGGTCCGGGTTCGAATCCCGGTGAGGCATGGATGTTGTGTTTGTCTTACGGCACTGGCTCTCTCCCTTCCCTGGAACCAGTGACTCTAAATTAGGGACGGGCGACTTCTTATAGCCCATTGAGTTGCTCACGGTGGTCGTTAAACCTCAACTGAAAAAAAAAAAGATTCGATGATGGAGTGAACTTTAACAACTGAAAACAATGAGAATGATAACTTTAATAACAATGAAATAATGCAGTCTTTTGGGGTTTTGGAATTGTGCAAAATAGTGGGTTTTCGAATTGTACGAAACGCTATAGACACGGATAACTTTTAAGTCCAAATTTGGCCGCCCCGGTGGCGCAGTGTTCTAAGCGATGGCCTCTGATTATTCGTCCGAACGGGGTCCGGGTTCGAATCCCGGTGAGGCATGGATGTTGTGTTGGTCTTACGGCACTGGCTCTTTCCCTTCCCTGGAGCCAGTGACCCTAAATTAGGGACGGGCGACTGCTTATAGCCCATTGAGTTGCTCACGGTGGTCTTTAAACCTCCAATCAAAAAAAAAAAAAAAAAAAAAAAAAAAGTCCAAATTTGGAAACGTTTTTCCGGTGACTGTAACGTTCGTAATATTATTTTCGCAGAGAGCGATCAAAATTTATGAATGGAAAAGGGAATGCATTGGAGTCAGCTTATGAAAACGTTTTGTTTTTCTCGTGTATCGTTTCGATGTCTCTTTTCTGTTATACGTTTTTCATATGGTAGTCTTTTCCTCCGCTTCCTTCCTGATTCCTGCGACCTGGCTGCTAAATGTCAGACAGGTAGGAATGCAGCGCAGCTTACAATTCCTCTTCTTAACGGAAAACCCAATACTCCTAAAACGCTAAATATTTTCAAATACTTTCTACGGTATCTGTTCAATTAGTGCACCCCGTTTCCGCTCTTAAAGTTTGCATTTTTCTTCTCCTTCCAATAGACGCAGCGCAATGAGGTTGAATGGATTCTAAACCTTGATTGGTACTTCGTTCGTTGTGTGATTCATGCAACAACAATTTGTAAATTAAAGAAAACAGAATAATCGGTTCATTTAGAAGCGACAGGATAAATGTTCCTCAAAAAGCAATTATTCTATGTTATGTTGGGAGAATTTTTCGGTTCTTTCTTCATATGAAATTTTGCCCCAGTTTCTAGTTTTCGAAATGCTTCTCGCTTTGCCTCTTCTTCATCTTTAATTTACGTAGTACATTTCCCTTTACCTTTTGGTTTTTTATTTTTAAAATAATATATATATCAGAAAATTTGATTACATCTCAATCCGGCTCTTGAAACAAATTGAAACATAATCACCTTTGGTTAGGTTTGCCTTTTTTAGCACGTCTTTGGTAAAAAAGATCGTGCTTATGTTACCTCTTTGTCCGCCTGTACATACGATATCTCTGCAACTATTAGTCCGATTTGCAAAATTATTTTTGCATTGGGAAGCTTGAATTATGTGAATGATGATCTTTCATTTCCTTTTTTTTTTTTTACGATGTACAATTTCGCCGCTAGAGGGCGTAAACACAGATGATGTCGAATTCAAAAATACGTTTTATTCCACACATTTGCTTCTAATCATCCGATTGAAAAAAATATTTTATTTTTCGATTCCATTTATGTCGAACAGTATTTTAGATATAGTTACTTTTTCAAATTACGCATAGATTTTCCGCTAGGCGCCGAAAAGTAAATTACATTTTTTCGGATAACTCTTCTTCTTAAACTCCGATTTGAAAAATATTTTCTTCAGAGGATACAGCTCTTGATGGAAAATCGTTTGCATATAATTTCAAATTCTGATGTATTTGCCATAAAATCTGAGCTTCTAAAATATCGATTGAAATAATTCTTTCTTGGACTGATGCCACTCACTTCAATAAACCTTTTCGGAATATTTTCTTCTTAATATATTCCACAGTTTCTCCGCCAGGGGGCGTAGATGTATTTTTTATTTTTGTCAATATCTCTATTGCTAGGAGTCCGACTTGAAAAATTCCTTCTTCGTTGGACAGTGTTTTCAGTGTGACATGTGTTTCATTTAATTTCAAAATTTTCAAGCAATTCATAGACTTTCCGCTAGGGGTGTTGTGGTAAATTGCGTTTCCCCCTGTATATATTTTCCTAAATCTCCGATTTGAAAAATTATTTCTGCACCGGACTCCAGATGTAAAATCATTTTCACACAATTTCTAATTTTTGTAAAAAAATGGTTTCGCCACCAGGGGGCGTAATTTTTAATTTCCACGTCTGGTGTATTTGCAGCAAATATGAGCTTCTAAATTCTTGATTGAAAAAAACGTCGTTTGGAACCGATACTACTCCTGTCGACAAACGTTTTCGAAACATTTTCCTCTTAAAATAGTGCATGGTTTTTGCGCCAGGGGGCGTAGAGTTATATCTTATTTTTGTTAATATCTCTTCTTCTAGGAGTCCTACTTGAGAAATTCCTTTTTTTTTTTTTTTTGGATAGTGTTTCCAGTGTGACATGATTTTCGTATAATTTCAAAATTTTCAAGTAATTCGTAGACTTTCCTCTAGGGGGCGTAAAGGTAAATTGCTTTACCCCTAATATCTCTGCTTCTAAATCTCCGATTTTAAAAATTCTTTCTGCACCGGATACAGCTCCTGATGGGAAATCCTTTGCACTTTGGTTATTTTCCTGACCTAAGAGTTCCTCTTGTTTTCCTTCGTAGTTATGCCAGTATTATTAACTTGACTTGATATGTAAACATTGCGAATATGACATCGATAGAATAAAAACTGTTAAAAAGGCCTAGGCCTAAGGCCTCTGAATTAATATTTCGTGCCTAAGTAAAAGCGCAATGCTATTGACTTTATTTGATGTGTAAACGTTGTGAAAACCCTGGGCTCCTGAAAACTCGAATAATTTTTTTCTTGGACCGATACGGCTCCAATGGAAAAACCTTTTGAGAATACTTTCTCCCTAAAATAATGTATAGTTTCTCCAACTGTGGACGTAAAGTTACATCATATTTTTGTCGATATCTCTGTTGCTAAGAGTCCGATTTGAAAAATTCTTTCGATGTTGCAGAGTGTTTCCGGTGCAAAATGTTTCTCATATAAATTCATGTTTTTCTTAATGCACAAGTCTGCAACCAGAGGCCGTTTACAGCAATATCTGAGGTAATAAAAACCCGATTGAAAAACTTCTTTCTTCCATCAGTATTATTGTTTTCCATACCGGTTCCATTGATTTTGAATAGCTTTGATAAATTTAATTTGCGTCAGAACAGATTCAAAAGAAGTGCTTTTTACACCCAAAAATTCGGTGTCATCTTTCTTGTTTAGATTTACATGTAACTATAACAGACAATATTAACATCTGCTGGGTTACTTTTGTGGTAGTAACAGTTTTTGAGTTACATCCTTTGAGAAAGTATTTCTTTAAGATCACTTTGGAACACTAATGAGACGTTTTTTTAGTTTAGTGTAAATATTGTACCTCTGAGTGGTGTATTTTATTTTCCACCTGGATCAATGGGTTTTGCTTCATTTTTCCGTGTATGAATTTTGAACCACGTTGGCGTTAATTTGATTGTAAGTTTGAAGATGGCGTTGCCAGTTCTTCTTTGTTTATATTGGGAAAAAATGCCGTTCTGTTCTTTATATCCAAAATCAGCACTACTGGATGGTATTTCGATGAGTGAATGACATAGAATATGTGCATAAGCACCAGTCTTTTGTACCAGCATTTCAACAAGTGAATTACATTTCTTCAACGAAGTCCTACTTTTACCTTAACTAAGTAAGTACAGTTGTATTAGATATATATGATATTTTAAGTATCCGTGTCTTTAAATCGATATTGATTTTTATTAAAGTCCATTCAACATAAAAGAACTGGTCTTCATGTATTACATTACGAGAATTCCTTATTGAAAACAACCAAAGCCTGAAGATAGCAAAGGGACATCTCAGTAAGGGAAGAAAACAGATTATGGCACTGAGAAAAGAAGATGGTTCTGTAACAAGAAATAGAGGCGAAATTTTGACAAGAGTGAAAGATTTCTACTCCAAATTATATGAAAGGGATGATACATGCACTCCAGACATCATGAAAGATACCAGTACCAGAGTTCCTCCAGTCCTTCCAGCAGAAGTTGCACATGCAATCAAGAACATGAAGCGGGGAAAAGCTCCAGGAGAAGATGGAATTACTGTAGACATCATACAAGAAGCAAGTGGAGAAATCGAAACAGTACTTGCCCAAATTTTCACTCGATGCCTTAATGAAGGAAAGATTCCTGAGGATTGGAACACCGCTACAATGATCCTGCTACATAAGAAAGGTGACATTGAGGATCTCGGAAACTACAGACCTATCAGCCTCCTATCAGTAGTTTATAAAATCTTCACTAAAGTTCTTTCACACCGCTTGAAGGTAACACTGGACATGGCTCAACCGAGAGAACAAGCTGGATTCAGGAGTGGCTACAGCACAATAGATCATATCCATGTGCTGAGAGAACTAATTGAAAGAGCGAGGGAATATGAACTTCCATTGTGCATGGCTTTTATCGATTATGAAAAAGCCTTTGATTCGGTGAAACCATCAGCAGTTACAATGGCTCTGAAAACCTGCGGTATTGAAGATGCATACATTAATATTATTAATAACATCTATGAAAATGCAATTGCAAAGATTAGGCTGTTTGAAAATACAACACATATAAAAATTGGAAAGGGAATGAGACAAGGTGACACCATATCTCCGAAGCTCTTTAATGCCACATTGGAGGGTGTTTTTCAGTCACTGAGCTGGGAAAACAAGGGGATAAAGATTAATGGAGATCATCTAACCCACCTTCGTTTTGCTGATGACGTAGTCATTTTTGCAACTAGCCCATCAGAGCTGCAGAGTATGATCCAGGAACTTGCTGACAAGAGTAAAGAAGTGGGATTAAAAATGAACTTTCAGAAGACAAAAGTGATGTTCAATGCTTTTACAAGAAATGAAGATTTATCGATTGATGGAGAAAAGCTGGAGATAGCAGATACGTACGTTTATCTTGGACAGCAGATATCAAGTGAGGGTCACATTGATGAAGAAATTAATCGGCGTACAAAACTTGCCTGGAGAGCTTTTGGAAGAAACAGCATAATTTTCAAGAGCAATATGCCATTATGTCTTAAAAGAAAAGTGTTTGATCAAGGCATCCTTCCAGTGCTTACGTATGGTGCAGAGACGTGGACCTTAACTAAAAGAGACATACAAAGGCTCCAGACAACTCAAAAAGCATGGAGAGGTGCATGCTTGGTGTAACCAGGAGAGATAAGAAGAGGAACACGTGGATCCGAAAAATGACAAGAGTGGAAGACATCATGATCAGAGTTAAATCCCTGAAATGGCAATGGGCTGGACATACTGCCAGAAGGACAGATCATCGATGGACAGCCGAAATTTTAGATTGGATTCCAAGGGACAGGAAAAGACCCAGAAGAAGACCACATGGGAGATGGGTGGATGAAATTCGAAAGTATGCAGGGGCGACATGGAGGAGACTGGCACAAGACAGATCGTTGTGGAGGAAACTTGGGGAGACCTTCGTCCAGCAGTGGATTGATAATGGTTGACAATGATGATGATGATGACTTACCATATAAAGCGTTTGGGAGGAAATGACTGGGTAACACAAAGTCACTCCTAAGTTGTTGTTTTTTCTTTTTGTTTTATTAGTTTGCTAAAACAACTGGTTCATTATCTTTTGAGCTCTGAACCTTTCGGTAAAATAAATAAATTCTTCTTAACAAAAATTCTGAAAAGAATCATGAGATTTGCAATAAAACATTTAAATCTGATTTAGTTCTCATATTTATTAAAAATATTCTCTTCAACAAATCAACTGCTTTCTCAAATTTTTCAATAAAAAGTGCTTCTTTATACACTGGCGCGTAAAAATTAAGGACGAGACGGTTTATTGAATGTAACGTCGTGCAGAAGTGCTCCACATTGACTCAAATCATACCATAAGATCCCCAAGATGTAAGAATATGGGACAAGTGAGCAAAACCGTCCAAACAAGGAATCCAAAGATTACAAAGGCAATTTATTGAAAAGGTAGCTTCGAGCACACCTGGACAGAAGACAGAAACGTCCATATGACAGGCGGCTGGCAAGAAAAGTCCAGTCTTCAGTAGGGGATATGATCACCCCTGACTACGTTGCAGGATTTACAACGTCTGTCCATGCTGAGGACGAGGTTATCAATGATCTGTTGAGGCATCGCGTCCCATTCCTCTTGTAGCGCCAATCGCAGCTGCGGAATTGTTGCTGGCGGCTGGTGAAGTGCTGCCAAGCGTCTCCCGAGAAGGTCCCACACGTGTTTGATTGGATTTAGGTCCGGGGACCTTGCGGGCCAATCCATGCGTTGAATAAATTCACTCTCCAACAGCTCTGCGACAGCCACTGTACGATGAGGTGTAGCGCTGTTGTCCATGAAAAGGAACTCAGGACCTACAGCACCTCTAAACAGACGCACGTGAGGCAGGAGAACCTCGGTACAATAGCGGACACCAGTGACTGAACCTCCTTGGAAGATGTGGCGGTTACCAAGCAAGATACCGCACCAAACAAGAATTCCGCCACCTCCAAACCGTTTTTTTCTATGATGTTGGAGTTGTGATTGCGTGTTCCCTGCTCTCTCCAGATGTTTATACATCCAGAATCGCTCATCAGACTAAATCGGCTCTCATCCGTAAAGAGAACTCGACCCCATTGCTGATGTGTCCAGTTCTTGTGTTCCTGGCACCACAGAAACCGCCGTCTCCGATGAGCAGGTCTTAATGGCACACACCGTACTGGTCATCGTGCAAATATACCACCTTTGTGCAGCCTCCTGGTCACAGTGAAACGCGATAACGGACCTCCATTTGTCTGTTGCATGCGCCTTGCGATTTCTCCCGCTGCCTGCCGTCTGTCTCTTCTCGCCTGTAGGACAATATACCGGTCGTCCGACGCCGTGGCTGCTCGTGGACGACCACTGCTAAACTCTCGGACAGCTGTCCCTGTCGTTTGAAATGCTCTCCAAGTTCGTGAAACGATGCTGTGAGCGATCCCGCACTCCTCGGCTACAATAGTCACACTTCGACCTTCTTCCAACTTCCCAATGACACGACCTCGGGTAAGATGTCGACCACTGGATTATATCACAGATGTCGACCACTGGCCATATCACACAGTGGCAGCAATTCCACATCGTTCAAACCGATGTACACCGTGCAATAGCTTTAACCGGATTGCTGAGCGTACACCGCCGTGTGCTTTATAACCTTCCGACACTCCTCCCCCTACGTCATGCTGCCTATAAGTGCATGCCCTACCGTACCGGACCTTAGTCTATCTCCTGAGTGGTCTTTCGGTCCGTTCTGACAGCTAGCTCCGCTGTTATGCTAATTTCTCCTCTTCGTCCTTAATTTTTGCACACCAGTGTATGAGAAACATTATTACCGCAGACAAAAGTCTGCTGAAGTCCTGCTACTTTGTTGCCCTTCCGGTTGCCAAAACAAAAAACTCGTTATTTATTGTTGAAGAGTTGATAAAGCTCTGCATCGTATAGGTCGCCAGTAATATTTTGGTACGGCAAGTTGCAGAGAAGCTGAAGGAGACTCCTCGAAGAATGGTTGACATTGCCTCGGATATACTTCTACGTGAATTTTTGACTATACCTGACATCAACCGACAGGTCATTTTTACTATTGTGAGTCAACATCAGAGAGCATTGGCTGAAAGTTTTGATCGGTATTTCCGCCGGAAAGAGGATCTTCGGTAAGGGAATCTTTGAATCGCTAATGCCTTCACCGAAGATCTGAACTCCTGCATGCTAACTTCCCAGGAAAAAGAAACCTTGTGTTGAACTTTCTTCTGATCCCAGTCAGATATTAATATTCAGATCCAAATACCTGATTAAGTTTTGGGTAATTATGGAGAAAGCATATCTAAGTATCGGCAACAAAGTTTTTAAATTTTTGGTAGCGTTTTCGACCAAGTATTTATGCGAAAAATCTTTTCAGCTGTTTAGGACACCAAAACAAAGTAGAAGAACCAAACGGCCATTAAAGGCGTACTCCGCCTCGCAGAAACGACGCTGGAACAATGGCTCTAGGAGATTACCGCGAAGCAACAGAAGTCGCATTGACTCCAGAAATTAATAGTAACGGTTCGGAGAATATTGTGGTATATTGGGTAGGTAGTGCACTTAATAATCAATAAAAAATATTATCAGATTAAATGATATAAGTTTTAAAGAAGTTACAGGAATAGTCTGGCACATAAATTAGGGATCGTATACAGTGATCATTATAATATAGAATACTATTAGATTAAATGCTCCAAAATAGACTAAAGGGTTTGCTTCGGCATCGCCGGTCCGCGAAAATTTCCTTAACTGTTCGCCTGCCCGCGAATGCAAAAATGTTGGCTAGCACTGTTATAAAGAATTGCCAAAAATGACAATTGATCTCTTTTTTTTTTTTAGTTTATGATGCCTATATTAGCTGCCATCCCACTTAAGTAGCCTAGTGTTTGAAATCAGCCTTCAGCTTTATGATTACATTACGAAATGTTCCATGTGTTCTGTTCTGTTCACATTTCGTTGAAGATATACGCGTTTTACTTATCTAGAATACCTTTGTTACAAAGAATTGTTGGAATTTCCATGAAACACAGTTTTAATAGAATACCCCTTTGGTTTGCTATGGAATTTTTCCGTTCTGCTATTTGAATAGCGTAACTATCTGTAACAGTGTACAATTTTTATCAGAACTTGTAAAACATATACAGCAGGAAATGAAATTCGATCACAGTACTATTGTAAGAAAATTAAGAATATCATTCTAGCCAGCTACGTGACTAAGGTTTGAGGTCACTCTTATCATATAAAGTGACAAATTCTGTTAACAACCAAAACTATTATCGGTAGATATTCAGTATGACAGATATTATTTTTCCTATATTCGTACCGGTTAACAAACATCAAGTAAACGTGCATAGTTATTTTTTTGACTGAACACGTAACATGAGCTATTATTTTATATTTTTGAATATTTCCTGCTGTGAGGTGACTTTTAATGCAAGCGTTTAGCCTAAATAAGGTAACAGAGACTCCTGGCATTATACCTGAAAAACGTACAGGAAAACATTTATCTTCGTATCAGATTATGACGTATGCGATGAAACATAATTGGTTTTAGTGATGCAATACTGACATATTCCATTTTTCGTCATTTTTGAAAATATTTTCCCATTTACTGGGTACTTGTTGGACAAGCGACGTGAGTTTGACCTTGGCCAGGTGGTAGCTGTGAGGAATGTTTGATGCTGTTTCACCGCAACTACTGAATTCTGGGATTTTCCCCTAAAAAGGCATCACGTATATGTACACAATAGCTTAGTGAAATAAACCTAAATTTCTTTCAGCAGAAGAGATGTGGCCGTAACCGTGCAATACATCCACGGGTGATCGTACACTGCCTCGCCTTATCACATGGAATTGCTCTGCCACTGACGAGCACATAACGATGAAACTTAATGGAAGATCCTCCACAAGTTTATTCACGGAGAATATCCTTCGCACTATGGACAAAATACGTTCTAATATTCACCGTCCGCATCGTTTCTCCTCGTTGGCTGCAATTCACAAAATATTAGGCAGCAGATATCAAAGGCTTATATTATAACTGGATTACAGACAAACTAAAAGATGTCATATGGCATAACGAACAACGGTTTCAAATCTATAATTCCGAAGCGTTGTTGCTTATGACGCGGAAACCACAACGCTTGAAAAGCAGAGATTCTAGAGACAGGTGCAGGTGTTCTAACAGGTTGGTGATTCTGCATTCGCATTTTTCAAGCCCCTCGTACAGGTTGCGACCTTTGCCACCTGCTCAAAAGTATAGGATCATCATTTTCGACCATCTATAACGGTTTTAAAAATTATTTTTCCATGTTACAACGACATCTTACAACAGGACAATGACAAACCGCATAACTCCCAAGTTTTAACCAATTGGCTCCATGTGAATTTACCACATTCAAATAACTCTTCAATCGCCGGACTTCATCTCAATTGAGACTTTGTGAGGCAAACTGTAAAGATCTGAGGATACAGTCATGTGTTTTTAAAGCCTCACTGAGTCCTTAATAACACGGATGTATGCTGTTGTGAAGGCAAAATGTAAATCAACACGTTATCAATTAGTTGTATATGATAATTCGTTCATTCTGTTTACTTCAGACACATAGAGGGAAATTTTACATTTGCTGGAAATATGGTTCTTCTTGTGCTGAACATATATATGGTTCTTTCTGTAACTTCCCAGAGTTAATGAGTTGTGACCCTAAAAGTGAACGAGATAAACAGCAACGAAAAAAACTAGAATTATCTATCCTCAAAAACAGGACGACAGTATTTCATTTAGTTTCCCGTTTTCGTTTCAAGGTGAATTTGATTTTGCAGGGCAAATACTTTTTAAAATATTCCGAAGATTACAAATTCCATAGCAATAGAATTGTTTATCTAATGGTTTAAAACGTTTAATTTCTTTCGGAACTAAACGAAAAACACTGATAGTACCATTGTTTCAATTCATGCATATTGTAATACGAGAAGGTTAAGCAAAATCACCGGATGTGAGAGTGAGCGATGTCTAACATTTGAAAATTATTGCCGAATTTTAATAATTCTTTATTGTCTTACTTTGTTAGCATCTTCTTTAACTGTTTCTAGTTATCACATTCGATCTCATTTTAAATCAGTAGCTTCGAACTTCGGTTTTCCGCTAAAGCAAAAATAAAGCAAATGCGACGTCACCCATCAAAGCACCTATACAATCGCCTATATAAGAAGAATTGAATGATGGTAAACTTTTATAAATGAAAAGACTCACACAGCCCTTTTTATTACTTTCATTCAGCTATTTCTACATACAGCGCTGTTTTCCAATAACGCTCTTGCGACTCACTATGTTAATGGACCTCTTGTGTTTCGCTGTTTAAAGAACACCGTGGCTGCACGAAGTCGCCCGTCCTTAATTCAGAATCACTCGTTTCAGGGAAGAGAGACCGCCGATGCCATCACAAACAAATGTCCATGGGTCACTGGCATTCGAACCTAAAACCATCTCGGAGTATATGTTGTAAGCCAGAGATCAGATTACTGCACATCCGTTGCGACTCAAGGGACTTCACTGTGGTAAGCCGATGCTCACTTACGAAAAGAACAGGATAGTGAGATCAAGGTATTGTAAATAGATCAATGACACAAGAACCGAAGTTTCAAACTTCGTGGCGAAGCCTCAATAGTTCAAACAGGACTTCGGATTTTTTTGCCCCTTACCAGATTTTGTCGTCTGAACGATCCCTGATTACTGCTCTGTCAGGCGCAAAAGACGTGACGCCATAGGTCAAACTGCCTTTGAGAGTAGGAAGGAACAGGTGTTCCTTTGGAAAGATTATAATGCGAAGTTATTCAGATTAGGATGGTAGAGTATATGCATTGCTTTTGGCTGAATGCTAAATTATAAATGGTGCTACTGTATGTTTCTACTGTGCTGAAATGTTAATTGGATGTTTGGCTGGCATAGATTAAGGGTTGGAAGCAGTGGCGAAGCGTGACTTTGTAAGTAAGGGAAGAAATGCAGTTAACATGCGATAAATAGATGGCAAAAGTGATATGAATGAAATCTTATAATAATTAAAATCAGCAAGTTACCCGTTGTTTATATGCTACGTTGACAATACGGCATGGCAGAAATCATCGTAAGACACCCCCCTCCCGCCCAAATGCTACTATGCGCGGTACCACCAAAAAGAAATGTTTATGTAAAAGTTCAAATGAAAAGGTTTATAAAAAAATATGTTCAAAGGGAAAGAAACTTGTCAATCCACACAGCGAAAATAATTGGGGGTTCCTTCTATCAGAGCTGAACGGGCTGAGCCCGAGCCCGAAACCCCGAAGCAGAGCCCGGGTCCGAATTGGGCTCGGGTTCTTAGAGAGGGAGAGCGAGATAATTGTTTTATTTATAAATGTGATTTTGTATGATTTTGTATGATTTTTACCGATAATTTTTTTTATTTATAAATGTGATTTTATATGATTATGAAAATTATCCAAAAGACAGAGAAAGTATTTTTTTCTAGAATGCAGTCTTCGGATTTTTGGGATTTCACGTGGCCGTGTACTGTAGATGTGCCAGAGTCCATTGCTTCCACGGTGCCAACATTCCTCAGAAGATTCACAGAAACAAATAGCTACACTAATAAAAGTAACGCTTACTTTTATATTCCTGAAATAATGACATGTCACCGCTAAAGAACGTGCAACATAAAATTGCTGAAAGTTCAAACCTTAAGTCTACAATGGAACTTAATCAACTAATTACACTAACACAGAAAACTTGTGACATATTGTAACTTCAAACTATTGTTACGCGAGTCCTCTGAGTTCTGAGTCTCACTGAACGTTTTGAAAGAGCTCATGCTCAAGTTAGCGGATTTATCCTTAAAACTCTCTTGTGTGGATCTGCCTTCGGCCCCGTGGAAGCGTTTGGGAGAATGCTTCCCCACGCTCTATGCTTTGCATAGCATTGCTGGCTGTGGCTGGCCACTCTGCGGGTGGGCATGTCGTATTACTGATGTTCAGCTGGATGCATTATCTGCGTTGCTTCCAAGGAGCGACTTACGTTCGCGACATTTCTTCTTGTTTTCGTAAAAATACAAATATGAATTTGCTTCCTTAAAAATAAAACATACTGAAAAAAAAATGCTCACTGCGTTATGTTTGTGTAATATTTTTATTTTACTTTAATGCTACATACTTTTAATTCACGCAAAAGAAAGCGCATGAACCAAAGGGACGCAATGCTTCCCTCGCCTCCATTGAGGCTTCGCCACTGGTTGGGAGGTAATTTTTATATTAGCTATTCGAAAGATTTATATAGATGTATTTTATTGAAACTTTATATCTCAAGTTATCAATTTAGTTAATTTATTTCACTCGTCCTGCTCTAGTTTAAAAGAAATCATTATTAATGTATAATGAAGTTGCTATGAATTTACTATGCTACTGTCACGTAATTAACTGAATTATTGGAGGTTACTGAAGTACAATTTCTTAAAAGCCAAGCATTTTTATTACATTAATGTTGCATCCTTTAATTTGAATGTCATTGCTTTTGCCTTGGGTAACTAACGCTTCTTGTGCTGCCCTTTGAAAAGCGAGTACGATCGCGGTAGTATCAGCTGAACGGTAATAATGAGTAAGGGAACGGAGCATTAAAATTGTTAGAATGCACGGGTAAGGTTGAGCCAGTTTAAGCCACAATCACCTAAAGAGGGCCTTGACCCCTTGAACCGACGCATCAGTCAATCAGGCAGCCAGAAAAATAGAGCCTAAATAGAAATTGTCATACGGTGCTCTAATACCCGTCATTCAACATTGATCCTCCAAACGTAGGATGCCCTGAATTAATGTCAGCAGGGGTTGCATACATCATACTTTGTGATGCATCCACTGAGCTGGTAAAGCTCAAGTTCGATCACAAGCAGTTAGTGTACATCTGTCTTCCTAAATAATAATGTTTGTCCAAGTACATTACTGCAGTCTAAAACAGCTAACAGAAATTTTGAAGATGACAATCCAATTTCTGGCATAAATGTGACAAAGATGGTAAGTCAGATAATATCCGAAAACTTGAAAATTTTCATCGTCCTGGAGCGCGACACGAAACCGCGTCTCCCAGAAAACGCCCGGAAATGCTAACCACTACACCACCCAGAACGAGCAAGTTTCACGCTTCCGATCAATTTGAATATAACCATCACAGGATTCGCTAGTCGAAGCAACCGGCATTCATGTTTAGCGAATCTGGAGGTTAAGAATCTTATCACGTGTTTGCCCGGAGAAACAGATAAATCATGAAAGAAATACGGGATTACGCCATATAATATAAATTTTGAAGATGACAATCCGATTTTTGGCGTAAATGTGACAAGGATGGTAAGTCAGATAATATCCGAAAACTTGAAAATTGTTTTTCATCGTCCTGGACCCGAATCCGCGTCTTCCAGAAAACGCCCAGGTATGCTAACCACTACACCACCCAGAACGACCATTCAACTTTGAAAATTTTCAAGTTTTCGGGTATTATCTGAGTTGCCATCCTTGTCACATTTACGCCAAAAATCGGATTGTCATCTTCAAAATTTGAATTATATGGCGTAATCCTGTATTTATTTCATGATTTATCCGCTTCTCCGGGCAAAACACGTGATAAGATTCTTAACCTCCAGATACGCTAAACATGAATGCCGGTTGCTTCGACTAGTGAATCCTGTGATGGATATATTCAAATTGATCGGAAACTTGAAACTTGCTCGTTCTGGGTGGTGTAGTGGTTAGCATACCCGGGCGTTTTCTGGGAGACGCGGGTTCGTGTCCCGCTCCAGGACGATGAAAAACAATTTTCAAGTTTTCGGATATTATCTGACTTACCATCCTTGTCACATTTACGCCAAAAATCGGATTTTCATCTTCAAAATTCGGATTATATGGCGTAATCCCGTATTTCGTTCATGAGCTAACAGAAATTGCTATAATAGTGAAGAATTAGCTAAAACAAGTAAAAAGGTCAAATCTACAAGACTGAAACAAAGCCAAATTTAAAATTTACGTACTAGAAGTAGGAACAAATATTATTTCATTGTCTTCCAATTTTCCGTACTGAAAGTCTAGAGTTGTATTTCCATCCACGTCCTGCTGCTCGGGATGCTATCTGTCAGTCAATGTGAACGGATAAAGTGCGTATTCTCTATATCGATCGCGTTTTGTAAATATCTTTGCTTGCCCTACAAAGGACATTTAAGTGTGTTAATTGCGTTCTTACTGTTAAATATTTATTCTGAAAGAAAAGTGTCGTGTACTCATATAATAATTTGGAACTTCCTATTTAGCAGAATAAGTCAACTGCATCGATTACTTACCACCGAAGCACTGTCTGATGATGCCAATAAACACATTGAAATACTATGTTTTGGAGAAGGTCAACTCCTTTGGAAAGAAAGATCCCGAATGTAGTGTGCCAAATTATTATTTTTTTATTTTTCTCTGCTAGCTTTTGCTTGATTGGACGCTCATTGCTCTCCATATCATGACGAAATCAAGAGGAATTTGAGGATTACGTAACCACGTCCATAATGTATGGGAACACAGACAATCCTTCTGTGCAACGTGCTTCTTCCGGCACCTGAACTGTCTAAACATTGAAACAAATCTACGTGGATAGAAGTTGAGTGTCTCTCACAATGTATTCTGGGCACCGCAAGCTATCCTTGCAGCTCACAGGACAAATTGGACGATTCCCTCTTCCCTTGGAATTTCTTCAAAACCCCTGTTCCATTTTACATGTTGCAGCGAAAGAATACTTGTAAAATGAATGAAACTAAGCGTCGAAATACCTTACGCAGACATGCTAAAAATACGTGAAATAGAAACAAACCGGAGCTGACAGGTTGGAGGGTTATTTTTCCTGAAGATCCCTTTAGGGCCAGCCGAAATAGTAACAATTAGCGATCGATACAGAGCTCCACACGTATAAAAACGACTTCGAAAATAACTTGTGGTGCTTCTAGAATATCTTCTCAAATCTCCATTAAGATTTTAAGAGGGAAATTGTAAATATCTAAGTATACAGTTAGGTGATTTTAAATCCTCATTGAGTCCTTACTAATTAGGCTGGATGCTGTTCTCAAAGCAAATTCTAAAGTAGCACGTTATTTATAATGCGCACATGAAAATTCGCTTATTCTTTTTACTTGAGACACATTGAAAATAAATTTACATTTCTCCTAAATATGATTCATCATGCACGGATTTTATCATTCTCCCTGTAACTTCCACGAGTTCATGAATTGTAAATCTAAAGGAGAAACTGATGAATTGAAAATCTGGAATTATCTTTCCATGAAAACCGAAAGACTGGGTTTCTTTCACTTTCTCGATTTTTTTAAAGGCCAGTTTGATTTTACATAGGAAATAAATTTTAAAGTAGTTCGAAGATTAAAATTTCCATAGCATTTCGACTGGAGTATAGATTTTCCGGATTCTTCATACCATGGTCTCATAATCATTCAGGAAATTTTAATGTGGATAAGACGTCAATACTGGCTTATAAATATCTAATGGTTTGAAACGATGTATTTTTTCGGAATTAAACAAAAATATTAAGAGTAACATTGTTTCAATTCATGAATATTGTATTTATAATCCTTGAAAGTGAAGCAAAATCACATGATATGATAGTGAGCGAATGCGAAGGGCTGGAAATTGTTGTCACGCGTTTTAAAATAGTTTATGGTCTTCATTTATAGGCGTCTTCGTTAGCTGTTTCTAGCTGCCGTATTGGTCCTAAATTGAAATTCAATAGCTCGCAACCATTCTGTTACATCTGAAGCTAAAAGAAAGTGAAAGCGACGTCACACAATGCACCTGTTATATTACATGCATACTGAGAATTGAATGGTGTTAAACATCTGTAAAAAGGAATAAACATACAGCATTTTTATTCCTTTAATTCAGTCATTAAATACAGAAAATTTTTCGAGTAGTCCGCATGCGACCCACATGTTTATGGACATCATGGGTTTGGTTGTTTCGGGGTTTAAAAAACATCGTACGCCACTCAATGGGTTATACGCATTCGCCCGTGCTTAATTCAGAATGACTTGTTCCACGAAAGAAATACCGCGAATTGCGCAACACAAACACAATTTCTTTGAGTCACCGTGTATTGATCCTTAAATCATCTCTCGGGATTTGTCGCATCGTGCGCTTAAGCCAATGCACATTCAGTTGGACTCATGGGTTCACGGTAAGCTGACGCTCACTTAGGAAAAGTACAAAATGTGAAAATGAAACCCAGAAATAGAGTTTTAACTCTAAATATTATATTTTTATTGAAAAACAATACTGCAAGGTTATACATAAAAAAAAATTGTTTAACAGTGAACAATTTGCTAAAATACGTTAAAGTGTCACTTTGCAGGATTGAAAAACAATCAGATTCAAAATGTACTGAGTGGATGTAAGAACATACACTATATTCACAAAAGTTACCGGACACCTAAGAAGAGAAACACAACATAGCATTTATTGACACACATTAGTACGCTGTCGGTCCACCTTTGGCCTTAATGCATAAACTGACCCTTAGAGACATGCTTTCGACAAGGTTTTGGAACACAGCGATAGGTATGCCCTTCAATTCAGTACATAATGCTGCCGCTAAGTGTTGCTTAGTAGTAGGCCTTGGTTCCAAACTTCTTATGTGGCACTCTAATTCATCCCATTGGTGCTATGTGGAATTAAGATCAGGGATCTGTGCTGTCCAGTCCATACACGATACGGAATTATCGTTAAACTACGCCGTAACAGTCCTTGTTTAATGGCTCTGTTCATTATCCTGCTGGTACCAACAAGGCTGTGTTCCATAGTATTGTCACAGGGTTGGTAAGGCATAATTGTCCAGAATATCGTGGTAGACGTGCTGGTTAACAGGTTTCTCCACGATAACCAATGGGCAGGGATCATCATACCACGAAAATCACCCCCACACTAGTACACTGCCAGCTCCAAACTTGACCGTAGGAAGAGTAGACTATGGTAAATAGTGTTTCCCGTTTGCCGCCATACGCACACATGGTCATCAGACTGATGGATCGCTTATCTGGATTCATCAGTGCATAAGACCCGTTTCTATTGATCTACGGTCTACAATAAATGTTCTTTACATCATGCTAAACTCCGAGTAGCATTCCGAGTGGAGATGAAAGTCTTATGAGTACCGGTACGACCACAGTAACCCATGGAATAAAGTTCTGTGCGAATAGTACATGTACATACCGAGGTTCCAGCATTTTTACTCACCTGTACACTGAGGTCTTTTGCAGTACTCCGTTGATTAGCTGTAATGACACTCCTGAGGCTTCGACGTCTTCTATCACTGATTTTCTTTGTTCTGCCGGTACGTTTTGCTGCTTCAGGCACTGCATGTGTCTTCCACTAATTCAGTACATCCAAAATTTTTGACTTGGGTACGTTTAAACGCCTCTCGTATTCTCTTATGGACAACTCACTAATATAAAACCAAACGATCTTTCCTTTCTCAAAGTCAATTCTCTCTCGCCTCGACATTCTCTCTGAACCTCAGAGTGCGATATGATCGCGGTCAGCTGCAGGCTTGTTTTTATACCTTTTGAAGCTGTACCGCGCATTTAGACAACGCAGCGGATCTGTTCATTTGCTTCTGAACGGGTGTCTGGTGACGTTTGTCCATATAGTGTGTATTATTTCATTATCTCCCAGTTTGCCGTACTATAGATATAGGTTTTTCTCCCATCCCTGTCCGGCTCTGCGATATAGCAGAGTTTGCCTCTCGTGTTGCCATCTGTTAGGCAATGTGAACGTTTAAAGTGCGTAACCTATTTATCGATCACGTTTCGTTACTATTTTGGCTTGCCCTTTAAAGAATGTTTAGGAGTGTTTATTGCGTACTTACTCTGAAATATGTATTCGGAAGGAAACCTTTTGTTTCCTCATACATCGGAACCTCTCTGTCTAGCATAATAAATCAAGTACATTGGTTTCCTACCATTGAAAAACTGTCTGATAATGCAAATTAACACAGTGAAGCACTCTTCCTGAGGAAAAGCACTTCAGTTGGAAATACAATTCAAGAAGTGGTGGGCCAAATTATTTTTTTTTACTCTGTTAACTTGTGTTTCATTGGACGCTCTTTGCTCTCCATACTTTGACGATATTAAGACGAATATGTGGATTATGGAATCACGGCCAATGTAAAAGGAAACGCACACAATCCAGTTGTGCAACGTGCTTATTCCGGCACCTGAACTGTCCAAACATTGAAACAAATCCACTTGGAGAGACATTGTATCACACTCACAAAATATTCTGGGCACCGCGGGCTATTATTCCCGTTCTCACAACATAATGAACGATTTCATTTTCCCAAAGAAATTCACCCAAGACTACTTTCAAATTCCACATCTTACAGCAAAAGAACATCTCCAAAATGAGTAAAACAGAGCTGAGTCAGGATAGAAAACACATGATTTACAAACAAATATAAGCTGACAACAAGGAGTGTTATTTTTCTGGAAAATTCCTTAGTCAGCCATGACAGTAGAGAAAAAAATCTGTGAGAAAAGTGGTCGATAAAGAAATCTCCCCGTGTAAAGAATGCGTCGAATCAACATACAAGTTCCTGTAAGAAAATCCACAAACGACAAACAAATCGGGGCTAACAGGCACAATTGTAAAAAGAAAAATTAAACACGATCAATAGAGAGATTAAGTGCTCTTAACTTTCACATCGACAGAACATGGTACAACTTTGAAAAAATAACCAGTCTCGAGAAAAGAATTCGCAGAATTTACTGGACATTTTAAGGAATTTGGGCTTGTTAATACAACTAAAATTAATTTCAAGTATTAAGACGTATCTTATAAGATACTTTAGGATTCGGTCAGTTTGTTTTGTGAAAACAAATATAATGACAGAACTTACCTTTAAAAAACAGAACCTTCTGAGAAACTTTTATAAATTGTAATCTTTTTTCAAAATAAAGGAGTTTCAGTTTCAATGACATTAGGGAAATAATTTTGGGAATATTCTGAGAAGACATGTTACAGATTATTCTGAGAAGACATGTTACATGAAAATATTATCTAAGTGAATGGATCAAACAAACAAAAATCGGCGTTTAAGAGTCGCTGCAAATAAAAATAAATTCCTAATCCTGTTACATTCAAATTGTCCTCGAACAAAAATCAGAAAATGAGCGTAATGGATATTTAGAGTGGACAAATTGAGTTTTTCAAAAGGATATATCTACATCAAACTTATAGAGATAGAGATCGTGAGATAAAAGTAGGAAAGTTTTACTCGCACTGTAAGAAGCCGTGACAAACATGTGAATAGTTGAAAACGATATTTTTTGCCACCTGGGTGGCGCAGTGGCCTAAGCGATGGCTTCTGATCCTTCGTCCGATAAGGGCTCGGGTTCGAATCTCTGTGAGGCATGTATTTTGTGTTTGTCTTACGACACTGGCCCCCTCCCTTCTCTGGAAACAGTATCCCTATATTAGGGATAGGAGACTGCTTACAGCCCATTGAGTTGCTTACGGAGGTCGTTAAAGCTTCAATAAAAATATATTTTTCAGTCAGATTTGAGCGGGCAAATATACAGAATAAAACAGATGGAAAATAGATCAACAGAATTTGCTTTTTCGTCTCCTAGCATAATAATTATGCATTGGAAAAAAATAGTAGATATGGACATTCATTCGCGTAGATTCTTCTATCAGTCGAGGAACCGATACTTCAGTCACACAAATGCAATTGTTATGCATTAAGGAAAAAAAAAGAAAAATTGAAATAATTAAGAAAAAACATAATGAGATGTTGGAGAAAACCGGTATCATACCGTACGTTAGAGAAAGACTAAAACATTCCGTAAGAAACTCTTCATTCTGACAAAAATGGCCATTTACAGAACCAGACGGAAAAATAAAGGTGTCAAACGAGATCGCCAAAGTAACTCAAGGAGGAGTGTGGTCCCATACAAAGCAATGCAGGCCTCTCATGGTGTTTCTGTTGCAGATGGTAGTGTCTAGGAACTCAGTAGGTTGTCATTGTCAGTGTGCTCGCAAATCTATCCAAGCCGGAAGCTGCGGAAATTTGCTGAGTGACACTAGAGACTACTTTGTTTTGAAATAACAAAAAAGCTGGTGGTATCGATTGAAAAAGGATATTGCGCTAGTGCTGTTCGCGGCAATTAGTACCATAGCATGTCAGTCCTGTATATAACGATGACAATTGGAAGGAAAGCAAAGGTTCTTAACAACATCATGGAAAGTAGGAAAACTCTTTAATAGCCCACTATTGCCTGACTGATTATGAAGTCATTGTATGTAATGGTATAAAAGATGGAGACAGGGATGTGCAGTGATTTGAGAATTTGTCATCCGACATCGTAATGACGTTTGTTCTGCAAGTGTAGGTCAGAGTACATGTTTACATATTGACTAAGCAACCAAATATATTAGAGTAGCAAAGATTGGCAAAAGTAATGCTAACGATTTTCAAAACACGGAGACCAACTGGAAGTGCAGCTCCATATATGAATGGAGGGGAGTTGGCATTGAGCAGATGCCTATTGGGGAAAGCAAGGATGTCTGATTCAATTCATAATGTACTGCAGACATTAGATAAAAAGAATGTTAGCGTACGACCAGAGAACTATCTACATTAAACTCTAATTAGCTTTTGCTCTTATCCTAGAAAGAACAAACAAGACTAGTAAGCAAGAAAAAACGGGGCTGTATCCTGCCGGCTGTTACACCGAGCAGAAAAATAAAAATAAATAAAGAATGAAAGTAAACTACTAAAGAAGAACATCAAACAGAAGTCATCGCTCTTTCCACGTTTTATAAGTGAGTCCCGGAAAAATTTTCTCGGCTGCTACCGGGAATCGAACCCAGGGTTTTTTCAGTTACGCGCCGGACATGCTACCACTACACCATTACTGCCTTGAACTCACCAGACTCACATGTAATTAACTGGCAAACCACATGGCAGATTGCTTCATGGAGCCCCGGACAATGCTGGGGATTCACCAAAGATGGAAAACAGCAAATGAACAAATAACTAGGAGGCGAATGAATATTTAATACACACAATTGACGTGGACTAGGAACATCAAATAGAAGTCATCGCTCTTTCCACGTTTTATAAGTAAGCCACGGAAAAATTATCATTGTCTGCCACCGGGAATCGAACCCAGGCTCTTTCATTTAGGCGCCGGTCATGCTACTATTGCACCATAGCGGCCTCGAATTCTCCAACTTTCGCGTCATATACACTTAAATCTTTAATATATACAAAACTCATAAAGAATTAGGACTGAAATACTCTTACAAAAATGTCAACACAAGTCACTCCCTACAATAACGGCTTTGTGGGTATGCCGGGAGTAGCATCCTCTTTGCCAGTATATTCTTTTCCAGAGTCTTTGAAAACACCGGTCATGACGTAGTTCCGTAGACGTTTTCTCATTACATAGGAAAAATTTCTCTTACGCAAAATACAGACTAGGAAGCCGGAAGTTAGTTGGTCGTTGGTGTTGTCAGAATGAACAAAAAAGAATTATGATTCGCCGCCCCGGTGGCGCAGTGGTCTAAGGCGCTGGCCTTTGATCATTCGTCGGTAAGGGGCCCGGGTTCGAATCCCGGTCAGGCATGGATGTTGTGTTTGTCTTACGGCACTGGCTCTCTCCCTTCCCTGGAACCAGTGACCCTAAATTAGGGACGGGCGACTGCTTATAGCCCATTGAGTTGCTCACGGTGGTCGTTAAACCTCCAATAGAAAAAAAAAAAAAGAAAAGAATTATGATTCCTTGAAAGCCAAATATATAAAATTCATCGCGGACAGTCCTATTCATAACACGAAATCCATTTTCGACTTAAAAATCCCGAGATCGTGATATTTATCCAAACTATCATCCCTAGAAATAGATGTGAAGATATAAGAGCTATTTTGAGAGTCATAAGTGCAGATTCACAGGTTAAGAATCTAAGCACCTACGGATTCTTCAACTCGCGGTATATAAAAACTAAAAACGTCACAATACCTGGTGGCTCAGTGGACTAAGCTCTGGCTACTAACCAATCGTTTATGTTGGGATCGATTTCGAATCCGTGAGGTACGGATGCTGTGTTTGTTTTACCGCAATGACTTTCTTCCTTCCCTGGAACAAGAGATACTGAATTAGGGACGAGAGACTGTTTACAACTCATTTAATTGGCTCACGTTGGTAGTTAAAAACCTAACCAGAAAAAAAGGAAATAAAAATAAATTTCTTTTCTACACATAACATTAGACAGAGCCTATCATAACTTAATCGACACTCCTGAGATAATACTATTTCTCAATGCTGCCCTGAGACAATTGAATGGTTTGAAAGAGAGCGTTCATCATTAAGAAGTTATCTGTAAAAATTATGGTACGAACGCGATGACCGCCTGTCACTCAGCTAAACAATACTTATCCTACATGGGTCCTCAACAATATAGTCACTTACTGCGTCGACAAGCAGATGCATGTTCCACAAAGTATGTTTTTATACTGTATTTTAGCTCTGTAATGATGTTTTTTAAAATTAATTAAATTTACTTTTAACATGCAACGAATTTCGTAATTAGAGATACACCCTGTTATCATTCTCAGAGTTTTAATTTTTAAAAGAAGTGATTTTCTATTTTAGCTTTTTGGTGCAAATCACCCTGCGGAATGCTATAAGTAATTACAGAGATGAAGCAGGTTTTTTTTAAATGGGAGCTAAGCTGTATCCAAGAGTCATAAATTTTGCAATAGCCTGAGCAATATGTGTATTCCAATTTATGTTATGGTTCATAGTCAGGCCAAGTTATGTAACTTCTTCTACCCAAGAACTTTTTTCCTGTGAAATTCAGTTTTAAAGTCTGAGTTATAATTTCTTGGTCTCTTTGAGAGGAGAATTTCCTGTGTTTTTCCTATATTAATTTTACAGTCTATGAAATGATTTTTAAGTTTCTGTGTGAAATATTAGATAGTATAAAAGCTTCTTGACTTTCATTCTTCAACGATACACAATTCTTGTACCGTCCGCGTATAAAGAAATTATCAGAATTCTAGTACTTGTTGTATGAACAGCATATCTGAAACTTATGTAATTGGCCCATCAGAAGGCTAAGTAAAAATCTGTTGTCACTGCCAAAAGACAGAGAAGTTATATTTAATGTATTTATATATATTTTTATTTTTTTCAGCATTAAAATGCAAACAATTTATTTCATCATCATCATCATTGTCAACCATTATCAATCCACTGCTGGACGAAGGTCTCCCCAAGTTTCCTCCAAAACGGTCTGTCTTGTGCCAGTCTCCTCCATGTCACCCCTGCATACTTTCGAATTTCATCCACCCATCTCCCATGTGGTCTTCTTCTGGGTCTTTTCCTGTCCCTTGGAATCCAATCTAAAATTTCGGCTGTCCATCGATGATCTGTCCTTCTGGCAGTATGTCCAGCCCATTGCCATTTCAGGGATTTAACTCTGATCATGATGTCTTCCACTCTTGTCATTTTTCGGATCCACGAGTTCCTCTTCTTATCTCTCCTGGTTACACCAAGTATGCACCTCTGCATGCTACTTTGAGTTGTCTGCAGCCTTTGTATGTCTCTTTTAGTTAAGGTCCACGTCTCTGCACCATACGTAAGCACTGGAAGGATGCATTGATCAAACACTTTTCTTTTAAGACATAATGGCATATTGCTCTTGAAAATTATGCTGTTTCTTCCAAAAGCTCTCCAGGCAAGTTTTGTACGCAGATTAATTTCTTCATCAATGTGACCCTCACTTGATATCTGCTGTCCAAGATAAACGTACGTGTCTGTTATCTCCAGCTTTTCTCCATCAATCGATAAATCTTCATTTCTTGTAAAAGCATTGAACATCACTTTTGTCTTCTGAAAGTTCATTTTTAATCCCACTTCTTTACTCTTGTCAGCAAGTTCCTGGATCATACTCTGCAGCTCTGATGGGCTAGTTGCAAAAATGACTACGTCATCAGCAAAACGAAGGTGGGTTAGATAATCTCCATTAATCTTTATCCCCTTGTTTTCCCAGCTCAGCGACTGAAAAACACCCTCCAATGTGGCATTAAAGAGCTTCGGAGATATGGTGTCACCTTGTCTCACTCCCTTTCCAATTTTTATGTGTGTTGTATTTTCAAACAGCCTAATCTTTGCACTTGCATTTTCATAGATGTTATTAATAATATTAATGTATGCATCTTCAATACCGCAGGTTTTCAGAGCCATTGTAACTGCTGATGGTTTCACCGAATCAAAGGCTTTTTCATAATCGATAAAAGCCATGCACAATGGAAGTTCATATTCTTTTGCTCTTTCAATTAGTTCTCTCAGCACATGGATATGATCTATTGTGCTGTAGCCACTCCTGAATCCAGCTTGTTCTCTCGGTTGAGCCATGTCCAGTGCTACCTTCAAGCGGTGTGAAAGAACTTTAGTGAAGATTTTATAAACTACTGATAGGAGGCTGATAGGTCTGTAGTTTCCGAGATCCTCAATGTCACCTTTCTTATGTAGCAGGATCATTGTAGCGGTGTTCCAATCTTCAGGAATCTTTCCTTCATTAAGGCATCGAGTGAAAATTTGGGCGAGTACTGTTTCGATTTCTCCACTTGCTTCTTGTATGATGTCTACAGTAATTCCATCTTCTCCTGGAGCTTTTCCCCGCTTCATGTTCTTGATTGCATGTGCAACTTCTGCTGGAAGGATTGGAGGAACTCTGGTACTGGTATCTTTCATGATGTCTGGAGTGCATGTATCATCCCTTTCATATAATTTGGAGTAGAAATCTTTCACTCTTGTCAAAATTTCGCCTCTATTTCTTGTTACAGAACCATCTTCTTTTCTCAGTGCCATAATCTGTTTTCTTCCCTTACTGAGATATCCCTTTGCTATCTTTAGGCTTTGGTTGTTTTCAATTGCTTTCCTCACTAGTTCACAGTTGAATTTTCTTACGTCTTCAGTGATACTTTTTCGTACTGTCTTGCATAGCTCTATATATTCCACTTTGGAAGTCACATCTTCTTTAGTTGTCCTCATCTCTCTTCTTTTTTGCATCAACATTTTCGTTTTTCCTGATAATTTATTTACATGCAACTTGTTCTTAGACCCAGCTAATTTTGTTGCTGTTTACATAAGAGCTTTGGTTACTTTTCTGTTAACTTCAGAGATGTCCACTTCTTCCGATGTTAGGCCTTCTAAAGCAGAGAACCTGTTCTTCAGTTCCAACTTGAAGGTATTATGGTGTTTTTTAAGGTTGGTTATGTCAATAGATTTTGTTTGTCTTATGAGCTTGCCACGTTCAAGTTTAGTGTTGAGGTGCATCTTACATCTCACCAATCTATGGTCACTACTTGTGTTGAACTTGTTTAGCACACTGCAGTCTTCTATGACGAATTTTTTGTTACATATAATAAAATCAATTTCACTTGTCATCCCATTTGGATGTCTCCATGTCCATTTCCTGTGTGGCTTTTTCTTGAAGAAGGAGTTCAAGATGAAAAACCCTTCTGCCTCTGCAAACTCAACGAGAGTATTTCCACGCTGGTTTCTGTTGCCGTGACCGAATTTACCTACTGAAGTTTCATTCTGTTGCCGTTGCCCTATTTTTGCATTGAAATCTCCCATAATTATTTTCAAGTGCTGCTTACCTTTATTATTTAGATGACAAATTTCCTCATAAAATTCTTCAATTTCTTCTTCAGGATGACTTGTGGTGGGTGCATAAGTTTGAATAATCTGAGCCTGGTATCTTCTCGATAGTTGGATAACGAGTCGTGCAGCTCTGTCAGAGGAACTTTCAACTTCTACCACTTTATCCTTCAGTTTCTTGTTTATTATAAATCCAACACCACTAGTTCTGCCAGTATCTGTCCCACGATAGTAGAAGAGATGTCCACTTTTCAGTTCGATGAGATCTTCTCCTTTTCTCCTTACCTCACTTAGCCCCACAATGTCCCACTTGATCCTTTGTAGTTCCTCTTCCAATTCAAGAAGCCTTGAATCAGAAGATAGGGAGCGTCCATTGTACGTTGCCAAGGTCAGCATCAGATGGCAGTCTAGTCCGGTCCTCCGGGGATTCTTAGCACCCTCTGCCTTCATGTCGCACTGGCCGCTGCCTTGGCCAGGTACATTCCAGCTGCCGGAGACTGAGGGCCAAGATTTAAGTTGTGGAGTCATTTTGGAGGGGTTTGGCCATAACTCACCACGCTGGCCAAGCGGGTTGGTGAGTGTGGGATAGCATTTCCTCTGATCCCGATGGTATAGTTATACCGCTATTGGCGGTCGTCAGAGCCCCTTTAGTGGGAACAGGATGCACCACGAGAAGGCGGGGTTGACATTTATTTACTACAGGTTAAGTGTGTAAAAATATTTCAGAAATAACAATTACCTATTTAATATACTGTGAGAAACTGAATACGGGTGGGACAATCAGAATTTATCGAATGTGGGACAGTTTAACACAACTTTGCAAACAAACGAAGAACTGTAAAATCACTACAGATGTCTAGATATTTCACGAAATTTCGTAAATAGAATTTAGAAAAAACGTCTACGCTAAAACCCAATTTTGGTTGGAGCCGAAACAGTTCAATCCACAGAGCATGTCGAGATACACATGTGAAATAAACATACGCTTTACTGAAATATTGTTTACCCTACATTTTCCCACTATGTGTGAGTAACGTTGATACAAAGGAGTAACAGATGAAAGCAGGAAAGTGGAGCAGTTGTTTATACTTCGTTAATGGATAAAAAAACTAAGAGAAACAATGATAATGCGTGTACGAACCATACATCTAATACGATGCAAGCAAAAGTTCCGCGAATTTTAAAAAATAATAAAAAGTGGTTGTTATTGTCTCACGTATTTGTTTGAGAGGGAAAACTATTCGCATTATGAGAGATTAACACAAACGATTTTTTATACTGATTAATGTTCTTTTGTGGTTATACTTTGGTGTGAATTAACTCTGCACACACACAAAAAAAAAACTAATAATCAGTGCGAAAAAAAAAGTGTTGGTGGGATTCATTTTTGTTTGGTATTTTTCGTGGAAGAGTGGCTTGTTCGTTGCCTTTCTATTACATTAATGATATGAAAGGTAAAATCATTTATTTTGATCCATTGGAATCAAAATATCAAAATCAAAACTTTTATAGTCTTTTCTTGTACAGACGTTTGTGAAAGATAAAAGCACGTACATTGCAAAAACTTTATTGTAGGGTTTATAAATTGGTTTGGTGGAGAATACTTTTGGTTAAACTCTGGGATATAGTAGCGTAATAGTGTGGCAGTGTGTCGATTAGTAAATGTACAAAAAGAGTTTAACATATATAGAGTAAATTGTGTGTTCGTGTTTTGCTGGAATGTATTTTCTTTTCATAATGTTCGTGCCATTGAGGCTTCCATTTTTGAATTTCTTAAAAGCATAATCAAAGATTGATCCACTCATTGCTTCTGCTTGTGGATATTGAGATATTCGTTTTCACCGTAATTTGTGGCAAAGTTTAAATTTTAAGGATTTCACCACATTACCAAAGTACATTTTATTTAATAAATCTCTCAGATTAAGTTAGAATTTCTTAATATTTTATACTTAAGAGAATTTCTTGTTAAATAATAAGAAAAATAATAAAAAAAATATTTTTCAGAGAAAACCCAGTCAGAAGATTTCCAATAATGACATGTTTCAGGACCAACTAGTGCCACGGAATTAATAATAATGGCATGTTCCAGGACCAACTGCTGCAATGTATCTTTTGGTGACGGCATTAGGCTTGTATTGTAATATAGACAAGAATAATATCGTCATTCCTTGACAGACCGGCCAAAAGGTTCACTGTCTGGTGCACAGTATTATATATTATCCTTTTTCTTGTCTTAATGTTCTTGCCATGGAGGTTTCCATTTTCGAATTTCTTAAAAGCATAATCAAAGATTGATCCACTCATTGCTTCTGCTTGTGGATATTGAGATATTCGTTTCCACCGTAATTTGTGGCAAAGTTTAAATTTTAAGGATTTCACCACATTACCAAAGTACATTTTATTTAATAAATCTTTTAGATTAAGTTAGAATTTCTTAATATTTTATACTTCAAAGAATCTCCTTTTAAATGATAAGGACATTCCTTATCACGCATGCAATTCAAAAACAGTAGAATAGGAACATTCTTGTGTTGGCCCGAAACATGCGTCTTGTTGCTCTTTTGGTGTTTAAAAAAATTGGATTTTCAACATTTACATGAAAAAAAAAATATTTCTGTAACTAAATTTCGAAAATTTGGCAACAAAGGACGTTCTGATGTATGAGGAATAAAAAATTTAAGTGCTTAAAATCTTCATAGTTTAAAAGTATTATGTGTGAGAAAAAAAAGGAAAATAAATATTACTGCGCAGCAGAAAGTGAATCTTTTGGGCGTACTGGCGTTAGGTAATCTAAAGCATATCCAGGTATCTGATTCCGGTGGCAGTTCTTTCAGCAAATAAAAATGGACAAAAAAAGGAAGCACAACTCACGGCACAAAAAGCGTTTACCGGGGAACTCTTCCTTCCGTGTTCTAAGATGGTATGGGGATTTTCTGATACTCGAACACTCCTATTGTGTCGATTAATTTTGCCATTTAGTGAAATTTCGCCTCGCCACTGAACACCAACTTCGACAAGAAGTCATCACCAGCTTCCATGCGATTTAATTTGTCACTGCCAAAATCTGCTCTCTGCTTCTTGACGCCATCCTTCAGAGCTTGAATGAGCTGCACTTTGTACGGCCTACATTGCAGACGTTTCTATAGAATTTTTGCCACTGTTGATTTTGGAATTCTGAGTTCCAGACTTGTTTGTGCTGTCGATTTATGGGGGCTTTGCAAAATTCCTGCTCGCAGTACATCCACCGTCTCCTCAGGAATTCCAGGTCTGCCTTGGCCGTTAGCAGTATGAACCACACATCCAATCTCGGTTACTCTGGATCACAATTTTAGTGTCTCTAAAAGGGACACTAGATGTGTGTCCCTTGTAGGTGCAGTTTTCCCATATTCTCCGCGAAATGTCGTTGGACTTGTGCTGCTGAATGTGAAACCACAGGCAGTATTTCGCCTTTTCCGCTCCACTGAACGTCGCCATCGTACTGGGAACAAAGAAACAATGGTGATCGAAGAAATCGCGCATTCTCTGCTGGCGACAAGTGACTTTGGCGGACTCAGCCATATCTCTCGTCAAAAAAATCCATTAGAGGTCAACTCGGCGTGTTTAACTGTATATTATTAGTACTTCGTATTATATCCATCCGTATACCTATGCACAATAACGTTTTCATTTTGCCCAATTACTTTACACCACCCTGTATTAGTTATTCCATAATGTCTTGCTCAGCAAAGTATAAATTTATCTTTCAAATAAATATTTTGCTTTAGTGTCTCGAAAGAAATATTTCTCACTGGAATTCGTACCCTTTTAATACGTTGTAGATATATGTGATATTGGGGTAAATGTAGTCATGTTATGTTCGGACCATTCCCTCGCAGTACATACTTTAGCAAAAGGCAGTAAAGAACTACCGAAGACACGTCGTTGGAGAGACGCCAACGCGGTTACATCTCAGGTGGAATACCAGGCACAGTATCCTTCTCTAATGTCCTCCGTTGTAACCCCAACAGTAATCAACGCTGCAGAATTGTGACTGATCAAACAGTCTCTGGCTACTAACAAGAAGAAAGCAGCGCATACATGAATTTCAGTTCAAAATGGAAGGAAAATACTGGGTCTGTTGATATTTTAATAATAATTTAATTTTTCTAAACTAAAAACTGGTTATTCTATAATTATGGCTTATGACACTGTTTCTTTCTCTAACGTCAGTGAAGCTAAAAAACTAAAGGTTTTAAAAGATATCTGATTGTAAGATATTGAAGCATGGTTATATTAAAACATTAAGGAAATACAGTAAAATCGAAATCTTAGAATGATGAAACATTTTAACATGATCATTTTAAAAGAAAATTCATTTGGCAGGTTAAACAGTAATGCAGTGCAGAATTGTAAACGCCAAGGAAGACACCTTGATATCGACGGTCAAAATTTATGATCAACGGAAAACAAAGCACGTTGACGACGAAACCGTTGATATCTATTTTCTAAGTTTATGAATAACGGTCCGCGTTAACCTATCTTGAGTCAATGTAAATTACTAAGCCTAGGATGAATCATTAGACTTGTCTAATTGTTAAAAAATCGTGGAGGGTTTAGTTTTTACCGATTAACGATGTTTAAACATCGATGTTGCTGAAGGAGATACATCGAAAAACCATCGAAGTTCCATGAAGGATGTTTCAAATTAAGAAACTAAATAGCGAGGTTTCGTGAAGGAACTTTGAAATATTTTGCAATTAAGGGCATTTTTTGAATTCTTACGGCATTTGTGATGTCTCCCTGGAAAAGTATCTTGTGGAGTACCAGTCTGGCATTCATAAATGGGCCTGCACGCACTTTCAATTTTCTACTCCTTCTCTGATTTGTGTATCCTTTGTCGTATCACACTCAACAAGTTCATTCAAAAAAGACTTTGTTCCTGATGAGCAGAACAAAAACACCATGAGACTTAGACAGTTACATCTAAACTTTACTTCTGGGTGTAAATCCTACTAAAGGTTACTGCCTGTTAGGAAATATCCAGTAGTTCAAATCATCACAGAAAAAAAAATAAATAAAAAGAATACATGATAATTAAATCATGATGTTGTTGTTGCATGCATGATATTCTTCCGTCTTTTCGCTGAATTCCGTTTTTTAATCATTTGGCTCTTCTTCGAGATTGATGCTAACTGATGAGAAATTTGGGGATGATTAGTTGCGGAGGAGTTCGTTTTACGTCAGAGCACGACATTCTATCTTCCCAAAATTTCGAAAACAGAAGTTAAACGGAGTGACCTTTTTTTCTATCATGGAAATTTCATTTCCTGGAGATGTTTCTCCTGCCCAGTATCGTTGTTAAATATCATTTTATGGCATAACTATTTGTATTTCAGCTTAAAAGCGTAAGAAAATGCTTTCCGTAAACGGAAGTTAGGATCACTGAAAATTTCTCTGTAATCTTCAGGCATGAGATTCTTCCATTTGTATGGTTCTGGAGATCTGTACATGACTGAACAGAATTTGGAGGGGGGGGGGAGTTTCGGTGTGTGTAAGTGTGTATGTGTCGGAGGAGGGGTCGTTTTTCGTAGGACCACGGAATTGTGATTTTCAAAATAAGCAGTTAGACGAAGTAAAGATTTCTGCCGTAATAGCACTTTTTTTTTCTTACGATAACCTTCTGTTCAGGGTTGTTATATATCACCTCATTGCATAAATATCTGTGTTTCATGTTGAAAAAGGGGGAAAATGAACGAAAACTGAAGTCAGACGGAGCGAAGGTTTCTCCAAACTCGGGATGATTTCTCTATCCTGTGTTGTTGTTATGTGTCAGTAATTTTGTATTTCGATTAACGTCATCCGCTCCAGATGAATATTTCCATAAATAAATTAACGTGATCAGTTCTGTCTTGCTCGTGCTGTGTGATATTCACTCTGTTTCATCTCGCGTTCTGATTTTTCTCCCGGCTAAAAAGTTCAGCTTTTTATTTTCTTTCTGAGTCTCGGGTAGTATATTTGTGCAATGGGCAAGGGACGATTTCCAGAGTTTGTGGCCTTGGGCAAGAGGCTTTCAGGGGAGCCGCTGGCATCCTATGTTGCGTGCATGCATGCATGTTTGATGAGGACCGGTCACTACAGTCAGATTAATGCATTACTTTCCCAGAAATATGGTGTTCCATTTCTTTGTGGAAATTATAAGTGTCATTTCCATATATTTTAATGTAGAGTTCCTAAATTACCATTTTAGGTTTTTTCAGTGGATAAACATTGCGAATCAGTTTGATGCAGAGCAAGTAATATATTACTATATTTTTGGGGACCCCTCAAAGGTCGGGGCCTTGTGCCGCCCCGTAAAACATGCCCTGACAATGGGTAGAAAGCCCAAAAATTAAAATAAAGCCAGAATCATTCATACGGTGAAACAAGAACCGCGTATCTTCCGATATATCAGGCCATTCCAAATATTACAGGGATGATTGCACTGTTAGAAAATACTACTAATTCATTTTGGGTCCATTTTAAAGATATACTAAATGCTGCTTTTTTACAGGCCCTTGTAGAGGATTGCGATATACTTAACATTTCGTTGCCCACTTTCAAGTTATAAGGGGTCCATGATATTTTCCCACCCGATAAAGCGTTATTAGCAGAAATTCCCCGAATGGCAATTGTTTCCAGGTCAACAGCAGGAAAAGAATTTCGTCCACTCAAGCAGTGACGTTGCTACATTTAGATGTTAATGGTGGAAGTTTCCTAATGATTTCGGCACATAGCGGCGCAAGATTTATCACTTGTTTCCGATAGCCAAAGTCTTCACGGGAGGCTTGGGATGGAAACAAACATAGTAAGCTAAATAAAAATCATGTTCATGTCACAACACAGTTCTTTTGTTTTCACGCAATCTTCTCCTTCCGTGGTGTTAAAAATAGGAGCGATTTTAAGTTTCTGATCACCTTTAAGCTCACTGAATAAAGTATTTCGTTATTATATTTAATTGTCAATAATTCTCAAACCACACTAAAACATCGCTGAAGTGTACGAGCATAATTAAAAATATCAGATTCCAAAATATAGCATAAAGATTTCTTCTCATCATTTAGTATTAAATGTGTAACTGTCACTGTAAGTTGAGCATGTTTAATAAATCTTGGTTATGAAATTGTTAGAGCATCCCTAATAAAATTTTTGCTTAGTTACATTATTGAGATGCACACATACAAAAGGAAAATGCAGCCTTTATGTACGCCGAGAAAGGAACCACAGCTGAACTTAACACGCATGTTAATTTCAACATGTTAGAACCAAAATTTCTTATCAAACAGGCCCACTGAAAGGCATTCCTCTAAAAGAGTTTCAAATATACAATACAAAGGAATTAATTGATATTCAATATATAAAAATATTTGCATTTAATAAACTAAACACTATGATTTTTTCCAAAGTTAAGTTTCCCTTGTAGAAATACTACTTAAGTATAAGTTGCATAATGTCAGCTCGAGAAAGTAAAAGTTAGATAAAATACACTGCTGGACAATTGCTAAGGACGGATCATAAACGGCTATATAGCGCATAAAAAAGTAAGTGTGGTTAGATGCCACGTGAAATAAAATAATGTCAAAATGCCAGGAAATTACAAGAAAGACAATTTATTGTGCTCTGAAATCCAGAAGGCTTTGGAACGTGTTCAAGGGACAAACAGGCCATTTTGTGCAGAATACGTAAACGTGAAAAAAATGCAATTACCGTCCGCAGGCGTTCCGGCATAAGATGTCAATACGGGATATGGCCACCATGGAGGGCGAATCAAGATTCCACACGTCGTGTCGTGCTTTGCACAACATTATCAAGCAGCTGTTGGGATAATTTATACCATTCCTCTGTCAGTGCACGGATGAGGGTGTCCTTGTTTATTGGAGGGCATTGGCGACCAGCAAGACTCCTCCCCAAAGCATCCCACACATTTTTAATTGGATTCAGATCTGGAGAACGTGCTGGCCATACGAAGCGTTGAATATCCTCGCTCTCAAGACACTCCTGGACAGCGACTGTTCGATGACATGTTGCGTTGTCGTCCATGAAAATGAATCTATCACCGACAGCACCACGGAACTTGCGAACATGAGGTAGCAGAACATCATTAATGTATCGTTGGCCAGTCATAGTCCCAGTTGGAAGCACATAGAGGGACGTACGGCCATTGATCATGATGCGAGCCCATACTATGACACTACATGTCGGATATCGGTCCCTTTCCTGTATGTTTGCTGGACAATATGCAGTACCACTATCACGCCAGATCAGTTGTCGTTGACAATTAGACGATAGACTGTATCTACTCTCATCTGAGAAGAGGACAGCAGACCAGTCGTTATCAGTCCAATTGCGATGTAGATGGCACCATTGAAAACGGGCGGTACGGTGACGTCTGGACAATAAGATGCACACAACAGGACGGCGGGCGTATAGTCCTCCTTCATGCAAACGTCTGGCGACAGTTTTTCGGGAGATCCGCTTGCCAGTAGCAGCCATAAACTGATTTGCTACCTCACTAGCTGTGCTGCGCCAGTGTCTTTTTGTTGATAGCACTATGTACCGATCTTCTGAAGGGTGGTACTGCGAACACGACTTCCCCCGTGACGTTCGCTACACTCTCCATTTGTTTGAAATGAGTTCCAAAGCCTTGAAACACCACTGTGGCTGACGTCGAACTCCCTGGCAACATCTGTTAATTTTCGCCCTTCTTCAATCTTGCCAATAATACGGCCACGCGTAAAATCCTCTAGGTGATGTCGGGAAGACATACTGAAAATTGCAAGTTCGTCAATTGATTCTCTCCCTTTCAACTTTGCGTTTGAAAAACAACGGTCAATAGGCGTCAAATCCTTTATATCTCTTATCAGCGCTATGACGTCACGAACAAGTTCGGCAATCCAATATTTGCATACGCACAACACGTCTTACTATATCCCTCACTTATGCTAATTTCCACATTTTCCTGCCTTCCATTTTATGGTTGCTATCGGTGCTATTGTCATCCGTCCTTAGCAATTGTCCGGCAGTGTATATTCAAGTGTTTATGTCCTCTCTCAATCAGACTGTGGACCAAGGCAACTATATTCGAATAATTATGTTTCAAATTCTAAGGCTGATGTTCGGAGATAACATATATTCCAGAATAGCGTTTTTTGTGACCTAAATACTCCGATCGCAATTTGCATCTATTACAAAAACGGGTGGAACTTTTGCACACATCCAATACAATAAAATTCGGCAAAAGGAACTAATATAAAATAACCGGTCTTGCTCTTTTTCTTAAAGATTAGGAAAATATGAATATAATAAAGCTTGTATTTGCACCACATTTTGTGATCCATTTTACGGAATGTATTGTCTGTGGACGTATTGCCTTCCTAAGATCTTCAAGTGTTTTTCTTATCGCTTCTAGTGCATTCATCAATGTGGAACATAATTATATGTCACTTAAAAAAAGGTTTTTAAAGACATTAAATTTTCTTGAATGGAGCATGAAAACTGTGACCAGTTTTCGGAAAACAGCTTCTACAATTTACTCAGTGTCAAAAAACAATAAATATATTTAACCGAGAGTACTATCACAGTGACCCTGAACCTTTACACTGTTAAGTGCACGTTATTAACTTTTGAAGAAGTTGTTTTCAATGTGTTACTCTGAAGAAACAAACATGTATTCATATAAGTTAAAGTCTGTCATCCCGAAGCACTGAAGATCGATCAAAATGGTGTAAGTACTCGAATAAAAATAAATGTCATAATATTCTACCAAACATGTACTTCGAAAGACCAAAATCAAAAAGAAGTACAAATGGTTTGTGAAAACCAAAGATTGTACCATTCTGATCCTTCATCCCACTGACGAACATTTGTTATCCTCGTCAAGAAAATATAAAATATTCATCAAAATTTTAACGTAGTGCCCTGCAAAAAGCATTACAAGACGTAACAACAATATAATAATTAAATATGAAAGTCTTACTTAATTCTTATATTTAACACATTTTACGAATATTAAACCGCACAACATGTACTTCTATTTTGAGACGTGGTTAAAAAATGAATTTCCTAAAATGCAATTGTTAAGTAACATTTGAGAAACATATACTAGCAAGAGAAATACCCAAAATTTATGAAATTTCACACAGTATGTAACAGTGGCATTTATAAGATACGGCATAGCGTGGAATTAATAAATTTTGGGAAGACAGTACTTTCATGGACCCAGTAAAATCATGAACTTTACCAGTCGAATTCGGTAGATGCATTGCATTTAGAAAAATTTCGTATATTTACCTTATCTTTCTCTGATTTCAACAAGGTTGTTTAACCCTTTAAGCGGCCCGTCTACGTGAAATTGTTTTTGCCAAAAATCCGCGGAAGCTGCAGGGATTATGTTTATAAATTCTCCCCTCTCCTGGAACCTGAAATGTTCTCATTTTGGCGGGCATTTCGCTTTCCTTCCAAACCAATTGCTGACCCCTTCTCACTCAGCAGGGTGCAACACAAACCTGTCACAGGAGATTACCCTCTCATCAAGTCCTTCATTTCTGTTCTATGACCTGAGGCAAGAAGAGACCCCCACAACACCCTTCTGCTTGAAGATCACAGGCCAGTTGCTGAGTCATTCGGTGGACAAACGGGGTAAGTCCGTTAGGTGCAGTCCCCCGCCAATGAAAATCTTGTCCTTCATTGCTTGGATGAAGGAAACAATGACAACTTCAAAATACTTTATTCCAGCAAAGGCTAATTTGAAAAAAGTAAAATCTTTCAGAACATATTTTAATCATTTAAAGATTTCTTTTAATTGGGAATGCCGTTCCTTCTGTGTTTCTGTAAAAGACAGATATCGGTCAAAGAACGATCTTATTCCCCTTAGTTATTGCATTAATACCAGCTAGATGAAAATTGCAAACTTTCGTGTGGGGGCTCTAGTGGGACCCCGAAGTGTTTAGGGTACCCAGAATTCTCTACCACTACCTATGCTTTTTATCCAAAAAATCGAAGGCCTTAGGGGTTGTTTTAAGCAAAGCTTCAAGCGCAGTCTTTATCTGCAGCCCATTCTACGAGCTCATGGATCTATAATGAGCGTCCAATTTTCTGCAGCACAAGTTTACAGTTTAATGCGCAATAAAGGAAATACTTTTTTTTCAAATCTAGTACAAATAGAAAAAATAGATAATAGAATAGAAATTTGGGAAAACAAATTCTCCCCATTTTTGTGATTCACTGAAAAGAAATCTGTGAATGCCTTTTCATATTTTAAGGAACCGGTGATTGACTTCATTTTTTAAGCTATCGGTGAATGTCTTTTCTCTCAGAATGCATGTCTTATCCTTTATTGTAAAAGCAAAGATTATTAATTAACTGGTATACGATACAATTCGTTCGGTAAGCTGTAGGCACATAACTTAATATAATTCAAAATTCACTCGTGAAAGTTGAGGTATATTAAACCTTGTTTTTACTTAGCTTTTTCATCGATGCATGTGTCTGCTTTTTAACAATATAATAAATAGGTCTCTCTCTCTCTCTCTCTCCTTCACACACAAACACATACGCACAATCTGATTAAACAAAGCTGCAGGTTAAATCTTTACTTGCAGCCCATTCAACTACTCAGTGGCGTTTGGAGCACTGATGATCATAGTTTCCTGTAGCACGAATTTTCAGTTGGAATAGCAATAGAGGAATTTGTTTTGTTTTCTTCAGTTTAACAAAAAATAATGGAATCAAAATTTGGGAAAAAATACGCCTCATTTTTGTGACTCCCTGAACAGTAAACAGTGATGTACTTCATTTTTAAGCGATCGGGGAATGAATTTTTTCTCAGAAGCATGTCATGTCCTTTGTTATGAAAACATAGATTATTTACTCTTAGATCAATTTCATTCGTTCTGAAAGCTAGTTAGACAATGCAACAAATATGAACATACCATGACGTACTTTGTTGGATTTCTTGTTGGACCACCCCATTTAAAAATTCTGTGCGCGCCATTGTGTGAACATTTAATCACATGCGAACGGGATTTGCTGGATGTCGCGGATGTGCAGTGCACGGTCGTAGCTCTGAGCTTCCGCCCGCCAGCATTGTACCCAGACTAATCCTCCTTATTTTTTGCAACTGCTCATGAAAACTGTACATCCAAAGTTTCTCTCCTATTTTATATCACGGCATTTAATTATAAAAGCTTCGCAGTATGATAATCTCATCGTTAACCACAGTGCGAATGACACAGGATCGACGCAGTGCTCATTTTCACTTTTTCATGAAAGATCATTTAAGACGTATATGATAAAAAGTAACTACACCGGCGGAAAGTGAAAAAAGAACACCAAGAAGGAGACGTCTGATACCAACGAAATTTATACAGCATAATAAGGGATTACAGAGGATAACGTGATCAAAGCATTATGGCAAAATACAGCTGTATTTGCTGGTAAACTGAAAAATAACATTTCCATGTAACATGGTTAGTACGAGGTTGAACCGCCATGAACTGCGTCACACTGTGCAATTCTGGCATGGAGTCTGTCATACAGATGTTGGATGTAAGTTTGGGGTATTGAGTTCCAAGCATCCTCAACCTGGACGCGTAAATCGGGGATGATCGTGGCTGGCCGTGGAGACCGGATACGTCGTTGTCCCATAAAATCCCACACGTGCTCAATGGAGGACAAATCCGGTGAACGTGTAGCCCATGGAAGTTGTCTCACACCCTGAAGTGCATGTTGCGTTGCACGTGTCGTGTGTGGGTGTGCATTATCTTGCTGAAAAATACCACGATGGACCGACCTTAAAAATGGCACAACAACGGGCTGAATGATGTGGACCGACCTTAAAAATGGCACAACAGCGGGCTGAATGATGTTGTTGATGTAGGAGGTGCTGTTTAACGTCCCGGTAAAAACATTAGTTGTGTACGGGAGTGATAGCTGATCGCTCCCCACACCAAGAGACCAGGTATAGGCCCTGTGAGTCGCTGGCGGATGCAAGAAGGGTGGAGACGCTTACCTGTGCGTCTGCGAACACGCATACCGCCATCGGAGGCTCCCAAGCAGAATCTGCTTTCATCGCTGAACACGACAGATCGCCCTTGCGTTCTCCAGTGCAGACGTTGGCGACACCACTGCAGCCGTTCCTGACGGTGGGCTGGAGTCAGAGGTGAACATGCCAGAGGCACACGTGCACGTAGTCCTGCATCCACTAGACGGTTGCGGATTGTTCGCACAGTTACCTCAGGTGCAACGGCAGCTCGGATTTGCGTCGCAGTGGATGTTCTGCTTGACAACGCCGCTCTTCTTATGCGTCGATCGGTCCGCTCATCAGTCCGTCTGTGACTCCTGGTTCCACGTCTTCTCGTGTGGGAATGAATGTTCCTGGGACCATCAACGCCACCATCGTACCACCACCGATACTTTCCGTCCAATTCGCCCCGCAATATGGCGATACGATCCCCCAGCCTCGCGGAGTCCGACTAGACGACCTCGCTCAAAGTCCGTTAACTGCTGAAATCATACACGTCTTCCATGTCCAGGCATTGCAGCTTCTTCAGTGTCTTCGCACGTGTCCATACGCTGACGACTGATTACTTTCACTTCGGCGTACTTCTTAAATACCACCGACGATAATTTTCATATTATGCCGTGCTGTGGCGTAAGCGCTCACGGTTGGTCCCGAAATTAACATCACTCCTACGTAAACTCGACCCTATGAAAATATGTAAATTTCATGATCATCCGCCAATTCCTTCTTGGTGTTCTTTTTTCACTTTCCGCCAGTGTATTTAATAAAAAATAATTATCAGAATGTTTTTATGTCACATAAAACGATACAAAAGTATCTCTGATGAAAAATATTTGTAAATACATGTGATATAAAAATAAATCTTCAACAAAAACATCTACATTACTTGAAATATTCCGTTTAATCATAACAACTGCCTTCCCCCAATTGTGGGGAAGTCTATATCAAGAAATTAGCCATATTTAATAGGAAACTTGTGCTGAATGAAGAGAAAAGAAATGGTGTATATATATATATATGTTTCGGTCTTCAAAATGCCTGAAAAATTTGTTCTACTTTCCGAATATTTGTACAGAAGTTTAAAAAATCGAGTACCTTTTCCTCATGATTTCCTGTTTTTCTTCCCCAGAATGGGGGTGAGACAGGAGAACAGCACGTAGGGATTTTTATGTAGCTTCTTTCGACTTTGCATTCTGGAATAACAATATCAGTAATACTCTTCATTTATTTTGAATTTCGCAAGCATTTTACAATGCCTAAGTTGTGTGATTTGTTTTCTGTGTCCGGTATATCATCCCAAAATGAAGCTGGCTTTGCCATACCGTTGTGTTCAAAGTTGCATCTCTCGCGAATTTTCTGCTAGAGAGGTGAAAGTAATTCGAATCTTTTAACAGGAGGTTTGAAAAAGACTATTTCTGTCATCTAAAATTATAATTATATTTCTCTTAACAGGACTTAAAAGCTATTAATTTGGGAAGTATGCAATTTTTGTTCATTTCAGCTTCTTCCACTGATTCTCCGCTGAAGTTCGGAAACTAGAATACTTTGTAATGCAAATGTGATCGTTTACTCGTAACCCTGAAAAGACACAAAGAGTTTCAGCTGGCCGTGCAGTGCATAGTAGCTTTGAGAACAGGAGAACTCGTTCGCGCAAAATCTTGTGGAAAGAATTTGGGCTTGTTAGTGGGTGCGCCTCCCCTCTCCCCAGCCAGACAAAGCAGTTAAACTGTATTAGTTCTACTTATATTCGCAAACGGTAATCGACGTAGGAGGTTAAATTGATTTGCAAGCCCTGATCTTTCGGCTTCTTGTTCTTCACGAACGTGTACCTGGCAGATATCCCGACCCTTTATTGTCGGTACTTTATAGATCGTCATATCTGAGACAGACCTGAAGGGTGCCTTCCCTTGGGAAGCTAAATCCATAACACACATGGTTTGTAAACAGAAATGTGTGTCGTCTGCACCGTAGTCGTAGAGCTGAAAGGCGCCAGTGAGAAAATAAACAAGATTCACTTCTAAACTACCGCAGGTATAGTGCTAATTTAACGGCGGAGATCCCAGTGCATCGCAAAAATCTGCTTCGAACACCAGCCATAAAAGTTTAAATTTTAGTATACAGAGTTTAGTAGAAGGACCTACTGTTAAGTTTTATTTGTATTATTATAAATTTCTAAAGTTTTCAACTGACACACCGGCATAACTGAAAATGGCAAATACACACTAAAGCAAGTGCCTTTAAAAACGTTCAGAAAAAAAAATGACAGAAGCTTGTTTTCCTCCATAGTAAATTTTATCGGTACCGGACACAGCAACATTTGATTTTCAGGACGTACATTCCACCGACAGGATAAAATGTAGAGAACTCAAGATCATAATTTCGTAATATCCGCGTTATTAGCCGAGGTGCCATTCTTCCTGATCCTACACAACATAATCATAAAACTTTAACAAAATTGAACAGCGGACTGTTTGGTCCAAACGGATTTCTTCCGTCGTTTTAGCGAATTATGTTTCAGACATAAATGCGTAATAAGTAAGATATTTTTGCAAAGTCTGAATTTTACGGCCCCCTAGGCCTTTTCATAAACTTCTCCTTCTCATAAATGCATTTCTATTTTTCATAAATACTTTACTATAGTAAAGTTATAGCAAAGGCGAAAAAATTCCACTTGGGTATTTCAACGGGAATACAAGTTTTATGGTCCTGCAAATGCAATTTGGGTCAGTGGCGGCTTTTAAGGTGAAGTAGGTGAAGTGCCTTTTCACCTATTTTACTCAAAATATAGTTTTATTCAGTATTTTTTAAAAATATATTCTTTTTTGCCTTTATTCAGTCCCGAAATACTCAAAATTTTGAATATATATTAATTCACATGGCGCGCTCAATACGGAAAACAAATCCTTATACGCAAAACAGTGCAAGTGAAGAGCCGAAATGAGATTGCTTGGAAGTCTGCAGTTTTCGGCCGAGTTGTCATGGTAACCGTGACTTTACTCTCCCTAATCCGCTCGCTCAAGTGAAGTGTTTCAGCTTCAGGCGCCTTACCTCTGCATCTCTCAGTTTTTGAGCGTAAAGTCGTCAGAGATCATGGTGGAGCGTTTGGACTGCCAGGGTACCTTGCAATCAACTAGGGCTTTCTCCTTGTGGTGCTCTGGTACATTCTTTTCCGAAAGGAATTTGTTCTTTCGGGCTTTGTGATTATTTGTTGAAAGCTTTAGCTGATATTTTAGGTTTGTGTACAATTTAACCGACAGTGATAGTTTTTAGTATGCATCCTGTGGACGACATTGTTTGTAATTCATTGCAAACTCCATTTAATCGGTGGAAAGATGAAGATAAAAGATACATTTTGCTTCAAGGACGACCGACGGTTTCACTGACAATTGTTGCCAAGAAAGAAATCAAGAAAAGCGGTAAATTTAACAATATTAATTTTAAAAATTGTCGTTTTACTTAATATAAATGGATTTGCAACACTTCTGTGTTAATGTTTTTTTTTTTTTGGCCCTGCTTACTTTTTTTGTAATAAACATTCTGCGTGGAATAAAGACGGATTCTCAGATTTATTAAGCGTAACACGGTCACTTCATAAACATCGTGATTCTAGTGAACACCTGAAACGCGGATTAATGTTAAGGAATTTTGAAAAAATTCAAAACTCCATTGCCGATGTCCTGAGAAAGAATGCTAGGCTTTTGAAAAATCATTTTAACGAAAACGTTCCTTTAAATAGACTTTTCCTGCAGACAGTGATTGATTCAATATTAGTCTATATTTTATTTGAGCAAACAAGGACTAGCATTCCATGGTCATGACGAGAGCATGGGCTCGATAAATCGTGGATATTTCATTGAATTACTTTCATTGTTGATATTAAGAAGTTCTTTAAAAATTGAAAATCAATACGAAAGGATAAAAACTATTCAAAATGAATTAATTGAATGTATTTCTGAATATATAAACGATCACGTCAAAAATTAAATAATTTGTGATTGTTGATTCGGAAGGTGTATTGGTTGAGGGATTTTTGGGTTTCCATGATGCGAGTGAAGATAGAACGTCAGGCGCTTTATACAAAATGCTAGACAAAATTTTGGAACAGTCTGATTACCAGCCCAAATAAATAGGACAATGTTACGATGGGGCAAGTATAATGTCTGGACACTTAAATGGGCTACAGAGGAAAAAGGCACGGATAAAGCTTCTCAAACTGTTTTTGTTCATTGCTTAGTTCATCGTTTTGAATCTTGTATTACACCAGAGTTTTTCTGAACTTTCTAAGTGTCGAATACTTTTTGCAAGCCTCAATGGAATTGCTTCGTTTGTTCACCATTCTGCGAAGCGGTCTTACACACTGATATCAACAACCGCAAGACGCAGTCTTCGTATTTCTGACGAATAGCGAACAATCAGACAAAAAATCAATTCATCTTGCCAAGGGGTTTTTGAATGATATGAACACTTTCGAATTTACATTTTTGGCTCCACCGATCTATTATTTGAACTTTTGAAGAAAAAATAACTAAACATAAACTACTGTGTAACTCAAATTAAAAAAAAACCCGTGAAATTTTGAGCCATAAAAGGAACGTTGAGGTATTTGAAACACAGTTTGGAAAAGCTAGCAAAATCTCTGAAATAAGCACGGGAATATGCTGCTCTTACACAGGAAACAATTTTTTAAAACTATAAACAATTGTATTTTGAAATTTTGGACCACATTCTTACGGAAATGGATCTTCATTCTTATGGAAATGGATCTTCATTCTTATGTAAGAAACTTCAATTTGTTTGACTTGCTGACACAACCAAATTCGAATAATTTAATGCATGCTTTCCCTCTCGCGCTCTTGAAAATCTACATTTTTACGGAAACATATTTACTAAACACCAGCGCCTTAAAAATGAACTGAGTCTTGTATATGCTGATGAAAAATTAAGGAATATATTTACTCAAGAACTTCTTCGATGTTTCACGGAGACAAAGACATTTTTACAGAAGATTATAAATTGGTTCTCCTAATTTTAACAATTCCATCTACAAGTGTGCCAGTGGAAAGAAGTTTTCTTAAAAGAATACAAACTCGCTCAAGAAGCACTAGTTCCCAAGATAGACTTGCTTCTTTGGCAAATATTTCTATTCAGGAAGACATTTTATTGATGCTCACGAAGAAACAACCATCTTATGACGACATAATCGAAAAATTTGCAGCTTTGAAAGGAAGAAAAATTAATTTCATATACAAAAAATAGGTAAGTCCTCATTAAGTGATTTTCATTGTAGACAGTAGATATCCTTTCATACTGCTCTTGTTCACCTATTTTTCCAACCACGAGTCGCCACTGGAGGGGTATGACCACCATAAGTCAAACTATTATAGATACCAAGACGATGAGTTGATCAGATTTTCGTAGGAATCAGAGTCCGGTCCCAAAACAGTTTTTGATTATTTATAATCCAAAAATTCTTGTGCTTTTATTATATATAATCGAAAACTCAATCATAACTGACAGTCCCAAAACAGAGTTTTCGATTATTAATAATTCAAAATGTACAACTTTTAGCATGAAACAACAAGAATTTTATTAAAAAGCAACGGACTGACTAGATATTGGTTTGGAAGTAGATAGATAGAAAAGTAGGCGTTATATTCCTTTAGAATGTTGTCTTGCACTTTCCATTTGCTCAGTTGTGCACTGGCTCACTACACCGCAGCAGAGGAACTAGGAATTTTCCAACAAAGGTAAAACATAAATTTTCAAATAAAGTGAAACCCCGATTTTACGCTTTTCAGAGGACAAGCGTAAAAAGTCGTAAGATGCGTGAAAACATAAAACTGAGGTCGAGGTAAAATAAATTTTACAGGCATACATAATATATACAAAAAGAGAAATCGACGCACACTAATGGTATAGTACTGTACTGATATATATTATGTATTGTAGGTACATGTAAGAACCAAAATATTCAGTACAACTACGTACATACATTATGGGGTGTTGATTTAGAAAAATTCGGTAAATTCCTTTTGTTTTCCATTTTCAGTGTTCAGCTCAGAAAAATTCAAAGGCTTGACTAGATTTTTTCTTGAGTCGTGGTCAAGTAAAAAGTATTTCACAAGTTTTGACCCATTCAATGCCACTTTGAAAGACGCATAGTTTCCGAAATTTCGGCTACATTATCGTCGTCATTATCTTCTTCCGACGAACGATCCATTACATCGGAGATTGTTTGAATCTCTGAAGTCAGCACATTGTCATCACGCAGCATATACTATAAAATGATTGCAAGTTCATTGATATAAAGACACGAACGGCATTATCTGGCTGAATCTGAGCGTTAAGTCCATTTGAATGATCCCCTGCTTCCATGGGAACTTCATGCGAAGTTGGAAATTTGATCTCCCCCAAAAAATGAGAAATGCAAGGGCTTGTCACGCTATTCCATGAAGAAGGCATTAAATATATCCCCTCCAATACGTTGATTTTCTTCTTCCACCCATTTTTAAGGTTTCTAGAATTAAGTTCAGGTAGGAGTTTTTTTTTTGCTTGTACAGTTTGGAGGGGGAAATGTATACGCACAATAAGAAGTTTCAAATAAATATGGGCTGAACACTGATTAATAAATATGATAACGATTCGCTTTTGCAATCTCATTTTCTTATCTAGATTCTTCAAAAGAATTTAAAATGTGGTTTGCCACAGCCAGTCCCTTTCGTTTGCTTCATAACTCGTAGGGAAACTCTTCACATTTTTTAAACAACGTCGTTTCTTACAATTGCCGATCAGCAGAGGTGTTAAATTTTTACTCTTGTTAACATCACAGCAAAATAAGACAGACAATCGCATTTTTGACATTTTTCCACCGTGGCATGATTGTCCCTTCAAAACGTATGTTTTATGAGGCAGAAGATAAAAAAAGGACAGCCTCATCTGCGTTGAAAATGTCCTTCGGAGCACAATTTGCGACTAAAGAAGGTTGGGTCTTCGTGTTCTATTCATCAATTGTATTCAGATCAACACTTGCAGATTCACCACAAAATGATCGGTACGTAAGATTGAGGCATTTTGTTAGTGGATCCATTAATCCATTTAAAGCTGTAAAGTCGTTTAACCCAAGAGGAGCAGCAATTCCTTCTAAGGCCTTTTTCCTTCAGTACTGATACATTTAGGGGTGTTTGCGGCTCGAGATTGCGTGAACCACGTCATTTAAATTGGTTCCAGTTCACCGTAAGCCGAACTTTTCAAAGTTCTCTTATTTGTCCAATGCAGCTTACCTTTCCGAAGTACTTTTGATTGACTCTCTGTTTTAAAATTGTTGCCAGTGTTGAAACTGGTAATCCAAGATGCTTAGAAATTCAAATTTAATTATATTAAATTCACTATCTTTTTGTTTAATGGAGGCTTTTTCAGCTAAGGAAAAACATGCAAGATGACTGAATGGCTCTCAGAAACTCACACTGTTCTTGCCAAGCTGACACGCAGGCCCGTTGAACACGGAGATTTACAGCACTGCACATGGCTTTATAGAAAAGTTGCTAAGGCAAACCTCGTACAGTAGGAGGAATGCGGCACTACCCTAAGAAGTCGTCATGTGCTTTTTGACAAATTCTGGGTAGGAACAACCGGTTTAAGGAAACCTGGGCGCCAGATTCTGCTGAAGAATGCGGAAAGATGGGGAAGAACCGATTTAAAGCAATCTTACATGCACGGAAACCAAGAAAGATACGAAATCAGAAGAACATCAGATTTGGCACCAAAAATTTTAAACGACGTTCGATGCGGTAAATCGTGTGATTGGAAAACCTATAACAGGAAGGAAATGTAGGAGATTTGTCAGGACTTCAGAAAAATGTCGCTCGGAACGAAGAAGCGTAAAATGCGTGAACGCGCGCGATCCTAAAATCTGGGTTTCACTAATTCTTCTTACCAGAGCATTGTAAGATATTATGGAAAATCTTTAGTTGTGGAAAGGCACAATCGTGTTTCTTCTGCTGAGTTTTCTGAGCATTCTTCTTGATATAATGAAGTGAACTCCTCAAAAAACGAAATAAATGATGTCACGTTATTAATTACACCACGTAAGGTAAGGTTAACTTGTGTGACATAGTTCCCTCAAACTTCTTATAAATTTAAAGTACGTGTGTTGTTGTTTTACACAAAAAAGTTTAGTGTGTTTACCTCTACTGGTTTCGCAAATAAAATTTTGGGGTTTTCGGTCTTTCCGTTGTGAACAGTTTGGAAAGGTCACAGACACTGTGCTAATTCTACTTGGTTCAGTAGTGTCATCATCTCATATCTAAAGGTTTAATATTTGGTACATTCTAGGAAATTGGAGAATAGGTAAGGTCAAACTGCAGTGCAAAAGAAGAAATTTGAACTTCACATTCTCCTGACAGTGCTATCTATGGTTCTCACAGCGAGAATTTTCTATCGCGCTCTCCATTAGTTAATCAAAAATTCTATTGCGTTCTTGAAATAAATCACAATAACTATTGTTTTTCAAACTTAAATCTATTTAAGGGAATATTCCTGAAAACTCTAATATGTTTTTTGTAAAACTCTAATATGTTTTTTGTAAAACTCTAATATGTTTTTTTTTGTCTCAGAAAATATATTTAGAGATTGCAGGAATACCCATTGAAATAACTCATTTAATTAAACAAGATTCTAGTCACCTGTCATATTTAACCTCATAATTACGGAGCACTCTTAAACCTACTGAATCAAGATGCATCTTCTTTTTTTTTAGGTTTATTCAGAAGACGGTGATCATTGAATTCCTGAAGTCCCTATTGCTTTCTTTGCTATTTTAAGCATCACGTCCATGGATTTTCATCTTTCGATAGACGTCCTAGGTAAGGAAATCATTACCGAAAATAAGACATCGCACGCATAACAAATCATATAAAGTTTAAGTTAGTGTTGAAGATTTGAAACCTATTTGAAGTAATTTTAATTTCGACGATTTTTCTTTTTGAGGTATCTTACATTAAATATATCAATTTTATCCTGAATTTACCGAAAAATCTTGCCATACTCTAAAATGTTAAAAATTATCTGCACTCGTTTTCGCAATCGAAGTTCTCCTTAACCAGTGATAACAACAGATTTTAAGTGGTCGCTTGAAGTTCCAAAATTTCGCAATTTCATAAAATATCATGTAAACGTTTTCTGAAAATTTACCGTTCGTCTAATTTTTTTAACTAATGAATGTTTTTCGTTTGAACACTTCTTACGTAACTTGATATATGGGCACATGTAGAAAATAATTTCTAATTTTGGTCGTAGCATTCGTGTTATTAATTGTTTCAGAGAAGAGTGAGATTATGTTATTTTTACGTATCATGATAGTTCTAACGTTTTGAGTGTGCTATATTTTAACAATATGTTAATTTCATTGCTAAAAGTTTAAAAATTTTAAACTTGTAGTAAACAAATTACGTAATGTCAGTAATTTCATAAAATTTTAATAAATTTCTTCGCTAAAGATTTAAGTTTGTTTTTACTAAGTGTTACATGCATCACATACGGTACCAGCCCGAAGTTCTTGATAAAACTTAGTTATTATTTGAAGAACACTAATAATCACAGGAGCTCCACTCGTTGAAGAGTCGTCTTTTTTTGTGTGCAGGGATTTTCAAAATATCACTAAAACTACGCCAAGTATACGAAGATATCTCACAACAGAATAGAAGATGCAGATACCTTTCACTGATTTATTTACGGCACAGCGTCAGAGCTCATTCAGAAAGCAAGCTGTTTTACTTCACATTTAATTGAATGCGCTAAATCAGTAAAGTGTTACTAGTAAAGTCCCATTACAAAACCACAAGATATCAATGAATGGAATAAGGAATTACACTATTGTACAATACAAATTTGGAAGTTCTGAATTCGTTTAGTTATGTAAATATGACATGAATGGTAAGTTAAATAATATCCTAAAACTTGGAAATGTGCATAAAAGATCAATTGCTATTTCCAAATATCGGGAAACAAACCTGGCACTCATATGACAATCTCTGTTCATAAGTGCAGCATTTAATGATAACTCGCATGCTTCATTTACAAAAACGGGATACTAATATATTTTGAAGCGACCGAATGATGTTGTGTCTGTTTGCAATGTTTCAGTCATATATTTGTAAAACATGCTGTTGACTTCAAAAGTAGTGCTGAATTGGGAATATTCGGTCATTCTCGCACACCTGAGAAGCAAAAAGTTGTCTCTCTTTTAATACCTTTGTGAAATTTGTCAGTTGTGACCCGCAGCGAATTTCACGTTGCGGTACTTACATTTCCGTCGCAAAATAATTTTTTATGGAACAGGTAACAACTTTGTTTACATTTCTTTAATTTTGTACAAAATGATTAATCACATCGAACAGTCTATCTTCAAACAAACATTAGGAAGTTGCGATATTTCATTTTATTCTCAAACACTGATTATCAAAGAAATCCGATTCACTCCCCTGTGTGAAAGGGTTTAATAGAAATGTCATTTGAAAAGGATTATAAGCTAGAAAGAAATTTCTTTTGCTAAATAAAGATAATCACTTCAATAATCAAGTAAAATAAATTTAGAAATCCTTCAGTCCTAGGAGGGCAAAAAGGATATTTTAGTTTTTCGCATTGTTTAAAAAGAGTAAGAGCTTTTCAGTACAATATAAAAATCAATTATAATTGAATGGCAAATTCCATGGTTGCTTTTATTTGTATCATGTGATATATTCCATTTTGCATAAGAATGTCTCGAATTTTTTTCCTGAAAAATACGGAAAACATCTTTCTGTATAAAGTATTCAAAGCTTTTCATGTGTGTCACATGATTTAATAGTGGAGTAACATTATGTGAAGCATATACCTTTTTTATTTGTCAGATTTGTGTTGCGTCCAATAATTAATTGGAAAATAGTATTATAAAGATTGAAACTTTTTGGTGACAAAACAGGACAAGTAAACGATAAAAGGCTTTTGTTACGTGAGCGTTTGCTCACCCGCGTTTGTTCAAACCCCGTAAAATCTGCGTAATTCAAGGTTAACGACAATCGTAAGCACCAAAATTGAATCTCTCTGTATGTCTTTATTAGTGAAATATCTAAACGCAATCGCAAACTACATAATCTATTGAAACTGCACATTGTAAAACAAATAATGTGGATAAAATTTCAAAAACACACTGTTGAGTTCATCGCGCTAGTTTACTATAGAGATAAAAGTTAACGCCGTCTTTACACGATTATACTTTTTTACTATATTGAATTAAAACCCTGCTGCTTAAAAACTTCATTTACACGGTAAATATTAGCGTGATTAGCAGAAGATGTTTTCGCGTTTCATAAGCACAGAACATTTTTCATTACCCGTATTTAACTTTCATGTATTCATTTGTTGATTCTGCAGTTAGAATTTTTTCTGCTAGAGAAGATGGAGCTATAATCACTCGACGAGAGCTCAATTCAACTTCCTTATCCTTCACCATCAATTAATACAAAATAGACTGGATGGTTACTGAATTATTTCCACCTACCTAATACTTCAGAAGTCCTGCTTTCCACCCACGTACAACAACTATTCGACGTGGCATCGATTTATTAAGACACCTAAAGTACTTCGGAGGTATGGATGACAAAGCTTGTGGAAGTTATTATGTATGTGCCTTCGCCGCAGCAGCACCGATTTTACACGTGCCGCCAACACGGCACTTACCCGGCGAGTCATGTACTAGTAACGTCCAAGAGTTCAAGCATCTAATAGTGAAGTTGCAGATTCTTTAACTCTTATCGCCAACACTGCAAGTACCCGGCAAGTCATGTACTAGTAACGTCCAAGCGTTAAAGCATCTACTAGTGAAGTTGCAGATTCTTTAACTCTTATCGCCAACACTGCACTTACCCGGCTAGTCACGTACTAGTAACGTCCAAGAGTTAAAGCATCTACTAGTGAAGTTGCAGATTCTTTAACTCTTATCGCCAACACTGCAATTACCCGGCGAGTCATGTACTAGTAACGTCCAAGAGTTAAAGCATCTACTAGTGGAGTTGCAGATTCTTTAACTCTTATCGCCAACACTGCAATTACCCGGCGATTCATGTACTAGTAACGTCTAAGAATTAAAGCATCTACTAGTGAAGTTGCAGATTCCTTAACTCTTATCGTCAACACTGCAATTACCCGGCGAGTCATGTACTAGTAACGTCCAAGAGTTAAAGCATCTACTAGTGAAGTTGCAGATTATTTAACTCTCATCGCCAACACTGCACTTACCCAACGAGTCATGTACTGGTAACGTCCAAGAGTTAAAGCATCTACTAGTGAAGTTGCAGTTTCTTTTAACTCTTATAGCCAACAATGCAATTACCCGGCGAGTCATGTACTAGTAACGTCCAAGAGTTAAAGCTACTACTAGTGAAGTTGCAGATCCTTTAACTCTTCTCGCCCACACAGCAATTACCCGGCGAGTCATGCACTAGTAACGTCCAAGAGTTAAAGCATCTACTAGTAAAGTTGCAGATTCTTTAACTCTTATCGCCAAAACTGCACTTATTCGGCGAGTCATGTACTAGTAACGTCCAAGAGGTAAAGCATCAACTAGTAAAGTTGCAGATTCTTTAACTCTTATCGCCAACCTTGCAAATACCCAGGGAATCATGTCCTAGTAACGTCTAAGAGTTAAAGCATCTACTAGAGAAGTTGCAGATTCTTTAACTCTTATCGCCAAGACTGCAATTTCCGGGCGAGTCATGTACTATTAACGTCCAAGAGTTAAAGCATCTACTAGTGAAGTTGCAGATTCTTTAACTCTTAGCGCCAACACTGCACTTACCCGGCTAGTCATGTACTAGTAACGTCCAACAGTTAAAGCATCTACTAGTGAAGTTGCAGATTCTTTAACTCTTTTCGCCAACACTGAAAATACCCGGCGAGACTTGTACTAGTAACTTCCAAGAGTTAAAGCATCTACTAGTGAAGTTGCAGATCCTTTAACTCTTATCGCCAACACTGCACTTACCCGGCGAGTCATGTACTAGTAACGTCCAAGAGTTAAAGCATCTACTAGTGAAGTTGCAGATTCTTTAACTCTTTTCGCCAACACTGCAATTACCCGTCGTGTCAGGTACTAGTAACGTCCAAGAGTTAAAGCATCTACTAGTGAAGTTGCAGATTCTTTAACTCTTCTCGCCCACACTGCAATTACCCGGCGAGTCATGCACTAGTAACGTCCAACAGTTAAAGCATCTACTAGTGAAGTTGCAGATTCTTTAACTCTTTTCGCCAACACTGCAATTACCCGTCGTGTCAGGTACTAGTAACATCCAAGAGTTAAAGCATCTACTAGTGAAGTTGCAGATTCTTTAACTCTTCTCGCCCACTCTGCAATTTCCCGGCGAGTCATGCACTAGTAACGTCTAAGAGTTAAAGCATCTACTAGAGAAGTTGCAGATTCTTTAACTCTTATCGCCAAGATTGCAATTACCGGGCGAGTCATGTACTAGTAACGTCCAAGAGTTAAAGCATCTACTAGTGAAGTTGCAGATTCTTTAACTCTTAGCGCCAACACTGCACTTACCCGGCGAGTCTTGTACTAGTAACGTCCAAGAGTAAAAGCATCTACCAGTGAAGTTGCAGATTCTTTAACTGTTATCACCAACACTGCAATTACCCGGCGAGTCATGTACTAGTAACGCCCAAGAGTTAAAGCATCTACTAGTGAAGTTGCAGATCCTTTAACTCTTATCGCCAACACTGCACTTACCCGGCGAGCCATGTACTAGTAACGTCCAAGAGTTAAAGCATCTACTAGTGGAGTTGCAGATTCTTTAACTCTTATCGCCAACACTGCAATTACCAGGCGAGTCATGTACTAGTAACGCCCAAGTGTTAAAGCATCTACTAGTGAAGTTGCAGATCCTTTAACTCTTATCGCCAACACTGCACTTACCCGGCGAGTCATGTACTAGTAACGTCCAAGAGTTAAAGCATCTACTAGTGAAGTTGCAGATTCTTTAACTCTTTTCGTCAACACTGCAATTTTTTTTTTTGATTGGAGGTTTAACGACCACCGTGAGCAACTCAATGGGCTATAAGCAGTCGCCCGTCCCTAATTTAGGGTCACTGGTTCCAGGGAAGGGAGAGAGCCAGTGCCGTAAGACAAACACAACATCCATGCCTCACCGGGATTCGAACCCGGACCCTGTTCGGACAAATGATCAGAGGCCATCGCTTAGACCACTGCGCCACCGGGGCGGCGCACTGCACTTACCCGGCGAGTCATGTACTAGTAACGTCCAAGAGGTAAAGCATCTACTAGTGAAGTTGCAGATTCTTTAACTCTTATCGCCAACACTGCAATTACCCGGCGAGTCATGTACTAGTAACGTCCAAGAGTTAAAGCATCTACTAGTGGATTTGCAGATCCTTTAACTCTTATCGCGAACACTGCATTTACCCGGCGAGTCCTGTGCTAGTAACGTCAGAAGTTAAGCATCTACTTGTGAAGTTGCAGATTATTTAACTCTTATCGGACAGCAATTAACGTCCAAACTACCAGTAGCATCACTTTAAGTGCATCTACATGAAGTTGCATTCGCTGCATCTACTACAACTCTTATCAACACTGCAATTACCCGGCGAGTCATGTACTAGTAACGTCAAAGTTAAAGCATCTACTTGTGAAGTTGCAGTTTCTTTTGCTCTTATTGCCAACACTGCAATTACCCGGCGAGTCATGTACTAGTAACGTCCAAGAGTTAAAGCATCTACTTGTGAAGTTGCAGATTTCTTTCAACTCTTATCGCCAACACTGCAATTACCCGGCGAGTCATGTACTAGTAACGTCCAAGAGTTAAAGCATCTACTTGTGAAGTTGCAGATTCTTTAACTCTTATCGCCTACTGCAATTACCCGGCGAGTCATGTACTAGTAACATCCAATGGTTAAAGCATCTACTAGTGAAGTTGCAGACTCTTTAACTCTTATCGCCAAGACTGCAATTACCCAGCGAGTCATGTACTAGTAACGTCCAAGAGTTAAAGCATCTATTAGTGAAGTTGCAGATTATTTAACTCTTATCGGCAACACTGCAATTACCCGGCGAGTCATGTACTAGTAACGTCCAAGAGTTAAAGCATCTACTTGTGAAGTTGCAGTTTCTTTCAACTCTTATCGCCAACACTGCAATTATCCGGCGAGTCATGTACTAGTAACGTCCAAGAGTTAAAGCATCTACTTGTGAAGTTGCAGATTCTTTAACTCTTCTCGCCCACACTGCAATTACCCGGCGAGTCATGTACTAGTAACATCCAATGGTTAAAGCATCTACTAGTGAAGTTTCAGACTCTTTAACTCTTATCGCCAAGACTGCAATTACCCAGCGAGTCATGTACTAGTAACGTCCAAGAGTTAAAGCATCTACTAGTGAAGTTGCAGATTCTTTAACTCTTATCGCCAACACTGCACTTACCCGGCGAGTCATGTACTAGTAACGTCCAAGAGTTAAAGCATGTACTGGTGAATTTGCAGATTCTTTAAATCTTATCGCCAACACTGCAATTACCCGGCGAGTCATGTACTACTAACGTCCAAGAGTTAAAGCATCTACTAGTGAAGTTGCAGATTCTTTAACTCTTTTCGCCAACACTGCAATTACCCGTCGTGTCATGTACTAGTAACGTCCGAGAGTTTAAGCATCTACTAGTGAAGTTGCAGATTCTTTAACTCTTATCGTCAACACTGCACTTACCCGGCGAGTCATGTACTAGTAATGTCCAAGAGTTAAAGCATCTACTAGTGAAGTTGCAGATTCTTTAACTCTTATCGCCCACTCTGCAATTTCCCGGCGAGTCATGCACTAGTAACGTCTAAGAGTTAAAGCATCTACTAGAGAAGTTGCAGATTCTTTAACTCTTATCGCCAAGATTGCAATTACCGGGCGAGTCATGTACTAGTAACGTCCAAGAGTTAAAGCATCTACTAGTGAAGTTGCAGATTCTTTAACTCTTAGCGCCAACACTGCACTTACCCGGCGAGTCTTGTACTAGTAACGTCCAAGAGTTAAAGCATCTACCAGTGAAGTTGCAGATTCTTTAACTGTTATCACCAACACTGCAATTACCCGGCGAGTCATGTACTAGTAACGCCCAAGAGTTAAAGCATCTACTAGTGAAGTTGCAGATAATTTAGCTCTTATCGCCAACACTGCACTTACCCGGCGAGCCATGTACTAGTAACGTCCAAGAGTTAAAGCATCTACTAGTGGAGTTGCAGATTCTTTAACTCTTTTCGCCAACACTGCAATTACCCTTCGTGTCATGTACTAGTAACGTCCGAGAGTTTAAGCATCTACTAGTGAAGTTTCAGATTCTTTAACTCTTATCGCCAACACTGCACTTACCCGGCGAGTCATGTACTAGTAACATCCAATGGTTAAAGCATCTACTAGTGAAGTTTCAGACTCTTTAACTCTTATCGCCAAGACTGCAATTACCCAGCGAGTCATGTACTAGTAACGTCCAAGAGTTAAAGCATCTACTAGTGAAGTTGCAGATTCTTTAACTCTTATCGCCAACACTGCACTTACCCGGCGAGTCATGTACTAGTAACGTCCAAGAGTTAAAGCATGTACCGGTGAATTTGCAGATTCTTTAAATCTTATCGCCAACACTGCAATTACCCGGCGAGTCATGTACTACTAACGTCCAAGAGTTAAAGCATCTATTAGTGAAGTTGCAGATTCTTTAACTCTTTTCGCCAACACTGCAATTACCCGTCGTGTCATGTACTAGTAACGTCCGAGAGTTTAAGCATCTACTAGTGAAGTTGCAGATTCTTTAACTCTTATCGTCAACACTGCACTTACCCGGCGAGTCATGTACTAGTAATGTCCAAGAGTTAAAGCATCTACTAGTGAAGTTGCAGATTCTTTAACTCTTTTCGCCAACACTGCAATTACCCGTCGTGTCAGGTACTAGTAACATCCAAGAGTTAAAGCATCTACTAGTGAAGTTGCAGATTCTTTAACTCTTCTCGCCCACTCTGCAATTTCCCGGCGAGTCATGCACTAGTAACGTCTAAGAGTTAAAGCATCTACTAGAGAAGTTGCAGATTCTTTAACTCTTATCGCCAAGATTGCAATTACCGGGCGAGTCATGTACTAGTAACGTCCAAGAGTTAAAGCATCTACTAGTGAAGTTGCAGATTCTTTAACTCTTAGCGCCAACACTGCACTTACCCGGCGAGTCTTGTACTAGTAACGTCCAAGAGTTAAAGCATCTACCAGTGAAGTTGCAGATTCTTTAACTGTTATCACCAACACTGCAATTACCCGGCGAGTCATGTACTAGTAACGCCCAAGAGTTAAAGCATCTACTAGTGAAGTTGCAGATAATTTAACTCTTATCGCCAACACTGCACTTACCCGGCGAGCCATGTACTAGTAACGTCCAAGAGTTAAAGCATCTACTAGTGGAGTTGCAGATTCTTTAACTCTTTTCGCCAACACTGCAATTACTCTTCGTGTCATGTACTAGTAACGTCCGAGAGTTTAAGCATCTACTAGTGAAGTTTCAGATTCTTTAACTCTTATCGCCAACACTGCACTTACCCGGCGAGTCATGTACTAGTAACGTCCAAGAGTTAAAGCATCTACTTGTGAAGTTGCAGATTCTTTAACTCTTATCGCCAGCACTGCACTTTTTTTTTTTTTGATTGGAGGTTTCACGACCACCGTGAGCAACTCAATGGGCTATAAGCAGTCGCCCGTCCCTAATTTAGGGTCACTGGTTCCAGGGAAGGGAGAGAGCCAGTGCCGTAAGACAAACACAACATCCATGCCTCACCGGGATTCGAACCCGGACCCTGTTCGGACGAATGATCAGAGGCCATCGCTTAGACCACTGCGCCACCGGGGCGGCGCACTGCACTTACCCGGCGAGTCATGTACTAGTAACGTCCAAGAGGTAAAGCATCTACTAGTGAAGTTGCAGATTCTTTAACTCTTATCGCCAACACTGCAATTACCCGGCGAGTCATGTACTAGTAACGTCCAAGAGTTAAAGCATCTACTTGTGAAGTTGCAGTTTCTTTCAACTCTTATTGCCAACACTGCAATTATCCGGCGAGTCATGTACTAGTAACGTCCAAGAGTTAAAGCATCTACTTGTGAAGTTGCAGTTTCTTTCAACTCTTATCGTCAACACTGCAATTATCCGGCGAGTCATGTACTAGTAACGTCCAAGAGTTAAAGCATCTACTTGTGAAGTTGCAGATTCTTTAACTCTTCTCGCCCACACTGCAATTACCCGGCGAGTCATGTACTAGTAACATCCAATGGTTAAAGCATCTACTAGTGAAGTTTCAGACTCTTTAACTCTTATCGCCAAGACTGCAATTACCCAGCGAGTCATGTACTAGTAACGTCCAAGAGTTAAAGCATCTATTAGTGAAGTTGCAGATTATTTAACTCTTATCGGCAACACTGCAATTACCCGGCGAGTCATGTACTAGTAACGTCCAAGAGTTAAAGCATCTACTTGTGAAGTTGCAGTTTCTTTCAACTCTTATCGCCAACACTGCAATTATCCGGCGAGTCATGTACTAGTAACGTCCAAGAGTTAAAGCATCTACTTGTGAAGTTGCAGATTCTTTAACTCTTCTCGCCCACACTGCAATTACCCGGCGAGTCATGTACTAGTAACATCCAATGGTTAAAGCATCTACTAGTGAAGTTTCAGACTCTTTAACTCTTATCGCCAAGACTGCAATTACCCAGCGAGTCATGTACTAGTAACGTCCAAGAGTTAAAGCATCTACTAGTGAAGTTGCAGATTCTTTAACTCTTATCGCCAACACTGCACTTACCCGGCGAGTCATGTACTAGTAACGTCCAAGAGTTAAAGCATGTACCGGTGAATTTGCAGATTCTTTAAATCTTATCGCCAACACTGCAATTACCCGGCGAGTCATGTACTACTAACGTCCAAGAGTTAAAGCATCTACTAGTGAAGTTGCAGATTCTTTAACTCTTTTCGCCAACACTGCAATTACCCGTCGTGTCATGTACTAGTAACGTCCGAGAGTTTAAGCATCTACTAGTGAAGTTGCAGATTCTTTAACTCTTATCGTCAACACTGCACTTACCCGGCGAGTCATGTACTAGTAATGTCCAAGAGTTAAAGCATCTACTAGTGAAGTTGCAGATTCTTTAACTCTTATCGCCCACTCTGCAATTTCCCGGCGAGTCATGCCACTAGTAACGTCTAAGAGTTAAAGCATCTACTAGAGAAGTTGCAGATTCTTTAACTCTTATCGCCAAGATTGCAATTACCGGGCGAGTCATGTACTAGTAACGTCCAAGAGTTAAAGCATCTACTAGTGAAGTTGCAGATTCTTTAACTCTTAGCGCCAACACTGCACTTACCCGGCGAGTCTTGTACTAGTAACGTCCAAGAGTTAAAGCATCTACCAGTGAAGTTGCAGATTCTTTAACTGTTATCACCAACACTGCAATTACCCGGCGAGTCATGTACTAGTAACGCCCAAGAGTTAAAGCATCTACTAGTGAAGTTGCAGATAATTTAGCTCTTATCGCCAACACTGCACTTACCCGGCGAGCCATGTACTAGTAACGTCCAAGAGTTAAAGCATCTACTAGTGGAAGTTGCAGATTCTTTAACTCTTTTCGCCAACACTGCAATTACCCTTCGTGTCATGTACTAGTAACGTCCGAGAGTTTAAGCATCTACTAGTGAAGTTTCAGATTCTTTAACTCTTATCGCCAACACTGCACTTACCCGGCGAGTCATGTACTAGTAACGTCCAAGAGTTAAAGCATCTACTTGTGAAGTTGCAGATTCTTTAACTCTTATCGCCAACACTGCACTTTTTTTTTTTTTTGATTGGAGGTTTAACGACCACCGTGAGCAACTCAATGGGCTATAAGCAGTCGCCCGTCCCTAATTTAGGGTCACTGGTTCCAGGGAAGGGAGAGAGCCAGTGCCGTAAGACAAACACAACATCCATGCCTCACCGGGATTCGAACCCGGACCCTGTTCGGACGAATGATCAGAGGCCATCGCTTAGACCACTGCGCCACCGGGGCGGCGCACTGCACTTACCCGGCGAGTCATGTACTAGTAACGTCCAAGAGGTAAAGCATCTACTAGTGAAGTTGCAGATTCTTTAACTCTTATCGGCAACACTGCAATTACCCGGCGAGTCATGTACTAGTAACGTCCAAGAGTTAAAGCATCTACTTGTGAAGTTGCAGTTTCTTTCAACTCTTATTGCCAACACTGCAATTATCCGGCGAGTCATGTACTAGTAACGTCCAAGAGTTAAAGCATCTACTTGTGAAGTTGCAGTTTCTTTCAACTCTTATCGCCAACACTGCAATTATCCGGCGAGTCATGTACTAGTAACGTCCAAGAGTTAAAGCATCTACTTGTGAAGTTGCAGATTCTTTAACTCTTCTCGCCCACACTGCAATTACCCGGCGAGTCATGTACTAGTAACATCCAATGGTTAAAGCATCTACTAGTGAAGTTTCAGACTCTTTAACTCTTATCGCCAAGACTGCAATTACCCAGCGAGTCATGTACTAGTAACGTCCAAGAGTTAAAGCATATATTAGTGAAGTTGCAGATTATTTAACTCTTATCGGCAACACTGCAATTACCTGGCGAGTCATGTACTAGTAACGTCCAAGAGTTAAAGCATCTACTTGTGAAGTTGCAGTTTCTTTCAACTCTTATCGCCAACACTGCAATTATCCGGCGAGTCATGTACTAGTAACGTCCAAGAGTTAAAGCATCTACTAGTGAAGTTGCAGATTCTTTAACTCTTCTCGCCAACACTGCAATTACCCGGCGAGTCATGTACTAGTAACATCCAATGGTTAAAGCATCTACTAGTGAAGTTTCAGATTCTTTAACTCTTATCGCCAAGACTGCAATTACCCAGCGAGTCATGTACTAGTAACGTCCAAGAGTTAAAGCATCTACTAGTGAAGTTGCAGATTCTTTAACTCTTATCGCCAACACTGCACTTACCCGGCGAGTCATGTACTAGTAACGTCCAAGAGTTAAAGCATGTACCGGTGAATTTGCAGATTCTTTAAATCTTATCGCCAACACTGCAATTACCCGGCGAGTCATGTACTACTAACGTCCGAGAGTTTAAGCATCTACTAGTGAAGTTTCAGATTCTTTAACTCTTATCGTCAACACTGCACTTACCCGGCGAGTCATGTACTAGTAATGTCCAAGAGTTAAAGCATCTACTAGTGAAGTTGCAGATTCTTTAACTCTTACCGCCAGCACTGCACTTTTTTTTTTTTTGATTGGAATTTTAACGACCACCGTGAGCAACTCAATGGGCTATAAGCAGTCGCCCGTCCTTAATTTAGGGTCACTGGTTCCAGGGAAGGGAGAGAGCCAGTGCCGTAAGACAAACACAACATCCATGCCTCACCGGGATTCGAACCCGGACCATGTTTGGACGAACGATCAGAGGCCATCGCTTAGACCACTGCGCCACCGGGGTGGCGCACTGCACTTACCCGGCGAGTCATGTACTAGTAACGTCCAAGAGGTAAAGCATCTACTAGTGAAGTTGAAGATTCTTTAACTCTTATCGCCAACACTGCAATTACCCGGCGAGTCATGTACTAGTAACGTCCAAGAGTTAAAGCATCTATTAGTGAATTTGCAGATCCTTTAACTCTTATCGCCAACACTGCATTTACCCAGCGAGTCATGTACTAGTAACGTCTAAGAGTTAAAGCATCTACTAGTGAAGTTGCAGATTCTTTAACTCTTATCGACAACACTGCAATTACCCGGCGAGTCATGTACTAGTAACGTCCAAGAGTTAAAGCATCTACTAGGGAAGTTGCAGTTTCTTTCAACTCTTATCGCCAACACTGCAATTACCCGGCGAGTCATGTACTAGTAACGTCCAAAAGTTAAAGCATCTACTTGTGAAGTTGCAGATTCTTTAACTCTTCTCGCCCACACTGCAATTACCCGGCGAGTCGTGTACTAGTAGCGTCCAATGGTTAAAGCATCTACTAGTGAAGTTTCAGACTCTTTAACTCTTATCGCCAAGACTGCAATTACCCAGCGAGTCATGTACTAGTAACGTCCAAGAGTTAAAGCATCTACTAGTGAAGTTGCAGATTCTTTAACTCTTATCGCCAACACTGCACTTACCCGGCGAGTCATGTACTAGTAACGTCCAAGAGTTAAAGCATCTACTAGTGAATTTGCAGATTCTTTAAATCTTATCGCCAACACTGCAATTACCCGGCGGATCATGTACTAGTAACGTCCAAGGGTTAAAGCATCTACTAGTGAAGTTGCAGATTCTTTAACTCTTATCGACAACACTGCAATTACCCGGCGAGTCATGTACTAGTATTGTCCAAGAGTTAAAGCATCCACTAGTGAAATTGCAGATTCTTTAACTCTTGTCGCCAACACTGCACTTACCCGGCGAGTCATGTACTAATAACGTCCAAGAGTTAAAGCATCTACTAGTGAAGTTGCCGATTCTTTAACTCTTACCGCCAACGCTGCAATTACCAAGCGAGGCATGAATGCTACAAAGTTATCAAAGGTGTCTTTTGGCTATATCTGGTACTGAAACTTCACTACCAGGTGCATTAACTCATGGAAATTACTATGTATGTGCCTGCGTCGCAGCTGCTCTGATTTCCTATTCCCACACAAAACAGAGGTGATTCATTGGAATGATGCTTGGAGAATTTGAAGGACAGGACAATTGCTGAAAATCTTTCTCAAATTCCGCTGAACATTCTCGGACAATCCGAGCACTGTGGCGAGGCGCAATCCCGAGCTAAAGAATAGGTGTTTCTAGAGGACACTATTACCTTTCCTGTGAAAGGATGTACCTGGCCTGTATTGATATTTAGGTAGGTGGAAAACGTCAGAATTACCAGCACATGAATGACTGGACCAGGGTTTTCAGTAGAACATTGCCCAAAGCGCTTGACTTAATCCACTGACTTGGTTTCGTACCACGGTGCATTCTGGTACTTAGACTCTCCCAGGTAAACGAAGCTCACGAACCCTGACATTGCAATCCTTTTTTTTTATTGGTGAAACAAAGTTAGAATATTCACTGGGTCAGTCATTTTGCTACGCAGCCCCATTTTTAGCAGGGTTCGATATGCGGTGTGTTGTGACACATTACTATTGTTAACTATATTTAGATTATCGGCAAGTTCCGTCAGAGTCTCTCTTCTGTACGATGGATCCGTACGAGATAGACATCGCTAAACTTTAGTATCGATGAACTGCGGTCGTCACACACCTAGCCGCTGAACGTATATATAAAAAAAAATTCATGGAGAATAAATAAAGACAAGTTTAAATACGTTCTAAATTTATACGCCCACACACACACACACAATTTTTGAAATTAATATTTAGAAAATGATAAATCAATTTTTTCTATTTATTCAGAAGTTCAGTATAAAACCTTACTTAACAAGTTAGGGACAAGATGAACTACCTTTGAAACAAAATAGAAAACTTGCATTCCGATATGAGTTTCGATTGAGGAAAATGCAGTGTCATACTGTAAAAATCCAATTTTGAGTTTAGAAATATGTAACCTTACATTAGAAAATTGACTTTGTTTTGACACATGTGTAGAATTGTACATCATTTATAAGTCACCGACTGAGAACTTGAAAAATTAAGTACAATAAGTAAACATTTGAAATTAAAATTTAATTTTAGAGAGTTCTCTGATCTAATTTATTGAAGCACGTGCTTTTCTAATCGAAGAGTGCGGACTGAGTGATACAGGTACATCATTTGTTTCTCGGTAAAGAGTTTGTAATTACCTAATGATTTACAGTGATGCAAAATGGATTCCCGGACGAAAGTTATGAATCGTGGTTTGTCACGTAGAATTGAGAGATCTTATATTCAAAGCAGAATTTCTTTTATCGACCTAAAACACCGCATCAGTAGGAAGGTGTAATTGAGTTTGACTTGTTAAAAGGCCTTTCATCTTTCATATTATAAGTTGGTGTGATATTTTTCGGGTATGTTTAAGAGTTCGTCCCTTATTTCTGGCTTCCTTCAATTGCCGATAGATGTCGCTCTGCCTGATCTTATTAACATAGTAGCTTTGAATCCGTGGCATTGCTAAATAAAGAAGAGTGATGTACTTTTGAGAAGATACAGTTTTCAAATTGTTCTGCATGATTGCTTTACGAAGGAAACAACAGCATTCTTTAATATTATAAATAATTCGAGCTTACATATTATAATACTACTTATAACAAGGATATTATTGTCATACCTTTCCAAATTACTCATTATGAATGAATATATCAGTATAGCAGCAACTCTTTGTTTGTTAGCTATATAACTGAAATCTTTAGACACAATTACACTGTTTTTACGCCGCAGCATTGTTCTGATGAGTCACAGCTTATTATTTGGGAATCCGAGAAAAACGAAATTTTCATTTCTATTAGGGTAGGTATAAAAATCATTCGTCTCCATAAATATTTTAAGCGCTATCCAAAAAGTAACAAAAAGTTATTTTAAATTCCCATCAACAATGGCTTCAAACTGAAATAAAATGTAAATATCCTTTACATTTATACATTCCGAAAAAATGCGTTGCGTTTCTCACAAATGTTCTCCTTAACAAATTTCTGAACTACTGGCTTACATATTAATTTACTTTGACTGGCAGCGGAGACGTATTTATAATTCATGGAGTCCTCCACCAGCTTCTCTTTTTTGTACGTATGCTGGATTACATGTTTCTTTTTTCAGCAATGTTTGACATACACTGCTGGCCACCCAAAATGCAACACCAAGAAGGACACGAGATAACAAAGCCAGATTTACTGGACACATAACAACAGATACAATGATGAAACGATTGAGCTTACAGGCCCGTGCGACTTGCGGAACACGCAGACATCAATAGTTTGTGTGGCCCCCATGGCTGGCAATAACAGCCGCTACACGCCGCGGCATTGAACGAAAGAGGCTTCGGATGTGGGCTTGGGGTATGTCGGTCCAAGCTGCTTCCACACGTTGCCACAGTTCATCAGGCGTACCCGCGGGTGGCGCTTGCCGGGCCACTCGGTTGCCGATCAGCGACCAGACGTGTGACTGTTCAGTATACCTGCGATGCGTACCAGAGGGGTGCGGGTGTTATATCCAATTGCGCCCCAAACTATAACGCCAGGTGACGGCCCGGTATGGCGATGCATAATGAATGCGTCATACAGTCTCTCACCGCGGTGCCGCCACACGCGGATCCGTTCATTGTGGTGTTTCAGGCAGAAGCGGGATTCGTCGGAGAAGACAATGCCGTACCTTTCCGTAGTCCAGGTGCGGCGTTCCACGGCCCACTGTCGCCGCACTCGCCGGTGGTGTAACGTCAATGGTAATCGGAGCAATGTACGCCGTGCGACAAGTCGCCGCTCCTGCAGACGATGTCAAACGATACGTGCTGACACAGGTTGTTGGCCAACACACCCTAATTCCTGCGCTAACGTTCGTGATGTGGCGGTTCGAGCCATCAATGCACGCGCGCAACATGCTGGTCATCTCGTTCGGTGGTGTGCCGCGGTTGCGACAATCGCTCACGTCGGTCCGTCCGTCCCTCCTGCAACCACCAAATCCATCCTCGCCTCACTGTGGCTGGATGTCGTTCCACACGGGCGCCGATGTCTCGGTACGATAAACCGCTGTCGCGATAAGCTACTATTCGTCCTCTGTCGAACTCCGAAACGTACTGAAATGACTGCCGTATTCTGCGACGAGGCATCAGGAAGCTTCCCACGCACAGGTCCGGCAGCACAACACACTTCCATTACTTACACCCCGCCTTCTGTGCACCCTTCTTATAGTGCTTCTCGGTGGCGTGCCGGGCCTATATAATTTGCATATGCCCTGCAATGCTAATCGCTTGCATGTCCTCTCGCGGGCGACGCATGTTGCGAATTCTAGGCCAGTCGGATGCCCTTCTTAGTGTTGCATTTTGGGTGGGCAGCAGTGTATATACTGTACAATATGTATTAATAATCGAGTAGGCTGATCACAAGATAAACGTGGAAAACGGCGTTCTTCTTTGCATTTAATTATAGCAATATTCTGTTTTGAGGATTTTTTTCTTCTGGCGTCAGCAAGACCTTTGATCGTCTCCAAGCATCATCGCTCATCATATCGAATTACAATAATCACAGGATAATTTTTCTTATATACAATATATAAGCTCAGGTCGGTGTGTCTGCTGAAGTTCTTTCGACCACAACGCTTGCACTACCCTAAGCCCGGTAATGGCTAGCAGATACTAAACACGATTTGGTTTCAGCCAACAAAACATATCAAAATACATTATGCAAAAAAAATAAAAATCTCCGTACAATAGAGTTTTTTATACAAAACTGCATTTATGGCAAAATCAATAAGGAGTTGTCCAACTTTTGGCCACAAGTACATTTTGCAGTCTCCGTGGCATGCTGTAATTTCTGGATTTTTTTAAAGGTTCAAATTGAAACTGTATTGTAAGCTGAAAAATTACCGAATAACAGTGAAAAGGACTTCTGCGTGTGGGCAAAATGCAGCATTCAAATCCTTTAGAGGAGTTACTATTCGATACACAGATTAAAAACATGATGTTGAAAGGTGTAATTGGGTTTTGCTTGTTAAAAGGCCTTTCATCTTTCATAATGTAACTTGTCATATTTTCCAGGTATGCTTATTATTTCGTCCTCTATTTCTGGCTTCCTTCAGTCGCCAATTGGAAACCGATAGAAGAACAGAACAAATAGCTAGTGATTTTGCATTTGTTATTTTCTTTGGAAAATTGGTATTGCGCGCAGTTCCTTTAAGCAGGTATTTGTCCCAGTCGAGGGAAGATGGTAAGTGAGTTAAATAGAAACCAGCAGCAGATCAGAAGAAATGGACTCTTGGGTACAATTTAATAAAACGTGCATTTTATCAATAATTCCGTGTTTCCTTAGTAGAAAATTTTTGGTGCCTAAAAGAAATTCTTTTTGTTACAAATTTCAAATTATTTTGGTTTGCAAAGTTATTGCCATTCAAATATTCAGGGCTGCTGACTTTGCTAATTGGTATTCGGTATGAGGCAACCGTTTTCATATTCGACGCAGCGGTACACAAGAACTACACTGAAACTTTTGTAATGGATAGATCATCCCTTAGAAGTTGGATGTCGCAAATTTTGTCCAGTTATTTCAGAATCCAAATTGTTGGCATAGATGGCCAGATATCTTCCTAAATGGATTTGTTCTTGGGTAGCAGAAATCTGCCATAGATTTCTAAAATTCAAGATGTGTTCAGAGCAGGCAGGGAACGCCCCAATGCGTAACGACATTGGAGGGAGCATGTGTGAAACAGACCTTTACATTATTGGAGGGTGGTCACGTGGGAAAACAGATTTCACCAATTGGCGTGATTCTCTGAAATAAGAATCCCTATTGTATTGAGCGAAGCAATAACTTGTGATAATGAAACAGCAGCAAGTTAAGGTGCTCGACAATAACCTGTAATGGATAGCTCATGGGATGTGAAATTAAGTTACAAAAAAGTTCGAACTGAGTTATACAAGAAGTTAATCTCTTTATTATACCTACCGAAATGTTGTACTGTATTCCACTTCCTTTTGTACGCGGCATTGTAATGTTTTTCGTCTCCGTATTTCATTTCCAGTTATAGTGAGTTTGACATGTGTTCGTTGCTGAGATTTTAGTTCCAGCAACATCGAAACGTGGAGCGTAATGTGTATCTTAATTTCACTTTACATGAGCGCCCTACGAAGGAGATAATCACGTTATTGTTGTGCACCTTGACTTGGGATTCCCTGGATCAAGGCACTGGAGTTTGCTATTCTAGAGCAGTGGTTCCCAACCTTTCTGTATTTGCGTACAGGCAAAACGTTGGGGAAACCGTCGCTGACCAGCGAAGCCGAAACCAAACCTTTAGGCTTTCTTCAAGAATTTAATCTCGTATATTCTATATTATAATGATTACTGTGTACAATCCATAATTTATATACCAGATCATTTACTTTGTCAATATTCTTTAATGACTAATAAGTGCAATCCATAATCAGTATATCACAATATCCTTCTTACGTTTCATATTTTTTGTGGGGACAGTACGGCGTCTGTTGATGTTGCTTCGCAGTAACATTCTCATTGCCATGGTTCCAGCGTCGTTTCTAAAAGACGCAGTGCAGCTTTAATGTTTATTATGTTGCTGCGCTTTGTTTTGATTGCTGAAACGGCTGAAAAATGTTTCTCTCAATAAGTACGTTGTATTAATGTCAACGATAATTTTAGAGCTTTGTCGCCAACACTTTGATATTCTTTCTCCATTTTACCCCAAAACTGAATCAGAGATTTAGATCTGAATATCTATACCAGACTAGCACCACAGGGAAGTTCAACAAATATTTCATTTTCTTGGTAAGTTAGCTTGCAGGAATTCATATCTTCTGTAAAGAGGTTAGCGATCCAAATTTTCTTTAATCTGTCGCGGCAGGTGTTCAAAATAATTTACATCTAGATTCACTCTTACTTTAAATCCGATTCAAATGAAAAACCAATAAAATCCCTCATTTCTCCGGGAAGAGCAGAAAAAACCTCTTTGACAGGTAGCGGCGGTTGTGAAAAACTGTTCTAGAGGATCACACCAATTAGTGTGAGCTCTTTCTTTACCCACGGGACCGGTTCCCTCTGATGATGCTTATATATAGGAGTGTGCCCATTCCTGCTATGAGACACTGATCAGAAATACTTGGAAGTTCGTCATTTCACAAGATCTGTTGATTTTGATTTCAAACCATTCTGTCCGCTCTCGTCGTTAACAGTGAAAGTAAATACAGAATTAAATATTAGCTAGTCACGTGCTTCCTCACATTTTCTTTATAAATATAATTTTTTAACTTTCATAACGGTAATTAATGAAATACTTGGGGCAATTCTAAAAATTGTTTCTGTAAAGCAAAGGGAAAAAACTCATAAATATGGTAAAAGTTTTAACACACCTATCTTCTGTACGTGGCTAGCGTGGATTAGATTCTAAACATGAGTAAATTTGATATTCGTCCCTTGATTATTGTAACAACGTAACACTCCGTAAATTTGGGCTATGTGGATTGTTTTTTCCGACACATTAAGCTGCTGTCGTGGAGTATTTTACATAATAAAATGCTACGTCCATGCCATTTAATTTTGATGATTTTTTAGAAGAAAAATATTGAACATTTCAAGATGTTAGGTTTTCTTTCTAAACGATTTAAATGTTTATTTAATGAAAACATGCTTCAAAACAGCTACCCTAAATTATATTCTATAAATGCCAGTTGGAATAATATACAGAAAATATCTTGATTCAAACACTTGAAGATATTTGCATATGGAATCAAATCTAAGACATATTTAGTGTAAACGCAAATATATTTTAGATTTGATTCATATTAAAAACGCTGTAAAAATCTTCCGATTTATATTTTAAAATATTTATATTGATTCCAATTAACAACTCAGTAAAATTCGCAAATTGATGTGAATTATGAAATGTATCTCGAATTTTGCGACTGCATATTTAAGAGGAGTCTGAAGTATTTCACGAGGTCAACAAAATTTTTATACATTGATACTGTTTCGTAATTAATTCAGAACTGTCACGAGCCATCGAGAATGATCAGAATCAATTTGCTCCAAAAACAAGGATCCAAAAATTTGTGTATTAATACAAGTCGAAAAACTTCCAGGTGCTTTAATAATAATGAACAAAGAACGGTGTGAAGATAATAATATCCCACGATGCTTATTTTTTTCAATTTCAAATAATATCCCACGATGCTTATTTTTTTCAATTTCAAATAATATCCCACGATGCTTATTTTTTCCAATTTCAAATAATATCCCACGATGCTTATTTTTTTCAATTTCAAATAATATCCCACGATGCTTATTTTTTTTCAATTTCAAATAATATCCCACGATGCTTAATTTTTTTCAATTTCAAATAATATCCCACGATGCTTATTTTTTCAATTTCAAATAATATCCCACGATGCTTATTTTTTTTCAATTTCAAATAATATCCCACGATGCTTAATTTTTTTTCAATTTCAAATAATATCCCACGATGCTTATTTTTTTTTCAATTTCAAATAATATCCCACGATGCTTATTTTTTTCAATTTCAAATAATATCCCACGATGCTTATTTTTTTTTCAATTTCAAATAATATCCCACGATGCTTATTTTTTTTTCAATTTCAAATAATATCCCACGATGCTTATTTTTTTTTCAATTTCAAATAATATCCCACGGTGCTTATTTTTTTTTTCAATTTCAAATAATATCCCAAGATGCTTATTTTTTTTTCAATTTCAGGCTCTTAGGTTGAATAACTCCAGAAGTATGATGTATTATTCCCTGCTATGGAAATTATACATATTTCCTGTCTGGTATTGTATACCGGTTGCACAAGGGCCCAGAAACGAGGAAAACATGAAGTCAATCTTCAAACAAACAAACAAAAAGCTCTGGGTGTAACAGAGCATAATCTGCAAGCGAAAGCAATCTCTCATTGGTGGTAATCGCTCGCCTCACGCATTCGTTCAAGTCTCGCCTCAGTTAAATCTTATTAACTATAATATGGCATCAAATGACTTAGATATCAACATCCAGAGAAACACTGATAAAAAAAATTCTTAGACCTATACACTCTCTACCAACAAGTAATTGGACACCTGTAATAGAAAAGGAAAACAAAGTTTATTCACCTTCAATAGTTGGTGGAGCTCCCATGAGCGGCGATTACAGCTGCGACCCTCCGGGGCATACTCTCAACCAGGCGTTGTACGATGGCTAGCGGTATTTTTTCCACTCGACTTGGAAAAGACAGGTCAGTTACTTCACAGATTTCGGACGGTGGGGGCACCCCTAAAGTCGACGCTCCAACTCGTCCCAGAGGTGCTCCATATTGTTAAGGTCCGGGCTCTGCGCAGGCCAGTCCATTCGATTAACCCCTTGTCACCATACAAAGCCATGGTGGACCTCGCAACATGACAGGTGGCATTGTCATTCTGAAAGTAACATGGGTCCACCCCATAAAACTGCCACAACGTAGGAAGCGCATGGTCATCCAAAATGGTGCAGTAGGTATCGGCGTTGAGTCCACCAGGAATAGCGACCAAGGGTCCAGTGCCATACCAGGAGAAACACCCCCATAGCCTAACTCCACCGCCGCCGAACTTCACAGTTGGCACAATACATTCCGGCAGGAGGCGTTCTCCAGGCAGGCGCCAAACCCAGACCCTGCCATCCGAACGGTAGAGAGTTAACCTTGATTCGTCGCTACAGAGAACCTGTTTCCACTGTTCAACGGTCCACTGTCGAAGTTCTTTGCGCCACGTTAGCCGAGCAGCGCTATTGGACTTGGTGATCAAAGGCTTGTGGGCGGCAGCACGTCCATGATAACCGAGCAGATGGGCTTCCTTACGGATGGTATTCATCGAAAAAACACTCCCGGATGGCTGTTGAAACTCCTCGCGGATGTGGCCCATCGATTTGGTGCGGTTTTTCTGAATATCACTGGCTAGCACCCGTCGGTCTCTAACTCCCAGTTTTGTGAGTCTGCCGGGTCGGGGCACATTCCGACAGTCACCTCTCATTTTCCACTTGCCAATCATGTAGGCCACTGTCGATTTTGGGTACTTCAACTCGCTGGATATGTTACGTATGGATCGGCCATTTCTGTGATACCAAACGATTAAAACTTTCTCGAAATCAGAGAGCTCCGAACTGCGTGGCATCTTGCATGCGACTGGTTGCGTTGTTGTTTCCCACACGATATTTAACGGCGGCGGCCGTGACGTGTTTCAGGACCGCAGATATCGTCGATTGCAGTGGTGTCCAATTACTTGTTGGTAGATAGTGTATATCACAAAGCTATGCTAATTTATGGCATACATAATTTATTATAAGACACATACCTAATATACTTATCATAATACACTAGATGATTTATCGTATGGCTTTTATCGTAGAGATGAGCTCCTAACTCCTCATAAGAGTTCATTCCTGGCATATGGTTTTCAATCCCTATCCAGAACAATTCAATGCTAACAGCTAGCAGTTTTATTTTCAAACTGACTTGAACAGTCAAGTTCATTTCCAACACAGTCTTCGCCGCTCTGGTGGAGCACTGATATAAGTGATGGCTTCTGACCACTCATTTGAGATGGGTCCGGGTTCGAGTCACGGTGAGGTATGGACATTCTGTTTGTCTTAAGGCACCGGTCTCTACCTTCCCAGGAGTTAGCGACCCTTAATTAGGGACGGGAGACTGCTTATAGCTCATTGAGTTGCTTATGGTGGTCGTTAAACCATCAATGAAAAACGCAACAAAACACAGCCTTCACAATACAAGTTGTTGTTCCCCAGTGCTAACATAATTTTAAAATCGCTAAAATAAATCATTAAATTCAAATCAACAGATACATTTTGCAATGCACAGGGCGGTTACGCTTTACGAGTACCGGTGATCACAATTAAAGATGCTGTGTTCAGTGGGGTGTATTGAAACATCGATATTGTTTGAAACATCCCTTCACCTAGTAGGAATGTGATCAAGTCCGTGCGCCCATGAGTATGTAAACAAAAGAGTTATATTTTGTGGTACAAGATGAAATGAGGAGCTGTAAGCTCTAGAAAATCATGTAAAATTGATCACAACTGAAAAGGAGGTGTTCGGAGCCCCTCACCGACAACACAGTTAGACAAAACCGGAACCCTAGTTTCTGCTGTAGATGAACAAACAAGTGACTACACATGTGGCGATGTGTGATGACTACAGAAAATCTACATAGATAGCTAGAAAGTGTGATTTCATCTTAATTTGTGACAGATTACAAACATGGGATTAAAGGGTCTTCCATGCGCTGAACGACGTCCTCAACAGTGTAGAGCAGCTAGTCCGTTTTTTTTACCTGCAATGTTATTCTGTCATTCAAGTCTGCCAAACCTAGAACATACACTGTAGCTCTAACATACCATGCTTTTGTGGTGTCCTTAACACCAGAGACCCTGTTCCAAATATACGGTATGAGGATGTGATTCATTACGAAAGTTGCGGGACCACAAAGTTGGAGAGCTCCTCGCGATACTTGTGGAGACTGACGGCACAAGTCACTACTCCGCTTGGACAATATCTTTAGGAAAAATACCGTCCGACGATAAATGATGTCGTAAAGCCACATCACGATGTCATATTCAGCGAGTGGGACGGGATCTCTTGGAACAAACGAAGTTTCACTCGAGCCAAATGCAGGTATTCTGAAAGCTAAAGGGCTGTGCAGATATATATCAATTTTATAAATCAACAAGATTTTTCGGGACCATGCATCGTCCTCCAAGTGTAAGTCATGATGTCGTTTAGAGCGTCATATATCTCCTGGTGGTACAAATGAAATTTTGTCTGTTTGACGCTTCTCGTGTATCTCGAGCATATGTCCTTGGGACTATTTTTACCAATTCTGTTTTTTATCTTATAGATGCTTTGCTAAATAGATTTGCACACCGCTTCTTTAGTAATGATCACCCAATATAACACACTAGTTTCGTCGTAGTGAGACAGGGCCCGTCGAAACAATGTCCTACTGAAAATTATTTGGTTCATAATCATCAACGACAGAAGCGCTTTAAATAAGGCAATTAAATCCCTTTATAGGCAAAAATATGAAAAATGGCACTTAAAACAAGATAAACACAAATCGATTCAATATATTTCTTAATATTTCTATAAGCATGAGATGTTATCAAATGGCTTCAACCAGTAATGCGTTAGCGGTGGAATTCGGGTACGCAGGAAATAAGGTACGTATTTGGTAAATATAAACTATTGGTTTACGTATCGCAAGAGCTGAATTTATTGGACGACCATCGTGCTATGCGATTCATCCACTTTTCAAAAATTTATTTGTAGTCTGGGATCGAAGAACAGAGTATTAGTCACGTTGCAGGAAAAAAAATAGCTTTGCTAGAGGAATCTAAGCTAACACGTAGCACTATAAGACCGAATAAATATCGTTTTCCGTTAAAAACTGTATTTTGTTTTTAATTTTCTGGTTGTGGAGTCACAGCTTTCTGACTATTAGAACAGCCCAAATCATAAAATTCATTTCGATCCCGGAGACCCAGGGTTGCTCTACTAAATAAGATGACTATACAAACCTGGGTATCCATTTGCATGAAATGCACGAAATGCATAATTTGCCATCAATATACATGAAATGCATAAATTTGTCATCAATTTGCATTACGTGCTTTTTCTGCTCCATAATGCGTAAGCTACATTTTTCCAAGAAATATCTGGCGTTCAATTTTTTTATTTGAAAAAATTGAGGTGTGCGCTGATGACAACGTGACCTGCGATGCGACGTTGCTAGGTAGATTTGTCTCCGGCCGTAGCGGGGGGGGATATAGCTGAGCGGCGTTTTAGGTTTCGTTGGATAGGTTGATGGAGTGTGAGCTGGGTGTCTGCTGAGATGACGCATTTCAGGTGCCAATATCCAAACTTCTCTGAGTTCTCAGCCTATCGCAGCCACGCCAGTCTGACCTCTGAACGCAGCGCATAAGCACATTTGTTTTCCGGTGGGGTGTTAAAGTTTAGTTAAAAACATTTACGAAGCTGCCAAAAATAGGAAAAGACAAAGATACAGCGAGATCTCGTCGCCTACAGTTTCCAAGAACTGAGTTTGACATGAAATCGAATACTCTTTGGTGCAAGTACTCTTTAGAAGATGTCGATTTCACAAGAAAATATGTTGTCTCTGCCCATGTCGCAAGTGTGAAACATTTGAAGTTCAAAGAAGGAAACACCCATCAAGAGACTTTGGAAGAAACCGGTGACCTCCAATATAGCAGTAAACAACAGTGGGAGGAAATGGTGTCGGCTTTTATTGGTGCCTAGATTCCGTTGCACGCGCTTCGGAACGAAAGGTTTCGTCAGTGAATGAAGAAAAACGTCCAAAATGGCCAGGATCTCCCTTTTAAAACAACACTCAGATTGATCCTCTCTCAAGTAAGCAACTCCGATCTCCACGAAACGAGGCGCCTTTTCAAAGATCGCGATTTTTGTGCAATAGTTGACGAAACGCAGGATTTTCGTACTCGGACAATAGTAAACCTGTTGCAGACTACCATGCGTAGCCACGCAAGGCCAAATGTGGTCGTTTCAAAAATCGTAGACAATTTCAAAGCATGTACTGTAGCAGACGTCACCCACACTTCTTTGAGGACCGCAGGCGGCAATAGAATAAATCTAGTGGTGTATTCAAAAGCTAAGGCCCCAGACATGTGTGCTGCTGCAAATCTGTTGAAAGGCGGTTGCAGCAGAAACGTGTTTGTCACACGTTCTGCACAGGCGGTTGCAGCACAGCATGTGCTTGTCACAGTTCTGCACCAAGCCTGCGGAGAAATACGATATTCACACAAATCCTTGACCACTATGTCTCATGCGTCAAGTCTGCTTTGTTTAATGCTCTAGCAGGACGGCAAATATTAGAAGACTGTCTACGTGCTGCCGGGAAAAACCCGATACTTCCGCCCTCTCCAGTAATTACCCGTTGGGGGACCTGGCTTCGAGCCGACAATTACCATTCCGAGGACGTTGAGGTAGAAGCGCAGTGGGTATAAGTTCTTGACGACGACAGCCTGGCCATGCAGGAACTGAAGGAGCTGATCTTAAACTCCACCTTCTTTGAGCAAATGCAGCGAGTGGTATTAGTTGCCGTCGATTTGGCCGTTGTAATCAGGAAGCTGGAAACTCGTAGAACCCATTCCTCGGATATTTGGTTGCTGCTAACCTCGATCTGGAACCTCTTGCAAGGAAGTGGCCACCCGTGCTCCACGCTGCAAGCCTACATAGATGGCAGGCAGTCTAGTACTCAATTCTGGAAAACATTGCAATTTTTTATCCTCGCACGTGTTGTTCAGAATATATTTTGGACTGTCTGTGTACCGGTAACTGAAACGATTTACGCTGGAAGATATACCAGCCCGAGAGTTCTCACTCTATGCTGCGACAATGGAAGAAGCCAATTCGACGAAAGAGGTCGATCCTGTGTACTTCTGGAGAAAGATGAGCCGGGACTGTACCCTTTTAAATGACGCAGAAATGAAGGTGCTTTCTGATGTAGCAAACACTGCTGACGTTGAAAGAAGCTTCTCCTACCACAAAATATATTATCTGGGGAAAGATTCGGTTTTACCGAAGAGAACCTAGAGGCCCGTCTTCTAGTTACCTTTATCGGAGCAGCTGAAGAGTTGGAATCAGAACCTGAACATATCGCTGCTCGGAATTTGGATCCTGAATAAATGGTGAGCTTATCCTGTAGTATTTGATTTTTAACACAGACATTTGGTTTAAATACTGAAGATTAAAGACTAGGTGCTAATTAAAGGCATTTTCAACATTTATTGTTCAATATTTACTTTTTTGTCACATATGCAAAAAAAAAAAAAAACATAATAAAAAAAACCTTTACCAAGTGCAGCAGGGGTTTTCAACAAAAATTTACATGTATCAAAACGCGAAATGCACAATATGCATAATTTTTGGATTTAAAATGCATAATGTCTAGATTTTATTTACACAAAGTGGGTTGCCTTAATTATGAGAAACGGCCCGTTACGTTGGTCCTCATTCTCATTCTACAGAAATAGCTCTTACTCGGAGAGGCATGGAAGCCTACAGATTTTAAAAGGTGCCTTGTGGTATCTAATACCAACATGCTACAGTCTGATCAATTAGTACTTGAAAATTACGTAGTTGAACCGTCGCAGATGAGATTTACTGTTCTAACATATTGCACAGATGTTCGATTAGATTGCTGTCAGCGAATTACTTCAAATTCCACAGGGCCAATCCCTGGGAGTTTTTCTCATGTTCCGAAAACCAGTCTCAAACTAGCCCAGGTAGTGTGGCATTGCTGATATTCCTGCTGAACGGAGGCGCGACTAGAATGGAGTACCTTTGCCCCGAAACAATGTACCTGGTATACAATGATGTTTAAGAAAGTGGTGGAAGTCTTGGTCGCACTCGTAACCTCCCATCAATATTGTACTACAGGAAACGCAATTCATCGGACTAGACAACTTTCTTCAAACATTCACGATACAGTTTCGTAGATGACGAGGGAATTATAGGCGCTTTTGTCGGCGATTTGAGCGTGCGGATTGTAGGCGAGATGATGGAGAGCAGATCTACGACTGCGAGCGCCCTGATACTGCATTTTCAGCAGGGATAATTAGATTTTTAGTACATAGTACACTTTCCATTTTAAGCAGGGTTTCATGTACTCTGTCTTGTAACACATTATTTCTATCAGCAGCATTCAAATTGCAGGCGAAATGTGCTCAGGTGAAAAACATTCTTCTAAAACTTATTCTTCATTTGTAGTTACACAAATTTCTAAAGATCTTCTGAAAAGAAGTATTATGAGATAACTAGATTTTGCAGTATGTAACGTATACTCTAGATTCACTTTCCTTTTGATTTTTACTATCTCTGGTTATTTTATTTTCCTATGTAAATTATCTTCTTACTGAACGAGATGTTATTTCACCCCTGAATGAGATCTGGCAATGAGTGTAAGCCATGACGTGTTGGTAGCCAGTATAAATAGGCGCGTTCAACGATACCTAGGGAGAGCGGTTGTTTATGTGCGTGAGAGCTTTGTTTCGTGTGTAAAGAGAACTTCGTTATATGTGAGAGCCAGATATCGAGTAGTTGTGTGACCGATGAAGTGAGTGTGGATAAATAATAGCAGTTTACCAAATAAAAGATTGTCTTAGTAAGTACGTCTTTCTCAGTTCATAGTTTTGTCAGACCTCTGTCTGGCTGTTAAGTTTATTTCATTAGTTGATTATTATTAACAACCAGCATAAGACTTAATTCATCTTAATTACTACTACAACATTACTAGCAGTTAAAAGCTTGTTTATTATTATTACTACACTACTAGCAGGAAAGTTTATTCATGATATAATTAACACAACAACCATTAGAAGAAGCATTAATAGAAGAAGTTGAATTCGTTATAATTTATTAGTAGAAAAGTGAATTCATTATAATTGGCGCCCGAACTTTTCTCGAACACGAGATCTTGACAATTATTACCCATGTCTTCCTTACCTGAGACAACTTCAATTTTTCACCCTAAGGCAAGTTTCGATGGTGATGGTGTTTTTGACAATTTGCAAGAAGCCTGTGGGTCTCACTTTGATATGAATGATTTACAAGTCCCCAGGCATTCTTCACAATTTCGTAATTCACTAGCTTCCTGTTACTCTGAGTCGCGGGTCGTACCCGAGGGAGTTCAATCCTCTCAGAGAAGCAAAATGCTTGCCCATTTAATGCCGCATGCAGGAACAATTGTTTTCAATGGTTTGGAGGGGTCCTTAAAATTCCTCGAGGATTTGGAAGATCATTTTGATCTCTACAATATTCCTCAAGACTGCAAAGAACAAATCGCAGGCACTTGCTTGAAAGATACCGCTAAGACCTGGTATCGGCAGTAGAGAGTGTCGAACCCGGATTCTCATTATGAGAATTTCCGAGCAGAATTTTTGGAGGTCTTTCCTTTCGGCCTCAGTCGAGCTAGCCTTGCACAACAACTTTTTCTCGTCAGCAAGGACCCAACGATAGCCCTGTTGCATTTGCGTTAGAAACAACACGCTTGTATAACTTATGGGGGTATTAATACAGTTTAGCGGCCACATATAATTACCCCGAATATCTTCCTGAAATGAATTTTGTACAGTAGTCTGTGATCTCATGATACTAAATCAGTCGGCTGCGCAAGCACTTTTGCTGTTTAAATTGGTGAAAATGAATTTTATAAATTGTTAACTACCCACCGTGATGCTTCAGGCACCCGCCATTTGCAATGGCACGTAAAGTTGTTTTCACTGCAAGAGTGTAGTCTGCTACTTGAAACTTCCGGTTGCCAACCGAAGACCAGTGGATGAGTAAAAGTCAATTTCAGTTTGCCTGAGTGTATTTTCGAGAAGTGGGCATTTTTTCTGAGGACATTCTTTCGTACATTAAAATTTTGGATGACGTTCATAAGGATGCCTGAGGTCCTGTTTTTATTTAACTAGTACCAGAAATGAATTTTTGGTGCCGCATCCTATTGCTTCGAACCGATATGGAATTTTGTGTTGCCGATTTCACATTCGTCAACTTCTATGATCTTCCCTGTACTTCCCAAAGTTTGACTGGTCTTCTCGGCAAACTCCTTATGCATTTCACGGAAAAACAAAGACCAATCAGACATTGTTTTTGTAAATATTTCCATTTGTTTGTGAATAAAATCTGGATTCGAACCCGAATCCATAGCGGACGATTAGAAGACAGCGTCTCGTTCCACTCGGCTACTGGGACGACGAAATTTTTGTTGTACGGATTAAAACATTAATTTCCTAGTAACTGTTGGATGAAGGGGGCGCTAGCCCTGCCAAAAATCTGTTATATGCCTACCAAACATTTTGTACGAAAGTGAAAATGTGTTTAAATTATCAAAGTTCAGGGAATATTTCCTCCTTTATTTTCCGGAGATATTATGTTAACAAGATGATTTCGTTATACTTAACTAAATTTCTAAATAATGAAATGAGGAGACTTATTTTCCGGAGATATTGTGTTAACAAAATGATTTCGTTACACTTAACTACATTTCTAAATAATAAAATGAAATGTCGAGGTTGTGCACGTGACAATTGGTAGCTAAATGTTGAAAAATGTAGGTTATATCTGCTTTCCAAATTATTTTATTTGAAAAATCTACGTTACATCTGCCTTTGAACTGATTTTAGTTCTGAGTGTTTGCGAAATATTGAAAACGAAATTTCCCTTTTTACCCAAACCCTACGCAAAATAGTAGTTGAACGCTCTTTCCGCTCGGCTGTCATTAGAGAGAATGATGATCAGACTTTTACTCATCCACTGGTCTTCGGTTGGCAACCGGAAGTTTCAAGTGGCAGACGACACTCTTGCAGTGAAAACAACTTTACGTGCCATTGCAAATGGCGGGTGCCTGAAGCATCACGGTGGGTAGGTAACAATTTATAAAATTCATTTTCACTAATTTAAACAGCAAAAGTGCTTGCGCAGCAGACTGATTTAGTATCATGAGATCACAGACTACTGTACAAAATTCATTTCAGGAAGATATTCGGGGTAATTATATGTGGCCGCTAAACTGTATTAATACCCTTATGGGATCCACATGCCAGTCATGTCGACATGTTGGACACCCTATTGCAGCAGCTCGACCCATTTCTACAGGATTTTCTTGAGGTTCGACACCCTGCTACAATTCATGAATGCCTTCGCCTCATACGAACGTATGAAGAGCGACACGGCAAACATGGTCCAACTCACCATGCTCGGGCACCCCGCGAGGCTTATTACGAAAACCCTCAGCGGCAATATAGGCCTAATAACTTTCAACGCGAGCATACACAAGTGCACGCCCAAGCTTCATACGTTCCACCACATAGAAGAGTGGCAAACCAACCGCGAGTTTCTGAACAATCTTCTGGATACCGTACAAATGCACAGTATGCTCGACCCCGTTCCAATCCGCAGAATTCGGAACGTTTTCATGCTCAGGGCAATGATGATTTTTCTGCCCGTGCTGAGGGAAGAAGTAATAGATATGAAAATGTCACCAGACATGCGGAGTTCCCGCAACAGTTTTCACGCAGTTTTCCTCATCGTGAAAATTTTCCCGATACCCGGCAGGGTCGAGGTTTCAGACCGCATGATAACCCAACCAGGAATCCTTTAAACTTCCAAAGGAAGTAGACCAAAGGTCGGTCCTGCTTCCTGATACCAAGCATTCTGACCCTAAAACAGTATTAGTGACTGTCCAAACTCCTCAGTTGCCTGATGTGTTCTTGACAATTGAAGATATTATTGTCGAGACAAAGTTCGACACTGGTTCTGAAATATCAGCCCTAAATACGAAGTTTTGCACTGACAATTTTCCTGCAATACACGTTCAGCCTGCGACGCAGTATTTGCGAGGTGCAAATAACGAAATCTTCAGTATCACAGGAACTGTCACATTATCTCTAGGGCTGGGAAAGGCTCGTTTTACGCATTCTTTCCTGCTTATAGACGAACTACCTGTTAAATGTCTAATGGGAATGGACTTTATTAATACTTTTCAAGTTACTCTGAATTTCGTACAACATGTGATTTCCTTCCCGGAACCTATCGAAGTGATTCCTACGGTTCCTATAGATATAACGAGTTTGTTATTGAGTAACCAATTGAATGAGAGGCAACGAAACCAGCTTTCTATACTTTTGCAGGAAAGCCCTGGTTTATTTTCTGATCAACCTGGTTTCACCCAGGTGGTTTATCATGTCATTGACACTGAGGGTTCGAAACCGATACCGACGAAACCTTACCCTTGTGCTCCCCATAAGAAACAGGAAATGCAACGTTAAATTTCTGAAATGATTAAACAGGGCATAATAAGGGAATCAACAAGCGCCTGGGCTGCTCCTGCCTTTTTGGTTCCAAAGAAACAACAAAATGAATTTCGTTTCGTGACAGATTTCCGCAAGCTCAACCAAGTCACGAAAACGGTCAATTATCCACTACCTGTCATGTCGCATATTTTGCATGACCTGTCGTCAACTAAATGGATGTCAACCTTGGATTTGGCGAGTGGATATTGGCAGGTGGCGGTACATCCGGACTCTGTCGATAAAACAGGCTTTGTGACTCCTTTTGGGGCTTATGAATACCTACGTATGCCCTTTGGACTAGCTTTTGCACCTGCTACTTTCCAAAAGCTTATGGATACGGTTCTCAGACCTGTTCTGGGTCCCCATGTGCATGTATATTTGGATGGCATTATTATTACATCCGAGACTTTTGACGAGCACCTTTCTCTGCTCAAACAGGTGTTCCAACTCATATACAATGCTGGCTTGACGTTAAAACCTAGTAAATGCCAGGTAGCGAGCGACGAGATTGTATATCTGGATTTGAAAATCACTCCCCACGGCTTATTTACGGATAATGAAAAAATTAGGCCTATTGTTGACTTTCCTCGGCCTAAAACAGCAAAAGAACTATCACGCTTTCTGGGAATGACCGGATGGTATCAGCAGTTCGTCCCCGTTTATGCTACAATCTGTGAGCCATTGTATGCTTTGAAACGTAAATACAAGAAGTTTGTTTGGACACCTGAGGCTAACGCTGCATTTGAAACACTGAAGTCTGCGTTGACTCAGCCTCCGGTGTTGGCTTTCCCGGATCATACTAAGGAATTTGATATTTATACTGACGCATCCGGAGTTGGTCAAAGCTATTGGATGCCCAGCTTGTCACAAGCTGGGCATCCAATAGCTTTTGCGTCTCGTACTTTAGCCAAAGCTGAACGCAATTATTCAGCTACGGAACGTGAATGTCTTGCTGTAGTGTATGCTCTTGACAAATTTCAATGTTATCTTAACGAAATGACAGTTAACATAATAACGGATCACTCTGCCCTTCAGTATTTGAATTCTGCTAAGCATCTCTCTCAAAGACTTATGAAGTGGGCTCTGAAGTTACAAGAGAGCAATATCAAAATTTCGTATCAGCCAAGTCATAAGAATCAATTACCGGACGCATTGTCTCGCGTTCCGATTAGTGGGGTCCCCATAGAAACTACTCCTGGATGTCAGCCTTTACTTCTAATAGCTGATATAACATACAGAGAGCAGATAATGGCAGAATTAGTAAATGATCCAGATTTCGGGGATATCTATAATTTTTTGCTTGCGGGTTCGCCCCTACAAAGTGATCCTTCTTTGGCTGGGAGGTCACAGCATTTTGAAGTCATAGAGGGTCTTCTTTACTATTCGAAATCTAGGACTACTAGGGCAGAGTTTCGCCCATGTATTCCGCAAACCCTTAGAATGGCCCTTTTAAACGAATTTCATGACAAACCTCTTGCAGGCCATTTAGGTATTCGCAAGACCCGTTGTAAATTGCGGGATGTTGCCTATTGGCCTGGCATGTACCAAAGTGTGCTCGCATACGTTCAATCATGTCACTTGTGTCAGATTAATAATTACCGTAATGTAAGACCAGCCGGTCACTTGAAATCTAGTTCAAGTTCTCATGTTTTTGATATTATTTCAATAGATTTATTGGGACCTTATCCTTTATCTGTTAAAAACAAAGCTCGTTTCGTGTTAGTATTAACTGATAATTTTTCTAAATGGGTTGAAGTTTTTCCCATTAAAGCCGCTACGGCAGAAGTTATTTGTAATGTATTAATTAATGAAGTATTCTCTAGATATGGTGCACCTAATAAAGTAGTTTCGGATAATGGTCCCCAATTTATTTCTGACATTTTTGAAAGAATGTGTGCGAGACTACACATTAAGCATAAATTAATTTCCCCATATCATCCCCAGAGTAATCCTGCGTAACGAGTAAACCGTACGCTTGTTAAAATGATTGCTACATTTGTCATGGATCATCATGAGCGATGGGATGAACATCTTGAGCTTTTTTTCGTTCGCCCTCCGCTCGTCTGTTCACGAATCTAATAAAATTACTCCTGCAGAACTTTTTCTGGGTCACAAAATTAAAACCCCTTTTGAAAATATAACGGGGATTATCGACGAACTAAACCAGCGACCAACTCCGCAATCAGTACGAATCATGGCTGAAAAAGCTCGTGTTGCAATGCTAGGAGCACAAGCGGCTCAAGCAAGATACTATAATACTAGGCGTAGGGAACCAGATCTTGTCGTTGGAGATCTCACTCTCGTGGAAACGCACTTCCAGTCTTCTGTTTCTCATACTTTAGTGAAGAAATTTGCACCCAGCTACGAAGGTCCACATCGGGTGGCAAATGTGTTTGAAAATAACATTGTTCTTGAAAAACCTGACAATCAATTTCAATACGTACATGTTGCTCAGTGTCGCAAGTATCATGAACGAAATATCGATTTTATAATCAACCCTACTCAACCTTCTGTTCCACAGACTCAAAAGTCTATATCTCACGATCAAGTTCCAGAAATTTTGGACGAACCAACAAACATTTTTGAAGAATCTCCAGTGATTTTTTCTTCACCCTCCCCTCCTCAAGACGGGTTTCCAAACACGCAACCTGATTCTCCCATGAGACGAAGGCTCGAATCAAGTTCTTCAAATACTAGTATCGTTCCTTTCCCTCCAACCATTGCCAAGACTATTGCTGTTCATAGTTTTGTCAGATCTCAGTTCATAGTTTTGTCAGATCTCTGTCTGGCTGTTAGGTTTATTTCATTAGTTGATTATTATTAACAACCAGCATAAGACTTAATTCATCTTAATTACTACTACAACATTACTAGCAGTTAAAAGCTTGTTTATTATTATTACTACACTACTAGCAGGAAAGTTTATTCATGATATAATTAACACAACAACCATTAGAAGAAGCATTAATAGAAGAAGTTGAATTCATTATAATTTATTAGTAGAAAAGTGAATTCATTATAAGTACAATAAATTATATACACGGACAAATACTACGGACATGTGAACGTCTTTTCCATTGTTATGGCAATATAAAAATTAGATATACACTGGCGGAAAGTGAAAAAATAACACCATGAAGGAATTGGCGGACGATCATGAAATTTACATATGTTAATGGGGTCGAGTTTACGTAGGTGTGATATTAATTTCGGGACATACCAGTGAGCACTTACGCAACAGCACAGCATAATATGCAAATTATCGTCGGTTGTATTTAAAGAGTACGGCGAAGTGAATGTGATCAGTCGTCGGCGTACGGACACGTGTGAAGACCCTGAAGAAGCTGCAATGCCTGGACATGGAAGACGTGTACGATTTCAACAGTTATCGGACTTTGAGTGAGGTCGTCTAGACGGACTCCGCGAGGCCGGGTGGTCGTATCGTCGTATTGCGGGGCGAATTGGACGGAAAGTATCGGTGGTGGTACGATGGTGGCGTTGATGGTCCGAGGAACATTCATTTCCACACGAGAAGACGTGGAACCGGGAGTCACAGACGGACTGATGAGCGGACCGATCGACGCATAAGAAGAGTGGCGTTGTCAAGCAGAACATCCACTGCGACGCAAATCTGAGCTGCCGTTGCACCTGAGGTGACTGTGCGAACAATCCGCAACCGTCTACTGGATACAGGACTACGTGCACGTGTGCCTCTGGCATGTTCACCTCTGACTCCAGCCCACCGTCAGGAATGGCTGCAGGGGTGTCGCCAACGTCTGCACTGGAGAACGCAATGGCGATCTGTCGTGTTCAGCGATGAAAGCAGATTCTGCTTGGGAGCCTCCGATGGGCGTATGCGAGTCCACAGACGCACAGGGGAGCGTCTCCACCCTTCTTGCATCCGCCAGCGACATACAGGGCCTACACCTGGTCTTCTGGTGTGGGAAGCGATCAGCTATCACTCCCGTACACAACTAGTGTTTGTACCGAGTACGTTAAACAGCACCTCCTACATGAACAACATCATTCAGCCCGTTGTTGCGCCATTTGTAAGGTCGGTCCTTCATGGTGTTTTCCAGCAAGATAACGCACGCCCACACACAACACGTGCAACGCAACATGCACTTCAGGGTGTGAGACAACTTCGATGGCCTGCACGTTCATCGGATTTCTCCCCCATTGAGCATGTGTAGGATTTTATGGGACAACGACTTATTCGGTCTCCTCAGCCAGCCACGACCATCCCCGATTTACGCGTCCAGGTTGAGGATGCTTGGAACTCAATACCCCAAACTTACATCCAACATCTGTACGACAGACTTCATGCCAGAAGTGCACACTGTGACGCAGTTCATGGCGGTTCAACCTCGTACTAACCATGTTACATGGAAATGTTATTTTTCAGTTTACCAGCAAATACAGCTGTATTTTCCTGTAATGTTTTGATCACGTTAAACACTGTATTCCGTTATTATGCTATATAAATTTCGTTGGTATCAGACGTCTCCTTTTTGGTGTTCTTTTTTCACTTTCCGTCAGTGCATAAACTAAATACAAATTAGCTGTGCAGTTATCTGCAATTAATGCCTAAAAGTTTGGATTTCACTACTTAGTTTCTAAGACAGTATGATCAATGAACATTATAGACTCACGTCCAATTCTCAAATAGAGCTGTACGTCCGGTAACAAACTGTGACGGTCCCATACCTTTCCGCGTGTGTCAACCTCTGTGCCAATTTGAAATTTTCATGTTAGTTTTGTGGCTGGCGTTGCGTAGGGATCACGTGTTTTCTGAAATTCGAAGGTGGATTTAGCTCCGGTAGGGAGTGATAAAAATATAGATATTTAATACTTTATTTTATTTTCTCTCTTTGTATAGTAACATTGACAGCCTGATAACTTCCTGTAATATAATGCTGTGACACTCTATGACTATTTGTTACGAGGAAGATTGTTTCGGAAATCCTTGTCAGAAATTTCCCTACACATTCGAAATCTTCATCTTATGACAAAATCAATAAAATATTCTTAAATCATAAATGCAACAACTTGATCTTCTCAATATACTGATGTGAGTCATCTTACAGATGTAACGTATACTCTAGATTCACTTTCCTTTTGATTTTTACTATCTCTGGTTATTTTATTTTCCTATGTAAATTATCTTCTTACTGAACGAGATGTTATTTCTCCCGCTGAATGAGATCTGGCAATGAGTGTAAGCCATGACGTGGTGGTAGCCAGTATAAATAGGCGCGTTCAACGATACCTAGGGAGAGCGGTTGTTTATGTGCGTGAGAGCTTTGTTTCGTGTGTAAAGAGAACTTCGTTATATGTGAGAGCCAGATATCGAGTAGTTGTGTGACCGATGAAGTGAGTGTGGATAAATAATAGCAGTTTACCAAATAAAAGATTGTCTTAGTAAGTACGTCTTTCTCAGTTCATAGTTTTGTCAGACCTCTGTCTGGCTGTTAGGTTTATTTCATTAGTTGATTATTATTAACAACCAGCATAAGACTTAATTCATCTTAATTACTACTACAACATTACTAGCAGTTAAAAGCTTGTTTATTATTATTACTACACTACTAGTAGGAAAGTTTATTCATGATATAATTAACAAACAACAACCATTAGAAGAAGCTTATTAGTAGAAGCTGAATTTATTATAATTAAGAAGAAAGGGAATTCATTATACAGATTTATAATCAGAACAAATTTCAGATTTAAATATATAATTGGAGGTTCTTTTGCTTGACTTTCCTGGACATGAAATGCTACAGGTGTGAATATTGCAGTGGTCAAGACTGGAAAGAACAGCAAGAAGCACATTATGAACAAACGGAACACCGTTAGTTGCCCTGAAATAACCGTTTTCGTGATTTCCCTTTGGCATTTCTATCGCAAATGTCTTTTTTTACATATCACTACTTACTGTTCTCTTTGTATTATACATGAGATGGACAAAACAATGTGAACACCTATGAAATATGATATATGTCCTCATTAACAGTTGAGGGATGTAAGGTCAGGTGATGCGGAACATCACAGCCTCTCTTTGACAAATGTCAACCTCGCCTTCTCGTGGTGCATCCTGTTCCCACTAAAGGGGCTCTGACGACCGCCAATAGCGGTATAACTATACCATCGGGATTAGAGGAAATGCAATCCCACACTCATCAACCAGCTTGGCCAGCGTGGTGAGTTATGGCCAAACACCTCCAAAATGACTCCACAACTTAAATCTTGGCCCTCAGTCTTCGGCAGCTGGAATGTACCTGGCTAAGGCAAAGGGTACTAAGAATCACCGGAGGACCGAAAGAGGCTGCCATCTGATGCTGACCTTGGCTACGTAAAATGGACGCTCCGTATCTTCTGATTCAAGGATTATTGAATTGAAAGAGGAACTACAAAGGATCAAGTGGGGCATCGTCGGGCTAAGTGAGGTAAGGAGAAAAGGAGAAGATCTCATTGAACTGAAAAGTGGACATCTCTTCTACTATCGTGGGACTGATACTGGCAGAACTAGTGGTGTTGGATTTATAATAAACAAGAAACTGAAGGATAAAGCTGTAGAAGTTGAAAGTTCCTCCGACAGAGCTGCACGACTCGTTATCCAACTCTCGAGAAGATCTTGAAAGAAATACGGGATTCTTAACCTCCAGATTCGCTAAACATGAATGCCGGTTGCTTCGACTAGCGAATCCTGTGATGGTTAAATTCAAATTGATCGGAAACTTGAAACGTGGTCGTTCTGGGTGGTGTAGTGGTTAGCATACCCGGGCGCTTTCTGGGAGACGCGGGATCGAGTCCCGCTCCAGGACGATGACAATTTTCAAGTTTTCGGATATTATCTGACTTACCAACCTTGTCACATTTACGCCAAAAATCTAATTGTCATCTTCAAAATTTGTAAGATACCAGGCTCAGATTATTCAAACTTATGCACCCACAACAAGTCATCCTGAAGAAGAAATTGAAGAATTTTATGAGGAAATTCGTCATCTAAATAATAAAGGTAAGCAGCACTTGAAGATAATTATGGAAGATTTCAATGCAAAAATAGGGCAACAGCAACAGAATAAAAGTTCAGTAGGTAAATTCGGTCACGGCAATAGAAACCAGAGTGGAAACACGCTCTTAGAGTTTGCAGAGGCCGAAGGGTTTTTCACCATGAACTACTTTTTCAAGAAAAAGCCACACAGGAAATGAACATGGGGACATCCAAATTGGACGACAAGTAAAATTGATTTTATTATGTGTAACACAAAATTCGTCAAAGAAGACTGCAGTGTGCTAAACAAGTTCAACACAGCTCAACACTACACTCGAACGTGGCAAGATCATAAGACAAACAAAAAATATTGACATAACCATCCTTAAAAACACCATAATACCTTCAAATTGGACCTGAAGTACACATTCTTTGCATTAAAAGACCTAACGTCGGAAGAAGTGGATATTTCTGAAGTTAACAGAAAAGTAACCAAAGCTCTTATGGAAACAGCAACAAACTTAGCGGGGTCTAAGGACAAGTTGCATGTGAACAAATTATCAGGAAAAACCAAAATGTTGATGCAAAAAAGAAGAGAGATGAGGATAACTAAAGAAGATGTGACTTCCAAAGTGGAATATATAGAGCTATGCAAGACAGTACGAAAAAGTATCACTGAAGACGTAAGGAAATTCAACTGTGAACTTGTGAGGAAAGCAATTGAAAACAACCAACGCCTAAAGATAGCAAAGAGACATCTCAGTAAGGGAAGAAAACAGATTATGCCACTGAGAAATGAAGATGGTTCTGTAACAAGAAATAGAGGCGAAATTTTGACAAGAGTGAAAGCTTTCTACTCCAAATTATATGAAAGGGATGATACTTCTACTCCAGACATCATGAAAGGTACCACAGTTCTTCCAGTCCTCCCAGCAGAAGTCCTACATGCAATCAAGAACATGAAGGAAGGAAAAGCTCCAGGAGAAGATAGAATTACTGTAGGCATCATAAAAGAAGCAAGTGGAAAAATTAAAACAGTACTCGCCCAAATTTTTACTCGATGTTTAATGAAGGGAAGATTCCTGAAGATTGGAACAACGCTACAATGATCCTGCTACATAAAAAAGGTGACATTGAGGATCTCAGGAACTACAGACATATCAGCTTCCTATCAGTGGTTTATAAAATCTTCACTAAAGTTCTTTCACACCGCTTTAAAGTAACAATGGACATGGCTCAACCGAGAGAACAAGCTGGATTCAGGAGTGGCTACAGGACAATAGATCCAATTTACGTACTGAGAGAACTATTTGAAAGAGCGAGGGAATATGAACTTCCAGTGTGCATGGCTTTTATCGATTATGAAAAAGCCTTTGATTCGGTGAAACCATCAGTAGTTGCAATGGCTCTGAAATCCTGCGGTATTGAAGATGCATACATTAATATTATTAATAACATCTATGACAATGCAAGTGCAAAGATTTGGCTGTTTGAAAATACAACACACATAAAAATTGGAAAAGGAGTGAGACAAGGTGACACCATATCTCTGAAGCTCTCTAATGCCACATTGAAAAATGTCTTTCAATCACTGAACTGGAAAAACAAAGGGATAAAGATTAATGGAGATTATTTCACTCACCTTCGTTTTGCTGATGACGTAGTTATTTTTGCAACTACCCCATCAGAGCTGCAGAGTATGATCCAGGAACTTGCTGACAAGAGTAAAGAAGTGGGATTAAAAATGAACTTTCAGAAGACAAAAGTGATGTACAATGCTTTTACAAGAAATGAAGATTTATCGATTGATCGAGAAAAGCTGGAGACGACAGATACGTACGTTTATCTTGGACAGCAGATATTAAGTGAGGGTCACATAGATGAAGAAATTAATCGGCGTATAAAACTTGCGTGGAGAGCTTTTGGAAGAAACAGCACAATTTTCAAGAGCAATATGCCATTATGTCTTAAAAGAAAAGTTTTTTGATCAATGCATCCTTCCAGTGCTTACGTATGGTGCAGAGACGTGGACCTTAACTAAAGGAGACATTCAAAGGCTGCAGACAACTCAAGAAAACATGGAGAGGTGCATGCTTGGTGTAACCAGGAAAGATAAGAAGAGGAACTCTTGGATCAGAAAAATGACAAGAGTGGAAGACATGATCAGAGTTAAATCCCTGAAAGGGCAATGGGCTGGACATGCTGCCAGAAGGACAGAACATCGATGGACAGCCGAAATTTTAGATTGGATTCCAAGGGAAAGGAAAAGACCCAGAAGAAGACCACATGGGAGATGGGTGAATGAAATTCGAAAGTATGCGGGAGTAACATGGAGGAGAATGGCACAAGACAGACCCTTGTGGAAGAGGCTTGGAGAGACCTTTGTCCAGCAGTGGATTGATAATGGTTGATAATGATGATGATGATGATGATGAACAGTTGAGGGACTACAATTTGCCTTTACTACCGATTCCAACATTCTTGGGTAATGTCAATTCAGGTTTTGAAAAGGTCCTAGTTGAGCGTTGCACCATTGGTCAATCAAAATATTAGCCAATTGCATCAGCGATGTTGGATGAGAGAATCTGCTTCTTCTTCAGCTCTCCAAAACCGCTCAAGCAGTTAGATTATATCTACTCCTTGAATAATGATAATGAGCCTTAAGCATTGCTAAAAGGGGAAAGATCTTAGTTCCTTAATAATATCTTCTGCGATTCAGTTCTGTCTTAAAGTAAATAAATACACCTTTGCAAACTATTAGAAAAATAGCATATTCTTCTTATACTTGATATCTTTGGAGACCATATTTTTGAAATACACCCCAGTCTCTTATTCCATGAACAAAGGCTGCTAAAGTACCTTGCTTACACTTTCAAAGACACATCAATCTCGGTAAAACAGCGAGTAGCTGTACTTGACTGCAACTGCCTACTTACTGTAAACAAATTACTACAGGCAAAATCAGTATTTGTATTTTCAATATTAACTTTTCATTAGTGAACTTCATTGGCCAGAAAACACGCCTTTGATTAATAGCTAGAGCCTTAATGACTTTTAATTCATTACGTCAGATATAATAAATGGACATATCATAAAAGGACCAAATTATTTATTTGACTTGTGGTAAGTTACTATAAATCAACTTTCCCTAAATATACTCCACGTACAAAGAATATTAGGAATCGGATCAGCAATGTATAAAAAATGTTGCCCATAATCACACATACCTGACGCGAAGTGCTTTCAGGAAAAACAGTATTATCGTATTTGCTTTATTACAATACAATATTGATAGGAAATAAATCTTATCATGTTAAGAAAGTAATGCTGCTTTTTCGAAATAATTGCGCAGTGTTTTCTGATCGGTATCACAAATGTGAAAAATATATTTTACATGCAGCTCTCATTTCAGTCATTCCATTGGAAAGTCAAAAGAGGTTCAGTTTTTATTTAAGAAAATACTTCAGGTGTTTCCTTATTTCTGTGTGCATGTTGTCATTTTAATAAATTTTTAAATTTTGCCCGATTTTTCTATAAACTTTTAATATATTCCCGAATTTTTCTATAAAATTTTAATGTATACCCGATTATGTAAATTGGAGTGTAATTTTTTGATGGATATCTCACGCTTAGGAGATCATACCAGAAAGTTTTTTTAATAAAGGTATTAATTTAAAAACACTGCTTTTAGTAATTTCTTCGGAAAAATAGCTATATTAAAAAACAAAACATTAAGTTTGTCACTACTTTTCTGTATCAGAATTTGAAATCCACAAGCGGTACGTAAGTAGTTTCACTAATATGTCTTCGGGTCACTCTATTTCCTACGGACCAATCAGATAATGAATTGGTGTGTTTGTTTGAAACGTCCGTAAAATCTGTACTTTTTTTAAAATATAAATTGAGTCATTCTTTACAGGATGGAAGTTGCAATGTACATTTTTTTGTTTAGTCGAAAGTACTAAATATCTGGAACGAGAAATTCCTAATTCTACGTTCCAATTGTTTTACAAATACACCTGTCGAAAGTAGCATTTTCTGATTTCTTCGAAATATCCTAGAAAGTATATAGTTTTTTTTCAGCTTCAAGTCGGAAACGCAGGGACAGGCATCTAGTTATGACAAATATAGATAGAATATTGACCACCACACGAGAAGACAAGTTTCCAAAGTTTCCAATTGTACGGAAGGAAACAATCTCAAAATCTCTGCTAAAATATTGTTCTCGTACAACATCTAAAAAAAATATAATTCGTAATCATATTGTATTCAGAAAATTTGTATTGCCAAAAGGGAAGCGAATAGAATGCTAGGGACATCTGAAGTGGTGCAAGGAAATTTAGATTTTTATAAAATACATAGCACAAAACGGGGACGATATTGAAAGTTCACATTTTCATAAACTTTTGGACTTCATAAACTTATGAATATGCATAATATTGAAGATCTAAGTTGATTCTAAAAACACACGACAATAGGAATTTGCTAAACCTTTAGTTTTGTACTTTAGTATTTGCCTAACAATTTGGAATACATGTGGCACTACATACTGTAAGAAAATTTCATTGAAAGACTCTCCCTTGTTAGCTGAAGATATCAAGGTATAGCGCATAAACAACCTACACAATACAATAAATTTCACCATGGAACTTCAAAAAGACGGGATGTTGAATTATCTTGACGTCGCGCTCAGAACAAACAGAACATCCAGCTTGGATTTTATTATTTATTATAAACCGACCGCAGTACCGAACCTTGTCCCACCTGATTCGCACTGGCCAAAAGAGTACACTCTTTCCGCATTTAGAACTTGGTTCTATAGAGCGTATAACGTATGCAAACCCGACTACCTAAATAATAAAGCAATTTATAATATTTAAAGCAAAGATCTAAAGACTGGATATAAGAAGGATGACATAGACAGAATACTTAGGACTGTAAGAAGTTGTATAATTTCAGTAATAACAAAATCGCCTAGTAGGACGATGAGATACGCAGGATTCATCACATATATTCCAGGCTTTACATATTGGTTCAAAAATTTATTACGCAAATACAACATATTAATAGCAATGAAGTCCCCGATCCCGTTATCACATATAATATCAAGTTGCAAGGAGAGACATTGTGAGAAACAAAAGGCGGGTGTGTACGTTATACCGTTGGTATATCCAGACAACACGAAAAAAATATATATCGGAATGACAAAGCGGTCATTGGACACTAGATGTGAAGAACAGGTACGAAGTGTGTACCAGGATATGCAGAATACAGCCCTCGCCAGAGAAGTCATACATTGCTCGGCCGCTCCTGTGTGGAATAGTATTAGAAGAATTGAAAGAGACACCCGTCAGGGCAACAGTGGAAATCCTATCCAGACAACTGGCATGCAATGATATAGTCTGTACTGAAGTACCAATGGTTTGGAATGCGCTATTAAAAGATGGAAACACATCAGGGTGAACCGTATAATTGCGTGATAAAATATTCATGTAATATGCTCGTGATGTCACTCACGTTATTTTCAAATATCATCTTCTTTCTTTACATGTTCCGATTCTCTGCATTTTTATGTCTACCATTGCCTTGAAAAAGCCTCCCAGTGGAGTGCGAAAGCTTGGCGAGACTTTGTGTTGACTACACCACAAAAATAAACGGCTTTATAATAATACGCTATATGCGTTTCATTATTATTCATGTCTGGTGTGTTTAAAATAAAGTTAGGAAACTTTCTATGACTTTCGTGTGACACCTAGTCAAGTCCTTCTGTGTGAACCAGTTCTATCCCTGTATTCCTTCTCTTCAAACTGTTCTGTATATTATCCAGTTATATGGTTTCTTGTACAGCGCATATTCTTCTACAAAAAGTTAATGAAACGGAATTCAGAAAGTTTCTTACCAGATATTCGAATATTGATCCCCTCCTTCCCCTTGAAGAATTGATCCAAAGTTAAACTTATCTTCCAAAGTGTTATAAAGAACCGTTTCGATATACTACGTCCATGGGTGGAAATAAAACAATGTGAGTGTGCAAAGCATTTTTTTGTGTATGATCTTTCAAATTGTGCGTACTTTTCGAAGTAAATAATCTCCTGTGCTTTATAACCCTACATTGCCGTAACGCAGGTTACAATTGCTACGTACGAACCGAGAGAACAACCGAATTAATAACGAGGAACTGTACAAAAATTGTGTCGAAAATAATAAAACTATACTAGTAATCCGATTTATTGGCGTAGGAATACAAATAAACAAGAGTTTCCAAGCTTTCGCGAATCAACCGGAAGGCTTTTTCAAAAAAGGTAAACAGAAGCCGTCAATGGCAGTTTCTGTCTAGATACCCTGTAAAAGCCATCTCGTTGAAGTGATCTTGAAAACATTTTTCCAAGATCTAGTTGATCTTGGAAACGCTTATTTATATATATTCCTACGCCAAAATATCGGATTACTAGTATAGTTGCACTGTTTTCAAGATAGTAACCGATTACGGCATCAAGGTCATAGCTAGTTAGGATAAACAGCCGAGTGCTTGCGAAGTATTCCTGTGAGTGGTATCATAACCAGTGAGGTTAAATCGATGTTTGAATTAATAAAAGGATTTTCTTCTCATTCTGATCTTCAAAAGAGTAAGCCTTCGCCCTCACTCTTCTTTCTGGTATTAACATATAGATCCTGCATTAGACTGATAAACTATTATGGTGTACCTTACCGTCCGTTATACATATTACGAGTGACGTATGTGCTAAATTGCTAGATGTAAAATATTTACATAAAATAAAATATACATTTTTTTCCAGGAAGCATCATCATCATATCGCAGCAAAATACAAAGCCTAAAAAGTTTGCCAAATTCAGAATACAAAGAATAGTCAACAGATCATATACGAAATCTTCGAATCTTGCTTAAATGCACGGAAGAGTGGTGAAAATTTAAGTGTGAGTATTGTTTTTTAATAAAACCAATATAAGAGCAAGAAGGCTTCCTTTCGGAACTAATCGAATTCACTTGTCTCAGATTTGAATTATGTTTCTTTAGGTTAAAACGCTAGTGCATAAGTATATTAATATCTCATGTAGCAGTGTTTAAACTAAATATATTAATACTTTTCAAGTGCTGATCGATTTGTGGCAATGTGTTTTGAGGGTGTCATGTGTCTCATCCCCTCCTTCGAATGCTAAATAAATTACTAAGTATGGGTTTTCATAGCACATAACATGGATCTTAAATAAAATATAAACCTACTGAAAGGTATTTTTGATTTCAGAGCACCTATTAATACGAAGTCGAAAATAACTTTTTCTAAAACTAAATATATCCTATTTTGCAAATCATTATTTGCTGTAAACTTTAACAATCTGAATTTTAATTTTTTATTGAACTCATGGTAGGGTATCGTAAATTTTTGTTTATGCAGAACATAAATAAGAACTAAGTTTCTCAAGAAGCTATCACGCATATTAAAAAACAAACAAACGGGAATACTATTTTTTTTCGGGCGTGGATAGACGGGAAAAACATATGAAAGCATTATGTTTTTAAAGAATAAGGCACGCATGGCTTTGTTTCACTTTTCGAAATTCATATTCTAACATAATAAACATGCTACAGATGATGATTTTACTATGCTACTATTTAGTTTCAGATTAATTAAAATATTCACTGCATTTGAAAATAGGCTGGTGTATTTTTCTGTTTTTTGTTTCCTCAACAAATAAAGTCACCAAAGTGAAATTACAAATTTAGACAACAAATTCAAAAATGTGCCGCCATTCTATACTTCTTTTTAACTTCGAAAAAGCAATATCAAACACACATAATGGTATATTAATTTAGATTTTACCGTATATAACTACATGAACTCTTAGCATGCAAATTTTAGATTTGAAATGCAACATTTCATTCAATTTTCACTGACATTTTTCTAAACTTTCTATTTATTTTGTCTTTCTTAAGGTCATCCCATTTATGTTTACCGGTTTCGGATTTCTGTACAGTTCTTTGGTTTACCGGTTTTTGTAAAATCAGTTTTAACAAACTACTACTTTTAGCTCCAAAGTCTACTGGGGAAAGCACACTCCATCATATAAAGCGAGAAAAACTTTCATGACGATACAATACCCCTAATTTTGCTCTCCCTTAGATGCATAATACAATGTGATAGTAAAAACACAATAGGCATACCTAGAAAGGATAAACAAATCGCAGTGAGTCAATTTCTTTTACAGAAGGAAGCGAGTCCAGGGTGAATTTAAAAGTATTTCTTATCAATGCATCACAATTCATTATAATTAATAATTGCAGCGGCTTATTTACTTCATACCCAGAAATACTATGGTTGCACCTGGTGATAACGATAATCTTCCCTGTTAATAATTTTCATCTCAATATACTGAGACAGGAAATCTCAATGTGTTGCTCCTACCAGACCTACTAACACAAAGTCTGTAGAGTGCTACTTGATTACTTTTTTCACAGAACAAAATATATTCCAAATAAAACCTGCCAGAACATGCACAACGAAGCAGTTTTCTGTTATGACTACAAGTGTCTTCAGACTGATATATCCGGCAATAGCCTTGAATTTTTCTGAATTTCAAAGTTCTTCTGTTCGCCATGAGACGAAATTCACAAAAAAGTGAAACCACTGAATTCCAAAATTGGTAAGGGCAAATTATTTTGAGGTAAATGCAAGTTTATCTTAAGTGAAGGACACATAAGCCTGATTTTGGAAACACACATGCACTAGATTTGTGACTTTTTCTCATTGTTAAGCAATCATAATCAATTAGAGAAAAGCATTTAAAATACTTTTAAAAAGGGTATAAACAATTGATATAATGTATGTAGATGTTTCCAGATAAATTTTAACTAATAAAAATGGACCGAATACATATACGTTGGTTTCAAACTTTTTTCGTGTGAGGCTACCCTCAGAAATTCTACTTCAATGGAAAAATCAAACAAACACAGTCGTTTCCGTAATACAAGGTATTTAATTTTTCCTTCACTTCAGCTGATAAGAGGCTTACAAGAAGGAAAAGAAATTGAAGATACTACCCTGAAAAATGTTTTACTGTAGGAAAAACAATTTCTTTATCCAATCACTATAAAGGCAAAAGTTACATAACAATTAGAAATGCCTCACGCAATACATATTTTTCTTCAGAATCGTGTCAAAGCTCTTCTCTATTTAACGCCACGATAGTTTGCCGCCAGAAGAGGGCATGAAACAAAAGTTGGCGGTTTGAAGTAATTCAACTATAGCTTGGTTTGAAACAGACATTTATCGAAACAGTGTTTATAAATTTGAATAACTAACTAAAACTTGAATCTATGGCTTACAGGGAAAAGAATGAAAAGGGATTGAACAATCTGAATCGTACGTATTTTTTGTTAATATAAGTCACCAGGAATCCAAGAAGATAAAATACAAAGGCCATTCCATCAAAACTGTGAGTATTTTTTTTTCGAGTTGGCAACAGTTCAAAGAGGGAACATAAACACGAAGACGACTAATTGAATTAAGAAAGTATGTATAGCAATAGTTATTAACCGTGGCAGACGATTCTGGTCTTGTTATTACGCAGTTATTTAAATTACGTTTGTATTTCGCCATACAGCTATGAAAGTGAGCGATTCAGAGTTAAATGAAATGCGTTGTGCGATAAAACTTTGCTATTGTTTAAGTAAAACGTCTTGAGAAACAGTTGATTTAATGACAAAAGCATGCAAAGATAAATGTTTGGGTGAGTACGATTTTTAGATACAACCGTGATTTCAAAAAGGGCGTTTGTCGGCAGAACCCGCTCCTAGGCCTGGTAGACATGAAAGTGTTGTCACGGAGCGATTGTTAACATTGTTTGGGCAATCCTGAAAGAAGATCGACAAATGGCGTGCGAAGACATAGCGGAAGTCAACAAATATTTCAAAAACGTTGTCCTTCCGCATTCAATGGAACAAATTCCTTCTGCATCGGGCGTGTTCCAGAAGGGTACCTCATCACCTGACGGGAAGAACAATTTTCAGCCAGAGTTCAGGTGCGTCGTGAGGGGAAACACGTGATTTCAAAGGATCCATACTTTCTAAAAGCAGCATTATCTGCCGATGAAATATGGGTACAGAACTTCGACCCCGTGACGAAGCGAGCAACGAGTGTTTGAAAACACACGGGCTCGCCTCCTCCAAAAAAGTTCGCCAAACCGAATCAGCTGGGAAGGTGATTCTGGTTAGTTTTTTTGTTTTTTTAGCGTAAATGTGCAATCTACCAGCATGCTGTTCCTCCACAAATTACAGTCAACGCTGAGTATTTTTCAGTCGCTTAATCGATATGCGTCTACGACGACACATACCGATTAAGCGACTGAAAATGATGGGCGAGTGGAGCCTACAGCATGCAAAGGCCCGCAACCATGTGGCAGCTTGTGTACAACAGTTTCTTTCGAAATGCAGGATTGAAATCATGCCACAGCCTGCCTTCAAACCTGAACTTGCACCGTGCGATTTCTGGTTGTTTCCAACAATGAAGAAGAAGTTCCGTGGCTCAACATTCAACACAGATGTTGACGTTACTCAAGCTGTACAGGAACCGATAAAGCAGCGTCCACAAAATGCCTACGCCACATGCTTTGAAAGTGGACTGAACGATGGGACCGTTACACATCATCCGAGGGAAGATAGTTTGAGAAAATAAACTTATACTTTGCTGTACTTATATTCCTTCATTTCTTGTGATTTTACTCTCAGATTTTATGTAACGGCCGTTGTACATATGTTATATGTGAATTTGCTTAAATGAATAAACTGACGAAGTGGTTTTTTAGGTTTAAAAAGAAATAAAAAAATATAACTAAATATCAAAAATCCAGTATTAGTGATTTTGCCAGAAAACATAAAAAGACACTATCATTAATAATGAAACGCATATAGCGCATTAAGTCCGTTTATTATTGTGGTGTAGTCAGCACAAAATTCGCTAAGCTTTCGAGGCAATGGTAGACATTGCCTTGAAAGAGATTTTAACGTTTGTTATAAACCGACTGCCGTAACGAACCTTGTCCCTCCTGATCCGCACTGTCCAAAAAAGTGCAAACTTTCCGCAATTAGAGCCTGGTTCTATAGAGCGTATAACGTATGCAATCCCGATCACCTAAATAATAAAGAAATTGATAAAATTTAGAGCAAAGGTCTAAAGGCTGGATATAAGAAGGATGAAATGGACAGAATACATAGGGCTGTAAGATATCGTGTAAATGTCAGCAATAAGAAAATCGCATATATGACGATGAGAAGCAGGATCCATCACATATACACCAGGCTTTACATATTGGTTAAAGAATTTATTACGCAAATACAGCATATCAATAGCAATGAAGTTACCGATCCTGTTATCACATATAATATCAAGTTGCAAGGAGAGACAGTCGGAAAAAGAAAAGGCGGATGTGTACTCTATACCGTTGGTATATCCCGACAACACGGAAAAGATATATTTGGGAATGACATAGCGATCTTTGCACATTAGATGTAAAAATCACGTACGAAGTGTGAACCAGGACATGCGGAATACAGCCCTCGCCAGGGAAGTCGTGCATTGCTCGGCCGCTCCTTTAAAGAATAATATTAGAAGAATTGCCCCTTACACGAATTTTAAAGAGACTGCCATCAGGAAAACAGTGGAAATACTATCCAGCAAACTGACATGCACTGATATAGTCTCTGCGGAACTACCAATGGTTGGGCCTGCGTTATTAAAAGAAGAAAACATATCACGGCGCACCGTATAACTGCGTGATAAAATATTTATATAATATGCTCGTGATATCGCCCACGTTATTTTCAAAAATCATCTTCGTTCTTTAAGTGTTCCAATTACGGGCATTTTAATGTCAACCACTGCCTTGAAAGAGCCTTCCAGTGGAGTGCGAAAGCTCGGCAAATCTGTGCTGACTACACCACAATAATAAACAAATTTAATAAGATATATGCGTTTCATTATTATTCACGTCTGGTGTATTGAAAATGTAGACTATCACTCTGTGGCAATAGTAGAATGGATGAGGATGGTATTTCCAGCGGTACATTAGATCTAAATATTTACTTTTAAGACGGTAAAAAAAAACACCTATTTGAAAGTGTCATAAGTTTAGAAGTTTCCATTTCGCAGAATGCTTTCCCCTTCCTGAACAGCAAGACTACCGTCATTACTGGAGGTGAGAACACTGCGAAAGCTGCTTTTAAATATTTGCCTTTTGCTGAAACTGCATTAATATTTGGAATGTAATTTGTTTTTAGATATGTTCTTCGTTAAATATCGCTTAAGTAAGCTTTGCAGGATACCATTATGTAAAGAGAAAGAAAGCGCTTATACTTTAAAATATTTTAAATTACATATTTATTTCTCAATTGCAACATAATTCACGCAGGCAAATGTTTAATAATTTTCCTAGAGAAGTTCACGGAAACATTTTAAGTAGTATTTTATCTAAGCAAGTGTTAATGTTATTTCGTAATTAAACTAACTAGCAAGATATGCTTTTTACAAAAAGTGTTTCACTTTTGCACATTTTCTCTGTTTATTTTGTTTCTGGCGGAAAGTTTAAAAAAAATGCTAAAAACCGATAAACAAAAGAAACAAGGGCAATATTAAAAATAACAAAATATTTGTTCGTGCATACCCCGAAAAATTGTTCATAAGCTTTTCTGATGTTGTTCTGCTCAGCATCCACATTCCCAGAGACTTTGTAATACAGAACCTAAAAATATCAACGCTTCTGTTTTAAATGATACTAAGCTGGTAATCTGTATACAGTTAGTATAACAGAATACGTTTACGTAGAAACACGTGCGAGTTTTTTCTTTAATAAAAATGGGGAAAGTATTGTTGTTATTAGAGCTTAGGGCTTAGACTTGAAAATGATGTACATTTGTACATACGTCAAGAAATATTGTAGCAATGTATTTAAGTCGCTTACGAGGCATTCTTTCGAATTGTGGGAATCACTATCTGTCTGATAGTGATTTCCACAGTTCGAAGACTAGTCGAAGAGTGAGGATCAGTGCAGTTTCTGAATGAGTAATCGTATTGGAAATTGACGTATTTCTTGTTCGATTGGGCGAAATTACGTAAAGAAAAGACAGACAATGGTACTATTGCTTAGCTAGGTTTCCCATAATAAAAGTGAGATTTCTACGAAAGAGTGAAATGCAATTTGGGATTTCCTTTACAGAAATGAAATTTTTTATAGGAACTGTAATGCAATCAAGAAATGTAGATTTCATAAATACAGATAAAATCGATAATACGTTGGTAATGATTACCCAATAACTTAAAATCAACTTGAGAAATGGCAAATTTCTGTCTTTAACTCTGTTCGCAGCGTGGAAATAAGTTATCAGTTGAAACCGAAGAACTGCCGCCCGGTGGCGCAGTGGTCTAAGGCGTTGGCCTCTGATCATTCGTACGTAAGGGGTCCGGGTTCGAATCCCGGTCGGGCATGGATGCTGTGTTTGTCTTACGGCACTGGCTCTCTCCCTTCCCTGGAACCAGTGACCCTAAATTAGGGACGGGCGACTGCTTATAGCCCATTGAGTTGCTCACGGTGGTCGTTAAACCTCCAATCAAAAAAAAAAGAAACCGAAGAATTACGAAAGTTGTATAATGTGTTTTTTGCGAAACGATACGTATTTTCTTTATTGATAACTAATGTTGTACCTACTCGATTCTTGAAGTGTTAATTATTCCTGCATTGATACTGTTTCATTTCAAAATGAAATTCTGACGAATGTTTGTAATGTCGGCAACAGTGGTTTGGAGTTGAACCTTGAAAACACATTTGTTCTTAAAGATTAACTTAAAATTTTAGTTCGAAAGGCATTACCCAACTCAGGTCTTGACGATGTCATTCTGTTGTTGAAGCCTTTGAGTGGTAATTTTAATGCCTGGAACGAAGATTTAATGTTTTTCTGTAGCTATTGAAGACATTTTGGCTCTTTGCCCATACTTTTCTTACCAGTGTTACCAGCTTGAATTTCAAATGAGCAATATCATACTTCTAGAAAACATTATAAGTATTTATCAAAAACATTTTTCATATTCTTGAATGAACTTTTACTATAAGTTCCTTCAATAATATAAAACTAGTTTTTTTACAAGCAAAATTTATTTGAAAAACATTTCTATAAATAAAATAAAAAACTTTAAATTACAGAGTTTATAAATTAAGGAAAATCTGCAGCTTTTTGTGTAAGGATGATTAAGAGACAATCTGTTGCTATTGCAAATCATAGGTTTCAGGAGATTTGAGAGTGTTTTCAACTTATCATGTCAGACGGTCTTGTTTATTTCGCAGGCAGTTTCAAAATCAACTAAGGCGCCTTTGTATTTGTCGTGGATTTGAGTACCGAACCACATGCCATGATTAACCAGAAAACAGCGCTCCCAAAGACGGATGACGTTTTACGCATTGGTCAAATCATTCATGCTGATCAGGAACAATAGCAAACATTCTGAGATCACTTTCTAAATGAATCTGGATTAATTCAAAGATGAACGATCTAAGTGTTTTTTCAGTTCTTGTACAAATCCATTTCAACTTTTCTTTGCATCTAGCACATTAATATTTTTCCGTTTTTGGTATTAAAAAGCTAAATCGAGAGAAAGGCTATATAAGAATATAATAATTATTGTTAAAAACACAGTAAAAAGATAGTACTTCAGCAACAACAAATAAACCTGCAGGAACAAATCAAAAATTTCTGATTACATCTTCTCAGACAAAACACTAGATAACAGTTACATAAATAAGCCTTGGTAAAGGCTTTCCGATAAGCCAAAAATAGTGAAGTCACAATAATCAAAGGAAAAATTAAATATGTATGTAAACTGTTTTTTCCATAAAATACTGCTTACTGAGATTAAATCCAATGCATAACGTTTCTACTCGTTCGTACAACATTTAGAGCGGGGAGATTTAAAAAAAAAGCATTGATGTGCAATTTCTGTAGAATAAAATGTTATGTAAAGAGCAAACAATTTAATATATTAAATTAAAAAAAATATGGATTCATTACGTCCATGCGTGTTACTTGCCTATATAGTCTCTGGCATTCGGTCTTTTGAGCGCAATGGGTTATTGTAATCTGTTGCCCACGTCACATGAGCTTTTACTAAGAGGTTTCACAACAAGATGGGAAAACAACAGTGAAATATCACTGAGCAGTTTCATTAACATGATCTGAGAGATAAATTAATGTATTCAATAAGCGAATGATTTTGTTAGTACTGTATATAGAACTTGGAGCACAATTTGCTTAACATACATCTTTTTTATTGATTCAGTAAACGTCTATGCCACTAAGGAATAGTACGAGCGCCCTAACAAAAATTCTGCAAACAGTCCATTTTAAAAAGAATGGTGACGTAACGGAGAAAACTTACTTTATTGCTGTTCAATGAACACCCCTCCGCTGCAAATGACAGCTTGCCACAGGTGAGGTAGGATTTAGACGCCCCGTATTACGCCATCTGTGTTCAGTTGTCGTATTACTAGAGTCACATCCAATGACATAGCGCCCAGCGGTTCGTTGTGGATGTCACGGAGCCAATTCTTTAACTTTGGGAAAAGATCAAAGTTAGATGGACTATGATCAGGGCTGTATGGGGGTGGGGAGAATAAAGTTACCCAGCCCTATTTCATCAAATGTCCCCGTACCAACACTGCACCAGAAAACAATGCTTTGTCATGTGGCACGATCGCTACTACTTCCAACAAGTTGTGGAGAATTTGACAAATTTTCGGTTCAAATTTTTCCTCAAATGGTCACGATAATATTATGCGTTAACATTTTGCCCTACTGGCACACGACCAGGGATCACAACAGCTTGGGCAGTGTACGCAAAAATCATGATCTTCTACACTTTGGATTGCTGCCGACGACACTTTAACCCATTTACGACCAGAACGCCCAAGACGCCCGTACGTACAAACGGCCATAGCCACCCGGAACGTCTGCATAGAGGGAGTCAGATTTCCTACCCTTGCGTGTTCTTCAAAATTTTTGGACTTATGAGGGACCAGCATAAGTCACCCACAATCAATATTGTTGCTGTTAAACAAACAAGTTAACCAACATACAGTTTCGGGCGTTGTGGTATTTAGAGGGCTACAAGATTTTTGGGTCATGGTCGTTAAATGATAAAGGGGCGTGAGAAACTTGGATGCCTCCATTTCGCTAATTGTGAGTTCAGTTCCGGATCAAAATCACGTGTCCAAATCTCATCAATGCGATAATTCTGTTCAGAACGGTGTCGCCGTCCCTTTCGAACCAGTGGAGGTGATCCTATGCGATGCTCACACTTGGTGCCATCTACTCGTATGTGAGTTCACGGGGCACTCATCTCACGATGATTTTTCTTTTTCACAATGATTCGGCGAAAATCCGTTGAACAGACATGGTGGACAAATTATCCCGATGAGCAATCACCTCCACTGTTAAACGCAAGGAGGTTAGAATAAGATATCTGGAGATGCCCTTGCTAATGGAGTAGTACCAATTTGCGTGAAGCCTATTACCACGAGCGACAGCGGGAAAGCTAATAGATTTCTATGCTATTGCAATGCATTTTTTGTTGGCCGAATTGCCTTCTTTCGTCGCAAATATTTCGAATTTCGCATCGTAAATCGCTGCCGATGTGAGAGAAAATACAGAATTCATAAAATTCTTAATTATTTTGAGACTCCGTCCCATTTTTACTTTAAATTGAAATACACAAATGTTAGTGCAAATTCTAAACCAAACATAACGTTAAAATTAAAAACTTTTTTTTTTTTGATTGGAGGTTTAACGACCACCGTGAGCAACTCAATGGGCTATAAGCAGTCGCCCGTCCCTAATTTAGGGTCACTGGTTCCAGGGAAGGGAGAGAGCCAGTGCCGGAAGACAAACACAACATCCATGCCTGACCGGGATTCGAACCCGGACCCCTTACGGACGAATGATCAAAGGCCAGCGCCTTAGACCACTGCGCCACCGGGGCGGCTTAAAAACTTCACTCGTATAAGAAGTATAATTCATTCCGGTTTAATATCAACATGGATTCTGCAACCAAACGCCACGCAATTTAAAAATACACACAGTTGAAGTTACATAGGTATCATGTAAACAACGACAAATTCCCACAGTTGGCGGCTTCACGTTTAAGAGACTCAGAGCATTATTCTAACCTCCTTGATCAAACGGCGTTTCTCTTAAGGAAGCGTTGCTACAATTGTAATATATGTTTTTTCTGTAGCAGTCTAAGGTCGGGCTGAACGGTAATCAGCTTCGGTTCTGCGTGGGCCCTCCCGGAAAAGCGATTCCCAGCAAAACTTTGTGCTTTGATCAAGATTTCCTTCCCAACAAACCTCCTGCAAGGCACTGTGGATCTGTGTCGGAATTTTCCCCCGCAGAGTTTCTATTTTCACGTTCATAAAAAAGCATATTTTAAAATGTAATTCAGTTACTCACTAAATACTAAATGCATTCTTCCAATGCACGGACCAAATTTAGTTTTTTCCCCTTTGTCAAAAATGTGTATAGAAAAGCAAGATCAACTGGATGTCAACTATGATCAAAGCAAGATCAACTAGATGCCAACTATGATCAAAGCAAGATCAACTAGATGTCAACTATGATCAAAGCAAGATCAACTAGATGTCAACTATGATCAAAGCAAGGTCAACTATGTCATTTCATTTTGGGTGACTTGTAAAAGTATCAAATTCAAATCCAGTGAAGTCACTGCATGCACTCCAAGTAATTCTGTTTATAATTGATTTCTGTTTCAGAGAATTAATAAAGCATTGCTATCCGTGTGTGATCGTTTCAATAAATGTAATCACATTTCTGTGGTATCAGATTACACAAGACACCAAGGACATCTAGTTGATCTTGCTTTTCGATACCCATTTTATATAAAAGGGGGTGAAAGTAAATTTAAACCCGAAATGGCTGTTGAATAGAAAGAATAGAAAACTTATTTTACACGTTGTTCTGCCCTTATATAGCCTATCAGTCTCGTTCTACTGCGCAAATTCTCCATTGGCTGCCGAATGGAGTGTAGTGACCTCCTAAGACATCATGTGAGGAGACCTACGGTATCGCACAATGTTAACATCGGAAAGTGAAGAACAACCTCTTTCGTAAGGGAGACGACAAAAATGCCAATAATACGTGCAAGTCATTATCTATTACTGTGAACCCTTTAACAGAGAAATCACAGCTTACGATAAAACGAACCGGTGGTCAGAAGCTAGGATATAAGAAAATAAGTTTTTCAGGACGCTTGTAAGATACCCGGATCCGATAGATGGCCAGAAGAAAAAGAGATATAATCCCAGCATGGAGTTGCGGTATATTCCGAGACTTTCCGGGTGGGAAAAGCTTCCATAAAATGCTTGCTTACAGAATAAGAAAAACATTTTGTTTGTAAATAAATGACTAATATTAAGAATTTTTGTGCATGAGGTAGAACTGTGCAATTTATCCTTTTACATATGGAAAACACAAGGAAAAGAATATTTGTATGTAACAATTTCGTAGTATGAAAATTAAGTATTTTAATAGGGGCCGTTTTTCAGTTTATCAAACGCAAAAATCTTCCTATCAAACCGCAGAACAACTTTTTTTGTGTGTTGAACTACAGTGGAATAACTTTTGCGGGGAAGTACTCTAGCACGCTGTTGGCGACAGTGGATTGAACAAGACACGCAGCAGCGACAGGAAGGTCCTGCGAGGGAGAGGATGGACCACGGAGAGAGTGGATCAACGGGTTTTCCGACATACGTGAAATGACCCAACAGCCAAAATTACGGATATTCAGCGAGCAGTAGGGCGTTTCATGTATCGTCCGATTAGTGCCAGCGCCATTGGCAGACACCTGCACGACCTAGGACTAAACGCACGCTGACCGTTAGGACGACTTTCCTTAACACCATTGAATCTTCGCCAAAGAGTGCAATACTGTCATTCCAGACGGTAATGGATCCACGCACAATGACAGCGCGTGATCTTCGGTGACGAGTTTCGCTTTTGTCTTGGAGGAGACGACCAAATAATACGTTCGTGGAGGCACCGTGGTAAGCGCGAAGTTGAACGGTTTGTTATCAAGCATCATACGTCCAGAAGGCATGGTGCCATGGGGGGGGGGGTTCAACTGCCTACGATGCTAAATCATCATTGGTGTTCGTTACAGTCACTTTGACAGCGTAACGTTACGTTAATTAGGTCCTGCAACCAGTGGCATTTGATCATCTGAACGTTCACTGCTGTACGAGTTTCCAATGGGACAACGCTCGTTCGCAGACTGCTGTGTCTTAAGAGCTTGCCAAGGTACTGGCACTTTGCTATGGCCAGCTGCATCGCTAGACCTATCGCCGATTGCAAATGTGTGGGGTGCTATTGGACTTGCTTTCCATTGCCGATTGCAAATGTGTGGGGTGCTATTGGACTTGCTTTCCATTGCCGATTGCAAATGTTTATTTTTTCACCCCTCCAGGAACTGCGTGAAAAGATTCAAGCTGCGTTGGATGGCTTATCGCAGGACACTATTAGGAACCTGTGCAACTCCATGCCGAGACGTCTGGCACTTTGCGTGAGCAAACTGGCAGCCCGACGGTATACTGAGAGACACTACTTATTGGCGAGCAGCTCAATAAATATTGCCCATATCAGTTTCGATGTTTAATCATTTATTGTTCCTGGTAACCTTTACCTTTCTCCCGAACAGCATTGATATCCGACACGTCCTGGGTGCAACTATTATTTTGACGATGAGTGTACATAGGCCGTATCGATAATTTGCAAATAAAGTAATATAATTTCCAAACAGCACTGCATGTTACCTACGTTAAACCTAACTGAAGATGTTTTTGTTCGTTAATAATATTAATACAGAATCAAAAATTTCATAAAATTAATAATACTTTATACGTAAATTTGCGAATAATAAACTGAAAACTACTTTAAAGAAAGTATTAATGTAATCTTTGATAAGTGTCCCTTTGTTGATGTATTTAGTTACACGTAATGAAATTTCTATATTGAAATTTGTGAAACAAATACATATTTATTAAAAGATTATCACCACAATTACAAAGTTACTAGGTCACTTTTGCTTTGTTAAATCCTGTCATTTCTTCATGATGTGGACTGAATTTGTTTGCGAAACATTTCTGAAACGGCATTGCTTTCCTTGCACCTCGAGGCCAGCCTTCCGAAGCTGACTTTCGACTAGAGTTTCAAAACCTTGTCTTAGTTTCTCATCTGCATTGCTAAGTAAGCTTGAGGGGCAATAAAGTAATTTTGTGCTTGACTTGCTTCGGACCAATATAGTACCCAGAAACTAAACAGAAAGGGAATGGAGAGAGCTTGTTGCAACCTCTTGTCATGGCCCTGAAACAAAGGCGTATGACAGAGCATAAGTAAAAACACAAAATTTAAAATAACTAAAAATATTTTGATGATTGGAAAAAAATGTAGGACGACCGTTGAAATCAGTGCCTCTGCACTGTACAAGAAACATAAAAAAAAAGCCTAATAGATTTTTGTGTTTCGCAATGTAATCAGACTTAAGCATAAAAGTAAAAGTTATGAGGACTGTATGAGCGATTAAGATTTTAATAAGTTAAAAAGGGGAAATATTAGGATTTAGATCATTTACCAAAATCATATATTATTTTTACCCGGTTTTCTTAAGTTTACTTTCCGTGAAAGGAATCTAAATTATTCCAAAATATTCACTCTACAGTAACAGATAAGGAAAATAAAATATGTGTACTTATTTAGATGTTTTCTTGGATAATTTTAGGTTTTATCAAAAATTTTCATGAACTCAAGCATATTCGCAAGCAATTTGCCACGATCACGAGAATATCTCCAAAATTGAATGGGCAATTAAATTTTTTATAAATCAGGCTGTAGAGAACAACAACCTATTTTCTGAAATATCCTTTTATTTCCTCCTGGTTTTAAAATGGAGCCTAAAGGTATTTTTCTCAATACAGTATATTTACGCCTCAGGCTTCGCGAACATCATTTTCCCATACGTTGCAAATACGAACTATGTGATTTTATTACGCGTTGTCTTTATTGAGATGTTTCAAGTACCTACATGGCGCAAGTAATACAATTCCAAATAAAATTACGGACATCAGAGAAAAATAATTCATAAAAAGGCGCACCGAAAGCACCTGCACTTACTCAGGATTCGGGAACTCATGTTAAAATACATGATGCATGCATGATTTCCGAGTCCATAAAGTGATCTGCAGGAGAAGCTACTGCACAACCAAGATTTTGTGGCCTCCGCTTCCTAGAAACGCGTATGTGAATGAAAGCATGAAAGGAAAATAAATAGGAAACAAATATAAATCGTCCAATTTACAATTTAATATAACAGATTTTTGATTGGTAACTTTGTTTGTTTATAATTTTTTCATGGATTCGGAAAAAAATATAGACGTTAAAAATAACATTGAAATATATTTTTGATAATATATTTCAGCTGGACTGTTATAATTTGATAGCACACTGCTTATTGGTAGACATCTAGCTGGAGCACTCTGGCAGAATGTTCCAGACATTCAAACATTCTGCCAGAGTGATATAACTAGAACACTTGGCAGAATGTTTAACATTGTTTTTGGAAATTCGCAGAAGTTATATACGAAGTCACGAATCTCGTGGAAATTGCATTTTGTTTATTTCTTTGAAACGCTTCCAACATTCTTTTGATTTACCTTGAACCTGCCGTACGCAACGAGCATGGAATATCTGGCATAAATGTACTGTTGAAATAATGAATGTTGTTTCCCACAAATGCTTCATTTACAACATTACACATATCGGATGTTTTATTAAACTGTCAGTATCTTGTAGTCGTTTAAACATGGATATTTGTAAATCATGGCCATGTGTTGGGGACGTATCTGGACTATTGTTACAAACGATACACACATATCTATCGAACTTATGCTAAAGTATATCTTTTCAACCTGTGAAGATAGATTAACATTTTGCAATCTTATTGTACAGGGTGATTCAAAAAGAAGAATACAGTTTCCACGTACTATAAAACAAGAACAATGTAAGATATTTTATGTTACCAGTAATAGACTTGTAAGCGAATATTATAAGTTTTTTTAGAGACAGGAACATATTTTCTATGTTTGCTCCCTTAGTCACACGGCGCACATCGAGCCGGTAATCCATTTCCGCCCAAACACGAGGTAAGATATCTGAATCAAGTGCAGTGATGCAATTTGTATGGGATCATTTTCAGCTTCTTTCTCAAAATTCTCCAGACAGTGGCCTAGGAAATCTGCACTTCACGACTCACCCTCCGCGTTGATTTTCCCGGGCTTCGTTGAATGGCGGTGCAAACACTATAGACGACTTCTTCCGATAAACGAGGTTGTCCAGGACTTTTAAGTTTGCACAAACAGCCGGTAGTTTCAAATTTTTTATGCCAATCGTAGATAGATTTTCTGGTTGGAGGTACTTCTCCGAATTGTGATCGAAAATGCCGTTGCACAACAGGTACAAATTCCGTTTTGCTGAATTCAAGAACACAAAACGCCTTCTCCACTGCAGACGCTGACATTTTGACTGGATAGTCACGTGACAGGCGCGCTATCGCCTACGTCGCTTCCCTGAGTAGCGGGACACAAACTTTATGAGTACATCTACCTAACGGTTCGCAGTTGGGGTCCGTGTCTTCAACTGTTACAGTTTTACAGCATATGGAAACTGTATACTTCTTTACGAATCACCCCGTACAGTGCAGCGAACAGTAAGCAAAATGTATACCTTTCATCGTATACAAAACGCTGGGGTGCGTGTTATACATATGTACAGTTAAATATATTTCTTTTTTATTCGGAGTGTGCAAGTGAGCATCAAATCATCGCTCTTACTCTTAAACAGCGGTATATTTGCTGTACAGAAACGCAATATATTTGCTAATAGAAGTATGATACCCTTTCAGAATGTCTATATTAAAGATAAAAAAAGTTTTATACGTATAGTCACCGAGAAAAAGGGTCATACATAGGCACCCCAGAAAGCCTAATGACAAATAACGTGACAGGCAAAAAACAAAAACCCGCAGCGTTATACATAGATAACACGGTAAAAAGCGTGTGAGCAGTGGGTAAGTTCGTGAGGCAAACTAAATGACGGCGAGAGTCAATCATGGCGCATAGAACGCATAAGAAACATCTTCCACAAAGGAAAGAGTACGACGTGAACGTGAAGTGATTCATCAATTAACCCTCTGGGAGCCAAGAGCGCGTTAACGCGTTTTCCTTGTCTGTCCCGCAAGCGGCATAGGCGTCTAAACTGGTCCTGAAGTCGATGTCCCAATAGCGGGGCGAGCGAACTGAGACGTCCTCTAAAAGGTTTCCCAACAGCGCCAAGAGCGCGTTTAGACGTTTGTACCTTTCCTGTGCGTGGTAACCTGAGACACGCCCCATGTCAGTTGTTAATTGATGAATAGGGTTTAGCCAAACAAAATCCTGTGACCCAAAGAGTGCAAACAAATGCTCCCCGATTACTCCCTGTCCCCTATGGCGGGCACTTAGAAGGCAACATCATTAGGGCTATGTGAAATGGGAGAAGTAAAACTGCGTCGCACGGGAATTTTTTCATTTCTTCTCAAGCTTTTACTATGCTTTTTTTTCATTTCTTCTCATGTCTTTACTATGCTTTATTTTTTCATTTCTTCTCAGGTTTTAGCTATGCAGTTATGAACGTGAAGGGGGCGGGCTAAAAACCGTTTAAAACTCTTAGGGTCTACGAATTAATATTTAGTGCCTAAGCAAAAGCGCAATTCAATTAACTTAACTTGATATGTAAACGTTGTAAATAGGACATTTATATAATAAAATCTGTTAAAAAGTCCTAGGGCCTATGAATTAATATTTAGTGTCATAGTAAAAGTGCAATGATATTCACTTGACTTGATGTTAAAAGCTGTAATTATGACATCATTAGAAAAAAACCCGTTCAAAATGACTAGGTCCAGGGCCTATGAATTAATTAAATAAGAGATAAATATTAATAACTTGACATGTTATGTAAGTATTTAGTGCCAACGTAAAACCGTAGCGTTATTAAAAACTTCCAGCTTATCATCCTTTTCTGAACACAGCATGAGTCATGCTGTAATTCTGTGGTTTCATTGAGCATTGTGCTTTTAAAAACTGTACTAAGTCACGGCAATTTCTTTCTTCAAATTAAAGTAAAATTCTCGCTTGGCTTACATAGAATGCTTCTTCCAAATTTGTTTTGAGTTCCCAATTCAATTCTCAATAGAGGCCAAGAAACGGCAATCTTTATTACACCCGCCCTCCTTCCCCTTAAACTTTTGTGGCAAGTTACCCTACAATCGTATGAACCAGCCTGAAAATTCAGACAAACAAAAGAGCTCCTTCCCGTCGCTAGTCACTTTAGAAAACTGCCACACATAATTCGGTAACTTGGAAAAGTGGCACACATTCGGTGTTCCTCGGAGGAAAAGTAAATTGTGCCCGGCCCCTTAACGAAAAACGTGTGGCAGTTTTCCTGTGTGGCACTTTTCCAAGTTGCTGATCATGTGTGGCTCTTTTCCAGTCTGGCAATTTACCGGCAACAGTATTGTAATCAATGTAATGCATGAATTAATATGCTGATTTTTAGCACATGTAAAATTTTGTGTTTATGCCTGTCTGTCTGTTCCTATCAGACTTTTCTGTTAAGAACTCAATGCGTTCTGAGAAAATTATAAAAGTTAGAAAAAAAAGATAACTTTTGTGGACTCTTAGGCTAAGTAAAGCTTTTCACTATGAAATATTTAAATTGTTTAGTTCGTTAGCTAACTTCCCGCTGGAAGTAATGCACATAGAATTTTCTTTGATTGTAGAGATTTCTGAGAAAACTTTTTCTGGTGCTAAAAGATAAACCAGTTTTGAAATCCAGAACTTTCCCACAAGAGGTGTTAAAAGTTCTGGATTTCAAAACTGTCAATGTGCCGTCATTAATAGACTGTTACAGTTGCAACACAAACTCCTTTTTTTCTCTCATGGACAACAACTTTACTTTGGCATTTTTTTAATTTGCCGATGCCCGCGCAGATTTCTTAGAAAGGGAGTTGTACTTTAGGGAGGTTTTAATAAGATTATTTTTAGAGCTTGCTTTCCTATAGCGTAGTTATATTTACTCGATTCCAATGAATATTTACTGTGCAAGTATGCAGCTAAAGCCGTTGAAAATTGTTTTTGAATAAAAGAAAAAAAAATAGGAGGACAATGCGAACGAAATATCGCACGCTGGAATGCGTTTTGTAAATCCGTACCATCCACCCGAATGCAGAACAACAGATCTAAGTTTTCTTAATCTGGCTGTATTGCTGAAATGCTACGAGTCGGCGTTTTTTTTTCTTTTTTTTGTGGGAAACATTTCTCGCCGCGGACTCTTAGAAACTGAGTTATATCGACGAGAATAAGATATACATGTATGCCTCCTGGCGGAAAACTTATGCATCGTTTAAAAAGAAAGTACTCTGAAAAGGTTTTTCGCGGCTTTTTTTCAATCGAGTTTTCACAATTTAAGATTTTGCTGCAAATACATCAAAAGAAGAAATAAATACTTATAGCTTCCTGGTGGCCAAATTGTTTTTTACTAAAAATAAAAAAAATTATATGAAAAACATTTCCCATCAAGAGCTGTTTCCGATTTTTAAAATCAGAGTTTTAGAAGCAGAGATATCGGAGGAAACACGATTTAACTTAACGTACCGTAGCAGAAAATCTATGCATTACTTGAAAAAGAGACTGTACCTAAAATTATCTTCGATATTAATGGCATCGAAAAAAAAAGAAATAACCGAATATTTAGAAATAAATATATGGTACAAAATATATTTTGAATTCAATGTCATCTGCATTTACGCCCGCCCCCTTTGCGGCGAAGTTGCGCATGAAAAAACAACAACAACAACCGGAGTACAAGAATTATCTTTCTCACATTTCAAACATCCCAACGCAAAAATACTTTTTCAAATCGGACTAACAGTTGAAGAGAAGTGGTGTCCACAGACAGACGGATGGGCAGACAAAGTGATAAGATAAGTATGATCTGTTTTTACAAAAGACGTGCTAACGACTGAATGGAAGAAATAAGAAAACAATTGCTATTTCAGATACCTGTAACGTTCGGTCAGTTGTATTTGATTTATGTTTGAAATACATTTTTTTTTCACTTTTGAAAATAAGTGTTATAGACCACGCTCTGCTGTTATATTCTGAGCTGCGTTGCACACCTTTCCGGGAGTGTGTATGTGTGAGGGCGGGGGGCGCAGCTGAGGATATAACTCATTTCAAAATCATAATCTGCGATCTTTATCGTGAACAAACCCACCAGCTACTGCCACGGGATAGTATTAGCCATGATCTCACACAAAACAAACGCATCGGCGAACGCCGCTGAAAGATACACGTAGCACTTTGGGAACGCTTCCCTTATTTTTGAAAATAATTCTAAAAACAGAAAAACTTTTCTAGAGAAAAACAAGATTTTCAAGTAGAAAATATGTTGGTTATAGTAGGAGACTTTTATTAATTTTAATCTCCTCCGCAAACATGTTATATAAAATGATAGTAACTCCGGTGGCTCAATGGCCGAACTAATCACTGGCTTTGACCGAGATGGGTCTGGGTTCGAATCCCGTTAGGCATACATGTGTTTACCTTACGTCACTGGCTCTCTAGCTTACCTGGAGCCAGTGGCTCTAAATTAGAAACGGGTGACTACTTATAGCTCATCGAGTTGATCACGGCGGTGGTTAAAAAAAAAGAAAAAAAAGAAAAGAATTGACCTTATTTCTTTTAATTTGTCAGAACTCCAAAGGTAATCAATGGACGCAAAACAATATTGTTTTTCAAACCAAGTTGCCGTCTCTGTTACAACTACTAGCATTATTCCTATGATCTTCATGTTTCGTATTTTAGTGGAGGTTTGAGGAGGGGGAAAAAGATTTTCACGTCAATTCGTCGCGTGCGTCAATCCGTCGCGCGTCAATTCGTCGACTACGACAATTCGTCGTGCGTCAATGAGTCGACCACGACGATTCGTCCAGCGTCAATTCGTCGTGCGCCAATTAGCCGACCACGACGATTCGTCCAGCGTCAATTCGTCGCTGACAAATTGGTCGACTACGTCAATTCGTCGCGTTTACAAATTTTGGTCACATACAAAACGAATGCAGGAAAACGTACGATTTCGAACGTCTTCCTCCCTAATCAAATTTATAAAGTTTGGACACTCAGACAGGATAGGAATATTACGCTTTTTCTTTGGCACTAAAATATTAGACGGTAGACGGTTTTTGGAACGGGTCAGCGCCCGGTTGGTCAGAGCCACCCATATACAACATTTTCGTAAAATCTACAGTTTTCAATTCAGAACCACCAAATCTGGTATACTATCTCGTGGTATTCTAACTTAGACTGTAGATGGTTTTTGGAAGCGGTTGGAGCCCGGGGGTCACAGCCCCCCTACAAAATTGCCGTAAAATCTATTTTTCAATTTAGATCCACCAAATTTGGTGTCACGAAACTCTAACTTAGCGGAAGACGGTTTTTGGAACTGGTCGGGGCCCGGGGGTCAGACCCCGTACAAAATTATGGTAAAATCTACAGTTTTCAATTTATAACCACCAAATTTGGTATACTATCTCATGGTATTCTAACTTAGACTGTAGACGGTTTTTGGAACGGGTCGGACAGGGGGTCAGAGCCACCACCCCAATAAAAAAATTTCGTAAAAACTAGAGTTTTCAATTTAGAACCTCCAAATATGGTATACTATCTCACGAAACTCTAACTTAGACTATAGATGGTTTTTGGAAGCGGTTGGAGCCAGGGGTCAGAGCCTCCCCCGCCCATACAATTTTTCGTAAAATCTACAGTTTTCAATTTAGAACAACCAAATTTGGTATACACTCTCATGGTGCTCTAACTTAGACGGTAGGCGGTTTTTGAAATAGGTCAAAGTGCGCGGGTAAGAACCCCCACACATACAAAATTTTCGTAAAATCTATAGTTTTCAATTTAGAACCACCAAATTTGGTATACTATCGCACGAAACTCTAACTTAGACTGTAGACGGTTTTTGGAAGCGGTTGGAGCCAGGGGGTCAGAGCCACCACCCCGATACAAAATTTTCGTAAAATCTACAGTTTTCAATTTAGAACCACCAAATTTGTTATACTACTTCATGGTGCTCTAACTTAGACGATAGACGGTTTTTGGATCGGGTCGGGCAGGGTGTCAGAGCCCCCCTCCCATAAAAAAATTCGTAAAAACTACAGTTTTCAATTTAGAACCACCAAATTTTCAAATTTGGTATACTATCTCTCGAAACTCTAACGTAGACTGTAGACGGTTTTTGGAAGCGGTTGGAGCCAGGGGGTCAGTGCCAACCCAAACCCCCTACAAAATTTCGCAAAATCTACATTTTTCAATGTAGAACCACCAAATTTGGTATACTATCTCATGGTATTCTAACTTAGACTGTAGACGGTTTTTGGAAAGGGTCGGAGCCCGGGGTTTAGAGTACCCCCCCCCCCCATATAAAGTTTCGTAAAATCTAGTTTTCAATTTAGAACCATCAAATTCGGTATACTAATCATGGTACTCTAACTTAGATGGTAGACGGTTTTCGTAATGGGTCGGGCCCGGGGGTTAGAGCCCCCCCTTACAAAATTGCCGTAAAATCTATTTTTCAATTTAGGACCACCAAATTTGGTGTCATGAAACTCTAACTTAGCGGAAGACGGTTTTTGGAACGGGTCGGGGTCCGGAGGGGGTCAGACCCCCGTACAAAGTTATCGTAAAATCTACAGTTTTCAATTTAGAACCACCAAACTTGGTATACCATCTCATGGTATTCTAACTTAGACTGTAGACGGGTTTTGGAACGGGTCGGACAGGGGGTCAGAGCCACCACACCCATAAAAAAATTCGTAAAAACTACAGTTTTCAATTTAGAACCTCCAAATATGGTATACTATCTCACGAAACTCTAACTTGGACTGTAGATGGTTTTTGGAAGCGGTTGGAGCCAGGGGTCAGAGCCCCCCCCCGCCCATACAAATTTTCGTAAAATCTACAGTTTTTAATTTAGAACTACCAAATTTGGTATACACTCTCATGGTACTCTAACTTAGACGATGGGCAGTTTTTGAAATAGGTCAAAGTGCGGAGGTAAGAGCCCCCACACATACAAAATTTTCGTAAAATCTATAGTTTTCAATTTAGAACCACCAAATTTGGTATACTATCGCACGAAACTCTAATTTAGACTGTAGACGGATTTTGGAAGCGGTTGGAGCCAGGGGGTCAGAGCCAACACCCCCATACAAAATTTTCGTAAAATGTACTGTTTTCAATTTAGAACCACCAAATTTGGTATACTATCTCATGGTACTCTAACTTAGACGGTAGACGGTTTTTTGGAACGGGTCAAAGCCACGTACAAAATTTTCGTAAAATCTATATTTTTCAATTCAGAACCACTAAATTTGGTGGCATGAAACTCTAAACTTAGAGGTAGACGGTTTTTGAAACGGGGCGGGGCCCGGTGGGTCAGAGCTCCCTTCCGTACACAATTTTCGCAAAATCTACAGTTTTCAATTTAGAACCACCAAATTTGCTATACTATCTCATGGTATTCTAACTTAGACTGTAGATGGTTTTTGAAAAGGGTCGGAGCCCTGGGTTCAGAGCCCCCCCCCACCCCTCTACAAAATATCGTAAAATCTAGTTTTTAATTTAGAACCACCAAATTTGGTATACTATATCATGGTACTCTAACTTAGACGGCAGACCGTTTTCAGAATGGGTCGGGGCCCGGAGGGTTACGGCCTCCCCATTCAAAAATTTCGTAAAATCTACAGTTTTCAATTTAAAACCACCAAATTTGGTGTACTATCTCATGGTACTCTAACTTAGACGGTAGACGGTTTTAGGAAAGGGTCGGGGTACGGGGTCAGAGTCCTCCCCATACAAAATTTTCGTAAAATCTGCAGATTTCAATTTAGAACCACCAAATTTGGTATACTATCTCATGGTACTCTAACTTAGACGGTAGACGGTTTTTGGAACGGGTAGGGGCCCTGGGGATCAGAACCCTTCACATACAAAATTTTCGTAAAATCTATAGTTTTGAATTCAGAACCATCAAATTTGGTATCATGAAACTGTAACTTAAACGCTAGACGGTTTTCGGGAGCAGTTGGAGCCCGGGGGTTCAGAGCTTCCTCAAAAAAATTTCGTAAAAGCTACAGTTTTCAATTTAGTACCACCAAATTTGGTATACTATCTCATGGTACTCTAACTTAGACTGTAGACGGTTTTTGGAAACGGTTGGAGCCAGGGGGACAGAGCCCTTCATACCAATTTTTGTAAAATCTACAGTTCCAATTTAGAACGACCAAATTTGGTACACTACCTCATTGTATTCTAACTTAGACCGCAGACGGAAAGGGTCGGTGCCCGGTGTGAAGGGAACCCATTCAAAATTTTCGTAAATATTACATTTTTCATTCTTAAGAACTGCATCCCAACACAACACTCCACTACCCCACCTACGGTCTAGGTTAGAGGCCGAAGATAACAATAAAGTGAAAAAATATCCGGTTTATGGTGTATTAAAAATACAAATTAATAAACGTTAGCTTTCATCACCAAGGGGTGCCTTATCGGGCAGAAATACAATGTAAAGTAAATAATGTAAATTATTTTTTGTAATATATAAATAAATTAACTAAATCAAAATATTTAAAATAAGGTCACTGGAAATTTACGGAAATACCTTTTTCATTCATTAACTTTCACCCGCTGAACTTGGTGATTTTACAAATTGTAATATTTACTGGGGAAATACCGGGTACCCCTGCTAGTAAGAACTAAAGGTAAGGTTACACTTTTAGTCAGGTACAAAACAATAATTAGAAAGCCCTAGGACTGGGCCTGTTTAGCAATTTACAGTCCGCCGTGCTAATTTTCATAAGGTTTGCATGGAAGTCCAAGATTTTAGCAATGCGCTTTACTGAGGTTGAAACTATTAAGCAGACCCTAGGCCTAGGGCTTTTTGGTAGTTTTCAGTCCTCCGAGCTGATATTTATATAGTTTTCATATAAAATAAAATTAATTCTGTTGAAATGTTACTCGAGCAGAAAGCATTAATAGATACGCCCGAGACCTAGGCATATGCATTTTTAGTAATTTTATAATGCTATGATCATATGAGGTTTGCATGACAAATCAATTTAAGAGTGTTACGCTTATTAAAAATTATTTAAAAGGCCTAGGCCTAGCGGCCAATAATTAGTATTTGGTGCCTAAGTGAAAGCGCAACATTATTAACTTGATTTGTTACGCAAACCTTATAAATATGACCCAGCGATTAAAAGTTACTAAAGAGTCCTTGTAAGTAATATTTTAAGACCGAGTGCAAGTGCAATTTACGAAATGGCAACAAGTCAAAATATCTAAAGTAACAATGAAATTTGGAATATTTCTTTTTTCTTTCTTTTTATTTCAGTTTTGACACTTGTATTAAGTTTTAAAAACATATATTTCTCCTATTGTTTACCTTCATTAAGCTTTTAACAGAATTTATTACCATGTTTTGGGCATTTTATTTTGTGCGGTGTCAGTTTTTTTTAATGTTTTGGGCATTTCATTTTGTGTGGTGTCAGTTTTTTTAATGTTTTGGGCATTTCATTTTGTGTGGTTACTTGTTTTTATGCTTTGGGCATTTTACTTTGTATGAGTGTTTTTGTTATGTTTTGGTTATTTTCTTTTATGTGGTGGTTATAATGTCGGCAGGATGAAGAGGGGAAACTGTGGACAGTCACGATGCTTACTTGCTTATATATTTTTTTCAAATACAGCACATGATTTTATTGATTTACACCACTTACTCATTAAGCGACTACAGGTTTTTTTAAATATGAACTTTTTCTTAGAGCTTTTTGTTTCCTCTACCTAGCTTTTTCGGCTCCGCAATTTCTTTTCTTGGTTTTAGAATATTTTCCTTATTATTAATCTATTTTCTCATGCAAACTATTTATGTAAGGTATGTCTATCCTATCGAAGTATTTCGCAATTATAAGTGAAGCCCTGTTGCTGAAGTAAAAAAATATTTCCAACTGAAACAACGCAGTTCAGATATTTTCCCGCTGTTAACTCAAAGAATGAAAACAAAAACAACAAATCTGTGCAATGGTTGAGGCATGAGACAGTACTTATTAGTAACCAGGCAAAGTTTTAAGGAAGAATGAGCTTAGGAATTTCTAACTGCAACAAAAAAGATCATCCGCACTGTATCCCTCCCCATCCCCTAGTGCCGGCCTTTCTACGTCTTGAAAGAGAAGTCTTAGGACACATCTGTATCGGAATTGCCTGAGAATTCGCGACAATCTTCTGGTGTCGTAGTAGAAAAACACACTTCCTACTTCGCCTAAATTGCTTGGATGTAATGCCAACGAACAAAGTTTTGCTCTGGCATTAGATTTCTGTTGCTTTTGATGGAATAATTTTCCCCTGGGGTTCACCGCCTTCAGTATAGTATTCAGGACACACGACAATACACCCCAACGTAAAACACGAATTTCACGGCAATTAACTGCAATTAGTGAAAGAGAGGGGTGGTACAGGAAATAAGTCGAACGAGACAGATCTGAACTTAGAAAGTCTGGGGAAGGTGTTGCATGAAAAACTGTGTTTGGCTTACAGACCATTTGGCACGAAGGGACGTAGGTTTTGTTTAATACGTTACGGGGTAAACAAATTGTCTTTTCAGTATAACAGTTTTCTTTCATACGCATGGTGTAGCACAGAAAAAATTGAATTTATTTTTGAAAATTAGCATCCGACCCAGAGTACAGCTGCCCAATCCGCGCCTGCTGCCGCCTCCGGAACCTGGCGGCCGGGTTCTTCGCATCTGTTGATCCCCCGCTTGGAGTGTCCCTGCTGTAAAATACATGTACCTCTGCGTTTTGGAAAAACAAAAGATAAGATGCAGTTCCTTAAACTTAAACTCTTCTTGTGACCGCAGGTACGAAAATCTTGAACTTCGCTTAAACCCTAACTGGAGGAACAAGCTTCACGTAATCGTCTGTATTCTGAGTGTTTTATTGAATGGTTGCTCATCAGTTCGTAGTTGACTGGCGAACAGGGAACGTGCTTGTTGAAACCTTTGTTGTGCGTTGTCAAGTGATAATAGTGAAAATATATCATTCTAAATAATTTGGAAAGAGAAAGTGCATTGTTTTCCGAAGGCACTATGCAGATGAAGAATGCAACATAAATAGTTAACTCACAAAAAGAAAATGATTTGCTGAAATAGAAAGGGTATTTGTTTTGCCATAACAGAGTGCGGGGTGATTTACGGTATTGGCACTGAATTGAAAGAAATTATGGAATTTGTACTGGTTTTGCTAGTACTATTCTTATTGGAGTTGAACACAGGATGCGCAATGAGAAACCACATAATCATGCTCCAAGACCGGAGAAAAGTGATGTTGCTGTTGCAAGAGCGCAAGTAAAAGAACGAGCGAGAAATACGGACGAAGCCCCTGCACAAATTATTCAAACCGTGACAACGTCAATGGCTACAGTAAATGGAGCTTACATGCCTAATATGGATGCACTAAGGCAAGTTGTAAAACGAATACGGAGAGAAGACATGCCTGAGGAGCCTACGACTTCAGAAGGGATCGATGCCCCAATAAATTTACAGGAGGAGATAGTGCACAATTTCTTGGCAGAGATAGCGCATTTGGAGATCAAAGAATTATTTTATTTTTAACAGAGAATAATTTACGAAAGCTTAAAGAAGCACCTCTCTGGATTATGGTTGAAACGAATCCAGAGATGCACAGACATGTTCCACTAGTTTATGGGTTACTTTCCAGCAAGTATAAAGAATATAATACTATTATACAATATTTTTGCAGGATTTACAAGACTATGCATCAGACTATGATATTCAGCTTGCACCACAATATACGCATAATGATAGTTTTTGAAATAGCTACCGTTATAATGCTGCTAAAAAGGAATTTGGAAGCAGCACACACAAATGTTGTTGGTTTCATCTCGAATAAATGTGCTGAGGAATATCCATTCTCTGTCATATCCGCGGAATATAGGGAAAACAGTTAGTTGGCTCTCAAAGTCAGACATTTGCAAGCACTCGCAGTGTTTTCATCTGATGAAATTCGAGCTGCTTTTGAAGAAGTGAAATCCATTTTACTAGAATATGCAGATTCTGTATTTCAGTGGTTTAAGGAAAATTATGTTCTTGGAAAATTTCGTGGAAGCAGAAGAAACAATCCGAGCAGAAGCCCTCCGCTTTTCCCACCAACAATTTAGTCAGTAAGTGAAAACAATTTACTTGGCTTTCGCAGAACACAAAACAAACTTCAAGGTCTGGACAGACGCTGGAATACAATTCTGTGAGAGAAAAAACTGTGACTGTACAAAATAATCAGTGAAATTGCGAAAGAGCAGAGAGCAGATAACAACTATGGCTAAAATCGAAAGAGTGATAGCACAGATTCCAACAAATCCACCCAGAAGAGAAACGCTGGCAAGATAAAAAGGAATTCGAACTTCTTTGGCGCACAGAGCCAATGTTAACGTGCTGGACGTTTTAAGAGGAATTTCTCATAATTCTACCCTTTACTAAAATGTGCTGGTATTTTTCACTAATTGAATTATACCTTTTACTAACTGGTATTTGAATTTTTCAAGAATGTAATTCCGCCTAAGATGCAAGAATGTAAATCACAACGCAAAATTAAAAAAGACGAAATTTTCAAAATAGCATGTCAAAAACATAAAATGTCAAAAAGTGATCCAAAATGTGAAACAAATAAAAACTCAAAATGCAATCACAAGTCACAAGCATTACAAAAATGCGAAATGCTGTGTAACAAGTACAACACAAAATAAAACAAATGTCAAAACATAAAAAAAAATGCACACGCTATGTAAAATGTACAAAATAAAATAAATGCCATATTCATAAGGATTTCATGACAAGTCAAGTTAAAAATGAACTTTTATTTAGGCTTCAAATAATAGTTATCAGCCTCTACACCTTTTTAAGTCTTTAAAAAGTGCAACATCATTAATCTGACTTGTCATCAAACATTATCAACATAACCATGACATAAGTCACTTAAAAGACTTGTTAATGGATGAATTGAGGAATCACCAAGTTCAGCGGGTGAAAGTTAATGACTGTTAAATGCGCAACACCATAAACTTGACTTTCTCTGAAAATTTTATGTATATGAGCACGGTTGATTGAAAACTGATAAAAAGGCTTAAGGCCTGTTTATTAATTTTTGTGCCTCAGTTAAAACGCAGTATCATAACATTGGAATGTTATCGAAACGTTATGAATACGTCGGACTAAAAATTCTTAAAAAAAGGTTACGCCTAAGGTCTTGTAACTAAAGTTTTGTGACAGAGTAAAACTGCAACATTAATAACTTGACATGTTATGTTAATGTTGTGAATATGAGCACGGCGGATTAAAGATTTCAGGAAATAGCCTTTGGGATTAATGAGTTGTAGCTGAGTAAAAATGCAACATTATCTTTATTTTCTATATAAACCAAACTACGTGCTGAAATGGCTGGCAAGGTGAAAACAAAAGTGCAATTTTGTACGGTTATCTAACATTTTATAGCCAGCCTACATGGATGTGGACACGTTGATATCAAAAACATACTTTTTGTACGGTCCATAACAAAGACCAATGGACATGTCGCAATCTTTTTTTCTTTTAGTTGGGGTTTAACGACCACCGTGATCAATTCAGTGGGCTATAAGCAGTCGGACGTTCCAAATTTTGGGCCACTGGTTCCTGGGAAGGAGGATAGCTAGTGCCAGAAGTCAATCACAACGTCCATGACTCACCGGGATTTGAACCAGGATCTTTCTCGACAAGTGGTCAGAAGCCAGCGCCTAGATAACTCCGCCGCCGTAGCGGCACATGTTAAAATGTATTTGTCATACGGCTCCAAACGCTCTTATGGACATACTAGATTGAACTGGACGCAAATAAATCATTACTATAATTTTTACTAGCAGGGATACCAGTTATTTGCCAGGTACATATTACTATTTGTGGAATCACCAAGTTCAGCGGGTGAAAGTTAACGAACGAAAAAGTTTTTCCTGCAATTTTCCAGTAAACTTATTTTAAATTTTTTGATCTAGTTAATTTCATTTTGCGAAACAAAAAAGAAAGAAAAAGGAATGGGAATACTTACATTCCAGGAGACATCTATAGAACTGCAGTACATCTGGCGTGTGCTTCTGTGAATGACGCGACACAGAAATGCAATGTACCTATGTGATGGCGCATGCGTACGACTTCACATTGGCATTGATCATCTTTTTCTTATCGTTTTGAGTTTTGAATATCTGGAACTCTCTATTTACATTATATTATATTTCTTCCTGATAAGCCGCTCATTGGTAATGAAAGCTAAACTATATTGATTTGTGTTTTAATACACCATTAAACGCATATTTTTGCAGTTTAGTGTTATCTACAGTCTCTAACTTAGACCGTAGGTTGGCTAGTTGGTTGGCTGATGGTTTATGGTGCAAGGCCCTCAAAGTGCCAAAGAGCGCCGTAGAACGTAGATAGGGTATTCTTAAGAGTAAAAACCGGAACTTTTGACGAAAATTTTGTATGGGGCTTCCTTGACCCGGTCCCGACCCCTTCCAAAAACCGTCTACCGTCTAAGTTAGATAACCATGAGATAGTATACCAAATTTGGTTGTTCTAAATCAAAAACTGTAGACTTTACGAAATTTTTATGAGAGGGGGGGGACTCTCACCCCCGGGTTCCAACCCCTTCCAAAAACCGCCTAGCGTCTAAGTTAGAGTTTCATGATACCAGATTTGGTGGTCCTGAATTGAAAACTGTAGTTTTTAAAAAAGTGTTTTATGTGTGTGTGGAGGGATGGGGGGGGGGGGGCGCTCTAACTCCCGGGGCCGTCCACCGTCTAAGTTACAGTACCATGAGATAGTATACCAAATTTAGTGGTTCTAAATTGAAAACTAGATTTTGCGACTTTTTTAGGAAGGGGCAGCAACCCCTTCCAAAAATCGTCTAGCGTCTAATTTAGAGCACCATAAGATAGTATACCAGATCTGGTGGTTCTGAATTGAAAACTGTAGTTTTTCAGAAAATTTTGTATGTGGGGGCTCTGACCCCCGGGCCTTGACCCGTTCCAAACTTGGTCTACCGTCTAAGTTAGAATACCATGAGATTGTATACTAAATTTGGTGGTTCTAAATTGAAAACTGTAGATTTTACGAAATTTTCATGAGGGATGGAGGGTCACCCCCGGGCTCCAACCCCTTCCAAAAACCGTCTAGCGTCTAAGTTAGTTTCATGATACCATATTTGATGGTTATGAATTGAAAACTGTAGATGTTACGAAAAAAAAATTACCGGGAAGGGGGGCTCTGACCCGTTCCAAAAACGGTCTACCATCTAAGTCTAAGTACCATGAGATAGTATACCAAATTTGGTGGTTCTAAATTGAAAACTGTAGATTTTGTGAATTTTTTTATGAGGGTGGCCAGTACCCCCCGGGCTGCAACCTCTTCCAAATATCGTCCAGCGTCTAAGTTAGAGTACCATGAGATAGTATACCAGATTTGGTGGTTCTGAATTGAAAACTGTAGTTTTTAAGAAAATTTTGTATGTGGGGGCTCTGACCCCCTGGGCCTGGACCCGTTCCAAAAACGGTCTACCGTCTAAGTTAGGGTACAATGAGATAGTATACCAAATTTGGTGGTTCTGAATTGAAAACTGTAGATTTTACGAAAATTTTGTATATGGGGGAGGGGGGGGCTATGACCAACCGGGCCCTGACCCGTTCCAAAAGCCGTCTACCGTCTAATATTTTTAGTGCCAAAGAAAAAGCGTAGTTTTCCTATCCTGTCTGAGTTTCCAAACTTTATAAATTTGATCAGGGAGGAAGACGTTCGAAATCGTACGTTTTCCTGCAATCGTTTTGTAGGTATCCAAAATCTGTAAACGCCACGAATTGACGTAGTCGACGAATTTGTCCGTGACGAATTGACGCTCGACAAATTGACGCGTGACGAATCGTCGCAGTCGACGAATTGACGTATAACCGGGAAAAAAGATGACCGAAATGCCGGCTTACGAACCTGTTTGCTTTGTTGGTGTCAAGAGTCACCATTAATTACTGGCGGAGACCCTTCAACCGTGTGAAATCGGTGATATCAAGAGCGGTTTTGCCCGTCTGTTAGGTAGTGTAAGCTCCTTGGCGGCGAAATCTTCTCAAAGGGTTAGATATCTGAGCCCTTGTATTCTGTAGCCCACAGTCGGCGATTGGCGGCTTCCTTGCTGTAATATTTTACCAGCTAATTCCATTCAGCACAATAGGGTTTCCTAAGGACGGTGGAATACTTTCTTCCAAGTTAAGAATACATGGATTGCAGTTGGCATCAGTTCTTCCTCGGACCATTTCTAGGAATCTTCTCGTCTGCTTGGTTATACATAGCTTCAGGTGGTATCAAAGATCATCTGTAGAAAGGTTTGAAAAACGGTCTTACAATAAGCAGGCTGACAAGATGGGGGAAATTCCGGGGTCGGCATTTCAAATTTTTATCGATGTTTATAGTAAACATCCGTATTACAAGTAGCTGGATGAGGCTGGGGAAATTTCCGGGTTAGTATTCCACTTTAAAACAAGATGCAGCCTTACAGGTAGAACAAATACGTGGCCTTTTAAACAGTTTTTGATCTATCACCTTCATATTCATAACGTTTATATATCAAACATTATGTAAACTAGGCCTTTTATAACATTATATGTACTTAGCACTTTTTAACAGTTTTTGATCTATCGCCTACATATTCATAACGTTTACATATCAAACATTATAACTAACAAGCATTTTACTGAAAAGGTCTGAAATCTCGGTGTTTTGCGAGAATGTCGTGGTCAATGTGTTGCACATGCGCGAAGCTACGGGCGTTCTACGGTGGGCTTCAAAACACCCAACTTTTGTTAGAGCCCTCCTCCCCACTTCACCAGCACCCCTTTGCCAAAAGAAAATCTCTACGCAATTAGAACACATGTCGAGGGCAGCCCTCTAAAATTTTAGGAAACTCAGATAAACGTATGTGAATTTTTCATATTTATGAAATACTGTCGGAAAATTTCTGTCCACAGAGTTCTATTGAACTCTGTGGACAGACAAAGAGTTCAATAGAACTTTCGACTATTACCACTAAAAGCCGCGGTAATAGTCGAAATACTAACCCGGAAATTCTCCCCGCCCTGTCAGCCAGCTTATTGTAAGACAGTTTTCAATTCAAAACCAGGGTAAGAGTGGAATTACTAACCCGGAAATTTCCTCCACCTCATCCAGCTAATTGCAAGATGGAGTTTTTACTATAAACATAGAAAACAGTTTGAAATGCCGCTCCCGGGATTTCTCCCATTTTGTCACCCTGCTTATTGTAAGACCATTTTCCCCTAAAAAGCACGTTAACAGTCAAAATACTAACCCGGAAATTTGTCCTACCTCATTCTACTATTCGCAGTACTATAAACTCCGATAAAGGTTTGAAATGCCGAGCCAGGAAATATCCCCCACCCTGTCAGCCTGTTGATTGCAAAACAGTTTTTCACTAAAAATCACGGTAACAGTCGAAATACGAACCCGGGAATTTTCCACACTTCATCCAGCTACTTGGAAGAAAGTTTTTTACTGTAAACAGCAAAAACTTTTTGCAATACAGACCCCGAAATTTTCTCCCACATATTTGTGCACGTTGTTCGGTTTCATCTTGATATAAACAGCATGAAATGGAAATGATAACACCGGATATCTACCACACGTTCGATATTTTGTGTCAAATGCAATTTGTGCATGGGCCCTGACTGAAAAAGGTGGGGGCCTTTTCCTATGGGGGAGTTTTCCTGAGGGGACTTTTCCGATTACCACCCGAGTTGTTCTGCCGTTTTGGAGTGAAGTTGTAAATTTCAGAACTTCCGGAAAAAAAACATCATTCGATAAGACACTGTTTCACACAATTTGCACCGGATACGGAGAAGTGGCCACCGGAGAAGTGCCACACGGAAAACTGGCCACACGGAGAACTGGACACATTGAAGTTTCAGTGCCAAAAAAATTGTTCTGCATAAATAAATTTCATGTGGCTGTATACCCCACTACTTGAGCAACTAGTGTTCATAAAATATTTTTTTTAATATTTCATTTTCAGTTAGAAATTTAGACATTTCCATGATTTTCGGGCCAAAGACAAAGCAAAGAACTGGCCACAAAAATTTTAAGGGGCCGTATAAAAATTGCGTTCTGAACTGCTCCTTGGCTACGTCTCCCGAGATGGTTATCTGACACACGTAAAATTTCCGCAGTTTCGTATTTTCTTATTTACGATAATTTTTCTATAAACTACAGCTAAACAAATTCTCTGCGAGTATGTGCAAGCCCAGGAAACTTTTCGGCGGTTAGGAGTGCGTAAAACCGAAAATATGAAATATAAAGGATTTCTCGTCCGATCGGGGATTTTCAGCGTTTACAAGCTACAACTCAACGAATGATCTGACGGCATTTGCTGCCTCGTGAAACAAGTCGGTCGGGGGAAAGGGGGGGGGGACACCAAAAGTGTAAAATGTAAAGATTTCTGACCGAGAGATTTCGAGCGCTCACAAACTTCATCTCAACAAACTCTCTGCGGACATGTGCTAACGCAGAAAATCTGTCGGGGGGGGGGATTTAAAAAGTGTAAAAAATAAAGAATTTTTAGTCCGATCGCGAGATTTTCAGCATTTACATCAACAAATTACATAAGGGCATGTGCTGCCTCAGGAAACTCGTCACCAAAATTGTAAAATATAAAGTATTTCTGGTCCAATCGGGAGATCTTCAGCATTTACAAGCTACAACTCGACACATTATGTGATGGCATGTGCCTACGCAGGAAACTTGTCGGGGAGAGGGGGAGTACTACCAAAATTGTAAAATGCGTTAGCACAGGTCCTCAGATAATGTGTCTAGTTATAGCTTGTACATGCTGAAAATATCCCGATCGAACCAGAAATAATTTATATTTTATACTTTTGGCGTTACCCCCTCCCTGAAAGGTTTCCTGAGTAGGCACATGTCCTCAGATAATTTGTTGAGTTGTAGCGTGTAAATGCTGAAAGTCTCCCGATCGGATCAGAAATTCTTCATATTTTACACTTTTGGTATTACCCCCACCCCGACACGTTTCCTGAGTAGGCACATGCCCTCAGATAATGTGATGATTTGTAGCCTGTAAATGCTGAAAATCTCCCGATCGGACCAGAAATCTTTTATATTTTACAATATTGGTATTAACCCACCCACCCCCACCCCTCTGACAGGTTTCTTGAGTAGGCACATTCCTTCAGATAATGTGTCCAGTTGTAGCTTGTAAAAGCTGAAAATCTCCCGATCAGACCAGAAATACTTTATAATTTACACTTTTGATATCACCCCCACCCCCGACAGGTTTTTTGAGTCAGCACTTGCACTCAGACAATTTGCAGACTTGTAGTTTGAAAACCCAAAAATCTTATGTTGATTTGTAGATCATAAATATTTTTAATAAATAATTACACTAATTATCGCAATTAAGAAAAGACGAAATTGCGGAAACTTTATATGACTCAGATAAGCAACCTCTGGGAATCGTGGCCACGAAGCGGTCAAAAAGGCAATTTTTATACGACCCCTTAAAAATTTTTGTGGCCAGTTCTCCTACACCCAATTGGACACATCCCACTGCAAATAAGGTAAACATTTACTCAGCTGTGTGAAAGGTAAAGTTGTGATAACGTATTTCAAAGAATAACTAATCTTGTTCATTTGTGTTTTATCCTTTTGATTCAATTTAGTTCTCGTTTCTCAGATCTACACATATTGTTTTTTTGTTTCTTTATTCATTGACTGCTCATAAATTTTCGAATTTTTTAAAGTGTAAACGTTCAGAATACTCAGGGTTTATTTCAATCGCTGTGGACTTGTGTGTATAACACGCATTACAATGGTAGAACATCGCACAAACGACATTGAAACGATTCAGGTCAAAGAATTATGAAAATTCAATCCCCAAACACGACGATTTTTTTCATAGGATCGCTAAAACGTCATTTTGCTGTCTGAAGGGAGTGAGGCTGATTTTTTTCTCATTTTTTAAGAGTGACAATAAATTCATGTTCGCCGAAAGAATTGTACGATGAAGCATTGCGAACATGTTGCTTTTGTTTTTTTGTTTTTCAGTTGTACAAAGGGGCTTAGAAAACTAAAGTCGATAAACCACGAAAAATAATTTCACGAGAAATCAAGGTTACAGAAATTCATAGTAAATAAAAGCTTAGTTTTTGATTGGTAGCTGGAGTTTGTGTTGCCATTGTTTATAATATGAAGGAAGAAATTTTAATCGCTACGAAACTAGCATTCTACGTAAAACGTTGAAAACATAGAAAAACATACTTTTTGTACGATTCCTTTTAAAAGTGTTGTGTGCGCGCATTACTCAGAAAACGAAGTTGGAACCCCTGCCTGCCATTATCAGGGGTAGGAAACCATTAGCCTAATTCCATTGTCACTCTTATCGTGGTTGTAAATCAGTAGCAGTTTGCTCCACCCTTTCAAAGTGGGAGGTAAAAACAGGCAGCCGCCGATCAGGTAAAATTAGTAGAAAGACGTTGCCGCTGATGAAACGGTCGTTCGCAGAACACTACAGCCTAAGTCAAAGCAAAACAGGAAAATTTTCTTGGCGCCGAGAAGATTAAGAATCACTAAATACTCAAGAATGACAATTTTACAATTCAATACTAAACCTAGTTAAAGGCTCACATAAACAGAAGACAATCCCCTTAATTTCATAGTAAAAACATTTCAAATTCAGGAGAATATAATATTTTATGAATAATAAACTGAAAACGACTTAGTTGTTTTTGGATTGGATGTTTAACGACTACCGTGAGCAACTCAATGGGCGATAAGCAATCGCCCGTCCCTAATTTAGAGCCACTGACTCCAGAAAAGGGCAGAACCACAAAGGGAATGTCATTATCGTACGACAAACGCGACATCCATGTCTCACCGAGATTCGAACCCACATCTGTTTCTGACTATTGCAAGAAACGATTACAAACATAAATATTATTTCCAAGACCCTTTCTCAAACAACTTTCATTTTAATATTGCCTTTAGCAAAGCATCATTATATTAAATGAGAAAATATAATGGAAACAAGGTATACTCATTTCTAATTATCTGAATAAACGGAAAATAACCTAACAATGATATTCTTCTGGATCTGAAAACGGATGACCACGTTTCAAATATTCAGTTGTTTTAGAATCTTCTCATATTATCTTTCTAGGAGGAACAGAAACAGAACACATACGGATATGCAATCAATGTGAATGAGCAGCAGTACTCAATCGATACTTTCCGTTTTACCCGTGTTTTCCAAGATCTGAAAATAATTATTTTCACCGTATTCTGCATTTCCCTTTATATCCAAAACATGGCGAAACCACTTTCTGTGTACGAGAGACTTCTCACCTCTTAAAACATAATTTTGTTTGGTTCCTGGATGACATTTTACGGGGCAGTTGTTCCTATTCAATTTCGTATAAGGGTAAGAATACTTTTTCCAGATATAAAATTGACATTCCGTAATGCAAGTAATATTTGGTATGAAAACTAGATCTTTCCCATTCTTTATTTGTCGGCATAACCTCTCAGCGTAGACGAGTGAAACGATTATCAAATTTTTATTCTCTGGCTTTCCTAGAGTTCCGGCAAATGATAAAATTACGAGTAGTACAAGAAAATATTTTTCAGGGGAAAAGCACTGACTGAGAATAGTGAAACAAATCTTTTCACAAGCTGTGTCACAGAATTGTCCCTTTAGGAGCAGAAACGCATGCTTCATATATGTCGATATTTTTTAGTTCATAAAATGTACACTGTGAGTTTGGTTCTCGTGAGTAAGAACAAAATTTCGGTGGAGCTATTACGCTGCGCGAAGGAAACGTTTTACCTCTATTTGCCAAACATTTCAATTTTTGGTAATTCACGCACCTGCGTTTTTATGTTTGACTCTACATCTCTGCATGTAATTGTTTTTCCTTCATAAAGGGGGCATTCCACTTTGTTCTTTATACATTAAAGAACGCAATTGGGGTAAAACAATTTTGAGGTCCGTCGAACATAATATTTGAAAAGAAAGATATCCTTTAATCATAAAAAAAAAAAAAAAAGAATTTACGACATCACCATGGTTTAAAAAACGCAAAAAGGTGGTATTTTGCTTAAATCCCTCATTTGAAGACAGGTTATTTGTATAAAAGCAGTGGAACGTGGTAAAAAAACTGTGGCATCATTGCTAATGTTTCTGACATTAACCGGTTCATCTCTCAGTAGCAGTCATTCAATTTCTAAAACTATTTTCTCTTATTAGTGTAGATCCAGCATTCGTTTTATCGTTGGATATATTTCAAATGTTGTCTGATTCCAAATATATTTCAGACATTTGCATTCTTCCCCAAAAAGTTTTCGAAATCCCAACTTCGTCATTGCATGTTAATAGCTGATTGAATTATGCAAATCAGTATTTTAGCTGTATTGAAAATGTTATCTGTAGTATCCATACCTACCAAATTTTGACAGGCCACTGCGGAAGTTTACTTCAAAAATGAATTGGTGAAAATTAGACAAAAAAGCAGTTTTCAAACCCTTGTGTGTCGCTTAAGAGTGCGGAATGGAATTAATTATTATTAGCAAGATAGCTTTATATGATGTTTTTCAAAGGAGTGTAAAACTGTCTCTCTGGTAGCATACAGAGTCCTCCTGTCATAATGAAGACGTAAATTTCTGGTCATAAAATAAGTCTATAACTTTTTTAAACACAGATCCTTGAAAATTCTTAGCCAAAGATGGACAAAACGTTCTATTTTCAGGGCAATACCTAACATATAGAAATTCAAGCATATGTTTCAAAACTGAAGATTTTATGAATAATCCCATGTCGGCAAAATTTTATGCTTCCATAGGGACAGTGTTGAATCTTTGTAGCTGTTAAAAGTTAGTTTTGAAGATAAATTCTACATCACGGAGAATTGCAGCTTAAGCCTTAATTCATATAAAACCTACTCAAAGGGAATTAGAAAATTAGACATTGTGTTAACTGGAAAAACTAAAGTTATTGATTTTATAATAATAATTAGTATTTAGAACGATTTACTGCACATTTTGTGATTTAACAATAATATTGAAGATGCACATTTAGGAAAACAAACCTAAATCAAAAACAAAGCCAACATTCGTTTTTCAGGTTTAAACAGCATAACAGGTTTTTTTTCTCATACAAAATAAATACTCTAAGAATATATTCTAAGACAAAGTGTTCAGTAATAAAAGAATGCTCTTACGACGTCTGGAATGAAAACTGCACATTACGTGAAAAATCTGTTTTTCTTTTTTATGTTAAGTCAAACAGGAAACGGAAAAAAATATAATAATATTCAATCTGTACAATCAATAAAACTGCCAAAAATAATGCCGTTATATATATATAATGACGCGCACTAGTGGCCTAAGTCTGACTTGTACAGGTCCACAATTTTTTTTAAATTCTTCAATTAAAAGTATTAAACATGTATGGAGAAACGTGCGATATATTTCTAAGTGGAAATATTGGAAAAGGCATGGATCATTCAAAGAAGAAATTGCTGCGAAATATTATTCATAAAGAAGAGTCATACCAAAAAAACGCTTTAACAAGATATTTCAAATATCAGATAGTAACTTTAAAACGTCACTTTACTTTGACGCCTCTTGCGGCACAATGAGAAAATGAGAAGAAGCTCAAAATATTTTATCGCCATGCAATGTAGTAATACACTGCTGGCCACACAAAATGTAACATCAAGAAGGACACGAGATAGCAAAGCCAGATTTACTGGACACATAACAACAGATACAAGGATAAAACGATTGAGCTTACAGGCCCTTGCGACTTGCGGAACACGCAGATATCAATCGTTCGTGTGGCTCCCATGGCTGACAATAACGACCACTACACGCCACGGTATCGAACGAATGAGGCTTTGGATGTGGGCTGGGGTATGTCGGTCCAGGCTGTTTCCACACGTTGCCACAGTTCATCAGGCGTAGCCGCGGGTGGTGCTTGCCGGGTCATTCGGTTGCCGATCAGCAACCAGACGTGTTCGATGTGCGACATATCGGGAGAACAGGCGGGCCACGGCAGCAGTGACACCTGATGAGCCGTGAAAAATTGCTGCACGATGCGTGCCACGTGCGGGCGCCCATTGTCCTGTTGAAACGTGGCCGCTGGCAGGTCCTGCAGGTAAGGGAAGACTACAGGCTCCAAAACATCGGAGATGTAGCGGTGGCTGTTGAGTGTACCGGCGATGCGTACCAGAGGTGTGCGGGTGCCATATCCAACTGTGTCCCAAACCATAGCGCCAGGCGACGGACCGGTAAGGCCATGCATAACGCAGGCGTCATACAGTCTCTCGCCGCAGTATCTCCACACGCGAATCCGACCATCGTGGTATTGCAGGCAGAAGCGGGATTCGTCGGAGAAGACAATGTCGTGCTATTCCGTAGTCCAAGTGTGGCGTTCAACGGCCCACTGCAGCCGCACTCGCCGGTGGTATAACTTCAATGATAATCGGAGCAATGGGCGCCGTGCGACAAGTCCCTGCTCCTGCAGACGACGTCGAACCGTACGTGCTGACACAGGTTGTTGCGCAACACACCCTAATTCCTGCGCTAACATTCGTGATGTGGCGGTGCGAGTCGTCAATGCTCGCTGCACAACATGCCGGCACTCTCGTTCGGTGGTGTGCCGTGGCTGCGGCAATCGCTCACGTCGGTCCAACCGTCCCTCTAGCAACCACCGAATACATACTCGCCTCACTGTGGCTGGATGTCGTCCCCCATGGGCGCCGATGTCTCGGTACCATAAACCGCTGTCGCGATAAGCCACTATTCGTCCTCTGTAGAACTCCGAAACGTGCGGGAATGACTGCCGTATTCTGCGACGAGGCATCAGGAAGCTTCCCACGCACAGGTCCGGCAGCACAACACACTTCCACTACTTACACCCAGCCTTCTGTGCACCCTTCTTATAGCGCATCTCGGTGGCGTGCCGGGCGCACATGATTTGCATATGCCCTGCAATGCTAATCGTTTGCATTTCCTCTCGCGGGCGACGCATGCTGCGAATTTCAGGATTATCGGATGCTTTCTTCTTGGTGTTGCGTTTTGGGTGGCCAGCAGTGTGTATTATTAACATACATTTTTTTAAACTCATTATTTAACACTAACGGCGAAAATGTCCATATTTGTTTATTAATTCTCTAAATAGTCAAATTTTAGAGGAACCCAACACCTAAATGTTAAACCATGATCTCCTTGTTAAAATATGGTCAGAGCAGTGTGTGTGCGTCTGTATTTCACACGATTGCGAGCTAATAAGGCTTTCCTGATGACTCGGCTGCTTCAATATATCCCTATCTTGAAATAGAAGGAAACAAACGTCATGACAGTTATTTCTGCTATCCATCTATCGATCTATCTATCTGTGTGTGTGCGTGTCGTCACTCCCTAACTTGTCTGGTACATCAGCAAACCAGAAAATTTAGAGGATGTCGTTGGTAGATCAAAGTTTCCAGGTATTTCCTCGTGTAAAACGCACACTCCAAAGTTTATAACTATCTAGTATGATTACCATATACTCATATAATTATCATAGCAAGTGCGTGGAAACATAAGCATGGATCTTCACATGTATACCCGAAAACTGGTTTAATCTCAAGCTCGGAAGGAACCGCTCTTGATTCATTGAATGTGACTAAATTTAACGTAGGCACCTTTTCAAAGGTAAATGAAATGATCTTTTTGAATTACTCAAAACTTATTTTCTATTATACTTATTATAATATATTTTTTTAATATTACACCATTGATTTTATAATATATTGCTTTCAAGAAGCAAACATTTTTCTAAAAGGTAAATGGATATTTTACAGAAATCAAGTTCCTGACTTTCTATTTAGAGCCATGTGCCTAAATTGTTTAAAAGGAAAATAAATGCAAGTTAGGGTATTTTTCTTAAATGTGTCGTACCTATGAACCAAATTTTTTATCTTATTGACCACCAGTCATGCTTAGAATTTCAAAAAAAAATTATTGGTTCCAATAACTGGATTCTTGTCAGATATCTTAAAATGGAAGAACAAAAATCTAAGACATGAATTGTTAAAAAAACGACTTCTTCTACCATAGGTGAAAGTTCAGTATTTTTTAAATATCTTTTAATCCAAAGTTTTTTCTATGTCAATCAAAATAAGGTTTCGAACATTTTAGATTAGCAATCATATTCCAATGTAAATCTACGAATCAGTTTTTGTACATAAAACTGAAGAAAGTTAAAAGTAATATCAGCCAAAATTCTAGTTTAATGTCAATCAGAATAAGGTTTCGTACATTTTAGATTAGCAATCATATTCCAATGTAAATCAACGAATCAGTTTTTGTACATAAAACTGAAGAAAGGGAAAAGTAATATCAGCCCAAATTATAGTTTAATATTTATCCTTTATTAGTCAAAATCTATTGACAAAACGGGGGAATTAAGCTAACTAAAACATTTCAAAATAGTACTATTTCTTCTTACGATCATAGAGGCCAAAATCAAAATTGAAGGACAGAGAGATCTAGTCAGGTGTTTCAGTTTTTAAACGGTGGTTAGTCCTACAATGCGGTCGGCCCATATCCAGTTCAGAATATTTACACTGATCATGATGTTAGCAACACAATATCATTTACCCTGGTCATAAAAATTTAGAGATATTGCTTGAAATGAAGGTTTTATGTATATGACTGAAAAATAACGCAGTGAAATAACCACAGCGACACTGCGTAACACAAATGATGAAGAGTGTTTTTACAATACCAATTTATTGTGCAATTTCTGAACACAAGAAAGTGGCACTGCTTTTTAGACAAAATGAGAAATTCAGAGAAAGTCCAAATCACTGGATTTCAGTATCCTGGAACAACACGTTTGTGTCGAAGGACATCTTAAGCCGTAAGAGGCATAATGAAAAATACTTTATTAATGCTTGTCTGGGTCAGTTAGTAATATATTACAAGCCATACGTTACTGAAATCTGTTAGTGTACTGGGGTGTGGAACGTGTTTATCCAGACGTCGCCGTATGGCATCCCAAATATTCTCAAAAGGCTTAGGTCAGGAGACCGTTGAGCAATTTCAGAAAAGGAATTCAATTCCTTGCTTTCGAGCTTCTGAAGCATGCTGCAGGCACAGTTACTTCTTGTATTGTAATCGAGAAAATGGAATGCGTGTGCAATAGCAGCATGAAACAGTGTCAGAATGGGCACAATTGTCAAGTTTTGGTACAATGAGGCATTCATATTGCGTTAACAAACATAAAAGGAGAACGGCAATTAATACACTCTCCAGCCTAGACCAAAACAAACAGCTGCTGGTAAAGGTGGACGTACTAGACATACTGGGTTTGTCTTCAAGTGACAGATCTCCACACGTGTCCTCGTCAGGTATCAGGATGAAGAGCGAAATGGGATATGGCTGTGCAAAATCCATTGTACCACAATGTATTCCATGACATGCACTGTTGGTCACAGATAAATCTTTGACGAATGTGAGATGCGGTCACTGATATACTGTACATCTCAACGGCCTTTGTGCTGTCAGTCCATTCTCGTGAAAGCGGTTCTTTAAAGTTTGTGTACATATTTTGACAGCAGAAGCAGCTTCAAGAATTTTAGTGGGAATACTATGTTTTATCTGAGTAATTATTGTCATTTAGCGATTTGGCCTCCTGTTGTTTATCCTCGAGAACAATGCCTAGGTCGATCTGCAACATATCCATACCGCAGAAATCTTATGTGTACCCTTCTTACTACACGTTGCTATACTCCGAAAGCAGTTGCCGCATCCACCTACCGTCCACCTGCTTGTAACTTGCAAACAATCCCATTTCTGTAGCCAATGCTTAAATGTTATGTGGACATCATTCAGTGAAATCACCCACTGCAGGCAATGCATTCAGTAAACTTCTAGAATAAACGGTGAATAACCCGATTTCTACTTCCGACAGAGTCCTTTCATCGGGGCGCGCACTCCACGTGGTGTTTTTTAATGATTATATTTTACATATGACGTAGCTTTCCAGGTTGATAACCGTGATCCAGTAGTCTTTAAATTTTCATATCGCCTCGCTTTCCCTTCGAAACCGTACTATTCCTAACTTTTGAAGCCAATGTACGGAATAACTTGAGTGTGAAAAAGTTAACTGAAGAAATGGAAATTGCCCCCAAAATTGATTTATCTAATATACGTTTACGTTACTCTTTTGAAATAAAATGACAAATAAGTTTTTGATATCATCATCATCATCATCATCATCTGTGTCAACCATTATCAATCCACTGCTGGACGAAGGTCTCCCCAAGTTTCTTCCACAAACGGTCTGTCTTGTTCCAGTCTCCTCCATGTTACTCCCACATACCTTTGAATTTCATCCACCCATCTCACATGTGGTCTTCTTCTGGGTCTTTTCCTGTCCCTTAGAATCCAGTCTACAAATTTAGCTGTCCGTCAATGGTCTGTCTTTCTGGCAATATGTCCAGCCCGTTGCCATTTCAGGGATTTTACTCTGATCATGATGTCTTCCACTTTTGTCATTTTTCCGATCCACGAGTTCCTCTTCTTATATCTCCTGGTTACACCAAGTATGCGTCTATCCACGCCTCTTTGAGTTGTCTGTAGTCTTTGTATGTCTCTTTTAGTTAAGGTCCACGTCTCTGCACCATACGTAAGCAGTGGAAGGATGCATTGATCAAACACTTTTCTTTTAAGACACAATGGCATATAACTCTTGAAAATTATACTGCTTCTTCCAAAAGCTCTCCAGGCAAGTTTTATACGCCGATTAATTTCTTCATCAATGTGACCCTCACTGGATATCTGCTGACCAAGATAAATGTAGGTCTTGGTTATCTCCAGCTTTTCCCCATCAATCGATAAATCTTCATTTCTTGTAAAAGCATTGTACATCCCTTTTGTCTTCTGAAAGTTCATTTTTAATCCCACTTCTTTACTCTTGTCAGCAAGTTCCTGGGTCATACTCTGCAGCCCTGATGGCCTAGTTTCAAAAATGACTACGTCATCAGCAAAACGAAGGTGAAATATGTAAAGTTAAATGATAGAAAAAATCCGTTCATATTTCCAATAAAATTAAATAAAAACTTCCATTTATCAAAACTGTTTTCATACCAACTAATTTTGTGTGACGTTGTAAGGGCAATTTGGGCACTATATTACTGCGAAATGAATTGGCAGATGATTCTTTAAAAGAATTTCGAATATAAGATATCTGTAATTCTTTATATTATATTCATTTACTTATTTCGAAAACGTACGCTACGCATTAGGATGAACTCAAGAATTCAGAAAAGCAGGAATTATTTGGGATACAGATCGCTTTTCTCACCTTTTGAAATGATTAATTGCTTTAACTTGTAAGTTCTACGGTACTTATGAGTAAAGACTGATCCAAATGACCAGACTTGCTGTGAATACGATTGAAATAACGAATCACGTTTCGACAGTGATTCTTCCAATGAAGAGATATTGCTAACCGAAAAATGTTGTAAGCTGTAGTAATTCAAATGAAATAATAGTTAGACAAAAAGCGATAAATTCCAGTGATGAACACTAAGTGAAAATCTTTTTCATGCCACAAAAGTATCTGCACATTAGTAGCGATAAACAAAAGCCAGAAACTGTCGAAATTGAAAATATTACTAGTGATTAGTATACATGCCTTTTGATTTGATCACAGCTTGTAATCGCCTGTGTTTTGATTTTACTAAGTTTCTGTTGTTTCTGCTCTGATTTTTAGACATTCTTCCAGGGGCAAACACTCAGGAAGAATGCTTGCCTAATTTTTGTTTTGTTGGAAATTTCCCATTTTCACAGCTGCAAATACAACAAATGCTACAAATTCTCAATAGGGTTTGAGATCTGATGGTTGTGGAGGTTGTTTTCAGTGGAATTTTCACTTTATGACATGAAGCACGACCTTGTTACGTTAGATGTATGTTTAAGATCGTTGTCTTGTTGAAAGTAGAATGAATCTGCGATTCCCAATTTCGATGCACTAGCCAATAGCTTGCCTTTCAATATATCAATATATAGTCTAGCATTCATATTATCTTCAATAAAAGTGATTGCTGCAACCTCCTTTAAAAGTCATGCATCCCCAATTTATTACGCGACCCAAGCACACCAAATCATTACACAGACCATTTGCTGTCCACAGTGGGTGGTAATGCCTTCCATGAGGTATTGTTGGTACACACGTGACATCGTGGATCGAGGAATGTTGAATGTTTGCACAACTTCGGATATTGAATATCCCATCCGTCTTTCTTCCACAATCATGCCTGGTTCCAACTGCGACAATTAACGTCGGCTTGCCATGATTGTACAAGCGGTTGTTCAACCTGACGTACGAGATTACACCTCACAGCTGATAAAAGTCGTGCCTTGCGTCGAAGTCTTAATACGACGGAAGCGCTGGTTAAAAATTTGCATAATTCTATCACATGACGTTTGTCAATTCAGGGTATATACACACACAAAACTACCGATGTAGTTTTGTGGTGTAGTGTCTATCGCAGAGAAATGAAACGTCGCTCCACCGTTGTTTAAAATTTAGTTCGCACAATTTTCGGTTTCATGTTCATGAAAAAAAAAATTAATTTGAAAAAGTTTCACGTTTCTCGGAGATTTTAAACTTTTAGCTGCTTTAATCTTTATGGTGGTAAAAATGCTGTAGGTGTGCATCGCACACCTAGTTTATTAAGACAACAATATGTACAAACAACACACAAAACGTAAGAGGAATCACCCACTGGCGAATCAAAAAATAAATAACAAAATAAACACAGCAAGATCCACCGTTGAACACAGCTAAAGTAAACAGTACGGTGCAAAAGATACCTGAGAGGCACATACAGATTAAACAATTAGCAGACAGTTGGAAAAAACTGAGCAATATGCAACACAGATGGTAGAGGAGCAAAACATATTACGCTGAACATACAGATCACATGACATACTCTGTGAGCATTAACAATGGCATAAAAGTAGTTCAGCGAAACATTGCTCCATATAACGTAAAATGTAAAAAAAAAAAAAAAAATAAACACTACAAATGCACGGAAAAGTCAAATATAAATTATCGAATGACTGCAAATATGTTTAGTAAAGAAATCCCGTAACAAGTCGGGGAGTACATCAAACATACCAGAACACAATCAGTATCAGGAACAAGAGCAATAAGAAATTAAATAAGTAGTCAAGGATAGGCCATGACCAGAACGACAGAGCTATTCAAGCAATCAGAAGTTCATCACAATAAAATAGGATAATAAGCAAATAACCAGTGAACAGTAGTGTGCAAATATCATTAAGTAGCCCAAGGAAAAGAAACATATTACATGCAGTACACACCTCGAAATGAAAAATATGCACATCAACATCATTGATGTGTACAATATGACAATTAAAACAATATGGGTTCTTTTATTTTTGATTATACGAGTAATAAGCGTTGTAATTCTAGTTTTTAAGGGACACTTATTCGCTGACATGCCCTAAAAGCAGTAGTTTTATATTCTCTCAGAACGACAGATAGTTTTCAGTTTAATATTTAAAACTTAATTTATGTATATTTATTAAGCAAATTGAATTTTCATGGCTTAGTGGTTAGTGTTTCAGATTATCGATGCTGGGTCCCCAGGTTCTAGCCTGGGCTGATCTTTCAGAGATGGTGTGATTTACTAACAATCGCTGAATATCCGCCGTGCATCGGACGAGCACGTAAAGTGACTGCCCCCAGGCTGGACCCACTGGTTAAATGGGTATCCTTTCCTATGTCCTCCCTGAAATTCTCTCACCCATCTATGTGCAATATCGTACTTGTACGGTGGCGCCATCTACTGTACTCTAATCTCACTACAAACTGTTCTGTCAAAAAGTCGCTAGACTTGCTCTCATTCCTTCCGTTTCTGTGTCCTGCCCAAAAGGCGATCTCGCTGTAGGTGGCTGGGACCTAAACTCTACTCCCTGTGGACGGAAGTCCTACATGAAAATGACAAATGCTCTCGCGGCGTTATTATATTATTTTCGAAACACTTAACTACTTCATTCAGTAAATACGTAAAGCCTTTAAAACGGCCAGGTTTTCTAAATACGTGTTGGAATTTCATTTAATCTTCGAGCCTTCAGTCATTAAGCACATGGCAGCATCTACATTTCTTTTAGAGCTTTGTCTGTTATCACTTTATTCCAAAATATTGGTATCATACGTAGGTGAATATTTTTAAAGATATCAAAGAACGTTGAAAAGGTGGTATTGGATTTTCATGAAAAAATTCTCCTTTCTTAGTTCTCAATTAGAGGAGACTCGACATCTAATTATTGTAAAAAGAAAAATTTTAAATATTTTTTATTATTATCGTACAACTATGTATTGCACACAGAAACTGTTACTTGAAGGTGTGTATTATTATCTGAAAACTAAAATTAATATTTCAATAAATGCCTTTTCGGTTCAATCTCGTAGTTTTGGTTTGTGATAAAGAGATAAGCTTAACTGCGACCTGGTGATAACGGGCTAATTGTGAATGCTACTCAAAAGTAACAGTGATTTATAAACGTGATTGGGATCACAGTTTAAGACCTGTTCCTTCACTTCTGTATATCAATAAAGTAACTAATAGTAGAATCACCTAAAAGAACGGTGGGAGTGTGTGTGTCTCGCGGTCATATGCAGCGGATCCTGAGAGATATATATTTTATATTTTTATAGGTAATTTTGCGCTAATCATGATATTGTTTTTGATTGCAGGTCTAACGAACACCGTGAGCAACTCAGTGGGCTATAAGCAGTGGCCCGTCCCTTATTTAGGGTCACTGGTTCCAAGAAACGGATGGAGCCAGTGCCGTAAGACAAACACAACATTCATGCGTTACCGGGATTCGAACCCGGACCCCTTTCGGACGAATGATCAGAGGTCATTTCTTTGACAACTGCGCCCTCGGGGTCGTCCTGATATCTTGCAATAGTTTTTACAACTTCTTCCGTTGAATTGTGCGCAATTCTTTTATACGTTTTTTGTGGACATAAGTTAAATTTTGAATACAGATTATCAAAAATACACTGTTCTTTTATAACTAAATGGTATGTTACAACTTTGAAAGAAACATGGAAGCAATTTATTTCAGCTTTGAAATGGATTAAGCAAGTAGACATTTACTAAGTAACGTTCACAGTTCATTATTTTCTCCGAATTAAAAAAAAAATGAACTTCACTCACTGAGAGAACGACGTAACCATGAGCTGAAAAACTACGCTGTGAAAAATTCACGAAGTGCAGGCAGCTGCCAAATCTCAACAGCAGATAACAACTAACAGCTACAGGAGCAGAATTCACTCGGTAACAGTTAAGAAGGAGCTGTGAAAAATTACGAACAGTATGATGGGTAGCATTGAGAGAGTGAGGAACGTTCAATGGACGATCACTGTTACACACGGTTTTCAGTAGCAGGCGCTACATGTGATTTTTTGATAACCGTGATCAAATCACAGGAAGTGAAATAACGCTTATGTCTCTTGTGGAGTAAATACCACCTTTATACTAAGCTTCCAACTAAAGTTAACTGCTTCACAGGCATTTAAAAACCATGATGCCATGACTCAGAAAATTGCGCCTTATACATCAGAAGAGCCTATACAAATTATCAGCCTTGAGATTTTAGAGGATCTTCAGCCAAATGAATTGGAATCAGTACGAACAGAAACTATCTTTTGGACTGTTTGAAAGTGTCTTACATTCAGTTGTGAGAAAGATGTTTCCCTCGTTCTGGGTCTTCAGGAAATACAAAAGCGAACATTTGGCATTACTTCATTTGAAAAAGCATTACCTTTAATTAACCTAAATTCGGTTTTCGGTTGGTAGGTATGTGTGTCGCAGAATATTTGAATTATCAGTAGAATTTAAAAATTTCATTTGGATTTTAAAAACTTGACCTACTAAAATGAAAGGCTATTTTCCAAAGCGAATACCTTCTTCAGGTGTAATTAGGTTGCAACACGCTTTTGCTTCTCCAAAGACGACTTAAAAATCGTTTTCATGGTTGGTTTCTCTTCGGAGGACGATAAACGTGCTAATTCTTCCTACTTCTTGTGTTGTACAGTTTTCTCAATGAAGAGTGTCTGCATTTTAAATTTCAGGCGATCCTTCTGTTCTGCATAGCTTTCACCAGAGAAAATTATGGGTAAATGTTTCCATCCTTTTCAGAACTAAACATCTTGCTGTAATTGGACACAGCAGCACATTCCTAATTTTAGAATTTTGAAAAATTTAAATTTTCCTGTAAAAAGGTTACAATGTATCGAAAAAAAAATAAAAAAATAAAAATCACAAAATGTGAGCCTCATGTAATATTCGCAATGTAAATCACGAAGTCTGAAAAATCAAGAACATATAGATCAATTCAGGATAACACATAAATCTTCCTCATCCATTCGGCCATTCGAAAATGGAACTGAACACAAAAAGCAAGTGACAACAACCAGATAAAACTGTGGAATAAAGTGTGGGTTGAAATTAATTCAACTATCTCTTGTTAGACAATGAGCTGGTAGGTATTCAAAATAAAAAAAGTTCCTTTTCATAAGCATTTTTAACACTACAGAAAAATTGCTTGTTTTATTCGAAAAATTTTACTTGGTAGTTGTACCACGTAATACAATGATAGAACTCCCAAGTAAAAGCACAGAAAACAAATACTACATGCGATAACTACGGTAAACAAAACCTATTCTCAACAATTGAACTTATAGTGCTTTATTTCAGGTCCCTTCTGGAGTTTGTGAATACAGTCAAACCTCGATTTCACGAACTTCAAGAGACCAACATTCTTGTACGTAAAATCGCGGATTTCCCTAAATCGAGGAAGCCTTTTGAATAAAACATTCAAATTAAGCTAGTGTTCTAAACAGAATACGTAAGCAGCTAAGTTCTCTTTCTGTCAGTGAAATTTAAGTTATGTATCGTACTTGTACTTTTAATTACGAATTTATTATCAAAAATGTTATACTACGCTCACATTTACTTTGCATACTAAATACATAATTCGTAGTTATTAGACTTTAATATGTAGCATCAAAATTAAATCATACTTTAAAATTGCGAGAAAAATACGACAGTTGATTGTTTTCCCGAGCATTTAGCTTCTTAGCTAATGATTTCAGTATCATTAACTGCATGAAACAGAACATCAATTAGCACTACTTAACTTGAAAAAACAGAATACTTGCTGATTACCCTTTCACACTGTAGAAAAGAAGATTGTTTATGTTTTTTCTGAACATTTAGCTTTATAAATTGCAGCTTCAATTTTATGAAGTTCATGGAAAATAGCATCATTAATATCGATGGGCATGAAGTACTTCTTAACACATTCTCTACTTTTACCAGCATCACTAAAGTAGTTAACTTTTAGTTCTGTTTCATCTTCTTCATCAGTATCTGACGCATTTAGTCCGATCTGTTCATCGAAAAAAAACATCAAGGTACTGCATTTGGGCTAACTTTTAAAGTGAAAATGCTGGTAAAAATAGATTTGCGGTTTAAAAAAAAAATTGTTCGCTAAATTGAGGAAATGTGTTTGTTATATCGGGAAACGCCAAGCATTCATTCCAATGTGGTTCCGTCGGGACCATAAAAAATGTACGTACATTCGTAGTCCGTTAAATAGGGGTTTGACTGTATTTTGTGGATATAAATTAGGAAGACCGTTCAAATCAGAAGATTTAATAATACCAAATATATGATTTTTCTGTTTTGCAACAGAAAAAAACATTCGATTTTTTTAAAAGGAGTGTTAATAGATACACACACCTACGTTTACCTGAACGTCCTGCAGTGTGGTATTCAGAGGTCCGTATTAATGCGCGCTAACACATTTTCTCACAGATTCAGAACAGAAGGCTTGTTATGTATTAAAAATATCATTATCGGTGAGATCATATGTTTCGAGAAAACAAATCACGGATCAGGAATATATCAATAATATTCCCCCAGTAGGCAAAACAATAAAGATATGGGAGAAGAGTAAACGTATTTCGTACTACATAGTATGAGGAAGTAGAATTAAGCTGTATAAGTACGACATGTCAAACCCACCAGGTTCAAATTGCAAAGTTAAAAGTACTTTACTTACAATTAAAACACAGGAAGGTTAAAATACTTAAAGTAAGATATTTTGAGGCCGCCTTCGTCCTCATCATCAGGATTAGTGCCACAGTATACAGAGCTAGCGAGCAATGAATACACTGAGAAGCAATTCCATGATGCAGTAGTCACGTAATTTCATCGTTGCCAAACATAGACAGCGGAAATTCCAAAGTAGAAGAAACATTATGACGGATGTTCTGCTTCCGCTGTGTGAAACACGGACTCGATGAGTAGCTTTCACGGGCGTGGAACAAAACTAGGAAGATTCATATTGCATTAATTACCAAATTTTATGATATGTAAGCTTTCAGATAAAAGTAATGAACGCCTGTTACTTGTGGACGCCAGAATCTTTGAATTGTCACAGTCAGGCAAGTATTCATTTTGGTGACTGTCCTGGTTAGGGCAGTGGATGTGGAGCCAAACCTAAGGGACTATGTATGTTCTGATGCGCGAGCATTTAAAGTCCGAAGTGTAGAATCGATATACTATTTCACTGCTAAGATTGTATCACGGGGAACCAAAGGGATGCAGTATACTCCAGATTTATTGGGTGTTGGGTCTAAGTCACGGTCGTTTCGTACAATTGAAAATAAAAACAGAATCGGTCATAGTTTGGGTGTTGGGCAGTTGTCATGAGCATCTCCCTTGCAGAATCTAACAGACTTAAACAGGACTAAAGTGATAAATTAGCGGACAGCGAAGCGTTCTAACGATGTATCGCAGTCAACAAACATGGGTGAATCTGACTTTGATCGACGATGTATTTTTGGGTAAAACAGTTGGGTCATTCTCCCGCCTAAGTTGTAAAAGCACTAGTGTCATAAAGGGCACCTAAATGAAGGATGTACCGTGAGAATACCATCAAGAAACATACTATCGCCCACAGATCGAGCGGTGACCGGCCACATGCGATTCATGTCCAGGGTCGACGTGGATTCTCCAGGCCCGCACAGACCGACTTCTTGAAAAAGACGCCGTAAATCGCACCCAGGTAAATGTCGGAAGCCCAAGGAGCGCCGTGAAGAAACGGTTCGTCGTGCACTGCAATCCTTAAGCATGAGAGCCGATGCCTAACTCGTGTGCCATTGTTGACTGTTCGTCATCGGATATTACGCATGACCTGGTGCGGTAATATAACACATGTGGTGTTCTGTAGGGTGGAGTGGTGCTTGTGGACAGGTTTATTTAGTTTTCAGCTGTACCGAGCTGACGGCAGGGTATGTGTGTGGCGTCGCAGCACGAAGCCATGGGTCGGCTCTGTTCGAGGTGTTACCTATACCTTCTCATGACCTTCAGGAGCACCGAGATTTTACTGAAATTTCTGATATTTCCATAAAGAAGCGCTGGCCATAATATTTTGGAGCTTCGGTGCATGTACTACAGAGAGAAATTCAACATCAATTACGGTTTGACTTGTTTTTTGGTGTGCACTCAATACTTACATAAATATGTGACAATTGTGCGCAGCTGAATTCTTTTCTTATTGCGAACGACTTAATGGCATTAATTTTTTTTTCAAAACTTCATATGCTTCTTACCTAAACTTCTAATTTTAGTCTATATGACTTTCGCTTTCTTTTTTTTTCTGATTATTTTTTGGATTGAAGTTTAAACGACCACCATCCGAAACACGATGGAATATGAGCAGTCGTTCGTCCTTAATTTAGTGCGACATGTTCCAGGGCGGACAGCCAGTGCAGTAAGACAAACACTATATCCATAACTCACATACGAAATGAATTATCACAAAACAATTATAATGCAATATCTGGACGCGTACAGTGGAAAATTAATATAAAAGGCTCTAAATGTTAAGGTGAAAATTCATTCTAGTAAACCATCTCCTACAATACATATATAAATGGAACTTCACTAAAGTGCAAAAAGTGATTTGATGGCAGTACGCGAATTTTTAACTGGCGCTGCCGTTGTACAAAAGCCTCGACACACGCCAAGGTTTTTATCAGTTGCGAGGTACAATCTCGTGAGTCAGGCTGAACAAACGCCAGTAGGATTATGGCAAGACGAAGTGAATTATTGGAGTTTGAACAAGGCATGGTAGTGGGAGCCAGACGGAATAGATATTCAATTTCCGAGGTTGTGCGAACATTCAGCATTGCTCAATCCACTGTGTGACGTGTATACCGAGAATAACTCATGGAAGACTCACCACCCACCGTGGAAAGGACAATAGCAGACCACGGGTGCTGAATTACAGTGACCAGCGGCGTCTGACCAGAATTGTCCGTGCAAAATACAAGCGACACTGGCTCAAATAACATCCACAGGAGGTACAGAGAGATATCCTTTAGGTCATTGCGGCTTGGTGTAGCGTCCATGAGGTATGGAAGTAGACCAACCAGACTGTTTTTGTAACACCCCAACATCGGACACAGAACCTCATCTGGGCTCATGAACACGGTAATTCATCCCTGGAAGACTGGCAACATGTGGCCTGGTCCAATTAGTCATGCTACCAATTGTTAGGAACTGACCGTAGAGTTCCGGTGTGGCTCAGATTCGACGAGGCCATGGAAACCCAGCTGTCAACAAGGCACTGTGCAAGCTGGTGGTGGTTCCATACATGTGTCGGGTGTCTTTACATGGCACGGTTTGCGTCTTTTGGTTATGGTGAACACGTAATTCATAGGTAATCGCTTTGATGCTCTGATGGGTGATCATGTGGAGCCTTTCATGGACTGCGGTGTAAACACAGTCCATGTAGGGCTGCAAATGAACACCAACAACGATGGAATTTGAAGGTCTGCAAATGAACACCAACAACGATGGAATTTGAAGGTCTGCAAATGAACACCAACAACGATGGGATTTTTCCAAGTGGACAATTCACCATGTCACAGGGCGCAAGTTGTCCAAAATTGGTTCGAGCACCACGTTCTCCCGTCATGAAGCCAATATAGCAGTTATGGGGCGTGGTAGAAAAGTCCATTCGCACTGAAGATCCTGTATCTCCAAACACCAGGAAACTGTGGGCAGTTTTTCAGACGGCATGGCTGAACATCTTTGCAGAAATCTTCTGGCCACTTAGAGAATCGATTTCACGTCAAGTTGCTGCATTTTGCTGGGCTACAGTAGGTCCTGCACGATACTAGGTACATACCCCATGACTTCTGGTACTTCAGTGTGCAAGTAAGGACTGAAAACTGGTAATTTAAAATGAAAAAATATTTTCAACTTATAATAGCACTGGGATTTTTTCTGTGAAATTGTAATGAATCGTATGATTTTTATACCGTGCTATCGCAAGCCAACCAAAACAGTGGATCATTGTGACAGTGAACAAGAATTTCAAATCGTAAATACAGCTTCGATTCGTCTGAATACTCTACGACCTGTCTGTAAAATATTTTTCTTTTCTCCACAAGTGAAGAAATCTCAATTATATGCGATAAAAGAAGATTTTGAAGGGTGAAGGTAGAAGCATTTTTTAAACTTACTTTTTCAAAGGATTGTAAGTAAATTTTTAAACTGACTATGTAAGAGAATAAAGATTAATTGTTTTAGTATGCCGAATTAAACAGGTAAATTATCCAGATATGTAATTTCTTTCACAATCTGCATTGTAACATCTCCAAAAAACTAGAAGTACACTCTTTTTCAATCCTTTTGAATAAAATTAATCATTCGTTTTTCTGAATGAGATGTATGTTGAATCCAGGCCAGTTGTTCACATATTTTCACATAAACAATCGGTCCAGATTTTTAGCACGTCTTTTGTAAAAAAAGATCGTGCTTATGTTATCGGTTTGTCCGTCCGTCCGTCCGTCCGCCTGTACCCACGGTATCTCTGCAACTATTAGTCCGATTTAAAAAATTCTTTTTGCATTCGAAAGCTTGAAATATGCGAATGATGATCCTTCTTTTCGTTTTTTTACAATGTACAATTTCGCCGCTAGAGGGCGTAAACGCAGATGATGTCGAATTCAAAATACGTTTTATTCCATATATTTGCTCCTAAACATCCGATTGAAAAAAATCTTTTATCTTTCGATTCCATTTATGTCGAAGAGTATTTTAAGTATACTTACTTTTTCAAATTACGCATAGATTTTCCGCTATGGGGCGTAAAAGTAAATTGCATTTTTTCCGATAACCCTTTTTCTAAAACTCCGACTTGAAATTTTTTTTCCAGCGGATACATCTCCTGATGCACAATCTTTTGCTATAATTTCGAATTTTTGGTAAAGAATACTTTGGCCACCAGGGGGCGTAAGCGTTAATTTTCGCTTCTGATGTGTTTGCTATGACATCTGAGCTTCTAAAATATTGATTGAAAAAATTCTTTCGTGGACTGATGCCACTCACATCGATAAACCTTTTCGGAATATTTTCTTCCTGAAACATTCCAGTTTCTCCGCCAGGAGGCGTAGATGTATATCTTATTTTTGTCCATATCTCTACTTCTAGGAGTCCGATTTGAAAAATTACTTCTTTGTTATATAGTGTTTTCCGTGTGCCATGTTTTTCATATAATTTCAAAATTTTCAAGTAATTCATAGACTTTTCGCTAGGGGGCGTATAGGTAAATTTTGTTTCCCCCTATATCTCTGCTTCTAAATCTCCGATCTAAAAATTTTTTTTGCAGTGGATACAGCTCCTAATGGGAAATCGTTTGCACATAATTTCGAATTTTTGTAAAAAAATGGTTTGGCCACCACGGAGCGTAAACCTTAATTTCCGCTTCTGATGTATTTATGTATTTGCAGCAAAATATGAGCTTCTAAATTCTCGATTGAAAATAACGTCGTTTGTAGACCGATACTGTTCATGCCGACAAACTTTTTAGAAACATTTTCTTCGTATAATAGTGCACGGTTTCTACGCCAGGGGACGTAGACGTATATCTTATTTTTGTCAATATCTCGACTTCTAGGAGTCCGATTTGAAAAATTCATTCTTTGTTGGATAGTGTTTTCCGTGTCGCATGTTTTTCTTATAATTTCAAAATTTTCACGTAATTCATAGACTTTCCGCTAGTGCGCGTAAAGGTAAATTGCGTTTCCCCCTATATCTCTGCTTCTAAATCTCTGATCTGAAAATTTATTTCTGCACCGGACACAGCTTCTGATGGGAAATCGTTCGTACATAATTTCTAATTTTTGTCAAAAAATGGTTTGGCCACCAGGGGGCGTTAACCTTAATTTCCGCTTCTGATGTATTTTCAGCAAAATATGAGCTTCTAAATTCTCGATTAAAAATAACATCGTTTGTGGACCGATACTACTTATGTCGACAAACTTTTTAGAAACATTTTCTTCTTAAAATAGAAGAAAATGTTTTTTTTTTCTTGTCAATATCTCTACTTCTAAAAATCCGACTTGAAAAATTCCTTCTTTGTTGGATAGTGTTTCTAGTGTGACATGTTTTTCATATAAATTCAAAATGTTCAAGTAATTCATAGACTTTCCGCTAGGAGGCGTAAAGTTAAATTGAGTTTCCCCTATATCTCTGCTTCTAAATCTCCGATCATAAAATTTCTTTCTGCACCGGATACAGCTCCTGATGGGAAAGCGTTTGCACGTAATTTCAAATTTTTGTAAAAAATTGTTTGGCCACTAGGTGGCGTAAGTCTTAATTTCCGCTTCTGGTGTATTTGCAGCAAAATATGAGCTTCTAAAATCTCGATTGAAAAATAAGTCTTTTGGGGACCGATACTACTCATGTCGACAAACATTTCAGGAACATTTTCTTCTTCAAATAATGCATAGTTTCTACGCCAGGGGCGTAGATGTATATCTTTTTTTTGTCAATATCTCTACTTCTAAAAAGTCCGACTTGAAAAATTCCTTCCGATCGAAAGGTTTTTCCTATAAATTCAAAATTTTTAAGTAAATCATAGACTTTCCGCTAAGGAGCACAATGGTAAATTGCGTTTTCTGCTTCTAAAACTCCGATTTGAAAACTTCTTCCTGTATCGCATACAAGACCTGACGGAAAATATTTTTCACGTAATTTCTAATGTTTGGTAAAGAATGGTTTGGCCACTAGGGGTCATAAGTGTTAATTTCTACTTCTGATGCATTTGTAGCAAAATCTGGGCTCCTGAAAACTCGAGTAAAATTTTTTTCTTGGACCGATACCGCTCATATGGATAAACCTTTTGTGAATACTTTCTTCCTAAAATAATGCATGGTTTTCCCACCAAGGGACGTAAAGTCACATCTTATTTTTGTCGATAAATCTGTTTCTAAGAGTTCGTAAGCTCACGATTCCGTTTACAGCAATATCTGAGGAATTAAAGACCCGATTGAAAAATTTCTTTCTTCCGTCAGATACTATTGTTTTCCATACCGGTTCCATTGACTTTGAATAGCTTTGATAAATTTAATTTGCGTCAGAATGGATTCAAAAGACGTGCTTATTACACCCGAAAATTCGGTGTCATCTTTCTTGTTACAGTAGTTAACACTGAAGAATTTGTTTTCGAAGTATTGCGGATTTAGCCTGGAAAACATGTTTGCTGAAAAACTTGGTTAATGACAAAAATCTGTATCTCTTAGCTTAAAGATCTGAAATTTCTTTTTCTTATTCACTGTACTATATATATGGCTTCCAAATATATTCCTAAAATTTTAAAGCGATGTTTGTTTATTATTTTTTACTACGCACTAGCATTGTGAAATGCAATGTAAGCCACGAATTAACAAATTCCATTATTTCATAAAAGTGTTGCTTAAATAAGTTTAAGCAGTAGGTTTGTCGGAGTAGCTTTATCGTTTCTTGAAATGCAAAACCAGATGCAGTGCAAATATCATTATCTGCGTTTTTATTAGTGGTTTTTCATCATAAAAGCTAGGACTTTAGTTAAAAAGAAACGTTCTAGTATCAATACATTTATAGGAAAGGGATTTTGAGAATAGGTCGCATTTGAACAATCAGTCAGCAACAAATGAAGACGTTCGCAAAGAACAAAAGAGAAAGATAACATTATTAAAGGGTAAAAAAAAGAAATTCATATAGAGTTACGGAAAAATTAATAGCAAATCTAGAAATTTCTGACGTTTTTTGGTTTTCATTGTAGCTACAAAAATAAATATGCAGATAATACTCACAATATATATATATATCATTTTAAAGCACGTTTCATGCTGAAGCCAAATCAGTTTACAGAATCGAAATATCTTTAACAGAACTCAAGTTTTAAACAGAAATGTGCTGCGTAATAGAAATCATGGCAAAGTGTAATGTTCAAATTCAAATACAATTGCATACCTAATATTTCTTTGGGTGACCTTTTGATTTAACAACGGCTGCACAAATGTTGGGCGTGGAGTCAACCGACTTACGTAACATATCGTATGAAATACAGTTGTGCCAAATGTCAGTAATTGCGTTAATCAATTCCACTTTATTTGTGGGTGAGTTCGTGCACTTTTCTTTTCAGAATGTGAAACAAATTCTCAATCAGAATTAAATCTGGTGAATTACCAGTCCAGAAAAGAGGCACAACATTGCCTAAAGACGTCACATAAGCTTTAAGGACTTTTGCACGGTGACATGGGGCCGAATCGTCCTGGAAGATGTACGCCAGACCCTGGATCAAATCATGTCCTGAGTGCCCCGTTTTGTCCTGGAGGATACTTTTGCACGCCTATGCATTAACAGTGCTCTCAAACACGTAGATTCTGCCTGTACCAGCAGCAGAAAAACATCCCCAAATTACAACGCTGCATGGATACTTTCTTGTCTCAAGAGTGCAAGAGGAATGCAACGCCTCGTTATTTCGTCGAAACACTCCGCACCCGCCGGCGTTACCGTCGATCTTCAATTTTGTCTCATCACTAAATAACACTTGACGCCATTTATCAGTGTTCCACTCAATATGTTCCTATTCTCATTCTAAACGTTTCTTGCATTGCACATTAGTTAGCAATGGCTTCTTTACCGCCCTATGAGACGCCAGACCCGTAAAACGTAACCTGTCCCTCACTGTTCGAGAACAAACAACAGTACCAGAGCTCTCTCAAAATTATTTGGCCCGAATTGCTTACGAAAGAACGTGTTTCGCAGACATAACCGTTTCAACGCGTTGTTACTTCTAGGAGTTGTTTTCATTTTTTGACCACATTTACTCAGTTTGCCATTCTTTATTCCACCCATATCAAGGATCTTCGCCAGCTGCCGTTCAACTGTAGCCTTGTGCACCTTTGTTACATATGCAATTTCTGTTTACGCATTGCTTTTGCCAAGTTCACTTAAAGTCACCATTCGCGAAGCTTTCCGTGGTGAAATATCACTTAATCTTCCCATAACTGAGACATAGTTTGCACAGATTAAACGGAAAGCACTCTAAACTTCAGATCTGCAATGCAGTCCACAGGAATAACGACTACACCCTGACCAATGGAAAGGAACAACCTGCGCGCACTTTGAAAACTTCTGGAATAATCCCACGCACATAGCCTGCCCTTTATATCACTTGTACGTGGACGTACAAACCAGCTCCGTTGGCTTGTAGCAACGACGATAACATTTCACATAACGAAGTATGCTTCCTTCGCAGCACATTTCTGGTCATATATGCATGTATATTTTGAGTATTTTTTGCATTTTTACTTTTGTAGCAACACTGAAAGCTCAAAAACGTCAGAAATTTCCAGAGTTGCTATTAATTTTTCCGTAACTGTATGCATCTCGTAGAAACATAATAAGAAAGCACAGGAAAAATTAAGATAATCAAACAAACAATTACTGTGCTTTCGTTAAACCGAAAGTACATATTGCATCTCATAGGAGAATGTCTAAAATTAAAAAAAATATATATGTAAATCGTCAAAATAGCTGTTCTTCTTTAGAACTTGGATGTATCTTAGATTTTTGTTATGTAGAGTTTCAAAACATGAGATAAGCAGAAAGTATAATTACACAATAGGTGACAAGAAAAATTGTAATTTTCACTCGCCTGTCTTCGTGAAAAGTGGGTCAAATTTTGGGAACGTTTAATTATATTTCAAGGTAACAAATGTAAATAAATACCTACTTCTTTATAGATGAAAAACGTATAGCGTTCAATTTTCTGTGTTTGATGAAAAATATACACTAAATCTTAGCCTTTTCATACATTTTTTCGCTGCTTTATTTTAAAAAGTTACTCAGCATACCTCCGATAAACAAAGTCTGTGCCATCAGGTATGGTTACCTAGCACGTACTATAATTTTTTTTCGGATTGGGGGTTTAACGACCACAGTGAGCAAATCAGTGGGTTATAAGCAGTCGCCCATCCCTAATATAGAGCCACTGATTCCAGGGAAGAGAGAGATCCAGTGCCGTAACACAAACACAACATGCACGCTTCACCGGGATCCGAACACGAACCCATATCTCAGACGAAACGTCAGAAACCATCTCTTAGACCACTGCGACACATGAACGGCCGTATGATATTGTGATGTTCATTTGATAGCGTCCGTGATCATGACATGGTAGTAAAGTGCGCAGTCAAATATAAATTCTCTAAGTTTTAGACTACAGAAAAACACTTGGAAAAAATGATTTTAATCACTCTTTCCTGATAGTATAGTCAGAAAAAACGTAGAATAGAAAGCTAAAAACTAAAAACCTTTGTTGTTTATTAAATATATTGCAGTTATAAACCCAACAATTTGAGTTTAAAAATTGAGTAGAATTATGACAATCTGCAGCTGTAGCTTTCAAAGGAAACGTGAAACGTAAGGTTACGCGTTGTGTTTTAAGCAAACGTTGACCGCAATATTTTGCCGTATGCAAACATTTGAGGTAGCATGGTCCTCACCGAAATAAAAAATATCTCTTTCGCTTTAAATAAAGCATATATGGCTGCATTTGGCACTGTAGAGGAAAAAGACAGAGAGTAGATGAAAAGAAAGACGAAATTTTCTTTTTTCAAAAGGACCAAGCAAATGACCGTAATGTCAGGGTCATCTCTGCCTTCATAACGATAACACATAACCAATAGCGAGCACACGAATTTATTTTAATGTTGTCTACATATTCTAACATAATATTTGAAGTACAGCTCTTTCAGCGAAATCAATTTGTCCATACTATACTTTTAATTTTCTGTATCGTTTGAAAAGGAAACATTGTCGTGATATTTAATATTATAAAATAATAAAATTAGGTCCGACAAAACACGTTTCAAATGGAGATGTTTCTTTCCATATGGAAAGAGTTTTCACCTGCCATGTCTTTTTTATTAATTACCAATACTAATTGCTTATCAAAACAATTTTGAAGTGATTGTAATATGCTCTAATTCATAAATATATATCTATTCGATTATAAAGTCTAACGAGACGAAGAAATTGGCTCAATTAATGCAAATCAGTATTAGCAAGTTACTAAAACATGTTGTGGCTTCAAATATTTCTTTATGCTCATTATAATTGGTGTATCCAAAAATAGTACAGAAAAGAACTCAAGGACCGGGAAAATGTGACGAATGGGTGGCATCATGATACAAGTAACGATCTTAAATTGGCAATGTTCTTCAAATGCTGCTAGAAGAATTGATCATTGGTGAGTAGTTTGAATACTAGGTAGCATACCAACGAATAGGAAGAGACAAAGGAGAAACCGCAATAGGGGATGTGTGAATGAAATCCGAAAGCATACGGACCGACTTATGTGAGAAATTCAGAAGTTAGAGAATTATTGAACACACTCGAGCAGATCTCCGTTCGGTAAGGGATTCAGAAAAGCTTATGATGATGACAGTTATATTGATTATAATGAAGTTGGTAATGATTAGGACAGTTAATCCATTTTAGGTTAGCAGCAACCAAATATTTTTGTTCTTCGAAAAGTTCTCCCATGTCATATAAATTTCCTAGGAAATCACAAGTTCTGAATTTCTGTAGTACGGCTATTATAATTAAATTCTGAGGATTTATTTCCTTATATGTTTTTCAGACAACTGTTAACTTCGAAAAAACGAAAAAAAAAAAAAAAAAAAAAACCCGTTGTCTCAATTTGTTTTGCCTTCCCATCCGAACATTTGAGGACCAAGCCTTTTGAAAGAAAAAAAAAATATCTATTTGTTGCTATTTGAAAGAAGTGCTTCGTAGTGGATTGACATAAAAATTTTGATGTCCAGCTGAACTTTTGTGTTCAAAGTATGGTAAAAATGATTTGATGAAAAGATAACACAGTCGAAATTTTTATATGGCGTTTGTAAATGCCATTCGTAGTTCCAATTTCTGTTTTGCCGCCTTCTAAAAACTAAACTATGACCGCCTTCTAAAAACTAAACTATGGCCGCCTTCTAAAAACTAAACTATGACCGCCTTCTAAAAACTAAACTATGACCACCTTCTAAAAACTAAACTATGGCCGCCTTCTAAAAACTAAACTATGGCCGCCCTGTTTGTGGTGAAAGGTATCAGAAGGTAAACAGAATTTTCTTGAATTGAGGATTTTTAAAAAAAAAAAAAACAATTTTTTCCCCTTGACAGGTATTTGCGAAATGATTGAAATTCACCCCCCCCCCCAATATCCCATGTGTAACACTAATGGAATACTTACCTGCATGGGAATTTCCATATGAAACAGGGGCAAGTTCATCCTGATGAAAGTTCCTCAAATGTTTGTACAGGCTACAAACTTTGTTTTACTCCAAGTGTTACCTCACAGTGGTTGCACGTCAATCTCTTCGCAACACGAAGTTCATGTGTAACGGAAACAACATCCGGTTGAAATATTTTTAACATGCTTGTTGAAATTTTTTCTGCCCGAATGAAACAGCATAAGTGAAACAACCGAACCCGATCGCAATTTCCACAGTCCCCGCCAAATATCAAAATGGAGCCCGCAAAATATCAATCAAAATGACGCACCACAACTTACCGCTTCGCAGTAGCCATTGTCGCAGCCAAAAATGTGCTAGTGCTCTGATATGTTTCATGATCACAAGTCACGTACGCCATTTGATGGGGTTCCGTTTTCATTCCTGACCTATAAAATAACGGAATTGATGTTCTTCATTTGTTTCATCTCTAACTACAAAACCTAGTCTCCAAATCTAAGAGTTACACGAACCACTGCCGAAAGCGGCTGGTCCGTTTTTAACAAGAAAAAGCGCAGTGGGTTATATAGTTACAGAATTAGAAGATGAAATAATATTTATAATTTTATTTTTTAACAAATTAGTTTACGCTGTAGCATTGAATTTTCATTAGTATAATATTTTCCTCGTTTGGCGATATAAACTAAATCAACAGCTGTTTCTACTGATTTTTGCTGATATTCATCATTTTGTCCTGAAACATCTTCCTTTTCCTTTTACATTCATGTCAATACATCTGTAGGTGTACGCGATTATTTTTGTCACCCAAAAGGTAAGCGATATTTCGCAGATACCGTGGTGAACGCCGTCTGAAGACTGCATTGTTCAATGCCATACCGGTGCCACGCCGAACGTGATGGACTGGAGCGGTATTGCATTTCATTCACGCACTGGCCTACTCCGCAATACAGGCACATTGAACAGCCAACGCTACATCACGGAAGTGTTGGAAGCTGAACTTCTATCTTTCCTTTAGACAATCCCGGGAGCCACCCCCCCAACAAGACAATGCCCGTCCCCAAGTTGCTTGTAATGCCCAAGGCGTATTATGTGCGTACCAAGTCGTTTCTATTTCCTGTCGTGCTCGCTCGCCAGACTTGTCGCATGTAGAGAACGTCTGGGCTGTCATCGCTCAAACATTTGTACTCATGGTCTCGCCGTCTGTCGCAGCCAACAATTTGTTGATTCGTGTAGAAGCAAAATGAAATGCGATATAGCAGACAACCATCCAAACTCTGTTTCATTGGATCCCAAGTCGTGTGGGGTATGTTATCACATCCCATGATGGCTCTACTTATTATTAATTTTTTGGCCTTCCTCATCACGAACCAGTAGGTAATTCTGATCGTTTACAGATTGTACCATAACAACCCTTGAAACTAATGCTTTCTGGTCTTATACAACTATAGATTGTGTAAAAAAATATTCAGTCAATGACTGGAAATTTATTTTCAAAAGATGGAACCTTCAGTTACTATTAGCATTTTCCCCAGTTTATCGGGTTTCTAAAACTGGCATTTTAACGAAGAAGAAGGTTAAAACGCTGCAACTTTGTATACGTTAAAAAAGTCTGATATTTAAAATATATGCTAATCTTTTCGCACATTTCCAGCATTTATCCCGAACAACGCTTTAACTAAATGTTTAACACAATAATATGCAAATAGATTCCGCTATTAGTCTGGTGCTTTTTCCCCGCTACAAAGACCTGCATTAAAAAGCCTATGTCACAATTACAAGGTGCTGACTTAACGAACAGTTTTGTTGATATCATATCACAAAGAGTCGAAAATAAACTGTTATATTTTCAATACCTTAATAGATTGTGATTTTTCTTTGCGAAATGATTTTTTCAAACATTGTACTTCCCCAAAATGCAGCTTAAAAGTTATTTCGGTTGACTGTCTGTTTGTAAAAAAATTCCATTTTATTCCGTAAACGAAGAAAGATAATTACAAACTGACCCATCATAAACGGCACCTAAAGTAGAGGAGAAATTTCTCAGATACATTTCAATTCGGCTATCTGTAATGCATTTAGCTCATTTGTGGTTTATGCAAGTTTTGATTATTCATTCCAATAATTGATTCGAGTACGTCCAGTGTTGTTTATGGTCTGTTGTGACGGATACATTAACACTTGGGTGTGCCAGATGGAATTTATCACTTTTTTCTAAGTTTTGAACCTAAGAAGCTTTCCAAAAAACAATTAAACCCTCTGTCGCTGAATGTGTGGGACTATGTATATAGAATTACACAAATATCTATTGAATGTGCAATTATTACTTTTGGTAAAATTAACCTGTGGACTTGGAAGGAATTAATTACATTTGTGAACAAATATTTTGCAGTTCTTTATTCATGAAACGTTTCATAAAATATAAATACTTTGCTACTTTTTATCCATTAAAAACAGTGTTATCTTTCAGGAAGGTGGGATACTCACATTTGTTGTAAATAGGTTTTGGGGTTGTACCTTGCTCGTGTTAGCCAGGTGTCCAAAGAAACGAACTTCTTGACTTGCATTGATGCCCGTATACTCTCCTAAGTAAAATTCAGCCAATGTACTAAATGAATAGCAAGTGTATATCTATTAAAAGTTAGCATTTCATTTATTAAAACACTGGTTTTGCAACATAATTTACGTAATTACATCAGTTTTAAATTACTTTCGGTTTACCAGATGATTCCGTTAATTACCTAAGTATTTCGACAGCTGGAAATATGTTTGACCTTACTGGATTTTATACTCAGGAAATCTGGTCAAATCCAAATGGTATGTAAGTAACCCTAGATAAGCCACTTTATCCGAGTAGTGGATTTTAATCATTCGTCGGTTTTTAATCATTCGGTCTTTTGGGCATGGGTGCGAATTATGCGACGGGCACATATGGTTTTTTTTGTTTTACGGCTCTGGCTCAGCCCTTTCTCTGGAATGAATAGCCATAAATTAGGTGAAGCTTTAATTTGGCTTAAAGATATCTATAGGTGTTTCGGTACTCATCAAAAGAGCATGAAATTCCAATTTCGATTATAAGGAAGGAGCGTCAATGTCTCTGGATGGTCAATGACTATTCATACGTAACAGGAAGAGTGTAGAACGCCCACTTATCGGATAAGAAAATATCAAAAGGAGAAAAGTGTTTAAAACGTAATACACATTCAGGCCACTAAATCTGTCACTCCTGTTAAATAACGAGTGGGACTTCCTTTAGCCCGAATTACAGCACGTATGTCTTTGCATAGATTTCACAAAACGTGATAGAGGGCATGTAGGCCTACACCATTCCATGCTTTCGTCATATATTCATTTAATTTGTTCGGATTTGACCGAAGAGTACTATGCTCTAGGATCTGTTTTACTAATATGTTCCGTAGATCGTAAGTGGTTCACAGCAGATCTTTGTGGCTGCCAGTGAAGATTTTGGAAAATGCTGTCATACTAGTTAAACTGCTACTGAACACATCTTTCACAATAGACAGCAGTATTGCCGTCCATGAAACAGCCGTCACTTGAAAAAAAGTGAGCATTGCAGGATCGATTTAGACCGGCATGCAGTAGACGCCCCTTTGCAATTATCACAACGAAATTGGAAGGAAGACTCGGAAATTTATGAGATAGAAGAGTTACAATTTCAAACAGAGTTGGAGGGAAAGCAGCTTGCTTCTACCTCAGAACAATCTGAAAAAAACATAGAGGAGAATATTGAGGAGGAAAGAGAGAATGGAAAAGACAAGCGTGATAAAATTACAGGTGTTGACTCTTCGTCAAACGACTCTGTTGAGTCAAATGAGGGAAATACAGAAGGAAAAAGTGATTCTTTTTAACCTTTGTCCCTACCTCAACGACCGCATTTGTCGGCTTCAGCTCCTCCTAAAAGCAATTTTTGCGAGGCTGAGTTTGGCAGTTACGCTGTTGATCTCTTGAAGGTTAAAGAGAAAGGGAATTCAAGCCTAATCACGAGATCCAAGTCGAAAAAGGTAGAAAATACAAAAGCAAACAAACCAAACCCAGAAATGCTGGACTTAAACACAAAGGACAAATGAACAAAAAGCCAGCGGAGGAAAGTAGCATTAAAGAGAAGGCTAGCCGAACAGGAGAAGACTTAGGAGAAAAAAGGGAGACAAGTACACCCCCAGGAGATACAATCCGTAAGTGTTGCCAGAACAACAGTAGAGAATGAAAACTCGGAGGATTCTGACAATAGTCAGGAAATTTTGCCTGTGGTTCTGAAGAGGGTCTCTCAACTTTTGGAGTCTTCTTCCGATGGAGAGGAAAACCAAGAAGATGCGGAAATGTAAAGAAGTATCTAGTGATCTTGTTAGTAAATATAATAAATTCAATGCAAACATGATATCATTGAACATCTCTGGGCTGAAGAAGGCAGAAAAACAGAACTGGCTTAAAGGCTTTCTTTCTCTGAATGAAATAGGGTTTTGTTTCGTTCAGGAGACTCATTTTAAGGCCTTTAGAGATGTTTCTGCATTTAAACAATTAACGGCATTCAAATGTGTATTTTCCTTGGCGAGTTCAAGCTATAGTGTTGTGTTGTTGATATACCGCAAAGCACTTATGTTGAATTTCCAGTTCGATGGAGAAGGAAGAGTTGTTGCGGCAACCTTTGAAAAAAATGGGTTCCTCATCAAACTCATATGTGTATATGCACCACCGTCGATTCTAGAGCGAAAATAATTCTTTAGAAGCCTCCCGTATTACGTGACAGCAAACTATGCTTTTTTGTTCATTGGGGGTGACTTCAATGCCGTCTTGGATCCCAGTCTTGACCGCCAGAGTCAAGCTGTATACTCAGACGGAAGCCGCTCGGCTTTCAGGAATCGGACACAGGCAAACGACTTGATAGATGTATGGAGACTCTCCAACATACTACCCCAGGCTTCACTTGGGAGTCGAGAGGCTTGGCCTCCAGGATTGACTATGTGTTCACACAGGAGTCAAATGTTCTCCAGGAAATCGCCATATCTGTTCCGAATGCTCCTTCGGTGCGCATCTCGGACCACCATGTGCTTAAATGGAAAATAGTTGTTCATAGCTCGACTCGAAAGCAGCGAATGCCCTGGAGAACGAACATTTTACAGCTACAAAACGAAGACATAAAGCAAGAAATAGAGAGATATGTCAACGAACTACTGGATAGTTCTGAAAACCTATCACATCATTGGATGGACTTCAAAGGAAAATTGAGTAAGTTTCTTGAAGGAAAAGGCAAAGAACTTGCAGAAGAAAAAAGAAATAACTTTAGATGGTTAAATAGCGTACTGAGAGCACTTATCAAAGGTAACAACCAGGGTTGTAATCAATTATAAATTATTAACGTCAAAACTGAATTAATGGAAATTACAACAAAAGTAGGCACTGCCATTCGAGAAGGGATTGTCGTAACTGACTTAGATACGGAAGAAAATATGGTAAACATATACCAGAAGAACAAAAGAAAGTATAAGGCAATGGGTCTCCCCTTGACCTATACTGATGACCATAACAGAAAACATAACACAATCACAGAAGCACAAGCTTTGTTTCCAGACCTCTATAGAAAACAGGTGACACTCTCAACAAAAATCTCCGGATTTGTTGAAGTTCCAAAACTAGATGAAATTGAGAAAGAAATGCTGAAAAATGAAGCTACATTAAATGAAGTTAAAAAAGCTATGCAGAAGCAAAAGAACAAACGGACCCCCGGACCGGATGGTATAGTGACAGAATATTATAAAATGTTTGAAAATGAAATGGCAATATTTTTGGTTCAGTTGTTTAATGAGATGATCTTGCAGATAATTCCAAAAGAATTTAAAGAAGGGTATATTAAATTAGTTAGAATGTACCTGGCCAAGGCAGCGGCCAGTGCGACATGAAGGCAGAGGGTGCTAAGAAATCCCCGGAGGACCGGATTAGGCTGCCATCTGATGCTGACCTTGGCTACGTATAACGGATGCTCCCTATCTTCTGATTCAAGGCTCCTTGAATTGGAAGAAGAACTACAAAGGATCAAGTGGGACATCGTCGGACTAAGTGAGGTAAGGAGAAAAGGAGAAGATCTCATTGAACTGAAAAGTGGACATCTCTTCTACAATCGTGGGACAGATACTGGAAGAACTACTGGTGTTGGATTTATAATAAACAAGAAACTGAAGGATAAAGTTGTAGAAGTTGAAAGTTTCTTTGACGGAACTGCACGACTTGTTATCCAACTCTCGAGAAGATACCAGGCTCAAATTATTCAAACTTTAGGCACCCACCACAAGTCATCCTGAAGAAGAAATTGAAGAATTTTATGAGGAAATTCGTTATCTAAATAATAAAGGTAAGCAGCACTTGAAGATATTTATGAGAGATTTCAACGCAAAAATAGAGCAACGGCAACAGAATGAAACTTCACTAGGTAAATTCGGTCATGGCAACAAAAACCAGCGTGGAAATACGCTCGTAGAGTTTGCAGAGGCAGAAGGGTTTTTCATCTTGAACTCCTTTTTCAAGAAAAAGCCACACAAGAAATGGGCATGGAGATCTCCAAATGGGACGACAGGTGCAATTGATTTTATTATGTGTAACAAACAATTTGTCATAGAAGACTGCAGTGTGCTAAACAAGTTCAACACAGGTAGTGACCATAGATTGGTGAGATGTAAGATGCACCTCAACACTAAACTCGAACGTGGCGAGCTCATAACACAAACAAAATATATTGACATAACCAACCTTCAAAAACACCATAATACCTTCAAGTTGGAACTGAAGAACAGATTCTCTGCTTTAGAAGGCCTCACATCGAAAGAAGTGGATATTTCTGAAGTTAATAGAAAAGTAACCAAAGCTCTTATGGAAACAGCAACAAAATTAGCTGGGTCTAAGAACAAGTTGCATGTGAACAAATTATCAGGAAAAACCAACATGTTGATGCAAAAAAGACGAGAGATGAGGACAACTAAAGAAGATGTGACTTCCAAAGTGGAATATATAGAGCTGTGCAAGATAATACGAAAAATTATCACTGAAGACGTAAGGAAATTCAAATGTGAACTAGTGAGGAAAGCAATTGAAAACACCCAACGCCTAAAGACAGCGAAAGGACATCTCAGTAAGGGAAGAAAACAGATTATGGCACTGAGAAAAGAAAATAGTTCTGTAACAAGAAATAGAGGCGAAAGTTTGACAAGAGTGAAAGATTTATACTCCAAATTATATTAAAGGGATGATACATGTCCTTCAGACATCATGAAATGTACCAGTACCAGAGTTCTACCAGTCCTCCCAGCAGAAGTTGCACATACAATCAAGAACATGAAGCGGGGGAATGCTCCAGGAGAAGATGGAGTTACTGTACACATCATACAAGAAGCAAGTGGAGAAATCGAAACAGTACTCTCCCAAATTTTCACTCGATGCCTTAATGAAGGGAAGATTCCTGAGGATTGGAACAACGCTACAATGATCTTGCTACATAAAAAAGGTGACATTGAGGATCTCAGGAACTACAGACCTATCAGCCTCCTATCAGTGGTTTATAAAATCTTCACTAAAGTTCTTTCACACCGCTTGAAGGTAACACTGGACATGGCTCAACCGAGAGAACAAGCTGGATTCAGGAGTGGCTACAGCACAATAGATCATATCCACGTACTGAGAGAACTAATTGAAAGAGCGAAGGAATATGAACTTCCATTGTGCATTGCTTTTATCGATTATGAAAAAGCTTTTGATTCGGTGAAACTATCAGCAGTTACAATGGCTCTGAAATCCTGCGGTATTGAAGATGCATACATTAATATTATTAATAACATTTATAATAATGCAAGTGCAAAGATTCGGCTTTTTGAAAATACAACACACATAAAAATTGGAAAGGGAGTGAGACAAGGTGACACCATATCTCCGAAGCTCTCTAACGCCATATTGAAAAATTTCTTTCAATCACTGAACTGGGAAAACAAAGAGATAAAGATTAATGGAGATTATCTAACCCACCTTCGTTTTGCTGATGACGTAGTTATTTTTGCAACTACCCCATCAGAGCTGCAGAGTATGATCCAGGAGCTTGTCGACAGGAATAAAGAAGTTGGATTAAAAATGAACTTTCAGAAGACCATAGTGATTGATGTACAATGCTTTTACAAGAAAAGAAGGTTTAGTCGATTGATGGAGAAAAGCTGGATATAACAGAGGGACAACAGATATCAAGTAAGGGTCACATTGATGAAGAAATTAATCGGCGTACAAAACTTGCCTGGAGAGCTTTTGGAAGAAACTGCATAATTTTCAAGAGCAATATGCCATTATATCTTAAAAGAAAAGTGTTTGATCAATGCATCCTTCCAGTGCTTACGTATGGTGCAGAGACGTGGGCCTTAACTAAAAGAGACATACAAAGACTTCTGACAGCCTAACGATGCATGGAGAGGTGCATGCTTGGTGTAACCAGGAGAGATAAGAAGAGGAACTCGTAGATCAGAACAATGACAAGACTGGAAGACATCATGATCAGAGTTAAATCCCTGAAATGGCAATGGGCTGGATATACTGCCAGAAGGACGGACCATCGATGGACAGCCGAAATTTTAAATTGGATTCCAAGGGACAGGAAAAGACCCAGAAGAAGACAACATGGGAAATGGGTGGATGAAATTCGAAAGTATGCGGGAGTGACATGGAGGAGACTGGCACAAGACAGACCTTTGTGGAGGAAACTTGGGGAGACCTTCGTCCAGCAGTGGATTGATAATGGTTGGCAATGATGATGATGATATTAAATTAATTGAAAAGGAAGAATTTGAAGAAATCAATTTTAATAAAATAAGACCAATTACATTCCCAAATTTAGATTATAAAATATTTGCAGCAATCATTAATTCTAGAGTTCAAAGTGTCATAAACAAATTGTTTAATTGTCAACAGTATTGTGCTATTTCTGGGAGAAACATCTCGCAGAGACTATTTCTCATAAGGGACATCATCTTTTTAATAAATGAAAGAACAATAAAGTTTGGACTTTTCCCTTTAGACCAAGCAAAGGCCTTTGATTCTGCAGATCAAGAGGCGCTTTTAAGTATTCTGGAAGAGTACGGGTTCCGTGAACCCATGGTGAAAATCATCGAAGATTTACATAAAGATTCATGTGCACAGGTCTTTATCAGAGGGCATTAAACCAAGCAAATTAAAATTGAAAGAGGTATCAAGAAGGGCTCGCCCCTGTCTCCATCATTGTTTGTGCTAACTATAGAGCTTAATCTAAGGAAAATATTGTCAAACCTCAGGATCCTTGGATTCCCAATCCCGGCTCAGAACGATAAAGAAATTAAATATACAGCATTTGCAGACGATGTTTTGCTCTGGCTAAAAGATGAACAGTCTGTAATTGAAGTTTGAGAAATACGGTGCAATTAAAGGTGCAAGTCTCAATGTGTCAAAATCCAAAGCCCTCCTATGAGAAAAATGGACATCCCAGGGTAGAATTCCCAGCGCAAAAGAAACCAAGATCCTAGGGATTCACTTTACCCATTTTCGGGAAATAATCGACCAACTTACAAAAGTCATCCAACAGTGGCAAGTTCACAGAATTTCTTACAGCAATCGAGCTAAATTGGTCAACACTTTGTTGGTGACCAAATGTGCCTTGCGGGGATCCTATGGGACCCCCAAGATCAATACTGTTGCAAATGACTAGACTTCTGTTTAAATTCCTATGGAATGTAAAAGTTAAAGAAGATATAGGCCGAAATGTGCTGCATCAGAGAGTTAACAAATGTGGTCTGGAAATCAGGAATTTGAAAATTTAGTTAAAACTATCCGTTTTTGGTTAATTCGACAATGACTTAATGAAAAGAGTTTCCCGAACTATAACTTCCTAAAGTTTTTAACAGGTTGGGATCTCTAGGGAATATGTGGCAAACGAACCTCTGTGGCATGGTCCGGTTAAAAACACTGTTCCTCTATTTTACAGAGAAGAACTTGGTTTTTTACAGTGTAATAACCTTGAAAGTGCTAAAAGTGTTAAAGAGTTATATTTTTTCATGATTCCTTCAAGTGATATTCGTATTCATGAATTACATGTTCCACCAACTTTTTGTAATGAGAGAGCTTGGGGAAACGTGGCAGGTCGCTTCTTGTTTTCTACAAGAAGGGACTTTGTCTTTAAGCTGGCACACGATGTGCTTCCGACGAGACAGAGAACCTGCCGTTGGGGAGGGCGATCATATTTTTACTGCTGGAATTGTGGTTTTGTAGAAGATAGATTTCACCTTTTTGTGAACTGTCGTTTGGCCAAACGCGTCTGGACGAGAGGATTGTCTTGGGCCGGCTTCGCTTCACCAGGTGCTTCTCAGATAATTAAACTGCATCCAATCCCCTCGGGGAATAACATTTTATATTTAATCATTGTAGTAGAAACAAGTTATCAGAAATGGCAAGAACGGAACAGAGTTCTCCATAATGAAAAGGCAAATGGTTATGCTCAGCAAGTAATTTGGCACATAAAGAGGATGATTAGAAATCGGATGATGACTGATCACGTCCGATTATCTCAGACACAATTCTTTCGCCGCTGGATGTCTTGGCGGAGAATCATTGGAGATTCACCGCAAGCTCCAAACATCATTTGGAAATAAAAGTAAATAGTGGCTTCTCCACCCTGTACAGGTCACTCTGAGACCTCGGGAGAATGGGCCAGAATGTAAAGGTTGATTTGTTTTCAGCCTGTTGTTAGATTTAGTATAATATGGTGGTTAAAAATTGAAATATAATTTCAAAGATGTTCTTTGAAGATCAGTTGTAACATAGTGAAATGCATAAGATTTTAGTTTAGTGAAGGAGATTAATTTTGCCCCTACCTATGTAAAGTAAATTAGTAGTGTTGCATTTAAATAATATTGTTGAACGTCCTGATCGAATGTGTACAAAATTTAGGATATTCATAGTTCTGAAGCTTTAGAAGTAACGTAATAGTTAACTAAATTTAGTATAGTGTTTTTAGAAGTGATTGCTTAAAAGTTGTTAGTTTTGGAATATAGAAGTGTTCTAAGTGTAAACCTTTCATGAAACTCACCTTGGTCAATTTGGCAAATTGAGAATAGGGTAGTAGTTCAGAGATGCCATGAGAGCTTGACCTCATGGCTTCCTGAAAGGGGCGCGCCCTTTCCTCAAGTTTGTTTGGTTTTTATTTGCTTTCCGAATCTGCCTCTTAAACCACTTCAGAACTGCTTTCATTCTAGGTTGCCAACCAGGAGATACCTACCTGCTTTCGATCGGCCGGAAAGGGTAAAAGAAGGGTGAATAAATGCTGTATGGTGTGTCTATGGTTGATGGTGTTGACTAAAATAGAAAGAAAGTTGGGTGAAAGGAAGAATAAGTGTTAATTTCTCAGAGTTCAGACTCTAGAAGCCGTTACGTGTGTTAAATGGTGGACAGAGTTCTTGTGTGCTTCTGAGTATTAATTTCTGTGGCCCCCTCGCCTTCGGGGGAGAGGGCTAAGAGGATGAAAGGAATTGTTTCCCCATAGCTTTGGTGAAGTCGGTCGTTACGGAAACATCTGTGTTTGGGGAGAGCAGAAATTTTTTAGCACAATTTGGTTAAGATATATCGGCCCCTTGAAGGTTTAAGAATTCGTTTGAATCGTGAACTTTGGATCATATTATTTTGCCTACTGATTCGATATAATTTCAACAAGCTGAATGCAACCCTATGGGGTTTCATGGGGCCATTAAAGAAGATCTGAACTGGTACCCATTTTCACTTCAATACGGCAGGGATATTTTTATCGCGTCCTCATCATATTTTGGAAACATTTTCTCCTAGGTATTTTTATTCATCCACCCATAGTGTACTACATAGATATGCCACTAATACTGGGGCCCCAAAATACTATCCAGTCCCCCGGCCTTCTGTCTCGTTAAACGTGGTCTGGGTACAGTTTCTCGCTGTTAGAGGAAAAACGTGAAAGTTAATTCGGCCGCTGTTTACTTAATCTAACAGTCGATTAAGTTATATTCCTGGTAAATATGATTTTCTGTTCACAGAATATTACATAACTTTAATTCTTGACTAGGATTTTAATAGGAGCTATTTATTCCTTGGAAGCTCATTAAGATTATCCGTTTATCTGCACGATCCCAGAAAACTAGCTTTTGGCAATCAGCCACAGTTCATTAAATGTTCTAAAGAATGAAAATATTTTCTTACTTCATGATATAATGTGCACAGGTTTTTGTGCTTATGGAATGTTTCAGTGGCTGAATTATTGCATCGTATCACTCTAATTACTTGGTAATAATCACAGTTGTTTTTATTAATATTAGTATTACTAAATGACGTCACTAAACACCATGTTTTCTTCATTATCACAGAGAAACGATAGAGTGAAGTGAACAATGCGAATCTACAATTGAATTTATCAAGCGTTCGAGGGTGGCATTAGTAAAGATTGCTTGTTTCGTATATACAGTAAAGGAAAAAACTGTAAGAGATATCTCAGTTATGACTTTTAGAGGGAAAATTACAGGATTTATTCGCTGATTCTGGAAATAAATTTGGTTAGTATGTTCTGTCTTTTCGATGTACGCCATTTACAAGTTCAGTGAAGATCCTTTTCCAAAATTTGTTTCTGCATTATTTACATTATTACAGGAGGTTGTAAATGGTATATCCTATTGTTATAAAGTTTTCATTTTTACATGACCTTCTCTAAAATCCATCTTGTTTCAAACACTAGGGTCTTCACTTTAGTTAAACAAAATCATCAGCTTTATCCATATGTACGTGCTTTAAACCATGTTACAATGCAATGGATTCCTAAGTCTTTAAAACCTGAGTTCTACGACCCCTCTTGGATATCGTGTTTCGAATTTTATGTACGTCGTAGTTCACAGCTTCTGTGAAGAGTATTTAGTTGTGAAATCAAGTTTATATGAGCTCACAGTTCAAAATTGAAAAAAATATTAATTATTGATTTTTCTTTAAAAATGTCTTCTCAACAAACAAGCACAACAGGACACAAAAACGCCTTTAACTACGTTCTCAAGTTTCAAAAAATGGGAACGTTTGCATTTGTTTAGATGCTGTGCGTAGAAACTTTCTTACAAACACCTCAAACCTTTACTTTGTACAGCAAAATTTCTATTTCAAAATATGTAAAACGTCCTGAAACAGATTTGTCTTAAAGCGGAAATAACTTATTTACCATTTTTACCATGTAATATGCATTCACTATCAGGCCCTTTTTTATAAGTTGAAATTCTCTCAGCTTCAATTTCTCATGTACTTTTTTTCTATTGAGTCATAACGGTTTCTCGCAGGAAATGTAAGACTTTGGTCTATAATTTATTGAGGCTAAGTTTAAATTTCTGGCATACCTCGTTCGTCATGGGAAATCAATTTTGAGGCTCGCTCTTAATCTCTAACAACAGAGCCGTGTCAACGCCACCTGCATACACGGAAATTTCAAAGTTTCGTAAAGGCGTATTTCATGTTTTATTATCATGCGCGCATTCACAAATATAATGAAAACCATGGTGATTCATTACATATTGGCTTACGTTCTGTAGTAATGGAAATAAAATCAATATAATATCATTTACAGATTTCTACGGTCTATTGTGAATGTTCCTAACTTTTGCACACTGAAAACTTTCAGTGCTTTCCTCAGAAACTGACAGTTCATTCCGTTATTTCTCAGATGCCGAAAACTCTTTATTACCAACTCACAAATATTATTTACATTTATCGTACGTGACGAAAATTTGCTATAATTTATCACTTCTTTCCAATGTTAATCAAACGGAAATTCAAATATATTTTGATAATTTTGTTTTAGCTTCGGGGTTAATCTGCAGCCATGAACAACTCCATATGCTATAAAAAGTCGTATGTCCCTAATATATACAGAAATCATTCAACTGTTTGAGTATTTCGTAGCGATTTAAATATTTGTGAAAGCGGCCTCTGAATAGCACTCCGTAAACCAACACCACACCTTCCAAAACGTCACCCAATTCTTGTCCCAGGGATCTGCAAATGAGGTCTCGCAGAGATCACCTTCTTACTTCTCTGATGAAGGGTTGAACCATGAACGATTAGAAAGCAAAAGGATTCTCATTTTCACAAAGAAGGAATTAATATCATCTCTCTTAAGAGATCACCTTCTTATTAATCGGATGAAGAGTTGGACCAGGAAAGATTAGAAAGCTCAAACTAATTCCCAGTTACACCACAGAGAGACACCAAACTCCTTTTATGCCCACTGCTTCTGTAACATTCCGACACCACGGGCTAGGAGGACTCATCAGCGTTTTCCAAGAAAACGTTTCCTCTATTTTCCTTTGACTAAAATTTCTCCCCTTCCAAAATTGGTTTGGTGGAATTTTCGCGCTTTTTAGGAATTCCCACTGCAATAATTTGTGCTATCCTAGGTTTTATATACATTCTATGTTCCTGGTGCAAAGAGCAATATGGTAGCACAGTCTTGGCAGGAAAACTTAAAATTTAATTACTCATGATGATGGTAGGGCACATTTTTAAAAAAAGTTGTTTTTAAGCAATTTGCAAGTTTTAATTATTTATTTTAATAAATCTAATTCCTTAAACGATCTTTACTTTATCCAGAATTAACAAAATCATATTTGCAAGTACTCTTTAGATCAAGGTGGTATCATGCAGAAACGTACTAACAAGAGTAAGAAGTGGGCGTATAAATGAACTTAGAAATACAAAATGCATGTACATTACTTTTCCAACACGTGAAGATTTGATGTTTGACGGAGCAATTATAAATGTAAACGATGCTTGTATCTACATCGGACAACAGATATTGAGGAAAGGTCTCATCGAAAAAAATTAATAGGCATGAAAACCTTGACTGGAGAGCATCTGGAAGATACAGTACAATTTTTAAAGGCAACTTACTACGAAGTCTTGAAGGAAAAGAGTCAATGCTTCTTTCCTGATTTTTTTTCTTACGGGTCAGAGACACGGACCTTAAATAAAAAATGACATTCGGATGGTGCAAACTACTGAAAGAGCATGGAGAACTTCACGCTTTCTGTGAGTAGAACGCTTTTTATGAAAGCTACTCGTGATTTGCATATCTAACCCCAGGAAAGGGCAAGTGTGAAAGTTACGACATATGAATATAAATGCACGTTTTTCGGCATTCGCCGATACGCTATCGCATATTTGGAATTGCACTATTAGAAGTTCTGAAAAGCTCTATCTTAGGAATTATGTTTTTTTTCTTCTTTTAGGTTGAAAAGGTGTTTTTCTTTAGTTTTTCAGTTGACATTCATCAACTTAAATGTTTAGCCCAGAGGAGCAGTTCACTTAATGGTTTCAATTTTTAAACTTTTTTTAGTATATGTGCACTAATTTGTAAAAATATTACCGTATTTGCTTACATTTGCAGTTTCATGTAATTTAGCCAAGGTTTTTCCAGTTATTTGTGGCCTTCTGAGGTTATATCAGGCGACGGAGCAACCACATTTGTTGTTTAGAGTTGTCGAAATGAAATTTGAAAATAGGACTTACCCGATACAATGCTTCAGCAATCACCATTTGCAACAGAACGCAATGTTTTTTTCGGCGCAGAACTGACTTCTGCCAAGTGGAGCCGTCGTTTGGCAAACGATAAGCAGTTGATGGGTAAAAGCCTGAGGTACGTCCGAGCGGAAAAAGCGTTCAATTAGCAAATGTCACGTGACACAGGATAACAGATGGTACTGTTTCCAGTTACATGTTAATCTATAAATTCCTTTTCCAGACTCTGCATGACTAGTCACGAAAAAAAAATCATTAGTTCGATTGTATATTTGGATTATCAAAGGTTAAGGTATATTTCCCAAGTTTTCTTCGGAGATAAACTCTGGGGAAAACAAAGATTTTGTTATATTTTGCTAAATTTCTAAATATGCTGTGGATAAATCAAAGCCATATTTTTTTCTCGGACTGAATTTTGTGCGTTTTCGACTCTTTTGATCTTCTAGGTCACACTCTCGCAACGCAATTAAAAAGGATTTTATAATCAAATGAACCATGCCATAAAAAGCGTTGATCATATCTTAATATTCCCTAGATGTATTCGTTAAGTCGAGATGAAAATCACACGGGGTGCAAAGAAAAAGACGTAAATCAACATACAGCTGGAAGGAGCATTTCCGTATTCCGTTGGGCTGTAATGCTAGCAAAGACATCGACTGACAAAGGGCGTGCTATTTCAAGCATGCGTATAAATCGTCATTGTACGCATATGTATAAATCACAAAATCTTATATTTCAGCTCCATATCACAGAAGCTGGAGAATTGATTGTACTTGTAAACTCGGAACTTCTTGCGATATCAGTCCAAAGTGGGACACCGGCAAACCTTCCCTGTTGTTGACTCAGTCAGAATCGGACTAGGCTCTTTTTCTCATCCACACCTGCAGCTATCTTTTTCTGTTGTCTGTCGGGAAACAACGGAGAGTTTCTGCCTTCCGTTGCTTTCAGATTGTAAATGGTTTCTCCACAGCAGGTAACTATTTCTCCCCAGGCACACTAGGATACAAAAGTACTAGGAACACTTACAAATGCAACAGTCCGTTCCTCAGTATTATACGATAATTTTTGAGCCGTAAAATCTGTAAAAATACAAACGTCGTGATGTTGTTTCGTCGTGCTGTTGTTTCGTCCTGCTGTTGTTTTAATTCTGTCTTATGCATGTTTTTATTAACTTAAAATTATCACAAATTATAATATATATATACACTGCTGGCCACCCAAAATGCAACACCAATAAAGAAGCATCCGATTGGCCTGAAATTCGCAGCACGCGTCGCCGCGAGAGGACATGCAAACGATTAGCATTTCATGGCATATAGAAATCATTAGTGCCCGGCACACCACCGAAAAGCATTATAAGAAGGGTGCACAGAAGGCGGGGTGTAAGTCACGGAAGTAAGTTGCGCTGCCGGACATGTGCGTGGGAAGCTTCCTGATGACTCGTCGCAGAATACGGCAGTCATTCCAGCACGTTTCGGGATTCCACAGGGGACGAATAGTGGCTTATTGCGACAGCGCTTTATCGTACCAAGACATCGGCGCCCGTGTGGGACCACATCCAGGCACAGTGAGGCGAGTATGGATTCGGTGGGTGCAGAATGGATGGACGGAACTACGTGAGTGATTGCCGCAGCCGCGGCACACCACTGGACGACAGGACCGGCATTTTATGCGGCGAGTATTGACGGCTTGCACCGCCACATCACGAACGTTAGCGCAGAAATTAGGGTGTGTAGCGCAACAACCTGTGTCAGCAAGTACCGTTCGACGTCGTCTGCAGTTCTGGGGACTTGTCGCACGGCGCCCATTGCTCCGATTACCATTGACGTTACACAAGCAGCGAATGCGGCAGCAGTGGGCGGTTGAACGCCGCACCTGGACTACGGAATGGCACGACCTTCTCCGGCGAATCCTGCTTCTGCCTGCAACACCACGATGGTCGGATCCGCGTGTGGCGGCACCGCGGCAGAGACTGTATGACGCCTGCATTATGCATCGTCATACCGGTCCGTCGCCTGGCGATATGGTTTGGGGCGCAATTGTATATGACACCCGCACCTCTGGTACGCATCGCCGGTACACTCAACAGCCACAGCTACAAATCCGACGTTTCGGAGCCTGTAGTCGGCCACGTTTGAACAGGACAATGTGCGTCCGCACGTGGCACGCATCGTGCAACAGTTCTTCACGGCCCATCAGGTGTCACTGCTGCCGTGGCCCGCCTGTTCTCCCGATATGTCACCCATCGAAATTAAAACTAATTCTGCGTAAGCTTAGATTATTTAGTTTAATAGCAAGCGACATCAATTCTGTTTATAATGTTCAGGAAATTAAAATAAAATCAAGTTATATTAGTTACAGGATGTAAAACAGGCAAACACGTAATCAGAAGTCTAATGTAAAGGCATATATGAAGCCCTACGTTTTTATGAGGGCAATGCATTTAAGTAAAAAAATAGATATATTTATTAGCAGCGATTCTGATCATTTATATCATCGAACAACGTAAATGTTGACACCCTTCAGAGCGCAATTATAATCACAAGAGCCCCTGTCAGTGCTTAGATCCATAGATATATTCGGGCGTAATCATAAAAAGAGGTTGTACTTCACAAAACAGACGGAGAAACAGGGATTTTATGTAGTAGATGTATGCTATTGTGATAAAAACCTTGAAAGTCACGATATCTGGAAAACCAAGAGACCAAATTCATCATGGACAATTCTGGTCGAAAAAAGATGTGCATGAAAGCAAATTCAATTACGACATGATAAACTCGAGATTACGATATGCATGCAAGAAGACATGCTTTGGGACAGATGGAAGGATATCTGCACCACACTAAAATACACAAGGACAGGCGCACACACCAATAATCAATCCACTTACTCTTTTCCAAAAACCCACTTTCCTGTCTTTAAGACCAAATGTAACTGATCTTAGCTTGATTACGAACTGTTAGAGGGTACAATTACTAGTCAATGCCACTGATACTCTTGCCCTGGCCAGACAAAGGCCTCTCGCGACAAGGTTATCCCACTCCTAGAAAGTTTACCCCACACCGTTCACTAACAGAAAAGCAGCTTATTGCAATTACAAGCATGTACATACACTGACGGAAAAAAAATCCCAACACCACGAAAAAATAGTTGTAGAGGAATGAAATGGCGGCAATACATTTCTATAGGTAACATATTTAATCGATTAAGGTTTCAAGATCACAGCTTAATGTAAGCGCGAGAAGAGCCATTTTAAATGTGAAATGCTGGTATATTAATAACCGGTGTAACCGCCAGAATGTTGAATGCAAGCACGCGAACGTTCATGCATTGTGTTGTACAGGTGCTGGAAGGCAGTTTGTGGGATGGAGTTCCATGCCTGTTACACTTGGTCGGTCAATATAGGGACGGTTAAAGCTGGTTGGGGGTGACGCTGGAGTACAATAATGTCCCATACGTGCTCCATTGGAGAAAGATCTGGTGATCTAGCAGACCACGGCAACATGTCGACACTCTGTAGAGCATGTTGGGTTACAACAGCGGTATGCGGGCGAGCGTTATCCTGTTGGAAAACACCCCCTGGAATGCTGTTCATGAATGGCAGCACAACAGGTTGAATCACCAGACCGACGTACAACTGTGCCGTCAGGGTGTGTGGGATAACCACGAGAGTGCTCCTGCTGTCATAGGAAATTGCTCCATAGACCAAAACTCCAGGTGTAAGTCCAGTGTGTCTCTGCCGCAGAGAGGTTGGTTGCCGGCGGTCACCTGGCCTCCTTCTAACCCACACACGGCCATCACTGGCACACAGGCAGAACCGGCTTTCATCGGAAAACACAACAGATCTCCACTCCGTCCTCCAATGAGCTCTAGCTTGACACTACTGACGTCGCAAACGGCAGTGGTTTGGAGTAAGTGGAATGCACGCTACAGGGCATCTGGCTCGGAGCTGTCCTTCAAGTAACTGATTTGTAACAGTTCGTTGTGTCACTGTGGTGGCAACTGCAGCTCGAATTGCTGCCGCAGATGCGGTACGATGCGCCACGGCCATACGCCGTACACGGCGGTCTTCCCTCTCAGTAGTGCCACTTGGCCGGCCGGAACCCGGTCTTCTTGAGGCAGTACCTTCCCTTGACCACCGCTGCCAAAAATCATGCACAGTGGCTACATTCCTTCCAAGTCGTTCTGCAATATTGCGGAAAGAAAATCCACCTTCTCGTATCCCTATTACACGACCTCGTTCAAACTCCGTGAGTTGTTGATAATAGCTTCTTAGTCTTCTTAAAGGCATTCTTGACTAACATCAACTCACTACGTCGAATCTCAACGATAACTAACGCTCACGAACGTTACACCGCGTATTTACAGCAAACTTGCTTTCCATGTTCCGAGGGGGCGCTACTAGCGCCACACGTATGCGCCGAGCGCGAAATTTGCATAGACGTCATCTTACAGATGTACTCTCACCGCCTACCAACTGTCGTTTATCTAACACAAAACAAACTACCACTATAAACGTTTGTTACCCTACATCGATTTCGATTTCCTAGATGCACTACATATTTTCCCTCCGTTAATTCATATATTTACATCGTGTTATACAAAACGCGGTCAGTCCGACAGATTCGTTTGTCATAGTTGAAACAGATTTGTGTAGTAGCACTGATAACCGTTGAGATATGGTAAATGCTCTTTCGAACACTACAGAGTGACCTCCACCAAACACTTACTATATGTTCCACACATGCAGGCGAATGGCTTGGAATTTGTTTCAGGAAAGGATATATTTCCACAATTTTATTATTTTAAGCATTTTCCACATGAAATGTGCATGTCAGCGTTTCCTAAAACTTGCCCTCCTTAACATGTACACGTGAGTTACGTTTATACTAGATTAAATAGCAGTATGCATAATATTATTCGAAATATTTGTTTTTAATAATACGAATCAGACTGCAGAATTCACTGGAATACTATTAAAAGTGTAGCTCAGCAACGCCTTTGTAACAGGGCTGTTAGAATATGCGGATCCTTACGAACGCCAGTATCGCCAGCGTGTGACGTCAGTATGTCGGAACGGAGCTGACAGCTGGATGGCTGCAGTGAGGGAATGAGAGTTAACGAGCATTTCAGTGGCTCTTGCAAATAAATATGACAAATGAGTCATTCTAGGTATTTAACAGACTTAAATAAAAAGTAAGAGATAAGACTGGGGTATCTGTTAAAGACAAATGAATATTATCGTTATACACACACAATACGTTTAAATTTTCAGGTCATAAGTATTCTTGTCAACATCTTGCACCATCCAGCAGATGTGTGCATTAAAATATATTTATCTGCGAGATTACACAAATACGTAGATCACCTGAAGTAATAAAAGTATTTTTTTCCCACGTTTCCTTCTCTGTTTAATTTTTTAAATTTCGAACAGCAATAATAAAATCGGAAATTTTTTCGCACGCTTTTCTTTTCGTTTTTCCTTAAACGTTATTTGTGGTGTTTTATAGTGAGTCTTCGACATCTTTCAAAACCGTTTTTTTTTCACGTAAATCTACTAATGTACTACATTCAAATTACGAACTTTTAATGCCCGAAATTTTAAAAGAACCAGAAAGGTAACACAATGTCCTTATTCCTTTGTATACCACTGTTAAAAATCTATGAATTAATGAATATATATTTTTTGTATAGTGGCCCCCACTTTGGTTGAACATCAGATTCCTTTGCATTCTGAATTACTGCTATATATGCACTTATACTGTATATTAAATGGTTAGTATACTTTTAATACACACTTCCTATTTTATGTTTTTTATTCCTTAAATCAATAATTTTCAGCACTTTGTTTTACTACAATAGTCGTTGTGTAGTCGTTTTTTTCTCTACAATAGTCGCTGTCTTCTTCCGTTAGCTTTCATTTTTAACGCTTTGGTTCTCTCGATTTTTAAAATTTCAATTTATTTTTTAAGGGATGCAACATTTTCAAGTAGCAATCTATTTTCCTCAGTTATTTTGATACTGGAAGAACAACTGATATCATCTGATGTTTAATCAACTTCATTACAGAGATCCTGCGTTTCTTGCACACAAATCTTTTTCAGACTTAAAATATCCATCCGATCGAAAGCACTTTTTTAAATATCTCGTTTGCGCTTTCTGTTACTTCATGGAGTGGCACAGTGTCCGTTTTGTTGACAGTTCGGCAGATTCAGAACAGGCACCGCGCTTTGTTTCAGATTTTTTTCTCCGGGAGTCGAAGTAGGCGAATGTTTAAATCATCTTTGTAATCGGAAGAATGAATATGTTCACTGCAAATTCTAGGATTCGCTACATTCATAGAGTCTGACCTATAGCACTTGTTCAGCCATTACTTCACCAAATGTGGATTTTTCAAAGGAAATGCATGGTACACAATATACTGACCTTTAGTTTTTTCGTAATGGTTCGTACAAGAACGACTTCTTAAAAAGCAAGTTCTAAGAGCTGAATACTTATCCACAAAAAAAGCAAAGGAAATAATGTTCGAGAAAGTAGAGAGACCCTTCACAGCAGCTTTATGGTTCCAACGTTCCAACCGGAGCTCCAACACAGTGACGTCAAACAGATCATCTGTCACCACTGAGGGGATCCGTGGCTGCAAATTTTCTTCAAAGGAATGACCCAGCCCTAGTATTCTAACAGCCCTGCCTTTGTAATGCGCCATTGTGAAAACAGCGCGGCACGTATCTGCATCATTCCAGGTCTGTAGAGCTATTATAGTTCTCATTTGTTCATTCCTCATAATAAAATCATTTATCCAGCTCCATCCACTTTTCACTTGATTATATATATCCCATCAGGCTGAATACGAGTGTCTTGCACGGAGCCTACATTGTGGTGACACAATGTGGCTCCGTGCAAGACACTCTTATTCAGCCTGATGTGATATATATAATTCCGCTACACAGACCACGCTGACTTGGGTTCTCCACAGTAGTGTAGAACTAAACTAATTTGCAGTTCAAAATGGTTTAAACGTTTGATTCAACCTATACTGCCGGCCATTAAAAGTTCAACACCACGAAAGACAAGAGATATCAAAGCCATATTCATTGTACAGAAAGCAGATAATACAAAGATGAATCGGTTACTAATACAGCACGGTTTGACGAGGAGAACACATAAGAATCAGTATCTGGTGTAACCACCACTATGACAATTGCAGCTTCTTCAAGGCCCGGCATCGAGCGGAAGAGACGTTGGATGTGTGCTTGTGGGATGTCCGTCTACACAGCTTCGATACGATGCCACAGTTCCTCTTTTGTAGCAGCGAGTGGTCGCTGGCGCGCCTGCAGTCCGGCGATCATGTACCACACGTGCTCAATAGGCTACGTATCTTAGTACTTCGCAGGTTAAGGAAGACATGGCACATAATGGAAATCCAGGAAGTATTGGGCGTTACGTGTCACATGCGGTCACGCTTTATCCTGTTTATGAATGGCTCCAGACAGTTCTTGAAGGTATGATAAAACAACAGCCTCCAACGCCTCAGAGATGTAACGAAGGATGTACAACGTACCGGTAATGCGGACAAGACGCGTGCAGAAGTGGAATCTACTAGTGGAAACACATGAGCTGTTATTCATAGTTTTATGAATGCAATTTGATTTTGAATAATGCGTTACCTAACTAGTATGGCACATGTGTTCCTCCTAGAGGAAAGCGGTGGCACGAAACTGCAGGCTTTTAGACCGTAGACAAACTGTGCTAGAAGGAGCTCACTGTAGAAAAAGGCTTCGTACTAATTCCAGACGTGTGTGGAAGAATAATGGCACGTTATTTCCAATCACACGGCCAACAGTTCCTTTTTTAGGTTCGGGCAACAATATATATATATATATATATATATATATATATATATATATATATATATATATATATATATATATAAATGTTATTAATAATATTAATGTATGCATCTTCAATACCGGCTCTGAAATCCTGCGGTATTGAAGATGCATACATTAATATTATTAATAACATCTATGAAAATGCAAGTGCAAAGATTAGGCTGTTTGAAAATACAACACACATAAAAATTGGAAAGGGAGTGAGACAAGGTGACACCATATCTCCGAAGCTCTTTAATGCCACATTGGAAAATGTCTTTCAATCACTGAACTGGGAAAACAAAGGGATAAAGATTAATGGAGATTATCTAACCCACCTTCGTTTTGCTGATGACGTAGTCATTTTTGCAACTACCCCATCAGAGCTGCAGAGTATGATCCAGGAACTTGCTGACAAGAGTAAAGAAGTGGGATTAAAAATGAACTTTCAGAAGACAAAAGTGATGTTCAATGCTTTTACAAGAAATGAAGATTTATCGATTGATGGAGAAAAACTGGAGATAACAGATACGTATGTTTATCTTGGACAGCAGATATCAAGTGAGGGTCACATTGATGAAGAAATTAATCGGCGTACAAAACTTGCCTGGAGAGCTTTGGAAGAAACAGCATAATTTTCAAGAGCAATATGCCATTATGTCTTAAAAGAAAAGTGTTTGATCAATGCATCCTTCCAGTGCTTACGTATGGTGCAGAGACGTGGACCTTAACTAAAAGAGTCATACAAAGGCTGCAGACAACTCAAAGAACCATGGAGAGGTGCATGCTTGGTATAACCAGGAGAGATAAGAAGAGGAACTCGTGGATCCGAAAAATGACGAGAGTGGAAGACATCATGATCAGAGTTAAATCCCTGAAATGGCAATGGGCTGGACATACTGCCAGAAGGACAGACCATAGATGGACAGCCGAAATTTTAGATTGGATTCCAAGGGACAGGAAAAGACCCAGAAAAAGACCACATGGGAGATGGGTGGATGAAATTCGTAAATATGCGGGAGTGACATGGAGGAGACTGGCACAAGACAGACCGTTGTGGAGGAAACTTGGGGAGACCTTCGTCCAGCAGTGGATTGATAATGGTTGACAATGATGATGATGATATATATATCGAAATTATCTTTCTTCCGCGTTCGAACCTACATGTCTCTTCTCCGGAGCTGCTGTTTTACCGACTGGATTACGTTGCCAAGGTTTATAATTGCAACTCGTTCTTTTTAATCATGCGTCATCTCACTTGTACGTCACATGCACAGCTCAAGAGCCAAAATGCATTGTGATCACCATTCAAACTTGAGTTATAATCTGTGTTATTTATGTGTGTTGCCCAGTTTAGAAAATGCCTAATGAGTATATTTGCCTAAAATTTCATTTTGACGTAAAACATGTTTCCGTTTTAAATGTCTGTTATTGGAGAAGTCTAATAAAATACAGGACTCCTGTGTAATATGACCTTTATCTGCAGACTCAATAAATTGGTGATTAGATTAGTGTCACAACAACGTTTTATCAGACATAAAAGGAAACTTCGAGGTTCACATCTTAACTGAAGTTATAGAAAAAAAAACAATCAGAGTTGAATCCGCAGATTTTATTGTTCACTGTTTCATTAGTTGAACATTTTAACGTGTAAACTAACATAAAATTATCAAAACAACTGATATTCTATAAGTCATTCCTGTCGTTGTTAACAGTTGAAAATAATAGCCCGAAGGAAATTCAAACCGCACTAACTAATCTTCTTTTGAAGCTGAATCTTTATTGGTGATTTAATTCGGTTTTGTTTCACTCTGTTTTCGTTATTCGTTTGCTGTTAGATCTGAGAACCTGATAGGACCACATTACCTGCCGCTTCTGACGTCACAATGGAAATACGGGATTTTTAAAATTTTAAGGTGGATTTCATTTTAGTGATGAGTGGTAACAAAATGGATATTTAATTTGTAGTGCTTTTCATCCCCTCAGCACTTCGACACCAATCATAGCCGACAGTTAGCTGTCATCCCAGTAGGTCACCTCTCTATGCCTGGATATTGGGATAACTAAAGCTTCACAAATCGTTAATATAATTTCTTGAATACCACTGATTTACAGCAATTATTGATCGTGATGAAAAACATCAAAATTTGTTTTAAAGTAGAAAGTTAATGATTTGCTCAAACTATTTTAATGCGAACAATTATATTCATGATTTAATATAAGAATAGAAATATTGTTATAAACCTATGTAATGCAGTAAATTTGAAATATCCTGGTATTTCAGAATGGTTAAACATATCTTGTGGAAAAAAGTATATACATGTGCTTGCTACTGCTGAATGTCTAATCTAAATCCATTGAAACTCTCGTTGTACAGAGTCAGGAGGACTGCAAATAGATGATTCATAAAATGAACTATTGCTTGTAGTAGCTATGTAGTAATTTCCGTCGCCTAGATTGTGCTCTGCAATTCCAATATTATGACGAGCCACAATACTATGACGCCTTCAAGGAAGAACTTTTGAAAAACTAAACGTTTCGCAAAACCAAAATGCCGCCCCGGTAGCGCAGTTATCTGAGCGATGGCTTTTGTTCATCCGTCCGCGATGGGTCGGGTTTGAATCCCGCTGTCTATTTTGGCTACATTCACTGCCACTTATGCATTCTTGTTGCTTTTGCAAACAGTTATATATTATCAAAATTCGATACATAAAGGCTGATAAATATGTTTGTTCTTAAATGTTTGGAATTATTAACACTTTCTTTTACAGTCCCGTCCCGTTAGAATGAACTTCACGGGACGGCCGAAATCGGTTTGTTATATGGAAATTTCGTTTTAATGGAATTTTTAATTTTTCACTTATTTTTTAAATGACTCATAGGAATCGACTGTATTCAAAGTGTTTATACTGTGCTTAAAACAAAATAAAGAAGGACTGTCTAGTTTCATAAAGTCTACACTTTTTTACATTAGTGGTTTTCTATACTTATGCAGTACGTATATTATATACTGTATGTACGTAGTATTTAAATTTTAAAGATATCTGTTATTTTTGTTTGAAAATTGGACTTTGTTGCTGCCGAAACTAAAGGTTCTTCCAAAGAATGTAAATGGATGAAATCTCTGTCCGGGACGTTCTTTCTCCTGACACAAAATGGCAAACCATTTCTAAACTGCTAAGTGCTACACACGCACTCACACTCAATGGAGGAGTTGAATGAATTTCAGCGTCATCGCTGCTTTTCACAATTTCCCCAATTCTGTTGTCCGAAATCGATTCAATTACATTTGCAACAGTCAGTTCGTAAGTGGTCAGAATATTGTTGTCCGCATGTAAAAAATCCTCTAGCGAAACATCGGTGGGAACTGAAGCAGATGTCTGGAGAGCGTTCGACGTTGCCTCTAACGAAGCACTTACATCTGCGTCGGTGTCGGTCACATCGCTTTCGGGCCAAATGTTTTTTTACTGTTGCCTCGATCACTTTGCTCCATGCTCCAGAAATCACATGCAATGCATCTTTAACGATCACTTTTATAGAATCGTCTTTCTCAATTCCAAGAAGAATCAATTTCATCAACATTCACTTCTAATGGTCTTTTACAGACTTTATTATCCCCTGGTCCAAGGGTTGGATAACTGCTGTGCAGTTTGTTGGAAAGTACTCCAGACGAATGTTTTCAAGCTGAAAAGGTTCGTTATGAGCCGTACAATCATCAAGTGGAAGAAGAAGTTTTCTTTTTCCTCTTCACCTCAGAGTCGAACTTTAATAGCCATTCATTGAAGATACAGTAGTTTGCGTCATCTACACCTTTCTGTTGGCTTTGTAGTCACATAGTAGCGATTGCACACTTTCCAACTTACTAAACACTGAGGTTTTTGGAATCGTTCAATCACTAGCACTTTCCTCTTCTCAGTTCCTGATCGATTACAGCAGAAGAGAGCGGACAGTCCCTGTTTCGATCTTTTACCGATAACACACTTGTCATCTTTCATTGTCAAAGTTTTGTCGGGCTCTAACTGGAAGAAAATTCCGGACTCGTCTGCATTGAAGACATCATCTGGGCTATAAGTTTGGATGCGTTTTGCCACTTCTCTTGCTCTCCACTCATTCACATTTTCCATCAAATCAGCACTGGCTTCTCCGCAAATTGTTTTTGCGACGATTCCGTGCCCGTCTTTGAACCGATTCAACCATCTCCCACTTGCGTCAAAATCCATAACTCTTTAAGTTTTTGCGAAAATGTTCAACCTTTTACCGAATCAATGGTTCACTAATGTGTACATTTCTTGATCGTACGTCTTCGAACCAGGTGAAAGTGGCCGAGTCCATATTTCGGAATTGAGCTTGCCGTAATATTTTTCTTTTAGGTCCAATCGCCGGTTTTTAAAGCTGCTCTGTGATTTTTTCTTTGTTCTTCAAAAATGTTGATAAGGTGGACTGAGTGATCCCATATTTTTTGCCACATCGCCTTTCTTTTTTCCCGCACCCTCTTTAGCAGTATTTTTTTTTCTTTTCCAAAGAACACTGCTTTCGTTTTGCTGAATTCATTGTTAAAACCTGGAGCAAAAGTTGATCGACTTGTATTGAAGAATACACTAAACTGGGACGGAAGCCGACGATCGACATTTTAAGAACAATCGGAAGAAATAAACCGCCCTCCTTTTGCAACGAAATCCAGCGCTCAACTGCGTCTTATCTCTCTTTTCAAGGTAAATAAAAACTACGCTCCAGTTGCTGAAGAAAAGGAGGGGAGGGGTTTACAGCACGTGGCAAGTAGGTTGTTATTTAAACACCGACATCTGATCGTAGGCCACAACGGGTGCCCAAAAACGAGTGAGTCATCCAAGTGAAAAGTCAGATAAAGAAGTTGCCTTTTCTTTTTTTAAATGTGGAGAAAAGCGCTTCGAAAGGAATGTGCTGCTTGTTTCAGGGCTGAAAAGTTCGTTATGATGGAAATTTTTCCCTTTAAAATTCAAAATATTTCTTCGTTGTGACGAGAATTTCGTTTTAATGAATTTCGTTCGAACGGAATCAAAAATATATTTTGTTAATGGGAATTTTGCTGAATAATGTTTAAAAATTCGTTATAACGGGTGTTTCGTTCTGTCGGATTTTGCTCCAATGGGACTCCACTGTACTCACTTTGCAAAGGGAATCTCTCAACTGTAAGACACCCAGTGCATAACCTATGTCACTCAAGCAAGCATAAGATACCCAATTCAATAATAATGCATCTTTTTTTACCGTGAGAAGAATGAAACTAAATTTTGAACTCCTGTGATAAATGAGAAAAAAAAACATAATTAAGAGCAAAACGCAGTAATAAGTGCGATCCCCCAAACACATGCGGGTATTTCCTGCGCAGAATAATGCCCAATTTCTCCGCTAGGGCGAACAGTTTAATTTTTATCGATATCTAATATTTTAAACGTCCAAATTAAACAATTCGTTTAACACGGGGTACCAAGTACAACGTGGAACACTTTTCATGTTCACACTTCACAGCACTGATGGTAGCTGGTGTTTATTCATTTATGTTTAAAGCTGTATCTCCGCTTGTAAAAACCCTATGATATAGTTTTCCCGCTAAAGCCCGTAAAAACCGAAACCTTTTTCTCGTTATCTATGATTCCAGGAGAGACATTTGAATTTTTTCTCTTAGAAGAGAGAGAGAGAGAGGGAGAGAGCATTCTGATAGAAGAAAGAGAGAGGCTTCTTATTTAGAAGAAGAGAAAGAGAGAGCCTTTTGATTTTGCTATGAAAAGTACTTTTTTCATTTTTCAACTCTGCCACTATGCAAGACTCTTGCTCTAGGGGACGTTGAGATATGTCATATTTCCCTCTACATTTCTTCTTCTGTCAATTCAATTGGAAATCCTTTTGCTATGTAAACGTTTTGTGTGCAATTTGTTAATTTTCGTAACCCACTCTATGTTATTAACTAAAAAAATGTTGTTGACGTTTTTCATCCAACTAGTTACATTGACTATGAATGTTTATTTGTTTCAGAAAGAATTCAAAATACATGGTCATTACAACCAGAAATCCGAAGTCATATTTCTGGTTTTCCTGCCGACCATTCGTACTAAATCTTAAGAAAGCACCCGTGATCCCTAATTCTAACAACATCACATCGATCCTGGAAACACCTTCCCTTTTGGGTTATATCGTTAGGAAAGTTTTACGGATTCCTAAAATTCACAGGTTTATAATTCCCAGCTGAAAAAGAAAACCTGACATGTTAATGTAGAAAATGAATTTTCGATTCCATATCTTCATAATGTTTTAGCAAGATTGTCAAAATATATTCCTGAGAGAGAAAGAGAGAGAGAGAGAGAGAGAGAGAGAGAGAGAGAGAGAGAGAGAGAGAAAGAGAGACAGAGCCTTCTTTTTGTTTCCAACAAATCCGTGGGAAACTGCTGTACAGAAACGCAGAACTTCAAGTTCAAAATCTTGTAGTTTTGTCTAAAAAGCAAGATGTTCCAAAATGTTTCCTATTCGTTGCCAATAAAATTTTATTCTTTCAGTTTTGCATCTGTTACATTAGAAGGTCACTTCCCTTCTTTCTCATGGCCTTTACAAAATTCTTCATTAAACCAAATTTCATATACAAAGGTGGAAGAAGAAAGTTCTCATTTGAAACCTGTGGAACAAACTTTACATGATCTCCTCCAGTCAAATATATTATCTTATTTATTCCCTTGTGCTGAAAAATATAATATTCTTATGTTGCCCGATTCTCCCACAAATATAGAATACAGCAGCAGTTCGTGAAGCCACCCGGGAGACATGTAATTATTCCAATTGACTTCAAATAACCACTCACGTTTTCCAACGCAGTCACAGTGCTTTATTTCACCTCGGATGTTCTACTTGATTTTACACGTTTCTGGCAAGCCACCTGCATGGATATTTTTTCCATTATACGATCAACTGCTTTCGTACTTCATTTAGATGCATAAGTAAATATGCAAAATTCATTATTACAAGGGTAAACCATACTTGGCTCTATCTTAAGATCATTAGTATCTTTACAGAAACAAATACAGTCCTCCGTAATGAAATACTTGGAATACTCAGCACTGCGTTGTCGTTGCTGATATCATCCTGGGGTGACATGACCATCGAATCCAGCAAGCAAATCTGCATTCCCTTAAGGAATTTCTACTCCGACATTTGTTGAGCATTTCAATACATCACCTGAAAGATTGCTCGTATCCTCAGAAATAATTTGGTATTGTTATCGAATCTGAAGGATTACTATTATCGTTTTATCATCATGTACGTCAAAAGTATCTTCTGATCACTGTTGAAGCCACTAACTTCCACTTTACACCATCTAAGATCACCTATCCGATGTTTATTGTTAAGGTTTATTTCCATGTATTCCGTTCTGCTTTCATCAACGAATATATCGTTCTACAGAATTTAAAATAATTTTATTTAAAAAAACATCTTCTTTCCATCTTCCCTTCATTTAAATAAATAAACATACATCCTGCTCCAAAAAAAAAAAAAAAAAAAGAAAATTAGCAAACGAAGTCTTTCAATAAAGAATTTAGAAATGTCCCACTTCGTCCGTAAAAACGTCACTTGATGTCCAATCGTTCTTGAAATCGATATCTTTTATGAAGCTACATCACTGGATAAAAATTGTTTAAAGCACAGTTGTCACCCGTAATCGATAACTTATCTTCAATGACGTTGTTTCAAGTGAACTTTAATGTAAACATAAAGGCTGTTTCTTCCAGCAATTCGTTATTAACATTGCAACGTTTACACTATGTTGTTTGTAAAATTAATTTTATATATTTAGTATTTAATGTTTTAGTTCACCACCATAGAGACATTAAAACATTTTCTTCACGCCTTTTTTAGGCTATGAATTCCAATATTCGATAACAATTGTAATTCAATATCATTTAGTTCCGTAAATGCGGTTTGTTTGCAGTGAAGGAGAATTGATGGAGTCAGTTAGTATCTCTTTTGACTCAGAGCAGCTCTCCCATGGTGCCAGCCAGCTAACCATGGGTATCACACATGTTGCCTTCCAGTCCTATTTCGAAATCAGAATTTGCTGGAGATTTTTGAAGAAAACAAAGCAGAAATATACTATAAATGCGGCTGGTGCAGCTCATGAAAGACAGCTGTTCGATCAGAATAAAAATATCCTTGTTTCTTATCTTTGGTATTAAGTGAAGATAATTTGTATAAATTTTCCGAAATTTAATTTTTCTGACAAGTGGAATGAACTTTCATTATACGTTTATGTTTGATTAAAATTGTTGTTCAGCTTGTTTCATACTGCCAGTATTTTCGTTACGTAATGCAGTAGAACAACTAATTTCGTCAGCATTGTCCTTATTATAATCCTTTCTATCTGAATACCTGTTCATTTCTCTTTTCACAGGCTGTTGGACCTGCGGCGTCACGCCTTTCCCGTTTGTCAGGGTTCTAGAGGACCAGTACGCAGGCGACAAAACCTTGTAGAAATAAGACATCAAAGCATTATCAAATTATTGAAGCGTCGCTTCGAAATTTATATCTTGGATTCTTGTTTTTGGTTGACCAGACCTGTTCTCCTGATTCTTTTATTCCCAATTCGCCCACGGGTTGCAATTTCGGATTCCGTCTTTCATTCAGATACCATAAAATGCGAATACAGATGTAACGGACCCATGAGATATATCGGAACTTGAATGAAAGACCAAATGGAATTTTACCCGAGCTCATCAAATTTGGTCAATGCAAGTTATCCGAAACCCTGGAACATAGGTAGTATAGGTGCAAACTGGAATTTTAAATAAGTGGCTAGTGGCCTGTAAGCCCAAAAAAGTTAGTGGCCAAAATAAAAAATATAAAAGAACTGGATGGTAAGTTAACAAATATAAAAAGGAGGAGGGGGATTAATAAAAACTATAATGTAACTGCTGTTATTTATATGGATGGCTTTATCTTAACCTTTTAGGTTAAGATGGAATTTTACGCAGTGAGTGGCTTCTTTTAGAAGCCACTCACTGCGTAAAATTCTTTTAGAAGCTGCTCACTCCGCAAAATAAAAACTAATTTGTAAATTTTGTTTTTCGTCTGGGTTTACTCATTCCCAAAACATTGACAATATCGGTGAAAATTTACCATGTACCAATGAAAATCTTGATGTTTCGATGTTTTTGCTCATTAGCCGATGAATTCATACTTTTCCATCTGCAGCAGTAAATGGTAACATCGGTGGTAAAATCGCTGCTGAATATAACGGCGATTACTCACCAATTCAAATCGAGTAACCAATAACATCTGTTAAAGCGCTCGATGTATTGGTGGAAACCTTGATGGTTTTTTGATGTATCGGTTCCTGTAGCATCGAGGGAAAGAACTCTATTTCGTTGCTGAAACATCGACTAATACAGCCAATTCACGATAGAAAAGTATGATATTCCCTTCCTCTTTAAAAGAATGCAACAAAAAGAAATTCATGTATTTTACACAGAAAATATTGTTTACCAGTTTCAAACAACGGTAATGAAACCTCGATTTTATTTCAATGAATCGGCTTCTGAAACATTGAAGTTGAAGTCCTTTTAGTGCTACATGTAATGCGTGTGTATGACAGAAATAATAAGCCATTTTCTTAGAAATTCCAAGCTTCGAGAAAAAACGCTGTACTTTCTATAAATTTTAATATTTTGGGCTGAAATCTTTCCGTGAACTTTATTTTGTTTAAAAAATAACTTTACGTGAAATATTTTTGAATTAAAATTCAAGACGGGTTTTCAAAGACTGCTCTTCTGCAAAAAAATAAATAAAAAAATAAATAAAAAAAATGAGGAAATATTATTACTCCCTTAATTTTGAATATACCCTTACAGATTGATGTTATTCTAAAGTGATTCAAAATCATCACTATCACTTGGCAAACTTTCGCCCTCACTACAACAAGCTGTTTCAAGATTTTATTATAAGCTGATGTTAACCTAAGGTGATTCAAAACACTGATCTGCAAATACTGATTAACAAGATGTCAATAAAGTTCGTCCTCAGCTAACACACGAATTTTGAAAACGAGGTGGGGTAATCGTAATTTGGGGAATTTTGCGATTATGTTAGTTTGTTTGGGAAACGAGAAATGAATAATGTGAAGGGTTTCTAGTAATGAAACACATTTCGTTCTCCTGCGCGGCCTAGTCTGCAAGAAAAATAAATACGCCCGCCGTTGTCACTGGACCCCAAGTTGCATGTTTTTGCGCTCTGAATGGTGCTCGAAAAAGTGATTTCCGAGACTGTAACGTTCTATAATTCACCCACAATCCCTTGTGAACAGCCCTTCCTCAACTGTAGTAGGAAAAGTTTAGGCTAAAATTAGCCTTACTGCGGTAACACGTCAAGAGTCTTGGAAAGCTGCGAGCGCGAACTTACTATACGATTCTTATTGTATATTCTCATGATTTTTTCAATAATATTGGTCTTTGGTAGTATGATTAGTGGATATTTCATGATGCACTCCGGAATGTATCATTGTAACTATATAGGAAAAAATGCAAGAATGTTTCTTGCTGAATCTATTTTAGTAGTATACCTCCATAACTTTTACTGAAGAAAGACTACAAGGCGAAATTAATTAAGAAAAAAAAAAAAAACATTGGTGCGAGTGCCAGTGCAGTAATTTGCTGGTGATTACTATTTAAAAAGGATTCGGAAAATACGATATCTTTGTAAAGAAGAAGTAAATATTTCCATATCAATCGTACTTCACAGGAAAAACATGTACCAAGACGCTCGTTTCAGTAGTTTAAGGTTTGTATTTCTTTGTATTACTCTCTCCTATATTAGACAGCATATTGTTTTAAGTACGTGCAAGCTCTCTCTTAAATATTCTGTGCCGTTATATATTACACATATATCTACTTTGATTACTTTGTGAAACCGTATTCTTCGAAATCCTTTGTAAATATGTAGTTGAATAATTGTAAACAAAATTTACAGACTTCGTCCGTCGTTCCATTGGTCCATACTCGATTTTTTTCACATCGCTCTGAACTGCTAAATTATTTTTGTATCGTAAGGGCGCTTTAAGCATTGTTGTCGGAACCTTAACTACAAGTGTGGTCGCCTGCTCCTGCTTTTCGCGTTCTAATTTTGAAGGACGGCCCGGCACCTTTCTCTTGTATTTTTAGAAAGAAAAATAATGATGTATATTATGAGGGCGTCAAAGGTGGCAGAGATGAGTTCCGAGACGTGTGGAAAATTGAGCTGAATTCATTCTCTGAGTGAGAACAAATGTCTGCTGGTTTCTAAATGCGCATTTAACTAAGCATACGTATACGTAACTTCGTTGTGAAGGAACTATCATACAGAAATAAATTGGTCATGTACGGTACAAAATATTGTATATCCTTTCATGCATCATATTACTTTCATTGCTTTTTATTCAGTATCTGTTAGATAATTAATTAATAATTATTGATATACGAATATCACATTTTGAAGATGCATTCGTTCCTCTACGAAGAGTGGAATTCAAATATTTGCGTTCGATAAAGTCGGGAGAAGGTCAGTTTGGAATTTTGGTTTTCTTCTTACCCGAATCAGTTTCAGTTTCTTTTACTTTTCCAGTTATCAATTTATTTTCCTTTTCCTTTAAATGTTGAGTAATCTGTAGCTTTTCCCAAAATTTGGTGATGTCACCCATTTATGTTGATAACTTTGCAGTAATTTCACTCCTTGCCAGTGAGTGACGTTTTGTGTGGCATTATAACCATTGTCTACGCGTTTTTGACTGCACCGGTTTGTTATACTATCCATGTTTACGTTCTGGATAACTTTTTTTCTATTTAATTAGATTTTTGATTTGACATCTAGTTCGTTCCTAAGATTAAGGCGATATATTTGTCCAAAAAGGAAATATACCGCTTCGTGAAAAGGTAAATGGAAGCAGAAGGTGCGCATCTAAACATTTGTAAAGCATTTCAAAAATGGAAAACGGGGGATGGTTTTGGGAGCCATCTCATGAGACACTTCTGGTCTCTCAGTGTCCATGGAGAAGTCCTTAGCCGCTGCGAGCTACCGGCATGTGTTGGCTGATCCCTTTCACTGATCACTTACACGTTTTTATGGTGTTCGATCATCCTGCGGTCGATGCTCCTGTTTCAGGAAAATGTGCAGCCTAACCGTACCGCAATCACCCATGTACAGCTCTGGGAACACTCATCTGAGTTTAGAACCATCCAGTTACCACCAAGGACCCCGGAGATTCCATAGTGTTTTAACCCTGGGGAAGCTCTTTTAAATGCCGTTGAGGGGAACGTCAGATCCTTGGATTCTAGGCCGATGGAGTTGTGGACAATGCTGCAAAAGGCATGGCTGGCATTGCCTCGAGAAACTCTCCGGAAGCTTGTGTTGCTTGAGTTTCGGCATGTCATCATCATCATCATCATCATTGTCAACCATTATCAATCCACTGCTGGACGAAGGTCTCCCCAAGTTTCCTCCTCAACGGTCTGTCTTGTGCCAGTCTCCTCCATGTCACTCCCGCATACTTTCGGATTTCATTCACCCATCTCCCATGTGGTCTTCTTCTGGGTCTTTTCCTGTCCCTTGGAATCCAATCTAAAATTTCGGCTGTTCATCGATAGTCTGTCCTTCTGGCAGTATGCCCAGCCCATTGCCATTTCAGGGATTTAACTCTGATCATGATGTCGTCCACTCTTGTCATTTTTCGGATCCAAGAGTTCCTCTTCTTATCTCTCCTGGTTACACCAAGCATGCACCTCTCCATGCTGCTTTGAGTTGTCTGCAGCCTTTGTATGTCTCTTTTAGTTCAGGTCCATGTCTCTGCTCCATACGTAAGCACTGGAAGGATGCATTGATCAAACACTTTTCTTTTAAGACATAATGGCATATTGCTCTTTAAAATTATGCTGTTTCTTCCAAAAGCTCTCCAGGCAAGTTTTGTACGCCGATTAATTTCTTCATCAATGTGACCCTCACTTGATATCTGCTTTCCAAGATAAACGTACGTGTCTGTTATCTCCAGCTTTTCTCCATCAATCGATAAATCTTCATTTCTTGTAAAAGCATTGAACATCACTTTTGTCTTCTGAAAGTTCATTTTTAATCCCGCTTCTTTACTCTTGTCAGCAAGTTCCTGGATCATACTCTGCAGCTCTGATGGGGTAGTTGCAAAAATGACTACGTCATCAGCAAAACGAAGGTGGGTTAGATAATCTCCATTAATCTTTATCCTTTTGTTTTCCCAGTTCAGTGATTGAAAGACATTTTCCAATGTGGCATTAAAGAGCTTTGGAGATATGGTGTCACCTTGTCTCACTCCCTTTCCAATTGTTATGTGTGTTGTATTTTCAAACAGCCTAATCTTTGCACTAGCATTTTCATAGATGTTATTAATAATATTAATGTATGCATCTTCAATACCGCAGGATTTCAGAGCCATTGCAACTACTGATGGTTTCACCGAATCAAAGGCTTTTTCATAATCGATAAAAGCCATACACAATGGAAGTTCATATTCCCTCGCTCTTACAATTAGTTCTATCAGTACGTGGATATGATCTATTGTGCTGTAGCCACTCCTGAATCCAGCTTGTTCTCTCGTTTGAGCCATGTCCAGTGTTACCTTCAAACGGTGTGAAAGAACTTTAGTGAAGATTTTATAAACCACTGATAGGAGCCTGATAGGTCGGTAGTTCCTGAGATTCTCAATGTCACCTTTTATATGTAGCAGGATCATTGCAGCATTGTTCCAATCCTCAGGAATCTTCCCTTCATTAAGGCATCGAGTGAAAACTTGGGCGAGTACTGTTTCAATTTCTCCACTTGCTTCTTGTATGATGTCTACAGTAATTCCATCTTCTCCTGGAGCTTTTTCCCGCTTTATGTTCTTGATTGCATGTGCAACTTCTGCTGGGAGGACTGGAAGAACTCTTGTACTGGTACCTTTCATGATGTCTGGAGTACATGCATCATCCCTTTCATATAATTTGGAGTGGAAATCTTTCACTCTTGTCAAAATTTCGCCTCTATTTCTTGTTACAGAACCATCTTCTTTTCTCAGTGCCATAATCTGTTTTCTTCCCTTACTGAGATGTCCATTTGCTATCTTTAGGCTTTGGTTGTTTTCAATTGCTTTCCTCACTAGTTCACAGTTGAATTTCCTTACATCTTCAGTAATACTTTTTCGTACTGTCTTGCATAGCTCTATATATTCCACTTTGGAAGTCACATCTTCTTTAGTTGTCCTCATCTCTCTTCTTTTTTGCATCAACATTTTGGTTTATCCTGATAATTTGTTCACATGCAACTTGTTCTTAGACCCAGCTAATTTTGTTGCTGTTTCCATAAGAGCTTAGGTTACTTTTCTGTTAACTTCCGAAATATCCACTTCTTCCGACGTTAGGCCTTCTAAAGCAGAGAATAATCTGTTCTTCAGTTCCAACTTTAAGGTATTATGGTGTTTTTTAAGGTTGGTTATGTCAATACATTTTGTTTGTTTTATGAGCTTGCCACGTTCGAGTTTAGTGTTGAGGTGCATCTTACATCTCACCAATCTACGGTCACTACCTGTGTTGAACTTGTTTAGCACACTGCGGTCTTCTATGACGAATTTTTTGTTACACATAATAAAATCAATTTCACTTGTTGTTCCATTTGGATGTCTCCATGTCCATTTCCTGTGTGGCTTTTTCTTGAAAAAGGAGTTCATGATGATAAACCCTTCTGCCTCTGCAAACTCTACGAGCGTATTTCCAAGCTGGTTTCTATTGCCGTGACCGAATTTACCTAGTGAAATTTCATTCTGTTGCCGTTGTCGTATTTTGCATTGAAATCTCCCATAATTATCTTCAAGTGCTGCTTACCTTTATTAGGTAGATAACAAATTTCCTCATAAAATTCTTCAATTTCTTCTTCAGGATGACTTGTGGTGGGTGCATAAGTTTGTATAATCTGAGCCTGGTATCTACTCGAGAGTTGGAAAACGAGTCGCGCAGCTGTGTCACAGGAACTTTCAACTTCTACAACTTTATCCTTCAGTTTCTTGTTTATTATAAATTCAACACCACTAGTTTTGCCAGCATCTGTCCCACGATAGTAGAAGAGATGTCCACTTTTCAGTTCAATGAGGTCTTCTCCTTTTTCCTTACCTCACTTAGCCCGATGATGTACCACTTGATCCTTTGTAGTTCCTCTTCCAATTCAAGAAGCCTTGAATCAGAAGATAGCGAGCGTCCATTATACGTAGCCAAGGTCAGCATCAGATGGCAGCCTAGTCCGTCCTCCGGGTTTTCTTAGCACCCTCTGCCTTCATGTCGCACTGGCCGCTTCCTTGGCCAGGTACATTCCAGCTGCCGGAGACTGAGGGCCAAGATTTAAGTTGTGGAGTCATTTTGGAGGGGTTTGGCCATAACTCATCACGCTGGCCAAGCGGGTTGGTGAGTGTGGGATAGAATTTCCTCTAATCCCGATGGTATAGTTATACCGCTACTAGCGGTCGTCAGAGCCCCTTTAGTGGGAACAGGATGCACCACGAGAAGGCGGGGTTGACATTTGTCAAGGAGAGGCTGTGATGTTACGCATCACCTGACCTTACATCCCGTTTCGGCATGTATAGGCTGTTATTTGCGCTAAAGCATGAGTAACACACTATTAGGTAGGTATATGTAATGTTTTTTTCCATATAGTAAATATCAATGGCATGAACAAATATGAAGTTTTTCACTTTTTTATTTGAAAAAATTATTACATGATGAGTTGAAATGAACTGATTGGTGGTTTGGTTAACTAACTTTAAAAATAAGCCTATAAGTGGGCACCCAAGTTTAAGCCAGGTTTTAGGGGTATGAGAAAGAAGCCGCCGTTTTAAGATGGAAGGAGACCGGAACAATCTGGAAACCAATACCCATTCATTCAACGAAATATTGGCAGTTAGCATCAATGACCTTTTGCCATTTTTAAGACAACAAATGAATGCCACTGTGATAGAAGGACTAATGTGTTGAGCTGAAGAACGCAGTGACGAACGTTTTCACCTCTATAACTGTGGTGAACCGCTTTTGGGCTAGATCGTGTTGCATAGAGCGAAACAGATGAAAGTCTGCGGGTGCAATGTGCGGGGAGTAAGCCGGGTGCGGACGCCTTCCTAGTGTAACTGTTCAAAGGTTTATTTCGTGGTGGCACCGGCAAGTAGTCTGACATTATTGGGTAACAGTGTGACTGGGCTGCGTCCTTTACCTGTCCATGGACGGTTTTGCTCGATTGCGGCATTCAGTTTCATTAACCGATTGCCATATCGTTGGGCAGTGATTCTTTCTCCCGGTTTCAAACGTTCGAAGAACAGCACTCCATGCATATCCCACCACACACACAACAACACCTTTTTTCCGTGGATATCCTGTTTGCAGTGGAGTTTGATGGCTGGGCTGGGTCAACCCAGGATCGCTTGCGCACAGGGTTATCGCAATAGACCCATTTTTCATCCCCGGTGACAACATTCCTGAAGAAATTCTTCCATTGAAACCTCTTCAGCAACGCCATGAAAATGCCCAATCGTTGATCAACATTGTGCTCCATTAAAGTACACGGAACCTACTTACCAATCTTCTGGATCTTCCTCAAGGCATGTTAACGCCGTACCACCGTCGATTGAGCCACTTTCAAACGTTTTGCCAGTTGCGTGATTGATTGTGTGACATCCTCTTGAAACAGCGATTCCAGCTCCTCGTCTGAGAGTACCTGCCGTTTACCTGCACGTGGCTTGTCTTACAAGCTTAGATGACCTTTCTTAAACCCGGCAAACCATTCTCAACACGTCCGCTCACTCATAACCGTTTCACCATACGCCTGACATACTGAACTGTATGCTTCACTCGCAGTTTTCCCTAAAATAAACTTGAAAAACAAATAGTACCGCAAATGAAATTTTTTTATTGGAGGTTTAACGACCACCGTGAGCAACTCAATGGGCTATAAGCAGTCGCCCGTCCCTAATTTTAGGGTCACTGGTTCCAGTGAAGGGAGAGAGCCAGTGCCGTAAGACAAACACAACATCCATGCCTCACCGGGATTCGAACCCGGGCCCCTTTCGGACGAAAGATCAGAGGCCATCGCCTTAGACCACTGCGCCACCGGGGCGGCCAAATGAACTTTATCGACCTCCATGCTTGGCTTCATGTACGAACTGACAGCACGGGACCCCGGCCGGTTAGTCGCCTACAGCGCCAGTTAGCTCGGGCGGAGGAAACTTTTGCATACCCCTAATAAAATTAACATTCAGAAATATTTCTCACTGATGTATATGACATGACTTCGCTTTCCTTTAGATCGTTTCATTGCTTTGTTTAAACAATGCCAAGTTTTATCGGACTTTGGTTATAAAACGTTCCCAAAATCCCGAATATCAGCGTGTTAATTTGCTATGAATGGAAAAGATTACAAAATAACCCATTTCCACAATCGCTTAAACATCTACAAACAGCAGTATCAACTTAAACCCACTAGCGGAAAAATGTTTTTTATTTTTTTTTATTTTTATGGAAGTTTACAAACTGTGCAGGAAAACTTCGTCATAGCAAAACATATTCCAAAGTGAAAGATATTTACAAACAAAACATTTTGAGGAAGAGGTATAACTCATGATACGATATAACATTACGCGCTGATGAGGAAAGCTGTAGGTTACTTGAAGAACAAAATGTGTTTGTTAAATTCCCTTCATATTGAAGTGTATCCTGGGAAAACAGGTCTTCTAAGGGGACGACTTTTCTCGGGAAGTGAGAGCGGGGAAAAGTGCTGATGATGTGCGTGCTGAGCAAAATCTGTCTCATTTAGAAAGAAAAAAAAAGAAACATAGGTATAGTAATTGAACAAAAAGAGGTATACAAGTAATTCATTTGGATTTAAAAAGCCGCTCAGGCAGTTTATTTTTAATAAAATATTGAAAAATGAATATACTATCACTAATGCTTCAGTTCGGTGTCGTATGGAATAGATTTTTGAACCGGTATCATTTGATGTTGTTTTACAAAACATTTTGCTTTAGAAAGAATCTCTCTCTTGTAAATAAATCATTAATATAATATGTTTCGTTTATTATTTGAGTATTTGTATAATAACGACAAGTTCTTGTGAAAACAACATTTCTTAGGAGCAGACATTCTAAGAAATTTAGGAAGTGGCACTGCTTTTATAAGGCATCCTTATGCATGAATTGCCTGTCTTTCAAACACTTCAATGAATGAGGGGATGGTCCGACAACGTTCATTAACCTTTCAAGCAGCAAGTATCATTCCGAAGAGTAAACATTTGCTTCAGATTGTAATTATAGTCCCGAATGCAAATTGATCCGAACATGCGATATAGATGATGCTGCATGTGGTGAAAATCTACAAAGTGTTTTCATTCGTAGGAATACCAATGTTCACGAACGTATTATTTGGACTTATATTCTAAACATTCGAAGTCTGAGATGATAGAGGACAAATAATTCCTCTTGCGACAATTGCATTCTTCATCAGCAAAACATTTAATGTGCTGTTTTTTCTGTCGCGCAATTTTTGAAGATATATTTTTCAAAAAATATCGTGCTCCATTTCTCTAAAAGTAAACTTTTGGGGTTCTACACACTATTTACGGCGTAAATGTCGAAGGCTTCCTTTCTAACATTAGTACAGACATCGCCTCCCGCTTCTCCCAATTTAATAGGAATTAAGAATGCAGCCTTTCCAGCACAATAAAGCATTTCTTCTGAATTATTCGAGTGGAACGGTGAACACAAACGGCTACTTGGTCATTTGTGTGTTTAAATGTTATCCCAAAGTTAAAGATTTGTTTACTCATGGAGACTAAGCAGTCAAATAAAAAAAATTAAAGTCTTCCCTGCAGGCATGGTTTTATTGTATAAAATGGTTTTCAATGATGACTGCATAAGTTTTTCGTTAGGCTATGCAAAAAGGTGAAACGTGAAGTTATATTTTAAAAAATGTTGGATGTACAGTTAAAGCGTTATAACATATACCTGTATTTTCTTGTTTTCTTATTTCCCTAAAAATATTCGAGTAACTGAACAGTAATTTTGAATGTACCTGTTCTTGAATGGAATATCTTGAAGAAAGTAATATATGGAGTACCATGAAATCAATGGAAACTGTATCTTCGTAGGCCCTTAACATACAAATGAAGTGTTAGATTATACAACGTTAGATTATACAAGTTTGACAGAATTAGATTACACAAATTTGCCAGAATGTTAAAAGGAAAAACTTCATCCGTCCAAAAAAATTTGTTTTTGAAATACGTTTTTCGTTTTTAGCATAGAGTTATGACGTTAGCCATAAACGAAACAACAACTCTTTTATCCTTTCCATAGTCATGCATAGAGATCCGTCGTACGAATAGAACGAAAAAGAAAACTGAGTCATTGGGGAATGAATTTTAACTGAACAGAATCGATTTCGCAGAGGAGTCGATGCCCTGTATGAATCGGTAGAATAATTCTTAACTAGTCATCAAATTTTATCTACTGTGTCTCGGTGATGTTTATGAATTTACAGAAATTTCTATCTCATGCATAAGTGTTCAAGTGTAAAAAAATTCATGAGCCTTTCGAAACAGATTCATAAGGAAGCAGATAAACATTTTTTATGAAAGAATTAAAATTACATTTAAATTTAAAACAATCCACTGAACAGGAAACTCTCGACGAATGAAAGGATATGGCTCAAAATCATTTACCAAGACACAAATCGTTCTCTGCACCAGAAGAATCACTGATCCAAACGAACGAAAGAATCCGACTAAGATTTAATTTACCGGAAACCATGTGGTACGATATTCAGGTTGTACAACTCTGGAAACAAAATTCACTCGTTATTGTAACCTGTCACTAGATGGCACGACCAGCATGTGGGCGGTTGACTCTGCAACGCTTTGTTCTCTTATATGGGACGAAGAGGCAGAATTATTTGTTTTATAAGATTCTATTTTGGTTGGAATTAAAGCGTCGTGCAGCTTTTCACTGGAATAAGGTTAAACACCTTTTCTTTTTAAGTTAATATTATTTTAATTAATAACTAGGAACTGTACACCAATTACACTTAAAATAGTACTAATGATCCGAATTTATTGGAGTAAAATATAAATAAAAGTTTCCAAGCTTTCGCACATCAACCAGATGGTTATTTCAAGGAAAGTAGACAGCTAACTGCAAACTGGATAATGGAACACTTCAACAATTTGAACGTGGTGACTTGACTTGACAATAAGTGAATAGGCGCAAATGTGATCAGACATTCGAAGAAATGAGGTCACGTTGGTTGGGCACGCGTTACTGTGGTAGAAAACATATCATTATTTGAAGAATTGATTCCAAATGCGTGGCAACTCGAGAGAGACGCTATCATTACAAGCATCGCTGCTGGTCAAGATTTCCAAGATTTCGCGAATGACAGTAGATTTAGGTGTGGAGTATGAAGCTAATTTCTTGATATCATTCCACATAGGATCAGCGGACTTGAGCTTGACCTCTCTTGATAGGGCAGTGGTTGTTTTACCGTCTTTTGTCTAATCACCCCAGAATTTAAGTAACTAATAACTTGGGAAGGAAACGACGTAGAGAATTAAATATAGTTGCGTTGACGTAGAAATTCTAACATTAATAAGCTGTGCAAATTTCATGATACCATAGTTCGGCATTTGTGAGTTTTTGCTGCTTCGACAAAAAAGCAGAAGGATTTTCTGTTTTACAGTTAAGATCGTGAGCCTACCGTAAGCAAGCCTGTTAGTGTTATATGAGCGGATTCTTCAGTCAAGGTGTTACCTTATATTAAATTTTGTTAAGTTTGTTACAAAGGGCTTAGCTACTCCTTCATGAGTTATCAATTCTTAATCCCTCTCTCCCCTTCCTCGATTAGCAGATTATCTTGTAAAGCTGCGGAAATGAGCGTCTACCATTAACTTATTTAATTGTGAATGCTTCATCGAGAACAAACCTTCTTGCCGTTGCTGTGGAGGAAGTACTTTCCAGTACAGAAAGTTGATGCCTCAGTAACCGAAGCAGTTCTCAGTAAACGGAACAGTGACGTTGGCCCCTACAATGATTATCGCGATTCAGAAAATTCTAATGTGATAATTGTTTCTGATTCATATAAATTGTAAAGTAGATAATTCCTCTAATCGTGGCTACAAAATTCGCTATATAATTTTTGTTAGAACATACGCTCATTAGGTATAGTGCTTCAGAATTTTTATTCCGTATTTTTTGGCATGTAAGTCGATGCGGAGTGTACATTGAACAGGTTATATGTCTCTAGGTCGTTATCTGTTAATAGTTGCAAGCAAATAAATTTGATATTGAATGAAACAACTACAAAGAAATCAGAAAAACTCCTGCGCATGATACAGTAAATCCGTTAGACACTGAACTAAAAGAAATAGGCAAATTAAATTGTGAATCCAAATAATGGTTCTGGAGAGGTTTTGTCAAATAATAAGGTGGATCCTACATTTTAAGAGAGGAATGCTGGTGACATATTGCATTACTTGATGCAGCTTCATGATGACTTAAGTACATGAATTTCATGACACCTGTAAGTAAACATTTGTCGAATTTAAGTCGGCAATCTGCAAGGAAACACTTGAGAATAAGATGAAACTAAGCCGCCATTTTGAAGAATAATATAAAACTTCAAAGAACATCATGAACACTATTGCTAAATTAGAATATGAATTTGAAAGAGTATGTGATTCTCAAAGGGAAGAAATTAATAATCGACAGCTATTTTCAATGCGACCAGAGTGATTTATTAATTATTAAGGTATTACAAGATATACTGAATCCGTCTTTGAATGCGCTCATGAAAACTACGTAAGCATTCTGTATAACACTTTTTCTTTGGTACAACATAACTAATAACCAAGTTTTGAATTCCTGTCATCACGTACCATTGTCATCGATAACTATAAGAACCGGGGAACGCAACCCTATCGAACTACTGTTCAGATAATTTAAGCCATTTTTGATTCAACTAATTTTGAATTAAACAAGAGAAGAAATGTTTAAAATTTGTTGCCCGAAAATGGATTTTGATTCTAGCAAAAAACAACAAATCTTCTTTCATCTATTTAATATAAAGATGAGTCTATTCTGAAATACATATATCCCTCTTTTTTTTGTTGGAGTTTTAACGACCACCGTGAGCAACTCAAAATGCTATTAACAGTCGCCCGTCCCTAATTTAAGGTCACTGGTTCCAGGGAAGGGAGACAACCAGTGCCGTAACAGAAACACAACATCCATGCCTCACCGGGATTCGAACCTGTACCACTTTCGGACGAGTGATCAGAAGCAATCGCTAAGAATACTACGCTACTGGGGCAGCACATATTTCCCTCACTCAGCGTTATTTAAAAACAGCTGCCGTTCTGTATAACTCTTTCGAAAACTCCTCTCCAGTTTACCGCCAGAGAAATAGTATGAAAAAAACGTTGGTGATGTAAAGCGGTTAAGCTAGTAGATACAATTTTGGTGGCTTAAGGATTTAAAACTGGTGAAGCGGCCGTTCTGTATAACTCTTTCGAAAACTCCTCTCTAGTTTACCGCCAGAGAAAATGTATGAAAAAAACGTTGGTGATGTAAAGCGGTTAAGCTAGTAGATACAATTTTGGTGGCTTAAGGATTTAAAACTGGTGAAGCGGCCGTTCTGTATAACTCTTTCGAAAACTCCTCTCTAGTTTACCGCCAGAGAAAATGTATGAAAAAAACGTTGGTGATGTAAAGCGGTTAAGCTAGTAGATACAATTTTGGTGGCTTAAGGATTTAAAACTGGTGACTTAAAGCGGTTCATCTCTGATTTTAGATGCAGTTTTGAATAAAAAAAAATCCCGTGTTTGGCATTCCCTGTGGGAGTGTGACGATCATAATGTTCTTTAAATAAAGTACAGTTTACCCTCTAGGGCAAATATGGAAAAACAACTTTATATTACTTTGTGCTTCTCAATATCGTGCATAAAACTTTATTAATCCATTGCCTAGCGTATGGTATAAATGCTATTTTGTGCATGTCGGCTTCATTTATTATTTCAATTCGGCTGCACCAGGTGTCAATGTACAGTGCCCTTTGAAAGTCGAAAACTTATTTATAAAATTTCTTGTTAAAACCTTTTTAGGTGTCTTCGGTTTGACGAATAGTTTGCACGCCTTTTTCCTTGAATGATTTACATCATTCCCAATAGGCGGGTAGTATTATATCACACATTTCTCCATTTCTAGACGTTTAACAGTGTTTCTTGAAAATACTATATGCCTCGGAATTCTTCAGCAATGATTAGGATTTTCTCTAGAATCTTTGAATCTTCGTAAATCATAATTCTGTAGCCACTGAGCGTAAGTGTTTTGTTTTTCTTTTCCCTACAGATTTAATTATCATGAACAAATAGTAATTCTTTTCGATAACATGTCCCATTCATCATGTCAAAAAATTTCGTAAGTAATGGGAAGTTTCACGCAAGTTCCGTAAGTGTATTCTTTTTTTGTTAATGAATATCTTCTTTTTCAGAAGATCTTAAAATATTTGTAACGTGTCGGAAATGATATAAAGTATGTGGTACTTAAGTTTTAGAATTCAGTTTTGGCTATGTTGGTAACTCGGATCTATTATTAATTTTGTATGTTTTAAAAATTATTGAATTTACAAAACATTTGCAGTAAAGTATAAGAAACAAAATTTTTATTAAAAAAATTGGCAAGATTTTCATAGTAAATTAAGAGTTATAAGGAAAATATTTGCCATTCAGAAAGCATATGTGTTAAACGTTATCAGCTAAAGACCTTGAGCTTATTCATCTCAAAATTGCATGCTAACTGTAAGCTGTACAAGTATTCAACGATGTTTTTCAAGACTGAACTAAGTTTTTGCCGAAGTTTGCTCATATTTAAAGGCGCTCTTTCCGTTAGTTTACCTAGAATTTCGGGATTACAGACATTGATCTAAAAAAAGAATCGTTCGTCCATTTTTACTGAAACATTTAACAGGTTCTCTCTTAAGAAATGACAGAGGTTTAATTTGTGTACCAACGTATCCCACTCTACTTTCTTACTGAGAAACAAGTATCAGTATACTACGAGAAAAACAACTTTACACACTCTACTAAAGGCTCAAAACAGGTTTTTAAACCAAAAATAGTTAATTTCATTGCATAAGTTTACATGCTGTACAAAAGATAAAAAAGCGCTCACCTGCCTAGTTTTCTTCGATCCATTTATGAGGTAAGCTTCCGTAGTGGCATGCTTAAATTTTGCTAGTATTAATACTATAGAAATAAATTCAGTATAGCTGAAATATTGGTTCCTATAGGTTTACGTATTATTTCCACAGAATAATGCGTCTGGAAATAATATGTGTAATCAGGCATTTCTTGAAATCGATCTAACGTCAACACGAACGGCCAATTAATACTGAGAAGAGTAAACATTTTTTGAAATTAATTGACAGATTTAGAGATAACGGATTTATGTCGTCGGAAGCATTTGCAAGGACACAGCAGCTTATTCGTAACGATTTTAAGAAACTTGTATAGAAATCGCCTGTGAATAAGGGAGGGAATTAAGCAAAAAACGGAATTTTTATGTTTTTTAAAAACTCTATGAACGGTTCAACTTTTTTTACTACCATGTTATATTTGCATTTCCAAAACAGTATGTTCCACTGATCTCAAAGCAGGTTTGGGTCACACATTCGTTCATGAAACTATGTAAAGATGTACTCACAGCCTCTCCTTGACAAATGTCAACCCCGCCTTCTCGTGGTGCATCCTGTTCCCACTAAAGGGGCTCTGACGACCGCCAATAGCGGTATAACTATACCATCGGGATTAGAGGAAATTCTATCCCACACTCACCAACCCGCTTGGCCAGCGTGGTGAGTTATGGCCAAACCCCTCCAAAATGATTCCACAACTTAAATCTTGGCCCTCAGTCTCCGGCAGCTGGAATGTACCTGGCCAAGGCAGCGGCCAGTGCGACATGAAGGCAGAGGGTGCTAAGAATCCCCGGACGACCGGATTAGGCTGCCATCTGATGCTGACCTTGGCTACGTACAATGGACGCTCGCTATCTTCTGATTCAAGGCTTCTTGAATTGGAAGAGGAACTACAAAGGATCAAGTGGGACATCGTGGGGCTAAGTGAGGTAAGGAGAAAAGGAGAAGATCTCATCGAACTGAAAAGTGGACATCTCTTCTACTATCGTATGACAGATACTGGCAGAACTAGTGGTGTTGGATTTATAATAAACAAGAAACTGAAGGATAAAGTTGTAGAAGTTGAAAGTTCCTCTGACAGAGCTGCACGACTTGTTATCCAACTCTCGAAAAGATACAAGGCTCAGATTATTCAAACTTATGCACCCACCACAAGTCATCCTGAAGAAGAAATTGAAGAATTTTATAAGGAAATTTGTCATCTAAATAATAAAGGTAAGCAGCACTTGAAAATAATTATGGGAGATTTCAATGCAAAAATAGGGCAACGGCAACAGAATGAAACTTCAGCAGGTAAATTCGGTCACGGCAACAGAAACCAGCGTGGAAATACTCTCGTTGAGTTTGCAGAGGCAGAAGGGTTTTTCATCTTGAACTCCTTCTTCAAGAAAAAGCCACACAGGAAATGGACATGGAGACATCCAAATGGGACGACAAGTGAAATTGATTTTATTATGTGTAACAAAAAATTCGTCATAGAAGTCTGCAGTGTGCTAAACAAGTTCAACACAGGTAGTGACCATAGTTTGGTGAGATGTAAGATGCACCTCAACACTAAACTCGAACGTGGCAAGATCATAAGACAAACAAAATCTATTGACATAACCAACCTTAAAAAACACCATAATACTTTCAAGTTGGAACTGAAGAACAGGTTCTCTGCTTTAGAAGGCCTAACATCAGAAGAAGTGGACCTCTCTGAAGTTAACAGAAAAGTAACCAAAGCTCTTATGGAAACAGCAACAAAATTAGCTGGGTCTAAGAACAAGTTGCATGTAAATAAATTATCAGGAAAAACGAAAATGTTGATGCAAAAAAAGAAGAGAGATGAGAACAACTAAAGAAGATGTGACTTCCAAAGTGGAATATATAGAGCTATGCAAGACAGTAAGAAAAAGTATCATTGAAGACGTAAGAAAATTCAACTGTGAACTAGTGAGGAAAGCAATTGAAAACAACCAAAGCCTAAAGATAGCAAATGGACATCTCAGTAAGGGAAGAAAACAGATTATGGCTCTGAGAAAAGAAGATGGTTCTGTAACAAGAAATAGAGGCGAAATTTTGACAAGAGTTAAAGATTTCTACTCCAAATTATATGAAAGGGATGATACATGCACTCCAGACATCATGAAAGATACCAGTACCAGAGTTCCTCCAGTCCTTCCAGCAGAACTTGCACATGCAATCAAGAAAATGAAGCGGGGAAAAGCTCCAGGAGAAGATGGAATCACTGTAGACATCATACAAGAAGCAAGTGGAGAAATCGAAACAGTACTCGCCCAAATTTTCACTCTATGCCTTAATGAAGGAAAGATTCCTGAGGATTGGAACACCGCTACAATGATCCTGCTACATAAGAAAGGAGACATTGAGGATCTCTGAAACTACAGACCTATCAGCCTCTTATAAGTAGTTTATAAAATCTTCACTAAAGTTCTTTCACACCGCTTGAAGGTAACACTGGACATGGCTCAACCGAGAGAACAAGCTGGATTCAGGAGTGGCTACAGCACAATAGATCATATCCTCGTGCGGAGAGAACTAATTGAAAGAGCGAGGGAATATGAACTTCCATTGTGCATGGCTTCTATCGATTATGAAAAAGCCTTTGATTCGGTGAAACCATCAGCAGTTACAATGGCTCTGAAAACCTGCGGTATTGAAGATGCATACATTAATATTATTAATAACATCTATGAAAATGCAAGTGCAAAGATTAGGCTGTTTTAAAATAAAACACACGTAAAAATTGGAAAGGGAGTGAGACAAGGTGACACCATATCTCCGAAGCTCTTTAATGCCACATTGGAGGGTGTTTTTCAGTCGCTGAGCTGGGAAAACAAGGGGATAAAGATTAATGGAGATTATCTAACCCACCTTCGTTTTGCTGATGACGCAGTCATTTTTGCAACTACCCCATCAGAGCTGCAGAGTATGATCCAGGAACTTGCTGACAAGAGTAAAGAAGTGGGATTAAAAAATAACTTTCTGAAGACAAAAGTGATGTTCAATGCTTTTACAAGAAATGAAGATTTATCGATTGATGGAGAAAAGCTGGAGATAACAGACACGTACGTTTATCTTGGACAGCAGATATCAAGTGAGGGTCACATTGATGAAGAAATTAATCGGCGTACAAAACTTGCCTGGAGAGCTTTTGGAAGAAACAGCATAATTTTCAAGAGCAATATGCCATTATGTCTTAAAAGAAAAGTGTTTGATCAATGCATCCTTCCAGTGCTTACGTATGGTGTAGAGACGTGGACCGTAACTAAAAGAGACATACAAAGGCTGCAGACAACTCAAAGTAGCATGGAGAGGTGCATACTTGGTGTAACCAGGAGAGATAAGAAGAGGAACTCTTGGATCCGAAAAATGACAAGAGTGGAAGACATCATGATCAGAGTTAAATCCCTGAAATGGCAATGGGCTGGACATACTGCCAGAAGGACAGGTCATCGATGGACAGCCGGAATTTTAGATTGGATTCCAAGGGACAGGAAAAGACCCAGAAGAAGACCACATGGGTGATGGGTGGATGAAATTCGAAAGTATGCAGGGGTGACATGGAGGAGACTGGCACAAGACAGACCGTTGTGGAGGAAACTTGGGGAGACCTTCGTCCAGCAGTGGATTGATAATGGTTGACAATGATGATGATATATATATATATATATATATATATAATCATCATCATCATCATTGTCAACCATTATCAATCCACTGCTGGACGAAGGTCTCCCCAAGTATATATATAATCATCATCATCATCATTGTCAACCATTATCAATCCACTGCTGGACGAAGGTCTCCCCAAGTTTCCTCCACAACGGTCTGTCTTGTGCCAGTCTCCTCCATGTCACCCCTGCATACTTTCGAATTTCACCCACCCATCTCCCATGTGGTCTTCTTCTGGGTCTTTTCCTGTACCTTGGAATATAATCTAAAACTTCGGCTCTCCATCGATGATCTGTCCTTCTGGCAGTATGTCCAGCCCATTGCCATTTCAGGGATTTAACTCTGATCATGATGTCTTCCACTCTTGTCATTTTTCGGATCCACGAGTTCCTCTTCTTATCTCTCCTGGTTACACCAAGTATGCACCTCTCCATGCTACTTTGAGTTGTCTGCAGCCTTTGTATGTCTCTTTTAGTTAAGGTCCACGTCTCTGCACCATACGTAAGCACTGGAAGGATGCATTGATCAAACACTTTTCTTTTAAGACATAATGGCATATTGCTCTTGAAAATTATGCTGTTTCTTCCAAAAGCTCTCCAGGCAAGTTTTGTACGCCGATTAATTTCTTCATCAATGTGACCCTCACTTGATATCTGCTGTCCAAGATAAACGTACGTATCTGTTATCTCCAGCTTTTCTCCATCAATCGATAAATCTTCATTTCTTGTAAAAGCATTGAACATCACTTTTGTCTTCTGAAAGTTCATTTTTAATCCCACTTCTTTACTCTTGTCAGCAAGTTCCTGGATCATACTCTGCAGCTCTGATGGGCTAGTTGCAAAAATGACTACGTCATCAGCAAAACGAAGGTGGGTTAGATAATCTCCATTAATCTTTATCCCCTTGTTTTCCCAGCTCAGTGACTGAAAAACACCCTCCAATGTGGCATTGAAGAGCTTCGGAGATATGGTGTCACCTTGTCTCACTCCCTTTCCAATTTTTATGTGTGTTGTATTTTCAAACAGCCTAATCTTTGCACTTGCATTTTCATAGATGTTATTAATAATATTAATGTATGCATCTTCAATACCGCAGGTTTTCAGAGCAATTGTAACTGCTGATGGTTTCACCGAATTAAAGGCTTTTTCATAATCGATAAAAGCCATGCACAATGGAAGTTCATATTCCCTCGCTCTTTCAATTAGTTCTCTCAGCACATGGATATGATCTATTGTGCTGTAGCCACTCCTGAATCCAGCTTGTTCTCTCGGTTGAGCCATGTCCAGTGTTACCTTCAAGCGGTGTGAAAGAACTTTAGTGAAGATTTTATAAACTACTGATAGGAGGCTGATAGGTCTGTAGTTTCCGAGATCCTCAATGTCACCTTTCTTATGTAGCAGGATCATTGTAGCGGTGTTCCAATCCTCAGGAATCTTTCCTTCATTAAGGCATCGAGTGAAAATTTGGGCGAGTACTGTTTCGATTTCTCCACTTGCTTCTTGTATGATGTCTACAGTAATTCCATCTTCTCCTGGAGCTTTTCCCCGCTTCATGTTCTTGATTGCATGTGCAACATCTGCTGGAAGGACTGGAGGAATTCAGGGACTGGTATCTTTCATGATGTCTGGAGTGCATGTATCATCCCTTTCATATAATTTGGAGTAGAAATCTTTCACTCTTGTCAAAATTTCGCCTCTATTTCTTGTTACAGAACCATCTTCTTTTCTCAGCGCCATAATCTGTTTTCTTCCCTTACTGAGATGTCCCTTTGCTATCTTTAGGCTTTGGTTGTTTTCAATTGCTTTCCTCACTAGTTCACAGTTGAATTTTCTTACGTCTTCAGTGATACTTTTTCGTACTGTCTTGCATAGCTCTATATATTCCACTTTGGAAGTCACATCTTCTTTAGTTGTCCTCATCTCTCTTCTTTTTTGCATCAACATTTTCGTTTTTCCTGATAATTTATTTACATGCAACTTGTTCTTAGACCCAGCTAATTTTGTTGCTGTTTCCATAAGAGCTTTTGTTACTTTTCTGTTAACTTCAGAGATGTCCACTTCTTCCGATGTTAGGCCTTCCAAAGCAGAGAACCTGGTTTTCAGTTCCAACTTGAACGTATTATGGTGTTTTTTAAGGTTGGTTATGTCAATACATTTTGTTTGTCTTATGAGCTTGCCACGTTCAAGTTTAGTGTTGAGGTGCATCTTACATCTCACCAATCTATGGTCACTACCTGTGTTGAACTTGTTTAGCACACTGCAGTCTTCTATGACGAATTTTTTGTTACACATAATAAAATCAATTTCACTTGTCGTCCCATTTGGATGTCTCCATGTCCATTTCCTGTGTGGCTTTTTCTTGAAGAAGGAGTTCAAGATGAAAAAACCTTCTGCCTCTGCAAACTCAACGAGAGTATTTCCACGCTGGTTTCTGTTGCCGTGACCGAATTTACCTACTGAAGTTTCATTCTGTTGCCGTTGCCCTATTTTTGCATTGAAATCTCCCATAATTATTTTCAAGTGCTGCTTACCTTTATTACTTAGATGACAAATTTCCTAAGTAATAAAGGTAAGCAGCACTTGAAAATAATTATGGGAGATTTCAATGCAAAAATAGGGCAACGGCAACAGAATGAAACTTCAGTAGGTAAATTCGGTCACGGCAACAGAAACCAGCGTGGAAATACTCTCGTTGAGTTTGCAGAGGCAGAAGGGTTTTTCATCTTGAACTCCTTCTTCAAGAAAAAGCATATATATATATATATATATCATCATCATCATCATCATTGTCAACCATTATCAATCCACTGCTGGACGAAGGTCTCCCCAAGTTTCCTCCACAACGGTCTGTCTTGTGCCAGTCAGTCTCCTCCATGTCACTCCCTCATATTTACGAATTTCATCCACCCATCTCCCATGTGGTCTTTTTCTGGGTCTTTTCCTGTCCCTTGGAATCCAATCTAAAATTTCGGCTGTCCATCTATGGTCTGTCCTTCTGGCAGTATGTCCAGCCCATTGCCATTTCAGGGATTTAACTCTGATCATGATGTCTTCCACTCTCGTCATTTTTCGGATCCACGAGTTCCTCTTCTTATCTCTCCTGGTTATACCAAGCATGCACCTCTCCATGGTTCTTTGAGTTGTCTGCAGCCTTTGTATGTCTCTTTTAGTTAAGGTCCACGTCTCTGCACCATACGTAAGCACTGGAAGGATGCATTGATCAAACACTTTTCTTTTAAGACATAATGGCATATTGCTCTTGAAAATTATGCTGTTTCTTCCAAAAGCTCTCCAGGCAAGTTTTGTACGCCGATTAATTTCTTCATCAATGTGACCCTCACTTGATATCTGCTGTCCAAGATAAACATACGTATCTGTTATCTCCAGTTTTTCTCCATCAATCGATAAATCTTCATTTCTTGTAAAAGCATTGAACATCACTTTTGTCTTCTGAAAGTTCATTTTTAATCCCACTTCTTTACTCTTGTCAGCAAGTTCCTGGATCATACTCTGCAGCTCTGATGGGGTAGTTGCAAAAATGACTACGTCATCAGCAAAACGAAGGTGGGTTAGATAATCTCCATTAATCTTTATCCCTTTGTTTTCCCAGTTCAGTGATTGAAAGACATTTTCCAATGTGACATTAAAGAGCTTCGGAGATATGGTGTCACCTTGTCTCACTCCCTTTCCAATTTTTATGTGTGTTGTATTTTCAAACAGCCGAATCTTTGCACTTGCATTTTCATAGATGTTATTAATAATATTAATGTATGCATCTTCAATACCGCAGGATTTCAGAGCCGTGGTAACTGCTGATGGTTTCACCGAATCAAAGGCTTTTTCATAATCGATAAAAGCCATGCACAATGGAAGTTCATATTCCCTCGCTCTTTCAATTAGTTCTCTCAGTACGTGGATATGATCTATTGTGCTGTAGCCACTCCTGAATCCAGCTTGTTCTCTCGGTTGAGCCATGTCCAGTGTTACCTTCAAGCGGTGTGAAAGAACTTTAGTGAAGATTTTATAAACCACTGATACGAGGCTGATAGGTCTGTAGTTCCTGAGATCCTCAATGTCACCTTTTTTATGTAGCAGGATCATTGTAGCATTGTTCCAATCCTCAGGAATCTTCCCTTCATTAAGGCATCGAGTGAAAATTTGGGCGAGTACTGTTTCAATTTCTCCACTTGCTTCTTGTATGATGTCTATAGTAATTCCATCTTCTCCTGGAGCTTTCCCCCGCTTCATGTTCTTGATTGCATGAGCAACTTCTGCTGGGAGGACTGGAAGAACTCTGGTACCTTTCATGATGTCTGGAGTACATGTATCATCCCTTTCATATAATTTGGAGTAGAAATCTTTCACTCTTGTCAAAATTTCGCCTCTATTTCTTGTTATAGAACCATCTTCTTTTCTCAGAGCCATAATCTGTTTTCTTCCCTTACTGAGATGTCCCTTTGCTATCTTTAGGCTTTGGTTGTTTTCAATTGCTTTCCTCACTAGCTCACAGTTGAATTTCCTTACGTCTTCAGTGATACTTTTTCGTGCTGTCTTGCATAGCTCTATATATTCCACTTTGGAAGTCACATCTTCTTTAGTTGTCCTCTTCTCTCTTCTTTTTTGCATCAACATTTTGGTTTTTCCTGATAATTTATTTACATGCAACTTGTTCTTAGACCCAGCTAATTTTGTTGCTGTTTCCATAAGAGCTTTGGTTACTTTTCTGTTAACTTCCGAAATGTCCACTTCTTCCGATGTTAGGCCTTCTAAAGCAGAGAATCTGTTCTTCAGTTCCAACTTGAAAGTATTATGGTGTTTTTTAAGGTTGGTTATGTCAATACATTTTGTTTGTCTTATGAGCTTGCCACGTTCCAGTTTAGTGTTGAGGTGCATCTTACATCTCACCAATCTATGGTCACTACCTGTGTTGAACTTGTTCAGCACACTGCAGTCTTCGATGACGAATTTTTTGTTACACATAATAAAATCAATTTCACTTGTCGTCCCAATTGGATGTCTCCATGTCCATTTCCTGTGTGGCTTTTTCTTGAAAAAGGAATTCAAGATGAAAAATCCTTCTGCCTCTGCAAACTCAACGAGAGTATTTCCACGCTGGTTTCTGTTGCCGTGACCGAATTTACCTACTGAAGTTTCATTCTGTTGCCGGTGCCCTATTTTTGCATTGAAATCTCCCATAATTATCTTCAAGTGCTGCTTACCTTTATTATTTAGATGACGAATTTCCTCATAAAATTCTTCAATTTCTTCTTCAGGATGACTTGTGGTGGGTGCATAAGTTTGAATAATCTGAGCCTGGTATCTTCTCGATAGTTGGATAACGAGTCGTGCAGCTCTGTCAGAGGAACTTTCAACTTCTACCACTTTATCCTTCAGTTTCTTGTTTATTATAAATCCAACACCACTAGTTCTGCCAGTATCTGTCCCACGATAATAGAAGAGATGTCCACTTTTCAGTTCAATGAGATCTTCTCCTTTTCTCATTACCTCACTTAGCCCGACGATGTCCCACTTGATCCTTTGTAGTTCCTCTTCCAATTCAAGAAGCCTTGAATCAGAAGATAGGGAGCGTCCGTTGTAGGTAGCCAAGGTCAGCATCAAATGGCAGCCTAGTCCGGTCCTCCGGGGATTCTTAGCACCCTCTGCCTTCATGTCGCACTGGCCGCTGCCTTGGCCAGGTACATTCCAGCTGCCGGAGACTGAGGGCCAAGATTTAAGTTGTAGAGTCACTTTGGAGGTGTTTTGCCATAACTCATATATATATATATGGGATGTAAGGTCAGATGATGCGTAACATCACGGCCTCTCCTTGACAAATGTCAACCCCGCCTTCTCGTGGTGCATCCTGTTCCCACTAAAGGGGCTCTGAATACCGCCAATAGCGGTATAACTATATAATCGGGATTAGAGGAAATGCAATCCCTCACTCATCAACCAGCTTGGCCAGCGTGGTGAGTTATGGCCAAACACCTTCAAAGTGACTCTACAACTTAAATCTTGGCCCTCAGTCTCCGGCAGCTGGAATGTACCTGGCCAAAGCAGCGGCCAGTGCGACATGAAGGCAGAGGGTCCTAAGAATCCCCGGAGGACCGGACTAGTCTGCCATTTGATGCTGACCTTAGCTACGTATAATGGACGCTCCCTATCTTCTGATTAAAGGCTTCTTGAATTGGAAGAGGAACTACAAAGGATCAAGTGGGACATCGTCGGGCTAAGTGAGTTAAGGAGAAAAGGAGAAGATCTCATTGAACTGAAAAGTGGACATCTCTTCTACTATCGTGGGACAGATACTGGCAGAACTAGTGGTGTTGGATTTATAATAAACAAGAAACTGAAGGATAAAGTTGTAGAAGTTGAACGTTCCTCTGACAGAGCTGCGCGACTCGTTATCCAACTATCGAGAAGATACCAGGCTCAGATTATTCAAACTTATGCACCCACCACAAGTCATCCTGAAGAAGAAATTGAATAATTTTAAGAGGTAATTCGTCATCAAAATAATAAAGGTAACCAGCACTTGAAGATAATTATGGGAGATTTCAATGCAGAAATAGGGCAACGGCAACAGAATGAAACTTCAGTAGGTAAATTCGGTCACGGCAACAGAAACCAGCGTGGAAGTACTATCGTTGTGTTTGCAGAGGAAGAAGGATTTTTCATCTTGAACTCCTTTTTCAAGAAAAAGCCACACAGGATATGGACATGGAGACATCCAATTGGGACGACAAGTGAAATTGATTTTATTATGTGTAATAAAAAATTAGTCATCGAAGACTGCAGTGTGCTGAACAAGTTCAACACAGGTAGTGACCATAGATTGGTGAGATGTAAGATGCACCTCAACACTAAACTGGAACGTGGCAAGCTCATTAGACAAACAAAATGTATTCACATAACCAACCTTAAAAAACACCATAATACTTTCAAGTTGGAACTGAAGAACAGATTCTCTGCTTTAGAAGGCCTAACATCGGAAGAAGTGGTGTAACGTACCAGGAGATGTGACGTACCTGCCAGAAGGACGCACACGACATAAAGGCAGATAGGAATCAGAATAAAACGTCCGCGTAGCTTAATTGGTAGAGCAACTTATTCCGGAGTGAGTGGACCCGGGTTCGAACCCCGGCGCGGATAAAAATGACGGAGAAATTTACGTCGTTATAATGGCGCTCGAACTATCCGGATGACCCGACCGTTCAAAATCTCGCATTGGTGTGATGTTATTTCCACACCGCGAGATAGGAAAAATATGAGAATCCTTTCTCCAGCACTTCGAGAAACAAAAAAAAAAAAAAAAAAAAAAAAAAAAATACGGGGGAGATGATGTAACGTATCAGGAGATGTGACGTACCTGCCAGAAGGACGCACACGACATAAAGGCAGATAGGAATCAGAATAAAACGTCCGCGTAGCTTAATTGGTAGAGCAACTTATTCCGGAGTGAATGGACCCGGTTTCGAACCCCGGCGCGGATAAAAATGACGGAGAAATTTACTTCGTTATAGTGGATATTTCGGAAGTTAACAGAAAAGTAACCAAAGCTCATATGGAAACAGCAAAAAAATTAGATGGGTCTAAGAACAAGTTGCATGTGAACAAATTATCAGGAAAAGCCAAAATGTTGATGCAAAAAGAAGAGATATGAGGACAACTAAAGAAGATGTGCCTTCGAAAGTGGAATATATAGAGCTATGCAAGACAGTACGAAAAAGTATTACTGAAGACGTAAGGAAATTCATCTGTGAGCTAGTGAGGAAAGCAGTTGAAAACAACCAAAACCTAAAGATAGCAAAGGGACATCTCAGTAAGGGAAGAAAACAGATTATGGCTCTGAGAAAAGAAGATGGTTCTGTAACAAGAAATAGAGGCAAAATTTTGACAAGAGTGAAAGATTTCTACTCCAAATTATATGAAAGGGATGATACATGTACTTCAGACATCATGAAAGGTACCAGAGTTCTTCCAAACCTCCCAGCAGAAGTTGCTCATGCAATCAAGAACATGAATCGGGGGAATGCTCCAGGAGAAGATGGAATTACTCTAGACATCATACAAGAAGCAAGTGGAGAAATTGAAACAGTACTCGCCCAAATTTCACTCGACCCTTAATGAAGGGAAGATTCCTCAGGATTATAACAATGCTACAATGATTCTGCTACAGAAAAAAGGTGACATTGAGGATCTCAGGAACTACAGACCTATCAGCCTCCTCTCAGTGGTTTATAAAATCTTCACTAAAGTTCTTTCACACCGCTTGAAGGTAACACTGGACATGGCTCAAACGAGAGAACAAGCTGGATTCAGCAGTGGCTACAGCACAATAGATCATATCCACGTACTGAGAAAATTAATTAAAAGAGCGAGGGAGTATGAACTTCCATTGTGCATGGCTTTTATCGATTATGAAAAAGCCTTTGATTCGGTGAAACCATCAGCAGTTACAATGGCTCTGAAATCCTACGGTATTGAAGATGCATACATTAATATTATTAAAAACATCTATAAAAATGCAATTGCAAAGATTCTGCTGTTTGAAAATACAACACACAAAAAAATTGGAAAGGGAGTGAGACAAGGTGACACCATATCTCCGAAGCTCTTTAATGCCACATTGGAAAATGTCTTTCAATCACTGAACTGGGAAAACAAAGGGATAAAGATTAAAGGAGATTATCTAACCCACCTTCGTTTTGCTGATGACGTAGTCATTTTTGCAACTACCCCATAAGGGCTGCAGAGTATGATCCAGGAACTTGCTGACAAGAATAAAGAAGTGGGATTAAAAATAAACTTTCAGAAGACAAAAGTGATGCTCAATGCTTTTACAAGAAATGAAGATTTATCGATTGATGGAGAAAAACTTGAGATAACAGATAGGTATGTTTATCTTAGACAGCAGATATCAAGTGAGGGTCACATTGATGAAGAAATTAATCGGCGTACAAAACTTGCCTAGATGGCTTTTCGAAGAAACAGCTTAATTTTCAAGAGCAATATGCCATTATGTCTTAAAAGAAAAGTGTTTGATCAATGCATCCTTCCAGTTCTTACGTATGGTGCAGAGACGTGGACCTTAACTAAAAAAGACATACAAAGGCTGTAGACAACTCAAAGATGCATGGAGAGGTGCATGCTTGGTGTAACCAGGAGAGATAAGAAGAGGAACTCTTGGATCCGAAAAATGACAAGAGTGAAAGACATCATCATCAGAGTTAAATCCCTGAAATAGCAGTGGGCTGGGCATACTGCCAGAAGGACAGACCATCGATGGACAGCAGAAATTTTAGATTGGATTTTAGACCATCGATGGACAGCCGAAATTTTAGATCGAAATGTTGGACCACATGGGAGATAGGTGGATGAGATTCGAAAATATGCGGGAGTGTCATGGAGGAGACTGGCACAAAACAGACCGATGTGGAGTAAACTTGGGGAGACCTTCGTCCAGCAGTGGATTGATAATGGTTGACAATGATGATGATGATGATGATGATATATATATTTAATTCTGTTCTAAACCAATACAACAAGAACTTTTAAACTCCTGAGTCTACAAATGCTTTTGTAATATTAACGTGATGCAGGAATTAGAAACTCAAATTTCTAAAACAGAAAATTTTAAATTAAAAATAATGACTGAAAACTGTGAAAATACATTTATGATACTATATATGCTTTTGTTAAATTTTAAGATAAAGGTAACCCCGAAACGTTTTACTTTATTATCAGAAAAAAAAGAAGATAGATTTAGTATATCCTGGAAAGCATTTCGCAGACTGAGCTATGAGGTTTCGTTCGAGTTGCGCAGTTTCGGCCGCCGTTATTTTGAAGCAGCGCATGACGTAGGAATGGACGCTCAATCTTTCGACTTCCTCAATGACTTTTTGTTTACCATTGGTGTGCTGGAGCTTTCTCTATTAACGCAATTGATTTGTAGCCTTTTGAAGTTTGTATTTGTAGTTTGATACTTATGTTGTGTTTATTTTCATACTTATTAACCACTGAAATTTACTGTTTCTGTATTTCGTAAGAGAACGCAATAATGCTGGGTTGTGCAATGGCGTGTTGTACTATGTGCAATAGAAAAACCAAGAATGCTGACATTAAGCACCATCTATTTCCCAAGGATTTATCACTTCAAAAATGGTGGATTCTGAAATGCCTACGTCAGGATTCCTTCGACGTTTCTAATGCAAGAGTGTGTTCTCAACAATTCACACATGAGTGCTAGCGTGACTTAAGGCACAGTTACTTGTGGTGACTAGCAGAAAAGTCTTAAAGCCTGATGCTGTACCTACATTAAAACTTCCCACAAGCAATAATACAAGTATTAATAGGGTAAGTACGAGAGCCAGTATTGACAGTAGTCAGGATCTGAGACTGCAAGTCCAACTGTACTTAGATGTCATGACCGTTGCGCTTCAAGAAAGATAAATTCTTTGATTTAATGCGACTGATTTGGGTGTGAGCAGTTTTAGTTCGTTATTATCATGATAAGTATTATTATCACGTTCGTTTCGTATTCGTAACTCCACGCCACAAGACTCTCAAAGCTGCCATGCGTCCACACTCAAGTCATTACAGCACCCAAAAAGAGGCTGACATCGTAGTGAGCCCAACTTTTTACCATGAGATATGTCTATAGACCTTGGACTAAGCGTACCTTATTCACTCGTGGTCACTCTCCTGAATACAGTTGAAAAAGCCAAACACTGTTTGGAACTGGAACGGACAATTGCGACCGCTGAATTAGAAAACAATTAGCAACATAGCGGAAATGGAGCTTTTCTCTAGAGAGCGTGAATTCCATACAGATGAATAGTTTAATAGCTAATATACAACATCAAAAGTAACTAACCAGCACAAATTGTTTAATAAAATGGACCTAAATAAAATCATAGGTAAATTAGTGTTGCTATCTTTTTATTCAATGTTTTGTAAACTTTCAACAGAATTAAAAACAGAAGAATTTCGCATGCATTTTGGCATTGCTGAAAATTAGTGGTTTTATTTCATAACGATGACCTTCCCTTCAATATTGCTTAACACCAAGAACTTGGGTGAAAGGCCTAAACCTCTTCAGCAACGTTAAGACCTGTTAATTATTGTAATTTTATTTATAATACTTTTATTTAGGTATTTATTGTTAACAATATGTTTCCTTGGATCATTCTGGTCAAGGTAAACCATCTGACGCTATATAGCTTGATATATTACGCACTTTAAAGAAAACTTAAATTTTGATTTCATTTCAAAATTCCCGTAAAAACAAGTTCATTTCACTTGATTGAATTTGAAGCGATACAGTTTTAAATATTGAAAGATGACTGAAAGTTTGCTTATTTATCGTTACAGCAAGAAAAGTTAAGAGCATTAAACATTTTTTATCACTGCTGAGTAATGAATTTCTTCGGTCCATCATTAGGTTCAAAACTACGTGAATGTTTTATTTCATCATTATTTTTACAGAAAACGTTTATTAGTGTGATATCGATGAAACAGTTTTGCCTGCCACGCCATTCACTGTAACACGTGCTACAGTTGTGTGTGAAATTCCTATAGGACGGACCTCTGGGAATTTTTCCAGACATCACGCGGACTTTCAAGTTTTAATTTAATCAGCTTACTCTCCTTACTTGTTCTGACAAATCAAATGCTAACCTATCTTAGAACAGCAGGTCTTCCTGATTTACACCTCATGCGGCTCTCATGTATGTATTTATGTGACGATTTCTAATATAAAATCTATATAATAGGTTACGTATGTCACTAAAGCTCTAACTCATGCAGTACTTGCAGCGTCATCTGCTTTTATTATGGCCGAAATCAGAACTAAATTCACCGATATCGTACGATACCTAAAATTAAGGAGAAGTACCGGAAAATAAAATCAAGTTAGTAAGACAAACGATTTCATTTGTGGCGTTAACAAACACGTGCTCGAATAACTGTCAGCAATGTTTGTTCTGTTACGTAGGTGATATACCGTGTTTTATGTCATTTTCTTCGTATTGTAGAGTAATTCTAATAAAAGTAATAAAATTGCAGAGTAATATCATTAAAAAAAAATCAGTAAAATACTGAATGGGAATATTACGAAACTTTTTCGCTTTTGACCAATCTTATAGACTGCCCGTTAATAATTCAACCGTTTATTATAATTATGTATATGAATAAATATTTTACGGTTCGTGTTATAAAAATTTCAGTTACAGTCTTTTCACCCGTGCATGGCACTGGCTATGAGCTAACATAACTTTTAAATTGGTTTCCCAATCTGTTGTTATAAATTTCCTTCGTACAAAGAAGCTCTCTGAATGTATAAAAGTTAAACTGTTGCTTTGGAAAGAGGCCAGAGGAACGTTGATCCCATTCAAAATTGCGATTTGCTTTTAGGTGGTTAAAATATTCTTGAATTTGTTTCATAGATGCCTCACAAGTATTTTTAGATGCAAGAAAGGCAAACGTAAATACCTGAACATAAAAAGAAATCCGTTATCGTTTCAAGTGTTCAAATGTTGACAGAGGTTTAAGAGCAAGAGTTCTTCTAACTGTGAACTTTTGACAGCAACGCCATCAAGGTTGTAAATAATTAAAGACATCTGGAATATTCTTAAATGTGAAGTGTCTCCAAGAACTAAACAAACATATAAAATAAACCCATGTGCGATAAACCTAGATATATTTTATATACACTCAGTTGATAAAACATTAGAGATATGGGAGTTGGTAGTTGATATGTGGGGTACTCCGTGCAGCTTGGAACATACCAAGATCGAAGACCGGCGATATTCAGCAGTGACCAAAAGTGTGAAAACCTTTTGGAAAAAGTGTATTTTTGAGGTTTAATGGCGTATAACATTATTTTTGTTTGGAGTAATACCATAAAATTATATAACAATGGAAAGAAAACTTCATCAAGAATGTAATGCAACAAGGTTTGTTCAATTATCTGTTTTCTGTAAAAAGGTATAGCCAAATAACCAGAAAAAGGAAGCACACCTTGCTTAGGTTGATATGAAGTAGCTTTCCTTCATTTGAATGTAGCCAATGAGAATGTGTGCTAAGACAGCTAATAAGGTGTCATCTTGTTTTGGCAATGAACCAATCAGGTCACAGTAGGATTCTGCTATTAATGTCATGTATTGCAGCTGAGAGGAGGACATTTGTCAGTGTGTTATGTGATTGCTATGAAGTTAGTTGGTTTTTTTTTATTTTTTTTTTGAAGTGTTCTTTCATTTAGTGAGCTTATAAAACCTACTAACATTAAAGAAATGGCGCAAAGAAATGACTGGTCACCCAGAAATCGATGTAAAATAGTACTATTGAGTGAACAAGGCTTCAGTTATGAAGAAATTAGAAAAAAAATATTGGAAACTTAACCAAATGTGGCATTTTTAAATTTTTGATGAGGTATAAGAAAACTTAGTCACTACAAAACCAGACTGGTAAAGTCAGGAAAAGGCGCGCAACAGCAAGTAATGATAGAAGAATTAAGAGACTGTGCCTAAGTTACAGAAAAAAATCACCTGGGCGTATACAAGATGAAATGGCGCAATGCAATGTAAAGTCGAATGAAAGGACTGTTCGGCGCAGACTGCAGGGATTTGGTCTAAAAGCTAGAATTCCACGAAAAAAACCATTTTATCTCTCAAACAAAGGTTGAAAGCATTAGACTGGACTAAAACCCATGTTAACTGGACAACGGAGCAATGGAACAGTGTTATTTGGAGTGATGAGACCAAAATCTCCCTGGTTGGTAGTGATGGCATAAAATATGTAAAGAGAAGAATCGGAGAAGAATTGCATCCTGATTGCATTACATGTATCGTGAAACACCCACTTAGTGTTATGATTTGGGGTTTTTTTTTTTTTTTTTTCGGAAGTGATGGAGAAGGGCTCGCCCCATATAAGAGAATATCCTGATGGAAGCGCTCGCCATGTTCTTCCGAAAAATCACCAAGATTGTTAGGAAAGTAATTTAGATGAGCATGAAGAAAGTGAGCTTTGACGCTCATGTTGCAACCAAGCAGTTCATAGGATTCCATCATGTCCTCGACTAAAGTGGTGTAATTTAAAGCCTTCGTGTTCCCCAAAAAGTTGCGTACCACATTTCTGAATGCAGTCCAGGCTCGCAATTTGCACTCACTCATGGTTTCCTCGAATATGTTGTCTGCCATTAATTTTCGTATTTGAGGGCCTATTAAAATGCCAGCTTTAATTTTTTCAGACGTGATTGATGGAAACTTACCACGAAGATACTGAAAGCATTTACTGTCCCTGCTTAGAGCTGTCACGGATTGCTTCATTGAACCAAGTTTGATGTGTAAAGGTGGCAACAGTATTTTCGAGGGATCAACCAGTGGAAGTGAAACAATGTTTTTTTCGCCAGGTATGAATGTACTTCTGACTGGCCACTGCTGCCGAACCCATTGTTCCGTCCTTGCTCTGGAGTCCCATTCACACAAAAAGCATGGAAATCTGGTGTAGCCTGCTTGTTGGCCGAGCAATATTCCAATCACCTTGAAATCCCCGCACAAAGACCATTCATGAAACTTGTACTGCACACTTTCGAGCAGTACTTTAAGGTTCTCGTATGTCTCTTTCAAAGTCACAGAATGTGCTACTGGAATTGATGGATGGATGTTAGTATTGTGTAATAAAACACCTTTTAAACTGGATTTGCTGGCATCTATGAACAACCTCCACTGTCCTTAATTGTAATTAATGTTGAAGTATTTCATGACTGCCGGAATGTCTCGACAATATAGCAAACTGCCTTCCTCAGCAAAAAAACGGAACCAATTCTGCTTCTCGGTGTCTGTACCAGGGGAATCTCGTATTAGGACATAGTCAATTCTTCTCCTCAAGTCGTGATCCTAAAAGCTCTGCTGCGTCTTTAGGTAAATTCAGATCACGAACCAAATCATTTAGTTCATGCTGGGTAAATGACACTGGGGTTTCATCCTCCATGCTGTCCGGTTGGTACATCTCATCACTTGTATCACCGTCTGAATCGGTGTCTGTTGGGGGCTTGATATTGGACGGGGATGGCACAGGGATGGATTCACTATGGGGCACTGGTCTTATGGCAGATGGGAAGTTGGGATACACAATGTTACGCTTACTGGTTCTGGTATGGCCCACGATATTCACTGTGCAGAAGTAGCAGTCGTCACTGTGATTTTTTGGCTCACGCCACACTATGAGTACACCGAACGGCATTGATGCCCTTTTTCCACTTTTCCAGTTCCTCAACCCCTACACACATGCACGGCACACATTGTGAGTAGACCAAACTTTGTCCTGATCTGCTAGTTTAATGCCGAAGTATTGAAAATAAGCATTTTCACGAAAGGCGTAATATTTTGTCTCTGTTTTCTTCCTGTCGCATGTAGCAAAATTTGTCTGGATGATTTACACAACCACATTAAGTCATTGCACACGCCACAAAGAAACAACCGAACGGGACCAGTCCCTTATTTGCACTGACTAGTGTAACACGATCTGCCCCGAATGGCGCCACATGTGACCAATAGAAAGAATGGAGCAGTGGCGTGAGGTATGAGTCGTACTGCCGTGCCAAGATAACATTCTCTCATGTTCCGCTTTTGTGAGTGGCGCAAATCGTGAGGTCATACAGATAAAATAGTTGCATTTCCATTATCAGCTATATATTTATGTTTATCTATTCCTTAAGCAATCATTACGCCCCTCCAGAGAACATTTTCACACGTTACAAACAATGCCATATAGCAATGTCATTAAAAAATAACGGTTTTTTTAATTTTCACATTTCCGTCATTTGTTAAAAAACTTGACGTGATACGGAATTTTTAAGGTCATTTTCGGAATCTGCGCAAGAAGTCTATTCAGATACACCTATTCATTTCAAAACAACAAAACCTTGCATATTAGTGAAATCTATGGAGCCGACTAAAGAAGCTTGTTAGGCAGAAGCAATCCAGCAATAAAACCCAATTAATAGAAACATTAACTCAATCTTGGTTTCACATTATAACAGATGTAGAACTGCAAAACTGGTTCACTCCTTGGGAAGGCGTTGTAAAGTCGTAATTAACGCTAAAGTTTACCCAACTAAGTATTAACTGACACAGTGAGAATTTTTGTATATCTCATTTTTTCTGTGTTTAACCTTTCTTCTTTATAACTGCTGTTCTAATGCAAAATACTTCATAAAAGTAATTGCATTACATTCTTGATGAAATTATGTTCCCCCTGATGTATAAATTATGTTAGTACTCCAAACCAATTGGTGTTATAAGCCATCGAATCTTAAAAATACACTATTTCCTAAAGGTTTCCAAAATTTTGGCCACTACTGTATAAGCGAACAAACTAAACAATGTATCACAATCGACGAACCTATTCAAACCTGGGGATATACCCGATTTTGATAGTGGACCCATTGTCGGCGCAAGTCAGATAGGCTATTCTGTCGTCCAAGTGGTAAAAACGCTAGAATTACCTGGAGCAGCCGTATTAAATGTACACAGTGGAGAACGTATCGACGGATGTACAAGTGCCCAGTGAGCAGTGATCAATCACCTGTGTTCGGCCAGTGAGCAAGAGGTGGCCGAACACAGGTGATTGATGACTAGATTCGTACAGGTCGAACGCTCGGGAACGACGAAGCAAATCCCATCCAGGTAAAACGTCGGAACCTATATTATCATCAGTGGTAGAATGGCACGACGCACGGTACAAAACATGGATTACTGGAACCAACGTCCAACTCGTGTGCCACTGTTGTCTGCTCATCATCGGAAATTACGCCCCTTTTAATGTCAGGAACTTCAAACCTTAATGAGCGTCGTGTCATATGATCACATGAATCCCTTTTTCAGCTGTATAGTGCTGACGAAACGATGCGCGTGTGGCGTAGCCAGCGTGAGGCCATGGCATCGTCATGCTAGGTCGGCTCTGTTGAAGGTCATGGTGGCACTCCGATGGTTTGATGATCCTCCTCACGGGACACGTTAGTTCCTTCAATGTGTTTGGAGAGCATCTTTACTGATGCGCGCTACCAGCATGTGCTGGCTGATTGCCAACACGCTAAGATGGCATTCGCGCGTTCTCATGTCAAAGGTTTGCTTCAGCTGTGTAATGTGCAGCCGACTAGGACGAAATAATGTAGGCATGTCTCCACGAACGCTAATCGGAGTTTTTAATCATCCAGTTGCCCCCACGTTCCAAGGGTTTAAACCATGTGTGGAATTTCTCGGGAATGATGTGGGGCAAACAAAGATAAGCCTAGTCAAAGGCGACATGCTAAAAACTTTTTTAATGGATTAACAGAATTCGAAGAATAATAAATATAATATATATAATGTTTTGAATAATAAAACGAAACTAATGTAATATTTTCTTGGTTTTTTATCTCAGTATTAAAATTTAACTTTCCAAATTGCCGAATAGCATAATCCAAAACGTTATTATCTCCTGTTAAAAAAGTAAATTCCAGTATTTCAGAAACGATTGCGATATATATCGCTTTGATATTGAATTTTTCCCACCCAGAAGTTGTAAGAGAAGTTAGTAGAAAATCTCTAGAAACAAAAATGAAATTACATAAGATACCATTAAACTTGACAACTGTTAATACTTTGTGAGTACCACCAAAAAAGGCGTCTATTTCGCACAGTAAATCATTTGATTACTCCAATTAAAATAAACTGGTTACGCGCTGAGAAGGAACTGTGTGATCACAACTTCGCAGCCAAGCTTTTCTTCGTCGCAAAGGGAGGCTGCCATGAACTCTGAGACGAGTTATCTGCAGCACTGACATCTGGCGCTGACCGTCGTATTGGACGCAACATCGTCCGGCCGTGTCGATCACTCGATTCCCTTATCCTAGGACAATCCTTTGGCGAAAAAAATGCAGCTGAATTTGCACGATAGCAAGTGAAATATGATGCGTATTATAGAACACGTCAGAAGTGCACGGGAACACATCTCATCCTTCCCTGAAACGTGCTTCTTCCAACACCTGAACTGTCCAAAAGGATGAGGCATATTCATTCTGAATACGATGAGCATTATGGAACCACGTCAAAAGTGTACAGGAACAAACGTGCTTCTTCCAACACCGGAACTGTCCAAAACGATGAGTCACATTCATTCAGAAAGTGATTGGGCTGCCCTCTGAACATTTTCTTGAAGCAGATAATGCCTGTTGTTCGAACCAGGAAACACAGGTAGCCTCATACCAATCAATTCCGTGGAAATGTGTCTTCCAAATCTAAATACTACAGAACACAAAAAGGGTTTTTGAAACTGAACTTACAGGTACCTGATACAAATCAAACGCCCGAGAATCACACTGGAAATAAACACTACTAAACGAGAAATGGAGCAACAACTATTCAGCTTACTTGCTACCATGTATATGCCGATCTGTAATCACACAAAATCGCAATAATTGGTGAAGGGTGGCCACGGTTGGAAGTACATCTGAGGATTTTCCGTTTACCGCATAGGAAAACAACAGAAGAATTTTGGAAACAGTGAAATATAACAGCACACTTAGTCGAATGCGTGCGAGAAAACAAGAACAGATCCGACAAGGACCAACCCAAACTCTCGCGGCCATGAACTTGTCACACACTGGTTAACCTATCCAAAGGTTTCCTTAAAATCGCCGTGCAAATAAATAAGTCGCTATATTCCACTAAACGAAAATATACAGTCTATGCTTTAAGAAAACAAAATTATTAATATTCCAAAAATAACTTTATTCCTATCATTAACATAGTACTTTGTTTCATATTTGTCTACTATTAATACAGAAAACAAACGACGGGGATTCGCCAGAATGATAATTTTTTGTAACCGAATTATTACTTTTAGAAAATCTTGCTTGGCATGGCCGTGAGGAGCTGATATTTTTAGCGTTACCAAAATTCCAGCGCAACGCCTTTTATAGCGAACCAGTACTTCAATATACGTCTTTACAAATGCAACTATTTCAACAACACTGCCTTTTTAACCATTTAAATCAGCTCTGCCTAACTGCGTTTTTGCTAAAACCCTAGTTCTCGAAACCTATCAAACCGTAAACTTACATGCATTCTGTATATCATTGCTAAATGTTCATGCAATAAAGTGCTGCGGAATGCCGGCAGGGAATGGGCAGCAGTAACAGAGTTGAATAAACCTTTACCTTTCACGTAGATATCATAGTCTTCGGCAGGAAAGAAAGAATATTCATTAATCAATTAAAAACTGATTTGAAGTGAATTACGTGGAGAATGAATTTAGTTTTTGGGACAGAGTTACACCTACCGCACGAGAGAAAAATAAGGACTAGTGCTGGTTTATTAATACATAACGCAAGTTAGGGCTTCTTAAAAGGTTTATTAGCTATTATTCTTTCTGGTTCTTGAACATGTGAGGGAAAATGGAGACGCCTTTCGCCTTAAAACCTGAAATGTTTGTACAAATGATACAATTTACGTATAGGAAAACATTAGTAATTTGTTGCATGACAAAACACCTGAAAAACTCCGAATAATTGCATTACTCATTTAATTGGTCATGGTTTACGCATTTACATAGAAAACATTTTAAAGAAAAACAGGGGAGAGCAAATATCTCACAAAAATTAGCTTGCAGAAGTAATGTTGAATTCATCTGATTCTCTTCCTCGAAATTTGTTGAAAGCGGCATTCCATCGGTGGAACGAGAAGCATTTCCCCCTCTCTTGTTCTGGGTTTCGAATTCGGCTGGAGTATCATATGTCAAAAAAGAAGCTATAACGAAGTAAATTTCTCCGTCATTTTTATCCGCGCCAGGATTCGAACGCGGGTCCCCTCATTCCGGAATAAGTCACTCTACCAATTGAGCTACGCGGACGTTTTATTCTGATTCCTATCTGCCTTTATGTCGTGTGCGTCCTTCTGGCAGGTACGTCACATTTCCTGGTACGTTACATCATCTCCACCTTATTTTTTTTTATTTTATTTTTTTCGAAGTGCTTCTCTTATTTTTCCTATCTCGCGGTGTGGAAATAACATCACACCATTGCGAGATTTTTAACGGTCGGGTCATCCGGATAGTTCGGGCGCCATTAAAACGAAGTAAATTTCTCAGTCATTTTTATCCGCGCCAGGATTCGAACCCGGGTCCCCTCATTCCGGAATAAGTCACTCTACCAATTGAGCTACGCGAACGTTTATTCTGATTCCTATCTGCCTTTATGTCGTGTGCGTCCTTCTGGCAGGTACGTCACATCTCCTGGTACGTTACAAAGCTTTTACGATAATATACGTTAAAGCGTAGCCTGAGAGAGACCACTTAGCAAATTCAGAAGTACTTTTAAGGACTTTAACAAAACTTTGACAGAGAATAACTCTATCACAAATATAAACTGCAGGTTCTCATGGAGGAGACACTACGATATTTAAATGTGTTGTTATTTGATGTTTTGGTAGTAACTGCATAATTCATAAAAACTTACAGTTTTTTCTTCGTAATAATATATATATATATATAAATAATTATTGTTGAAAAACATTAGGAATGGATTTAAACAAAGTGCATTTTAAAGCCATCAAGTGGCTTCGCTATTTAAATGTTCTTAATGATACCAGACCTACCATTTGTGAACATTTAGATATCCAGAACTTTTGCATTACTAATCTGATCAAATGAAGTGTAAATGATAGTCAAGATACTTTGCACGATTTTCTTATACGATGATAAAACTGAAATAGTGGTCCACCTACACTGACGGGAAAAAAAATCCCAACACCACGAAAAAATAGTTGTAGAAGAATGAAATGGCGGCAATAGATTTGTATAGGTAACATATTTAATCGATTAAGGTTTCAAGATCACAGCTTATTGTAAGCGCGAGAAGAGCCATTTTAAATGTGAAATGCTGGTACATTAATAACCGGTGTAACAGCCAGAATGTTGAATGCAAGCACGCAAACGTTCATGCATTGTGTCGTACAGGTGCTGGATGTCAGTTTGTGGGATGGAGTTCCATGCCTGTTGCAATTGGTCGGTCAATACAGGAGCGGTTAATGCTAATTGGGGGTGACGCTGGAGTTGTCGTCCAATAATGTCCCATACGTGCTCGATTGGTGAAAGATCTGGTGATCTAGCAGACAACGGTAACATGTCGACACTCTGTAGAGCATGTTGGGTTACAACAGCTGTATGCGGGCGAGCGTTATCCTGTTGGAAAACACCCCTGGAATGCTGTTCATGAATGGCAGCACAACAGGTTGAATAACCAGACCGACGTACAACTGTGCCGTCAGGGTGCGTGCGATAACCACGAGAGTGCTCCTGCTGTCATAGGAAATTGCTCCCCAGACCATAACTCCAGGTGTAGGTCCAGTGTGTCTCGGTCGCAGACAGGTTGGTTGCAGGCGCTCACCTGGCCTCCTCCTAACCAACACACGGCCATCACTGGCACCCAGGCAGAACCGGCTTTCATCGGAAAACACAACAGATCTCCACTCCGTCCTCCAATGATCTCTAGCTTGACACCACTGACGTCGCAAACGGCAGTGGTTTGGAGTAAGTGGAATGCACGCTACAGGGCGTCTGGCTCGGAGCTGTCATTCAGGTAACCGATTTGTAACAGTTCGTTGTATCACTGTGGTGGCAACTGCAGCTCTAATTGCTGCCGCAGACGCGGTACGATGCGCCACGACCATACGCCGTACACGGCGGTCTTCCCTCTCAGTAGTGCCACGTGGCCGGCCGGAACCCGGTCTTCTTGAGGCAGTACCTTCCCTTGACCACCGCTGCAAACAATCATGCACTGTGGCTACATTCCTGCCAAGTCGTTCTGCAATATTGCGGAAAGAAAATCCACCTTCTCGTAGCCCTATTACACGACCTCGTTCAAACTCCGTGAGCTGTTGATAATGGCTTCTTCGTCTTCTTAAAGGCATTCTTGACTAACATAAACACCCTACGTCGAATCTCAACGATAACCAACGCTCACGAACGTTACAGCGCGTATTTATAGCAAACCTGCTTTGCATGTTCCGAGGGGCGCTACTAGCGCCACACGTATGCGCCGAGCGCGAAATTTGCATAGACGTCATCTTGCAGATGTACTCTCACCGCCTACTAACTGTGCTTTATCTACCACAACCCCTTCTTGGTGTTGGGATTTTTTCCGTCAGTGTATTTTGCACGTGAAATCCACATCCTTAGAAAACAATTCAATTTGACTCATATGGAAAGTGTAAAGTGCAACTTCGTTTCGGAAGTGACTGATTAAACAAGCAAACTTTTTCTTTAATGGTGAGTAACGCTCTAAGGATCCCAGGTGCTTCTATTCATTAAGCACGTCTACTACAAAATTGAATCGCATATGTTATTACTTGTAAAGAATTTTATTGTTTGTACACAACAGCAATGCACTGATTATTCTGATTTGAATTACTGTTTACATCGGAAGGTTGAACAGATAGATCATTTAATCCTTTCATTTCGCCTCTTGTTGATACCTAACTTTCCTCGTTAGGAACGTTAAAAAAAAGATGCTAAATCAAATGCATCGTATTCCATGTGAATCCTTCCAGCAATCAGACGGAAGAAAATATATTTTTCCTTCTATGACTTACAGAACGAGGGATATCTCGGTACGTTTTATTTTTCAAGTACCAGATAGGTTTTAGAAAAGCATATTGCAGTTTTGTAATATCTCTGCAGTCAGAAGTCAGACTTTTTCTTACTGCAGGGCATAAGACATACTGTTTCCAATACATTTGCGGTTGTAGGTACACGCCTGGAAAAAAAAATTCTTCATGTACCGCTCACTCTGACAAAATTCGGGAACCTTTCGTCCTCACATTAAAGCAAAAATTCTAGCCACGGACGGGAAGTGCATTTTATTTTTCACGATGCCTATTACAGAAGCAATACTGAGGTTGATTCACGCATATGGTGAAAACATAAAATGCGCATCATATGCAAATCGTGTGTGCCGCGATCCATAACCATGTTTCTTGAGCAGCAGCAGCCTTCCGCTTTAAGAGCATTTGTAAGTTTGCTTTCGTAGTGTTAAGATGCCTCCACGAGTGATTCCGTTCTGGGAGGGATATATAGTTGACCTTTCAGAAGAAGGTTATTCGTTTACATTAAAAAAAATGTAAAGAAAATGAGTGTATGAACTCTTAAAATGGCATGTGTAAAGTAATTATGCGTGCAAAAGAGAAATTTGAAGCTTGGTGGAGTGGCACACAAACGCCACGATAAAACATCCCAAACAGAAGAAGACAGCTGAGGTGGTGTTAAAAGTCAGGTGTGTTTTAAACAAAGAGAATCGAGCAACGCAAAGGAACATTGCGGCGAATGCACGTGTCTCATAGCAACGGTAAACTGCAATATCAAATCTCAGCTACACTTATAAAAGTGGTTTAAGCTTAACGACCACTAGCTCCTTCCTCGTCACATTTCGAAGCGGATGAAGAACTGTAGGACATTATATGTGACACACAGAGCAAAGGACAGATGGAAGTGTGTGGTTACTTTTCGATGCGGTATAGATAAAACTTAGAGACACAAACAAATTGCTGGCAATGTACTATCAAGAAAAGGATGTGATCTTAAAAAAATTTCAATGAATGAAATACCGGATTACACCATCGTAGAGTAAAAATTTGGAAGATGTGAATCCGCTTAGTGGTGTAAATATGACTGGATGTTAAGTCAGATAATATCGGAAAACTGGAAAGTTTTGTCGTCGTGGAGGAGGAATCGAACCCGGCTTTCCCGGTTAGCGCCCGTGTATGCTAACTACTACACCACCCAGAACGACGGTGTTTCAAATTTCCGATTAATTTAAATATAACCACCACAAGGATCGCTAGTCGAAGTAATCGGCATTCATATATAGCAAATCTCGAGGTTTAGTGGTTAACATACAACACAGATTCAAATATACAAACGAGATTCAAATATACTACCGAGGTTCGTAATATATGAATGCCGGTTGATTCGACTAGAGAACGCTGAAACTTGGTCGTTCTGATTGGTTTAGTGGCTAACATACTCGGGGGCTTTCCGGAAGACGCTGGTTTTATTCCCGATCCAGGACGAAGACATTTTCAAGTTTTCGGATATTATCTGACTTAACATTCATGTCATATGTACACCAATAAGCGGATTCACATCTTCCAAATTTGTATTTGCAAAGAAAGTTTTTCACATGGATTTATTAGGGTTGTTGCAGGTAATTGCTCTAATGGCAAGTTAAAGCCAAGGAATGTTGCAAATAACGCAAAAATTAATGCACCTTATTTTAAGATAAACCTCCTTGACCGCATTTACTGTGAAGAAATTGCATCTTTGTACTATTCTATTGCTTCAAATATGTGGATTCCCTAATGTAAGGCTTCCGGCCGTGCGGATAAATCCACAGTGGCATACACGTGAAAGATGGAAGTTTAGACCGGTATTCACACTATGTCATTGTCATCAATGCCTGTGAGATCCTCTGATGTCACTCCTATGGATTTCTGCGCAAGCGGGTTACTTAAACGATCCCTCAAAAGTAGACGACCGAAAATAATTGACGGCCTTGGGAAAACTCGCAAAGAGGAGTGGGAGAGAATTCATCTTGCTGATCTGCAAACGATCCTGCTACAATGGAATTTGCATTGCAGAAGGATAGTACAGTAACTCGGTAAGCACACATAACACAACAGAAGTTAGCGCCATTGTATTTCACAGTTGTATGATCCTGAAAAATTTGTCGGTATAAACGTGAAACAACCTCTGTAATAATTAAAAATATATCTTCTTCCCAAAATTCCTGATTCCCGTTTTCTATATCTGCAACATCTATATACAGTATATAAATAGAAATTCACCTAGAAGACAGAAATATGTTTTGAGTTTTTGTCCAGATTTATTTGCTGAGCTGTGGAATTAGTCATCCGTAGGAGTTCTCTTGAAGGCCTTTCCGTCTGGCTCTCTTTTGAACATTAAATAAGAAACTTGCGTTTGTTTTTAGATCAGATGTGAGCAATTGCAGCTGAAAACAGCAGTAGCAAATAATAAATGTGAATATCTTAGGCATATCTTTAAAAAAGAATATTCTTCGGCACGTAAATGAGTAACCATTGTATGTATAATATCTTAAAATGCTATACTCTAGGAAAGAGAAATAAATTATAATTATCTTAAATGCAATTATTTTCAACTGTGCGCTCAGAACTAGAGAACATGTATAATAAATCTGGTTAAAACATTATAATCCAGTCGCATATCCATATAAGAAACAAAAGTAATAAACTATATCATCTGCTTATTAATAATCAAATTACGCTTGCTGCGCTAGTTGGGAGCTAATACATTCCGATCAAACATGTAAGGAAAAACATCGCGGGATGGAATTTTGTTAGAAAGGTTTTCGTTAACACTCTTTATCTTTTCCGCACACAATGTGACGCTATACGCAGCGTCTGTTTGTAACAAATCATTATTCTATGTGAAGTAGTATAAAAATTAGGTAGCTTAGAAAATACAGTTCTGCTAGCTACTAATACTGTGGCTTAAAGACGGAAAAATCGTGGATTTAATCGCATTTTCATAAGAATGTGCAGAAACGCTTCATTCTACCTTAGACGTATGAAACACCACAGATATTTCTTCTATGTATGCAGTTATAATAAATCTTGTAAAACACATAATCCTTGAAATAGTGAAGTCTTCATTTTCTAATGTATTAAGCGCAGACTTCTGTCTTCAGAAAAAAGAAAAAAACGTCATCCCATATTTCTTTTTAGGATTAGCATTTTAATATGATATGAACTTCTGTTTCCGACATTTAATTTTAACATTCGGAAATTCCAAACTGTCACGTAATTTATCTGTATTAAGTTGCTTTGTAGAATTATTGTCGCTGTTACCCTACCATCAGTACCACTTCGCATGAATCCGTGGGTATTATGTGTGTTTGTATTAGCTATCTTGAATTGCATTATAATTGATCTCTTAATGTATTGTATTTCTGAGTTGGATATATTCTGCCAAGCCTAGCAACGTTCGGTGAAAAGTGAAGTTTCCTGCACCTGTGTAATATGCAAAGCGTGTATTCTAGTATTTTTTCTCAAACTTTATCAGAGCGGGTTGGGTGTTTACAAAGACTGTAAACAACAGATATGATTGATAGAAAGTCACTCGAATTTTTACTAGAACGAAATAATTCGCAACAAGGAAAAATCTAAATTTCCCTTCTTATTATTAATAAAGTACAGTATTTTCTAAAATATATTATAGTGATAAAATCACGCCATGTGGGTTTCCAAGCCATGTAAATCAAAACAAGCTGAAACTCCACATGTGTTCCGTACTTTATGCTTTCTCAGCGAGGATGCTTTAAAAATCATATAAACTGTATTACTGTTGTCCTCCTTTTGTAATTCCTCTTTCTTTTAATAACAGTGTTTTCTACATGGTTGTAAGGAAGTACAGTCATGCTGAAAGATATTGATCTAGAGAAAAGAAAATGAATATTCTTCTATTGAAACATATCTGCTCATTATAATTTCGAAACATTAATTGCAAATTGTGATATAATAAAAATTTCGATTACATGCATTTTGCTTTAGGTTTTATAGCCGGGTGGAACGAATGAACTCAAGGTTAGGAAATTGGCTGAAATCAGGTCTAAAGAATATATTCGCTATCTAAGAAATAGGCTGAACGCTGCTTTAAAGAGTGAGTCTGAGTATCATAAAGCACTGCTGTTCCCTAAATTTGGTGTTCGAATTTTTATTGAGAAAGGTTGATTGACATCAATTTTTCAAATTGATTACCTGATAAAATAGGTTTAACTTTGGCGACGAATCTGACAATGGAAACTGTTACATTGTGTATCTTGTTACAATGCAGTAGCATTATGTTCGTGTGAGGGAAACTCACACTTCAGTATTATGGATTGGGTTATGGAGCAGAAAATAAAATAGTACAAGTGAACGATTGTTACAAATGGCAGTTTTATCGTGGGTACTACGAGATGAGACAGGTAAATGGATCGTTCCGTCGTATCTCTCGAAAAACAGGGAACAATGCGATCATCTACGTTAGAAGATCATAAAAATTTTGAGGCACCATTAGGCCAAGGGCATCATCGGCTGTTGAAAAGGTTGAAACAGGTATTCGTAATGAAAACAAGCACCAGTCCCTCAAAATACATTTCATGTACAAAAAGATGGCACTCCAAGCAGCACGATCCAATGGGATCGTGCGCTTTGTCATATTTTCAAATGAATTCACAAATTTTTAAAGGATTAATTTTGTATGATATGACCGACCAACATACAAATTGTATCACAGAAAAAATATTTAAATATTACGTGACGCTACGAGTAACATATTTACTTTTGCCACTATGATGCAGGTTAAAACGATTGTTCAGGAGTCTTTATTAACAAAACGTTTTTATTTGATGGGAAAGTGAAGTTCTGTAAACTTACTAAATGAAAAAGAATGTGACCTTACCCTTTCTTAATTGTAATGACATCATTAATAAATATGACATTACAATAACACGAGGATGTCGATCGCCCTGATGGCCGTTCGGCGGCTTGTAGACATACTTGGAAATCATGGGTTGATGATAGGTTCTGAAGAGTCAATACCATTTGATCCAGGTTTTTAGAGCGGCATGTGAGCGCGAATGATGGACACCAAGTTCAGCGTACTCGCAGATGATTCGTTTCAGGTTTCAAGCTTCATACATAACACTGTCCGTTATCAGTAAAACAAGCACTCGTATCTTTCTCAGACTTACTGTCACTGAGGAAATCACTGAGAATTCAATGATTGGATTTCTTCTTTAAAATTTGAAGCCGTGATTGAAATGAATTTTTAAAATTCGATAAGCGTTGGTTTGATAAAGAGTGATCAGGATTTGAGAAACAGACTGCAATTAAATTCAGGATTTTAGTTACCAAAAGGTCACTGTTTTCATGCAAATGCTATGACTGTAAGAGAGAAACGTATTGCTCCTTATTTTCAGCTGAGGAGGCATCGTTCGTGCGTATGAGGGTGAAATACATATGACCGACGTTTGGATTTTAAAGATTAATATATCCTTTCCAAAGTTCTTTCTGAAACAAAACAATTTAAAACCGTGTCTACGTCATGCGAACATGGAATGTGACCAAACTAGACACGAAAGACAATTCCAACGCCTATCCCTTTAGTGCTTCTCGAACTCAGCTCAACTAGCAAAACTATCCAAGCTAAATTTATAAAGGAACGTTTTATTACAAGAAAGGTGCACACTGAAAATTGTTGTAACTATGCTGAATTCCTATATGTCAAAAATTTTAAAACATGACAGTCAAGATTGAGTTCAAAATCAAAACTTGATGCAACTTCCTTACACACAAGTAATGCATTACCTATGAAATTCGATACGTTCGAAAAGTATATCAAGTAGGATGGTATTACCTGTCCCAAATTCGCCCAGATGACAATTCGAAACAGAAATGAAATGAAGTTTGTAATTTTATTTCGAAACGTATCTGAAAGGTTTTATATCAGATAACATTTCAACACACTCGTTAAAAATAATGTTCGCAGTAGTAACTATCCAATTTAGAGCATGGTGTTTTTTAAGAATTGATCCCCGAAATGCAGCACAGAGCCAAAGATAAAATACTTTTGCGATGCTTTCCACTAGCATTAAGTTTCTTCAGAAAGATGTCTTATAAGCAGAAAAAACAATAGTGATTTGGCTTTTGCACATGTAATTTGACCTCGAAAGTGAAATAACTGCCTCATTTAAGACTTTTAAAAGAGAAGAGAATATATCGTACAAACGCAGATAAAACGTTAAAACAAGTAGATAAAACATTCGACATAACAAAAGGTCTGTAACTGCTATAGCCAAGTTCGAAATTTCAGGTTCTCGACAGTAAAATGAATTATTAAATCTAAGAGTCGAACCGACGCTGTCTTCTTTAGACAAAGATTAGGTGAACAAAGGGAACAACACAGAAGGAATAACAAAACCACAATATGCGGACATGTGCTAGAAAAGAGGAGTGAGAAACATTCTGCAATGTTCATGAACTGAGTTATTTTTTTATTGAGCTTCTGCAGGAGTTACGGTTGGTTCTTTGAAGGTGATCCCAAATGGAGCAGTTAATAGACGTCTACAAATCACTACCCAAAATTCATGCAGAGCGTCTCAATTGCTATTTTCTTTGGCCTAGTAATCTTAGAGGAGATAAATACCGAAATTTATTTATGACTTTTAACGATTTGCATGAGTAAATATGTCTCTGCGAATGTACGAATCATACTGGACGACCACAATGACGGAAAGGCCACTCGTATGTACGGATTGCTGAAAATCATAAGCATGACACCGTATATGTCTCCAGAAATGCTCTTATTGTTAAAGTAAAATCACTCATCGTGATGTTATTGATCAATATATCGAATAGATAATTATTAATTCATGTTAAGTGCTGCTTTTTCCAAAATATAAAAATAAACGTATATCATAAAATATTTGTCATATTATTTTGGTTTACAGTAAATTATTTATAAAATACTTTATACAAAACAAATAGGTTACCAGAATCGGCTGTTTTAATAGCATGTCTTTCCAATTCCGAAATATTCACATTGAGAATTGCCAAAAGCAAAATTTTAGTAAAAATTTACAAACTTCTTCAAAATTAAAAGATATTTCTTATATCAAGAAAAATTTATTTTTTTAGGGAATAATCTTAATGATAGCAAAGGAGGCCGAAAATGTTTTGTCTCGCGTTACTAACGTGCAAGAAATTTGAGGTGAGATACTAGCTAATGTTTTACAATTAATAATGCGAAAAACTGAATTTATAGTACAGAAAATGTGTCCTTTTACGTAAGGTTAAATGTCGTTTTAAGAACATTTAAGTTTTTCCAGACAAATGTATGACCATTTTCTCAGAAATACATATATTTAGAATAAAGATCACTGAATGGTGGAAAACAAGGAATAGAAACTCATTGCCATTCGGGAAACTTATGCCGCCAAAAGATCTCCGGCATCTTTATATGCTATGTTTAAGCAAAATACTGACATGACCGCACTTTCCAAAGGCGCAGGTCTCTATGCCATTCCTCTACAATATCCGGATGGCTTCAAAAGATGGCACGTTAGAATGACTGAACGGTGCTTTATAAATAGGAACAACAAACATGAATGGGACATAAAGAGCGGCAAATTTACCACGGCACTATCGAGAGAAGTCCGATTCCAGGCTGTTGATATTATGTGGGATGACATAAAGAAAAGAGCTTACTACTGTACTCCTAAATCCACTGTCATTTGGTAAATTTTGGAGATCATTACCAAATATGAGGCCTACAATGGCAGCGTCTCGTTAGAGTTACCACAAATTTGAACCAATTCTTCAAATAGTGAATGCCTATTGTCTTCCTCCAAGTATTCCGCATGCAAAACGAACATAAGACCTCGTGTTTTTATAGAATAATTACATTCGCATCTCTTCGTTTATTGTCAAGTCACCTCTTTCAAATTGTTGAATCGTTCTGTTATCTAGTTTGCAGTTTGCTGTCTAGCTTCCTTGAAAAAACCATTTGGTTGATGTGCGAAAGCTTGGAAATTTTTATTTTATCTACGCCAATAAATTAGGATAACTAGCATAGTTCTACTATCTTTTGTATAGTTGGAGTACAGGTCCTTGCTTTATTACTTTAGTTTTTCCCTCTCCGGGAAATGTGGAACGACTTTAAACAATTCCGATAGATTTGACTCAAATGAAAAGGAACGGTTCCACCTGGATTCTGTAACAGCTTGCGAGACGTTAGGATTGATCTCAAAGTTCCTTAATTCTAAGACATCGGTAAAAGGATCATGGTTCGAGAAGAAAAAGGACAAATTTCTTAGCCAGACCCTATCAAGATTAGTGAACATGAAAAGAAAGGACGTCATGTCAATGGAATCCAAGTGATGTTCTCTATATATTAAGTTATCAAGACTTTTTGACCCGATCACTTTAAACAATTTAACGCTCCGGGTGGATATGTTAGTCGTAAGACTCCAAACTTCTTTATCCTCCTGACATAAAATTAATCTGGATTACCTAAAGTCATCCCAAGATCCCAAACACAACGATATCACTATTCCCTATTCAAACTGGACGCCCACACTGGAAGAAAATAAAGTTTTGGAACTTGGGTCAAAGTTCTGCTTCCGAACGAGACAGAATCCAAAAATTCCCCTTTCGGGGTTGGAGAGCGTAATATCGCGTGTTCCTGAAAACACCAAAGACGAACTACGCCAACTCTATTGCTCTAGGCTTCGATCGCTGTACAATCCAAAACAATTGTCTAATGGATTTAAAATTCCGAAATTGAATTCGAACCTTAGAAATCACCGTTCTATAATATTACCGCAAATAGAAAACTCCTGTGAGACAGAGATTATGGATGCTGCGTACTACAATCAGAAACTCGAGGACTTCATCTCTGCTTCTGGATCTATAGTATTGCGAAGAAACCTTCTAAATTGTTGGATTGCACAAGCACAAAGAACTGCCCGGTTGACCGCCATCCCTAAGGGTCTCAAGAATGCCACCAATTTACAACTAGGTCCCCGAAGATTTTCGGAAGACTTAAGCCCCGCAAGCCCGATAATTCATTGAGACCCATCGTGCGAAGGAGATCCCCACCGACGTACCATTTAGAGAAGGCAATATGCAAACTTCTGGCAAATCACCTCCCTGAATCGGACTTTATAATAATTTCCACTCAAGATTTTATCACGAAAATCTAGCAAATCTCTGCCCAACAGCGTGATATTATCCGTAGTTTTGACGTGATTTCTCTTTTACCTTCGGTCTCCGTGCCGGAAGCCATCACAACGTTAAAAGAGGAAATATATAATTCATCACTTTATTCGCAAGAATCTTCAAATTAATGGATTTAGTCTTAAGTTCTAGCTGCAGCATCTTCAAATTAATGGATTTAGTCTTAAATTCTAGCTGCAGCATCTTCAAATTAATGGATTTAGTCTTAAGTTCTAGCTAATATAGTTTCCGAGGAAAAATCTATGAAAAAAACAAATGGCGCTCCGATGGGATCTTCACTTTCAGCAATTCTCGCGTAAGCCACCCTTCGCCCAATCGAGCATCACATATTCACCAACATTACCCCAAGACCTACCACTTGGCTCCGATATGCTGACGACGTATTTTTCATTTGGCCTTATGGCAAGCAGACTCCCACTTTTCCTGGATAAAATAAATTATACACCCTACGATCAATTTCACTATGGAGTTAGAACACAATAATGCATTGCCTTATCTGGACGTTTTATTCAGTAGATCGCCTCAAAATCGCTTCCGTAAACAAGTCTATTGTAAACCCACTTCCGTTACAAATCTGATGCTCCGTAGCACATTCTGCCCCGCTGATTGGAAGACAGCCTTCTTCCGTTCTCGAATCAGAAGAGCATTCGACATCTCCTCCGATGTTCCTTCTAGACTAAGCGAATTAAAAAGCGTTATTGATTTGGCCACTAGGTCAGGATATGATCCGAACATGGTATATAGATGTATCGAAATAAACAGAATAAGGCATGTCAATCCCTCTATGCCGCGGCTACGCTATCTGGGCTCTATTCCTTACGTACCAAATGTATCCTATAAACTCAAGAACGCCATCAGAAAGATGAACCTCGGTGTCGGCATAAGATCTCCGCCATCTTTATATGCTATGCTTAAGCGAAATACTGACAAGCTACCATTTTCCAACGAAGCAGGTGTTTATGCTGTCCCTATGCAATATGTAGATGGCTCAAAGCAATACTACATTGGGATGAGCAAACGTTCATTTAAAATTAGAGTCAATGAGCATAAGAGGTACATAAAGAATAGCAAACTAACCACGGCCCTATCCTGAGAAATCCGGTTCAACTCCGCCAATCTTATGTGGGATGACATAAAGAAATGAGCTCTTCACTCTACTCCTAAATCCACTGCAATTCCGTAAACATTGAAGATCATTACCAACAACAGGGCTTGCAATGATCGCGTCTCGCTAGAGTTGCCACGAATTTAGAACTATATATTCAAATAATTAATACCCTTTGTTTTCCTCCAAGGCTTCCGCGTGCAAAACGAAAATGATGCCCTCATGTTTTTACTGAATAATTTCATTCGCATTTCTTCGTTTATTGTCAAGTCAAGTCACCGCGTTCAAATTGTTAAAGCGTTCTATTATCTATTATGCTGTTTACCTTCCTTGGAAAAGCCATCTGGTTGATGTACGAAAGCTTGAAAACTTTGATTTCATCTACGCCAATTATTTCGAATAACTAGTATATTTCTACTATCTTATGTATAGTTAGTACATAGTTCCTTATGTTACTATTTATTATTCAGAGCATTTGAAAGTAAAGCGAATCAGACAAAGAATTGTATTTTATGAAGACTGATTTCCTGCAGGAAAACAGCACACAATTGTTTAAATTTATACTATAAATACAATTTAATTTATGCTTCATATTATAATTATATAATGTTTGCAATAAATTACTGCAAAAACATTAAGCAGCAAAATCAAATTGTACGATGTCAAAGTAATAGTACATAAATACAGCTGTGAACAAACATATGGGAAACAAATTTCAATAGTTGTTTTTTATTCTAGAAGCGATACGAAGCGGAATTACGCTATTAAATGGCAGAATATTTCACAATCATCAACTAAAATTCTGTCTAGTAAGCAAAACCGATATCATTTGTTAATCAACGATTATATGGGAGAGGCCGCGTGGTGGGGCTGAGAAATTAAGAAAAACCCACCACAGTTTTTTAAATATTTATTTATGTCGCTATGGGGAGAACGCCATGTCAGTAACTGGAAGATTAAAAAAATTACAATAGGCTGTATAAAGTAGATAAATATGCAACATATGTCCTAGAGTAGACATCCCCTTACGTGTATGGTCTTTGATACTGAATCGCTCATGCTGTAAATGTGTGGTCAATGCACAGGGAATTTCGTACTGCGCACAGTATATGAAGGAGAACAAAAATTTTTTGAAAAAGCCGTGACCGAAATTAAATTCAAAGAGTGGGTTTCGACAGACCGTTTCCATGAAATCTACTTGTGTTTTTCCCTTCAAAGAATACTTGGAGAGGATAGTGGTAAAGTTTGTGCAGCTTATCGTCCATCATTTCATAGCAAAGAAGTGAGCAGAATGTATTAACACCAAAAAAAGAAGCCAGCGATAGGATGAATGCATAATATTGGGAGAATTTTCTAAATTTTTTTTTCATAGTAACACATGCGGTGCAGTGACACCATTGGTCATGTAACTAGGCTACAGTACAATTCTTCGTGTTGTTCTTCAAAGCAAAGTTTAAGAAACCATTGATTTTGTGTAATCAGCTTTTCATTGGTTCACGAAAAAAACATAGCTTTTATTATTTTCAAAAATTACTCATTGACAGTTTAAAATCATCCCTTCCTCAAATAAAAAAAGAGATTTGCATTCTTTTGGCACAGTGTGAAAACCAAAAAAATATATAAAAATATATGTCACCATGAGCAAGTTAAAAAATGTTGCCGAAAAACTATTGTCAAACTTCCAAGTTTTTAATTTTCATGTTTGGCCAATTCACAGTATTCAGTCATTATTGACTTATGGGAATGAATAAGTTGCCCAATTATTGAACAACTGAACACTTCAGCGCAGCTCTCGACGAGAATAAACAGAGTATTCATATTTTATGGTTATATTTAATATGTGATCCAATTCTTTATTACATGCATCTGTGCTTGATGAATGTGAAAACGCCCTTTTAACCAAAAAATGAAAATTTGACAGTTGATGGCCCATGGGGTGAGCTGAATTTCTAGGGATGATAATCGTTTGGGATGTCGGTTTTCAGTACACCGAGTACGTTATGTTATGAGTATCTTGAACACGTTGTAACAGAAAATCTAGGTATGGCATCTTATGGTCCTGTTCATATTCAGTAGTGATACTGATAGATGGATATTGTGAAGAAAATGCATCAACAAACTGTGTTAACAAGACTCGTCCATGTGTCGGTAAAATTAAAATATCATCTATGTACCTAATATATAAGCTTGGTTTGTGTGGTGCCGATAGCAAAACAACATATTCAAGCTCTTGCATCAGTATTTCGGCTAAGATACACGATGAAGGGGAACCCATTGGTTTTCCTTCTGTTTGGCGATATGTGATACCTTCGTCACGGAAATACGTGCGCTTTTGGATCAGTTTAAGGGCATTTAGCACAGATTGGGTTTCTTGTTCCGAAATGTTTGTCATAGTTTTGAGTCGTGATTCAATAACAGAGTGCACCACTGTGACTGGAACGTTCGGAAATAAGGTGATGACGTCTAATGACCCCATTAGAAAAGGTAGGTTGCCAGATCTGTATGATTTGATGTAGTCCAAGGTTTGGTTAGTACTGGAAATTGAGTACTGCGAACCTCTGATTAGAGGGGATAGGAATTGCGTTAACGGCATCTCTAGATGTCTCGTTAGGTTATTTAACAGCGGTATTTTATTTTTAAATTAATATCCTTTAATGAAACAAATCCTCAAATCCTGTTCAGTGGAAATTTCTGTGTACCTGGAATGAGCTAATGTTTATATATTTAGGAATAATGGAAACAAACCAATTAAAAAGTAATGATATTGTGTAATACATTCTACGTAATTGTTATCATTTGTTTTGTTATCAGAGTTACAAGATTCCTGGTCTTCTGCTACATTATAGATAGAGGATGTCCAATGTTGTTGATTAATTGCAAGCAAAATGAAAGGTAAGTCAAGTTAATTTAGATCGGTATCATTGAGAGGAAAAAATTGGTAATGCCCTGAAACAAGCAACTTGTAAAACCGCCGAGAGATGTAGTGACGTCTTTCGGCGTCGATCGTAGGTACAGCCTGCTGCTGGTGTCGCTGATAACCATCGACTCTAGAACACATAGGAGGACAGCCATATCCCGTATCGCTGTTTAAAACTAGTAAATAAACCTGACGATGCACAAAACGAATCTTCCAAGTCGAATGATTTTTTGAAACAATTTGACTTTTAAGCACACGCAGCACCCGAAATTGGTATTCCTTCTGACTGCTTTTGATGAAACCATCGTAGCAATACAGCATCCAAGTTCTCGTATGTTGATGTTTTCATACATTTTCGTTTTGAGGGCATATTCACTATTGCAATTTGTAATAAATTCCACAAGTTTCTCTTTGCTTTTTTAAATGTCTCTAACTGTCTGAACACCAAATCCATAATCACTCGCTAATTTCTTTGCTGATTTTGCTTTTTCGAACAGTTCAATTAATTTTAGCTATTTTTTAATGTAAGAAGCACTTTCTTCTGTTTCTCTGCCACGAATTACTCTTGTCACCACAAGTGGCGTTATGAAAAAGATCCCTTTGTATCACACGTGTCAAATTGAGGCAGCATATTTTGATACTACAGACTACTAGTTATAGGTCGAAAATAACGTCACTGATATTTTGTCACTAATACGAGTATATCACCGTCCCAGACTGTGGTTTGTCTGCTGAAATATCAGCGACAGAATCACTGTCGGCGCCACTGGTCGCAGTAACCGGAGGAGACTTTCAGGTCCACATTTCAAGCTGTTTGGAAACGGGTTTCTCGCCACTGAGCTGTGATAGTGATTTTCGCAAGAAAAAACAATTATTTTTTATCATATGAAGTTGATAAAGAGTAAATTTGTAGGAATTATGATTATTAAATTCCTTACTATATCTGCATATACGCATCGTAGATCTGTAGTTCCATTGGTTACCATAGTTTCAGAGCAGCTTCTTGCCTGGATGTGATCTGACCAGCAACGAGGGCACTGACTTATGCCGCCCAGTGCTGCGTTGATATAAACTCAAGGTTTTCTGTCACCGTCACACTGAGTCACGGGCGGACAAACGTTATACGGTATGTAGGCTCTGCTCTCACTAACTGTGATTTTGTCACTTATAATTTTCACTGATGCTTCTTTGGAACTGTCACTGATACTTAACAGTCACCGTCAAACTAATCACTACAGACAACAGTACGAGAAAGCTGCTCCCAGCAAAGATAAGTTGGTCAAGGCAGCTGGTGATTCAGCGCAGCGCCCGCAGTCAAACTGAACGCTCGGTTCATAGGTATCAAAAATACGGCAGGGCTAAGAAAAAAAATCTGAACCTGGATGATCCGCAAAGCAAATAATACGCGCACGGAAAATCGAGAGTTTGGAGTATTTTGTTTGTCGGGTATACTTAAGTTTTAACTTTGTATATGACTTGTGTTCTATTAATGTATTATATTGTGCCTGAAATCCTGTTAATGTTTATGTATTCCGATGACCAAAAGAAGTACAGGCTCATACAGAACACTAGAAAATGACAAAATACTTACCACTAAAATATGCGGAAATATATATTTAATTCAAGTTTTATGAGAAGTTTCTTTTCTTCCCAATTTAAAATAATAACGCTTCGGCCTTTAGTTGGCTCATTGGATTTCCAAAGTGCACATGTTGTATACGTTAGTTCACTCTTATAATGCAGTCAACACTTCATGCGCAGCTAACGTTTGCCCCATTACATTGTGCGCTTTATCAAATTTTCTAGCAATCCAGACTTTATAAACTATGATTCATCGAAAATCATGACATTCAATCAAAATTATGTAAATTAGGAAAATAGACAATTACGTATTGCTTACCTACTGCGCAAGATAGTTCGAAGTGCCTCTTTCTCTCCCGGAAGTTTTTACTAATTAAATTCTAAAATTTAGTTCGCATTTGGAATTCATGTTAATTCAAGCGAGGAAATATATTTACTATATTTCACAGAAAATGATCTCTGCCCTTAAAATTACACTGGAAATTTTGACGAATCAAATTCACCTATTTACAAAAAAAGCCAAAAAAAGAACATGCGTTTTCGTATTTTGGAAGTTTTGATTTCAAGAAAACAATTCCTAAGTGTGGGAGATTGAAATTCTCGGTAATTTGAGGTATAATCAGTATGCAAAAGAAATAAGATATCCGTTTATTGACGTACAAACGTTATGAATAAAGCGTAAGTTTTCAACACCAACGGGTGCCTTCTTCAGACTTGTTCGTGGTTAGTAAGGCAAAAGTAACAAAGAATAGAAAATTTTAAAATAAACATGAACAGAATTTGAGAACATGATATGTTGCGTCGAGAGCATGCGACAACGAGAGATGTCAACAGGAACGTGCTCAGCGTAAAGGAATGTGCGCCATATTTGGGGAAGCTCAAATGAGACGTCATCGTTGCAAACTACAGGGTTACTCAAAATCTCCATGGTTTCCCTGACGGCAGTGCCCCTGGCGGTAGTATAAGGAGCGATTTGCTTTAGCTGGTCCCATTTCGGAATGGCGGAATGGGTAACCACTTCTCTGGATAAGGCGGTTGTCAATCGTCCATGCGAGACGTCCCGTTTGTGTTCGATAAGTCGAAGAGCAAAAGAGCGTTTTGTCATTCCGATGTAGTACCTGGTGGTACCATCCATGTATTCCAATGGTATGGAGTACACTCCCGCATCAGTCAGAGAGGTATGGGTGTTCCGGGATGAAAGCAGGTGGCGTGATATCAATCTCGGTGAGCGTATTTCAAAACTAAGCCCGAGTTTCTTTAAGGTGTTCTGCAAGAAGTAGGTCAGGCCGGGTACATACGGGCAAGCCCCAATGTATTGCAGAGAAGACTTGGTATGGCGGCTACCCGGGTTGGAGAAAACAGCATCGGCGTTCTTGATAATGTCCTCGATCACTTGCACACTGTAGCCGGAGGAAAAGGCCAGATCTCTTAGGTTGTCGACTTCTTCAATTCTGGATGCAGTGTCCGATGAGAGAATAAAGGCACGTTTAGCCCTATGTCTGAAAATGGCTAATTTGTGCGAACCTGGTCCCATAGAGGTGGGTAGTATTACATTCGGACATATGTTGGCTTGTAATAAACCTTGGTATGGAGGGATCCAGAACAAGATTTCATGACTAGGACATCCAAAAACGGGAGACTGCCGTTGTCCTCACACTCCATGGTGAAACATATGTTCCGGTGGAGGGAATTAATAAAAGCGAAAAAAGCGTTCCGTTCATCAGCTCCATGCTGCCAGACAAAAAATACATCGTCGGCGTATCTCAGCCATATAAGAGGAGCGAGTTTAGCTTCATTTAGAATTTTTGATTCCAGCGGTCTGAGGATGGCCTCAGCTAGTACAGCCCATAGAGGTAAGCCCATGGCAACCCCTTTAGACAGCTTGTAAATTATGTTATTAAAACAGAAAGAATTTGATTCCGTCACCATGTCAATTACATAGGATATACCCAGTAGTGAGTCCCGTGAGAACATTGAAGAATCAGCAAGTGCTCGCTTCAAAGTGTCCACTGCCTCGTCGACAGGTACTGACGGATAAAGCGACACCACGTCAAAACTCCCGATGATGTGATGCGGAGCCACAGTGAAGTTCTTCAGCCTTGTGACGAAATCACCCGACGACAACAAGACTGATGTGGAGACAGGCAGGAAACCTGTTAGGAATGTTGCAAGTTGACGCTCGAGATTTATTGATGGCCTGTCCTCCGTGAAACAATAGGCCTAAGCGGGAGTCCTTGCTCGTGATGTTTAATTCTCGCAAAGAGCAAGGGTATCTTCGGCCCCGTAGGAAGCCAAGCGGCTGATCTGAGAGTATCCGGGATGGCGGGCATTTTCGTCACTCTCTTAACTTTCGCAACCCACCTATTTAATGGGCTTGAGGCAATCTGGATTGAATCCGACTGTTGTATGAACTCCATGATTTTACGGTTGAACTCATCTGAGTCCATTATCGCAATCTGGCCTGATTTATCCGTGAGTGTGAAGACAACCTTTGGATCGTCCTTTAAACGTAGAACAGCTGTTAGGTCATGCGGTCTAGAGTGCCGTCCTGGGAAGCTTATTCAGTTTGTTCAGGCGCTGGAAGCATTGAAGACGGATTGAGTCCCTTTGTGCAGCTGGCACCTTATAGAGAAGGCGTTCAATAGCTGTGATTAGCTCACAGACGGAATGCTGGGTGTTCAGGCAGAACTTTGGACCCTTTTCCAGTATGCCTAGTTCTTTCTGCGACAATATTTTTGACGAGACATTGATTACCGGGATGGTAAATTTCCGTGAAGGCGCATCTTTTGATTCCCTGAGACGAGAGAGCTTTTCATTGTGAGTGAGCACAAGCGATCTGTTCTGGCGTTCGACTAGCATGCTGAGCCGGCGAAGGAAAACGTCCAAAATCCGAGGTATGGAATCGGCAGCCAGCTTCAGGTGTAGGTGGAATAAACGGTGTTCCAAAGACATAACGCGTTTTCTCTTTAGTTGTACAAGATGGGACAAAGACTGGCGCTGGAATTTCAGTTTTCTACTGAGAAACCACTGGTCGTTAACTGCAGTCTTGAACTGAAGAAACTTTGGAATGACGTCGTAACGTTTACAGCTCATAAGGAAATTCAGATGACATCTCTCATTTTCCAGCTTCAGCCTTAAACCACGGAAAACTCTATAACTACCCATAATGCCCGGAAAATAGCGTTAACAGATAAAACTAAAGTTCGGGTAGATTACGTCAAATAATCAGTATGCGAAAGAAATAAGATATCCGTTTATTGACGTACAAACGTTATAAATAAAGAGTAAGCTTTCAACACCAACGGGTGCCTTCTTCGGACTTGTTCGTGGTTAGTAAGGCAAAAGTAAGAAAGAATAGAAAATTTTAAAATAAACATGAACATTATTTGAGAACGTGGAATGTTGCGTCGAGAGCATGCGACAACGAGAGATGTCAACAGGAACGTGCTAAGCGTGAAGGAATGTGCGCCATATTTGGGGAAGCTCAAATGAGACGTCATCGTTGCAAACTACAGGGTTACTCAAAATCTCCATGGTTTCCCTGACGGCAGTGCCCCTGGCGGTAGTATAAGGAGCGATTCGCTTTATCTGGTCCCATTTCGGGATGGCGGAATGGGTAACCACTTCTCTGGATAAGGCGGTTGTCAATCGTCCATGCGAGACGTCCCGTTTGTGTTCGATAAGTCGAAGAGCAAAAGAGCGTTTTGTCATTCCGATGTAGTACCTGGTGGTACCATCCACGTATTCCAATGGTATGCAGTTCACTCCCGCATCAATCAGAGAGGTATGGGTGTTCCGGGATGAAAGCAGGTGGCGTGATATCGATCTCGGTGAGCGTATTCCAAAACTAAGCCCGAGTTTTTTTAAGGTGTTCTGCAAAAAGTAGGTCAGGCCGGGTACATACGGGCAAGCTCCAATGTATTGTAGAGAAGGCTTGGTATGGAGGCTACCCGGGTTGGAGAAAACAGCATCGGCGTTCTTGATAATGTCCTCGATCACTTGCACACTGTAGCCAGAGGAAAAGGCCAGATCTCTTAGGTTGTCGACTTCTTCAATTCTGGATGCAGTGTCCGATGAGAGAATAAAGGCACGTTTAGCCCTATGTCTGAAAATAGCTAATTTGTGCGAAACTGGTCCCATAGAGGTGGGTAATATTTATTACATTCGGAACATATGTTGGCTTGTAATAAACCTTGGTATGGAGGGATCCAGAACGAGATTTCATGACTAGGACATCCAAAAACGGGAGACTGCCGTTGTCCTCACACTCCATGGTGAAACATATGTTCCGGTGGAGGGAATTAATAATAGCGAAAAAAGCGTTCAGTTCATCAGCTCCATGCTGCCAGACAAAAAATACATCGTCGGCGTATCTCAGCCATATAAGAGGAGCGAGTTTAGCTTCATTTAGAATTTTTGATTCCAGCGGTCTGAGGATGGCCTCAGCTAGTACAGCCGATAGAGGTGAGCCTATGGCAACCCCTTTAGACTGCTTGTAAATTATGTTATTAAAACAGAAAGAATTTGATTCCGTCACCACATCAATTGCATAGGATATACCCAGTAGTGAGTCCCGTGAGAACATTGAAGAATCAGCAAGTGCTCGCTTCAAAGTGTCCACTGCCTCGTCGACAGGTACTGACGGATAAAGCGACACCACGTCAAAACTCCCGATGATGTGATGCGGAGCCACAGTGAAGTTCTTCAGCCTTGTGACGAAATCAGCCGACGACAACAAGACTGATGTGGAGACAGGCAGGAAACCTGTTAGGAGTGTTGCAAGTTGACGCTCGAGATTTATTGATGGGCTGTCCTCCGTTAAACAATAGGCCTAAGCGGGAGTCCTTGCTTGTGATGTTTAATTCTCGCAAAGAGCAAGGGTATCTTCGGCCCCGGAGGAAGCCAAGCGGCTGATCTGAGAGTATCCGGGATGGCGGGCATTTTCGCCACTCTCTTAACTTTCGCAACCCACCTATTTAATGGGCTTGAGGCAATCTGGATTGAATCCGACTGTTGTATTAACTCCATGATTTTACGGTTGAACTCATCTGAGTCCATTATCGCAATCTGGCCTGATTTATCCGTGAGTGTGAAGACAACCGTTGGATCGTCATTTAAGCGTAGAACAGCTGTTAGGTCATGCGGTCTAGAGTGCCGAGTCCTGGGAAGCTTATTCAATTTGTTCAGGCGCTGGAAGCATTGAAGACGGATTGAGTCCCTTTGTGCAGCTGGCACCTTATAGAGAAGGCTTTCAATAGCTGGAATTAGCTCACAGACGGAATGCAGACGGAAGTCTCCCGTTTTTGGACGTCCTAGTCATGAAATCTCGTTCTGGATCCCTCCATACCAAGGTTTATTACAAGCCAACATATGTCCGAATGTAATACTACCCACCTCTATGGGACCAGGTTTCGCACAAATTAGCCATTTTCAGACATAGGGCTAACCGTGCCTTTATTCTCTCATCGGACACTGCATCCAGAATTGAAGAAGTCGACAACCTAAGAGATCTGGCCTTTTCCTCTGGCTACAGTGTGCAAGTGATCGAGGACATTATCAAGAACGCCGATGCTGTTTTCTCCAACCCGGGTAGCCTCCATACCAAGCCTTCTCTACAATACATTGGAGCTTGCCCGTATGTACCCGGCCTGACCTACTTTTTGCAGAACACCTTAAAAAAACTCGGGCTTAGTTTTGGAATACGCTCACCGAGATCGATATCACGCCACCTGCTTTCATCCCGGAACACCCATACCTCTCTGATTGATGCGGGAGTGAACTGCATACCATTGGAATACGTGGATGGTACCACCAGGTACTACATCGGAATGACAAAACGCTCTTTTGCTCTTCGACTTATCGAACACAAACGGGACGTCTCGCATGGACGATTGACAACCGCCTTATCCAGAGAAGTGGTTACCCATTCCGCCATCCCGAAATGGGACCAGATAAAGCGAATCGCTCCTTATATTACCGCCAGGGGCACTGCCGTCAGGGAAACCATGGAGATTTTGAGTAATCCTGTAGTTTGCAACGATGACGTCTCATTTGAGCTTCCCTAATATGGCGCACATTCCTTCACGCTTAGCACGTTACTGTTGATATCTCTCGTTGTCGCATGCTCTCGACGCAACATATCACGTTCTCAAATTCTGTTCATGTTTATTTTAAAATTTTCTATTCTTTGTTACTTTTGCCTTACTAACCACGAACAAGTCTGAAGAAGGCACCCGTTGGTGTTGAAAGCTTACGCGTTATTCATAACGTTTGTACGTCAATAAACGGATATCTTATTTCTTTCGCATACTGATTATTTGACGTAATCTACCCGAACTTTAGTTTTATCTGTTAACGCTATTTTCCGGGCATTATGGGTAGTTATAGAGTTTTCCGTGGTTTAAGGCTGAAGCTGGAAAATGAGAGATGTCATCTGAATTTCCTTATGGGCTGTAAACGTTACGACGTCATTCCAAAGTTTCTTCAGTCATTCCAAAGACTGCAGTTAACGACCAGTGGTTTCTCAGTAGAAAACTGAAATTCCAGCGCCAGTCTTTGTCCCATCTTGTACAACTAAAGAGAAAACGCGTTATGTCTTTGGAACACCGTTTATTCCATCTACACCTGAAGCTGGCTGCCGATTTCATACCTCTGATTTTGGACGTTTTCCTTCGCCGGCTCAGCATGCTAGTCGAATGCCAGAACAGATCGCTTGTGTTCACTCACAATGAAAAGCTCTCTCGTCTCAGGGAATCAAAAGATGCGCCTTCACGGAAATTTACCATCCCGGTAATCAATGTCTCGTCAAAAATAATGTCGCAGAAAGAACTAGGCATACTGGAAAAGGGTCCAAAGTTCTGCCTGAACACCCAGCATTCCGTCTGTGAGCTAATCACAGCTATTGAACGCCTTCTTTATAAGGTGCCAGCTGCACAAAGGGACTCAATCCGTCTTCAATGCTTCCAGCGCCTGAACAAACTGAATAAGCTTCCCAGGACGGCACTCTAGACCGCATGACCTAACAGCTGTTCTACGCTTAAAGGACGATCCAACGGTTGTCTTCACACTCACGGATAAATCAGGCCAGATTGCGATAATGGACTCAGATGAGTTCAACCGTAAAATCATGGAGTTCATACAACAGTCGGATTCAATCCAGATTGCCTCAAGCCCATTAAATAGGTGGGTTGCGAAAGTTAAGAGAGTGGCGAAAATGCCCGCCATCCCGGATACTCTCAGATCAGCCGCTTGGCTTCCTACGGGGCCGAAGATACCCTTGCTCTTTGCGAGAATTAAACATCACAAGCAAGGACTCCCGCTTAGGCCTATTGTTTAACGGAGGACAGCCCATCAATAAATCTCGAGCGTCAACTTGCAACACTCCTAACAGGTTTCCTGCCTGTCTCCACATCAGTCTTGTTGTCGTCGGGTGATTTCGTCACAAGGCTGAAGAACTTCACTGTGGCTCCGCATCACATCATCGGGAGTTTTGACGTGGTGTCGCTTTATCCGTCAGTACCTGTCGACGAGGCAGTGGACACTTTGAAGCGAGCACTTGCTGATTCTTCAATGTTCTTACGGGACTCACTACTGGGTATATCCTATGTAATTGTTGTGGTGACGGAATCAAATTCTTTCTGTTTTAATAACATAATTTACAAGCTGTCTAAAGGGGTTGCCATGGGCTTACCTCTATCGGCTGTACTAGCTGAGGCCATCCTCAGACCGCTGGAATCAGAAATTCTAAATGAAGCTAAACTCGCTCCTCTTATATGGCTGAGATACGCCGACGATGTATTTTTTGTCTGGCAGCATGGAGCTGATGAACGGAACGCTTTTTTCGCTTTTATTAATTCCCTCCACCGGAACATATGTTTCACCATGGAGTGTGAGGACAACGGCAGTCTCCCGTTTTTGGATGTCCTAGTCATGAAATCTTGTTCTGGATCCCTCCATACCAAGGTTTATTACAAGCCAACATATGTCCGAATGTAATACTACCCACCTCTATGGGACCAGGTTCGCACAAATTAGCCATTTTCAGACATAGGGCTAAACGTGCCTTTATTCTCTCATCGGACACTGCATCCAGAATTGAAGAAGTCGACAACCTAAGAGATCTGGCCTTTTCCTCTGGCTACAGTGTGCAAGTGATCGAGGACATTATCAAGAACGCCGATGCTGTTTTCTCCAACCCGGGTAGCCGCCATACCAAGTCTTCTCTGCAATACATTGGGGCTTGCCCGTATGTACCCGGACTGACCTACTTCTTGCAGAACACCTTAAAGAAACTCGGGCTTAGTTTTGAAATACGCTCACCGAGATCGATATCACGCCACCTGCTTTCATCCCGGAACACCCATACCTCTCTGACTGATGCGGGAGTGTACTCCATACCATTGGAATACATGGATGGTACCACCAGGTACTACATCGGAATGACAAAACGCTCTTTTGCTCTTCGACTTATCGAACACAAACGGGACATCTCGCACGGAAGATTGACAACCGCCTTATCCAGAGAAGTGGTTACCCATTCCGCCATCCCGAAATGGGACCAGATAAAGCGAATCGCTCCTTATACTACCGCCAGGGGCAAATGCCGTCAGGGAAACCATGGAGATTTTGAGTAACCCTGTAGTTTGCAACGATGACGTCTCATTTGAGTTTCCCCAAATATGGCGCACATTCCTTCACGCTTAGCACGTTCCTGTTGACATCTCTCGTTGTCGCATGCTCTCGACGCAACATATCACGTTCTCAAATTCTGTTCATGTGTATTTTAAAATTTTCTATTCTTTGTTACTTCTGCCTTACTAACCACGAACAAGTCTGAAGAAGGCAGGTGTTGAAAGCTTACGCTTTATTCATAACGTTTGTACGTCAATAAACGGATATCTTATTTCTTTTGCATACTGATTATTTAACGTAATCTACCCGAACGTTAGTTTTATCTTGAGGTATAATGATTCAGTTCCTTGTCCCTAAAGAAAAGTGTTGTTCATCTGATTCTTTTAAAATCCTAAGCAGGAATGGAAAATAAAAGAAAATGTGTTAAACTTATTCCCAAGCAGTGTATAATTATACAGTAAATTGTTTCACGGAAATGAATGCATTGACAAATTAGAAAATTTTCAGTAATGTTAACGTCCCAATAGCATTTTATTACTATTGAATGTCAGGAGTAACTTTAGTAAAAAACTGTCACCTGAAATGAAATTGGGAAATTAATATATTAGTAACATATTTTCTTTATAAAATACTGAAAGTTTTAAATATCTAGATCAGAGGTACTGAAAGGCCGGCTTAAGTTAGCTATGATCTAATAGCGCCGTATTCAAGAAACGTCAATTAGATATAGTTCAAAATGCACATTATTTTGTAAAAGCCTAAGTACTTTGTACAAAGGATACCCTAAAAATAGTGTTCGTCCTCGTCCCTCATAAAATTTTTATTTGTAGAAGCAAAAATGTGAAACTTGGTGGCAAAATACTTGGACATACAGTACTGTTAATAATGCTAGCATTTTCAAAGTATTGTCGGTCACTTTCCATACATTTACGCCATCTTTGAATCCATTAGTGAAATCCATTTTGGAAAAAATTCTGAGCCTGTCTTGTCACACATTAGTTCACAGCACTTTAACGTCTGTCGCATCATCGAAACCTTTCCCCACGAAGGGTGTTTTTCAATGGGGTAAACAGGAAAAAGTCTGAAGAAGCCAAATCACGTCTTTAGGGTGTTGGGCATCACCGTCCACACCATTTTTGTAGTAGCCTGTGAAGTCTCCATTGAAATGTGGTAACGAGCGTTATTATGGTTTAAAACAACACTGTGAAGTAGAATGTTACGTCTCTTGAAGTATAATGTTACGTCTGTCTGAAGATACGAAATCGGGTCTCGAGGGGGTTGGGACATCCCCGTCTACACTATTTTGCAGTAGCCTGTAAATTCTCTATTGAAATGTGGGGACGTGCGTTAGCATGGTGTAAAACAACACTATGAAGTAGAATGGCACGTCTCTTTCTTCTTATAGCTTCCATTAGCTTCTTGAAATCTACACATAGTGAGCACTGTTTATTGTTGCAACTCCTGGATGGTGACACGACGATCAGCTGTGATGAGGTCTTTCACTCGTTGCCTGTGGACATCTATCACTGCAGTTGCTGGTCTTTCACTCCGTTGTTTATCCGACACTAAACATTCTCCTTCTCGAACCCACTTCGTCCATCTTTAGACATTACTGATATCGATTGTTGCTGCTCCATACACAGCCAGGAGTCTCCTGTGGATTTCTGGAGCCTCCCATCCCTCTTTTTCCAGGAATTCTATTACGGCTCGCTGTTTTTCTTTGTCTTTCATTATCTTTACGTCGGATTCTGAAAAAAATTTGTTTCCACATTGGTAACATATCATAGTACATGTCAGTGCAGTTTCATTAAAATCACTTCATAATTTCAGCAGTTATTAAAAAGGAGGCATTACCTTTAGGATGCCCTTTGTATTAAGTATCTTTAAAAAATGATAAATATTGTTAATTCTAAAGTTTACTAACATTTTAATGACTTTGTTGTGACTTTTTGTTGTTGGAAAACGTTTGAATATTTGATTGCAACATGGAGATTCGATGATTCAGCTGATCTTCTAGATGGCTATCTTTCATTTGTGACTTTAAGGGCGTTTTCATTTGTGTTATGTAGGATAATACAGATTCGCACCAGTTAGTGGTTAAAAAGAAACAAAGCATTTTTCTTCCATGTTGCCGAAGGTGTGAGTATTCTATTTGCACTTTTCGATATTTCAACTGGATCTTTCTTAGCGTCAAATAAGGATTTTAAAATTTCAATTTCTGAAAGCTCAATCAATTTCATCTGTAGTTCTTCAGGACCCAAGGTAAGGTTGAAATGCTTATTAGGGTGTGACGGCGCGATTCTCAAAGTCACTGAATTTTTTACTGTATTCTGCAACTAATCAGTCTATAACAGCTGCGTATTCTTCAAATGATTCATATTAATCCTCCTTAAATGACTTTTGCTAACTAGGGAAAAAATTCACCCTAAATTTCCTTTCGAAGAAGAAGAGTTTTGAAAAAAAAACCAAAAAAAAAAAAAAAAACGTTTTTCTGGAAATACTTGTTTTTTTGCCAGATTTTATATATACTTTGTTGTATTCTAGTCATTATGCTTTCACATGATATCACACATGAATGCAGCATTTCTATAGAAATGTTCTTTCATTAATTCACTCTGCCGGTTCTGTGTTCTTCTTAAAATTTCACTGTCTGTTCTCGTACACATAACCTTGATGCTAATACCTGTCCCTGCGACAGCCAACACACTTTAGAATTATGCGGCAAATTCACACTCAACACCTCATCGGCCAACTTTAGCCTGTCACCAAACTTACAATATTATGTTGCATTTGCCGGAATATAGTGAACAATACTTTTAACTTGTTGCATAGTGTCATATAAAATAGTAAATTTAGCACAGATATTTTGCTGATGTAAGAAACAGTGAAAAAAAAATGAGAGCATCTGGATCTAATAAAACTTTTTTAATCTGTGCAGGAAACCCTTCATGTTTTCCTGTTCAGGGAGGTGCACTATCTGTACATACACTCATTAAATTAACCAAGTTCAGTCCAACTTCATGACATTTATCCTGAAAGTGTCTGAAGGTATTTATTCCTTGTGTTCTATCCATAAGAGTGCCCAATGTACGTAACTATTCGTAGCAAAGGAAATTTTCTGTTATGGTTTGAATGAAGCATAAAACCTACGCCGATCATCAGTATCAGTCATCCATACGAACGAATAATGTATGTTTTCCTTTTAGAGTATTGCGTGAAGTCGTTCTGTTAGGTTGAGGGCTAATTCCTGCTGCCGATCATTTATGGTTCTCCGTGACAGAAGCAGTTGTTTGTACTTTGAAAGATCTTATGTTGGTCTAAGCATCCTACAACTTCGACAATGCATTCTTTTACGGTCTCGACATCGTTGAACGGCGTCCAAACCCCTCCCCCTCCAGCGTAAGTAAGCTACTTTATAAGTTGCTTACCGCTTCTTGAAGTGAATGCTTTTGCTTTTGCTTTCATCTTTCAATTTCTGCAATGTAACCATTCGCACCTTTCCATCTAGTTTGAAATACATGTGGTCCTTATCAGTGGCATACTGCTGATGAGCATTGACGTTCTACAATGTTGACATTGCAGTATCACATGGCATATGGCTTATATGTAGAAGAAACAAAACAACATTGCGGTTACCAATCCTCATTAAAAATTCTGTTTTCTTCTGTTAGCGTACTCTTGGTCTTCTTTGACATGATGGACGGTTAAGCACACAGATTAAAAAAAGTATAATCAAACAAATACGTGAATATGGTCAGGCTGTGTAACTATTGTCAAATTCACTTCAAACGGAAATACACGAGCTCCATTCTAAAAGGATGACAGTAGACAAGAACGGACTTTCTTCCTCTCCCTTCCCCCTCGCCAGCCATCCTCGGGAAGTTGAGGCGCTAGACAGGCGGGGAAGTTGACGTACATTCTAGAGTCGCATTAGAACGAAATCATGGGCGCAGCAGGTGCCAAAACAGCACGTATGACTTACTAATATTTTAATTGATGTCGTTAGTCGGGGATCATTGTTTAAGTGAATCTTCTTTTGTGCTTTGGTGTTTTAAATATGGTCATTTTAAGATTAAAATAAAAATGATAAAAGACGAAAAAACATATTAAAAAAAATAAAAGAATTTGTTCCGCAAAATTTGGATTTACTCAGAAGGTCACACTTTATGGCATAGAAGGCCGCATGCGGCCATAAGTCCTCATATACCTTACCACTGGTATAAGGTGTTAATTTGCGACGGATATTGTACATTTCGGATTTTACCGCTTAGCTGGTCGTACAAAACTCTTACTTCGTGTGAAAATAACATTTTTTACCGTACCGAAACAAACACACTTTTGGAAAAAGAACTATAACGAAGTAAATTTCTCCGTCATTTTTGGCCTACGCCAGGATTCGAACCCGAGTACGCTTATTCCGGAACAAGCCACTCTACCAACTGAACTACGCAGACATTTGTTCTGAATCCTATCTGCCTTTATGTCATGTGCGTCCTGCTGGCAGGTACGTCACATCTCCCCCCCCGAAAGAGGGCCGGGGGCATGGCCCACGGGTCAGCCGTGACCATGAATCGTTTCAGGCAGACAACCACTGAAGAACGTGCACTTGAGAACTCCCCGTCCATCTGGTGTGTGGAATGCAACGTCACACACATTTATTTTTCGAAGCACTGGAGAAGGGATTCTCTGATTTTTCCTATCTCGCGGTGTGGAAATAACATCACACCAATGCTAGATTTTGAACGGTCGGGTCATCCGGGTAGTTCGGGCGCCATTATAACGAAGTAAATTTCTCCGTCATTTTTGGTCTACGCCGGGATTCGAACCCGAGTACGCTTATTCCGGAGCAATCCGCTCTACCAACTGAGCTACTCAGACCTTTGTTCTGAATCCTATCTGCCTTTATGTCATGTGCGTCCTGCTGGCAGGTAGAACGATACATCCATTTCTAGATTACGTCATAATACGTCCCTCTATTTTAATTTGCTCTGCATTAGCAAGAGCTACCTTTTGTCCTGGAATCCTATATTTTCAGAGAAAGTGTCAAAGCACTTATTTCAAGCGAAATGCGGACTACGATTTCCAATTTCACAAGACAATGGACAATTGAAAGGCGTTAAGTCAAATTCTATACCAGAATCAGATCGACTGATTGTGCAGTTTATTATATATATAATTTGTTTTCTCAATTATAAAATGTAGACCAAAGCTTTATTTTATAATGGAACATTTATTATTGAACACTTTTTCGGAAATTGATATCCAATATGAAAAAATTGATTTATCAGAATTTGCAACTACTTAGGAAGTTTATTTGATATACAATGCAATTGATTTATCACAGATTTATAAAGAGAAGCCAACTTAACTTTTGAAATGTTTAATAGATATCATATTTTTTTTTAATTTTAAAATATTCTAAGTGTTTGCGTGGGATGTCTTTTTTTATAATTTTAAAATTCTGAAATCAATTGCTTCAAAATATTCGTGAGTGAAGATAATTTGAAATGCGATATATATATATATATATATATACTAAGTTGTAAGGAGAAACAATGAGCTCTTATATTTGCACATGTATGGAACTCCATCTTGAAGGGAAACACCTTGTATATAAGATGTATTATCTGTTTCAGCCAACGCAGGAAGAGCCAAAAAGATAAATGTATAGTCGTGAAATAATTACAAATAAGAAAGTTCTTGCGAAATTACTTTTAAATTTGTTCTGCAGTACCAATCAGAGAACTATTGCTATAAAAAATTGATTGTCAAATGGAATTAATTTGAGCTATGAAAAAACAAATAAATAACGGTGGTACTAATAAGCTTTTGTTTCTCAGTATTTCCGACAAAAAATTTCAACTAACAGTACTCGCAGAAAAGTATTTCACAGAGGTTAGTCTTTTGTTTTGCACTTGAAACTGAGACAATACATAGTTTCTATAATTTAGATCATCCGTGGTATCCTAGCTACAGGTTATCTAGCATCCTTGGAGGAGCATTAGCCGTTTCCACACCTTGTTCTTCCACATCATACAAATGTTCAATTAGGTTTCAGTCAGAGGAATTTGGCAGCCAAAGAAATATGTCGACATTGTTGTTGAATGCGTTCAACCACACAGTAGGTATACGAATTCGATGACACGGTGAGTCCTTCGGCTGAAATGTGGCACTGTAGACATGGCAAATTCCCTGCATATATGGATGAAGATGGTCGGTTAAAAGTTCCTGACAGCGTCGACCAATTGCCATTGAAAACATAATATTTTGAGCATTATACCATATTCCAAAGTAAGAAATGTTAGCTAATTCCCACTGGCGTGCAAAAATTAAGGCCGAAACGGTTTTTCGAATGCAACGTCGTCCAAAAGTGCTCCACATCGACTCAAATCATACAATAAGATCCCCAAGATGTAAAAATATTGGACAAGTGAGCAAAACTGTCCAAACAAGGATTCCAAAGGATACAAAGGCACTTTATTGAAAAGGTAGCTTCGAGCACAACTGGACAGAAGACAGAAACGTCCATGTGACAGGCGGCTGCCAAGAAAAATCCAGTCTTTAGTAGGGGATATGATCACCCCTGACTGCGCAACAGGTTCTACAACGTCTGCCCATGCTGAGGACGAGGTTGTCAAGGAGCTGTTGAGGTATCGCGGCTCATTCCTCTTGTAGCTCCAATCACAGCTGCGGAATTGTTGCTGGCGGCTGGTGACGTGCTGCCAAGCGTCTCCCGAGAAGGTCCCACACGTGTTCGATTGGATTTAGGTCCGGGGACCTTGCGGGGCTATCCATGCGTTGAATATCTTCACTCTCCAACAGCTCTGCGACAGCCACTGTATGATGAGGTGTAGCGTTGTCGTCCATGAAGATGAACTCATGATTCACAGAACCTCTAAACAGACGCACGTGAGGCAGGATAACCTCGGTACAATAGCGGACACCAGTGACTGAACCTCCTTAGAAGATGTAGAGGTCAGTACGGCTCCCAAGCATGATACCGCCCCAAACGAGAACTCCGCCACCCCCAAACCGGTCCCTTTCGATGATGTTGGAGGTGTGATTGCGTGTTTCCTGCTCGCTCCAGATGTGTATTCGTCCAGAATCGCTCGTCAGACTAAATCGGCTTGCATCCGTAAAGAGAACTCGATCCCATTAATGATGTGTCCAGTTTTTGTGTTCTTGGCACCACAAAAATCGCAGTCTCCGATGAGCAGGCGTTAATGGCACACACCATACTGGTCGTCGTGCAAATAGATCACCTTTGTGCTGCCTCCTGGCCACGGTAAAACGTGATTACGGACGTCCAGTTGTCTGTTGCATGTGCCTTGCGATTTATCCCGCTGTCTGCCGTCTGTCTCCTCTCGTCTGTAGGACGATATACCGGTCGTCCGCCGCCCTGGTTGCTCGTAGAAGACCACTGCTAAACTCTCGGGCAGCTGTTCCTGTCGTTTGAAACGCTCTCCAAGCTCGTGAAACGATGCTGTGAGCGATCCTGAACTGCTCGGCCACAATAGTCACAGTTCGACCTTCTTTCAGCTTCCCAATGACGCTAATTTGGGTAAAGTCATCCAGATGTCGTGCACTGGATTGCCCGTTGGCCATGTCACACGGTGGCAGCAACTCGACGTCGTTCACACCGATGTACACAGTGCAATAGCTTTCACCGAATTGCTGAGCGTACACCACCCGTGTGCTTTATACCCTTCCGCCACCCCCCTACGCCATGCATCATATATGCGTATGTCATACGGTACCGGACCCCAGTCTATCTCCTGAGTGGTCTGTCGGTCAGTTCTGCCTGCTCGTTACGCTGTCATGTTAATTTCTCCTCTTCGTCCTTAATTTTTGCCCACTAGTGTAGTATGCATCCACAGAGCAAAGATGAATGAGTTAACGAATCCCAAGTTGAGTTTCAAAATATCATTTAAAATAGCAATTGATTGAATTGCGACGAAATAAACAGAATGAGAGTCTACTTTGCGCAGTTATTGATATTAATTTTAAACTGAAACGCTGGAAACTTAGCGAGGAAATTCAGTGCAATACCTAAATTTTATCCTGCCCAATTAGAAAAGGTGTGAAACAGAGCAGTCGCCTTCGTATAAGACAGTTATACGTCCTTAATTACTTCAATTTACATTATTATTGTAATGACTAAATATCCTAAGGGAAGCATAACGTCCTGAAGTTTCCTTTTCACTTTGTTTTACTAAAACCGAAAAAAACAAGAAATGGTTATTATGCGTTCAATGCATGACATAACAACAGAAGGTTTTATACGCAGCACTCACAAAACAGACCTTGTGTTCTTGTGCAACAGAAAAAATGCTAGTTAGTAAGGGGTGACACACGCTCAGATAGCAAGCCTTACAGCCTTATTATTTTTTTATATGTTCTCAGACATTCGTGCTTGTATTGTTTCCATGGCTAAAGGTGGAAAATGTATTACGAAAACATATTTTGTTTGATATGGGGGAAATGCACAACTTACGTCCGAAAAATTCCAGGAGTGAAGCAGAAAGAGATAGACTGAGTGGCCACTTTATTATGACCACCTGACACTTTTAGGCAAATGAGTTATGGCTGCACACTGTTGCCTCAAGAGGGCGAGGCTAGTAGAAAAAGGGACAGTTTTGTGCTTGCGACAGTAGTAGAAGGGATTTTGGGGGACGAGATGAGTAAAAAATGTGATTTGACGGACTTTCAACGTGGGATGATTGTAGGAGCTCGGAGCCATAGAGCGAGCATCACCGAAACCACCGCATTCATGAAATGTTCCAAAGCAGCTGTTGTTAAAGTGTTTAAAGACTGGACTGTCAGCCAAAACACTGGGCCTCTACGGGCAACGTATGGTCGTCATTGACTAGTGACTGCTCGGGCGGAATGGAGAGCGTCCAGACTGGTAACAGACAACAGAAAGGCAACACTGCAGAAAATTGCAGACCATCGTAATCAAGGATCCCCTCAAATGATATCTGCACGCACTGTTCGCCGTACACTGCATCGGATGAGATATGGTAGTCGAAGGCTTTTCGAACACCTTTGCACTCTGCAGTTAACAAAAGAAAATGTCTCCAGTTCGCACATGAGCACAAGGATGGGACAGTCGATAATTGGAAACAAATTATGCGGTCCGATGAATCACGTTTTCCGAGTGAGAATTTGGCGGAAATAGCACGAAAGCATGGAACCCAAATGCATTGCTACAACTCTTCAAGCTGGTAGAGGCAACGTTATGGTTTGGGGAATATTTTCCTGGCATGCTTTGGGCACTTTAATTCGTGTTGATTAACGTCTGACTGGCACATCATATATAAAACCGTTGCGGACCAAGTGCATCGTTTCATGTGAATGGTTTATCCCAATGGCGTTGGCTACTTTCAACAAGATAATGCGTCCTGCCATAGTGCTCGTATTGTACAGGATTGGTTTCAGGAACATGCCGGTGAATTTACTTTGCTTAGGTGGCTCCCACAATCTCCAGATCTCAACCGCACTGAGAATTTGTGGGATGAAGTTGAGCGAGCCATCAGACAGCTGGATCCACAACCCTGCAATCTCACACTCCTGGAAAGTGCTATTCATCAAGCATGGTCTCAGATTCCACAAAGCACCTATCAACATCTCGTGGAGTTTATGCCACGAAGGATCGACGCAATATTAAAAGCAAAAGGTGGCCCAACGAAGTACTGAGGTTGTGGTCATAACAATGTGGCGACTCAGTGTATACAAAAGTACCATAATCACCATTAATGCTGGTCACCTTCAAAATACCGTTTCCTAAATCGATATGCACTGTCATGCGTTTTTGAAGATCCTGAAAACAGTTCCGGAAGGCACTTTCCGGGATGTCCTCAAGTTGTTTTGTCACGGCTCCATGGTCAGTGTTGCCATTCTACTGATTTTTCAGTAGATCTACTGATTTTGATTCCTGTCTACTAACAGCTTTTCGTAATATGATTTTTCTCTGTTTTTAGACCATCTGCGCACTTAGCGACATGCTGTCTAAGAATGTCATCCTCCTTTCAGTGGACAAGACTCACCTCAGAATTGGTCTGCAAAAAAAAAAAAAAAAAAAATCAGAAAGCAAAATTATTCAACACCTGCTTCTTAATAATGTTTTTTTTCTTACTAGTTTTTATGAAATATTTTCTATTCTAGATAGATAAGTATTTTGTTAGACGAAGATTTTCTTTAATTTTGTTAAAACACGGAATATCAAAAGAAAGGTCGATAGAACGATATCTATATTAATGATATTTTTTTTAGTATTGTACTTATTTCACGTACTTTGGGAACCCGGGGGTATTTTGAGTAAGAAGTATGAGTACATACACTATCTACCAACAAGTAATTGGATACCTCTGCAATCGACGATATCTGCGGTCCTCATACACGTCACGGCAGCCGCCGTTAAATATTGTGTGGGAAACAACAACGCAACCAGTCGCATGCAAGATGCCACGCAGTTCGGTGCTCTCTGATTTCGAGAAAGGTGTTATCGTCGGGTATCACAGAAATGGCCGATTCATAGGTGACATATCCAGCGAGTTGAAGTACCCAACATCGACAGAGGCCTACGTGATTGGCAAGTGGAAGATGAGAGGTGACTGTCGGAATGTGCCTCGACCCGGCAGACCCACAAAACTGGGAGTTAGAGACCGACGGGTGCTGGCCAGAGAAATTCGGAAGAACCGCACCAAATCGATGGGCCAAATACGCGAGGAGTTTCAACAGGCATCCGGGAGTGTTCTTTCGATGAATACCATCCGTACGGAAGCGCATCTGCTAGATTATCATGGACGTGTTGCCGCAGATATGCCTTTGATCACCAAGTCCAATATCGCTGCTCGGCTAACGTGGTGCAAAGAACATCGACAGTGGACCGTTGAACAGTGGAAAAAGGTTCTCTGAAGCCACGAATCAAGGTTCACCCTCTACCGTTCGGATGGCAGTGTCTGGGTTTGGCGTCCTCCTGGAGAACGCCTCCTGCCGGGATGTATTTTGCCAACTGTGAAGTTTGGCGGCGGTGGAATTATGCTATGGGGGTGTTTCTCCTGGTATGGCACGGGACCCTTGGTCGCAATTCCTGGTAGAAGCAACGCCGAGACCTACTGCACCATTTTGGATGACCATGCGCTTCCTACGTTGTGCCAGTTTTACGGGGTGGACCCATGTTACTTTCAGGATGACAATGCCACCTGTCATGTTGCGAGGTTCACCATGGCTTGGTATGGTGACAATGGGGTTAATCGAATGAACTGGCATGCGCAGAGCCCGAACCTTAACCCTATCGAGCACCTCTGGGTCGAGTTGGAGTGTCGACGTAAAGAGTGCCCCCACCGTCCAAAATCGGTGAGGGAACTGACCTGTGTTTTCCAAGCCGAGTGGAAGAAAATACCGCTAGCCGTCGTACAACGCCTGGTTGAGAGTATGACCCGGAGGGTCGCAGCTGTAATCGCCGCTCGTGGAGGCTCCACCAACTATTGAAGGTGAATAAATTTCGTTTTCCTTTGCTATCACAGATGTCCAATTACTTCAATGTAGAACTGCTATATTAAGCAGCTATAATACTGTTCATCACCTACATTTTGTTTAGGTATGCAGGGTGGAGTAGCTAGGTCCATATAACGATATGAAAATACAAAACGAAAATTATTGGTGAAAAAAGCTTTACTTACTCATAATAATTTCGGCATTTTTGTCACTGTTGCAAATCCTCTGCTCGTAGAACGGACATTTGCTTATTTTGATGAGATACTAGATCTGCCTGAACGGAAGATTCACGGATTAAAAATATTATTTCGAGTTAAAATTCTATACCTTTGTACAGGTGTTTGCAAGGAATGATGATTAAAATATGAAAGTTAAAAACCTTAATGAATAAAAGAACACAAAGAAATAAAAGATGGACCCAAACTCAACTCACCACCTCAACACACTTCCAAACATGTTTTGGCAAGAATTTTGCCCTTCTCAGTGGAAACATCAAGGTGTACGTGGGTACTAAATCCTCGTCGACGATTCTTGAAAGACTGATGTACTGTCTTGTGTCGCTCTGCCTTCAAACTTCGTCGTCACAGACCATGGACAACTGCGTATCACCGCGCAAGCTGTTAGTGGCGGCATCTATGGCATTGTGTTCCTATCGGTCTACTTTTGCCATTCCGCTCCTGTGATCTTTGAACCTGTGTTTATTAGCCTTTTATAATCGGTTATTTTCCTGTTCGATCAGATATCGCCAGGCATGAGGTAATTCAATTGGTGAATTAGTGTTGCAGCATTCATCTCCAAATTTCTCAATGACCACCGCTTCCGATGTTATGATCTGTCTATGACTCTTGTGGGATGTCAAATGTCTATTATTCTCCCAGTCAGGCTTCGATTGATTTTCTATGCAGTGTTCTATCAGAGCTGTTCTTGGTCTTTTATTTTGCCGATCTTGAATATGTTCTTTTAATCTCGTAATCATACGTCTTTTTGTACTTTCGATATAAATGGAATCTTGTTGATTGTTGTCCGTCTTGGTTGGAATCGCATATACTCCTGCTCGATCTAGGATGGATTTTTTGTTATTACCAGAAGATAGTAATGAGCTATTATCAATGATGGTTACTGCAATATTTATTTCATTCGAAACACATTCTTTCGTAAATATTTTACTTAATGGTGGTAAGTATGGAAAAGAGATGTAAAATTGTTTACCATTAATGTTCGTTTTGTATTTTCATATCGTTATATGGACCTAGCTACTCCACCCTGCATACTTAAACAAAATATACGTGACGAACAGTATTATCACTGGTTAATATAGAAGTTCTACATTGAAGTCTTTGGCCACGTAATATCGCGTAATATGTTTTTTGCGCATGGGAATATAAGAGTCCAATTACTTGTTGGTAGATAGTGTAATTCTTCGTGTCTGGGTTGTCAAGTTGAACAGATCTTGTTGTGTCTACAATAGAAGGCAAAAGCGATTATTAGTTTTAATATCAGCATTGTTTTATAAAGCTGATCATCAGCAACATCTTTTTAGAAAGCGATTCAGTATTGTATTGGTTTGAACTTTAATTTCGCTGTTTAATAGAAATTTGTGGAGTATTGCAATATTTGACATAACAATAGTTTCAAATGTTCCCTTAATTGAGATTACATCCAGTATTACAATTCAGTTGTGAGATGGTCCATATTTCAAGCTAAAAATATGCTCAACTGATTTCTGCTCATTTTTTGAGCTCTGGTCCACTGAAGGAAAAACTGCCTTGGGTAGATCTGATGCCTACATGATACCGTCCTTTTAGTGCCCGTTTTATCCTGGGGAACAGGAAGAAGCCACAGGCGGCAGATCATACTGCAGGCACCATGTATTGACTCCTTCAATAACCCTGGAGAAAGAAATCCTGATCCTCAGCAGCAGTGCAAGCAGATCTGAACAGGTCCATGAACGAAGATTGGGTTCTACCGTCTCCCAAAGCCGGTGTAAACGGATTACCAGTTGTTCGCTGATTGGAAAAAGACTGCTTTCTCCTGGCATACACAGGATGATTTTATTTCACAAATGCCACTTCAGTTACGCAATCAGTCCTGAAACATATTGAACGTAGGTTGTATTTGTGTTCACAACAAATGATTTGCATGGGACACTATTGTATACCGAACAGCATTCATTCGCTGTACGAAAACACTACGGTGAATTTTGGCAAATAGCAGGGAACGTAGAATAGCAACGGGGCAAAAATTCATCAATTTTAAAAATTAACGTCACGGAAAGGAAAAGAAAAGACAATATTTATTTTTATTTTTATTGTTTATTTTTGAGAGCTAGCATTCCAGGTGCCCTGCAAAGAATTTAACATTTCCTTGAAATAAATTCATTTCTCGGGGATGATTACGTACCCAGCTATTGCAGAAAAGGAATTTATTTTAATCTTTGAGTTGGAATATGTACTTTGTTCATTTATTTTTACTGGTACTTTTAAGTCACATATGGTGTTCAAAATGGCACGGACAACGCCCTTTACAACGCCCCTGTGTTCGATAGCGCGTTACATGTCATCCCAAATGTGTTCTGTCACGTTCAGATCTGGGGACTTGGGAGGGAATGGCAACACCCTAAACTCAGATAAATGCTCCTCTAACCATAATGTGGCTTCCCGACACTTGTGTGGAGGTGCACTGTCCTGTTGGAACAGGCCCAACCCATCAGCATGAATGCAACACATGAACGGGTGTACCTCGTCAGAAAGGATGCGCACATAGCGTTGGCCGGTCACAGACGTTTGTAGACGTACCAGGGTTCGCAGTGAAGTCCAACTAAACATGCCCCATTCCATTATAGACCCCACCAGCCTGTACAGTTCCCTGTTGACAGGCGGGTTCCATGGCTTCATGGGGTTTGCGCCACCCACGAATCCTTCCATCTGGCTGATACAGTTGGAAACGCTACTCGTTAGACAAGGCTACTTGTTTCCAGTCGTCAGGTGTCCAGTGGCGGCGTTGCCGTACCCAAGCGAGGCGCATAGCTCTGTGTCGTGCAACCATCAAGGGGACTCGAGTTGTCGTCGACTCCCAAAGCCCATATCGTACAAGGTACGTTGCACAATCCGGACGCTGATGCTTGTTGAGGTTTCAGCATTGAATTCCGATGATACCTGCGAGAGTGTTGCACGCCTATCATGTGAAACGATTCTTGACTGCCGTCGATGGTCACGTTCGCATAATATTGTTTACGGCCACACTAGTATCGTTGGTTGGAGGTCTTGTCGCAATTCTTGTAGTTACGGTACACCCTTGTAATGGTCGTCCGTGAAAATCGGAACTTCGTTTCTTCCTCCGAAATACTATGGTACATCTCACGAGCGCCAACTATGACACCGCGTTGAAAATCACTTAAATCGTTAATACTTGTCATTCTCATACCGAAATGAGCTCTGACAGCTGGCAACGATGTCTATCGCTTTATATACGCACTGGCGGACGCAACGAGTACGCGCATAGGTGGCGTTGCTATGTACTTTGAGAAAAATGAAAGAGGTGTGTTATCAGTCCAGGCAGGGATTTTGGATACACTTCCGCATTCGGCCACCAATTAGTTTTCCAAGGCGATGATAAATGGCGCCACGGTGAGCCCACTCCGCAATAATTTTAAGATCGCTCTTGCTGTCTTCTCGCACTTTCACGTGCAATCGTAGCTCCTTTACAGCTCTGTTTTTTTGCGTAACGATCTGTGCTCCAGTCATCTCGTAAGCTATTTCTGCCTGTCTTTTTGAGCTTTTTGTGGGTGCTTCTTGCAATCTCTTTTAATATGTGGAATTGAAAGAGTGTTTTCAATGAAACCGCTAAGGATGAGCAAACGTGTATTTCCTGGTGTGAACGGCAGGGTTTGTTCCCCACATTAGGTTGTTCTGAGGGCCATCACACGACTCTACGTGTCCATGGGTCTCATCGTTTAGGAGAATTCAGGTGTCAGAAGTAGAACGCTTCAGCGAATGCTGAGTATGCTAAGATCCCTATTGATAGAATGATGATTTATGACGTATTATACCGCCGAAGGATTGCCTTACGATGAGGCGGTTAAAGAAACCTCAATTGGTGATTTTATCACATCCACGGAGACACTTTGCGACTGCAATCAGTATTGAAGACAACTAGTCTGAGTTTATGGTAGCCTCGCAATGTGAGAAAGGAAAGCTTGGCGGTGAAGGAATCATTGTGACTTGCGTTTTTGAAAGCGTATGTGTTTCCAATTGATGTGCATTTCTCTTCCTGGATAACATCAATGATAAGACCAGTTCCCTCGATCTGTTCTAAGGCATGTAGTTTTTACCTCTGTTTTAAACGAAGCCATAATTATTGCATTTTAATCCCTTCAGTGTAATAATCCTTTGGCACAGTTGTGTAGTTGGCCACCGTGGACCCTGCACCTCTACATTAAATTCCCCACATTAGGTGACGCACAAAAATACTTCATAAATTTTCCCAAGACAGATTTCGGATTAAAGAGTTTGTCACTTAGTATTATGTTTCATAATCTAAAAATAAGTGAAGTAATTTCTGAAGTTTGTGCAGGAAGCCTGGAAAAACTATGTACTGCTAAGTATCAGTCACGCACAGTCAAAAATAGGACTTGTGTTAAATGAATTAAATACTGTGAAACACAATAAAAATAAAAATAAAAAGTAAAAAATAAAAAGTAAAAATAAAAATAAAAAGTAAAAAGTGAACTCCGTTTATTAGGCGTAGAAAATAAGGGAAACAAAAGATGCTAGCTTTCACTACCTCCGGGTAGCTTCATCAGGCATTTAGTAGTTAAAGATCGCAGAAGCAACTGGAACAAATGTATTTCTGAGAATACAATTAAATTCAAAATAAGTAAAACACCTGCACGATGTCACGGGTTGTTTGATCCCAGGGCCGGGTGGTCACGTGTAACTTCTAGGAGCCGGTGCCATATGAAAGGAAGGCTCGTGGTTACATCTTTGTTACACACATTCCGTCGCGTGATGATCTCGATGGTTTCGCGAAGCGCAGTAGCTCTTGCGCTGACGTACGGTGCTAGTTTCTTAAAATCTCCCCATCTGGGAACTGCCCTTTCAGATGCAACATCACGGGCTAGTGCCGTCGTAAGCTTTCCGGCCTTAACGTCCCTTTGGTGTTCAGAAAAACGGATCTGGAAGGATCTTTTTGTCATCCCGATGTAGGACTTAACGGATGCGTCAGGATAATCCAAAGGAATAGCATAGACTCCGGCTTCAGTGAGCGTAAAAGGCGATGCGCGTTGGTCTGCTGAGAGAATATCTGACAAAGGTCTAGGAGCCGTCACGCCGATATCACAACCTAGCCTTCGGAGAGCATTCTTCAGGAAGTACGTTAGCCTAGGAACGTAGGGAACCGAACCCACGAACCGGGCTGGCTGTGCCGTGGGGTTGGCACGAGGCTGTGGGAGAGCAGTTTTTGCAGCCTTTCTGACTATTTGGTCGATTGCGATCATGTCGTATCCCGCTGCAGCCGCTAGGTTTCTAATGCTACGGATCTCCTCCTCGCATTTGGCTTTGCTCGATGAGAGTTCGAAAGCTCGCTTTGCTCTGTACTTAAAAAGGGCATATTTGCGTGCGGCCGGGCCTGCTGAGTCAGGTAGTATGGGGTTGTCCACGTGGGTAGGTTTGTAGTAGACCTCTGTGCTAAGAGCACCAGAGGGTAATCTTCTTACTAGTACATCCAGAAAAGGTAATGCACCTTCGGACTCATAATCTGCTGTGAATTTAATATCCGGGTGCGCATCATTCATTCTGGCGAGAAAATCACTTAGGCTGGCTTGTCCATGCTGCCAAACAAAGAAAATGTCGTCAGCGTACCTTAACCATATTTTAGGAACTGTGGCCGACGATTGCAAAAGTTCATTTTCGAGAGGTCGGAGGACCGCTTCAGCAAGGACCGCCGACATCGAGGACCCCATAGGCACCCCTTTGTTTTGTTTGTAAATTCTGGATCGGAAGCTGAAAAAATTTGAGTCCGTGACTGCATCCAGTAGTTTGGATATAGCTTCCACAGTTTCCGAAGGGTACAAGTTCGAGTCAGCGATAGAGCGCTTCAGGTTTGTGTGAACATCAAACGTTTCTCTTTGTGTGAACATCAAACGTATTGTGAGGCAAAGCAGTGTGCAAGTTTTTTATTCATGTTGTTTATTTATATTAAGAAATATACTGAGTGGCCATTTTATTATGACCCCCGCTCAGTGGGATGGACTCCACGAGATGTGGATAGGTGGTTTGTGCAATCTGAAATCATGCTCGATGAATAGCACTTTCCAGGAGTCTGAGATTGCAGGGTTGTGGATCCAGCTGTTTGATGCCTCGTTCAACTTCACCCCACAAATTCTCAGTGCGGTTGAGATCTGGAGAATTCGGGTGCCACCTAAGCAAAGTAAACTCACCGGCAAGTTCCTGAAACCAAGCCTGAACAATACGAGCACTATGGCAGGACGCATTATCTTGTTGAAAGTAGCCATCTCCATTTGAATAAACAATCCACATGACAGGATGCACTTGGTCCGCAACGATGTTTAGATATGACGTGCCACTCAGACGTTGATCAACACGAACTAAAGGGCCCAAAGCATTCCAGGAAATCATTCCCCAAACCATAACGTTGCCTCCACCAGCTTGAAGGTTTGTAGCAATGCATTTGGGGTCCATGCTTTCGTGCTGTTTCCGCCAAATTATCACTCGGACATGGGCATGGTGCAACTGCCAACGTGATTCATCGGATCACATAAGATGTTTCAAATTATCGACTGTCAAATCCTTGTGTGAACTGGAGACGTTTTCTCTTGTTAACTGCAGACAGCAAAAGTGTTCGAACAGGCCTTCGGCTGCCATATCTCATCCGATGTAGTGTACGACGAACAGTGCGTGCAGGTATCATTTGAGGGGATACTTGATTAAGATGGTCTGTAATTTGCTGCACTGTTGCCCTTCTGATGTGTGTTACCAGTCTGGACACTCTCCGTTCTGCCCGAGCAGTCACTAGTCGATGACCACCACACGTTGCACTTAGAGACCCAGTTTTTTGGCTGATAGTCCAGTCTTTAAACACTTTAACCACAGCTGCTCTGGAACATTTCATGAATGCGACGGTTTCGGTAATACTGGCTCTTTGGCTCCGAGCTCCTACAATCAATCCACGTTGAAAGTCCGTCAAATCGCATTTATTACCCATCTCGTCACACAAAAATTATTACTACCACTGTCGCAAGCACTAAGCTTTCCCCTTTTTATGCTAGCCTGGCCCTCTGGCGGCAACAGCGTGCAGCCATAAATTATTTGCCTAAAACTGTCAGGGGGTGATAATAAAGTGGCCACTCAGTGTATATATAGTCAGTGAAGTATCAGGAACACCTTATTGTAGTCAAGCATGTGTCATCCTCAACGTAGGTAAATATGACATTCAGGTGTATTTGTAAACAGCTCACTAGGGACGACTACGAAGGGAATCAATCGCAGATCGTGGTTATATGGGCAAGACTCGAGATTTTAGCGTTTCTTAAAGATTCTGGTAGCCATGATGGCAGTCGCAAAGGCCGCGAAAATGGTAAAACTTCGAGGCCATGCAAGAACTGCTGTATCATGGGTGTATAATAAGAGGTTCACAAACAGCAAAAGTAATCAAGGGTATTGCTGGGGGAAGAAATAATTGGCCGATGGTTAAGAGCAAAGGCGGCTGAAGAAGATTATATGAATTTACTGATAAACAACATTGTTCCTTGGAACCTGGTAGTAGAATACCTGTGTCTGAAAAGGAAATTCAGCATACATAGAAAGCTGCACGTTGATGCGAAAGGGGAAATAAGGACAAATGTCTCTTCTTGTAATATTTCTTCTTAAAATCTGATGTTATTCATCAGAGTTGTAGACTTTTTCCAGTCATAAAGGATCCTGTTTTTGTCTTTGTGAGAACAAAAACTGGACCCCTGATGACCGGAAAAAGTCTACAACTCTGATGAAAATACAATGTCAGTTAATATACGCTAAAGGGCGTAGCAGAATACCTGGTCAATAGCAAAAACGAAACATTTCACCTGCGTGCCGTTAACTATAAAACTTACTGAAGCTGGTGTAGTAGTCTTTGGTCAGTTTCCATATCGGGTGCTATGCTCACTTTTATCTTAGAACAGTGGTCCTTAAAGTGGGATTCACCATCCCGTTGGGGGTACGCGTAACTTATGCATTGGGTACGAGATTAAATAACAACCATACTGAGTCGCACAGTCAGACATTTGCATGTAAACAAAATTAGCAGTACAAATTAACGGCTAACGTTGGTTGAGTGTAATGTGCGTGTATATACAAGTAAATAAGTGTTGGTTTTATATTTATATATACAAAATGTTACAACCATAACTCCCTGCAAGACAGTACGAAAACGTATCACTGAAGATGTATGCAAATTCAACTATGAACTAGTGAGGAAAGCAATTGAAAATAACCAAAGCCTGAATAGAGCAAAGGGATATCTGAGTAAGGGAAGAAAACAGATTATGGCTCTGAGAAAAGAAGATGGTTCTGTAACAAGAAATAGAGGCGAAATTTTGACAAGAGTGCAAGTTATATGAAAGGGATGATACATGTACTCCAGACATCGTGAAAGATACAAGTACCAGAGTTCTTTCAGTTCTCCCAGTAGAGGTTGCACATGCAATCAAGAACATGTAATTACCATAGACATCGTATAAGAAGCAAGTAGAGATTTTTGAAACACTACTCGCCCAAGTTTTCACTCGATGCCTTAATGAAGGGAAGATTCCTGAGGATTGGAACAATGCTACAATGATCCTGCTACATACAAAAGGTAACATTGAGGATCTCAGGAACTACAGACCTATCAGCCTCCTATCAGTGGTTTATAAAATCTTCACTAAAGTTCTTTCACACCGCTTGAAGGTACAACTGGACATGGCTCAACCGAGAGAACAAGTTGGATTCAGGAGTGGCTACAGCACTATAGATCATATCTATGTACTGAGAGAACTAATTGGAAGAGCAAGGGAATATGAACGACCATTGCGCATGGCTTTTATCGATTATGAAAAGGCCTTTGATTCGGTGAAATCATCAGGAATTACAATGGCTTTGAAATCCTGCGGTATTGAAGATGCATACGTTAATATTATTAATAACATCTATGAAAATGCAAGTGCAAAGATTCGGCTATTTGAGAATACAGCTCACATAAAAATTGTAAAGGGAGTGAGACAAGGTGACACTATATCTCCCAAACTCTTTAATGCCACGTTGGAAAGTGTCTTTCAATCATGGAACTGGGAAAACAAAGGGATAAAGTTTAATGGAAATTATGTAACTCACCTTCGTTTTGCTGATGACATAGTCATTTTTGCAAATACCCCATTAGAGCTGCACAGTATGATCCAGGAACTGGCTGACAAGAGAAAAGAAATGGTATTAAAATGAACTTTCAAAAGTCAAAAGTGGTGTACAATGCTTTTACAGAAAATAAAGATTTAATGATTGATGGGGAAAAGCTGGAGATAACCAATACCTACATTTATCTTGGACAGCAGATATCAAGTGAGGGTCACATTGGTGAAGAAATTAATCGGCGTATAAAACTTGCCTGGAGGCTTTTGTAAGAAACAATATAATTTCAAGAGCAATATGCCATTATGTCTTGCAAGTAAAGTGTTTGATCAATGCACCCTTCCAGTGTTTATAAATGTTGCAAAGACGTGGACCTTAACTAAAAGAGACTTATAAAGTCTGCAAACAACTCAAAGTAGCATGGAGAGATGCATGCTTGGTGTAACCAGGAGAGAATAGAAGAGGAACTTGTGGATCAGAAAAATGACAAGAGTGGATGACATCATGATCAGAGTAAATTCCTCGAAATGACAATGGGCTGGACATATTGCCAGAAGGACAAATCATCGATGGACAGCTGAAATTTTAGACTAGATTCCAAGGGACAGGAAAGGACCCAGAAGAAGACCACATGTGAGATGGGTGGATGAATTTCGAAAGTATGCGGGATTAACATGGAATAGACTGGCACAAGACAGATCGTTGTGGAAGAAGCTTGGGGAGACCTTCGTCCAGCAGTGGATTGATAGTGGTTGACAATGGTGATGATGATGAAGTGTTTGTTTTATAAATATGTATACAAAATGTTACAATCATACCACCCTACCAACACTGTTATATGTGTATACACATATAGGCATAAACGTGTTGATATACAATTTTTATCTGTTAGTATGGCACATCACTTGTATCTAACATGCATTGTCTATGTGTTTTCAATAAATATTTCGAAAGAGTACTTTAAGAAAAATAAGTTTGAGAATCACTGCCTTAGAACAACATTTAGATGCTACAAGTATCTTAACGCCACTGCGGGTGAGGTACATCCGTACGTACGCACGTTGTTTTCTTATAGAGAAAGCTACTTTCACCTGATAATGCGCCATGCCACAAAGCTAACTCATCATATAGCGGGCTGCGAGCTAGACAGGGTCTTCATTGTCCGGAAATGGCATCCAGACTCACCAAATCTTTACAAACTAAACACAAGTGAGATGGATTGAGAAAACGTGTTACATGAAAGGTCCTCCCCTAGTGGACGGATTGTTAAAAAATATTGATACACATTTTAACATTACAATTTGGTGAATTTGATTTCAGTGTATGTCCTTTGATATTAGTAGAGCATGGTTGGTATTCATGAAGAATGAATGTTCAGGTATGAGAGTAGTTTCCATGACGTGAAGGAAACAATGCTCAACTTAATGCACATTAAAGGTGTTAGGGCAATGTGTGTCTACACGGATTTAGTCCGTATATGAAGGAGATGTAATTTACCGGGACATATGGCATTCCAGTGCAATGCTAATTTTTGTGATGCACATTTGCAATGGCCGCCCCAGTGGCGCAGTGGTCTAAGGCGCTGGCCTCTGATCATTCGTCCGTAAGGGGTCCGGGCTCGAATCCCGTTCAGGCATGGATGTTGTGTTTGTCTTACGGTACTGGCTCTCTCCCTTCCCTGGAACCAGTGACCCTAAATTAGGGACGGGCGACTGCTTATAGCCCATTGAGTTGCTCACGTATGTCGTTAAACCTCCAATAAAAAAAACGTTTGCAATGGCTACTGCCACTAATAAGATAGCGGATAAACTGATGAACGAAGAAGAGAGGGCGAAATACCAGAGGGAGTTGGAAACAGTGTTAGCAACAAAGGAGAGTACTGTGGAAAAATATAATGATAAACCAATTTTGGAAGAAGTTAATGATAATCCAACTGAAATTCAAACAGAAGCAGTGGTAAACATGCACACTGAATCTATTTCAGAGGATTCTGGGTCGTCATTTAATGCGGAGTCTTGTGAAGTCCAACATAATCAGGTATTAGATCCCCTGCCTCAGAGAGAAATATACAGTTCTAGTGAAAAAAATGTAGAAAAAAAAAAGAGAGAAACATGACAGTCAAATTATTACAAGAACTAAAACTCTTCCTTCACAGAAAGGAAAACAAATAAAATAAAAAATACGAAGATAATAATAAAGGAAAACATAAAACAAAACTAAATAAAAACAGGGACGAGAGAATACAAGAGTTGACTCTCAAGAGTCGAGTAGTAAAGAAGGAATGAGTAAAGAAAAGAGGAATGAGCAATTGTCGCATAAAAGAGGGACACATGAGAAAGAATCGACGCGAAAGAAAAAGAAGAAATATGAAACCGAACAAAAAACGTTTCAGCGATTCAGAGGAATATTTCCAAGGAAAAAGAATACATTAAACTTATTTAGCAAATATAATTCAATCAGATTCATCTTCGAGTCACTCCAAAGGCTCGAAGAAATAAACTAATTACATGGGTTCCTTAGATGACGAATGAAATAGTGTGAAAATAACTGTGGACTATTGAGCTGTGTTGTATAAATTTTGGAAAGTTTAAAATGGAATTAATTTAACTAAGTATAAGAAATAGTTTGTAATATAATCCATTACAAAATTCTCTTCTAAAATTGTATCATTCAACATTGCGGGATTGAAAAAGTTGAAAAAAAAATAAATTGGTTAGAAGATTTCTTGTCGCTGAACTAAATTGATTTATCCTGTATACGAGAATTACATTTTAAGTCTTTCAAAGACATCTCGCAATTTAAAGTACTCACGTCTTATAAGTGTATATTTTCATTGGGAAACTCCGCTAATGCAGGTGTTCTGGTATTGTATAAAACTGGCAATCCAATAGGCTTTCAATTAATGCGGAGGGACGTGTTGTCTCCGCAATTTTCGAAGTAAATAATTGTCTCAAAAAGATCGTATGTGTTTACACATACGAATTGTAGAGAATTTTTCGACCCCGTTCAATATTTCATATAAAGGAACTTTGATTTGTGTTTTATAACAGGTGTCTTTAGCACTGTTTTGGACGCTCATTTGGATTAGCTCAATAACACGATTTACACAGATGGAAGCAGGAATCATCTTAATAACTAGGTGATGGCAAACGGCCTATCTGACGTTTGGAGGACTTTCCACGGTAATATCCCACGATATACATGGCAGACAATAGTCAGTGCCTCAAAAGTAGACTATGTTTTCACATAAGATGTATCTTCAGTCCGAAACATAGAGATAATTGATCCCAATGCTGGAGGGTCACACATCTCAGATCACAGATTGCTTATGTGTAATATTAATGTACCTAATACAAGCAGAAGACCTCTCATGCCTTGGAGGCTGAAGCACTTTCTCATGTTGTAAAGCTTAAAGGCAGGAGAAATAATCAGTTGTAGGGTCATCCAATTTAGGCATTTGTAATTCCGTCTTAAAAACATGATCGTTTTACCTTACAAACAAATGTTAAGATAAATATGCGAACGAAGGGAATTAAAGGTGCTCTCATGACATTGGAGAATAACCTTTCTTTTTCGTATTACATTTGGTATATTTTGAGAAAAATAATTTATACATAACCAATTCGGAAAGTTAAGTTGTGGCGGGTTTTTATCTGTCCAAGAGTTCATGAAAGGGAAGCATGTCTTTCTAAAACATACTGCTTAGCTGAATGATAGTAAGGAATTGCAATGACACTCCCCCGATTCGGAAGACAAAACAATTGACACTTCCCATCGAAGAACGCTATCGTAGTATTTTCCAGTAAAAGGTTTTCGAAGTTTCTCAAATTTGCATGCATCCCACCGTACACTTCCGTGGATAGAGCAATAGTTGTGCCGCATACCGATATAACATAACTTGTCATACTTTTTGTGCTTCTCCTTTGCATAGAAACCTAGATGTAGAACTACCGTAAGCTTAGCTCTATTGCAATTAGTTTTTTTTTTTTTTTTTTGATTGGAGGTTTAACGACCACCGTGAGCAACTCAATGGGCTATAAGCAGTCGCCCGTCCCTAATTTAGGGTCACTGGTTCCAGGGAAGGGAGAGAGCCAGTGCCGTAAGACAAACACAACATCCATGCCTCACCGGGATTCGAACCCGGACCCCTTACGGACGAATGATCAGAGGCCAACACCTTAGACCACTGCGCCACCGGGGCGGCACAATTATTTTAGAGATTTAAGTGTTTGTTTCTTACTTTGAGAACAAAAGAGTAAAAAAGACTACTATTGGAGTGGGGGAGATCATATGTTGAAAAAATACAAATGACTGTACAAATATGTGAAAACCCACAAATGACTGCCACGTATTACATTTTGAAAAGATTCTAAATTAGAGAAATCTTTTTCGGTATGTAAGCAATAAAGAAATTTAACTGAAGTATGAAGATCTTCATCTGTTTTATTTTTTAGCAACAAACATTTGTTCTTTTTATGACAGATAGAAGTATCGATGTTCCCCACATATAGATAAACGTATTAAGCATCTAGAAAGCTACACTCTTAGCTATCAGTTGTAATATTATGATCCTTTTGAAACTTTCGATCTGCTGGTAGATTTTGAACTCATGTCGAGGGAAAAAAGAGAAGATATAGTACTGTGATTTCTGTTGCTAAAATTGTACGCTGTGCTGCAAAATATGATACACAGTCGTGTAGTTCACAATTACCATTCAATCACTGGAAGTGTGATATTGTCTTCTTCCTCACATACAGCTTACCTTTTATAACTCGCATTTGCCTACGTGATGCGGTGTTAGTACACACACAGTCCTAAATTGCACAACTTCAGGTCAGAAAAATATAAAATAATTACGTAAGGAATTATAAAAAAGACTGCGTTTGAAAGTGTGCACTTGTCAAAAGGTAATAATAACAACCCGTGCTTTGGCAATAGAATACAAACTGAACAGAGATCACGCGTCATAATACAAGCATCATTGTCAGTGTTCGGACGGTGTGAAGAGCGCAATATATTGCATTAATTTATACGGTGAACTGAGGTTTGAAAGACACTCGCAGAGACCTGCAGGTATTCAGTCAAATTGGCAGCGGGGTACGATGTATTCTGTTTTAATACATAAATTCCAGTGCCAAGCATCATTATTTCCGGCGGGTTGCACCTCATTATAATTTTGTTGAATCGTACTGTATGCGACAGGCTTCGTTCACTTCCAATATAGATAAGCAGCTATCAGATTACACTTTACCGGCGATTCGTGATTTTTGCTTTCTCTACCACTTTTGAAGGTGCTCACGGCTGCTGACTGTGAGTACCCCACAAACTTTACCATCTTGGAAATGTTCCTACACAGTCGTCTCGAAATTACAATTAGGCCATCTGAAACTAATTTAAGTCCCCAGCATTCCCCATTTGAAAAATATTCATAAATTAACAGAGCTCAGTGGAAGGTCCTAATTGCAGTATTTTACGATCTTCAGGCATGTTATGGTTTACACGCAGTTGCTTCGATATGCTTAAAGACTAACTGGTTCTAATATTTTAACTATTCAGTGAATCAATCCTGAAAATGCAGAGGATTGCCAGAATTAAGGGCTTCCAAAGAGCAGTCAGTAACCAAAGTTAGATTCTAGAAAATAGAAAGGTTAACCAGAAATCAGCAGAATACCTACTTTACAAAATATTCGTGGTCAGTGCGCAAGTTGATAATTTAAGTTATTTCCTTGTTAGAAGTAGAAGAGAAGAGAAGTAATACGTTGTCGGAGTATACAAGTGAAACGACAGAATTTTGTTTGGCCAGTTAGCTAGATCTATAAAATGCGTAATGATGACAAATGTCATCCTAAAGAAATAAAAGGCCGACCTAGTGGCGCAGTGGTCTAAGCGATGGCCTCTGATCATTCGTCCGAAAGGGGTCCGGGTTCGAATCCCGTGAGGCATGGATGTTGTGTTTGTTTTATGGCACTAGCTCTCTCCCCTCCCTGGAACCAGTTACCCTAAATTAGGGACGGGCGACTGTTTATAGCCCATTGAGTTGCTCACGGTGGTCGTTAAACTTCCAATAAAAAAATAAACTCATACTTTTCGAATCTTGAGGAATTCCAGTTTATGTATTTGTTCTGCAGCCTAGGAAACATGGATCTTCGTATCCAGCAAACAAACGCGTAGTTGAATATGTAAGGAAAGGATGTTAAAGGTGTTCTGATAAAATCGGAGGTCAACACAAACTTTCTTTTCCTGTATTTTTTGAGAAAAAATGATTTACGTATATTTAATATATGAAGTCGTTTGTCAAACAGTAAAATCAAAAAAGTTATTTAAGTAAGGTAAGTGGAAATTCTCCGAAACTACAGGAAACGCCTAAGCTGAATGGTAAAACAAATAAAGACAATAACCACTGGACACTACACTACTGATGAGTTTATAAAAAGGCCGCTGTCTTGCTATTCTCAGAAACAGGAGCTCGAAATTTCTCGGCCCTCTGGTCTCGCAGTTGTCTAAGCGATGGCTTCTGATCATTCGTCCGAGTTCGAATCACGTTGAGGCATGCATGTTGTGTTTGTCTTACGACGCTGGCTCTCTCCTTTCTCTGGAATCAGTGACACTAAATTAGGGACGGGCGATTGCTTATAACCCACTGAATTGGTCACGGTAATCACTAAGCCTCCAATCAAAAAGAAAAAAAAAGAACATAGGTTCTATGGAAGCACCACGTCACCGACCGACCAATAAGATCTTCCCGTAGGGCTAATCACACGACTGTCCGATGACAACTATTCGGAATGTGATATGCAAATAGCACTAAACTGGGATCAGATCTGTTAAGAAATGAGAAGGTAAGACTCCGATAGGTATGCTGGATGCTTTGCCTCGTTAGATTTTCGCTACACTAGTAGTCTGCCATCTGCCCGAAATCGTTGGTGCCGCGATTCGTCAGACCAGTACACGTTTCCAATAATCTTGCGTCCAATGACGGTGTTCCAGAGCCCACGAGAGGCCCACAGGTCGTTAGGTTAACTGTGGCAACCGGATTTACTGACGGCTCCGAAATCCCAATAGAACACGGGAACCTTGCACTATCTGACCCCTGATGCTACTACTTTGCCCTGGACCCTGATGCCCCATGATTGAATTGCGCTGTGAGTTGCCCCAATGTTGCAGCCCTAGCGGATATTACGATGCGTGCCAAACGCTGCTGTCCACGATCGCCTAAGGCTTTTCTACGGAAACACAGGTCCCACACCCTGGATGTTTTCCCTGAGTTTGTATAGTCCAAGTACGTCCTCGAAATTGTTGACCATGTAAATCCAAATTTATTTCGTGGTAAGTTCTGAGATTGTGTGTTCCACCTCTCTGTAGCCAACTATCATACCGTGTTCATAACCGCTTAAATCCTTATAAGCTGCCATCCGAACTACGAATGCTATAATATGAGCTTGCGAAGGTATCCGCCTCTATATAAAAATTGTTTGAGGACAATACCATTCAAAGCATGGGATGTCGGCATGCGATGGAAATGAAAGCGCCCTACAGATTCTTTGGTACTTCAGTGTATGTAATGTATGCTTCCGGAAGTGTCCGTTTGTGGAAAGAAAATTCTATCAACCAGAAATTTCGAAATACCTTATTTGAAATTGAAGGGTACAAATATTTGAGGTAAACGGTAGATATCACTGATATTGCTGTGCTGGCCATGTGTTACTGGTATGTAGGATAAACGATTTCCCTATCGAGAAAACCATTCTTCACAACAGAAAATAAATCAAGAGTTTCCAGTTTATTACCAGTAAAATATATTTAGAAATAACTAACACTAACATTTTTTGATCTTATTCAAATTTAAATTAACAGTACTCCTTTAAATAGGAACATTTTGTTAAAATTTCAAAAAGCGTTCAGGAGGTGAATGTGATTATACCGCCGTGGAGGCACAGTTGTCTAAGTGGTGGCTTCTGATCATTCGTCTAAAATGAGGCCGGATTGGAATCCCGGTGAGGCATGGATGTAATCTTCGTCTTACGGCACTGGCTGTGTCCCTTCCCTGGAACTAGTTGCACTAAATTAAGGACGAGCGGCTGCATATATCCCATCGAGTTGCTCAAGGTGGTCGTTCAAACTTCAATCAAAAAAGAATCAATGTGAGAAAAAACCAGACGTTGTAGAGACTAAAATTAGAAATATAGATAAGAAGCCTACCAAGTTTTGCAAAATTTAAATGACATTAAGTCGTTTGCAATAAAAAAATAACTCAGTTGCCTGCAATTGTCACAGCTGTTTGTAACTATCGGGTTCACACCAAAAACAAAACAAAAAACAAGACAAACCGTCATTGATACGTTATATGACAAATTTATAATAATACGAATATTTATATAATACTTAACTTATATAATCAACTAATTACAAACAATACCGTCTGAGCACGATTTATTAAAAGATGAATACTATGTACAAATTAAAACCATTAGAACTTTCAATGTTCAATCACCTAATCCTCAGACATACAGACATACCAACATAACATCTTATATACACTGTACATGTGCACCATGGGCATGTTACTCCAGGAACACGTGACAAACAGAATTTTGTAGACAACTTATGCAAATCATGAGGAAGAAGGTAAGTTGTAAGAAAAAATAATTCCAAATTAAACACATTATGCCACTTGCAACAACAGTTTGTTACGAAACGGATTATTTAGGTGCTCCCATGTCCCAGACAGTTCTCAACAGCTGTAATCGTTCGACACTGGTTACCAAAAGCTGTGATAAAAATACTTTCCCCACACAGTAGTGATTGGGCAGAGACTGGGATTGCTCATAATTTAGTGTTCTGACACTCTGAGTACATAATTCCGGAATTGACATTTCTTGCTAGGGCTGTATTATTTAGGATAGCGTTTAAGCTACATTTGTGTTCCTGCAAGCGCAAACCTAACTGTCGTCTAATAGATCCTGTGTAGTTGCTGATATTCTCGCCTGAGCATGGGACCAGCATAGGGATATTGTAAACACCCCATTTTTGCAACATGTCAGCTTTATTATGATCTTTTCTAACATATGTTGTCAAATTTCTAATAATGCCAACAAGTGGTTTATGTCCGGAGCACAGGCGAGATAGCACATTACTGATACACGGCATGTGTTACACCGTGCCTACAAATTTCCAACTATCCTCCGCTCTATGTGTCGCCAGAGTAGTAGAACTACTCGCCGTAACACTAGCATAAATGCGTTAAGTTATGTAGGTAGGGTGGCCAAAACTACTATCAATATTAAAAATGTAATTGATCTCCTGATCAAAGAAGGTCCTAGTAGTGGTATGCGTGTAAGATCTGCGAAATATTAATAGTAGAAGTCTTATACTGCAATAGATGCAAGGAACTGAATGGAATTAATGAACCAATAGCTGTAGGTTTACGGTAAACTGAAAAACAAAACATTTGAATGGGAGTTCCTCTGAATGCAAAAATCTAAGAAAGGCAATTTAAAGTCAGACTCCTGCTCCACCGTGCGCATGCTAGTAGGGAAGACTGAAGATAGTGCGTTGGCAAAACAATTTAATTCATCTTGGGTGTGAGGCTAAATCATCATAATGTCGTCAACATACCCTAAATATGAACTGGGTACGGGTCGAATTTCATTGAGAATTTTATTCTCAATATACTGAAGCATAACTTCTGCCAACACAGCGGACAGAGGGGAACCCATCTGTGAGCACTGTAACTGTTGATAAATATATTTCTAAAATGTAAAATACGAACGCTGTTTGACAAAACGTAGCGCATTAAGAATTGCACTGTTTTCAGAATCAGGAGTATCAGAGTCAGCAAGAAAGGCCTCGATAATTTGATGGCTAGCATCAACAGGCACATTAGGGTACAAAGCTACCACATCGAGGGAAGCCAAAATGAAAGGCACATTGTGCGGCTGAAACACTTTTAGCCTTTCTAAAGCCCTAGTGGAACTCGTAACTGAGTAAGGAGAGTCCACTACAAACTTAGCAAGATACTTTGCCAGGGCTTTTTCAAGAGATCTAGTAGGACTCACGCAGCCAGATAATAAAGGGCGAAGTTGGTATCCCTCTTTATGTAATTCAACACGGCTAAACATATCAGGGACGCGGTAGCTAGGTGGAGGGGTGTAAGCCTCAGCGAAATATTCAGGAAATAAATGAGCGCTCTTTAGACTACCAAGAGCTGCCTCAGTAGCCCTTATCATTATTTTTAATCTTATGCAGAATAGTGCTAATAACATCTTGCATTTTTTGAGAGTACGTTAAACTGTCCAATATTAGGACCTGTGAGAATTCGTCCGCAGACAACATAGAAATGTTAGAGTCATTAATTAGTTGAGAGAAGTGCGGTTTTTTATTAACAAAGTCATCATTCGATGGCAATGAACGGTGATCCCTGTTGGCAAGGTGACGAGAAATTTTTACTCGAGCAATGTCACAATCATTAGCAGGCAAGGAAGAAATAACAGATTCGACCTGCGGAACTATGGTTTCAAGACGACTGTTCAAACCGGGGTGAGCAAACTTTGCACCACACCGAAAGGCGCGCTCCTGAACTGGGTCCAACACACAGTCACTGAGGTTGACAAAACACTTAGCGGAACACTTATTTTCTCTTTTCCCTCTTCGTAAAGAGAATTTCATGTTCAATAATACAGCGATATTTGAATTGCCTAACTCAGTCTATTGTGCAACATTTTCGGAGGATTTGGATTCGTTATTTATTTTCACAAATATTTTCAAATATCGGTTCAATGTGTATTCTAGAGTTATCAAGTAACAATTAGAGAAGTTACAAAATATAGGCATTATAGACATCGGTAACTATTTTGCACTTCATCCTACATAACGTAGGGAAACTAAAGTTTCAGTCAAAGTAAGGAAGCAAAATTAGTAATAAAATCCGTATATATTTAGAAGTTATCTCCTCCAGAAGGTACAAAATTGAACAATGTTTTAACCAGTGTAAACGGCCTTCCTGAAATCTGAAAGCTTTCACAGAATTCCGCATCGCCAATAGCCAGCTGTTCTGCTAACTTTAATGGTGAACTATTCTTAATAGCGGATCTAAGCATTTTGTGCAGAAGGGAACGTTAAATATCTTTACAAGGTGTAAGCCAAACTGGTAGCCAATAGTAATGATTTTCATGAACAGCCTTTTTTGAGTCATCGTCTATCATTCTACCTAATACGTATTACACGGGGTAAGTTTCGACACTTTATTTCCTTATATGAGCTCTTCATGCACAATTAAGTATGCAGAGTCTAATGAGAACGTTACGCTTCACATAAGGAAGTTTACCGGATTGAAATAACGGTAGAAACGAAAACCATCTTCTGTCAAGCTGTAGACAACCAAACGCAGTTTCATTAGGGTGATGGTCTCAGTAACACCAATGTAAATAGAAAAAAGTTTGCTCTAAAGAAACCGTTTAATTTGCTTTTGATAAAAAGTTTGAAAGAATACGATTTATGTATTTCAGAACAAAACCATTAGGCATGTGTATATTTCTCCCGTGACTCTGGTTTTCATGTACTCATGTGATCGGTCTGAAATAAAGAGCAAGACGAAACGCGCTGTTCTTTTGTCCTATTTTTAGTTTAATTGAAAATCCCATGAGCTATTAAAACTCTTGCTGGAAGCACTCTTATGAGCTAGCATAAAGAAAGCGAAATTTAAAGCAATATTAAAGCGAATAGTAAACATAATTTTGCTTAAAAAATATATGTGTAATTTTCTTTACGAATATTAAACCATGGGCTATTTCTGCGTAATTCCTGAAACTCGTAATCAACCAACTGCGACAATGTTGCTAAAACATTTGTTTAAAACGCCTACAATTAAAGTAAATCCTCTTTGCAACCTGATATTTATTATGACATTATGAATTAGTGTAAATTAAAAAAAAATATTTTCAGGTCGACATCGAAATAGAAACACATTTGAGTGCAATTTTCATGGAATTTCAAATCATATTATAAATAATTAATAATGTTTTAATGTTGAAACACAGGACACGAATATGTGAAAAATCATCTTACCTGTAAACAACAATACAATATTATAAATGATAGAAACCTAAAGCCTTACACTTATACACATTCTCACGCTGTAGAAAGCGCAGAGTACCAAATGGCATCAGCACGATATGTAGGACATCGTATAAACCAAAGAAAATCCCATTCCATTCTTAAGTTCTGTGTTAAAGTTTTCAAAAAAAAAAAAAATCTGATTAGAAGGCCGTCCCGGTGGCGCACGGTTCTGAGCACTGGTTTCTGACCATTCCAAGGAAAAGCGTCCAGTTTGAAATCCTGGTGAGTTGTGTTTTTCTTATGGGACTGGAAGCTTATGGGACCCTTCGCTGGAAGCAGTGACCATAAATTAGGCGCGTGAGGCTCCCTATAATCCATCAAGTTGCATATGGTGTTCGTTAAACTCCGATAGAAAAAAAAAACGGAAAGAGTTAAAAAATATTTTTGGTTACCTCAAGAGGTGACTTAAATAGAGTAGCGAAGGACGTAAAAAACATCATTTTGTGGAATGTTTTTTTCGAAAGTCAAAACTCTAAAGCAAGGATTTCGAGTTGCTTCCGGTGGACTACCGCACGAGCCGTAATAGTCTGAGATATGTTGGCCGCCAAATGTTTGTTTTTTAGCAATTTTGAAACATAATCTCTTAGTCATTCAATAATTTGTATTCATCACTAAGTAAATTTTGAAGAATTCTGCTCACAATGCATTTAATTAAAACACTGGAACAAGCACCTCGCTGAATGCACGGAGTGATTCCTGGTGTAAAATTATTAAGCAATGCTGATTTTTGTTCCCCTAGTATTTAGATTAAGTGCAACAAATATACACGGCTTTTCTCAAAATAAAGTCGAATCGTGCACCAAAATGTCCAAAATTCCAAAAATTCCTAAGTACTCAACCAGTCGAAAAAGTAAGTATTGTACATCTCAATGTACCTGATATCATCGGACTTTAAAAGGGAATAATAAAAATAGGTGCGTTGCTGTTCGTATATAGATTTGTTTTGAACTATTTCATGTTTTGTCACACTATGTGTTGCTTCTCGATTGAGAATCGTGTAAATCAGTTTGAGGGTGTTCGTTAGTTATGCCATGTCTGATGGGTCCAGGTTTTCCCATCCATTCTCAATACAAACCATGAATTATAGTGCTGCAGGTATTTTGCTTAAGTAAGATTTACAAGAAACACATTCTTTGGATTCTGCGAGTTGTTGTATCTACATATGCTAATATTTAATTTTCAAATAGAGAGAGATTCTGTTCGTTGAATGTTTGCATTCGCGTTTCATATAAATGGCGTGATATCGATTGTGTGGCCACTTGTGTTTCACTAAAATTAACGCAGGTGGCTGCTCAAATTGATATTACCGGCAGTGTTTTACAGAGAAAAATGATCTCTTTTATCTTTACAGTTCCAAACCATGTCTCTGCATGGCGCAGATGTTATCGTATAATCGGGAAATTCGAAGATATAAGTCCTTTTTGGAGAACTTTAGTAAAATGTGATTTTAAGCACTGTTTCAATTATTTTTAGAGACGTTTAGTTTTTATGATAAAAATATTTTGTAGTATGTGGTCCAAAATGCTTTATTTTCTAATTACTAACATTTCCAGCAATTTAGAAATTTTGATGAAAGAACATGTGCGAAACTAGTTCTTACAAAATATTATACGAGAAATAGTGTTTTGGTAAATAATAAGCAAATGAAAATAAAACGGGAGAACCACGGGTGTTCACCTCAACAACATTTTTTCTTCTCTGGTATATCACGTTATCGCTCCACCTGTTTACTAAATTCATTTACACGCTTACACTTCCTCTTGTAAACATGATGCGTTTATTATTTAACACTTCTGTGTTAAATATAAACTTAGTATTTAAAACATTCTTCAGCCATATTTTATTGATTCCGTACTTTGTATTGGATACGAATTTTGTGCTTATGGGATCATATGACGAAAAAAATGGAATACCGCCAGAACTAAAAATCAAAAGAAATTTTCACTAATATATTGCAGTCAGTATTAGCATTTAAAACCATTTAGATGGCAATAGGGATGTAAGGTCAGGTGATGCGTAACATCACAGCCTCTCCTTGACAAATGTCAACCCCGCCTTCTCGTGGTGCATCCTGTTCCCACTAAAGGGGCTCTGACGACCGCCCATAGCGGTATAACTATACCATCGGGATTAGAGGAAATTCTATCCCACACTCACCAACCCGCTTGGCCAGCGTGGTGAGTTATGGCCAAACCCCTCCAAAATGACTCCACAACTTAAATCTTGGCCCTCAGTCTCCGGCAGCTGGAATGTACCTGGCCAAGGCAGCGGCCAGTGCGACATGAAGGCAGAGGGTGCTAAGAATCCCCGGAGGACCGGACTAGGCTGCCATCTGATGCTGACCTTGGCAACGTACAATGGACGCTCCCTATCTTCTGATTCAAGGCTTCTTGAATTGGAAGAGGAACTACAAAGGATCAAATGGGACATCGTGGGGCTAAGTGAGGTAAGAAGAAAAGGAGAAGATCTCATCGAACTGAAAAGTGGACATCTCTTCTACTATCGTGGGACAGATACTGGCAGAACTAGTGGTGTTGGATTTATAATAAACAAGAAACTGAAGGATAAAGTGGTAGAAGTTGAAAGTTCCTCTGACAGAGCTGCACGACTCGTTATCCAACTATCGAGAAGATACCAGGCTCAGATTATTCAAACTTATGCACCCACCACAAGTCATCCGGAAGAAGAAATAGAAGAATTTTATGAGGAAATTTGTCATCTAAATAATAAAGGTAAGCAGCACTTGAAAATAATTATGGGAGATTTCAATGCAAAAATAGGGCAACGGCAACAGAATGAAACTTCAGTAGGCAAATTCGGTCACGGCAACAGAAACCAGCGTGGAAATACTATAATGAATTAGCTTTATTTGCCTTCCGCTAAGCTAATTATTATGAATGATTCTCTTCTTACCAGCTAGCTAATGATATACTTGCACTAAGCCTCAAAATATTGAATTCCCAAAAGGGTGTTGTTACTAGTTAATTACGAACTTAAACAAAGTCTCAACGCTGGTTATTTATAGTAAGTAATAAAAGTTATAAACCTAACAGCCAGACAGAGGTCTGACAAAAACTATGAATTGAGAAAGACTGACTTACTGAAAAACTTCTTTATTTCCAAGACTCTTGGTCAACTAAGGCACACACAACACACCACTACATAACAACACACTGCAACGCAACAACCACGCGACACCTCATAACAACACACGACCCTTAAGTCTCGATGAACGCACCTAAATACTAGCTACCACCACGTCATGACTTACACTCATTGCCAGATCACATTCAGCGGGTGAAATAATATTTCGTTCAGTAGGAAGATAATTTACATAGTAAAATAAAATAACCAGAGATAGTAAAATCAAAAGGAAAGTGAATATAGAGTATACGTTACAATACTCTCGTTGAGTTTGCAGAGGCAGAAGGGTTTTTCATCTTGAACTCCTTCTTCAAGAAAAAGCCACACAGGGAATGGACATGGAGACATCCAAATGGGACGGCAAGTGAAATTGATTTTATTATGTGTAACAAAAAATTCGTCATAGAAGACTGCAGTGTGCTAAACAAGTTCAACACAGGTAGTGACCATAGATTGGTGAGATGTAAGATGCACCTCAACACTAAACTTGAACGTGGCAAGCTCATAAGACAAACAAAATCTATTGACATAACCAACCTTAAAAACACCATAATACCTTCAAGTTGGAACTGAAGAACAGGTTCTCTGCTTTAGAAGGCCTAACATCGGAAGAAGTGGACATCTCTGAAGTTAACAGAAAAGTAACCAAAGCTCTTATGGAAACAGCAACAAAATTAGCTGGGTCTAAGAACAAGTTGCATGTAAATAAATTATCAGGAAAAACGAAAATGTTGATGCAAAAAGAAGAGACATGAGGACAACTAAAGAAGATGTGACTTCCAAAGTGGAATATATAGAGCTATGCAAGACAGTACGAAAAAGTATTACTGAAGACATAAGAAAATTCAACTGTGAACTAGTGAGGAAAGCAATTGAAAGCAACCAAAGCCTAAAGATAGCAAAGGGACATCTCAGTAAGGGAAGAAAACAGATTATGGCACTGAGAAAAGAAGATGGTTCTGTAACAAGAAATAGAGGCGAAATTTTGACAAGAGTGAAAGATTTCTACTCCAGATTATATGAAAGGGATGATACATGCACTCCAGACATCATGAAAGATACCAGTACCAGAGTTCCTCCAGTCCTTCCAGCAGAAGTTGCACATGCAATCAAGAACATGAAGCGGGGAAAAGCTCCAGGAGAAGATGGAATTACTGTAGACATCATACAAGAAGCAAGTGGAGAAATCGAAACAGTACTCGCCCAAATTTTCACTCGATGCCTTAATGAAGGAAAGATTCCTGAGGATTGGAACACCGCTACAATGATCCTGCTACATAAGAAAGGTGACATTGAGGATCTCGGAAACTACAGACCTATCAGCCTCCTATCAGTAGTTTATAAAATCTTCACTAAAGTTCTTTCACAGCGCTTGAAGGTAACACTGGACATGGCTCAACCGAGAGAACAAGCTGGATTCAGGAGTGGCTACAGCACAATAGATCATATCCATGTGCTGAGAGAACTAATTGAAAGAGCGAGAGAATATGAACTTCCATTGTGCATGGCTTTTATCGATTATGAAAAAGCCTTTGATTCGGTGAAACCATCAGCAGTTACAATGGCTCTAAAAACCTGCGGTATTGAAGATGCATACATTAATATTATTAATAACATCTATGAAAATGCAAGTGCAAAGATTAGGCTGTTTGAAAATACAACACACATAAAAATTGGAAAGGGAGTGAGACAAGGTGACACCATATCTCCGAAGCTCTTTAATGCCACATTGGAAGGTGTTTTTCAGTCACTGAGCTGGGAAAACAAGGGGATAAAGATTAATGGAGATTATCTAACCCACCTTCGTTTTGCTGATGACGTAGTCATTTTTGCAACTAGCCCATCAGAGCTGCAGAGTATGATCCAGGAACTTGCTGACAAGAGTAAAGAAGTGGATTAAAAATGAACTTTCAGAAGACAAAAGTGATGTTCAATGCTTTTACAAGAAATGAAGATTTATCGATTGATGGAGAAAAGCTGGAGATAACAGACACATACGTTTATCTTGGACAGAAGATATCAAGTGAGGGTCACATTGATGAAGAAATTAATCGGCGTACAAAACTTGCCTGGAGAGCTTTTGGAAGAAACAGCATAATTTTCAAGAGCAATATGACATTATGTCTTAAAAGAAAAGTGTTTGATCAATGCATCCTTCCAGTGCTTACGTATGGTGCAGAGACGTGGACCTTAACTAAAAGAGACATACAAAGGCTGCAGACAACTCAAAGTAGCATGGAGAGGTGCATACTTGGTGTAAGCAGGAGAGATAAGAAGAGGAACTCGTGGATCCGAAAAATGACAAGAGTGGAAGACATCATGATCAGAGTTAAATCCCTGAAATGGCAATGGGCTGGACATACTGCCAGAAGGACAGATCATCGATGGACAGCCGAAATTTTAGATTGGATTCCAAGGGACAGGAAAAGACCCAGAAGAAGACCACATGGGAGATGGGTGGATGAAATTCGAAAGTATTCAGGGGTGACATGGAGGAGACTGGCACAAGACAGACCGTTGTGGAGGAAACTTGGGGAGACCTTCGTCCAGCAGTGGATTGATAATGGTTGACAATGATGATGATGATGAGATGGCAATACTGCCTGACGAAGCCAACCGTTTGGTAGTGAAATCTTTACTTTATCTGTATACACCGATACAATTGATTTTTCATCATTTTTTGTTTCATTTCGGGTTTACGTACCCAGCGTCTATTTTTATATAAGACTCCTTGAAATTCAGAAATCATTCCGGTTCCCGTGTATTTCGCCTTTTATTACGCTTATTTGATTTCTAAATGGCAGTTTAAAATTTCGTTAATTCACTGATAAAGATATGGTTTGGAAGCCGACTTTTTGCCAAATCCTCTGAAACGTTGAATAAATCAAGTTACACTCCGCGCTTCAACGCATTTTTCGTATCCCTCAGCACCCGGAATATTTAGATTACTGATCCGTTTTCTTCGTGTTTCAGTCGAATGTGGCTCTTGTAAGACGCATTTTGATATTTTCCAAAGTTTGGTCATTCTTTTTACAGGAAATACCCATCTGTATTTTCCAACATTACAAGTACCCATCGGGAACACAAGAACACGCAAAAGTGAAAAATCATACAACTGCGGGAAAAACAAAAATGTTAAATAGCCCGTCAACTCAACTGAACGAATCTCAACATTTTAACATTTTTGTAGTGAAAGAATATCGCGGCTAGACGAATCCATTCGAATTATCTTCTTCTACAAATTGGTACAAACATTCACATATACAAATGGAGCGATACTCGGTATGAAACAAAGAGTAGGGCCAGCTAACATGGCTACTCTTATCCGAACACATACCGTCGCTTTTTCTTTATTGTTATGTTGCATTCTTTTCAGTAGTTTTGCGAAAAAGTGTTCGCTGATGAATGAGAAATCTGTTCTCCACCCGTGTTCTGAAATATCGACGACGAAGAAGTTTCACTTTCTTGACGCTGTTAGAAGTCATTCTCATTATTCCAAACATGATCGGTAAATGCAGGCTACCAAAATAATGAGAAAGTTTCGAACCCACACACTTGATTTTCTTTCATCTTTGTTCTACGTTTCAGGGTTTACCACCGTGAGCGACTCTAAGTAAAACGCTCCAGAGGAAAGTGCACAGCCAAAGAATACTCCATTGAACCCTATTGCAGCACGTTTGTATTAACCGGCATGATATAACCTAAAAGGATAGATATATTTATTAGAATAAAAAGACACATCGTGAATGTCATTCACGCAGCTATAGTGACGAGACCTTTAAACAAAACTCTGGCCTTTCATTTCGTTCAAGAAATTTCGAGTGGGTTAAAAGAGTTCTCATTCGGTTAATTCATCTTTCATTGCTACATATTGTGTTCTTTGACATACGCACAGTGTTATGGTGGCGCGTTATATATATTCAATATATTTACTACATATTCAACAGGTAAACTAAGAAAAGTGTCCCCATAATTCACTTTAGATTTTAAAATTCCCGTGTTGACTTCAACTATTTTCACAAAGATTGAAGCGTGTTATATACGCACTTTATAATCAGGGGTTGCAGATGAAGAGATGAGACAAAATTCAGGTTTACTTCGAATAAGTTTGATTTTCAAATCCATCAAATTCAACATTAACCTGTTTTGGTAAAAAACACCAGAGTGTAGATTTCCAATAAGATCTAAAGTTTTACTGTTTCACTAGTTCATAACGTTGATTCAAACCTTTGTTAGTTGTTACAACTGTTGTATTTTTTTCATGTAAATTACCTTCCGTATCTTTGTATAAACACTCGGAAGACAAGATAGTTTTCTTTGCCTCTGATCCGTAATACAGTAGTCTCAATATAAGTTCTGTAAAGGATACGTATTACTGGAAGATGATATTGCACGTTCATTCAAACTCACATTGACCTGTGAAAATAGAGAATGAAGAAATAAATTGACTGGAGCAACAGGCGCCTTGTCAGGCAGTACTGCACAGCTATCTTTCAGGATTTTTACTTTCACATATAGTTGTGTCATAGACAAATCCATATATTCGCCTCCACTTCTAGAAACGTTAAATTCCAAAGGACCCCACCCCCCATCTCGAATGTTGGCAAGCGGATGAAATTCAATCCATTGTCCTCTGTCTATACCTGTCTGAGTAGGTTGTAAAGCGAACAGATCTAATTCTGATTTTAAGCATACAGTGGAAGTTTGATGAATGAGAGCCATGATTATATTATGTTTAGGAATCGAACATATCGTGAGCTACTCTCTTGGCTTTCTTAGAATGAATGACCCGTTTCTTTGGTAATTTCTTTCTTTTAATATGACCTCCAAACATTTGCTTCACCTTGTTAGCAGCTTTTGTAGCTAATACCTGTCCAGCTTCCCGAGCTCTTCCTTTAGCTGCCATTTTTATGTATTTTCCATGAATAATATCTTGAGGGAAATCAGCTCCAGTCCGCAATGCTTGCTTTCCTATAGTTTTTGCACCCTGCTTCAATAAAGGCATTGCAGCTTTAAATAATGACCGAAAGGGAATTCCTTGGTAGTATCCTAATTCATTTCCTGTTTGATTGACATAATATTCTTCAAATGATTTCACACAGCACTGATAGGGTTGATACATGCTTTTCAAAGATGTTTGAGACGGAAATGAAGTTTAGCGATTGCTCTCCCACGTTCAAATGGTACTATCTGACCTGTTTCAATGGGGTGTGAATATCTCCAACTAATTGCGGTTCGATGATATCGGAATAAACATACAGTAATGAACATGGAGAATTTATGTCAGCTATGAAGTTTCCGCTGATGGTTAAGTCATCAGCGGAAACTCCGTCTTCTGCTGCAAACAGCAAAAGTCTTCTGCTGCAAACAGCAAAAGCTCTACACCTAAACTTTCAGCAAGTCCAGAATAAATTTTGAGACGAATTCCAGCTGAGAGTGTACATTTCATTTTTCTTGTAGCTTTATTATAATACATGTAAATTGTTTTATTAAAATGCTTAGACATGGCTTAAACACCATCTGAAACCGACTCGGAATCACCGGCATGGATTGTTTCTGGTTTCATCTGTCCTCCACCTAAATCATACTCAAAATGATTAGATCCACCATTAATATTAAACCAGGAGTCGGGATAGATCAGTTCTACGAGTCCGACTTCCCACTCCCCGTTTAGATCAACTAAAGATGGTAAGCGTACCAAAAAGTGGGATATTTTGTTATTCGAGAAATAATCCGTCGAACTGTCGCTCGGTAGTGTCAGGTAGAAACTCATCTTTAAAGTAAATAAGAATCATAATGTCCATGTTCTTTTATAGAGAGATTAAATTTTCAGCGGAAATCCAAGCATTGAATTTACTAGGGTAGCCTCTGAATTTCACGTAATACTCTTATTTCCCTTTTCTGTGACGCTTTTTCACTACTTTTTCAATTGCATAAAACTCATTCTGTTTAACTTTTCGCAATTTTTCCGCATAAAACGTTCCTTTAATTTCTTCGTCGAGTAAATCTTCCACTTTATAAACGGGTGTGTTTCTTGGAAAACGCTGAGAAACAATGAATATTTCATCTGTCCAGTTTGATTTAGAACCCTTTTCGAATGTAATTGTATTACAGCTATGCATACGGAATCGCCAATCTGGAATCTGTAGGAAGTAATCTTCTTTGAATCACTTCCGTATAAATTTTTCCAAGCTTCTTTTTGATTATGCTCGTTTACATCCACATTCTTCATTTTAATACTGCTATGCAGGGTGTTGTTATACCCCTGAATGAAACCATCTACATCTATATACTGAAACGTATTTCGACTTGTGAAATATCTCCACATACGAGTTTTCAACGTACGGTTTAATCTTTCTATTATGGAAGCTTTTGTTTCGTTGTTCGTAGTAAAGAAACGAACATTTGTTTCCTTTAACAAATTTTGAAACACACTGTTTTTAAATTCAGTTGCTTTATCTGTCTGTATTATTTTCGGTAGTCGTTGACCAAATATCTGTGTAAAAGCTTCCTTTATGCTAGATACAGTCTTTTGTTTCAACGGAACAGCCCAGGCAAACTTTGATAGAATATCAATGCATGTTAATATGTAGCGAAAACCAACATTATGCTTCCGTAAATTTGACATGTCTACGAGATCGGATTGCCACTGTTCTTCTAATTTGGAGACAAAAACTGTATTTCGCAGAAATTTTCGCTTCACGGGTTTGTGAAGAGTGGCCTTTCAACCATTTCAACACATCTTTCTTCTTTATGTTTCCTTTCACCAATCGGTATAAAGCATCGACACCACCAAAACTGCCGTTTAGCCTGCTCGGGTTGTGATAAATTTGATTCAGTTCGGATTTCATTACAGCAATTAACTACAATAATTTTCCCACTGAATGAAATGTTCATCTTTCCAAACCTGCGAGTACCATTCAAATGTGGGAAATGTACAATACATGCTCTTTAAACGCTGCGATAGTTACGTCATAATAACCATAATAATAAACTCATAATTTAAAGATATATAGAGAAAAATAATACATTACTTTTTAAACCAGAGCTCTCGATGAACTACACTGACGGAAAAAAATCCCAACACCAAGAAGTTGTTGTGTTAGATAAACGACAGTTAGTAGGCGGTGAGAGTACATCTGTAAGATGACGTCTAAGCAAATTTCGCGCTTGGCGCATACGTGTGGCGCAAGTAGCGCCCCTCGGAACATGCAAAGCAGGTTTGCTGTAAATACGCGCCGTAACGTTCGTGAGCGTTAGTTATCGTTGAGATTCGACGTAGTGTGTTGATGTTAGTCAAGAATGCCTTTAAGAAGACGAAGAAGCCATTATCAATAGCTCACGGAGTTTGAACGAGGTCGTGTAATAGGGCTACGAGAAGGTGGATTTTCGTTCCGCAATATTGCAGAATGACTTGGCAGGAATGCAGCCACTGTGCATGATTGTTGGCATCGGTGGTCAAGGGAAGGTACTGCCTCAAGAAGACCGGGTTCCGGCCGGCCATGTGGCACTACTGAGAGGGAAGACCGCCGTGTACGGCTTATGGCCGTGGCGCATCATACCGCATCTGCGACAGCAATTCGAGCTGCAGTTCCCACCACAGTAACACAACGAACTGTTCCAAATCGGTTACTTGAAGGACAGCTCCGAGCCAGACGTCCTGTAGCGTGCATTCCACTTACTCCAAACCACTGCCGTTTGCGACGTCAGCGGTGTCAAGCTAGAGCTCATTGGAGGACGGAGCGGAGATCTGTTGTGTTTTCTGATGAAAGCCGGTTCTGCCTGGGTGCCAGTGATGGCCGTGTGTTGATTAGAAGGAGGCCAGGTGAGCGCCTGCAATCAACCTGTCTGCGGCCGAGACACACTGGACCTACACCTGGAGTTATGGTCTGGGGAGCAATTTCCTATGACAGCAGAAGCACTCTCATGGTTATCCCACGCACCCTGACGGCGCAGTTGTACGTCGGTCTGGTGATTCAACCTGTTGTGCTGCCATTCATGAACAGCATTCCAGGGGATGTTTCCAACAGGATAACGCTCGCTCGCATACCGCTGTTGTAACCCAACATGCTCTACAGAGTGTCGACATGTTGCCGTGGCCTGCTAGATCACCAGATCTTTCACCAATCGAGCACGTATGGGACATCATTGGACGACAACTCCAGCGTCACCCTCAACCAGCATTAACCGTCCCTGTATTGACCGATCAAGTGCAACAGGCATGGAACTCCATCCCACAAACTGACATCCAGCACCTGTACGACACAATGCATGAACGTTTGCGTGCTTGCATTCAACATTCTGGCGGTTACACCGGTTATTAATGTACCAACAATTCACATTTAAATTGGCTCTTCTCGCGCTTACAATAAGCTGTGATCTTGAAACCTTAATCGATTAAATATGTTACCTATACAAATGTATTGCCGCCATTTCATTCCTCTACAACTATTTTTTCGTGGTGTTGGGATTTTTTTCCGTCAGTGTATGTTCTTTAAAGACAAAAAATCAAAAGTATGGAAAAAAACGTTCTTCACATACACCCAACCAGCCCCTTTTTGCAAATTGTAGTCATTACATCCTCCTTCTCCACCTCCTCTTCGTCCACCACCGATCGTGTGCCTCCTCCACCGCGCCTCCATCATTCCTGCGCAGCTTCTCCACCTGGGAAGGTGGAGGAGCCATAGGATAACATTAGCTCCTCCAGTGTTTCAGAACCCCCATTTCCTATACTACTTATATCACTTAGAGATTTTGGATCTGAGTTAGAAGTTTGGTTTGTTTTTGCAAGGCTGAACTGGATCCTATCAGGTTGTAACATTACCGTTGAAGACAATAGACATTTGGTGATTGGCCAGTGGGCGTTAGGGACGATTTCAGCCATTAGATGGCACTGCGTCCCAAGGTATAAACACCTCAGTTTCTGCGTTGTTTGAATCGCGGGATTGTGTATGTTCGTCGTTTTTTTTTCTTTTCTTTTAAAAAAACCTTCTAGTTTTAAAACCAAACTGTTGTTTTCACAACAAAATCCAACCCATTTTCAAAATGGTTTACTGCTGTGTGCCGATGTGCACATCTTCTAAGAAGAAAAACGTGGGATTTTCATTCCATGAGTTTCCCTCAAATCAGAACCTAAAGCAACGGTTGCTGAACGAAATATCTTGTCCGGATTTTGCTCCAAATGACAAGTTACCTTCAACTGTTGTTTGTGGTAAGCATTTTCATTCTGATAATTACGTACCTAATTCAATTTTAGAAAAAAACTTCAGCTATATAAACTCATATTAAGTAAAATAGTAGGTAAATGTGTAGATTTGCGTTTTAAATTATTTCGTCGGAATAATATTAGTACTTCGGAAAAGTACGACGTACAGGTTTTAGACTGTGAAAATTAATGGTAAATGGTGCACAAATTTTCTCTTTCAAATGTCTTTTAAAGATTTTTATCGTAACATTTACCTGTACGTTCGATACGTTAGGCTTACGGCAACGTCTCTTCACAGCATCGAACTTGCAGGTAAATGTTACGATAAAAATCTTTAAAAGATATTTAAAATACGAAATTTCACCCAATATTGTTTAACTTCTCTCCCAGTTAGCTTACTTCTTTATTGTGTGATTGCATTGGATTCGATTCAGTGTATTTTATACTGTACAATTTTCTTAACAAATACAGTTTACTGGATAAGTTGGTTCTTTCATGTACTCGTCTGAGTTTGTTCCAGGTATCCTTTGCACTGGTCTCGTGTAACACGTGATACACTTGAGAATTAACGATATACAAACAAATTAATGCTCTATATTGCTTATCCTTTTTAACCCATGTTTCCTCTACAGTTTGTGGTTTGGGTTCAAACAATAAATCACTTAGGTTTTCTCTGATTAGTAACATTTCCGAACCTAAATTTCCACGTTGCATAGTTAGTTTCTCTCAGTTTTTCTGTGTGAATATATTCTTTCGACATTGCCATTTTGCTGACTGCTTTGCTTTGTACTTAGTACTTGTGCCTTTTCTTTTCGCTTATTTCCGAAGCTGCGATATGAAACTAGTCCTCAGTCTCGTAATAAAAAATAATTGATGGTGTAAGTTAAAATTAAGAAATGATTTGCAACGGTAACTACGTTCATAATCGACAGACTCCTGAAATAATTTATCGTTATTTATTCTTGACTAAACACATAAGACACAACTAAAACGCTAATGTAAGTTCGCTGATATATAATAGACTGAATGAGTGATTAACCAACAACGGCTCTGCACTTTAAGTTATCTCGTGGTTTCGCTTTCTATTTAGTCTTTTTTAAACAGTCTAACAGTAAATTGAATATCCATTCGGCTTTTAACACAAAAACAGTTTATTCCAGCGATAATCCTTTTAGGTGATTATAATACTCTTTTAGAGCACTTTTTGTAAGAACAACAAACACAGCATGTTAACATACATCGAAGCGACCCCATTTCCGCTAATCCAGGGCCGTGATACCGTAATTCTCTGCAAAGAACCGCTGATAGCTGTTCCGCATCCGCACAACTGAAACTCACAAACGTAAACTTGCCGCAAATGTTCGAGGAAAATAAAAGAAACGAGCAGAAGACGCCAACACCCAACAGTTCTTTTATGCTCTCTTTGTGAATTTTGTACTGTGTTTTCATTGTAAAAATAATTAAATTTATTATATAAAAACATGTATCCATCATCAAAGCCAAAACAATGTCTTTAAAACTACCTATATTAGTGAAGCGAAGTAGTCGGAATAATTTATTAGTTCTGTAGAGAATGGGTGCGTGAAAGAATTTAATATTACGACAAGTTCACGTGCAACGATTAAAAACATTACTTATCTGTAACAATTGAATATATTTAATGACATAATTAACTACAACAGCATCAAAGTTAATTACATCTGAAAAATATCCACCTTGGAGGCCAGGAGACATTGAGGGCACTTTAACTGCACAACACGCCTGAAGAAAAAGCAACACCGAACCACCCAATGTAACACCCACTTGGATAGTGAAAGCAGCAATGGACACATTTCCAGAAAATTTTGTCTCTTGTTTTCCTTCAGACGGTATTCCCATCGGTTATTCCCATATATCTTTCTGCAATTGTTACACAGATATCCACTTACATGTATGTGAGTCAATCCCATGCTTTTTTACCTGGGAGTATCTGGCCTAATAATCGTTTAATGTCCACTCTGCTGACATAAAAAGAGATAGTTGGAGGAAAGTGTCTCTAGATCAACTCGCTTCTTTAGAATTTGATGTAAACCTTCGCCACTGTTTTACCAACAATATTCTCACATGGATCCCCCTGTGCTATTTCAATTGTGTCCACCATTTCTATTTCTCCATTCCAGCACAGTGTGCAGTACATTTTCTCTGTTGTGTTAAATATGTAATTTCATTAAATCTGGTTACCTTTCATTTTAAAAGCGATCAACTTTGTTTTCCTCCCCGTCGTTAAATCCGGGGAATTAGTTAAATATTGTTCGCCAAAAATGTTCAAATTCTCTATGAATTAATATTATTTGGAACAAAAGTTCCTGTTTTTCTCATTAGATCAGAGACCTTGGAAAATACCGCCTCATTAATATCAGGTTCAGCTGTATTTAATTATAATTAGAAACTTGTCCGCAATTTTGGAGACCAAGATATCCTTTGTAAATAATATCTGTCATTTATCCCTTGTTAGGTACTTGTACTGATCCAAGAAAACGAACAATGTTTTTCGGATTTCTTTTTTGCTTAAGGAAAAGCGACATATTTCCAAAAAGGAACAACGGCGATAACGTGAGAGGCGCGTTCAGATAAACCCTTTTTCTGTTTACATGCATAAAGCATTATAATCATGTATTCATATTTTTTTCTTATTTTTTTCGGTCCAGTGATCCGTAAGGCCATGTAAAGCTGTCTGGAAGAAGGAAAACGCCAATACCGTAGGAGTAAAGGCAACCCCACTTCGTGCCCAGTTAACCTAACTGAAGTCAACACGAAAATTTGCAAACAAATGCCTTAGCTACGAGACGAGTAGATACCTTGAACGTATTGCCTCATTCATTAGAGAAAGAATATGAATAATGTGATGTGTCATACTATCCGACTCAATACCGGAGTTACCCTGAATTTAAAATGAACAAAAATACGTTTACTTTATAAATGCTCTTTCAATAAACAAAACAACAAAATTATACCTGGAATGAGATATCTGTTTCACTGTGTTACTTCTTTACATAGACATCCAATATCCAAATATTCGCCGCATTCTTCTCCCAAAAATGGAAGAATATCTCCAAGCCGTCAAAAATATACTCCATTCTGAAATTCTCTCCCTAAGTCTTGACAGTTGAACCCTCCTATTCATCTGAACCATGTTGATGACCACGAAGATGTTCCTTCAATTTTGGAAAATGTGAAAACAGAATGACACTAAGTCTGGAATTTAAGGAGGATATTTAAAAAACGTCATGCACTCCAGGGTGATTCCAATGGACTCCAGGGTGATTCCTAAAAGCTAACAGCTATTTTTTTCTGTTCTCTTCTAAACCTTTTTATAGTTACTTCTGGTAATAGGTATCTCCCAGTTCTTTCCACCTATTTCTATCCTGAGCTCGTCGGGGTCAAGGAATTTCCATTCTTTTCAGCATCTGAAATCTTTTTTCAGGTTTTCCACATAATCTTTTATCTTTATATGGCAGCCACTCCAGTATAACTTTTGTGTATTGCCTTTCCGCCATGCAATTTGTCTTGTCCATTTCTTCCAAAGTACGTTTTCTCCAAAATAAAAGAAAATTTGTTTTCGCTCTTATTTCTTCATTTTTGATTTTATCTTGAGCCTTCTGTTTAGCACATAAAAAAAACACCTAGTGCTGTCATATTGCTGGAACATGTTTTGAACATTCTAAGCCTGTTTTGACTGTACATTTAAAGTTTTTAGTATCGCCTCATACTTCTCCCAGAAATGGAGGAATCTCTAAGGTATCAAAAATGTACTCCATTGTGCATTTCTTTCGCCGGCTCTTGACTGTTGTATCTTCCTCTTAATCTGAACCATACTGATGGCCACGGAGATGTTCCTTCAGTTTTGGAAAAGGTGAAATCCGCATGGAATTTAAGGAGGATGTTTAAATAAAGTCATGCCCCATCTACTCAATTCCACTCCGTAGTGATTCATAAAAGCTATCGCCTAGCGTTGTTGTATTGCACCTACATGTTCTAAGCACTCTGCACTTGCTTTAATTGTAGATTTATGGTTTTTAGTCTTGAAATTCAATTTTTGTTTTGAAGCTTCACCCAGGCTAAAGTAAATATATGCAGGTAACACGTCTGCGGCCTGAAGAACTGTGAATACATTAGCTTTCCTGAAAATGTGTGGGATTTCATTTTTTCCCTCGTGTATGATATTCTCCGGTGTCTGGCACATTGTCATTCTCTTACGATTCTTTCCTCGCTTCGTTCGCTTTCCCTGTATTTAGAATAATTTCCTCACATTCTCTCTCATTTTGCTACATAAGTTGTTGGAAAAATTCAAATCTCTAAACTTTCTGCTCTGCCGTCAAAATACAAGGAACCCTTCTTATACAGTCCTTCCCATATTGAAGAAAACAAATTATATGATACACACGTTGCTGTCAAATGCGAAAATTTACAACAATTTCCATTTAAGTCATACATCGATTGTCCGGACGCTACCTTTACCTTATAAAATTTATCAGTTTATTTAACAGGTCTTCCACTTCGCGTTTGTCAGTAAAATATCTCTTCCATTTTGCCATTTGTACGTTATTTTGGCTAAGCAATCCACGTTGCTCCCGAGAGCATTATCATCACCATAACGAGCAAAAATTCTACAGTAAAATGTAATTGCAGAGACTTTCAGGTGGCTAGTAGTTCAACAGTGGCCATTTGTATAAATCGAACCTAGATTTTAGTACAGGTTTCATTTCTCTTACAATAGCGAAAGAAACTACAACACAGCCATTTACTTGTAACTGAGGAGTAATAACAGACGCTAAAGAACATGACAAATCATCTAACACCGAAGCACTGCCATATAATTGAGAGCCTGAATGTACATTCCATTATTTTCTTTCAATATATCGAATAATTGAAACATAACTTAGAAATTCAGTATTACAATAAAAAGAATAAAAATGGTTTCATGGGTGTTTCTAAACACGAACGAAGATAGCAAATAAATATTTTGAAATACACATATTTACCAACAAATCAGATTTACACAGGTAAAAAGATTATAAATGCATTTTTGTGATATTTTTTTCTATGCAATATTTCGTATTCTTAAAATGATAATGTAATGCCATTTTAAATAACGAAAGTAACAAAAAAAATTCAATCGTGTGACAAATCTCGGAAAACTGAAAATACGTATATTAAAGCATATTAGTGATAAAACATACAGACAGTATATGCTTCGCCTAACGGAGAAATAAGCAATGAAAGTTGTTTTGCAAAACGTATATTTTATCTTTCATATTCGATGTGCGTTTTGAAAAGATGAATGCTAGCATCCCTTATATTGAAAGATATGTGATCCTAAATTTACACTACATTATAAGAATAAAAAATTTCAATATCGATATGTTTCTTCAACTAGCGTAAAAATGTCGAGAAGCATCAGGAAATTTTGGACGCTTTTAATTAGGCTATACTTGTGTGCGAGCTGTGAGTTTTTCATAAGGGAATGTTTGGGGATCTCCCTGTGAACCGGAATGCCTCCCCCGGCGCATCTCAAGTTATAATCATGTTCCCTGTTCCTTCGGGAAAAAGTATTGGATATCAAATGTTAATTCCAAAAACAAGTTGTCATATTTACCTAGAAAAAAATGTTATAATTCGTGACAAAAAAAGCACAAGAAACTGGCAATACATCATTTAGAAAGTAAAAAGAATGGCCAGAAATCGAATGTTGAAATATTTCATAATCCTGGTGGAGACTCAGTTTCAACGATGACGGTTAGTTTGGAAAAAAATGTGGTGCGAGAGATGCACCAATCTCCAATTGGTGATTTTTAAACCTGGGGATATCTTTCTTTGGATCTTTGGATAATGAATATTTCTCATGTTTTCAAAAATAAAACGTACTTATTATTGATTGCTAACTTTGAAATAAGTTTCTAAGTTTTGAAAAATACAATTACTAGAGTGGCGTTCGAAGCTAAGAGTGCTGTTTGTACCAGACATTATAGGAGAGTTTTAAGAAGTTTTTAAACTTTAAAGTAATAACGTTTTTGGATTTTAATTCAGATTTTTGGTGGTGACTTCAGTTAGGTTTTAATGCACAGGAGATTTAAGGCATATCGAGTACTGATAGTTGAAATACTGATAAATTTAATAATGTTATTAACACTGTTTTATTTTAATATAAAGCAGTAAGAATAAAAGTGTTTTCATTGAAAAATAAAATATATGTAAAATATAAACAAATGGCTTTTTATTTAAGTATACTTTAGGAGTCCTGTGTATATTGTTGTTTCAGTAATTTTTTTATCAGGTTTAGGGCAATTTCCAATTTGGTGGGGAAGGTGTCTTTTCCATCTTTGTCCTACTGTTGGTTTTTTGACCCACTATTTAGTAGAGTTTGTATGATATATTTGCAGGTTCCCTGGTCTCTCGGCGTCTGTGCCTACCGGCCTTCTTTATGGTCTGAACGAAAGAAACCACAGCTTTGTACGAAACTGTGAAAATGTACTTTAAATGCAGTATGAAACACTGTGTACAAGGTATTTTGTATTTCTTCAGAGTTAAGGATTTCGAGGCCGTTCCTTCTGTTGAATGGCCCAGAGAATATTTTACATGAGTTCTGAGTATTAATCCTTGTGCCTCCCTCGCCTTCGGGGTAGAAATATAGGTTACGTCTAAGATCCTCACCGAAATTTTCTCTGTAGTGGAAGTCATGATGTACTTTGATCTTATAAAACAAGGCTGAACCAAAAGTTAATACACATTGTTGTGATAACATCTGTGAAAATCTCCAGATATTATTTGAGAAATTTCACATCCTCTCAGTCAAAATAATATGGTACTACATTGTGCCAGAGTGTTTCAGCTTTAAGCCAAGATAAATTGCTATTTAACTGTACCATGTGTTCCAGAGGCGAATTATGAGGGAAGAAAATGGGGACTTGGGCTGCCGAACGTGTTTAATTTTTTTATGTTTTGGATCAAAATACAACATGAATTAGAAACAAAACGACCTAATTTAATAAAATGCATCATGACACATTAGAAAACAATTATAGTAACCTTTTACTTTATTTTTTCAATAACTTTCGTTTTGGTCTGCTGAATTTCAAAATCTTCCATTTTCCTTCGGCCGCCCCAGAAAAAATAATTCTCTGTTTCCCCCTAATGTTCTATGTGCAAATTGATAATTAACCCATAATTATCATGAAACGTTTTTTGCAATAATGTGTTTATAGCGTTGCAGTTTCTCATTCCTGTGATTATATCTATAAAAAGAACAACTGATGTGTAATCTAGACTGCTGTCTGACGCAAATGCAATACGAAATAAGACCTGATATATTGAAATGTCATTTATAGGTACACTACTTATGATATAAAATGTAAGTTTTCAGAAATGCAGACCAATAAGTGGCCTGGAACCAGAACGCTAAATATGTGGTGTAACGAACACGGGCGGTGATGACGGCTTTCTGACGGCGTCGCATCAACTTTAAGAGATCCTGCAAGAACACTATGTAATGTTTTTTTCACGGTGTTTCGATTCGTACAAAAAGTTCATCTTGGGTAACTTGAGGCGGTGCCTTCTGGGACAGGCTAGGAGCGACCATTCCTTACACTTTTTCAATAAACGACAAATCAGGCTAACAGGCTTATCAAGTAACGTCTGGCACATGTCGTGATTCCGAGTTCTGTAAGACATTCCGCGCCACGTGTGGTCGGGCACTGTCCTGTTGAAATGCACAACCAGTAACCGTCTGGAGGTATTGTCTTGCTGTAAAGGTTCGCCAAGCTTACCTTTCCCACCTCCACAGTTTTCTGGAAAGAAATCAAGATGAAAGTGTAGAAGATGAATTTTCAGAGCCATATTGCTATCACGTTTACTGTAACTTGAAAGAAATTAGCCACGAGCTCTCTATAGTTTTCTGCTCTCTTGTTTCATAAAAACATGAACTAAAACTTTAGATACTTTGCCATGCTGCTTTCTTTTCACTTTGCAATATCTCGTAGAACTGATCCTTGAATAGAGGACGATTCTATGTACAAACAAAGGCGCCTGCTTTGATCTTTGCATCACTCAGTTGGGCAAACTGTGCCCTTAGATACTTGATACCTTCTCCATTTTTGTTCATGACCTTAACACAATGCTTCAGGATGCTAAGTTTAATAAGAATAGTTTGAGGTAACATCTTTTTAGATGTATTCTAGCTCTCCAAATTATTTTTGGGTAATGAGAGAAACGTGTCCTACCGTTCCTCCACAAAAGAGGAAGAAAACATTGTATGTGTATACCCTGTTTGGTGCCTAGCAAAAGGGCAATGACCTTAATGTCCCCACAAACCTGTTTCTGTAAGTTTTAATACTTGGTGTCATCGTGAAGACGTTTCATATTTGTGTAAGGATACTTTATGTGAACTTGATGACAATTAAAAGAAGCTCAAGGAAGTTAGTTTCCCTTGTGTGCTAGAACATTTTTTAAACTCAACTTTGAGCAATCGATAAAATTCTCGGCTCTTGAGATCTGTGAACAATATTCAGAGCCTTCATTAGGCCGTTTACTTTGGTGCGTGCAACAACATTGTCTTTCACACTGAAGAAAGGGTTTAAACCTCTGAATAATTTTGCAGATTGATGTTTTTACTTCACTTTCCAGAATATTCCACTGCTGCAATCCTTCAGAAACAATTTTTCAAACTCCTTAGTTCTTCATAAATTTGGCAATGTTCTTCGGGCCCAATGTGCTCTTTTTTTGTTGTTGCTCTTGTTCTTGTCTAGAGAGTCAGAATGCATCGGCAGTGTAAAGGTTTTAAACGCAATAAATTAATTATCCAGCAAAGTTGTGAATACTAGCGATGCACATTGGCATTCCATGCACCCTGTGAAAATTTAGATCGAACAAATTGAACCTGAACCGCAAGAAGAAATTGATGACATAACTGAACAAATTGAACCTGAACCGCAAGAAGAAAATGATGACATCAGTCTCATTTTCTTCTTGCGGTTCAGGTTCAATTTGTTCAGTTGAAGTGGTAAGTTGGTGTCTTAGAGTCGAACCACCCTGTGATCTTTCCAGGGGGTTCGATGATAAATTCCTGTGATCTTTCGGTTGATGACTTAGCGAGCCTTTTTGGATTCCTCTCGTTCTACTTCTGCTGTTTCTTCAACTTTCTTCGGTTCTCATAGTATTTAACCCTGGAGTTTTGCTGCATTTCTATCATCAATTCGTCATCAATTGTTATATCTAAAAAATTAATACATTCTAAATCCATTTTATTTCGCTTTGTCAGATACCCCCGTTAACTCTGAACGTCAGCTACGAAACGCGTGGTGAGGTCATCGCTGTCATTATCTGTTCACCAGTTATCAACTTCAAAATAGCGAGGCGCGAAACAAAATCACGCGAAATTTAGCTTAAATTTGTAGCGCTACTGTATCGAAGAGTTACGGTCTGAAGTGTTGAAACTTATTTTGTTACAAATAAAACCCCACAAATTATCTAATGATTTATTATTTATTTTTCTACGTTAATGAGTTTTGAAGATATAAGCGTTCAGAGTGTGACATGTTTTCTTTTCATCCATGCTCCCGATGTTACCTCCCCCCACCCACCTAGCACGGGTAAAGATGTAGTTTTACGTCAAAACCATGATGACTGTTATTATTGCCTTTTGAACATTGAGGGCATTAATCGAAGTAATCGAATCTAGTAGACATATCGTAACCTACATTCAGTAAGACTACGTCATCCACCCTCAAATGAAGTTCCTTTTATATATTTCAAACATCTATCATAGCTACCGGAGGAAGATGAAGCACGTGCGCATGTCTGATGACGTACAAGATAACAGAAGTGTAGAAAGTGACAGTGATTTTGCAAGAACTTCATCAAGTGCTCAAGGCTTTAACAAAAATGAATTGAATGACCTCGTCAGGAATCTGTACTCGTCAAAGAAGTATTCTGAATTGCTGGCCTACAGGTTGAATAAAAATAAATTTCTGCATCCTGGAACAAACATTACATTTTATGGTAGCAGAGAAAAAGTTTACTGCCCTTCTTTTCTAAGGAAGACAACTTAGTGTTCCCCAATGACGTCAGAAGCTTTCTGAGGAAAATGTGTCTATCAAATTTATTCAGTAATGTGTTTATTTCAACCCATTTCTGAGAGAATGGGTTGAAATAAACTAATTCAGCAATGTGTGGTTGTTTTCATGGTTTGTAATATTAATGGCATCAATATTTCTCAAATGTTATCAAAAATACAAGATTACGCACTTAAGGATCTCGAATTTTGACCGACGTCCGATTGAATCAGCGTATAATGTTGCTATGCCGTATCACCAAGACCTATGCCACAAGGGGAAAATCTCAAGCCATTTTTGAAATCAGGGTGTTGAATATATCCAGGAATATGTCAAACTTTACTAAAATGTGTGTTAAGCAGTATTATTCAAGCACATGAAAAAATCTGTTTGTTAGTTTGCAGAATTTTGTTTATAGCAATTAATATATATATATTATTAATACATATGGCTACTCATCTAAATATATGGTTGCATAACATTCCTAATACGTACGAGCAGTCGCTCACCTAGTGGTAAGTATAAGTTGGAAATAACGAATGAACAGCAGGTGTCTTACCTTTTTCCGTGTCTGCACCAATTTTATTTAGGTCAGCACTTCCGTAGTATGAGCTAAAGGATTTCCGCATGAAATAGAGAAAAACCGGGTTTTAAAAGGATGATCTTCCCCTTATTTATGACGAACAAATTCATTTGCCCTTTGAAATAAACTATAGCTGATTTTAAAGTTATTCCTACCTTTTTTAATATGTTAGCAATTCAAAACTCATGCTATGTGACATGAAATTGCTAGTAAGATATTTCTGAATGTTGTGTACAGGTTCGGGCAGATGGAAGAGTTCGTGTGTTGCGCATACTCCATGAAGCCATGGACCCCGCCTGTCAACAGGGAACTTTACTGCCTAGTGGGAGGTCCGTAATGGTATGGGGTGTGTTCAGCTGGACTTCATTGGGACCCATGGTACGTCTACAAATGTCTGTGACCAGCCAACGCTATGTGCGCATCCTTTCTGACGAGGTACACTCGTTCATGTCCTGCATTCATGCTGATGGGTTAGGCCCGTTCCAACAGGACAATGCACCTCCACACAAGTGTCGGGACGCCAAATTAGGGTTAGAGGAGCACTCATCGGAGTTTGGGGGTGTTGCCAATCCCACCCAACTTCCCAGATCTGAACGTGATAGAACACATTTGGGATGCCATGCAACGCGATATCGAACACAGGAAACCGACATCTCGGAATACACCCGAATTGTGGAACGCTCTGCAGGAAGTATGGTGTGCATTGCCTATAGCATATTTCCAGAAGATAGTGGAGTCCACGCGCCGTCGTATTTCTTCCGTCCTGCGCTCCCGTGGGGGACCTACCAAGTATTAGACTGGTGTACCAGTTTTTCTGGCATTTCAGTGTATATGTTTTTCGATACCAAAAATGTCATTTGTGTTTTACTCCTCTATAGTGGAATATATCAAAGGACTACAGCTTCCTGTCTTTATAATTGCTGTATTTCAGTTCCATATTTAATAAATGGAAAAGCGAATAAGCGACAACGTATACCTTTAACGTTTTTTTTTTCTGTTTCTGTTTTTCACGTCATTCCTCCTTCGTCTTTATCCGTTTCTTTTAAAAATGAGGAGTCAGTTTCTGAAAGATTTTTACATGAGAGGCGTTATTATATGTATAATGTATCATCTTGCTCTTAATAAAAATATTTTTGATTTACTGGCTGTTATTATTGGGAACACGGTATACCTCGGTTTCCAACAATGTCCTTTCGTATGTATTTTCTTTGGTAGCAAATTATCTTGCGCACTTTGCTGTCCGCATTTATGGATTTTCAATAATAGATCATTTTCTTTCATAATTTTTTTTTCCGATGTCTTCGGCTCTAAGATTCACAGAATTTATTTAATTATACTGTGTTGGGTTTCGATGTGTATTACTAAAATTTAATGGATTGACACACCAGATGAAACTCATTTCTGGCACTTATTTTTATTCTTACATTTTCATATTTTAGTTATCAACATCAGCTAGTAAAACACAGAAGGAAATTCAAATAGTGAGTAAACTTTTGGTTTTGCGTTTTATAATTCAGTAAATTTTCATTTTGACTTTCGAATCGTTTGAAATATCTTAAGTAAGCTCCTGTCGAAAATAAAAACGTAACAACTGTTTCTAAAATTGCGTTGCGTCGTTAAATTTTCTAACGAGGGGAAAGCTGATTCTTGAAAACAAAATTTTAAGTAAAATAATTATTTGATGACAACATCTACAATTTTACATTTACATTGTGGGTAGTGGGAAAAGAAAAAAAAGTTTCACCTCTTCCCTCAACTATAACTAGCCAATAAAATGCTGAATTAGCCCTTCCAACCAGGAGAATGAATTTTCTACTGATGTGAATTCCACAAAAATATTCCTGTGGTGCATGACCAGCAGAATTAAACATTTGTCAGAAAGCTAAACACTTTTCATTTTATTTTACTTCAAGAAAAAAATCCAAACTTACAAAAATATCCTATTTATTAACAGTTGCCTAAGACATAAGGCCATAGAATAATGGAACATTTTTTTTCGTTCCGGCGAGGATATTTTAACAACAGTGATAGACACTCGATTCATGAAATTATTTTTGTTTTCCTTCATAACCCCCACATTGCTTATGCAAATGAACACGACTTGGATTTTTTCTTTCACTGTGACTTCATGTTAGCTGAAAAAATTCCTGGTAGCTATTATTTGATCTGGGAGAAATTGGAAAGAAATTTGATCTTGTGATGTTCTAAATCATCTTGCTATATGCTTTCATATATATCATTCCTCGCGTAAGTCATGTGTATTGCTTTGGCACTTGGAGCACATGGTAAAACATTCAAAATTATTATTTGCTAAGAAATTGCATGACAGCAAATGAAAGCCATGGGTGATTCTCATAAACTACCGCTTAGACATATCTGCAAAGGTATTCGACGCTGATGTAAATATATCGCTTAAACAAGAGGCTATGTGTACCCTCTATCTTATTAATAGAAGCAGAGAAAGAAATTCTGTTCTAACTTTTCCTACCAAACAAAACATTATCACTGTTGTGGATCAGAGAGAATCCCGCACAAATTCGGTCTGCGCGTGCATCAGAAATTAAAATAACTCGGCCTGTCAGTGCCTTTGTAGAATGACCTAAAGGGATTTTTGATGAGACCAAAATATGGAAGATCTTGCATGCCAGGTTACATACACGTTTTAACAAAAAAAATCGCTATGGAATTGTCAAATCATCTCCGATTGTTACCGGTTGTGATTAATTCCTGAATTACACATTTCATTGAATGTTCTCACAATTTTCGAGCAATTCGCAGGAGTTCCCAAAAAATCCTCAGGAAAACTACAGCAGTTTGAAATTTTATGGTGTCTAAATCTCAAACGTGGTACATCAGTTTTAATTAATTTGTTCTTTCGCTTTTTAAATTTGCTCAATCATGCAATTTTCAAATTTTTAGACATCCAACGAACTTAGACGTTCATTTAAACATTTTTTTTTTCAAAATTTACTTTCTCGCATATTTTCAAATTACTTCACTCAGCCGTCCCCACATAACCCTCCGAAATACCAAAACTTCTGATTCGAAAACTTCTGATGTCCTCAGTGGCATTTCCCACAACAGATGGAATGTCACACTGTATTCCACGGATTTTGGAATACACAATAAATATTACATGCAAATATTTTCGAATCATACATGATATTTGTGAAACAATAAAAATTGAAATTCGTCATTGTTACGAGATAAAATTTTTCTTCTGCCATAATTACGGACCTCGTTTATGAGGTTGCCCCTGAAATTTTTTTCAGTATGTCGCTTTACTTTTGTCAAATTTTGCTTAGTTCTAAGTCTTTGCCATTCTTTCTGAACCTACTAATGCGTGATCAGCAGAAAAAGTTTCAGTTACGTGTTTGAATGCGGTAGTGTTTCAACGAACGTGATTCCTTAATTTATTCTTTGGAAAAGCTATATCTGAATTACCGTAACATTTATTCCCGAAGGAACAAGTAACGTGGATCATAAAAAAATTAAAACAATAACGTAAGAAACATACAGTATCTACCAACAAGTAATTGGACACCCCAGTAATCGACGATATCTGTGGTCCGGATACACGTCACGGCCGCCGCCGTTAAATATCGTTGGGAAATAACAACGCAGCCAGTCGCATGCAACATGCCAAGCAGATCGGAGCTCTCTGATTTCGAGAAAGGTGTAATCGTCGGGTATCACAGAAATGGCCGATCCATACGTGACATATCCAGCTAGTTGAAGTACTCAAAATCGACAGTGGCCTACGTGATTGGCAAGTGGAAGATGAGAGGTGACTGTCGGAATGTGCCTCGACCCGGCAGACCCACAAAACTGGGAGTTAGAGACCGACGGGTGCTGGCCAGAGAAATTCGGAAGAACCGCACCAAATCGATGGGCCAAATACGCGAGGAGTTTCAACAGGCCTCCGGGAGTGTTCTTTCGATGAATACCATCTGTAAGGAAGCCCATCTGCTCGGTTATCGTGGACGTGCTGCCGCCCACAAGCCTTTGATCACCAAGTACAATAGCGCTGCTCGGCTAACGTGGTGCAAAGAGCGTCGACAGTGGACCGTTGAACAGTGGAAACAGGTTCTTTGGAGCGACGAATCAAGGTTCACCCTCTACCACTCGGATGGCAGGGTCTGGGTTTGACGTTTGCCTGGAGAACGCCTCCTGCCCGAATGTATTTTGCCAAATGTGAAGTTCGGCGGCCGTGGAATCATGCTATGGGGGTGTTTCTCTTGGTATGGCACGAAACCCTTAGTCGCAATTCCTGGTAGTCTCAACGCCGAGACATACTGCACCATTTTGGATGACCATGCGCTTCCTACGCTGTGGCAGTTTTACGGGGTGGACCCATGTTACTTTCAGGATGACAATGCCACCTGTCATGTTGCGAAGTCCACAATGGGGTTAATCGAATGGACTGGTCTGCGCAGAGCCCGGACCTTAACCCTATCGAGTATCTCTGGGGCGAGTTGGAGCGTCGATTTAAGGGGCTCCCCACCATCCGAAATCGGTGAAGGAACTGACCTGTCTTCTCCAAGCCGAGTGGAAGAAAATACCGCTAGCCGTCGTACAACGCCTGGTTGAGAGTATGCTCCTGAGGGTCGCAGCTGTAATCGCCGCTCGTGGAGGCTCCACCAACTATTGAAGGTTAATAAACTTCGTTTTCCTTTGCTATCACAGATGTCCAATTACTTGGTTGTAGATAGTGTATTTGTCCAATTTTTTTAAAATTTTATTATACCAATAAAGTAGTGAAACATCTTTTAAATAAAGATAAAATAAAAGGATGTGCGCTGTGTTAGTGATTGAAGGTGCAAAAGCAGAATAAGCGCGCTGTTCGATTTTCGAATCCCAGTTATTCCACAGTTGTGAAGCAAATTAAGCAATGTACAGAGATATGCCGTCTTTGCACAGTGGTATAAAGTACAAGTGGAATGCACCTCTCAAAAAAAATTGCTGTTCAGCAAAAACATGCTAAGTAATAAGCAAAGAAGAAATCTCAGTATTCTTATTGAAAATTTGATAGGCATTTTAAAAGTTTTCATACTAATATCTTATTGTTCTGAAAGTGTTAGCTATACATACATATTCTGAATAATTTCTAAGATCATGCGACGAAGAATTTATTATCATACACAAAAGAATCAGCTGACATGTCAAAAGTGCTATTTTATTCAAGAAAAGTATTTGAAACTTGTGAGGAATAACCTAATTATTTTAGGAATTAATTTTTGATCAACAGTGGTGATTGATTTTCCTTAATTTTTCTTTCCAGTGAGTCAGTAAACAAATTTTGATGAAGACGTGTGACCAATCAGACTTTTCAGTTTTTGACAAAATATGAGCAAAGCTTTTCTTCTAATAATTAAATGTGATTGTTTCATTAAAATATCGGGATTGGGTTACGTAACTTGCGGTCATCCTGCCCGATGAACAACGACAGAATCCTAGCATAATTGTTTCATTTTCTTCAGAAATGAAGGTACCAAGAGAATCACAGTGCTTTCTCGATCATTATCAAATCTCCTAGCATCCTAAATTGCAGTGGTGGTTTAACATTCCTATTGAGTTCACTTAATCAGATCTCCTAGCGTCCTAAATTTTAGTGGTGGTTTATCCTTTCTATTGAGTTCAGTAACTCAGATCTCCTAGCATCCTGAATTGCAGTGGTGGTTTATCATTTCTATTGAGTTCACTTACTCAGTTCTCTTAGCATCCTAAATTTCAATGGTGGTTTATCATTCCTATTGATCATCCTAAATTGTAGTGGCGGTTTATCGTAGCTATTGAGCATCCTAAATTGCAGGGGTGGTTTATAATTCCTATTGCTTTCACTTACTGAGATCTAGCATACTAAATTGCAGTGGTGGCTTCTCATTCCTATTGAGTTCACTTACTCAAATCTCCTAGCATCCTTTTTCTAAGGGTGGTTTAGACCTGGGGTCAGACACACCTTTACTAAAACATCTTCAAATAGCAAAATTGGGTGCCCTCCACTGCGTCAACTCATTTGATTGAGCAGGTCACGTGAGAAAACAAATCCCACCAATTGGGGTCGTCTTGTAAGATAGTAAACATTTTGATCAGTGGAATGAATCAGCAAGGAGGTGCATAACAATAATGCGATTATATTCTTTGTCGAAACTCCCATTCATCCCCCCACCCCCAAAGGTTTGTATTGATCATACCAGGAATTAGCACGTGTTCATTCTCAGAGCTTTTAGTTCTGCTTTTCATTATACTAGAAATTATGCTTGAAATTTACTTAGTAAGTCCAGAAATATCCAGGAACTCTGATTTTTACTGCAGTGAATGAACATTAGTGAAAACCGCTGCACTCTGAAGAAATTTGTTTAGAACACTGAATTGTGTTTCTTGAAAACACATTAATTTCCGAAGATTTGTGAAGAATTTTTTAGAGGAAACGGTTTAACTGAAGATTTCCCAAAATTTCAGGGGAAAATATCCAAACCCTACACTGCACTACATGCTTCTTTTTTTGAAAAATTGAGGAATATGAATAACTTTGTAGGAAACATGTTTACTTACTGCATATTCATCAGGGTATTGCAGCAGATCACAAAGGATTCCGTCAATCAAGAAGCTAGAACTAAAAGCTTTCCGAATTAACACGCTTTAAATTCATTCCAACTCGAGATACAAAACGGAGATTTAAAAAAATAGTAGCAATGCCTTGTGTAAGAAGTGGACAACAACAACTCTGTAGCGAAAAGAATTACAGGTTAAAGGCCTTTTGTTTTCTAAGGCATTCACAGATTTTATTGCTATGAACCTTAACCTCCTGATGTTTCATTCCACTTATCAAAACATTAGCAGTTCTTGGTGAGATTTGATTTCACACACAACCAACTGCCTACTATGAGATATTTTTACGACATCACCGCCATGCAATAAAAGGATACTACGGTATATTTTTTCATCGAAAAAGCGAACATTTAGGAAATTGGAAGTGAGGGACGTCACTTCATTGTGCTCACTCACGGAGACTTCTCCCCACAACGAATGTTTGTTACAATAGTAACACACTTGTTTCACCTCTCTACATATATAACATGGGTTGAGGTCTCACTGCACCTGAAATTGGAAATGCAGACATAAACAAGAAAAATTGCAACCATAAAAAACTTTAAAACAAATTTTGCTCTTTATTTTATATTTCATTTATTTTTCCATTTCTTTAGTGTACGGTATATATGATAAATGAATAACTCATAAAAATGGGTTAAATATACCATATTATGTGGATCATTAAAGAGTCAGAAATACATAAATGTTATGAAAATGTATTTTGAAAGCTGGGGGTCACCTTAAGTTTGGTTATATTTATCTTCCAAAATGGGATTGAAGTTAATCGTGATAGAGAAAAAATCAATTAGTCCAATTTAGGGGGAATGCGATTGACAAAAACAAAAAAAAGAAGTCATTATTGCTTTATGAAATGTCTGCTTCTAATGAGAATCATGATCGTAAATTTCTTAACCGGGAGCTGCATTTCAGAAATCCTGCCTGTTGCCGCGAGTTTTGTTTACGTCACACATCCTGACACCCTGTGCGCTACTACGTGATGTAAATACGAAAGGTTTTACCGAAAGTAATGCAAAAGTGGTCATATATTTTTTATTAACTGACGTAGAGTAACTCTTCCGCTATACACAGGTACTACTCAACATAGTCACTATCACAAGCGATGCATTTGCTCCATCGTTCAACCCAACTCTCGAATCCACTTAGAAAAACATCAGGTGTGCACTATTGTACCCACTTCTTCACATCCACTTTCACCTCGTCTGTGTCTTCATATCGTTGCCCCGTAAATTTTTTTTTCATAATTTGCCGATCACCTCATTTGCTGCCAAATACGTGTGTGGTCTCACATCATCATTGTGAACGCGAATCCTTTTCAGATTCTTGTTCGATCTCTTACTCGTTATGGGTTCCCTTAGCTTCTTGCGTGTCAATGTAACACTCGCTGTTCACAGTACTGCCTCGTTCCAGAAAATCAAGGATATTGACACCCCTGTCATCAAAAAAAAAAAAAAAAAAAAAGAAAGAGTCACCTTGACTTTGTCCTGATCTCTGGCTCTTTAACTTGTTAACCTTTGGTGAAGAGGTGTGGCGCCCTTCCTCCATTTCCGGATCGTAAAGATACGCACATATTTCATCCCCTTTCACCAGATCGATAAAAACGTGTCTTTATTGGCTTCAAACATTTCCAGCAGATCAGAGCAGACTTCCAGATTTCTCTCCTTCTAATTGGGTGTCGACTTCCGAGCTAGCCATTTTTCACACACTTTCCAATACCCTACGTCTTCCACCATCTACTGTATGGCATTGTGACCACAGTCCAGTTGCGCAACGAGCTGACGGATTGTGACTCATCTATCAGCGTGACTCACTTTATCCACTCGCTAATGATGTGTATCAGTGATCGCAGATGATGGTCTCCCACTGCGTGGTATGTCGTCAATGCTGGTTTCCGCTTCTTTAAACTTCTTCATACATCCATGCACACAGCTCTTGTCAATGGTGTCATCTCTGTATATATTCTGAAGCCTTCTGTGCATGACGGACTGCCAGCACCCTTCCTTCCTCAAAAACTGAATGACAGCAAGTCGCTTCTCTTTGCAATCCATTACCTGCAATGAAGAAGAAGGGTACTTTAGAGGAAGAGTTACTCTACTAACATGTACAATTTGAAGGAACTCTCTCAGTTAATAAAAAAGTTATGCTAACTTTTTCATTACTTTCAGTACAACCCTCGTAGTTGTAACACGAAATGTAAAAGTATAAAATTATGATTGCGGTTATAACAATAAATATAAACTTTGGTGAAGCTAAATACAGCTTTTCGATTGGCGGAGATATTTTTAACAAGCAGTCGAACTTATTTGCTATAGTTGATAAAGTTTAGGAAGACAACGTTAGTCAGTAGCGTACAGTGGTGTATCTTGGGTCCGAGACCTGGACCCAAGATACGCCCCTAAACGTCCACCCCCCTCTCCCGGTTCCCTCCCCCGCTCCCAGTGCTGTTTTGTTTAATGAGAACTTTATTTTTTAGTTATTTTTCTAAATTATTATTAAGTAATATTTTTAAATTTCAGGTACATGCTATTACTAACATAATACCAAATAATTATGAGGATTAATATTCTACCACTTTTTCTTTTGAATACTTTCTACATGAACTCCATTCTTTTTGAGTGTTACGCTTTCATAAAAAAGTTTCCTTCCAGTACATTCTCATATTAAAAAAATGTTTTTCTCTATTGACAAAACTCACAAATTTCCCAATTGTACATGTCGTTGTGTGGATCTAAGATATGTCTTAGTTCTTTTTAATGCAGAAAAACGTCTTTCGGCAGTTGCACTTGTTGATGTAGACTTTAACATTGGGTCTGCTAATTTGACACCTCACTAAACAAAATGTCCAAGTTATTCAAATTCCTGTAACAAATAATGTCTCTTACTGATTTCTTTTTGTATTCATCAAGGGAATAAAACGCCTTCATTTCAAATTTTAGGCAAACTGTATCAAAATTTGAATCATTCTTTTTTTGAGTTCTGACAGCAGATGTTCGAGAAAATGTTCACAAAGTTTATCAAAACTGTTCGAATACAGCAAAACCACAAATTTAAAATACAATATCACATATTTTAATTCATTGACACTTTAGACAACTGAAATATCTCTCGCAAAACACGTGCTTTTATGGACGGGATCATGCAAGTGACCGTCGTACTCCTTCGTCTTCTCTTTTCTGAGCTAACCGTTGCCCAAAATAATGTCCCATGTCCCGTTTCCCGCTTATTCATATTATCATGGAAACTCTAACTGGCGATCGTATCGAAGGTCTTCGAATCAGAACAGCGAAGACTGACTGGTAGAGGTTGTTGCGTTACGATGGCACCATCCCTCCACTAGTAGCTCCGTTGGTCATCGCTCGCCAGACTGATTCTCTTAGTTAAAAGAAGAGAATCCGCACTTACTTTTTTCGCAGCTAAAGCATCGAAATATCTTAATACCTTTGATAACTGAAATTTATTTGAGTATATTTAATTGAGTTTTATTTGTGCATTTTCTAAGTTTCCCAGCTAGCACAGCTAGCCTTGAAAATACGCCACTGGTTGGATTACATGTAAAAGTTTCAGCCATATACCCTAAGTTACAGCAAAGGAAGTCCTTACTGATGTAACATGCGTTAATGACCAATATATCAAATTAACTAAGCGGAGAAATAGGATGTCTACACCGAGGCAGTTGCGATCTGCCCTTACTGTTGCAACGGGACATGTAGAGTCTCCACTAGGCGTAGAATGTCTCACGAAAGAGATCTTCATGCCAGGCGTCCAGAAGTTTCGGGTCATCTCTCCTCCGATATCGAGCGGATAGCATGATTGGGGAAAAGTCTTCAAACCAATTTGCCTGAAAACCAGTGGAGGTCAGTACTCTTAACAGATTATTCCTGATTTGCTTTGTAGACCAATTCCAGGTGTTTTCTGATCTGGAGAAAACGAGGTATACGTTTCTTCAAATCAGACCAATTCTGGAATATCTTGACCTGTGCGAAATTCCAGAAATGGAGACGTCTTATTTCTTTATGGCCTGTTAATAAGTCACTTATGTGGGTTATATCGTGCTGGTTTTGAGTGATATTTCGTTATGTGGACACACAGCTCTAAGTGCTTCCGAAAGAAACCATGCATGATCGAAGCTATAAGGGTGATGTCCTTGATGCCCTAAGGTTACCTTTATGCAGGCGCCATAAGTGATACATTTCTCGTACAAATAATGCTAGTCCCCACTGAGCTAAATTTAGAGAGTCCCAAAGCTGGGAGACACCGAGCAGTAGATATGGACATTCTGAAGACTTTAATGTAAACATACCCACGTCTGACCACACTGGGTTTGACTGACAGCTAAAAAAATCCACACGAGCATTGTCACTCTCGCGCATGAAATGAAATGCGATCATTTTCGTATTTTCAAGTTCTTCGTTTGGATTTGATTCACACCAAGTAAGGAAATATTTTCACTGGCTTAGATGAATCGAATTAGCAGAGAGGCCTAAACATGATGTTTTAAGTATTAAAAAGCAATTTTTTTCATCCAGCCGTTGCATGGCAATATCTCATGTGTCATAATGACCTTCTCTCACCGCAAATTGATTTTTCTTATTCACCTGAAAAGCAATAGAAGAATCCATGTGCTTATGCCAATGCTTATCTGTTTACAAGATATTTTATTAGAAATAAGAGATTATGTATTCTCCCTTTTATTGAACAAACTGAGATATCCAGAATTTTCTTTCGCTGTGCCCGTTACGTCTATGAAATTTCCACCCATCAAGCCGAATAAAGACATCTTAATGATTTTACACGGGGTCGAATAATTAAGAGGCTTGAGGAAGAGCGAATTATGATGAGTATTACAAATAGTAAGGTATCGCGTGTAGGGTCGAACTTCAGGTTTACTGGTGCCGCTATACGAAATGTTGATAGGTCGCCCATAAAAAAATTAGTCCATTAAGAGTGGGAAGTGTATGCAAAAGCAGTAAGATGTACTGTAACCGGTGCGCGCTATTCAAATGATATAATCCTTCCCCATGTTGGTCTTTTCCTAGGCATAGTTTCGTGTCAATGGACGATAAGGCCACACTCCATCGTATGTTTTTTGTTGATGTGCTGCTGAAAAATGGAGATATTCAGCGGATGGATTGGCCAGCACGTATCACTGACTTAAATCCCATAGAACACGTGTGGGACATTCTGAGGTGAAGCGTTGCAGTACGTCAATACATACTGGAAACATTCCAACAGGCGAAAACGGCGCTGACGTAAGAACGGGCGAAGTTACATCTAGAACTCACCAGCAACTTAGCACAAACGTTAAGAGTGAACATGTGCCCTACTGAGTACCTCCTTTCCCCCTTCGTACAGTCCTTGGCATTGATGCATCTGTATCATGGCACACAATGCTACGTAGCCAATTCTGAATAATGTTCCACTATGTGTATTTGCAGTTGTGTCGGTGTTTTTTCCGTCACCATTTCAGTAAATAATGGAATTCGTATGGTTTGAATTTCACATATTCAAGTCAATCCTGAGGAACACCAGAGATCTAATACTGGCTTGTCCATAAGTTTCACACACCAGTTTATATTGATATATAAATTGTTTGCTCAGTCTGAACCACTGGGGACTTAAAAGAATCTATAATAATCTTATAATAAATATAAATACAAGATAAAACATTAATCAACGCTTGATTAAGGTTTTTCCTTGTATTAACGTTGATTGATCATGATCAATCAACGTTTGAAGTATTCTTTAAAAAAAAGAAACTGCCAAATCTAGACATTTTTGCTAGGAATCATCCCACAACAACTAACTTCCGTCATTTCTTTTCCGAATTCTGCATTGTATCAATTTACTTATGCAAACAAAAATATTAAATATATCAGTACACAAAATTCAAAAAATAAAAAAGTAACAGCCGGTAACAGCAGGGCGGATTTTAAACTGCTGCTCAACGTGCATCCTAATTCGGCACCCAGTAGAGAACATTTCAAATTTGATAGTTTTTTTAATGGGTACTGTTTAATTAACACCTGCGATAACTTTCAACGTTTGAGTCAAATTAATAATTTAGTGGCTCACAGTTTTAATTTTAACTTTTTTCCTGAAAATTATAGTAATAGTGATTTTCTGATAGTGCACTTCTACAGTACCTGATTTTCATACTTTTCTCACAATCCGATTAATATTTCACGTGACATTCACTAATAATTCTGAAGAAATCCTGTAACAGATCTCATATATAAAATAGTATTGAATGATACCAAATTTTAAAAAAAATTATTAAACGTCATGAAGAAATATTAATAAAGTAAAACTATAGTAATGGTAACTGCCACCTGCTATCAACAATAAAAAATTTGAATCTCAAGTCAACGTCATTCGTTTCTTGCATTCTTTACTAGCCTATGCTTTTTGGTATAAAATGTCACACACTGAGTGTTTTGTACACTGCTGGCCACCCAAAATGCAACACTAAGAAGGACACGAGATAGCAAATCCAGATTTACTGGACACATAACAACAGATACAAAGATTAAGCGATTGAGCTTACAGGCCTGTGCGACTTGCGGAACACGCAGACATCAATAGTTCGTGTGGCCCCCATGGCTGGCAATAACGGCCGCTACACGCCCCGGCATCGAACGAAAGAGGTTTTGTATGTGAGCTTGGGGTATGTCGGTCCAGGCTACTTCCACACGTTGCCACAGTTCATCAGGCGTAGCCTCAGGTGGTGCTTGCCGGCCCATTTGTTTACCGATCAGCGACAAGACGTGTTCGATGGGCGACATATCGGGAGAACAGGTGGGCCACGGCCGCAGTGACACCTGATGGGCAGTGAAGAATTGTTGCACGATGCGAGCCACGTGCGGGCGCGCATTGTTTTGTTGAAACGTGGCCGCTGTCAGGTCCTGCAGGTAAGGGAGGACTACAGGCTGAAAAACGTCGGACATGTAGCGGTGGCTGTTGAGTGTACCGGCGATGCGTACCAGAAAGGTGCGGGTGTCATATCCAATTGCGCCCCAAACCATAAGGATGGGAGATGGACCGGTATGGCGATGCATAATGCAGGCGTCATACAGTCTCTCGCTACGGTGCCACCACACGCAGATCCAACAATCGTGGTGTTGCAGGCAGAAGCGGGATTCGTCGGAGAAGAAAATGTCGTGTCATTACGTAGTCATGGTGCGGCGTTCAACGGCCCACTGCCGACGCACTCGCCGGTGGTGTAACGTCAATGGTAATCGGCGCAATGGGCGCCGTACAACAAATCCGCGCTCCTGAAGACGACGTCGAACGGTACGTGCTGACACAGGTTGTTGCGCAACACACCCTAATTCCTGCGCTAACGTTCGTGATGTGGCGGTGCGAGCCGTCAATGCCCGCCGCACAACATGCCAGCCCTCTAGTCCGGTGGTGTGCCGCGGCTGCGGAAATCGCTCACGTCGGTCCGTCCGTCCATCCTGCACCAACCGAATCCATACTCGCCTCACTGTGGATGGATGTCGTCCCACACGGGCGCCGATGTCTCGGTACGATAAACAACTATTCCTCCTCTATTGAACTACGAAACGTTCTGGAATGACTGCCGAATTCTGCGACGAGGCATCAGGAAGCTTTCCGCGCCCAGGTCCGGCAGCACAACATACTTCCACTTCTTACACCCCGCTTTCTGTGCACCCTGCTTATAGTGGTTCTCGGTGGCGTGCCGGGCGCACATGATTTGCATATGCCTTGCAAGGCTAATTGTCTGTATGTCCTCTCGCGGGCGACGCATGCTGCGAATTTCAGGCCAATCAAATGCTTTCTTCTTGGTGTTGCATTTTGGGAGGCCAGCAGTGTAAATTTGCTGAGACATTATCAGTCTATGCTTTCAAATGGCACCGAGAAGTTATAAATGTGTGTGGATGCGCCCTACATTGAAATGTGCGAAGCTGACAAACAAAGTTCAGAAACAATCGAATGAGTAGTCGTTCCTTCATTCCAGTAGTCTGTTATACCTTGTAACGTATAACTCTATATTCACTTTCCTTTTGATTTTACTATCTCTGGTTATTTTATTTTTCTATGTAAATTATCTTCTTACTGAACGAGATATTATTTCACCCGCTGAATGAGATCTGGCAATGAGTGTAAGTCATGACGTGGTGGTAGCCAGTATAAATAGGCGCGTTCAACGATACCTAAGGAGAGCGTTTGTTGTTGTAGGGAGAGCGTTTGTTGTTATACGGAGAGCGTTTATTGTTGTACGGAGAGTGTTGGTTTATGTGAAGGAGAGCGTTTGTTTATGAGTATAGAGCTCCGTTCATGTGCAAGGAGCTACGTGTTATTTGAGTAGCTGTGTGTGATGATACCAGTAGAAGGTCATAATAAAAGGTTTATGTAAGTACGTCTTTCTCAGTTCATAGTACTGTCAGACCTCTGTCTGGCTGTTAGGTTTATTTCAATTAATATTACTAGTAACAACCAGCATAAAACTTTATTCATCTTAATTACTGCTACAACATTACTACCAGTTATAAGTTTGTTCATTACTATTACTACATTACTAGCAGGTGACTTTATTCATGATATTAATTAACTAGTAACAACAACCATTTGAATTCACTATTTGAAGCTGAGTACAAGCATATCATTCAGTAGCAGAAGCATTATACTTAGCTTAGTTGCAAGCTATATTCACGATAATTAGCTTAGCAGGAAGAAAAAGAGTTTATTCATTATAATTCATTAGCTAGTAGCTGGGAAAAGAGCTTATTCATTATAATTGGCGCCCGAACTTTTCTCGAACACGAGATCTTGACAATTATTACCCATGTCTTCACTACCTGAGACAACTTCAATTTTCCACCCTAAGACAAGTTTCGGTGGTGATGGGATTAATCTCGACCATCTGCAAGAAGCCTGTGGGGCTCACTTTGATATAAGTGATCTGCACGTACCCAGGCATTTTTCACAATTTCGTAATGCACCAGCTTCCTATTACTCTGAGTCGCGGGTCGTACCTGAGGGAATTCAATCCTCTCAGCGAAGCAGAATGCTTGCCCATTTCGTGCCGCATGCAGGAACAATTCTTTTCAATGGTTTGGAGGGCTCTTTAAAATTCCTCGAAGATTTGGAAGATCATTTTGATCTCTATAATATTCCTGAAGACTGCAAAGTCCAAATCGCAGGCACTTGCTTGAAGGATACCGCTAAGACCTGGTATCGGCAGTGGAGAGTGTCGAACCCGGATTCTCATTATGAGAATTTCCGTGCAGAATTTTTGGAGGTCTTTCCTTTCGGCCTCAGTCGAGCTAGCCTTGCCCAACAGCTTTTTTCTCGTCAGCAAGGACCCAACGATAGCCCTGTTGCATTTGCGTTGGAAACAACACGCTTATATAACCTATGGGATCCACATGGCAGTCATGTTGACATGTTGGATACCCTCTTGCAGCAGTTCGACCCATTTTTACAAGATTTTCTTGAGGTTCGACACCCTGCTACCATTCATGAATGCCTTCGCCTCATACGAACGTATGAAGAGCACCATGGCAAACATGGTTCCACTCACCATGCTCGGGCACCCCGCGAGGCTTATTACGACAACCCTCAGCGGCATAATAGGCATAATAACTTTCAGCGCGAGCATACACAAGTGCGCACCCAAGCTTCATACGTTCCACCACACAGAAGAGTGGCAAACCAACAGCGAGTTTCTGAACAATCTTCGGGATATCGTACAAATGCACAGTATGCTCGACCCCGTTCCAATCCGCAGCATTCGGAACGTTTTCATGCTCAGATCAATGATGATTTTTCTGCCCGTGCTGAGGGCAGAAGTAATAGATATGAAAATGTCAACAGACACTCGGAGTTCCCGACGCAGGTTTCACGCAGTTTTCCTCATCGTGAACATTTTCCTGATACCCGGCAGGGTCGAGGTTTCAGACCGCATGATAATCCAACCAGGAATCCTTTAAACTTCCAAAGGAAGTAGACCAAGGGTCGGTCCTGCTTCCTGATACCAAGCATTCTGACCCTAAAACAGTATTAGTGACTGTTCAAACTCCTCAGTTGCCTGATGTATTCTTGACAATTGAAGATATTATTGTCGAGACAAAGTTCGACACTGGTTCTGAAATATCAGCCCTAAATACGAAGTTTTGCACTGGCAATTTTCCTGCAATACTAGTTCAGCTTGCGACGCAGTATTTGCAAGGTGCAAATAACGAAATCTTCAGTATCACAGGAACTGTCACATTATCTTTAGGGCTGGGAAAAGCTCGTTTTACGCATTCTTTCCTGCTTATAGACGAACTACCTGTAAAATGTTTAATGGGAATGGACTTTATTCATACGTTTCAAATAACTTTGAATTTCGTACAACATGTGATTTCCTTTCCGGAACCTATCGAAATGATTCCTAAGGTCCATATAGATATAACGAGTTTGTTAGTGAGTAACCAATTGAATGAGAGGCAACGAAACCAGCTTTCTCTCATTTTACAGGAAAGCCCTGGTTTATTTTCTGATCAACCTAGTTTCACACAGGTGGTTTATCATGTCATTGACACTGATGGTTCGAAACCGATTGCGACGAAACCTTACCCTTGTGCTCCACATAAAAAACAGGAAATGCAACGTCAAATTTCTGAAATGATTAAAGAGGGCATAATCAGGGAATCAACAAGCGCCTGGGCTGCTCCTGCCTTTTTGGTTAAAAAGAAACAACCCAATGAATTTCGTTTCGTGACAGATTTCCGCAAGCTCAACCAAGTCACAAAAACGATCAATTATCCACTACCTGTCATGTCGCATATTTTAAATGACCTGTCGTCAACCAAATGGATGTCAACCTTGGATTTGGCGAGTGGATATTGGCAGGTGGCAGTACATCCGGACTCTGTCGATAAAACAGGCTTTGTGACTCCTTTGGGGCTTATGAATACCTGCGTATGCCCTTTGGACTAGCTTCTGCACCTGCTACTTTCCAAAAGCTTATGGATACGGTTCTCAGACCTGTCCTGGGTCCTCATGTGCATGTATATTTGGATGACATTATTATTACACCCGAGACTTTTGACGAGCACCTTTCTCTGCTCAAACAGGTGTTCCAACTCATATACAATGCTGGCTTGACGTTAAAACCTAGTAAATGCCAGATAGCGAGGGACGAGATTGCATATCTGGGGTTGAAAATCATTCCCCACGGCTTATTTACTGATAATGAAAAAATTAGGCCTATTGTTGACTTTCCTCGGCCTAAAACAGCAAAAGAACTATCACGCTTTCTGGGAATGACCGGATGGTATCAGCAGTTCGTCCCCGCTTATGCTACAATCTGTGAGCCATTGTATGCTTTAAAACGTAAATACAAGAAGTTTGTTTGGACACCTGAGGCTAACGCTGCATTCGAAACACTGAAGTCTGCGTTGACTCAGCCTCCGGTGTTGGCTTTCCCGGATCATACTAAGGAATTTGATATTTATACTGACGCATCCGGAGTTGGTCTTGGTTGCGTTTTGTCACAAGCTGGGCATCCAATAGCTTTTGCGTCTCGTACTTTAGCCAAAGCTGAACGAATTATTCAGCTACGGAACGTGAATGTCTTGCTGTTGTGTATGCTCTTGACAAATTTCAATGTTATCTTAACGAATTGACAGTTAACATAATTACGGATCATTCTGCCCTTCAGTATTTGAATTCTGCTAAGCACCTATCTCGAAGACTTATGAAGTGGGCTCTGAAGTTACAAGAGAGCAATATCAAAATTTCATATCAGCCAGGTCATAAGAATCAATTACCGGACGCATTGTCTCGCGTTCCAATTAGTGGGGTCCCCACTGAAGCTACTCCTGGATGTCAGCCTTTACTTCTAATAGCTGATATAACATCCAGAGAGCAGATAATGGCAGAATTAATAAATGATCCAGATTTTGGGGATATCTATAATTTTTTGCTTGCGGGTTCGCCCCTACAAAGTGATCCTTCTCTGGCTGGAAGGTCACAACATTTTGAAGTCATAGAGGGTCTTCTTTACTATACGAAATCTAGGACTACTAGGGCAGAGTTTCGCCCATGTATTCCGCGAACCCTTAGAATGGCCCTTTTAAACGAATTTCAGGACAAACCTCTTGCAGGCCATTTAGGTATTCGCAAGACCCGTTGTAAATTGCGGGATGTTGCCTATTGGCCTGGCATGTACCAAAGTGTGCTCGCATACGTTCAATCATGTCACTTGTGTCAGATTAATAATTACCGTAATGTAAGACCGGCCGGTCACTTGAAATCTAGTTCAAGTTCTCATGTTTTTGACATTATTTCAATAGATTTATTGGGACCTTATCCTTTATCTGTTAAAAACAAAGCTCGTTACGTTTTAGTACTAACTGATAATTTTTCTAAATGGGTTGAAGTTTTTCCCATTAAAGCCGCTACGGCAGAAGTTATTTGTAATGTATTAGTTAATGAAGTATTTTCTAGATATTGTGCACCTAATAAAGTAGTTTCGGAGAATGGTCCTCAATTTATATCTGACATTTTTGAAAGAATGTGTGCGAGACTACACATTAAACATAAATTCATTTCCCCATATCATCCCCAGAGTAATCCTGCGGAACGCGTAAACCGTACGCTAGTGAAAATGATTGCTACATTTGTAATGGGTCATCATGAACGATGGGATGACCATTTGGAGCTTTTTTCGTTCGCCCTCCGCTCATCTGTCCACGAATCTACTAAAATTACTCCTGCAGAACTTTTTCTGGGTCGCAAAATTAAAACCCCTTTTGAAAATTTAACGGGGATTATCGACGAACTAAACCAGCGACCAACTCCGCAATCAGTACGAATCATGGCAGAAAAAGCTCGTGTTGCAATGCTAGGAGCACAAGCGGCTCAAGCAAGATATTATAATACTAGGCGTAGGGAACCAGATCTTGTCGTTGGAGATCTCACTCTCGTGGAAACGCACTTCCAGTCTTCTGTTTCGCATACTTTAGTGAAGAAATTTGCACCCAGCTACGAAGGTCCATATCGGGTGGCAAATGTGTTTGAAAACAACATTGTTCTTGAAAATCCTGACAATCAATTTCAATACGTACACGTTGCTCAGTGTCGCAAGTATCATGAACGAAATATCGATTTCATAATCAATCCTACTCAACCTTCTGTTCCACAGACTCAAGAGTCTATATCTCACGATCAACCTCCAGAAATTTTGGACGAACCAACAAACATTTTTGAAGAATCTCCAGTGAATTTTTCTTCACCTCCTCAAGATGGGTTTCCAAACTCGCAACCTGATTCTCCCACGAGACCAAGGCTCAAATCAAGTTCTTCGAATACTAGTATCGTTCCTTTCCCTCCAACCATTGCAAGACTATTGATGTGCCGTTTCCTGATAACTCTGCACCAACACAGGCTCCTACTTCCTTGAATACCTCGTCAGAAAGTATTCCTATAGGCAAAAATAAACATCGCCCTGCACGACCACTGAATTACAGCAGCGACTCAGAGGCTTCGGACATTTCTGATTTATCAGTTATGGCCCATAATTTGAATATTACAAACCGTCCAGAACCACCAAAAGCTGGGCGAAAACGTAACTTGTCTCCCCAATCTGCTTCGCCGCAACAGCGACGAAGGCAGAAATCCTTGCATCCGCCCGGGTTTCGCCCCTGGAACCTACGCTCAGGGCAAACAGGGCCGATGCCTGCTGCTACTCTCATGCCACGATGGCGTAAGCGAAAGCAAATGATGTGGCCGGAGCCACGTCCGTCCAAAAGAATACTGGAAGGACACCACGGGCCTCAGCACAAAGGGACTCCATATCAAAAGCCTGGGGGAGCCCGTTCCTATCAGCCGCAAGGATTTCCGGACCGCCAAACTTCGGCCGTTCCTGATCGACAGACTTCAGCCGTTCCTGACCGTTCCTATCAGCCGCAGGGATTTCCGGACCGCCAGACTTCAGCCGTTCCTGACCGTTCTTATCAGCCGCAGGGATTTCCGGACCCACAGACTTCAGCCGTTCCGGACCGACGGATTTCAGCCATTCCTGACCGTTCCCGTCAGCGGCCGGGATTTCTTGACCGACAGCAGACCGATGTTCCAGATCCATTAAAGTCCTTGAAAAGATCTAAGCCACCTGAATTTACCAGTCCGATTAGGCCTGGAAAACGTTATCGTACTAGAGTTTTTTATGCGTCCTCGAGATAAGTAAGTTCTCGTGGACAGGTTCTTTTCTCAGGTTGTTGTTTTTCCTGCACGACCAGTTGGCGTGTCAGAATTTCTTTTTTTCGTGTGGGCCTATGCATTCTTTTTTGTGTATATATGTGTTTTTTTTTATATTTCTTCTATGTCCATCTACTAATCCAAATTTTTTTATATATCTATGTGCTTAGGGGTAAAATAATAAAATTGTTACTGTTAGGCAGCTCCAGGCAATCTTCGCTGCTGATACAGTTGGTGTGTATTCAACGAATAATGCGAACGTAATTTGAAATTAAAATAATAAAATTGTTACTGTTAGGCAGCTCCAGGCAATCTTCGCTGCTGATACAGTTGGTGTGTATTCAACGAATAATGAGAACGTAATTTGAAATTAAAAAAGTGATTCCTGCTAGGCAGAATAAAAGGAAGGTATGCCGATGCAGGTTTGTTTTGTTCAAAAATACAAAGTGTTTCACAGACGAATACAGATTTCTTGATTTTGTCATGCCAAGTTTGATATTGTAAATACTGCTGCCATCAAACAACAAAACAAAAAAGAGGTCGATAAACGTCAATCAACAAAGTGTAAGACTTGCACTCCAAAATTGATAGGTTTTTCGGAAAAAAAAAAAAAAAGAAAAAAAAAAAAAAAGAAAAATTAAGGGGGAGATGATGTAACGTATACTCTGTATTCACTTTCCTTTTGATTTTACTATCTCTGGTTATTTTATTTTTCTATGTAAATTATCTTCTTACTGAACGAGATATTATTTCACCCGCTGAATGAGATCTGGCAATGAGTGTAAGTCATGACGTGGTGGTAGCCAGTATAAATAGGCGCGTTCAACGATACCTAAGGAGAGCGTTTGTTGTTGTAGGGAGAGCGTTTGTTGTTATACGGAGAGCGCTTATTGTTGTACGGAGAGTGTTGGTTTATGTGAAGGAGAGCGTTTGTTTATGAGTATAGAGCTCCGTTCATGTGCAAGGAGCTACGTGTTATTTGAGTAGCTGTGTGTGATGATACCAGTAGAAGGTCATAATAAAAGGTTTATGTAAGTACGTCTTTCTCAGCTCATAGTACTGTCAGACCTCTGTCTGGCTGTTAGGTTTATTTCATTTAGTGTTATTAGTAACAACCAGCATAAAACTTTATTCATCTTAATTACTGCTACAACATTACTACCAGTTATAAGTTTGTTCATTACTATTACTACATTACTAGCAGGTGACTTTATTCATGATATTAATTAACTAGTAACAACAACCATTTGAATTCACTATTTGAAGCTTAGTACAAGCATATCATTCAGTAGCAGAAGCATTATACTTAGCTTAGTTGCAAGCTATATTCACGATAATTAGCTTAGCAGGAAGAAAAAGAGTTTATTCATTATAATTCATTAGCTAGTAGCTGGGAAAAGAGCTTATTCATTATAACCTGTTTTAAGAACACTTGATTCAACTATAAATTGCACCAGAAGGAAAATTCTAAAACAAATTCTAACCTATACTGGCGAAAAGTGAAAAAAATACCAAGAAGGAGACGTCTGATACCAACGAAATTTGTACAGGATAATAACGGAATACAGAGGATAACATGGTCAAAACATTATGGCAAAATACAGCTGTATTTGCTGGTAAACTGAAAAATGACATTTCCATGTAACATGGCTAGTACGACGTTGAACCGCCATGCACTGCGTCACACTGTGAAATTCTGGCATGGAGTCTGTCGTACAGATTTTGGATGTAAGTTTGGGGTATTGAGTTCCAAGCATCCTCAACCTAGACGCATAAATCGGGGATATTCTGGGCTGGCCGTGGAGACCGGATAATTTGTTGTCCCATAAAAGCCCACACGTGCTCAATGGAGGAGAAATCCGGTGAACGCGCAGGCCATGGAAGTTGTCTCACACCCTGAAGTGCATATTGCGTTGCATGTGCCGTGTGTGGGCGTGCGTTATCTTGCTGGAAAACACCACGATGGACCGACCTTACAAATGGCACAACAACGGGCTGAATGATGTTGTTGGAGTAGGAGGTGCTGTTTAACGTACCCGGTACAAACACTAGTTGTGTACGGAAGTATTAGCTGATCGCTCTCCACACCAGGAAACCAGGTGTAGGCCCTGTGTGTTGCTGGAGGATGCAAGAAGGGTGAAGACGCTCCCCTGTGCGTCTGCAAACACGCATACGGCCATCGGAGGCTCCCAAGCGGAATCTGCTTTCATCGCTGAACACGACAGATCGCCATTGCGTTCTCCAGTGCAGACGTTGGCGACAGCACTGCAGCCGTTCCTGACTGTTGGCTGGAGTCAGAGGGACACGTGCCAGAGACCGACGTGCACGTAGTCCTGCATCTAGTAGACGGTTGCGGATTGTTCGCACAGTCACCTCAGGTGCAACGGCAGCTTGGATTTGCGTCGCAGTGGATGTTCTGCTTAACAACGCCGCTCTTTTTTGCGTCGATCGGTCCGCTCATCAGTCCGACTGTAACTCCCGGTTCCACGTCTTCTCGTGTGGGAATGTTCCTCGGACCATCTACGCCACCATCGTACCACCACCGATATCTCCCGTCCAATTAGCTCCACAATACGACGATACGACCACCCGGCCTCGCGGAGTCCGACTAGACGACCTCGCTCAAAGTCCGATAACTGCTGAAATCGTACACGTCTTCCATTTCCAGGCATTGCAGCTTCTTCAGGGTCTTCGCACGTGTCCGTACGCCGACGACTGATTACATTCACTTCGCCGTACTCCTTAAATACCACCGACGATAATTTGCGTATTATGCCGTGCTGTGGCGTAAGCGCTCACCGGTTGGTCCCGAAATTAACATCACACCTACGTAAACTCGACCCCATTACGATATGTAAATTTCATGATCGTCCGCCAATTCCTTCTTGGTGTTCTTTTTTCACTTTACGGCAGTGTATTTTGTGTATACAGCAGAAAGAGTCTTAAGTTTCCATTACACTATCTTGAGTTTGTTACTCAGATTAAGAAACTTCCATTAACTGAACGATAGTCTTGCATGAAGAATTTTTCTTAAAGCATACCTTCCATAACGATGAAAAAGATGAAAATGGTCCATCCCCGAAATATCCTTTCTTAAAATATTTCTTTCGAAATCCACTATTATATTGTTCCAAAGTGTCGGTTTTATAGAGTATTAGCTTTAATGGTGTGAAAAAATCTGCCTTCCACAAAAGTTTGCTAGTCAATGGTCCGTTACCTGCAGGGTCACTCCATTCGTCCCTTCAAAGATGGTTAAAATGGAGCAAAGCATTTAATATAAAATTTGAATGCTCATTTACTACTATTGTGTCGAATACGATCTTTCCATGAAACCGAAGGTTATGGTCATTACTAAATATGATTAACCGAGGTATGATTGTTGACTGTTAAACATTTATCCTTTGCTCTTCATTTTGATCATCATTGAGGGACATCATATTCACAGCTGCTCTGCCATATATTTCGAGACGGAGGTACAATGGAACCGCTAAGGCATGGATACTGCAATTTTGATTGAACATATCAATTGCCCTGAGGGCACAATTTATAAAATGACTAGTTATGTATTAGAAAAATATTTAATACAAATATTTTGATTTGGTAGATTTTACCATTCTGCTTCTTTCTTTTTTAATGTATTATAACCCTCCAGCTCAGTAAAGCTGGAGTAGAAGTTCCAAATGGATATGAATGTACAGCATTTGTCGTAATGATATGGACACCGACAATTTTGAAGAAAGCACTAGAAAAAACAAAGTTCGTTTCAAAATTGCAAAATCCCCATAAGTCTGTGTGTGATAGAGAACAAATTATATAGAAATGTTTTGACAGTCCTATGTGTAGCTATAAATAGCTATAAAACGTTTTTTATTAGAAACTTTGTTTCTCCAAATCATATAACCACCGTTATCCAAAATGTGAGGACTGGGATTTATGTGCCGCATTATAACAACGACAACACTGCATACGATCGTAAGCGCACAAATCTGGTGAATTGTGCAATTCAAGCCAATTATATAATTCTATTGTTTCTGGTAATTTGGTAATATTAGCTGCTCGCATGCTGAAAGTTGTCAGAATGAGTCGAGGAAACGTGTTGAATGATTTTAAGAAAGGGCGAATTAGGGATTGGAACTAGTGCCGTGAATCGTCCAGATCAACAACAAAATAATTAGGGAGATCGCACGCAACAATTCTAGATTATCTGAAGTAATGTGAAACTTACGTCAGATGAATTATCCAGGGCATCCAGAAAAACTGTCAATGAGGCAAAAGGAATGGTTATGGGAAAAACTACGAAATGGAAATGTATCTGTTTGATACTTGTTGAAGGACCCAATGTTATCATTTTCCAAATCGACTTTGTCTTGTGTTTCGACGAGCTGCAAAAACAATCTACGTGATACCCAAATCCCAACAAGGAATGACTGATCTGCACCGTGAAAATCGACTCAAGTGGGCGAGATATCACATGTTCTTGAAATTAGAATTTGAAAGGCTCATCTTCACTGATGAGTCAAAGTTAAGTTTAGACGGCCCGGATGAATGTAATTATTAGCATGATTTTCGTAAAAACACCGAACGATTTCCCCAAAAAACCAACAGTGTAGTCTGCCCGTTATGGTTTGGACTGGCTTCTGATTTAGGGGTAAAATTTCCGTAGCCTTTTCATCAGATGCAATTAAGCTGTGGATTACTAAGAACTTGTTAAGGACACTGCTATACTGCTATGTTGAGGAAATTGCTGCGCCTACGTTTCTTCTGCAACGCGATAACCCACCGATTCATACGCAAACAGCACACAGAGCTGTTTTTTGTAAAACGGCGTGCATGTGATGGAATTCCCATCTGTGGTCCCGGAGCTTAATCCCATAGAAATTGTGTGTATTTTAATAGCAAGGTCAGTTTACAGAAACTCAAGGCAGTATACGAATATTACCGCACTAAATGCAGCAACAGTTTCTAAACGGGAAGAAATAGACCAGTGTAAGGGCTGGTACATAACATGCCTGATGTAATTTTGATTTATTTAAGAACACGCGTGGATGTACTGTCTTCTATATACAGTCATACGCTATCATATCATTTTGAAACACTTTTACTTTAAGAAATTTAAAAAAGAGGTTCTCCTTTTGCTTTCGAAAGAATTTTTACGTTTGTATCTGCATTTATTGGATAAATATTTCGTTCTTTTCAGTAAGACGACCCTTGTGTGATTTATATTGTTTCCTCTTCGTTATTCTTGAAAAAGTACGTGGTCATGTCGTTATGAAACACAGTGCATATAATATGTAATCAAATCCAGGAAGTTTGTTTTAAAAATACTTGCTTTATTAAATAGCACTTTTTTCTCAATTTTTACAGTGTTTCTTATGTTCCTTTATACAACTGCCAAACGATTTGTCATATTCATTAACTCAACACTGATCATGATAATGTAAAGGTCTCAAAAGATATTTCCCAGTACGAACGAAAACTACATCAGTCCTTCCGTGTGAGAAGGGAGTGCCACGTTTTATGACAGAAGGAGGCACTTACCAAAGCATTTAACGTCCAGGTTTTAAAATGACATGACAGAAAGTCCCGAAGCATGTTTTATGTGTTATCCTCCATATCTAAACACCTCTTCTTACTGATTTTAAGGGCGGTTGGACTTATGGCGAGACCTCATTCCCGTTTGTCAAGGCTTTATGGAGTTTCTATGCAAGCGACTTAACATCTTATGGACAAGAAATCGAAGTAGCGATTAAAGTATTGAAGCTGCGCTTCAAAATTGGAATCTTGGCTTCTTATTTTTCTCTATCGTGCGTTTTCGTGCTTTCCACTTTGTTTTATTATAAAATGTCCGGAGCACTAGCCGCATTAAGAAAAGCAATGTATGAGCAACATCCCACAACGGCGAGGAAATATATTTAAGTACATCAGTAAAATACAAGAGGCAAGGTACTTTTGGAGGTGCTTCTTATTTCGTTTTGTTTTAAGCTACGAATTCGAATTTACTTTCCACTCTCATAATTACTTCAACTGTTATTTGGAAAACGATTTTCTTTTTGATAACATGAAGAGTGAAAAATGGTTTCCATAAGATTTCCAATATCTCGTTACTCACATTTTTCGCACCTCTATAATAAACGCGCGATTTCTTTCAAGGAGACTAAATACGTGTCACAGAAACAAAATTTTTATTCAGATACCGATGACGATGAAAACTGTTGTAGCGAAAGTTTATCATCGAAAGAATTCAGAGTATCCTCTCTACTTTCATGAATGTTTAATATCTTTTCCCCTCAACAGATCTTGTTATAAGTGCAGGAATCGATCTTTTTAAGCTGTTTAAAGCAGATGTCATTGCATATTTTAACTAAACTATTGAATTCTTCACTGTACCGAGTTCTGGGGCTAGGTTGCACAAAAGTGGTTTTTATTTTGTGGTACCTGCACTCCTACGAATACGATTGGAAACAATCGTGCTGCATTGCATGCCATTTGTTATGGTGAATATTCGGAAACTACTGCCTTAAATAATGCACATCTATCTCTGTGGTCGACACAAATATCCATCGAGATGTTCGGCTCTGTTAGACTATGAAACCAGTATACAGTTAAGTTAACCTTACCAGGGAGAAAAACAAATTAGGCGCGTATGTGTGGCATCGTTTACTTGCTATTGACAAAACAGTGACAGTGCTCTAACCTTATGACACAAGTGGTGGAATATTCGTCGACACAACCACCCTGCTATCTCAGTGTCATGATGCGGCTTCTTTCGGAAGCACTCAGTTGTGCGTAGGATATTTAGGACTTCATCGAGACATGATTTGTCGCATATTAAGAAAAATACAGATAACAAGACTGCCCGAGTTTACACAACGAATATTTGACAATCATTATAGTCAGTTGCATGCTTGAGGAAAAGGAACTATTATGTTGGTGCGAATGAAAAGTCCGGCGCGAACGAGCAGTGGAGACAGGCCTCCACCACAGCGGAATGGTAAAACGCAAATGTGTTGCGTGTGTTACGTCACAGAGTTACTATACATAGCTAGCACGTGTATGTAGAACAAAGTTCGGGCGTGGTTTGTTTGGACGTAACGTGGCTTGCAAAGAAAACACGCAGACGTCGGATTTGAGAGTCATCTTCCTCTATGAATTTGAATAGGGCTATTCTTCAGGAATTGCCACTCGAAACGTCAACAAGCCGTTTTAGGAGAATACAGCCAATGAATGAACCATTCGGAGATAGCTTGTGAAGCTTGTAAGCGGAGACACGGATTTGCAAACGAAAAAAAGGTTCTAACGACGTTCTGTTACGTGTGGTTAAAGAGGACCCCGCAAAAACGTGTCGTAAGATAACGGCAGAGGTAGGTGTCTACAACACGACTGATATTCCGAGTCTGGATGCACTGGGTAAGTTAAAATAGGCCACCCCGGAGGCGCAGTGGTCTAAGCGATGGCTTCTGATAATTCGTCCGAAAGGGGTCCAGGTTAGAATCTCGGTGTAGCTTGGATGTTGTGTTTGTCTTGCGGCACTGGCTCTCTCCTTTACCTTGAGTCAGTGACCATAAATTAGGGACGGGCGACTGCTTATAGCCCATTGCGTTGTTCACGGTGGTCGTTAAAGCTCCAATAAAAAAAAAGGTCAAAAAGCTATGACAGTCGTAAAAAAAAAGTAAAATGCAGGATCATCATTCGCATTTTTCAAGCTTCCCAATGCAGAAAGAATTTTTCAAATTGGACTAATAATTGCAGAGCTATGTTGTCTACAGCTGAACGGATGGAGGGACAAACCGAAACCATAAGCACGATCTTGTTTTACAAAAGACGTGCTGAAAAAGCGATGTGATGAGCATCAAACCTGGTCAGCTGATGTCAGAACACTTGTGATATGGTCCGAGGAGACCGCATTTACTGGATTCCTAACAGTAAGCCAACTTCTTGTACGTAGAACTGCCAAGGAATTGTGCATTACAAAATATCTGCTTCCAGCTGTCAAACATGCGGAAGGATGCGTGATGATTTGGGCGGCTAAACCTTGGTACTCGGCTGATCTCATCATCATTTTTTTTATTGAAAGTTTAACGATCACCGGAGCAGCTCAATGAGCTATAAGAATTCACCCGTCCATAATTTAGAGCAAGGAAACGGAGAGAGCCAGTGCCGTAAGACAAAGACAACATCCATGCTTCACAGGAATTCGAACCAGTACCCCTTTCGAGTGAATGGTCAGAAGCCATCGCTTAGACCACTGGGCCACCAGGGCGGAGTTTTCGTTACCCTGAATGGTCGATTTCTCAAAGCAAGTACTTGGACATTTTCGGAGATCAATTGCATCCTATTGTTCAAAAGTTGTTTCTCAAAAATGATGATATTTTCGAATATGGTAATGCGCCCTACATACAGACAGAATAGTTTTGTCTTGGTTTAAGGAGCACCAATTCAAACTTCAACATCTGGCCTGCCCAGCTAATGTACCTGGCATTAATATCATCCTACTCTGTGCAGTTTGGACAGTAGTATGAAATGATTCCCTGCTCCATCATTTCTGATTCCGGATCAACAACCTGTACTTACCTCCGTTTTTCTCAAGAAGGGAGAGTGTTTCCTTCATTTCTTCTGTCAATCGCGCTTTCAGTATTTTTTATGACCTCATTTCATTTAGATGCAAGCAATGGATTACCAACCTCCTATTGTTAGAGCACCCGAAGGATCTCATTGTACCTCTTGCCTGTTAGGTGTGTGGTGGATCTAGACCAATCTATATTGAAACTTACTTGCTTTCGCTCATCGTAAAACTTAATGTCCGTGATTAAAACGACATAAACACTAACAATACAGGCACCAAAAATTTCCGTTTTTTCCTCAAAGTAAATGTACTTCAGATTTCTGTTTTAAGATTAAATAGTTATACAGGCTTAAGAAATAAAATCAGAGTTCAAAAAATGAGATAATTGCTACCTGATGATATCCACATTTTTGAAAAATTTGAATCACAAAATTGAAAAATTTGCATTTATCAGTTTTGAAAATATATGTAACATGCGTTATACTTTACAACAGTTATACCTAACTCTAAATTTCTCGTCCTCGTTGACATTGCCATCTACACGGTTCCAATGATTGCAAAGGTGTCACTAATTTTGTTTGTTGAAGGATTTTAGAATCAGTATCGTTGATTTCATGTATCGAATTTGCCTATTATAATTTTCTACATGTTCATTGCTGACGCATAGTAATCATTCATAATTATCGTTCTAGTTTAACAGAAAGACTGGTATTTCGTCGCATTTTAAAAATACTTGCGAAATGATCTTACTTGCCCTTGTTTGAGAATCGTTTGCTGCGTCGTTAAAAGATCTGTGGCACATATAATGCCTTCAGTACCACTATGGCATAACGTTAAGTATCTGTTTTTCTGTGCTTTTAAGAAATTTCAAATCGTGTAAATGCACGAACGGGAAGGAAGCAAAGCAAAGCAAATAAATTTATTTATTTTTTAATATGAAATAATAATTCAAAACCTCTCTGACCACCGAAATACGTCCGTAAAGAGGAGACGTTTCCTTAATACTTTGAAGTCTAGTTGTAGGCTTTTTATTAACACTACATAAAGCCAATACTATTGTCTTTGCATTGTAAAAAAATGGTTATTTAAATATATATTTTTTACTATTAAGGTGCGAACTGTTGCATCATATGTTGGTATACAATGCTTAAGTACATTTATTCATGGTTGCAATGCTGTATATTTGAATTGCATTTAACAGCAGGTAAATAACACGCAATTTACACGCAGGTGTTTAAATCAAAAGGAATATATCATTATTCATTTTAATTACTCAGGTTAAACTACATGTACATATTTCTGATAGAAATTACTGCAGGTCTCTTTAAAGATATTCATAACGGAATTAAGAATTGTTAAAATGGTAATATTGGAAGATGATTAAAACAGAACTTACATACAGCAAAATACTTTGGTTGACACACTCATTTGATCACGACGGCACAACTTTGGCCCAGTTTCAACAATCTCCTATTCAAAGTGCCAAAGGATCATTAAATACAACAGTTGGTGCTCTTACAGGATAGTGAAAAACGGAAAAACCGGAATAGTTTAGGTTGTACGTGTAGAGTAGAAATTGAAATCTATATAAAATATACTTACCTGTACAATGATTGTTATATGATTCCGTCAGGCAGTTATCTGGCTGCGGAACAAGAAGAGAAGTCGAAATAATAGAAAACGATTCATAAGAAAGGGAGGTGGAAAGATTTTAAAAATTATATATCACTGGAAAATGAAAGTAATGAAGGCGGTAAATTTAGAAAAAACGTGACCTTTTACCTTCGCCGTGGTTGAATATCTAATTAACCGATTTGTATTGTATGTCTAAATCTGGAATCATATTAGAAATTTCGTCAACAGGAACACAAGGACTTTATACCTTCCAGATATTTTGTAATTTGTGCAAAAATTATTTGATGAGAAGTTCGCATAATAAAGCTTGAAAAAGTGTTTAAAAGATGTAGATTTTACACATTTCGTAGCTATCGGTAAACGTGATGTAAAATTTGGAGCTAATGTGATTATTTAGAAGGCACATCCTCGTTTGCTAATGCATGTGACATTTTACACGACATAAAGGTTTGATGTTAAAACTACTAGTTAATAAACTCTGTTTACATTAGTTCCTGACCACTTGTTCTTAGAAGATGAGGTGATCTACGATGTTGTAAAAAAAAACCTGGATGTTTTTGCAGGATTGGGACAGTTTAAATTCGCCGCAGAAGGTTAAGATTAAAACACATTAAATCATAAGATTGTGCTTTTTCCAGACCCACATTTGGTGAAATCAAATAAACAAAGAACTTTCGAGTAATTATTTTTAAACGTAAATACTGCGCACCCCATTCCATGTTATCGTTCCAGCTTATGACGTGTGCTTTTCTTCAGCTATATCGGAGAAAGTTCCAAATGCTTAAGCTTTTTATGCAATCTAAAAATCATAATTTACAGAAACTGCACAAGTGACATACACTAAAAGTGATATTAATAACAACGAAAGTTTTTTTTTTTTTTGCCGAAGATACATCAAACGTGAAACGTGCACGCTCTTATCAAAATAAATATTTACAAAAATATTTTTATCATAATTTTTTATTAAATTTTGTGCTAAGGCATAAAGCCGTAGCTAAAATCTTATTACGAAGAAATTATTTTTAAGTGATACTGGTATGAATCAGTCAATAAGTTGCATAATCCTGTACGTATTAGTTTTGTTGATTCCTCAGTGTTTGAAAAGATATTTATTTAAGAATAAGTAAGAATATTCCACAAAATCTGAATTTGATGGGTATAAGCAATAATAAATTATACAAATAATTTCACTATTAACCCTTAAACATTAGGATAGTACCCCCTAGTCCCGGTCACACAACCTGTTTGCTGATTTACTCACTTGACTTTGCAGTCGTATAGTTTACAACTATACGACTACAAAGTCAAGTGAGTGAACTCAACGTTTTTTGAGTATTTTTGTAGAGAAATTTTGATCATATTTTCTCTCTATTCACGCGTTGTTTTAAAAGTAACTAATACGTTTCTGACATCCCGAGTGACATCACACCCCACAGTAATTGCTAAATTTTTGAAAGAGAAATTTGATGCATTCGGTGTTTTTCTTTCTAAGATCGAATTGCAATTTTCATGTGAGGGAATAGTTTGGTAACATGCGATTTGCTATTTATTTTGTACGATTGGGCACCTGAAGAAATGTTCCCGGATAATGTGAAATTTTTAAAACTACTAACCTTTCAGCCGGTTGCCCTTTGTGCAGAGGACACTGAAGGAGATATTGTGTGTAACATGAAAGTCAACATCATAGCTTTCGAGTACCCTTCCACTGCTGTCCAGATTTGCGGTGTTTTATTTCTGGAGTAAATATTAATATAGCTCTGGGCTCAGTATGTATGAAGCGGTAACATGAGTTGATATTTTTAAGTGGTATTATGTAACATGTGTTAATATTTTCTAAGAGGTAGAAGGTAGCATGTATTAATATTTTCTAAGAGGTAGAATGTAGCATGTGTTAATATTTTCTAACAGGTAGACAGTAAAATCTGGAATAGAAACGACAAAGTACTTTACAGCATACGAATTGAAACAAATATGGTGAAAACAAATTGTCAGCTTTACTAAACTGTTGAAAGGACTTGCTGTTAGCACTTTATAGAAAATATCTGTTTCTATCGTATTTGAATTTTTACAAGCACGAAAACCCACGAATAACATAAAATTAATTTTTGTGGTGATTTCTGCTTCTTTGTAGTACTCCAAAGTCAAATCTTTGTTGTAGAGAAGTCAGATTGCTTATACATCAGTACATAAAATAGCAAAAAAAAAAAAAAAATTTTGATGAGGACATCATCAGAAACTTTTATTTGCTGTTTTGTGTACTGATGTATAAGCGATTTAAGCCAGAAATTTATATTTAAAGTTACTTAGGAGTTGAACATTTGCTGTGTCTCTTTGGCACAAACACGCGAATATCTCATGAAAGAAATACGAGAGTACGCCATCCGTATCGGATTGTCATCTTCAAAATTTGTACGCGAATATCTATATTATAACCAACTGAATAGTCAGAGGACGTCATCGGAAACTTGTTATGCCTGAGTTTGACTTCGTTACCTATAGTTACGAAAGACATAGTCAGATAAAATAAAAGAGTATCAGAAAAGACTATTGGTGGGAGTGTTTCGTATACCTTTTCTTGCCATAGGAGTGTTCCGCGTCCAAAAACGTTTGGGAATTATTACATACTGATTTGTGTGTTGTGGAAACAATCCTCTATTATACAATGCTTTATGCAAAGCAAATTCCATGTCTAATTCTCCTTGTCTCCCTTCCTGCTGAGTTAAATAACACAGTTTATTTTCGTATAAGGATTTGTCATCGCTCATAAAGAATTTGTACCTACAGGAACTGTACTTAAAACAGTATCTAAGGCATTAGACTCAAGTTGAATATAACATGTATCCATTTCTTCAATGTATGTCAAAATAATTGCTGACAATGTTCTGTTAAAAGGACATGGTGTCACAGCACAATTGTTCCTTTTGCAACCTCAAAACCAAAATATTCCAAGCACTCTATCGTGGAACAGTTCTTTGATAAAAATGAACCCCTTAAGAACACCTACCATATTAATTACTGTAACTTTAAAAAAATAAAAAAAATAATGAAAACGAAATTTTACTTCACACGGAAACAAGCTATGAGCAAGAAATTATCTCTCAAAAATAGAAAAAAAAAACAATTTCATAAAAGCTGAATCCATGTATTTTCAGAATTTGTAAGAAATCATAAGCAGCTTACATACACGACTTTACATGTTCACAAAATTTAGATAGCGTATTGTGTGATGGTAACTACGGAGATCTGCAAATGAAATACATGATAATTAAAAAAGATAGCCTTAATTACTAATGACAATAACGTGCTTATGAAGATAAATATAGAGCTGATATCCATACACATGAAAGAAGGAAGTTCAGAATATAGGGACCTACTTCTTTGTTGTTATGGCGACGTACTTCGGTGTTGCTTGGATTCCTACTGCAGTGTTGATTGGATTAGTCGTTGTGGACAAGACGACGGGGTTTTCTGATAGTGGCCCCCCATGTCTCAGTACCTTACACTTGGTTACTTCCTTTTGAGGGGATATGTCAAAGACCATGTGAATGTAACATCTTGCGAGAACACTGCAAAAACTAAAGATGGGCTTTCAGCTTGCACTGGCATTAGTGACTACGGACATGCTTTATAATGTACGGCGTGAAATGTATTGCCGTTTAGATGTTGTCCGCTTGATCCAGTGGTGTCAAATAGAACGTTTGTAAGGTATGGAAACAAAATTCTAAACTTTCTTCTTTATTGTGCAACAATGTGATCTCTGTAACTTTGTTCATAAACCAGGTGTAAGTCCTTTTCTGCTTAAGTCCAATAATTAGAGAAAGCACTGTGCTCGATATACCATGCTCGTTTTTCACAATAATATCCCAGTGCTGCGAAATTTAATGAATACATTGTTCAGAGTATTTAGACGAGCGTGGAAACATGTTTCCTGTTTATTTCGACAACAGGAAATATGTTTCCACGCTCTAACTGTTGGACTATTTGTACACGAAATAGGAAAAACTGTATTTAAAATCGCTACACAACCTTTAAGTATTTCAATAATTGCCACTTGTATCAAAAGAGGTAAAACGCGATAAAGAAAAATCATAGTTACTTTATACTTTCTCCAGGATATCATGGCTCTTCGTGTTTCATTTAATTGTACTGCTCCTATTTTGTAGCTACACACACCAAATTCAATTTTTCAAAAGATTCCTTTATGTCAGCTGAAAGGATTTCGGTGTTTCATTGTTTCATGTACCTGCAGTTTTCACCAGTTTAGTGAATAAGTAGTGTACGTTTCAATTAATTTCCATACTTTGAAAGATAATATGAAAATTTGTAAGACAGGTATATAAATTGTTTTGTTACTATAGTTAAAAGAATATCATGGGGCACAAAATATAGAGTTTAAACATTTTCTTTATGACATTAGCATCATTACTGAAAATGTAAATTTTTTTTTTGGAGGTTTAACGACCACCGTGAGCAACTTAATGGGCTATAAGCAGTCGCCCGTCCCTAATTTAGGGCCACTGGTTCCAGGGAAGGGAGAGAGCCAGTGCCGTAAGACAAACACAACAACCATGCCTCACGGGATTCGAACCCGGACCCCTTCCTTGCGAATGATCAGAAGCCATCGCTTAGACCACTGCGCCACCGGGGCGGTTGTAAATTTCGGCAGAATTCGTTAAATTAGCAAAGAAAGACAATAATAGGTGATATAGTCTGTGTTTCTTTATTTAATTCTGTCAAAACACATAATGACATCAATGAGACAGAATGTCCCAAAAAATGCGGTCGTTGTGTGTTGAATTTAGTTGTGGCCGGTTCGGAGGTTAAATATAGATATATAAAACAGCAAGGTCTACCCCGTGGCCGAGAGGTACAAATCATTTTTTTTAAATGATTCAAGAAATATGTGGTTCAACATTCCTTAGGGCATGGATAGCGTATGTAAATTACGGCACTTGCTCTCTCTCTTCTGTGGACCCAGTGGCTGAAACTAAGAACAGGCGACAGCTTATTGCGCAATAAGTCGCTGATAGGTATCCCTAAACCTGAAACAAAAATATTGCAAACATTATTGCTTTCAGTATTGTTTCAAGAAAAATTTATATATATAAATTATCGTCTTTGGTATTATCTTTTCTCAAAACTTTTGACAATTCGTTTCACACCTGTTGTAAGGTAAATATAACTATTTTTCAAACATAACAGTAAATTATTCAACGGCTTACACACTGAAACAAGATTTTCCGTTTGCAAACTAAATTCAACACACAATATGCAATACCAGGCATTTGAATAGCTACGTTTGTATTAATAAATTGAAACAAACTAATAGTTTTGGTGCGGAAGTTTCTGCATCGGATATATTAATAATATTAATATATCCGATGCAGAAACTTCCGCACCAAAACTATTAGGATTGGAAGCAGACAATTATTTTCACGTTTAACATAGAAGTACAAAATGGTTTCCCTAACTTAAGATGGCTTCAACACACTATGAGAGAATGGAAATTTACAGCAGATATCAAGTGTGGGTCATATTGATGAAGAACTTAACCGGTGTACAAAATTTGCCTGGATAGCTTTTGGAAGAAACAGTATAATTTTCAAGAACAATATGCGATTATGTCTTAAAAGAAAAGTGTTTGAACAATGCATCATTCCAGTGCTGGCGTATGGTGCAGAGGCGTGGACCTTAACTAAAAGAGGCATACAAATCCTGCAGACAACTCAAAGAAGCATGGAGTGGTGCATGCTTGATATAACCAGGAGAGATAAGAAGAGGAACTCGTGGATCCGAAAAATGACAAGAGTGGAAGACATCATGATCAGAGTTAAATCCTTAAATGGCAATGGGCTATACATACTGCCAGAAGGACAGACCATCGATGGACAGCCGAAATTTTAGATTGGATTCCAAGGGACAGGAAAAGACCCAGAAGAAGACTACATGGTAGATGGGTGGATGAAATTCGAAAGTATGCGGGAGTAAAATGGAGGAGACTTACACAAGACAGACCGTTGTGTAAGAGGCTTAGGGAGACCTTCGTCCAGCAGCAGTTTGATAATTGTTGACAGTGATGATGATGATGATAGCAATAACTATCTAAAAAGGCTTACGAATAATGCAGCTACTAATCGTTTCTGGAAAGCTGTTTATAAATTAGCTGACAGCCTACTTCAAGCTGTCAGATGACAATCAATTCGACTTCAAATAAACTTGTACAAGTCATATATACATATCACTAAGCTGTTCTATGAGATTGAGAGGTTAGCTCTATAAAGAAATACAGAGAGTACCAGATAAATTTCAAACTATAGATTTATCATGATATGTCCAAAGGCTAGTTTGGTAGTGTATTTAAGGATTGCAATGATATCAGATGTATAGCATCATGTTGCAAATGAAAAAAAAAACAAGAAAAAACACCATTTCGTTTTCCCTAGACAAAACAACATTTCTGGCCATAAGTCTTAGCTTCGCGAGGTGAAATAAACTTCGCTTTGAACATTTAGCACAGGTTCTGCATGCGATGAATGCATTCATCACATGCAGTATCTGTGCTTTTATATAATTTTAAAATTTTCAAGAAATTCATAAACTTTCCGCTAGGCGTCGTGAACTTAAATTGTGTTTCCCCCTATATCTCTGCTTCTAAATCTCCGATTTGAAAAATTCTTTCTGCACCTGATACAGCTCCTAATGATAAATCGTTTGCGTATAATTTCTAATTTTCGTAAAAAAATAGTTTGGCCACCAGGGGCGTAAATCTTAATTTCCGCTTCTGTTGTATTTGCAGCAAAATATGAGCTTTTAAATTCTCGATTGAAAAAAAACGTCGTTTGTTGACCAATACTACTCATGTCGACGAACCTTTTAGAAATATTTTCTTCTTAAAATAGTTCATGGTTTCTATGCCAGGGGGCGTAGATATATATCTTATTTTTGTTAATATCTCTACTTCTAAGATTCCGCTTTGAAAAATTCCTTCTCTGTTGGATAGTGTTTCTATTGTGACATGTGTTTCATATAATTTCAAAATTTTCAAGTAATTGATAGACTTTCCGCTAGGGGCGTAAATGTAAATTGCGTTTTCCCCTGTGCTTCTGAATCTCCGATTTGAAAAATTCTTTCTGCACCGCATACAGCTCCTGATGGGAAATCGTTTGCACATATTTTCTAATTTTTGTAAGAAACGGTTTGGCCACCAGGTGGCGTAAGTCTTAATTTCCGCTTCTGTTGTATTTGCAGCAAAATATGAGCTTCTAAAATATCGATTGAAAAAAGTCGTTTGTTGACCGATACTACTTATGTCGACAAACATTTTAGGAAAATTTTCTTCTTGAAAAAATCCATGGCTTCTAGACCAGGGGGCGTAGATGTATATCTTATCTTTGTCAATATCTCTACTTCTAAGATTACGATTTGAAAAATTCCTTCTTTGTTGGATAGTGTTTCCAATGCGAAATGGTTTTCCTATAAATTCAAAATTTTCAACTAAATCATGGACTTTCCGCTAAGGGGCACAAAGGTGAATTGCCTTTTTTGCGTTATTTCTGCTCCTAAAGCTCTGATTTGAAAAATTCTTCCTGTATCGCATACAAAACCTGATGGAAAATATTTTCCACATAATTACTAATGTTTGGTAAAGAATGGTTTAGCCACCAGGGGTCTTAAGTGCTAATTTCTGCTTCTGAAGTATTTGTTGCAAAATCTGTGCTCCTGAAAACTCGACTAATTTATCTTTCTTCGACCGATACCGCTTGTATGGATAAACCTTTTGAGAATACTTTCTTCCTAAAATAATGCATAGTTCTCCTACCATGGGACGAAATTTTTGTCGATATCTCTGTTTCTAAGAGTTCGTAAGCTCACGATTCCGTTTTCAGCACTATCTGAGGGATCAAAAACCCGACTGAAAATCTTCTTTCTTTCGTCAGATCTATTGTTTTCCATACCGGTTCCATTGACTTTGAATAACTTTGATAAATTTAATTTGCGTCAGAACGGATTCAAAAGACGTGCTTATTACACCCGAAAATTCGGTGTCATCTTTCTTGTTTAATACAATTTTGGTTATGTTTTAGAAAATGTTAAATATTCCAAGTTATAATATGAAGTTATTTTAATCGATGTTCAAATTTCCATCCTTGGGAACACATTAATCTGAAGGAAATGTGTAAAAAAAATTTCCATTGGAAATATAGGAAGCAAAATTACTTGACGTCCACCTTAATAGTATGAGATAAGGGCGATGGAATAGATCCCGATCCTATGTCCTGATCTTTGACCCTGATTGTCCCATTTTTAATAGGGATAGGGTTCCTCTCCAGGTGGTTCTCTAATACATACTAAAATTTTATCGAAATCGAACCATTTTTACGCACGTTATGACGCATAAGGGCAATGGAATGCATATCGCTCCTTTGTCCTGACCTTTGACCCCACTTCACCCATTTTCAGTGGTGTTCGTCCTCAGGCAATCCCCTAACACATTCTAAAATTTCATTGAAATCGAACCATATTTACGCACGTTATGACGCATAAGGGCAATGGAATGAATCGTGCTTCTATGTCGTGACTTTTAACCCCATTTGTCCCATTTTCAATCAGGTTCGTCCCCAGAGAGTCCTCTACCACATACTAAAATTTCATCGAAATCGAACCATTTTTAAGTGAGTTATCGTGCCGACAGACAGACGGACGGACGACGGAAAAAGCTGGAGCATATACGCTTCTTCAACCTATGGTTGGAAAGCGTAAAAAATGGCGGCGAAACAACCTACGGGATCCCGCTAGAACACACACGCACTACAAACACACAGAAGCTAACACACGACTTCGTGAGCGCTGACATACTGACATTTATCGGTGAATCTGTAATCACTGTATCGCGTAATAAAGGCTAGTTTTGGAAGAATAACCTAAGATTCATTAACACAATGTGTGTCGTAAACTTTTTTTCAAAAACAAGATATTTGCATACACTGAATTATTTTCAATAATACAGGTCAAATGTTCATGAAAAGTACTCGTGAACGAACATTTAACGCCAAGATGCTTCTTTTCAGGTTTCAGTTGACACGTTACTTTAATTAGAATATTCATAAAATGATATAATAATTCATCAAATTAGTATTTCTTTTATGCAAATAAAAGAGCGAATTACAGAGGAGAAGACGCAGAGGTTCAACTATCGCTTTTTGAACAGCGTTCTTGTGGTCGCATAGGAAACTACGATAACGTCTGTCACGTGATAGGGTATAAATGCTTAGTAAGCAGGACCGCGGAGACTGTTGCAATCATTTAAAAAAATTTAAAAGGTTTGCGGTTTCGACGCTTTATTTTTATGTCCGTCCAACGGCGCGCTGTTCTATTGACATCATCGGGGTCAAATTTTAGCCATGGATCTTCGGAAGATTTACCTCTGGGTCCCTTACACTGTGGAGTGAAGGTAGTTCAATGTATCCGTAAAGTACATTTGTGAGAGACCACTTCGGTCACTCATTACTTACAGATTGTTACTTAAGCTCACTTACTTCAAGATGCCGATAACATATTAAAACAAGAAAGATGACACAGAATTTTCGGGTGTAATAAACACGTCTTTTGAATCCGTTCTGATGCAAATTAAATTTATCAAATCTATTCAAAGTCAATGGAACCGGTATGGAAAACAATAGATCTGACGAAAGAAAGAAGATTTTCAATCGGGTTTTGAATCCCACAGATATTGCTGTAAACGGAATCGTGAGCTTACGAACCCTTAGAAACTGAGATATCGACAAAAATAAGATGTGACTTTACGTCCCCTGGTGGTAAAACCATGCATTATTTTAGGAAGAAAGTATTCTCAAAAGGTGTATCCATATAAGCGGTATCGGTCCAAGAAAAAAAATTAGTCGAGTTTTCAGGAGCCCAGATTTTCCTTTCTAATAAATCAAAAGCAGAATTTAACACTAATGACCCCTGGTGGCCAAACAAACCATTCTTTACCAAACATTAAACATTACGTGAAAAATATTTTCCATCTGGTCTTATATGCCATATGGGAAGACTTTTTCAAATCGGAGATTTAGGAGCAGACATAACGCAGAAAACGTAATTTACCTTTGTGCTCCCTAGCGAAAAGTCTATGAATTACTTGCAAATTTTGAAATTATATGAAAATCATTTCACATCGGAAACACTATCCAACAAAGAAGGAATTTTTCAAATCGTGCTCTTAGAAGTAGAGATATTGACAGAAATAAGATATACGTCTACGCCCCCTGGCGTAGAAACCATGCATTACTTCAAGAAGAAAATGCTGCTAAAAGGTTTGTCGACATAAGTAGTATCGGTCAACAAACGACATTTTTTTCAATCGATATTTTAGAAGCTGATATTTTGCTGCAAATACATCAGAAGCGGAAATTAAGTCTTACGCTACTTGGTGGCCAAAATATGTTTTTACAAAAATTAGAAATTATGTGCAAACGATTTCCCACCAGGAGCTGTATCCGGTGTAGAAAGAATTTTTCAAATCGGAGATTTAGAAGCAGAGATATAGGAGAAACACAATTCACCATCACGCCCCCTAGCGGAAAGTCTATGAATTACTTGAAAATTTTGAAATTATATGAAACACATATCACACTGGAAACATTATCCAACAAAGAAGGAATTTTTCAAATCGGATTTCTAGAAGTAGAGATATTGACAAAAATAAGGTATACTTCAACGCCCCCTTTCGTAGAAAACATGCACTATTTTAAGAAGAAAGTGTTTCTAAAAGGTTTGTCGACATGAGTAGTATTGGTCAACAAAGGGTGTTTTTCTCAATCGAAAATATAAAAGCTCATATTTTACTGCAGGTACTTCAGAAGCGGAAATTAAGGTTTACGCCACCTGGTGGCCAAACCATTTCTTCACAAAAATTAGAAATTATGTGCAAACGATTTCCCACCAGGAGCTGTATCCAGTGCAGAAAGAATTTTTCAAATCGGAGATTTAGAAGCAGAGATATAGGGGGAAACGCAAGTTACCGCTACGACCCCTAGCGGAAAGTTTATGAATTACTTGAAAATTTTGAAATTTTATGAAAAACATGTCACACGGAAAACACTATCCAGCAAAGAAGGAATTTTTCTAATCGGACTCTTAGAAGTAGAGACGTACATAAGACGTAAATCTACGCCCCTGGCGGAGCAACTGTAGAATATTTTAGGAAAAAAATATTCCAAAAAGATTTATCAATGTGAGTGTCATCAGTCCACGAAACAATTTTTTCAATCGATAACTTAGAAGCTGCGATTTTATGGCGAATACATCAGAAGCAAAAATTAACACTTACGCCGTCTGGTGGCCAAAGTATTCTTTACCAAAAATTAGAAATTTTATGCAAAAGATTTTTCATCAGGAGATGTATCCGCTGAAGAAAAAAAAATTAAATCTGAGTTTTAGAAAAGAGTTATCGAGAAAAATGTAATTTACTTTTACGTCCCCAGCGAAAAATCTATGCGTAATTTGAAAAAGTAACTATATCTAAAACACTCTTCGACATAAATGGAATCGAAAGATAAAAGCATTTTTTCAATCGGATGTTTAGAAGCAAATATGTGGATTTAAACGTATTTTTGAATTCGACATCGTCTGCGTTTACGCCCTCTAGCGGAGAAATTGTACATCGTAAAAACAAAACGAAATGAAGGATCATCATTCGCGTATTTCAAGCTCCCCAAAGCAAATAGCATTTTTCAAATCGGACTAACAGTTGCTGAGATATCGTGGTTACAGACGGACGGACGGACGGACAAACAGATAACATAAGCACGATCTTTTTTTCAAAATACGTGCTGAAAATGGAATCCTGAAATAAAATTTTGGTCTAATCCAGAAAGTATACCTCTCCTGAACCTACTACGAAATTCGGCATAGAGCACAATGATAATCGGTCCGGAGTGTGTGTAGTCAAAGTCTATAGAGCATCCTAAAATACTTCGACAGTGTGTTATAATGAGAAAAATTCAAATCCGCAATCATGAAGTAAATGAAACAAATGGCAACAGATTTCACGTACAATATAAAGATAATTTCAGAGAAACAGGGTTTTAATTCTTATGACACGTTTTCCTGACCGAAAAAACTTATAAATTGCTTCTAATAAGCCATAGACATATTAAACAAATCAATCGTCATACACTGCCTAACTTATTACATTTTTTTTAATTTAATGCATTTCAATCTATGTGATAATTCGTAGGACCGGAAAATTCGAAGTTCTAAGGATAACAAACTTTTATTGACTTGCAGGGTTTTTTTGCACTTTGTGTTGGAAATGTCAAAATTATCTTGAAAATTTTAAACAAAAATCTGAAACGTACTTAAAGACATTCAATTTTCTAAATTATAACATATTCAGTGTCGAAAAAATGTGTTTTGCCTATTCTGTGGATCTGATGTGTTTACCTGTTAGCAGCAGTTTTTCGAAGCCAGAATATCAAGCGAAGCAATACGAGCTCAAACAAGAAAGAATAAAAGTAATTGTCAGCATCCGTTACATGCCCCTTTACGGTCACCTTATGTGTTTAAAGAGCAAAACTGGTACCAAATGTTTTTTTAACCTGTCCTTCTGAGCATCAGGTTTTTTCAATCCGTAAAATGGGAAAAGTTTATGGGAATACATTTTTATGTGCGGATAGTGCACGATACTTACAGAATTTTTATTACATACACTGCTGGCCACCCAAAATGCGACACCAAGAAGGACACGAGATAGCAAAGCCAGATTTACTGGACACATAACAACAGATACAAAGATGAAGCGATTGAGCTTACAAGCCGGTGCGACTTGCGGAACACGCAGACATCAATAGTTGGTGTGGCCCCCATGGCTGACAATAACGGCCGCTACAAGCCGCGGCATCGAACGAAAGAGGCTTTGGATGTGGCATGGGGTATGTCGGCCCAGTCTGCTTCCACACGTTGCAACAGTTCATCAGGCGTAGCCTGATGAAGCCGCGGGTGGTGGCCGTAGCCGCGGGTGGTGCTTGCCGGGCCAATCAGTTGCCGATCAGCAACAAGATGTGTTCGATGGGCAACATATCGGGAAAACAGGCGAACCACGGCAGCAGTGACACCTGGTGGGCCGTGAAGAATTGTTGCACGATGCGTGCCACGTGCGGACGCGCATTGTCCTGTTGAAACGTCGGCGCTGGCAGGTCCTGCAGGTAAGGGAGGACTACAGGCTACAAAACGCCGGAGATGCAGCGGTGGCAGTTGAATGTATCGCCGATGCGTACCAGAGGGGTGCGGTTGTTGTATCCAATTGCGGCCCAAACCATAACGCCAGGCGAAGGACTGGTATGGCGATGCATAATGCAGGCGCCATACAGTCTTTCGCTGCGGTACCACCACATGCTGATCCGACCATCGTGGTGTTGCAGAAAGAAGTGGGATTCGTCGGAGAAGACAATGTTGTGCCATTCCATAGTCCAGGTAAGGCGTTTAATGGCCCACTGCCGCCGTACTCGCCGGTGGTGTAACGTCAGTGGTAATCGGAGCAATGGGTGCCGTGCAAAAAGTCACAGCTCCTGCCGACGATGTCGAACGGTACGTGCTGACACAGGTTGTTGCGCAACACCCCTAATTCCTGAGCTAACGTTCGTAATGTGGCGGTGGGAGCCGTCAATGCCCGCCGCACAACCTGCCGTTCCTCTCGTTAGGTGGTGTGCAGCGGCTGCGGCAATCGCTCACGTCTTTCCGTCCGTTTCTGCTGCACCCACCGAATCCATTCTTGCCTCACTGTGGCTTGATGTCATCCCACACGAGCGCGATTAGCCACTATTCGTCCTCTGTCGAACTCCGAAACGTGCTGGAATGACTGCCGTATTCTGCGAGGAGTCATCAGGAAGCTTCCCACGCACAGTTCCGGCAGCACAACACACTTCCACTATTTACACCCCGCCTTCTGTGCACCCTTCTCAAAGCTTTTCTCGGTGGCGTGCCGGGCGCAGATGATTTGCATATGTCCTGCGATGCTAATCGTTTGCATGTCCTCTCGCGGGCGACGCATGCTGCGGATTTCAGGCCAATCGGATGCTTCCTTCTTGGTGTTGCATTTTGGGTGACCAGCAGTGTATAAAGAAGCAGTTAATTGACATTTCACCAAAAATACTAATAATTTGTTCTAGATAGACGTTTTAATGAGTGTTACGAATGCTTGTTTGGAGGAAAAGTCATTCTTACCCTGACTTATCTGCCACATTGTTCACAATAATCTTGTAAATTGTTTTCGTGGTTTCACGAAAAGCGGTTTTCATGTATTTTTCGCAAAACAGTTTCATGTTCAAGGGACCCAATCAATTTGGTCAATAAAAATTCAAAATTTCAAGAATAAATTTACGACTCATTTACTGAGCCATGTAAGCCAAAAAGCTCACTAGCTAGGCGCATTGCTGTACGAAAGGTGCAGTGTGACAGTCTCTCTGTCATGTAGCATGTCACTCGTGTGTATTTTCTATTCCTGCTAAGCCATTCCCTTCTGAGTACTTGTTGACTCTCTGCCGACGTCGTGGCTACATTCCTTTTTAATACAGCAATCATCATTTACTTCCTATACGAGTCAGATACATATAAATCATATTTCAAAATCAATTTTCTGATTTCTACATGTGCTTGAAATAAGAATTAAAAAACGTAACACAGGTTTGTTCTGTGTTTTTCCTAAAACCTACCAACTAGCAGGAATAATATGTCTCTCAATAAATTAATATTAGGAATTGTCAACGACTTATAATGATTCCCAAATGCAGCATTTGTTTCAATCACGCGTGTGGTAACATGCTTTAAAGAGGTATAAGTTTCAACAGGTTTTCTAGTGAAAACTAAAATTAAAAATTTTAATGATTTGAAAGAATATGCAATCGCATGGGATAATAAGTGAATACAGAACACTTAAAGCTTTGTAATTTCCAGGGGAGAATTTACACTTTTCACTTATTTCTTTGAAAAGTTATTATAATAATTTAATTTTGATTCATACTTTCCAAAAGATAGCGGCGGATGGCTTAGTGGTTAGTGTTTCAGACTATCGATGCTGGGTCCTCAGGTTCTAGCCTGGGCTGATCTTTCAGAGATGGTGCGATTTACTAACAATCGCTGAATATCGGACGACCACGTAAAGTGACGGCCCCCAGGCTGGACCCACTGGTTAAATGGGTATCCTTTCCTATGCCCTCCCCCCCCCTGAAATTCCCTCACCCATCTATGTGCAATATCGTACTTGTACGGTGGCGCCATCTACTGTATTCTAATCTCACTTTAAAATGTTCTGTCAAAAGTCGCTAGACTTGCTCTCATTCCTTCCGTTTCTGTGTCCTGCCCAAAAGGCGATCTCGCTGTAGGTGGCTGGGACCTAAAACTCTACTCCCTGTGGACGGAAGTCCTACATGAAAATGACAATCTCTCTCACCGAGTGGCGTTATTATAACAACCAATTTTACTTTCCAAAAGGATTTTTTTCTCATGGCATGTAGTTCCGTTTGGGACTGCACAGAATTTTTGAACAAAGAGGTAGCTTACAGTCTTCGTCTTTGGCTCCTCATCTAATGCTGAAAAAAATTATTTGTCATTGTCACCGGTTTCACAATGTTATAATCATTAACTAAGGCAAATAACTGCGGAAGATAGTTAATATATCTAAAGTTTTCGAATTGACTATTTTCGTTAGCTACAATTCGTCATTATTAGATTCAGTCACAGCCAACACTTTTATTCACAATACATTTTTAAAAGGAGCATTTTATTTGATTATGGATTTAAATCCAACAAACTCTCTTTACTGAAGATGCATGGTTAGTGGTATTTACGACTTTCTGGTTATCAAATTCATGAAAAAACCAAATAGGCAGGTTAAAAAATATGCGATTCCCAGTGCAGACAGATAAGCCAATAATTCATCTAATGCATGAATTTACTTTCTTGTTGACTGTTAATATTTTCCCTCTTTGAATATTTATCACTCGTTCTGTGTTTATGAACATGAGAGAGGAAGCTAAATGTCATTTTACATTAAATGACCAGATTAGATTTGAGAGAGATTCCAGATTTTAACCCTGCACTACATGTAAATCTAATAAACAACAGAATATGTCTTAGGTAGTAGGGTTTGTTCCTTGACAGGGAAATTATAGTCCGATATACGAGTAGTACTGGGCAATCTGTATCACCTCTTAATTAAGGCTTGATTCCAAAGATAATCTTAAATAGTTTTCATGATATTTTGGTCATTTAGTTTCTGTATCATATAAATACTCTATTGTCTTGTTTGTTTGAAATATCTAATACAAATATTGTTTCTGTTGTTTTTAGGCAAAAGTGGAACACTTTTCGCTTTTCCAAAATTTCATGTGGATGTATCATTAAGAGTTGCACAACCCATTGCATCACACATTACAAAGAATTACGCTAGAAAAGCGATATCTTATGTCGCAGTGCTGCAATGTGGAAGGATTTATGTGGTTCCCTGGAAGTTTTTAAATAGTGTATAACGAGGGATCATAATATACCTAAGTGTTCACGACGTATCCAACAACCTGTTTTCCTGAAAATTTAGGAAACCCAACGAAAATTACATTTTGATGTGCAATGACTCATCTGAAGTTTTTTCTGCGCAAAGGAGTAAAACGAGCAAAGCTTATACCACGGAAAGTCGTAGCATGATAGCATTTTCCCTTAACCCTTTAACCGACTGGGACGAATTATCTCGAAGTTAGAATAATGACCTCTTAGGAATATATTTACTGTCTAAGAATCAGATAGAACGTGGTTAGAAGGAGTGAATCTGAGAATTAGAGAGCGATGCTTTCCCTGTAGCTTTGTTATTTAAAGTAGGCATTGAGGGGAATGATTGGCACTAATCCTTTCTGACCGATTACTTGATAAAGGAGATGGAACGATGGCGACGAGCCTGAGAAAGGATAGAGAAAATATTTGAGTAACTTGTTTCTGCCTAGAGGCATGATGTCCGTGTCAGGGAGACTAGACACTGACACCATGACACTGGAAAGAAACAAGACCTTTCCCTTCATTTCTTAGGTCACAGAGCAGATTAGAAGATAATTCTGGAATAGAGGACTACAAGAGATATTTATCACCAGCGACAGGCTTATGTTCCGCACTACTGAGATGAGAAGGTGAAAGGAACCGTTTTGTCGTAGCTTTCGTTAAACCCCGTCGCAATGTCAACATTTATGTTTGGGAAGCTCAGTAAGTTTTGGGCACCATTTGGTTCAGATACATCGGCCGCTTAAAGGGCTAATGACTGGATTAATCCTCATTTCTCTGTGTGAATTTAGCAACGCAAGTGCACGATCACAGGAGCTGGGTCTCACATCTCTGCGTGGGAGAATCCAGCTGGTAATGTAAGCTTCGCGCTGACGTTTTTGCACATGACAGTCTAGCTGACAACTGCTGTTTTGCTATTTTCTTCCAAAGAACTGGGGCGGACTCATAATATGTTGGAGCTATAGAGCACGAAACTCAGAGGTTAATCTTCCATAGAGGCACATGGCAAATATTGGGCCCGAAGATCTCAATAGAACAGCGTGCCAGTGGACGAACACGGAACTAAAACGTCAAAACGTAACAGACTGTCTCTATATTTTTTTTTATATTTTCGTTTTCAAGGGTTTACAACACTCTCCGCAGCCACTGGTACCGTATCACGTGACATACGCTATCATTGTTGCATGTTCTACCATTGGGTCACGGTCTTAAACTCTTAAACACCAGAGTTGGACCTCTGTTTCTCCCCCTCTGTGTGTTGCAGCTTATATAAATTTTGCTTTTCTCTTTTCCAGATTCCCCTTAATCCAAAAATACACACAGATCACAAAAATAATTTAAATTTAAAATATTTTTGGGAAAACTATCAGAAGGATTGGAAATATATGTAATTCTATATAGTGTCAATAATTAAGTGTTTTGCATAACTGCCAATTATTAATACCTCTAAATATTTGACTAACACTATGAAGTATACATGATGTTGTAAATAGCAGATGAGACAGTTCATTGTTAAACTAGTAGAACTTTCACGGCATTTTGTTTATAAACCATTTTTCACTATAGTGATTTGGATGAAATAATAACCATGGACAAAACATTTTTTTCGGGGGGAGGGGGTGAATCACGGTGAAGCAGAAAGTAAATTTGTCTCATTTGACAGAACATCTTTAAGTCATGCAGGTTGCCTTAAAGTATTGTAAAATTTCGTTCCTTTTGCAGAAATAACTGCCATTTCCTTGCAGGTCTGTGTGTGTGCCTGTGTGTGCGCTAACTTATATGATGCTAGAATTTCGAACTCTGCCACATAAATTGCGATCTACTTTTCTTGCTCCTTATTTGTGAATTTTTAAACTCATTTCAGTCAAGCTAACCTTTCGATTACCAACGGGTTTTTAAGCTGTACGTCGTTGGTCGAACTTTATATACGGTATTTTGAAATTCAAAATAATTAGTTGAACCCCCTCGGTGAGCGCATCCTTGGTTTAATATTTTCCAGCGCATATCAACGTAGTTTAATAGAAATTCTCAAATAACCGGTCACTTAGATTTCCATTTGTTTTTCACATTTTGTTTTCAACTTCTGATTTGATCAAATGATTTTTTCTTCAAAGGGTATACTCCTCGCTTGTGATATGCCATGTATAACATCATTAAGATGCAGAAGTCGAAGGCCTATGCCAAATTTAGGATTTACACATGCCGTTGTTTTTGACTGGAAAAGGAGATAAAGAAGAAATTCATTCATTGTGAAAATGAAGTCCTTTCGGCTTGAACTTTTCGTTGGATCCAATGCGAAGTATTGTAAAACTATGATATTTGGACTGTTTTGCATAACTACGATTTCGTACAGATAAAATTTTATCAGAAGTGACTAATGGGTTTCAAGCATAATAAAACTCTGTTCCACTAAATGTTTTAATAAACTATATGAAAAAGCATGAAGAATTAAATGAAAGAAACTGGCTCAAAACAGACTGTTGTGGAAGAATCTTGGGAAGACCTTGATCCAGCAGTGGATTGATAACGGTTCACAATGATGCTAATTTTGATGACTTCATAAGTAGTGATTCCTTTTGTGTGGGTAATAAATTTAAACTAATTTGACAGCGAACAGATAGTTGACTTCCGGTTGAGACGCTACAATATTTCGGAAAAAGCCTTATTTGGCTGCTGCCGAATTATTTCATCAAGGGTGTAGCAGAATTGAAATATCCATGCAGAGCTATTCAGCATAAGATCTCATATTGGCCAGTCAGGTGCGGTGTAACCTAGAGGTAAGGAGAGCGTCGGGTGTCACGACGGGTATCTCAGACACGACGTGCAATTGTTATTGTGCTCACCTACTAGTACAACAGCGGTGCAGTTCGACTTATTTCCGCTTGCACCATGTGCCGTAACTTCCTTCGCCTGAGTTTCCATTGACGAGGGCCAACTAGGGTACCCATGATGACGTCTAGTAACAGCAACCAACATCTCACATTGGTCAAAGAACGTCGGTAGTGGACCCTGGACAGATGGAAGGATGTCGTCTGTAGAGATGTATTCAGTTTCATGCTGCGTCATTCTGATGGACAGATTCGTTTATGGTGTAAACAGCATGAATCCCTATTCCTTTGTTGCACAGTTGTGTTTCAACACGACGGTGGAGGTGCTGTTCTGGTCTGGGAAGCATCATCATCATCATATGTAGGGGATTTTAGGAAGGGAGTGTTTGACCCCAGGTCTTAAACAGCCCTTAGAAAGAGGAAGCTAGGAGATTTGGGCTAGAGTGCCCGATAGGAAAGTGACACGGAAGCGAAGTAGAAAGGGGGAGGAAGACGCCCTTATTTATTACCGGGGGCCAGTACCCGGGGCCCGACGGCTTAACGTTCCCATCCGACTCATGGCGGGTATTTAGTGGATCGAGCGTTCGTACCTGTCCGGGATCGAACCCGAGGTCCTTTCTGCGGCAGTCACGAACGTTGCCCACTAGGCCACCCGTGGGCCTGGTCTGGGGAGCTATTCCCTGGCAAGCTCTTGGACCATTGCTTATCGTCCCACCAACACTGAATGGTGGACGCTACAGGAGCCTGTTAGCCGAACATTGTTATCTATATCTGCAGGAGATATACGCGGAGCTATCTTTCAACACGACAACGCACCATGTCATCGGGCTGGTATAACTACTGAGTGGGTGGACCAACACGACAACGAATTTGGACTTTGCCTTGCCTCCAGACTCTCCTGACTGTAACCCAATTAAACAGTTGTGGGATATATTAGAACTGGGTGTGAGAACTGCTGATCCTCTATCACGGAATGAACCTGAACTGAAGAAGCTGCTGCTGCCGACATGGGTCAAGTTACTCATGGAGGATGTTCGATACTTTGTAGAATATGTTCCTTGGCATCTGAGAGCTGTGACTGCACAGAAAGATGGACCTACCCGTTTTAGGTAGGTGTTTCTAATGCAAACTAACTAACCTTTTTGAAAAACTAAACAGTTAAAATACTTACTGTTGCAGCCGCCATAATTTAGTAAGAGTTCTCCTCTTCAGTCTCCTGACATGGTGTTTTATATACCCCTCCGTCGGCCCTCGTTCTTCCCTGTAGTAAGTAGCATTACAAGTTTGTCGAACAAAGTAGCTAAAATGTTAAAAAGAAACCCAAAGATTATGAAGGAAGGAACTGCATGGAACATTTAAAGGTATAGTTAAAATAATTTTGGTAGTATATGAATAATAATTAATTAACAGTGATAAAAAGTTTATTTAAGAATATAAATATCTTAAACGAGTCCTGTAAGATTCAACAGTCGGATTTGATTACTGACCAATACTCATGAGATGAAAATTCAAAAAATTAATTGTTTTAGAATTCCTTATTAATCAGACGTTTTTCTTTCGAGTAAAGTAACAGAAATTACAAATGATTTTTGAGCGAAAGAAAATTCGCTGAAAATCTAAAAGTCCTTTTCAAAATTTGGAAACCAACTTATGAGACATTACTTATATATATACATATATATAAAGAAATTAGCGAATTTAATTGCAACAACATATGCGCGTTCGCACACTCTTCGTCTCTTTTTATTTGACAGTTATAAAAATTTCGCTTAATTTTCAACAATATACCAACCATGTATATCTCAACCGACATAAAGGGAAAATAACTTAAATTTTCCCTTTCTCGGTATTTAAATGGCGAGAAATCGTGATAATTTGAAAATCAAAGGAAATTTAACAGCTTTATATATGCAGAATTCTAAATTCGTTTTCGATATAAATGAAGAAATTGGTCTTTATGTTCAGTTGCATACACTCCTCTCGTATCATTTCCAACTCCGCATACACAGAGTTTCGTAATTTGAACTTAGTGTTATGACGGTTTGCCAAATCTTTTGTTTTTTGTATTGATTACGGTAGGAGTGTTGATGCTTCATCGTCTTATTACTAATCCTGGTTTTCAATACTTTTAAGACAGATAATAGACTCTTTAGGGCAGATCTGTCCTTGTAGGAAAGGTAAGTGTAAAATAAAAAGTTTCAGTTTACTGTAAGCGGACAGGAAATGGCCACCTACTTGGAATTGTGCGGGTTTAAGAAAATGCACTTTTAGTGAAACAATTTTTGTAATGGGCAAACCATGTTGTGCTGACTTTCACATTTAAGTAACACACTCCTTTTCCTTTTGGATTCATACAGTTATATAATTTTCATCGAGCCCCTTTCTCCCATATTTCAATTTAAATGGTTATGTCTGGCTAAGGATGATTCCCCAACGAAAGACAGTGCGTGCAAAAATATTTGAGTAGCTTTCAGTATTTAATTCTGAAAATAAATTTAATTAACACATTTGCATATACTTTGTTTTCAGTTAACAATAACCATTCACTATCGATATTCTGTACTGAAAAAGCCATGGATTCCATTGATAGCACTACGGATATGTAGATCGGTAGCGCAAGTGTTGGTAGATCCTTCACCAAATGCATTGTTTTCTGCTATTCACCGGTAAACTTTATGTTAGCAGGTAATTAAATGCCATCGGTTTTGTAAATGCTACATTTATAATTCTTGGAGAAATCTAAGTTTCCAACGAAGAAATAACTGTACAATTCTCGCCCCATTGTAATATTTCCTGTGATGTATATATATATCACGTCTTTACTGAAAAGAGTAGTGTTGTGGGATTAAAAAGTAACTTTCAGAAAACAAATCTGATGTACAATGCTTCCACAAGAAATGAAGTTTATCGATTGATGGAAAAAATCTGGAGATAACAATACTTACATTTACCTTGGACAGGAGTTAGCAAGTAAAGGTCACATTGATGAAGAAATTAACTGTCGTATAAAACTCGGTTGGAGAGCTTTTGTAAGAAACAGTATAATTTTTAAGAGCAATACACTATTATGACATAAAATAAAAGTGTTTAATAAACACATCCTTCAGGTTTTTACACATGGAGCAGAGACGTGGACTTTAACTAAAAAAGTCATACAAAGGCTGCAGACAACTGAAAGCAGCATGGAGAAAAGCATACTTGGTGTTTCCCGAAGAGATAAGGCGATGAACTCATTTATAAAGAAAATGACTATAGTGTAAGATACCATGATCAGCTTGGCAATGACTGGACATATTGCCAGAAGGACTAACCACCGATTGACAACAGAAATTTTGTACTGGAATCCAAGAGACAGGCAAAAACCTAAAAGAAAGAAGACCACGTGGGACATTAGAGGATGAAATTTCGAAGCACGCGGAAGTGACATGGAGGAGACTGGCCAAAGTCAGACCGTTATGGAAGAAATTTGGGGAGACCTGTATCCAGCAATGGGTTGATAATGGTTATATATAGATAATATATATATATATATATTGTGCATGCGCAGTTTTAAATTGCGGCAGCATCTTCACATCGAATATTTCGCACACACGTAAATTTCTTCAAACTGTACTCCGCCCCGGTGGCGCAGGGATCTAAGAGCTGGCTTATGACCATTAGCCTAAGAAGGGTTTGCAACCGAATTATCTGTGTTACCTTTACAAAGAAAAATCAAAACGTCACCAGAACACATGATTCTTACATATGTACTTATTACCCGCGACTGTCGAATCATAATGATCCGCAATATTTTGTTCAGTGTGTATATATTCAAGAAATCTTATGTATTGGTGTACCATATAAAAAACCAATTTAATCTTAAAGAAAAATCTTTGTAAGTGTGATGTGTCAATAGTGCTGTAGATGAGCTTTTTCTAGCACAGGTAAATTGAAAGTAAAAACATTTTGAATAACAATTTCTTCTCCTTTGACATGAGGAAGAAAAATATGCTCAGAAAGCTTAACGAAAGGCACATATTGAGTAACACAATCTTGCTTTTGAAGAAAAAAGAAGTAATAATGTTACTAATATATTATTATTTTCAGACATTTAGCTGGACACAAAAATGCGTGATGATTTAGATTTGTTTCTGGTTTTAACAACGATATGTTAAAATATATACGTTACAAGCAGTCTCCAATCTGTTACTAGGGCCACCGGTTCCAGGGAAGGGAGACGGACTGTGCATGAAAAAAACATACCACCCATGACTGAACTGGGATTGGAAAGTGGTATGGTTTGGAAGAAGAATCAGAAGCCAGCATTTGGAACACAGCGATACTAGGACGAAGGGATGTATCTTCGAATGTTCATCTGGACTATATCTCAACTACTTCTGGAATAACTGCATCTAATCCCCAATTTTTTTATGTTCTTACGACCTTTTTAAAATTTCTTATATTATATCAAAAGCGATATGCAGATCATCTGATATTCATGCATTATAGATGAAAATGGTAACACTTCATTTTAGTATGCGTTTTTTTAACCACAATCAAAAACCTATAACAGGACACCCCAGGAAATAAGTGGAAAGTGCTTATAGCATTATTTGGAATTTCAAAAATAAAGCGGGCGTACGTTTTAAAATAGTAAAAGTTTGAACGTATGATTAATTAAACTTAAGAAGTTTACACAATTGTTTTGACAGTTTGCGTTTCTTCGTATAATTTGCTGTATTGACCGCACAACTTTCTAGTCAGCTGTGCAGCATTCTATAACCAACACCGTCTCTGAACTTTGCGTTAAATCGTATGAAATTACTTTCAATTGTAATTTTCAATATTCATTCTGCAGATATTTCTTAAGATGGTTTTTAATAATTAATGAGTTCACAAGTTTTCTAGGAACGGCTTCAAGGTAGCAAAGGAAAGATGACGTCTCGGCGAAATATTCTGTACATACCAAAATTAAATTTTAATTGTTGTTAAGGCAAAACACATTAGATTTCTTGACACATTTTGTCAGTAACGAAATGTCATGGACACAGCTTGCGTTTTGTACGATACATCTCTGTGACAGACTAACTAGCGTCGAGAAGAGAACTTCACACACATCCTTTTTCAGCTGCGTTCATCCAAGCTGACGAGAAGATGTCCGTCAATTGTCGAATTTTCGCTTGAGGAAGTTCTCTGTCAAATTCGTTTTTCCTTTCCTGTTTATTTACATTAAGTGCACACAGTTAAAAAAAATCAAGGAATATTAAAACTGTATATAAATTATACGAAATTTATAATTGCAATAATATCCAAAAGCGATGTTTTCTATCAAGGTTTTTTGTACGAAACTATCTTGTTTTTTTCCTATCATATTGATAAACGTTATTAATGCACACAATTCAAGAGACATATCAGTAAATTTCAAATACATTATATTCGATACAATTGATACTACGATTCGTTTTGGTTTTCATATTTCTTCGTTTCACTGTCGCGGCAGCGATAGTTTTTCCCCCATGATTGCGGTTGTTCAAATACATCATGTAAAAAATCACACGGACACATGGAGTTAACTGAAGAGCTGAGAGAAGGAAGGCTATCCATTTCTCTACTTCCACATTCGTTCATTATAAATTTAAAGTGCTGAAAAGAAAATCGTCTTTCTACGTACTGTCTCAAATTAACATAATGTTTGAGTCCAAAGCGAAACATGAGATGAAAAAGAAAGGAATCACTGCGAAATGGTAGCAAAAAAATTTAGCGGTTCTCAGAAGACAAGGTAACTCTATGGTTTAAACTTGTATGCTTGAAATGAATTGTATCGGAGCATTATGTTCATTTCCGGAAAAGACGATGAAACACTTTGCCCTGAACTGTTGGTTACAGACATTTTGAGCTTAGTAATCTGTAGGTAAGTGTGTTTAGATGATAAAACTAATAATTTCACTATATGCTTACTGCTTCCGTGTTTTTTTCATTTGAAGTAAACTAACCTGTAAACAATACAATTTGTGCGTAAAAAAATTCATCATCATTAAAAAGCCACAAAAGTAAAACCATGACGCCCGATATATAAATATTTAACAAACGCAATGGCGGAACAAAATTTTGGCGCTCCGTTCAATAGAGTACAAGACAAGCGGCTGCTTCTGTGTTCATCACTACTCCCAAAAGTTAGCTTTCGCAGAGTTAATAATAAGTGTTTTTTTGTTTTGTTTTTTTGTTATGCAAATTTATACACAAAAATTATTATTAAAACTCACAATAAAATTTACTTCATGTCTTATACATCAGCAATAATCGCTAGGAGTTGAAGTCACACAAACATTTTCTACTAAAATAGGAAATTTAGGTACTAGGATATATAAAAAAAGGAAATAATTTAGTAGATCGAACAGGCAAGTACCTAACAATGGAAGCTCTGTCATTAAATGAGGCACATTTCATTACACTACCAAATAATTTCCATGAAACAAATATTACCATGGCTGATTTATACGTAACAATGATGTACTACAACAAATTTTCGTGCAATCGAAAAGCTTCTTCACAAAGTGTCCTATATTAAACTGAAGAATTCGGAATAGAGTGATACAAATAAACCTTTTGTACAATGAAAAACCAGCTACAGCACACCAGGAAATGTTTTCAGCTATTTACATAAAGATACTACTCTCAAATAAGTGAGTTCTTCTTCTTTGTTATGAAGATCTCAAACAGCGCGCTCCTCTTGCATGACACATGAAGGTTTCATATCCTGATAGCAGTTAACATTTTCTTTCTGCTGCTTTAATTTTCTTTAGCACAAAAAAGCGTTACTGTATACTACAATGGCTTAATTAACCTTGAAACTTTATTGTTTAACAAAATATTATACTTTCATTATTTATTTGGAAAAATATATTAAATATATTAAGGTGTTGGAACTTTAACATGAACTTAAAAATTCCACAATGAACCAATTATGTTTTGCGAATTCCACAATGAACCAATTATGTTTTGCGTTACGTAAGCAGATTAAAGGTAGTCCAACTTCTAATAGTAAGAGAAAAGAACGGAACAGTTTCTTCTCAGTTAATGTGTCAACTTCAAAGGATAATGAGCAGAGCTACATATTCTGATTTTAACTAGAGATCCAGTGCTCGAATATTAAACTTTGTTAGCGTAGACTGCGTTAAATGAAACTAGAAGCGGAACATCACAGAAAGTTTTTCTTGAAAAACTTAAAAAATATATACCCTCTCTGCTACGGGACATTTCGTTCGTCCCGCAGTCGTCCACCGGAGCGCTGTTTTTTCCAGTTCTTGGGAGTCACCTTGTTTCCATTAAACTCTATAGCCAATTGAGCTCTGGGATTCCGTCTTTGTGTAGTCAATAATGTACTTTAACAATTTTCTTTCAGATGGAAACGTTTCCTCATTAAACGTTGCAATTGAATCTCGAAATTCGCGGAGAGAAACAGATATTTGTTTTAAGTTGAAACACCTAAGCCCAGATTCAAAACTCCAGGAAGTGTGGTTTTCTATGGGTTACTTTAAGGTACTGCTTTTAAGAAGTCCGGCAGGTCCCGTTCGCCGTGTGGACGTAAGACATCTGATTTCCCTTCGACGAAACATGATAATATCCTACCTTGATTGTAGTTAAACCCAATTCAATGCTTTTCTAAATTTCTTTTTGTACAAAGGCTGTAGTTCCGGACATCACAAATGATTTCAACTTCTTTTAAACTAAACTGCACAAGAAAAATCTCACTTTCAGTATTTATATGCATGTACAGTATCATCATCATCATCATCATTGTCAACCATTATCAATCCACTGCTGGACGAAGGTCTCCCCAAGTTTCCTCCACAACGGTCTGTCTTGTGCCAGTCTCCTCCATGTCACTCCCGCATACTTTCGAATTTCATCCACCCATCTCCCATGTGGTCTTCTTCTGGGTCTTTTCCTGTCCCTTGGAATCCAATCTAAAATTTCGGCTGTCCATCGATGGTCTGTCCTTCTGGCAGTATGTCCAGCCCATTGCCATTTCAGGGATTTTACTCTGATCATGATGTCTTCCACTCTTGTCATTTTTCGGATCCACGTGTTCCTCTTCTTATCTCTCCTGGTTACACCAAGCATGCACCTCTCCATGCTTCTTTGAGTTGTCTGCAGCCTTTGTATGTCTCTTTTAGCTAAGGTCCACGTCTCTGCACCATACGTAAGCACTGGAAGGATGCATTGATCAAACACTTTTCTTTTAAGACATAATGGCATATTGCTCTTGAAAATTATGCTGTTTCTTCCAAAAGCTCTCCAGGCAAGTTTTGTACGCCGATTAATTTCTTCACCAATGTGACCCTCACTTGATATCTGCTGTCCAAGATAAACGTACGTGTCTGTTATCTCCAGCTTTTCTCCATCAATTGATAAATCTTCATTTCTTGTAAAAGCATTGTACATCACTTTTGTCTTCTGAAAGTTCATTTTTAATCCCACTTCTTTACTCTTGTCAGCAAGTTCCTGGATCATACTCTGTAGCTCTGATGGGGTAGTTGCAAAAATGACTATGTCATCAGCAAAACGAAGGTGGGTTAGATAATCTCCATTAATCTTTATCCCTTTGTTTTCCCAGTTCAGTGATTGAAAGACATTTTCCAATGTGGCATTAAAGAGCTTCGGAGATATGGTGTCACCTTGTCTCACTCCTTTTCCAATTTTTATGTGTGTTGTATTTTTCAAACAGCCGAATCTTTGCACTTGCATTTTCATAGATGTTATTAATAATATTAATGTATGCATCTTCAATACCGCAGGATTTCAGAGCCATTGCAACTGCTGATGGTTTCACCGAATCAAAGGCTTTTTCATAATCGATAAAAGCCATGCACAATGGAAGTTCATATTCCCTCGCTCTTTCAATTAGTTCTCTCAGTACGTGGATATGATCTATTGTGCTGTAGCCACTCCTGAATCCAGCTTGTTCTCTCGGTTGAGCCATGTCCAGTGTCACCTTCAAGCGGTGTGAAAGAACTTTAGTGAAGATTTTATAAACCACTGATAGGAGGCTGATAGGTCTGTAGTTCCCGAGATCCTCAATGTCACCTTTTTTATGTAGCAAGATCATTGTAGCGTTGTTCCAATCCTCAGGAATTTTCCTTCATTAAGGCATCGAGTGAAAATTTGGGCGAGTACTGTTTCGATTTCTCCACTAGCTTCTTGTATGATGTCTACAGTAATTCCATCTTCTCCTGGAGCTTTTCCCCGCTTCATGTTCTTGATTGCATGTGCAACTTCTGCTGGAAGGACTGGAAGAACTCTGGTACTGGTACCTTTCATGATGTCTGGAGTACATGTATCATCCCTTTCATATAATTTGGAGTAAAAATCTTTCACTCTTGTCATAATTTCGCCTCTATTTCTTGTTACAGAACCATCTTCTTTTCTCAGTGCCATAATCTGTTTTTTCCCCTTACTGAGATGTCCCTTTGCTATCTTTAGGCTTTGGTTGTTTTCAATTGCTTTCCTTACCAGTTCACAGTTGAATTTCCTTACGTCTTCAGTGATACTTTTTCGTACTGTCTTGCATAGCTCTATATATTCCACTTTGGAAGTCACATCTTCTTTAGTTGTCCTCATCACTCTTCTTTTTTGCATCAACATTTTGGTTTTTCCTGATAATTTGTTCACATGCAATTTGTTCTTAGACCCAGCTAATTTTGTTGCTGTTTCCATAAGAGCTTTGGTTACTTTTCTGTTAACTTCAGAAATATCCACTTCTTCCGATGTTAGGCCTTCTAAAGCAGAGAATCTGTTCTTCAGTTCCAATTTGAAGGTATTATGGTGTTTTTTAAGGTTGGTTATGTCAATACATTTTGTTTGTCTTATGAGCTTGCTACGTTCGAGTTTAGTGTTGAGGTGCATCTTACATCTCACCAATCTATGGTCACTGCCTGTGTTGAACTTGTTTAGCACACTGCAGTCTTCTATGACGAATTTTTTGTTACACATAATAAAATCAATTTCACTTGTCGTCCCATTTGGATGTCTCCATGTCCATTTCCTGTGTGGCTTTTTCTTGAAAAAGGAGTTCAAGATGAAAAACCCTCCTGCCTCTGCAAACTCTACGAGAGTATTTCCACGCTGGTTTCTGTTGCCGTGACCGAATTTACCTACTGAAGTTTCATTCTGTTGCCGTTGCCCTATTTTTGCATTGAAATCTCCCATAATTATCTTCAAGTGCTGCTTACCTTTATTATTTAGATCACGAATTTCCTTATAAAATTCTTCAATTTCTTCTTCAGCATGACTTGTGGTGGGTGCATAAGTTTGAATAATCTGAGCCTGGTATCTTCTCGAGAGTTGGATAACAAGTCGTGCAGCTCTGTCAGAGGAACTTTCAACTTCTACAACTTTATCCTTCAGTTTCTTGTTTATTATAAATCCAACACCACTAGTTCTGCCAGTATCTGTCCCACGATAGTAGAAGAGATGTCCACTTTTCAGTTCGATGAGATCTTCTCCTTTTCTCCTTACCTCACTTAGGCCGACGATGTCCCACTTGATCCTTTGTAGTTCCTCTTCCAATTCAAGAAGCCTTGAATCAGAAGATAGGGAGCGTCCGTTATAGGTCGCCAAGGTCAGCATCAGATGGCAGCCTAGTCCGGTCCTCCGGGGATTCTTAGCACCCTCTGCCTTCATGTCGCACTGGCCGCTGCCTTGGCCAGGTACATTCCAGCTGCCGGAGACTGAGGGCCAAGATTTAAGTTGTGGAGTCATTTTGGAGGGGTTTGGCCATAACTCACCACGCTGGCCAAGCGGGTTGGTGAGTGTGGGATAGCATTTCCTCTAATCCCGATGGTATAGTTATACCGCTATTGGCGGTCGTCAGAGCCCCCTTTAGTGGGAACAGGATGTACCACGAGAAGGCGGGGTTGACATTTGTCAAGGAGAGGCTGTGATGTTACGCAATACTGTATTAAGTACGAACATTTATAGGAGTTACGTACATTTACTTCGAAAATAGATATCAAACGAAAGTCACATTAAAGAGAAAATTAATGTGCTTATTAAAACTTAGTTAGAGAGCTTTCTGAAAAACACTACAATTTTTAAGAGCAATATGTCATTTTGTCCTAAAAGAAAAGCGTTTAATCAATTCATCCTACCAGGTCTTACATATCAAACAGTTACGTGGTCCTTAACTAAAGACATTTAAATGCTGCAGCAACTGAAAAAAACATGTAGAGATGCATGCTGCGTGTAACCAGGAAAGATAAGAAGAGGAACTTGTGGATTAGAAAAATGACAAGGGTGGAAGACATCATGATCAGAGTAAAGTCCCTGAAATGGCAAAAGGCTGGCCATGTTGCCAGAAAAACGGATCACCAATGGACAACAGAAATTTTAGACTGGATACCAAGTGACAGAAAAAGACCCCGAAGAAAACCACATGGGAGATGGATAAATAAAATTCGCTTTCTTCCAACCACTATTGGACATTTCTAGCTGTGTGACACGTCGCTTTGTCGTGCTGGAAGATCCCATCTGCCATAGGGAAGACAAGCAGCATGTATGGGTGTACGTGGTCTACAAAGATTGATTCATAACGAATTCGGTCTATCGTGCCTTCCACAGGTATGAATGGATCCAGGGAATGCCAAGAAAACATTCCGCAGACCATAACGCTGCCCCCACCAGCTTATGTTCTTCCAACAATGGTTGAATAGCGTTTGTTCTCCGATGTTTCCCGCCCTATACGCCAACGTCCATCCGTTCGATGAAGCAGGAAACGTGATTCATCGGAGAGGGCAATCCTTTGCCAGTCAGACGGAGGTTAAATTCCGGTACTCCCGTGCGAATGTAAGCCTTTTCTGCCGACGCACCTTCGATAGCACAGGTGCAGTGACCATCCGTCTGCATCGGAGCCCCATTCTTAGCATGGTTCTCTGAACTGTCATTTTTAGACACAGATCCGTTAGCCACCCTAGTTCATTCGGCTAGAGAGTTTCTCTACTATAGCGTGTCGATCGGCTCTCACGCACCTTTGCAGCAGACGTTCACCTCTCACATAAATGGCACGTAGTGCTCCGCAGTTTCAACATCGCTAATGGGAATGGCGCCACTTCTTCAATTACGATACACTTTAACCACAGCAGCACGCGAACCGTTCACAAAATGTGCTGTTTCAGAAATACTGCCACCCTTATCCCATAATCCAAAAATTATCCCTCTTTTAAATCTGAAAAATAGCTCCTTTTATCCATGACAGCAACGAGTGATATGTTCTCAGAATGCCTACATCACAGCTTATATACCCTCGAAGCCAGCTTACGACACGTGCCTTCTTTCATTAGCTACCCGCTGTTGACATCGAAATTAGGAGGTGGTCACAATAATGTGACTCGATTCTGTACCTATTAATATACATGTATTAGTTCTGCTGCTCGAACTTTTAATGGCCAGTGTTAGCGCGCCAGGTCTAAATTACATCGATTGCTTATTTGGAAAGTACAAAGTTTGGAATGCAAATCTGAGGTAAAAAAACAAAAACAGTGACTCACACGCATGATTGAGAATGTCACAATATCACAATATAATGTCACAATATACATCGTGCCCATAATATTCTCTCTTGCTGACAAAGCTTTTTCCAAGGTCATATCAAATATTTTCTTTGCTAATAATGGCTATTTTTTTGTGGAGCAAGTCTAGTTTCTAACTTATACCTACATTTAATGTCATTAACTTTTAAATCAAAACTGTTTTTTGCTGGTGTCATACACAGTTCATGCTTGATATCATACGTGTTATTCAGCTGTCGAAATGCAAAGAGGGTGTGGCACGGTCGATATATCCTACAATCTCCAACCAACTAATATTCGATGCTGACCGAAACATGACAGTAGGTTTGTTCTTTTATGGCTGGATCTTTCCATTTCGCAGAAGAGAAACTCGAAAGTGAGAATGGGAAACCCATTACCATCGTTCATGGGCATGGGACTGGCTCTTCAAAGAAATAACGTTTTGGAAAATATGAATATTTTTGTTGTAAAATACGAAAGGTTGATGTGGAAATTGCACTCATATATTGCTTTAATATAGTTAGGAAACAAAACTCTGTGTCGTGATCTAAACTGCATTTCTAGATATGACCGAAACAGCCTCGTTAGGAATAAATGACCATGTCTAATTGCTTTTGTTATACACAACATTTATATGTATTATTGTCTCACAAGTAGATGCATAAAAATCTTTCAAGTACCGAATGAAACTTATATCGCTTTCAGTTCGTTCTTGAAGACTTAAGAATGTAACAGATATATTTTTAAAGATATGGAAAGTAAAAATGATAATATCTCACTAAAATCGTTATTTTCGTAACTTTCTTCCTGTTTTATGTAATTTAATTTAATACGGTGCTGAAATTAGTTTCCAAAATGAATTTTTAGTTCCAGGTGATACCGTATATGTAAGAGCATTATAGATGGAAGTTAACAAAAAGGTGTGAAAATCCTTGGCGTTCAAGTATACTTGCTGATGTATTTTGAAGAAGATTTTCAAAATAGGCAGAGGCAAGTGATGGAAATCGCAGAGAGAAACGTCGTGTAAGTGAGGTGGGCGTAATAGGACAAATGGTCTTGTTTTGGCGAGAAACTCACGAACGAAGAGGTACCTAGATGCCGGTGCACTGTCATGCTTCATATCACCCACAGTTGTGGTCTCTTCTTGTGGATGTAGACGTCGCATTAAGTGCAGAAGTGCACATAGATCTCTTTCTTCACAGTTCATCTTTCAGGGATTAATTCAAGTTGAACATTAGCGTAGATGACGATGAAGACTCATATCAACTTCTTACCTTCGTTGCAATTTGGGCGGAATGTTTGCTTGCTTGGAGAAAATAGCAATTTCCACGTATCTCTTGGCCGCTTAGTCTGCGGGTCGAATAAGAAGCAACATTTGTGTTCCCAGTTATGATTATTCTAAAAAGTGTGCATCTTAGATAGCGAAATTGGGGATCAGATCGTCCGCGACTTCCATCCGTATGGCCAACTGATTTTCAGTTACTATGCGTGGGACGATGTGTTGACACATTCGGAGCATCTTCAAATCATCTATTAGTATCCGTTGACTTTGCCTGTGCTATGTGCTCGATCTTCTGTTTTCTGTTGGCAGGGACGACGGCCAAAACTTTCCAATGTTTTAACGGTGCGAGTTGTCACTGGTCACAACTTTTTCGTCTTCGACCACCCGCCTGCTTTCTTTTAAGGGACGATGCCAGTCGGATATTTGTGATCGCGACAGGGTGTTTCGCCATAAACCTACTTCAATATTTCGGAAATTTATGGCGACTACACCCTACTTCATCATAATTTTCCTTCATCATTTCGCCAAAACGAACGCAAATTTAATGTTCACGCGCTGATAAAAAAAGAAAACAAAAAAATTACTAGGTTTCATCAATCACCAAACACTGGGTAAATTCTTCATAATACCCGAATGTACCGCAGCAACCGCGTGGTGTAATGGACAAATCCAATTTCCCTGTGAGGGGGTGAACAATGTCGTAACGTAATTCAATAATCACAGTGGGTATGCGTTTCACGTATTTGGCCGTATAGACGCAGTTAGGGAAATTTAGATCCTACTTCGTATATCGTGCAAAGTTACTCAACTTTTAAGAACTGTTTTCAAATTTAACCTTTACCATCGGTTTCGAAACGTGAGTTCCAGCCGAAGTATACATTTTACATTAAAAAAATCATAATTGAAGAATTCAGTTTCCTTACTTTCATTGTTAATCTCGTTGTGGTCTGAAGCTTTGCAATACTTTTTTATAAAAGCAGACTAATAAATAAATTGATAGAGTTTTGATATCTTTCAGTTTCCTGCAAATACGTTTTTGTAGAAGGAGCAGAAATGTTCCAAGGAAAAAGAAAACCTGTCCTTTAGAAATATATCCGCCCACAGCTCATAAGATTACAGATTACATTACTGAAACAATCTTTAATGCCGACGTAAAGACGTATAATTTGATATGGATTCTTTGGAACAAAGGCACGTATTGGGTATTTATCAGAAAGTTATTAAAACCGCTTATCAGTATCCATATACGTATACCAGATGCAACAAGCACGATATATGCACTTGACAAATCAATAAATTTCTTAGAGAAATCATACCCAGTGATTAAGGAAATTGATAACTTGGAACCCCAAAGTAATGTTAAATGTCAATTAAAATATACAAAGCCACATTTAAATTGAACTCAGAAGAGGGAAAACTTCATAAATATATCTAAGTAATTGGAATTACGCGAACCTGGAAATATGCTACTGCTGAAAATATTTAAATACTTTCCTTCAATCCTTGGGCCTAAATTACTTTAACGAAATGAATTTTAAAAGTTTTTATTCATTGGTAAAATCATAGCGGCATTTTTCTCTGTCCCGTACGGAAGTGCACATATTTGATCCATAAAGTTTAAATCATATGCGTCCGAAGTTTCATTGAATCTGCAAAGAATTCACAGCTATAGGACGTATTGCATCTCAGTGGGTGCGCAGAATTTCGAGTGCGATAGGAATGAAGAACATTTGTCCAACCAATCATTCAAACATCAGTTGGTGCAATTAATCAATTTTATTGTATTGTACATTATATCACATTACATTACACTAACGAAGTGGACTTTACAAAATTAAATGAATAAAATGAGTAATGTAGTGATTTGATTGCAAAAAAACTGCGCCCTACCGTCTTTTAAATAACTCAATTTTACTGTAGCAGGTGAAGGATGGACTAGTCAAAACTCTGCCCGAAAAAATAAAATTAGTTTAGCACGTCTCAAAAAACTCTCTTCTTGAGAAAAGGAAAATCAGTGGGATCTCAGCACGTCTCAAAAGATTATCTGCCCAAGAAAAGGAAAATTAGGGGAAAGCTCAATACGTCTAAAAAGCAAAGTTTTAAAGCCCTAAAAACCGTAATAAAAGTCTGCTTTAATGGAAAAAACAATTTGTTCAGTTTAACGATAATGGAAAAAAAAACTGAATAATGGGTACCCCCTCCCCCAGAAGACTGTGCCTCTTGGTTGGAATTTGTTGAACTTTTTCAGAATCTCAGAGCCCACGTTCCCATCAAATCAAGAGGGTGAGCGTTGCTTAGCCTTTATTTGTGGTACTCAATTTGGGGGATCCTGAGGATCCGTCCTTCCAGAACTCTGTGCATCCCGAAAACGGGACTGGAAAAATTGCCTAGGGAAGCGGCTATCCCAGGCTACTTTCACACATTTTTGAACCAACACGGAGTATCCGAGAAGTTCACTAATTTGTGGAACCCCAGAGGCTTTGATCTGCAACTTTAAGAAGCCAGTCGGGTTCCCTCCGTTTTAGATGGAACGCACGGAATGCCTTCCGACAGGTTGTACCCATGTCCTTAACTGATTTAAAACAATCCCCATTGGTTACTAATAAAGGAAGAGCTTTGAGCAGAAGTCGGAGGAGCCACGGCTCCCCGACTTTGTGGGATGTATCCCTTTTACATTATCCTAAGGTTTGGGTGAAGTGACCATTTGTTGATAACCTGCAGGTGGATCTTCAACTATATACTAATATGTGACCCCCACCCCCAGACGGGGAGGGCGACACTGCTGAGAATATAACTGTCTTCAAAACTAACAGCCCATGCTTTAAATTGTAAAAGCAATGATCTCAAACCTAAACAAACATCATCGAGGAATACTAGACGCACTGCAACATTGCTCAAAATAATTGAAGGTGGAATACCCCTTCCAAATGTTGTTGAAATTTAACCCAATGCTTTTTGTAAAAGAAAGTGGACTACAACATTTCGGTTGTGAAAAAACAAAGTTTCTTTCCTGGTGTAATCCAAAAGAAATATTTTGTATCTTAATGTACGTCCTATGAGATAAGTAGAATACGGTCATGATATAGTTTAGTACCATAACTTGCTGCTGTTTCATCATTCCAAGGGATTCTCTCTATCAAAAACTAAACTTTCTTATACTTAAATAAAACCTTCCTTTTTAGAAACATTTGAATGACGAGTACCGAAGGATAACTGGGCATAGTTAATTATTTTCTCTCAATTTCACATTTCCAGTTAGAATGAGGTTAACGGAGTTTCGTTGTTGAGCTTTTAGTTCTAGGAACCTTGCAATACGGAGCATTGTGTGCATTTTAATTATGCGTTCCGATAGCAATCTATGAAAGAGATAGTCACTTTATTGTTGAACACCATATAATTATGCAAGCCGATATTGCATTGTTTCCCTGCTGCTGGATTAACCGAAACGTTTAATGAATACATGAAGTTGGTGGTCTATTTTGTTCATTTGATCGAATATTTATATTGTTTCAATTGCGAAATTTCATCATTACCAAGCGAATATACATTAAAATATTTCGTAATAACTATTTATACTATTTTCTTCTGAAAATAAAATTTATATAACTTTTTTCAGGTTTGTTGAATTGGTTAACAAAAATTCCTATAGTTTTCCTAAGTCCTTTACTGGCTTCACGAAAGACAGTCGTTCGACATCACATTCAAATGCGTAATAGCTGTTTGTATTGTTGTTATATACAGTGTGGAAAGCATGGTAGAAGAGCCTCTCAGTCCATTGCAGCGTACTTCGGAATGGTTCACTTCGAAGCAGCATTTCGATGCATCAACACAAACCCTTTTAACCTTAATTAAACCCTCAGGATTACTACAGTATAATACAAATCTGTAATATTAATTTTCTCTATGTGTTTCAGCTTGTAATTTCAAATGCGGAAATACACACTGACTGAAGTTGTTAGCTTTCTAATACACTGGTGGAAAGTGAAAAAAGAACACCAAGAAGGAATTGGCGGACGATCATGAAATTTACACATGTTAATGGGGTCGAGTTTACGTAGGTGTGATGTTGTTTTTCGGGACCAACCGGTGAGCGCTTACGCCACAACACGGCATAATATGCAAATTATCGTCGACGAAGTGAATGTAATCAGTCGTCGGCGTACGGACACGATGCGAAGACCCTGAAGAAGCTGCAATCCCTGGACATGGAAGACGTGTACGATTTTAGCAGTTATCGGACTTTGAGCGAGGTCGTCTAGTCGGACTCCGCGAGGTCGTCTAGTCGGATTTCGCGAGGCCGGCTGGTCGTAGCGTCGTATTGCTGAGCAAATTCGACAGGAAGTATCGGTGGTTGTACGATGGTGGCGTAGATGATCCGAGGAACATTCCCACACGATGAGACGTGGAACCGGGAGTCACAGACGGACTGATGAGAGGACCGATCGACGCATAAGAGGAGCGGCGTTGTGGAGCAGAACATCCACTGCGACGCAAATACGAGCTGCCGTTGCACCTGAGGTGACTGTGCGAACAATCCGCAACCGTCTACTGGATGCAGGACTACGTGCACGTGTGCCTCTGGCATGTGTACCTCTGACTCCAGCCCACCGTCAGGAACGGCTGCAGTGATGACGCCAACGTCTGCACTAGAGAACGCAATGGCGATCTGTCGTGTTCAGCGATGAAAGCAGATTCTGCTTGGGAGCCTCCGATGGCCGTATGCGTGTTTGCAGATGCACAGGGGAGAGTCTCCACCCTTCTTGCATCCGCCAGTGACACACAGGGCCTACACCTGGTCTCCTGGTGTAGGGAGCCATCAGCTATCACTCCCGTACACAACTAGTGTTTGTACCGGGTACGTTAAACAGCATCTGCTACATCAACAACATCATTCAGCCCGTTGTTGTGCCATTTGTAAGGTCGGTCCATCGTGGTGTTTTCCAGCAAGATAACGCACGCCCACACACGGCACGTGCAACGCAACATGCACTTCAGGGTGTGAGACAACTTCCATGGCCTGCACGTTCACCGGATTTGTCCCCCACTGAGCATGTGTGGGATTTTAGGGGACAACGACTTATCCGGTCTCCACGGCCAGCCACGACCATCCCCGATTTACGCGTCCAGGTTGAGGATGCTTGGAACTCAATACCCCAAACTTGCGTCTAACATCTGTACGGCAGACTCCTTGCCAGAATTGCACAGTGTGACGCAGTTCATGGCGGTTCAATCTCGTACTAACCATGTTGCATGGAAATGTTATTTTTCAGTTTACCAGCAAATACAGCTGTATTTTGCCATAATGTTTTGATCACGTTATCCTCTGTATTCCGTTATTATGCTGTATAAATTTCGTTGGTATCAGACGTCTCATTCTTGTTGTTCTGTTTTCACTTTCCGCCAGTGTATTTGTGTACTAATTAATCCACGCAAAGTACGTTCTGTGTGGGAGTTTTGCGCTTTTGCGCAATGGTTTTTATTTCATTTTATTTTATTATTAACATAATTTGCCTATTATTACATACCTTTTCTTTATTGATTGGGAACAATAATACCAGTAAAGTAACTGTAAAATTAATTATAAAAATAAAGTTTGGAATGTTTTATTTTGGACTTTCAACAGAGACAGTTTTAATTGTTTTAAAAGCAACTGAAAAAATTAGGGTGTTTTGGTACAGTAATCTACGGTGGCCGCAAAGTATTACAATTCCTCCTATAACCTCAATAAATTCATGTATGTGGGTTTCCAAACCGCGGACACTAAAGAGTCTGCAAGAGGAACGCCGTTGCTTCTCCTACAACTATTCCTTTTTCATTTTTGTTGAAATGTTTCCAGTTTAACACATTCATAACAATGTCAAATAATCGAGATTTCCTACTTATTTATCATGGCGGTTCTTCAACTTTTATATTTGCTATCTTTGATGCTTCATTGCCTCCTACACCACCCAAATTCATTGGATGTTTCGCCTTTTTCTCTAGGAGTGTTTCATCATGCCATAAGCTGTGCATACATACATACACAGTGCGTCAAAGAATTTTTAAGTCTGGGTCTGTAAAATGGAAAAGAAACAAGAAATTATAATTTGTTTTGGTTTGTTATTCAAAATAAGTCCCTCCGGCTTCAATACACTTGTTACAGCGATTTAATAATGATTCGAATGCCTGTTCCAGTTCACTTTGCGGAATTGCCTCCAAAGCTCGCGTCGAAGCTGTTTGTATGGTCGAAATATCATCAAAATAACACCCTTTTAACGTCATTTTAAGTTTTGGGAACAAATAAAAGTCACAGGGTGCTAAATCAGGCGAATACGGTAGATGATTCAACACACAGACGTTATTTTTCGCCAAACATCTACGAACAAGAAGTGAGGTGTGACTGGGTGCATTATCGTGCAACAAACACCAACTTTTTTCATCTCGATATTCTGGACGAATGCGACGAATTCTGCCCATCAAATGCCTCAAAACATTTAAATAAAACTCACCAGTAATGGTTTGTCCACTTGGAACAAATTCTTTGTGGATAAAAACCTTACTATCGAAGAATGTAATGAGCATTGTTTTGATTTTCGATGGAACTTTTCTTGCTTTTTTGGCTTGTGGCGAGATTTTTTATTTCCATTCCGCATTTTGTCGCTTTGTTTTAGGATCATATTGAAAACACCATGTTTCATCACCTGTAACAATCAGCGGCTGAAATGATGTCTCTGCAATGTGCACTGCTACTTGATTTTTGTTCTTTGGTTAACGTGTGTGGAACAATTTTAGCTCAGACTTCTGTTTTGCCCAAATCTTCATGCAGGATGGTTCGAATCGTTTCTTTGTTGATGTTAAAAGACTCTTCCATCATTCTTAGTGACGCACATCGATTGTTTGCTATGAAATCAAGCACTTTTTCAATAATCTCAGGTGTCCTAGATGAATTTGGTCTTCCGGCATGCTTATCATCTTCTAGCGTCTCTTTTCCGTCCAAAAAACCTTTGTGCTACAGAAAAACATAACATCTACTTAAACAAAACTCACCGTAAATTTGTTTCATCATTTGGTACGTTTCCGAGGCACTTTTGCCAAGTTTTGCGTTAAATTTAATAACAGCCCTTTGTTCCATCTTAATAATTCAACATGAAAAAAATTTTACTTCTCTAATGAACGGCCGTTTCGTTTGAGTTACTTTAAGAACTGCGCAGTACTTTTGGCAGAAAGTAAGCAGATTGTCCCGGTTTATAACGCATTCGCGATTACACTGTTAGTGCCACCGTAGGCTGAAATATAGCGCCAGTCTTAAAAATTCTTTGACGCACTGTGTATGTACCATTCGAAATTTCTCAAAACAAAACGCTTACATTTACACAAGACTTCATATATAAGACAAAATGTCGATTGAGAGACCTCAATTTATCTGATTTAGAAATATATATTTCTGAAATGTACTTTTTCTTCTAAGTTCAATGGCCCCGCATGTGCGTTACCTGGACTTAGGTAAATACAATGTTACTCTAGCACACAAGATATACTTATTAAAATCAATTCTTATCCTGTTCGTTTTGAAAACAGAATATGCGAATCGCACGCATGTTGAAAACATTTAAACCCACTAAAAGGTGTTTCATTTGCTCTAGGAAGCCATAGAATAAGATATCAGAAGTGCCTCCTAACTCTAAACAACAGTTTATATATTTCATTTTATTTATAATGAACTGTGACTGTTACACAACTCAAATTAGGATTTTATTTCATGCCATGGAAACAGAATTATTTTCATATCATGCTTGGTTTCGGAGAACAAAATTAAAAATTTCATTTTTCATCATAATATCATGAATGTTTAAAAGCAAACACACGTAATATATCTCTGTGGAGTATGCTATCTGCTGTTTGTAACCCCGACAAACAAAGTAATTTTATTTAAATTACAGTTGTGAATCACAGATTTAATAAAGTGCTGTGACTCGCATAGTACCGTGATTTATCTTTGAGGATGAAACACCAAACCCTTGCAAGGATGTTGATTTAGATCTTGCATCGTCTATAATAACATCAACTGTTCGCATGGATGTTTTCGAATTAAAATGTATTACTTCATTCACCTTTTTCTTTTTTTTTTCTAAATTTTCCGATCGTTTTTCTTTTCTTAAGGTGAAAATGTTTATGTTTATTGGTTGTGGATATTTCTGCAAACTTTAATTTTCAAACTTTTGCTAGATCTTGCTTAATAAACAACTATTTCACAAAAATTATATGTTTAAGATTACAGTTTAAGGATTGTTTCACAATGCTTGGGAAGCTTTAGAGTTTAATCAAATTTTACCCTTTATTCCGACTTTTAGGTACATTACCAGTATGATATTAAGAATATCTCATGGATACGTAAAGGTATCAACGATGTCTTCAGAAGTATCATCAACGATGTCTTCAGAAGTATTTTAATCAATGTATCGCATTAACCGATTTTTATGTACCAGAGCAATGTTTTGTTCATACCCAGAAAACCAAAAAGAACTTGACTGGTTCCAAACGGCTACAAAGATATTTTTCCCTGGTAAGACATTTCAACTCAATATAGTTGTAAAGACAAATCCAACTGATGCTACTAGCGCAATTGCTAACACAGTCCCTGCAAATTGAGATTTCAGTACACTTTCCAAAGAACAAAATGTGTTGCAAATAGAAACTGCTATTATAGCACAATCTGGGAGTCTTCCGTTTCAACTCCAAACTTTTTCAGTCTGATAAATTGGGAAATGATCGTACGTTTTTGTTAGGATTAAAGCTGTTCTTAGGTTGTGAAGTTTCCAAGCCGTGAAATGGCAGCCAGCAGTAAAAATGCATAACTGCTAACTCATGGAATTTTGTAAGTTGCGAAAATAAATTATTAAAGCACGTCTGAGTAATTTTTTTAATGTCAGTCGTGAATGAATTGAACTATTCAAGTGGAAAATTCCAAGACCGCAGGTTTCAGCTATTACTGACCATAACCAAACGGGATTATCACGGTAGTCGCTAAAACCCCAAACAAAAAAATCTTTAATACGTACGAATTTTTTTAATGGTTAGATATGTAAACGGGTTTTTTAGCTATCCGATATATATAACTTTCGAATGGCGTAGCTAATATCTTCTGAAGATCATGGTTATTCGCTTTTTTCCTACTTGAAATAACTATTGTGTTGCTCCTATTTGATTAACTATAGTTTCTCAATATAGCACTAATAGCTGGGAACTGTGAATGCAGTTTGCTCTTCGTAGGAATCGCTGAACATTGACGGATTCATTTTTGCGGTGAAATGTTGAAAGGCAAACATTCTTCGGGAGTTTTCAAACAAGCTTTTGCTATAGAAACACTAAGCTTCCATAGATTTAGTTATATCATGTCCTTTGGTGACGTATGCTTATAATTTGCATATTAGTGCTTGCTTATAAATTCGTATATTTTTTACGCTCTTTCGAAACATATGTAAACACAAATAATAATACATTTAGTTACACAGTCGGTAATGTTCTGATAATTTCAACGAGATCAGATAATATTCAAATTAAAAAGGCAAAATTTTACTGTCACACTTTTGCATTATGATTCAATGAATATATTCCATATAATTGAATACCATTATTTTCTTTAACAGAATGTTTCACAGAGGAAAAACAATAGCGAACGATAAATTATGCGTATCTTTTACACAGCAATTAATACCTTTTCTTATCAGATTTTGTTATTCCACTACTGCACGAACATTTTAAGTACTAGCTCTTGGACCTGTTATATTTTTGCTGTTATTTTCATGACGTTTATTATATTTGACTGAGCCTCGAACATTTTCTCTAAGCCTGTTGTCCAACGTTTACGATAGTCACTTTACGAGACGAATTCTGATCTTTCGTTCTGTCTGAGAAATTTCTTTTTTCAGTAACGCGATTTGACTTGAACTGCCATATCTTCCGTGTTTAGAGATTTTTTTCTGCCTTTTAAAATTAAAGAGGCTATTATTCTACATATATTCTTTGTATAACTCGAAAGGATGTGTAGAGTAAATAAGTGCTACTTTATTATAGAAATTCCGGAATCTAAATTCTTATACTTCCAAAAGTATTATCTATACCCTTGTGCGAGAAATGTAGGAATCACTGGACTATAATTATTTATCCGCGATGTGGCCGCATTTGAACTTCGGTTAAATCACGAGCAGTTTAACAGCACTAGTTCACCCCTTCCCTGGATCGAATCAGGACCCATGATGGCTTATAGCCACTCCGTTTCTCACTGTTCTCGTTAAAAAGAAGAAATGAACTTCCTGCAACCATAATAATGAACAATCTTGCATTTTCTTTGAAAACATGAGGTAAATGTTATATTTCCTTCAGGTGCATTATTTAGAATTCAATTTAACATCATCAGTGAGCATATTACTCTTTTAAGTTTCTATACGCAATATTAAGGTTCTTTTATGTAACAACAGAAACTGATATCATGTTGCAGGTTCTAAAACTCGATTTATCTTAGGAGCTGGAGATTAAACGCTACTTTGAAACAAAAGGTGTGAAACAAACAGTGTCTGTACAAAAGCAGCAAATTATATACACTAAGAGGACAATTTATTATGACCACCTGACAGATTTAAGCAAATGAGCTATGGATGCACGCTGTTGCCGCCAGAGGGCGAGGCTAGTATAAAGAGGGAAAGCTTAGTACTTGCGACAGTACTAGAAGTGATTTTTGGGTGACGAGATGGGTAAAAAATGTGATTTGACGGACTTTCAACGTGGGATGATTGCAGGAGCTCGGAAACATGGAGTGAGTATCACCGAAACAGCCGCATTCGTGAAATGTTCCAGAGCAGCTGTGGTTAAAGTGTTTAAAGACTGGACTGTCAGCCAAAGAACTGGGTCTCTACGTGCAACGTGTGATTGTCATCGACTAGTGACTGCTTGGGCGGAACTGAGAGTGTCCAGACTGGTAAAAAGGGCAACAGTGCAGCAAATTACAGACCATCTTAATCAAGGATCCAATCAAAGGATCTCTTCAGGCACTGTTCGCCGTACACTGTATCGGATGGGATATGGCAGCCGAAGGCCCTGTTCGAACACCGTTCCTGTCTGCAATTAACAAGAAAAACGTCTCCAGTTCGCACAGAAGCACAAGGATTGGACAGTCGATAATTGGAAACAAATTATGGGGTCCGATGAATCACATTATCAGTTGCTCCATGCCGATGGCCGAGTGAGAATTTGGTGGAAACAGCACGAAAGCATGGACAACAAATGCATTGCTACTACCCTTGTAGCTGGTGGAGGCAACGTTATGGTTTGGGGAATGCTTTCCTGGCATGATTTGGGCCCTTTAATTCGTGTTAAGCAACTTCTGACTGGCACATCATATCTAAACATCTTTGCGGACCAAGTGCATCCTGTCATGTGGATGGTTTATCCCAATGGCGATGGCTACTATCAACAAGATAATGCGTTCTGCCATAGAGCTCGTTTTGCACCGGATTCGTTTCCGGAACATGCCGGTGAGTTTACTTTGCTTAGGTGGTCCCCACAATCTCCAGATCTCAACCCAATTGAGAATTATTGGGATGAAGTTGAACGAACCATCAGACAGCTGGATCCACACCCTGCAATCTCACACTCCTGGAAAGTGCTATTCATCAAGCATGGTCTCAGATCCCACAAACCACCTATCAACATCTCGTGGAGTCCATGCCACGAAGAATAGACGCAGTATTAAAGGCAAAAGGTGGCCCAACGAAGTACTGAGGTGGTGGTCATAATAAAGTTGCCACTCAGTGTATAAATAGCCTCTAAAATGTCGAATCATCTGTCAAGGAAGGTATTAATCTATCAACTCTTCTATCTGTATAATTCAGTTTTAGTTTCTGGCTGCATTTCTTTATATTCGAATGGTGTAGTGTTCATATTGCACGAACATCAGCGAATTTATTGTTTTATTCTTAAACAGAATGCATAAGACTCGTTTTTAAGAAAATCTGGTAAGATAGTACCTAAAATTCAATATTTCTCACGAATGACCAATGTGGCTAAAGTGTATCTATGACGTGCTTTTCCAGAAATAATTTGTCTAAAATCAGAATAACTGGTAGAGCAAAATGCCCTAAATTAGAACAAAATAAGCTTAGCTAGATCCGTAGATAATTATTCAAACCATATTTTATATATGAAAAACAGTGTACATCTAAATGGCAATACAGCTCATCTGGAGGCAAATCAAAGCAATTGCAGGAAAACGACTAATCCTGTGAACATAAGGATACTGAGTAAATGACACCTGATATTGCGCTTTCATAGTTATTCTTGTTCTACAAATGTGAAAGACAACGGACTAAAGCTATAGTGACAAAACCCTGATTTTGCTGACTCAAAATTGGGTTACAGTATATCCAAGAAGGCTACGTTTGCGGGCTGCTCACGATCAACCTCGGCTAGTACCTTCAAAAATGGTTTGAAGAGGACAAATGTAGGAGTCTGTGGCAAGGTGTGAGACGACCATGTCTCGTGAATTCTAGATGTGAATGAACGTTATCTCGTATTGTACGAACCAGCAGAAAGATTACTGTGGCGCAAATCGCTGCTGACATGATTGTTGGTAAGAAGAATGATATGTCTTAAACCAACATCGAACCCTGCTGAAAATAGTGCGCGTTGCCAACGACAACTAGGACTGCCGATGCTGAACTCGATTCCTCATCGAAACTGTCTACAATAGACATAAGAACATCATAACCGGAACGTGAATGATTGGAAGAAGTTCGTGTGGTCAAATAAATCCAGTAGTATGTTACATAATGTAAAAGTCCGGGCAAATATGCCGCGTTTACCTGCAGAAGTGGAACCAGAACGCTCTGTAGGACGAAAACAAACCGGTGGAGGAACAGCAATACTTTGGGCAATTTTTGGCAGGGAAACTCTGTGTAGATCATGCATGAGCAGGAAACCATCCTTTAAACATTCGTGGCAATGTAGTTCCTATCTTTTAGAACCTCTTTCTTAGCATCATAATGAACCACGTTATACTGCCAAAACGTTCTAGAAGGGTTCGCGGAGCATGAGTAGATTTTCTAGGTATTACCTTGGCCTCCACATTCCCCATTCATCAATGCAATCTAGAATCTGTGGCTTATGTTGGAACAGGAAATTGGAGCTGCGACGGCTGAACCCCTTAACTCGCAAGAATGATACGTTCTATTTTAATGTGTTGTTCCACTTGCCACAAAACGCATTTAAAAATCAACTATTTTCTATGAGCTGCCTGGTAAAAGCTGTTTTGATGGCACATGGTTCCCGAAACAACATAACGTTGAACAGCTGGTGGTTGGAATTTTTCTGCTCTTTGGTGTACGTTTACTGTTTTATTTTTTCGTTCAGTAACAATCCATTTTCCTGGAGTTGCAGTTCTAATCGGCGACTCCAAGTCACTTGTTACGTTACACAAAATCACACGACATCCATACAACAATCTTCTCTCTCCCATTTTGCTTCGTTTCCGGGTACTGACTTCATCCGGTTTACACTGACTCACTCTGAAAGAATGTATTCGGAAATGACAATTAAATTTTAATTTTTGGAGGAAATAAAGATATGGGTAAACGGAAATCTCCGTAATGTAGTAATTTAGAGTATTTTGAGAAATACCGAAACATAGTAGTAATGGCTACTCTCACAGACGTATTATTTTGTATAGAAAGTTCCGAAATGTAGGAAAAAATAACGGCATCGCAACTAATGCTAATAAATAAGCCACTCCAAGTGTTATCACTAAAATATGTAGATGTCACTAAAGATATAGCGTTCGAGTCCATTCATGCAATGTATTCCGGAGAGGACACACCCTCAGTTTTAAAACATGTGATATCACATTTCTGTATCACCCTCAGTTTTAGATATAGACGTTGGTGTAAGTTGATTTGCATATAGACGTTGGTGTAAGTTGATTTGCAGACCCCTTGGTTTTCTCATTTGGACTCTCATTAGTTTTCCTGTTTAACAATGGCTTGCAACAAGTTGACTCAATTTGCAATGCGCCTTTGATGAAACAACTTTTTCCAAACAATTGTGCTGTACGAAAACGAGTCAGAGTGCAAATGATAAAACCAACAGGTTAGTGTATGCAAATGAGCTAACACTAAAGTCTATCTCCAAAAATAAGGAGATTCAGAAATGTTATAGTAGGTGTTTTAAAGCTTTTGGAATACATTGTTAGAATGGACCCTAGGCGAAAACCAAAAAAAAAAAATTAAATGTTATTACCCTGACAGCAGGTAAAATAATGAAATAACTAGTGAAATTAACGTTTCTGCTAGAAATAAATTTTTGTAATGTAATATCAGCACTTGCAAACACAGCTCACGTAACATGTAAATAAGTAGTTTTTCAAGCCCCAAGGAACATTTTAGTAGTTAACATCTCCTTTTTTAGAATTCCATAATCAAATGGATATGTGCACTTTAGGTTAAAAATTACGAGAGCATGCCACTTAAAGCTTCCAGCTTCCAGTCGAAGGAGTGACAGACGAAAAAATGCAAGTGTATGTAATTCAAAACTCTTGTATATTATTTGGAGCACAGTAACTGGGCACAAGCCCAATACCTCAAACAGCATCAGGCAAAATAGCGAAAGGTGATCTAAACAGTTCTAAAAATATCTGTTGTAAATAGAGCAAGTTGTTAATACGAGAAAAAAAGTACATGTACAAGGGTTTGGATGAAAGACGTCATCGAACTTCTATACAATGCAGACGATTTTCTATCAAAGTAATAAGTCATATTTGAATTTGTGTGCTGTCCCTTTACAATTCTCCCGTTGGTTTTAGCCTGATTACGATTATGAACTCGTAAACGTGCCCCTTAGAAATGTCTGTGTTGACGGTTGTCCGAAAATGAAGATTACCGCTCTGCCCGCTATTTACGCAGAGAGAATTCGCTGCATTACCCGATGGATTTCAAAGTTGCTTTTATTAAGATATTACTTTATACAGATAGTTATGATGTGCAAATGTTTCGGGGAGTTATAATTTCAACTGAAATTTAATGCTTTGTGTTTTTTATTTGGAAATAAATTAAAATTAAAATTTCCTTTGAATAAATTTCCACATCGAACTACATGGTTAGCTCATTGCAGTCGACTATGAGCATGCAATTAACACTGACATTAAAAATGCGTCTGATTGTTTTATATGTCAGTTTCAAATTGATGCTAAATGCAAGTGATTTATTTGTTAGTTAATGAGTAAAAAACAAACATGTAGATTACAATGTGCAGCATTTGGTTGCGTTTTTGTTTGGTATTCAAGATAGCTGAACAGGCTCGCCCAACACTGTGAGCGAAACAATGAGCAACACAAGCCACTAAGGCCTTCATTATGTCCGCCTGTCTCTAAAGACGGGAGAAGAAGGACGTCTCAGAAAGAAGAATCGAACTGTCAAGGCTCTGCTAGGAATGAGTGTCATCCCGTCTCTTTTGGTTATTTTGCTTCTACATGTAAGAACGTAACCTCCTGATACAATTATTTTTCAGTTTTTACAACAGTTTAGAAGTGCAGGAATGTTTGGTTTGTTTCATGTCCAGGTTCAACTCTTTTGGAAGAAACCATAATTATTTTTCTTCTAAACTTATGAATCGTTAATATAAAAACATTTTGTATGGCAAAAAGCAACAGCAATGGAGTACGTTATCACCCCAAAACATAATGCCACAGTGCCACTAGTTGATTGGCCTCATTAGCTGTTACCCAAACACAAGGCCTGAGCAAAACTGTAGGTGCTCAAGATCTCGAAAATGGAGAGTGCCGATGACAGAGATATTTCATAGTGTCCTTTAATTTAGCTTTCGGGAGTACATGTACTTCCGCCTCTCGACAGGGGGCGTTATACGAATGTGTTTAATCTTGGAATAATTTTTAGCGGATGCTATGAGTAGCATAATACGAGTCACACTGTACTGAGCAAATGTTTATGTGTCTATAGGGAATGAGCTTCCATTTGAATTTTATGTGTGCGAATTCATTTTATTAGTGTTTCCTTTTTATTTTTCCCTTTTCATGTGTTGGAAGTTAAGTACTGAACCACTAAAGTAATGTTAACAACAGTTTAGTTTTTTAGAAATTTCATTCGGAAATTCCAAAGGGAAATTAGTTGATGGTGGTGAAAACTAGTTGGATTAACTGAGAGATAATTAGAATGCTTCAGATAAACATACATGTTGCTAATTTCTCCTTAGTATTATTCATTTTTAAGTGGGAAATTCCTAATTGGTTTTGTAGGATACTCAAAAAGCAACGGATATGGTGCTACATTAGAGTAAATAAAAAGAAAATTTTAGTGGAATGTACATTTTCTTCAAAGAAATTCGCGACTTTTTCGTACAAGCGCCCGGAAATTCCATCAAAATGAAAGAAATGCAGTTCGCTTCTTGAGTCTTGATCCGGTTACTATGTTATACAAATTCAATAACCTGTGGCAGAAAGTGGTCATGTTCAGTCATAGTGGTACTATACCTGAGTTTGCAGCAAAATTTCGTTAGAATTTTATCATACTTGCAATAATTCTGTACATTAGCCTATTCAAAGGCTTTCACGTAAAGATTTTTATTTACGAGAGCCTCAGCAAAATTAATAGTTTAGGATTTTCAATGTAATACATTTAAAGAAGAGTAAACTGTACGCAAATAATACAACCCATGTTACATATAATAAATTTAATATTTACTACAGTAATGCAAAGAAAGTATTATTTTAAAATATAATAATAATAATAATAATAATAATAGTAATAATAATAATAATAATGATGATGATGATGATGATACTAATAATAACAATAATAATTTCATTTTTTTATGTTGTTACATGACAATATTAAGCTAAAATAAATTATGCATGCAAATGCTATTAATTGAACAGCAAAGAAAACAAGGGGAAAGGCCTCTTAGGAGCCCTTCGTTCCCTCAAATTATAAGACAAGCTAGTTTGGCCTTAGTAGATGAATCCAATTCAGAATAAAAAGTTTAGAAATGACTTTGTGTTCTTAGTAATTAATTAGTATTGGTGTTTGGATTATTTAAAGAAAGTGGTTTTTATTTTCTAACTCAGAAAGTGTTTCTTTAAAGATATTTTGGTCATTGGTATTTCTTTTTTTTTTTTTTTATTGGAGGTTTAACGACCACCGTGAGCAACTCAATGGGCTATAAGCAGTCGCCCGTCCCTAATTTAGGGTCACTGGTTCCAGGGAAGGGAGAGAGCCAGTGCCGTAAGACAAACACAACATCCATGCCTCACCGGGATTCGAACCCGGACCCCTTCGGACGAATGATCATAGGCCAACGCCTTAGACCACTGCGCCACCGGGGCGGCTGATATTTGTTAAGTGTACAGGTAATGAATTCCAAAAATCCGGTCCAGAGTAATTCAAGCTTTGTTTTAATAGCTGGGTTTTAGGCTGTATTGGGCGAAGCGGTAATCTATTCCTTATTTGGTAGTTATGTCTGTTGCAATTAATTTCAATTGGGTCTACGTGTAGATTAATCTTGAGTCTTTGAAACATAATTTTACCTAGATTTTAATGGAAAAGTTGATCTATTGTTAATATTCGGAAATCATTAGGATGAACTGGAGGCTGTAAATATGAATGCATGTGTGTTGTCATAGCAGTACTTCGTTTTGAAAGTAGGTTTATTAATGTAATGTATTTATTTTGTATTACGTGTAATTTATTTAAGTTTGTTTTACTTGTTTGACCCCAGGATAAAAAGCAATAGTTTATGTCAGTCTGAATTGATGAGAGATACAGGAGAATTAGCGTTTTAACTGAGAGAGCTGTTAATCGTTTACTAATGAATCCCATATTTCTTGATAATTTATTATTTCTATATGTTTATTCCAACGTACGTCAGAGGTAAAAATCACTCCCAAGTAATTAACGTGTGGTACCATATCAAATATTTGATTTTCCAATAATAAATTTATGATATGGCCCCGTTCAAATATATGTCTAGTGAAGACCATCGCTTTAGTTTTAAAAATGTTAATTATCAGTTCGTTAGTAGTTAGCCAATTTGAGTAAAGATGTAAATAAGTGTTAGCTTTAGCAATAATGTCATTTATATTATGTTCACTAAAAAGTAGCGTTGTATCATCAGCATATAGTATGAGATCATTGTCTGGTGATATGTGAATATATCATTAATATATAAATTGAATAACAAAGGCCCCAAAATCGGTTCCTGTGTGACTCCATATTGTGATTGCTCTAAAGTGTAATGGAATTGATTGATTTGTGTATATTGTTGTATGTTTGTTAAATAGCTTTTCGAACGAATAATATCATAAAACAATGGAAATAAATGTGTGAATCTGACTGCTTAACAACTATCAGGAATAGTGTAGAGACATATAAAATGACACTATGCAGAAAACGTTGGTCAAGGTGATTCTAGAACAATACTGCAAAGGCAGGTGTAAACAATTCCAAGGCCGAAAACGATTGGAAATATCTCCAAATAAAATAATACTCTGTAAAGATACATCTGTTATGCTCTTTAAAAATTCAAACTGGAATGCTTCCTTTACTTTCATCAGTATTCCAACGCCTGTCTTGCATATTTTTTTTGAAATAGTTCGTTGATTAGATAGCAAATTGTAATTATAAATGGCAAACGGAGCAAATAGGCGTGCTTAACAAATTGCCATCATATTTCCGCTCCCAATGTTCTAAAACAATTTGCAATAGAAAGGAATAACGCAGTCTACTTTTTTTAAGTAGAGAATGTGTTCTGTTTTATAAATTATATTTTTTCATGCCCTCTTACGTTATAGCCAACATAGTATTTCCCCTTTCCTCAAGCAGTTTTTCCTTTTACGTCACGATGTTTTCTTTCTTTCTTCCTTTCTCCCTGACGGTATTCCATAACATTACAAAAGTTTCAGTGCTGTAAAATCAAAACAATGGAACAGTTATTACTGTACTCAGATTAGGCATGTATGATGTATTTAAGAAAACCAAGTATCATTTTGTGACCTAAAAACAAGATATCACAAAGGTAAATCGGAAATTCGAATTTCCCAAAATACGACTAGACAAAAACAGGTTCGGGATAAATACAGAGTACTCATAAAGTTCATTCGTACATTAACCCAAGGAAATACCGCTCCTGTCTGAAGAAAAGAAAAATGTACAATGTATCTGCCAGCACAGGACAACACAGAAACTTGACAAAATATAAAAATCTAAACTAAAATCTCTTTAAGGCTAATGATTGTCCGCACCTTTCTGGGTAGAATGAAATTCGCATCATTAATTCATGCCATCACGTATGTGTCGCACGTTTCGTCTCCGCACTGCATAACTTTCAAGCAGATAAAGCACACGCTGTTAGCAAAGAGTATAAAGGTTTGCGTAAACTTGGCTCTACAGAAAAAAACAAATTTTTCTTGCATTCTTTAGCCTTTAATTACTATGAACAAACTTCTTACACAACAGATTTCCTCACGCCTGTAGTTCTGCATAAAGGTATTATTTATGTCATAAGTGTAGATTTCTTTCCACTGGTGAAAAGCAGACGCCCACCTGTTTTGCATTTTTTGTAGGGAATGCATAAATTGATCCAACTTATTAAATGTTAAAAAATATTAAAATAAATAAATACATTTGATAGGTTCAACCACGGTTATTATGCAATTTCTCTTTGCCTTACGTATTTAGGAAAAAACAAATGATTACAGTATATTCTGAAAAATTTAAATACTAAACTGAATTATCATCAGTTAAAGGTTGCCTGTTAAGTACTTAGTTTTAGTAAGAGGGCCAAAAGCATAAAAAAGCTGTTTGACAAAATTCAAGCAAAAGCGGTAATATCGAACGCGGCTGCATTTTTTTGTAATATATCTAGTTTAGGAGGCTACAATTCTATACAGAGGTTGCGAATGACACAACACAGTTTAGAAATTTCCTTGTTTTAAGGTTTCGGATATTTAATTATAACAGAAACCTTACTAATTCTTATATAACGACATAATAAATATAAGATCAGTGTTTCTATGTGTTTCGGAGAGTACTATTTCATTGAAGTTTTCACAATTTTAACCGAAAGGTAGAAATTGCATATCCACACAGCATTTTCTTCATCTCTGATAGAATTGAGCAATATCAGAAAGAATTGAGCAGTATCAGAATGAACTAAGAAGACTATGTCATTATGTTACTTTATTCCTTTGTTATGAGTTTGTAAATAGTGGTTTCGCTATTAACGATTCAACGGTATCAGTTTTGAAACATATTTTCATAATTTCATCTGATCGCATTTATGTGTAAGATAGTCATTTCAGTTTTAAGGATTAAAGGTTTCATTGAATAATTTTAGTCTTTGTTTTAACTTGTGGTCCAATACGATTTTTAGAAATATAAGTACAACTTCAGATGATGCCCTATTCCCCCCATACGCTCTATGTGTAATATTACACATACATTACTTCACTGGCATTTTTAGGTAGGATGCATGGTATCTTGAGGGTTTAGAACACTTTTAAAATTTGACGCACCTCTTAAATAAGTAAATATTTTCACAGATGTGTAAGACGTTCCAGGTAAATCAAACCGTCAGAAGCGAAATCAAAATGTTTACGTTATTTGTAGTATCAGTTTTATTCAATTTGACCTCTACGTTATTCTTCTCACCCTGGATATCGTCGGAATTTTAAAATAAATCTGTTGAATACTGGTCTTTAATACCGATTTGAATAATTCAAAATTACCTGTTATTATTTCGCAACTCAATATTTATTTAGGAGATTAACGACCACATTGAGCAACTCGACAGGATATGAGCAAGTGCCCGCCAGTAATTCAGGGCCACGGATTCTTCAGAAAGAACAGAGCCAATAAAATCAGTCTAGAAAATACAAGGCCACGACATTAAAGAAACGTGTTCCCTCTGTTATGACGTCTCGCAGAAGCCAAGGCTTATGATTGATTTCCAGAACTGTCTTGTATGACGTCGAATCCGACACCGACGTATCACTCCGTGTAACATAAGAGAGACGTCATAAACGGCAGGAACTCCTCTCTCTCTAATGCTATGGCTTTATACATTCTAGACAGCTTTGTCCAGTACCTTTAGACAAACACATTCACACCTCACTGGATGTGAGCCTAGAAACACCTCGGAAGAATACATATCAGAAAACAGTGCTTAAACCACGACGCCAAGAGGAGGTGTAGTTCAAAATGAAACATACACAGAAACGAATACAGTATTATCGTTTACGTAACTAGATATTTCTTGATCTATTAATATTGACGGTCGAAAGACAAACACAAAAGACTTTACTAATCGTGCATTTGATTTTATCATTAATTTGATCGTGCATCGAGCATTTGATGTTGGAATTACATTTCTAAGCTTTGTTAATGAAACGTATTTCATACTTGTGTAAGCAGCTTTTATGTAGGACGCTTAATGAAGTTTATAACTTCAAGAGAAATCAAGCGCGCTTTGGAAAACAAGAAGAGAAAAATCTAACAAAACAAGCAGGTGTCCTCCTAAAGAAAGGGAAATCTTACAGTTTTCTAAAAAGTGTGTAGAAAATCACGAATTCTGAAACGTAAAACAAAAATAGTAAACTAATTAAATATTCCCATTAGCCTGAAGTTACACAATACAATGGAAATATTTCAGTTCGTAATACTTATTAAATATTTTTATTCGCTTTCTTTCATGGAAGTTTCTAGTTTGTCCCAGTGTGTACATGATTTTCTTCTCTAACGAAATTAACGCTTATGCTGCGAGGGCTAAAATGATTTCATAATTTTAGGAATTCATTCAGGTTGGTCAACGTTTCACCAAATACTGTATTTCAATGCCTTAAAACTTTATGATAGTTCTTGAAGTAAGTATGAGTAAGGACACACTGTCCTTATTTCATATTCGAATATGCTGCCAGTATAATCTGTTTTTCTGTTGTTCCATTTTCTGCTCCTTTTTAAATTTTTAAAACCCTGTTCATACTTTTCGTTCAACTTTCATCTTCGTCTAAAGGTTTCAGTTGCCAAGAATGGCCCTTGCATACAATGACGCACAATGAAATAAAAAAGCTAAAATGTTTCTTTCCCATAAATCTAAATCATACAATCTTTCTAATTTAGGAGTTGTATTTTATTTAAAAATCAGTAAATAATCTGATATCTCTTCTCCGAAGCGAATAGTACCAGCAAAAATAGTCATGCTGAGCCAGCCAGCAGTTACCCCGAACTAGGTAGTCGATGCCCAAACGTAAATAACATGACCCTCGGCCACCACATGGGCCAGAATTTCTGGCAAGCAGATGACCAAGAGTCGGTACCCCCATCAGTTTTCATACGACAGAACACAGGCAGTGGATTCCAGTAGCGGTCTTGCAAGCACGTACTAAAAATGATGGCTAGCCTATTGCAGTCCGTTAGTGGCAGCCGGCACTCACGAGACGTAATTAATTGTTTGCCTTATCTTGCCCGCCCATTTCTCAGCAGTAGTAAAGATAAAAGGATAACAACCGTTCACCAAAGGCACAATTGGTCTTTATTACCCAACGAAACTTCTGAGTTACGACACGGTGCTTGTGAAGTTTTCTCAACAGGTCCGGAAATTCTGCTGTTGGATTTGGGTTGCAAAACAGACATTTTAGCCACTCCACTAATTTTCTCCGCGTGGCTGTTCGCTTGTAGGTGAACCTCTTTCCTGCGTGATGTGGAACTAAGGGTTCCTTTTTTAATTTTACAATATTGCAAATTAGTTTCCGTAAATGCCAGTTTCATATAATTCATAAATTTATTTTTTCATCATAACAATGTTCTTATTTACCTTATGGGAACTTCACTCACTTTCAGCAAGTGTAGCAACTTAAAGAAGTTTTCCAAAGTTTTGTGCTGTCCTTGTGATCTTGAAAGGTGATTGTTTAATTAATATATTTACCCGTTCATGTCACATTCTGTTACACTTTTAACGTTGTACCTTTTTATTTTCCACGATCCGAAGCTACATAGGAAATATATTTTAATTTACTTTCGCTTATTTTTAGCAGGGAATTCTTCCAATCTTGAATATTCAACCCATTATAACGAAGTAAATTTCTCCGTCATTTCTGTCCACGCCAGGATTCGAACCCGGATCCCCTCATTCCGGAATAAGTCACTCTACCAATTGAGCTACGCAGACGTTTGTTCTGACTACTATCTGCCTTTATGTCATGTGCGTCCTGCTGGCAGGTACGTCACATCTCCCCCGCCCCCGAAAGAGGGCCGGGGGCATGGCCCACGGGTCAGCCGTGACCATGAATCGTTGCAGGCAGCCATCCACTGTAGAACGTGCACTTGAGAACTCCCAGTCAATTTTTTTTTTCGAAGCACTGGATAAGGGATTCTCTGATTTTTCCTAATTCGCGGTGTGGAAAGAACATCCCACCAATGCGAGATTTTGAACGGTCGGGTCATCCGGATAGTTCGGGCGCCATTATAACAAAGTGAATTTCTCCGTTATTTCTGTCCACGCCAGGATTCGAACCCGGATCCCCTCATTCCGGAATAAGTCACTCTACCAATTGAGCTACGCGGACGTTTGTTCTGACTATTATCTGCCTTTATGTCATGTGCGTCCTGCTGTCAGGTTCATCACACCATGAATGAGTACAATATATTCACACAGCGTTGCTTTTCTTTTTTTAAAATACTTGATCATTTTGTAATTAAAAAATAACCATTTTGTACGTGTATAATTCTTATTTTTTTCAACATAGCGATTTTAATGTCCTTCTGGGACTTTTCGCTGAATCGGTTTAGTGTATAAAGATTATACAAAAAATATTACTTGTTATTCATGGGAATAGAGTGAGGGTGCTAAATGGCCGTTTGTATTCTTGATTCTTCGTGTGTTAGTGCAGCTACGAAATGAGTTTCTGGAAATAGTTGAGTGCATATAGCATTTTTTAACAGTTCATTATTTATATAATTTTTCTCCGATGGTAATTTTCCTCGACGCGGTTTCATTAGGGAATTAAATTATCTCTCTACATGTGCCTTTTTGCCCCTTAACATCCACTAAAATAACACGATGGCTATGGCGTCGTTTTCAACTAACTGGTACCGCGAGATACTCTGCGCGTGTTGCTTCTGCAAATGCGGAGTTTCTCTGCTTCCACCTCCTGTTGTGGTTGCGTCGGTTACCAGCTGCCGTCCACTAGTGGCACTTGCTTGGAGGCCCGTAATTCACGGCGATGCTGTAGCGCCATCAATGGCTGCAAACTGATGGCGCTGAAACCAATGGATGCAAACTGATGGCGCTGAAACTAATGGATCGCTACCTTTCCTTGGGCGGTAGATTTTCGCCAATAGTGACCCATCACTGTCAGCTGGTAGCCAGCTGTTTCCCAGCACTTGTGCTTTTGTTGGGGTAAGACTAAAATTTACGCTATATTGAATGAATGCCCTTCCTTAACATATAATCAATGAATATCTGAAAGCAACATCAATGACGCATGAACTGGAAATACTATTTAAACCGCTCCAAAAATGAAAACATGAAACTGTCTTTTAGCGGAAATCCACACCGAATCTCCATATCTCCTTTCTTACATTCTATCTCTACAGTACAGAGACAACCGTAGTTCCAAGCATATGAAGATGAACAATTCGAATAATTTGCTACTTCAAGTGTAGAAGCAATCAGATGTTTTTCCCCTTGCATAATAAATCACCGTTTCTCAGATATGGAAATTGTGGAAGAAATGTTGCTCACAAACAGATGGAACAGATACGCGAATACCAGCAATTCATCCAGAATATCCCGAAGTTTCAAACTTAATGTTCAAAATTCGCATCATATCAGAAAACGTGAAAATTATATCTCCTTGGGGAGAGCACCGAATCTGCATCTTCCGATTTCCCTTTCAGCAAAAACATGAAATTCAGATTTCTTATCTTTAGATACTGGGAAAGCGTTCCTTAGCTAGTGCATCGGAATGCACGAATTCGAAAGACACTCGTAAAATGCATTTGCTATTCCCATTGCATGTTATTGTAATTTTCAAGTTTTATGATAGGATGCAAGATTGCCCAAAAATGCAGGGCCATGACATCAAAAAGATAAATTTCCAATTATAGTGACGTTACGTGCAAAGCAAGGCTTTTCATTTGTTTCCAACACTGTTCTATATGATGTCAAAAACTACATCCAGGTACCAGACCGTGTAACAGCAGATCCACGTTACAAGCGGAGGAAACTGCATCAATGCCCCAGTAAATGAAAGCCTAACAGCTTGGTTTTGACGTCATCGTAAATGCACTGCGTAATTGCTTCCAATGCTTGTCAAAAAGAATACGATGTCTGGTAAAATCTGAGCAGGAAGAATTGCAGATATTCAAATATCCTCGTTAGTTTTAGCATTTGTGAAGTACTTGTAGTATCTTTGTTGCAAAACCTACTAGTTTGTTATATAGCACAACTGCAGAGGGATCTGATAGAACTGAATGTTTCTTTTCCCCACTGGTTATGAATGCATTGCTGCATGGTGGTTCAACATCATACAAATTATATCACTTTACAGGGAGGAAAAGTAATGATTTTCCATTTTTTTAATGTAATCGAATTGCACATCTGGGTGAGTTCTGTATTTCAATACACGTGTACAACTGTGGCAATTTCTAAACATAACAGTATTCTCAGAAACAAAAATTAATACTTACAGTTATATTTCTGAAAAATAACGTTAAATAATTTTTGACACTGTATATTAACAATTTATTACAAATCGTTTGTTTTATCTAACACCATTAATTAGTACCTTGTGTCCGTCACAATTGATTCACCAAAATTTGTTACCGTGTGCGGATTACTCTTTGAGGTTAAACATTAATTCCTCCGCTGAGTCGAGTTGCTGCCACCGTGTGATATGGACAACAGACAATCCAGCAGATGACATCTGGATGGCTTTACCCGAGGTCGCGTCATTGGGAAGTTGGAAAGAGGGCAAAGTGTGTCTAGTGGGTCCGAGGAGTTCGGGATCGCTCACAGCATCGTTTCACGAGCTTGGAGAGCATTTCAAACGACAGGAACAGCTGTCCGACAGTTTAGCAGTAGTCGTCCACGAGCAACCACGGCGGCGGACGACCGGTATATTGTTCTAAAGGCGAGAAAAGACAGACGGCAGACAGCGGGAGAAATCGCAAGGCACATGCAACAGACAACTGTACGTCCGTTATCGCGTTTTAACGTGGCCAGAAGGCTGCACAAAGGTGGTCTATTTGCACGACGACCAGTACAGTGTGTGCCATTAACGCCTGCTCATCGGAGACGGCGGTTTCTGTGGTGCAAGGAACACAAAAACTTGACACCTCAGCAATGGGGTCGAGTTCTCTTTACGGATGAGAGCCAATTTAGTCTGACAAGCGATTCTGGACATATACACATCTGGAGAGAGCAGGGAACATGCAATCACACCTCCAACATCATCGTAAGGGACCGGTTTGAAGGTGGCGGAGTTCTCGTTTGGGGCGGTGTCATGCTTGGTAGCCGTACTGACCTCCACATCTTCCAAGGAGGTTCAGTCACTGGTTCCCGCTATTGTACCGAGGTTCTCCTGCCTCATGTGCGTCTGTTTAGAGGTGCTGTGTGTCCTGCGTTTCTTTTCATGGACGACAACGCTACACCTCATCGTACAGTGGCTGTGGCAGAGCTGTTGGATAGTGAAGATATTCGAGGCATGGATTGGCCCGCAAAGTCCCCGGACCTAAATCAAATCGAAGAGGTGTGGGACCTTATCGGGAGACGCTTGGCAGCACGTCACCAGCCTCCAGCAACGATTCCGCAGCTGCGATTGGCGCCACAAGAGGAATGGGCCGCGATGCCTCAACAGCTCCTTGACAACCTCGTCCTCAGCATGGACAGACGATGTAAATCCTGCAACGCAGTCAGCGGTGATCATATATCCTACTACAGACTGGATTTTTCTTGGCATCCGCCTGTCACATGGACGTTTCTGTCTTCTGTCCAGTTGTGCTCGAAGCTACCTTTTCAATAAGTGTCTTTGTATCCTTTGGATTCTTTGTTTGGACGGTTTTGCTCACTTGTCCCGTATTCGTACAACTTGTGGATCTTATTATATGATTTGAGTCGATGTGGAGCACGCACGACGTTACATTCGAAAAACCGTCTCGTCCTTAATTTTTGCACACCAGTGTAGTAGAAAAACAAAATTAAATTTTTTGAGTTAAATATACAGTCGTTCGAAAAGTGATAAACCGGTGTTAGAATATAATGAGGGTAATAAAAATTGAATTACTGTTGTCTTGATAATTTTTGCAGAAAAACTATTAAATTTAAAAATTTAGTGAAATTATAGAAGGTCAAGTTGTCTTAAAAAAATATGCCTTTCGAAGATGCTATCCATGATGATAACATTGTATTGTGGTTCCCAGCTTGGTATTCGTGTGTGCAATGTTTCCTTTGACGGTTATATTGAACTCACTTGTGTTTAATATTACATCCAAAAACATAATGACATAACAACAAAAGGAAATTAGAAAAGTCAGTGAGGCCAAGTTGAATAAAAAACTGTATGCGAAATTCTACTAATCTTTCTTAGAACTCATGAATCAAGCATTCGAAATATGCAATGAACATAGAGCAACATCTATTAATAACAACTGCCAAAAATAATTATGAACAAGTTAGTAAAATCACGCAATGCATTGATTATGATACGCTTTCCGACATACCAGAAATCATTTCTCAAGTTATTACTCAAGTTATGAAGATAATGGATGTAGAATAAATCTCGCTCGTATCCTTCGACCTCATTTCTTCCATTTTCAACAGGGTCCGTCCCCAGTCGTCCCCTACCACATACTAAAATTTCATCGAAATCAAAGCCATTTTTACGCACGTTATGATGCTTAAGGGAAATGGAATGCATTCAGCTCCTATGTCCTGACATTTGACCCAATTCACCCCATTTTCAATAGGGTTCGTCAACAGGTGGTCCCCTACCACATGCTAAAATTTCATCGAAATTGAACCATTTTTACGCGAGTTATCGTGCGAACAGGTGGAGAAACGGACAGGCAGACAGACGGACGGACACCCCTGGAGCATATACGCTTCTTTAATCTACGGTTGGAAAGCGTAAAAAAGTTGAATGGCATTTTTAAAGTCGTGTGTATAAAATTTCTCAAAATGTATTTGTATTCCACTGGTCATATAAATTTAAGACTATTTTTGTTTCGAAGAGGAAACGTGATGATATGCAAATTTAGATACTACTGGAGATGGAAAATCGGCGTAGCGTACGTAGCTACGTCATATGTAAATTAACATCATAACAACACAGCAGGTGGCCTGCCAGCTCAGATGAAGTATATTGCGAGAAGTGGAGAGCGCGTCGTTTCACTGCTTTAAGAAGAAGTTCATGAGATTGATCGTTCGTTTCATCTTCCTGCTCAGTCTTCCGCACTAGAAAAATCCTGCTCAAGCATTTGTTGGAATCCGCCAACTAATTGAAATAGCTTTACTTAGATATTTTTATGAACGAAATACTAAAAATTATGCTTCAGTAAATGAGTACAGATTACTGCCATATGAAAGAAGGGAGTTCCTACAAAACTTTGGGTAAGCCGAAATGGCGTAAAGGGAAGAAGCAATTACCATTACTTTATAATTTTTTTGTGAGCTTTCAAACTCAAAATAATCTTCGCAATCACACCAAATAGCACATACAACCTAAAATAACACTAACATACAGTAAAGGCAGGAATGATATCATAAGTACACCGCCGATATAAAGTAAAAATAATATACAGTATGTACAATGTAGTTTAACGTACCCTAATCTGGAATACAGGAAGCACACTTTAAGCCTCAGATGTGGTTTAGGTGATGATGGTGTGTTCGGCTGAGCAGCCGTACGTTAGGCTGGTGTGAGGTACAATGGGATGAAATGTAGCAGAGAGGAAAAGGTTCATCTATCAACACCTCCTCCACGTCAGAATCCATCAGGCAGGCAGGTCATTAACGTCTACACCATCTATATCGGCCTGTTTCGATGTCGAAGTTCGAGATTCGTCATTAGATGTGTCCGATGTGGTAGTCTTGAATTACGACAGCATGCTAGACTGCTTAGTCTCACGTATTTTTTTTTATTCATACAGTTCTTTCTGGGTTCGATAGATATCCTTTCCACTTGCAAGTGTATCAGCTCTTAATCTGTTAGTTTTTTGTCATGTTAGATGCCGAAACTTCTTCAAAAGCATACTTCCACAAACCTAGTCTCCTTAGACAGAGTCACCCCTGCCGTATTTATTGTCCTTGGTTCGAAACTTTTAAACCGTTAACTGCTTTGGGACACAGTTTTCTCCAAAAGCAATTTCTCACCGAGACGGTTGGCCTATCGAGAGAATTTTCAAGGTTGGAGATTGCCAATTTTATATTGTAGTCTTCCCAGATCTCTCGCGAAGATGCTTCGGAATTGCGATCTCAGTCAATGGCATTTACAATAAAACGCATCACTTTTGCGTATAGTAAGCCTTAATGGTGTCTGATAGACCATTGTCGCACGGTTGCAGCAACGACGTCGTATTCGGCGGTAAGACCACAGCACGAATGTTACCGCCATACTCGGCAATGCAACGTGGATGGGCCGAATAATTATCGTCAGTCACAAGACACCTATTATAGAGTTTATTTTCTCTGATGTATTTTTCAATAGAAGAACTAACTTGTCCACTCATGCATTCAGAAAAATAACTCGGGTACCCCAGCCTCTTCGATGGGAACGAAACACCATAGGAAGTGTACGCTTACCAACACATATATGTACCCTCGGATTTTCTGAATGATACACTAGTAGAGTCCAAAGGACAGCATCTTAAATGGTGTTAATAATAGTCAAGAGGATGAACCTGTCCTTCGTTATCTCGTGTCCCTCATCCTACTTTTCTTCTGTCGAAATAAATGTCTCGCTTTGCAATTTTTTCCAATAAATTGCAGTTTCGTCAGAGTTAAACCCCTCTTATACGAATAACCACCTTTTGTAATTACCAAACACACCACTGGTGATTATGTCAAAAATCCAATTGCGCACGCTTTCATCTCCTACGCTCAGTGGTTTTTGTTTCAGTTTTTTAAAAACAATGACTGATTTCCCCTTAAGTATAAGACCCTTTAACGGAATGCCACGCTTTGTACACCCATCATACCACTCAAGAAATAAAGTTTCCATTTTATCTATTGCTAGATGCTAACTAAACGTATGCCACTACGTTAAGAGCGGAACCAATAATAACTTCAATAGCTTTCAAGAATCATTTTCTTTACGTATATATATTACGAATGCTGGACGGAGGCAAGATTAACGCACCCCCAGGTTTTCCTTTAACGCTTAATTGCGTCCAGTTTTACGCCAATCATAAGAACTCTTTTAGGCTTTTCTGCTACTTAGGACACAGTTTGCTAATGGGTTCAAAAAACTTATATAGGTAAAGTACAGATGCTTACAGACACAGTTCAAAACTTTGATGGCTTGATACTGAGATGTTGAGTGTAGTTCCCGGGAAATAGCTCGAGGTGCACTGTGCCTTTATAACAGCTTACTTCAAAGCAAACAATGAATGCTATTTTCGCTTTTCTGGTTTTTTCGTAAAGGAAAAAAAGTCCTCTTCGGATTTCTTTCGTTTAGAAAAAACAGGTACTAAAATTGGACCCGTAAATGCGAAATGACGTACAGAGAACTTTCGAAGAATGTGGAATGTCCGTACTTCTTTTTAGAGTAGCATTCATTAGAATACTCTATATCCAAACTGGCTTCACGGTAAAGCTTGTTGGCAGTAATGACCGTGAGGTTGCTTTGGTTATATCGCTATCAGTGCTTTACTAAATGAAATAACTGATCTTACACTCTCTGACACAAGCAAACTGAATAACGCAAAATTGAAAACAGCAGGAAATCACAACAAGTTAGTAAAATCATGCAATGCATTGATTATAATACGCTTTCCAACATACCAGAAATCATTACTCAAGTTATGAGAATAATGGCTGTGGAATAAATCTCGGTCCTGTGCCCTGACCTTTGATCCCATTTCGATGATATTCAACAGAATCGGTTGGGTATACCTCCGAAATAACATGACGAAATTTTTGTCGCAATCAAAGCATTTTTACGTAAATTCTGATGCATAAGGGCTATGGAATAGATCCCGCTCCTGTGTCCTAACCTTTGACCCCATTTCGCTAATTTTCAACAGAATTCGTCCCCAGGCAAGACCCTACAACATACTAACATTTCATCCAAATCGAAGAAGTTTTACGTAAGTTATGACGCATAATGGCGATGGAAGTGATTCAGCTTCTATGTCCTGACCTTTGACCCCATTTCTTTCATTTTAAATAAGGTTTGTCGCCAGTTGGTCCCCTACCACATACTAAAAGTTCATCGAAATCGAACTTTTTTACGTTAGTTATGACGCATAACAGCAGTGGAATGAATCCAGCTCCTATGTACTGAGCTTTGACCCCATTTTGTTCACTTTAAATAGGGTTCCTTCCCAGGTGATCCCCTACCAGATACTAAAATTTCATCGAAATCGAACGATTGTTACGCGAGTTATTCTGTGGACCGACATACTCACACAACGCGTGACGTAATGAGGCAGATGGGAATCACGACCATCTGCTTACCGCACGTGTGACGTCATAAAACTTTAATAGTATCCACACACAATGTGTGACGTAATGAGAGAGATAGCATGACCGCGCGCCAACATTCTCAAAGGCGAGATTATGACGTCATAAGATTTCTAAGCATTGGTAACATTAATGGAACAACGCCATCACTAAAAACGTTATAATTCGTTGTGGTTATTTAACCCAATAAACGAATTCTCCTAAAGTCGAGATCAAGCTAAATCGATCTCTAGTACCAGAAAACTATTGGTAAACGACTTTCATCAAAATTCTTAGAGCCGTTTTCAAAATAAAATGTACATACATACATACAAGAATTGCTACTTTAAGGTGGACGTCAAGTAATTTTGCTTATACTTCCAATGGAAAAACTTCTGTACACATTTTCTTCACAATTAATGCGTTCCCAAGGATAAAAATTTGAACATCGATTAAAATATCTTCATTTTACAACTTGCAATACTTAATATTTTCTAAAACATAACCATATTTATGCAATTCAACATTTGTTTGTCTACTGACGTCATGAAAATACAGGTCGCGCCATCTTTTGTCTGGACAATTAATGCGTTCACAAGGATGAAAATTTGAACATCGATTAAAATAGCTTCATTTCATAACTTGGAGTACTTAATATTTTCTAAACCATAGCCGTAATTATGCAATCCAACATTTTTTTGTCCACTGACGTCATCAAAGTACAGGTCGCGCCATCTTTTCTCTGGTTTCAACACCACCAAAGTAAAAGTGATTGATTTTTAATATAATTATGGTTATGTTTTAAAAAATATTAAGTTTTCCAAGTTATAATATGAAGTTATTTTAATCGATGTTCAAATTTTCATCCTTGGGAACCCATTAATTGTGAAGGAAATGTGTACAAAACTTTTTCCATTGGAAGTATAGGAAGCAAAATTACTTGACGTCCACCTTAATAATATGGGATAAGGGCAATGGAATGGATCGCAATCCTATGTCCTGACCTTTGACCACATTTCGTCCATTTTCAATAGGGTTCGTCCCCAGGTGGTCCCCTACTACATACTGAAATTTCATCGAAATCGAACCATTTTTACGCACGTTATGACGCATAAAGGCAATGGAATGCATCCCGATCTTATGTCCTGACCTTTGACCCCACTTCCCCCATTTTGAATAGGGTTCGTCCCCAGGCGGTGTACTACCACATAGTAAACTTTCATTGAAATCGAACCATATTTACGCAAGTTATGTCGCATAAGGGCAATGGAATGATCCCGCTCCTACGTCATGACCTTTGATCCCATTTGTCCCATTTTCAATAGGGATTGTCCCTAGGTGGTCCCCTACCACATAGTAAACTTTCATGGAAATCGAACCATATTTACACAAGTTATGACACATAAGGGCGATGGAATGATTCCGCTCCTACGTCGTAACCTTTGACCCCATTTGTCCCATTTTCAATAGGGTTCGTCCCCCGGTGGTCCCCTACCACATACTGAAATTTCATCGAAATCGAACCATGTTTACGCCAGTTATCGTGTGGAGAAACGGACGGACGGACAAAGCTGGAGCATATACGCTTCTTCAACCTACGGTTGGAAAGCGTAAACAATCAATACAGACATTTAACGTGGACCAGGAACATCAAACAAAGATCCCCGCCCCCTCCACGTCCACAAGTGAGTCACGGAAAAACTCCCACCGGCCGCCACCGGGAGAAAACAACTGAAAAAACCATATCTCTTGAAATATATACAACTGAAAAAACCATATCTCTTGAAATATATACAACTGAAAAAACCAAAGCGTAAACAACTGAAAAAACCATATACAACTGAAAAAACCAAAGCGTAAACAACTGAAAAAACCATATCTCTTGTTACAAAAATTTTACAAATTTTTTACTGAAAGTCATTTACAGTGTCTAGCTTCAAAAGAAAAATATACATTAGTTTAAAATTATTTGCAAAAAATTATGATAACCGCAGTATTACTAATCGTTTGTACCAAATCTATAAAAAATAATCCCTTTTCAATAAAACTGACAACCATATTAAAACAACCCAAATCTCTAAACAGTAGAATAGCTTAACCATAGACGAAAGCGAAAAGAAATTTTACAGAATGTGGGGAGTAAATTTCATAACTGCTTGAAATCTTGGTTATCAAAAAGCTTACATTTCAATCTGTTCACTATATACATTTTATTATTTTAAAATTTTTCTAAAGTGCAACATACGCCAACGTATGAGCATGACTTACCATGATACTTTTAGAACTTGTTGTTTTGTATCATTTCATTACCTAGGAAATGTTTTTCCTGATCCTTCATCCGAATTTCTTGAAAAAGAAAGTTCTAACCATTCGTCTGTGACCGAATACCGTGTGAGGCATGTTTCTTTTGTTAGTATTTCCACAATGTTTTTTTCTTTGCCTGAAACGATTGTCCTTAAAGCAGCAACGCGCGACTGCGCACAGATACTGGCTAAATGTGTTCTGGTGTGACACTTAAAGTACCACCTTAACATATTTAGTGGCACTTTAAACTTGAAAATCTGATCAAGGAGAACTTTAAAGTGCCATTAGATCATGTTTAGCCAATGGTAAGGAAGAGTGGCGCCGCATGTAAGAAAGTGTCGTCATCGAAGTAAATTTACTGTTTTTTAATATAGTTCAGGAAAGTGTCTTTTTACAAAATCACTTCTTGTACATCTTAAGTTAGGACGTTTTTTGTCAGAAAAAATTTACATATGAGTTATTCACTATTCTTTCGGTGTAATTGTGCGTTATATATTTATGTCGATCTTGTATTTATTTTTAGTCATTGAATGTTTCTATCCTTTTCTTTTGTTCGATTAATGCTCTGTAGCGGAGTTTTATGTGCTCATACCCGTCTTTAGTATTCTTTGATCCACAAGTCGAACCCGACCATTTCGGTTTCATCCTGCGTGTGGCGTCTCGTAACTCATTCGGGAAAGAAAGCCTCCTACGACATATAAGGGTTTTAAGGCTGAAGTTGAAATTTGGATGTCCCATACAAAACAAAATCGTTCGAACAAACTATGTGGTTCAGTTCCGCAAACTGTGTTACTTACTTTCTGTTGATCGGGTACCCTAACCCTAGTTACCAAAATGGACCACAAATGTCAGCACGATGAAATGACTCTCGTTTTTGTTATAAAGATATATATGCTGTTTTCTAAAGCAAGACGATTAGCTGCTAAAATATTCACATATATACAAATCAATATCATCATGTTTGTGTCTCAAAAATACTACAGCATTTTATTACTTATTATTTTCAATATTGTAGTGTCAAATTAATTCGCAGAGTTCTACATGGTTATGCAATGTGTTCGTTTATTTATTATTTTATAAGTCCGTGGAAGTGCAGAACATTTCAGTTCTATTTCTATGTTAGCTACAGTCAGGTCATATTTACAGGCGGAACTGCAGAACATTTCAGTGTTTTTCTATGTTAGCTCCAGTCAGGGGTTATTTAGAGGAAGGCTAATGCGGATTTTTTTCATTTTTATGTTTTGGTTTAAAATCCGACATGCATTACATAGAAAAAAACCGGCCTAATTTAATCAAAAGGTATTAAATGACGTGTGGGAAATACTTTAATTTCTTCTTATATCTTTCATGCACTTTTATTTTGTTCTGTTATGTTTCAAAAATTTCAATTTTTCGTTATTATCTCAAAAATCAAATTCTACATTGTTTTCGTTGTTCCCTCTCATGTTTTCCGTTATGCGGCCCTTCGCATTTTCCCCAACAAAATGCGATGTTTACTTCTCCTTAGAGGAGTTATCAAACGTGCATCCGTAGAGTTATGAAAATGTAACTGTTAACCACTATTCAAATCCTTGTTTTAAGGCTTTTCTCGTGTTATTATAGCTAGCGGCACATGAGCAGGATGGATTGAAATTCACTGAAGGAGGCCATTACAAAAAGCTCTACTGATTGCGTGCGCTACCAAGTAGAGGTATCCAACATGGAAGGTGGTGTCCAAAGCTGTACTAGCGCTCTTAAGCCTACTCCCGGGGCAGTCAAGAAAAGGACATGTGAAAATCCTCCAGAACAGGATGTGGCTGTCGACTGCTTTCGAAAATATGAGTGAAAGACAAAATTACTGGCTTGAAAGAAATAAGTTCAGCAAAGGGGGTTGGTATTGCGTCTGTATGCCTTTATTTCGTCTCAACACTAATCCGCAAAAACATTTGCTTTCAGTCCCTACTGCTAGTCTTAAAATTTTCTTTTAATCAGTTCGTGCTGAATAAATTTCAAATACGTGGAGATAATGTAAATATACGATGTCATCGCTCTGTCCACGTTATTTTATAAACAACAAATGGCAACTGAAAAATTGTTTATCCGACACCGCTGGGATCGAACCCCAGATCTCTCGATATCTAGCCGAGTGCGTTCCCTTTACGCTACGGTGCCAACAATGCACGACCCTATTCGTGGTTTATCAGTCAGGATCTGACTACACAAATCCATATTGATGGGCTCAGCAACTAATGTGACGCCATCTAGTGGCATTCAACAAAGCAAGCTGTTTAATTAACGCTGATTAATCCAAAGGGTTGTTTATAAAATCACGTGGACAGAGCGATGATATCAGTTTGTGCTACTGAACACTGTCGGTGTCCGTGTATCATTTGTTATACAAGTATGTAAATCTTCAGGATTTACTGATTTTATTAAAAATGGATGGACGGAAGTTTTACAACCCCTTCCCCCAAACTTTATATATTTTGTATTCCAAAAAGTCCAAAAACTTCGATACAGATCCAACATCAATGATGGTGAGTTGGGGTGGGAACTGCGGGAATTATGTGCGCGAATTTATTTGCAGCCAGTAGTATAAATCACAAAAAAATCTTTCAGGGATTGGTAAATTAAGTAGCTGTCAAACTTCCGCCAGATTAAATAGTACCCGCCCACCCGTTGCCTACCCTGATTTTGAATATGACGATGTGATTTGCGCACACACAAACACACATACTGCCCTTCTTGGTGTTGCAAAGCTTTTCAAAAATTTTCATTAAAAAATATTTCTAATTTTTTAAATCATAAAGTGCGAATGAGTGCTACGAAATATGCACTGTTTTCATGACGTTCAACTGCCCGCTCGAGGAAACCAGTTTGTTGCTTTCTAAATCTTACATGCAGATAAAATTGTTCAAAATAAATTTTGATCTCTTGTATTCAGAAGGATTAATTTAGGACACAAATTTCGATCTTTGAAATATTTCACTAGTTTTTATTTATCGCCCCATCGAAACATGTACTTTGCTTTGTTACAAACCCTATCTTACACAAAGTAGTCGACCAAACACAATGACTTTCGCTGCTGTAAATTGCTAAAAAAACAAAACGGTACCAAAAAAAAGGGGGGGGGGGCAAAGCTCACAGTTTGCTTTCCATGAGCAATCAAAATCTCTTTTCATTTCCGATTAAATATTTCTCTGAACTTTTAGTTATATTTTTATGCTGATGTTGGAATCGAACGTTTTACTTCCAAATCTATAGCAAATTTTAGTTGTTATGAAAAGTTTCACATCTTGTGTGTTTATTACTACAGTTTTACAAAAATAAGTACATGACTTATTTAAGTAATTGCCATTTAAAATGGTAAAATCAACCTGCTGTTTTCGGCACTACAATATAAATCATCTCTCTGAATGCACGGTGTTCCACTGATGTATACTCTGTTGTCAAGTAACGTTATATTGCACTTCTAAAGCACAAGGAATACTTCTCGTAGAACGAAGGGGCTGCGCATATTCCAATCATCCGCAATTTTTGGATGTGGTAGACGTCAGCCCCATGAAGTGCAATGTGTGACCTCTGCCTGAGGGAACCATATTATTGAGATTGGAGCCCCCTTCCCCCTCCCCGAATTCTAGGCGAAAAAATATTCAAGATCGTTAATACGGTGATAAATTCCCTTAATTGAAGAGTAAAGATACACTGTTGATAATCTTTAAATACAGCATGTCAAGATTTAAACCAATAATTCATTTAATTTACCGTCTAAAGCACGATTTTAATAAAAAGTGAATTATATATACAATTTAAAAACCGATGTATACACATGAGCTCTTCTGAGGCAGCGCCTGCCTCAACATCAGATGTGACAAGGAAAAACATAGTTCATCAATATCTATCATATGAATGATGCTTTGTTGGTAACTTTCAATGAAAGCTTATGTTTATCTACATGCGTCATATGTGTCCTTGTGCTGTTAACCTAATTAGGTTACAGAGTAGTAATTGTGGAAGACAAACAAAAAGGTACTCGATACGTTTAAGTCCGTATTTAAAGGCATATTTATAATTTAAAGTTTACTGAACTAATGAGGCGTTTCCATACATTGTGTAATTCATAAGGGCTGTAGCCATTGCAACATTGTGTACCAGATGCCGCAATATACATACTTTCACCAATCATTTAATCATTGGGGTTTTTGGGGGTATTAAGTATCCGTGCATTATTCCAGTCAGAGTTAAGGGTATTCAGAATTGCCCATTTGGCCATGGATGTACCACATATGCCTGCTTTGATGCTATACCTGTGCTCCTTAATTCTCAGTCCAAGATTACGCCTGGTGGATCCTATGTAATTAGAAGATAGTTGACCTGTAGTTGCTTGAAGCAGTGGGATATTATAAATACCCTACTGCCTTAGTTTGCTGTTTGGTTCGCGGTCTTTTCAATTCAATGAGAAGATGTTTCGTGATCGGGATTTCAAGTTATACGGTTTACAAATTTGTGATAATGTTCTAGTTAATATAGGATGCTACTGCATGGAGCCAATGTATTAGGTACTACGATTAGGGTCCCTTATCAGAGTAGTGGCTAAGGCATATTTACCTTTATTGTATATTTGATTAATCAAATGTCTAGGGTTCTTATGTTGCTGTGCTAATCTGAAAATGTGTTCAACTTCCTGCTACAAAAGTTCAAGGGTTGATGAATTCGAGTAAGCTCTTCTAAATATGGAAGAATAAAGTTGACAACTTGTGCTGCTTCAGATGTGATGAGTGATAGGGAATCATAACAGGGGTATGACATGGGTTTTTGTAAATACTGGTTGTAAGATAATTAAGGTGAGAGTCCCTGTGTATATGGATATCTAAAAATGGTAAGGAATTATCAACTTCATGTTCTGTCGTGAGCCGGATAGTTGCGAACATGGATGAAAGTTCGTTGGCGAATAAATGTAAATCATCCCAACTGTGAGGCCATGCAACCAGGATGTCGTCAACGTACTTTAAATAAATTAAAGAGCTCAGGGGGAAATGGATAATAACTTGATTTTCAATATGTTGTAATAGGAATTCAGCTAACACAGCTGACAGGGGTAATCCATTGGAGAGCCCTCCAACAGTTGATATATGCTATACTGGAATTGAAAATATGAACGCTGTTTAACGAAAGGAAGCGCGTTCATAATAGTATTAAATTCGGAGACGGGGACTCGGGCATCAGCAAGTTTTGTCTCAATGATATGATGCGTGGCCTCAACGGGTATATTAGGGTAAAACGAGACCACGTCAAAGAATGCCATATGTCAAGATTTGCTTACCTAATACATTCCATGGTTTTATTTATTTTGCCATCTGCTTTCGTGTATTTTAATTCCGCCATGAAAATTGATCCAGGGGGAAGACAGCTCCAGGATTATTTAACAGACGGATCATTGATCAACAGGTTCCTTATAAACGGCGTATATTATTGCTAGATTGTATGAAACTAAGTTACTCTTCTGTAGGGTAAACTAGCAATCTGATTCACCGCCTTGCATTCAAGGTCATTGTTCCCAGGAAATGGAGAGTATTGCTGGAGAGCATGACTTTTTACAATAAGAACAACCGGTAAATAAATATGGGTTGCTAACGTGGCCTACATGAGCTTTTGACAGACTTTTCGTTCGTTGTTATTTTAAGAACAGCGATAACTGCATCACTCTCTAAATTTATTGTCTTTTTGATTTGTTAGATTGTCGCAAATGTCATTCTTCCACTCGGAAAACAAAGACGATTGTTTTCCAAAAATAGCATTTTTACTACGTGTTTTTGAAAAAGAAAGACGTGATTATGTTAATATATTCGCCCGTCCAAACTTTCGTCCTTCTGCGTAGTGTCTCATAGGAGTCTGTTTTTCTCGGTTGAGTATCATTGGAGGGATACGTCACTTGTGAAAACAAATCCGACCAATTGGGTTTGCCATCTTGAATTGCTGAAGATTTGATTAATGAAGTGAAACAGAAGGAGGGTAAGGTTCGTTACAACATCGATGTAATTACCTTCTTTGTAGGTAACTCCAAAAAAAGTTCCTATTGACTTATACCCAAAATTAACGCATATTCATCCTTAGAGCTTTCAGTGTTGCATTGCATTATACAGGAAATTCAAATTGAAATTATGCCTAAAATTTGCTTTGAAATTTGCAAAAATGTCCAGGATTTCTGATGTTTACTGCAGTGATAGAACGTTGTGGCAAACGCTATGTTGTTGAAACCTTTGTTTAGAAAATTTAACAGTTTTTCTTGTAAACACATTAATTGCTAAATATTTTCCAAAAACGTTTAGAGAAAATAGTGTAATACAGCATTCCTCATACGTTTAGAGAAAGAAAAACGAATACTCTACTGCAACACATGAGCTAAATTAGTGACATATTCAGGCACGTAAATAAATTTGCAGGAGCCATGAATGATTACCGCATATTCAGCAGGAGATTACAGTATAAAATAATGGATCCTGTCGATCAACATGAGCTTCATGAAAAATTTAGGCATTTAAATAAGAGTGCAGGAGCCATGAATATTTACCGCGTCTTCAGCAGGGGATAAAGTTAAATCCCAATGGATACCGTCGATCAATAAGACGTACATACATATCACTGTGCTGTTCTCTAGGATTCAGAAGTTAGCTCCACTTTCTTACTGTAGCCGTATCAAACTTCTCTATTTACAGCGGTCTTAACACATAACTCGGGTTTCACTGGCATTCGTCAGACGACGTACACAAGATTTTTTATACTTCATACTCATAATCTTTTTCTCATTCAGACACTCCTGAACCTTATACTTCCATGACTTCCTTGGTCTTCCCCCGCGTTTCCTTCCTGCCACTTGGGCTAAAAAAATGTTTTTAGTAAGCATCTTATCACTCATTCATTCAACTTGTCCGAACAACTCAAGAATATTTGTCTCCACATTAATAACAAACTTTTGCTTCACATTACACAAATTCAACTTATCTTTATTCCTCACACAATCAGAACAGGAATTGTACTCCCCCCGTACATAAAGCATTTCTCCAGCACACAAACGACTCCTATGTTTTATTTGTGGTACCCCGGTTCACTACCATACATCAAAGTAGGGACAATTTCACACTCATACACAGCCATGCGGAACTCACTTGAGAACCCATCATTCCTGTGAAATCTTGACAAAGCCGCTGTCTATCAATGGAGAATTCTTTAAATGAAGAACCTCCTAGACTACCAATTTCAATATCCAATTTGTTCTATCGGTCAAACTTCTTTCCTAAGTACACAACTCATTCATCTGGTCAATCACTGTGCCATTTATACTTACATTACATTCAGTACTGCCAGTTCCTCGCTCAAAAACCAAAACTTTGTTGTTTCCTTTATTTATGCTCACTTTGATTGTCATGCAAACTTCGTACATCCGAGACAACATACTCTGCAACTCACTTTTGCTCTCTGCCAACAGGACATGCCATCAGCATACAGCAATCTACACACACGGATATCACCAAGATATAAACCAATATTATCTATTCTGTCATCACGCATACACGCATCCATAAATACATCAAATAGCCATGGTGACATCAAACAATCTTATTTGACTCCTGCACCAAGAGAAACCCATTTTTATAAAACTCCATTCACTCGTACACAAGCTCTATTGCCAGCATACATATCTTTTACACTATTAAGCAGATTCCAAGTAACACCATATTTATTCAATATCTTCCACAAAAGTATCCTATTTACATGGTCGTATGCTTTTTCTAAATCTATGGAGGCACAAAAAACTTTCTTACCAAAAGCCCGATATTTTTCAATCATCATGCGTAATGCAAAAATTTGGTTAGTGCAGCCTTTACCAGGAATAAAACAACGCTGAGCATTAACATATTCTCTGATGTAAGACCCCATACTTTTTCAATAATGACCTTACCAAACACTTTCTCTAGCACACTCAGTAGGCAAATACCACGATAGTTCTTGCAGTCAGTCTGTTTACCTCTTCCCTTATACAAGGGAACATTTATATAGCATCCTTCCAGTCTCGAGGAACCATTACTAAACTCACAGCACAACTGCCGAGTCTGTTAATCAGTCAAGTACAGAGTCATCACCATATTTCGACATTTCAGAAGTTATGCCATTGCTCTCAGGGCCTTAACATTGTGAAGATATTTTTCAGCTTTACATACCTGTTCTTTTGAGGTCCCTCCCGTGCTTCCATCCTTCAATATGATGTCATCTGCTTCTGCCTCAGAATGAACTTTCCTTTCTTGATCTAATAACTCACAGAAGTATTCACCCATCATTCACTTAACTCATTGCTCTCTCACTCTCTCAGTCCATTACCATGATATTTAGGAAATATTCAGTCATGTCAATAAGGTTGCAAGAACCATGAATACTTACCGCGTATTTAGCAGGGAATTACAGTGATAACAACGGATTCCAGTGATCAGCATGAGCTTTATGAAAAATGCAGACACTTAAATAAGTTTGCAGAGCAAAGAATGCGTTCCGCTTATTCAGCAGGGGATTGCAATAGATAACAGTGGATTCCGTCGATAAAATTTGTCTTTATGAAAACATCAGGCCTATAAATATGCTTTTTCTGGAGCCATGAATACTTCCCGCAATTTAACACGGAGTAGAATCGATCACAATGGAGTTCGTCGATCAACTCTCAGAATTAACGCCTGTTAAACTATGTCTAAGTTCAAGTGTAAAACGGAGACTAAAAATTAACGAAACCTTGTCAAAGATTACAACATACCGTTAAAGAAAAGAAATATATCAAATCATGGTATAAGTCAGTACAAACCGTTTTTAACCTTTCTTTAAGTATCTGCAAATAAATTAGTCATGTTGTTATGTACGGTAACTTCCTATTGGTGCATTCCACTAATCAAAATATTAAAGCTTGGTATTACAGAGAAAGACGGCGACTACTTGGATTTGCATTCCCAAGTGATCGTCTCCACCAATGATATAACGCAATGGTGGGCTTATCTGTCTTCTACTATACATTTGGCTCTGATCTCCATATATCTGCACCTGTTTGTCTGATTGGAAACATTCTTTTTTAAATAGCAAGCCTGAAATGAGAGAAGTTGATCTTTTGTTTCCAATTGTTTTCCAACGAAAACATAACATTGAAATAGTCTTACTGTTCTCCGATACATTTTAAGACGCCTACTATAGTGGTGACAGTTTCTTTTCTTATAAATGCTAGACTTTCGCCGCTATGGCTTGAGTAATAAATTATAAATATCAAAAATATATAACCACTGCCAATTAAGAACAGTTTGGCTGTGATATGAATAGCATGGGACATATTGATGCAAAAGGCTGTAATTTAAAGCCATCAGGAATAGCTAAATCGTTTTTCAAAAGAAATGTACACATACGAGTAAAATTATTGTGACCACCTCCTACTTTTGATGTCAACAGCGCATAGCCAATGAAGGCACGTGTTATGAGCTGGCATGGAGGGTATAGAAGGTATGCAGTCGGCATTCTGAAAACATATCACTCGTTGCTGTCATGGAAAATATAAACGATTTATGAGATTTGGAAAAGGGATGATTATTGGCTTTCGGGCCAAGGTGGCAGTATTTCTGAAACAGAGCAGTTTGTGAAATGTTCGCTTGCTGCTGTTGTTAATGTGAATGCAATTATAAACTACGTAATTATGAAGCATTTTGACAGTAACGGGAGCCAAAGGGACCACGCTGGGATGACACGAGTTTAAAGCTTAAATAATGGCGGCGATCAATGCTACCCATTTACCTGTCCAAGACTTATCGTGTCGCTGGAGGAAGTTTTTTATGCTATGGCCGAGCCCGTAAGTGTAATGAAGCGGATGAGGGAGGATGTGGCCTGGTGGCCCTGGCTTTACACGGAAAAGAAAGTTTACCCAAATACGTATTTGAAATGCTTAAGTAATTTAATTAACAGGCAAAAGCCCGCGAAATGTTTCTTCCACAAGGTATAACACTTCAGAACTTAATTATTTAAAAAATATAGATAAATTTTATCATATACTAATGAAAGCTAAATTTGTTTTTATTAAAAATATTTTTAAAATATGGGTTTTCAGCAGATGAAAAACTTTTAATTCCAATAATTTATGCATATGATATGGAAAATGTGACTATTGCGTATTGCGGTGACGTAAAATATATGTACGGCACAATATTTCTTTTTGTAATATTTTTTTTATTTTCCCTAATTGTGACTAGGTGAGAATTGCATTTTTTTCTGTGTTAATGCCACTGAATTATCTATAAATGATAGCAGTGATATTATACGTACGTAGTGTGTTGGAAAATATGACTGGTTTACTCATAGCCATGCATAGTTTTAGATATGCATAGCGATGCTAAATCGATAAAGGCAGGGATAAATTTATTAAGAACATTTTGTGCTACAAATCCACTATGCAAATAATATGTCGCGTTCTTATTCTGTACATTTACGCAACATGATTTTCATTTTGTTTACAATTATCACTTATCCTTTTCTAGTAAGGAAAAACAAAACAATTATTACCACTAACATATCTTGAAAAACAAATTTAAGTTAACATTTTCTGCATTCTTGTACCTCAAACGCTTAACTGTTCTTTTAAAATCAAATGAAACTCTTGTGTTTTTTTTTACGGCAGCTCAAGACGAGGATTACAAATAGACTGCAATTGTCTGATGCTAATAAGGCAGAACATGTGCCTACAGGAGACAAATTCTGCCTCGTCAATATTTTGAAAGAAAAACAGCATAAAGGAGTGGAATTTAGTTTAACTCAAATATCTTTGTAACTGGAGAAACTAGTGCGCGATATGATGTCTTATGGGTCAGACAGTTATTTTGTTCATTTTAAGCACACAATGTTCAAGAGGTATACAAATTTTGAAGATGACAAACTGATTTTTAGCGTAAATGTGACAGGGATGGTAAACAGCTGGTTCAAATTCCGAAATAGGAATAAACCCTATTCTTTAACATAAGACACTTTTCTGTCTGTGGTTTCCAAAATAAGCAGTTGTACAGCACTCACTATAAATTTAAAATTAATGATAACCAAAAAATTGCTAAAATAGTAAAATTTGTTCAAATATTTTTTTTGTATAAGACTTCTGTTATAAAAGAGTGCATAATATTTACCCAGAGGTATTACTCAGGTCATTTCAAAAGTTTTGCAAACAGCGCAGGCGCAGTCCGTAGTATGATGGAATCGCTCTAATAACTATGTCAGTTGTGAGTCAGACTTGAGTGTATAAAGATGTGTCTTCGTTTGCTGGCTAATTTGTTCCTGTTTCGAAAATTTCTGCTTGAAATGGAGGAAGAAATTGAGTCAATTCAGATCTCGCGTAGCAACCAGCCATTTTACATTGAAATTGAAACTTTGCGAGAGAGAGCCCTACCGAAATTCCTAAAGATTTGTGTGAAATTTATGGGGTTAGTGTAGTGGAGCGTAGCACAATGTCACGGTAGGCTTCTCGTTTCCGTCAAAGTCGGGAAAACATCGAAGGCGACCCGAGAAGAAGTCGGCCATCAGATGCAACGGACGAAACAAAATTGTCTATAGATTCAGTTTTCAGAAACCTGCCTGAAAAATTACAGAAGAGAAACGTCCCTCCCAATGGGTTCCGCATAATCTGCCTGAAGAGCAGCTAGTAGTTCGCAAAGCGATCGCAGAAGAATTGCTTCAGCAGTACGAGACAGGAGGCGAGCAGTTTTTGGACAGAATTATTGCTATAGAAGATCTGGATACGAAATTTTGAACCGGAATTGAAAACTCAGTCCGCTCAGTGGAAAAATCCTACACCACCTTGCCAGAAAAATTCTGCTGCAAACAATCGAAGGCTAAGCTGATGATGTTTATAGCCTATGACAAGGTTGGAGTGATAGCAAAATAGAGGAATACTGCAGAAGGTATCTTTAAAATGTTTTGCGCCCAACGATTCCCCGAAGAAGGCACAAAATGCTCGAAGCTGCTCTCATCATTTTGCACGAAAACGCGAGAACATATGTTGCCCGTACAATAAGAGACATTCTGGAAAAATATGGAATGGAATTGCTTCCCCACGCGCCATGACATGAGCCCACCGGATTATGATTTGTTTTCAAATCTGAATAAGCCACTCCGCGGGAAACGATTCAGTACGATTAAGGATGTGTCTTATGGGGTGACCCAAGCAATCCGATGCCAGAACAATGTAGGTATTCTTACTTGAATACAAGACTTACCCATAGGTTGGGCCGCTGGTATAAAGAAATATGGAGATAACTTCGAAGACCTGTAAAGGTATGCTGTGAAATACAGTATATTCGTTTTTAAGAGGTAGCGCACAATGTATTTGACATGACATTTGTATCACTCGTTTCCCCCATTTTGATCTTCCAACAATATCTAACCGTTGCAGGACAAGCTGGTCTATCAAATTTACAACCTGATCGGCGGCTGCGTGGTGTCGTACTTGTTGGAGTGAACCATATAAAAAAGTCACCGGACTCATAGAAGAGAAACACAACATAGCATTTATTGACATACATTTGTACGGTGTCGATCCACTTTTGGCCTTAATGCATGAACTGAGTCTTCGAGACACAATTTCGACATGGTTTTGAAACACAGCGATAGGTATGTGCTTCCATTCAGTACATAATGATGCCGCTAACTGTTGCTTAGTAATAGACCTTGGTTCCAAACTTCTTATGCGGCGCTCTAATTCATCCAATGGGTGCTCTATGGGATTAAGATAAGGGTTTTGTGCTGGCCAGTCCACACACGATACGGAAGTATTGTCAAACCACGCCGTAACAGTCCTTGTTTTACGGCTTGGTGAATTATCCTGCTGGCACCAACAGGGATCGGTTCCATAGTATTCCCACAGAGCTGGTTGCCATAATTGTCCAGAATATCAAGGTAGACGTGCTGGTTAACAGGTTTGTTCAAGATAACCAATGGGCGGGACCATACCACGAAAAACACCCGCACACGAGTACACTGCTAGATCCAAACCTGACCGTAGGAACAGTACACTGTGGTAAATAGCGTTCACCCGGCTGCCTCCATAACACACACGGCTATAAGACTGATGTATCGTGTATCTGGATTCATCAGTCCATAGGACCAGTTTCCATTGATCTAAGGTACACGAAAAATGTTGTTTCCTCCTGCTAAAAGACAAGTAGCATTCCGAGTGGAGATGAAAGGCTTATGAGCAGCGGCTCGACCCCGGTAACACATGGAATGCAGATCTCTGCGAATGGTATGAGTACGTACCGAGGTTCCAGCATTTTTACTCACCTGCACATTGAGATCTTGTGCAGTACTCCGTCGATTGGCTGTAATGATTCTCCTGAGTTTCGACGTTTTGATTAAACGATCATTTCCATTGCCATGACCGGAACGATCACCAGATCTGAAATCCTGTTACTTTAGTTGTGAAGATACTCAAAAATCCTCGCTTACAAAGGCAGTATTTCCATTATTACCTGTCTTAAAAGACGGTATTGCACAACATCTGAGAAAACTCCACTCAGGTCAGTTGTCTTCTGCCGTAAAATGTGTTGTTCAGCGAATCCAGTTTTTAGAGCATGGAGATGGAGGACACATTGAACCGTATCTATGATTTGATCTTCAAATTCGTTAGATAATCTACGTAATACGCATGTTAAATTGACAGCAGAGCAAGAGTTCACCCTTGTAGGGAAAGTTGGATGGGTTTTTTTCCGAAAATCATAACCATACTCAGAAATGTATGTTCACCAAATTTGGTTGCGATTGGTCCAATATTTATTTCTACAGAGTGCTCTGACACACCTCCTCTTTAATTGTGACTATCCTGTATATACAAAATGAAAAATACTCACGGGACAAATTTACATCTAATTTGTTAAACCTTTTGTGACATGCAGAAATATCACACTTTGTATTTCACACCTGTAGTATGTAAAATTTTCATGATAGAACTTACCAGCTGAAACACACACACACCAAAGAAGAGGAATGCCCGTTAATAAATGTATTTCACATAATATAGAAAATGTATTATTTCCTTTCACCTTGTTATAAAATTCAACTCCTTCGTCGTACATACCTAAAGAAGATCTAATGCAACATGCACACATATTTGTGAAAAACTAAAATACGAAAAGGTGTTTCCGTAATATTAACTGATGTACACCTTTGGATAACGCAGTTGGTTAAGTCGCTATGTGCCGTGTGGGAGGCGAATATTTCTGACCGGTGTTCGAATCCCGGTCCTGCCGGCCATCTAATCAGTAGATTTTCCGTAGACTCCCTGAGTTTGAGGACGGGAATGCGTATAGATGGTTCCCAGTGAAGTCGGCCGGACCTATTACGCAATATGCCCTTTACCCGTACTGCAGCAGAGGAATAGCAAGCCGGCGGAATTCATTTGCCAGTATTCCACAAAGGGCTCAGAGTCGTCGTTGCGGAACTCAACCCGCCATGGGTAGACAAGAGGGGGAGGGGGGAGCTAATGAAAAGAAAGCGGTATATCATCGACCGTTACCTTTCCATTTATTGTTCTCAGCAACAATTGCATGTGCTTAGGACAACACTAACCGACCATTTCATTCTTCTGTTTGAATTTTATTTAGAAACGTAGAGATATTCGTTATTTACGTACACTCCGCATGGTACAATATTATTCTAATGATGTATGAATTCGCGTATCTTTGAGATATTCCTGATGCAAAAATTGAAATACAAATATTTTGCTATGAATTCCCTCTGTTGTTCACCCATATTTACCTTCGAAACTGAATGTCGTCAAGAGTGTCAGTTATGTGTGTAAGAAAAAGAATACATATAATAAACTTTAAGTTAGAACTTTATTTCAGTAAATATATGAATCATGAAAAAATGTCGCCTTTGGTTAGGCCTGATGATTCAAATATGAAAACCATTTATTTGATAGTGTGGTAAATCACGCGTTGTGCAGTGTGATGGCGAAGAGGTGAACTTTATATCATACTAAAATAAAATTTATGGTACAGAAATTATTGACATTTATTTATTCAGTTTTTGAGTTCCACGTCAATAGATGGCGACGTTGGCTCACAGCTTTCAGAAAATTTTCCAAGCAGTCGGTTATGGAATTTGATACGACGAGTTTTCTGTTTGTTATGTGTTTTGTAAAACCTTTGGTCCTTATTTCGTCAACACTTTCTTGTACACAACATTTTTCGTGTACACTGACTGTGAACCCTGTATCAATTTCCCCTGTTCTTTTCCGTGAACTATTTTTGCCAGCTCAACGTCATGCAGAGCGGCATCATTAATGCTTTCTTGTTCAACTTCAAAAAGCACTTTCTTTGCGTCAGCAAAAGGATTTATTTTGAGACATGACGGTGCTTAACTCTTGCATCAGACTTGGAGTGCACTGGGCGTTTTCCCTAATCCTCAATCTTTGATCACCAGCTCTACCGGGACCAATATCTACAGTTGAGCAAACTGTTGCTGGTCTCCATTTGCTGGGTGCAAAGCTCCTACTCGATGGTAAATTTCTCGGTTAATTCTGAAACAATAGGGACCGTATCCAGAAGGCGGATCAATGTTAGCTCCCATGAACGCAAACGCCAAAGCGCTATTTATTGATCTTATGTTGTCCATGAAATTTTTCGAATATTGATGCTGTGCTTTCATGAACTGCTGAATAACAGGGGATGATCTTATAGCATCTAATTTTACTTTGCTTTTAGGACAGCATTGCGTAAAAAGTTTGTCAGATGGCTGTTTTACTGCAAAATGCTTTGCGTGACAAAATTCGCAAAGATTGTCCATGAAACCACATTTATGACCGTCTACATTTGGTTCTACAACGTTAATTGCGTCAAAAACAGCTTGGTTTCTTGTTCGTGGATTTTTTCGACGGATTGTAACACCACGTCTGTGGCGTAATATTTGCGATTAGGACATGTTTGCAGTCTGATGTCGTTTGCGATCTTGTGCAATTGGTTCTGACGTCATATTTGCAATCTGATGTCGTTCGCAACGTTGTGCTATTTGTTCTGACGTCATCTGTGCAATTCGGTGTCGTTTCCGACCGCATTATCTTTGCACAACAGACATACTTTCCCGACGGGCACTTTCTTGCTCCGCCTTTCGTCTTTTTGCTGCTTCATTCTGGAAAACCATTTCCTCAACAGGTTTTTTCCGCCTAGGGAAATATTTGCAGTGTTGTTGAAACTCACGCAAAACGAAGTCAATGTTTTGAGACAAATGAACCAGAATATGAATTAAATGACTTCGAAACGCACACACCCGAAAAAACCCCACTAACTTCGAACGAAAGAAAAAGGGTGTAAACAAAGCATTAAATAAGAACGGTTACGGATAACACCGTGTGAATACCCGAATATAAATGTTCGTCTTTTTCTGTTAAACAACGTAATAAAGCATATCAAGAGTACAAGAAATAGAACCAAAATTCCTGACGTAAAATTTTCGAATCTCTAAAGAGTTGACCGTGTGACGTAACGCATCTCTGACGTCACGTGAGAATGATTTGGATTAGATGACGTCACAGCAACAGCTGTGTTCTTTGTTGCTATGACAACAAAACAAAGTTAATACGTGTAGACTGTGCGCGTGAAGGTGAGGACGTCACCCCTACACAAAAATCTAAGAGTGACGTCATAAATATTTGTTTCTAGGCTGTTGCTATGACGACTTAAAAAATGGCACGGATGATGGAGGACTCTAGCAAATTATATTTTAGGATACATTTGCGGTATCGTTTTAATTTTGAGCAGTAAGTTAAAATTTTGGACATTTGTATATATTTGAATCATAAATATTATTTTTAATTTTGCTATTATTGTTATTTTATTTGTTTAATTTTATGTGTTTAAGTGAGACTATAGAGAAATTCCGATTACAACTCTACGATTTATAAGTATAAAACAAAATTATTTCAATTAACAGTCATCCAGATGTCCAAATATCTCACTCAAGATATCAAATGAAGTGCTAATGCATAAACTATCACACACCTTGCAAATGAGCTGCGCTGAGTTTGTTTTGAAGGCGATAATGTGGCAATTATTTACGCAAAACCTCATCTTTTGAAAAAATGACTTCCCACTGGCCATTATTTAAAACCTAAGTAGCCGAACCAACATAAACAATAGAGTATAATATCTAACCTGCCTCCCAGTCATAAAGACAGACACTTTTTTTAAAACAATGTTTCTTGGAAGTACTGAATTGCATAAAGCCAACTGAATCACCTAAACCACAATTCTTTCATCATTAATGCAACTTCCTCAATATGGGTAAACCACTCATACAATTCTTATTTTTGATAAAAATAATCATACATTTCTTCTTTTTCTCAGGTACTCCCGTTGAAAAGAACAAATTTTTCCATCCTCTACTAAAAGTATGTAAAGACTAGTGAGGATGATCAGCCCTTTTATGTGCTTACGAAATTTCAATATCCAGTGAGCGCCGGTGAGTCAAATGCTGAGAGCAGCATTAGAAAATCGAAAACTACGTTTGAATCACAGCCATGTTTGCTTGAAAAAGCACCAACAGTATTTGAAAGAGAAAACATTCACTGAAGAAGACTACTTCAGATCCTCTAAGCAAATAAAAAAAAACAATTTCAAACAGTTCAGTAACATATAAATGCGATTAAAATTCAAATTGTACAGATAATAAAAATATCATTTTCACCACATTCCTCCAAGATTGAAATTTTCCATTATTTGAAAAATGTAGTGCTCAATGAATAAAATATCTGGAATTGCATACACTTCAAAATGAACTTAGTTCGATCTTAAGGATCTGAAAAGCGGTAAGAAATATAAACAAAAGGAATATAGACGCACTACCGTACCTTGATAAAAATCACAGAAAATGGTGTTCTGGTGTACAATTTTATTTTCGAATAGCACTTTTACAGGCACAGATATCGAAAACAAATAATCATTGTTGACCCGCGAGCGGCACATTTTTGAAACTTTTAGCATACTAAAAGGTTTTTAGTGACCAGTATCTGCCCCAAAAATACATCTTTTATGGGTATTTAGTAGAGCAGAAATAACTGATTTTATGGAACTTGCAAGAGACAGTCCTAAAGGGAACGTATGGTGTGGTATTATGCATAACCCCGTCCTTGGACCAGTTTTCTTCAGTGAGAAAACTGTAACAGCAGAAGTTTACCTGGATGTTTCACGTATGTTGTGCCACAGTTGGAGTACCTTCAACTAAGTGTGATATTCCAACAGGACGGTGCGCCACCACATTGGGGAGGGAAAGTTTGGGGCGTTTTGAATACAACATTCCCTGGGAGATGGATTGGACAGGACGGTCCAATTGCAATGACACCCCGTTCCCCCGACTTCACACCTCTGGACGTTTTTGTATGGGGATATGTGGAGGATGTCGTGTATCGGACAAAGAAGCAGGACTCGAAGACCTGAAATCGAGGATCAACAATGCCATTTTGACCATCACTAAGTACATGCTGCATCAAAAACGGTTGAAACTGGAGTTTTGGCTACGCGTAAGAAATTGTACGCATATTGAGCTTTTGCAATTAGGTAGAAAAAACTTTAGTCTTTGCTCTTACTAATGTGCTCAACCACATTTTTCTATCTCATACAGTGTAACAGTAATAAATGTGCAAATTCAAAAAGAGATTTTGTGGACAACCTTTAGTTTACAGAGAAGAAGGCACTGCTTTAAATCTATCGAAAATTAATTAGGATTTGAAGTTTACCTGGATGTTTCACGTATGTTGTGCCACAGTTGGAGTACCTTCAACTAAGTGTGATATTCCAACAGGACGGTGCGCCACCACATTGGGGAGGGAAAGTTTGGGACGTTTTGAATACAACATTCCCTGGGAGATGGATTGGACAGGACGGTCCTATTGCAATGACACCCCGTTCCCCCGACTTCACACCTCTGGACGTTTTTGTATGGGGATATGTGGAGGATGTCGTGTATCGGACAAAGAAGCAGGACTCGAAGACCTGAAATCGAGGATCAACAATGCCATTTTGACCATCACTAAGTACATGCTGCATCAAAAACGGTTGAAACTGGAGTTTTGGCTACGTGTAAGAAATTGTACGCATATTGAGCTTTTGCAATTAGGTAGAAAAAACTTTAGTCTTTGCTCTTACTAATGTGCTCAACCACATTTTTCTATCTCATACAGTGTATCAGTAATAAATGTGAAAATTCAAAAAGAGATTTTGTGGACAACCTTTAGTTTTCAGAGAAAAAGGCACTGCTTTAAATCTATCGAAAATTAATTAGGATTTGACACCCTTCATTTTAAAATTCCACGTTCCGAATAAATTCGGTTTCGTTGCAAAATATTCTTCACAACTGAAACTCTCCGACGCAACACTAATTTTTAAATCGCATAATTCGGAGCTTATACGTCTGGGAAATGTGTAACGTTTGGAAAATGTGTTAAATGTGTTACGCTCTAGATGCAAAACTATGCTTTGCAGGGAGAGAGAGCTTTACGCAAAATGATATTCAATCAAAGAGGTTGGTCATGACCAGGGTACTAGTGAAACAAACCAAAACAGAAGATCAAACTAAAACCTCATTGGCTTGTTAGCTGAAACCAAAATTGACTTTGATTGGCAGTTGGAAAAACCTAACCAAAACTAAACATTTATTAGGAGTTGGAAACCAAACCAAAACTAAACATTTATTAGCAGATTGGAAACCAAACCAAAACTAAACATCGATTGGCAGTTGAAACCCAAACCAAAAATAAAAATTGCTTGTCAGTTTAAAATACTACTCTCACTGACTGGAATTTAAAATCCCAAAATAAAACTTCATTGCCTGAAACATATTTTAGAAAGTTCTTATCTTTCAACATTTTCTCTACCGACATCCCCTTGTGATGATTAAATCAGCTGATGAAGCAAACTTCTGATACGCTGAAATGTGTTATATGCAATGCTAAAAATGGTTACTCCTGTTGATGCTTTGTGCACTGATACTCTAAAATATTTATTTCACATAATGTTTCAAAGTAGTTAAAATTAGTCAGTGCTTAAAAATTTCTATTCGATTTTGTTTCGCTTTGTCAATTGTAAAAAATGGAGCAAAAAACTGCAGATTGAGTGCAAATTATTAGTTATTAAGGATATAGGAATTATTTTTTAACTGTAATGAATACATTTAAAAATAGTTAGCCTCTAAATTTAATTTGGAAATTTACCAAAACAGGAAAAAATTCTTATAACCATGGTATACAAGAAATTACTTTTTTAGATCTTTTTGCTACCTAGCTAGCAATTTATTAACAAAATTACATGTTTGATTATTCTCAAGGTGTGCTACAGGGTAGCAAATTGGAAAGTTGAAATTTTATGTAAAAAATGAACAAACTATTTCTTTTCATTTTTGCACAGGTTCTTGCCCCTCAGCATGTAAGAGTAACTATATCTTGTGAACACACACACACACACACACACATGAACGCAGGTGTGCACACACACGTACAAATATTTAAGTTGAAAAGCTACCACATGATATGCTTCATCATTTGCAACAGGATCAGTTTGCTGTTGAACGAGTGGTTAGGCCTAACTTTCGAGAGCTGTATCTCGGAAACTATGAAATGTGGAAGATAAAAAAATTGCAGTGTTTTGCAGCTTTGTTAGGTAAGCGTGCATGACAATTTTCAGCAAAATCCAAAACGGTGGTTCCGGTTTGAAGAACAAAATGATTGAACTGTCGAAGGTGAGCCCTCTATGAAATTCAGATAATTTTAACCATCGTATAAAATATGCTGATAACTACCATTTTTTTCTTTTGCAAGTATGTTATGGGATGTGTTAAATATCAATATAAAAAATTATCTCCCTCATGCCAGAGCAATATTCTACAGAGCCTCCCATAAAATGCCTAAATTTTGCTGTAATTTCTCACTTCACCACTATGTGGCTCTCACTTAACTGGTGTTTCAGGTTAAATAAAAAGTGTTTTCAATATCTAAGGACCCTTTTACATGTGATTACAAAGTTTCATTCTCCTACATTCAGTAGCACACAAATTACAGCATGTTATGTAAAAAATGACATGCTACTGCACAGCTGCAAAAGTGGGTGTTCGGCTAAATTTTGGAGCACTGTATTTTAAAAACTATGAGGTTTTAAAACTGAAACTTAGGATTTTTTCACATCTTTATCGGATATATCTACCTGCCAAGTTTCATTAAAACCCGAGTCGGTTAGTGACATGGCCTCGGTGATCTGACATAATGACCCGCCAGTGACTCAAGGGAAGGAAGGGATACAGTGCTGTAAGACAAACACAACCACGACATCTATTCCTCACGGGATTTGAATCTGGGCCCATCTCGAATGAGCGATCATAAGCCAACGTTTAGACCACTGCATCACCGTGCAGGGGAATCTACGTTTTGACGATATTCTCCCGAAGTGAGTGAGCAAAAGTCACGAAAAGAATGTTTTGCCTGAAGAACGAGCTAATTTGTGGCTCCTAAATTCTCATTTTCTGCTTGTACTGTATGTTTTTTTGTTTCTCTTCACAAAAGCTAATGATGAAAATTCTGCAGTTCTGTATTCAAAAATATTTATTTCTATAATGTTTAGCAAAATCGTAGTAATAATTCCTGATATATTTAGTAAATAAAGTTATGAGTAGGCTGTTCCTCAATTGTTTCTTTCTGTGATCCTTTAAAACGACAACAGCTGGATACTGTTGTTTTAAATTATTCATTTGACATTTGACGTATTGCCTGGCGTTTTGTAGTTCTTTCTGGAAAGGCTATATGTTGCGTAAACGTTATCCTTGCCAAAAAAAAATAAAGTTGCACAAAAGATATTTTACGTTTACCTATTATTACTGATTACTTACTCTCAATAAATAACTGTTTCAGCACGTGACGTACCTTTAAACTTCCAGTACAAACAACAAGAACAACACGTTTGACTTCCTCTTTATCTGTCTGAAACGTACACTTTCGCTTTGAGCTTGACTTGACGTGAAGAGTAACAGATGCAAAAACCGCAGTACTTCACCGTTTACTCTTTTGATTACAGTTACCTTTAGTTTCGCATTGTCATCATGAATCAATATGGCTGGGCTCAATGATTTCGACACTAATATTAATGAGGTGAAAATGAGCGTTCCAGTCATCAAAGCCATCGGTGGAAGCTGAATAGTTTACACCATCGTGATTTACACTTTCAGCATTGGAAAACGTAAAACTATCGATAGTTACAAAAACTATCGCTTCACTATCGATGCATTGATTTGTACAAAACTATCGATACTATCGGTAGTGCCATCGATAGTACCTCCACCTCTAAGTGTAACAGCTTTTGTGCACTATGTCCAAAACTTCTGCATTGCTGTTAGTTTTATTTTTTATTTCGTGCGTAGAATTAATAAAGCCCACAATCTTCTCACTGTATGCGGAAAGGACCATTGCAAATTACCAGCCGAGGAAACACTTTATTAACAGTATTATTATGAACAAATTGCGGAAACAATTTTTTTATTGTGTGGAACAGCTGTTCTGAAGTGAAATCTCACTTCTGTTGGACACAAAATTATTTATTTTCCTTCTTAATATCAGGATTCGCTGCACTCTGCAATGAAAGAAAAACGTATGGTGTAAAATTTCTCTTATCATTTCGTTGATGACACAAGAATTGTTTATATGTTTAAATGCCCGTCTGTCTCAGTTTGAAACATGAAACCGCCGTATAGGAAGGTTTGTTGTCCTCTTGTTCTGTGATTTTCGTATCCTAAATTACAATTGCAATCATAACAGGCATTCATGGAAGCGAAACGAAATCAATTCGACCATACAAATTACCTTTAAGTACCTTTGTTACTCTCGCATCACAGGAACAGCACTCACTTCAAATAAAATCTGATTTCTGAGGGTAAAATCTGTTTCTGCTTCACCACCAATTATCGAAAATTCTTCGAACGTTTTCAATCGTTAAATCCACTGTATATGTACTTGTGTAATATACTTTACACAGATGCCGCAAAATATCGAATATAACGAAAAAGTTCCATACTGCCAGATGTGGCAAGCAAATAACATGGGAAGTTCAGTGCAAGAAGCAAAAACTATGCCATGAAATACATGCATTAATTCATTTATGTCTTCTTTTTCATTCCTTTTGGACGCTCATACTCATGAAAAATATGACACGCAACTTTTGGAAACGTATTCATTCATTCTGTTACGTGTCTAGGAAAAATTTAAAGCTCGGAAAAACAGACATATTCATATGTTTAAGATTAACTGTAAATGATGTGGTTGTTCTCAATGCATATTAAGCAAAATCAACACCACACGGCAAACCTTCTCTGTGTGTTTGTTTGCTGTTCGGAGAAAATGAAAAAAAAATCATGGAAGTAGCTCTTATTAGGGACACACATGAACGACAGTACAAAACGCGATTTTTAGTTCCGATATTGTTCGTATCATATATGTCAAATCCCCTAGAAATTCTACTTTTAAAACAGAACGCATTATGTCAATTTTCGCATATTTGTACGTTTGGCTAACATAACTGTATATTTCAGCCAACATGAAGTATATCATTGCAGAGTGTAGAACAATGTACCGAGATTATTTAAAATTGTTTCTAAATACCGTATGAATAAATAAGGTTTTATCATCACTCGTGAAGGTTTCCCCTTTTAGTATGTTTACTTTTAAGAGTCAAATTACCGTTATACTTGTTTTTGCTTGTGAAATTCCACAGTTATTGTGTTCTTGTAAGTATGTAAAAACCAATGCTTGAGATTCACGATTTTCTCTTTGAAGAAAAGCGTGAATCTCAAACATAAAAGCATGAATCTCAAACATAAAAGCATGAATCTCATTAAGTGACTTTCTCAGTGTCTCTCTATCGATTTTCGTTCGATCTAGGTGCTTGAATTAATTCTCGCTGTTTTTTGTCACACAAAAACCTGTGTGTTGCAGCAGAACGGTACAGAACAGTCTATTCAAAGTAGTGTCCGTTGGCAGCTACGACCCTTTCCCACCGTTCGGGTAACAAATGGACTCCTCGGTAGAAAAATGCAGGTTCTTTCGAAGCGAAGCATTCATCGAGCCATTTTTGGATATCCGCAACAGAAAGGAAGTACAGCTCCGACAGGCCATGTTGTAGCTACCGGAACAAATGGAATCCGATTCCCAGGGAGCATTGTCTCAGGAATAAGGCGGGTGGAGTAAGACGTCCCAGCCAAGTGCCTTCAAGAGTTTTTTCACGCATTTGGCAACATGAGGTCTAGCGTTGTCGTGGAGAAGAATAACCTTGTCATGTCTTTTGACGTATTGCGGCCCTTTCTCCGTGAGTGCACGTTTAACATCGAGTTATTGACGTCGGCCAACGTCATATTCGTTGGCTTTGAAGCGTCGGAACCACTCTCTGCATGTTGTTTTCGATAGGACATGTTCCCCATAGGCCTGCACTAGCAAACGATGATTTTCCGCTGCAGATTTGTTGAGATGAAAGCAGAATTATAATGCTTCCCGTAAATGCTCCTGATTTGGTACGAAATTCGACATCGTGAATGCGATTCAAATTCGTGTTCTATGCCCTCCGATCGCGTGTCACACACTGCTTCGCCCAGACAACGGACGGTACGTGCGTGTGCAAGGGAGGTCACGTGTGGCCCGGGTCACAGCGCACCACTGTTGTGCTCTATTGAGCAACAACGAGAATTAATTTAAGCACCCAATATCTGTGTTTGAACAACAAAACAAGTAATCATTCTTGCATTTGTCTGCACTCAATGTCAGAGAACGCTAAAGTCATTAATTAAATGAAGCAGGGTGATTCTAAATTCATAGGGCAAACTTTAAGGTTGGTAGGGTGTACTAAAAGAAACATTTTTTGTTCTCCCATAACTGTAGCATTTAAGCGCTAACACAGCAAATGCTCAAAAAATGAAACTTTGTTTTTTATTTATCTCATTTTACAATAAATGCTCAAAGGAGCAAGCGCAAACAGTAATACAAGCCTGACAGCTTCGACGCAGTGATTGGCACACATTTCCGAAGATGACAGGTATTTCTCGAACTGTTGAAGCTGCGACAGACTCTCTGGCGACGAGGTCCTCAGTAGAGTCAAATCGAGTCTCGTACACGAATCCTTTCAGATGTCCTCATAATAAGAAATCGATACTTGATAAATCGGGCGATAATGGTGGCCAAGCAATAGATTCACCTAAGACAATTCATCGTTCCCCGAAAGTGGCATCCAAGTAATTACACATATCAATGCTGAAATATGCTGGCTCCCCATCGTGCTGAAACCACATTCGTCATCGAACGGCTACTGGAAAATTCCGAAGCAATTTGGCAAGATCTGATGACATGGAATCATCCGGTTTTACAAAGCTCGCGGGGTAAACTCTCAAAAGCTTTATATGATCCGGCACTCGCCTATTGGGGAAGCGTTCACGGTACAAACTTTTCGCAGCTCATCTGTTTCCATTGGCAGCCCACATATTAGTTGCATGTCTACTTTTTCGGAATTTGTGAATTGCTCCACCACTTGCGAAATCCGCATTGCGACTGACGGGCTTAAACAGAGGAACGGTTTTCAAGCGCGCCAACCCGCGCCCTCTAGCGCTTACACTCCTCGGTTGCGGACATACATTGTTTGACAAAAAATGTTAGCTTTAGTGTACTCTACCAGCCCTTAATGTTTGTTCTGTGAATTTAGAATCACCCTGTAAATGGCTTTTGACATTTGAATGTTGCGTTCATCAGTTGCAACACGTATGTAATTAAGAAAACGTGTGGACAGTTGCATGAAATTCTGAGTTTACGGTATTCAGATAAATTTATGCAAAAAGTCGTAGTGGCAGTGACTACTCGCACGAGGTCCAGATAAACGGTCAACTTAGTTTAAATATGTTATACTTTTAACAAAAGGATGACTTCTGTTTACAGAAACAGGATTTTATCAGGAACTTTGTAAAATCGGTTTGAAATACTTTCGTGGCACGAAAATACTAAGCGAATTTTACTTAGTATTATATGCAAATTTTTACTTAGTTTTAAACGCATGGTCGATAAACTATTAGCAATTCAACTATCGGGGCGACTGATAATTCTTGAACTAATTGTCGCTTGATACTTTTTTAATTTTACTTATACTATTAAGCATTATGATATAAATGTATATTTATGTACATTAATTTGCTATGCAAAATTTTAAGGTTCTTGTAAATCAGTATACAATACTAAACTTTGCCAATTGAAACATCGAATTAATCTTCTTATTGTGTAGAACGTTTTGAATAAAATATTTGGCATTATTTATGCAATTTTCTGTTTCCAGTTTTGTGTATTAAATCTATTAAATATGCATTGTTTACTTGAACAATTTGAAAAAGTGTTTTAATCTTTCGTACAGAAAGTTTCTTGTTTTCTGTTGTTTAGCACAGAAATTTAAATGAGGCTGCATGAAATAATCATAAACCGGAGTCTTTCAAGAATGCAAATTAAAGAATAATAGTTTTCTAGTGCAGAGCAAAAAAATATGTGCGTTAAAGTAATCTTCGCACGATACATAACATTCGTTGTTTTCGTGATGCGCATTTTTAGAAAATGTAGACCCCTTTTTTGTCTTTTTAATTTTCAGAGCTGTTCAAATATTGAGGAATTCATATCTTCTTGCTGATTTCAGGCTTTATAGCCATTGGTGTCGCGATGTGAATTTTTTGAAAATACTGTTCCCAAGATTATTATCTTCTAAGCTTTAAAACAAAGGTACAGAAAGTAATAGCCTTTGATTTTCTAGAGTTTTAGAGATACGTAGCGTGTTTTAAATATCATAAATTAGGGAATAAAAATTGAAATGACATATATTTTATTCCCAAATCGGTTTGAAAGCGAACTTTTTGTTAAACGTAATCTTTTGTTTGCTTATTTAATTGCAATTGAGAAAAAAGTTCAGTCTTTTAAACCTTTAAGATGAACTTCTATAATAACGAAAAAAATGGGGAATGGGATTATTCCAATGTATTTATTACCTTGCAGTACTACATCGGAAAAATAATTGTTAGATTACTTGCGTTTATTCATGTTTTTATCTGGTACACTCGCATTTTGAAGCTCTCAAAAGGAAATGGAAATTTCCCTTAACTGACATTATTTATTATGTGCTAAATACTAGTAGAAATCGATAATTAAGTTATAAAATAATTAGAAAAGCACACGTATTCTTCTGCAGCTGTTATTGTGGTTTTGTTTAGTATGGAACCAAAAGCAGAATAAGAGCTGCTGTGCTTCACCTAATTTAACATACACAAGCCAGTATTTCATGTATCGTCTGCATATATCAGGATGATAATTATGCTAATGACCTTGCTTCATGTACACTATATTGACAAAGGTCACCGGACACCGAGAATAGAAACACAACGAATATTTATTCACGTACTAATGTACGTGAATAAATATTCACGTACATTAGTACGGTGTTGGTCCACCTTTGGCCTTAATGCATGCACTGACACTTCGAAACAAGCTTTCGACAAGGTTTTGGAGCACAGTGATAGGTATGAACTGTTGCTTAGTATAGGCCTTGGTTCCAAATTTCTTGTGCGGCGCTCCAATTCATCCCAAAGTGCTCTGTGGGATTAATATCAGGGCTCTGTGCTGCGCATTTCACTCATGCTACGGAATTATCGTTAAACCACGCCGTAACATTCCTTGCTTTATTGCACGGTGCATCATCCAGCGAGTACCAACAAGGTTCGGTTCCATAGTATTGCCACAGAGTTGGTACGTCATATTTGTCCATAATATCGAAGTAGAAACGCTGGTTAAGAGGTTTGTCCACGATAACCAATGGGATGGTACTATAAGACAAAAAATACCCGACACGAGTACACTGCCAGCTCCACACCTGACCGTAGGAACGGTACACTGTGGAAAGTACCGTACCACGGCTGCCGACATACCCACACACGGCCATCAGACTGATGGATCGTGCATCTTAATTCATCAGTCCATAGAACTCTTTCTATTGATCTACGGTCCACAATAAATATCCTTTACACCATGCTAAACGACGAGTAGCATTCCGAGTGGAGTTGAAAGGCTTATGAGTGGCCGCAAAATCACGGTAACCCATGGAATGATGTTCTATGCGAATGGTATATGTACATACCGAGGTCCCAGCATTTTTACCTACCTGTATACTGACGTCTTGTGCAGTACTTCGTAGACTAACTGCAACAACTCTCCTGCGGCTGAGATGTCCTCTATCACTGATTTTCTTTGTCCTGCCGGTACGTTTTGCTGCTTCAGGCACGCCATGTGTCTTCCACTTATTCAGGACATCCAAAAGAGTTAACTTGGGTATGTTTAAACGCCTATCAGTTTCTCTTATGGACAACCCACTAATATAACACCCAAGAATCTTTCCTTTCTCAAAGTCAGTTCTCTTCCTCCGCGATATTTTCACTTAACCTCACAGTGCGATATGATCGCGGTCAGCTGCATGCTTTTTTTTATAACGTTTGCAGCTGTGCCGCGCATGTTAACAATGCAGAGGATCCGATCATATTTTTTGAAGGGATGTCCGGTGAATTTTGTCAATATATTGTATATAGGATGCTGGGTGTATAAGTACCATTTTAGGTGTCAGGATCTCAATGTTAATACCAACGAGTTGAAAGTCTGGTAAAACGTACTAGTGAATTCTATGAAACATTATTATTTTCATAAACCTGACAGCATTCATGTTACGCTAGATTTAACAAAACGTCAGTTAGTAATGTATGGAACATTTGGGACTAGAGTCTAAATGAATTCCAGAAGCTACATATGTGCACGAAAATCAAGAATAAAAATATTTTACGTGGCCAAATTATAATACCAAGCTTTCACATTTTCCGTTCCGATGAATAATTGACATTTCAAATATCACTGATTAATTAGATTCCAGTATTTTTCAAACCTATGTCTATTGTAATTAATGTAAATTTGAAATTGAAGGGTACTATATCAGAATCTGAATTAACTTGCGTTTGTCTAATGAATACTGACAAAAACATTAAAAAAATTGTATTACTCCTCGCGGTCAACTGACGAATAAAACAAGGCGAGGAACTATTGGATTCAAGTATATTTGTGCAAATATGAAAGGAAGTATTCTGATCAAAAAGTTTTAGATACTACATAAAGTGCACCTGATGTCCTCATCTCCATCTATTACAAAGAAAATGTATACAATACTCGTAAATCACGGTCCAAGAATACGGTTTTTTTATCTGTAGTAAACGGTCTACAAAACGTACAATTTCTTCAGAGAAGAAAACATTTGTCAAAATCAGAAAGAGCTATGTGTGTAATGCAAACATTTCTCACAATCTAAATTCAGTACATTTGACGAATAAATTTATTATATTTACACCGTCAGTTTTCTATTCGCAAATAGTCGAAAAACGTATGTATGTACATATATACGTATGTTTTCGAACGTAAATTCAGACAATCAGAAACGCTTACAGAGGTACTATACATCTGTTTAGCGGTGAAGTATAAATTTCTACAGAATCTTCAAGCTATCGCTCTCCACTGGAAATCTTTTTAAAGGCAGAAGGTAGGAATGAAATATTTTATGGCGAGCCATGAATAAACCTCCGAGAGAAGAGCAAAATTTGACGATTCTGTATACTCTTTACACAAATAAATAAATTGACCTTTTATTTTTTCTAAACATGTTTCTGATTGTGAATAATATAGTGTATTTCTTAGTGAGTTCAAACATTCTTTACTTACCACTTTAAATTATACTCTACGTCAAAATAATAGTGGCACCCAAAAAAAAGCAACCGAGCGGAATGAAATTTGGTGGGTATGTTTGACATCGTGAGACGTGAAATCGATTCAAGTATTACTCTCGAATTCGTATGTGACACAAACAAAGAGGGGTCGTAGCGCTGTGCCTGACCGGCCATATATGGTCGTCTCACTGCCCGTGATTGACATTCTAACTCGTGCTGTTTTGTTGGTTGCATCCTTTGCAAGTGAAATATGGCTTGGAGAAACGTTTGGAAGCAATCCGAGAAGTTGGAGGAGTTCGAGACTGATTTCGAGAAGCGGCATAGCCTCACCGTATTGCTTGCCATACCGGTCGTGCGGATATCACCATAGCACGTGTCTAGCGGCAGTCGATGTGGCAAGGTACTCAGCAGCAACAGGAAGGGTCTGGGAGACCTAGAAGAACCACGGAGAGAGAGGACCGACAGGTTGTCCGAAATGTGCTGAGTGATTCAACAGCCACGATTGCGGATATTTAGCGAGCAGTGGTGTCCCCTATGCATCGTACGATTAGAGTCAGCACCATTGGCAGGCGGCTGCACGACGTAGGGCAACACGCACGCAGACACTTACAACGACTGTGCGTCGTCGCTAGAGATTTCAATATGGTCATTGTGGATTGTCATGGAGCCACTCAGAATAGCAAATGGTGACCTGCAGTTATGAGTCCCGCTTTTGTTTTGGAGGACACGACCAACGCAGTCGTGTGGGGAGACAACGTGGTGAACGCCAAGATGAACGGTTTGCTATCGAGCGTCACACGTGCAGAACGCGTGGTGTCGTGGTGTGGGGTCTAATTACCTACGATGCCAGATCACATTTAGTGTTCATTACGGGAAATTTGACAGCCGAACGTTACATTAATGAGGTCCTTCAAACAGTGGCCCTACCTTTTCTGAACGTTCACACCGGTGCGATTTTTCAACAGGACAACGCTCGTCTGCATGCTGCTGCTGACGCTCTACCATGGCCAACCGCATCGCCAGACCAATCGCATATTGAAAATGTTTGGGATGCTATTGGACGCGGTATCAGCACTCCACACCTACCGAACAATCTGCAGGAACTGCGCGAAAAGATTCAAGCTTCGTGGGACGGCTTATCGCAGGACACCACTAGGAACCTGTACAACTCCAAGCTGAGACGACTGGCATGCTACTTTATATGAGCAAACATGGCGGTCCGACACCATACTGGGAGATACTACTTATTGGCACGCAACTTACTAAATATTGCCCATATCAGTCTTAATGTTTAATCATTTATTGTTCCTGATGATCTTTACCTTCCTGCCGAGTAGCATTGCAACCCGATATTTCCTTCTTGGTGCAACTATTTTTTTTAACGTAGAGTGCATTTTGTAAGAATCAATTTATTGTTTCTAAGACAAAAAGATTTGGCATGAACACCGGAATTCAATGGACTCCGTTTGTTGAAGCGGTACATTCAGGAATTTAAATTTTTGTTCTTTGTGATCTGCCAGTGAACGCTTAATTAATATTGCTTGTAGCCTGTGAATAAAGTAAAAAATAAAAACGTAAATCACTAAAAATATTGTACATTCACCTTCACCCTCCAACTCCCTGTGATAATGCCCAGTTCGTGCAAACGTCCCATTTTTTTAGCACGTCTTTTGTAAAAAAAGATCGTGCTTATGTTATCGGTTTGTCCGTCCGTCCGTCCGCCTGTACCCGCGGTATCTCTGCAACTATTAGTCCGATTTGAAAAATTCGTTTTTTTTTTTTTTTTTTTAATATTTTTTTTTTGAGATTTAACGACCACCGTGAGCAACTCAATGGGCTATAAGCAGTCGCCCGTCCCTAATTTAGAGTCACTGGTTCCAGGGAAGGGAGAGAGCCAGTGCCGTAAGACAAACACAACATCCATGCCTCACCGGGATTCGAACCCGGACCCCTTCCGACGAATGATCAGAGGCCAACGCCTTAGACCACTGCGCCACCGGGGCGGCTGTTTTTAATTCGAAAGCCTGAAATATGCAAATCATGATCCTTTATTTCGTTTTTTTTTACGATGTACAATTTCGCCGATAGAGGGCGTAAATGCAGATGATGTCGAATTCAAAAACACGTTTTATTCCACATATTTGCTTCTAAACATCCGATTGAAAAAAATATTTCATCTTTCGATTCCATTTATGTCGAAGAGTATTTTGGATACAGGTTCTTTTTCAAATTACGCATAGATTTTCCGCCAGGGGCGTAAAATTAAATTGCATTTTTTCCGATAACTCTTCTTCTAAAACTCCGATTTGAAATTTTTTTTCAGTGAATACGTCTCCTGATGCACAATCTTTTGCATATAATTTGAATTTTTGGTAAAGAATACTTTGGCCACCAGGGGGCGTAAGAGTTAATTTTCGCTTCTGATGTATTTGCCATAAAATCTGAGCTTCTAAAATATCGATTGAAAAAATTCTTTCGTGGACCAATGCCACCTACGTCGATAAACCTTTTCGGAATATTTTCTTCCTAAAATATTCCACATTTTCTCCGCCAGGGGCGTAGATGTATCTTATTTTTGTCAATATCTCGACTTCTAGGAGTCCGATTTGAAAAATTCCTTCTTTGTTGGATAGTGTTTTCCGTGTGACATGTTTTTCGTATAATTTCAAAATTTTCAAGTAATTTATAGACTTTCCGCTAGGGGGCGTAAAGGTAAATTGCGTTTTCCCCATATCTCTGCTTCTAAATCTCCGATCTGAAAACTTCTTTCTGCACCGGATACAGCTCCTGGCGGGAAATCATTTGCACATAATTTCTAATTCTTGTAAAAAATGGTTTGGCCACCAGGAGGCGTAAACCTTAATTTCCGCTTCTGATGTATTTGCAGCAAAATATGAGCTTCTAAATTATGGATTGAAAATAACATCGTTTGTAGACCGATACTACTTATGTCGACAAACCTTTTAGAAACATTTTCATTTTAAAGTAGTGCACGGTTTCTACGTCAGGAGGCGTAAATGTACATCTTATTTTTGTCAATATTTCGACTTCTAAGAGTCCGACTTAAAAAATTCCTTCTTTGTTGGATAGTGTCTCTAATATGACAAGTTTTTCCTATAAATTCAAAATTTTTAAGTGATTCATAGACTTACATAGTGTTTCCGATGCGAAATGTTTTTCTTATAATTTTAAAATTTTCAAGTAAATCACAGACTTTCCGCTAGGGCGCACAATGGTAAATTGCGTTTTCTGCTCCTAAAACTCCGATTTGAAAAATTCTTCCTGTATCGCATACAAGACCTGACAGAAAATATTTTTCATGTAATTTCTAATGTTTTGTAAAAAATGGTTCCGCACCAGGGGTCATAAGTGTTAATTTCTACTTCTGATGTATTTGTAGCAAAATCTGGGATCCTGAAAACGTGACTAAATTTTTTTTCTTGGACCGATACCGCTCATATATATAAACCTTTTGTGAATACTTTCTTCCTAAAATAATGCATGGTTTTCCCACCAAGGGACGTAAAGTCACATCTTATTTTTATCGATAACTCTGTTTCTAAGAGTTCGTAAGCTCACGATTCCGTTTACAGCAATATCTGAGGGATTAAAAACCCGATTGAAAATCTTCTTTCTTTGGTCAGATCTATTGTTTTCCATACCGGTTCCATTGACTTTGAATAGCTTTGATAAATTTAATTTGCGTCAGAACGGATTCAAAAGACGTGCTTATTACACCCGAAAAATCGGTGTCATCTTTCTTGTTTATATGTTCCTTACAATAACATATTTCTCAGTTATTTGTGTTTTTGATGCTGAAGTTTCAATTTGCGTTAAAATTTCAGAAATTTCAAATCGAAACCAATAATGTATAAGTGTTCCATGAGTAGTATATATATGGGGTTACGAGCGCAATAATAGGGAAACGCTCAAAATGAACGAAAATCATAAAAATATACACATTTTTAACATAAAAACAATAAAAAATCATCAAAAATCATCAAAATTGAAAAAATGCTCGTTTCCCTCTAAAATGAACGAAAATCATAAAAATATACACATTTTTAACATAAAAACAATAAAAAATCATCGTTTCCCTCTTCTTCTAGAGACAGAAACCTTAGAGACAGAAAAATATTATGAATTATAAATAAATGTGTACTCTGTGGAGAATTACAAAATTTTAGCAATATTGGAAAATATAAAAGGAACCTCTGTAAATCTTGTAGAAATAAAAAAGCAAGAGAAATATATGTAAAATCTAAGATGTCTTTTAATGAATTAATGATGACTATAATTTCTAATGACAAGAATGGGAAATGCTTACAGAAGCTTTTGATAGAAATCTGGGTATTTCTAGATAACCTGAAAAATAGAATTCTGACATTCATAAAAAATGCATTAAAAAAAGGGGTACCCAAAATGGATACCCCTTATAGGAAGATTAAAAAAATAGGAAGATAAAAAGTGTAGGAAGATTAAAGTTCTAATTCAAATGGAATTAAAAGTATGTTATTTTTTCAATTTCTAAGTAAGGTTTAAAAATGTTTAATTCTAAATAAGACATGACTTGTATGCTTAATTCATCATTCTTTTTTCCTGATGCAAAGAGTATTAAAGGTTTATCGGTGTAGGCATCACCATTAAATAATATATTCTCCCCAAGTGTAATTAAAACTTCTGATTTCCCATTAGTATAATTAGGACGTAAATAAAATGTAATTTTCATATCCATATTTTCACTCAGTTTCATATTTCTGTCAAGGAGATTGCTACTAAATTTCATAAAAACGACTGTTTCCCAGTAACGCATAGCACCAAGAGTATTATATGCTTTTTGATCTTCTTGAATTGTTGCATAAAATTTTTGATTATCCACATAATTTTTATTAACTACGTCATACATATCCTGAGGAGATGGAATATTCACTACTCTTTTATTTTGAACATCAAACTTTTCATCTTTTAAAAATAAAACATTATTTTCTAAATACCTCTTATTCACTGCATTCTTATCTGCTGTAGGATCAGCAACATTTCCTATTCTTTTACCTTTTGCATTAATTACATTCCCATCTTGAATATGTAAATATTTTTGATCCAAATTACTTAATTCACCTTTAAGTACAGCATCTAAATCTCTTATTCTTACAGCAGTTTCTTGAACAAAATCTGAAAAACTACCATTAATATTTTTTTCTATTTCACTTTTAACTTCCAGATTATTCTCTCTCATTTGTTTTAAAACATATTCTCTTGTAGTAACATCATGTTCATCTATAGGTTCTTTACAATTTTTTAAATTTTTTTCTTCCATATCATAATTACCATCATCTGTTAATTTAAATCCATTTCCAGGAGGTCCAGGTGGTCCAATTCCAAATTCTTCATAAGACGAACCAAAAGGGTACCAATTCATTTATTTAATCTAAAGTTTTTAAAGTTTTGAATTCCTTATTAGCCATATTAAGTGATCCTCTTTTTCTTTCATTCACGATGAAATAAAATCTATATGGTTTACCTGGATTCGATCCTAATCTCCAGTTAAATTCTAGTCTTAAATTCGAAATATTAGTATACTCTGGATGATTAGATAAATTAAAATAAAAGATTGGATACAATCTCGCATAATTTACATAACTTATAAGACATCCACTTTCAGTATTATGAGTATTTAATCCAGCTGCTAATAATTCAGAATAACATCTATTATAATCTAACTGCCCATCTTTAAAATTCGTTTTATAAATTTCTTCTGGAACTTTTTTATTATTACATAATATCCAGCATTCAAGGAGATCTAAATTATCAAAAACCATATTGTTCTGATTTTGATTGCTTTCTTTTTCTACATACTGTGGAATGACAAGAACACTTAACACCTCATCAGATGTAGTTCTTATATGACATGCACCACTTGATGTTGTTTGCTGATTACTTTTCTCAATTGAAGCAGAACACCAAGTAATTTCAATAGGTGTAGAATTCAAAGCTATACTTTTAAATTCAGCCTCAATGGATGGGTACAACTCTACATAAGGTAACCATAATTGAAAATCAGATATAATAACTTTATAATTGGGATTTGCAACATCTGTGTATAACATATCATTATGACTATTTCTTTGAAATTCAAATGTAACTTTTATATCAGAAATTAATCTTCTAAAATCGTTGAGGAACCCAAAAAGTTGTCTTAAAGGAATCCAAAATTTTATTACATTACTGTTTTTTGTTAAAAGCCATCTCTGTCTAAATCCTTTATTATAAGAGGCATTTTCTTTTAATTTGATATCTGATCCTTTCTTTACATCTTTATCAGGATCATATATTACTATTTTATCTTTATCAGCTGATTCTGATGTATCAACATAATACATCATATTTGTAGCCTCTGAAGTGGAATAATCTTTTGTGAAATTTATAAGTCCATTAATTTGATGAATTAATGAAGCACATTCAATATTAGAATCAGTTTGTTCTTTTCCTATAGTTAATGAAGCGGATCTAAACAGATTACCACCATTTACAAATGTAACATTATCAGTTCCTATAGTATCATTATTATTTTTTACTATTTTACTTTCTAAGCATATATAACCGTTACTATATAATATAGGTGAATTTGTATCTTTAATAGTAAACTTATATTGATCAGATTCTTTTACATTAGTACTATCTTCATTATGTTTTATGTATTCATACTTAGCAATTTTATTACTATAATAATCTGGAATAGCTTTTAAGTCCCAAAGTTTTTCCATTTATTAGGATAAAAAACTCATTTATACCATTTCAAACCAGATCCATATCGATCCTGAATTTTCTTCTTAGCTAATATATCATTAACAGTTACAGAGGGTTTAGATAATATATCATTAACAGTTACAGAGGGTTTAGATAATATATTTTCAAGTTTATTTTGAATAACTTTTTTAGTTTTATCTTCAATTGATTTACCTAAAACTTCTAATATTTTTTTCCCAACAGTTTTGATTCCTTCAGTGAAGATATTACCACCATATCGTTTTGTATATAATCTATGTTTGTTATAATTCATTTATTAAGCTGAAAAGCCTGCGCTTAAGCTAAAATTAATCTATATAAAACTCTCATATTATTCAAGTCTATCAGTTCATTATCTTGATTCGTGATATACATTCGAATTCTATGAATATAATTTCGTCTATTAACAGGTAAAAATAAAGGATTTATTTCATCAATTTTTATTAAACTACCAGGAGGATTAGATGGCGTAAAAGAATATAAAATATCTGAATTAATATTATTATATAAAGTTCCTGTAATTACATCACAATGAATATGTATGTCATCAACTCCTCTAGAAATGTTTGCCATATATTTTCCTTCTTGATGATTATCTTCATATATTTCTGATTCAAATCCTAAAATTTCATGTAATTTACTCTCTCTAAGATCAATTTTATATTCATCTTTTAATTCAATTATAAAGCGCTGTGTAGCAAAATTAGCTTTAAATTTAATTGGTGGTTCATCTCCAAATCGTTTTATTAAAAAGTTATTTAACTCCCTTAATGTGTAATTTCCATTATCTAAAGTTATTTCATGCCATAAACTACCATCAAAATACTTAAATGTATTATTTTCTTCATCAATATTGTTCCATGAAACCCACATAGACATAGATTTTAAAGCTATTTTTGAATTTTCATTAACAGGAATAGGAGGGACATATTCAATTGTAAAATCTTCTGATTTCTCAAAATTTTTTGAATCTAAAATTAACATTTATTAAGCACAAAATCTTCATTATAACCACTTGGTTCTTGGGTAAAAGAATATAAAACTTCAACAGGTGATTTACCTTTATTCCTTTGAGTTATGTATTTCATACAATAAAAACCACATTTAACAGATGTTGGTTCTTGTAAAAAACTCGAATTATATCTAATTCCTTTATTAGATGTTTCAAGATATTTTACAATATTTTTAGGTATGAAAATGTTATTCAATTTAATGTCTTTATATTTATATTCTCCAAATGGATCAAAATATTCCACAAAATTATATTTAGGATCATTATAATAACAGACCCAATGAGTCCCAGGTCCTGTAGATATATCTAAATTAATAATTCCACTTTCAAATTTCTTAATCTTTTTAGGTAATAAATCTGATGTAAATACACCTCTGAATCCTTTTACATCTTTCATATTTTGTTCTATCGTTTTATTGGATATACCTCGTAATTCTGAAGAACTCCCTTTCCAGAATGTTTTTTTTAAGGTTACAACCTGATCCAGTTACTTTACTTAAAGCTTTATTCACACCCCAACCTGCAGCACCAGATAGAGCTCCTGTTGCTAAACTAGTAAGAATAGGAATTAGAAAGGGTAGAAATCCACCGTTCTTCTTTAACTGTGTCTTACTTATAGTTATTCGTTTACCGTTTTTAATTTGATTAATTTGAGTTTTTGTTAAATACATATCATGATTAGCACTTTTAGTTTTATCAATTTGCAATGTAATTTCTTCACCTTTCTTAACTGCTGTTTTTAATTTGTTTTTCTGACCTTCACTCAAATAAATTCTTGATACAATATAATTACTCATTTATTAAGATAGAAACTTTGAATAATATTGTTTTACTTGCTCATTAGTCATTTTACCCTCTTTCAATAATAAATCTAGTATTTGAACTACTTGGTTATATACTTTCTTATTTTTAGTTCCCTTACATATTTTATCTGTTAATTTATCTAAAATATTAAGACCCTCACCCATATAGTAATTCCCCATTTTGAGAGCTTCTAATGCTCTAATATATTTTCGCACCTCAGCCATTTTATAATCGAAACGATCAATTTTTTTCTCTAATTTTTTCTTTTTTTCTTCATCTTTAGCATTATTAAGTGCTTTTACTTGAGGACCTTTTAGACGTCCGATTTCACTGATTTTTTCATTTGCTTGTTTTATTTTTTCATCAATCTCTTCATCAGATTTATTAACTAATTCTGAAGGTAAATCAAATCCTAACTTTTTTTAATAACTGATACATTCAAGTTTTTGTTTAAGTTAATTTTATGAATTCCTGCTTCTCTCTCATACATTTCTTTAGCATCTGAAATAGGTTCTTCAACATCTTCTAAGGCAGGAAATCTTGAAGATTCTGCAATTGGTTGAAATGAAAGTTCTTCAATTGCATCTTGAATAGCTTTTAAATTTTCTTTTCTAGATACATCTTGATATTCTAATTTTTCAACTATAGGTTTATGAAATTTTGTGATTGCCTCTTCATATCCTAAATCTTCTAATTGCTTTTCCTTATTTCGTTTTCTTAGTTCAGCATTTACTTTTGCTAATTTTAATAAATCTTGTATCACTTTACTCATTTATTTAACTGAAAATTTGCTTCCAAGCAAATTATTTTACTTCCAAGCAAATTATTTTACTTCCAAGCAAATTATTTTACTTCCAAGCAAATTATTTTACTTATATAAATGGAAGATTTTGAACAAATTGAAGAATATTTATCTTTTGCTGAAATGGCATTATATCTAGCTGAATGTTATTTATCTCAAGGAATACCAGCTGAAGACTTATTATTTGAAGCTGAAATGTTTATTGAAGATGCTGAATTTCTATTAAATAAATATGATTAAGCCTTGCAGCATTAAAATAAAAGATTATTCCGAACCAGAAGAATTTATAGATCCAAATCAAAATCCAATATTACCTATTCATCCTTTTAAACTTTTAATAACAGGATCTTCAGGATGTGGAAAAACAAATTTACTATTAAATTTAATATATGATCATTTAAATTTTGATGCATTATTCATATGTGCAAAAGATATTAACGAACCTAAATACTCTAAATTAAAAGAAAATTACTCAATGTTTGATGATATAGAAGAGGAAGACATTTTAAAAATAAAGGGAAAGAATAAAAATAAGTTATTAAAATTATTTAAAAAGTTTAAGAAAGAAACATTATTTAGTTCAGACATAAATGAATTTATTACTGTAGATGACTTAGATCCTTCATTAAAAAATCTAGTTATTTTTGATGACTGTGTAAAAGAAAAAGATCAAAACGAAATTGAAAAATTTTTTATAAGAGGAAGGAAGAAAAATGCATCCATTATTTATTTATCACAGACCTATTATTCAACACCTATTGATATAAGAAACAACTGTGATTACTTTATATTTTTTAAACTTCAGCACAGAGAAATTAAACAAATTATTAGAGAAATTGATGGTGATTTTAATATAGATCCTTATCAAAAAAGTATTAAAAAACCTTATGATTTCTTCATGTTAGATTTGAAAAATCCTCATATGAGATACAGACATAACTTTGATCCTATATAAATGGAAGAATATTTAGAAAAGAAAATGTATGTATACAGAAAAAGTTTTAATTACTATAATAAAATTAGTATATCATTATCAGTAGGCAAATTTATATTTAGTGCTTCAGGTTTATCAGCTTTTGCATTTATTCCTTTAGCAGCACTTTCTTTAGGAGCAGGAGTCATTGAAGGTGTTGATAAAACTCTAAATATTTCAGAGAGAAAAGAAGAATATAAACAAGCTTACAAATTTTATAAACAGATATTAAATTTAATAAACGCTAATTCAATTTCAGAACAGGATGCTTACGTTAGAGAAGAGGATTTTATAAAAAATATGAAGTATTTTCCTTTAGAGAAATATGTAAAACAAACGCAACTAAATGGTTATAGATATGTAAAATAGATTTACACTTAAATAAATGGAATTACAAGGAGGTGATATAGTAGGATGGTTACAAGATAAATTAAATCCACCTGAAATGCATATACCTGGTTACCAGTATTGTGGTCCATTTACAAAATTAGAAAAGAGATTAAAAAGAGGTGATCCAGGAATTAACAGAGTTGATAAAGCTTGTAAAAAACATGATGTAGCTTATAGTAAAACTAAAGATACTAAACAGAGACATATTGCTGATCAAGAACTCTTAAACGATTTAGATTCAATTGAAAATACTACAAGTGGATTCTATCCATTAGGAGAGAAACAAGCTAGAGCTGTTATAAAACCAATTATAAAAGCAAAGAAAACATTTGGTTTAGGAATTTCATCCTATTGCTTAAAGTGCAAACAGAAAACTGAAACTAAAGATATTCAAGAAACAGTAGCTAAAAATGGAAGACGCATGGCAAAAAGGAAAGTGTAAAGTTTGTGGAACTAAAAAGAGTGTTTTTTAAAGACGTAGACCTTAAAAATATTTATTATACACCAGAAACTGGTTATTGTGGTATTAATGAATTACAAAGAAAAACTAAATTACCCAGGAAAGATATAGAAGAGTTTTTACATCAACAAGATGTATATACAAAACATAAACCACTTATTCATAGATTTAAAAGAAGAAGAATTTATGTTTCTCATGTCAATGACCAATTTCAAGCTGACCTTATAGATATGCAAGAATTTAAATCCTTTAATAATGACACAAATTATATTTTATCAGTGATTGATATATTCAGTAAATATGCTTGGACAATTCCGATTAAAAGAAAAACAGGTGAAGAGGTAACTAGAGCATTTAAAAAATATTTAAAGAAAGAAAACCAGAAAAACTTCAAACAGATAAGGGTACAGAGTTTATAAATAAACAAACTCAAAAGTTATTCAAGGATGAAAATATTCACTGGTTTACAACTGAGAATATTGAGATTAAATGTGCTGTTATTGAAAGATTCAATAGAACTTTAAAGACTAAAATGTGGAAGTATTTCACAGCAAATAATACTAGAAAGTGGTTAAATGTACTAGATAAATTAATTAAGAATTATAATAATTCTTATCATAGATCCATTAAAATGACACCTATAGAAGCAAGTAAGGAAGAAAATGAATTAAAAGTTTATAATAATTTGTATAAAGAAAAAGAGAAAAATAAACCAAAATATCAAAAAGGAGATAAAATAAGAATTTCAAAATATAAAAGAGAATTTAAGAAAGGTTATCTTCCAACATTTACAGAAGAAATATTTATAATTTCCGATATATTGAACACAGATCCTCCGACATATAAAATAAAAGATTTAAATAATGAAGAAATTACAGGAACATTTTATGAAAAGGAACTGGTTAAATATGATAAGAAAGATGAGGTTTATAAGATTGAAAAAATTATTAGAAAGAAAGGAAATAAATACTTAGTTAAATGGTTGGGATATCCTGATGAATTTAACAGTTGGGTTGACGCTGTAATTTGAAAAATTTTTGCAAAACGCCCTTTCGGTGGAGGGTCTATGCTTCATTTTTTTTTATTTGTACCTGGCCAGCCAGGTACTTATGGGCGTTAACTCTTAAGACCCTTCCACCGGAATCACACACACACACACAGAACTTTTTTAGATGTTATCACTCAAACCCGCTCTACCGTGAACCCAAACTCTGATTTCAAAGATTGAGACAGGGAGCCATTCTACCGACCGAGATTAGAACCTGGTACCTTTTGCATGCGAAGCGCTTACGCTAACGATCGGCCACGTCTGGCCAGGAAGTTTCTGTTTGAAACATATGTTTATGTCGAAGCTTGGCTATGATCCAAAGTTGTTACGTAACGAAGAACTGCTTTTTTCTGAGGACACGTTACGTAATCGCGCGCCGCGGAGAATATTGGCAGCGATTCAACTTATGTAAACATTTTCGCTCGCAGCTTATCAGTGTTATGTAATGACTGTTTTTTGCAACTAAGAAAGAAAGAGAGATAATGCCTTGTGCTGACATCTATATGTGAAAGAAAAAACTGTTATATGAAAATAATGAATACTGACGATATTAAAAGAATAAAATGATATCTAATAAATGGCTTCATTAAAAGATGTATGTTATGAAAATATTAAAGATAATTATTATTATGGTCTCTTTGGAGATTTTAAATTAATAATAGATAAAAATACTGGATATTTTAAACTTTGTAAAGATGGAGGTAAGAGATTTAAAAAATGGCTTCAGAAGATTTAATTAAAGATATTTCCACGGCTGGAATTCCAGCCATGGGAAAAAATGATGTAATATATGAAATTAAAGGTGGTTTAACTGAAAAGTATAATGTAAATGGTTCTTATGTGTCTGATGATAAAAATTGTGGTGGCCCGAATTCGGGCCGCCATAAAAATGATCAATTTGGTTAAGAATTTAGACGGCCCGAATTCGGGCCGTGAAAATATACATGAAATAAGAGGTAAAACAGCAATAAAATATAACTTTAATGGTACATATGTCAGTGAAGATTTAATTACAAATATAGCTTGTTGGGTTTCAAATGATTTTTATGATAAAGTTAACAAGATTGTTAAAGATTATTATGTTAAAAAATTAAAAAGTTTTTAATAAAATGATATCTAATAAATGAATTATTTTAATGAAGAAACTAATTACTTTTCTTCTTCAGAAGAAGAACAAATTGAAATTCCTGAAAATTTTAAAAAGTAATGAAACAAATAAAGAAAATGAAATATGATGAAGAGGAAGACTGTTATTATATAGATTATAATAAATATTTAAAAAGTAGATATGTTAGTAGAATAAGATATTTTAATCAGTTTAAAAGAAAAAGTAACCTTAAATTTAATAAGGAAGCAGAAGATTTATTTTTAAAATTACTAGATTTTATGTACTATGAGAAAAATTTAAAATATACATATTTTATTAAAAAAATTTGTGACTATTGTAATATATCAAATGACATTAAAATTAATATAAATCCAAATAATGAAAAGATCTGGGAAGACTTTAAAGCAGCAAGCTTAAAGCAAAGTATTTTATAAATTTGTTTCCTAATAAATGGAGAACAAAATATGCAAAAGTTGTAAACAAACAAAACCTATTGATGAATTTTACATTCAACGTCTTAAAGGTTACGTTTATAGACAGCACTATTGCAAGACTTGTGATTCCAAAAGAAAGTACCAAAAGAGAATTTGTGACTGTGGAAGAGAATACACTGTAACTCATAAACAAAGACATTTAAGAAGTAATTATCATAATAAACGTGTGCAACCTGTTTTTTAAAATCCCTTTATAAATTTACATCCTAATAAATGGAGTTAAAAAATCTGAAGCCTGTTATTGTGCATCTTAAAAGTGCTCTGAATGCTATTAGTGTTCAGAAACTTAGAAATGCTTTAAAAAGATTAAATATCAGAAAACGAAATGTAAAAAAAGATGATTTAATTAAATCGTTGATAAAATATATTAGAAATACAGGTGATTATAAGTCTGTTTTAGTAGATATCCTTGGATTAGATACATCAGAATATTTAGATCGAAAAAGAAAAATATTTATTAATCATCCAGAGAGAAGAAATAGAATTAAAAAATTATTTGATTCTTTTAACTTGAAATTCAAAGATAACAAACTGAAACCAAGAAAAGAAAAGAAAATTAAAACAGCTGTAAATCTTGAAAAATTATTTAAACCTGATTATGAAATTATTGAAACAAAAGGAAAATATATTAAAAAATATATGGTACATAGAAAGAATTATAGAGTAGCTGGAGTAAACATTAAACCTGAACAATATTTCAATATTTTACAAGATATATTTAGAAAAGCAATTGGTAAAATTCATGGAAAAGTAGATATAATAGTATACAGTCCTAATCTCAATAAACCATTTCATGATAAAATGATGTCAACAAATGATGCTTATGAATATTATATATATAAATTATCTGATCAAATAGAATATAAAGAATTAGATATTACAGACTGTATATTTGATTTTAATGTGGTTGAATTACCTGAAGGAGGAAAACATTTAATAATAGTTAAAGAAGACGATATTGTAAATAAAAGAAGTATATGCCAAATAAAAAATAATGATAATATTTGTTTAGCTAGATCAATTGTAACAGCATTAGCAATTCAAAATCCTGAGGTGTTATGTAATAAATTAAACCATGAAAAAATATCAAAGAATGATATAACATATATTAGAAAAGGTAGAGTTTTACAAAAATCATTAGCTGTAAAATTACATGAACTATGCAATATTCCATTAGAAATATGTTGTTTAGAAGAGGTTAAAATATTTGAAGAATTCTTAGATATTCAAATTAATATATTTTGTAGAGAGAATTTTAACGAAAGAATATATAGTGGTACTTATAAACCTACATGTATCTATATATTTAAAAATAGAAATCATTTTGATGTTATTACTTCTATTAAAGGATTTTTAGGTAGAAGAAATTATTGTGATTACTGTCAAATAAGTTATGATAAAAAAGATAAACATAAATGTCCTCTTAAATGTGATAGATGTTTTACAACAGATAGCAAATATTGTAATAGTGATGAAATATTTTGTAAAAAATGTAATAGATTATTTAAAGGTAAAGAGTGTTTTATACACCATGAAATGAAAGATAAAAAAGGTATAAGTGTTTGTAATAGTTTATGGAAATGTTTAAACTGTAAACGAATTATTAATCAATATGAGAGGAAATCAAAAGAACATAGATGTGGTGAAAAACGATGTAAAAACTGCTGGCAATGGGTTCTAAATGATCATAAATGTTTTATGAAACGTAAAGATACAAAAGGTGGTAAATGTATAAAAGACTGTGTTGAAAATATTCCATTTAAAGATAAATGGTGTGAAAAATGTAAATATGAATATACTGAAAAATATTTCTTTTTTGATGTTGAAACGAAACAAGAAACAGGAATTCATGAAGTAAATCTAGTTATAAATCATGGTTTTAAAGGAGATGAAAATATATTTAAAAATGAAGATGAATATTGTGAATGGTTATTTGATAAAAAACATTACGGCTATACAGTATTAGCACATTATGGAAAAGGATTTGATTTTCAATTCTTAGCTAAGTATTGTTTTAAAAATAAAATTGAAGTATTCACTATATATAATGGAAATAAACTTAATTATATGCAAATTCCTTGTTTAAATATGAGATTTATTGATTCTATTAATTTTACATTAGTTCCATTAAGAAATTTTCCTAAAACATTTGGATTAGATGAACTAGCAAAAGGATATTTTCCTCATTTATTCAATACATCAAATAATCAAAATTATGTAGGTCTATATCCTAAAAAATATTACTATGGTTATGATAGTATGACATCAGAACAGAGAGAAATGTTTGATAAATGGTATAATACTGTAAGACATGAAACATTTGATTTTCAAAAAGAATTCATTAAATACTGTAGATCAGATGTAGATATTTTAAGGAGAGGATGCTTAGAATTTAGAAAATTATTTTTAGAAATTGCAAACATAGATCCCTTTAAATATGTTACATTAGCAGGTGTATGTATGGCTATTTACAGAGATAAATTCCTAAAAGAAAATACAATTGCTGTTGATGACGATATAATTCATAAAGATAAATATAGTAAAAAATCTATTGTTTGGTTAGATTATTTATCTCAGAAACATAATATTAATATTCAACATGCTTTAAATGGTGGAGAAAAGAAATTAAAATTAGGTAATAAATATTATAAAGTAGATGGATTTTATAATAATATAGTGTATCAGTTTCAAGGATGTCACTGGCATGGATGTCCTAAATGTTATAGAGAATCAACTATAAATATTCAAAATCAGATATGTATGAAAGACTTATATAATAGAACAAAAAAGATAAATAAGAAGATAAAAAATAATGGATATGAATTAATTGAAATATGGGAATGTGATTTTGATAATAATAAGGAAATTAAAAAATATATGAAAACTGAATGGAATAGAGATTTTGTAGATCCTTTAAATCCTAGAGATGCTTTTTATGGTGGTAGATGTGAACCAACAAAATTGAAATATGAATTCAAAGGAAATGAAAAAGGTAGATATATAGATGTGTGTTCATTATATCCAACAGTTAATTATTTTGATAATTATCCAATTGGTCACCCTACAAAAATATTTAATCCTAAGAAGTATGATAAGAAATGGTTTGGATTAATAAAATGTAAAGTCTTACCACCTAGGAAATTATATCATCCTGTGTTACCATATAAAGGCGAAAAATTAATATTCACTCTATGTAAATCATGTTCTCAAACTATAAAATGTAATCATTTTAAATCGAATCAAATTGTAGAAAAGAAAAGATGTAAAGACTGTTATGAAGTCAGAAATAAAGAATGTAATCATACTGAAAGATGTTTTATTGGTACTTGGACTACTGATGAAATGAGATTAGCACTTAAAAAAGGTTATAAAATTTTAAATATATATGAAGTATGGAATTTTGAAAATAAAACAGATGAACTGTTTAGAGATTATGTTAAAATATTCTTAAAAATTAAATTAGAAACTGATGATAAATGGTCTGAAAATTTTAAAACTGAAAAGGAATATAAGAGATGTGTTAAAGAAAAATTAGATATAAAATTAGAAAAAATAGAAAAAAATCCTGGTTTAAGATTTATAAGTAAGATATGTTTAAACTCTTTATGGGGTAAGTTTGGACAACGAAAAAATATGAAACAAACTGAATATGTAATGGAATTAGAAGATTTTTTATAGAATTATATTGAATGATAATATTAAGGAATTAAACATGATATTCATGAATGACGATTGTGTAGAAATGACTTATAAAAAGAAAGACCAATATGCCGAAAATAATTTTAATACAAATGTTTATATAGCAGCATTTACAACTAGTTCTGCAAGAATAAGATTATATAAAATGCTTGATAAATTAGGAGATAAAGTGATATATTATGATACCGATAGTATTGTATATATTGAAGATGGTACAAATAAAATAAAAACAGGATGTATGTTGGGTGAATGGACTGATGAATTAGGAGATGATAAACATATGAAATCATGGATATCTGGAGCCTCTAAAGATTATGGATATATATTAAATGATGGAATTGTAAAAGGAAAAGTTAAAGGATTTAAAATGAGTTATGAGAGTGAAACTGTTTTAAATTTCGATGAGAGAATGAAAGTAATTACAGGAGAAACAGAGTATTTAGATGTGAAAAGTAATCAATTTCAAATTCAAAAAGATAGAAATATTATGGTTAAGAAAACAAATAAAAGATACATGTTTGGATTTGATAAAAGAAGAATTTTAGATGATTATAATACTGTGCCTTTTGGATATTAAATCTTTGAATGTTTTAAACTTCTGAATTTTTAATCTTTCTATTTATAAAAATTATTCTATATAAATGGATGACATTACACTGATTTTCAATTTTCAAGGATTTATTCTTCCTAATAAAAGTATAATCAGAGAGATAAGTTGGTGTCATTTACATCAACCTGTAGGGGAAACAATTCAAGTATTTGAACCTCATTATATATTAAATGATAGAGAGCGAAGAATTATATATAAATGTACAAGAGATATTCATGGATTAAAATTTAAAAGATTTCCAGATCAAAAATCTCTATGGATAAGTACTGATGAGATTAAAAATTATATAAAAAACTTGTATGAATATTATGGTGGTAAGTTTGTATATAAAGGAGGAATAATGGAAAAACAAATATTTGATGAGTTAGAAATTCCTTCTATAGATCTTGAATTAACTAAATGTGCAAAAATTTTAGGTACTGGATGCTCTATGTATAGATGTATGTTTTACAAGAATTGTATTTCAAAAAAATGAAACCTTATAAATGGATTTATTAGGAGATATGAGAGCTCTCTTTACTGATCGTAAAGGAATCAAATATAGTGATGATATAAGATGTTTATCTCATTTATGTGAAGATTTAATATATGTGAGTAAAGATTATAATAATGAATATCCTGATCTTATTAAATTGATTGCTAAATATCTTAAAAAGATGCATAAACTAATTTTTGAAAATAAGAACAAATGAAGAGGTTAAAAATAAAGGATTAGAAATATTTGATGAGATTACAAAAGAAATTACATTTGTGACAAATATATTTTAAAAATATTTATAAAAATGTTTCCTAATAAATGGATGAATTCAACAACATCAGATCATATCCTGAAACTTTCAAATTAAAAGATTTGAATACAGGAAAATATAAACTCATATCATTGAAAAAATCCAAACAAAATTTGGAGATACAACAATTGCAAAATTAGAAGTTAATGATGAAGAAAGAGATTATTTTCTTAAAAAATGTCATGGAAAACTGTCAGATAAAACAATTAAAAAACTCAATAAAGATAATTATGTTTTTAACTTTAAAGGCAAAATTGATGATAAATATTATGATTATGAATTAGAACTTTAATCTTCCTACACTTTTTATCTTCCTATTTTTTTAATCTTCCTATAAGGGGTATCCATTTTGGGTACCCCTTTTTTTAATGCATTTTTAAAAAGGACTTTGCAAAGTACCAATTCAAAGTAGTTTGTTTTACAACTTTTCTATTGATTTTCATCACTGAAACCATCATTTCATCACTTTTAAAATCAAAGCTATTCAAAGTTCAAAATGATTGCAATTGTTCAAAAATGTTCACAAAAATGACTTAAAATGTGTGTTTTTATGATGCTCTAGTTTGATGAAAAACAGAGTAAAAACTTCAATTTTCAAAAATCTGATGTTTTTGACTATTTTATGCTCAAAAATCAATGATTTTTAATGAAAATATGGTGTTTTTGTTCATAAAAAGCCTTAAAATGTTCGTGATTATTGAGGTCTGAAAAATCAAAAAACGCCTGATTTTGAGGTTTTTTGTAGTATATGATGTGTCCCATAGTATGGGACATATACTACTTCCATGTATTTAGTACAGACACCACAGACTCATAAGTGGAACAGTTATACACCCGATGTAGTTGGAGATAGTGCACAAAATGCAAAGTGTAAAAGATTTACAGCACGAAAAAGACCAAGATAAGTCCCGCACCGTAAGTTATGTTATATGATATTTCATATTGTCAAACAAGTTAAGGAAGGCTTTCACTTGGGCATTCATTTTTTTTAGTAAACTTCTGCTCTGAAAATTATATTTTAGATAGATTAAGATCGTTCTGGTGGCTCAGTGGTCACAATGCTGCATTATGATTATACGCCCGTGAACGGTCCGGGTTCAATCCGGAAGAAGAATGGATGATGTGTTTGCCTTACGGCACTGGTGTTTTCTCTTCACTGGAACCAGAAAGCACAGTGCCGTAACACAAACACAGTTACTCACAGTGGTCGTTAAACCCCGAATTTAAAAAAAGGGTAGATTGATTACATTCAGAATAAAGTTAATCAAATCTTTAAAAATATAAATTTGTTTGCAAAAAGCTATACCGGTTTTTGTCTAAAACAAATGGTGTTGTAGCACACATATTTATCTTTTCTGCTACTACGTAGAAATGCTTGTTACTCCCACTGATGAGAGCCGATAGCACGTGCAGCTGTAAACCATTACATACATATGTACACTGCTGGCCAACCAAAATGCAACACCAAGAAGGAAGCATCCGATTGGCCTGAAATTCGCAGCATGCGTCGCCCGCGAGAGGACATGCAAACGATTAGCATTGCAGGGCATATGCAAATCATGTGCGCCCGGCACGCCACCGAAAAGCACTACAAGAAGGGTGCACAGAAGCCTGGGTGTAAGTAGTGGAAGTGCATTGTTCTGCTGGACCTGTACGTGGGAAGCTTCTTGATGCCTCGTCGCAGAATACGGCAGTCATTCCAGCACGTTTCGGAGCTCGACAAGGGACGAATAGTGGTTTTTCGCGACAGAGGTTTATCGTACCGTGACATCGGCGCCCGTGTGGGACGACATCCAGCCACAGTGAGGCCAGTATGGATTCGGTGTGTGCAGGAGGGACGGACGGACGGACGTGAGCGATTGCCGCAGCTGTGGTACACCACCGAACGAATGGACCGGCATGCTGTGCGGCGGACATTGACTGCTCAAACCGTTACATCACGAACGTTAGCGCAGGAATTAGGGTGTGTTGCGCAACAACCTGTGTCAGCACGTACCGTTCGACGTCGTCTGCAGGAGCGGGGACTTGTCGCACGGCGCACATTGATCCGATTACTATTGACGTTTCACCATCGGCGAGTGCAGAGGCAGTGGCCGTTGAACGCCGCACCTGGACTACGGAATGGCACGACATTGTCTTCTCCGATGAATCCCGCTTCTGCCTGCAACACCACGATGGTCGGATCCACGTGTGGCGGCACCGCGGCGAGAGACTATATGACGCCTGCATTATGCATCGCCATACCGGTCCGTCGCCTGGCGTTATAGTTTTGGGCGCAATTGTATATGATAACCGCACATCTCTGGTACGCATCGCCGGTACACTCAACAGCCACCGCTGCATCTACGACTTTTTGGAGCCTGTAGTCCTCTCTTACCTGCAGGACCGGCCAGCAGCCACGTTTCAACATGAAAATGCGCGCCCACACGTGGCACGCATCGTTCAACAGTTCTTCATGGCCCACCGGTTGTCACTGCTGCCGTGACATGCCTGTTCTCCCTATATGTCGCCCATTGAACACGTCTAGTCGCTGATCGGAAACCGAGTGGCCCGGCAAGCACCAACCGCGGCTACGCTTGATGAACTCTGGCAACGTTTGGAAGCAGCCTGGGCCGACATACCCCAACCCACATCCAAAGCTTCGTTCGTTTCATGTCGCGGCGTGTAGCGGCCGCTATTGCCAGCCATGGGAGCCACACGAACTATTGATGTCTGCGTGTTCCGCAAGTCGCACGGGCCTGTAAGCTCAATCGCTTCATCTTTGTATCTCTTGTTATGTGTCCAGTAAATCTGGCTTTGCTATCTCGTGTCCTTCTTGATGTTGCATTTTGGGTGGCCAGCAGTGTATATAAAAAAATAAACTAACAAATCAAATAATTGTTCCTATTCCAAAGGCATGTTTATTTGTTAACACATACGCATGCTGAATGCGGTCAATCAGTACCGCTTGTCCTGATATATTTCTTCAAATTCATTACCGGGTCGAAGTATAATCGAGAATAAATGCGCTTATAGCAATCGAGACTTTTGATGTTTTTCCAATTGCTTTGTTCTGGATTTGCGCCGAGACTATTTTATTTAAAATTGGAATCAGCAAAGATATGTCACGGCTGTGAGAGGCGATAATTCATAGTAGAGGAAAACATTTATTGGCAAATTACATTGGTATGAACAAATTAAAATTAGTGTGGCGACATTCAACACTAAACATTGAGATACTCACAGCAGCCTGACAGTCCACTGCTGCTTCGCTCACGAAGCTGATTCTTCATAACACCCAGGGTGACTCGTCACAAAAAGCTGCAAAGAATGTACTAAGCTTGGCTTCTCTAAGCTTTGATGAAAACGCCTTCTGGTAGCGTATTATGTAAATTCCAGTAGAAAGAGTGAACACTCAATATGCTACAAAATCCAATTCGGTGTTAGGACAGTTAAAGGTTTGCCGTTATTATAGATAAATTTCGTTTTTTTCGCGTCCCTATTGATCTGAAGGCTAGGTATAACTTCTTCAAAAGCGTAGCTTGGAGAAGAAATAAGAAACTGATACAATCGATTTTATTAAAGAAACAGAGAAAACTCTCGAAAGCTGTACCAATCTTGGAAATTCTACTCACTTTACGAGCAAGAAAAACAGTAAAATCATAACATTCTACGCGGGATATTTCTCTTACGGTTTCACGTGTGTGGAAGATCACAGTGTTTCAAACGTTCAGAGCAGAACTTATTTAACGTTTAATGATATATGTTTCAACACTAAACATTGAGATACTCACAGCACCCAGACAATCCAGTTTAGCTATTAAGACACTTGCAAACAAATTATAACAACCATAATGACACGCGCGTCAATATATTCAATATAATCTCAAAAAATGAAATAGGACAAAAAAGTAACTACACGAGTAGATTATTATTATTATTATTATTATTATTATTATTTTTAACCGTCTTATTTTTACTTGTGGGTTTTTAACGCATGTATTTGTTTTCGTATTGCTCATTTTCTAGACAAGTAATATAATTATCCAGCTAAGAGAGTATCATCGTCATCATTGTCAACCATTATATCTGAGCTTTCGATCAGTTTAATGTTGTTTTAAGGTCTCCCCAAGTTTCTTCCACAAATGCTTGTCTTGAGCTAGCCTCGTCCATGTTACACCGGCATGCTTTCGAATTTCGTCCATCATCTCCTATTCTGTTTTCACCTGAGTCTTTTTCTGTTCCTTGGTAACCAGTCTAAAGTTTTGGTTGTCCAACGGGGGGCCGTTTTGCTGGCAACATGAGCAACACATTGCTATTTCAGGGACTTTACGCTGATCAGGATGTCTTCCTCTCGTGTCATTTTTTTAACCACAAGTTCCTCTTCTTATCTTTCCTGATTACATCAAGACTGCATCTCTCCATGTTACTTTCCGTTGTCTGAAACTTTGTGTATATTCTTTAGTTAAGGTTTATGTCTTTGTTCCATGAGTAAAGACTTGAAGGAGCACTGTTCTTTTAAGACATAATACAATACTTCTCTTTAATACTGTACTCTCTCTTCCATAAGCTCTCCAGCCAAGTTTTATATACCGATACATTTCTTCATCAATGTGACATTCGCTTGATATCTGTTGTAGAACGTAAATGTGGATGTCGGTTATCTCCAGCTTTCCCCCATCAATTGCAAAATATTAATTCTTTGTAAAAGCCTTGTTCATCAGTTCAGTCTTCTGAAAATTAATTTCATATACGATGTCCTTACTCTTACTGGCAAGCTGCTGGGTCGTAGCTTACAATTTCGAAGGGGTAGTTGGAAACCCAATTACATCATACGTAAAACGAAGGTAAGCTACATAATCTCCACTAAAGTTTTCCCCCTTGTATTTCCAGTTAAATGATTGAAAGAACGAGATACACTTTACTGTTTACAGTTCCTTAATGGGGACATTAGAGAGGTACGTCACATTCAGTCAGTATACATTTCGTTATTGGGAACTGGATTCTAAGACAAGTACAGAAAATATGAAGTCCAACTACGTTGCATAATGTTTGAAATCCCGTGGGCTTATTTGAAGTAACAAAAACAATGGGCGTTCATACTTCTAAACGGTTCTTAGAATTATCACGAGTGCGAGGGCTGTTACTTAGGACCGCATAGCAATACAACGACCGTTCTTTTTATTTATGTTAAATCAATTTAACAGCTAATTACAGAACATGAATGTAACACAGACTACCAGATTTTCAGAAGCCCAGTGAGAAGCAAAATGCAATTGTTCTAAAACTCAGAAACTTAAGTGTAAAAATTACTATTATAATAATAATTTATTTCATGAAGAAAATACTAAAAGCAAATTTTATTGTATTCTAGAACACATACCAAAGATGTAAAACATTATGACCAACTCATCTTTATGCAAATCGAAGTGATTACAGGTAAACGACGGTGCATGTGAATGTTATGAAACTGTATGAATAACACCGGATACAGATCTGTGTTAATCAATGTTATTATTGTTCTCAAAATGGGAAACCGGTAGACTCAGTTTAGTTTGCAAACGCAAAATCGCAATATCCAGACGACTAGCTCAGAATATGTATTTGCATCACGATAAGGTTTATAGGAAGCTTATGGTTAGCATTTTAACCGCGAGCTTCCAAAATATGGAAAAAGTACAGCTTTACAAGGCATATGAAAGATTTTTATTGTTAGTAGTTTCAAAAAGTTGTATGCGCAGGTAAAAGCCACGCGTCGCAGGCACGTTGTATGCCGACACTGACAATAGCTGAGCGACGCTAAAGGTGAACCAAGGTTATCCTTTTGGTACGAGCCAACAAAGATCAAACTGTGGAGCAACTCGCCGGTAATTTGAAATCTCGTGACCGGAGTAATGTGTCACATTCAACAGTACATCGAATTCTGCTGAAAGTGCGGGGTCACAGGCCTCTTCGTGGGTCTATGATAACCTTGATTTACTGTCGAGAGTGCCTACTATGGCACGAGAGAATCAAAGCTATATTTTGAACGGTTGTGAGAACGTCGATTGGTCCGATGAATCTCATTTTTAGTTGCACCATGTGAACTGACTGGTACATCTGCATCGTTCACCTAGAGAAGTGTTGCCAACCAGATATGCCGTGCCGCGAAAACGAGCCCGTGTAGAAAGGGCAGTGCTTTGACCAATTTTCTGTTTGGGAACTGTGGGTTCACTTGTTCATGTGCAGAAAACAGTGACACTTATCACATGCTTAAATATCATTTACCAGTTATATCCTTCCATGGCAATCGTATTCCTCTCTAGTAGTGCCTTCTTTTAGTAGGATAATACGCCATGCCACACTGCTTACATTCTTCCATAATGGTTCAGGGTACATGAGAAAGACTTCCAGGTACTGTCCTGGAATCCACATTCCTCAGGCATCAAGGCAGTAGAGCATCTTTATTTTGTGTTGGAGTAGAAAATTCGATTTGGTGGCACAGCTACATAACTTACAACAGTTAAAAGATCTGCTGGTAACGTGGTAGTATCAGATACTAGGAGACAGCTTTGGAAATCTGGCAGCGTCTATACTTTGCAATGTAAAAGCTGTTTCGGCAGCATGTGGAGGACCAATATCATACTAGGCATGTGGTGAGAATGTTTTATTATTCTGCGTAAGACTCATCGATCGACAGCGAAAGCTTTTTCCCAAAGCAGACTGTACCATTATGTCACATGAGCATATTGATAAATGTGCAGTTTGGCGTCCTAAATTACTTGGCTGAAAATTTTTGAAAAAAAGAATATACATTATGTAAAGTATGTAATTTCATGTGAAATGGTGAAAAACGTACAGCTTTGCAAGGCATTTTACAGATTTTTACCGTAAAATTTACCTGCAGGTAGAGGGATGCAAACACAGGCTAAAGGCAAGGTTACACCCAGTACCGCTGCTTCGTCGAAAATATCTTCGGCTCGTGCTGCGGCGGCTATTTTATGGACGGAAAACAACGATACAGATTAAGCCTTTCTATCTTACAACAATATGATTTGTTCTGGAAGAGTTCTTAATTTACCATTATTGACAGTAGAAAAAGAGTTGCAACTCAGATTTTAAGTAGATTACAAAATAAATAAATATTAAAATAAAATAAAATGGTTTTTCGTTTCGGCAAATCGACAAAATTGCAAAATGGATGCCGCAACACGACTCACATCGTTTCAGAGAAGTTTCGGAAGACATTTGCGGCGGTACGTGGGATCAGTTTCGCCGCAGCATGTGTTTACATTTCAATACTGGCAGGTAAATTTTACGGTCAAATGTTTGAAAATGCGTTGTAAACCTGAATTGTTTTCACTATTTTACATCAAATTATACGTATACTGTAAAATATGTTTTGAATATATCCTTATTTTTCGAATTTTTTCGAAATTTTAAGCTGAATTATTTAGAACTCTAAACCACACATTTAACAGCAAGTTCTCACTGTGTTGCATTTCTGAGTCACTGAAGATGTCTTGGTCAGCATTTGACTATGTGATGCACAGAAACGAGTAGTCTGAGATATGTACAATGTGTTAGAAACGGCCAAGGGAACATTCGAAGCTAATATAATGTTACAGGAGACATCTGGAAAGTACTGCTCATTCAGAACGCAAATCAGCATTTTCTCAGATCACGCAAAACCTGGATGAGACTACCACGTCGAATAATCGTTTTACCGCCGGAAGTACGATGTTGAACGATATGAATTATCATATTCGGTAAGATACATACAAGCAACTAATTAACAAGTCAATTGCCTCAAGCTCGTTAGATGTGAAAGAACAACGAACTTGGACTACGTAAATGAAAACCAGTGCTTCTATTGGCATACTACGTTGGACACCCTACGATTGTGATGGTGTTTCCTGGATGTTGCACATTCCAAGGGAAAAGTATCCTCCAGACTGTATCATCACAATAAAGAATTTTGGTAATTATTCAGACAATGTGATTGCATACATCTGTTTTTAGCTGTTCTGCTTTGGTATATTAGTCGTTTTGTGCCAAAGCGTGAATGCTGAGCCCTAATTATACTCCTTGGACTAGTATGCGCTATCAAAAATGTGACATTACTTTGTAAAGTCCCGTACCTCTGTCAGAAGTAAATATCAAAAATATCAGTGCTACACATTCTCTTCAGGATAACCGCAACAAAATATTCAGATATTCAAGTAAGTAAAATACCTTATTTTTCGGAATACACGACGCAGCAGTATAAAAGGTGGGCCTTTAGTTTTATAGATAAGTTTAACAAAAACAAATCGTTTTTTAAATATATTTTATTAACAAAAATGAAATTGGTACCTCAAAAATAGCTTATGAATCACAAATTCTTTGTCATATGCGACATTAGAAATGCCCAGTAGAGCTGATGATAGCAACGAAGAGAAAAGCTGCAAGTTAAAAGCGATCATGCACTTCAGGATTTGCCCTCCATGTCACATTTTCGTACAGCCAAATATTATTGTCACCGCTTCGGATGATCATTTTGACTGTGTGGCCGACGTGTGAACGTAAGGATGCATAGAAATTTAATGGCATTCTTTGACATGAAAACAATTCCTGGGAACGGAAATTTGATTTATGTTTAATTCTAAAGCATAAGAAAATAATTTAAAATAAAAACTAACGTCAAAGAAGCAAATTGGCTACACTAACTCCGCACATTGTTGGCAAATATCAAGGTAGAGTTCAGGTACAATTTGGTCTTTTCAGGAACGGATTGCTCTAAACATTACTTCAAGATTAAACCTCCACGGTATTTGTGAGTGAGCAAGATTTTGGTTTTTCGTTTTCGCAACGAAGGCTCTCCGTATTCCGAAAAATTTGCAGCAGCAAAAATGTGCTTGGCAGTAGTACATTTGGACCCACACTTTGCTTGTACAATTCGACCTGAGATGCAATTCTATCCTTTCTTTCTCTACCATGGTCCCATGCCCGTTTCATGTCACCATGTACAAAACATGTAAGAGGTTTTATTTTGGAATGTAATTGAAAAATAATTTCAGGCTTTTATTACTAAAATAAATTATATATATAATATTTATTATGTTTAAATTTTCTGGTCATTTTTTAAACTTGGAAGTCTTTAACTGGGCATACTAAAAATGGTGTTCGTCATTACATTACGCTCAGAACCTTAAAACCTTTGTATGTGTTGTGTTTACATAAAGGAGTAGGAGAAATCCACAATAACAGTCCTCGCAATTATGATACTTAAAAAACCCCGTTATTAGCATCAGCACCGATATTTTCTTTCATCAGTTAAACAGCTAGGATGACTAGCATTGTTTTACGAATCTGGAATACAAATGGTCTATATCTATTTCAGAGTGTATTTCCAAATTAGGAAAAATATTCAGCATGAAGTTGCCAGATCTCTCACAGATACGATGTTCAAGAATTCGGTAAGTGTATACTGTTAAGTAACATATAATTTTATTGTTATATTTTCCATTTAGGCAAATTTCTGTTTTTCTTTCTTAAATAATAAAATATCATCAACTCTACTGTTCAATACGGTGTTAAATTTGTAAGAAGGTGCAATATTAACTACTGATAAATAAGATAGCATTCGACAAATCTCTTCACGTAGAAATTGTATTCAGTCTGGCATATTTCATTGTAAATCCCATCTGAAATACTCATATGGCTCCTTGGTTGTAAATATAAATATAATGCAAACTCGCTATTCATTTTTATGAGAAATGTTCAAATACTTCAGAAACGTCTTAAAATGCAATGACGGCAAAAGCGATAAGAAAATTAGATGCATCGAAACCGGACATATCATTGACATACCTTTGAACAATCGAAACTAAAATGACATTTTTTGCTTCTAAACGAGTTTCGGTTGTTGACATGGACGTCGAAATTATAAAATAAATCATAATAAAATGTGTTTCTCAAGCTATGGGCATTTTGGTCAATCGAGATAATGTATTGCAATTAGAAACAGATAAAACAGCTGTGAATTCTGAGTAATAATATTTGGCAGCAACAAAGATGCTTTTGATATTTTTGAAGCTATGGCAATGCGTACACGAATGTGTGAAATTCATATGACATTTTCGTTAAGAAATAATATTTCCCTCGATATATAAGATAAGATTTCTTTAAAAAAATAGAGATCATGATACCACATAGCAGAATTATTGCTCATTCGAAGTGATTAAGATTTGTCTGTGCATAAATTGATGTATATTTATGCATAGACAAATCTTAATCATTGTTTCTGTGAGTCAATATCACTGTAATACGGTATACATAAATACCTAATCATGTTTTACTTAGTTGGTGATTCTTGCAAAACAAAAACCAAAAATCGTACAAAACCAGGGAACTGTTTCATACGACCAGTTGTAAAAGGAATTCCATAGCGATGTATGAAATGTGTTACTTTTTTCCCAGCTGATTAATTAAGTGACATTTTGGTTTGCTCATGCTATCCAGCGAAATGGATCAGGACTAATCGTACGTGGCAGGAACACATTGCAGTTACGGTGAAGGTTATGATTTACAGCGGAAGAAGCAGGGTGATATGCAGGTTTCATCCGTAATTCACTTCTGGCAATTCGTAAATGCGTTTCTGGTCTCATGGGTGTTAATAATTTCTCTGGGAAAAATATTATAATTATTAAATACAAAAGAAGTTTCCAGTATGTCTTTTGTTAAAAAAGATCGTGCTTATGTTATCGGTTTGTCCGCCCGTCCGTTTGTACCCACGATATTTCTACAACTATTAGTCCGATTAGAAAAATTCTTTTTGCATTGGAAAGCTTGAAATATGCGAATGATGTTCCTTTGTTTCGTCTTTTTACGATGAACAATTTCGCCGCTAGAGGACGTAAAGGCAGATGATGTCGAATTCAAAAGTACGTTTCATTCCACATATTTGCTTCTAAACATCCGATTGAAAAAATTCTTTAATCTTTCGATTCCATTTATGTCGAAGACTGTTTTGTTTAAGAACGAAAAACAGATTTTCCGCTAGGGGGCGTAACGTAAATTACATTTTCCCCGATAACTCTTCTTCTAAAACTACGATTTGAAAAATGTTTTCTTCAGCGGATACACCTCCTGATGGAAAATCGTTTGCATATAATTTCAAATTTTTGGTAAAGAATACTTTAGCCACCAGGGGGCGTAAGAGTTAATTTTTGCTTCTTATGTATTTGCCATAAAATCTGAGCTTCTAAAATATCGATTGAAAAAATTCCTTCTTGGACTCATACCACTCACATCGATAAACATTTTCGGAATATTTTCTTCTTCAAATATTCCACAGTTTCTTCGCCAAAGGGTGTAGATGTATATCTTATTTTAGTCAATATCTCTACTTCTAGGAGTCCGATTTGAAAAATTCCTTCTGTGTTGGATAGTGTTTCCAGTGTGACATGATTTTTTCATTTAATTTCAAAATTTTCAACTAATTCATAGACTTTCCACTGGGGTGCGTAGGGGTAAATTGCGTTTCCACCTATATCATCATCATCATCATCAGATTGTCAACCGTTATCAATCTACTGCTGGACGAAGGTCTCCCCAAGTTTTTTCCACAACGGTCTATCATGTGCCAGTCTCTTCCATGTTACTCCCGCATGCTTTGGAATTTAATTCACCCATCCCCCATGTGGTCTTCTTCTGGGTCTTTTCCTGTCCCTTGGAATCCAATCTAAAATTTCGGCTGTTCATCGAATGTCTGTCCTTCTGGCAGTATGTCCAGCCCATTGCTAATTCAGGGATCTAACTCTGATCATGATGTCTTCCACTCTTGTCATTTTTCGGATCCACGAGTCTCTCTTCTTATCTCTCCTGGTTACACCAAGCATGACCCTCTCATTGCCTCCTTGAGTTGTCTACAGCCTTTGTATGTCTCTTTTAGTTAAGGTCCACGTCTCTGCACTATACGTAAGCACTGGAAGGATGCATTAATCAAACACTTTTCTTTTAAGAGATAATGACATATTGCTCTTGAAAATTATGCTGTTTCTTCCAAAAGCTCTCCAAGCAAGTTTTGTACACCGATTAATTTCTTCATCAATGTTACCCTCACTTGATATCTGCTGTCTAAGATAAACATACGTGTCTGTTATCTCCAGCTTTTCTCCATCAATCGATAAATCTTCATTTCTTTGAGAAAGCATTGAACATCACTTTTGTCTTCTGAAAGTTCATTTTTAATCCCACTTCTTTACTCTTGTCTGCAAGTTCCTGAATCATACTCTGCAGCTCTGATGGGGTAGCTTGCTTCTACACTTGCTTCTTGTATGATGTCTACAGTAATTCCATCTTCTTCTGGAGCTTTTCCACGCTTCATGTTCCTGATTGCATGTGCAACTTCTGCTGGGAGGACTGGAAGAACTCTGGCACTGGTACCTTTCATCAGTGCCATAATCTGTTTTATTCCATTACTGAGATGTCCCTTTGCTATCTTTAGGCTTTGGGTGTTTTCAATTGATTTCCTCACTAGTTCACAGTTGAATTTCCTTGCGTCTTCAGTGATACTTTTTCATACTGTCTTGCATAGCTCTACTTATTCCACTTTGGAAGTCACATCTTCTTTAGTTATTCTCATCTTCCTTCTTTGTTGCTTCAACATTTTGGTTTTTCCTGATAATTTCTTCACATGCAACTTGTTCTTAGACAAAGCTAATTATGTTGCTGTTTCAATAAGAGTTTCGGTTACTTTTCTGTTAACTTCAGAACTATCCACTTCTTCCGATGTCAGGCTTTCTAAAGCAGAGAATCTGTTCTTCAGTTCCAATTTGAAGGTATTATGGTGTTTTTTAAGGTTGGTTATGTCAATACATTTTGTTTGTCTTATGAGCTTGCTACGTTCGAGTTTAGTGTTGAGGTGCATCTTACATCTCATCAATCTATGGTCACTACCTGTGTTGAACTTGCTTAGCACACTGCAGTCCTCTATGATGAATTTTTGTTACACAAAATAAAATAAATTTCACTTGTCGTCCCATTTGAATGTCACCATGCCCATTTCCTGTGTGGCTTTTTCTTGAAAAAGGAGTTCAAGATGAAAAACCCTTCTGCCTCTGGAAACTCTACGAGAGTATTTTTACGCTGGTTTCTATACCCGTGGCCCAATTTACCTACTGAAGTTTCATTCTGTTTCTGTTACAGTATTTTTGCATTGAAATATGCCATAATTGTCTTCAAGTGCTGCTTACCTTTATTATTTAGATGACGAATTTTCTCATGAAATTCTTCAACAGTCTTCTTCAGGATGACTTGTGGTGGGTGCATAAGTTTGAATAATCTGAGCCTTGTATCTTCTCGAGAGTTGGATAACGAGTCGTGCAACTCAGTCAGAGGAACTTTCAAGTTCTACAACTTTATCCTTCAGTTTCTTGTTTATTATAAATCCAACACCACTAGTTCTACCAGTATCAGTCCCACAATAGTACAAGAGATATCCACTTTTCAGTTCAATGATATCTTCTCCTTTTCTCCTTAGCTGACTTGGCCCGACGATGTCCCACTTGATCCTTTGTAGTTCCTCTTCCAATTCAAGAAGCCTTGAATCAGAAGATAGGGAGCGTCCATTATACGTAGCCATGGTCAGCACCAGATGGCCGCCTAGTCCGGTCCTCCGGGGATTCTTAGCACCCTCTGCATTCGTGTCGCACTTGCCGCTGTCTTGGCCATGTACATTCCAGCTGATGGAGACTGAGGGCCAAGATTTAAGTTGTGAAGTCATTTTGGAGGGGTTTGGCCATAACTCACTACGCTGGCCAAGGGGTTGGTGAGTGTATATGTCTGCTTCTAAACCTCCGATTTGAAAAATTATTTCTGCACCGCATATAGCTCCTGATGGTAAATCGTTTGTACATAATTTCTAATTTTTGTAAAAAAAAAAAATGGTTTGGCCACCAGAGGGCGTAAATCTTGACTTCCGCTTCTGATGTACTTGCAGCAAAATATTAGCTAAATTCTGGATTGAAAAAATCCGTCGTTTGCAGACCGATAGTTGTCATGTCGACAAACCTTTTAGGAAACTTTTCTTGAAATGATGCATGATTTCTACGCCAGGGGGCGTAGATGTACATCTTATTTTTGTCAATATCTCTACTTCTAGGAGTCCGATTTGAAAAATTCCTTCTTTGTTGGATAGTGTTTCCGATGATAAATGATTTTCCTATAAATTCAAAATGTTCAAGTAAATCATAGACTTTCAGCGATGTGGCACAAAGGTAAATTGGCTTTTCTGCGTTATTTCTTCTTCTAAAACGCAGATTTGAAAAATTCTTCCTGTATCGCATACAAGACCTGATGGAAAATATTTTTCACATAATTTCTAATGTTTGGTAAAGAATGGTTTGGTGACCAGGGGGCGTAAGTGTTAATTTCTGCTTCAGATGTATTTGTAGCAAAGTCTGGTCTCCTGAAAACTCGGCTAATTTCTTTTCATTTTCTTGGACCGATAGTGCTCATATTGAAAAACCTTTTGAGAATACTTTCTTCCCAAAATAATGCATGGTATACCCACCAGGGGACGTAAAGTCATATCTTATATTTGTCGATATATCTGTTTTTAAGAGTCCGATTTGAAAAATTCTTTCTATGTTGGACAACGTTTCCGGTTGGAAATGTTTCTCATACAAATTCATGTTTTTCTTACCGCACAAGTTTGAAACCAAAAGGCGTAAGCTAACGATTCCGTTTACAGCAATATCTGAGGGATTAAAAACCCGATTGAAAACCTTCTTTCTTACGTCAGATACTATTGTCTTCCATACCGGTTCCATTGACTTTGAATAGCTTTGATAAATTTAATTTGCGTCAGAACGGATTCAAAAGACATGTTTTTTACACCCGAAAATTCGGTGTCATCTTTCTTGTTTCCTTTGAGGCCATACTGAAAACATCGGGTACGAGGAAGAGCAAGTAGACACTGAAGAAGAACTCCTAATAATAAGACACCATCTGAAAAACTCCTGGAATTTACGAGAAGGTCCAGCAATCCCTGATGCGATGAATCTATACTTGTATCGCAGTTGGCGGTTGCCATTTTCAAAAGTTATTGCAGATAGACAACATTGAGATAAATTTGACAATGTTAAGCCTTATTTAACTGTCGCTGATATGGGATTCCTTCATGTTTTTACAGCCTCAGCGAAATAAATGAAGTGACGTCATAAAATTCCCGGCCTAAATGTCTCCGTAATGAAATCTCATTTCGAAAAAATTCTAAACGGTTTTCGCATCAAAATGACGCAACCTACTGCTCCTTTAAATTTGTAACACTTATTACGAGACATCCTATATTTCACGGTCATTGTAATTCGAAACTTCAGTGAGAATTGCTCACCGGTGAAATATTTTTAGTTAGGCATTGAAAACTGACTTTCTGCCCTTTTAATTTCTTTCTGCAAGACACCGGTTTGAAAAATTATTACGAATATATTGAATGTAAGGAATCAAAACAGTAAAAGTCAAAAAAAGCGTTTTCCTTTATTTTTAGCTCTTTTTTTTAAAATCCTAAATATTACATGCTGGTATTTTCAGTAACAACACAGTATTGATGAAAGTACTGTTTAACCGTCTTGTAAAACGAGCACAGGTATTTTGTTCTAAATATGACACCGGCGCGTTTTTTTCTTCTTAAAGCTTCATCACCCAAGTTTAAATTCCAGAGATGGAGTTGACATCTTATTTATTGATAAGTGCAACCCAATTATTATTCAGCCCTGTAAAATATGGAAAAAAATCTATGCATTTAAGTGACTCATAAAAATACCAAGTCGTAGTATTTTTTTCCTTCTTATTACTGCTGTTGGAGATCATTACGCACAGCGATACTTGCAATGAGAAAACTCGAGTGAGACAGCGATACTTGTCTCACTCGAGTTTCCACGAACATGGAACCAGTTCTTCAAGTAACGCCTTCTCCCTACCAGGATACCTCGTGCACAACCAAAGCGCTGCCTCATGTTTTAAATAAATATAACGTAATGTCTATTTATTGTCTAGTCAAGTCAAGTTTCTGTGTTCAAATTGTCAATTCGTTCTATTATTCAGTTTGTAGTTTCTATCTAACTTCCTTGAAGAAGTAATCTGGTTGATGTGCGTAAGCTTGGAATCCCTTATGTGTCTATTTCCTACGCCAATAAATCGGATCACTAAATAGTAATAGTAACATCATTACGATTTCCTACATAATTGGTGTATTGTTTCTCGTTTTCAACAACATTCCAATTTGAATTCGTGATTTTCCTTGAAAAAAACATTTTTTTAAATATAATTTGATAGTTTCCTTTGATGTCTTGAATACATTCCAGTTACTTGCAAGGAGCTTCTAAAAAGTTCCGGTCATAATGGGAATTTTAGAGGAAGAAAAATCATGAAACAGGAGAGATCAAGTGGATCGCGTTTCTGTGGGAAATAAATTTAAGAAAGTGCTGCTTGGTTAAAAGAAAAGTTTTGTTGTTAGGAAGCTAGAAAACATGGAACTGGCGGGATGTGTAAGAAGAAACTTCGAACCCATTTTTCTTAACATACCGTAACTCTAACTGTTTTCTGATATTAGGAAAGAAGGTTCCTATGGGCTTAACTTTCCCGAAAGACTGAAAATTCGCTGAAATGCTTCATTATAGGCACGAAGAAAACAATAGAGTAGGACAATTTTACTATAATTAATTTTTTTCATTTTATATTACAAATAAAAAGGGAAAGCATCTGGTTTTAGATTTCTTATTGGGAATCCATTTCTGAAATCATGTAGGTGAAAGTGAAATAAACATACTGCGACTTCAGATTTTACCGCAGTAATTGCGAATCGTATGATAGGAAAATTTTGAGGCAGAGAGATTGTATGTGCACATATGAAAGTAAAGAATGTGGTAGATGTTTCTCTAATCACAGAAGGTGAGGCGTATATAAAAACAGGCGACTATGTAAATATCAGGAAAATTAAACGAGATAAATTTAGGAAGAGAGACTATCTGCTTACATTAGAAGGTGAAATATATTAAATGTTGTTCTAATCATAGAAAGAGAAGCGCATATAAAGACAGAAAAATACGTAAACATCAGAATAAATAAAAAGTACGTTTAGTCGTGTCTTTAGGGACCATAAACAAAAGGACTCCTCAAGTGCTCTAAGTTAAAGATTTCTTTATTCGACGTTGGGTATTATGTGCTGCTTCGGGTTTGTAGCTGTTAAAGGCTTCCATAAAGAATGTGACTTTTCAAAGCTTTTCAATTAGATACCTTATACACTGAGTGCCCACTTTATTATGACCACCCCCACAGTACTTCGTTGGGCCACCTTTTGAATTTAATACTGCGTCGATTCTTCGTGGCATGGACTCCACGAGATGTTGATAGGTGGTTTGTGGAATCTGAGACAATGCTTGATGAATAGCACTTTCCAGGAGTGTGATATTCCAGGGTTGTGGATCCAGCTGTCTGATGGCGCGTTCAACTTCATCCCACAAATTTTCAATGGGGTTCAGATCTGAAAATTGTGGGGGCCACCTAAGGAAAGGAAACTCACCACCACGTTCCTGAAACCAATCCTGTGTAACACGAGCACTATGGTAGGACGCATTATCTTGTTGAAAGAAGCCATCGCCATTGGGAAAAACCATCCACATGACGGATGCACTTGGTCCGCAACGATGTCTAGATATGGTGTGCTAGTCAGACGTTGATCAACACGAATTAAAGGTCCCAACGCATGCCAGGAAAGCATTCCCCAAACCATAGCGTTGCCTCCACCAGCTTGAAGGGTTGTAGCAATGAATTTGGGCTCCATGCTTTCGTGATGTTTCCGCCAAATTTTCACTCGGCCATCGGCATGGTGCAACTGAAAATGTGATTCATCGGACCACATAATTTGTTTCCAATTATCGACTGTCCAATCCTTGTGCTCCTGTGCGAACGGGAGACGTTTTCTCTTGTTAACTGCAAACAACAAAGGTGTTCGACCAGACCTTCGGCTTCCATATCCCATCCAATGCAGTGTACGGCTAACAGTGCGTGCAGACATCATTTGTGGGGATCCTTGTTTAAGATGGTTTGTAATTTGCTGCACTGTTGCCCTTATGTTGTCTGTTACCAGTCTGTACACGCCCCGTTCTGCCCGAGCAGTCACTAGTCGATGACCACCACACGTTGCACGTAGAGACCCAGTTTTTTGTCTGACAGTGCAGTCTTTAAAAACTTTAACAACAGCTGCTCTGGAACATTTCACGAATGCGGCAGTTTAGGTGATACTCGCTCCATGGCTCCGATCCCATACAATCATCCCACGTTGAAAGTCCGTCAAATCACATTTTTTACCCATCTCGTCACCCAAGAATCACTACTACTACTGTCGCAATCACTAAGCTTTCCGTTTTCATACTAGCCTCGCCTTATAGCGGCAACAGCGTATAGCCATAGCTCATTTGCTTAAAACTGTCAGGTGGTCATAATAAAGTTGTCACTCAGTGTATTTATACCTAATTTTTGGGACACCGATTTATTTGCTTTCTGGTTGGTTTTGCATTAGATTTTTTCATTTCTTTTTTTAACGTAACCAGCTTCTATGCATTTATGAATGTACTTATATTAACGGTGTATACATACATATATGATTTCATGATTTGGGAATATAGGATTTATTCGTTCTCCCCATGATACAGAACAGAATCAAATACCGTTAATACGTACAAGAAGGCCTGCGTGTTCTCTTCCAATTTTACTCTAATTGTATGATCATCCTACAGTATTTTTCACATTTCGGTATAACTATGTTGTCAGCGCTTTCAAACAGTACATTTTTTAAATGTCGACCACCAAGAAAACATCCATTACGTTGAAATTGCAACGTGTACTTTACAGTGCGTTAACTTGACGGTTTATGTGCTTGCGGATGTCAGAACCTATTCAGACGACAGGAGGCAACAAACAATCAACTATTTACAAATATAATACTTAACATCTGTTTAATAACTTTGTTCCAGTTATCTTTCGTTAAGCATTGCACCTTTCTCAAAGTACTTCGATCATATTGCTCTGCAAGTTGATCAGTTCCACCCACTTTTCCAGTAGTTCATGAATTTTGCAATTTAAACATTCCGTGGGCGACAAGCTAAGCACTACATTATATAAATTCGTGAATGATCAGTTATATATTCACATCTATGTCTCATCAGTTGCTGGAGCGGTGATTCTGATAGATATCAAAATGTCTGATTACTACTCACATAAAATTGCGAATAAAAAACTTAGCTCCAACATAATTCTTTAAAATGTTCCTTTCTTTGGGCAGAGGCAGACGTTATGCTGCCATACTCATTATTGATTATAAGTGCGGTTTCAGAGCAGTATATTTCGATCGTGCAGAAAGCAATAGTTTAACCCAAAAAATAGGTAAATCAATTCAATTATAATTCCTTAGTATAAAACAGTTCGCAATTTCGCGCCTAAGAAGTCACTATTTAATAATAATACAGTAAATATACTAAGGGAAAACATCTGATGATGTGACAGATGTAGTTGCAACGGTTTAGAGGGAAAACGAAAAGGCGAAATAGAATGTGAGAATGACTATCTGCATTCAGGGTTTCTTCCAACACAGAATTTTTTCGTTAGAGGGCGTAAAAGAAGATGATATCGAATTTATAATAAATTTTATTCCTTATATATTTGCTCTTAAAAATTCTATTGAAAACATACGTTTTTCTTTTGATGCAAATGACATCAAAAATCGTTTTATTTAAAATCGAAGACGTCATCAAAAACAGTAATCGAAGATGGTATAGTCTCTTTTTCAAGTAACACAGATTTTCCGCTATGGGGAATAAATTTAAATTGCGTTTCCTGCGGTTTCTATGGTGCTGAAACTCCGATTTCACAAATTCTTCCTGCATCGGATGCAGCTCCCGATGTAAAATATTTTGCATAATTTCTGATTTCTGGTAAAAATGGGTTGGCAACGGGAGAGAGTAATAATTCTTTAAAAAGTCAGAAACAAAGAATTATCTTTCTTCAGTAAGGTTTTGCATGCATTGCGTTGATGAAAATCTAAAGCAACCAGCTGCGTTATACTTTGCTCAGTGCACATTGTGATTTCATTTTGAACAGGTAAACGAAATATTGTCCAGAGAAAACGTAGTGGCATTTTCCACTGGAATTCATTCACATTTCCCATATAGCTGTTTCGCATTCCGCCCACCACCCCGAAAAGTTGGATGAGATTGTCACGTGATCAGTCACTTCCTGTTGTGAAATAATTTCTTGCGTATTTACCTAACCAGGTCATATTGCAGAAAAAAGGTCATTTACCCCAAACACGGCATGCTGTTAGCCGATCTGATTACTTTTACTGCTGAAATTCTCAGTTTATTACAGTGGTGGTAGAAATAAACGAGGAACGGGCTTTGTTAGCAGTCTGCAGAACCTTACCTAATATATACTTAACTCTTGTAAGGTCATCCCTATAACCCTCTAGGGCCTTTAGACTTCGTTTGGTCTTTCATCTGACTTCGATGTTTGCCCCCTCCCTCATTTATATTATTGACTTTATTCTGCTAAACTCTGTGTAAGCATGTGCGTGGATCGGCATGAATGTATTCGTATGTATCTGTTATGCTTATTTTAACCATGGCTTCTGCTCTGATTTTTGATAATATCGCCCTCTTTTATGTGCTTTCACTCATTATATCGCTAAGTACAGTTATTTCGTTAATCCCTCAAGCACCTGCTTCCTGAATTTGCATAGTCTCCCTTTAATAAATTTCATTGTACAACAGTAGAAGGAACGAATGAATCCCTTTTCTTCAAATGTGTTCTGACGGAGAATATCGTTTCATTAGAAAAGTAACAGATATGATCGAAAAACTGTGCTTGAGAATGAGTTATTTACATACTCATTCTCAAAACAATACGGTCCGTTATTTCAGACATCGCCAGCTGTCTCTTTGTATGCGGAGCACTTACGAGGTATATTGTTAAGTGGAAGATTTCCTACCGAACATGCATATTCAAATTTAAACTATTCTGGATGTCTGTGCCTATTTTTCTTTGTTTCATAACGCACTCGTTTACTTGGTGGGAAAACCATATTTCTTTAGTACAAAAGGCGTTGTGTTGCGTACTTCTTCAGTGATTAAACAGACATTTCTTCATGGCGATAACAAGGAAACACAAACATTCTATTCGGGAGAATAGATTCGAATCATGTTTTATCATATCTGGAATTTTCCTCAAATTTCGTTGAAAAAGAAAGCGAAATGACATCAATTGCTCAAAAAAATATAGTCACCGTAAAAATGTAAGAATATTAAATTTTAATAAAGAAATTAAGAATATTAATTCCTGTCTAAATTAATGAGTCCAGAAAATAACGAGTTTCGGTAACTCTTTGCTTTACCAAGACTCATTGGTGTTAATTTTTGAAGGGATGCAGCTCGTACCATTGCGTCTCCTGTACTTCAGCAGCTACCGGCTTGTTGTGATCTGTACTCGTAATTCAAACAGAAACCACGTAACAAAGCTCACGCTGCGGCATAATTGGGGCTCCCTTCCTGTGGCTTACATTGTAATTGTATCTTTCTCACATAAAAAAATGGACGGTAGCTTCAGCTTCGTAGATAGCACATGAAATTTTATGTTAGGACAAAAATCTTTGAAAATGCATGATAAATTATATGTTACATAATCCATCTGCACAGAACGCATGCAGCAATTTAAAAAAAAAGGTGGGCAAAGCTATAAAAAAGAAGATAGAGACGTTTTTGTGTCATTTAGTCATTTCCTTTTTCTTCTAACTCTGGATCGATCTGCTTGGTATGGTGATTACAAATTGACCGATCCATAGCAGAACATAAGTGATGTTTCTGTTGCTTTTTGGAACTATTTTGGCTAACGCTTAAAAGGACCTTTTAGGAAAGTTAATGGCGTCCCAAATCTGAAATATTTGATCTGAAGCAAAAATGTTGTTTCCTTCTGAAGCGTAACCTATCTGTCTACCAGAAAAATTAAATACATTAGTCATCGAATAGGGAAGAACTGACAGACGAGGCAAATCAACACCTCAAAGCAGTGTTTTGATATGATGTGTTTTTCATACATTATCATTATCCCGAGATACACTGTTTTCCATTTACATGCAGTAATAACTCCCATAGAAGGAAATAACTTCATGTAAATTGATCTTATTAGACTATGTTAAACGTCATTTTATTCAGAAATACGCTCCAAGTTAATTTTCATGCTTAGATAGTAAATATGGATAAATTTCCAAAGGACAGCCTAGCTCCCAGAGTATAGGCGAGGAGTTGGATGTTTTTATTATTATCTACAGTTTTTCAGATTCCCGTTTTTAAGGAATTTATGGTACACCCTCATGAGGGAACGTAAGGACATTAGGGTTATGATAGTGCGATATTGATATATCCATGGTCTTGCATATTTATTTTGACATTCCATATTTATTTCAAGCATGTATTGCAAACAATTGTGTAAGGCCTGAGGCATTTATAAATTTATGATTTTTTTAAGCTGTACGGTGCCATTACAGAAGGTTGCATCTCAATTAACAGGAGATTATATTGAGTACAAATATTTTACAGTAGATGAATCTTAAGTAAAGATAGTATGATATATATATATATATATTTTGAAATTGTGGTTGAAATTACAAAACATTTCAACAATACTATTTTCTTAAGTTTCAGTTGCGTATATCAGAAAACAGAATTGTTAGCACATTTCCTTCGCTGCGAATGGCATTGCTAACCTTCGTATAATATAATGCAATAAGTCAATTCTTCATATACTAAATTATGCAGTAAATGAATGCTAAAATTTGTCTGTTAGATGTTGAGTTTTTCTCGAAGAAAGATATGTATTTCCTCTTTTCGTAAGTTTTCAAATCTGGATTCAAGGTCCTGTAGAAAAGCCAATCGTAAAAACGTGTGACAGTTTCACTCTCCAAGGACGGCTTCCAAGCTGGTGGAAATGACTATTTCATTGCGAAATGGCCGCCCTTCTTGAAGCGGTTGCTCCTAAAAGGCGTTTCTGAAGCTGCTTGCTCAAATTTGGCTAGCTGATCGGACGGTTGTAATAAAAACCTAATTTTGCGGATTCACAAAAATTTAACAAAGTGTCATGCGATATGAAGATGGCTCGTAATATGCTCAACATCTAAATTTCAGCACCAAAATGCACCTGTTACTAGTTTTGTGCTAAAACGCACACAGTACGCACACTGGAGTAACGATATTCGGATAAATAATATTAACTTTTAAACAAAGGTAACCCTACTTTTGTACTCCTTGCGTCGAAAATAATGGTCATTGACACACTTCAGTATAACTGCAAGAACTTGGTCATACTGAGAGTCTAGTAAAAGTCGTTGAACTATTTGAAAATCAACAATTACCATTTTTAAATTCTACAGTTATTGTTATAAGTTTATTTTATTTTTATATAAAAGGGGCGAACTATGAATTTTCTGTAAAGCATTTCAAGTTAAATGCAGTTATGAAAAATCAATAAAAAATAAGCAAGTTGGTTCCTTTTTATATGTAATGTTATTGTGAATATCTATCAAATGAGCGGATTGTTAATCATGGATATTAAGGATAGAAAAATTATATCGAAACTGGGTATCCTTCAGGTGAAATTGAAAAAAATTAAAGCAACGGCGTCGATGTTGCTTCCCAGGATTTTTGATCTTTTAAGTAATATGTGAGGGATTTTAAGAATTGAAATGTTTTATAACTCTTCACATTTCTTTAACAACAGTTATGTGAAAAGAATATTTAAAATTCATATTTTCATATCTCGAAATGCACTGATGTGTTAAAATATGAATTAGAAACAGTGAAAATATAATTTGAAAATTTCCGATTTAGGACTGCGAAAGGAGTGCAAGTACCACCATTTGTTTTCAGCAGAATACCATGTTTCCAAAGAGAAAATAAAAATACATGCTATGAATGATGAATGAAATGCAATTTTTGCTTCATAAATAAATCATCGTGCGAAGTTTTATTTAACAATTAAATCACCTAAATTTCGATATTTGCTATTTTGAAGAACACAGAATTTGAACAGTCAATAAACATAAAAATGGGAGATACAATAGATTTTGACTGCATTCTCATACAGTTGAATTGAAATTTGATGTTCACCAATTCAGCCTACATTTCCTTCAGAAGGTAAGGCGATTTTATTTTATTTCGCCGGCCTACAATACGACGATGACTTAAATGACTCCTTACATGACAAGCAAATGGAAATACACGGTCGTATCAGAATAATATGACAACTTACCTAGTAATGGGAATAACAACATTTGACCCCGATCACAGTGGCAAGGCGGCATGGCATGGACGTAATGGCGCCCTGGACGGCTGCCCAAGTCACACGTGTCCGTTCGGACTGCAGCAGAGCACGGAGGTCCCTGAGATGACGTGGTTGTGAGTCGGCATGTCGAACCTTGAGATTCAAAGAATTTCACAAGTGCTCTATGGGATTGAGATCGGAAGATTTCGCTGACCAACGGAGACATTGCTCTCGTGTTCCTGGAACCAGTCACGCACCACCATAACGAAATGGCAGGTCGTACTGTCCTGTTAGCAGACGTTGGTACCAGCATAGTAAACCTCCAACATGAAGGGATGAATGTTGTTAGCGAGAATATAAATGTAGCCATTAGCATTCAAGGACATATCCAGTGGTACCAGCGGCCCCACGTAATACCTGGAAAAACATCCCCCAGACATGCACCCTGCCGCCGCCGACCTGTATGGGTCCGACAAGCGTGTCCGGTTGTTGTTTCTCGTGTGTCTGACTCCGTATTCGCCACCGCACGTGATTCCTGTAGTGCAGAAACCTCGATTCATCGGAGAAGGCGGTCGTTTCCCACTATTCCATTGTCCAATGACGATAGTCTCATACGAACTGCAGGCGTCATTGCGGATGAACCTGGGTTAACTTGTGCGCCTTGACGCAGCTTCGACTCCGGATATCATTGCGTTTGCAGGGTTCTCTCTACTGTTATTGGAGACACATAATCGGGTGCCCCAGCGTTCATTTGTGATGTCAATTACTGCACTGTTGCTCATCGATTGCCCATAACCAGCCAATGAAGACGACGTTCTCCAATGGATTCGATGGCCTTTTGGGTTCCAGTTACGACATCAGAAAGTACTCTGAGTGCCATCGGCCCATACCTGGTACACTCTGGCTATAGTACTTCGTGAACAGCCGCCCAAAAAATCTGCTGTTTCTGAGATGGTTCCACCCTTAATGCGGTAGCTGATGATCATTCCTTTTTTAAACGTCGGACAAATCACTACCTCTGCCCATTGTGCTGAGTTGGCACACTGTGGCTAATGTGTTCTGGCCGGGTGCTTAAATCTCCCTGTGGTAGAGGTTGTCACGTGCACCCATGACGCGCTCGAGCGGATACACTGTGATTCCGGGATTGGTCACATTTTTCAGATACGACAGTTTATTTGCTCAAATAAAGCAACATTAATCATTTTAAAGGCAAAACCTTGAATGGTGTATAAAATAACAGATCGCTCCACTGATGCACTTACAGTACACGTTTCGAAATATCATTAACCGACTAGCTCGCCAATTGATAATCGTTTGACATGGGTTTGGTCTCACTCCTCGTTGAATCCAATAAGTATTGTGCTAGATGCAAGGCGTTAGTCATTCCTTGCCTCAAAAAACATTGGTACCAAATGGTAAAACTTCAGTGCTTACTCCGTCGGCTTATTGCTATTGATGTTCAATGTGGTGGTTTACCAGCGCAATCAACTCCGTTTGCTCAATGGTCTAAGCGATGCACTGTGACCATTAGTGCGAGGTGTGTGCGAGTTCGAACTTCCGTGAGGCATGAATGTTGTGTTTGCCTAACGGCACTGCTCTCCCACTTTCTGATTCCCTGGAGCTACTGGGCCTAAATTAGAGACGGAAGACTTTTTGTAGCCCATTGAGTTGCTCACGTTGGTTGCAAAACTTCCAAACAAAAAAAGATGCGCTACACAATAACTGCATTACATATTATTCTATACTCGTTGCGTAAAGGCTTAATCACGCAATTTGTTCATCACAATATGTTTTGAAGTATATATTATACAACGTAAAATTGAAAAATCCTGCAAAAGTATTCAATACACTGTATCAAAATGCACCGTGAACGAAAGTGTTCACAACGGCAAAGTATTACTGAATAAATTGAGTATTCTAGGATTATACGGTCGTAACTTTTCTAGAATTACCATATCACAGTTAAAAAATTTGTGATAGGTTGAGCAAAAATTCTTGCTACACCAGCTATAACTCTTTCTGAGAAAAGATGCACCATTGTATGTTGCAAACAAAACCCAATATCCTAATGGAACTTTGCACCATGATGTGGTAAAATCCTATATTCTAAAATGGTGTAGAGTTGCGCCATGTTGTTGGTTTTGTTTACACCACAACATAGTGTATCTTTTAATAGAAATTGGTGGAGCTCGTGCACACCACTTTTTGGTGCAACCTACCAAAGCATTTCTAACAGTGTAGTCTTCATTTCGGAAACATGAAATTAAGGATGTCTTCTCTCTATAACACTTTTGAAACACAAGAGCTTTAAAAGAATTCTAACTTCTGTGTTGAACATTTTGAATATACGTTTCAGTTTAAGTTGTTAGTTATATCTAGAAATTTGTGGAAAGCAACTTTTTTCCTATGCCGAGAAAATAATTTCTTTCGTAGGGAAATTCAAGAAATCTGGCTTGATATTCCTTTAACGTTTTCCGGTGATTTAGTCTTTTTCATCTGCTGAATCGTTAAAATGTCTCTTGTTCTTTGCTGTCACCTACCGTCACTTGTAGCAGGTAAAATTCGAACACCGATGTGGTATTGATAATTTCTGCGGACGAATCATATCTCTTGACTTTCCTTTTTCCATCTCTCAAAGGAACCTTTTTAGGACTGCCGACGTCATGAGGAAATAATTAAGGAAAAGTTCTTGTAGCTCCAAATATTTCCAAGGATGGAATTTTAATTTAGTTCACACTGTTTGTACCTAGCGAATCTGCTCCTAATCTCCCATTTAATGGATTCATAAATCAAAGGGATTCCTGTATTTTTTCATGGTTTCCAAATGAGGCATGGACATTTGGGATCTTCAGCAGATAATAGCAATATAAAACTACATGCAAGCTTCTGTTTGCACATAGATCATTTTTCGTGCAAATGAACATTTTCCAAATCTTGTGTTCAAGACAGTTAGAATATTTCACATAAATCATAAGCTCATATCGTATGCCTGCAAAGATATAGACGTTTAGAATTCAAAAATTCTTGACCTGTATGCTAGCCAGTTGATTTCCTCACGACATATATTTATTTCTACGGTCCGTTTATTTATTACTTCTTAATGCTTGCGGTTCTTAACGTAAATATGTAATTGAATCCACGCTGAATACTCAGAAATGGTGTTAAGGAGGACCTTTTCAGACAGTCGTTTCTTCGAACTAAATGAAGTGAACTGTAATGTCTTCTACACGCAGCGTTTGAAATATTCTTCGAATGTTTCAAGCGCTACACGCAGGGGACCTAATACCCACTGAGTATTTCAAAATATTTTTTTGGAGATGTGAAATATTCCAACAACACTTTAAAATATTGTTCGAAAATTTTGCATTTCGAAAAATGTCGGTTTCGCTAATGACCAGATGTTTGCATCCAACTAAGTACCTGATCAAAAAGTAGTAATTTAGATGTCTTCATACGTTGTCGCCAGAACGTGATCCAAAGTGGCTATGCTTAGTATTTTCTTTAATGTATTACTTACTAATTTTAACTAAATGGGTAAAGTTTAATAGACTATGAGTTTATCATCTTGGAAAAATGCGTGAAGAGTTACTACTTACGTTAACTGTTATTCAAAGTTGCAAAAAACACATTGGATTCGCGATTATTTAGCTTAACGTGGATTGAAAGGAATTACTATGACGACACTGTCTGATAGCAGGGAGAATTGGAAAACACTTGAAAAAATTTCTTATGAATAAAATGTGGCTTATTGTGAATTGATTTTATAAATTACAAAGATGATATGAGACAATTAGGCAGAAATAAAGAAACAAAATACAAGGATAACAGTACGTAAATTGAAAAATATGTGACACAAGTTAAAAGCGAATATACATATGCATTATTTGCTTTAAACACTCTCTCTTTCCCTTTTTGAAAGATCCTCTAAGTGCCTACTGAGATGTAAGGCGTGTACTTGATCTGGTTCTTCATATTAAGTGTAAATTATTGCAATTTCGAAAGCTTTAAATTGGATCCTAGTTTGTAATAGTTTGACATGCAAGTCAAAGTCTGTGGTGCATTAGTTACTCGTACTTCCAGAAAGACACAAACAACATCTGTTACATTACAGACTTCCCTCGGAATACTGTGTGTGCCCTTTTCTCAGTGAAAATAGTTTCTTGAGTGAATCTATCATTCAGCTGGTAGCTCAACCCACGATGAAATCGTTACGTGGTCAATATCTCGGGTAAGGAGCGCTGAACTTATGAACCACTTTTTTGGACTATGCAGGGATATGCTTGCAACAGACAAATTAATTATTTGAAACAGTTTCTTTTTGTTGCTTTGTACAGAGACAGCATTTTATTCAAAAACTGAGCTTAGTGAACACTGTTCACAGAGGGGCAGTCGTGCAGTTTCTGTGTTTTGTTTCGCGTTCAACTTATATTGAAAACTTAGCAGTTCTTAATACGTTTTTAAAACACTTCGTTTCATTAGACCAATATTTATGAAACACACAAATGTAGAATAACCCGAAATGTAAAATCGCAGTTCCACTGTAAGGGCATCTCAAAACTCGAACATAAGAAACAATTTGTTTTTAATAAAACGACATATTTATATACATTTTGTCGAAAGAAATGTATTTCACTTATGAGATACACAAAGGAAAAGTGACGTAGTAGGTGATAGTTAATAAGCCGAATGAGCAGTTGTCTTTTTATAACCAAATGTTTTTTTACAGTTATGAGGTTGAATGAGGAAGAGTTTTTAGTCATACAGGTTGCTCATCAGTACCGAAGTCATGCCTACATTCTTACTGTGACATCTGGATCGGCTTCACAAGAGAGGTGGTCCAAATTTCAACCTCGAAAATTGTACTTTTTAATAAGTTTTACTCAAATAGAACACGAAACTGTGTTTATTTATTAGGATTAAAACTCTTGTTGACAAAGAGAAAAATTATATTTGATACCTTATACTTTATTATACAATTTGTATAGGTAATGGAATGAGAAAAAACACTCAATTTCGAACTTGCAAAAGTTAATATACAAAATTCTCTTTTGTTGCTAAAGGAGGTCGATTGTAATGCCTTGTACAGTGATTTCACATTTTGCTAGGCCTAAATCCAAAAAACTGTAGCGTTAGCATTAAAATCATTTCTAGATTCTTAAAGTAAATATTAATTGCGAAAAGTCAAACAAAGGAAACATGTTGTATTTAGAAGAGTGGAACTTTTTAAATTGCACATGAAGTGCATTTCGCAAGCAGTACTGAGAACGAAAACATAGAATTCTCGCCTCAGGTAGAAAAATAATTTATGCAGTGTATTTCATTTCTAACAAACTTCACGCTGATTATGCAGCAAAAACTTCGATTTACCAAGAATTGAGAAATTTATCTCGTTCGATCTTCTATCAAGAAATACTGCGTTGCATATTCAGCGTCTTCCAAATACCATATTTTAAACAACATTACATTAATAAAAAAAGAAACTATTCCCGTGATTTGAAAGGAACTACTATAGAATATACAATGTCACTTAGAAATTAATATGTTAACCCTAGTGTGGTTAGCGTTCCAGAAAGAAATTCTTCTCGTATCGAAAACAATGTCCTCTATGTAAATATCGCTATAAGAGAGGACTACAGATTAACATCGCAAACATTAGACTGGGAACTAAGGGACAGAAAAAAGACCCAGATGAAGAAACACCACTTGGAAATGTGTCTATGAGGTTCGAAAGAAAACCGGGATTTCATGGAGACTCGTTCCAGGCTGGCAGTTATGGAAGAAAATTGGGATAACTTCATCAATTGGTGGATTGATAATGGTTGACAATGATCATTATATGTAATGATGACGAGAGGTTCTTGAATAAAAGCAAGTTAGAGCTGGCATCCTGTTTTTGATTCTTATAACTAATGGAGCAACTATATAACTCAGATGCATTTTATAGCAAGACCAACATGTTTTAAACGCATTTTCATCCATAATAGTAGCATCAAAGCGCAACGTTTCATTTTACAGGAGCAAAGCACAGAATTTTTTGCTCCCTGCAAAAACTTTAGGCGAGCAGTTTTCTGTATACAGTTTGTAATTTAAACAGAGCCAAAAACATCGTATGGGATTATTTTTTAGTATTTCGTGCGAAAAATGTGATCAATGATTACACTGCACTCACAAAAGAAGCAGTCATGGAATGTTTATTGTTAATATATCATTTTGGAACTTTTAAAATGAATTAGCGTCAGTCTACTTGTAAATACGGCTGACAATTTCGGATGGAGAACAGGTCTTATCTGTGGCCCAACGGGGATTGTTCTGATATTTCTGTTGACACCGTTGGGAGTGTTGTTGCACACGAAGAAAGCCGTCCCTTGACGGAGTCTTCATATCCGCCTTTCTTTGCCGCTGGGAAAGTTGTATGTCTACGTGGCTTTAGGCTAATACAAAAATATCTTAAAATTAGATAAGCATGAACTGAAATTTTACTTTAATTTTCCATGAGATTTTGTCTCGTGAAGTAACAGGAAAGGAACATAGAAACTTGAGAAATTTAGGTTTGGGCACCAAAATGCCAAAAGTAGTGTAACCAAAAATTCGATCCGCTTTCTCACCACACATGTCCAACTCTGAAAGAAGTATCTCTAATCTAAGATATTCGAAAAGTTGTTCAGGAAGGTAAGCTCCAATTGCTATTCTAATAGTGACAATATATCAAAGTTTAGCACTTATTTGGTTAAGTAGCGAATCCCTACTTCTGGGAGTTATCAACTCCTCCCCATACCCTCGACTCACGTGTGTTTTCCAACAGTAGCCATTTTAGTAACAGTGTTTGATAAACGTTCACACCATCCATGCAAAAAGTTATGACAGTTGAGCCAATTTTCAGCAGAATACAGATAAAGATGCTTTCGCTTTCAGTTAAAAGACGGAATAAAAGAGCAAATGTCGCTAGAAAACTTTCCGTTACTGATGTGTACTGGAACGTCTGAAAATTTGTTTCCAGTGAGAATTTCAAAACGTGCGGAAATGAATTTTGCCAAAATTTCTAAATCATTCGTAAAATAATAGTTAATCATTCGTTTAATAGCTAATCATTCGTTTTAACTATTTTGGTAGGGACTATCCTTGTGGTTCCTTAAAAGGAAGAAATGAATTGATAACGAGGAACATTACACCAATTATGTAGGAAATAGTAACACAATACTAATGGTCCGGTTTATTGGCGTAGGGATATATATACATAAGGGTTTCCAAGTTACGCACATCAACCAGATTCCTTTTTCAAGGAAGTTAGACAAAAATATGCAAACTGAATAATAGAACCCTTTAACAATTTGAACGCGGGAACCAGACGTGACAATAAATAGAAACAACAGTATATTCATTTAAAGATGCGAGGCAACACGTTGGTTATGCACGCAGTATCCTAGTAAGTAAAAGGCGTTACTTGAAGAACTGGTTCCAAATTTGTGGCGACTCGAGTTAGACGCTATCATTCGAGATGCCACGAATTTGGAACCAGTTCTTCAAGTAACGCCTTATCCCTACCAGGATACCGCGTGCCTAACCAATGTGATGCCTCGTATCTTTAAATGAATATAACGGCTTATCTTTTTATTATCAAATCTAGTTCCCGCGTTCAAATTGTTAAAGGCTTCTAATATTCAGTTTGCAATTTTTGTCTAACTTCCTAGAAAAAGGCATCTGGTTGATGAGCGAAAGTTTGGACGGTGTGTTTCAAATCCCGGATAGAGCAGCACGGCGGCAGCCAGCGTTTCAGCTGGTCCATCGCAAACATGCTCGATAGGTTACATGGCCGGGGAACATGCAGGCCATAGAAGTGTCTAGACATGACATCTGCAGTCCTGGGCAACTCGAGCCTTGTGCGGGTGAGCACTATCCTGCTGCTATAGCGCACCTGTAATCCCGGCCACGAATGGGAGCACATAGGGCCGTATGATCTCATCAACATACCTCTGGCCCGTCAATGGTCCACGTACCACTACTAGAGCTGATCGGCTATCGTAGGCAATGGCTCACTAGACCAAAATGCCTGCAGTGGGGTAGGTATGGCCCTCGATAGCGATGATGGGATTGTGCCATTGACCCGAAGACCTCCACAACCGGACACGATGATTATATTTTCTCAAAACAAACCGCACTCATTGTTAAACATCACACGTCACTAGTCTCTGGCGCTCCATATCGCTCTGGACTGGCACCATTGCAAACCGAGCCGGAGCTGTTCCGGTGTTAATGACAGCACACGTAAGTGGCTCTGGGATCGCATATTCGCTTACTCTAGGGGTGGAGAAATGGTACGTGGGAACACATAAGACGTTACCTCTGCCTGAATAGTGGACAGGGTTCTCGTGGGATCCGTTCATGACTGGCGCAAGTTCCGCCAATCCTCTCTACCTGTGGTTCTCCTTTTCCATCCGTTACCGCTGCGCCGTGTGGCAGTTCTGTCATGTGTCCACTGCTCCCGACACAGTCGGACGGTATGGTGAGAACGATCCACGTGGCTGTCTATACTGCACGGCCAGCACCCTGCGGTTTTTAGCACGATAATTAGGCCTCTCTTAAAGTCCATACGTTGCGTAAATTGACGTCTCTGGCGTCTTTCCGGCATTCTTGTTACTCTGTACTCTTGCTTGCGTCAGCCGATGCTCTTGCTTTCATGGGACATCGATTGCACGCCACGCCACCTTATTTATTACCTGGGGGCCAGTTCCAGGGTACTGGCCCCCGGTAATAAATAAGGGCGTCTTCCTCCCCCTTTCTACTTCGCTTCCGTGTCACTGTCCTATCGGGCACTCTAGCCCAAATCTCCTAGCCTCCTGTTTCTAAGGGTTGTTTAAGACTTGGGGTCAGACACACCCTTCCTAAAATCCTCTACATATGATCTGATCTGATTACACGCCAGTTTATAAAGCTGCCTGTTCGTGTTTCAACGTCACCACAGAGTGTGCTATCATGCGCATTCTCACCAAACGTGGATCATTTGCATACCAGCACGCACTCTAGCTATTTGCAAAGTTTCGCGGTGGTAGCATGTTTTCTTCTAGGTGCGCAAATTTCATTGTCCGTCAGTGTACACTGCCCTGCGAACTTTCCCTGAGCCACCTTTCGGTCTGCAGGCGCGCTCATTTCTGTAAACTGGATATGGTCATAATGTCATTGCTCCACGGTGTAGATCATATGCAGAAAATAGATCGTAAACAATATTTTCTGCCGAAAATAGCGCAGAATACTCCTGCCGGCGATTTTAAATACAAATATATTTTATTTTTCTGACATCTCTGTTTCCAACAGTGGGATTTTAAGAAAATAATTCTTTATGGAATCTTTCGAACTACATGAAAAGGCGACTACATAAATTTTCAAACAATGTGAAAAAACTCTTCACAGATGCCATGTACACGGGAATTTTGAAAAGTGATTCGTATTTGATTGAGCGTCTATCTCTTTTCCAGATGATTTCATTTTTTTGGACTTCATACATTCACCAAGTACACTTTGAGGAGACATTTTTTCTGTTTTCACAGCAAAAATTCTTTATCCTTGTTGCTTTAAGTGACATTTAACGCATTTGCCAGCGCGATATTGAAGAAATGTTACTTACATCTCTTTAAATTCTCGTTCGAATTTTCAACTTACTTTAATCTCTTTTGTATTACTTTATTTTTTCATTTGAATAAAATTATATGGGGACCCGCAACTCCTCATATAATTTTGTACAGTTGTTTCAAAAATTTGTAACGTTCACTTGCAGGTATTCTTGCAAATTCACAAGAAAAAAATGCTTCCGTCAACAACATTTAAAATGTTTCCTTATCTTAAGGATTTAAGGTAATATTCTAAAGAGGTAGTCTTAAAATACCTCCTTCTGAAGAACATTTATTGCCTGTGATTTGGTTCCTCATTTGTCTGATAGAAAAACATTTCTGTCCTTTCACTTTATTTGTTCGCACACAATATGAATATATCACGAACTTATTGATATGCAATATCTAATCTGAATGCTCTGTTAGAAAACAGAAGTTAAGAGAAAAGCCCATGACGGACTAAACTTTATGGGCCGCTTGTAACAGCAGACAATTAATTGCCGGAAGATCTTGATTAAGATGATCCTGACCCCGCAATATGTAATTCGAACCGAAACCTAATTCGTATGTTTAGGTTTGATGACAGAATTCGATTTTTAACTCAGAAATCGCTTGGGAAAAGTTGGCTTTTATTCCTAGACTATTCCATTCAAATGGATATAGAGATAATTAAGAGATATCAAGATGGATACTGAGATAATAATTCCCGCTTTGCCAAAGAGACAACATTTCTTTGCGTCACATGGAATGTCCTTTTGGTTGGAACCTTATCTGACAACGCCTACCTCTGTCTGTTGTGGTCCTCAAGAAAATTCCATGATTCCAAAGCTTTGTAAATCCTTTTAACTTTACGGACGCTATTTCCAAAACCCAGTGAAGAACAGACAATTAAACAGATCATGTTTCAGAATTTTAGGTTCAATGTGGGACGTGTTAATAATATCGGATCGATTTCAAACTGTGACAGTTTTAGTTTAACATATAAAAGATAAACTGCAACCTTGAATACAGATGACGAAATCTTAGATATCCTCCTTAAAACCAGCATTTTGCCACAACAATATTTTACGCTGTAGAACTCTTTCTTCCGCTGCCAGCGCTCATTAAAACTCGAGTTGTCAAACTTGCACTGTCCATGGTTCCGCCCCCAAACTGAAGGTTATCTTAGTTGTTTTCCGCAAAAAGGGGGGAAATTTCAATTAACATTTGACATTAGTAATTTTAGTTGGAACACGTGCGTAAAAAATTGACTTACTATTGGTTAAAGTAATTTTCTGGAGATATCTGAGGAAAAATATGAAACTGAAAGGATCACAAATGTGCAATCGACTGCAAGAGTTATTGAAAAACAATTATTAAGGTTAATATTCCGTTTTATTCATGAAAGTTATTATATGTATATCTTAACGGAAAATTAACGATGACACTATTTCTCTTTTTTATTGAAGGTTTAACGACCACCATGGACAACTCAATGGGCTATAAGCAGTCTCCCGCCCCTAATTTAGGGTCACTGGTTCCAGGAAAGGGAAAGAGCCAGCGCCGTAGGACAAACACAACATCCATGCCTCACCGGGATTCAAACCCGGACCATTCTCGGACGAATGGTTATAAGCCAGCACTTTTACCACTGCGCCACCAAGGCGGCCATTATTTATTTAAAAAAACGTTTGCTATTTATATTAAAAAAGCCATGAACTTAGTAGTGTTTTATATTAAAATGAGCCGCCCAGGTGGGTCAGTGGTCTAAGCGATGGCTTCTGATCATTTGTCCGAAAGAGGACCTGGTTGTTGTGTTTGTCTTAACGCACTCGCTCTTTCCCTTCCCTGGATCCAGTGACCCTACATTAGGGACGCACGACTGCTTACAGCCCATTGAGTTGCTCACGGTGGTCGTTACACCTCCAATAAAAAAAATAGTAAAATAAATGAACTCTAATGTAAACTTTCGATCTCTGGGGTACCATGTAATCTGAAGAATACTATAGGGCTATACTTAACACAGCCTTGGACTTTCGGACATCCGTAATTGGCCACTAAAAAGGAAGTGCAGCAAATCTATTATCAGCTCTTGGAGGTATTATTTTCGGATGCATTTTAGACTTCGGTTCCTGCTGTCTGCTTCAACCAACGCGCGGATGGAATTACAGGAGAAACGTTTTGCGATAGGTGATGCTGCAGCTGTGTCGGTGTGTGGTAATCGGTGTGTGGTGTGTGCGGGACGACTGTTAAGGACGGGAAATATGCAGTGTGGGTTATTTTTAAAGGAATGAGTTTATTTGGTAATATGACTGGCCCTGAAAAAGGCTTTTGTTGTATTTAAATAGTTCAAATGTTGTTAAATATTTATAACGACGGAAAAGAAGTGTTTCCTCCTCATTCAGAACCTGTCCATGTACTAAAGTGATTCACCGATGCTGTCACACGTACGGTCATTCACAAACTTAATTTTCAAATTGTAGGTCAAGATTAAAAACACTTTATTTACAATTAAAAACTAATATTTACACGCGAGATCTTTCGGGGCTGAACATAGCACCCATCATCAGGATCAAGCGCCACGAAACACAGGAGAAGACATTATATACTGTTAAACACGACCCACAATTCACTCGGTTTTCTTAATCACCGGTGATGCCATCAACAAATCGTTAAAGTCCAAAATATCAAGTCTTAATATCTTATCCTATAAAGTCCTCTTTTTCAGAGTTGTGTGAGGAGGGGGCAACCATCTTTCTCCACTGTCTTGGAACAAATGTCTGGAGTTCAATGTTACAGCATGTTTCCCCATATGCAAGAATGAAGAGGCTTTCCGTAAGGAAGACAGTACGTTTATTAACACTTGAGTTAAGTACCCTAACATTTTTCCAATCTGGGGAGTAACCTCCCTGGCTAACAGCTTGAGTGAAAGCTGTGGAAACCGTTCCAGAACGAAGAGCGTATTTATGTTCACCCATTCTGACATTAACGGTTCTTAGGGTAGAACCTATATAGTATTTAACTGCAGTATCTGAATCCTCATGAATTAATGGTATGCAGTAGATGCCTGGTTTGTTAAGTACTGGGACTCTATCTCTATCATTTCTTATCATGGAAAAAATGTTTCTGGTGGACACTCCAAACGTTAGATTGTGTTTGTAACAGGCTTTTCTTAAAATAGACACAAGAGGTGGAATGAAATCAACTTGGCCGATGTACTTAGTAGGTTTTTTCTCTGTGGACAAAGTCGTGAATCTCAGTCTTTGAAATTGTTGTAATAGTCCTTTGAAGAGGTTGACAGAGAACCCAAACAATAAGGCCAAATTTTGAACTCTAGAAAGTTCATCACGTCGAGTTTTACTTGTCGAAGAATGGGTGAAGGCACGTCTTATTAAGAAGCGTAAAGCTGAAGCTTTATGTTCGGGAGGGTGAGAAGAAGTGAATGGGATCATACAAGGTATGAACGTCGGTTTACGGAAAACACAATGCTTGATTTTATTGGAATTCGAATTTCAAGACAGTAAAACGTCCAGGAATGGCAATTTTCCCTCTTTCTCAAGGTCTTTGGTAAACTTTATAGTTGGAAACTGGGTAGAAAGGCAATCTACAAATTCGTCTAGTAAAGGTAAAGCATGGGGCCAAAAAACCAACATGTCATCAACGTACCTAATCAACAGTGACGGTTGATAAGGGAAGTCCAACAAGACCTTGTTTTCTAGATGCTGCATGAGGATCTCGGCTAAAACGGGGGAGAGGGGGAACCCATTGGTGCCCCTTCCTTTTGTTGATAGAACTTACCATCAAATTTAAAGTAAGTTCTCTTAGCTACGAGTTTGAGACCAGAAATTATTGCATTAGCTTCAAGTGGAGAGATGGAATTGTCTTCTTGTAATTTGTCCTCAATAATTGAGTGAACGGTGTTGAGTGGTATACTTGGAAATAGTGATACTACATCCAGCGAAGCCATTATGAACTCAGTTTCCCCAGAGTCAAAGGTTTTGATACGAGATATAGCCTGCATAGAACTTTTAATGGATACAGAGGAATTTGAGGTGAGAGATTTTAAAAATGAAGCCAACGCTGCCTCGAGTGTACGAGTAGGGTTAACATATCCTGAAACGAGGAAGAGGGAAAATTGTCATTCCTGGACATTTTACTGTCTCGAAATTCGAATTCCAATAAAATCAAGCATTGTGTTTTCCGTAAACCGACGTTCATACCTTGTATGATCCCATTCACTTCCTCTCACCCTCCCGAACATAAAGCTTCAGCTTTACGCTTCTTAATATGACGTGCCTTCACCCATTCTTCGACAAGTAAAACTCGACGTGATGAACTTTCTAGAGTTCAAAATTTGGCCTTATTGTTTGGGTTCTCTGTCAACCTCTTCCAAGGACTATTACAACAATTTCAAAGACTGAGATTCACTACTTTGTCCACAGAGAAAAAACCTACTAAGTACATCGGCAAAGTTGATTTCATTCCACCTCTTGTGTCTATCTTAAGAAAAGCCTGTTACAAACACAATCTAACGTTTGGAGTGTCCACCAGAAACATTTTTTCCATGATAAGAAATGATAGAGATAGAGTCCCAGCACTTAACAAACCAGGCATCTACTGCATACCATTAATTCATGAGGATTCAGATACTGCAGTTAAATACTATATAGGTTCTACCCTAAGAACCGTTAATGTCAGAATGGGTGAACATAAATACGCTCTTCGTTCTGGAACGGTTTCCACAGCTTTCACTCAAGCTGTTAGCCAGGGAGGTTACTCCCCAGATTGTAAAAATGTTAGGGTACTTAACTCAAGTGTTAATAAACGTACTTTCTTTCTTACGGAAAGCCTCTTCATTCTTGCATATGGGGAAACATGCTGTAACATTGAACTCCCGACATTTGTTCCAAGACAGTGGAGAAAGATGGTTGCCCCCTCCTCACACAACTCTGAAAAAGAGGACTTTATAGGATAAGATATTAAGACTTGATATTTTGGACTTTAACGATTTGTTGAAGGCGTCACCGGTGATTAAGAAAACCGAGTGAATTGTGGGTCGTGTTTAACAGTATATAATGTCTTCTCCTGTGTTTCGTGGCGCTTGAGCCTGATGATGGGTGCTATGTTCAGCCCCGAAAGATCTCGCGTGTAAATATTAGTTTTTAATTGTAAATAAAGTGTTTTTAATCTTGACCTACAATTTGAAAATTAAGTTTGTGAATGACCGTACGTGTGACAGCATCGGTGAATTACTTTAGTGACCTTTCGTACGATAGACTTTTAGCATTTACCATATCTGTCCATGTAGTACGAATATTTCACTGGAAAATATTACGTCCTAGGGAAGAACTGTTTGATGATACCAATCATCACCTCAAAACATTGTTCAGAGGAAAGACGACAATTTCGTCGGAATTAAAAATTCAAGAATGTGGTCGTTGTGAATTTCAATAGATAGTGTGCGTTTAAGGTGCCGCCAATTGCACTCAACACCTTGAGTATGCGCCGCAGTAGTTGGATCAACGAAATTGATGGAGTGGTTGGCTGACAGATGTTGGAAACTACAGAGTGGGAGATTGAGGTTCGCAGTCCATTGATCCGTCATTACAGTATTTCCTGTTTGAACATGTTTCTTGGATAAACGGCAGCAATGTCTGAAAAGAGTGGTTATTCTGCGGGCAGATCTCTACCCTGAATCGTTTAGAATCTCGTTCAAGGATGCCAAGGATCCAGATGCCCTCAAAGAGATGACCACGATTATACTTTCGCTTTCCAACCTTCGCCTCATCCACTTCTACGATTACACCAGAGGCTCCAAGCTGTCCTTCGTCTTGCTCGTAGGCTACCATAAACTCTGCGACTAGTTATGTGCAAGACTGATAATAGTCGCTGACTGTCGCAGAGGATGAGGAAACCCCACACTGGGAAGATTCTTCAATTGCATCATTGTAGGACAATCCTTTGGCGAAACAATATAAAAGAGTCATCACCTTACCAAGAGGAATACAATTAGCTTCAAACCACGCCCCAAGTAAACGGGAACACTGCTCACTTTTCCCTGTAACGTCGTTCCTCTTACACTTGAATTGTCCTAAACGATGACACATATCCACTCGCAAACTCATTGGTTGACCTGCGGAACATCTTCGTTCGGTTGGAAGCAATCCTTTCGGCTCACACCATGCAATACACGTCTCTTGATCCTTCTCAACTTCGTCGAAAAAATGCCTCCACTTCCACATCGCAACTGACAGATCTACAAAGCACGCTGAAAAAAAACAAGCCAAAAACAGGGTGAAATGAAAAAACAAAGTCACACACTGAGCAAATAGCGATTACGCAACACACACAGCGCGGTAGCAAGCAGCGGGAGCGCCACCTATCGCTACACGTGTCATTTCCCATGATTCCATCCGCACGTTGGTTGAAGCAGACGACAGGAGCCGAAGTCTAAAGTGTAACACTGCCACTTTCTCAGAATGTCTGCTCCTAAGAAACTTTGTTTTTACAAGAATTTATTATTATTATACAAATGCCAAAATAACAAACTAAACATATTATATTAATGCTTTATCTACAAGAGAGAGATTATTTCTAAAGCAAAATGTTTAGTAAAACAACATAAATAGATACCGGTTCAAAAATCTTTTCCTTTCGACACCGAACTGAAGCATTTTTGAAAATATAATGCGGAAACGGAAGAAAATTCGATATTCATTTTTCAATGTTATATTAACAATAAACAGCCTGAGCGGGTATTTAATTCCAAATGAACCACTTGTACACCTCTTTCTGTTCAAGTACTATACCTATGTTTCTTTTTTCTTCTTTTCAAATGAGACAGAAGAATTTGCTCAGGGAGCACATCATCAGCAATTTTTCTCGCTATCAGTACCCGAGAAAACTCATTTGAAATAAGAATTTTGTTAAGCACAGCTGTAGGCATAAGAAAACAAATCTCATACTTTCTACTATTCTAATAATTAAAAATTACCATCTAAAGTTGCGCATATTTATTTTTGGAAGTCTTTATTCGATCATGAAATCCCCTTCGAAAACCTATTTTCCCAGGGCACTCCCCAATACGAAGGAAATTTAACAAACACATTTTATTCTTCAAGTAACCTACAGCTTTCCGCAGAAGCGCTTAATGTTTTATCGCATCAAGGATTAAACCTCTTCCTCAAAATGTCTGCTTTGAAAATCTCTTTTGTTTTCGAATATGTTTTGCAATGACGACCTTTTGGTGTACAGTTTGTAAATTTCCATAAAAAAAAAAAGAAAAAGAAAAATCATTTTCCCGCTATTGGGTTTAAGTTGATACTGCTATTTGTAGATGTTTAAGCAATTGTGGATATGGGTTATTTTGTAATAATTTTCATTCATAGCAAATTAACACGCTGATATTGGGGATTTTGGGAACGTTTTATAACCGAAGTCCGATAAAACTCAGCATTGTTTAAACAAAGCAATGAAACGTTCTAAATGAAAGCGAAGTCCTGTCATATACATCAGCGAGAAATATTTCTGAATGTTAATTTTATTAAGGGTATGCAAAAGTTTCCTCCGACCGAGCTAATTGGCGCTGAAGGGGAATAACCGGCCGGTGAACCATGCTATCAGTTCGTACATGAAGCCAAGCATGGCGGTCGATAAAGTTCATTTGCGGCTTGTTTGCTATTCATGTTTAATTTTGGGAAAAGTGTGAGTAAAGCATACGGTTCAATATGTCAGGCTTATGGCGAAACGGTTATGGTTGAACTGACTTCACGATAATGGTTTGCCAGGTTTGAGAAAGGTGATCTTCGCTTGGAAGACAAGCCACGTGCAGGTAACCGCAGGAACTCACAGACGAGGAGCTAGAATCACTGTTGCAAGAGGATGGCACACAATCGACCACGCAACTGGCAAAACGTTTGCAATTGGCTCAATCGACGGTGGTATGGCGTCAACAGGCCTTGAGGGAGATCCAGAAGATTGGTAAGTAGGTTCCGCGTACTTTAATAGACCGTAATGTTGATAAACGGTTGTGCATTTTCATGTCCTTGCTGAAGAGGTTTGAAGGGAAGAATTTCTTCTGGAATGTTTTTACCGGGGATTGAGTATTGATCTATTGCGACAACCCTGCGCGGAATCGATCCTGGGTCGACCCAGTCCTGCTATCAAAATCCACAGGAAACAGGATATCCACGGAAGAAAGGTGTTGTTGTGTGTGTGGTGGGATATGCATGGAGTGTTGCACTTCGAACTGTTGAAATCGGGCGAAACAATCACTGCACAACGAATAGCAATCGGTCGATGATACTGAACGCCGCATTCAAGCAAAAATGCTCATGGACAGGTAAAGGAGGCCGCCCAGTCACCCTGTTACACGATAATGCCAGCCTACTTGTAGGTGCTGCAACGAAATAAACCCTTAAATTGTTACACTGGGAAGGTGTGCCGCACCCGGCGTACTACCCGTACATTGTACCCTCAGACTCTCATCTGTTTCGCGCTATGCAACATGCCCCAGCCCAAAAGCGAATCACCACAGTTCCAGTGGTGAAAAATTTCGTCACTGTGTTCTTCAGCTCGTAACGTACCAGGAGATGTGACGTACCTGCCAGAAGGACGCACACGACATAAAGGCAGATAGGAATCAGAATAAAACGTCCGCGTAGCTCAATCGGTAGAGTGACTTATTCCTGAATGAGGGGATCCGGGTTCGAATCCTGGCGTGGATAAAAATGACGGAGAAATTTACTTCGTTATAATTGGCGCCCAAACTATCCGGATGACCCGACCGTTCAAAATCTCGCAATGGTGTGATGTTCTTTCCACACCGCGAGATAGGAAAAATAAGAGAATCCCTTCTCCAGCACTGCGAAGAAAAAAAAAATAAGGGGGAGATGATGTAACGTACCGGGAGATGTGACGTACCTGCCAGAAGGACGCACACGACATAAAGGCAGATAGGAATCAGAATAAAACTTCCGCGTAGCTCAATTGGTAGAGTGACTTATTCCGGAATGAGGGGATCCGGGTTCGAATCCTGGCGTGGATAAAAATGACGGAGAAATTTACTTCGTTATAAGCTCAAACCCTAATTCTTCCATCACCAGGACATTCATTTGGTGTCTTAAAAACGGCCAATATTTCGTTGAATGAATGTGTACTGTTTTTCAGCTTGTTACGGATTCTTTCTCATACCCTTAATAAACTGACTTAAACTTTGGTGCCCACTTAATAGCTTATTTTTAAAGAAAAGGAATCCTACCACAAAATGAGATCATTTCAAGTATATTTGTAATTATTTTTCAAATTAAAAAGTAAAAACTTCATTTTTGTTTATGTCACTGATATTTACTCAATGTAAAAAAACGTTAGAGATACCTACCTAATAGTATTTTACTCATGCTTAGGGCAAATAACAGCCTATACACGCCGAAGAACCAGCAACACCAGCTGCCGGAGATATTCTGGAGGCAATGCCAGCCATGCCTTTTGCAGCATTGTCCATAACTCCACCTGAGTCATCGGCCTTGAATTGAAGGATCTGACGTTCCCCTCAACGGCATTTTAAAAGAGATTCACCAGATTTAAAACCCTATGGAAGCTCCGGGGTCCTTGATGGTAACTGGATGGTTTCTAAACTCAGATGAGTGTTCCCAGAGCTGTACATGGGTGATTGCGGTACGGTTGGGCTGCACATTCTCCTGGAACAGAAGCATCGGCCGCAGGATGATCGAACACCTTAAAAACGTGTAAGTGATCAGCCAACACATGCTGGTAACGCGTAGCAGTTAAGGGCCTCTCCATAGACACTGAGAGACCAGAAGTGTCTCATGAGATGGCTCCCAAAACCATCCCCCGTTTTCCCTTTTTGAAATGCTTTACAAATGTTTAGATGCAAACCTTCTACTTCCATTTTCCTTTTGCACGATTCGGTATAGTTTCCTTTTTGGACAAAAATGTCTACTAAAGCTGAGGAACGAACTAGATGTTAAAACAAAAAATCTAATTAAATAGAAAAACAGAGTTATCCGAAACGCAAACATGGATATCATAATACACCGGTGCAGTCAAAAACGCGTGGACAATGGTTATAATGCCACACAAAACGACACACACTGGCAAAGAGTGAAATTACTGCAAAGTTGTCAACATAAATGTATGACGTCACCAACATTTGGGAAAAGCTACAGATTACTCGACATTTAAAGGGAAAGTAAAAGAATTTGATAACTGGAAAAGTACAAGAAACTGAAACTGGTTCCGATAAGCAGAAAATCAAAATTACAAACTAACTTTCTCACGACTTCATCGAACGCAAATATTTGAATTCCACTCTTCGTAGAGGAACGAATACATCTTCAAAATGTGATATTAAAGTACTGAAAATGCTGCATTTTAAATTAGACCAATTTCTGTTCGTCAGTTGTGTTCGAAAGGAAGAGCTCTTTCATTTACCGAAAGCGGTAACGAGGACTTATAATTACTAATTAATTATCTAACAGATACTGAATAATAAGCCATGAAAATAATATGACGCATGAAGGGATATACAATATTTCGTACCGTACATGAGCAATTTATTTCTGCATGATATTAATTCTTTCACAGGGAAGTTAAGTACACGTATGCTTAGCTAAATGCGCATTTAGAAACCTGCAGACCTTTGTTCTCACTCAGAAAATGAATTCAGTTCAATTTTTCAGACGTCTAGGAACTCAGCTCTGCACATCCTTATTTTTCTTAATAAAAATACAAGAGAAAGGTGCCAGGTCGTCCATCAAAATTAGAACGCGAAAAGCAGGAGCAGGTGACCACACGTGTAGTTACGGTTCGGATAACAATTCTTAAAGCGCCCTTCGGACACGAAAAGTATTAAGCAGTTCAGAGCGGTGTGAAAAAAATCGAGCCATGGACCAACAAAACGACGGCCGAAGTCTGTAAATTTTGTTTACATTTATTTAACTACATATTTGCAAAGGATCTCGGAGAATAGCGTTTCACAAAGTAATTAAAGTAGATATATTTGTAATATATAACAGCACAGAATATTTAAGAGAGAGTTTACAGGTACTGAAAACAATATGCTGTCTAATATAGGAAATAGTAATACAAAGAAATACAAACCATAAACTACTGAGACGAACATCTTGGTACATGTTTTTCCTATGAAGTACAATTGAGATGAGATATTTACTTCTTCTTTACACAGATTTCGTATTGTCCGAATCCTTTGTAAATAGTAATCACCTGCAAATTGCTGCACTGGAACTCGCAGAAATGTTTTTTTAATTTAATTTCGACTTGTAGTCTTTCTGCAGTAAAACTTATGGAGGTATACTCCTAAAGATAGATTCATCAATAATTTTTTTTTACTTTTTCCTACATAGTTCCAATGATACCTTTCGGAGTGCATGAAATCTCCACGAACCATATACCACCAAAGAGCAATATTATGAAAAAATCATGAGACTATACAATAAGAATCGTATAGTATGTTCACTCTCACAGCTTTCCAAGATTTTTGCCGTGTTACCGCAGTAAGGCTAATTTTAATTTTAGCAAAAACTTTTCCTACTGAGGCAGGGCTGTCACAAGGGATTGTGGGTGAAATATAGTACGTTACACTCTCAGAAATCACTTTTTCGAGCACCATTCAAAGCGCAAAAACATGCAACTTGTGGTCCTGTGACAACGGCTTGTTTATTTTTCTTGCAGACTTTACCGCGCAGGAGAACGAAATGTGTTTTATTTCTAGAAACCCTTCACATTATTCATTTCCTTTTTCCCAAACAAACTGACACAATCGCAAAACTCGGCAAATTACGAATCCTCCACATCTTTTTCAAAATTCGTGTGTTAGCTGAAGACGAACTTTATTGACAGCTTATTCCTCAGTATTTGCAGATCAGTGTTTTGAATCACCTTAGGTTAATATTAGCCTGCAAGTAAATCTTGAAATGGCTAGCTGTAGTGAAGGGGAAAGAGTGCTAAGTGAAAGTGATGATTTTGAAATAATTTAGAATAACATCAATCTGTAAAGGTATGTTCAAAATAAAGGAAGTTATTATATTTCTTCATTTTTTTTTCTTTTTTTGCAGAAGAGCGGTCTTTGAAAACCCGTTTTGAATTTTCAAATCCTATTTCAAAAATATTTCACGTAAAGTCATTTTTTAAACAAAATAAAGTTCACGGAAAGATTTTGGCCCAAAATATTAAAATTTAAGGAAAGTACAGCGTTTTTTTTTTGAAGCTTGGAATTTCTAAAAAGATGGCTTAGTATTTCTGTCATACACACACGCATTTCATGTAGCACTAAAAGGGCTTAAACTTCAATGTTTCAGAAGCCGATACATTGAACTAACATCGAGGTTTCATTACCGATGTTTGAAACTGGTAAACAATATTTTATGTGTAAAATACATGAATTTCTTTTTGTTGCATTCTTGTAAAGATGAAGGGAATATCATACTTTTGTGTCGTGAATTGGCTGTATTGGTAGATGTTTCAGCAACGAAATAGAGTTCTTTCCCTCGATGCTACAGGAACCGATACATCAAAAAAACATCAAGGTTTCCACCATGGCATCGAGCGCTTTAACAGATATTATTGGTTACTCGATTTGAATTGGTGAGTAATCGCTGTTATATTGAGCAGCTATCATACCCACCGATGTATCCATTTACTGCTGCAGATGGAAAAGTATGAATTCATCGGCTAATTAGCAAAAACATCAAAACATCAAGATTTTCACCGGTACATGGTAAATTTTCACCGATACCATCAATGTTTCGGGAATGAGTAAACCCAGAGGAAAAACAAAAATTAGTTTTTATTTTGCTCAATGAGTGGCTTCTCTTAGGTTAAGATAAAGCCATCCATGCAAAGAATAGCAGTTACAATAAAGTTTTTATTAATGAACCCTACGCCCCCCTTTTTATATTTGTTAACTTAGCATCCAGTTTTTTTTATTTTGGCCACTAACTTTTTTGAACTCACCGGCCACTAGCCACTTATCTAAAATTCCAGTTTGCACTTATACTACCTATGTTCCAGGGTTTCGGATAACTTGTATTGACCGAATTTAACGAGCTCGCGTAAAATTCCATTTGGCCGTTCATTCAAATTCCGACATATCTTATGAGTCTGTTACATCTGTATTCGCATTTTATGGTCTTCAAATCGAAGACGGAATCCGAAATTGCAACTCGTGTGCGAAATGGGAATAAAAGGATCAGGAGAACAGGTCTGGTCAATCAAAAACTAGAATCCAAGATCCAAATTTTGAAACGACACTTCAATAATTTGATAATGCCTTGATGTCTTATTTCTACAAGGTTTTGTCGCCTGAATGCTGGTTCTCTAGAACCCTGACAAAAGGGAAAGGCGTGACGCAGCAGTGCGTTGATATTTGAAGTTAATTGGAATAATTGCATATCTTCAGGGTAGCTTCACGAACTGCTGCTGTATTCTATATTTGTGGGGGAACTGGTCAACACAAGAATATTATATTTTTCAGCAAAAGAAAATAAAGAAGATAATATATAATTGTCAGGAGGAGATCATGTAAATTTTTTTCCACACGTTTCAAATGAGAACTTTCTTCTTCCACCTTTGCATATGAAATTCGGTTTAATGAAGAATTTTCTAAAGGCCATGGGGACGAAGGGAAGTGGTCTTCCTAATGTAACAAATGCAAAACTGAAGGGAAAAAACTTTATTTGCTCCAAATAGGGAAAATTTTGAAACATCTCGCTTTTTAGACAAAACTACAAGTATTTGAACTTGAAGTTAAGCGTTTCTGTAAAGCAGTTTTCCACGGATTTCTTGGAAACAAACAAGAAGGCTCTCTCTATCTTTCTTTCTCTCTCTCTCTCTCTCTCTCTCTAAAGCTCTGTCTCTTAGGAAATATTTTGATAATCTCGCTAAAACTTTATGAAAATATGGAATCGAAAATTCTACATGCACATGTCAGCTTTTCTTTTTCAGCTAGGAATTTCAGACGTGTGAATTTTGAGAATCCGGAAAACGTTCCTAACGATATAACCCGAAAAGGTAGGTATTTCCAGGGTCGCTATGATGTTGTTAGAACTATGGATCACTGGTTCTTTCTTAAGATGGAGTACAAATGGTCCCAAGGAAAACCAGAAATATGACCCCGGATTTCTGGGTGTAACGAGCATGTATTTTGAATTCTTTCTGAAACAAATAACATTTTTCAAACGTTCATAGTCAATGCAACTAGTTGGACGAAAAACGTCAACAACATTTTTTAGTTAATAACATACAGTGCGTTACGAAAATTACCAAATTGCACACAAAAAGGTTTCCATAGCAAAAGGATTTCCAATTGAAGCGACAGAAGAAGAAATGTAGAGGGAAATATGTTATATCTCAACGTCTGCTAGAGGAAGAGTCTTGCATAGTGGCAGAGTTGAAAATATGGAAAAAAAGTACTTCTCATTGCAAAATCCATGCTAAGGGGGAAAATTCAAATGTCTCTCCTGGAATCATAGTTAACGAGAAAAAGGTTTCGGATTTTACGGGCTTTCGCGGGAAAACTATGTCACAGGGTTTTTACAAGCGGAGATACAGCTTTAAACATAAATCAATAAACACCAACTACCATCAGTGCTGTGAAGTGTAAACATGAAAAGTGTTCCACGTTCTACATGGTACTCCGTGTTAAACACATTTTTTAATTGGGACATTTAAAATATTAGATATCGTGAAAAATTAAACTTTTCTCCCTAGCGGAGTAATTGTGCAATATTCTGCGCTGGAAATACCCGCATGTGTTTTGGGGTATCACATTTATTACTGAGTCTTAATTGTCTTAATTATAGTTTTTTTCTCATTGTATCACAGGAGTTCAAAATTTAGTTTAATTCTTCTCACGGTAAAAACATATCCATTGCTATTGAATTGGGTATCTTATGCTTGCTTGGGTGACTTTGCTTTTGCACTGGGTGTCTTACAGTTGAGAGATGCCCTTTACAAAGCAAGTAGAGTGGAGTCCCATTAAAGCGAAATTCGATAGAACGAAATCCATTAACAAAATATAGTTTTAATTCCGTTTGAACGAAATTCATTAAAGCAAAATTTTCGTTACAACGAAGTAATATTTAAAATTTTAAAAGAAAAAAATTCCATTAAAACGAAATTTTCAGCCCTGAAAACAAGCAACACATTCCTTTCGAAGCGCTTTTCTCCACATTTAAAAAACAAGAAAATGTAACTTCTTTATCTGACTTTTCACTTGGATAACTCACTCATTCTTGCACACCCGTTGTGGCCTACGATCAGATGTCGGTGTTTCCATAACAACCTACTTACCAAATGCTGTAAGCCCCTCCCCTCCTTTTCTTCAGCAAGTGTAACGCAGTTTTTATTTACCTTGAAAAGAGAGATAAGACGTAGTTGAGCGCTGGATTTCCTTGCAAAAGGAGTTTTTTTTTTTTTTTTTTTCGATTGTTCTTAAAAGTTCGCTCGTCGGCTTACGTTCCAGTTTAGTGTATTCTTCAAAACAAGTCAAACAGCTTTTGCTACAGGTTTTAACAATGAATTCAGCAAAATGAAAACAGTTTTCTTTGGAAGAGAAAAAATAATTACTGATGAAGAGAGTGCAGGAAAAAAGAAAGGAGATGTGGCAAAAAAATATGGGATCACTCTATTCACATTACCAACATTTTTGAAGAAAAAAGAAAAAAATCCCTGATAAGTTTTAAAAATCGGCGATCGGACCTCAAAGAAAAATATTACGGCAAGCTCAATTCCAAAGTGTGGACTCGGCCACTTTCACCTGGTTCCAAGACATACGATAAAGAAATGTACACATTAGTGGACCATTGATTCGATAAAAGGCTGTACATTTTCGCCCAAACTTTAAAAGTTATGGATTTTGACGCAAGCGGGAGATGGTTGAATCGGTTCAAAGACGAGCACGGATTCGTCGCAGAAACAATTTGCGGAGAAGCGAGTGCTGCTCCAATGTAAAATGTGAATAAGTAGAGAGCTGGAGAAGTGGCTTATCTAAACTTATATCCTACATGATGTCTTCAATGCAGACGAGTCCGGAATTTTCTTCCAGTTAGAGCCCGACAAAACTTTGACAATGAAGAACGAGAAGTGCGTTATCGGTAAAAGATCGAAACAGCGACTGTCCGCTCTCTTTTGCTGTAATCAATCAGGAACTGAAAAGCGGAAAGTGCTAGTAATTGGACAATTCCAAAACCCTCGGTGTTTGGAAAGTGTGCAATAGCTACTATGTGATTGCAAAGCCAACAGAAAGGCGTGGATGACGCAAACTATGTTCAATCAATGGCTATCGAAGTTCGACTGTGAGCGGAAGTGGAAAAAAAGAAAAATTCTTCTTCTGGTTGATAATAATTGTACTGCTCATAACGAACCTCCTCAGCTTGAAAACATTCGTCTGGAGTACTTTCCAACAAACTGCACAGCAGTTATCCAACCCTTGGACCAGGGGATAATAAAGTCTGTAAAAGGCCATTAGAAGCTTAAGTTGATGGAATTGATTTATTTTGGAATTGAGAAAAACGATTCTATAAAAGTGAATGTTAAAGATGCATTGCATATGTTTTCTGGAGCATGGAGCAAAGTGTTCGAGGCAACAGTAAAAAACATTTGACGCCATGCAAAGTTAATTGACTGTGAAACTCATCCCGAAAGCGATGCGACCGACACCGACGCGGATGTAAGTGCTTCGTTAGTAGGAATGTGGAACGCTTTCCAGACATGTGCTTCAGTTTCAACCGATGTTTTGCTAGAAGATTTTTTACATGCGGAAAAAAATATTCTGACCACTTACGAACTGATTGTTCCAAATATAATTGAATCGATTTCGGACAACAGTATTGGGGAAATTTTGAAAAAACAGCGATGACGCTAAAACTCATTCAACTCCTCCATTGTGTGGTAGTGCGTGTGAAGCACTTAGCAGTTTAGAAATGGTTTGCCATTTCGTATCAGGACAAAGAACGTCTCGGATAGAATATTCATCCATTTACATTCTGTGCAAAAATTTTAGTTTCGGCAGCTACAAAGTCCCATTTTCAAACAAAAATAACAGATTTCTTTAACATGTAAATACTACGTACATACAGTATATACTGTAAGTACTGTATAAGTATAGAAAACTTCTAGTGTAGAAACGGGACTCGACTGTAAAAGAATGTGCTAATAATTCCAAACATTTTAGATCAAATATATTTATCAGCCATTATTTATTAAATTTTATTAATATATAACTGTTTGCAAAAGCAAGAAGAATACATAAGTGGCAGTGAATTTAGCCAAAATAGACACCGGGATTCGAACCCGGCTCATCTCGGACGAATGATCAGAAGCCATCGCTCAGATAACTCCGCCATCGGAGAGACATTTTTTTTTGCAAAACACTTAGTTTTTCAAAAGTTCTTCCTTTGTGTTGTCATAGTATTGTGGCTCGTCATAATATTGGAATTGCAGAGCACAATCTAGGCGACGGAAATTACTACATAGCTACTACAAGCAATAGTTCATTTTATGAATTCACCTGCATGTGTGGAACATATTTGCAGTCCTCCTGACTCTGTACAACGAGAGTTTCAATGGATTTAGATTAGACATTCAGCAGTAGCAAGCACATGTATATACTTTTTCCACAAGACATGTTTAACCATTCTGAAATACCAGGATATTTCAAATTTACTGCGTTACATAGGTTTATAACAATATTTATATTCTTATATTAAATCATGAATATAATTGTTCGCATTAAAATAGTTTGAGCAAATCATTACCTTTCTACTTTAATACAAATTTTGATTTTTTTCATCACTATCAATAATTGCTGTAAATCAGTGATATTCAAGAAATCATGTAAACGATTTCTGAAGCTTTAGTTATCCCAATATCCAAGCATAGAGAGGTGAACTACTAGGATGGTAGCTAAGTGTCGGCTATGGTTGGTGTCGAAGTGCTGAGGGGATGAAAAGCACTACAAAGTAAATATCCATTTTTTTACCACACATCACTAAAACGAAATCCACCTTAAAATTTTAGAAATCACGTAATTCCATTGTCACGTTAGAAGCGGAAGGTAATGTAGTCATATCAAATTGTCAGATCTAACAGTAAACGATAAACGAAAACAGAGTGAAACAAAACGGAATTAAATCACCTATAAAGATTCAGCTCCAAAAGGAGATTAGTTAGTGCAGTTTGAATTTCTTTTGATCTACTCTTTTCAACAGTTAACAACGTCAACAATGACTTACAGAATGCCAGCTGTTTTGATAATTTTATGTTAATTTACACGTTAAAATGTTCAACTAATAAAACAGTGATCATTAAAATATGCGGATTCAACTCTGATTGTTTGTTTCTCTAACTTCAGTTAAGATGTGAAACTGGAAGTTTCATTTTTTGTCTGATAAAACGTTGTTCTGACACTATTCTAATCACCAATTTATTGAGTATGCAGATAAAGGTCATATTACACAGGAGTCCTGTATTTTATTAGATTTCTCCAATAACAGAAATTTAAAACGGAAACAGTTTTTACGTCAAAATAAAATTTTAGGCAAATATACTCATTAGGCATTTTTAAACCGGGCAACACACATAAATAACACAGATTGTTACTCAAGTTTGAATGGTGATCACAATGTATTTTGGCTCTTGAACCGTGCATGTGACGTACAAGTGAGATGACGCATGATTAAAAAGAACGAGTTGCAATTATAAACCCTGCCAATGTAATTCAGTCGGTAAAACAGCAGCTCTGGAGAAGAGATATGTGGGTTCGAACGCGAAAAGAAAAAACGATTTCGATATATGTGTATTGTTGCCCAAACCTAAAAGAGAAACTGTTGGCAGTGTAATTGGAAATAATGTGTCATTATTCTTGCACACACGTCTTCTGGAATTAATGCGAAGCCTTTTTCTACAGTGAGCTCCTTCTGGCACAGTTTGTATACGGTCTAAAAGCCTGCAGTTTAGTGATACCGCTTTTCTCTAGGAGGAACACATGTGCCATACTAGTTAGGTCACGCGTTATTTAAAAACTCAAATTGAATTCATAAAACTATGAATGACAGCTCATGTGTTTTCACTAGTAGATTCCACTTCTGCACGTGCCTCGTCCGTATTACTGGTAGGTTGCACAGCCATCGTTACATGTCTGAGGTGTTGGAAGCTGTTGTTGCACCATACCTTCAGGAACTGTCTGGTGCCGTTCAACAGCAGGAAAAAACGTGACCGCATGTGACACGCAACGCCCAATAATTCCTGGATTTCCACTATGTGCAATGTCTTCCTCGGCCTGCGAGGTACTAAGATACGTAGCCTATTGAGCATGTGGGGTACATGATCGCCGGACTGCAGGCGCCACAAAGGAGGAACTGTGGCGTCGTATCGAAGCTGTGCAGACGGACATCCCGCAAGCACACATCTAACGTCTCTTCCTCTTGATGCCGGGCCGTAAAGAAGCTGCAATTGTCACCAATGGTGGGTACACGAGATACTGATTCTTATGTGTTCCCCTCGTCTAACCTTGCTGTATTAGTAATCCATTCACCTTTGTATTATCTGATTTCTGTACAATGAATATGGCTTTGATATCTGTTGTCTTTCGTGGTGTTGAACTTTTAATGGCCGGCAGTGTAGTTGGATCAAAAGTTTAAACCATTTTGAACTGCAAATTAGTTTGGTCCTACACTACTGTGGAGAACCCAAGTCAGCGTGGTCTGTGTAGCGGAATTATATATATCACATCAGGCTGAATGCGAGTGTCTTGCACGGAGCCACATTGTGATGACACAATGTGGCTCCGTGCAAGACACTGGTATTCAGCATGATGTGATATTGTATAATCAAGTGAAACGTGGATGGAACTGTATAAATGATTTTATTGTTAGGAATGAACAAATGAGAACTATAATAGCTATCATACAAAACTGGAATGATGCAGATACGTGCCTTGCTGTTTTAACAACTGAGCCTTTTTAAAGGCGTTGCTGAGTTTTGCTTAATGCAGTAGTACTCCCGTGAAATCTGCGGTCTGATTAATATTAATAAAACTAATATTTCGAATAATATACTGCATACTGCGATTTTATCCAGTATAAACGCAATTCACGTGTAAACGTTAAGGATACGCATTTCATGTGAAAAATGTTTGAAATAAACACAAATTGCGGAAATATATATTTTCCTAAAAAAAAATTACAAGCCATTCACCTGCATGTGTGGAACATATAGCTAAGTGTTTGGTGAAGATTACAATGTGATGGTCGAAAGAGCATTTACCATAAGCCTTCGGTTATCGGTGCTGCTAAACAAATTTGTTTCAACTATGACAAACGAATCGGTCGGACTGACTGCGATTTTGTATAACACATTGAAATATATGAAGTGACGGCGGAAAAATATTTAGTGTATCTGGAAAATCGAAATTGACGTAGGGTAACAAACGTTTTTAGTGGTAGTTTGTTTTCAAGTACTTTGTTCTTTATATGTACCTGCTTGCCATTGCAATTTCTAGGAGTTGCATAATCATTTCGCGAGAGGCGTATGTCTCGCCAGGCCAAGAGCATCAGTGGCATTGATTATCTGAGAGGTAATGACTTTAAATGTCTCATAGCAGCGTTTAGTAGTTGTACCCTCAAACAGTTCTTAATCAGGCTAAGATCAGTTACATTTGGTCTTAAGGACAGGGAAGAAGATTTTTGGAAAAGAGTAAGTGGATTTATTATCGGTGTGTCCGCCTGTCTTTGTGTACTTTAGTGTGGTGCACATATCCTTCCATCTCTCCCTAAGCATGTGGTCTTGCATGAATATCGTAATCTCGAAGTTTTTCATGTCGTAATTGAATTTGCTTTCATGCACATCTTGTCTTCGACCAGAATTGCCGCGATGAATTTGATCTCTTGGTTGTCCAGATATCGTGACTTTCAAGGTTATTATCACAATAGCATACATCTACTACATAATATCCCTGTTTCTCTGTCTGTTTTGTGAAGTAAAACCTCTTTTTATGATGACATCCGAATATATCTATGGATCTAAGCACTAGCAGGGGCTCTTGTCATTATTATTGCACTCTGAGCTACACTTTGAAGGGTGTCATCATTTACGTTGTTCGATGATATAAATGCTTAGAATCGTTGCTAATAAATATATCTATTTTTTTACTTAAATGCATTTCCTTCATAAAAACGCAGGGTTTCATATATGCCTTTACATTAGTCTTCTGATTACGTGTTTGCCTGTTTTATATTATGTAACTTATATCACTTGATTTTATTTAAATTTCCTTAACATTATATACAGAATTGATGTGATTTCGTATTAAATTAAATAACATAAGCTCACGCAAAATTATGTTCCAATTTACTCCATCTAAAGTATTTCTAAAAGCCTTACACATGCCCCAGTTTGTTCTAAATTAATGTGGTTTCAATAATAACTGAGCACTTGAAGACCAAGTGTAAGTGTCTATACTGGGTGCTGCAAATGTACTAATATAAAATGCAAATAAAATTTTCATTATTTAAAGAAACATTTATATGATAAAGAGATAAGTAACGACTAACTAGAATCGTTCTAGTACATATTTGCATTCTGAATTTTATATTCATCATTAAATATCTTCAACGTGACGCCACAAAATATATTAACAACAGATAGAAAGTTAGCATGCAAATCGATTGGTCCAGAACAGTTTAAAATGACCTTCTGGTAAAATTAACCTAACTTCGCAAACACAATACAAACGTTGCAGGCTCCATTGACTCTGAGTAAATAACCCTATATCACCTTCTGTTGAAATATTTCTCAGAATGTAAAATCTCTACAAAGTGGTCGACATATCAGGAAAGTTATGTATGCTGAACAAATATTTAAGACCAACAATACGTTCGAGAAACAAACTCATTCCGAATTTGTTTCAAAGATATTTATTTTAAAATAAACTTGGAGCATACTAATACAAGATGTACTTGATAAATATTTATCTTAGAACTGAAAACGAGCAAGCCCTTTTGAATCAGCTTTACCTGTCAGCCCGCTTCATCTGACAGGCTGCAAATTTTCATTTACGTTTAACTTCAGAATATTGCAACTCGCTGTTCTCACTTTTTCGAACGACTTTTGGATGCTTTAAGAACATATTATATTTTAGGAATACCTAGTAATAGGCTTATTGTTAGAAGTATTGTTTTCTTGAATGTAAATGCGGCCTTTCCTGATGATTAAAATATTCTTTTCTTGACCAAAAAAGAATGAATTCGATCTCCGCTGAGAAGGAATCATAAGTGATCTGTTTCAGTTCATTAAAACAATGTTTCGATTAACGACTTTCAACTGAATAAATATACCATAATATTGTCGCTATAATTTCTGTTTGGTTTGTTGAAATGAAATTGCATTTTAAGAGATACCATCTACTCTTATTTCCTGGAATGTATGTATCCGGTCCGGGAGCTACAAAATGCTAAGTGTAGCTCTGTGAATAATGTAAAATTCGTTGTGACCCTGATCCAGGTGAACAACCCAATGATCTTTCATTAAAATAGTGCTAAGATTCACCTGTTTCTGGATTAGATGGTTCAGTGTGTCTGTGAAAAGGAGGTTACACCCCTATATCTTGATCCAAAATATTTGTTTTTTCCCTTACAATTCAGTAAGGTGTTGTCTTGAGATCCTCCAGGTAGCTCAGCCCTTAGATGCTTCATGCATGGTGATTATGTCCAGTGCAATATCTTCAAAGTACATCAGCTATCATATAATATTTATGCAGGGGTATTGCAGCTTTTGGCTTTTGTGATTGGTTTTAATCGAATTTTAACCTAGAATGCGCATCTCTGCTTTGTCTATATTCTTAATTCAGTAGTTTCAAATGCAGAACAAAGAATTTCTACAATTAATTACAATATTTTTTCATTCTAAAGTAAACATACATTTTTTGCATAATAATAATTGAGGATAAAGGATTTTTGAACTTTGTTAGAAACCTGTTTACTTCTCAGTTTGGTTTTCCAAGTGCTTTACGGGACATTCTCGCATGTACCACTGCAGCATTTTCCACAACTATATGAACTATCGCTTCAATCTCTTCCAGTTCTTTAAAGGCCAATCACGCAGTTACTAGAGTCACTTTTTCTCAACGCTGCATCTCATTTAAATACGCAAGGCAGAAACAAGCAGGTATTATGGGCAGTGCTCCCATCACTGATAATAATCACTTATTCGTGCTTCCAACGTGATTTTGACTCCAAAATCTGCTTTCCCATCGGCTGTAATGGCCATAATCGAAGCATTTCGACCTCCTCAGACACACATTCTTACATCGATAAGGCTTGGAAGCCAGGGGATTTCCTTATCGTCTGCATTTGCATTTTGTTTTAATTCCTACTCCGATGGTTTCCTCCATTTCTATCTGACATTACCCCGATTTCCTTTGGTCCTCAGTGCATTTCTTGGAACAATGTTCTCAAGAATCTCCGGCTGTCTGTTCATATTAAATGCTACAAAACCGATTGTTCCACAAATTTCACAATAACTCGATTATTCCGTACAGTGCAGAAATATATGAAGACTATTTGGTAAAAAAACCCTCTTGTTTCCATGTCCTCATCTCCCTTCTGACCGCTATAAAGTACTTAACTAGGGAGTTTTGGAATATTATATTCTTCAGGTGCCTGACTGCCCATCTGGATGCTGAAGAGCAATCTCTTCAGCAACGAGATACGCTACGTTCTCTGTTATTGCTTCATAATTCAGTTTTCGTTTGCGTTTTATTAAATATTACTCTCCAGTTTTTGGAATTGAAATTAAATTCTCCAAACAGCTGTTGATAAATGCTATTGGGTGTATCAAAAAGAAAGATTTGTTGCAAGTTTCTAGATGACATTCCATTCTTCAACGACGTTTAGAGAGAAACAACTGAAAATGCAAAATAACAAAATAACAGCTTAAAATACAAGCCATTTCGCAGAGATTGATCATTAGCACCAAATGGTAACAGATACTACTAGCAGCTACCTGTTTTCTCACAAAAATAGCTGAAAGATTTGGAACACATCTTTATTCTGTCAAGTTAAAATAATATGAATAAATAGTTCTTATCTCTACAGGTCGGAACTTTGTACGGAACAAAAGCTTTTTCTCTGACACATAGAAAGCACGCTAAGAACAAAGCATAAGGTTATAGGTAATGAAATGTAGTTAACACTTTAGATACTTGATTCGGACAACATGTGTTGGAGGAATGTCAGTAAAAACAGTGAAAACAAGAGATATATGATTTCATGTCCCACGTTGGTATTTCTTAAAGACTTTTTCCCCTTGTACACAAATTTTGGAGACCACTAAATTTCTTCTTTTCAATCTTTTTTACATTGCCTTCATTATTTCCGAATGTTTTGAATAAAATTTAGTCTTACTATATCATTTTTTTACTCACATACCTCTAAAATCCATCTGCTTGTTTCAAACATTACGGTCTGCATTTTATTTAAACAAAATCAGAAATTTTATTTGGATATATGTAGTTTAAACTACGTTACCTTACAGTGCATTCCTAAATATTTAAAACCTAAGTTTTTTTATTATTTTTGGATATGGATATACTTAAATACGTAGTTTAAGTATTTAGCGCAGTGACAGTTTCTGCAAATAATATTTAATTGTTAAAGTTATTTACAGCTTTCAGTTTGATATTCCGAAAAAAAGTTACATATATATATTACTTGTGGAAGGTTTCCAATAGAGCAAGGGTTCTCAAACTTTTTTGCCCCTGCACTCTTTTCACCATATGTCAGAAAGGTAATCCCACCCCCTTCCAAAACTGCAAAAAATTGATTACCAAATATAATGAATATACTACTGAAAATCTTTTTTTGTCTATATTAGTACATATATATTTATTTAGATTATTTTTATAGCAGAGTTTTATAAACAGCAATAGAAAATGTTGATGAATTTTAGAACATGAATAAAATTAGTTTTTATATTCGTAAACTAAATACTTAAATCTGGCTTAATAGAATGACACATACCTCAAATAATAAAAAATTCAATAACATGCCTTGGATATTGAAATCCATTTTATATTCAATGCGAAACCTGCGATTGTTTTTTCTTTGCCAATTCTTGGATACGCGGAGGAGTGCTTGAAAGAGAACAACGCAGGTCATTTTCAAATTCCAATCTACTTCGTTGTTTCATTTTCATTTGCAACAGAGTTGAAAAGCCAGACTCTCAAAGATAGGTCGACACAAATCGAAGCAATGCACGGATAGCTCTCTCAGCCACTCTTGGGTAAGAGCCACACATCAGAGGACAAATTTCTGTGACTGGTTTCTCATCAAACATGTGTCTTGCTCGCGAATCAGTAGTCAGTTCCAGAAATTCATCTTGAAAAGCATCAGGAACTTTTTCAACCGATAATTTGAATGGATTTCGCACTAAGTCCAACTCTTCATCACAAAGTTCAGGAAAATATCGGCTGAATTCATTTTCTAGTGCTGTCAAATGATGCAAAATTTCATGTTTTGCAAATTCTGGAAGTACTTCGTCATTACCACTAGTAACAAGAATTGATGACAATTTCTCAAACATTGCAACATTTTTCATGTTGACTTTTCTCTTTCAATTTTCTAGTTTACTCATAAAAGCTTTCAAAGAATCGATGAATTTTATGATGTTGGTATTTCTTCCTTGCATCTGAAGATTTAATTTATTAAGCTGCTCAAAAATATCAACCAAATAAGCAAGGTGCAAGATCCATTCCTCATCATCTAACCAGGCAAAAAATTCCATCTTACCCTTAATTTCACAAAATATTTTAAGCTCATCTCTAAGCTTAAATACTCGCTCACTTACATTTCCTCTTGAAAGCCAACGAATATTTGTGTGGAAAGGAAGCAAATGATGGCTTGCATCCAGGTCAATACATACCTGCTTGAAAAGTCGTGAATTAAGAGCTCCTCCCTTGACAAAATTCACAATTTGAATTGTTTGATACAAAACCATCAATAGTGGAGCTGGAAGTGTTTTTGAGGCCAGTGCTTGACGATAGATAATGCAATGAATGACTTTCACTTTTGGAGACAACTTTTTCACATTAACTAGAAATCCAGATTTTGTTCCCAACATAGCTGGTGCTCCATCTGTACAGCACCCACATACATTATATCACGAAAGATTTTCTGACTCAAAGAAAGATGAAACCTTTTTCAAAATATCTGAGGCTGTAGTAGTTGTTTCTAGAGGAGAACAAAAGAGAAACTCTTCCTTAAACGAACCTAAGTGAAGATATCTTAAGAACACCAGTAACTGGGAACACGATGCCACATCAGTCTATTCATCAAGTTGAATTGAAAATAAGCCAAATGCTGCATCTCTAATCTCCTGCATAACTTGATCCTAGATATCAATGGCGATGTCACTAATTCTTCTTTCAACAGTACTGTTTAATAGTGAAAATGCTGCAAGTTTTTTCTCCATTTCATTTCCCAACACAATTTCCACCATTTTTAGAGCGCAAGGTTTGATCAAAGTTCCCCCAATTGTATATGTTTTTTCTGCTTTGCAATCTCCAATGTTACGATGCAAGAAGCTTCGGTAACCTTGTGGTTCATTCCTTGAAATGCCCCTGTTGAATCTAGTTTCATCTTTTTGAGAGCATTCCCATGCCGCTCAAAAAACTTTTGTCCTTGTTCTTGTGTTGAGGATGAACATTCTGCAAATGTTGATTCAACTTGCTTGGTTTCAGGGAATGATTTGACAAACCTTTGCTACAAATAACACATTGAGGTCTATCTTCTCCATTGACTTTAACGGATGTGAATCCATATAGAATATATGAATTATCATACGCTCTTGTTTTGACATTCATTCTGCTGTACTATTGATAAATAAAAAGTTCACGAGGAAATAGTATAACAAGCCCTTAAGCCTCTCCCTCAACTACAACTTCCTTGCAAATAATGAACGCGCAATAACAAGCTCCGACGTTGCAGGTAATATGAACACGTAGGAGTGTAGGAGTTCGTAAAAACTTGCTTTTCCTTCTGTGCAACAAAAGCGCTTCCAACCCGTTTCAAGCGATTGGTGACTTTGGCAGCACGCCAGATTCCTCTCTTGGTCCTTCATATTTTTTCTTCACTTGGGATGCAGCAGCGAGTGCCGCGGTGAGGTCAGGGGACTGAAAAGACGATATGCCAGGCTGGCGCCGCATTCCCCCTTGAAACTATGAAATACCCCCCTAGGGGGAATTCCCCACCTGTTGAGAACCCCTGCAATAGAGGATGGAAAGCATCGATGGTTATGAATATCGATAGTTTTCGATAGTACAAAAAAAAATCCATACCTATCGACAGTGTGTTGGCAGTTTCTCGTGAAAAAACTTGCTTTCTGGGATGAAAAATTACACTGAGGAAAAAAAAATCCCAACACCAAGAAGGGGTTGTGTTAGATAAACGACAGTTGGTAGGCGGTGAGAGTACATCTGTAAGATGACGTATATGCAAATTTCGCTCTCGGCGCATTCGTGTGGCGCTAGTAGCGCCCCTCGGAACATGCAAAGCAGGTTTGCTGTAAATACGCGCTGTAACGTTCGTGAGCGTTAGGTATCGTTGAGATTCGACGCAGTGTGTTGATGTTAGTCAAGAATGCCTTTAAGAAGACGAAGAAACCATTATCAACAGTTCACGGAGTTTGAACGAGGTCGTGTAATAGGGCTACAAGAAGGTGGATTTTCTTTCCGCAATATTGCATAACGACTTGGCAGGATTGTAGCCACTGTGCATGATTGTTGGCAGCGGTGGTCAAGGGAAGGTACTGCCTCAAGAAGACCGGGTTCCGGCCGGCCACGTGGCACTACTGAGAGGGAAGACCGCCGTGTACGGCGTATGGCCGTGGCGCATCGTACTGCGTCTGCGGCAGCAATTCGAGCTTCAGTTGCCACCACAGTGAAATAACAAACTGTTACAAGTCGGTTACTTAAAGGATAGCTCCGAGACAGACGCCCTGTAGCATGCATTCCACTTACCCCAAACCACTGCCGTTTGCGACGTCAGTGGTGTCAAGCTAGAGCTCACTGGAGGACGGAGTGGAGATCTTTTGTGTTTTCTGATGAAAGTCGGTTCTGCCTGGGTGCCAGTGATGGCCGTGTGTTGGTTAGAAGGAGGCCAGGTGAGCGCCTGCAACCAACCTGTCTGCGGGCGAGACACAGTGGACCTACACCTGGAGTTATGGTCTGGGGAGCAATTTCCTATGATAGCAGAAGCACTCTCGAGGTTATCCCACTCACCCTGACGGCACAGTTGTACGTCGGTCTGATGAATCAACCTGTTGTGCTGCCATTCCTGATCGGCATTCCAGGGGTTGTTTTCCAACAGGATAACGCTCGCCCGCATACCGCTGTTGTAACCCAACATGCTCTACATAGTGTCGACATGTTGCCGTAGCCTGCTAGATCACCAGATCTTTCACCAATCGAGCACGTATGGGACATCATTGGACGACAACTCCAGCGTCACCCCGAACCAGCATTAACCGTCCCTGTATTGACCGACCAAGTGCAACAGGCATGGAACTCCATCCCACAACCTGACATCCAGCACCTGTACTACACAATGCATGAACGTTTGCATGCTTGCATTCAACATTCTGGCGGTTACACCGGTTATTAATGTACCAGCATTTTACATTTAATATGGCTCTTCTCGCGCTTGCATTAAGCTGTGATCTTGAAACCTTAATCGATTAAATATGTTACCTATACAAATGTATTGCCACCATTTAATTCCTCTACAACTATTTTTCTTGGTGTTGGGATTTTTTTCCGTCAGTGTATTTCTGACAGGATTTTTTCTTACCTTTTTACACTGCAAGAAACTAAACTCCGAGAAACTTCGAAACTAACTTTTTTTTCTTCTGTTTTGGCTAGGGGTTTAACGGCCACCGTGAGCAACGCGATGGGCTGTAAACCTGCAAGCAATCCCAATTCCTAATTTAGGACCACTGGTTTGAGGAAAGCGAGGAGCCAGTACTGTAAGACAAACACAACCACATCTATTCCTCACGGGATTTGAAATCTCGGACGAATGGTCAGAAGCTTAGACCACTGGAGGGGGAATCTACGTTTTGACGATATGTTCCAAAGTGAGTAAACAAACGTCACGAAAAAACTGTTTTCCCTGAAGAACGAGCTAAATCGCGGCTCCTTAATCCTCAATTTGTGTTTGTATTGTATGATTTCTTTGTGTTTCTGTTCACAAAAGCTAAAGAAGAAAATTCTGCAGTTTTGTATGATAAAATAACTGTTTCTATAATGTTTAGCAAAATCGTGGTGATAATTTGTGAGAAATTGAATAAATGAAGTTTTGAGTGGGGCTGTTCCTCAATTTTTTTTTTTTTTTTTTTTTTGATCGTTTAAAACGACAGCAGCTGGATGCAGTTGGTTTAAATTATCCCTAAGATTTGACGTATTGCCCGCCTTTTTGTAGATTTTTCCGCAAAGGCTATATTCTGCGTAGACCTTATTCTTACCAAAGAAAATTAATGTTGCACAAAAGATATATTACGTTTATCCTTTATTACTGATTACTTACTTTCATCAAAAAACTGTTTCAGCACCTGACGCACCTTGAAACTTCCAGTACAAACAACAAGAACACCGCTTTTTGATTTGGTCTTTATCTGACTGAAACTTACACTTTCGCTTTGATCTTTACTTAACGTGAAGAACAACAGAGTGCAAAAACAGCATACCCTCACCGTTTACTCTTTTGATTATAGTTAACTTTAGTTTCGCATTGTCATCATGTATCAATATGGCTGAGCTCAATGTTTTTGACACCAGTGAAAATGAGCGTTGCAGTCATAAAAGCCATCGGCGGAAGCTGAATAGCTTACACCATGATGATTTACACTTACAGCATTGGAAAACGTAAAACTATCGATGCACTATCGATGTAATGAGTTGGACAAAACTATCGGTACAATCGATAGTGCCATCGATAGTACCTCCAACTGTAGTTTACATATCTTTCACTAAATTTATTTAAATAAAAAACGTCTTTAAGTAGGCACGCACATTTAAAGAAGTGCATAGATATTTTAAGGATGCCCTACGATTTTATGTTGTATAAAAATTTTTAACCTGAAAACATGTTACAATTTTAAAAATAGGTATGACTTTCAAAGCGGATTAACTTATCTACCAATTTTACCCTCAAATATATGGGTTTTCTCTCAGAAACATTTCTATACTTAGAAATTCTTTCAGATGTGCTATTTCTGCTGTATTTTGTTTTTTGTTCTATTCAGTCCTAACAGTTACTCGCACAAAATGCAAAACTTAGGTCTTTCCTTTAATGAAGCTCTGTTTGAATTCCATGCATATCTCGTTCATCTTTGGCGACATACCTTGCGGCTTGCTGTTTGTCCCACCGACATGCTGCGTCTGCTCTGCCAGCTACCTACACACACGGAAATTCAGAATTTATATAAACGTGTATTTTATATTTTGATATCATACGCACATCCACACACATAGTGAAAACCATGGTGATATTCTACATATGGGTTTCACTATAGTAATGAAAAATAAACTAGATACAAGCCATTTACAGAATCCAACTCTGTATTGCCAATGACCTACTTTCACGAATTCAACGTACTTAATTTTCATATACTGAAAATTTTCAAGCTTTCCGCAGAAGGTACAGTTGATTTCGTTAACCATCAAATGCCGAAAAGTATTTATTACCTTTCTTAAGAGAAGCATATAGCGTATTAAATACGTTTAGTTTTGTGGTGTAGTAAGCACATAGATTCGCCAAGTTTCCGAACTCCACTGGGAGGCTTCTTCAAGCCAATGGTAGACATAAAAATGCAGGGAATTGGAACACGAAAGGAACAAAGATGATATTTGAAAATAACTTTGGTGACATTACGAGCATATTGCACGAATTTTTAATAACGCAATTATACGGTATGTCGCGATGCGTTTCCATCATTTAATAACGCATGCCAAACTCTTCGTACTTCAGTAGAAACTATCATTGGGTCTCTTGAGTATTCACAGTGTGATGTTCTTATGATTTCGTCTTTATTACAATCTTCAAAAACTTTCACTTATGGTACGTGACAAAAAGATGAGATAAATTGCCAATTTTGTGCAGTGCCAAGGGGAAGAAAAGGTTTTTGAGTAATTTTGTTCGAGCTTCAAGGCTGAACAGACGCCGAGAGCAACTCTTATAGATATAAGTAGTCACATGTCCCTAATACATTCATATTTTCAAGTACCTCTTGGTGATGAATATTACTGAGCAGAAACTTGCGTACAAGAGTTCCAAGTGGGCTTGGAAATGAACTTTAGAAAAAACATTAATGTAACCCTTTCCCGAAATCTGAAAATTTGAAGTTTGATGAAGCTACTCAAAAAATACCCGATGCTGATACCTACTTTGCAAAAAGGTATTAAGCAAACGCCACGTTGAAGAAGAAATTAATTGGAGTCAGAACCTAGAATGGATAACATTTACAAGAAAAACTATGATTTTTCAGAGTAATTTACCATTATGCCTCGAAGGAAAATAATTTATTCAATGCATTTTTTAGAGTTGTTTATCATGCATCAAAGACACGACCATGAATTAAAAACAACATTCAGAAGCTGTAAACTGCTGGAAGAAGTATCGAGACGTGCACGTCTTACATGACCAGATTTCTTTTCATGAAAACTAGTCACGTTTTCCATGACTATACCCAGAGAGAACAGTGGAAGACAGAAAGCTATGACGTGGAAATTTGAGTGCATGTTCTTCAACTGTGGTCTCTACTCTACCCCATAATTAAAGTTTAACCACCAAAAGTTCTCAAAGCAGTACTTTGGGAACTATGTATATTTTGTCTTTCTCTTCTGTTTAAATTAAAAAGTTGTTTATCGTCAGTTTCTCACTTGATATTCGTCAACTCAAAAGTTCTAACCCAGAGAAGTAGTATATTGAAGAGGCTCCATGTTGTACATCCTTTTTACTACTATATCAGCACAAATTTACAGAAATATGTGTGGCACTACTCTCCATTAACGGCTTCAAATAGCTAACCCTAGTTTCTTCAAGAAATCCATACTTTCCAATTATTTGTAGCTTTGTGATGCTACATCAGTCGACGAGTACTTTTGCGGTTTAAATTGTAGCAATGAAATATGAAAAATGGTACATACCTGTTGCGATGCTTCAGCAATCGCCATTTTCAATTGTACGTAATGTTCTCTTCAAGGCACAGTAATCACCAACTGTCGGAACTTCCGGTATCCAACCGAGAAGCAGTGGATAGGTAAAAGCCCGAGCAACAGACGAGCGGAAAAAGCTTTAAACTACCAAATGTCACGTGACACAGGAGAAAGGTTATGACGCTTCCATCTGTATGGTAACCAATATATTATTTTTCCCGCCCCCGCATGACTAATCACGGATAAAAATCCTTTGTACAAAAGTATTATACATACTGATTACCAACGCTTAATGAATATTTGCCACCTTTTTTCCGGAGTCAAATTCTGGGGAAAATGAAGATTTCATAACATTTTGCAAAATTTCTAAATACGATGTAGATAAAATAGCCATATGTGCTTTCGAAGTTTTTTTTTTTTTTTCATTTTGGACTGTACTGTTGTTCTACGCCACGCTCGCACTGCACAGATAAAGGATGGTTTATAATCAAATGAGTCCATTCCAGGGCGTATTTAGAGGAGAGCAAGGCACATTGGTACGCGAAATGTTACATTTGTTTATGTTGTTTTATAATGTGACTTACACTAGAAAAAAAATCTTTAATTTAATAAAAATGCTTTACCTTACTTTAGAAAACAAAATGCTTTATTTTTTCCTTCTGTGTTTCATTTTCGTTGTTCAGGTAGATTTCAAAAACTCCCATTTTTCGTCACCCCGACCCTAAATGTTTTTTTTATATACGTTTATGATCAATGGCGTAAAACCATTGATCGTATCTTAAACCTCGCTGGATATATTGGGGATGTCTAGCAAACAATGACGCCAGGACAAAAAAAAAATATGTAAATTTACATACAACTGGAAGGATATAACGATCCGTTCCCTTGTGTCACGCGACATTTTTAGTCGAATGCATTTTCCACTCTTCTGTAATACCGGAGCAAGGATCTCAGATTTGTACCAATTCGCTGCTTATCGGTTGGGAATCGGAAGTTCCATGTAGCAGACAAGACATGAGCCGTGAAAAAAACTCTGAAGTACCGCGGCGGTTAAGTACCGAAACTCAAATTTCATTTTGAGAAATTTAAATGGCGAAAATTCATCTCCTACTAATTGTTATAACATCACTAGATCACACATATGTATAAAACATATGTTTTATGAAGAAACTCGGGTAAACTAAATGAAGCCGTTAGTGGAATTTTGGATTCGATCACTTTTCTAAAAGAAATCATATGCTATTTACAAAGGCTATTCAGCATATATGCATGACATTAGATCTGAATGGATCTGTATATCTTTTGTGCAGTGCATTTCTTAACCAGCAGTTCTACAAAATATTGCTGTTTGTATCACACATCATAATGTGATGCTATTTAACTTCGACATGTCGCATCATGAGAATTTGATTAACGCTGCTGCAGTGGCTTAGACTAATTAAGAAATCATGTTTTGCACAGAAACTTCGGAAAAAGGCAAACAAATATTTGTTCCCAAGTTGACGCCATTCTTAAATACTTCGGCGATGTAAAGAAATTACAGAAATCAGTTATTTAAGAAGAAAAACTAGATTCTATAAAAAGAAGTATATTCGCGTTTCCTTTGTCAAAGCCGCACCAAATCCAATGTGACGCTCCGGTGGCTCAGTGGTCTAAGCGATGGCCTCTGATCATTCGTCCGAACGGGGTCCGTCCCGGTGAGGCATGGACGTTGTATTTGTCTTACGGCACTGGCTCTCTCCCTTCTCTGGAACCAGTGACCCTAAATTAGGGACTGGCGACTGCTTATAGCCCAATGAGTTGCTCACGGTGGTCGTTAAACCTTCAATAAAACAAAATCCAATTTCAATAGCATTTATTTCTTCCATCTGTGTTTCACTTACTGAAAACACAGAAGGAATTTACACATTTGTGTACCTAATATGTTACAAAAATATTGGGTTTACACAGTTGTGTACCTAATTTGTTACAAAAATATTGGGTTTACACAGTTGTGTACCTAATATGTTACAAATATATTGGGTTTACACAGTTGTGTACCTAATATGTTACAAAAATATTGGGTTTACACAGTTGTGTACCTAATACGTTACAAAAATATTGGGTTTACACAGTTGTGTACCTAATATGTTACAAAACTATGGGGTTTACACAAAAGTGTACCTAATATGTTACAAAACTATTGGTTTTACACAGTTGTGTACCTAATATGTTACAAAAATATTGGGTTTACACAGTTGTGTACCTAATATGTTACAAAAACGCAATCCGTTTTCATGAAAGTCGGTAAAACAACCAAAAACGGAAGTGATTGCTAACCCCTTTTTCAAACTATACTATCTACCAACAAGTAATTGGACACCCCTGCAATCGACGATATATGCGGTCCTGATACACGTCACGGCCACCACCGTTAAATATCGTGCGGGAAACAACAACGCAACCAGTGGCATGCAAGATGCCCGCAGTTCGGAGCTCTCTGATTTCGAGAAAGGTGTAATCGTCGGGTATCACAGAAATGGCCGATCCATACGTGACGTATCCAGCTAGTTGAAGTACTCAAAATCGACAGTGGCCTACGTGATTGGCAAGTGGAAGATGAGAGGTGACTGTCGGAATGTGCCTCGACCCGGCAGACCCACAAAACTGGGAGTTAGAGACCGACGGGTGCTGGCCAGTGAAATTCGGAAGAACCGCACCAAATCGGTGGGCCACATTCGCGAGGAGTTTCAACACGCATCCGGGAGTGTTCTTTCAATGAATACCATCCGTAAGGAAGCCCATCTGCTCGGTCATGATGGACGTGCTGCCGCCCCCAAGCCTTTTGATCACCAAGTCCAATAGCGCTGCTCGGCTAACGCGGTGCAAAGAACGTCGACAGTGGACCGTTGAACAGTGGAAACAGGTTCTCTGGAGCGACGAATCAAGGTTCACCCTCTACCGTTCGGATGGCAGGGTCTGGGTTTGACGTGTGCCTGGAGAACGTCTCCTGCCGGAATGTATTGTGCCGACTGTGAAGTTTGGCTTTGGTGGAATTATGCTACGGGGGTGTTTCTCCTGGTATGACACGGGACCCTTGGTCGCAATTCCTGGTAGACTCAACGCCGAGACCTACTGCACCATTTTGGATGACCATGCGCTTCCTAGGTTGTGGCAGTTTTACGGGTGGACCCATGTTACTTTCAGGATGACAATGTCACCTGTCATGTTGCGAGGTCTACCATGGCTTGGTTGGTTCCGTCCACAGTGAGTTAATCGAATGGACTGGCTTGCGCAGGGCCCGGACCTTAACCCTATCGAACACCTATCGAGTACCTCCCAATGGGGTTAATCGAATGGACTGGCCTGCGCAGAGCCCGGACCTTAACCCTATCTAGCACCTCTGGGACGAGTTGGAGCGTCTACTTAAGGGGTGCCCCCCACCGTCCGAAATCGGCGAAGGAACTGACCTGTCTTCTCCAAGCCGAGTGGAAGAAAATACCGCTAGCCGTCGTACAACGACTGGTTGAGAGTATGCTCCGGAAGGTCGCAGCTGTGATCGCCGCTCGTGGAGGCTCCACCAACTATTGTAGGTGAATAAACTTCGTTTTCCTTTGCTATCACAGGTGTCCAATTACTTGTTGGTAGATAATGTATATGGAAATAACAGATTTTTGAATTTGTGCACAAAATATATCGCATGGGAAAAAGAATGAAAAGAAATGCATTTTCAGTTTAGATGACCAAAGATAGAGGAAAATTTGTTACATCTCTAGTTTTCCAACCGTGAAAGCTCAGAGTAATTTGAAGGGCAGAACAATTTAGCCTGCGTAAGCAATGCTGTGCTGAGGAGAAATGATGTTCCAAAACGAATTCTATTATTCATGACAAGCTGAGAAATATATATTCCATCTGAATCCTTCTATACCACAGTTGGGAATTGTAGAAAATTGTATAACATGAGTAGTACTTATCTACACGAAAACCTATGCGGTAAGAAAATAATTTATATTATGCAACTTTTTAGCCACAGCTATCAAAATTAATTTTGCGTAAACGCCACTACCGCGAATACATTGCATTATTTAAAGAGACAAATGTTCGTATACTTCATTCCGCCGAATTGTATGATATTGCACAGGTATTTCTCAAATGAGTTTTTGAATCGAAATCGGAACTGTGCTTTGTTACTTGCAGATAAAATATAAGAGACACGCACATGCTTTAACTTTCAATTCCAGGAAGTTTTAATATTGAAAGTGCTATTGATCAAATTTATACCTTCACAAATTCTGCGTGAGGCTGCATTGAGCAAAATATTTTTCAGCATCTTCTTAGTACTGGTCAGGTGTGCGCAAAAAAAAAAAAAAAAAATTCAGTGGTTAATGAACTCACCCTAGATATGAACTTCTCGAGTCTAATGTCGTATCTGTTCGGAAATTGTATTACTCTCTTCCCAGACTTTCAATGCTCAGCAGTCTGTACAGTATTCTTATAGAATCAGAAACTCATGGCTCTAAATATGCGCTTAACTTTTACGCACGGTGATTAGGATCTAATGAAAGAGCTTTTAGTGGAAGAAGTAGACGTCAAAAATGCTTTTGTGAAAAAGTTTAAGTTTCCCCGAAATACTTCTTCTAAAAATAAAAACAAATTGATACGGATATTTCAAAATGGTTCGTCGAATATTCAACTGTACGGGATTCTTCAGGGAAGTTCTCACTGAAGCAGAAATTGCTCTTTTTACGTGATTTGAGATATCATAAAAGAAACAATCAAAGGTCTGGACCTTTATAAACAAAGACGCAATTCATTTTTCCAAACTTTTAGGAAACGAGGATATTCATGCAAGCAGTATAAAATTGCAGCATTTTAAAAATCATGGTAATATTGTGCTTAAGTCCCTTTGTAGCGAATGTGCCTTAATAAGGGACAAAACCATCGAAACTTGTTTTACATGCAAAAAGTACCCCTATTAATGTACCAAACTCTTCTGTTGTATACTCGAGACAAAACGTAGATTTACAAGCAATTACTGAAAAAAAATTATATAATGAACATTGATTTTTGAGACAGACATGAATAATTCAGACAAAAGAAAGTTGCTGGTTATTGGAAATCAAGAAACATTGACCGCGCCAATAGAAATGCTGGATGTCATGTTTAAAATGTTATTTAAGGAACATAATACGTATTCACACTATGCACGTGCTTTCATTTCTCTAAATATCTTATGCATCCAAAACATTAATAAATTGGAATGAAACTCATTGGCAATTTTACGAAGCTATAGTGCGTAGCAGATCACAATATATACACATTTTTTTATCAGTTATTTAAAAATATGGTCTAAAGTAAATGCACTCACTCATTTCTTAGCAAAATAAAATATACAAGTAAAATAATGTTAATTTTATTAACATGTAGTTAAAGTGAAATTTGGATTACACAACTGATGTGCAAGTATCGGTTGGTTCTTTAGCAGAGATGTTAATTCAACTTATTGTTTTCTTGACGGACCTTTGATTTTGCAGTCCTAATACAAACAGTTTTGAATTCCACAGGGAGTTTCAGCAAAACCTAATGGAGTAGATATCGTGCAAAACCAAGTTTCCTTTATTTAAGAACTAGTGTGACACACTAAGGGTCACGTCTGAAAATTGGGTTTGTTAAAGTAACCTAACAAACATCTCCAGGATGTTCATGAGGTGTTATATAATTTTAAATCTGACACACTATATTCACAGAAAAGCTCTGGACTCTGTTATAATGCAATGTCGTGTTTCGTACACATACAGCTTTCACATATGAACAAGTTGAATTCTGTGCAACACATGGTGTTCCTACTTATGGTGGGTCAGGTTTACTCATTTCCCTGTTTTTCTGCCCTGTTATTGTTTCCGGATGGTGTCCTGGTTCTGTAACTCACACTATATGTGACAGCTGACGTTTACAAACAATATCATTTCATTGTCGGTCAGCCGTTCCGCTTGAGCCATAAGTGATATGCTCCCATAATTTTTTAGGCTAAAGCGCACATATCCATTTATTTATGCAATAAAAAAATGGATATTATGCTAATTACTAGAATCGTCCCAAGCGCTTGAACTAGTCTTTCCCGGTGTACTACATGCGCTGAAATTCCATATTGTCCGAAAAGACTCTGAGCAAATACAAAAAGTTAAGAAATATTATTAAATTGACTGCAGCTAAAACAGTGAGGCAACTAATGAAAATAAAAAAAATGCTTTGTCTCCAGCAATGAAGCCATAATTCATTCCCAATGAGTTCCTCACCTACGTAACACGCGGGCCGAAATTTAACATAGGGCATGTTGTGGCAAATTGGCGTCCGAGGTAAAGATGATTTACAGACGTAATGTGATAGGTCTAGTGATGTTTAAAATTATGAAAACAAACCTCAGACACATCATAAAATAATCATGTACATCTCAGAACACGCAGTTGCCGAATACTTATGTGTATATTTGGTCTCAGGCGAACAAACGTCGTAATGATAAATTATTTCTCCATGGGTCTTAATTTATACAAATGACAAAAATGATCAGACAGATGTTTAGTTTCCTTCGACCGCTCAAAAAGTGCTGATGTTTGCTTTTCTGGTATGACTAGTCTGCTTTAGCGAGTTTAAATAAATATCGTGAGACGGAGGAACTTTTAAGTTCGGAAAGGAAAATATCCTCGTTTCCTATAATAATGGAATATCAAAAGATTATCATTGTGAATTGCAGTTGAACCTCCTTACAGCTTCACAGTAGCCTTTCGCGTGGAATTTTTGTGGATCGCATATTCCGGAATACCTGCAAAATGAAAATTTCCTTGATAATACCACACCTCGCCATACGGAAGAAAAGAGTTTAATCCATGTCTTGAAGAAAAGAGTTTAATCAATGTATCTTTCTTGATTTTTTTCTTACGGATCAGAGACGTGGACCTTAAATAAAAAGCGACATTCCGATGGTGCAAACTGCTGAAGCAGCATGGAGAGGTTCATTCTTTCCATGAAAGCTACTCATGAATTCTTGGTCTATCCCCAGCCAGAACAGTGGAAGAGTGAAAGCTATCATGTAGAAATATGACTGCACTTTTCTCAACAGTTGTCCGTAATCCACCTGATAACTCGAATTCCACAATTAGCTGTTCTGAAAAGCTGTTATATCAAGAATTATGGTTTCTTTTCTTCTGTTTAAAATGAAATTTTGTTTATTGTTACCTTTTTAATTTGTATTCATGAAATTAGAAGTTTTAACCTTGAGGAGTAGTTTATTAAAGTGACTCTATTTTTTAGATTTTTTAGTATATGAGCACAAATTTGCCATTATATGCATGATACTTGTTTCAATTAACGGCTTCATATAATTTTTGCCAAAGTTTTCCCAGTTTTTTTTCGGCATTGTGGTGCTATATATGTCGACAGAACAGACACTTTTGTCGTTTAGATTTGTTGAAACGAAATTTGAAAATCGGTACCTACTTGCTGCGATGCTTCGCAGCCACCATTTGTAATATCACAAAATGCTGTTGTCATGGCAAACCGGTCGTCTCTTTTGCTACATGGAACTGTTGATTGCCAACCGATAAGCAATGGATGTGTAAATCTGCGGTACAGCCGAAATGAAAAAGAATTCAACTACCAAATATCACGTAGCACAGAAGGACAGATTGTGTTGTTTCCAGTTCTAAGTCAATCTATGAATTTCTTTACCAAGCTGCACATAACTAATGGCCGGGAAAAATAACATGTGTGCTGACGCTTTTGTGCGAATATTTCCATTCTAAATCTTGAAACTTTTGATAGATCTTTAAGATTTAAGTGCATGTCATTCGAAATTTCTTGTTTAGTAGTTATCACTCTCTCTCTCTTCTTTTTTATTTCTCTGTTTTATATACATGGCCGGGCGCGCAATAGCCTCTTATGTATATCCATGCTTACTAGTCTTGTTTTTTATCACAGATACTAGATCATTCTGATTACAATTTGACCTAGAAAGTTATCGGGTCATTCGCGAACAATGTTTTACGCGATTTCTGCAGTACGTTGTAAATTGAGCTAAACAGTTTTGCTTTCCAAAGATTTCTGTTCAGTGCCAATTTCTCCCAATTCCTAGACGGCGCTGCACGTTCAATTTGTCTCCCTCGTTTCTGAGCGGCTTAAAAATTGTTGTATCGCATTTCAAGCAGTCTACCACAAAAAAGTAATTCCGAAGTGAATATTGTGCTGCTGTTTATAATTCCTTTTGTAAAATAAAACAAATAAACTTTTGAAAAGCCTTTTCTATTTATATCTGTATTATTGTTTCGGTATATGTTACATGCCTGTGTGGAATTTTAAATTTCATTTTTTAATACCATTCGAGATGAACCGTTTTCTATCACGGCGTCGAGATTGTTCTTCCGAGAGTGTTTTTTTTTCTTTTTGATTGGAGGTTTAACGACCACCGTGAGCAACTCAATGGGCTATAAGCAGTCAGCCGTCCCTAATTTAGGGTCACTGGTTCCAGGGAAGGGAAAGAGCCAGTGCCGTAAGACAAACACAACATCCATTCCTCACCGGGATTCGAACCCGGACCCCTTTCGGACGAATGATCAGAGGCCAACGCCTTAGACCACTGCGCCACCGGGGCGGCCTTCCTAGAGTGTACTGCATATACTGTTTGCAGGTGGTATGTAGTGGCAGCAGTTACTTTCTTATGCTTGTGGCACCTGTTATATTCGGAGATACTGAAAAGCACTTTTATGAACTTTCTAAGTATCCAATATGTAGATTTGCTTCCCTGAATTCATCCCAAATAATAATTCCTTCGACAGAGAAAAGAAACATGATTATTTTACTTATCTTAAATTGTAATTCGATTTCCTAAAAACAATAATAACTGCATCTGTCTGTTTCGTTTTCCTGGGATCATTTTTGCTGCCTCCTCACGTATAGGACATTATAATGACGAAAACCTAGTTTAACTACTTTGTGATTAATGAAAATTATTTTACAGAGAAAACACTGAAAGTATTCGACCCAAATGAGTCATGCAATGAAAGTTAGGAAAATGGGGTTTTACAATTTTTTTGTATTTAAATTACAAATGGTTACTTTAGCTATAACTTTACATTTGATATCGATTGTAAATACAGTGACTATATAAATTTGAAAACGGTTCTTGAAAGGTGAATAATATATATTATAACTGTTGGTACTGAATGAATATTTTATTTGATTTATTCGTATTGGTAGCCTCTGGCTGGAATTTTAATTTACTGCTTCAGACAAAAAAATCAAATTTGAAAACTTTCCGACAATCTTTCTACGTTTTAAATTATTTAGGTGATTTTATTTTTAATACATGAATAGGAAAGTTCAACCATAATATTTATGTTCTAAAGCTTTTTTCAGCTGCGATATGCTTAAGAAAGTAACAGAAGATAAAATAATCTATACTTAGAAACTGTAGCTTCAGAGGGAAAACCATCTGTTTCGCGACACAGAAGTAAAAGCTTTGGTAGGCCAAAGCCAATCGAACAATTTATATTCCCTATATTTATAGGATGCATTGGGTGCAGTATTTTTGCAATTGTGGCGCCAGAGGTAAACCGGGTTTAACAAAAAACATTTGAAGCAGTTTTTGGGCCATCGTTTTCCTAGTTTTTCGATATTTTTAATAGGTAAGGACAGGAGCCCTTTAAACATATTTCCGTTACTTATTAAAAGTAAAATGTAGTGTTTAACCAACTACATGAATGGTCACTGGGTAACTATCGTATGACCTTCTCAGGAAATTCTTCCTCAGAGCTTGGCATTCACTGTCAGGAACTAGCTGTACCTTCGTTGGTGGCCTATCTCAATCCTTCACTTCGTCAAGTATTGTTATAAACAACGGTAAAGTATAAGTCGACCAAATCTGAGTATGGTTTAAAAACATACATGAGATTGTTCTGAACTGACCGAGGCAAAGTTGCAAATTTTGAAAAAAAAAATCAGAGCCAAACGGTAACCAAGAGCGTGTATTCAACTACCCTTGGCATTTGTCAGAAGCCAAGCGCCTCAGAGAAGAAATGCACGGTAGGTGATACAGCAGTAAGCGGTCTTGAGGAAGAATGTTATGGGCTATCGTCAACTTCTTTTTCATCTATTTATCGACTTAATGTCTGTCGGGAAACAATGTCACTCATTTTATTCGTGTACTGTGTGACAACTGCCCAATGTTTCGTCTTGGAGGTTGTCGAAGGTCCTAAATATGATTCGACAAAGATTGTCACTGAGCCCAAACAGGAAGATCGCAATTGGCTTCATGTTCCTAAAGTCACAATCATTCAATGCACCATATTTGTTTTTATTTCTACTACTTAAATGAATATGTTGGAGAAATAATTCACAAAACTGAACACACCAGATTTTGTTGAATAAACCTAACTTTGAAAAACGCACCCGTTAAACTCGTTAAAAAATGCCTTTCCACACACACACACACACACACACACAAGAATGGATCTTCATGTAGGAAATAAGCGCCAAAACTCGCACACAATTAACAGCCACAAATCAACATTTATTTTATTGCCAATAGCAACGCTATACGTCTATTAATTTAAATTGCTAGTTCTAAGGAGCCAGGCGAATCATAAAGGCCGCCTTCACTGGATTAGATAATTTCAGAAAATTCCTCTTTCGTTAACGTTATCAAACTTAAAAGAAAATACGTTTTCAAATTCTATTGAGCAGCGTTGAAACGCTTTTCTGATCATCATAAAGATAATAACAAAAATTTTTTTTTAATTTTTCTTAAGATATTTTTGATTGATGTTGATAATAAGTTTTCTTTCCTGCTAAAGTAGAAACTAATGTGCTCAGAAAGCGTTTCAACGCAGCTTTCTAGTCAGCAGTCCAAATAAGGAAGCAGCACTAAGAAAATTACAGGATTATCAAAGCGTTATGTTCAAAAAGAAGTCAGTGACGCAATTTAGTAAACTTCATTTCTTCTAATTTACTGTTAAATACATCATTTATTTATTTAATTTTGTTAGTAGTTATGTAGGATTGTGTTCACGTTCTTGTAATGAAACAAAGGAAACGAAGTAGAATACAAACAAAGGAAACGAAGTAGATGGAAACGAAGTAGAAGACAATGGCAATTAGGTATAAGTTTACTGGTTTTCAAAAACCGTTTGTTTTTATCCCACGATTACTATGTTATTATAATTTGTGGTTTTGTTTATTTGCCCTTTCCCAATACTTGGCGGTGACGTGGATCAACTACAAAAACCTGGTTTTAATATTAAATTTCGTTAGTAAAATCACTAATAACTTTTTATTTTAATAAGATGCTGAAATTTCAGAAATGTGCCATTTAAAAATTTGATTTTATGATTTACGATGAAAAAGTTCTCTCTTTTAACTAAATCCTAATAGATGTTATCACGTCTTAAAAGAGGCTGTGTAATGAAGTGCATTATAGTGGTAATTTGTTGTAAAATGTTTTAAGCGTATGTTACAAGCAGGCAGAATTTACAGAGCAATGGGGAAAATACAGGAAACTAAAAATAATAACAAAGAAATAAAACCTACACATGGACTGCATTCATAGAGAGAAATTTGAAAATAATCATAATATGACAAAACAATCTAGCAAACATGCGTTTATAGAGAACACTTCGAAAAATATAAGAAATCATCACAACAAAGCATAAATGCTCTTCTTTTCGCATATCAGAAATATAAGCAGTAAGCATTTATAAGTCACAACTTATAAGGAGATTGAACAACATGGAGAGCCTCCTTTGTCATGATGTTAAACAGGCAACTTTGGTAAAAGAGTGTTTTGGAAGAGGAATCCATCGCTCTCACACGGTTAAATAACTGTACATGATACTTGAGACAATTGGTCTTGGAGATGCAACTTGTTGCAAGCAGAAGGTTCCTCGTTCCTTGCATTACAGATGTAACCCCATCAATCGAGGCTTGAACTTAGCACGGTATTCTTGCAAGGAGCTGACGGCAAGAGAGCCAAAAACAAGAAACAAAGATCGCCGAAATAAAAAAAAAAAGTGTTTTAGTTGCGCTCATCAGCAAAGTAGTTATAGCTATGTATAAGGGCTACACGTAACAGCATGAGATAAGAAAGTCAAAATCAGAAACTGGTGATGTAAATTTCGTTCAGTATATCCAATGATCCGACAAGAAGAAGAAAGTAGAAGAAATTCACATCTTCGTTAGGCTGAACTTCTACCTAAAGCTTGTTTTCCATCATTGTCGTTGAAACTGAAAACACTGACGGCATATTACACTTTTTTAAAGAAAGTTTCCTTTCCTATGCAGTCGGCTAATGTAGATGAAAAAGTTTCACAAGAAAAAGAACGAACTATTTCTTTTGTCCCTTTCTTTACAATCTAACAACTTCAACAAAACACTTTCGAAAATATGTTCAGATTGAATAATACATAAAAATTAAGTCCGCTTAATGAACAAAAAATAAAAGAGAGCTGTGTTTTCCAGGAATTGTTCCAAATATTTTGGGTTTCATTATTTAAAATTGTGGTTGGAGAAATATGCATTTGTGGAAAGGAATTTTTCCGTGTGCCATTTCTATATTAATTTAATTGAAGATACGTGATATATTATGCTTTCCAATAAAAAGGTACTTAAAATGCTTATAATGTACGGAAATATGCTATTGAAATAATTTATATTGTAGTTCTACATTCCCATAATTTCAAATTATGCAGACGGCATTAATTTCTTTTTCGTTTGAAAACAGGGGAAAGAAAATAAATAATGATATTAAACAATGGCGTATGTTACTAAAAAGAAGGATATAAGGTGGTTAACCCATTCGAAAGAGAGTTGATTGGTATGCATTGATCAATATTTTTCGATTTGAAGAAGTGCATTCAGTTTTCGTATTTTATGCATAGGCATATGAGCTGCAGTTGATGCACCGAGAACTTTGAAAATGTCTTATAAATTACTCTTATCCAGAATCTTTTAATTACGTCTTTTCTTCCGTTTAATAATAAACAGCGGAGTTGAAAAATAAACAACCATAGCATCATATTGCTTTGTACCGTTTCACATATTGCAAAAACTTGTTTTTCTCCGCATTTCGGTTCATTCATTATTTTCAAACTTGTGTCAGTGAGTAACGTAATGATGCACTTAATTATTTATTCTCTATATGCATATCTTTTTACAAATTGACACGATAACTTGGAGCTCGATAATTGAAAAACTTGATATTTTACGGCACATTCGTGCTATTTATATCAAATCTAATGCAAATGGAATGTTTTAAAGATGTTCCTAATATCGTTTAAAAAATATCTAGGAATTCATATATTTTGAAACACAATGGTACGGCATAAACGCACTGGATATTGATTTTTCTAATCGCCTGCAGTGTGAATAACATTTTTCATTTAATTATTAGAATAATGCATTCTAATTATAAATGCAAATCCATTTTGTTAGCATGTAAATTATTAACTGCTTTGTATTTTATCGTGTTAAACTAGGGTGAAGCGCGTCCATATATGTTGAAATTTATTTTATGTATAATTTGCTAATTCTGTTTGATTCTAAATTAAGCAGAAAGTACATCTCGAGGCGTGAAATCTATCAGGTGTTGGAAAGGTTCCTGTGGTGTTGCAGATAATAATGAACAGCAGCTCTTTGTATAGCGTAGATTGTCGTTAACGATGCAATTCTTTGTTAATCGTGGATTTTGAGATTGAGATTGCTTATACGCTTTTACTTCGTGCAGCAGATCAGCTTGCAAATATGGAGAATAAGGCTGGCATTTGACGATGTACACTCACTATAATGCTCCTCAGTCCAGTCCTTTGCCAAATATACCGGCGGCAAAGAGCACTGTGTAGTTGAAAGAAGTTATATATCCGTGGCTAATCCAAAATTATGAACGAATGCAGCTTGTCATGAAGCACACTTAGGTTAATGCGGTTTTGGTTGTCTTGGTGCGTAAATGAATTTCGAAGATGACACTCGTAAACACGCCCTTAACCATTAAATCCCCGTTGCATGACTGTAACACAAAGAAGTGACGCCAGGAGTAAAATATTTCGTGTTATCAACAGAAAATATGTACCGTCTCGTTCGTGTATTGTATTTGGAACCTTAGATTTTCGAATCCGTTCATCGTATTAATTCCATCTACGGTCCAATGGGACGTTTCTACATTCATTTCAGTCAAGTAGCTCTGCCACGTACATTTAACAAGAGTATTCGAGGGTTGGGTCCAAAGCTTGCAATCGTACGTTGAATGACCTTTGCGGACACATTAAGAAATGTCCTGTTGCTTAATGGCGACCTAATTCTCTGCAAAAAGTTTTACCAGGCATTTAAAAGTAGATGAGAAAATCCTGTTGCACACAGTAATTCGTTAAGATAGTGCATAGTACGTCAAAGTGTTTATCTCAGGTTATGTATAGCTGATCGGAAATGACGGTTGAACATAGAAATCTGCTAGTGTGGTGGACAAAAAAGTAATGTTTTTGGACCATGGCTTTCCAAACTAGAACAGAAAAGGCAGTTCATTATACAAACCACAATTCCCAACAAGCTGCTATGTTCGACTCGGACAATTTATTACTCGAAGAAAAAATGAAAATACTGGAAAAAATGTATCTTCGATTTTATTTTTGAAAATAAATTTATTATTATAGGCTTTTCTCTTTGTTATCTTTTAAAGGCATCCTGAAATTCAGGAGTTTGTTGTGATTCAGTATGATATAATGATATCTACATATACCATGCAAACTGAACTGTGGCCGCCCCGGTGGCGCAGTGGTCTGAGGCGCTGGCCTCTGATCATTCGTCCGTAAATGGTCCGGGTTCGAATCCCGGTCAGGCATGGATGTTGTGTTTGTCTTACGGCGCTGGCTCTCTCCCTTCCCTGGAACCAGTGTCCCTAAATTAGGGATGGGCGACTGCTTATAGCCCATTGAGTTGCTCACGGTGGTCGTTAAACCTCCAATTAAAAAAAAAAAAGAGAAAACTGAACTGTAGGAATAATTACACAGAAAATGTTACAGTGTTTGTAAATTTCTTTCGTCCTTGGAAACAACACCGAGCTTGTACTTTAATTATATTTGAAACTATCTCACTCAGTTTTCACAAACACAATAAGTGGAAACGCCTCATGAAAGACTATTTTATTTCTGATTGTACATAGAAATTTTCAATGATGGCAAACCCTGGACTGCGATTGGTGGAGAGCTCTTACTGTTTTTGGCAGTTTGTTAACATCCGTTGTGGTCTTGAAATCACATTGGTCGAAAAGGTAGATCAATGAGACCAATGATTTAACAATGAGGTAGTGACAACTGGAAACTGAGGGTCAGTTTATTTGAATGATTCCTTTTCTTGAATGAACGTCCGAGGAGAAATTATTAATGAAAGAACTATTTCGAATGCTAAATAAGATATTGATACCCTGTTAGGAATATTGGAAACCTATCGAAAGGCGCGTAACTACTTCAAGTTCATCAAATTTTTGGACGAAAAGAGAACTTTCTATATTTTATATATACTACATTTTTTAAAATATTAAACTAAAATAATAATCTTTTTTATACAAAAGTAAATATCACAGGCATTGTTCACTGAAAACACGTTTGAGGACACATGCAAATTGTAAGTATCATATCCATAGGTTACCCGAAATTAAATGATTGAAATATTAATTGTTTGATATCCAATAAATGTTTAAGATATGATTATTATCGGAACTTCAAGAAAAATACCGCCATTACTTTCAAATGATCTGAGTAGAACGTTAATTAGGAGCAAATGCTTCAACTACAAAGGTGCATTCCAAATTGAAACTCTTGTTTAACTCAACTATTAGAAAGCAAATTGCAGGTCATACGTACGATATGATATTCTGCTAATTTTGTGTACGGTTTTGTAACGCAAAATTTCTCACAACAAAACAATTAGTACTCCTAAAAACAATATTCACATAAAAATTTTATTAAACGCATTCAACGACAGATTTCTAGAAAACATGCGATTTCAAAACACTAATAATACCATTTCGAATTACAAACATGGTATCTTACTTCACAGCATCATCATAATAAAAGTCCTCTTAAATTATGTAAGAAACAATGAGTTTTTGAATTACACGTAGAACCTTTGTGTTAATTTTTCTAAAAGACAGTGTTTCCACTTTTGCACTAATTAGCCAAAGGTTGTTCTTTTCCTGAAATTATTCGCCTGTTTTTTTATTTCCTTTTCTTTAATACTGTTATTCTTAGCAGAGTATTTGTTTCCTTTTTCTTAATTTCCTTCATTACAACAAGTTTACAACAAATAAAGTGATGGTAGTTCTCTTTCATCATTCAGAAAATTCAAAGGAATATTTGCAAAAGTTTCATTTAATGCAATATAAAAATATTAAAATTAATTTTAGTAATATATTTTACCTGTATTAAAGAAGCGAATAAGCCAAACGTTAGAAATATCGTAGGAAAAATAGCTCTTGTAGCTATTTGGCTATTTTTGCCCCCTATATGTTTTTTACAATATGAGAACACATTTCAAGCGTTAATATAAATGCCGTAAATTGAGCATGCTATATGGCTGTCATATTACTTTCTTGACGGAAATGTTTCATTAAGTGTATCTCGAACAAGACTAATCTGTAACAAAGATTTTCAATGTTTGACATTTTTAAGGCACGAAAATTTTAACTTTAAGCATATCTCTCTGGAAAAACTTTTCAACACAAAAAAATGTGCTATAAGTGCAGGTGGTAAAAACTACTATCTACTCTTCCTTTTTTGTCATTTTGTTTATGCACCCAAAATGTGCTATTCTCAAAAATGAGTGTTTGTACTATGCTTTTCTTTGTAACCGATAACGGATTAAAAGCCTTGTGCCCATTGTTTGCGGCGAACCAAAATGCCAGAGCTGCTCAATAGTTCTCGGGGTCCGTCGCGTGCAACTCCCAGTTCGCACTACTCCTACGAAGGTCCAAATCTTTGGTTCCTTGAACGGGAGTATTACCGTAAAGTTTGCGGCAGTAAACGTCCCTAGGGAATTCCATCTATCCCTGTGAAGTGCACGAGTGGACGATGTAGGCAGATGCTCATCAATGCTTAGCCATTATGGGATAAGATATTCTGAGTAATAAATCGATCCAGCTAACAGATTTTATCCTCTTTAACCAAAACGGACCTTTGCTATAGAAAAAGTCGATATAGCTCAATATTTCAGATGCCCTATATTATTAAGAAACGTTGTAACGTACCAGGAGATGTGACGTACCTGCCAGAAGGACGCACACGACATAAAGGCAGATAGCAATCAGAACAAATGTCCGCGTAGCTTAATTGGTAGAGCAACTTATTCCGGAATGAGTGGACCCGGGTTCGAACCCCGGCGCGGATAAAAATGACGGAGAAATTCACTTCGTTATAATGGCGCCCGAACTATCCGGATGACCCGACCGTTCAAAAATCTCGCATTGGTGTGATGTTATTTCCACACCGCGAGATAGGAAAAATATGAGCAGCACTTCGAAAAAAAAAAAAAAAAAAAAAAGAAAAATATGGGGGAGATGATGTAACGTACCAGGAGATGTGACGTACCTGCCAGAAGAACGCACACGACATAAAGGCAGATAGGAATCAGAATACATGTCCGCGTAGCTTAATTGGTAGAGCAACTTATTCCGGAATGAGTGGACCCGGGTTCGAACCCCGGCGCGGATAAAAATGACGGAGAAATTCACTTCGTTATAATGGCGCCCGAACTATCCGGATGACCCGACCGTTCAAAATCTCGCAATGGTGTGATGTTATTTCCACACCGCGAGATAGGAAAAATAAGAGCAGCACTTCGAAAAAAAAAAAAATAAGGGGAGATGATGTAACGTACCAGGAGATGTGACGTACCTGCCAGAAGGACGCACACGACATAAAGGCAGATAGGAATCAGAATGAAATGTCCGCGTAGCTCAACTGGTAGAGTGACTTGTTCCGGAATGAGGGGATCCGGGTTCGAATCCTGGCGTGGACAGAAATGACGGAGAAATTTACTTCGTTATAACGTAAATAAACAGTTTGTCTGACGTATGATTCCAAACGTATTGTTTGCGTCTTCTTGTCAAAAATGTAATTTTTTTTAACGCGACAAATCGAATAAAAGAAAGAAGCAAATACATACATTCTTTAAGTAACCTAACTTATATACAATGGTTACAAAATTTCAGGAAGGGAATTGCGGTTTTTAAAGGAAAAGTGGTGATGTACAAATCTTGCGACTACTGCAGATCGGTTATTATTATTAGAGTGGGTAGCTATGTCATATGTAAATTAGTATCATGACAACACAGCAGTTGGAGTGCGAGCTCCCATAAAAGGACCCAGAAAGAAGTGGAAAAGGGATCCTTTCATCACTTGGTTTAAACTTTGCTGAATGTATTTCCTTCAGTGTGGCCTACCTGAAATGATGCCTAGACCACGTTAGAATATTGGCAGCAAAAAAAGGATTGTTGACTTGTTATATGCAGGTGTACGGAAGATCAAAGTGGCTGCTGCTTTAGAAGTTTCTCAAAGCCGGCTACATACAAGATGGAAATCTTGCAGATCGAACCAGAAAGAGTACCCTGGCAGACTTCTATAACGTGTTGCCGTCGCGTTACCCTCATCAATAATGCCGCTGCAAGTATATCTCGTAGGTGTAAAGACGTTCTTCAACACAAAGTGGTGTCAAGGGGTACTGAAATCCAGAGATATGGCATTTTACGAATTTTACCAATTTGTCTATTTTTCAGTGCAACTTTATTGTGTGAACAAATTTCACAACAAGTTCTTTTTTAAATACACTCTTTGTCGTTTGTGTTACGAATCTCACTGGTGCTATTTCAGTGAGTTCTTATTGAGTCAGGTACCTACATCTTTCATTTCATGCAACGTCCCAAAAATGTCGTGACCAGTGTATTTGTACTCCATCAGTTTAAAGTAATCTGTTTAAATTTTAGTGTTTACCATTGACAAAATTCTCTGCATAACTCAGATACAAGACTCAACTCAAGTTTGACGAAATTGTTAGCTACAATAGTGATTAGTATAGAAAAGGTATAGATAATATTTTCAAGTCTATTTTGACATGATCTTAGTTACTATGATTTAGTAACATTAGTACAGCGGTAGCTTTGTCAAATTTCTATCATAAAAACATGTAGTTTTAAAATTTTATTCACCCAAAGCACATTTCTTCTTTCTATTGAATGGCATTTCAAAATAACTACAGCGTAATTAATGTATAATTGGCGGAAAATGAATTACTTTTAATGCAACGCTTCTGGTAGATATTTTAAGATGTTCCTTCATAGTGCTGTTTCCTGCCTTTTACGAAAAATATCTCACTACATTTTGCAGGAGATGGTGTATTACAAGTGTCGCTTCCGTTAGGAAAATGTCATCACCTTTATTACAAATTTCTGCTTTATTCTTAGTAATTACGGGATACTTTTTTTGCACAAATAAAGCTTTCCACGCGCAATAGAAGTCTTTCAGATCGTAATAAACCTGCACGAGCGTATTACCTTCACTATTCGATAGCGACTGCGAAACGTGGAGGAGGATTCTTTATGGTGTGGAGTGTGATATCAAGAAATTCTTTAGAGTTATTGGTTATTCTGCAGGGTGATATCAACCCTGCAAAGTACATATCCATTCTCGAGGTCAACCTGCAACCAGTGTTGCAGGTTTTATTCTTCAATGACCGAACCTTGAATATATCAAAATACTCACCGAAGAAATGTGCTATAGAAGAAAATGTGTTGTGTGCAAAGAATGAGGATGATTTACGGCAACTACCATGGTCACCTCAATCTCTAGATCTCAATACTATGGAAAATGTGTGAGAACAACTTAATGGAAAGGTTTAAAATGTTGATCTACAAAATCACTGGTACAATGGGACATAACTTGGAAAACGATTTTTTTGTTATAATACTTATTTCTGATCATCATGCAAAACGACTTTGAATTTGGTTTACTATTCGCAAAATAATTTTAATAAAAACTTATAAAATAGTTTTGTTGAATGCGTAATGTGTAATAACGTTGTACTAACGCCTTTGATTAGGCTTACTTAGTAGGTGAAGTGTTTGTGATGCCACGTTTTGCTTGCTTTCATTGAATAATGTTTTTGCAGTTTTAGAGCTTTACACATACATACATATCTTTACCAACTCCAATATGAACGGCATTGAGTAAATAAACAAATAGTATTTTTTCAGGATCCAAAGAATATGGTGCCAGGCTTCTAAAAGTGAAATAAAATAATGAAAGAGCGACCATCACTCGCTCTTAAGAAAATGTGACCCTTCTTAGTGACCAACATTTCTGGTTCCAGTAGTCTAATAAGTTCCAGTTGGCAAATCTGCCACTCGTCTTTACTCTCGACATAAAATCGAATTTCACAAGATTCAGCATTGATGTAAGATCTTATGCAGGCAAATTGTAGTGGAGAGCTAATATTACTTACTTTTTCACACAACACAAGTGTGAAATGTTTTATTGAAGCTGATAACATATCCGAAATGAAAGTGCCACTTACATGCTTCCATAAACACATAGCTGCTAAGCTAAAGCATTTACCCATTCCATAGTCACACTCTACGAACGGGATAAGAAGCTATGGATAACAAGGATATAAAAATCAGAATTCTGTAAGGGAAAGAAAATGGCAACGGACGTGCGCAGGTCTTGGTATTTGGGTAAAGTATACAACATAAGGAAATCATCCAAATGCGGTAAAACGAGATAATTCGCTGAGGCAATATTTGGGGAATATGCAAGGTTTGGCAAAGTTTCGGAAATCAACTGGCGATTTGTTGAATAGGCCTATGGAATCCGTGGGAGTGCATTGTTGTGAAACAGAAGTAGCACCCGCTTGTTGACCATATTGCCTACTTGGTAAGCAGCTTTACTTGCATCTACTGAATTTCAGCACAAATTGGTCGAATAAGGGAATAATGTGTTACGCCAGTGGCATACCACCTACCAGCATCGGAAATTTCCGGGGGCGATAGGATGGATTTGGAGAGAGTTCAGGTGGTTCGATGGTATATATACAACTACTGTGTTGTACGTTTAGGATTGCAGTATACGAAATAATTTTCATCGTAAAGTACGATTGAATGTTGAAATCCTACCAGTCTGTGTCTCGATCGAAGTGAAGACGACACACACCGGAACTAGGTTGAAAGGTATATCACACCGGAAGATGATGTGTAGTATTTGATGATGACAATACGTTTATCACACAGAAGTCTAGCTTATTCTCCTTCTTCATGTCTGCCAAGCTCCTGACAACCGCACAATGTCCAGCGTATTCACCTTCTCCATGTCTGCCATGCTCCTGGAAACTGCACACGGACGATCATTCGATATAACGGAAATGCCGCAGTAGGTCAACTTCCACGATGTTGTTCAGCATCTCATAGGTTACAGCTACTGTTGGAGGAATACGAGGCGCATTTGCAGAAGATGTTTCTCCATCTTAGAAATTTGAGAAACTTTGGTATATGGTGGCTTCATGTGCATTAGCCTGCCCAGTTTGTCTCTTTAATGATTTGACCGCCGTACCCGCACGATGACCTAATAAAAACTCATTCAAAAAATTATGCACAAATGACCTGTTTTTTTTTTGTTTTTTTTTTTGGTTGGAGGTTTAACGACCACCGTGAGCAACTCAATGGGCTATAAGCAGTCGCCCGTCCCTAATTTAGGGTCACTGGTTCCAGGGAAGGGAGAGAGCCAGTGCCGTAAGACAAACACAACATCCATGCCTCACCGGGATTCGAACCCGGACTCCTTTCGGACGAATGATCAGAGGCCATCGCTTAGACCACTGCGCCACCGGGGCGGCTGACCTGTTCCCATAGTCCACTTACACCGAAGCCTCTTCTCCGGTGGTTGAACATTGCCACGAAATTACACACGCGATATGATCGCTTAATTTCTGAAGATTTGGAGCAGTATTTCCCAACCTTTTTTAGTTCGAGGAAACGTTGAAGTAAACTTTCAGACATCGCGGAAGCCCACCTCGCATAATGACCCCAGATCTGCACGATGTTAAGCAATTTTCTTGAGATTTAGATTATTTTATCAGATTATCTAAAAAGAACAAATAAATGGTATAAGTAATACTGAACTTTTTTTTTTTTTTTTTTTTTATTGGAGGTTTAACGACCACCGTGAGCAACTCAAATGGGCTATAAGCAGTCGCCCGTCCCTAATTTTGGGTCACTGGTTCCAGGGAAGGGAAAGAGCCAGTGCCGTAAGACAAACACAACATCCATGCCTGACCGGGATTCGAACCCGGACCCCATACGGACGAATGATAAGTAATACTGAACTAGGATGGAAAAATATGCAAACAAGGATTCTAACTTATATTATATTATGAAGTTCATTAATTAGTTCTTGTCGCAAATGATACCCAATGGATTGGAACAACGTTCACTACCAGACGGAGATAACACATTGCGAAATAGCTTTCACACTAATGGCAATTCTCCATAATGTTTGTTATCTCCTGACTCTCAGTATTCGCTACTTGTACTTGATTTGGAATCGTTATCACTTACATTACGCTGGTCACTTGTAGATTTGATGTGTTCCGCACTGTATTCTTAACCCCGTGACGTACGAAAACGTTTTACAAACTTCCAAATCTTCAAATCACGCAAGTCTTAATTGTTTGCACCACGTTCACAAAAGTATTTACACAAGAAACAGGACATAAGTATAATAATATCACTGAATAAAGCAGTATGGTCCGATAAAGGAAGTGTAGAATGTTAAAGTGTGGACCTCAAAGCTCAGAACCAAGATTCTAGTTGTGAAAATATCATATAGGGGGGTTTAAGCGTAACTCACCACGCTGGCCAAGCGTGTAGTTGAGTGTGGGATAGCATTTCTTTTAACACAGGTGCGATAATTATACCGCGATGTATCTGTCGTTAGTGCCCTTTTATTGAGAGCAGGTAGATAGATTGATTGAAATTTTAACGACCACCGTGACTATAATAAAGCCACCGCTTAACCGCAGCTCTGCCAGGACAACGAGACCTGGAAGCACCGCGAGATGGCGGTGTTGTCAAGGAGAGGCTATACGATATCAAGGAGAGTGGTGTTGTTTAGGAGAGGCTCTATATTTTTCAAGGACATGCTATACGTTACACATCACCTGGCCTTGCATATCAATAATTATTATTATTAAAGCGTATTTTGCTACATATTGTGTTACGTCTTCCTAGGTTATCAACGGATTGTTCAAACTACATTTTATTTTTAGTGTATTTTTGTGTCTAAGGATATTTCCTCTCAGTTTACGTCTAATGTAAAATTTATATCTTGGATTCTTCGAACAAGAAATTCGAAGAAAGAAATGTGACTAAATATACACTGTGAATGAAGGTCAACGCAATATTATTATTTATTATTGAAACTTTGTCTATCTAATTTTCCTGAAAAGACATGACCACTTTAAAAAGTACGATTAACCGGTTTTCGAAACTAAGAATAAAGATGTTCACATTACTGAACCATTTGAATTTCTTACAGAGATGCAAAAGACATTTCACCTTACCTAACTTTATATCCTTGAAATTTAACATAGTATCTACTCAGAACGTTACAAAAATAGTGAGGAATGCTTCGTTTGCCATTCTTAGATATGTTATTAAGGATAATCGGAAGGACATTGCAAAGGTGGAACGAGAACTTTACGATCTACAGCTCTGGTTAGCTAACAAATGAGCAGATTTGGATACTTTAGAAAAAAATACTTCAGTTTGTAGTATCAACATGTTATGGAATCACAGGCATTTCCTTGAAAGAATATTCGAAAAACTGATAGCTGGTAATAACAATAAACAGGTTTGTATCCAAAATAATAATAACGGTATAACGGATCCAGATAATTAAGTTTTTGGAAACTTGTCCGGTCATAGTCTCACTGAAATTCAGAAGCGGACTTTACGATATAATTATAACTTTGCTGTCTCAAGAAAGATACCGGAATCAGACATAGTTGCATTTGTTGAGGAATCTCTAATAAACTTTAAAAGAAAATATATAGTTAGACATTGCATCAGCCAAGTGATAATCGCAAATCACCCTACATTTCCTGGACCAAATGTAACCACCAAAGAAATTAATGCTCTTTAATAATTGCGATCAATATTCCAATTTAAATGTCACCTGAGCTGACGAAGCAGGTCCAGTGGTTGTTTTAGACAACACGAATTATGATTACAAAGTCTGATGGACCTTACAAAGAAATTCAAAATGATCCTTCAGATAAACAATTATAACAAATACAGAAATTGATCAAAAACTCAGAAACTCTGATCCAAAACATAAACAACAAACTGAGACCTTCATACGCACGTTGTGCAAGTTTCTACGCTCTTCCTAAAATACATAAATCTGGCATTCCTTCCGGGCCTATAGTAAATTATATCGGCACAGCAGCATATGCGTCATCCAAGTTCTTATCTTCAATATTATCTACCTTGGCCACTCCAAACGTAATATCTGTGAAAACTTCCATTGAGTTTACCAATCGACTCAAACTACAACCTTGCGTAGATCGACTGAGGCTATCCTTTGATGTGGTATCTATGTTCACCAATGTTTCAGTAAAAGGAGCTGTGCAATCCCTTAAGGCAAGTCTTATGGAGCACCGTTACAGCTAACCTGAAGTAGAAGAAATTAAAAGATTAGTGAACATTTGCGTAAAACAGGACAGTTTTACTTTCCGTGGAATGTTTTATGAACAGACAGAAGGTCTAGCCATGGGCAGCCCACTGTCGCCTATATTATGTGAAATCCACATACGTCGATTTGAAAACAATCTTTTCAGATTCGTGAAATTTGACTTATGGGTACGATATGTAAATGATACGTTCGTTTTATGGAAAGGAAAAAAATTCTGAAGTTCCGGTATTAGTCAAACTTATAAATTCCATTGATCTTCACATTCAATTCAACTATGAAAATGAAAATAACGGATGCCTACCATTCCTTGACGTCCTGGTACTCGCTCAAATGGATCTCTCGCAACCACAATTAATCGGAAGCCTTTCACTGTTTTCTCACATCCATATGTCAAGTCCAATCAATCTTGGCAACAAAAACTCAGCGCCTTTCAAAGTTGCGCATATCGCGCGATACATGCATGTTCAGATAAAGACAGTTTGGAAAAAGAACTCTATTTCCTTTAACACATTGCAGTACAGCGAGGATGCAGCAATTCCAACAAAATTCCGGCTCTAACAAAATTACGGAAACAGAAGACTATCTCCACGTTAACTCCTGTGATGCGCTCATTGCGAGAAAATTTTGCCATTATTCCATTTTCCCGTGACATTGTCATCAAAATTTCAAAAAATCTCAAAACCTTTAACTCTAAAGTGATTTATAAAGTTATAAACAAAATGAATTTTTAGGATGAAAGGATTATGTTGAAGACAAAAACTCGTAAACTCGTAGGGTATTTATCAAATTCCATGTGTATGTGGCGCTTCGTATATCGGACAAACCTGTAAAGCCTTGGATTTTCGATTGAAGTAGCACAAGACCTAAATTCGGAACTGTGACCTAGAGAAATCATCGATGGCTAATCATTGTCACGAAAAGGACTATAAATTTATCTTTGAAAAAGCAAAACTAATCGGCAAGCCAGATTCCCAAACCAAACTTGATGTTTTTGAAGCTTTCCATATATATCAGAAGAATTCGCAACTTGTTAATGACATGGCAGCCACCCCATTTCCAACAAGCGATTGGAAGCAACTTACCAAACCCGTAACTGTAAACACCACTTACGATATCATATACAATTCGAATATTTACGTGCTATTCGTCCTGACGAAGCTAAGACAATACCCAGCAAAACCATGGTCGACTTGAAAAAATAAATATTTGTGGCAAACTACGTTGCATTATCTTAACATATATAATCGTCACAAGATTGTAGTCTTTGAGATCAATAATTATTATTGACATTTCTTTAGAATTTTCAGTTTTGAAATCCACCTTCAGTACGCCATATGTTATTACTCTAATCATTGAATTCCGGCACATTTTTTTTTATTAGAGAGGCCAACAAAATATTCATCAGAGTACTTATGTAGATGTAATTATTCCCATCTCTAATCGACATACTACTATCCCGTGCAATTTTATTTGTCAGTCCCCTAAAATGAAATAATGTGTTTCTTAAGAAATTAATAGGTTTTTTCGAAACTACTCTGTCTTCTAGATTTTTATACTGTTTTCCTTTTCCTTTTGTTTTTGGGTTTAACGACCAACGTGAGCAGCTCACTGGACTATAAACAGTTGACCATATCTAATTTGGGGTCACTGGTTCTAGGAAGAGAACCAACACATTACCGTAAAAGGAACAGGTCATCCAATCTTTTCTGGCATTCGAAACAGGACACATGGCGGACGAATGCTCAGAAAAACGAGCGCCTAGGCCACTGCGCTCCCAAGGCTACTTTTTGTGATATGCTTTGTAGTTTAGATATATACTTAACACTTTGAAGTTATTTTGGTTATCAGCATATTGTATTTAACCAGAAGAACTTTCCTGTAGTTTTCAGTATTTTATTCTGAACATTAAAAATAATAATCTTTGTTTGCTTAAGATTTCAACAGTATCTAACTTTCTGATTAAACCTTTTCGCATTTTGTACTTGTGTTTGATGAAGGGTGTGGAGGTTAACCTCCGACCCTTTCATCGGCGGTTTTATCTGTTTTCTCTCCGGTCGAGGTCAGCGATGCTGGCCGCTGACCGAGACGGCAGGAGCCTGTGTGAGTCGGGGGAGTGAGTGCTTTGGTTCTGTCTCTGCTCTTTCTCTTATGATGTGGTATGAATGGATGGTATCTGAAGGGAGGGTGTTGTGTGTTTGCTGTTTGTGGTGTACCGGTTCCGTGTGGAAGTAGGCCGGGGAGGCACCTGCCATGGGTCGTGTGAGTGCCTTGGTGCACCCGTCGGCCCGGTGTCCTCTCTGACAGTCTCCCGTCCGGGTCGCTGTCACTTGGTCACCTCTGAAGGGGACATTTGTCCGCCTACATGGACGTTCCGGGTGTACCTTCGGGCTGCACCCACCGTTCTAGGTGACCTCGCCGGCTCTTTGTGTGCGGGTCCTTTCGAGTTCTTCGGAGGATCTGTATGACTCGGGGGTTTGTCTGGTGTTGCTTGTTGGGCCGTGGTGGGAGTGTGTGTAAACATCAGTGAACCATGTCCAGGTGTTTAGTTTGGGCGTGGTGAACAGTGTGAAGATGTGTTGCAACAAAGTTCGTGTATGGGGGAGGGGACGTCGTGCGAGAGCACATTAGGGCGCTCCCTTCTCCCAGCCCCTATGATTTGGGGGTCTTATACGAAGACAATTTTGTAAGCTTTTGTGAATCAAGTTAAATACGAAAGATACTTTTCAACATGAATGCAGCTGGTATATTTGAATGAGGTGTTCCTGAACTACCTATGTGCTTTGTGAGAATATTTAGTTAAGCTTACTTTAAATTTACCTGCTACTAAAGGGTTTATACCATAATACCATATTTCCATAGTGGTGTATATTTTTTAATGTGGGTTTTTTGATTTGCCTGTCATTTCCCTGTATAAAATTGACCCACTTAAAGCTGATAAATTTGGAGGTTTCGATATCTACTGTCCTTTGTTCTAAGTGATAACGAAGAATAGATGCGATTTTGCTTTCTATATTAACAGCCAGCAACCCTGAATTATATTTTCACGAGGCACTACCTTACAGATAATGTGTGAATTATTATAGATATTTTGTTGCACTACTTCTTTTTCACGACCAGGCAGTGTTTTGGAAGGTTACGAGTAATGTACTCGATTATTCCGGAAATTAATCTCGTAATTTTTCCCTTCTGGAAAGAAGAATAAAGATATTTCTTAAAACATTTTATGTCCCACAATGTTGCCTTGCCTGATTCGGATAATGACTGTTCTGCAGTTTTAGTGAAGATACGAATGGGACTGGAGCTTGTATATTTCATGCAATATGGAGCCATTGGTAATATATGTGCGGCCTTTGCCTCGTCATATATTACCAATGGCTATAATTAGGAAGCAAGAGGGTCCAAGCATTAGTGATTGATCGCACGCTTTGCATTAAAAACAAGAAATGTGAAGATGATACATGATAAGAAATCATTCCAAACTGTTGGTGTTTCAAACTTTTAAGAACACCTTATTTACCACTAATGTCTCATTTCTCATATTAATTTACTTTTAGTATGAAAAGAAAAATAAGTTAACAGTGTCTGTATGAAGAAATATATTCAATACTAGAAACAAATCTGTAGGAACAATAATTTGGAAAACGTCAGCTTTACATTCGTTTTACACACTCAGCGACGAAAAAGCTCGAAAATCCAAGTGAATTATATTTCATATATTATATTAAGGATATATTTAAAACACATAAAACTGGAGAATTTAATAAAAGGTAACCATAAAAAATGGTATGAAAAGAGAAATATTTTTGCAGCTCCACTCTTTAAATTATGTGTTCAAAGCTGTGCCTTATTTTCAGGCATTCCTTTTGGTTTTAAGAATAATTTGTTAAATGATATCAGTTCGTTTTATTAATACAGTCCAATTAAAAATCGCATCGCCTCATCTCATTTGCAGGTAAAATTTACCTGAAAATATACAAATACATGTATTGCTGACAAAACGATGGTAAATGACATAACAAAAAGCAGTTTGTCATACACATCGCAACAGTTTAGATTCGGTAAATACCGTTTTGCTATCTCTAAGGTATTCCTACACATTAAGTTGTGATAAATTGCTACCGACTAAAAAAATCTATCTACTTAAATACCTTATTTGTTGAAATTCGCAACTTCATGGCATTTTCTTTTAGTAGAATATCATTTGGAACTGCGAATTCCAAAGTCCAACAAACTAGGAAAGCGAGAAAAATAAGGGACAATCTAATGATACGGAATTAATTTTTTATAAAACTTAAGGCAAATAGATTATTAAAATAATATGTATCACTAACTCTCGTTTTACTGCTCTCTGATCCAGTCGCCTAAACGGAACGTTCCGATTTGATCCTGTGCGCGATGCCTCGTATCTTATCCGGGACAGATGCCCCCAAAAGCCTAACACTAATTTGTGTAAAGAATGGGCATATGGTTTACGAAAGAAAGCATTGTTAGCTTTTGGCATTTGTGAGGATTACTAAAAGTTGTAGAGAGCAAATAAAATACAATATTAATTTTTGGTTTAATGCTGACAAGGGCTCAAAGTAATAATTTAGAAGATATCAACAACATGATAACTGAAATGTGAAGACTCTTAAACGCTACTGTAGAAAAGTTGTTTGAACAGCAGAATGACAAATTCAAGGCCCTTAACTGGAGCTTGGACAAGCTGGACGCTAGTATGTTTGAAGTGATGGAAAATTTGGTCAAGTAAAAGAAATTTTTGATAAAAAAAACCCAACAGAAATGAGGGGAAATAAAAGATAAATTGGAAAATCAAGAAAGCTGTACAGAACAGTTATAGAAGCGTTAGAACTGCAAAATACACAGTCAAGTTATATTATTGTGGCCACCTCCATCTTTTGATATCAAAGGCGCGTAGCCAATGAAGGAAGTCACGTGTCATTAGCTTGCTTGGAGGGTATATTAGGTGTGTTGTAGGCATTCTGAAAACGTATTACTCGTTGTTGTCATGGATAAAAGGAGCGATATATCCGATTTGAAAAAATGGATGATTATCGGCTTTCGGGCTAAGGTTGGCAGTATTTCTGAAACAGCGCACTTTCCGAGTTATTCACTTGCTGCCGTAGTTAAAGTGTATCGTGATTGGAGAAATGGCTCCAGTGTGAATATACGACGTGCAAACTGTGGAGCACCACGTGCCGCTGATGTGAGAAGTGGTCGTTGGTTCGAAGCTGCGTGAGAGCCGATCGACAGGCGATAGTGGAGCAACTCACTGGCCGAATGAACCAGGGGGCTACGGAAGCGTGTCTAAAACGACAGTTTAGAGAACCCTGAATATTAATTGGTGGTCACAATAATGTGACACGATAGTGTAAATATGTGTGGGAAATGCCCGCTTAAATATGGGCTAGAACAGATGCTAAGTTAGTGGAACAGTTACGAATCTCACAGAAAATGAAGTATCGTATGGGCAAAAAACATGTGAGCGTGCTAGATGGCTATGAAAAAATATTCGGAAACTTAAAAGAAAATACAGACGGAAGTTAAAAGTTATCAAGAGAGATTATGTTAAAAAGGGAATGAATTGAATAATAATTAAAAGTCCGAGCGAGAAGCTTTGGAAAAAATACTTATTAAATTTGAACGTGAAATGGTAGTCAACCGTTGCAAGATCACCGGAAGTCTAGCCTGTACAACCAGCCGCGATATAGCCGAATCATTTTAATGGAAAAAGTTCTCGTAGCGTATTCAAAATACAATTCGTGAATGTTGCATCACCAGATCTGTGGAATTACCGAATCAAAATATTCCTCTGCAGCTGTCTGCTAAAGTAAAGAGTCCTGCTGGGTATATTTTACAATTGTTTCCTGAAGAAAATAGGTTTAAGTATCCGTTGATATCAGCTGCATTGTAACTGAGATCGGGCATAAACACTTCAAGCATATGAAAGCACAACATATCAAATATCGGAGACAAGAACTGCACAAAAATATTACATGGGATGGCAAACGATAGTGATGGCATGTAACGTTTTGGCGTACACACAGTACACAGAAGAAGTACAAGACAATATAACACAGCAGTATTTCGTAGACGCTGTATTGGATTCATACATCCAGCATTCTATACGCATAGTGGACTACGATTCTTTGCGATAACCTGTGCTACATGCGTTAAGTTATGGGTTGTCAAACTTTTCTGTCCCACGGTTCCCTTCACTGCTTATAAATTTGCGACCGCTCCCAAATATACAAAAATGTACAAACCATGTTATAAATTCATATACGCATGTTTTCATAGATAATTGTACGTTTGTTGACCAAAAATGTGTGAAACGCTTACCTTTAAATATAATATTTTTTAATTAAATATTAACTTAAATATTATTACTTATTATTATTAAACGAAATAGGAAGGTAATCATGAAATTTTTAAATGAAAAAAATATCTTTAACAGACAAAAAAACATTATAAACTTAATCAACTTACATTTCTGTGTTAAATCGAGGAGTGACAATATGGCACAGCAGTATTTCGTAGATGCTCAATGTGGAAGATGAGCTTCCTTTTTCTTCATTAGATGCTCAAATCTCGGGACAAGTTTGGTAACTGCAATTCTCATCTCCTCCTCGACATTTACTGTGGGCCTCCACTTGGTTTTGATGACATCCACTTCAGAAAATCCTGTTTCACATAAACACGATGATGCAAAAGGTATCAACATTCTTAAAGCCATGTTAGCTACTACAGAGTACTCCTGCTTCATCGATGACCAAAATTCTGGTAAGGAAGATGATGTAAACTTGGGTTTCAATGTGGAGTTTGATGGGATATTGATAAAATGTTCTTGTTCTGCAGTTCAGAACGTTAAGGGAGGATCAGCGCTGAAATGATCTTTGATCCAATTGTGTTGTTGAACAACTTCTCGAAAGTCCTTCTTAAAATGATCAATGAGTTGCGACAAATGATCCACAAATACTAACTTCTCGACTTCATTCAATTTTAAATCATTTTCATTTTAAAATGTGCGCAGCGTAATAAAGGTGTCATTTAGAAATCCCTCTTCCATTTTCTTCTTCCACAGGGCTAATTTTATTTCGAAGGCAGAAATTTTGTCCATTAGCAGCAAAATGTGGATCTTATTGTCTTGTAGGGATGCATTTAGTAAATTTAGCTTTTTAAATATATCACACAGATATGATAGCTTTGAAAGAAAGGCATTGTCTTCAAACTTCTTGGGATATTTCTGGTCAAGGAGATAAGAATGAAGTTCCATCCTAAGTTCAAATACTCTTCACAAAACATTTCCACACGAAAGCCAGCGAGATTTGCAGTAGTAGAGAACTGTGCTCAGTCCCCGTGTCTGCAAACATTTGTTCAAAACATCTGGATTTAAGTTGTCAAGTTTTAATGAAGTTTACTACTTCGATTACTGTCTGTACAACTTCTTGTAGAACAAGACTGATGTTTTTAGAAGCAAGAATCACCCTGTAGATGATGCAATGTGTCCACGTGGCGTGATTGCCTTCAGTTCCCCATAACTACCTGCCACAGAGCGGGCTTCGTCTGTTCACACACCTACACAATTTTCCCAGTTTACACTATTTTCTCTCATAAAAGAATCTTTTATTTAAATTAAGTCTACTGCATTTGAATTAGATGTTATACTTCTGCAAAAAGAAGATATTCGCAAAATTTATTATCATCTATAAATCTCACATAACAAATAAAATCCGCATCGTTATGGCTATCAGTGTTTTTATCCAACTGAATGGAGCAATCCTTGCCCTGTAGCTTTTTCTATTAACTGGTCATTTATATCGTCAACCATACCGAGAATTCGGCGACTAACGGTATTATCTGATAATGTTAGCAATTGCTTGGCAGCGGATTCTGCTACCATAATGGAAACCATTTTTATAGCAGTTGGTAAAATGAGGCATTCAGTAACAGTGTGTGGTTTCTTACTCTTTGCTACTCGATAAGCAGCTTTGCAGGTTAAAAGAAGAGCCTCTGTCGAGATTGTAGCTGGTTTAGTGAAATTTGCCTTTTGCGCAGCCATTCCTTTCAACTTGGAATAAAAATACTCACGTGATTTGTTTACCAAACTTCCATAAACTGTTTCCAAAAAACGTTCCTTTTTATTGAGGAGCATGCTTTCAGTGGCAAGTACTTTAAAACAGATAACACAGTGTGGACGTTCTTCATTTCCCACAACATTACACGTGAACCCGAAATCTAGGTAGCTTGAATCATATTTCCGGAATTTACGCTTCTTGTCGTCTTTCAAACTGTATGTTATTTCCAAAAAGTCACATTTTTTACTAGCGTTTAAAAACTTACCCATCTTGTCTGTTCTTAAAAAGTAAAGGACATAAATACGAAAAGTACGGAAAGGTCACAAACCACTACACATCCGTTATCACGAACAGTAAGTACTAGAATGAGTCCGGTCTTCCCATGGCACTGCAACAAAAGGGTGCCTTCTCTGCAAAGCTAACTGAATCATCAGACAGCAATCAAATCACTTTCGCCCACGTTGTTTTGGTCCTTAGAAAAAGCCAGGTGACACCCAGAGGAAACGGGGACGCATCTCCAGGAATATTTTCTTTTCTATTTCAAGGGAGGGGCGGAGGGAGTGATGCATGGCTGCCATTATCTCCTCGTTGTCGGCATTTTCAGCGTAGTCCTACAGGGCGACTACGACTCCCTTGACCAAAATTCGTGATGCCCTAAGCAGCCGCGACGCACAGTTTGAAAAGTCTTGCGTTAAGGTATGACTCGTAGAGGGAATCAAGAAGTTAATGTTGCAACGTAATGTTGAGAACTTCACTACTTGGCTTTATATACACTGCTGGCCACCCAAAATGCAACACCAAGAAGGAAGCATCCGATTGACAGTATGCGTTGCCCGCGAGAGGACATGAAAACGATTAGCATTGCTGGGCATATGCAAATCATGTGCGCCCGGCACGCCACCGAGAAGCACTGTAAGAAGGTTGCACAGAAGGCGGGGTGTGTGTAGTGGAAATGTGTTGTGCTGCCAGACCTGTGCGGGGGAAGCGTCCTGCTGCCTCGTCGCAGAATACGGCAGTCATTACAGCACGTTTCGGAGTTCGACACAGGACGAATAGTGGCTTATCGCGGCAGTGGTTTATCGTACCGAGACATCGGCGCCCGTGTGGGACGACATCTATCCACAGTGAGGCGGGTATAGATTCGGTGGGTGCATGAAGGATGGTCGGACGGACGGACATGAGTGATTGCCGCAGGCGCGGCACACCACTGAACTAGAGGACCGGCATGTAGTGCGGCGGGTATTGACGGCTCGTACCGTCCGATCACGAACATTAGCGCAGGAATAAGGGTGTGTTGCGCAACAACCTCTATCAGCACGCACCGTTCGACGTCGTCTGCAGGAGCGGGGACATGTCGCATGGCGGCCAGTGATCCGATTACCATTGACGTTACATTACCGGCGAGTGCGGCGGCAGTGGGCAGTTGAACGCCGGACCTGGAATACGGCATGGCACGACATTGCCTTCTCCGACGAATTCCGCTTCTGCATCCAACACCACGAAGGCCGGAACCGCGTGTGGCGACACCGCGGCGAGAGACTGTATGACGTCAAGCATTATGCATTGCCATACCGGTCCGTCGCCTGGCGTTATGGTTTGGGGCGCAATTGGATTTCACACCCGCACCCCTCTGGTACGAATCGCCGGTACACTTACAATCCACCGCTACATCTCAGACGTTTTGGAGCCTGTAGTCCTACGATTAGCATTGCAGATCATATCTGCATGACCTGCCAGCGGCCACGTTTCAACAGGACAATGCGCGACCGCGCGTGACACGCATAGTGAAAGAATTCTTCACGGCCCACCAGGTGTCACTGCTTCCGTGGCTCGCTTGTTCTCCCGATATATCGCCCACCGAACACGTCTGGTCGCTGATCGGGAACCGAGTGGCCCGGTAAGCACCATCCGCGGCTACGCCTGGTGAACTGTGGCAACGTGTGGAAGCAGCCTGGACCGAAATGTCGCAAGCCCACATCCAAAGCTTCTTTCGTTCGATGCCGCTGCGTGTAGCGGCCGTTATTGCCAGCCATGAGGGCCACACGAACAATTGATGTTTGCGTGTTCCGCAAGTCGCACGGTCCTGTAAGCTCAATCGTTTCATCTTTATATCTGTTGTTATGTGTCCAGTAAATCTGGCTTTGCTGTATCGTGTCCTGCTTGGTGTTACATTTTGGGTGGCAAGCAGTGTATAATGCTCACCATACGTTAGACCCATGTAGCAGCTGATTGCATATAAATCTGGTTTCATTTTTTTGCGGGTCATAAGTTAACTTCGACTGAGTCTTATGCTCCGTATTTCAATTCACCCTGATCAAGAGCATACAACATGTATCGAAGAGTTAAAACTTTACTGCCAACTGCCTCACATGTTGTTGGTCCTAAACGAATTACCAAAATAGCGGAATCTCTGCGAGACGCGACAGGTACAAGATTTTGAATGGTCTATTGTGGCACCTGGAACGAAAAGAAGAGATCTCAATACATTGTTGACTACAGGAACGATTCATTGCGATGAAAAATAACTGTTTCATTTTATTTTTTTTTACGTGCACTCCAAATAGCTTTTCCATTCCTGTAGACTTCCGACGAAAGGAAGATTCTGGAAAAAATAGGCACTTATATCTATCTCCTACCGATATGATAATCCGCGCTGGAATGAATTAAATGTACAAAGCGATAGAACGCATAACTTTTGCACTTTAAGCTCAAGAATTCTGTTTTTTTATATTTTCAGCACGTCTTTTGTAAAAAAGATGGTGCTTATGTTACCGGTTTGTCCGTCTGTTCGTCTGTACCCACGATATCTCTGCAACTATTAGTCCGATTTGAAAACTTCTTTTTGCATTGGAAAGCTTGAAATATTCGAATGATGATCCTTCATTTCGTTTTTTTTACGAAATGATGTCGACTTCAAAATGCGTTTTATTCCACGTATTTGCTTCCAAACTTCCGATTGAAAAAAGTTATTTTATCTTTCGATTCCATTTATTTCTAAAAGTATTTTAGATATAGTTACTTTTTCAAAGTACGCATAGATTTTTCGCTAGGGAACGTAAAAGTAAATTACATTTCCCCCGATAACTCTTCTTCTAAAACCCGATTTGAAATAAAAAATCTTCAGCGGATACACCTCCTGGTGGAAAATCATTTGCATAATTTCAAATTTTTAGCAAAGAATACTTTATCCACCAGGGGTGTAAGGGTTAATATTTGCTTCTGATGTCATCATCATCATCATTGTCAACCATTATCAATCCACTGCTGGACGAAGGTCTCCCCAAGTTTCCTCCTCAACGGTCTGTCTTGTGCCAGTCTCCTCCATGTCGCTCCCGCATACTTTTGAATTTCATCCACCCATAATTTCATAGCTGTGTATTATGACATATATATACAAACTACTAATGAATTACATAGCACACATAATTGATGATCATTTGAACTTAAACCCGACATTGGGTATAATCATTATTCAACATTCTAACAAAATAAGAAACTAACGTACTAATAAATTTACACAGTAACTCAAAAAAAAAAAAAAAAAAAAAAAAAAAAAGAACAAGCACGATTGCATGGTCTCCAGCAATAAAATTTTAGATAAAGTGAATAGTGCATTTATTGCCACTGAAACTCCTGCTATCTTGAAGCCTTGAATGAACTGGTTGGGCTAAAATGTATCACAGAGCTTGTAGTTGAAATGAGTTCCCCAAAGTAAAGCCTCATCCGATGTGACAATAATAGTTCATATCATTTTTAGGGTCGGATTATACTGATTATATTACAGCTAAGGGCATTTTAAACAATAAAAAAATAAGATATGTTATAAAATAATTCGCTGTATCTCAGAAAACGGAAAACAAAATGCTGGGATGAATGTTCAGTCAGAGATAAAGAAAGCTGGCAAAAATAAAGTATTTGAGCCATAGGACTTACCAATAAATGCAACTGACACAAATGATGAAACAGATGTTTCGTTTCTTTTTGTTTCCGTGGATTGCCCCTAAAGTGCGTATGTCGTATTTTCTCTAATTTGTCGTTTTTAGTGCCTTGTTTTACTGTAGAGAAGAGCTTTTCAGCTTGGAAATTTATATTTCATGTAAATAATAACGCTAGAAACTGTACACCAACTTTACATAAGGTAGCATAACTATACTAATTATCCGAATTTATTGGAGTAGGTAAAATCAAAGCTTCCAAGCTTTCGCACATCCCCCAGATGGCTTATTGAAGGAAGATAGACAGTAAACTGGATAATAGAACGCTTCAACCACTTGATCTCGGTGACTTGACAATACACGAAGAGATGCGATTGTAATTATTCAATAAAACACGAGGCATCATCTTCGTTTTGAACGCGGAAGCCTTGGAAAATAAAAAAGGCATTCATTATTTGAAAAATGTGTTCCAAATTCGTGGTAACTCTAGCGAGACGCTATCATTGCAAGCCTCATTGTTCGCAGTGATTTCCAATGTTTCCCGAAAGGTAGTGGATTTAGGAGCAGAGTGGGAAGCTAATCTATTTATGTCATCCCACATAGGATCGGTGATGAATAGGGGAGTGGTTAATTTGCTGTTCTTTATGTCCCTCTTAAGCTTGTTGACTTTAATTCTAAATGAACGTTTGGTCATCCCAATGTAGTATCGCTTGGAGCCATCCGGATATTGTAGAGGAATGGCATGAACACCTACTTCGTTGGAAAGTGAGAGCTTGCCAGTATTTCGCTTAAGCATAGCATATAATGATGTCAGAGATCGTATACCAATACCGAGGTTAATCTTTCTGAGCGCGTTCTTGAGTTTATAGGAAACATGTGGTACGCGAGGAATAAAGCCCAGAGAGCGTTGCCGCGGTCTTTCTGTTTCTTTCGATATATCTATGTGCCATGGTTGGATCGTATCGTGCGTCAATGGCCAATTCGATAACGCTTTTTAATTCGCTTAGTCTAGAAGGAACATCGGAGGATATGTTGAATGCTCCAAAAATACATTTAATGTATTTTTAATGTATTATTAAATGATACAGCATGATTATTAAATAATTTGATTTGTATTAATTCGATTCTTTTTATTTGCAGTCTTAGTGCACATATCAGCCAGCGAATTAGAAGCTTGTATTCAATAATGGTTGGATTGCGCCTCGTATCCTTGCTAGTATGCAGCGAAATTGAGCAGAAACTTGTAGCCGGTCTGCCAAGACTGAAAGCGTGATCACTGACCTGTCAACATTAGTTAGGAGAATGAGCACTATTTGTTTCCGATTACAAATCTAAAACAATTGCCTGGTTAATTGTGTTTTAAATGCTTTTCGAAAAGAAAATATGTAAATCAGAAAATGGCCCAATCCTTTTAATTATTTTTTTGGTAAATGTAAAACTGGAAGTATAATTCCATTTTATAAAAATATTTTGATTAAAATTCTTGCATTAATAGATGTGAGTATTGGAGAAATATCGTTTATAAGTAAAATATGAAACAGTTGATTTGATTGCATGTGGATAAACACTTACAATGTTTTCAATAATATTAGTTAAGTCGAAATGTGATATCTCTCCTTTCCCTGTAAAACTTGGGGTTTAGGTGACGCCTGTGTAAATATGAGATTATTATGTTTGAAAATTGTAATCGAATCAATCCGGCGTATGAAGAACAAATGAGTTTTATTTTCGTCTTTTTCTTTCTTTCTTTTTTTTTTATTTTTATTTTTATTTATTTTTATATTCACCTGGTAAATTTCCTCTCTGGATTGACCACTGTAATCAGGGGGAATTTTAGTATAAAATGGCTATTTTTCAGGTTGAAACCCGTGCTTAAAATTCAGACACAATTTAAATAATTCAGGACGTAAATGCCATGTGACACAAGCTACGCTTTTCAGCACAAAAATTAATATTAAGTTTTTGCTAGTTTATTTTGAATGCAAATTCATCTTAACAAAGTTATAATGGAATGTGCTGTTCTGAGAATTCCCATCACATATTATAGTTCGAAAAATGGCACATAACTAAGAATTTTATTATGGGTTTAATTCTTTTGCAAAACCAGGTGAAGTACCATTAGAAAACTGATATCTGTGTTTCTTCGAGCTCATGCCATTATCTTTTATATTGTCAATATAAATGTTGTGTAAATAAGCACTTTTTTAACAATTAAGCAAAGTAATGATTGGTTTCCCATCTTCAATATAAAACCATATATGTTTCAAGTACCTGAACTCATTGCTATGTTTCTATGATTATATGAATCAGACATGCTGAGGAAATAAACTCAAATTTGACATCCATGAATATTTCTTAAAAACATACCATATTTACACTGCTGGCCAACCAAAATGCAACACCAAGAATGACACGACATTGCAAAAGCCAGATTTACTGGACACATAACATCAGATACAGAGATGAAACAATTAAGCTTACAGGCCCGTGCGACTTGCGGAACACGCAGACTTCAATAGTTCGTATCGCCCCCATGGCTGGCAATAACGGCCGCTACACGCCGCGGCATCGAACGAAAGAGGCTTTGGTGTGTGCCTGTCGTAGGACGATCCAGGCTGCTTCCACACGTTGCCACAGTTAATCAGGCGCAGCTGCGGGTGGTGATTACCGGGCCACTCGGTTGCCGATTAGCGACCAGACGTGTCCGATGGGCGACATATCGAGAGAACAGGCGAGCCCCAGCAGCAGTGACACCTGGTGGGCCGTGAAGAATTGTTGCACGAGGCGTGCCACGTGCGGGCGCACGTTTTCCTGTTGAAACGTGGCCGCTGGTAGGTCCTGCAGGTAAGGAAGGACCACAGGCTCCAAAACGTCGGAGTTGTAGCGGTGGCTGCTGAGTATACCGGCGATGCGTACAAGAGGGGTGCGGGTGTCATATCCAATTGCGCCCCAAACCATAACGCCAGGCGACGGACTGGTATGGCGATGTAAAATGCAGGCGTCATACAGTCTCTTGCCGCGGTGCCGCTACACGCGTATCCGACCATTCGTGGTGTTGCAGGCAGAAGTGGGATTCGTCGGAGAAGACAATGTCTTGCTATTCCGTAGTCCAAGTGCAGAGTTCAACGGCCCACTGCCGCCGCACTCGCCGGTGGTGTAACGTCAATGGTAATCGGAGAAATGGGTGCCGTGCGACAAGTCCCCGCTCCTGCAGACAACATCGAACGGTACGTGCTGACACAGGTTGTTGCGCAACACACCCTAATTCCTGCGCTAACGTTCGTGATGTGGCTGTGCGAGCCGTCAATGCCTTCCGCACCACATGCCGGTTCTCTTGTTCAGTGGTGTGCCGCGCAATCCTCACGTCGGTCCATCCGTCCCTCCTGCACCCATCGAATCCATACTCGCCTCACTGTGGCTGGATGTCGTCCGACACGGGTGCCAATGTGTTGGTACGATAAACCGCTGTCGCGATAAGCCACTATTCGTCCTCTGTCGAACTCCGAAACGTGCTGGAATGACTACCATATTCTGCGACGAAGCTTCAGAAAGCTTCCCACGCACAGGTCCGGCAGCACAACACATTTCCACTACTTGCACCTCGCCTTCTGTGCACCGTTCTTATAGTGCTTCTTGGTGGCGTGCCCGTTGCACATGATTTGCATATGCCCCGACATGCTATTCGTTTGCATGTCCTTTCGCGGGGACGCAAGCTGCGAATTTCAGGGCAATTGGATGCTTCCTTCTTGGTGTTGCATTTTGTGTGTCCGGCAGTGTACATTATTCCCTTCATTGCTTGTCATCATACTTTTCAAGTATGTACATTATCTAAGTTATGGTAAATTTCCTCTTATAATATCTTCCGTTTTAATTGACCGTCTAAAACGGCAGGTATTTGGGAAATATTCGTCAAGTTTCAAATAATATGTAATTTGATTTTTTTAAAATGATACAGCATCTGATTATTTCGAATTGCCCGTAAGCAGTATGCAAAAACTCGTTATGCGGAAAAATCTTGATCCTGATATATTTAGAAAGATAATTTTGATGTACGCGTTTACGATTCAGCATTAAAAATCGGTATGAAATAAAAACATACGCTGATGTGGAAGATTTTAACTTTTATACACCTGCATTTTATGTTCTGTAAAATAAATTATTAATAAAACTAAACCCATATTTCTTTAGTCTTAAGTTGTGTGCATATATGCTGCATATTTGCGCATGCCCTACCGTACCGGACCCTAGTCTATCTCCTGAGTGGTCTTTCGGTCCGTTCTCCCTAATCGTTTCGCCTTTATGCTAATTTATCCTCTTGGTTCTTAATTTTTGCACCCCAGTGTATATTCATATGGGACTACATCATTAGATCATTAGTTGAAGAATAATTCGGCATGCGCATTTTTGATTTACCACAGTTCTGAGATTTTTGTTTCCATTAATTTGTTAAAGATGACAAAATTTCATTTCTTAATCTTTACATATTTATGAAACTTTGAAATAAAAATATCTTTGGTGTTGAACACAAAGGAATCATTTATATCTTTGAGAACAATATTATTTTATATAAATAATTTTTATTACACTGAAAAAATATTTTATTATCCCGCAGTTCCAATATAATTTGTATTGGTTTTCGTCTTGTCATCTGTGTCTTTCTACATTTGATTCACCCAACGCAGCGTCGAGTTCCAGCGACACCTCACACCAAATCAAAATGACATAAGCCTTGCCGCAGGCGTTTTCACATTTTAAAAATCTTCCCTATAGAAACTGGCACATTTGTTTAATTATTAATATAAAACTTTTCAAGATGATATACTGCACACAGTAATTTGTTTTCAGTATAAAAGCAGCTTAAATGTACAAACTACGAACGTGAATGTCTAAAAAGTATGACAAACTTTTATATAAATAATTCTGCAAGATAACATACAGCCATAATGTTTACATTCTTATCTCTTCTCCTTTGGAATTATATATCTTTCTCATTTTTCATTTCTTTAAAACAAAATTGAACCTGGATGAAAAGATGAAGGCTATTCGTACAATATTTATCAAATAACATGTCCAAAGGACATATATAAGATGTTGTCTATGTATGATAATTGTTTAATTTCACCATCATATTCCAAATGCAAATAAAAAATTAGTATATTTACAATTTTAAAGCCAACAGTCAAGATCTTTCTGGATCGCAATGATCCCACCATCAGGCCGAGTGCTAGTCGAAAAGAGTCCATCAGAAGCTTATTGGTTTATATAATGTTCACTCACGCTTCGGAAACGCTCTTGTGTTGCCACCAGTCACAAGGTAAATATGAGAAAATCCAAAAATATACAATATCTATATGTTTTTTAAGTATACAGTAAAAAAGGAAAGAATAGTTAGTTTTCCCATGTACTTTCAGCCAAATAGTGCCCCCCGTTCCCATATACTGAAGTAATCATCGCGTATTGAGTACAAATCTGCAATCAACAATCTCCATGGAATTGGAATGTAAGTAGGAAGATCTCATTGCAACATAATTAGTTATACCTAGAGATTAAGACGCTTTCGGTGAATAACAAGGAAAGCTTCTTGGATGCTGTGGCAAGGATAGTATAATTCCCGCAGTCTGGTGTACAATCCTCCTCCGTCACAGTTCTGATCAAAGCTTTAATGTTTGTACCTGTCCTTATGGAGTATTGAGGAACTTTTATTCTGACCCCAAAATATCTTAAAGTGGACCCTAGATAGATCCTTGGTGGGTCAGTGGGCAGATTCAGAACTAATGGAATCTGGTAGACTCCATGTCTTTGTAGTTTGAGAACACAGTATTTGTCCTTCCGAACAAGTGCAAAAATGTTCGCAGTCTTTACATCGAAGTCCGAGTGGTCTTTTTTACAGACATTCTTCAGTAGGGTAATAATTGCAGTAAAGGTATCCATTGAACCCACATATTTTTGGCCAGATCTTGTACACTTTGAACTTGTACTAAGAGAATTAGGTTGTTCATGATCCAGTCTTGTGAAAGTAACATGTGGGTATCCATATGAAGTGGCCCTGTTTAAAATTATCTTTTATTCAGTCCGCAGTAGTTCCTCTGTAGCAGAGTAGGTGAAAACGTTTTTTATAAGAAACCTCAAGGCGCATAGCTTATAGCCAGTCGGATGTGCAGAGTTGTAAGTGATAGGTGTGAAAACAAAATTAGACTTACGATAAACAGAACATGTGAGTCCTGAGCCGGAGGGATTATGCGAAAAAAGTAAGTCAGCAAAAGGAACGGTTTCCTGCTCTTCAATTTCAAGAGCAAACTTGATAGTAGGATATTGGGATGATAAGGTTTCAGTGAGAACAATAAATTGTTCCACTGGATATGTCCAAAAAAGAAAAAATATCATCCACATGAGGAATAAATGAAGTCAGTTTTAAAGAGAATTCGGAGAGGACATTCTTTTCCAAAGACTGAAGCCGAAATTCTGAAAGTACCGGTGATAATGAGAACCCCATTGGGGTTCCCGTCTTTCGTTCATAGATGGTGTCATTGAATTGAAAATAGATATAGCTAGCAATAAGTGTAAGAGCCGAAAGAATTGCCTTTATTTCAAGAAGCGAAAGAGTAGAATTATTATTCAGGTGTCCTTCAATGATGGATTGAACAATATCAAAGGGTGCATTGGGGAACAGGGAAATCGCAACCAGGGAGACCATAAGGAAAGTATGTCCGTGATTATTGAAAGTCTAATTTTGTTGAAGGCCTGAGTTGTGATCCCATTAGAAAGGTCTGAGGAGCGAACGTGAGGTTTGAGAAAGGTAGCCAAAGATTTTTCCAGGTTGCTTGTGGGGTAAGTTGACCCCGTACCAGAATACGGACTGGGTGATCAGGTTTATGAATTTACAATTTCCCAAATACTGCTAGCACTCTCAGGCCGTGCGGTAGGTTCTTGTGTGATGAAATGCTTTCAGGTAGATAGTTTCCGTTTCGAAGCTTTCCCATCGGAACAAGTGTTGTAGCAGTTGGGTCATAATTGATTATTTTATTAGGATTAAAGTTTATTGCTGCAGTCATTTTTACTACAGAATCCCTTTTATTAATCAAAATGACCGGTTGAGATTTGTCAGCAGGAATAATAGATATAGGCGGGTTCTCTGTAAGAGCCAGTAATTTCGTTCGTTCATATTGCAGAAGATGGTCTGTTTTAGTTCCTTTCGAAAGCAAAACTGAAGAAGAAATGAGTTTAGATACTGCATAACCAGCAGGTTCTTGCTCCGGCACAGGTAAATGAGAAGTAAGTGTCTCAACCTGTGGCAAAACTTGAAGTGGTTGCGTAGAGGAAACTAGGTAACTGAACTTATAACATCGATTGAGTGTAGACATCTAGAAATTATTAAGTGAGACAGAGCTTCAATTAACAAAGTTGGGTTGAGAATTGTAGCAACGGCCTGACAACGAGGTTGAATGTTTTGAGGTAGAATTCGAATCCCTTAACGTCATTAGGCCTCGCAATTTTTTAATATGACCCTGCTGCAAGCGTTCCTACTTTTGTTTCCACACTTGTAACTTACACCTCTGCACATCCGACTAGTTACAAATTATCCTCCTTGAGGTTTCTTACAAAAAGAGCATTTTTTCATTCTGCTATAGAGGAACTACGGCGGACTGAAATAAAGATAATTTTCAACACGGCCATTTTTGATTGATACCCACATGTTACTTTCAAAAGAGTGGTTCATGAACAACATAATTTTCTTAGTGCAAGTTTAAAACGTACAAGAGGCTGCCCAAAATATGTGGGTTCCATGGATAACTTTCCTGCAATTATAACATTACTGAAGAATATTTGTAGAAAAAGCCGCTTGTACTTTGGTGTAAATACTGCTAACATTTTCGCACTAGTTTGGAAGGACAAAGACTGTACCCCCATACTACAAAGACATGGACCCTACCATATTCCGTGGTTCCAAATCTGCCCACTGACCCACCGAGGATCTATCTAGGGTCCACTTTAATATATTTGGGGCTCAAAATTAAAACTAAGAACATCAATACTCCATAAGGACATGTGCACGTATCACAGCTTTGGTCAGAAGTGTAACGGAGAAGCGTTATACACCAGACTGGGTGTATAACGCTTCTCCCTTACCAAAAGCATCCAACAAACGTCCCTTGTTATGCTACTATCCTTACCGAAAGCATCCAATAAACGTCCCTTGTTATTCACCGGAAGTGTATTTATCTCTAGGTACAACCAGTTAGTTCCCTTTGAAGGCAAAACTGGTAATGACGGTCTCCAACTTACATTCCAAGCCCATGGAGATTGGTGATTGTACCCAGCACCCGATGATTGATTTAGTGTAAAAAAACGGGTGTCACACTTCGCAGAATGTACACGAATTAACTAAATATACTTACCTTTCTTACTGTATACTTGAAAAACATATATATATATTGTATTTTTATTTATTTTTTCTCATATTTATCTTGTGACTGTTGGCAACACCAGAGCGTCTCCGGCGTGTGAGGGAATATTATATAAACCATTGAACTTCTGACTGACACTTTTCAGCTTGCACTCGACTTGATGTGGGGATCACTGTGATACCAAAATATCTCGCCTGTATGTTTTTAGAATTGTAAATATAAATCATATTTTATTTACAATCGAAGCATGGTAATAAAATTAAACAATTATAGTGTACAGACAGCATTCTTATACATGTCCTTTGGACATGTTATTCTGATAGACATTGTAGGAATCACCTTCATCTTTTCAATCACCATTCACTACAGTTTTATTGTTTTAAATGGCCCTAATAGCATCATAATCACTTTCAAAACATGATATGAAATGTCCATGTTACAGACGGTTGTGTATCTCTCTTTCCTCGGGCACCATATCACCCTGTGATGAATTTATGCCCAACCAGTTTTATCGGCAAAAGCTCTAATGGCAGTGAACGCCCTATGCATTACTTATATTCACAGCTTGAGACCATGCAAGCTTGATGCTTTTATTTCGTGAATTGTTATTTTTGAACCTTCATTATATAAAATAATTATTCCCTTTTATTTCGTGCTTTATCTGTGACAGAAACGTGAATTATTCGTAAGATGTCATTCATCAGTAATTTGATAATTATTGTCATAAGTTTCAGCTCCAGGTGTAAAAATGTTTAAATCGAGGGAGAAATATGTGATGGTCTTCTTTAATGCGATGTGAAACTACAATGCATAACAAAGAACAATTAGGAAACTATAGTAAGAAGAAATATAGAATGTACGAAACTATACGCCATGTGGAAGTAATTTGAAAAATGATCATTCACCTTGCTGCAATAAAAATGTAAAATGCTTAACTTTTAGTTTATTATTTTTAAACTGAAATACATAAATGGTTTAAGAATTAAGCTTTCATCATTGAGCCGCGGATGGCTTAGGGGTTAGTGTTTCAGATTATCGATGCTGGGTCCCCAGGTTCTAGCCTGGGCTGATCTTTCAGAGATGGTGTGATTTACTAACAATCGCTGAATATCCGCCGTGCATCGGACGAGCACGTAAAGTGACGGCCCCCAGGCTGGACCCACTGGTTAAATGGGTATCCTTTCCTATATCCTCCCTGAAATTCTCTCACCCATCTATGTGCAATATCGTACTTGTACGGTGGCGCCATCTACTGTACTCTAATCTCACTACAAACTGTTCTGTCAAAAGTCGCTAGACTTGCTCTCATTCCTTCCGTTTCTGTGTCCTGCCCAAAAGGCGATCTCGCTGTAGGTGGCTGGGACCTAAACTCTACTCCCTGTGGACGGAAGTCCTACATGAAAATGGCAAATGCTCTCAGCTTTCATCATTCGCTTAGGTTTCATTAAATTTTAACGCTTTTGAATAAGCATCAATAGTAAGAATGGGCACATCGGTGCTTACTCAAACTCAAAACATTGATGCATCGATAGTATCGGTGGAAAGTTTTGATGTATCAGTGAAAATCTCGATGTTTTACCTAATACGCCGAAAAACTCGTTGTTTTCAATCTGCAGCAGTAAGTACGCAACAGATGTGCAAAATCCCTGCTCAGTATAACAGTGATTACTCACCAATAACATCGGGTAACTAATACTTGTTAAAATGCTGAATGTATTGGTAGAAACCTCTATTTTTGTTCTATGCATCGGTGTAAACCTTGATGTTTTGCTAATAAACTGGAGAACTCACACTTTTCTACTTGCACCAGTATATGGGGACACGATTTGCAAAATCTGTCTTTAATATAAGAGTGATAATTTCCAATTCAATATCCAACATCATAAAATTTGTCAAAACGATCGATGCATCGTGAAAACTTTGATGTTTGGTTATTTTGCTAATAAACTGAAGAACTCGCACTTTTCTATCTGCAGCAATGAATGGGCAATCGATTTGCAAAATATGTGGTCAATGTAACAGTGATACTCCACAATTCAACATCTAGTAACGTAATATTTGTTAAGGCGCCCGATTTATCGGTAGAAACCTCGATGGTTTTTGATGTATCGGTGTGAACCACGATGTCTTGCTAACAAGCCGAAGATTTCACACTTTTTGATCTGCAGCAACAAATGGAGATATCGGTGGGTAAAATCTCTGTTCAATATAATGGTGATTGCTCACCAGTTCAGCCCCAAGTAACTAATAATATTTCTCGAAACACCGTGTTTTTTCGATGTACCGGTGGAAACCTCGCTGTTTCTTCGATGCATCGACTCATATGTCTCCGAAGAAAAGATCTCGGTTTTCGCCAACGAATCACCAAAAACATTCAATAGGAAGGTGATATTTTTTCCTCTTTATAAGAATGTAAGAAAAAGAAATGTATTTACTTTTCGTGGAAGAAGTTTTCTACCAGGTGGAAACATCGGTCACGAAATCTTGATGTTTTTTCGAAGTATCGGCTTCAGCAACATCTTAGGTAAAACATGGAGGTTTTTTGCCCATCCCTAATCAACAGCAATGGTTGAATTTGTGTATACAGCTATTAACTGGGCAGAGAGCACATCGTTTACAAATTCATATACATTTGCATGTCAAACTAAAACCATTGAAATTATCCATGTTCTATGTTTGAGATTTTAATTGCTGCCCCCTCCATCCCTAGTTCTAATCATATATACTGGTGTCCAAAAGTTAGAGCATGGTTTAAATAAAAGATATTTCATAGGGAAACAAAGCCTACAGAATTGAAATACTGTGAAGTGCAGGGAACGTGGAATTGTGCAAATATGGAAATCATGACGCATTGCTATTTGACGAGTGATAATTGGAATAAAAGTCGAAGCAGCACAAAATTCTGGAGCTAAGAAGGAGATAATTAATTAGAGGCGTGCTGTCTCCGTACGATATCATCAAACCAACATCTCTAACTGTGCAATAAAAACTTTATTTACAATAAAAGATATGATTTTAAAAAATATTTAAAATGGCAAGATCTTTCGGGGCTACAATAGCACCCGTCCTCAGGCCACCCAACAGTGCCACAGAGCACAGGGAAGCGCCGCAATATATAACCAGTCTCCCCGGGAGACCCACAATACATTTGTTCAAAACCGCAACTGATGCCAATTGAGGAAAACAGCAGAACAAAGTAATATGTACAGATAATATAATTGATTAATTAAGGTCCTCTTCTTCAGTTTTTTGAATGGGAGAAGTAATTATTTTTCTCCATTGTCTAGGAACAAAAACAGGTAAGTCCAAGTTACAACAGGTAGTACCATAAGAAATTATATACAGACTCTAGGTAAAAACACGGTTTGTTTGTTAACATTGGAGGAAAGTACTATAGTATTAGGCCAATCGGGAGAGTAGCCTCCCTGGCGAACTGACTGCATTTCTACTTCAGTAAATGAAGTAGAAATGCAGTCAGTTCGAAGTGCGTATTTGTGTTCAGACAATCTAATGTTCAGACTTCTAAGGGTAGAACCTATGTAGTATTTGATATCTTCGTTAGGAGCCGAGGGAAGCAATGGGATACGATATATTCCTGCTTTATTCAAAGTGGCGACTTGATCTCTGTCGTTACGTATGGTAAAAAAAATGTTTTTGGTGCAAATTCCAAATTTAATATTGTATTTATTACATACCTTCCGCAATATGGAAACTACGGGAGGGATGAAGTCAACTTTACCAACGTATATAGGAGAAACGACCTCCGTTGACAACGTCGTAAATCTTAGTCTTTGAAATTTCTGTAGAAGTTCCCGAAAGAAGCAGGCGGGATATCCGAATGATATGGCCATGTTCTGTATAAGAGCTAGTTCGTCCTGACGTATCTTACGGGTAGAGGAATGAGTAAATGCTCGTTTAATTAAAAAGCGTAAGGCTGAAGCTTTGTGTTCCGGGGGTGCGAAGAGACAAAAGGTATAAGACGAGGTGTGAAGGTCGGTTTTCTATAGACAGATAATTTGATAAGGTTAGAAGTTAAGTCACGAGTTAATAAAATGTCCAGGAAGGGTAATATACCATTTTGTTCAAGTTCCACTGTGAAGGTGATAGTAGGATATTGGTTGGAAAGACATGTGGTAAATTCGTTCAGAAGTAACATGGAGTGAGGCCAGAAGACCAACATATCATCCACGTATCTTAAGAGGAGTGCCGGTTGATTCGTGAATTGGCTCAGTACTTTACCTTCCAATGACTGCAGTAAAATTTCCGCCAGAACAGGGGAGAGAGGAGACCCCATTGGTACCCCCTTCACAGTGGAACTTGAACAAAATGGTATATTACCCTTCCTGGACATTTTATTAACTCGTGACTTGACTTCTAACCTTATCAAATTATCTGTCTATAGAAAACCGACCTTCACACCTTGTCTTATACCTTTTGTCTCTTCGCACCCCCCGGAACACAAAGCTTCAGCCTTACGCTTTTTAATTAAACGAGCATTTACTCATTCCTCTACCCGTAAGATACGTCAGGACGAACTAGCTCTTATACAGAACATGGCCATATCATTTGGATATCCCGCCTGCTTCTTTCGGGAACTTCTACAGAAATTTCAAAGACTAAGATTTACGACGTTGTCAACGGAGGTCGTTTCTCCTATATACGTTGGTAAAGTTGACTTCATCCCTCCCGTAGTTTCCATATTGCGGAAGGTATGTAATAAATACAATATTAAATTTGGAATTTGCACCAAAAACATTTTTTTTACCATACTTTTTTTACCACCAAAAACATTTTTTTACCATTTTACCAAGACAGCCCTTTTTTTCAGCAACAAAGGGCTGTCTTGTTTACATACACACCGCTGCCCATCCAAAATGCAATACCGAGAAGGAAGCATCCGATTGGCCTGAAATTTGCAGCATGCGTCGCCCACCAGAGGACATGCAAACGATTAGCATTGCAGGGCATATGCAAATCATGTGCGCCGGGCACGCCACCAAGAAACACTATAAGAACGGTGCACAGAAATCGGGGTGTAAGTAGTGAAAGTGTGTTGTGTTGCAGGACCTGTGGGTGGGAAGCTTCCTGATGCCTCGTCGCAGAATACGGCAGTCATTCCAGCACGTTTCGGAGTTCGACAGAGGACGAATAGTGGCTAATCGCGACAACGGTTTATCGTACCGAGACAACGGCACCCGTGTGGGACGACATCCAGCCACAGTGAGGCGAGTATGAATGCTGTGTGTGCGGGAGGGACGGACGGACCGACGTGAGCGATTGCCGCAGCCGTGGCACACCACCAAACCAGAGGACCGGCATGTTGTGCGGTGGGCATTGACGGCTCGCACCGCCACATCACGAACGTTAGCGCAGGAATTAGGGTATGTTGCGCAACAACCTGTGTCAGCACGTACCGTTTGACATCGTCTGCAGGAGCGGGGGCTTGTCACACGGCACCCATTGCTCTGATTACCATTGACGCTACACCACCGTCGAGTGTGGCGGCTGTGGGCCGTTGAACGCCGCACCTGGACTACGGAATGGCAAGACATTGTTTTCTCCGACGAATCCCGCTTCGGCCTGCATCACCATGATAATTGGATCCGCGTGTGGCGGCACCGCGACGAGAGACTGAATGACGCCTGCATTATGCATTGCCATACCGGTCCGTCGCCTGGCGTTAGGGTTTGGGGCGAATTGGATATGACACCCGCAGCCCTCTGGTAAGCATCGCTGGTACACTCAACAGCCAGCGCTACATCTACGACGTTTTGGAGCTTGTAGTCCTCCCTTACCTGCAGGACCTGTCAGCGGCCACGTTTCTACAGTACAATGCGCGCCCGCACGTGCAACGCATCGTGCAACAATTCTCAACGGCCCACCAGGTGTCACTGCTGCCGTGGCCCGCCTGTTCTCCCGTTATGTCGCCCATCGAAAATGTATGGTCGTTGATCGGCAACCGAGTGGCCGGGCAATCACCACCCGCGGCTACGCCTGGTGAACTGTGGCAACGTGTGAAAGCAGCCTGGACCGACATACCCTAAGCCCACTTCCAAAGCCTCTTTCGTTCGATGCCGCGACGTGTAGCGGCCGTTATTGCCAGCCATGGGGGTCACACGAACTATTGATGTCTGCGTATTCCAAGTCGCACGTGTCCGTAAGCTCAATTGTTTCATCTTTGTATCTGTTGTTATGTGTCCGTAAGCTCAATTGTTTCATCTTTGTATCTGTTGTTATGTGTCCAGTAAATCTGGCTTTGCTGTCTCGTGTCTTTCTTGGTGTTTAATTTTGGGTGGCCAGCAGTGTAGAATGCCGCGTTGTGCCCCCCCCCAAACTTCCGAGAAATGTTGCATTATAGAGGTGGTGATGTACTTGTTTGCGTTGCATTATGTCAAAGGGCGCACGCTGGACACAGTATTCTGGTTGAATTTTAAAAAAGTAGGATATACAGAAAGGAAATCCTTGTTCGTGGTTGTGTTGGCACAAATTTCCTGATTATGGACGATAATGCGAAGTATCACAGAGCTTCTATTTTCGATGACTCTCTGGAAATGGAAGAAATTAGCAGTATGACATTGACCGCGCAATCCCCTGACTTTCTCCTGAAAGAACATCTGTGCTATACAAGCATTACTTTATTATCCCTTATTGCAGAACCTTGAACTTTTTCAAGAACTTTCGGATTTTCTACTGTAAGTCTATCATCAGACATCAAAGTTGACAGTCACATGGAACAAAATAAATACTGTCTAATTAGAGTTCAACTGACGTGATACCATGTGCCAGTACATGCGCAATACACTCGATGAGAAACCGATTAAAAATTATTTGTTATACACCACAGAGTGTATCATTGATACCGTAAATCTAGGAGATGGTAATAATACAATGTGATAATAACAACTATATTTACACTCACAATAACAACAGCACAGAATTTGGGGAAAAATTATAAAATTTGTCTCCAAGGTTGCGAAATTAAGACGATGTATCATCATTACAAACAATATTTACAAATTTACTTATGTACAGACTTTCAGCAAAGTGTGTATGAAATTTTCTGGATGGTGTTGATAAAATCGTAGCGTCTTTCTACTGTGGTTTGTGGGTAGTTAAAGTTCGTGCAATTACGGATAATAAATTAATGCTTGTACTTCTAGCACGACTTTGAAATCAATCAGTCTGTGCTATACATTGGGGAGATGCATTGCAGGATGTAAAATTTCTGACAGAACCCCCGAGAAACTCCGCTCAGCTTGCGTTCATGAGAGAGTTTTGCATCAACTCAGTAGTATTGTTTCCCTTGTCAAGAGCATAAGATACACTGAAGAGCATGTTAATTACAGACAGCTGGCGTTATGCAAATGTGGCGCTGTGGGCGGCCCTGTAAACGGAAACGATATGACGTACGCAGCGATCCGACAATATAAGGAGTGATGCGACGGGAATCAGTAAGTGTCGGACGTAGTATGAGTAAAACGAATGATCTAAGCGCATGTGATCGTGGTGAAATTTTCGGGGCCCGAAGAATGGGTCTCGAAACTCGTGCAGGCACTGGGACGTTCACGAGCCACTGTGTCACTGGTTCACCGTGAGTACATCGTATCCGGTAAAACCATCCCTGCAATGCCCACTGCCGTGGACCACAGCGTGTGGATGAGAGGGGTCACCGTCGGCTAGCTCGCATTGTAACAGCGGATAGACTGGCCACAGTGCGCGAAATCACTCGGCAATTTAACGCTGGTGCACAGAAACGTGTATGCATCCACAACATCCAGAACCATCTCCTCGCTATGGGGTACAGAAGCCATCGTCCCACGAGGGTACCGCTGCTGACAGCACATAACAGCGTGCAAAGATTAGCATGGGCGCGGGAATATCGCCACTGGACCCTAGACATGTGATAAAATGTTGCCTGGACTGATGAGTCGAGATTCACGTTGGTACATGCGGATGGCAGGATACGAGTACGGCGCAACCCACATGAAGCGATGGATCCTTCTTGCCAGCAGGGTACTCTTCAAGCTGGTGGAGGTGGCATTCTCGCCTGGGGACTGTTAACGTGGACTGAAATGGGACCCCTGGTACGTGTGACATTGTCCCTCACAGGTCAACGTTACCGGGATATACTGGACGACAATTTGCTCGCGTTTGTGCATCTTCAACATCCCACTGGGACCTCATCCTGCAACAAGACAGTGCACCGCGCCATTGCTCCCGAATTGCATCCGAATGGTTGGATGAACACTGCATCAACGTGACCTCGCTTTTGTGGACAGCTAGGTCACCTGACCTCAATCCCAGGGAGCACATCTGTGATGCCATCGAGAGAGATGTTCGAGGCTCTGACCCCTCCCCATCAAATCTTCGTGAACTGTGGTTGCTTGTTCAAGGGTCGTGGATCCGTATGGCTTCCCAACGTTTCCGGTGTCTTGTCGTGTCCATGCCGAGACGAATCGCCGCCGTCATCAGGACGAAAGGTGGTGCTACTCGTTACTAGAGAGGTATTTCTAATTAAATTGGTCTTCAGTGTGTTAGTGTGTCACTTTTATTGCTGTACGATGTCGCCATACGCTTTACTAACGCTTCTGAAAAATTCCTGTTATCTTCACCATTAAGTACTTTTGGTACATTTTATGGTATCAACATATTTTTATTAGATTCGTATTGCGCAAGTATATCCTCGTGAAGATACCTGTGAATAGTAAACTATACACAGGTATCTTCACAATCTGTGAATAGTCATTTCACTGTGCCTCCTCATTTAGGTTATTGGACACCTTTTGTTGATCATTCTTAACTCTTGGACACTAGTATAAAGGATTTCCTGTGAGTCAGAAATTTTTTTCTGTTAAGCATCATGCACAAAACAATGGCTCTAAACCATTAAAATTAATAAAAAAAAACAGTTCATCACGCTTAAACTGACAAGTAAACTTCAATTCGCTATGTTACGTTGGTTTTCATATAGGAAAATTGAATTTTCTCGTTTAGCGAGAATATTATTGTTACATTTCGTTACATGAACACATAACAACAAATAAATGCACCAAAACTGATATTTTCGTCTGATCGTTATCCTTAAATCACTAAGGAAGGTGTCATTACAGATTAACTTTTAACAAAGTCGCTGAAAACCTTCGAGCATACATTGCACTACGGAAGTTCAAATCTTTCACATGTTGATGACTTCCTTCTCGTGTTTAATTTTTTTAGAGAACTCCATGCTCCATGTAAAATCAATTGAGGTATTATAACCTGGTATTTCGTAAACAAATGAAACTATACCACTAATTCGATTTTATTGGTGTAAGAATGTATGAGGGTATGTCAAAATTTTGCGATATTTGCATAAACGCATGTGCTGCGGCGGATATGTCACGTGTTAAAACTAGTTCAAGTCGCGCTCTGAAGTCAGTCGAAAGTGATATAAAGTGGTAGTCGTTGCTGTGAACAGCCGTGCATGTCTTCATTCTTTCAGTGGCTGAGAAGCCTAAAAGTTGAAGAGTCACAACAGGCTAATTAGGAAGGTTTTGCTTTACGAGTTTGAACTCTGTCATAACGCCAACCAACAAGCAACACGAAACTATTGTCACGCGAAAGGGGACGGTTCAGTGGGCCACAGCACCGCAACCAGGTGGTTCAAGAAATTTCCATCAGGAGACAGAAACCTCGACGATCAGCCAAGGTCATGTAGGCCCCGAGCCGTGATTTCGGAGGGCGTCCGCCAAGCCCTAAAGGCAAAACCGACAACCAACACTTAGAGATTATCAGGCGAGCTGGACATATGATATACCACCGTAGGTCGTTACCTTCAGGATATCGACAAGGTCAACAGCAGCTGGCGCATTGTCCCTCACGAACTGACGCCAGCTGAAGCAAACCGCCGAGTTGAAGTGTGCATAAAAATCCTAGAAAACGCGCGCAATGTACGTTTCATCAAGATAATTGTTACCTGCGATTAAATTTCGTCCTATTTCCTTAATGCCGACACAGAACGGCATTTTTTCTTCATAAGAATGTAACAAGAAGAAATGCATTTACTTTTTGTGGAAGAAGTTCTCTACCAGTTGGAAACATCGGTCATGAAACCTTGATGTTTGCCACTCTTGTGTCCCAATAAATACCGTAATAAATGTGGACAAACGGTATTTCCTGTGACAAAATTTGAAACATCTTTTTCATTTTTTAAACTTTTTCCCGAAATGATTGAGCGTCAAAGGAATTTTTTTTTTTTTTTTTTTATTGGAGGTTTAACGACCACCGTGAGCAACTCAATGGGCTATAAGCAGTCGCCCGTCCCTAATTTAGAGTCACTGGTTCCAGGGAAGGGAGAGAGCCAGTGCCGTAAGACAAACACAACATCCATGCCTCACCGGGATTCGAACCCGGACCCCGTTCGGACGAATGATCAGAGGCCATCGCTTAGACCACTGCGCCACCGGGGCGGCCGTCAAAGGAATGAAAGAAATCAATTTTGTCTAAGAAAGCCTGAAATAATAATGAGGCTGCAACACTTTCTTTAGATCCTTTACTTGTTGCGTTGACTGAAATTTAAATATTCGGGGATATAAAAACGAATCAAAAGAATAACTGGTGATGACATTGAAAATATTAACTCTTAAACCTCCGGAACGCACTAACAGGCTTCCCCACCTGTTTTAATTTCAAAGCTTTAATCGACCTCATCTGTTTTTCATTCAGTTATGTTTAATTGAGTTACTATTATAGTTGCCAAATTAAAAAAAAACAGAGGAAAAAATCCACCAAATTCTTGACCTAACAAAATACTAAACTGCAGTTTTTGCCTAAAACAAAGTTGTGGTCGATGCGGCACTGACTTTACAGGTATCTAAACAATGAACATAATATCAGCTTGCAGTTATTTTTTTCATAAAATAAATTTATTATAAAAATAAATAATGTTTCTTTATTTTCTTGGAATGTGTATGTTATGAGTCGCCATTTTTTTGGCATAGTGAAACAGTAGTAATTTTCTGTTTAGAAATTGTTCAGCATCGTAGTGACTAACGTCAAAATACCACTAAAGGACTGTCCATAAAGTATGTTCAAGATTAGAGGGTGAGGGGGGGGTCCGACAACCGGACGAAATCCAACATGGGGGGGGTGATTTAGTAATTCGGACGCCCAGAGGCACCACCAATATAGTGGATGTTATTTCTTCGCTTTGTTTTGTCTTTTTTGGCACGTTTTTTGAAAAAAAGATCGTGCCTACGTTATCGAATTGTCCGTCCGTCTGTCCGTCCGCCTGTAGACACGATATCTCTGCAACTAATAGCCGATTTGAAAAATTCTTTTAGCATTGTGAAGCTTAAAATGTGCAAATATTATTTTTTTTTTTTCATTTTGTTAACGATGCAAAATGTTGCCGCTGCTGGCGTAAAAGCAGATGATATCGAATTCAAAACACATTCTAATCCATATATTTGCTTTAAACATCCAATTAAAAAAATCCTTTACTTTTCGATTACATTCGTGTAGAAGATTATTTTAAGCATCGACGCTTTTCCAAGTTACGCATAGATTCTCCGCTATGGGGCGTAAGGGTAAATTACTCTTCCCCAGATATCTCTGATTCTAAAACTCCGATTTGAAAACTTTTTCTTTCAGCGGGCACAGCTCGTGATGGGGAATATTTTGCATATATTTTCTAATTTTAGGTATGAAATGGTTTGGCCACGAGGGGGCGTAAGCGTTGATATCTGATTCTGATTTATTTGCAGCAAAATTTGAGCTTCTAAAATCTCGATTGAAGAAATTCTTTCGTAGACTGCTTCTACTCACGTAGACAAAACTTTTCGGAATGATTTCTTTTTAAAATATTGTATGATGTTTACGCCAGGGGGAGTAGACGTATATCCTGGTTTTGTCAATATATCGGCTTCAAACGGTCCGATTTAAAAATTGTCTTCTTTGTTTGACAGAGTTTCCGGTGAGACATGTTTCTAATATAATTTTAAAATTTTCAAGTATTTCATTGAGTTTCCGCTATGGGGAGTAAAGGTAAATTGCGCTTTCCGCGATATCTTTGCTTCTAAAACTCTGATTTTTTAAAATTCTTTCTGCAGCTGATACAGCTCCTGATAGGAAATTTTCAGCATATAATTTGCAATATTTGATAAAGAGTGGTTTGGCCACCGAGGGGCGTAAGAGTTAATTCTGCGTCTGATGTATTTGCAGTAAAATCTGAGCACCTGAAAACTCAATTGAAAAAATTATTTTGCTGATCGATACCGCTCACATCGATAAACCTTTTCAAAATACTTTCTTCTTAAAATTATGCATGCTTTTCCCGCCAGGGTACGTAGAGGCATATCTTTATTTGTGGATATCTCTGCTTTTAAGAACCCGGTTTGAAAAATTCTTTCTTTGTTGGAGAGCGTTTCCGCTGCGAAATGTTCCGCATGTAATTTCAATTTTTTCTTAACGTAGAAGTCTGCCACCAGAAGGCGTCATCTGACGTTTTCGCTTACAGCAATATCTGCGGTATTAAAAAACCGTCTGAAAAACTTCTTTCTTCGGTCAAATACTACTGTTTTTCCATACCGGTTCCATTGATTTTGAATAGTTTTGGTAAATTTAATTTGCATGAGAACGGCTATCATCAGATTTCTAATGATATTTGGCTAAATCTCAATATTAAATTCTCGTATTTGTACTACAAAATCTATCGTGTTTAGTAGATGGTATGATCATGAGTATTGCAACCTTGAATGCATGCGTTCATTGTAGATCTTTATTTCAGAATGATGAAGTTCGGATACGATTTGAGATTAAATTAATGCCTAAATTAAAAATATTTTCTGAAGAAAAAGTGTAAATATATGGAAGATTCCTTTAAATAATTAAATGTTTTCCTCTTGTTTCTCAACGGAATTCCAAAAATAGTCATCAAAAAAAAAAAAAAAAAAAAAAGAGTGGGGTGCGGGATTAGGACGTACTTTTTAGGGCGGCAGGTGTCAACAGTGAGACAAAATGTGACATGGGGGAGGTGGGAGTCAAAACATAGTAAAACATCACGGATGAACTTTATGGACGGCCCCTAACGGAAATGGGCTGCACACTCTAGCCATCAACACTTTTGGAAACTTATCCTAAGAGTGATTAAACGGTAGAATAAAAAATATTTTGATTCAAAATTAATCATTCTGCTGTGGTATATTTCCCGCTTTACAATCTAGTGCTTAAGTGTAAATACAACACTCTCTCTTATAAGTACTTTCATATATGGCTTCTTTCTTTATGTACAGCAGTATAAAAATTATAGAACTCTTCACTTTCGATACACTAAATTGGATCATTACACGTCAAAGGCCTTATACTCAAAATACTTTACATTACCGTTCCATACGGTTTTTTTTTTGTTTTTTTTTGTTGGAAGACTATCCAAAATGTAAGGACACTGCAAATTTATTTAATTTTTTTTATACCAGATAGACCAGTAATTTTGAATTTTACACGGTTGTGCTTTCTTAAAGAAAAAAAAATGGTGGGAAATCCAGCAGAAGATATGTGAAATTTTGGGCTTTGCTGATGAAGTATTCCCCTGAGAAGATTTTGAGAATTTAAAAGACACTGCATTTCTGAATGTTATCTACTACATATGAGCAGTGAGATTATTTTGAAAGCAGAAACATATTTCTCACGACTGCATTTCTTTAAATGTAAGTGAACTTAATGTAAAAATACACATGCTCGTATGTAAGGTTCACGAGCCTAAATAGCGGAGACTGAATCGGTAATGTAGAGTAAGACAGAATATCAGCATTATCTAAAGCAAATAAATCTTAGTCATCGAATTGTCATGTCGATGAGAACCGAATGTATTTTCCTGAAATCCTAAAATCTCAGATTGAAGAATGAATGATTCGATAGGGGAAAATAATGAAAGTAAAAACAGGAAGTGCTACATTAAGATATTCGTGATAATACGGCATCTCTATTTCAAATGTTGAACCACAATTCGGAAGTGACAATCCATATGAAGGTACTTTTATGTAACACCACAACATAGTCGTAGCGTCGAGGGGCCATTGCCCCACCCCCCAACTCAAAAATTGGAAAAACTGACAACTAGTCGTTTGCCTTTTAAACGTTTTAAAACATGACGTACTGCGAAGGGAACAATGTTACGCAATAGCGAGCATTTAAATTACTGCTTTCTAACAGTAATTCCATACGCAATACCATTCAGTCATCTGTTAATGGTTTTCATCATCTGATGACAGCATAAGGTACTTTGAATAGCCTGCTGTTTTTTTTTATCATCTCATTAAAGTGAATCAACGCAAGCCAAAAATGCGAGATAATTTTTATCTCGCATTTTTTAATGTATTAGGCATGTAATAAGCCTAACTTGTGGCCTTAATGGCAATTGAACAGGATAATTTTCGGAGAAACTGTTTTCGAGAATGCCATTTCCTCTCCCTAGAAATACACCAGTCTTCAATTAATTGAGACTCCCTTAACATTTGGACACGCTACACCTATGCACAACAGTATGTTTTAAACAAGAAATTTCGAAAGAAAATGTGGTACACGAAATTAGGGTGTTTTAAATGAAATCTATTGTATCGCTGGCGCTTTTGTATAAATTAGTGGCACACAAAAATATACTTGAATAAATGACTATATTATGCCGTGAAATATCAATAGTTTTAGAAGGCAGAGTATAAATGTACTCTTTTTAAATTGAAATTTTCTATGGTTATGATACAAACCTTTTTCCAACATTGATTTCCTTTTTTGTCTATTTCAAACTACAGAATTCCCACGTTTTCATTTTATGTTTTGCCAGTCTAAGTTATTAGCGTAATCCCTCATAGAATGGATTGCCTTCCGTTATCTGGTGGTCACTTTCATTATATCGAGCTAAAATTTACGTCTCAGAATATAAATACCCAGGAAAGGAAAAATAGCAAATGTACCTTACTACGAATACTTGGCAGTGTGTCAAGTTCACAATTCTCCATGTGAAATTTCATGAGTTGGCAATAACACTGGAGTTATGGACTTGGTTCCCGATAGAACCCAGTATCATATCTCCAGATAATTAACGGATTTGGAAACGGTCACGAGACTCGGATGTGCGTTCAGTGGTAGGCATCTTCTCTGGTGCTATTCCTGCTGCTTCCTGATATATGTGGCAGGTAAATAATAGTGTACGTTAAGAGCACCGTGTAGCTGCAGTTACTAATTTTAGTGTTCACCTGTTAAAGTATAAGACTTCGGACATCCAGCTCCGCAGGAATCAGTGCAAAGACTGGTGAATTCACATTCATAGGACTAATTATGATTGAGATTCATTTTTATACATATCCCATGTCCAAAAATATAGGTGTAAGCTAAATAATTGTTCCTACCATTCTCTCTATCTTAAATACTTCAGGCAAGGTGTTGCTATGCTTCAAATTGTGCATGTTATTAGGCATAAGGTATGGAGTTGTTACAATCCATTACTGGTAAAAGTTGTTTTGTAATTTATAGTGACTCTTCTGTATGGATCCAAAGAATTGGTCACTTTTATAACAACCCGTTACCTTCAGAAGTGAAATACAGCATTCGACTCTTATTACTGGGTAGAAACATATGGATGTCTTTTCTAATGCTTCCCCAGTTATTTCGGATGTTAATGACAATGATTTCTTTTCAACATTTCATCTATTAGGTAATAAGATATTTTGCTAGATTTCTCGGAAGCACTTTCCATGGTTTAAGGTTTCACTATAATGCGAGATATTGTGCTTTGAGATCCTATTAATCCTCCTTCTCCTGCAGCATGTGTTACTGGAAATGACTTCCCTACTGAAGAGTTTAAATACACAAGGTGATTGTAAATTCATTCAACAAAGCAAGAGCGGTAATAGTACACAAGACGACGAACAATATTTGAAATGGAACCTACTGCCTCGTTCCACTCCTATGGCCAGAAAAGAATAAAGTTAAATATCCACGTTTAACTTTCCACTGTAATAAAAAAGAAACATACCTAATTTATGAGTTGCACAATTCAAATCGCATCAGAGAAAGACTCAAAGGAGTTGCACAAACGAGCGTCCAAAGGCGTCGTTGCACAGCCCACACCCTCTCGCAGACTCCCAGTGTGGTGTTGATCTTTTCCGAAGCAACAGCGGTTCGAGCGACGAGATCTTACGGGGAGTCCACAGGTGTCTCGTTCACCAATGTTTTCATGTGCCCCAGAAGAAGATGTCTAGTGGATTATGGTCCGGGGAGCGTGTAGGCAAAGCCACATGTCCACCGCGTCCAATCCATGGCCTGGATATGTCGCATTAGGAAGTATCAGGCCTCGGTGGCAAAGTGTGTTGGTGCCACATCATGCATAAACCACATGTCCTTCCGTGTGGTGAGCGGAACATCCTGCAAGACACTGGGAAACACTTTCTCCAGGAACACATGGTACCCTGCGCCGGTCAGACGTATACGGCAATTCCCATGTGATGTTCGCACGCTAATAACGCTGAACGGGTTACGCTGCGTTTTTAAATGTTTGCACCTCATCGTCTACGCACGTGTTCAGCGCACCTGATTTGCATCTTGTTATCATCATTCCCTGGTTGGAACTCCGTGTGCCTGCTGGACGTTTTACGACCGTGCTCTGTTCTGCCACTAGGAGTGGAATGTGGCTCTAGATTCCATTGCAAATATTGTTCGCCTTGATGTATACTATCACTCCTCTTGTTTTGTTAAAGGAATTTACAATCACCCTATATTGCAGGCTACACTTCGTATCGTGGATAGGAACATGATGATTCCGTAGTCTCTCCCACTGAACAATTACCTACTGTCCCTGGTGATGTTCCATCTTCGTGCTGAATAGGAAAATTTTCACGAGGTGGAGACCTTATGAGTTTTTATGAGCGGTTTAACAAAATCAATTAATTTGAACTGATATTTACCTCACTTCATGGGCAAAGTTTTCTGGCACAAGATAAAAATATTGCGAAGAAAGTATGATATAAAATATGTAACAAATTTCCTGATATTCCATTAGAATTAATCGGACCTTATGTGAAGACAAGAACTTTCATACCTTTGACATTGCTTAACATGAAAGCCAATCCTCAGCATGCTGCAGAAGCCCAGCTTAAAGAAGTGCACTAGTGGCAGTGTTCGTCAAAGTGACCCAGTGTTTTGCACCAAGTATTTGTAGCTCTGTGGTAAGATTTTATTTTTTTGTCATATGTAGTATTTCTGCCATTCTGTGATATAATTTTGTATGATGTAATTTTTGATAGTTTTTAATATGACTGATTCAGTGCCACCAATTAAAATAAATAAAAAGACGAATATTTATACCAAACTGAATGATATGTTTCTAAGAACAATTTTCAAAAATAGATCCTGAAAGCCGAGTCGAAAAATATTTTTTCCATACCTCTCGTTATTGGTTAACGTATGCTGAATATTTAAATGAACCGATATTCCGATTATCAGCGCGTCGATTACTTCCGAACATTTCTGCGAATTTTTGTGTGAATTTGAACGTTAATGAGTGGTATTCTCTAACGAATCATAAGATTTGTTTTATAGACATGCAGCGTTGAATAATAATTAACATATTCTCTACTTCATATTTGTTTTTCTCGTTAGCAGAACTACTTGATGAGCTGATAATGGAAAAACTAGCTTTTAAATAGATTCAATTTTTAAGAATTTACATTCGCACTGCTGTTAATTTTTTGTAAATATAACTTCCTACAAACTACGTAGTGTAGCAATATGTTTGTTTACAGCAGTGAGCTTATATTTCTTTATTAAAACGTTGTTAATTTACCTTATTTTCAAAATCAATTAATTCCCAAAGCAGGAAATAATGGATCACTGATAAATATGCTAATATTTGAAGTTTGAAACTACAAGTATTTTAAAATATTTCCCATGGCATTTCTTCTTTAAATTCCTAGCTTCCTTAGGAACGTTGGCTCTAGCAAATCGCTCCTTTGATTCCTATGTGACGTCATTTCGCCAGCCAATATCAGCTCGAATCGCAAATGTCTCAACATAAAGATATATCTAAGAACCTTGTGTAGCCCTAAACTCATCAAATATTTTGTATTCGAAATATTTTTTGATATAGTATTTTTGTAATTCGTTATTCATGCACATTTTTACAGCCTGATTCTATGACCTTATGCACTTAATAACACGCCTCCTGTGAAGGATTTAATATTTTCGAATTAGGAAATTGAATATCTGTGGTCAGTATATTTCTTATAAAAATAATTTTATATAGTCATAATTTATTAATCGCTTGCTTCAAATACCAGCAGCTTTTTAGCAAGCCTCTCAACAGGTTTCTTTGTTACAAACAACTTTACCCCTTTGAATTTAACACATTACAGCTGCTTCAGTCGTTTTAAGGTATGTTTTAAACTGAACAGATATAAAAATGCTTAGTTTTTTGGCTGGTTCGGAGGTTCTTTTCGTCATTCCAGATGTTAACTATTGAGCAACTAGATATTTGCTGATGGTTCATGAACGTATTTTTTCAGGAAGATATTCCACTTTGACCGCATGACGGCGTACCACTCACACTTATGATACCAGTGGTGGGTCGGGTTTTTCTGTTCCGTGGGCTCGTACAGGTTTAATGTTTAATAATATCAATGTGTTGGGATTGTCTGAGTGGAATGGATTACCGTTCATTATTAGATCAGAGGCACGTATTCCGATATTTAAGCGAGCACTGAGGAGCATTTTGACGGGAAATTGAATATTGGAATTTATTGCTTTATGATTAGTAAATGAAATGCATTGTAAAATTGCTTTCGTCTGTTGACAGGACTGGCAAACATTGTTTTCATTTTAGAGAGGATCAGGGGTTTGCCAGGCAGTACTTCAGATTTTTCCCATGACCCATTGCTGTACATTTATTCACTTTTAACACATATTGGATCCATGCTGACAAGAGGTAATTAATCTATTTAATTGGTATTAATTTTCAACGGAACGTCTTTTGTTTTTGTGCAGAATTTGTAATTGTTGTGAAAGTTTTGGTGGTTTGTTGTGTTTTGTGAATTTTAGTGATGAATTTGTTTACTTCATTTTTAAAATTAATTAATGATTATGGTACATATTGTATTTTTGCTAAGTATTATACTACTTTTCTATAATATTTTACAGCAGAAAGCTTATAAAATAAAAAAAATAAAAGAGTTTAGTATGTCATCATTCTCATAAATGTACGGCCCAATGTCGCTATGAATTGACAGGAGACTCACAGCAGACCTGCATTCTTATTCAAGTCTACTACAGCATTGACGGTTTGCCTTTTATTTCAAAAATATTATTTTAGACCGTAGATAACCATTCACACTCAAATAAAGAAAATAATAACTCCTCGCCTGATGTTCGTTTTCGATTATTTGCTTTGAATTACCACTCTTAAGCGTGATTTTCTAAATGAAATAAATAAATAGACAAGTTATACGATTAAGGTTTTTTTGTATGCATATTCTTATTTAAATTCATAAAAATCAAGACGCTCAAAGAAAACAGGTTGATATACTTTCTCAAGACTTTCTCTTTTGTTGAAGAAAAAGGTTTTCCTTCAAAACCCAGATACCATTGTTTTTTACACTATTCTTTTAAGGGAATGTAGTCGGGACATTTTAATTTCTTTTATGAATCTGTTTGGGAAAGTTGCTCTTAAAATAGTTGTGTTGTTATCTAAAATTATCTCAGAAAAATAAGAAAACAATAGTTTAAATTCCCATTTTTGCCATGTACCCACTTTGTTAAATAATAACTAGAGTTACAACGCGATTTAACGCTTTTCAGAGGACCAGCAGAAAAGGTCGTACGATGCGTGAAAACGTAAAGACTAGGTTGAGGAAAACAAAATTTATTGGGCTACATAATATGTACAATAAATGGAAACGCAATGTACGTTATCAGTCCTACACTGGTGCATAGTAGGCAATATGAACACATTTATGAAAAATCAAAGAAAATGCAGTATATCTGCGTGCGTACATACATTATGGGATGTTGATTTGGAAAAAAATCAATAATTTCCGTTCGCTTTCTAATTGTAATGTTTAGACTAAGCAAAGCTTTCTCATTAATTGAAAGGCCTCGCAAGTGTTTTTCTTGGGAGTCGCGACCAAATAAAAAGTGTTTTCACAACTTTTAATCCATTTAATGCCACATTAAAATAATTCATATATTCCGAATTTTCGGGTACATTATCGTCATCTTTATCTTCTTCTGGTGAACAATTTATTTTAAAGGTGTTTGTTTGAAGCTAGGAAGTTAAAACATTTTCGTCATATTCCGCATGCTCTTAAAAATCGATGAATTGTTTTGATATAATCATCCCCTTGTTCAATCGGAACATCAAGCCCATGTCAATAAGGACTTCATGTGAGGTTGGAAATTCACTCTTCCCAAGGAAAAGTGGAATGAAAGTGCTTGTCATGCCATTCCATGGACAAGATACCAAATGTATCGCATCCAATACATTGATCTTCTACTTCCGAGAAACTTCAATCTTCTACTTCCAAGAAACTTCAAGGTTTCCGAAATTCAAGTTCAGTCAGTGCTTTTCTCCCCAATTATTTCCTCCGAAAATTGTTTGAAGAAGGGATATCCCCAAATCGTACGGCTGAAGTTTGCTTGTGCCTTTTCCAGGAAAACACTACATGCCCACATTCTGAAGTTTTAAATCAGCATGGGCCGAGCACTGGTCAATAAAGATTATATTTCAATTTTGCAATCTCGTTTTTTTACCTAGATTGTTCAAAAAATTTTTAAATGTAATTTGCGTCATCCAAGCCTTTTTCTTTTTGCCTCATTTATCGCAGGGAAACTTTTCCCATTTAGAAACAACAAGGTGTCATACAATTGACAATCAAAAGTGGTGTTAATTTTTCATTCCCGTCGACATTGTAGCGTAATATGACCGGCAATCGCGTTTTTAACAGTGTTCCGCCGTGGCGTGAATCTCCCTTCGCAATTATATTTTATCAGGCAGAAGATTAAAATGAAAGATCAGTCTCAATGGCTTCAAAAATGTACTTCGGGGCATAATTTGCGATTAATTTGCGTCTTTCATTCTTCAATTGTAATCGGATCAACCCTTGCAGGCTGATCACAAGATGTTCCGTACATAACATTGCGGCGTTTATTTAGTCGTTCTATCAATCTATTTAAAGCTGTGAAGTCGTTTATACCAAGCCCCAAGTATAGATTTCCAAGCCCTTTTTCTTCTATATTGATTTACGGCTCAAGCTCGCCTGAACCACGTCGTTAAAATTGTTTCCAGTTCACCGTAAGGCGAAATTTCAAACATTAGCACAATAATCTAACCTTTCCGAAAGGATTTCGATCGATGCTGTTTTAAAAGTTCTGTAGTGTTGAAACTCATAATTCATGAGACGTAGCTAATTCAACTTTAGTTCTCTAAAATTCGCTATCTTTTTGCATAAAGTTGGCTTTTCGGATAAGGAAAGACATTTGCGCTTCAAACTCTCCGTCTTCACACTGACGTCTAAAACGTCTGGGCTAAAATAGAAAAACCAACTACATTGCACTCAGAAACTCACTCCTTTCTTGCACGATATGTAGAATCCCATTTAACACGGCATTATCCGAGGCCCCACAGCAAAGTTCCTAAGATAAGACATATACATACATGCAGTCTGAGCAATGCAGCACTCACCCTACTGATTGCTGCGTGCTTTCGAAAAATCCTAAGAAGGAAGAATCAATTTAAAACAGCGTGGGCGTCAGATCATAATGAGGAAAGCGGCAGCAGGGGGGGGCAGATTTACAGCAGCCTTACATGTACCGAAACCAAGAAAAACACGAAATTAAAGGAAAATGAGGTTTGACACCAACAATTTTAAACGATGTTTGATGCGGGAAATCATGTGTTTGGAAAAATGTATAATACAGCGAAAATATAAAATTACCAGGACGTCATAAAAACGTTGCACGAAACAGCAAAAACGTAAAGTGCGTGGTTTCACTGAAGTGTTAGTACAGGATATCTTTTCCAAATTACATAGAAATTATGATAAGTGGGAGAGATTGGTGATTATGCTTTACGTCAAGAATTAATCAGAGATTTAAGCAATAGCTTCTCATTCGTTCGAGATGGGTCCAGGTTCGAATTACGATGAGACATTCTTTGTCTTACGAATCACACTCTATCCCTTCCCTAGAACAAGTGAATGTAATTTAAGGTCAGGCGACTGCTTATGGCATTGGTCGTTAAACCTCCAGTAAAACAAATAGAAAAACGCAAGCCCACTGAAGGCGAAACGAAGATTTAACGTTGGAAAATATATAATTATATATTCCTCATTACTTATTACACTAGCTACCAACAAATAATTGGACACCCCTGCAATCGACGATATCTGCGGTCCTGATACACGTCACGGCCGCCGCCGTTAAATATCGTGTGGGAAACAACAGCGCAACCAGTCGCATGCAAGATGCCACGCAGTTCGGAGCTCTCTGATTTCGAGAAAGGTGTAATCGTCGGGTATCACAGAAATGGCCGATCCATGCGTGACATATCCAGCGAGTTGAAGTACCAAAAATCGACAGTGGCCTACGTGATTGGCAAGTGGGAGATGAAAGGTGACTGTCGGAATGTGCCCCGACCCGGCAGACCTACAAAACTGAGAGTTAGAGACCAACGGGTGCTGGCCAGAGAAATTCAGAAGAACCGCACCAAATCAATGGGCCACATCCGCGAGGAGTTTTAACAGGCAACCGGGAGTGTTCTTTCGATGAATACCATCCGTAAGGAAGCCCATCTGCTCGGTTATCATGGACGTGCTGCCGCTCACAAGCCTTTGATCACCAAGTCCACCGGCGCTGCTCGCCTAACGTGGTGCAAAGTACGTCGACAGTGGACCGTTGAACAGTGGAAACAGGTTCTCTGGAGCTACGAATCAAGGTTCTTTTTTCATTGGAGCTTTAACGACCGCCGTGAGCAACTCAGTGGGCTATAAGCAGTCGCCCGTCCCTAATTTAGGGCCACTGGTTCCAGGGAAGGGAGAGAGCCAGTGCCGTAAGACAAACACTACATCCATGCATCAACGGGATTCGAACCCGGACCCCTTTTGGACGAATGGTCTGAGGCAATCGCTTAGACCACTGCGCCACCCTCTACCATTCGGATGGCAGGATCTGGGTTTGGCGACTGCCTGGAGCACGCCTCCTGCCGTAATGTATTGTGCCAAATGTGTAGTTCGGCGGCGGTGGAATTATGCTATGGAGGTGTTTCTCCTGGTATGGCACGGAACCCTTGGTCGGAATTCCTGGTAAACTCAACGCCGAGACCTACTGCAGGATTTTGGATGACCATGCGCTTCCTACGTTTTGGCAGTTTTACGGGGTGGATCCATGTTACTTTCAGGATGACAATGCCACCTGTCATGTTGCGAGGTCCACCATGGCTTGGTATGGTGACAGTGGGGTAAATCGAATATACTGGCCTGCACAGGGCCCGTACCTTAACCCTATCGAGCACCTCTGGGACGAGTTGGAGCTTCGACTTAAGAGGTGCCCTTACCGTCCGAAATCGGTGAAAGAACTGACCTATCTTCTCCAAGCCGAGTGGAAGAAAATACCGCTAGCCGTCGTACAACGCCTGCTTGAGAGTATGCCCCGGAGGCTCCACAAACTAGTGTGGCTTGAAGGTGAATAAACTTCGTTTTCCTTTGCTATCACAGGTGTCCAATTAATTGATTTTAGATAGCATATTTTTGTACAAATTTGTGAACATAAAAGTGGAACCTGTTTGTTCATTCAGTGTTAGATTTTTTTTTTATTGGAGGTTTAACGACCACCATGAGCAACTCAATGGGCTATAAGCAGTCGCCCGTCCCTAATTTAGTGTCACTGGTTCCAGGGAAGGGAGAGAACCAGTGCCGTAAGACAAACACAACATCCATGCCTCACTGGAATTCGAACCCGGACCCCTTTTGGACGAGTGATCAGAGGCCATCGCTTAGACCACTGCGCCACCGAGGCGGCTTTTTCTATTTTTAGTTTTGAGAAGTCGTGGAAAGAGATTTGTTTGCTACTATTTGACGTAATAATAGCTACTTCAGTTCTGGTTATCTCAATGAATTTGTGTTTACAATATGTCGTTGACACGAATGAAATTATTCTTAAAACATATGTACGAACTAAAGCACAGCTCGTGGGCTTAAAATTCGGAGGAATGCTAAAATATCAAGTAGTTTTTCCAACAAATTCCGAGAGACTAGGTAATGTTCTAATAGGTAAAATATATTTCATGCGTCTCGAATTTCTGCACATACATAAGTAATCCGATTCATCGTATACCAAAATACTCTCAGATCTGATTAACGAATTGGTTTTTATGTATGTTTTTACGCATGTCTCCTTTAAGATTAGGGAGCCTCCAAGCACATGTAATTCAGATGTATATGGCTTTCCACGCATGTTCCTTTTGATCTTGGAGATCTTGCGACCACTTCTCTAATTTAGATACATATCGCTTCTTATGTATGTTTTCTTTGAGGATCATTGGATTTTTCTGTTACTGCTTGATAAAACCGACTGCATTATCGGTTCTCTGAAGTGTATTTTAGACATATTTACCCAGATCGCTAATGTATTTCTACTGAAAGTTTTGCATGAAATATTGGATAACGGCAACAAATAATTGCTTAACTATAAAAGTAATGAAAAATTATAAACAAAGGTTATTCCAAACGTGAGTGGTTCTATACATTTATTAACACTATCTCCTGCCTCAACATGATGCAAACTCCATCAGAAAATTGGAAAGTGGTTGTTTTCAAGAGTATGCGAAACTACGTAAGTGTTGTAGCGAATGACGTGTAAATAGCAAGTTGTAATAAAGAACAAGTACACAAAAACGAGGTGTGAAACAATGTTTGAGAAATTTGCTGAAATCGTATTCTTATAATTAAAAAAAACAGCACTGCAGCTTAATAAGGGTACGAGCTCAAGAGAAAGTAAACTATATTCTTTGAATTTCACAATGTATCAAACGTAAGATGATGGCGCATTTACTTGAAAGTTTGATATTTTATTCGAGAAGCTTTTCCGAAAATATTTAAAGATAATCAATTGAATTTGTATATTTAATTAAGTTGAGTTTTAATTAGTAGTTTTCTTACACAGACAAGTCCAGCTAAATCATGTTCGTTCTACCAAATCAGATGTTTTACACAGGTGTACATAGTGGCTTCTTCAAAGAAACTCAATGATAGTATAAATAGAAAATCTGTATATATTAAAATCTTATAAATTTCCCGACATTCTTATTCCTGAGTGGCCTCCTGTGGTGCATCAAATCAGAATAGCATTTGTGACAAATGTGCACAAATTTTGTTTCCCATAACACGGATATGAAGACGCCATGATCAAGTAAAGCTTTCATACGTCTTGCAGTGCACAAAATTTGCTGATACATTGCTATCCGAAGTTGAATGTAATACAACATTTAACTACTTAGGTCACAACACTTAAGTATATAAAATTTTATTTTTAATTTTACAAATATTAAACTAACACCATTCGTTTAAGAATAGTTCTACTGTGCTTGAAAAACCCATGATGCATATTATTCGGGCTCCGAGATTTGATATTGCACATTATCTAAACTGCGTGTTTAGATACCACGCATTATCTAAACCCAGTGCTTTACACATAATAAAATATCAGTTGCCAGCTGGTCAAAATTGATATGTCATATCTGGATGTAGTGTATGATGCAAAGGAGCAATATTGAATTTTCCACGCTTTAATTTTTCTAAGAATTTTTTTTCATGCGTGACCTGAGCATTTGGCGGATAGTTTCACCGATGTCCAATTCGCCTTTAACATTCAACAACCTATGAACAAAATAAACCAATTTTGGTTTTATAAAAATGACATTAAGTCAGAATAGTACGAAATATATCAAAGGAATACAAGTTGATCCGTTAAGGTAGAGGTACTTTTAAAAATGCTGTGGTATGTCTCATAACAGTATACGTCAATACTAGGCCGAAATTACCCTTATGGATGGCATTTTCTTGGCCTCTACATGACCTTCTTTGCAGACACAGCAGAGTTCATACCGAGAGCTCAATTCTTGCCTTGTGTTTTCTAACATCTGCGAAATGATTTGTGCGAACGCTGGAGACAATTTCACCTACAGGTCATCCAGGCTTTGTGTTTATTTGGTTTTAGATGGCTTGGAGGTTTAAAGATAACCGTGAGCAACTCAATGGTCTATAAGCAGTCGCCCTTCCCTAATTTATTGTCACTGGTTCAAGGGAAGGGAGAGAGCCAGTGCCGTAAGACAAACACAACATCCATATCTCACCGGGATTTGAATCCGGACCCTTTTCGGACGAATGATGTGAGGCCATTGTTTAGAACACTGGTTCACTCGGGAGGCATTTTATTGGGTTTACATGATATTCTACACAAGCGCCCACAGGAAGAAATCGGGGAGAATGGTATCTTTTTTTTTTTTTTTTTTTTTTTTTTTGATTGGAGGTTTAACAACCACCGTGAGCAACTCAATGGGCTATAAGCAGTCGCCCGTCCCTAATTTAGGGTCACTGGTTCCAGGGAAGGGAGAGAGCCAGTGCCGTAAGACAAACACAACATCCATGCCTCACCGGGATTCGAACCCGGACCCCTTACGGACGAATGATCAGAGGCCATCGCTTAGACCATTGCGCCACCGGGGCGACGAAGAATGGTATCCGCGGAGCTTGCAGGTCAAGCAGTAGGGCCATCGCTGCAACAGCGATTGTCATATAATGTATTGTTGAGGAAAGTCCTGTCTTCCTGTGACCAGTGGAGTGGGGTCTGGTCTTCCTGAAAAATGACTGCAAGAATAGAATACGAATCGGTAAGGTGTGAATCCGTTTATTGGTGTAAATATGACATGTCTGATAAGTCAGAAAGTATCGGAAAACTTGAAAATTTCGTCGTTCTGGAGAGGAAATCGAACCTGCGTCTCCCGGATGGGGCCTGAGTATGCTAACTACTACCGCACTCAGAACGACCAAGTTTCAAGTTTCCGATTAGGTTGAATATAACCATTACAGTATTCGCTAGTCGAAGCAACCATCATTCATATACAGCTAATCTGGATGATAGCAATTCATTCCCTTGAACGCACAGATGCTCGGAAACAATGGTGTGTGTGTGCCGCCCCGGTGGCGCAGTGGTCTAAGCGATGGCCTCTGATCATTCGTCCGTAAGGGGTCCGGGTTCGAATCCCAGTGAGGCATGGATGTTGTGTTTGTCTTACGGCACTGGCTCTCTCCCTTTCCTGGAACCAGTGACCCTAAATTAGGGACGGGCGACTGCTTATAGCCCATTGAGTTGCTCACGGTGGTCCTTAAACCTCCAATAAAAAAAAACAAACAATGGTTTCATCCCGTATTTCATTCACCAATATTCTGCGTCTCCGGTTATTCACGGGAATCAATTCCTGTCTTCCAGATTCGCTTCATATGAATGCCGGTTGCTTCGACTAGCGAATCCTGTTGGATATATTATAATTAATCGGAAACTTGAAACTTTGACGTTTTGGGTGGTGGTGTGGGTAGCGTTCTCCGGAGCTATCCGGGAGATGAGGGTTCGATTCCTTCCCCAGGAAGACGAAATTTTCAAGTTTTCGGATAATTTATGACTTCCCAGTCATGTAGTATTTACTCCAATCAACGAATTCACAGCTTCTAATTTTGTATTGTACAATGGCGTAAATCCGTATTTCATTCATTAACTTCAAAAGTGTTCATTATCACTATTAATGACCTACGATAATTTCACCATACTTATAGATGAAAACAAGATAACGCTATTAAGTTAAACAGTAAAATTTCAATTATTATATTATATACTTTTACTATAATACAGAAAAACAGATTTTTCGTCGGTCTGTTTTTTTCCCCGACATTGATTTTTCTGAGAGTTTTTGGTATTTAAAAAAAAAAATTATATAAATAAATATAAGTATTTTTTTTAAGGCTGAATCTCCAAATTGCCATCTTTTAAACCTACTACACAGAACTCCGTTAAAGGTACTCGTGAAATGGAATTTCTACGTCAATTGTTTTTTATCCGTTGGGGAAGGGGAGGCCTTGCATCATCTCCGGAGTCGCCGACGGGTTTTTATTTTTTGTAATCAGTCATGACATCCTCTAGGGAGCAATACATCTCGATATGTCATGTTTTGGTTTATCTGGCTGTGTGTTGTTCACTTGTTATTTCCTTATCGGCTTTAGTATAAAACAGGTGCTTTGAATCCGTTACGTCGAACACTACAATGCATCTTTTTATTCAATAAAATAAAACAAAACCCGTAAATTATGCTGCACTAGCTAACAACGATGCCGGACGCGCTGCTACACAACATACAACAGAAAAGCTGAAGATTCTGACGTTAGGTTTCATAGAATTCCAGGAGACCCATATTTACGAATGGTTTGGGTACTGAATTGTAAAAGAAAATACCATTTTAATGTTTGGAATTCACGAGTGTACTCCCAACATTTCAGGGTAGAAGATTAAGTTCGTAATCGGAAATTTGTAATAATATCACGCCTGCTAAAAAACTATTAAAAGTACATGTTGTACCTACAATAAACTTCCCATTTAACCGTGATAATGATGTAAGGGGCAGAATTGTAATAGCAGTATTAGAAATGTAAGTGTTACACTTTCAAGTGTTGTCTCTTGAAGTGACACTCCACTGAACTCTCGGTCTGATAATGTGGCACTGCGATCTTCAGTACACAGGTGAATGGTTAGGTGTTTTGCCCTTGGTATTCGGAAGCGAGCATTGGAGATCACGGCAATTATATCACTTCTCATCCTGCCAAAAGAAAAGAGCAATTAGCACTACTGTAACTCATCAGTCAACACATAATATGTCAAGTTATTGGGAAAATATGGTGTGAAACCAATAAAGACACCGAAGCAAGAAAACGGAAGACTAAGTGCAATATGTACACAGCTTCAAACGCGTGACTAATACTTAATTAGGAAACTTATATCAACAGGACAACGCTTGCGTAAATGTAGAAAGGCTTGTAATGTCATGTTTCAAAAGAAAGTAGTAAGTGTGTTAAATAAAAAAAAATCAATAGATTTTCTGCCTGTTAAAAGGTAAAAATGCAAGAAACGGAGCAGAGAGAATATCTGCAGGGCCATAATATTACCGTCTGTATCTAGGATATGTTACATTTTTGTAAGAAATAATATTGGATTCCCATTTCCAGCATTTCAACCCTGAAGAATGGACTGCTAGATCTATCCTTTGTTGTTCAGATGTGTTGAATAACGTTCAGAACATAATGAATACTCAGGAAGATAAATGTACACATATAAAGTGTATAAGTGTACTTTACTTTGACGAAATTAATGAAAGTAGCAGGATTTTATGTGGCCGAGGAGAAGACAGGATTGTGGGCTCACATAGTTATATTAGGTTTTTTTTTCACATTGTTACATAGTAGTTATCGCGTGGGCTCCGTTTGTCCTTTCTTGATCTAATGAAGTAAAGCATTTATTTATGTTACTAATGTTCATTATTGCAATACTTTTTTGAAAAATACTTGCTTTTAGTAAAATTTAACAAAATTTAGTTTCATTTATTTCTATATCACTTTTAAAAAGTTTTTACTTACGTTACCCCAAAATTTTCTTTAAGTGAGATACAGCTCACTTTCCTTCCCAAAGATCATTTCATAAAATTTTCAACACAGTCGCATTTAACGATCGTATGAGCAGCAGTCCTAAAAATCATTGAAATCTGTTGCAGTAGGAAAAGTTAAGAATCGAAACAGTAACGGAATCAACGTTTTGACTTTCCCTTGGAAAACTCATACTTCTCTAAAGCAAAGAACTTGTTTGAACTTGGTTCAAAACAATTGTGGTCAAATAACCAGCATCATTAGTTCGACAAACCCATGTGTAATCAGTAAAACATACTTTCGGCTAAGAGCGGAAAAGAAGAAGAGAAGGAACACTGTTCAGTTGAAGAATCAGATACTGATTTACAAATCTAAATATTGCGCTTTTCCTATCTGTGTCATAGGCAGTTCTTTAGAGCGTTAAAGCTGAAGGAGTTAACAGTATTTCCACGTTATACGCAACTATGAGAGCGATATGGAATACTCATAACTCTGATGCAGCACCTGCTCCAAAGCTTTAAATTTTAAAATCGCCTGCACTTACAAGATCTAATCATGAACAGCACTTATTAAATGTAGTAATGTACTTATTATACATTGTTCGCGTAATTCATAACACACTGCACCGGTGACGTAGTAGTCTAAGCGCTGACTTATGATCATTCGTTCGTGAAGGGCCCGGATTCGAATCCTGTGATGCATGGATGTTGTGCTTGTCTCACGGCACTGGCTCTCTCCCTTCTCTGCAAACCACTGACCCTAAATTAGGGACGGCCGACTGCTTATAGCCCATTGAGTTGCTCACGGTGGTCGTAAAGCCTTCAATAAAAAAAAGTTCATAACACCAAATTCGAAAGCGTAGTTGATAACACCAAATTCGAGAGCGTAGTTGACAACACCAAATTCGAAAGCGTAGTTGATAACACCAAAATCGAAACCGTAGTTAATAACACTAAGGCCGAAAGTGTAGTTGATAATTACGAAAGAAGTGAAATATTGAAAAGCGTAGTCCAATATTTCAATTCTTTCATACTCGATTTTGAAAATTGCGGAAAAGATATGATAAAAATATACCTGAAAATAGGCTTTCAGTTAGGGTAGCAATATTTCAAATATTTTTAAACTTTAAGATTGCAGTTGTCGGTGCAAGGCAGATGGTCATTTTATTGCCCAAGTAATAAGAACCTTAAGGTTCCAGAGGTATAACATATCAGGTGTTTACCGCGAGTATAATGCAGACGGTACCACCGCCCTGAGGGCAAGCGATGGGCGACCACACGCCGCTGATGACTGGGGTCAACGTAGAACATCCAGGCCTATACAGACCGACAGTTTTGCATCCACGTTAAATGTCGGAGGCACCAGCGTTTCAGCGAGCAAAAGAAAAGGCGCATCCAGGTCTACAGAAGCCGCCTCACTAGTGTGCCACGCTTGACAACACGTCATCGGAAATTAATCCTCGACTGGTCCCTGGAACATTTGAGCTGCACATCTTAATAGGAGCTCCGCACCGTCTGGTTACATGAAATCCATTTTCAGCTGTTCCAAGCTGACGGCAGAATGCGGGTGTGTCGTTAATATCATGAGACCTTGGTCACGACTTGCCTCGTTGGTCGATTTCAGGAGGTGGTACCTCTGTGATAGTTTGGGGAGCCTCCGCATGGGACATATTATGTCTGTTAGTGTTTCTGGCGAGGTCCTTGAGCGTTGCGCGCTACGAGCTTGTGCTGTCCTATCACATCCACGCTTTCCTTGAATTTCGCAATCCAGGGACGATAGTCTGTTTCACAGGACAACGATCTCTCATGCACGTCTGAAGAGACACACATCTGAATTTCGAACAATCAGTTTGTCCCCAAGGTCGCAGATTTAATCCCAGTGTGAGCTCTCTGGAATGCTGTACAGCTGTACATAGATCCACATAACTTAGATTAACGTCTTGGGTCGAATGTGGACAATGCTACAAGAGTCATCGCTGCCATCACTTCCGGAAGCCCTCCGGCATCTGATGGAGTCAATGGCTGGCATGAACAAACTCTTATGTGGGCTAGGGAAGGACCAACACACTATTGGGTAGGTATTAAATGTTTTGTATATTGAGGGTAAGTCTGAATGATAAAAAGTAGAAAGCACGAGTCTACAGATTTAAAAGAAGTGAGTGTACTGTTAGTGGCTATTATATTCGCTTACGGCAGTTTTGAGGTAAATAATACAGCAGTGATTTTCAAGTTCTGCTGCCACGAAAAAAAAAACTTAACTGATGAATAAGGTATTCAAATGCCTGCCGTTGTGGATAGAATTTAAAAGTAAATGAAAGGAACCTTTTATACATATAAACAGTTATACAGGTTGTTCGTAAACTGTTTTGTCAAAAGAAGAGGGAGTGATAGTACACATCAAGACAAACAATATTTACAATGGATGCTAGGGTGCCGCCCCGGTGGCGCAGTGGTCTAAGGCGCTGGCCTCTGATCATTCGTCCGTAAGGGGTCCGGGTTCGAATCCCGGTGAGGCATGGATGTTGTGTTTGTCTTACGGCACTGGCTCTCTCCCTTCCCTGGAACCAGTGACCCTAAATTAGGGACGGGCGACTGCTTATAGCCCATTGAGTTGCTCACGGTGGTCGTTAAACCTCCAATCAAAAAAAAAAAAAAAAAAAAAAAAATGGATGCTAGGGTCGCATTCCACTCTCAGTGTCAGAAAATAGTAACTTCGAAATACGTAAAACAACGCAAGTCGTCACCTCAGACGTCATTTCTTTCCTGCCGGAGAAGTAGCACATTGCCAGAACATCACCGTCAAGCACTTACCGTATGCAAATTGCCAGAGAGAAGACGCAGGATCGACAGTTGCAGTTGATTGGCTTATCAAGGTACAGTAGACACCTCCTGAATGGCACATATCCCGCACGATGGATTGGACTTGGCGGACCTGTAACGGCTGTGTTTAAACTTCTCTCAGTGACGGGTAGACATTTAATCCGTACAAGCACGATAATTAACCAAGATCCAGAATGGAACTCACAGCATCCACAAAGCTAAAAGGTTTCAATTAAAATACAATTAAAATGTAAGTATTTTCGGAAGAACTGTTGGTCCGTCTTCTGGCCTGGAGCAGGCAGCCGAAGACGTCTGTCTGATATAGTCTTTTTTGCCGCATGCATGAATATGATTAATAAAGTAAGTTCACGTGGCACGTGGTCAACCGAATTTTTTTTTTTTTTTTTTGATTGGATGTTTAACGATCACCGTGAGCAACTCAATGGGCTACAAGCAGTCGCCCGTCCCTAATTTAGGGTCACTGGTTCCAGGGAAGGGAGAGAGCCAGTGCCGTAAGACAAACACAACATCCATGCCTGACCGGGATTCGAACCCGGATCCCTTACGGACGAATGATCACAGGCCATCGCTTAGACCACTGCGCCACCGGGGCGGCATCAACCGAATTGAAATCAAGTCACGAAATTATAATTTTAGGTAATGTCATTATAGTCTTCCAATCCGGGTTCCCTTTTCTTCTTAGGAACCACACTTCTTGATGGCAAAGGTATGTATCTCGGAAGTGCATCGTTAGAACATAAGGATTATTTATGGAAGATATGGAGATTTTCAGTAAAAAGTGTTGCGCCTTTTGTCCGGGAGTTAGTTAGGTACCGCGCCTTTTCCCCACATGTAGTTCGGTGCCCTTGTTTACAGATTTCGCAAGTGCTGTGTTAGATGAATGTGACCTAACAACACATTTGTGTTCACTCAATCTTTAATTTAAGACTCTGGTGGTCGATCCGATATATTGTCAACATCCGCTGGATCAATAGATTTTAGTGGGATCTGATACCCGTCTTGTCTGTCTGCCATGGGAATACTGTTTCTATCTTTTTGATAAAGGTCTTGATTGTGGTAGTTTGTAATCTGCAGTCAATTTGGTATTTTTTGAAATGATTCTTGAGAATGTTGATCATTCCTTTAATATGTTTCATGGACCCAACGTACATCGGTTTTACTATTTTTCTACTCAATGTACACTGCTGGGCACCCAAAATGCAACACCAAGAAGGAAGCATCCGATTGGCCTGAAATTCGCAGCATGTGTCGCCCGCGAGAGGACCTGCAAACCACTAGCATTGCAGGGCATATACAAATCATATGCGCCCGGCATGCCACCGAGAAGCACTGTGAGAAGGGTGCACAGAATGCGGGGGGTATAAGTAGTGGAAGTGTGTTGTGCTGCCGGACTTGTGCGTGGGAAGCTACTGGTGACTCGTCTCAGAACACGACAGTCATTCCAGCACGTTTCGGAGTTCGACAGAGGACGAATAAGAGCTTATCGCGGCAGCGGTTTATCGTACCGAGACATCGGCGCCCATGTGGGACGACATCTAGCCACAGTGAGGCGAGTATGGATTCGGTGGGTGCAGGAGGGACGGACGGACCGACGTGAGCGATTGCCGCAGCCGCGGCATACCACCAAACGAGTGGACCGGCATGTTGTGCGGCGGGCATTGACGGCTCGCACCGCCACATTACGAACGTTAGCGCAGAAATTAGGGTGTGTTCCTCAACAACCTGTGTCAACACGTACCATTAGACGTCTTCTGCAGGAGTGGAGACTTGTCGCACGGCGCCCATTGCTCCGATTACCATTGACGTTACACCACCTGCGAGTGCGGCGGCAGTGGGCGGTTGAACGCCGCACCTGGACTACGGAATGGCACAACATTGTCTTCTTCGACGAATCCCGCGTCTGCCTGCAACACCACGATGGTCGGATCCACGTGTGGCTGCACCGCGGCGCGAGACTGTATGATGCCTGCATTATGCATCGCCATACCAGTCCGTCGCCTGGCGTTATGGTTTGGGCGCAATTGGATATGACACCTGCACCCCTCTGGTACGCATCGCCGGTACACTCAACAGCCACCGCTACATCTCCGACGTTTTGGAGCCTGTAGTCCTCCTTTACCTTTAAGACCTGCCAGCGGCCACGTTTCAACAGGACAATGCGCGCCCGCAAGTGGCACGCATCGTACAGTAATTCTTTACGACCCACCAGGTGTCACTGCTGCCGTGGCTCGCCTGTTCTCCCGATATGTCGCCCATCGAACACGGCTGGTCGCTGATCGCCAACCGAGTGGCTCGGCAAGCGCCACTCGTGGCTACGTCTGATGAACTGTGGCAACGTGTGGAAGCAGCCTGGACCGGCATACCCCAAGCCCACATCCAAAGGCTCTTTCGTTCAATACCGTGGCGTGTAGCGGCCGTTTTTGCAAGCCATGGGGGCCACACGAACTATTGATGTCTGCATGTTCCGCAAGTCGCACGGGCATGAAAGCTCAATCGTTTTATCTTTGTATCTGTTGTTATATGTCCAGTGAATCTGGCTTTGTTATCTCGTGTCCTTCTTGGTGTTGCATTTTGGATGGCCAGCAGTGTAGTTAGTGCCGCTAATACAGTCTTCTGCTATACGCGTCTAAACACGCCATCAGGATATCCATATTCGTGGGCAATTTCAGTGATTTCGTTCATTTCTTCTCTTTTAAGTTTTTGGTTGGATGTGTGTGTAATAGCCCTCCTGAAAAGAACGAATAACGCAGTTTATAGCCCTTTGGCTGTGCCGAATAGTAAGGAATGAGCTTAAGAGGAGATGCTGACTTTCTGTACTCTGTATAAGACAATTAATTATGGGAGACACGACGATGCAGGGTGAAATCCAATAATGGAAGAGAATTGTTTGGTTCCATTTCCACCGTGTACTTGATAGAAAGATAGTTACTTGACAAAACTTCGGCAAATTTCTGAAGAGAGGTTAATTATCGTTTTTGGACCGATTAAGTGTCTATCCAGTTAGTAGAATGCACGAAATACACCTTATTTTAATTTTCTCAGTGGAATGGGTCGTTGAAATTTCACTTCTACAAGATATAGGAACATTCGCGTTCATAGTAATTATTCACCAGTACTAAGTTTTGTTTTTCTTCAATTACACCATTTGTCTCCTACAGAAATTCAATGATTCGAGTGAAAGCTCTATGTTCCTGTATTTCGAAATAAATAAAATATGAGAACTTTGTCGTCCTAAAATACAAGGAACCAAAAATTTAATAATAATTCGACTGCTGTCATACTATAGACACTTGTTTTCAGAAAAACGTAATCTTCAGAATACCGGAGACAATTTTACTGGCTTTAGGATTGTTTTTGTTGTAAATCAGTGAACATTTATACTTGTGTATGCTGTACATGAAAATAATTTACCATCTCATTGTCTCGAAGCAATGTGTGTGATGCACATTACTAAACATTTATTTTGCTCCTCGCTACACAATGCTCTGGTTCTCTTATTCATATATATTTTATGGTGGTTTGAACTTACATAACGGTTTTCAGTTTTACGTCTTTAAATAAATTTTCATATAGAAATTTTTTTCTTTTTTTGTGCCAATTTTAGACGAAAATTTTTAAACGTTTCGCCTTTAAGTAGGCCAAATTGTCCAAATGTGTAGAATTGCTTAGGACGGCCTTTGGCTGTGCATATATCATTTTCACAGTGTAACTCGAAAATAAGGAAATGTGCAGTACATATGGTAACTGTTGAAATTAAATGCAAAGTTGTACGATAAAGGGTAAATAGTGTGATCTGTATACGAAATTGCGTAACTTCTTCCGAAATTTGAAATTCGAGATTCATTGCGGAACTAAAAGCTGGGCTATTGATTTTCTTGGATTAGTTTAGTTGAATCCCGTCCAAATAATTTGAATTCAAGTTAAATATCTGATATCATGCCCTTTACCATCGGTGTTCATTGATATTGATATGTACCTTCAGAAATCTAAGAAATTCCCTGTGTTATATATGTCCTCTTTGAAAACGTTCCTTGGAAACTTACACTATACTGCAGAATGTCGAAAAAAATTCATACTTTGTGCATTTGCTTCATGAAATAAATCAATTCTTTTAGACAACCTGAGATTTTCAAATATTTAGAGGGTGGACATAAAGTCTTCTATTCATCAAAAACTTATATTATAAAGTATGATAGGTAGAAACAAGTGGTTTCTTGCATGATTATTGTAAACTAAGAGCGTTTTTTTCTCTACATTGTTAGTAAACCTCCACATCAGCTCCGTTCGTGGCTTGGAGAACATCATGTCGGTATTCAGTTTCTCGTCATGTTTGCGTAATATCTCTTTCGATACTGTGCCAATGGCATTTGTTATCCTCCCCTTCAGAGTTTCAATATCAGACACTGGCGTTCAATAGACCTTTTCCTCAACAGAACCCTCACAGAAAACATTCTGGGGTTGTAATGTGGGGTGACAGTAGCGGCCATGATATTTAACTGTCTGTCCCAATCCATCTGTTCGGAAATAGGTTTGGAGAAATTTTCAAAAAAACTGGAAAGTTACCCCATGTTTGACATTCGTCCGACTGACATGCAACAGAGAGCTCCATCATGCCCATGTACACATTTGCTGTTATTGTGTATTCACAAAGAAAAAGAAAGAAAGAACCGAGCACTCTATAATGAACATTATAACGCAGTAAAATATTTTATTACACCAAATATTCATTTTAGGGCTGTCTCCGCTGTTTTTCAAATACAACGAGGAATTTTCCAACACTCACATATGCCCTTCACTAGAGGTGTAAAAGGTAGCCTGGCCTCATTCGGAAAACACATTCGCAGCAGGTACTTGTTGATTTTATAGATACGCTGCAAAATCTCAATTACAAAAGCACCATGACGTGACTGGTCTTCCACCAGCAAACCTCGAAAGATCTGCACTTTTTATGCTTAAAAACGAATCATTTTATGCAAACGTTTCTTCACTGCAGTTAAGGAGATTTCAAGTTCAGACGAAATTTGGCTGGTGGATTTCCAGGCACGTGCACCAATGCTGTCGGCACTGCATCAACCGTTTCTTTACTAACACCAGTTCGACCCATTAGTTTTCCATCATCAAAACTTCTTTTCACCTTAAGCTTTGCATACGAAGTGCTGGGTATTTTGATCCACTGGTGGACACCCGTAACCTATTCTGAAATTACGCTGAACAGTTACCAGTGGTTTGGTCTCCTAGTACTACAGAACACATTACGCCTGCTCCTGCAAATGCAGCATTTTGACTCCTTTTGCGGGCACCACCAGCTAGTGATTACTCAGCATGCACATACGACAAGGCAAGAAAGCTGTATTAGCTTACATGTATCATGCCACAAACCACTTGTTTGTAAGTAACGTAGATGTTTAAATAACAGGTTTTTAATGACGGAAGGACTTTATTTCCAATGTGTTTTACTATTACTTATAAGGAGGTTGTTTATTGTTCTTCTGACTGCATTGGGTGATGAGCATAATCTTTTTAGTTTTGATCAGGTTTAGAATTTCTGAAAGCTGTATAAGTAGAGGAAAATGGAGAGTTCTAGATCAGGGACAGCCCCCATAGACTTAACATTGGCTGATCACGAGGCTGCCCCAGCTGTCCCCTTGTCAGAATTTTTGTCACGTGATCGTCCCCATGATGTGCTGCCCCCTTAGCGGTGCTTCTTGGAACTTTCAATGGATCTTTGTTTTTGTGGGATGGCAACGACCGAGTGGAAAAGGGGGCGGATATAGGGGGATGTCAACTCGATGTGCTGCCCCCTAGCGGTGCTTCTTGGAACTTTCGATGGATCTTTGATTTTCGGGGATGGCGACGGCCGAGTGGGAAAGGGGATGTCTACTCGATGTGCTGCCCCTAGCGGTGCTTCTTGAAACTTTCTGTTTTTCTCGGGAGATTTATAGGACTTTGTCAAATATTTGGATGAAGTTTTTTTTTTTTGGTCCTTTCCAGTATTTTTTGTTTCCTCGAATTTGTTTTATTAAACTTATATTTTTAGAGCTTCCGTAAGGTGTTTGCAGTTTTTATAGACGCTGCATTATTTTTTTTAATTGTTATATTTTTCTTCCCTCCAATTTTAATTTAGATAAGGAAATGCTTTGTTTGAAAAGATTTCGTTCCCGTTGATTCATGTTCAGCATCAGGTTTTACCGCTTTCAAAGGAATGGTTCTCTTCCCAGATCACATGATCGTTATGGTCCATTCCTGACAAGGTGGTTGATTGACGTAGGGGTTTAAAATTCTCTCAGTTGAACTCTATCGGTCGAGGAGAGTGGTCGCCTTTTGTGTTTCTTCAAAAATTTATAACGGAATCGTCCATAGCATTATACGATGAAAATCGCACCATCTTTAGGAAGAATGATATGCCTGAAAATTGCTTTCCTTTTGGAGACGATCGATTTATTCGGATATTTTGTTTGGATGGAGAATTACAGATTCATATACGAAAATATATTTGCATTGGTGACTTATACGTTCCTACAGCTATAGGAATCGCTTTGAAGGGTGTTGAATGGCTTGAACTTCTAGACAGCTTTGTCTTTTTGCGTGATGTTGTTCAAAGTCACGAGCCTGCGAAATATGATTACGTTTCCAGTGGAAATATTACAGTGGCTCATCGTTAAGAACCGTTGATTCCTTTCATGAGAATGAATCCCCACTCTGTGGAATGCATAAGTCGAGATTTTCACCATGTATTGGATTTCACTCAGGAAAAGATGGGTCAGGATTTTGAAATTTTGAAAACTGAAATTTCTATGTGCGGAGAACATTGGACTAAAGTGGCTGATAAGAAATATACTAGGTTAAGAGTCATACAACAAACGTTTCTTCGTTAAATTTCATTTTTCGCTTTAATTAAGAAAGCATTGGAAAAAATAATTTGACTTTGGAAGCATTACAAACCCCAAAAGAAGGATTTCGGCTGTATGATGATGGTTTTTTTCTGCTTCAAGAAACTCTCGGGGACACAATGTATGACACAGCGGACATGAACGGAATGGAATTCTCCTACCACAACGACAATCAAATAAACATGACCAAAATTATTTTACAACTTGATTTTGAGAAATACGCTGAACAGTATCTGAAAGAACTCCATCGGAATCGAAATACTAAAGTAGACGAAGCATTTCTGGACTCAGTTGACCTAGGCCATTACGTTGGAGAAATTTTACGAGATTTAGATGAATTTTATTATTGGTAAAAAAAAAATAATCTTAACGGTCCTTTTCAGGACCACACAGTTTTTTTAAAAAAGAAAATATTGAAATCGTACACTGTGTTTTCTTTATGTGAAGAACAAAGTATTTCATAGTTCACTCGTTTTTTAAAAAAAAACAGCATTAAATCCAAGATGAATTCTTTCAAGGTGTCTGATTAAATTATTTCGGTTTCCGTATTCCTCTCTTATTTTAGGAAAAATTCAAACTTGAAGAATTTCTTACCGAATATATTTTAGTTTTATTTTCTCAAAATATGAAAATTAATTATAATGAAATCCTTTCGTTTTTCTCTAAGAACTTCCCTTAAGATAAATCCTCAGCTGAAGTTCGATTTGTCTGATTAGAGTCAATAGCATGTTCGTTGAGAGATGACTAGATACGGAATCAGTCCCCAGTGTTTTGAAATGTCACAAGTGCTGACGCATGATGATTCATCAGCATCGTGTCCGTTGCTAGATGACCAGATAAGGAAATAGTCACCATGAGACACGTAGTGGTGATAAGGGTCTTGTGTTGTTTCTTTGTGAACAGCAGAATTTCGGAAACTGATTCAACTTGGAACCTTCGAAATGCTTAGAAAACGCATAGGAATGTAATTCAATTTCCTCCCCCATGCGATGACAGCTCGATTCGCTCACGTTTGTCATGTGCGAATTCCGGACTTTTTGTAGTTGATATGTCCGTTTGAAATGCCCTCGTGACGTTTCCGAAACTGCTTGGGGTCAAAGTGCATTCTGTTTCCTTTAAAACGTTTGCCATTTCTACTCCATCACGTGTTTTTTCTGGTTCAGTTGTCGACACGTGTGCTGTTGTACCTCTCTTGCTCTCTGGATTATTATTTTGGAAAATGTCTGCTGGATTTTCAACCGTTTATGCAATGGAAGAGGTAAGTTCTCATTTCCTCGCATGCAATAATTTTCTTTATTGTTAGGTGCCCCAAGTTGTTTGAATTAGGATGTTGTTAGAATTTCATGTTGGTTGAATCGTTTATTCTCTTGAAGGAAAAACATGATTCTTTTTTAAAAAGCTTTTAGGAATTCATTCTTTTACGATAGCTCCCATTTCCAATAAAAATTTAAGAAGTTTATTCTCAACGTAGGAATTTCCCATTTTAATGTTTATTCCATGGAAATGCATTGATAGGGGTTTAAAACATGTTTGCGTATTACAAACAGCATTTGAGTTCTTTTGCATACGATTAAAGTTAGATTTTAAAGAAGAAAAATTCATGTTAATGGCATCGTTTATTCTGTTAAAACATTTTATTTTTCATACTTTTACGATAGCACCCCTTTCCAATAAAAATTTGAGAAGTGCATTCTCAATGTAGGAATTTCCAATTTATAATGTTTATTTTATGAAAATGCATTGATAGGGCTTTAAAACATGTTTGCGTATTAGAAACAGCATTTGAGTTCTTTTGCATACGATTAAAGTTAGATTTTAAAGAAGAAAAAAATCATGTTAATGGCATCGTTTATTCTTTTAAAACATTTTATTTTTCATAACGTCATACTTTTACGATAGCTCCCCTTTCCAATAAAAATTTAAGAAGTTTATTCTCAACGTAGGAATTTCCAATTTTAATGTTTATTTCATGAAAATGCGTTGTTAGAGGAGAGGGTTTAATTTTTTTTTCTTTCACAGAAGGAATGGTTGTTGGAGGAAGAACAATTATTTTTGCAGAATTCCGATGTGTTCGATGCATTGAAGGAAATTTCCTTGAATCAAGACCTAACCTCTGATTTTACGCCAGACATCCCAGTCAATATTCCTTCCAACACATGCTCGGTCTGCTCCAAGACCTTTGCCAAAAACTTCAACCTGAAAAATCATATGAGGAATCATACAGGTGGAAAACCATTCGCGTGTACCCAATGCCCAGCAAAATTCAGCCATAAACCTCATCTTAAGCGTCACAAGCAACGAGTTCATCGACAAGGTGGTGGTTTGGATCCCGCAGTTGCAGGGCCTAGTCATGCTTCCCCAAACTTTGATGTTCCTATAGCTGCACCAAACCAACCTCCAGTCGTAATGAATGCACCGATAGCTGTGCCCATCCAGGCCCCCCTTGAAAATATTAGAGGATTCATTGAAGTCGAATCTGCCGCGAAGCAGTGACTTACCACCTATAAGACCGTGCCAGATGAGGGGTCAGCATCATGTCTCCGCTCCTTTTTAGAATCCAGTAAAGATCCATGTCTAAGAATCCTGCAACATTCATTAGCTGCTCACCCCTTGATCAAAGTCAGCGTTTTTATGGAGGCAGTTTTTAAAAAACAGAAAAAAGATGTTCCAGACGAGTACGAGTTTTGTGACCACTACCTGAAAACTCCCAACAAACCTCTCTTCAGAGCTAGCGATGTTGGGGAATTTTATGATTCAATGGCTGCTAAAATCGAGAACGAAAAGTCGGAGGCAGAATTGAAAGGGTCCGGCTGGGTATTTTCCCATGTCTCATGGTTCGAACTTAGAATCAACCGTTTCAGACCCTTGAGGAGTGAGTCATTCATCGCCCTTCCAACCAATATTCAAAGGAAGAAGGCAGTACTGAATGTTGTGAATAATGACATCTACTGCTTTAAATATGCAGTCTGGACCCCTCGTCTTCAATGTCACAATAGGGTGAGAGTCAACAATTTCCTCAAGGACCCTCAATTCCGCACAGGATATATCTGGGACTGTATTGAGTACCCGGTAAAAATTTCTGATATCAAAAAGTTCGAGAAGGCAAATAACATGTCCATCAATGTCTTCGGTATCGACGAGGCAAAAAAAATATTTCCCATTAAGGTATGCGAAGAGGAATTACAATATAATCGAGATCTCCTCTATTTAGAAGATGGATGTCGCTCCCACTACGCATTCATCACTAACTTCGAGCGGTTGATTTCAAACAGATCACCAGGCGTAATGGAAAAGTCATAATATGTAAAAAATGTTTTACAACCTACGATGCCCGTTTTGATGGGGAAAACAAATTAAAAAATCACAAACTCCTCTGCATGAAAAACAAAACCGTTGCCATTCAGATGCCAGAGAATAATATCCTTAAATTCAAAGATTTTCAATAAGCCTTGAGGGTTACCTTTGTCATCTACGCCGACTTTGAGTGCGTTCTCAAACCCATTCAAGGGCCCCCTCAAAATCCCGAAATATCATACACCATGACAAGCCTAACCCACGAGCTCATGTCGTGTGCATAATTCATAAAAGATGAATTAGATGAATTTTCCGTATTTCGGAGTCATAGGTCTGAAGACGGCGTCATTCGTCGTTTCCTTCACTCCTTGAAAGAAGATGTATTGAAAATCCAGGAGGAGTATAAAAAAAATGTCCCCAAGTGTCCATTAAGTACTGAAGAAAAAGCATCTTTTCAATCTGCATCAATCGGTTATCTCTGTGAAAAAGCATTCGCAAATTCAAAAGGCAAACTCAAAGTCGCTGACCATGACCACAGAACAGGCGCATTCAGGGGTCCAGCACATGCATCATGTAATATCAATTTCCGAAACCCAAAATTAGTTCCAGTGTTCTTCCACAACTTATCTGGTTATGATTCACACTTTATCATTCAAGAGCTTGGTTTTTCAGAAGGAAACATTAAAATCATTCCGGAATCCACCGAAAAATTCATTTCCTTCTCAAAATTTATTGGGGGATGGAAATTCGATTTTTAGACAGCTTGAGATTCATGCCTACTGGGTTGTCAAGCCTTGCAAATAATCTTCCATCAAACCAATTTAAGATCACGCGAAAGCACTACCCCCAAGATGACGAGTTACATTTGTTGAAAAAGAAGGGTGTTTTTCCGTATGAATACGTAACATCATACAACAAATTAGACGATTCATGCCTCCCACCAAAATCAAGTTTTTATAGTAGCATTTCCGAGTCACACATAAGTAACGAAGATTATTATCATGCTCAACAAGTATGGGAGAAAATTAATATCAGAGATTTAGGAGAATATTCAGATCTGTATTTAAAGACTGATGTTCTCATCCTGGCCGATATCTTTTAAAATTTTCGGGATATCTGTCAGGAAACATATTCACTGGATCCTGTGTATTTCTTCAGTGCTCCATCCTTAGCATTCGCTGACATGCTTAAGAGCACGAAAATGTCTTTGGAATTAATTACAGATTATGAAATGTTATTATTTGTTGAGGCGGCAAATGCCAATACATCCAGCGGCATGACCTGGCGAACAACAAGTACATGAAAAAATTTAATCCGGCAAAAGAAAGCATCTGTATTTTTCATCTCGATTGCAATAATCTGTACGGATTTTCTTTAAGCGAATCGATTCCATATGCTCTCTTTAATTGGATGCATTCTGATGAGTTGGAGCATCTGAATATTGGCTCTATTCCTGATGACGGTCCCTTTGGATGCTTTTTGGAAGTCGACATCGAGTACCCGGATTCTTTGCATGATTTTCACGCAGATCGTACCTTCTGTATTGAGGTTGGGGTTGTTCCTGGTACCCGATAAACCAAACTTCTGACAACACTGAACCCCAAGACCAGATATATAGCCCACTACCGCTTACTTAAACAAGCAGTTGCAGCTGGGCTTGTAATTAAAAAAATTAATCGAGGAATATCATTTTCCCAATCTAGGTGGCTGCAGGTATATATAAATCTAAAAACTGAGAAACGAAAATTGGCAAAAAATGAATTCCAAAAAAATTTCTACAAGCTCATGAATAACAGCGTCTTTGGGAAGACTATGGAAGACATCAGGAAAAGAACATCCATAGAACTTGTTCATGATGAGAAACGCTTGGAAAAAGTGTTGGCAAAACACAACTTCAAAGATCGAAAAATTATGAAGAATGAGTCCGATGAGGAGTTTATGATTTTATGCGATCTAGATGTCACCAAACTAGTTTTCAATAAACCCATATATATAGGAATCGCCGTTCTGGATATGTCTAAAGCCTTAATACACTCGTTCCATTATGACGTCATAAAACCCATGTATGGAGAAAGAGTGAAGGTTCTGTACATGGACACAGACAGTTTCTTTTACGAAACGAAGACAGAAGATCTTTATAATGACATGGGGAAAATCTTGCCTTTACTAGATACGAGCGACTATTCAATAGACCAATCTCTCTACAGTTCAGCTAATAAAAAAGTTATCGGAAAATTTGAAGATGAAATGAACAGGAAAACAATAAGAGAATTCGTTGGGCTGAGGGCAAAAATGTATGCTTTTTTTCCTACGATGTAGAAATAAAAAAAGCTAAAGGAGTGAGTAAGCCAGTTGTGCTAAATTAACTCCAACTTCAAAATTACCGATATTCCTTATTCAATAAACAGGAGGTGAGAATGTTTGTCACTCGTTCCGTAGATGAAACATGCAGTCTTCAGCATTAAAACAAACAAGAAATCTCTAAGCCCTTATGACAATAAACGCATCATTATGGAAGATTTTATTCATACCCTTCCCTATTTGCATTACTCATTCAATTCATTAGAACCTCCTCCTAAAAGAATGAAAATGGAAAAAAAACACAGTCTTCAGAGCTAAACCAAAAAAATAAAATAAAAAAGAAGAATCGATTATTCATCTGCTGACGTCATCTGTTTTATCTCGTAGCTAATCTATCTTTTGTCTTCCTCATTCTCACTTCGTTGATCGTTGGGAGCATACTTCAATTGCGCCTACTCGTCTGAAGAAATGCATTCATCATATCACAAGGATTGTCTCCATTTTTCGTATTCCACGTTGTTTTCTAAATCAGAGGCTGATTATTTTCTTCGGTGTTTGGAGACAGAAGTGAAATATCTGAATGGTGAATTCTCAAAGATTAAAGTATATGGGAAATCGTATTCCATTCCTCGACAGCATGTTGCTTTTGGTGATGCTGACCTTCATTACTCTTTCAGCGGATTGACCATAAAAGCAAAACCGTGGATTCCTGTACTTCGAGAAATCAAACGTGAGGTAGAGAACCCGTGTTGTGACACCTTTAATTTTGTATTGATTAATAGGTATCAAAATGGAAATCAATGCATCTGATTCCACAAGGACGATGAAAGTGAAATCGTGAAAAATTCTTGCATTGCTTCAGTTTCTCTAGGTCAAACAAGGGACTTTGTTTTTAAAAGAGAATGTTTTCAACCAGTTGTCTTAAGATTAGAAAGTGGTTCGCTTCTCCGGATGCTACCCCCAACAAATGATTCATGGCACATGGTCTACCACGTTGCGGAAATGCCTGAGATGTTCGAATAAATTTGACCTTTAGAAAGATAACACAGACGCCATTGTCTCGTGACTCATTCACGCTCTCAAGCAGTAAACAGGATGCTTGCCTCAGCCATAATCTGTTATCAGTTTTGTCTGAACGCACAGCAACTCACTCATTCGGTTCTCTACCTTCGAACCCTGAACACGTTCAGTTGCCTGCCCCTACAAACACTTTGCCGGCCATCAGCATGAAGCGGACTGCCAACCAAACCAAATCGGAGGCTGTAAAGAAATTTCATCGTGGTGATGACTTGTTGCGTTCCGACACACCTGTCTCAACTGTACATGCTATTACTGGGTCTACATCAACTATGTCTGCTGCAAACAAGTCTACTTCGTAGGGAATTTCATTAGAAAATCTGCCACCTCACCACTTCTCTCTCGGATGAAACAAGATCGCGAAAGTGACTGATTTTACAGGCACTGTAAGAGTTCATGTCAGGAGCTATGAGTTCGATGGTGAACTCTTACACCCCACTAAATTGGGTGTTACGATGTCAGCATACTCATTCTGCGTTTTTATAGAGTCTAGATTCATGTTTTGGAACATGAACGATATTAAAGTAGTGGGAAAGAAACTGCTTCTTTGTGCAACTCCTTCAAGTTCGGGGACCGTTTACCAGTTTCATTCACTGAATACCGGGAGCAATGGCACCCTTCAACTATCGCCTACTGCAACATCTCTCACTAGGTCACAATTCAGTGAGCTCGCTGAAGAATGTCCTAAAATCTGGGAGAGTGTTTGCCAAGTTTTATGTGGAACTGTTTTTAAGATTTTTATCTTAATAAACCAAAGTGCTGAAAATTCCCCAGCGAGCGATGAGGAACTGCATTTCATTCTGGTTGATGTACTCAAGTCCGCCATTGAGCAAAATACATTGACAGTGTTTGATTGTGCTACATGTCATTTGCCTCTTGAAGAACAACCCAACAATCAGCTAGGACATGAGTGTGCTCAGTTTACCAATGATGACAAATGGAATATGGGTTTTAATAAAGCCCTTTCTTTACTAGAACCACAAAGTTTGGCGGAATCTTTTTGAAAGAAGTTGGTAGCTTGCTCATCACAGAAGCATTTGTGAACAATATTAATGCAGCACTCTTAAAAATTTGGGTAAGGGAAGGGGGAGGGAGGGAGGTATATTACTAAAAATAAAAAAGTGAGGAATTAAGTTTTAAAAAATGCAAAGTTTTTTTTTGAAAATGTTTTAAGTCATTTCTAATTCTGGACCCTAAATTTAAAGTGTAATTATTTTTTTTAATTCTAAGACATAAATTTTGTGAAATTATTTTTTATATTGACATAAATTAAGCGAAATTATTTTTTTTTAATCTTAAGAGTAAATATTAAGCTTTCGAGAATTTTAAAAGTAAAATTTCTTTTTGAAATGTTTAAAACAGTAACAGAATGAATGCAAGTGTTTTAATGGTGAACTAGTGCTTTTCTGGAAGACTTTTCCTAAAGATATTTGGGTATTTATTAAGGGAACTGGGCCTGATGTTTTCCATTAGGCGGCCAATCGGGGGATTTCCGACTGGTCTGAGAGCAATGCTTTACAGTGTTGAGCCGAAACCAGTGAACACGGCTTATTTTCGGGGAGTTTGAAATGTTTCAAACTGACTCGCTTCATTATTTGGGTTGAAAAAGAAGAAGCGCTCTCACTGAAGACCCCTCTAGCCTAGTAAAACTAAAATAGTCTGTGTTTTACAACAATTTCATTCCTTAGACATTTTTAGTACATCTATTTTCAACCTCATCTATTTTCAACTTTCAGGAACTTGCTGTGACTGTTTTTACTGTATTCTCTTTTCTACCTGATTCGTTTTCAACTGAATCGAAAATAGACCTTTTAAAATATTTTCCTTGAACGAAAATGTGCTTCAAAAATTTCATAGTTCCCCATGTTATTCAATGGGAATTTCACTATTTTTACTGAAACGTGTTTCATCAAAACCGCCCCTAAGAAAATATGAAGTGATTCGTTTTTGATCCTAGGAAAGAATGAACTTTTTCAAAGCGAACCTTATCTGTTTTCAACTTTTCCTAAAACGATGTTTGCAAACATCTTTCAAACAAAATTTAAACCATTTTCAGCATGAACTTAGGAATACATTTAAAAAAAGAGAAAAAAGAAACTCAAAAAGAATGACACTTTTTTCTCAACAAAATTTTTAATAAGGAATCCAACGAACATTTTTAAATATTTTCTTAGAATTTGTCTTTTTTCGTTTAGAAGTCACAGCAGAATTTCCTTCTTGTACAGGAACTTTCAACATTTGTTTATTTTTAATGAACCTTTAGGGTAAATTAATGTCTTTTAATGCTTTTACAAAATCAGGAAGTATGTGCAGCTTAGATCCTTTGCTTCGAAACATAGAGTCTATGAGGTCAATAATATTCGTCGTTTTCACAATACGTCCTCGGACCTCAATTCGGCCTTAGGGCTACAGCCAATAATATCAGAGTTCGTTTTAAAGACGTCCAGCACATTTCTTGCATTTCGCTTCAAGTTAGTAGGAACGGACTGAACGATAAGGTCTTCCACAATATCTTTTACTTTCTCGTCTTTGACATGTGCTTCTTTCACTGGTTTTTCAGTTCTCGATGGGGTTCCATGAGATGAAACTGGGCGATTAAAACTCGATACATGAATACGTTTATTCAAGACTTGATTACATAATTTCACTTTAACTTCGTCAGACTCTTTGCTTAGTAGAATTTTTTTCATTTCTTTGTCTAAGTCCGTTAGCGTTTCGTGAGTTGGCATATGACGGGAAATCCATTCTTCGGGAATCAGAACAATTTTCTTGGCAAATTCCATTATTTCGTAAGCAGAGTCGTTAATACACTGAGAGCAGCAGGAATCAACACACCTAAAAATCCCCCTTTTTGAATAAGGAGTTTCCTTTATTTATATAGAGGCGTCTTTTTTCGAGAGAGTGCTCGCAAGGTGTGCTTATGCCGCTGCAGTGAATGTTTCTGGGCTGGAGTAAGCGGAACATTTCCTTTTAACGTATTCATACAAACTGCGCACAGTGCTTTAATTCCATTTTTTCTACATTTCAATATTAGGTCTTTTAATACTTTTCTTGGACGGTGTTGAATTATGCATAAAAGTTGTTCCTGTTGCTTAGACAGCGTCATGACGAAAACTGAGACTTATTTCATTTCACCGAGGTTGATATATTACTTGAATGTCTCCTGGAAGAATCTGAGAGCGTAATCTTAATTCTTCCTTGGTCTCAGGTTTTAGATCAATCAATAAATAGCTGTAAGGGGATTTTGTGGCGTCCAAATACACTTCTTGAAAAAATTTAAGTTTGCTAGGGTACAACTGCCTCCTTAAATGAGTGATTTGATTTACATCTCTTCGTGATTTAAACAGAAACACGTAATGGGCATTCAGGGAAATTTCTCGCATTTCTCTGCCTTTATGAAAAATATTTTGAGTAATGTATATCACAGATACATTGAAATGATGACTCCCTCTAGTGATTAAGGGCGTTAATTTTTTATCGCTTCCGAATTCAGTCATGAGATCGTCAATAACAAACAGCATTCTTCCTTTCACATAGTCATGGAAATTAGAGGGAAAGCCTTCCACAAATGTCACGTTTTCTATTTCATCGTACAGTGTTTGCTGAACCCCGTAGAACCACACCACGTGTTCGGGAGCGGGGGATATGACTTCCCCTTGATGTTGAAGTAAGCGTTTTACAAACTGGGTCTTCCCACATCCAGTAGGACCTGCTATCAGAGCTGTGAAACGATATTGTAGTCTGGGCACATCCATGTTGTCAACTGAGGTCATTAAAAAGATACAAAATAATTTAAAGACACATAAAATAGATTTCAATCAATTTTTATTTTAAATCCTAAATTTTTTCACAATTCCAAATTTATTTCGAACAAAATAATAGGCACGCACGTCGTTTGTTTCAGATTTCCATCGAAAATTTCTTACAATGGTGTACAAGCTTTTTCCGCGACATCTAAAATAAAGGTAAAAAATACAAAATTGACCACATACGGTCGTACACGAACTTTGAAGAGGTATATAATTAAAATTTACAGTTTCAAACTTGGAGACAAATTGAGCAATAGGTCATTGAAAATGTTCTGGAGAATGTCCGAAAAAATAAAAAAATTCCATTGTTTTGGGGTTTGCCATATACATAGCCAACCAGTGTTTTCCAGGATTTCCATGTCGGTCCGTATTCACAACAAAGCATACGGGGAACCTTCCAATTCTATGGGGAAGGCGGTCACAAGAAAACACTCCTAGAAATGATCGTCTGGTTAGGTGATCTTGCTTTAGGGTCTTTGAAATTTGAACACTGTTCATTTCTTCAATTGGAGAAATCACAAAGAATGTTTCTGGACTTTGAAATTTCAATAATGTTTTGGAACTCTGCGTAGATTAGCACAGAAATAGTTTTTGCTAAAGCTTTTCCAAATTTGATTTCCACTCTTAAATTTCCTTGTTGGATCAGGTTCATATGCCCTCCATCACACAGGTCGGGACTGAGATTGAATGCATAAAGAGTGTATCCCTTTGAAAATTCCTCTTGATCGATATATATTCCACAATCTTGGCCAAGTTTATCGGTTCCTTGAAATAGACTATGGAAAGAACGAATTGTGTTTCCCTTTTCAAAATTGGGTTCTAGAGGTTTATGAGGAACTGGCTGTCCGTCAACATACACGGCTATAAAGTTGACATTATAATGCTTAAATTCAAAGGGGTTGGATTTATATGTACCATTAAAAGCATCGTTGTATACACATCAAATAATTAGTCTTTTGGGCATTTGTCCTAGGAATACGTTGTCTTGCACAAAGGACATACTTCCTCGAGAGACGGAATACACTTTGCATAAAACACGATCACTTGGCGGGAGATTTTTCTAAAGCTTTTGCATGGCCGATGGCATCTCCCGGGTTGACTTTCACTCTTCTCACAAAAATGCAGGCGTGTTCGATGAGAACTCTGTAATTGGGGGCCTCGGAGGATGAAACGAGGCAGAAATCAGGATTACTCCGAACCAGTTTAATTTTCACGTCCACTAAATTGAGAAGCAGTCTGTTTTGAAAAATAAATCACAGTGCAAGGTTTCAATCATGTCCAACGTTTTGCTGTCTTTCACGAGCTCATAGCGTTGATGTAATCCTTTGTTTGTTGCAGCATTCATGGGATTAATTTCGTTCAGAGGTCTGGCTGTATCCTTGTAAAAACCTTCACATGCTAAATAGGATTTCTTTGCGTCTTCTCCGTAATTTATTAGAGTTTCAATATATGCTCTGTGAGGATACGTGTTGCTTGAGGAAGAAATCACTCTTTCGTTTAAACTGATGTCGACTGGGGAAAACAGAGAATGAAGAAAACAGTTAATGGGGCCCACGGGCTCTTTGTCAGCTATGACAGAATTGTCAGCTTTCACAATTTTAATTTTCACGTAGAGTTGGCTGGAAGACAAGTCCACGTATTCTTCTCCACTCCCAGAAATATTAAATTCCAGAGGTCCTCCATCTCGAATGTTGGCCAAGGGGTGATATTCGATCCATTGTCCTTTTTCTATGCTCGTATGGGTGGGTGGTAAAGCAAATAAATCAAGCTCTGACTTTAAAGATACGGAAGAATGACTGTGAATCAGAGTCATTGTTTACGGATCAAAAGTATCGCGTGCTGACCACTTGACTTTCTTTGAACGAATGATGCATGTCTTCGTTTTTCTTTTCCTTTTAATGCTTCCTCCCAGCATTTTCTTCACTTTGTTGGCTGCTTTGTCGGTGAGAATTTGTCCTGCTTCTTTAGCTCGTTGTTTGGCTGCTGTTTTTGCATCCCTTCCTTGCATTAAATCATTTGCAAGGTCGACCTGCGTTCGCAAGACTTGTTTTCCAAGCGTTTTTGCACCTTGTTTGAATAATGGTACGGCCGCTCTAAATAACAAGCGAAAACGTCCTCCAAGTCCATACCCTTTTTGAAGGGCTGCTCCTTGATAGTAGACTAAACCTTTTCCAGTTTGATTGACGTAATAATCCTCGAAGGATTTTGTACAACAGCGGTATGGTTCATACATGACTACAGAGCCTTGATACGAAAATGAAGTTTCACGATCGTTCTCCCACGTTCAAATGGTACTAATTGTCCCGAGTGATTCCTTATAACGATTTCTACGTTTTGGAAATGTTTTCTTGCGAGAGGCAAATAATGAGGGCGGTCGTATAAGGCACTCACCACATCTCCGTTTTCTCCGCTCACTTTCACGATGCGAAGGAGAGGAGCAACTATGTCTCCCACAGGCTGAGGATCCATAATATTGCTGTACACGTACAATAGGGAAAGCGACGTGTTCAGATCGGCCACAAAATTTTCATGGAATTGTGACGTCACTCTCTTCTGAAGCCGAATACACTCCAGGTTGGAAACCTAGAATTTCAGCTATTCCGGGAAATAACTCCAGCTGAAAACCATGAGTTAAAGCGGCTTTGACCCGTCTCGTGGTTTTATTAAAAAACATTGTAATTTTTTTCGACTAGTGATGGGACATGGCTTTTACAACATCTCCCACCGATTCATAATATCCTGCTGGAATTTTTGCTGCTTTCAATTGACCTGGACCGACACCGTAAGCAAAGGAATTTGAATTTACATTCACATTAAACCAGGAATGGGGGAAAATGAGTTCGACGTGTCCCACTTCCCAGTCTCCATTCAGTTCGATTGGGAAAGGAAGACGCGTGAAGAAATGCGATATTTTATTGTCGGAAAAGTAGTCGAGAGAGCTGTCGCTAGGTAACGTGAGATAGAAACTCATCTTGAAGAAGGATGTTTCATCTAAAAAGAAGGTTGGTTTTATAGCGAGGTCAAGTCTTCTGCAGGGATCCAGGCATTAAATTTATCGGGATACCCTTTAAATTTGACAAAATATTCCATTTTTCCTTTTCTCTTGCGTTTCTTCAGAACACGTTCCACAGGAAAGGACTCGGAGAGAGTCACTTTTTGAAGCTCTTCTGCGTAAAATGTCCCCTCCAGCTCTTCATTCAATAAGCCTTTTACTTTGTACACGGGAGGAGATCTGGGAACAAGATCACTCACCACAAACACTTCTTGTGTCCAATTTGATTCGTATCCCTTTTCAAACTTTAATTTGGTTTTAGAAATCCTCACGTGATTACCGACTTGAAATTTATAGGAGGGTTTTTCCTTCTTGAGGTCACCATACAGATTATCAAACACTTACTTTTAATTGTTTTCGTTCACTTCTACAGGCTCATTTTTATACTTCGATGGGGAGAATGATTGTAACTGTGGACTAAATCGTCGAGCACGTCGATGAATCGGAACGTATTTTGACTTGTAAAGAATCGCCACATTCTAGTTTTCAACGTGCGATTGAATCTTTCCACAACACTTGCTTTCGTCTCGTTGTTCGTCGTAAAGAAATGCACCTCGTGCTGTTTTAAAAACTCTTTAAATTATTTGTTCTTAAATCCAGTTCCTTTATCAGTTTGCAGTTTTAATGGTTTTCTCTGTTCGAAAATCTTGGAAAACGCTTGAACGATATGGGACCCCGACTTTTGTTTTAAGGGAATCACCCACACATATTTGGAAAATATATCAATACACGTCAACAAGTAACGAAATCCATCATTATGTTTACTCAAACTGGGAAGGTCAACCAAGTCTGCTTGAAACTGTTGATTTATTTTATTCACCAACACTCTGTTTCTCGGAAAATGACGTCTCGTCGGTTTGTGGAGGGTGTACGTTTTCTCCCCCTTCAGCCATTTTTCGACGTCTTTTTTCTTGATTCCTTCTTTCTTGATAGCATTCACCCCACCGAAACTTTCTTCTTTTATGGTTGTAAGATACGTCTGTTTCATTACATCTTTCATTACAACAATTCAACGAGAGATGCTCCACCATAACAGAAAAATTCATGTTCACACCAACTCGTTCACAACTCATATAACGTCCACTCCCCCTCACACTCCATTTTTAAATGAAATTCCGAGAAAAGTCCCCCAAAACATTTTAACACCTTGAACAAGCATCTTCTTTATTCAAATATCTTTTCCCAATGGTCTGATGGTGTAGGGGAAGAATGTCCGCTTTCTGAATGAAGGAATGTGAGTTCTAATCTCACCGAGACCATTAGTGCATTTTTATGTACTCTGAAATAAAAAAAAATAATGCAACGTCTATAAAAACTCCTAACACCTTACGGAAGCTCTAAAAATATAAGTTTAATAAAGCAACTTCGAGGAAACAAAAAATACTGGAAAGGACAAAAAAAAAAGCTTCCTCCAAAAATTTGAAAAAGTCCAATAAATCTCCCTCAAAGATCCATTAGAAGATCCAAGAAGCACCGCTAGAGGGCAGCACATCATGGGGACGATCACGTGACAAAAATATGACAAGTGGACAGCTGGAACAGCCTCGTGGACAGCCAATGTTAAGTCTATTGGGGCTGTCCCTGCGTCAGAAGTCTCCATTTTCCTCTACTGATATGATCAACCCTAACGTCGGTGAATGGTTTGAACCATATGCTCATACTTTGCACTAGATTGTCTATTAGTTATTGTGGTAGTTTCAGCTGTTGGACATTTTCCAAAGAGTCTTACCGTTCGGCAAATCATCTCACCAGAGCGTCCCGTTGATGTTCTATGGGACGTAGGTTTGAGTTACATGCTGGGCAATATCGCCGCTAAATAACTTCACGTTTAACAGCGCATCAACGGCCTCCGTACGATCGGTTGGAGTGATCATCTATTAACACAAATCGCGGGCCAATGGCACCTCGGAACAGAAAAACATGTGGAAGGATTACCTCACTAAAGCAGTGCGCACCGGCTACAGTACTTCCTTCCGGTCTCCAGAAATCCGTAAGTCCATCGAAGACAATTTATCCTTCATCCACAGGTAATAACACTGCATCCGCCTTATATATATATCCCTTCCATTTATGCTTTTGTGGCGATAACCTGTGCAACCCTCATCTCAGATTGCTGACGTCCTGAATGTCAAGAGAGACTAAATCAACTCTATTAGTAAAGAGTACCGTACCGTTCTTGTGCCTCGTTCTAAAGTTATCTGGAACATTAAAACCGGCGCTACCGGGGAGGGGGTTTTACGGAACCACAGCGTACTGATCGTCGGGAAACAGTCCGCATTTGTGTTGTCACCTGGCCTCTGTAAACTGCGATATTGTGCGCCCTGCGCTCATGTTCAGTTGTTTTGCAAGGTAACGTGCTGGTGTTGTCGACCCCTTTGGCATGTAGGACCGGATAGTGGTCCCCACAGGGGGAGGGGGGGTTGAGGAAAGACCACCTCCGGTCTGTCTTTCGCACAGCTTTACCTGCATCCCTGAAGGCCGACCACGCACGCCATACGCTACTATGTGCAATACAAAACAGTGTTCGCAGTTTTCAAAGAAAGTTTTAGGAAGTATGCCGTGCATTGCTGTATGTTCGGGCTATGATGGTCTATTTTCATAAGTCCAGAGGTGGGACCTCTGCTTTCTATGGATAATTTAAAAACATCTTACGGCTGAAGGGGATTCAGAAAAGTTTTTTTTGTTCATAGCAAAGTTTGTGCTTAGAAATTATATAATTGAAATTTTATAATTCGTTTTCCACTGCAATCTTGCGCATGTGTGGAAATGAGGGAAAGGAAAATGATTCAACTGGAAGGAATGACCTAAACCAAAATTTCAGGTACGGACTTTGAAATCGTTTTCATGGTTTTTTGCTGTACTTTTGCGAGACCGATATTAAGAAATCTATTTTCACGGTCTCTACAGCGTTCACCGTTGCCTAATAGAAGGCGTTCTTCCGTTTTATGAGTTGTTTAAAGATACCCACTTGTAGGAGAGTTAATGGAGCATTTAAAATGCTATATGTTGCGCAGTGAGGTTATCGCCAATTAAGACATGATTGAGTGATTTATATATATATTATTTAATATCATTCTAAAACCATAAGAACTTGTAAACTTTGTTTGAATACAGCTATGACTGCTAATTTCAACCTTCCGCCTCGAAGGCAAGAACAACTCCGAAGATATATTTTGCCTTTTCAGCAGATACTTCCAATAGTGCTTGTCACGAAAACAATGTGTGACGTGATATATACACATCGCACTTGACTTGGATTAATAAACATAATAACATATGAACAAATACGTCATTACATGAGATTAAGGAGGACGTCAAGTAATTTTGCTTCCTATACTTCCAATGGAAAAGTTTCTGTACATATTTTCATCACAATTAATGCGTTCCCAAGGATGAAAATTGGAACATCGATTAAAATAACTTCATATTAAAACTAGGAATACTTAATGTTTTCTAAAACATAACCATATTTATATTAAATATCAATAACTTTTCCTTTGGTGGTGTTGAAACCAGAAAAAAGGATGGCACGACCTGTACTTTGATGACATCATTAGACAAACAAACGTTGGACTGCATAATTATGGTTATGTATTAGAAAATATTAAGTATTCCAAGTTATAAAATGAAGCTATTTTAATCGATGTTCAAATTTTCATCCTTGGGAACGCAAAACTTTTGAAGAAAATGTGTACAGAAGCTTTTTCATTGGAAGTACAGTATGCAAAATTACCTGACTTCCACCTTAAACAACAAAGTAACAATTTATTTCGAACACCACTTTTTTGAGAAAGTTTAATATATAAAATGTTTTTACCGATAACTTAGTGAAAGCATCATTTCGATTTCTTTTATTATCATATGCATACTTGAAGTGTCGTTAACAAAAATATCAATTTTTATGCGTTAACTTCAAGTTTAATGTGTCCTCAAATTTCAAATATAACACATTTATATAAAAAATCTAGAAAATTGTTGATTATAAATTAGTTATTCTTAATTTTTTTCATTTTCATTAAGATTTTGTTAAAGCTAATCTGTATACCGTTGTTCACCTGTGAAACTTTTGTTGAGCCAATATATAGTCAATCCTGAACGAAAGATGTTTTGTTGCTATGTTTTAATGGCATTTTATTCACCAGACCCAGCGACAAAGCAAGTTCCAGAATATTGACCAATCATTTCAACAACACCCTCCATAAAAAGACGAAAACAGAGTTATGTGACTGAAGTTCAGAGAATATATGCAGTTATGCTTTACTACCAGTCTCATGGACACGAGAGATATCCCGATATTAATTTAACGTAAATTTTGGCCAAGGGATTTCGTGAGTCTAATCTATCAGATTTCGGTAGTCAGTGTTAAACCATTTATTAATACCCTTTTTTAATGTGTTACAAAGTAGGAAGGTGGATTCTATTGAAAAACGTTCTAGCGTAGTCTGTAAACATTACCGCAACTTGGAAGAATATCCGTTTTTTCTTTCTGGTAAACTGGAGTGAGAGGAATGGTACAAGATTCGAGCTGAATCCAAAAACTTTTTCAAGATTAACGAGAACTGTACGAAAATGTTACCACCTTCTCCCAAATTTTACACCTTCTCCCAAATCTCCCAAATTTGATGAAACATCAAGGTGTTGATGAATTACTAGCACACATTTTGTCGGAATCCTCAGGGCTTGTTTAGATTTAAGTCTCTGAAAGGTGCATGCGCTGTTCCAAGAGAGAAGAAAATCCACAAAAACGCAAACATTTGGATTTCCAAAAAAATTTCAAGACCAAAATAAATATAGTAGAATGAGACCTTTACGAAAAAGTTAGTCCGAAAGTTCTATCATCTAAAATGAAGTAGCACTTAGCTTTCCGCACTAATTACATTTGGCTTGACTGATTTCTTTTTCTATTTTGAAGCTCAGGAATTTATGTTTAATATGCTGTTTGATTTTTATAGATATTTTTAGTGTTTTAATGTCCGTTAAAGTGATATGTTTTTAAACATAGACAAATTTTCTCAAAAAAAAAATTGTGTACCACAGCGAAGAACCGTATACATATTGTAGGCTAGTAAAGCATGTCATGAAGTTTTTATTTCGAAATGTATAGCATTGACGTTTGAAAACATATTACTTATATGCATATTTTCTAGTCAATAATGGTCTATAACTCGCAGTTTGAGAATTTCTTAAGAAAGAACCTTATTGCACAGATAACAACGCAAATGTCTCAGTCACAAGTAGATCTTATAATGGAAGCCAAAGGAAATAAAGGAAGGGAGCATGTACGTTTCGTCAGTTTTGATTCATTCCAACTAATCATCGAAAGCTTATCTGAAATCGCTGTGAATAAAACACATTGATTTCTTGAACAAAGAAACGAATATTTCATAACCACAATTTTAGACATTTAGTTTTCAATTTTAACTTTTGAAAATCGATAAAACAGTGACTTGTGGAATGATTTCGGCAGGGGAGACATTTATTTATTTATTTACTTATTATCACTCATCGTCAAAAAAACGTTTAACCCAGAAGGACACGTCAGATTGCAATGCTATTCGCTAGGAAGGTAAAATTTACCAGGAACAATAAATGATTAAACATTGAAATTTTTGTTTGAAATATTTATTGATCTACACTCCAAAAAGTAGTGTCTCCCAGTATGGTGTAGGTCCGGAATGTTTGCTCAAACATCATGCCAGATATTTCGGCATGGAGATGTACACGTTCCTAATGGTGTCTTGCGATAAGCCATTTCATGCAGCTTGAACCTTTTCACGAAGTTCCTACAGCTTGTGCGTTAGGGGTGGAGTGTGGATAGCGCATCCAACAGCATCCCACATGTTTTCTATCGGCGATAGGTTTAGCGATGCGGCTGGACATGGCAGAGCGTTAGTGCCTTGAAGGCAAGCTCTCGAGGCAGCAGCATTATGCGGAAGAGTGTTGTCCTGTTGGAAAACCGCACGGGAGTGGGCGTTTAAAACAAAGATGGAGCCACTGGTTGCAGGACCTCATAAACGTAACGTTGGCTGTCAAAGTTCCTGTAATGAACACCAAAGGTGTTATGGCATCGTAGGCAATTGCACCCCACACCGTGACACCAGGCCTTCTGGACATGTGACACCAGACAACAAACCGCTCATTTTGGCTCTAGCCACGGTGCCTCTACACACGTATTCGGTGGTCGCCTCCTCCAAGAAAAAAGCGGGACTCATCACTGAAGATCCGCCGCTCCCATTGTGCGTGCCTGCAGGGCATCATTGTAATGTTTGGCGACGGTGCACTGTTTTTTGTGCAGTCGTCGTAACGGTCTGCGTTCGTTTAATCCTACATACAGCAGCCGTCCACCAATGACGCTGGCACTAATCGGACGATGCATGGAGGGTGTCACTGCTCGTTGAGTATCCGCAATCGTGGCTGTTGTGTCACTCCGCGCCTATCGGACAACCTGCCGGTCCTCTTTCTCCGTGGTTCGTCTAGTTCTCCCGAAGTCTTCCTGCCACTGCTGCGTGCCTTGTTCTATCCACTGCCGCGAACAGCGTTCAATGGTGATATCCGCATGACCGGTATTGGGAGCAATATGGCGATAAGACTATCCCGCTTCCCGGAGTCTGACGATGCGGTCACTCTCGACTTCCTCCAATTGGTAGAAATGCTTCCGAACTTTTCTCCGAGGCATACTGCACTTGATAAGAATGCAGCCAACACAACAGCACGAATCAGAATGGCAAGCACCAACCAGGCACAGTGCTACGACCCCTCCTTGCTTGCGTCTCATGCGCTGCAGAGCGTGATACTTGAATCAGGTACATGTCTCTCGATATAAACCACCCCCACCAGTTCTCATTCTTGTTGGTTGCTTCCGTTTGGGTGCAACAATTTTTGTGAAGATGAGTGTTTTTTATTTAAAACATAGTGGCATCTACAATTCGACAATTCAAGAAAGACTTTAGTTATGACTCGCCTAATGCAGCACAAAATGCTGGAGACGAAATAACTCACTTAAATTTGAATTAAAATTTCTACAGGGACGAGGTGAAGCCCAACTGCGATTAGAATAAGGTTATTATCAAGTTGGCCCATCGTATGAAGTTTGACTTTGAGCTGAAGTCGTAAAACCGAAATTATAATCATTAGAACCCCAAAATTTGAAATTCAAATATAGTATTTTTAGCGATTCTTCTACAACGCAAGACCGTATCAGATTTTTACTGGAGGGTTTATATGTGCTAGGGTTTATTAGTTTCGTATTTTCAAATCTATATTTATGTTTGTCATAGCACAAGTTAAAGTTCCACAAAATGCGGTTGTACCACAAAGTGAGAGTACGTATAGCGTTTTATCAAAATTAAAAAATCTCATGCGCATGAAGTTCATATCAGCATCACTTCGTAGCTGCAATAAAATTCGAAGAGTTCAATGAGAAAAACTTAGGGCAATTTCATATAAAGCTTGGGTTTTAAACGCGGACGGCTACATTTTTTGGCAATGGTTTTGAAGATACAAATATTTCTTCAATAATTTAAAACATCACCCGTATTTTACATCCTATTTTATCATGCAATTAGAAGTTTTGTTTTTATGTGCATATACCATTTTATGAGCTGACTAAAATGCAATAAAAAAATAAATAAGTTTTTAGAGGCTGGCACTTGCACTTGTAATTTGGTTATATTTCCAAATAAACTCTAATAGTCAGCTATCCAATACAAATTTCTGGTTTGGAAATATTTACCACAAAAATTACAAATATAAAATTAAAACCTGAAAACATTGCGAACGAAAATATATTAAAAAAATTATATTCATGCAAATCTTTCAACAAGGATATGGGAACAAAGGAAAACAGAAAAATCTGTTCATTTGCGATGAAGAGAATAACAAATTATCAAAAAGAAAGTATTATATGTCATGTGGGGGTAAAATTTTCTTCTTTCCTTTTTGAAATTTTGGGTCATTTCGGAAGTTTCAAGGTGCTCTGCTCTTGCTTTCCTGCAATTTTCATTAGAACGAAATTACTTTAATTTCCAGTTTTTTACTTTTTAAATTATCTACGTATTTTTAATTGAAATTGTAAATTTGATTTCTTCTTATGTTAAAAATACTGCTTCGCCTTTAGATAGGCTTCATAAATTCTAGATAATGACAAAGCTCTTAAATACCAACTTTCAACATTATTGTGTCACCGCTGCTGCGGTAGTACATGTTCCCGAAATACATCATTTGAGAGATTATATCTTTAAGAGTAATTTGGAACACAAATGAGAAGTTTTGCGTAAATGATGTATTTCCGCGTGTGAAGTACTTTCCATCTGGGGGATGGGTTTTACCATACTTTTCCGTGTAAGAACTTTGATCCACATTAAAATGAATTTGATTGCAAGTTACAATATGATTCTGGCATTGCTGGTTCTTCTTTATATAAATTAGGAATAAATAATGTTTCTGTTTTTATATTCAGAATCAGATTGGTGAAATGTATTTTGACGAGGTGTAATCTGACAGAGAATATGCGAATGAGAGCAGGTCTTTTATAGCAGTATACATGTGTGTCTACGAATGAGAGCAGGTCTTTTATAGCAGTATACATGTGTGTCTACGAATGAGAGCAGGTCTTTTATAGCAGTATACATGTGTGTCTATGTGACGTACCTGCCAGCAGGACGCACACGACATAAAGGCACATAGCAATCAGAACAAATGTCTGCGTAGCTCAGTTGGTAGAGCGACTTGTTCCGGCATAAGCGGCCTCGGGTTCGAATCCCGGCGTAGACCAAAAATGACGGAGAAATTTACTTCGTTATATCTACGAATGAGAGAAGGTCTTTTATAGCAGTATACAGGGATGTAAGGTCAGGTGATGCGTAACATCACAGCCTCTCCCTGACAAATGTCAACCCCGCCTTCTCGTGGTACATCCTGTTCCCACTAAAGGGGCTCTGACGACCGCCAATAGCGGTATAACTATACCATCGGGATTAGAGGAAATTCTATCCCACACTCACCAACCCGCTTGGCCAGCGTGGTGAGTTATGGCCAAACCCCTCCAAAATGATTCCACAACTTAAATCTTGGCCCTCAGTCTCCGGCAGCTGGAATGTACCTGGCCAAGGCAGCGGCCAGTGCGACATGAAGGCAGAGGGTGCTAAGAATCCCCGGAGGACCGGACTAGGCTGCCATCTGATGCTGACCTTGGCTACGTACAACGGACGCTCCCTATCTTCTGATTCAAGGCTTCTTGAATTGGAAGAGGAACTACAAAGGATCAAGTGGGACATCGTCGGGCTAAGTGAGGTAAGGAGAAAAGGAGAAGATCTCATCGAACTGAAAAGTGGACATCTCTTCTACTATCGTGGGACAGATACTGGCAGAACTAGTGGTGTTGGATTTATAATAAACAAGAAACTGAAGGATAAAGTTGTAGAAGTTGAAAGTTCCTCTGACAGAGCTGCACGACTTGTTATCCAACTCTCGAAAAGATACCAGGCTCAGATTATTCAAACTTATGCACCCACCACAAGTCATCCTGAAGAAGAAATTGAAGAATTTTATGAGGAAATTTGTCATCTTAATAATAAAGGTAAGCAGCACTTGAAAATAATTATGGGAGATTTCAATGCAAAAATAGGGCAACGGCAACAGAATGAAACTTCAGTAGGTAAATTCGGTCATGGCAACAGAAACCAGCGTGGAAATACTCTCGTTGAGTTTGCAGAGGCAGAAGGGTTTTTCATCTTGAACTCCTTCTTCAAGAAAAAGCCACACAGGAAATGGACATGGAGACATCCAAATGGGACGACAAGTGAAATTGATTTTATTATGTGTAACAAAAAATTCGTCATAGAAGACTGCAGTGTGCTAAACAAGTTCAACACAGGTAGTGACCATAGATTGGTGAGATGTAAGATGCACCTCAACACCAAACTTGAACGTGGCAAGCTCATAAGACAAACAAAATCTATTGACATAACCAACCTTAAAAAACACCATAATACCTTCAAGTTGGAACTGAAGAACAGGTTCTCTGCTTTTGAAGGCCTAACATCGGAAGAAGTAGACATCTCTGAAGTTAACAGAAAAGTAACCAAAGCTCTTATGGAAACAGCAACAAAATTAGCTGGGTCTAAGAACAAGTTGCATGTAAACAAATTATCAGGAAAAACGAAAATGTTGATGCAAAAAGAAGAAGAGATGAGGACAACTAAAGAAGATGTGACTTCCAAAGTGGAATATATACAGCTATGCAAGACAGTAAGAAAAAGTATCACTGAAGACGTAAGAAAATTCAACTGTGAACTAGTGAGGAAAGCTATTGAAAACAACCAAAGCCTAAAGATAGCAAAGGGACATCTCAGTAAGGGAAGAAAACAGATTATGGCACTGAGAAAAGAAGATGGTTCTGTAACAAGAAATAGAGGCGAAATTTTGACAAGAGTGAAAGATTTCTACTCCAAATTATATGAAAGGGATGATACATGCACTCCAGACATCATGAAAGATACCAGTACCAGAGTTCCTCCAGTCCTTCCAGCAGAAGTTGCACATGCAATCAAGAACATGAAGCGGGGAAAAGCTCCAGGAGAAGATGGAATTACTGTAGACATCATACAAGAAGCAAGTGGAGAAATTGAAACAGTACTCGCCCAAATTTTCACTCGATGCCTTAATGAAGGAAAGATTCCTGAGGATTGGAACACCGCTACAATGATCCTGCTACATAAGAAAGGTGACATTGAGGATCTCGGAAACTACAGACCTATCAGCCTCCTATCAGTAGTTTATAAAATCTTCACTAAAGTTCTTTCACACCGCTTAAAGGTAACACTGGACATGGCTCAACCGAGAGAACAAGCTGGATTCAGGAGTGGCTACAGCACAATAGATCATATCCACGTACTGAGAGAACTAATTGAAAGAGCGAGGGAATATGAACTTCCATTGTGCATGGCTTTTATCGATTATGAAAAAGCCTTTGATTCGGTGAAACCATCAGCAGTTACAATGGCTCTGAAAACCTGCGGTATTGAAGATGCATACATTAATATTATTAATAACATCTATGAAAATGCAAGTGCAAAGATTCGGCTGTTTGAAAATACAACACACATAAAAATTGGAAAGGGAGTGAGACAAGGTGACACCATATCTCCGAAACTCTTTAATGCCACATTGGAGGGTGTTTTTCAGTCGCTGAGCTGGGAAAACAAAGGGATAAAGATTAATGGAGATTATCTAACCCACCTTCGTTTTGCTGATGACGTAGTCATTTTTGCAACTACCCCATAAGAGCTGCAGAGTATGATCCAGGAACTTGCTGACAAGAGTAAAGAAGTGGGATTAAAAATGAACTTTCAGAAGACAAAAGTGATGTTCAATGCTTTTACAAGAAATGAAGATTTATTGATTGATGGAGAAAAGCTGGAGATAACAGACACGTACGTTTATCTTGGACAGCAGATATCAAGTGAGGGTCACATTGATGAAGAAATTAATCGGCGTACAAAACTTGCCTGGAGAGCTTTTGGAAGAAACAGCATAATTTTCAAGAGCAATATGCCATTATGTCTTAAAAGAAAAGTGTTTGATCAATGCATTCTTCCAGTGCTTACGTATGGTGCAGAGACGTGGACCTTAACTAAAAGAGATATACAAAGACTGCAGACAACTCAAAGAAAAACATGGAGATGTGCATACTTGGTGTAACCAGGAGAGATAAGAAGAGGAACTCGTGGATCCGAAAAATGACAAGAGTGGAAGACATCATGATCAGAGTTAAATCCCTGAAATGGCAATGGGCTGGACATACTGCCAGAAGGACAGATCATCGATGGACAGCCGAAATTTTAGATTGGATTCCAAGGGACAGGAAAAGACCCAGAAGAAGACCACATGTGAGATGGGTGGATGAAATTCGAAAGTATGCAGGGGTGACATGGAGGAGACTGGCACAAGACAGACCGTTGTGGAGGAAACTTGGGGAGGCCTTCGTCCAGCAGTGGATTGATAATGGTTGACAATGATGATGATGATGACATGTGTGTCTACGAATGAGAGCAGGTCTTTTATAGCAGTATACATGTGTGTCTACGAATGAGAGAAGGTCTTTTATAGCAGTATACATGTGTGTCTACGAATGAAAGCAGGGCTTTTACAGCAGTATACATGTGTGTCTACGAATGAATTATATCCTTTCTTCAACAATTTTTTCATATGCTTTGAACAAGTGTGTATGGTTGTATCGCTGACATATGACACTTTATTATCCGAATCCGTGTATTGATATTGTTTTCTTCATTGTAGATCATTTTAAAAAACTTTTCTTCAAATACAACACGAGAATTACTTAATACCATGGTCTAAGCAAATTAAAGCTATTGGAAGAAAATGACTAGACAATACGAAGTCACTAATGATGCTTCTTTGGGTTAATTATGGTGCGAATACAACTGATTCGTAGAGTTTGGATATGATTTAAGCACTTCAACCGTCGGGTGAAGCAAAAAAAAAACTTTTCATTACGAAAATTTTGAAAATATTCTTTAGAATTCCAATAAAAAATTTGGAATACGAATCATCTTTTGATTTTGTAAATGATATGGTCGTTTAAAAAATCAACTGCTTTCAAATATTCTCTAATATCTGCTTATAAATACCCGCTCTCAGAAGTTCTTTGTAATTATACTCCAGATTAAACAAAAAAATGATTGATCAAATTAGGCATAATGTTGCGCTCACGGTTGACGAGATAGAAGAGTCAAACCACGACGCAACGGAACACCCAGAAAGCTTACATCACCTTCTCCGCTCAGTAGGAGCGAAGGGAGCGTCGCGCGCACGATATTTTGCGCAGTACGCGAATTGGACTCCACGCTCTTTACAAATATGCTACACGATCAATGTACGGCACGTATTTTTAACGCTATAATGTTTTCAGTTGGAATCTATTTTTTCACAGGTGGTCGGCCGTAAGTAAGCTCATACTATCCGCTGTGTTAGACGTAGTCCTACGTCAAAAATAGAGCTGTAGGGTTTTGGTCACAGTTTATTCTATTTAAAATAAAATACATTAGAGACCCTAGAACATTGTTTCAGATAACGGCGGTGGGTGGCCGAGTGGGCAGCGTTCGTGACTGCCACGATATTTAGTGGTACGAACGCTGGATCCACTAAATATCCGCCGTGCGTCGGATGGACACGTTAAGCCGTCGGACGCCGGGTACTAACCCCCGGTAATAATTAAGGGCGTCTTCCTCCCCCTTTGTACTTCGTTTCCGTGTCACTTTCCTATCGGGCACTCTAGTCAAATCTCCTAGCTTCCTATTTCTAAGGGTTGTTCAAGACCTGGGGTCACACACTCCCTTCCTAAAATCCTCTACATATGATCATCATCCTGTTTCAGCTAACCTTAACGGATCATGTAATCCCTTACCTAAAAGCCTTTCAGTTGGCTACTTTATTGACAATATGAAACTGTACAGACGTGATTCCCTCTCAGACTTTTTGCGGAAGTGCTTTTGAAATTATGTCTCAAAAATGTTGGTCCGTCAAACTTCATGTCTCTTATTGGTTATAAATCAACAAGATAACTCAAGTACTTCTGTGATTGGTAATCATCGCTTTCTTCCATAGTTCAGCAAATTTGTACAGCACACTTACTTGTTTAAGAATCAAGAGCTGAACTGCATTTGTTTTCATTTCGTTAGAATTTTCTTGCACTTGTATGAAAAAGTCCCAAATTACTTCAAATTACACATACTTTATACTTATCCTTCGTTCTAGTTCCCTTTAATTTGAACATTATGCATTGTTTTGTGAGAGTCCTACTAAAGCAAGTACGAATATTTGACTTAAAAGTGAAAGAAACTGAAAAACAAGTATTTAGTAAGTCTGAAAAAATCCTAGTTGATCGGAGCATTCAAATTGTCGCTCTGCACGGTCGACTAATATTTCTTTTCGAATTTTCAAAGTAAATTTAAAATTTTATTTGAAAATTCTAACGTACTTTGTCTGAATTTTCAAACTAATTCTGGACAAGTATAGATGGGAATTGCTTTCCCACACCATAAAGTCCTGACATAAGCAAACTAGACTATGACGTGTTCCCAAAACTGAAGATGCCACTCATCGGGAAACGATTCAGCGTAATTCCGAATGTTTCTATGAAGTGACCCGAGTAATATTACGCCTCAACAATGGAGGTGTTCTGACTGCAACAAAAGACTTGCCCAAACATTGTGTAACGTACCAGGAGAGGAGATGTGACGTACCTGCCAACAGGACGCACATGACATAAAGGCAGATAGGAATCAGAATACATGTCCGCGTAGCTCAATTGGTAGAGCAACTTATTCCGGAATGAGTGGACCCGGGTTCGAACCCCGGCGCGGATAAAAATGACGGAGAAATTCACTTCGTTATAATTGGGCCGCTATCATATAGAGATATCGAGATTAATTCGAAGGTCTGTAAAAGAATGTTGTGAAATAAATTTGTTTTTTAAGAGATAACCCACGGTGTGGTGAACTTTTGAAATCACACTCGTAGAACTCCTCTGCAAAGCAATTGGTTGATCGGATCCGAAGAAGTGCATTTCGGCTTTTGCGTCGTTCCGGGGCAGTGCGATGACCATCTAACCAAGGGTTGTCACCTGCACAGGAACACGAGATCCCAAGGCGTTGCCTCGACGACAAACGTTTCCGAAAGGAACTTCCGCAAGCAACAATGACTTCAGACGTCTGTAAGTAGAATATTTGCATTCTGCACAATAAACTAACACTATGTACAATCCCTTGCCCCAGTGCATCATGGTTAAGTGGCTTTTCAAACCTCTCATCTCCTTTAAATACACCAGGTGTACGGATTTATCTATTGCAAAATTAAGAATGAAAGATTTTTCAAGTTCATTCTCAAGTGATTTGTGTCTGTTCTCACTGACAACAAATGAACAACAAAAGACAGACTAAGACCTAACCAGTCAGTTTTGACTTTCCAATTGAGTTAATCTATTTGGTTAACAGTGTTAATGATTTATTGATATTAGCACCTCTCCTTGAATGCATGCCGCTTCGAATTCATGTTGTACTCTGATTTTCATTCGAGAACAAGTCTATTTTATACATACAGTAGTAACTCTTTGATACAATATATACATTTTTCTCGTTTATTCGTAAAATGTCCCAGATCAAAATATTCTGAATTACCGTTATTCTTAAAATTTCCGGTTTCCTTCATACGTTTTTTTAATTATAGAATAATTTTACTTGATCCTATGAAAAACTTATAGACGAGGTTCCACTACATGTTTTATTTCTACTTTGGCTTCAAATGTCAACATATAGAGAATATTTTTAGCTTTTTAATATTGTATACACGTACCATGAACCCCCAAAAGTGACTCTAATTATTGTATGTTGCGCGATTTCTGTAATAGCTGAATAATTCCACTAGAGTGCCGCTTTAACAGTGTAACAAGATCAACGTAGGATAGTATCGATTGAGGGAGTTTTACAAATAAAATGCGGTATACAAGTCAGAGATCATTTTTTTGTGTTACGTAAACTCCATACATTTATATTTCAAAAATGGTAAACATGAAGTGAAGTTTATTACAAAAAAAAAAAAAATAGGTTGTTGTTACATGAATCTCAGGGTTGTTCGTTTTGTTCGTATAACTAAAATTTATCTATTGATGTACACTGGTGCGCAAAAATTAAGGACGAAGAGGAGAAATTAGCATAACAGCGGAACGAGCAGGCAGAACGGACCGAAAGACCACTCAGGAGATAGACTATGCAGCATGATGTAGGGGGAGTGTTGGAAAGGTATAAAGCACACGGGCGGTGTACGCTCAGCAGTTCGGTAAAAGCTATATTGATCGACGTCCAGTTGCTGCCACCGTGTGATATGGCCAACAGGCAATCCATTGGACGACATTTGGATGACTTTACCCGAGGTCGCGTCATTCGGAAGTTGGGAGAAGGTCGAAGTGTGACTAGTGTGGCCGATTAGCTCGGGATCGCTCAAAGCATCGTTTCACGAGCATGGAGAGCATTTCAAACGAGAGGAACAGCTGTCCGAGAGTTCAGCAGTGGTCTTCCACGAGCAACCACGGCGGCGGACGACCGGTATATTGTCCTACAGGCGAGAACAGACAGACGGCAGACAGCGGGATAGATCGCAAGGCACATGCAACAGGCAACTGGACGTCCGTTAACGCGTGTTACCGTGGAAAGGATTCTGCACAAAGGTGGTTTATTTGCATGACGATCAGTCCGGTGTGTGCCATTAAAGCCTGCTCATCGGAGACGGCGGTTTCTGTGGTGCTAGGAACACACGAACTCGACACATCAGCAATGGTGTCGAGTTCTCTTTAACGATGAGAGCCGATTTAATCTGACGAGCGATTCTGGACGTATACACATCTGGAGTGAGCAGGGAACACGCAGTCTCACGTCCAACATCATCGAAAGGGACCGGTTTGGAGGTGGCGGAGTTCTCGTTTGGGGCGGTATCATGATTGGTAGCCGTACTGACTTTCACATCTCACATCTTCAAAGGAGGCTCAGTCACTGGTGTCCGAGATTTTCCTGCCTCATGTGCGTCTGTTTAGAGGTGCTGTGGGTCCTGAGTTCCTGTTCATGGACGACAACGCTACACCGCATCATACAGTGGCTGTCGCAGAACTGTTGGAGAGTGAAGATATTCAACGCATGGATTGGCCCGAAAGGTCCTCGGACCTAAATCCAATCGAACACGTGTGGCACCTTCTCGGGAGAGGCTTGGCAGCACGTCCCCAACCGCCAGCAACGATACCGCAGCTGCGATTGGCGCTCCAAGAGGAATGGGCTGCGATGCCTCAACAGCTCCTTCGCAACATAGTCTTCAGCATGGACAGACGTTGTAAATCCTGCAACACAGTCAGGTGTGATCATATCCTCTACTAAAGATTGGAATTTTCTTGGCAGCCGTCTGTCACATAGACGTTTCTGTCTTCTGTCCAGGTGTGCTCGAAGCTACCTTTTGAATAAAGTGCCTTTGTATCCTTTGGATACCTTGTTTGGAAGGTTTTGCTCACTTGTCCCATATTCTTACATCTTGGGGATCTTATGGTATGATTTAAGTCGATGTGGAGCACGTCTACACGACGTTACATTCGAAAAGCCGTCTCGTCCTTAATTTTTGCACGCCAGTGTATTTGGATTAAAAGTAATAATTTCGCAAAAAGAATTTTACAATATGCGCAGAGAACTAAAAATGAATTAAGGTGCATCAGCTTTTATGCTCACTGTGGGAAAGCAGAAACTATAGAATACTTATATAAAAATAGGGAAGTGCTTCCTAAATTACTGCCTCTAGCATTCCAAATGGTACAACAGTTTTAGGAGAATTCAAATTCGTGCAGAAATAGTCCAAAGTAATCAAGGTAGTTGCCTTTAACGCACGATCTTAATAACAAGAGTCACTCACAATACAAATTTAAATTCGTTGGCTGAATTTAAAGATTTTATTGTACAAGAACTTTCGGGTTTCCCTAGAACCCATCGTCAGATACAGAAGAAGGAATAAGTTTAAATAAAGTATTACGTGAACATAATGTAGATATCATATATGACATAATGTCACGTGACATCAAATTGTCAAACGACGTGGCATGTATCATGAAATAAAGATAATAAAGAAAATAGAATGCAGGTATACATAAAATACTGCATTGTAAAAAAGAAGGTTAGTAGGTATAAATTTTCTATTCTTTGTTACTTTTGCCTTACTAACCACGAACAAGTCTGAAGAAGGCACCCGTTGGTGTTGAAAGCTTACGCTTTATTCATAACGTTTGTACGTCAATAAACGGATATCTTATTTCTTTTTCATACAAATTAATTTTGTTGTTCTCATCAAGAGACACAACAAAGAGCACTATAGCAGAAATCGAGATTGAGTGATTTCGTCCTCAGTATGCCTCGTATTCGGAACTGTAAATAGTTTCCAGATTGTAGGTACAGATATTGGAACATTGTCATTACAGCATAAATGTCTATGAGAAGCAATTACAAGGCTTTCGGTGAACAGCAATGAAGAGACAGCACTAGGTGTTACGATGATGGAAGCATCATTCCAAATTGGATAGTGCAGGCCATCGCACACGAGTCGAGACAATGCAGAGTTTTTTAGTCCATTCTTTACGGCGTATTTATGTTCATTCAGTCTTGTTGCTAGTGTACGTTTTGTAGATTCTATATATTTACTTTAGGGAGTGTCAGCATCAATACTTTTTAAGGAGATGCTGTAAACGCCAAATTTGTTTAGCTTTGTTACCTGGTCTCGATCTTTTTTAATTAAGTGTAAAATGTTTGTAGTGCGTATTCCGAATTCCAGGTGAAAGTTTCTGCAAATGGCTTTGAGAACAGGTGTTATGGTTGAATAATAATCCATGGAACCTATATATCTACGAGGTTGTGGGTCCCTCTGGAGAGTAGTTGAGTTTTCTTGGTGGAGCTTCTTAAGAGATTTTTTATGATAAAGGTGGGAAAGCCATGGTTGAGGGTGATGTTGAATATTTTGTTAATTTGGGGTATTGAGTTCCAAGCATCCCCACACCAGGAGACCAGGTGTAGGCCCTATGTGTCACTGGCGGATGCAAGAAGGGTGGAGACGCTCCCCTGTGCGTCTCCGAACACGCATACGGCCATCGGAGGCTCCCAAGCAGAATCTGCTTTCATCGCTGAACACGACAGATCGCCATTGCGTTCTCCAGTGCAGACGCTGGCGACACCACTGCAGCCGTTCCTGACGGTGGGCTGGAGTCACAGGTACACATGCCAGAGGCACACCTGCACGTAGTCCTGCATACAGTAGACGGTTGCGGATTGTTCGCACAGTCACCTCAGGTGCAACGGCAGCTCGGATTTGCGTCGCAGTGGATGTTCTGCTTGACAACGCCGCTCTTCTTATGCGTCGATCGGTTCGCTCATCAGTCCGTCTGTGACTCCCGATTCCACGTCTTCTCGTGTGGGAATGTTCGTCGGCCTATCTACGCCACCATCGTACCACCACCAATACTTCCCGTCCAATTCGCTCCACAATACGACGATACGACCACCCGGCCTCGTGGAGTCCGACTAGACGACCTCGCTCAAAGTCCGATAACTGCTGAAATCGTACACGTCTTCTATGTCCAGGCATTGCAGCTTCTTCAGAGTCTTCGCACGTGTCCGTACGCCGACGACTGATTACATTCACTTCGCCGTACTCCTTAAATACCACCAACGACAATTTGCATATTATGCCGTGCTGTGGCGTAAGCGCTCACCGGTTGGTCCCGAAATTAACATCACACGTACGTAAACTCGACCCCATTAACATCACTCCTACGTAAACTCGACCCCATTAACATCACACCTACGTACTCGACTCCATATACAAATTATGCAAATTATGCAAATATGAAAATTTCATGATCTTCCGCCAATTCCTTCTTGGTGTTCTTTTTTTACTTTCCGCCAGTGTATATTCGAGATCCCATTCCAGACTGGGGCGTCTGTGATTCAGGGTCAAAGGAGTGGGCAGCAATTCAATGCCACACCGTGTAGAGACTGTTTTTGTTGCTTAAGTTGGCTTCAAACGATACTGAGTTTTGAAAAAAAAAAAAATGTAGTTCTACAAATATGATTACTTATTTCCTCTAACATGAAGAATTTATAGAGCGATTCTATCTTGGTGTAGCGATTTTTAAAATCAGTAGCGCATATCACATTAGATCTTTCGTGCAAAGGAAAATGAAGTTTTCGAATTCAGTGATACTTACTCCTTTCCAATACGGACATTATGTAAGTCAAGATAAGTTGCCTCGTATAATATCTCCTGGTTCCAGTTCACCGTTTAAAGCTGTAGGTATTTGGGAAATATTTGTTAAGTTTCAAATAATATGTAATTTGATTTTTTTAATTATACAGCAACTGATTAATTGCAATTGCTGGCAAGCATTGTGCAAATAGTCGTTATAGGGAAATATCTTGATCCTGATATTTTTTGAAAGGCAATTTTGGTGTATGTGTTAAAGATTAAATTTGCATTAAAATTCGAGATAAAAAATATATGCTAATATGAAAGATCCTAACTTATAATCTCATGCAGTTTATTTATGGTAAAAATTATTATATATAAGACTCAATGTACATTTTTAAAATCTTAAACAGAAAGTGCTCCTAAAATGTTCTGAACCTTTAACTATGTTACAAAGTAGAACAGGTTCTTGGACAGGTATGAAATGTTACAGAAACTCAAGGGTGGACATTAGGAAGGATTCTCACATTTTATCCTGAGACGTAAGATCTTGAGATATACCGTAAAAGGGATTAAATTCAGGTATAAGATTTCCCGAATTACAGTGCGAGCAAATAGAAAGCATTGTCAACCTCTTAGCCCTGAGGTTGCCAATCTGTGTTTCGCAACGCCCCGGGGCGTCGCGACTCTGAGGAAAAACTAAAGCTTATAATGTATAATGAAATGCAACATACACATTTTCAAGACGTGCACATATTTTAAAGAATGACTTGTAAGAAGGAATGTTAAAGAACTCATAAAACGCATCAATTTTCTTGTTATGAAATCTCTCCCTTCATCTGAGTTCTGGACTGTAATGCTCTTTGAAAACCTGTTGTGATGCGTCATGCGGATCTCGCTCCCCTGCAATCTGAAAATGGACTGAGCCAGGCAAGGTCAAGATATAACGTTCTGCCGCCGCATTGTTGGCGCTTAGTTGACTGCTCAGTCTTCTTTCGATAGATTCCTTAGGACGGAGCTGCTGTGCTTTAATAACTGTGAACGTAGTTATTTCCAGGTGAGTGTGTTTTGGGTTATGAAAACGGAAAAGTTTTTTAATTAAAAAACATGGTGTAGAAAAAAATTACAAGGAGTTCTTAACCGGCGAAATGGAACAAGTACAGAAATTATGATGACACTTACTTGGATTTCGGTTTGACGTGCACTGTTGTTAAGAACGAAGAATGTCCTCAGTGTGTGGTCTGCCTGAAAGTGTTGGATACTGACAATATGCTTCCGCACAAACTGAAACGTGAAAGCTGAATGAAGAGTGCTACCATTGTGAAAATGTTACTATCGCATCCATTTCTTCTTATTCAGTTCTGTAATTTTATTCTAAATTTGTATTTTTACATTAAAAAGGATACACGCTAGTAATGTATTGTAAATAGGAATTTTCTTTTAAAAAATACCACAAACAAGAATTTTGGCATTTGTTTTAATTCTGGGTACCTGCGTATCACAAGACGCGGTCTCAGAAAGTTTTGAGAACCTCTGTCTTATCCAACGGAGAACATGTACACATATCTCAAGTAAAAATTATATATAATTTCACAAGATTTCAAACTAGAAAGCAAGCACAATTTCCATTTCAGCTCTCGTTCTTTATTTAGCAACAACCCAATAGTTTTCATGAAACGCTTTTATTCTTTTAACAGGATACATTTACATCATTCTTTTCTGACTTTTGAAACGACAAATAATTATTAATTTTCACCGGACGGCGTTTCACAGCTTTTTCACTTATCCGTTAGACCTACGGTAGCTATGATTTACTCTATACGAATCTAGCATTCGCCCATTTGAACAAGTGCCGGGTTCAAAAGTGATAACAGGCAACTGAAGTTGACATTTTCGAGCGGATTATTCAATTTTATACATATATTTTCTAAAAAGAAGTGAACACTTTTTATTTGTTTCATTGTCACCAACACAAACCGCCGAATTACTTGACGGCAATCAGATTGCAGGGTCTCAATTACAAAGAAACGCATTTAATTTGTGGTTAAGTCATAATTTCCCTTTGAGAATCCTTGGGAATGGAGCGTGGGCTGTAGTCACTTTTTGTGGGCAGGACTAGGAGACTAAGGGTTTTGGAATACTGCATGCACATATTGCCTCTTTTATAACACAACTTATAAAATGTCTTTCTCGCGCGAAATGTTAAAGAAGAGTACATCCTGGGCCAGGGGTGGGGAACCTGCTGTCTCACAGAACGATTAAAAGTGAGGCCTTTTGAGTGAATCCAAATTATGTAAAAAATATCCTTTTATTTTTATTAATATGTATTTTTTTGTCTTTTTTTATTTTTATTTTAATCTTTAATGATCGAAATTAAAATGCCAAAGATTAAAAACATATTCAACGAAATCATGCTTCCCTAATAGCTGCCACAATTAAAACGTTAGTAAGTCATAAGGGCTTTTTGACACCTGCTACGCTCGTGATTTCGTTCTATGGCTCCTAAAGAACTACAGATGGTATTGATTTAGCTCTCAGAAGATGACATTTTAAAGTCCTTATTTGACGATAAGTAAGATCCAGGTAAAATATAACAAAATGCAAAAGGCTACACATGCCCTTTGCAACGTGCACGGAAAATGATTTCTTGCTTTTCAGGCACTTATTGCTGGGAATCTACATTCTTCTGCCTAACCCAAATCAAGACGCTCTTATGGTCAAAAGAGAGATATACCCATCTTGAGGATCAATTGAAAGTGCGGATCTGCAGGTTGAACCCAAATATTCAAATGCTTTACAAGAAAAAGCAGTCACAACAAAGTCATTAAAAGGGCAGTTAACTTTAGAATTGATTTTTTTTTTCAATTTTTGAATTTCGTTCATAGTAAGGTTATTACAAAATAATGCATATTTTGAAGTAATTGAAGTTTCTTGGCAGCCCCGGCGGCACAGTGATCTAAGCGATGGCTTTAGATCATTCGTCCGAGGTTTGACCGGATTCGAATCCCGGTGAGGCATGAATGTTGTGTTTGTCTAAAGGCCCTGGCTCTCGCCATTTCCTGGAGTCAGTGGCCCTAAATTAGGGATGGGCGACTGCTTATTGCCCATTGAGTTGCTTACGGTGGTCATTAAACCTTCAATAAAAAACAAGGTTTCTTGAATTCGGCCTTATTAGGTTACAGCGAACTTAATGAGGTCTTCCAACATGAAAAGGTTCCCTAACTCTAGATTAGACAATGCTCGTGTTCCTGCTTCCCAGTCGTAATGTAATTCGAACAAAGTCTGGCACGAGATCACTTTGTTCCCGAATTCCGTTACGACTGTGAACCAGCAAAATAAATTCCTGATGACGAGCATTACACGCTCCTTAATTTTAGCCGTGAACATGTGGAATAATTCCAGATATTGCAATTTTTTTACCCAATTGTTATGTCATTATTACACTATGTCATTAATGCAACCAATGTGCGACGCAACCACAATTTTGCATAGAAATCGCATTTCGTCTCAGTGTGTTAAATATGTTTGTTGTAAAACGTTTTAATGGGTATAAATGGAACCAAACGTCAGTGAATTACATTTCAACCTGCGTTTTTTCGTTTATTCTGAGTTTCGATCTAAATTGTGTAAATATCCTTCCGATCTAAGTTATTATTCATAAGCCTGAAAACGTCATTTTTAGGACAACTTTCTGACATCTAAAACTGATTCATTTCTTCATTCGAAATAAAATGTTCGTAACAAGTCGTTTTATTTTTTTAGATATAAGGTATGTCATATGAATATGTGGGAATTTTTTTTTGTTTCTTCAACAACAGAAATTATTTTAATTTTAAATTTCTAAGAATTTTCTTCACTTTTATGTTGCTATAAAATAAACACCCAGTGAGGGTTCACTTCGATGCGCAGTAGTGAGTACATTATTGGGCTCTAGTCTATCTCCTGAGTGGTCTTTCGGTCCGTTCTCCCTGATCGTTACGCTGTTATACTAATTTCTCCTCTTCGTCCTTAATTTTTGCAAACCAGTGTATAATGCTAACAGGTGTGCATAATTTCGAAAGGTAATAAATATATCCTTCGTTGGGTAACAGTGCTTTCAAGCCGAAGAAATACGACTAAATTAATATTCAGTTGAAACTACTTGGTTAAGCAACTAAAGAAAATTCTATGAAAATAGATTTTGAAATACAAACTAAAATATTATTTCTGTAAATGTTTTTTTTTAATTTATCAATGTTATATTTCTGATTGGTTCTGTATGACTGGTGATTTTCCTTATAGAATGTATTGGTGCCATTACAATTATTTAAATCTATCTCCAGGTCAGATCAGATCATATGTAGAGGATTTTAGGAAGGGAGAGTCTGACCCCAGTTCTTAAACAATCCTTCGAAATAGGAAGCTAGGAGATTTGGGCTAGAGTGCCCGATAGGAAAGTGACACGGAAGCGAGGTAGAAAGGGGGAGGAAGACGTCCTTATAAATTACTGGGGTGGGGGAAGTACCCTGGTCCGACGGCTTAATGTGCCCATCCGACGCACAAGGATATTTAGTGGTTCGAGTGTTCGTACCTGCCATGGATCGAATCTGAGGTCTTCTCAGTGACAGTCTCGAACGCTCACAACTAGGCCACCTGCGCCCCTAATCCAAGAACGTTGAATTAGATATATAACGCATCTTTTACAAGAAAATATTTAATTTAAAAAAAATAACGCATCCATAAAAATGCACCATTTTTCATTTCTGTTAGTATGTTTTCTAAGAAAAGAAATCTGTAATTTCTACTGAACAGTAACGAAAATGGATGAAATATTAAACAAATTAAAGCATAAAAAATTACATAAAAAGCTGCGGATTAGAGAACAATTTTCAGACATTTAAAAGATGATCTTAAAGCTTGTCAGAGCAACAGGATTGTCATGTAATGAACCTGAACAAAAATATCTCCAAAATCACAAAATATTATGTATATCATTGACTTTTCCTGTAAAGGTTGTATGTTTATAGGTATATCTTTGAAATCAAAGACTACTGGAAAACCAAAATTAAAAACAATAATCCGTATGTAATATATTCTGTCATTTACGCATTTTTATTAAAAAATGGCTTTTTGAAATATAGAATGTTTTTCGGAACTGTCAATTATATGGGTGAATTGGGAGGAACTACACTGGCGTTCAAAAATTAAGGACTAGACGGTTTTTCGAATGTAACGTCGTGCAGAAGTGCTCCACATCGACTCAAATCATACCATAAGATCCCCAAGATGTAAGAATATGGGACAAGTGAGCAAAACCGTCCAAACAAGGATTCCAAAGGATACGAAGGCACTTTATAGAAAAGGTAGCTTCGAGCACAACTGGACAGAAAATAGAAACGTCCATGTTTCAGGCGGCTGCCAAGAAATATCCAGTCTTTAGTAGGGGATGTGATCACTCCTGACTGCGTTGCAGGATTTACAAAGTCTGTCCATGCTGAGGATGAGGTTGTCAAGGAGCTGTTGAGGCATCGCAGCTCATTCCTCTTGTAGCGCCAAGAGCAGCTGCGGAATTGTTGCTGGCGGCTGGTGACGTCTGCCAAGCATATCCCGAGAAGGTCCCCCACGTGTTCGATTGGATTTAGGTCCGGGGACCTTGCGGGCTAATCCATGCGTTGAATATTTTCACACTCCAACAGCTCTGTGACAGCCACTGTACCATGAGGCATAGCGTTGTCGTCCATGAACAGGAACTCAGGACCCATAGCATCTCTAAACAGACGATGGTGAGGCAGGAGTACCTCGGTACAATAGCGGACACCAGTAACTGAGCCTCCTTGGAAGATGTGGAGGTCTGTACGGCTACCAAGCATGATAATGCCCCAAACGAGAACTCCGGCATATCCAAACCGGTCCCTTTCGATGATGTTGGAGGTGTGATTTTGTGTTTCCTGCTCTCTCCAGATGTGTATACGTACAGAATCGCACGTCAGACTAAATCGGCTCTCATCCGTAAATAGAACTCGAGCCTATTGCTGATGTGTCCAGTTCTTTTGTTCCTGGCAAAACAGAAACCGCCGTCTCCGATGTCCAGGCGTTAATGGCACACACCGTACTGGTTGTTGTGCAAATAGACCACCTTTGTGCAGCCTCCTAGCCACGGTAAAACGCGATAACGGACGTCCAGTCGTCTGTTGCATGTGCCTTGCGATTTCTCCCGCTATCTGCCGTCTGTCTCTTCTTGCCTGTAGGACAATATACCAGTCGTCCGCCGCCGTGGTTGCTCGTGGACGACCACTGCTAAACTTTTGGAAAGCTGTTCTTGTCGTTTAAAATGCTCTCCAAGCTCGTGAAACAATGCTGTGAGCCATCCCGAACTCCTCGGCCACACTAGTCACACTTCGAATTTCTTCCAACTTCCCAATGGCGCGACCTCGGGTAAAGTCCTCCAGATGTCGTCTCCTGGATTGCGTGTTGGCCATATCACATGTTGGCAGCAACTCGACGTCGTTCAAACCGATGTACACCGTGCAATAGCTTTTACCCAATTGCTGAGCGTGGACCTCCCGTGTGCCGTATACACTTACGACACTCCCCACCCTACGCCATGCTGCATATCTGCGCATGCCCTACCATACCGGACTCTAGTCTAACTCCTGAGTGGTCTTTCGGTCCGTTCTTCCTGCTCGTTCCGCTGTTATGCTAATTTCTCCTCTTTGTCCTTAATTTTTCACACCAGTGTATTTTAAAATTACTAACTTCACCGTTGATAGCCTTTACGTATATTGAAATGTTTATTTGAAATCATGCGTGCAATATTCAGAAAACTGTCTAAAACATAAAATTTCGAAAGAATTTACGAGAAATATTGAACTCTTTACGTATTACATGTTGTACAGCTTAATGGATGACTTCTGGGAAATGGGTGCTAAACAGACATACCAGTACATATGTTTTTGGTCGTTCTCGCTCTGCAAACCAGCGGAATGTTCATTATCTGGCCATAATAGCAAAGTCGATTAGGAAACATCCCGTTTGACGATTGACTGAGTTTCGCAAAGTGTTAAAACTTTTGAATGCACGAGGGATACATTCCCTGAAACGAGTGTCGTTCCTTAATTATGCAGAACCTTTGTGGTGGTGCTCACGTAAACCAATTTCCAGGTCGATGGAATTAAAATAGGATGAACTCGAGGTCAGACTTAACGATTGTGAAAAGTATGCCATTATCTAAATATCCGTATGCTTGATTTCAACTTCTTTTTATTTGCGTTCTTCCTTTCCAGTCCTTGATTTTAAAGCATACGAGTAATTACCTATTGTGAAATACGTTTTATATTCCGAAAAAGCCATTGTGTACCTGAATTACCTCATTTTGCTTTAAAAAACTGGTCGCAGCCCACAGTATCAAATTATAGGAGTTTTATTTTTTCGTCAGATATACAGACTGGTAATTCATTTGGCGGGACCTTAGGACTGCGTATGGTGATACGAAACATTGCTGTAAGAACACACACAGAGGTCGCGACAATATAGTGCGGGCGGGTATCGTGGTCAAAATAAGTTCCGAAGTGCAGGTAATTGATCAAGAGACATCAGTGATAGGATTCTTAGCCATGTTCGTCTCTTCCCAGGTGCTATTGGAGCAGATTTCATTTCTATGAACAACACCCTCCGTTTATAAACTGAGTGGCGACTTTATTATGACCACCTGACAGTTTTAAGCAAATGAGCTATGTCTGCTTGTTGTTGCCGCCAGAGGGCGAGGCTAGTATAAAAAGGAAAAACTTAGTGCTTGCGACAGTAGTAGAAGTGATTTTTGGGTGACGAGGTGGGTAAAAAATACGATTTGACGGACTTTTAACGTGGGATGATTGTAGGAGCTCGGAGCCATGGAGCGCCTATCACCGAAACCGCCGCATTCGTGAAATGTTCCATAGCAGCTGTTGTTAAAGTGTTTAAAGACAGGACTGCCAGACAAAGAACTTGGTCTCAACGTGCAACATGTGGCCATCTGCTGCTCGCGCGAGACGGAGAATATCCAGACTGGTAACAGACAACAGAAGGGCAACAGTGCAGCAAATTACAGACCATCTCAATCAAGGATCCCCTCAAATGATCTCTGCACGCACTGTTGGCCGTACACTGCATGGGATGGGATATGGCAGCCGAATGCCTGTTCAAATACCTTTGCTGTCTGCAGTTAACAAGAGAAAACGTCTCCAGTTTGCACAAGGATTGGACAGTCGATAATTGGAAACAAATTATGTCATCCGATGAATCATGTTTTCAGTTGCACCATGCCGACGGCCGAGTGAGAATTTGACGGAGACAGCACGAAAGCATGGACCCCAAATGCATTGCTACAACCCTGCAAGCTGGTGGATTCAACGTCATGGTTTGGGGAATGTTTTCCTGGCATGCTTTGAGTCCTTTAATTCATGTTGATCAACGTCTGACTGGCACATCATATCTAAACATCGTTGCGGACCAAGTGCATCCTGTCATGTGGATGGTTTATCCCAATGGCGATGGTTACTTTTAACAAGATAATGCGTCCTCCCATAGTGCTCGTATTGTACAGGATTGGTTTCAGGGACATGCTGGTGAGTTTACTTTACTTAGGTGGCCCTCACAATCTCCAGATCACAACCCCATTGAGAATTTGTGGGATGAAGTTGAACGAGCTATCAGACAGCTGGATCCACAACCCTGCAATCTCACACTCCTGGAAAGTTCAATTCATCAAGCAAGGTCTCAGATTCCACAAACCATCTGTCAACATCTCGTGGAGTCCATGCCACGAAGAATCAACGCAGTATTAAAGGCAAAAGGTGGCCCAACGAAGTACTGAGTGGGTGGTCATAATAAAGTGGATACTCCGTGTATAGCACGCCTGCCGTTGTTGAAGACTTCACTAGTAACGACATCCGTCAGATGGAGTATGCCGTCCGTGCTTTTATCTCCATCCAATTGAATACGCATTGGACAATTTGGGAAGAGGTAGTGCTTATTGTATTGTCCCACCAGAAATCATTCAAGCACAAATATATCAATTCCGCGTTAGTAGGGCAATTTACCCCAAAATATATAAAACTACTTGAATGACACAGTAGTGTCAAATGTAGATTGGGGTGAATGCTGGACATGTCTCTTCTGCGTACTTCGCTCTGTGTCACATGACCAAGGTACGCTGGACGGCAATTATTACGTTCTTCCAAAATGAAATCAAGCATCGGTGCTTATGTAAGAAACACCTTGTCTATTAAACCGGGAGAGCTAAAACTGCTTAGAAGCAAAGCAATGACTACCAGCTACCATTTCCTGCCTATATAATAATTTTCGGAGTATTTCATCTTGAGTATTTCATCTTGTGCATTATATTTGCAGTATCCGGACCACAGCCGTGTTAACCTTATCGTGGTTTTCAATGGCGCCCTAATTTTTCTTCTTTACAGTTTATTTTCCACTCCCATAGCAAAGGGTTAATAATCTAGAATTCAGAATGACTGAATGAGTATGCAGGCACGATAGGCTGCAACCCATTGCTATAATTATTCTTATTCTCATACTTAATATGTTTCATGGTTAAAGAAAACATTTCAAATATTTGGATTTTTTGTTAATTATTAAACACTGACATACACCTCTTCACCAAAATTAATATGACTTCAATTCCAAGTTCTAGATATGTCTTATGAAATGTTTGATTATATTTATCAGAACTTACATGTTTACTTTTGAGACTTTTTCAATTTTAATAGTGAACGTTTAAGAAGAACTTAAAATGTGGGAAACAAAAACAGCAGAATTTGGAAAGGCCAAATTCCTATCAGCGTTTTACTAAAATATACGCTGATAGGAAGCATCGTTTTATACCTTTAGGATGCCGTTGTTTTAGTGATATGGCTTTTGACGAGTGATTCCGCAAGTGATTTTATTACTTTATACTTTGCCGGAAATTTTAATCTAATAAATATTTGTGTCAATCCTACAATTTCAATCTAATGGACCGTTCTAATTTTGCAGACAGTTGATTAGATGATCTTTACCTTTGCTAGGTTAATAAAGCTAAAGCAGAGGGCAGTGTTAAAAGTAGAAAAATGAAGGGAAAATAATTTGAACTTAGCATTGCGCTGAACTTTAATGTAAAGTATACAATTATCTTTATATTTCTGTGCTCAATTTGAAATTCCGTCGCTTTCTGTTGTTTCTTCTCAGATATTGATTTTAGTGATTATGGGGTATTACCTACATCAAAAGATATTTAATTTATCTAAGTACCTCCTTGTGTGTTTGAATTTCCTCCCACCCAAAATAATTTTCTTGAAAATCATGGAGCAGAACGCATTGCAATGAAAATGTTGGGATACCCAACTCAATACCTTGAGGACCACTAGTTGCCTAAAGCCTTTTTAAACACGAATGCCCGGTTCACCATTCAACGTGAATACTACAATGACGTCCTGCGTAATGGCGTGACAGAAAGGTTACAGTTTTTCTTTCCGCCTACCGTAAAATTAAGCAAATCTAATCTTTATGAAGGAGAAAGAGGGAAAATAGCATAATATTTTTTTATCTGGGCTGAAACTTTGTAATAATTATTACTTATTTGTAAAGTGCTTAGTGCTTACTTATTTATTGATAAAATTTGTAATATAAAATATTTTCAATAATAAGTCTGAACTTTACAAAACCAATTACCATTGTGTTAAAAGCGCACCAACTCAGTTGAGTGGGGACGAAAAATCATATGTGCTATTCCGATCACACGGTGAGTACCGATAACATTGAAACTGAAGGAATGATAATATTTCACTTAACATCAATTATTACTCTTTCTTTGGATTTTAGCTTTCGCCATTTGTAAATAACAGCTTAATGACTTTGTTTAAATAATTTGCTTAAGATGTTGTCTATGTTTTATCGCCCAAAGTTTTTTTTTTTTTTTCGTAGCACGCCTTGCTGTTATTTCTTTCCCTGCGAATTTCATAAAGTCCCAAAGCATTTCCATTTTCTTTCTACGTGTCCATCTCGGGGAAAATTCAAGAAATTCGTTTGAGGTATTTCTGGCTCATTCGAAAGAATGACATGCTATCTAAAAAGGCAATATTCTTAATGAAGGCAAAAAACTGGGCTAGTTTTCAGAATTCATCGTGTCAGCTTTCGGAGCTTTGTCGTTTTGACTAGTTTGTCGAACTAGCTTTAGTCCACTATAATTCCCAACGGAAGAGCAAGAGTAACAGTGATTAAGAGAGCTCAGTATCAGGTGTTATTTAGACGCAATCGTAATTTGTCGGTGGACGGATTACGATTGCGCATATTTTAAGGAAACAAAAAATGAAAGAAACTTGTACACACGTTCTATGCTGCGATTGCATCTACAGTCATGCAACAGAAATTTTAGGAAACCTGGAAAAAGTGCAACGTACAGATTTTAGAGTATGCAAACTAAAGGCAAAAGCTGCAGAAGTTTAATATTTTTAATATCTTTTAAAGATTGTTATCGCAATATTTACCTGTAAGTGCGACGCTGTGAAGAGAAGCTGCGGTAGTCTAACACATCGCTTCGGCGACGATGTGAAGCTTTGCTGCGTTAAAAGGAAAGTTCGTTTCTGTACCAAAATGACGGGCGGAAGATTACAAGAGAAAGCGATTATGTTTTTGGCAGGAGAGCGATAAATGCTGTAGTGATACACTACAGAAAATAGGTCTACATCATCCACCCGTTATGTGTGGTATCCTGTACTTTGTTGGCAGGAAATATGGGGTAAAAACTCTTTGATTTACGAAATATACGTATCAGAGAGATAGAACTGACCTGCGAAGAAGGTATTAACAGTAGAACCAAAACTACACTGGCACAGCAAATCAGCTACGAATGGAAGCCGTTCAAAGCAGAACAATTTATACTTTCCCAGTTTTCTGTACAACATAGAAAGGCATATTAGTACTTTCTATTTCGAATCAGGGAATCGTATGCTAAAGAACGAAACATTTCTCGACATTTGCTTTAAAAACTGACAAAACATGAACGAACTACATTTTGTAGCGTGTGAGTACAACATGGTTCCTTCTCCTGGCAGAAAGGTATGCGGTTGCACTTGTAGTCGTTCGCGCGTCAATTACAAGCTGCATCAAATTTTTCTTTCAACGGATCAAATCTTCACATTGTCGCGTAGCGATACATTAGACCTACCGCAGAGTCTCTTCAGAGTATCGCACTTTCAGATAAATATCACGATAAAAATCTTTAAAAGACATTTAATCTATGAAATTTCTGCAGCATTTGGCCATTAGCTTCCACACTCTAAAATCTGTTCGTGGCATTTCTTCCAAGTACTAACATTTTTCCAGCGAAATAATTTAAGACTCAAATCTACATAATTACCAAATTTTCTGTTTCAGCCTATTTTGTTTTCGCAACACAGGACGTATATCAGCAATGCTGTAGTGCCACGTGTCCGCTTTAGCGCCAACTACTTTTTCAATAGAAATTCTGCATCGTGTTTAAAACGAAATTAATTGGAACATTCCTCATCTTGAAATCAATGGACCGTAAAAGTTTATTTAGTTCCCTGTTGAAGAAGTCCAGGTATAGGGAAAAGTAATATGCATTTCCCTCCTGTATGGAAAACCAATGATTTCTCTAAAAGAAACTGCAGGCAAAACGACCTGTTCTGAAACGTGACGAAAGGAAAAAGAGTGTCTGTTTTTGGAAGTAATGTTTTGAATCTGGATTTTAGTGCAGGAATTAAATGTTTATTGAATTCCATAGCATTTATTTTCCCGCGAACTAGAGGCAATATTTTGCATACGAATTATAGAAATATGCAAGAATCATCGTTTTCGCTCATTAAGTATCTCACACAAATACATATATATTTTTTTAAATCGGACTCATTAGTTTGCAGATATAGTGCCAACAGAGGGACGAACAAGGGATTGAGAGAAATATGGACATAGGAATAACACACACGTTCTATTTTACATATTTTTTGAAAGGCTTTCTAAAACAAGCTTCGTTCAGCGACGAAACTGGATCGTTAGTGCGTTTCAGACACCTACTGACCAAGGCAGTACATATAACTGTTGGTTGCAAAACGCTTCTATAAATGGATCGATGCAAATAATTTATCAATTTTTTCGAACAGATTATTGTTAATGATCATATTAGTTTTAAATTTGTTCCGTTAAAATTAAGCTCATGGATATTCAGTAATTTGAAACAGCTAGGTAACAAAAAATTACAACAAACATTTCTTTGCACGATATTAATCTGATTGAAACGAAATTTAATTATTGCTTTAATCAAAGTACGTGATTACTACAAACATTGTTTCATGAAACTAGACAGATTAAGATGAACAATCTTTAGAGAGAGCGGTATAAAATTACCTTGCCTTCTTTGATTCCTATGGCAATCTGCTTGTTCTGTACACGAATGGTGTGCTACTGTCGATTTCGGACGTCAGATACTATTCTTATATTACCTGACAGGTTAAATATTATGCACGAAGAGTGTTGGTGATAGTTTGAGCACTCAATACAAATGATATTTCCTTCCAACAAATCAGATAACCTACTGGCGTTGTACTTGGGAAGCCAATATTGGTAGCTTTCTGAAAGGCGCTGTTCTAAATTCTTAAGTTATTAATATTAGAAATTATAATTCATAATTTAAAAATATTACTTTATTAAAATTAAATAGAAATGTTATATTACGATTTTTTTAGATTTTGTAATGTGAAAGAGTCTTACAACACAAAAATAAATAAATAAATGAGTTTAATGATTAAACAATATATTTAGTTACAATATTAATGAATGACATATCAGGAATCAGAGAAAGAACCCTTTTTTCCTATACATTTTAGAATATATTATCGGCACTGAAGATTTTATTAGAGAAAAATATTTAATTTTCATAAGACGATCATATGACGGAAACATGTGATTCGCTCTTAATTCCCAATACGTTCCCTAACATCAGCTTGGATCTCTGTTATATAAGTCTTGTACTGAATCCTTTTATCTTCCGTTTTGTTAATTCTCAGCCTGGGATCTCCGGATTCCAGAGTTAAATTTTCGCACAAGTTGTCAGTACATGCCTTCTGAACGTTCTTCCTGTGCAGCTGGATATAAATACAATACCTCTATTTCGAAGAGCATTCATCATTTCTTCATATATCGAAAATTATTGTAGCAACCATTTGCTACACATTCATGCATCGTGGTTTAATATTTTCGCAATGAATTTCGTCTCGAAATCTTCTCGTCTGTGGTATTTCTTTTTAAGTTATGTGAACATCGAAGCAGAGCTCTCTTTAAAGGCGCAAACGCAGTTATTGATTTGGTGTAGGGCTTTCAGCGGAAGAGTTACGAGCTTTCAAGCGATGGAAAGGAAATCATTATAAGAAATGAAACAATTTTGAAAAGAATTGCTTTTGAGAGTTTAGAAAATATTCGAGTCCATTTTGAGTTATAAACATCTGGAAAACTGAGAGAGATGCAAAAAGGATTATAACAGATGCTAATATATCCTGTACAAAACAAGCAAAAATCGACTCGTATTTCCGTCGCAAAATTTAAACAGCAAAACCGCAGACAACAGGAAAAATCTCCGAGTTCGAAGTTAGTTTAAATATTAATATTAAAATATTTGAGTTGTTATAAGTGTAACTCATAGTTATATTGCTAAATACAGTTTTAAATTAATGGGTGTTATTACCTTATACTAATTGATGCACAGTTTGGAAGATTAGCAAGCTGTACTTGTAGTTTAAAATAATGTAATATGCTGGCAAAAGCTGTTTTTCATCTGTTTGTTAATACGACGTTCGTTCGTATCGGTTGTTTTAAACTCTTCCTTCAACTTTGATGTGTTTGGTTTCAACGACTGCATATACACTGAAGAGGAAAATAATTACGACCAGGAATTTGTTATGCAAATCCAAATTACTACAGGGACAGTGGCTGTGAAGAACTTGAAACTTTCATAATAACAGCTGATACAGAACTCTGTTAATCAGTGTTATTCTTGTTCTTCAGTTGAGAAAGACAGCAAACATATTCAAATTTGATAAAGGCCAAATTGTAATGGCCAGACGAGCTCTCATGCTAACTTCGGTTCACCGTCAATAGCGCCTACAATAGATACGTGAGCATCAAAACTAGACCCAGAGTAATTGGAAGAAGGTCCTCTAGTGTGATGAATCCCGTTTCATTTTTCACCATGTGGTCAGATGGTAAGGTGTGAGTCGTTTACCGGGGGAAGTATTGATACCAGAATGAACCATGGGTCGAATACAAGCCGATAGGGGATGTGTAAAGCTTTGGCAATATTCTGCTGGGAAACCTTGCGTCCAGTTATTCATGGGCCGGAAGCTAAGTATAATGTCCGCCACCTACGTAAACATCATTGCAGACCTTGTACATCCTTTCATGGCAAAGGTATTCTCTTCTAATAGAGCCTTCTTTGACCAAAATAATGCGCCATGTCACACTGCCCGGTTTCTTACAGAATGGTTCGCGTAACATAAAGAAGACCTCAGATATTACCCTGGACTAAAACTTCCCCACATTTCAATCCAGTCGAGCGTATGTGGTTGGTGTTCAGTCAACAAATCTGATATACGGCAACTCAGCCACGTGAATTAAAATATTTAACAGATATGCTGATAACGTGTTAGTCCCAGATATCACAAGACAGCTTGGAAATCTTTTAGCACGATGCCTGTCCAGGAAAATTCTGTTTTGACGGCACGACGAGGACCAACATCATATCAGGCCGGTGGCCATACTGATTTGGCTGCTCTGTGTATGTTAGGCATAACAATGTCATATATTATGCTGGCATAGACGTGTCGCACCCATGTAGCATAGTAGCCTAAACGCTGGCTTCCGGCCATTCAAGCAAGAGAGGTCCGAGATTGATCACGGTATAGCATGGATTTTGTCTTTGTCTTAGGGCATTGTTCGCTCTTTTCCCTGGAACGTCCAATTGTAAATTAGGTGCACGGAATTGCTTGTAGACCATTAAGTTTCTCACCGCAGTGTGGTGTAATTTTAAAGGTTTTAGTAATGGTAGCCCAGAATTACGCGTACCTGTCTTGAATGCTTCAAATGCATGTAATGTCGTTACGAAGTGCCTTCATTGGGTGAAAATCTGACAAGGTAAGGTATTCTTAAAGGCGTTTTAGAGATGTATATTAGTTGCTAAATGTATTGCTCTTAGAGTTTAAAAATGATGTAATATATAAAAAAATTTCAGAAGGAAACACTGAAAACTACACTGCTGGACAATTGCTAAGGACGAATCATAAACGGCTATATAGCGCATAAAAAAGTAAGTGTGGTTGGATGCCAAGTGAAATAAAATAATGTCAGAATGCCAGGACATTACAAGAAAGACAATTTATTGTGCTCTGAAATCCAGAAGGCTTTGGAACGTGTTCAAGGGACAAACCGGCCATTTTGTGCAGAATATGTTCCGGCGTAAGATGTCAATACGGGATATGGCCACCATGGAGGGCGATGCAAGATTCCACACGTCGTGTCATGCTTTGCACAACATTATCAAGCAGCTGTTGGGGTAATTTATCCCATTCCTCTGTCAGTGCACGGATGAGGGTGTCCTTGTTTATTGAAGGGCATTGGCGACCAGCAAGACTCCTTCCCAAAGCATCCCACACATTTTCAATTGGATTCAGATTTGGAGAACGTGCTGGCCATACGAGGCGGTGAATATCCTCGCTCTCAAGACACTCCTGAACAGCGACTGTTCGATGACATGTTGCGTTGTCGTCCATGAAAATGAATCTATCACCGACAGCACCACGGAACATGCGAACATGAGGTAGCAGAACATCATTAATGTATCGTGGGCCAGTCATAGTCCCAGTTGGAAGCACATAGAGGGACGTACGGCCATTGATCATGATGCCAGCCCATACCATGACACTACATGTCGGATATCGGTCCCTTTCTGTATGTTTGCTGGACAATATGCAGTACCACTATCACGCCAGATCAGCTGTCGTCGACAATCAGATGATAGACTATCTACTCTCATCTGAGAAGAGGACAGCAGACCAGTCGTTATCAGTCCAATTGCGATTTTGATGGCACCATTGCAAACGGGCGGTACGGTGACGTCTGGACAATGGGATGCACACAACAGGACGGCGGGCGTATAGTTCTCCTTCATTCAAACGTCTGGCGACAGTTTTTCGGGAGATCCGCTTGCCAGTAGCAGCCGTAAACTGATTTGCTACCTCACTAGCTGTGCTGCGCCGGTGTCTTTTTGTTCATAGCACTATGTACCGATCTTCTGCAGGTGTCGTACTTCGAACACGACCTCCCCCGTGGCGTTTGCTACACTCTCCATTTGTTTGAAATGATTTCCAACGCCTTGAAACAACACTGTGACTGACGTCGAACTCCCTGACAACATCTGTTATTATTCGCCCTTATTCAATCTTGCCAATAATACGGCCACGCGTAATATCATCTAGGTGATGTCGGGAAGACATACTGAAAATTGCAAGTTCGTCAATTGATTCTTTCCCTTTCAACTTTGCGTTTGAACAACAACGGTCAATATGCGTCAGATCCTTTATATCTCTTATCAGCGCTATGACGTCACGAACAAGTTCGGCAATCCAAAATTTGCATACGCACAACACGTCCTACTGTATCCCGCACTTATGCCAATTTCCACATTTCCCTGCCTTCCATTTTATGGTTGCTATCGTTGCTATTGTCATCCGTCCTTAGCAATTGTCCGGCTGTGTAATTATTGATTTCATTGATAACTGTATTACGAACTATGATTTATCAGAAAAGCGTACGTATATTTTATGTTTATGAAACATTTAAATTCCCAACTTTCGCATGATGCTAATATTCCTTAAGTTTGGAGCATTTTGGGGCTTAGGGTTTGATTTCAATTCAAACATTCAGAAATCAAGCAATATTAATGATACCACATACTTATTTCTTTATTGTGAAGAAAGTTAGTGTATATGCAGTGGCGTGCAAAAATTGAGGACGAGACGGTTTTTCGAATGTAACGTCGTGCAGAAGTGCTCCACATAGACTCAAATTATACCATATAATCCCCAAGATGTAAGAATATAGGACAAGTGAGCAAAGCCGTCCAAACAAGGAATCCAAATGATACAAAGGCACTTTATTGAAAACGTAGCTTCGAGCACAACATGAGAGAAGACAGAAACGTCCATGTGATAGGCGGCGGCCAAAAAAAAAATCCAGTCTTTAGTAGGTGATATGATCACCCCTGACTGCGTTGCAGGATTTACAACGTTGTCCATGCTGAGGGGGAGGTTGGCAAGGAGCTGTTGAGGCATCGCGGCCCATTCCTCTTGTAGCGCCAATCACAGCTGTGGAATCGTTGCTGGCGACTGGGGACGTGCTGCCAAGTGTCTCCCGAGAAGGTCCCACACGTGTACGATTGGATAAAGTTCCGTGGACCTTAAGGGCCAATCCATGCGTTCAATATCTTCATTCTCCAACAGCTCTGCGACATCCACTGTACGGTGAGGTGTAGCGTTGTTGTGCATGAAGAAGGACTCGTGAAGCACAGCACTTCTAAACAGGCGCACGTGAGGCAGGAGTACCTCGGTACAATAGTGGACACCAGTGTTGAACCTCCTTGGAAGATGTGGAGGTCAGTACGGTTACCAAACATGATATCGCCCAAACGAGAACTCCGCCACCTCCAAACCGCTCCCTTTCGATGATGTTGGAGGAGTGATTGCGTGTTATGTGCTCTCTCCAGATGTGTGTACGTCCAGAATCGCTCGTCAGACTAAATCTGCTCTCATCCGTAAAGAGAACTCTCCCCATTGCTGATGTGTCCAGTTCTTGTGTTCCTGGCAGCACAGAAACCGCCATATCCGATGAGCGGGCGTTAATGGCGCAAATAGACCACCTTTGTGCAGCCTCATGGCCACGGTAAAACGCGATAACGGACGTCCAGTTGTCTGTTGCATGTGCCTTGCGATTTCTCCCGCTGTCTGCCGTCTGTCTATTCTCGCCTGTTGGACAATATACCGGTCGTCCGCCACCGTGGTTGTTCGTGGACGGCCAGTGCTAAACTCTTGGACAGTTGTTCCTGTGATTTAAAATGCTCTCCATGCTCGTGAAGCGATGCTGTGAGCGATCCCGAACTCCTCGGCCACAGTAGTCACACTTTGAGCTTCTTCCATATTCCCAATGACGAGACCTCGGGTAAAATCATCCTGATTTCGTCTACTGGATTGCCTGTTGGCCATATCACACGGTGACAGCAACTCTACGTCATTCAAACCGATGTACACCGTGCAGTAGCTTTCACCGAATTGTTGAGCGTACACCGCCCGTGTGCTTTATACCCTTCCGACACTTCCCCCTACGTCATGCTGCATATATTCGCATGCCCTACCGTACCGGACCATAGTCTATCTCCTGAGTGGTCTTTCGGTCCTTTCTACCTGCTCGTTCCGCTGTTATGCTAATTTCTCCACTTCGTCCTTAATTTTTGCACACCAGTGTATGACAAGGATTGTAAGTCAAATAATATCCGAAAACTTGAAAGATGATTACATTAAATATGATGGTTTAATTCAAATATATAATGGCTTTATTCAAATTAATCGGAAACTTGAGACTTGATCGTTCTGGGTGGTGTAGTGGTTAGCATACCAGGGCGCTATCTAGGAGACGCGGTTTCAAATCCCGCTCCAGGACGAAATTTTCAAGTTTTCGTATATTATCTGACTTACCATCCTTGTGATATCTACACCAAAACACGGATTGTCATCTTTAAAATTTGAACTTTTACAGTTTTGGACGATTCTTTGCACGCTGTCGCTTTTTTTCCGTCACAGATATTGTGCTTCACTTGGACGGTTTTGTCACATTTTGCAAATGGATATCGTTCACTCGTATATTAAAGTTCCATCAGGTAAGTATGCTTACTATAAGAAAGAAATGAAAGCAATAGCAATGTGCAACTATTTTGTCCAAAACTAAAATAAATCAGAGGATTATGCATGCAGATCTGCAGGTGCTGTGAATTAATGTTGTGCGTTTCGGGTCCTACGTAATCATAGGGGACAATTCCACACATCCTCAACGAGGAATTCCCATGGGACCTCGCGTTTTTCATCAACTGCTCCAGAATGAAATTGGTGAGCGATCGCAATATTTACCACCCATTTTTAAACGACTGTATTATAACCTGGAACCAAAGAGCCAAATAGCATCAATCTGTTGTGCATCCAGTGTTTTAAAAATGAAGCATGACATTTATTAAAGCAAAGCTAAATATACTCTAAAGGAAAATAAGAATCTTTGGGTTAATTGTTTGTTTGTTTTTGGCCATCTTCAGATTTTTTCAGAAAATAATAAGTGGCAGCTACACGACTCTTCTTCGTTATGTTCGCCCTACATCATACAGGTACAGGTGTTATAGTTAGCCACTGTCTTGAAAAGAACAAAGGATGAATTGATAACTGGGGTTAATACGCCCACTTTGTTTGAACGCAATGTTGGAAACAACTAGATAGGAAATCAAGGTGTGGAATATTTATGCGCTCTATGTTTCATGCCTATGATATTTTTCAAAAAGGTATTTTTTCATATTTTTCGTCATTTCAAAAACACGTATAACCAAAACCATGGATTATTAATACGCGGACAACAAGGGATGCCTGTGCAAAATCTCATTTCAGAAGACAAAAGTACTTCACCAATACAATGTTCATCGGAACCTTTCTTCAATGAATTCTTGAACATGACCTAATACGCGTTTCACTCGAAAATGACCGTAGAAATACCAGTGTAAAATTCCTCTCATTTGTAAAGCAGAAAACACTCTCTTCACTCGAAGGATTTTGGCCAGTATAATTTGAAGCATCTGAACCACTTCAACCACTATCTGTTTTCGTTCTCCGACAACAGATAATGTTTGAGGAATTTTTTGGGAAAATTCTTCAACCACTATCTGTGGAATCAGTATTTTTGGGAAAATGCATTATGTTTGAAATGGTCATTCTAAACATAAGAAAACTGGAAGAAATAAAACGCTTCTGGTTAAGAGAAAGTTTGAATTAAGAATGTGTTTATTAAAAACATATAACAGTGAATTTCATTTCAAATTTTCCTGAATTATCGGTTCATGCAACTTGAATGGACTTTAAATACATATAATCAGAGAAAAAGAAATAACTTGGCTTGAAAACAATCTGTACTACCATGGCACAATAAATACATCCGCTGGAAATGTCACCTCTTCAGTGTCTCAACTAAAAGAGATTTGTTTCATTCTGATACATCTTTTATACTATTATCAGCGAACTGAACCAATTTCCCTAGTTTAGACAGTAAAGTTTTAATATATGAGACGGTTGAAGAGTATTCTTCGGATGAAATGTACGGACTGCATTCAGATTGATACACTCGTAAAATATGTCAATGTGTAGATGTAAATCTGCATCAGAGCATTTGCTATTTTTGCGTAGATACAAATAAAATGAATAACTTTTTATATACTAATTGACTGTTATCCACAACCCTTACCACGTATGACGGTATGAGAAACACTCATGTACTGCCGAAAGATATTCCAGTTTAATAACTTACATTTTCATCGCTGAAGTACTTTATCATGGTGAGATGACCTTAACCGTCAGTTTCGAGAATCATAGCAACAGAAAACGCCCTAAAAATTATGATGATTCCTTTAATAAATTTTAGTTCTTAATTAAAATACTGAAAATTTACATGAACAAAACCAAATTCAAATCTTTTGTTCTCGTAAAAGCTTTCAACATCAATTTTCTCTTCCCTTAAATCCACTTTTCTTGATAGCAAAAACGTTTTTACATCAGTCACTGACGCTCGGGGGTGGAGAGGACAGGATAAATCTATTATGTTGTCAGCAAAATGGAGATAGAGTTAAGAATCTTTAACATTAATCTCTACTCTGTTGTTTATCATCTGAGTTTGGAACCAGCGGGATGCCACTGAGGTCCCAGGGTTTAAACCCTGTGAAAGGTCGCTGGAATGTCGTGGAGCGGAGCATGATATCCGTAGATCCTGGACCGAAGTCACGGGGCCGCCACAGTGTTGCAGTGGTCTAAGTGATGGTTACTAATCGTTCGTCCCAGATGGGCCCGGGTTCGAATCCCGGTGAGGCATGGACGTCATGTTTGTCTTACGGCCCTGGCTCTCTCCCATTTCTGGCACCAGTGCACTTAAATTTGGGACATGCGACTGCTTATAGCCCACTGAGTTGATCACGGTAGTCGTTAAACCTCCAATCAAAAAAAAAAAAGAAGTCACGAGTGGAATTGTGGACAGTGTTGCAATAGACATGACTGGCTTTACTTTCGGCATCTAGTGGAATCAATGTTGCTGCGTGCAGAGGCTGTTATCCGTGCTACAGGAGGAACAACGCACAATTAGGCAGGTACCTCTAATGTTTTGACCATTAAGTGTACATTGGTGCTCAATAGGTAAGAGAGAATTTGTAAATTCTTGCACAACGCAAAGTACGTAAGGAGAATAGAAATCAAATTTGGTAAAGAAGTTTGCCATACCATTATTTATGTAATTCAGGCAGAAGAAAATCGTAATCTTATAATAGATTCAGACGTATGCGAAGAGAAATTAGCGAAAATATATCGGGAAATCGTGATTTAATTGTCTTTGAAAAAGGTACGATAGTAAATGGTAGGAAGGCAAATGCAGGCAGGTCAGAAACAGGAAAGCTTCTCGGCTATGCAAGAATAACTGCATTGAAGGTGTATGTGATGATCAGTGCACAGACAATAAAAAGTAGGTACACACTTCCTGTGATCGAAAATGACTGGTCGATGTTCGAGGGAAACTTCCCTTTAAAAGGAATGTACGAGGTAATAAACGAAAGCCATTTTGCCAAATAACCGCGCAGTAGAATTGTACCACATTCGTTTGTTACCTCCCAGTAGAACGTGGTAACAAACGAATCCATTTTGTCAAATAACCGTAATAGAAACGCAGAAGCAGAATTTCAGCATCCATAACCTGGAGCACATTGCGATGCATGGACTATTGCAGCAGTCCTACATTTCGAATACTACTCGCATTTGATAAAAATCAACGAATTCTTCGGCAATGTGAACGGGAGTTCCAAAACCTTACCTTCAACAACAGGAAAACGCTCGGTTGTCCCAGTAACTCATAATTTCCACTAATACTTTCCAATCGTTGGAACAGATTACCGTAGCAGTTGTACGAATTAATAGATGGTAGCTTTCTAGCGTTAACAGCACAAACCGGAAATGAAGTGTAATGGTCTGGGATCTGTTTTGATGGAGAGTATTTGGTATTATTGTAATCCTAGTACAGCATTACAATTCCACATGGTATCTTAATAACACTGCAGACCAGGTACACCTGTATATTTTCACGGTGTTTTTTGGTGAGGAAGGCTGCTTTTGGTGGAATACCGGGCCAAATCGTAAAGCTCGCAATGATACAGAGGGGTTCTAGGAGCACAACAGTTACTTCAGTATACTAAAATGGGACGCACAGTCCCCATATCTTATTCCAATGAAACACTTTCGGAATCATATTTAAGATAACCCTTCATAATAGAGATCCTATTTCACCGAATATTTGATAATTTAGAGACGGTATCACATCCGTATGTAGAACGAAATTATTGCCTCATTGAATACATGCCACAACAAATCGAGGCTGTTGAGAAGGCCAGTGGCGGCGAGCTCGCTGTTATATAGATGTCCACAATAATATTCTACTTCACTTTACACCGTTGCGTGTCTGTTGAATGACTAAATACGTTCTACTCAGTAATTTTCTAATTTCTTTCAGTACTTCCTTTAAAATGATCTTATTAATTTATTAAAGATCCATTTGTTTAATTCGGATTGATGCTCGGGTATTAGGAAACAATTTACAGATTTGTAAAGGCGGTCGGTAAATAGGCCTTCATGACCTTACCCACTTCTAGATCTTCACCGAATTCCTGTCAGAGGGAAATTCTAAGGAGATCTCGTAAGATATTTGTACTTGTTATTCATCACCTAATAAAGATCTGAACTGCGGATCAAATTGGAAACTCAAGAAAATTTTTAGTTCTACTTAAAACAGAAACTAATCTCTTATTCCCACGGCTTCTGTGCTTTGCCGTTGCGGGTGGGGAGGCCCTTATTTTATCCAAAATTTATTTCTTTTTGTCCTTCCCCTACTCTTCTGTGACGTTAAGTTGTAACGTACCAGGAGATGTGACGTACCTGCCAGAAGGACGCACACGACATAAAGGCAGATAGGAATCAGAATAAAACGTCCGCGTAGCTCAATTGGTAGAGTGACTTATTCCGGAATGAGGGGATCCGGGTTCGAATCCTGGCGTGGACAGAAATGACGGAGAAATTTACTTCGTTATAAAGTAACCTCTTTTCAAAATTGGTTAGGCCTTTCTTTTCAGCGTTTTTAGACTACCTCACTATATTTATTTGAGACATCCTGGGCTCTCCCCAAAATTTCCTTTTTGCTGTGCAAAGAGATTTATGCTAGAGCAACCGAAGCCCCCCCTCCCTCCCTAAATTCAATTTCATTCATTTATGAGGAGGGGAAATTCACGTTTTGGTTCAATTTATTTTGGTTAAACTATACACTTTTTCTTTTACTCATTTTAATAATTTAACTTTTTAAAATCAAATTAGGAATACAAATAAAAAATGGAATGAGGCTTATAAACGAAACATTTTAGTTTATAATGCTGCCGAATTATTCGGAACTTAAGATCATCTTTAATTATGTAAAAGGAAGCACTCTGTATATTCGTGTCCTTATGAAAGTGCTCTTTGAACAATTGCTTAAATATTTATTTCATAAAGAACCATTTTAATTTCTTATATACGTATATATCAATAAAGCAAAAGTAATAGGACTTTTCGACAGTTCATCAATGCTGCAGACACAAACCTATTCTTTCAAAGCAGCACGAAAAGACCCCTTGCGTCTCCGTAAAGATAGGTACAATATTTTTGTTGGGTTACTAGCAAAATATGCACTGTATTAACTTGTAAGGAAAAATGGCATTCACTCACGTGTCATTCACTTTGCGAGCGCAAATAGGGCGTGCAGGTATTTTTGTATACAGATCACTGCAACAGTTTCAAACGTGTACAAATAGATACCATCGATGAGGCGTTATAATGGTAGATTGAAATGCAGGTGTAGGTAAAGTTGCATGAAAGGTTTACAAGGAGTGTCGAATAACGAACAAAACAAACAGTCAGTGGTCCACCTGTCGGTTAGTACTACTGGTCGATGCTTGAGGGCAACGGCGACTGGAGAAAGTTTTACGAGGTAAGACACGAACTCAGTTGTGTCTAGAAACCGAACTTTTACAAGTGCGGTATCTAAAGGAAAAATGTAGGGTTCGCAGCACACCCTATATCGACACGAGTGAGCTATAACACAAGACATACTTTTCGTGTATACCTTGTCTCTTCTAAAAAACGGTAAATTCTCCAGTACCGGTCCCTAAAAGACTAAAACACACCATACATACATTTTTGTTTCTCTGTGAACCAGACACATCACTAAGGACTACAAAGTGTCGTTTGGTCCAATAAATCAAGTTTCAACTTAACATACCTGGATGGACGCTGCACAATATGAGGCCTACAGCACGAATCGATAGACGGCAGCCCCTGAGGAACAAATGCACAAACTGATGGACACAGTGTAGTGGTCTGGGATCTGTTGTTTTGGTTGAAATTGGATGCTTTCGTACCTCTGGAAGAGTCTTGTGAGTCAAAAAGAAACTCAAACATATTTGTGAACCAGACACACCCGTCCGTACACGTGAGTGGTGTGTCCTGATTGGGTAAGTACTGCATAGCTGAATAATATGACACACGACAACGCTCGGATCATCGCACATTTTTTAAATAGAACGATAATGTCTGCAAAATAATGAAAAACCCTGAAAGTCCCCAAATCGTTATCCTGTTCAACATTTGTGGAAAACCAACTGGTGCGCGATTCGTACAGAGAAACGTTTCCAGTGGACGTTTCCCAGTTGGCGAAAGTCATGATAATTTCCTGGATGAACGTACCTGTACAACAGCATCAGACTATCTTTAAATCCATGCCGCATCAAGCCACCTTTTCCAGAATAGCGGATGTTCCAATCCTTCAAGAAGTCTGAAACCTACGTGCCGGATCACTAAAAACTTAGGTGAATTTCTTTGGTATCCGAAAGAAGGATCTAGTGACCAAGAAAAGTGGTCTACAATTTATACCTATCTACCAAAAATTATTAAAGAAAAGATGGTAACAAGTGTCTATAAAAAGATTGTCAACAATTTTGTCAAAATAAAATCGCACCTTTGAAAAATGACCAAATGCACTGATGCCTACGAAATAGACCAAAAAAGATTTAATGTGAGATTCCTGATTTCAAATAATTTGACTTAAAGTACAGTATTTAAATGAATGAAAAATACATCAATCTCACTTTCACGTAGAATTAGCTCCCTCAGTAAGCTTCCAATACATTTTCGAGGTCACGAGCAGACGCTGGGCATGAAACGACTCCGCAAAGCAAAACATTTTCATCTGAGCATTTTGTTTCTCTATGCGTTTTTTGCTATTTGACAAGTTGAGTAAGAGTATTCAATGCTATGCGATGCTTAGTGGTTTAGGGGTTAAGCAATCGTACATTTAGAGCCAGCAGGTACTCTAGGTGAAGACCTTCAGAAAATATTTTTCTCATGAAAACTGTTCATGGTGGTTACCTTCCATTGTACTTTTTTTGCGGATGGCAGAAATTATTCAATCACACGTACGTACTTTTAGATCGGTACTAAATGAAAATACAGAAATATTGTTTTTTTTTGTTTTTTTTTGGAGAAACAAGAGTTTTGTTTTGCTACATTTTGAAAATTAAGATTTTATAATTGCCTTTCGAAATTTATTGGTATGGAAAAGACCTTTTTGAATGCATAACGGAATGTATATATGTAAAGTTTTTAGTATATTCATTAAATAAATGTTTATATTAATAGATAACTGATTATATTTAAAGTGGCTTTTTCCTTTGATCTTGTTAAAAAGGAACTTCTTGGTTCCCAAATTTTTACTAGATATAATTCTATGGCGCATCTAAATGCTCATACAATCATTTTAATAATAAAAATACATTCGGTTTGAAACGTCTGGACTCTGAAATTAAATCAGTTGTTTTTGATTTAAGGAACAGCATTTATCTGTGTATCGTACAAATTCATCAGGACGCAATGATCTACGCCGCTTTTTTATCCATAGTGTGCCATAATATCAGAGAAGGATATGCGAAAAATATCTAGATGAGTATTGATTGCAAATACTTAAAGTGACTCAACCGGAAGTATGACTGTTATTCACCGTAGTTTCACAAGGTTCCGAAGTTTCTCTCCTAGGTTTCTCACCGTTCCCCCTAAAGTCGATGGGATGAATTCAGATGATGCCTTTACTTCGATGTAGTTATAGAAAAGCAGCACTACGAAAAAAGGTAGTGAAACATCTTGTCAAAATAATCTAATTTTTATATTTCACTTCAAATTTGTTACCAGCATTTTCTCTGGTATGATGGAAAGCCTTACAATTTAACTTCTGATCGATTGACTTTCAAATAAATTTCTTATATCAAATATTTACTTATACATATCATTTAAAAATAACAAAAAGTATCTGTAAAGCATGAAATATTGATACGAGATTGGCCCTCTGATTGATGTAATTAGTAAAGAGGGGATAGCTCAAATAAATTTGTAAGTACGAAGATCGTCCACAAAATAATACCCGTTATGAAATAAAATAAAAAGAAACTGACGTTGTCAGTTTCTCTATTTTTACTAATACTATATATTATCACTCATTTTCTTACATAATCACCGCCGGTGTTTAAAGACGTGCCATAACATGTGACGAGTTTTTGAATAACTTCACCATTCACCTCTGACGCTAATACCTGTAACAACTGTTGTACTCGGTCTTTCAAATCGTCACTAGCGAAGCGCTCTCCTCCCAAGACGTCTTTCAGTTTCGTAAACGAATGGTAATCACTGGGAGCCAAGTACGGATTGTAAAACGTATGATCCAGAATCTCCGAATTGAAACCCTAAAGCATGTGTTAGGTCCGACATCTAGCATGGCCTTCAATTTCCCTGAAGCATGTGTTAGGTGCGACATCCCATGTGAGGTCTCGCATTGTCGTGGAGAATAATCACACCATTAAAAAGCATTACGCGCCGCTTGTTTTGCATGACCTTACTTAGCTTCTGCAGTGTTCCAATATAGGTGTCGGCGTTGATGAACTCAGCGCCGACGCCCATAGTGCAACACTGGGGCATGAACTCAACCTACAAGGGAATTCTAGTGTCGCAAAAAACTGTAGCCATGACCTTCAATTTCGAAAGAATTTGCTTACACTCGCATTGATTTGTCGGGAACCGGGAATGGTGCCAGTCATGCGACTGACATTTGTTCTCTTGCATGAAGTGTCTGACAAATGATTCATCTCCTGTCACCATTTAGTCAAGAAATTCATCGCTCGTTTATACATAACGGGCCAAAACACTCAAAGCTGCTCCAATACGGTTCCTCTTGTGGTCATCAATCAACATTGGAGGTATCCACGTCTCACGAATTTTCTGGTAGCCAAGGTGTTCCGTTAGCATTTCATGGAGCCGTACGCAAAAAACTTAAGGGAAACGGCCAAGAAATTCACAGAAATATATGCGACGCTCGTGTCTGATGACATCATCGGCACGGATCTTGTGGTCCGTGTAACGAGTGGTGGGCTGCTGGAGCGCTGGACATCACACACATCTTTTCTCCCCGCATTAAACATCCGTACCCATACCCACCATCGTACCGATGATTCCTTCATCACCCCTTCACAGTAATTAGCCATAATTCGATGATGATTGCCTTTCCGACGAATGTTTTCAGCATTCAGAAAACGGATCACAGAACGCACCTCAGACTCCGCTGGATTTTCAACTGGCTTCGCCATTTCAAACAAGCACAACAAAGAATCCAATCACGGCATTAACACGAAGCTTTCCGCGATCCTCAAAAACGACTATCTGAGGATGGGCGACCCCTTAATCAGACGTTAGAGAGAGAGAGAGAGCGCGAGCAGGCGGACGCCTCGCGGTCCTGTATTCGCAAACGGGCATTACTTTCCGTCCTCTATCCGTAACGGGTATTATTTTTTTCTTGTGTACTTGCAGCAAATTCTGAGCTTCTGAAAACCAGAATGAAAAATCCTTCCATGAAAATCCGATTAAAAACACTCTTTTTCGGTCGGATATTACTAACTAATAAACATTTTGTGTGTACTTATTTCCGAAAACAAATCACAATTTTGCTAAGATAGGACGCAAGCGTTTAACATATTTTTATCAATATATATGCTTCTAAATGTCCAATTAAAAAAAAATTACTATTCCGGATACCATTTACGTTGTGGAAAACTTTAGATTTGTAGTTGTGGAGTTTTCTGTAGTTTACAGTTCTGTCGATAGGTGGTGTTTGTGCACTTGTGTTTGCGTTTGAAGCTGTATCTTCCGTTCGAAATCCCTATTGAGAGTTGTTTTTACTGTCTGCCATCCGCTACATTAAAGATGCGGAACAATTTTCTCTTTTAGTAATTCATCGATTTCCTGCAAGATTCGTAAAAGTCGAAATATTTTTCTGGCTATCTGTGCTTCCGGGGTAAGTATTTGAAAAATTATTTTTTCTTGCCCTAGCCTTTGCCATCAAGTATAACTTTTTCGACTATTTTCAACTTTTCTATTACGCAAAATGCTTTCGCTAACAAAGATTTACATCATATTTCCTTGTATATTTCTTCTTATATCTGTTAAATTTGAAAATTTCCTTCTGTCTGACACCTTCCTTCAGCTATGAGAACATTTTTGTGTACCATTTGTAAATTTTCGTGACATACTTGGTATCTGCTCGTGGAACTGAGATGCTGTTTCTGGACGTTTTACAAAATGTAGGAATCAGGTAGATTTACAAGATTCGAAGGCATATATGTGTCCCACCGTCCGGCGGGCTCAGTGGTGTAAGCTCTGGTTTCTGAGCATACTTCCGTGATGAGTCCGGGTTCGAATCTCGGTAAGGCATGGATGTCGTTTGTCTTAAGGCACGGGCTCTCTCCCTTCCCTGGAACCAGTGGCCCTAAATCAGGGAAGGGCGACTGCTTATAGCCCAATGAGCTGCTCGCGGTGGTCGTTAAACAAAAAACCTCCCAATAGAAAAATAAATATGTGTGAGCAGCTCGACAAGTCTGGCTGTGTTTTCTAGGTAACTATTAAATACACAATTTATATGTGGGCTCCTAAGGATTCCAACATCAACGTTTGCTAGCGAAGGACGTTATCTGCTTAACCCGTGATATACACCATGAGACTTCACTTCATCTACCGGTGGATTTCAAACTGGCTTGTATTAGGGTACTACCATTTGAAGTATGACAGATTTGAACACAAAATGAACAAATATTTCAAGATCTAAATTATTATCAGTTATCTCTTTGACTTGAGTTATAGTATAAAAATATCTATGATGGCTGTGCCTTGACAAACAGTCGAACAGATTTCCGTTTCCTTTTTCTATATACACTGCTGGACATTCAAAATGTAACACCAAGAAGGAAGTATCCGATTGGCCTGAAACGCACAGCATGAGTAGCCCGCGAGAGGACATGCAAACGATTTGCATTGCAGGGCATATTCAAATCATGTGCGTCCGGCACGCCAACAAGAAGCATTATAAGAAGGGTGCACAGAAGGCGAGGTGTAAGTAGTCGAAGTGTGTTGTGCTGCCGGACCTTTGCGTGGGAATCTTCCTGATGCCTCGTCGCACAATACGGTAGTCATTCCAGCACGTTTCGGAGTACGACAGAGGACGAATAGTGGCTTATCGCGACAGCGGTTTATCGTACCCTAGACATCGGCGCCCGTGTGGGACGACATCCAGCCACAATGAGGCGAGTATGGATTCGGTGGGTGCAGGAGGGACGGACGGACTGACGTGAGCGATGGCCGCAGCTGCGGCACAATACCGAATGACAGGACCACAATGTTGTGCTGCGGGAATTGACAGCTCGCACCGCCACATCAGGAACGTTAGCGCAGGAATTAGGGTGTGTTGCGCAACAACCTGTGTTAGCACGTACCGTTCGACGTCGTCTGCAGGAGCGGAGACTTGTCGCACGGCGCCCATTGTGCTATTACCATTGACGTTACATTACCGACGAGTGCGGCGGCAGTGGGCCGTTGAACACCGCACCTGGACTACGGAATGGCATGACATTATCTTCTCCTACGAATCCCGCTTCTGCCTGCAACACCACGATGGTCGGATTCGCGCGTGGCGGCACCGCGGCGAGAAACTGTGTGACGCTTGCATAATGCATCGCCATACCGGTCCGTCGCCTTGCGTTATGGTTTAGGGCGCAATTGGATATGACTCCCGCTCTCTTCTGGTACGTATCGCCGGTGCACTCAACAGCCAACGCTACATCTCCGACGTTTTGGAGCCTGTAGTCCTCCCTTACCTGCAGGATTTACCAGCGGCCACGTTTCAACAGGACAATGCGTGCGCGCTCGTTGCACGCGTCGTGCAACAATTGTTCACGGCCCATCAGGTGTCACTGCTGCCGAGGCCTGGCTGTTCTCCCGATATGTCGCCCATCGAACACGTCTGGTCGCTGATCGGCAACCGAGTGGCCCGGCAAGCACCACCCGCGGCTACGCCTGATGAACTGTGGCAACGTGTGGAAGCAGCCTTGACCGACATACCCCAATCCCACATCCAAAGCCTTATTCGTTCAATGCCGCGGTGTGTAGCGGCCGTTATTGCCAACCATGTGGGCCACACGAACTATTGATGGTTGTGTGTTCCGTAAGTCGCATGGGCCTGTAAGCTTAATCGTTTCATCTTTGTATCTGTTGTTATGTGTCCAGCAAATCTGGCTTTGCTATCTCGTGTCCTTCTTTGTGTTGCATTTTGGGTGGCCAGAAGTGTATTTAGACAGTGAAAGGAAGTGTGTGTGAAGATGGTGTAGTATCAACAAATACTGAAGGAACAATTTTACTACTTAATTAGCAATGTAAGCTCATTTTTAATTTTTTGTTTATTAAAGGTTTAACGACCACCGTGAGCAACTCAATGAGCTATAAGCAGTCGCACGTCCCTAATTTAGGGCTACTGGTTCCAGGGAAGGGAGAGGGCCAGTGCCGTTAGACAAATACAACATCCATGCCTTAGAGGGATTCGAATCCGGACCCTTTTCGGACGAATGATCAGAAGCCATCGCTTAGACGACTGCGCCGCTGGGAAGGGTGCTCTTATGTAGAGTATTCCTTGTTGAGCCGATACGACAGCATGGGAGTAAATTCGAAAAACTCCTTTTTGCCTATCTTGAAAATCAAGAAGGAAGAATTCAATCTATGCGGCATTTTTATATGGCTTTGCAAACGGTCAAAGGAACTGTCATCAAAATTCGCATTTTAGAAAGTTTAGATAGATAACGCTATCTATAAAACCGTATGTGTTACTTTAAGTTATATTTCCCTGCTCATTATGTAGGAGACCAATAACATCGAAAGCCACAGGCCCGCCTTGATCATTTTGAGTAACATCTCGCGCCTCTAAGTTCTTGGAGACATAGTAAGCATACAATCTAGCAAATCATTCGGAATTTCTTTATATGTTCCTTTAAAAAAGCGTTGGCCCCCCCAGTGGCGCAGTGATCTAAGCGATAGCCTGTGATCATTCGTCCAAAAGGGGTCCGGGTTAGAACCCCGGTGAGGCATGATGTTGTGTTTGTCTTATGGCACTGGCTCTCTGCCTCTCCTGAAACCAGTAACCCTAATTAGGGACGGGCGACTGCATATAGCCCATTGAGTAGCTCACGGTTATCGTTAAACCTCCAATCAAACAAAAAACGTTGAGTTACTAAGGCGGTCTTTTAAAGATGCATCAAGTTCTGCTGAAATATTAACACCTAGAAACGCCAGGATATAAAGACACCACAATTCCGTTACGAGCTCGAAGTGCCAATGCAAACGCTTCGCAAAAGTTTTGACAATTAATTATATATTAAAGGATACAACGATTTCTTGTAGCTGTCTCAATATGCCTCTTAATATTCAGATGACAGGTGCTGTTAAGTTGTTGGAGAATATCTATCTTTCCCAAAAGTTTAAACTCTAGAGTAAAGTTTAAATGTGATTGCGCGTATTAATGCTTTTTTATTTTGTGAGTCTGGTCAGACAAATGAGGGACGCCAAAATTCACTCAATTGGATTCACTACCCTGCTCTGCAAACTGCAGGAAGGGAAATAAATATTGGCGGTTGGTTACTTTACTTCCACAAGGTTTTTTTTCATAAATAATCCCCATTAAACTCTATTTTAAAATATTTTTTTTTGAATTAGTTATTTGCACTATGTTAACCTAAGGCGTTAGTTTGCAACTCCGTCTTATTTCCATTTTTGTTTCCAACAATAAGCTAGATAATACCAGTTCTTTTAGTTCTGAAACTGTTAACTTATTCAAAGCCATGATGTATTTCCGTTTTGTAATGTAAGTAATTGAATTAATCCGTGTCACATAAATTAAATCCCATAATTCAAAAAAAGCACAGCCAGAGATAAAACGCAACGGTTCATCACAAACGAGTTTCAGCTTCGACTGTGCACATCTGATCTATACACCCGCAACAGCTTATAAAAAGTGAAACCACATCATCTAGTCTACAGTCCCTGCTGAGTCAACGCACACAGTTTGTGGATCGTAGGTGCAATCAAATTGAATGGAAACCTGGTTTAACACGCGGCGAAAATTAGTTTCTTCTTCTTTTTTCACTCCTCAACAGAAAACAAGTATTTCTTTCTACCTCAGCGCGTAAGTATAAGAATTTTGTAGAATTCGGCTTCTGAATTTTTATTTTTGATTGCGGTTCACGTGATTAGGAGCTCCGTCCTTGTTTTAATGCAGAGGCTGCTGTATACCTAGCATTGAAAACATTTCTTTTCTTTTTTGAGGACGTAGCATTTTTTTAAAAATGAAATAGAATAATAAAATCAAATCATCCCTTTGCGATAAAACCATATGCATACCTGTGATAAGACTATCTGGTAAACGTGTACTCAGCGTCCTAAATTATTTATTCGAAAAAATTTAACTGCGTGGGAAAAGTGCGACGTACAATTTTTTAAGCATACAAAATAATGGGGGAAGGTGCAAAAATATAGTATTTTTAGATAAAAAGACAGAATTTTTTCGAAGTATTAACCTGCGAGTACGATGGTTTGTAGCAGTTGGTGCGGGAGGCTGAAGCGATGTTAACGGCCACCAAGTGAAGGTTTCGTGCGTCGGAACGGAGTACGAGTGACCAGTGAATACTCGGAAGAATACAACAAGAGTGGGTGTACTTTTCGGAAAAGTGTGATGCGTCGTGTAATCGTGCGCAAGTAGAAGTAGTTCAATCCTGTTTTATTAATTTTTGAGAAATATGTGTGCGAAATGTCGTTAATATTAGCTTCACAATAACTTGGAATGGAAAGATATTAAGGAATGTTTATGAATTTATGCACGACAGAAGTTTTGAGGAAGAAGTTTGGTTCCGGTTGAACCCAAATTTTTTGTTATGGTTTGTAAGATGTGCAGGGGCACATGATTTTCTAAAGCACTTCATTTGTAGTTCTGCTGTTATTCCGTACATCGATCTCACATTTTTTCCTCGTGAAATGGATATGTTTCAAAATAAACGATTTCCTTCATTCAGGCATTGTACTATGGCAAGGAGGCCTACAGCTTCTTGTATTGTGGAGGATAATGAAATTTTAAGCCCTGACGAAATACGAAATGAAATGTGGAGACTGACGATTTTGTACTTAAGCTTTCTCAAAATTACCCTTAAAAAAACAAAAAAACTTATAATGCTGCGTAAATCCAACAGCTTTTCTTCCGCGTATTCCTACAAGACGCTTTGACGACTACGTATTGCTCAACCGCTTCCCTCTGTATTATTCCGCCCGTTACTTACCCTTCTCAAGGAAGTTTCCATTCACCGGACTCCACCTCGACGCCGTCGCCGCTCCTTCGTCATAGGCCTACCGCACGTACTCTTCCAAACCTTCACACTTCCAGGTAAATACTTCGGAAAAAATCTTTCCAGTTTTCTAAAGTACTATATGTTTTCATTTTCCCCCATGATTTTGCATGCTTAAAAAATTGTACGTCGCCCTTTTCTCACACAGTTAAATTTTTCCGACGAAATAATTTTGTACGTTAAAAGTACACATTTACCGACATCTCTCATGCGCAGACAACTATATTCGAAAGCAATATATGTTCCGTTAATTGCAGCTCTTATGCTCCGAGCTTCAAAAACTATCGTTTTTGTAAGGTGACCCACGCCTATGAACTCACAGGCGTGTGTAACCCGTCTTGTTCTGTTAAAGAACGTTATTTTTCACCCACGCGGTGTTTACGTGCTTAACACCACCATGACAGATTACAAAATTACCGTAAAAGAAATCAACAGCAATGACCTGATTTAACTTAATACATTAATATTGAGGAATATTACTGCATACTATGGGAAACATTTGTGCAAGAAAAATGATGGACCACAATTTTTCGGGTAGCATGGGATTAGACTAAATGCTAATAACAGATAGATAAAATTAGATTTTTCAATTTATTTCCATACTGGTATTATATTGTACAAACAAAAAGGGGCGGCAGCATTGAAATATAATTAGTTGGGGTGTGATTCAGTTGCTAGAGATCGTTGTTCTAATGAAAAAAATGACTTAACAAGTATTCAATACTACAAATCGATCACTCCTGTTGCGATCAGTGGTGAACGTGGGTGGGAACAGTGGGGAAATCGGTAAGGGGAGCGGTGTTCGCCTAAATAGTGGTTAACAAAAGTACAACATACTAAATGTGCATTGCAGAACTAGGCCGAGGAAATTCCCGCTGGCAGTTTATTTATATCTATGAATACTATTTGTAATTTGTGTAAGATTTTTACGCTTGAAAAATGTATCCTTGATTTTGCAGTTACCAGAGCTTTTGATCCGGGACACTACGTTTTCTTCTTTGGACTCTTGGCTAAAGGCCCGTTGCCAAAGGCATGCTTCCATTTCGACTGTTTTGCTTTCGCATCATTTAATACTTTATCTCGAAGGGTGGAATGTTGAATTAGGAACAATTTTTCAGTCTTGATTTAAAACCAGAAAAATACATAGAATGTACTAACTTTGGCTTTAGAATACAAGACTGAGATGCTTTCTCATAACAATTCGGTACATAGCAGCTGACCAAGAACGCACTAGATCCAGGAAGAGACAGTATACCCTAATTATTAAAAGTGATGTCTAACAGAAGAGCGGTTTCTTTAGTAACATGATAAATGGACACTTTCTGAAGTGTTCCTCTCTAAGTTTAAATTACCCGTCGAGCGAAAATTTTGTCCTTTTGTTACTACATAACGTTGCGAAACTGAATAGGCTCACCTATTACGATAATTACATTTAGGTAGGAAAACAATTTGTGAATTACAAATGTTTTCACCATTTTTCAGCTTCACAATTAAGAAAAACAAAACTCATTCAGCTGTCGCGTAACCAGTTCTTTATGATGAAGGCATTTGGGTGTTTTTAAAATAAAATCAAATTTATTACTGTTTAATTATTATTCATAATTATATTTTTAATTTTTTTACTTATGTGTATATAAAAGAAAGAGATAGTAAGACTCCGCCTAGGGTCTAAACACTAAATATTGCTTTCCCCCAAAACAAACCATCTACTTTCACCACCGTACGGATCCTGTGAAAAATAATTAAAATTGTGCTAATATATTAATATTTCAACAATTACGTTCCTAAAGAACACGTTGTGTAACTTCCGCATTTAACGGTTTAACGACCATGATTTTAAAATGTTTTGTCGCCCAGAATATCAAAACAACGGACAATGTGTACTGCTCCTTTCCAAATTTCATTTCCGTCTGTCCTGCAATAAAAAAAATTGTGCTGGTTCACTTCTCGACATTTCCGATAGGCTTGACATACAGTGCTATTCGGACGTTTCTCTTGTGTAGTCAGCGCATTCTTTTACTTAGAGCCTTAGGCAAAGAGGTGCGACTGGTAACATCTGCAAATTCTAGTTTACCGTATCCTTTATTTTTCCTTCTTTTAAGGAATATGCTCTCAATCTGTTTATTTGGATTGAGCAAAATAAATAATTTTTAAGACAAATTCCGCTGTAGGTGGGAATCCAGTATACCATAGACAAAGAATGTACGCATCGACAAAGCAAAAGTTCATTTGAGTGTTCTCAGAAAGCTGAATGATATACAGGGTGATTCATAAAGAAGTATACAGTTTCAACGTACTGTGAAACAAGAACAACGTAAGATATTTTATGTTACCTGCAACAGAACTGTAGGGGAATGTTTCAAGTTTTTTGGAGACACTCACATGATGTTCTACGTGTGCAACCTTAGTCGCGCGACACACATCGAGCCGGTAATCCATTTTCGCCCAAACGCAAGTTAAGATATCTGAATCAAGTGCAGTGATAGTAGCTGTGATACGTTGTTTCAGCTCCGCTAGATCAACAGGAAGGGGAGGAGCGAATACCTTGTCCTTTACGTACCCCCACAGGAAAAAGTCACAAGGTGTTAAGTCAGGACTTCTGGGTGGCCATTGGGTTAGTGGCATGTTGTAGTCCGCGGCTCGTCTAATCCATCGGTGAGAAAAAATGTTCATCGAGATAATCTCGCACGATGCCTAACCAGTGCGGTGGTGCACCATCCAATTGGAGAATAAAGTTGTCACTGTCCTCCTGCAACTGTTGCATGAACCAAAGACTTAACATATCCACAAAAGAACCTCCCGTGACAGTTTTCTCGTGAAAAAAGAAGGGGCCGTACACTTTCTTTTTTGGACAAAGCACAGAACACATTTACTTTAGGAGAATCTCGCACGTGTTGCACTGTAAATCTGGGATTCTCCGTTCTCCAAAAGCGAACATTGTATCTGTTTACTTGACCACTCACGGGAAATGTAGCTTCATCGGTGAAAATTAAGTGATCGGCAAAATCGTCATTTTCAAAACGGTGCTGCATTTCGGTCCAAAATTCAAAGCGCTTTGTCTTGTCAAGGTCAGTGAGATTTTGCAATATCTGCATTTTGTATGGAATCATTTTCAGCTTCTTTCTCAAAATTATCCAGACAGTGGGCTGTGAAATCTGCACTTCACGACTCACCGTCCGCGTTGATTTTCCCGGGCTTCGTTGAATGGCGGTGCAAACACTATCGACGACTTCTTCCGATACACGCGGTTGTCCAGAACTTTTAAGCTTGCACAAACAGCCCGTAGTTTCAAATTTTTTATGCCAATCGTAGATAGATTTTCTGGTTGGAGGTACTTTTCCGAATCGTGATCGAAAATGCCGTTGCACAACAGAGTTACATATTCCGTTTTGCTCAATTCAAGAACACAAAACGCCTTCTTCCCCAGACGCTGCCATTTTGAATGACTAGTCACGTGACACTAGGGCTATTGCCTGCGTCACTTCCCTCAGTAGCGGGACACAAACGTTATGAGTACATCTACCAAACGGTTCGCAGTTGTGGTCCGTGTCTTCAACTGTTACTGTTTTACAGCATCTGGAAACTGTAAACTTCTTTATGAATCACCCTGTATATCCCAAAGACAAACCAACTCCTGGTTCAATTCTTTGTTTAGCAACAAAAAAATAACAACTAGGTGTGTTTTTTGCTAATCCCACAGACACCATGGAAATTTAAAGCATATGAAGGGTAGGAAATCCCCTTCATTCTATCAGGGTGACTCGGACGCTTGTGGTATTTATCTGCAGCAGAGGTTTCCTTGGTGATCATCTAACACGCTGTTCGCTGTTGCCACTTTCAATCCTTTGAACTCTTGATTTTCTACAATTTCTCATCCAAAACCTCCTAAAAATATGTAAACATCATCCGTAATTGAATTCCAGTTTTGACAAGATTTGTATATAATGACCGCATTCACTTTTCAGACGCGACTACTGCAAGATAATACAGCCATTTATCACTGTGTATCATATGACTGTACGTACAGAAAGAACTTACATACTGTTTTAGAAAAAAAAAGTTACCTATCTCCGGTAAAAACGTTTTAAAGATAATGTAAAGGTTTAGCCGGACACTAGTCATCAGCTTCAAAATAGACGTTACTAGTTAAATACAAACTTATAAATTTGGTTGGTGTGAAAAATATCTGTAAGCGCGTGACTATATTTCTTAGGCAACGTATTTTTATATTTCTTTTGATAATTACGATTTTATCCGAGACCTATCTCGGAAGAGTAATGGCAAGCCAGAGCTTAGAAAGTTGCACTACCTAGGCGGCTTACCTTTCCCAGTTAAGCGGGTTAAATATAAAGGGAGAAAATATTGCATGAACCTAGTGTCATTTGATATGCTCAAGAACATAGGAATATTATTTCAGATAACAAAAGATTGAGTGGAAATGAAAATTCGGCATCAAATGCGAGTGTAAAAGCGTGATCAAATATTTATCGGTAGAGAAATAGAGCGCAAATTCGACACCAAATTGTTTCGTCATTTAACAATTTTAAAGATATTCACAAAAATTGTATATTCTCAGTAGCATGGACTTCAAATGTCAGCATAGTATTATTATTATTACCAAGGGAACTTTGAGATATTAAAGGGAAGAATATGTGTAAGAATCGGAAAAATCAAAACAGTGACGAATACCAAAAACAAATAACTCAAACTGTGTTTGACCAGAGGAATGGGTTTAAAGTTTTATAGATTAAACGTGATGTAATTACTACAAACAAAATAAGTCATTAATTTAAGGATATCTACTGGTGTAATTTTGCTTTTGGTATTTATTTTTGACAATAAAGTATGATTTACACAGTTTTTCTCCACTGTATTAGAAAAGTGACAATAAGTTTATAGAAAGTAGAGAGCTTAATTGATCGGTGAAATGCAGGTTTTAAAAGCTGAAGTGTTAAATGTCTGGGGAAAATTGTTTGATTGTTGCACCATAGAAAAAAAGACTAAAAGCGCCTTTTTTCACAACACATGCGTCTTTTTTTTAACCCAAAATAGGATTTTGGTGAAAAAAGTGCACATTTAAATTTCTGTGAGATGGTTAACACCTCACAATTATTGGAATGGCTGCACTCAGCGACGAAAGTTTCACTAATCCTGAGTTTCACGACGTCACACCTAATAATCAAAATCTGGCTAAGCATTATACGTACTTCTTTCCAGAATATGAAACATTGTATCCTGCAAATAATTGTATGTACAATCAGGGAGAAGAGTAAAATCAATTGGAACCCTGAAGAAATGAAAAAATAAATACACCGGAAGGAAACAATGGAAGAAACGTACGTAAGGGAACACGAACCGGTGCATTTTCTGTGAATGATTTGCGTCAGTAACCCATAAACATTATCTCTAATTCTGCGAATGTGAGATGATGAGTTTGTGAAGGGCAGTAAATATTTTATGATGGCTTTCATGCCGTTTTTCTAAATAAAGAAATGTCTACCGTGAAATATCATGTTATATCGCGGAAAAAGTTTAGTTTTTAAACCGAAAAACTAATTTACTTAAATAACAGAAATGTGCTCTACGTAGCTTACAGAATGCGGTTTTACTGTATCAACGCTTAAGAACACTGCAGGAGGAAACAGAAAGTCATACTGGCATGTGTAATTCAAAATATCACAATAAATACTTTGAGCCTAAGAGTAATGAGCATAACAATACATAAAAACGAGCGATACATTTAGCAATACCTTTGTCAAAGGAAGGATCTACTTCGACTTCTTTGTTTAATCAATTACATACCGGAAACTGTATTCATAATATATTAAATTAATTAATTACGTTTGTTGCAGAAATCGACGTCACTACCTATATCACTACCTATATTTTTATGGTTTCAATTATATGACCTTTAGCGTAAGTTTAAATATTACAATACTACTTCATAATCACCAGCAATGTTCGCTAAACGTTCGGTTTTAACTAAAGATGGTCCCTTCCGTCTTATGTTTTAGACAAAGTTGTATAATGACTGCATATGACATATGGCACCACAATTTTGTCTGAAAAGTATATGCGAGTGCCAATAATACAATAGTGAAGTTCACTGCGTACCTTACATTTTATTCAAGTAGCGTAGAGACGCTCATAAAGAAGTGATGAGATGATCTGTGAAAAATTAACATTAGAAATTGCAGCTTGTTTAAGCACAATCTTCCGCTATTTATATTGTTCAAAAATGCATTGCTTCGTGTTTGTTTGGCATCCTTTCATGGTTAAATAATGAACAAATCCGAAAATGTATAATTATAAACATGAATGAATGAATGTTTCCTAACTTAGATTTAGAGACCTGAAAGCACAGCGCGATGCGCCTTTTGGCAGGTGAAAAATGGAAAACTTAAAGAAGTGCGAACAGACAGCATTGATAAGATAATTTGAAAGAAAAGTACGGATGAATTAGAGTGCAAGAAGTATACGGTTTCCCGTTAAATAATGAAGTTATAAACTAACCTACATTCTTACCTGCAGCAGCATCACACTCCAAGCAATAACGTCAGCAACCAACATCCAGCCGCAGCAAACGCAGAAAGGACAGGGGAAAGGGAACCTTAAAAGAAACAGACTGCACACACGAAAAAATATCCCAGAGGAACAACCAGTTCCTCACAAAGCAAAGCTATTGAAATACATTTCATTTAAATATGTTAGGCACCTGGTAAAACGAAATTGCCGTTTGCTCAGTGTTTTGGTAGGAGGCCATTATTTTCCGCCAATCAGGGAAAAGATTTTTCCCATTGGCTGGGAGAAATAATTATTAAATTATTAGTATTTTTTTAAGAACAGCAAATTTTCTTCGCGTGTGTGAATACTCTCATCACTCAATTCACTGCTTGCAATAAATAAAAAATCTTAAATTTTTAACACTCGTATTTATATATGTTTTTCACTTATCTCATAAACTAACAAAAATTACGACCGATTACAAGTTTTGCTTATATTATCACAACTCTGCTGAGGTCATTAAAAATTAGAGATTACATCAGCGCATATTGGACCATTTAGCATCAGTTTCATTTCCGCATGTTTGTTGGTTGATACCGTCCTATTGCAAATTAAAGCCGATATCATTCGATTTAACTATGATTTTGGTCAAAGGTGAACTTGCCCAGTGAATGTAATCAAACATCTTTGATGAAAATTTAATTGCGATCCAATTAAACAAGTGTATAAATTTGCGGGTGATAGCATCGGCAGTTAAATACAAAACTGAGTATTCCATTTGTTCCTATCAGATTTCTTGAAGATGTGCTATATTGGTACTGATAGAAATTTAATGCAACCACTAATCTTTGAAATGGAAAATTGAGGTTCGAATGAAATTTGTTTAAACGCGCGTCCTTGGTCTGGATTCTTACCGATATTAATCTCCCATTCCACACAGCATGGCATCCTCCCATTCTATACTTCGTGTCAGTGAGGAATTAGCACCACGGCAACCTCATCTGAATCCCCTCGATTTCTCTCGGTGGGGCATGTTGAAAGACAAGTTAAATCAAAGGCATGGAACACCTCAAGCAAAGCACCTCGGACGTCTGTGCGCAGATTGATTGGAATATAGCCTCACGGAGCGAGTCCATCATAATTTTACTTTTCGTGTTGAACAATGCATTGTTAATGATGGACAGCTGAGAGAAAATAAATTGCAATGTCCCTTCACGCTCACAAATTGTTACTTATGTTTTAGATAATGTGCTAACATGTATATGTTGCTATATTTGGGCATTTGCGTATGTGTTCGGACTATATGGTCCCCATGTAATAAATTTTACGCAAATCAGCTTATTCTTCTGTCATTATGTTTTCTTGAACCCATTTCAGTAGATTGATATCTACTTTTTATTTTGTTGATATTCAAGAGAGAAAGGAGCGATCAGTTAATATTGAACAAATCAATACCGTTAGTTGTTTGTAAATGCCTTCTTTATAAAGCAATGGAGTAAAATAAATAATCTGCTGGAAAAATCATTTGTTTAAGCCTAAAGGTTTACCTGGAAATATATTACTTTACAACGTAGTCCGATTCAGTTTTATTATCGATCTCTGTATGAAAAAAATTATAGATGCTCACGTAAGGTTCACATCACAAATAAGTTGCCACTTTGCTAAATAACCATACGTTTATGTGGATAAATTGTGTAAGAAGGAGGACAGGAAATCAAATTTATCACATTTTCTAAACACCTGTAAAAGAATGAAGTGAATAAGGCCTGTTCAATAAGTGGTGAGATTCTTCGCCTTGAGCGCATTTGCGCATCCTAATTTTATTAATCAATGGAGCTAGTGTACAAGTGATTTAAAAGAACAAATTTATTGGACTAATATCATTGTTCTCTGGAAGGTGATGGATACGTTCAAAGTTTCTCAACGTGCTGTAATTTAGTTTTTGAAAGCTGAGAAAACGCCACCAAACGAAATTCACAGACAAATGAAGGCTATGGATGTGCCTGCTTGTCTTCCACGCTTTACTGTAATGCGGTGGTGCCAGCTCGTTAGAAGTAGATGAACAAGCACTGCAAACCAGCCCAGGTAAGGAGCCCCACGTCGTACTGTTTCAGTAAAGACAAACTGCGTCTGGAGATCCTGCAGTCAAGGCCAAACTGAGAATCTCTATTCGAGAACTGGCGAACAGGGTGGGTGTGAGCATCGGAACTGTCAATACTATCATGCATTCCCTCCTTGAATATCGTAAGGCTTCGCCACGTGGCTGCTAAAACATGTCTGATGAACTGATGCGTCAACGAATGGGTCTATCGTTACAGCATCTGATCCGCTACGAGAAAGAAGAACTTAGAGATTTCCTGCTACTAATTATTTCTGCGGAAGAAAGCTAGTTTCATTATTTCGAGCCAGAGTTGAAACTTCAGAGCATGCAGTGGAAACTTGCATCAATGCCAGCTGATGAAATCACGATCCACCATTTCCGCAGGCAAAGTCAAGTTAACCCTGTTCTTTGACCATCGAAGACAATTGTTTCTTGAGTTGCTACCAAAATTATCAATCATCAAAGCCGAACGATATCTTTAAACTTTGATGAACCTTAGCCAAACCATCAAAAACAAGAAACCTGTCAACCCCACTGATGGTATTGTGCTTTTGCAGGATAAAAGACAGCCGCATATGGTAGTTACAACGCAAAGGACACCGCAGAGCGTTTTCGCTGAGAAGTCTTTTTACATCCAGTGTACAGTCGTGAACTGCTTTCCGGGAATTTTCACATCTTTGAACCTACGAAAAAAAAAACTTACTACAGCGAACGTTTCACTTCGAATTATCAGGTGCGTGAAGATGTAGGTAACAGAGTGCAGCAGCAGCAGCCTGCCTCCGTCTATGCCGTAGGAATACAAGGACTTGTAGAACAATGGGACCGCTGTCCAAAAGCTGTTGGCGATTATTTTTAGGTATGTCATGCAATGACTCTTTCAAGCAGAATGTATCACTGCTTATTGAACAGCCCTTACATTTTATGAAGTCAGTTTCTTCAAGACAAAAATATCTGTACATATTTATAAAACAGATTTCTAGAAGCAAACGGAAAGAAGGACAAAAGTAAAACGGGTAGATTTTTTGTGGTTTTCTTTCTCAGGGAAAGGAAACTGAAGGGAAAGACAGTATGTGTTTTTTTACTCTCTTTAGAACACAAGAACATTTAAAGAAATCTAATCTTCTGGCGAAAGATAATTCAATTTGAATTTTTCACCTAAATCCAGAATTACAAAGAAAGGATCTCGCAATGTTAATAATTTTTAAGTAATTCTTTGGATAACTTTTACTGTGCCATAAATGACAAAATATCCAAATCACGTATTTGGGATAGCAATTCCTCCTTCTTCCAGGGAATTCCCATACCCAACAAGGTCCTTGAAAGATTTAATAACCTGGGAACCATAAAAATACTCACCGAAATGACATTTTGTAGGATATCAAGACTGCAAAAAAGGGAATTTTATAAGCATTACATCAAATAATAATTTTTGAAAGTTCGTCAGATTGAATAGCCGGAACATATATGTTATTTCGAAATTGAGTAATGGCATCCCTATCATATCACAGCTTTCATTGTATCATTTTTAATAACACTCTCCTAAAAGAGAATAAACATAAACTTATTTTGAAAGAAATGTTGGAAATAAAATGTTTCTTAAATGTAAAAGAAAATGCTACAGTAAAAATCAGGAATTCCTGATGTGTCAAATCTCAGTTGAATAAACTGCAAATCATGATCATACGTGTATATGTGTATGTGCATGTGCCGGTGCAAATGCTTGATTTCAAATAAAAATGAATAAACAATTCATGCAAATCCTTTCAAAGCAGTGACTGTAGATATTTGTGTCAGTTCGTTTGCCCCCGAAAATCGCTGTCTTATTATTTTTCAAAAAACAAAAATGACTCCCGATGCTTCGTAAATCACTTGGTTTTTACAAATTATTGACGACAAATGATGTCTTATAATATTATTCCTTTCCCCCTCTAAAATGATCCTAGAAATTTACCAAAATTATTCTCATTGTCTGAAAAGATATGCTAACGTTGTTTTCTGTTTAAAAATTGTCACCATTTCAAAAAGGTTTAGCATGTTTTCAGTACCGTGCAATTTTAAAAGCAAAATATGGATAATTATTTCCAATATGAAAATTCTGTGATTAGTTATTCGAAATCAGTATGTCTCCGAAATCCAGTGAGCAATGAATGTTGTGTTGGTCGTACGGCACTGGCTCACTCCATTCCATGGTACCAGAGGCCCTAAATTGCAGAAAGGTGGCTGCTTATAGCTTATGGATTTCCTCACAGTACTGTCGAAACCACTAAACAAACAAATGAGTTTCATTTCTCGAATTCCTCATAGAGTAGAGTTACTGGCGTAAATTATTTCGAAAAATTGAATATATGAAGACTAACTCAACCTCTGTGGGTTCCACTGGTAGTATAACTTTGTCAATTTTCTTAATGATATTAATTGATCAATACAAATTCCGGCACTGGTCATATAAAATGGAGGGTTTAGAACAGGCATGTGCAACTTTATAAAGGTCGCCGGAAAGCAATTTTAAATATTTCGTTGGCACTTACCAAATGATATTATTTCAAGATTTAAAGGTATTTGTTTGACAAAAAAAAAAAATGTTTAACCCTTTACTGTATTATGTTTATTTTAATAAATATAATTTTTCAAATTTCGCTTTACGAACTAAATTAAGGTCAAGACACTTCAGAGACATTCGACTAACGAATAGATCCCGACATTGATTTAAATTTCCAAACCTTCAGCGTGCTGCTCCTTTTGGAGGGAGGAATACAGAAATAAACATAGAAGCGGAAAGAGAGTGCCTTGATTGGAAAGCAAGAATGGTCAAAGTGCGGACGAGATGCGAGAGTAAGAGTATACGGTTTCCCGTCAAATACTAAAGTTATAAGCTGCCCTATGTACTTACCTATAGAGTTCCCAGCAGCATTTCAGATGCATTCAATTGGAAGTTTGTGAATTTATGTCACTCACCAGGCGTCAAATAACTGAGATTGCAACACTTAAATTTTTTTCTTGAAATGATAACTTTCTGGATTCGATTTTTATTTAAAATTATTTATTCTAGAAAACAACTGTTCTCAGTTGTAAATGCTTCGGAATAGCTTTATCCTCTTCTGAACAAAAGGTGTGAGATTCATATACTTGTGCTATGGGAAATATATCTTATAAAAGTCAGTTAATGAAACGTTCTTCAATTGTGTCTTCATTTCTCAGCTCTCTTGCATTTTAGTTATTTCCATTTGCAGAGAAATTGGAACTTGTTTCACTGCAACATCATATGGAGAAGAGATGATTTTTAAATTTTCAACTTGTGCTCGCCAAAATCACGGAACTGGTGTTGAAGTTTTCATTCAGAGCAATTCAATAGCAATCAATATCATTGTTGCGCTTCTGAAGTCTAGGAAATTAATAAATATTGCCTATCCTTAGTTGAGTTTCCCAGAGTCGAAATATTTTCTGAAAGGACTTATGTGTCGTTACATACCATGAACCAACTGTCCTCGAGTTTGTTTTGTAACTGGGCATTGAGCTCATTAAGTTGTAACATCAGCAAAAAATCGCAGGTCACACAGCTAGCTTTTGTTTTCTAACTCCCGCCCAGGTTTATTTTCATGTCTATGAAAGCAAATACCTCCTTTTTCGTATCATAAAAACGCTTCAGCATCTTCCGCTCACTTGGCGAATGTACGTCACAATAAAATGTGGCGTCTTCATGAAATTCTTGAAATTGGCGATGGTTTAGTACTTTCGACTTACAAGGGAAACTATCGGACCTCCCGACGGCAATCGTCACGGAACGTTCTGTGGTGGACAAGCATAACACCAAAGTAACAGGTGTGAAGTACGGCAATTCGCAATCGCCGCAAACCTAGAACATTGGTCATAATAATATGACGCCCGCCTGTAATGTATGCAGCCATAAAGTGTCAAACAACATGTAAATGTGGGTGTGATGTGAATGGGTGATACTGCGCATGCCTGGAAGGCAGGGCCGGCTGGACCATAGGGACAACCGAGGCGGTCGCCCCTGGACCCACGTCTTCACGGGGCCCCGCACTTTACAAAACAAAAACCAAATTGTTTTTTCGAAAATTATCTATATATTTTTTTATTTTTTTATTTTTTGTTTTGGGGCGCAAGGACATCAAAAATATATTTTTACGTTTTCCAACCGTAGGTTGAAGAAGTGTATATGCTCCAGCTTTGTCTGTCTGCCTATCCACCCGATAACTCGCGTAAAAATAATCCAATTTCAATTAAATTTCATTATGTGGTAGAGGACAACCTGGGGACGTACTCTGTAGAAAATAAACGAAATGGGGTCAAAGGTCAGGACACAGGAGCGGGATCGATTCCATCCCCCTTATGCGCCATAACTTAAGTAAAACTGCTTCGATTGCGACAAAACTTTATCATGTTGTTCCGGAAGTAAACTGAACACGTTATGCTGAATGTCATCGAAATAGGATCAAAGGCCAGGGCACAGGAGCGAGATTTATTCCTTATTTATTACCAGGGGGGGGGGGGGGGGTACTCGCCCCTTGGTAATAAATAAGGGCGTTTTCCTCTCCCTTTCTACCTCGCTTCCCTGTCACTTTCCTATCGGGCACTCTTGCCCAAATCTCCTAGCTTCCTATTTCTAAGGGTTATTTAAAACCTGGAGTCAGGCACTCCTTCCTAAAATATTATATATATGAAAAAAAAGAGAGATGCAAATAGTTTCAGGAAAGCCATTTGGGCCCTACGTAAGCAACGCATATCCCCACCCCAAATACGACTCCTATATCTCTTCTGCGTTACCCAGGTCTTATTGCCGTACAGAAGAGTAGGAAAATCCACTTTCACTTACAGGCATTCGAGAATTTCTTGAAAACCCATCATTCCTGTGAAATCCTTCTAAAGCATCTATGACTTTCAAAGAAGAACTCACTCGCCTACAAATTTCGCTATCTAATTAGTTCTTCTGTCAAACATACTTCCGAAATGTACTGATTCATTCAGCTGGTCAATCTCTGTGCCATGAAGATTAATCCTCCACTCACTTCCTCGTTCAAAATCGTAACTTCAGTTTTGCCCTTATTTATATGTAGTTTGAATATGATTGAAAAACGTATTAGATACCAGCATTCCAATTTCAATGCAGAGATCAATTAACCTTTCAGCATTATCATTCACACCAAGATCGATAAACTTACCGGTAATATTATCAGAGATACTTATCAGAACACCTACTCTAGCATTGTAATTCCCTGCTATAAAAACTTCTTTCAAACTTTCTCTTTAGAACCAAACTGGATCAAAATAGTTTTTAGTCGATTCGAGATGTCTTTCTTTTCCCGTAACTCAAAAAGGAATATTAAACAAAAACAATCACTTTTTTAAGAAATAAGAAAACGAAATTGGATATTTAGAGATCATCGTATGCCTAAACTGATCTGTTAGATTTTCGCTGTTTTACCTTTAAGGTGATGCACATATCATCATCATCATCATCATTGTCAACCATTATCAATCCACTGCTGGACAAAGGTCTCCCCAAGTTTCCTCCACAACGGCCTGTCTTGTGCCAGTCTCCTTCATGTCACTCCCGCATACTTTCGAATTTCATCCACCCATCTCCCATGTGGTCTTCTTCTGGGTCTTTTCCTGTCCCTTGGAATCCAATCTAAAATTTCGGCTGTCCATCGACGGTCTGTCCTTCTGGCAGTATGTCCAGCCTATTGCCATTTCAGGGATTTAACTCCGATCATGATGTCTTCCACTCTTGTCATTTTTCGGATCCATGTGTTCCTCTTCTTATCTCTCTTGGTTACACCAAGCATGCACCTCTTTATGCTACTTTGAGTTATCTGCAGTCTTTGTATGTCTCTTTTAGTTAAGGTCCACGTCTCTGCACCATACGTAAGCACTGGAAGGATGCATTGATCAAACACTGTTCTTTTAAGACATAATGGGATATTGCTCTTGAAAATTATGCTGTTTCTTCCAAAAGCTCTCCAAGCAAGTTTTGTACACCGATTAATTTCGTCATCAATGTTACCCTCACTTGATATCTGCTGTCCAAGAAAAACGTACGTGTCTGTTATCTCCAGCTTTTCTCCATCAATCGATAAATCTTCATCTCTTGTAAAAGCAATGAACATCACTTTTGTCTTCTGAAAGTTCATTTTTAATCCCACTTCTTTACTCTTGTCAGCAAGTTCCTGGATCATACTCTGTAGCTCTGATAGGGTAGTTGCAAAAATGACTGCGGTATCAGCAAAACGAAGGTGGGTTAGATAATCTCCATTAATCATTATCCCTTTGTTTTCCAAGTTCAGTGATTGAAAGACATTTTCCAATGTGTCATTAAAGAGCTTCGGAGATATGGTGTCACCTTGTCTCACTCCTTTTCCAATTTTTATGTGTGTTGTATTTTCAAACAGCTGAATCTTTGCACTTGCATTTTCATAGATGTTATTAATAATATTAATGTATGCATTTTCAAATACCGCAGGATTTCAGAGCCATTGTAACTGCTGATGGTTTCACCGAATCAAAGGCTTTTTCGTAATCGATAAAAGTCATGCACAATGGAAGTTCATATTCCCTCGCTCTTTCAATTAGTTCTCTCAGTACGTGGATATGATCTATTGTGCTGTAGCCACTCCTGGATTCAGCTTGTTCTCTCGGTTGAGCCATGTCCAGTGTTACCTTCAAACGGTGTGAAAGAACTTTAGTGAAGATTTTATAAACCACTGAGAGGAGGCTGATAGGTCTGTAGTTCCTGAGATCCTCAATGTCACCTTTTTTATGTAGCAGGATCATTGTAGCGTTGTTACAATCCTCAGGAATCTTCTCTTCATTAAGGCATCGAGTGAAAATTTGGGCAAGTACTGTTCGATTTCTCCACTTGCTTCTTGTATGATGTCTACAGTAATTCCACCTTCTCCTTGAGCTTTTCCCCGCTTCATGTTCTTGATTGCATGTGCAACTTCTGCTGGGAGGACTGGAAGAACTCTGGTACTGGTACCTTTCATGATGTCTGGAGTACATGCATCATCCCTTTCATATAATGTGGAGTAGAAATCTTTCACTCTTGTCAAAATTTCGCCTCTATTTCTTGTTACAGAACCATGTTCTTTTCTCAGTGCCATAATCTGTTTTCTTCCCTTACTGAGATGTCCCTTTGCTATCTTTAGGCTTTGGTTGTTTTCAATTGCTTTCCTCACTAGTTCACAGTTGAATTTCCTTACGTCTTCAGTGATACCTTTTCGTACTGTCTTGCGTAACTCCACATATTCCACTTTGGAAGTCACATCTTCTTTAGTTGTCCTCATCTCTCTTCTTTTTTGCATCGACACTTTGGTTTGTCATGATAATTTGTTCACATGCAACTTGTTCTTAGACCCAGCTAATTTTGTTGCTGGTTTCATAACAGCTTTGGTAACTGTTCTGTTAACTTCAGAAATATCCACTTCTTCCGATGTTAGGCCTTCTAAAGCAGAGAATCTGTTCTTCAGTTCCAACTTGAAGGTATTATGCTGTTTTTTATGGTTGGTTATGTCAATATATTTTGTTTGCCTTATGAGCTTGCCATGTTCGAGTTCAGTGTTGAGGTGCATCTTACATCTCACCAATCTATGGTCACTACCTGTGTTGACCTTGTTTGGCACACTGCAGTCTTCTATGACGAATTTTTTGTTGCACATAATAAAATCAATTTCACTTGCCGTCCCATTTGGATGTCTCCATGTCCATTTCCTGTGTGGCTTTTTCTTGAAAAGAGGAGTTCAAGATGAAAAACCCTTCTGCCTCTGCAAACTCAACGAGAGTATTTCCACGCTGGTTTCTGTTGCCGTGACCGAATTTACCTACTGAAGTTTCATTCTGTTGCCGTTGCCCTATTTTTGCATTGAAATATCTCATACTTATCTTCAATTGCTGCTTATCTTTATTATTTAGACGACGAATTTTCTAATAAAATTCTTCAATTTCTTCTTCAGGATGACTTGTGGTGGGTGCATAAGTTTGAATAATCTGAGCCTGGTATGTTCTGGAGAGTTGGATAACAAGTCGTGCAGCTGTCAGAGGAACTTTCAACTTCTACAACTTTATCCTTCAGTTTCTTGTTTATTTTAAATCCAACACCACTAGTTCTGCCAGTATCTGTCCCACGATAGTAGAAGAGATGTCCACTTTTCAGTTCAATGAGATCTTCTCCTTTTCTCCTTACCTCACTTAGCCCGACGACGTCCCACTGGATCCATTGTAGTTCGTCTTCCAATTTAAGAAGCCTTGAATCAGAAGATAAGGAGCGTCCAATATACGTAGCCAAGGTCAGCGTAAGATGGCAGCCTAGTCCGGTCCTCCGGGGATTCTTAGCACCCTCTGCCTTCATGTCGCACTGGCCGCTGGCTTGGCCAGATACATTCCCGCTGCCGGAGACTGAGGGCCAAGATTTAAGTTGTGAAGTCATTTTGGAGGGGTTTGGCCATGACTCACCACGCTGGCCAAGCGGGTTGGTGAGTGTGGGTTGGCATTTCCTCTAATCCCGATGGTATAGTTATACCGCTATTGGCGGTCGTCAGAGCCCCTTTAGTGGGAACAGGATGCACCACGAGAAGGCGGGGTTGACATTTGTCAAGGAGAGATTGTGATGTTACATATCACATGACCTTACATTTCAGGTACATGTATATATATATATATATATATATATATCTAAATATCCTACAAACTATTCAATATGGGGTGACTGCAATAAAGAACAAAAAAAGAAATCACATCATTTCAAATAAAACTCTGAGAATGATAACAGGACTTAACGGCAACACCTCTGATCTCGAAATTAGAAATATGCTTAATGTTAATTTATTCAATACAATGTGTACCAATTATTAAAAAGAAATTATGGAAAAGCCAATGATCACCCGAGCCCCCTAGTAAAGGTGGACATTAATTATGAAAGCAAGGATTATGCGAAATATAAAGGGCTCAAAACCATCATAGAATATATCCCAGCAAAAAGGTCAATAAAAATGTGGAAAATAGATTAGGCAAAATTCAGAGACTTATTAAATACTTAGCTAAAAGCCGCAATGCGATAATTGCTCTGTCTTCGTTCCGGAGTCCACTAGGTAGCCCTAGTCACAGTGACTGATCAGGGATGAGAAAATTTCCTATAGGCTGCTGGGCTTGTGGTTCTTACAATCCAATAGCGAGATGACCTGGAGTAAAAAAAAGTGGATTACCTCGGGGTAATTTTCACATGACGTTCTCAAAATTTAAAAAAATTATAAGAAGAAAAAAAAATCTGTATTTATATAATTAAAAGTACCTTTCAATCAAATTACGTTAGCAGTGACGACTTAGTAATCACTGACCACTGGAACATGACTGACCACTGCGACATGACTGACCTAGTTTGATGTACCAATTCTCTTATTTCTTTTAAGCTTGGAAAACCCAGGGCTGGTTTTCCAAACTCAATTATGCTACAATTAGTAGGAAAAACAGTCTCTGACAATGTGAGACGTTGAGGAAGAGGTTGGTTTTTCCCTCTATTATGTTAAAACTGGCATATTTATCTTGTATATAACCACTTTCATTAGATGCTGACCCTTCTAAACCCGGAATCTTCACTTTATTACGATGAATATCGTCCACCACTTGTTCTACACGTTCATTATTAATTACTACTGCCTTCTCTCCATGTTTCTCCTGATTATCAATGTTCTGTTGTGTTTCTTCTAGTTTTCTCTAAAATTGCATTTCCTCTATTACATTGATCTCAGTATCTGCTACGTTGTTCCCTTTAGTAATCATAGCGAAGATTTTCCTGCTTCAAGCAGGTCTCATATGGCCTTCAGATCCACAAATCCTACATGGTAGCAAAGAGTCATCTAAGATGTGGTTTAGGGACCTACAACTTTCACAGATACTTGTTTTGCACTGAACATACATATGCTCCGGTCGGTTACATCTCCTGCATATTCTAATCAACCCGACATATAACGACATGTACAGGGCTTAAGATACAAAACATTAGGTACAGGATCCTTCATGTTTATTGCTACAACTCTCGTACCCGAATAAGCATTCTGCATGAATTCTTCTCTTTCTTCAGGCCTTACCCTCTCTCTATAGGCATTGAAAATTGTGCCAAATTTCCTTAAAGCATTTGTTACTTCCATATCAGGAATCTCTGGTGGTAAGAGTTTAACAAAATCCCTCTGTACATTGTTACCTGCCTTAGAAACTGTAAGTGTTTGTCTTTATACACAAAAATTTCATGTTTTATTACTTTACCAATTAAACACTTTTATTTGTCTACAAACAGAAAATCAGTTATTTATTCGTGATCACATGAACGGTGGAAAACAAATCGCCGGGAGTTTTATCAAGAAACTCCCACATTTCTCTATCTAATTTTTTGCGTCTCGTCCCCTGGGGATGGACCATTCAAATATGGTTTGGTCTCTGCATAGTGTTGTTGCCTTCGTCTCGTAATGTCAGAGCTTCAAATAGAGATAACGATTAGCAAATTTTTTCTGCCGATACGGTTCGAACATTTCGTTTTCACTCAGAAGAAACATGTAAAAAGCTTTAAACATATGCAAAGCGGCCCGGACGAATGTGAATATATATTGCGTCTGTAAGATTCAGGGTATTTATGGGCAAATAGAACTCAAGTGAAGAACAAACATTTACCGAAATTCTTCAAAAATAGTTTCCAGGTCGGGCAAATATGACTCGTAATTTGAAAATAGAACAAAAACATTGATACGTATTCCGAAACTGGAGATGCTACGTTTCAACATAATCCCATGGTTTGCAATGCACTTGCTCCAGCGTTGTGGAAGCTTGCGGATGCAGCTCAGGAAGAAGTATTTTGGTTGTCGGTTTAGCTACTCCCGAACAGCCTGTATCACATCCTCATTACTGCCAAACCTTTTCCTGCCCAGATATGCGTTTAGAATGCCAAAGAGGTAATAGTCCGAAGGTGCAAGGCCCGCACAGTATGCAGAATGTTTTAAAATGTTCAATTTCAGTTTCTGGATGGTTCTCATGGTCCGGACTTTATGCAGAATGTTTCAAAATGTTCCATTTCAGTTTCTGGATGGTTGTCATGGTCCGGACTGTATGAAGAATGTTTTAAAATGTTCCATTTCAGTTTCCGGATGGTTGTCATGGTCCGGACTGTATGCAGAGTGTTTTAAAAAATCCGATTTCGGTTTCTGGATGGTTTTCATGGTTCGGACTGTATGCAGAATTTTTCAAAATGTTCCATTTCTGTTTCTGGATATTTGTCATGATCCGGACTGTATCAGAATTTTTTAAATGTTCGATTTCAGTTTGGTTTTCATGGTCCGAGCAGCGACGTGTGAACGGGCGTTATCCTGGAGAAATGACTCAGGTGTTTGCTCCATTTTTTGCTTGTTCCTGATGGCTGTCTTTACTGGGCTTTCCAAAAGTATTGAGTAATATTCAACGTTTATTTTCTGACTATCTCTGAAGAAATCCACGTACAAGACACCATTAGAGTGCCAGAAGGTTCTGACCATAACAGTCCCATCAGAGAACGTGGCGCTCCTGAGGTTCATTCTCCACCATTTCCCTTCCATTTGTAAACGCACTGCTGTATGAACGAAACTTTTCATGTTCCTTCCTTACAAATCTGAGGAATGGTACGTGAATAAGGAAACAAAATGCCTTTAAATTTAAATTTCTTTCAATTCTGAATAAAGATTTTGTCAAACTCAAGATTCCACCAAAACCATGACAAAGCTGAATTGAATTGGGTTAAGAATTTTTGACACCAGTAAGAAATATTCAGTCAGCGCTGAAAACCCCGTGTTTAAACTCAATAAAACCACGATCCTGATGTTTTTTTACAGAATCTGGTTTTCCTGTTACGAGGTTTTCTGGTTCTGTTGTATTTATGAAGGGAAGATTTGTTCCTGAAATATGTGCTATTGTGCAGAAAATAATGTACATGACAGAATTCAATAACAAAATAAAAAACGGTAGGAATCATTGTTTCACGTGATTTCGAATATAATGATGTTGGTGCCATCCCACACTTAAATAAATTCTTTCTAACAGCGATAGCTACAGAAGAGGATCCGCTAAACTTGGGGCTCCTTGTAGTTTAAGCTGGACAGGTTAATGAGTGACTTGAGGTGCAAATACTTTTACAGTTCAAATCTTTTACCTGAAGGGCCCGAATTCCACTGTGGGAGGGGTTCTACATCATTACATAGTGGAATCTGCCAGCCGATTTCTGCAAAGTTGGAAATTTCTTAGCACATTTTTTGTCGGCCAATAAAAGGCAAACACTGACAAATTCACAAAAGCCAAGAAGAGTTGGCAAAGCATCGAACGGAGATCCTATATGCAATTTCATGCACAAAACTCTTTGGCGAGAAATGAATTTCACCAGTTTCTTACATATTGAGCTTTGGAAGTATGTACCTTTATGTAAAAAACGATTTCAAAATAGATATTGTATTTTATTTTTGGAATAATTAAAAAGTGATAATTTCTGTGCCAATTTAATAATATTCTAGCCATCACTGTATATCCAATTCTTTGCTAGATAAAATTTCCATTTGATTCATAAAAGCTTTGAACTCAAAATAACAGATATCACCCTAATATCTCTTAGGCAAGCGATCTGGTAAGTTCTAAGATGGAATATATTATCACGATTTGATTTAATGCATTTCGATAAACTGTGTAAAAGCCGTTCTAGAGAGAGGCGGCACTTTGCTTCTTTGCAAAATTCACATACAAAAGGGAAAAGGTACACACATACACACAATCCTTTATATAATCGTATCCTTCAGATAGCAAAACAAATGTTGTCTGCAAATTCAGTTCCAAGAAAAAATGCCTTTTATAAAATATATAGTGAGGGTCCAAAAATAACTGTGAACGGAAAGTAACACTATGTCGAATTGGTTCCAATAGCAGGTGTTGGAAATGGGTCCCACCGATGTCCACACATGTCTGTAAACTCTTCTGCATGCTAGTGAAGAACTTTCTCAGTGTTCGTGATGGGATTTTTGGATGTGTGTCGTTATTACAGCCTGTAACTCTTCCAATGAATGGAGTAGTTCTTCACAGACGAATGTTCTGCCTGTTGATGAACCCGGACAAGTGGAACCATTCCTCATCTTTACAGAAAATCACGTCCAAAATGCCTTCACCTTCTTCAGTCAGGAACTCCTAGAAACACCTGCAGTACCAAACACGGGCCTCGTGACCTGTTTCTTTCAGCTGATGCACGATATATACTTTGTACGGATGGAAACGCAATTTCCTTTTCAGAATACCGTCGGCTGTACTCTTTAGCACATTGGCTTGTTTCAACAGCCTCCTCACTCACGGACTTGAGTGGACTCCTGTGAATCCTGTTATGGATATACTGTACGGTATGCACTGCCGTGGATGGCTTTCCGGGGCTGAAGTCTACAAGAAAGCCAGTTTCCCCGTAACTTCATTATGAGCTGACGTACCGAATTACGGTGGGAGAGCTTTGCAGCACAAAATTCCCAAGAAAACCTTTTCTTGCCCTTCTTCCGTGTACTGTCGTCATGACGAAAGACATGTTCCACCATAAACACCCTCTGTTCAACGGCAACACCATTATCGTTGTTCCGAGATGAGTGATTAATCGACACATTTGCCTTCGTCGACCAAGCGCTGGGGAATGACCCTCGCTCAAAATAACATCTGCGTGTGCTTGTGGGTGGAGACACATGAAGATTTTCAGGCTCAGAGCATTTCCACGTGGGAGGTCACTCCTACTATAATTCCATTTAAAATGTCTTTATTAATACGTTACTTCAATCTGTACTTTCAGTGCACAGCCATTATTCGGACACCCTGTATATGTCAATTATTTATTGCATACTTTGAACTTTTTAAACTTTGATACCTTACTTCACCTTTAATTGCAAAACAAGTAGAATATGTTTAACGCTTCCCAGAAATAAATATACATACGTTGTCTCTGCCAATGAATCGTCAGGTAATTCCATATTTGTTCCTTGTTTCAACTGTTTTTGTAAAACCAATGAAAATTATCAGAAAAACAAATATTTTCACAAAACAAAGATTTTACAATAGTAAAACTTTCAAATTAAAACACTGAAAATGGTAATTCAAATGGTCTGTTTTACATTTTATTACTGTTTTGCATCTATTTTAAAAATTTAGTTTTGTCATCTCGAAGTTGTAACAAGTTGACTGTGAATGTATTTTATTCAATGTTCTTATCTTAAAATCTTCTTGATCATTCTTAACAACTGTTTCATTTATTGAGATATTGTGAGATATTAAGCATATCAGTTTTAATCCCCACGAACTAACAGTTTTTGTTCTGTACCGTAATTCATTATCTATCTTTAAGATTTAATTTTCCAGTGCGTGACTTTTTTCTTCTCCCATTAATGTGAAGTTAGTCAGTTCTCGGCTTTTCTATCCGTGCGCTTGACCATATTCTGGTTATTTTCTCATCTCCCATGGTGGGGTGAAAATCGACATATTTTTCACAGACCAATCACGACATTTTTCCTATTCAGGAAGTGTTAGCCATAATTCTTTCGTCCCGGCGAAGTCATGGCAATTTTATCTGCATCCTCCTCTCCCGAAACCTGATACTCCCCAAAACATACCTACATTGTTTCCGGCCGAATTTTCAGCTAACACCCTTATATCATCATCATCATCCTCCTCATCATCATCATCCTCCTCATCATCATCATTGTCAACCATTATCAATCTACTGCTGGACGAAGGTCTCCCAAGGTTTCTTCCACAACGGTCTGTCTTGTGCCAGTCTCTTCCATGTTAATCCCGCTTACTTTCGAATTTCATCCGCCCATCTCCCATATGGTCTTCATCTGGGTCTTTTCCTGTCCCTTGGAATCCAGTCTAAACTTTCAGCTGTCCATCGATGGTCTGTCCTTCTGGCAATATGTCCAATCCATTGCCATTTCAGGGATTTTACTCTGCTCATGGTGTCTTCCACTCCTTTCATTTTTCTGATCCACGAGTTCCTCTTCTTATCTCTCCTGTTTACACCAAGCATGCATCTCTCCACGCCTCTTTGAGTTGTATGCAGTCTTTGTATGCCTCTTTTAGTTTAGGTCCCTGTCTCTTCACCATATGTAAGCACTGAAAGAATGCATTGATCAAATACTTTTCTTTTAAGACATAATGGCATATTACTCTTGAAAATTATACTGTTTCTTCCAAATGCTCTCCAGACAAGTTTTATACGCCGATTAATTTCTTCATCAATGTGACCCTCACTTGATATCTGCTGTCGAAGATAAATGTAGGTATTAGTTTTCTCCAGCTTTTTCCCATCAATCGATAAATCTTCATTTCTTGTAAAAGCATTGTACAGCACTTTTGTCTTCTGAAAGTTCATTTTTAATCCCACTTCTTTACTCTTGTCAGCAAGTTCCTGGATCATGCTCTGCAGCTCTGATGGGGTAGTTGCAAAAATGTCTACATCATCAGCAAGTCGAAGGTGAGTTAGGTGCAGTTTGATGATCGTTCGAAAGCATAAGGCAGTCAAAAAGTTGAAACTCTTAATAGGCACTCAGCTCGGCGTTGGGGTCATACTAGATACGCAGTCTACTGTGTTTCTCGCGGAAACTATTATCAGATCTACTGAAAGATTCAATAACACAGTCTTATTTTACAATTATGGGTCCAATATAGGTATTGATTGCTGCAAAACCAGAAATCTATGGCCAAACTACCTCAGATTGAATGGCTCACTACCCTGAATATCAGAAAAAAAAATAGAAATAAAGAAAACACCCATCATATGTAAATACTGAGGGATTCCAATACAGAAGTAGTTATGCTGGACAAACAAAACAGCAAAAGGTTCAGTAGCACAACTCTGCCCACAGGGGAATTCCAAAAACTATAGACATTAATTTCTCATATAGGCTCTCTTGGCTGAACGCGGCATACAGAACGAATTCGTGCCAACAGAACTAACTCATATACAATCTGTAACTACGGAATTTGCCAGAAAACCAGGCAGAATTTTTTAATTCCTTGTACTGACAGCATTTATACAAATGCTCATCTGAAGTGACGAACACTTTTTTAACAATTTGAGCAGCAAACGGAAGCAGCAGAGACTTTGAATTCTCGAAATAAATATAGATAAAGTATTTCCCAGCTAAAAACCAAAAACTGCTTCCCTACTTTGCTCTAATTATTTCATGACACAACTATATGATCTGCTTTAAAGAGTGAAATTTTATTCGTATCAAGGATGTTACCTACATGAAATTGCATTACATTGAAACGGAGCGATGGATTTTAGAAATTGTTTACTTATGAGCATTGTAGGGATTATACAATTCTAATATCTTCAACCGACCATAAAGAAGTAACGCTGGGTTTTACGAAATGTGCAGAAATCAAGTCAAATTAATATATTCGCTTTCAAAGAAGTAGTCGAGAGGGGCAAATGCAGTTCAGCATGATTTCAAGGACAGAGGCGTAGAACGTCAACACAAGCTTCGTGAAATACAAGATAAACACCTGCGACGAATGGTTGAATGTAGCTCTGGCAGCAGCGATCGTTCTTAAGGTAGATATACGATCACAAGTTTCTAATTCTCATAGAAATATTGTAGCTGATAACTTTTTAACAACGAGAAATATGTTATTCGCAAAACTTGCTAATATTTCAGCAGTAACTTTTGTGAAAGACAGAAAGTCAATTAAAGAGGGTTTAGACATCGATTGTGCCGGCTTTGCTCATTCAACGAATTCGACAATTTGAACTCGATCAATAATTCCACCCGTAAATGTCATGTTTTCTCTTACAACAGATAAGAATATACTGTATGTATCGTGGTTGCTTGTAGTCGTGTCGACAAGTCTTGATTTCAGTATATCGTACAAGAACGTCAAGATGCAGGATATATCTGTCCTCACAAAATGTAAAGAATTATCCCACGTTTATTTCCAATTTATTTTTGACAAAGCAGATTTCTAGATTGTCACTGTTGATGAACACAGCATGTTCCACTATATGGTAAATCTCATTTTATTTACCCCTCCAAACTTATCATGGTAAATATCATGTAATCTAGGCATTCCAAACGTATGAAACTTATCAATATCATGTAATCTACGCCTTCCAGACATGTAAAAGGCAGACAGCTCATTTGGAAAAGAAGTTAGTAAAATCATGCAATGCATTGATTTCCAACATACTAGAAACGTTTTCCAACATACTAGAAATCATTACTCAAGTCATTAGGATAATGGCTGCAGAATAAATCTCGCTCCTATGTACTGACCTTTGACCCCACTTCGCCCATTTTCAATAGGGTTCGGTCCCAGGTGTTCCCTACCACATACTAACATTTCATTGAAATCGAATCATTTTTACGCAAGTTATGACGCATAAGGACAATGGAACAGATCCCGCTCCTATGTCCTGACCTTTTATCCCATATCGCCCATTTTCAACAGGGTTCGTCCCCAGTGGTCCGGTACCACATGTTAAAATTTCATCGAAATCGAACCATTTTTACCCAAGTTGTGACGCATAATAGCAGTAGAATAGATCCCTGTCCTATTTTCTCCCTTTGAAACCATTTTGCCAAGTTTCAATAGGGTTCGTTCCCACGTGGTCCCCTACCACATTTTAAAATTTCATCGAAATCGAACCATTTTTACGCGAGTTATCGTGCGGACAGGCGGACAAAGCTGGAGCATATACGCTTCTTCAAACTACGGTTTTAAAGCGTACGAAAAGCTGTTTCAACCTTTCAGCAATAGGAACGGTCTCGAAGCAGGTCACAACTCAGTAGAACAACACACAAACCATTCACTCAAATTAGAAGGACTGGTTCCGCATTGGGAAAATCATTCAGCATAGCTGTCTCCGTAAAAAACAAAACTAACCAATAAGCCTGCCTGTGTTCGCACTTTTACTCTCTTTCATACTCTTTCTCACGCGGTTAATACCAAAAGCAAAACATCTCCATTTCTCGACTGAAAAAAAAAAGATATCTCCAAAGTGAAAAGAAGAAAAAACAACACCAGGTGAAATGAGTCATGATAACATTCCCCGATGTTGGAAAATAAAATATTTCCTCAATGAAAAGAAGAGATCAACAAAATTGCTCAATTTGTTTAGACAATTAAAAACAGCAGAACAAAGAGTGCTAGCTAGTTCCTTACAGAAATGTACAGGCTATCCATGTCTTTTGAAATTTCTCTTTTCCAAGGTGTTTCCAATTAAGCATCATTCTGTCTTTTGTAGATCTTTTCTCTTTCGAAACTTGATAGGAGACTTCTACAGTGATTAAAAAGAACACTAAATTTTTATTCCTTGGAGTGGGGAAAAGCAAAATGATTTGCGATGGAGTTAATGGTGTAAGGCCTGCCCTAATTGTACTCACTTCCATGATCTCTTTACAAATTCACAATTTAAAAATAAAAGAAGTCTGCCTTCGATTTGTCCGCAAAACCAGTAATACCTAGAACGTCTTCCACTGCATCAACTTTATCTCTCTCTAATTGGCAGAACATTATTTGCTAGTTTAAAAAATGAAATCTCTTCTCTATAACTAATAAATGAAATTATAAGTATTTTTCATGATTTTCCAGCCTCAAGTCTATTCGAAGTTGGAAACTACAAATAAGGTCTATGATATTTTGGGAGTGTTTCAACGTATAGATTTTCAGACGATTTTTCTTTCAAAAACTGTAATGTTTACAGTAACTGTCAGTCTTCTACATGAAATTATATAATTATGTATCTTTATGGGCCATTCCTGTTTGAAGAACCACACTTTTTAGGATTAAATCCTGACATATACGGATAAACTGTGTTTTCCAAAATTTAATAAATAAGCTTGATTCTAAGTACTTTAGACCTCAAGTTAATTTCTTATTTCAAATCCGTTTTCACTCAGTGGAAGAAATAATACATTACATGCAATATTTTCTTTCCTCCTTCCATTCAAAACTAAATGAAACATTTCTCTAACAATTTTTACAAGTAATCTTCGAGGAAGAGATGAAATAACGAGAGCATTTTGTGATACGCAAAGAGTTCACTGGTGTTGCTTTAGAGAATATTCAGATCTTGTAAGGGTTCTACTCATTATTTATTGCTATCAGTTCTTCTAAGATATGTTCAGAATTATCTTCCATTACTCCACCGATATTAAACTTTATTCCAAGAAATTTGATTTCTTTTGAACCAATAATGTTATTCATATTTTTGGAAAATCATTTGTTCCATAAAAAATTATTTGATTTTTCAAGATATACTTACCCTCCAGTAAACTTGCCTTAATTTTTAAGTTCCTGAATGGACTGAATAATATCACTTTCTCTTGTCATAAACTGATTTACATCATGTGCATAAGCAATATATCTCACAGAATCCAAATTGTTTCCAGGGTAAGATATCCTTTAATTGATTTTGTTAAAAAAAATCGTCCGAAGTAATGTCCCCAATACTAGAACAAAGAATGAAGGAGACAGAGGCGAGCCTTGTTTTATTCCTCTCTGAACATGAATTTCTTTGCAAAAAGCCCGTCAATCAAAACTGTTGCAAAACAATTGCTTGGTTATGTGAAATTCAAACCATGGAAAATCCATTACTTATCGAAATGATGACGAAAACAATAGTGAGGAACACAACTACACATAATGAATGATATAGTGAAATTTTATTCCGCACCTAGTGCCACGATACAGGTGAATCAATGCCTAAGAGAGGGCGCATGGATCAAGTGGTCCTCAGTAGTGGTCATAATTACCTGTAGCATCGGTGCATGATCTGCACCCTCTGTCCATACTCCATCCTGTCTTGATGTCCAGTGCTTATGATTTCTCGACCGCTGTAAACGGTGTCTCTGATGAGCAGTGGTTAATGGAATGCAACTTAATGCATCGGGCAACAATCCACTTTTGTGCAGTCTCCTGGCTACTGTAAACCGTAGTATTTTGCATATTGTGTTTATGCTCACTTGTTTTGCTGCTGTCATGTCACGAATCCTGTTTGCCTATAAGAACAATGAGGTTGGTTTCAGGTGGACGACCACCAGCGGATTTTCGCACATCTCTGCCTATTATCATGAAGTTCCAGCACGCACGCAATATAATGCTATGGGCAATACCTCACCTTTGGGCCAACCGCATCCGAGCTCTCACCTCCTCTAGCTTCCCAATTATGCGACCACGGTAATCATCAAGATATCCTCAAAGGGCTTTTTCGTCCACTGCACCACACAGTAAACTCAATCGAGTGTCCGTAACAGTTAAATAGACCATCCGGTGACTACCGCTCAACTAACTGTATAGGGCTGCATTAGCGAATTTTCCGCATATTGTTACTGCTTCTTAATTGTATTTGAATTGACAGTACGGAAAATATTGGAATGTGAGACAGTTATTTTCTTTTATTATAAAACATTTTTTGCTGTGGAATTGAAACATTTGATTCATGAAACAGTATGTAATATCCTTACCATTACGAAGCATGTCTTTATAAGCTTCTGATGTGACACAGGGAAAGCAGTCGAAAAACGTTTTTTTGTATTTCTTATCTTAGAATGCAAGAAAATCCTAATCGTCATAACTTTCTGTACTTGATATGGGAAGGAGGCATTCCGTAAGCTGGATATCTGTGCAGAGCATTCATCCAATGTCATGGTCTATATACACTATCTACCAACAACTAATTGGACACCTGTGATAGCAAAGGAAAACGAAGTTTATTCACCTTCAATAGTTGGTGGAGCCTCCACGAGCGGCGATTACAGCTGCGACCCTCCAAAGCATACTATCAACCAGGCGTTCTACGACGGCTAGCGGTATTTTCTTCCACTCGGCGTGGAGAAGACAGGTCAGTTCCTTCACCGATTTCGGACTGTGGGGGCACCCCTAAAGTCGACGCTCCAACTCGTCCCAGAGGTGCTCGATAGTGTTATGGTCCGTGCTCTGCGCATGCCACTCCATTCGATTAACCCCATTGTCACGATACCAAGCCATGGTGGACCTCGCAGCATGACAGGTGGAATTGTCATCCTGAAAGTAACATGGGTCCACCCCGTAAAACTGCCACAACGTAGGAAGCGCATGGTCATCCAAAATGGTGCAGTAGGTCTCGGCGTTGAGTCTACCAGGAATTGCGACCAAGAATTCCGTGCCATACCAGGAGAAACATCCCCATTGCATAATTCCACCGAAGCTGAACTTCACAGTTGTCATAATACATTCCGGCAGGAGGCGTTCTACAGGCAGACACCAAACCCAGACCCTGCCATCCGAACGGTAGAGAGTGAACCTTGATTCGACGATCCAGAGAACCTGTTTCCACTGTTCCATGGTCCACTGTCGACGTTCTTTGCACCACGTTAGCCGAGCAGCGCTATTGGACTTGCTGATCAAAGGCTTATGGGGGGCAGCACGTCCATGATAACCGAGCAGATGGGCTTCCTTACGGATGATATTCAACGAAAGAACACACCCGGATGCCTGTTGAAACTCTTCGCGGATGTGGCCCATCGATTTGATGCGGTTCTTCCGAATTTCTGTGGCCAGCACCCGTCGGTCTCTAACTTCCAGTTTTGTGGGTCTGCCGGGTCTGGGCACATTACGACAGTCACCTCTCATCTTCCACTTGCCAATTACGTAAGCCACTGTCGATTTTGGGTACTTCAACTCGCTGGATATGTCACGTATGGATCGGCCATTTCTGTGATACCCGACGATTACACCTTTCTCGAAATCAAAGCGCTCCGAACTGCGTGGCATCTTGCATGCGACTGGTTGCGTTGTTGTTTCCCACAAGATGATTAACGGCGGCGGCCGTGACGTGTATCAGGACCGCAGATATCGTCGATTGGAGGGGTGTACAATTACTTGTTGGTAGATAGTGTATAAGAGCCGGTCATTTCATGAAAGCAATACTAGAAGGCAGGGTTAATTGTACAGGCTCTTGATCCGTGTAGATAGCTCATCCAATAATAAGTTTTATGGAGCCGACCATTTCGTGCCAGAAAGGAAGAAGTTTTCGTTTCGTTCATTCAAATCTGGCACTTCACTTAATCGGCATCAAAGCAAATAGAAGTCCACGTAAAGAAGTGGATAAAATTAAAACTATGCTTCAACCTTGTAAACAAATTTTAATATAACTTGATTTTACGATTATCTACCGCAAAAAAATCAAATATACATTAATATTAGGCAGTTATAATCACAAAAATGATTTTACCTATATTCAAAGATTCTGAATCAGATGCTAGTATTTCATGTTTTCAGGTATTTTTCACAAATTGATTAATAAGTGTTATGAAAAGTTAACCTGTTAAAGAACAGGCGCTTCGTGTGACGCTTTGTATTCAGCATCCACTGAATTTTACAGCTATAACTCGAAATACTCGTTTCTTTCGTTCTTTGCGAAATCTTAAATCCAATATAATTTTAGATTTCTCAAGTGTTTATGTGTTAAATAATAGGATTCTCATTTTAAAACCGAAACTGAAATTTGACAGATCTGCATATTGCTTGCAGAATAGATTTTCACATGTCAGGAAATTTTCCGTTCCTACAATGCAATAGCTATGAAAAGTTTGAACTTCGAATAGGCTAAGCTGTTTGAATTGATAATTTTCATAACTTTGATTCTTAATATTCTACACTAAACACAAAATTCTAGGTGATGACAATGGGTCATTTATTTCCTTTATAATATAGTAAAGTTTTAGAATTTTTGATTAAGACATTATTGCAACCTTTTTGTATAAGTGATGAAAAGGGCTTTTTGATTTTTTAAGAAACCGCATAGGCAATGCCTATTGATGCACGCCACAAGTAAACTCAGGTGGTCGGCAAATTGTTATTGAAACGAACTCAAGAATACAGCCCGCAATTTTATGTTAGGTTCTTTATTAACTAAGGAAAAATTCAGTAAAGCTTTAACGAACCATATGCGCGGGAACTTTAATTTGGCTTCTATTTTCTCACTAAATTCAAATAATTGGTTCATTTTGTATCAAAAGAAATCCGTCTTGTTGCACGATGATATTTATTCAGCTAAAAAATGAAATCTATATACAGTTTAAAAACACATGAGCACTTTCGGTGTCACATTGACACTTTCATCAGATGTAATTTCACCATGTATCTACATGCTGGTCTTAAGTACGTGGAGTAGATGCATCATGGGAAAGGTAATGTCAATGTCACATGATATACCAGATAACAAGACAATCAAAAAAAGGCATAGTTAGCCAATGATCACTTAACAGAAGCAATTGCTATTGTGCTGTCCTTCCCAACAAGATTGCTCCAAGGTTCAGGTAAAACATAAGGATAATAGTCATTACAGCAACTTGTATTATAAGCCGAAATATAGAGGCTTTCTGCAAATAACAAGGAATAAACAGAGTTAGGTGTGTTTATGATTGTAGCGTTGTCCCAGTCTGGGATGGAATTTCCAGCACTTATGGTTCTTGCAAAAGAGGTGCTTTGGTGATTCATTTTTAGATCATATCTGTGTTCATTTAATCTCAAATCCAAATTTCTTTTGGTAGAACCCACATAATGATTGTTTAGTTCACCAGAGATAGTGTCAAGCATAGGAATAACATACACACCCCATTTTTTTCCCTTTGTCAATTTTGTCACGATCATTGCGGATAATGGTATATAAATTGCATGATCGTATTCCAAATTGTATTTTATGACGAGAACATATGTTGGTAAGGAGGTTTACAATATGTGGATTAAAATCAACAGATCCAACATACTTTTTAGGCACTTGCTCACTAATTAAAGCAGTTGACATAGAAAACCGTACTTTATTGTGCACTCCCTTAACAACGTTGTCCGGGTAACCATGGTTTTTAGCGAGGGATGATATCCATTGTAGTTCTTGAGGAGTTGACACGATACGTAGATACAGAAGAAAACGTAAGATTTGACGATGCGTGTTTTGGAAATTTTCCATTACGTGCAGTCTAAGATTTATAAAGGCGAATGATAGTGGGTTTTTTTTTCAGAACTGTTAGTGTTATGTGTTATTTCAAGTGAAAGTTTTCAAGGCGAAGTCATAGGATGTCACGATTTGAAACCTTGCCATGTATGATTAACTAGAACGTATGATGTTTCTACTCGCCAGACATTCCAGAGATATGCCATGTTTTCCATTAGATAATGGAGCACGTAGGCCGCAATAAGCGACCCTGATTTCCTTCCTAATGAAGGAGAAATTTCGATTGTTCACATTCCATTTTCTGTATTTTACTTGTGTCTTATTGAAATATATTTTTATGTATTATAAAAAACTCCGACTTGTTTCTCATTTCGTTGTGGAATTATTTATAACGCAAAATGCACAGGTAATCAAACATACCGGCAACTCCGGCGGGAAAATACACATATTATTTCAGAAGTACTTCAATTTGAAGAATAAAAACTCGGGTTAAATCCAAGTTGCAGTTCATTAAATCGTGTTAGGTCTTTCAAGGTGGAGACACCAAAAAGCGCTTCGAACATATGTATGCAATCTTCTTTTTACACAATAAGAAAAAATCACTCTTTTTTGCGGATGCCAAATGTTAGATGGAATACATCCCTAGTGTTACTTTTGCGTATTGTTATTTCTTTCATCGAAGATATCGAAATACATATTTTTGTTGCAATATGTACCTTTATTTTTGAAATTTAAATGAAATAATTTTAGCAATGCGTGCTGAAAATACAATTTTAGATTCATGTGGGTATAAGTATATAATATAAAATTTTTGTTTTGACGTTTTCGCATTTGCTGTTTATTTTCGGCAAGATTTTCTAAACTTAATTTATATATAAAATTTTTAGCGACAAAATTACTTGGGATTTACTTTGTAAAAATGAAGACTTCAATGGCTCCTACTGAACTTAGAGTTTTATATTCAACAATAAAATAGCAAATTTACATTTCCGGATTTCAATTTTCTTTAAGCAGTTTTGACGTTTTAGTGAATTCGGACGATAATGCTTGTTCAGAAATGTATAACGACCATGTAAAGGTAACAAATACATGAGTTGCTACGTTCCATAGCGGCATTGAACTTGGTGTTTCTGTGACATTAGTTACAGCAAGGTTATTATATATGTCTTTAATTTGAGCGACTTCGGATACGAGCTGCTATTGGCTGGCGAAATGACGTCGCAGAGGGAGCAAAGCAGCGAGAGCGGAGAGCCATCACTGCTGGCTGCTTCGAGTTACACGTTAGCAAAGAATGTAAATAAACGCGATGGAAAATATTTTCAAATACTAATAACTTCAAACTTCAAAGATTAACATATTTATCAGTGGTCTGTTATTTCCACTTTCATGAATTAATTAATTTTGAAAACAAAAGAAATTAACAGCTTTTCTATAAAGAAATATAAGGGCACTGCTGTAAACAAACATATTGCTAAACTTCGTAGTTATGCAGTTCGCAGGAAGTTATATTTACAAAACGTTATTGTCAGTGCGAAAGTAAATTCTTAAAAATACAAATTAATTAAAGTCTAGCCTTTCGATTATCAGCAAATCAAGTAGTCCCATCAACGGGCTAAACAAACAAGAAGTAAATATATTATTCATCATTTAGCATTTCATTTTTGCAAAATAAATCTTGTTGTTGTTTACAGAATTCCGATTAGAAGCCTTCAAATGTAAACAACAATTTGAACGAAATGTTCGTTTTTCAATTTATTTTAATAGGTGGCACTAAAGCACAAAAAGCTATCAAAACTTATATAATCATATTGCAATGGCAGGCAGAATTTAAACGAAAACAAAAATAAAACTTATCATAGTGTGCCACGGTCCATCCCTACCTAAACCTTCCTCCCAACCCAGGCTAGCTCAAATATACGGAAAGAGACTGCCTTAAGTTAAGTTGACATGATATTAAGTTACTGACAGCACACAAAGAACTTAACAACATAATGTTTTGAACTCAGTTGTTTAACTTAGATTTAGTATCTCTAATTTAATGCAGAGAATTGCGTTTACCTTGATAACAGATTCTAGTCAGCAGAACGGCAATGCTAACATCGGCCAAATTAGTTAGATAACATGATCATCACACAGCAGACTGCCACTTCCGTAGTCCAAACAGATCGAGCATATGTATCCCTTCTTGGACAGCAAGAACACCGGCAAAGCATAACCTAGTCCAGTCAACCTCTGACTTCAGGCCAGCAATATTCACGAGCGTTCACAAGACACACAGCAAAGCGTACATACTCAACTCCTCGGGCAGCAGTAATACTTGCAGAACACATAGTCACTTCATTATCGACAAAACATTACACTGTTCAGCCAACCTCTGTCAAGATAGCAAGCAAAGGAAGCGAACACTGAAGACACAGTCACCGGAAGTAGCTCGACCACCAAGTGCACGAGCCAAGGAAAAGCAATGTGAAAGGCGACAGCCAAAACGCGACAAGATCTCAGCAACGTGCCTTTTTATCTCAGCTTACGATGTCATGACTTCTCATCTTATGCATCGGGAAGGCAATCCTCTGATGTAACTTATTCCGTAGCTTATCCGCGTTACGTGACAAGTGCTACAAATGCAGGGTTTGGCAGAACACCGGGCGTTTCTTAATGCAACAAAACTGATACTTCGTTTAATGAGAAAAAAACAATAAATACATAGACTGCACCTTGACACATTGTCATTTGTGAAATATGCACAGTCATGCTCATGTTTTGTATATTATATCCAGCAGGTGACGACAATTTTGACGTCTACACACCGACATTCTCGACGGAAATCGTTCATGGCACCTTCCAATATTGTAATAGAAATGTTTGCGACTTTTGTACGGATGTTGTGTTTCAGTTCATCAAAGGTGTGTGCGCGCCTTTCATACACCCTATTTTTAAGGCAACCCCCAGAGGAAATAATCACGAACGGACTATTCTGGTCATCTGGGGAGGGAACACGAAATGTCACCATTTCGGGATATGATGCGGTTTCCGAAACGCCGATGTATGTCTTCCATGGAAATTCGCTCACAGTGAAACGTTGCGCGCCGTCTTGCCGAAACCAAAATGACTCATCTGAAGGAAAGCGTGCAAGTTGTGGTGCGACGAATGAGTCTATCATTTCGGCATACCTCTGAGATGTAAGTTGTGATATTGAGTCTATCATTTCGGCATACCTCTGTTACCGTAAGTTCTTTGTTCTTCCTCATCCTCGAAAAAGTAGTGGCCGATTACTCCCATTTAAGACACCACACATCACACTGTAACTCGCTGACAGTGTAAGGGCCGTTGATGTAGTTGACGAAGATTAACCTCTGACCAGTAGCGAAAGTTTTGTTTGTTCACAAATCGACTAAGATGAAAGTCGGCCTTGTCCCTCATCCACAATAAACCCAATAAAGTTTAATTGCCTTGCATTTTAGCCAAAAGCTCAACGCGCAGAGCAATTCGCTATCCCTAATCATTTTCATTTAACGGCTGCACAACTTGTATCTTGCAGGGTTGTAACTTTAAACTCGCCCCGTAAGATTATACACTGCCGGACAATTGCTAAGGACGGATGACAATAGCAACGATAGCAACCATAAAATGGAAGGCAGGAAAATGTGGAAATTAGCATAAGTGCGGGATACAGTAAGACGTATTGTGCGTATGCAAATTTTAGATTGCCGAACTTGTTCGTGACGTCATAGCGCTGATAAGAGATATAAAGGATTTGACGCGTATTGACCGTTGTTGTTCAAACGCAAAGTTGAAAGGGAAAGAATCAATTGACGAACTTGCAATTTTCAGTATGTCTTCCCGACATCACCTAGATGATTTTACGCGTGGCCGTATTATTGGCAAGATTGAAGAAGGGCAAAAAATAACAGATGTTGCCAGGGAGTTCTACGTCAACCACAGTGTTGTTTCAAGGCTTTGGAAATCATTTCAAACAAATGGAGAGTGTAGCAAACGTCACGGGGGAGGTCGTGTTCGCAGTACGACACCTACAGAAGATCAGTACATAGTGCTATCAACAAAAAGACACCGGCGCAGCACAGCTAGTGAGGTAGCAAATCAGTTCATGGCTGCTACTGGCAAGCGGATCTCCCGAAAAACTGTCGCCAGACGTTTGCATGAAGGAGGACTATACGCCCGCTGTCCCGTTGTGTGCATCCCATTGTCCAGACGTCACCGTACCGCCCGTTTGCAATGGTGCCATCAACATCGCAATTGGACTGATAACGACTGGTCTGCTGTCCTCTTCTCAGATGAGAGTAGATACAGTCTATCGTCTGATTGACGACGACAACTGTCTGGCGTGATAGTGGTACTGCATATTGTACAGCAAACATACAGGAAAGGGACCGATGTCCGACATGTAGTGTCATGGTATGAGCTGGCATCATGATCAATGGCCGTACGTCCCTCTATGTGCTTCCAACTGGGACTATGACTGGCCAACGATACATTAATGATGTTCTGCTACCTCATGTTCGCATGTTCCGTGGTGCTGTCGGTGATAGATTCATTTTCATGGACGACAACGCAACATGTGATCGAACAGTCGCTGTCCAGGAGTGTCTTGAGAGCGAGGATATTCAACGCCTCGTATGGCCAGCACGTTCTCCAGATCTGAATTCCATTGAAAATGTGTGGGATGCTTTGGGGAGGAGTCTTGCTGGTTGCCAATGCCCTCCAATAAACAAGGACACCCTCATCCGTGCACTGACAGAGGAATGGGATAAATTACCCCAACAGCTGCTTGATAATGTTGTGCAAAGCATGACACGACGTGTGGAATCTTGCATCGCCCTCCATGGTGGCCATATCCCGTATTGACATCTTACGCCGGAACGCCTGCGGACGGTAATTGCTTTTTTCACGTTTACGTATTCTGCACAAAATGGCCTGTTTGTCCCTTGAACACGTTCCAAAGCCTTCTGGATTTCAGAGCACAATAAATTGTCTTTCTTGTAATGTCCTGGCATTCTGACATTATTTTATTTCACTTGGCATCCAACCACACTTACTTTCTTATGCGCTATATTGCCGTTTATGAACCGTCCTTAGCAATTGTCCAGCAGTGTATGAGATCCCCACTGCTGAAGAAATTCATTTCGCAGAACGTTTTGGACATTGTGTTACGGTATTTTGCACTTCCTGTAGTCTTTCTCGTGTTAGAAAACTCGTAGGCCTACCTGTAGGGTTTTGCTTCAATGCACTACCCGTAGCTTCAAAGGTCTTCACCATAAGCTGATGGCGTGTTCTGATGGAATAGGATCATGCCTACTGAGATTAAAATAACGAAGATTTTCTCGTCTAGCAGCGGCAGCATAGTCACAATTTTTGTAAAATGCCTTAAAAGCTACAGCACTTTGAGCTCCACTCCACCGATTCACATGCTCTGCAAATGGCGTCGTTTGGTGAAACGAATAACAATTGATAAGTGTTGCCACCATCATTCGTAAAACTTTCCCGAAGAGATGAAAGCACCCGTTTTTCTGCCCCACCGTGTACTTGGCAACAAACATTCTGTAACTGTGATGAAGCCTCCCATTTGCATGCTTCTGCAGCTTTCCGAGCCTTAGCTTTCATGTTAAGGTATCTCAAGCGTATGAATGGTCTTGTTCTCACATACAATTTGATTAATTCTATTGGAGTATCAGACATTTCTTACTTATTACATTACAGAGCTTCTTCACAATATTTTTATCAGGTGACAGAAAATGTTGCCCATGAAATGAGGTAAAGATCAGCTCAAATTGACTGATTTTCCTTAACCAGTCATCAGAAGTCATAAGAAGACGTGCTCGTGACAATGATCCTATCCAACACGAAGATGGGACATCGCCGAGAACAGCAGGTAATTGCCCAGTGAGAATACCTAAGGTTTTATCATATTTTTGTAAACGACGCGCAAGACAGCCAGCAATGTATTTGAAACCTTCAACAGCGCAATCACTAACAGTAACACCTGCTAAAGGCGGATCAGGATTAATAGGATCATCAATCGCCATGTCCCGCATCTCAGTGATACCTTCAACCATGAAAAGTGTTTCCGGCATCATCATCATCATCATCATCGTCAACCATTATCAATCCACTGCTGGACGAAGGTCTCCCCAAGTTTCCTCCACAACGGTCTGTCTTGTGCCAGTCTCCTCCATGTCACTCCCGCATATTTACGAATTTCATCAACCCATCTCCCATGTGGTCTTTTTCTGGGTCTTTTCCTGTCCCTTGGAATCCAATCTAAAATTTCGGCTGTCCATCTATGGTCTGTCCTTCTGGCAGTATGTCCAGCCCATTGCCATTTCAGGGATTTAACTCTGATCATGATGTCTTCCACTCTCGTCATTTTTCGGATCCACGAGTTCCTCTTCTTATCTCTCCTGGTTATACCAAGCATGCACCTCTCCATGCTACTTTGAGTTGTCTGCAGCTTTTGTATGTCTCTTTTAGTTAAGGTCCACGTCTCTGCACCATACGTAAGCACTGGAAGGATGCATTGATCAAACACTTTTCTTTTAAGACATAATGGCATATTGCTCTTGAAAATTATGCTGTTTCTTCCAAAAGCTCTACAGGCAAGTTTTGTACGCCGATTAATTTCTTCATCAATGTGACCCTCACTTGATATCTGCTGTCCAAGATAAACATACGTATCTGTTATCTCCAGTTTTTCTCCATCAATCGATAAATCTTCATTTCTTGTAAAAGCATTGAACATCACTTTTGTCTTCTGAAAGTTCATTTTTAATCCCACTTCTTTACTCTTGTCAGCAAGTTCCTGGATCATACTCTGCAGCTCTGATGGGGTAGTTGCAAAAATGACTACGTCATCAGCAAAACGAAGGTGGGTTAGATAATCTCCATTAATCTTTATCCCTTTGTTTTCCCAGTTCAGTGATTGAAAGACATTTTCCAATGTGGCATTAAAGAGCTTTGGAGATATGGTGTCACCTTGTCTCACTCCCTTTCCAATTTTTATGTGTGTTGTATTTTCAAACAGCCGAATCTTTGCACTTGCATTTTCATAGATGTTATTAATAATATTAATGTATGCATCTTCAATACCGCAGGATTTCAGAGCCGTGGTAACTGCTGATGGTTTCACCGAATCAAAGGCTTTTTCATAATCGATAAAAGCCATGCACAATGGAAGTTCATATTCCCTCGCTCTTTCAATCAGTTCTCTCAGTACGTGGATATGATCTATTGTGCTGTAGCCACTCCTGAATCCAGCTTGTTCTCTCGGTTGAGCCATGTCCAGTGTTACCTTCAAGCGGTGTGAAAGAACTTTAGTGAAGATTTTATAAACCACTGATAGGAGGCTGATAGGTCTGTAGTTCCTGAGATCCACAATGTCACCTTTTTTATGTAGCAGGATCATTGTAGCATTGTTCCAATCCTCAGGAATCTTCCCTTCATTAAGGCATCGAGTGAAAATTTGGGCGAGTACTGTTTCAATTTCTCCACTTGCTTCTTGTATGATGTCTATAGTAATTCCATCTTCTCCTGGAGCTTTCCCTTGCTTCATGTTCTTGATTGCATGAGCAACTTCTGCTGGGAGGACTGGAAGAACTTTGGTACCTTTCATGATGTCTGGAGTACATGTATCATCCCTTTCATATAATTTGGAGTAGAAATCTTTCACTCTTGTCAAAATTTCGCCTCTATTTCTTGTTATAGAACCATCTTCTTTTCTCAGAGCCATAATCTGTTTTCTTCCCTTACTGAGATGTCCCTTTGCTATCTTAAGGCTTTGGTTGTTTTCAATTGCTTTCCTCACTAGCTCACAGTTGAATTTCCTTACGTCTTCAGTGATACTTTTTCGTGTTGTCTTGCATAGCTCTATATATTCCACTTTGGAAGTCACATCTACTTTAGTTGTCCTCATCTCTCTTCTTTTTTGCATCAACATTTTGGTTTTTCCTGATAATTTGTTCACATGCAACTTGTTCTTAGACCCAGCTAATTTTGTTGCTGTTTCCATTAGAGCTTTGGTTACTTTTCTGTTAACTTCCGAAATATCCACTTCTTCCGATGTTAGGCCTTCTAAAGCAGAGAATCTGTTCTTCAGTTCCAACTTGAAAGTATTATGGTGTTTTTTAAGGTTGGTTATGTCAATACATTTTGTTTGTCTTATGAGCTTGCCACGTTCCAGTTTAGTGTTGAGGTGCATCTTACATCTCACCAATCTATGGTCACTACCTGTGTTGAACTTGTTCAGCACACTGCAGTCTCGATGACGAATTTTTTGTTACACATAATAAAATCAATTTCACTTGTCGTCCCAATTGGATGTCTCCATGTCCATTTCCTGTGTGGCTTTTTCTTGAAAAAGGAGTTCAAGATGAAAAATCCTTCTGCCTCTGCAAACTCAACGAGAGTATTTCCACGCTGGTTTCTGTTGCCGTGACCGAATTTACCTACTGAAGTTTCATTCTGTTGCCGTTGCCCTATTTTTGCATTGAAATCTCCCATAATTATCTTCAAGTGCTGCTTACCTTTATTATTTAGATGACGAATTTCCTCATAAAGTTCTTCAATTTCTTCTTCAGGATGACTTCTGGTGGGTGCATAAGTTTGAATAATCTGAGCCTGGTATCTTCTCGATAGTTGGATAACGAGTCGTGCAGCTCTGTCAGAGTAACTTTCAACTTCTACCACTTTATCCTTCAGTTTCTTGTTTATTATAAATCCAACACCACTAGTTCTGCCAGTATCTGTCCCACGATAATAGAAGAGATGTCCACTTTTCAGTTCAATGAGATCTTCTCCTTTTCTCCTTACCTCACTTAGCCCGACGATGTCCCACTTGATCCTTTGTAGTTCCTCATCCAATTCAAGAAGCCTTGAATCAGAAGATAGGGAGCGTCCGTTGTAGGTAGCCAAGGTCAGCATCAAATGGCAGCCTAGTCCGGTCCTCCGGGGATTCTTAGCACCCTCTGCCTTCATGTCGCACTGGCCGCTGCCTTATCCAGGTACATTCCAGCTGCCGGAGACTGAGGGCCAAGATTTAAGTTGTAGAGTCATTTTGGAGGTGTTTGGCCATAACTCACCACGCTGGCCAAGCGGGTTGGTGAGTGTGGGATAGCATTTCCTCTGATCCCGATGGTATAGTTATACCGCTATTGGCGGTCGTCAGAGCCTCTTTAGTGGGAACAGGATGCACCACGAGAAGGCGGGGTTGACATTTGTCAAGGAGAGGCTGTGATGTTACGCATCACCTGACCTTACATCCCGTTTCCGGCATATATGGCAAAATATTGACCAATAGCTGAAATGTTAAAAAGGAATCATTGTCGTCAGCATCTGAAGCAACTGAAGAAGCACTAGATAAAGGAATATCTGATGTTGCTACCCAGTAATAAGAGGCGAATGCGGCACTTCGCTTCTGAAGGTAACGGGTTATCGTAAAAGTGACCAATTCCACGGATCCATGAGAAAATGTGTTTAAAACAGTCCTGATTTAAGCGTGACGTCAATATATATTTGATGTTCAAGGGTTTAAGGTCACCAAAGAGTCCCATCATATAGAACTTAAAATACCTTTCTGAAAAAGGTCTTCATAGAATCGAAAACGTCAAATGAATTGTTGATTAACTCAATAAGTTCAGCAATGGACTTTTGATTTGCCATTACTAACGTATGGCTTGTGCTGTAAGCCTGACTGCCATACGTACTCGTTGACGCTCTCTGCCTTTCACTGTGAGATGATGTGATGTCAATTTTGGACACATTTTAATTTCACCACAATCCAAAGATAACAACTGCTCAGTAGTGGCCTTTGTGATGGCCTTGCAGGTTAATTGGCAAGGGGTCTGATGGATTCTGAAAGCTTGTGTTTGTGTATGACACATTGAGTTCTTTCCACTCTGCACGAGTCTTTGGCCCAAGGTCAGAAACTACAGCAACAACATTATATTTAATCACCTGTATGGATGATTTTTTTGAGTAATGACGCTGTCATTGAAATATCAAAGTCATAATATATCGGCTGCTTCAAGTTAGAAAATATTCCTCACACCATAGCCACCTGAATATTGCTGTAGAGTCCAAAAATACGATCTTCTTCCTGGCCATATGAAATACGGCTGTTGACATTCATTTCGTCAAATGAAATTACTCATACGCGTTCTACATCCTTAAATCTTTCAGCCTGAGTTTGCATTAACTGCAGAACATAGTGCAAAATACCAGGATCACAAAGGAATGAACGAGTGGTCCATCGTCCTAGGGTTGAAAGCCCAGGCAAAGGAAACCCCATATTCAATCGCAAGAAGTTGCAGGATTTAACAGATATGGTCCGCAATGTAATTGCTTTATATATTCATTCTTTCCCCCTGCACATTTTTCTTGTCATAGAGCAAATAACGAATCTGGTGTTCTGTAAATATTTTACGTAAGTCTTTGCTCATGTCAGCTGCCACTTATGAAGCTAAGTTCTTCAGACATTCAAGCAAATTCCGTTGAGCAGATGCAAGTTTGTTATTAAGGCACTTATTTCGCACTCCTAATTTGGTGCACTCAACACTTAATCTTTTATTTCTTATTTCCAATGACATTACCATCGTCATCAGAAGTTGAACATCAGCTGAAGATCATGACGTAATATCAGTTGACACAGATTAATCATTTTTTTCTTTGGAGACACATTGCGAAAGGTTTCCAACGATCGTTTTCTTACTTCACGTTCATGTGATCTCTTTGCTGCAGGATCAACATTCAGAACGCTAGGAATGAAGGATGACGATTCATGAGGATTAGCAGTTGTAATATGCTTACGTCCAATTTGACCTGGAAGATTGTTTATAGGTACAATATCTGCTTTAAATTTCTTTATGCCAGGTAATCCAAGTAATTCTGATTTTACGTCAAGAACATAAAAATCAACAGTAAAATGTTTCGAGCAAATTCTTGAAATTTTAACTTAAAAATTATCCTTTCGTTTACATTTCAGTACCCAGAGTTTTTCCAAATCAGAATTTGCAGGGAAAGAATGATAAATAATATCCGAACCTTGAGTCTTCCTACTGTAGGGTAAACATCCTGCTATTGCACATCCAGGAATATTGCGCTACACTGATATAAGACAAAAATATGCGCAACTGATGATGAGAAATAGCTGGTTATGAAGTATATCTACCAATTATGACGAAAACTAATTAACTGCAAAATATCAATAGGCCTATTCACCGAAGCGAAATGGTTTTCTAAGCATGTGAACCAGTTTAAACCCGCCAAGATTACTTAGTAATTATAATGTGTATTTACAAATTATGAAGACACAGTAGTTGAAAAAAAAAACACAAACAGGTCTATTCACCAAAGTGAAATGGTTTTCCATCTAATAACCTTGGCTTTTTCTAAGAACGTGAACGAGGTTGAGTTTGCACTTCCAAGCCAAAGATTCTGGGCGGCGTTTGCTCCCAGAGTAACATCATGCGCAAATCCGAGAAAATGGAGACTGCAACTGCACATCGAAATGGCGCCCCTCTGTGTGGTGCCATGCATACACCAGCTGTCAGTCAACGGTTAATCCATTAGCTAACCGATAGTGTATTATTGTCGATTTCATATTGCGTAACTTCAGTACAACATGGATTTCTCTGAAACTTTCTTAATTTATGTTAGGGGACACATAACTTAGTAAAGAAACTAAATTACATGTCTCTCACAAAAAAAAAGTAACATCTCATTTCATACTAATAATTTACTTTTTGGGAAATATACTGTGAATGGCACAGATGATATATGCTTACATATTTTCGCTGTGTTTTATAATGCCACTTTCCTTCAAAAATATATTTAGTTTAATAATTTTCCTTCTCAAAAGGCTGCATACGCTGGTACCCTGGGTAAAAAATCTAAAGGAAATGTTGATATAAAATAAAATATTTCCTGTCTGTCATTCCATGTGATTGAGTATCAACACATTAAGTGTTGAACACGATCCCGTTTTCAGATGTGTTGCGAAACTGTGAAAAATGCTAAGAGTAAAGACGAAAAAAATTATGCATTATAATGAAAGCTCCCGGTGGAAAAGGCTGTGAAAATATGTAGTACCTCGTTCTCTATGTCAGTGTTTATTACAGCGAAAATCAGCAATACAAAAAGATTATGGAGAAAAGCTTTAGACAAATGCAAGTACGATATTTTAGTATTTCCCATTTGCAATTGAAAATCGTATCTGAAGAAAGGCTACGGAAAATCAAGATGCATATGGCGGATTATTTTAAGACAATACTTTCAAACCATGGGCACCTCTGCGTGATATAGTGGTTACAGATTAGCCGATGGGTGGACCTGCTGCTCGCTGTCGGCCGTTGTGAAGGGTTAAGCACTTAACTTCTTTTACTTCGGTGTTTCGTAAAAATAAGTCTTCTACCTCTTAGCTATGATTGTATGCAGTGTGTATATGTTTCTTCAGACACCTAAAGTGCCCATAACGTTAAGACAAATTCAGTGGCGAGTCCTATGGTGACCCTCGGAACATCTTGGTGTCGGAAGCTCACCCCGCTATTCACACCACGAAATGCACTCGTCCCTAACACTTTCATTGAAAAACCTCTTCCAATTCATCTTATTACAGCAAAAGAACATTTGCAAGCTGAGTAAAAATAGGCTTAGAAACGACTTACAGTTTTTTGCAAGAAAACACATTCACTACGAACGCACCATACCCAAAACATAATAGTGAATGCTGGCGTACTGCTACGTGTAAGGGGATTTGTAATCTCCATATCGCGGAAAGCAGGCTATGGTTGGAAGTATAGCCTTGCCCGAGATATTTTCTTTACCAGTTTCATGCGAAATTTCCGCCAAACATTTTAGTAAAACATTTTTTCTTTGGATAGGAGCACATTTTGCCACGAAGCCCCAGGCAGAGCGGAGGTTCCGGAGACTATCGTAATCACCTGCTTGCATACCCTCTCTACAAAGCACTCTTTCAAGAAACACACCGGAGCAAACAGCTACTAAGCCAGGAAGCGCGCGCAAACAGAAGAGCTGACATGCTGACATCTTTTGGCCGATCTATAATGACGCTGGCTATCGTTAGAAGTATAGCCATAATACATTAAAAAACCCGGTTGTGGTTTGAATCGCAAAAAAAACAAATGATCAACTTATCATGTGTAGAGGATTTTAGGAAGGGAGTGTCTGACTCCAGGTCTTAAACAAATCTTACAAATAGGAAGCTATGAGATTTGGGCTACAGTGCCCGATAGGAAAGTGACACGGAAGCGAAGTAGAAAGAAGGAGGAAGACGCCCTTATTTATTACCGGGGGACCAGCACCTGGGGGATGACGACTTAACGTGCCCATACGACGCACGGCGGATATTTAGTGGATGGAGCGTTCGTACCTGCCTGGGATCGAACCTGAGGTGCTTTCCGTGGCAATCACGAACGTTGCCAACTAGGCCACCAGTGGACGGAATTGCAGAAGCTACTATCTCAGTCCTAAATAAACGATTTCACAAACTCCCTGAAGGATTCATTTCGTATATGGGAAGTACTTTTAGCACTTGGAGGCGGATTGCGGATGCTCCTCAGCCCGAACTTTGTGGAGCAGCATTAAACGTAGATATAAAATAATGCTTTTTTAAATAAATAATTAAAAATCATTAGAAATCATTTCGCGGTTTTAGTTTTTAAACTGCCTGACAGGAAAGTAGCTATTTTGGACAACTTCAAGCTTTTTTCAAAACCATAGCAATAGTTGTATGTTTATCAGTAAATGTTTAAGATATATCAGTTCATTTAATAAAATTTTTATACCAATGAGTAGAAAGATTTATGTATTACAGTCGTTTGTGTGCAAAATATTGTGATATGATGTTAAATGTGTTTTTACTGTTCAAGAGTAAATAATTTAAAAAAGTTAGTAACCTTCGTTCCACAATTCTTAATTATTACAAACTTATTTGCATATTTAAGGTCTATATCTTCGTAAAAATCCGAAAATGTCCTTAGGCACTGTAAAACGTTATTTACGTATGGTGCTTTTCAGTTTTAGTCCATTGGATTGCCGGCTATTTAAAGAGTTTCTTAACGTGTTTGGATTTTGTACCTTACCTTTTGTCACAGTTTTGGTGTTGTTTTTGTTTCTGATGTAACTGTTAGTCATTGCGCTCTTTGACCTATTGAGTCCCGCTCTGCAGAATACTCCAACGAACCAAATGAAGTGAGTTCCGTGTTTTAGGTGTGTAATCGTGGGACATGTCAAAAATTATAGCGGTAATTCTCTAAAATACTAAGATGTGCATGCGTTTAACTCTGGAGCAAATGGTTTGTTGTATATTGCATTTCAATAAAACTATGTAACGTACCAGGAGATGTGACGTACCTGCCAGAAGGACGCACACGACATAAAGGCAGATAGGAATCAGAATAAAACGTCCGCGTAGCTTAATTGGTAGAGCAACTTATTCCGGAATGAGTGGACCCAGGTTCGAACCCCGGCGCGGATAAAAATGACGGAGAAATTTACTTCGTTATAATGGCGCCCGAACTATCCGGATGACCCGACCGTTCAAAATCTCGCATTGGTGTGATGTTATTTCCACACCGCGAGATAGGAAAAATGTGAGCAGCACTTCGAAAGAAAAATAAGGGGGAGATGATGTAACGTACCAGGAGAGGAGATGTGACGTACCTGCCAGCAGGACGCACACGACATAAAGGCAGATAGGAATCAGAACAAATGTCCGCGTAGCTTAATTGGTAGAGCAACTTGTTCCGGAATAAGCGGCCTCGGGTTCGAATCCCGTCGTAGACCAAAAATGACGGAGAAATTCACTTCGTTATAATGGCGCCCGAACTATCCGGATGACCCGACCGTTCAAAATCTCGCATTGGTGTGATGTTATTTCCACACCGCGAGATAGGAAAAATATGAGCAGCACTTCGAAAAAGAAAAATAAGGGGGAGATGATGTAACCTACCAGGAGAGGAGATGTGACGTACCTGCCAGAAGGACGCACACGACATAAAGGCAGATAGGAATCAGAATACATGTCCGCGTAGCTTAACTGGTAGAGCAACTTATTCCGGAATGAGTGGACCCGGGTTCGAACCCCGGCGCGGATAAAAATGACGGAGAAATTTACTTCGTTATAACTAGAGCAAGCATTTTAATTGAAATGTGCATATCTTTAGTGATAACCCAAATATCTGACCTTCACCTATAAGATATTCCAAGTTTCCTATAACATGCTAAAATGCCATTTTTGACCAAAAATTGAGTGTGATTACATAGGACACAGCAGACATTGTCCCTGAAGATGTTAATGCGTACATTACCCACATGTATAGGAAAATAATATCGGAAGGACATTATTCCTAATGCTTAGGTCACCGTGATTTGGCATTTCGGGACGTATTGTGTGTCATTTAGTATATTTTTTCCACTTCGTTCTAAGTCATTATTGTAATTTTCAACTGTGCTTTTACGTCGTACACGACAAGAATTCAACCGTTTTCGTACTCGAGAATATTAGTTTCTTAAGTTGGTGCTCGTGTGGGTTATTTGATATTATTTTTTGTGAAGTTTGGTGATATACTACGTTGAGAATAGAATTTCAGTGTGGTGTACCTTGAGGGAATTCCGTCACATCGAAGACATGGTTGGAATAACGTAATCGCTCAAAGAATGACGATACGGTGAAAGGTATGTTCTCCCAATTCGTTTTTGATGTATTATATTATCCCAGTTCGTTTAAATCCGTTCCAATTCGTATAATTGTTTTCCCAATTCTTATCAATTCATTTTTATGTTCACCCAATTCGATTTTGGTGCATCATATTTCATTTTTGCAGTAACTACAGTATTTTTAAGGATTTTAGAGTAAAGTTTTTATATATTGCGATTTTAAAGTTCTCAATGAGTTCCCTCCATGCCATACGCGGAGACGTGGAGACAACATGTAGAGAGTTTTATCACAAACAAAAACTTTTCAAAAACGAAAAATACCTGTAGGTTACAAAGAATTTCAGTTATTAAAACGCCTGTCAGATCTAGTTAATAACAAAGCATTTCAATTCGGTAATAGAAAACCAATATATTTTTGCAAAAGGACCTCGAAGATGTTATTTGTGAAGCGTGGGGGTGCGAGGTTTTCCGGTGCATCACTGCCTGAAAATTCTTTTTTGTTTTGGATGATTTCTTTCAGTGTGCTGTTAAGATGTGGAACTGGAAGATAATATTGGAAGAAATTGGTCGGGATGGGTCTATGTGTACATTCTGGTATAAACTCCATTGATTGCCTCTAAGAGTGTCGTCCAATGATACTCAGAGTAGATATGTCTCATCATTTTGAGCAATAAATTCTTTGTTCAGAATTGTGGAGTACAATGTCTTACTGAAAGTGGAGAAAGGTTTAATTGACTACACATCTTAGAATAACTTGAAAATAATTATTCGTTTCTATAGACTGCTGGATATTCTTAAAAAAACTGCCCAATCAGCTAAGTGTCAAAAATCTACAGTAGGCTTTTGATACATTTTTACTTTCATTTACTAAAATCGCAAATGCATTACTTTACATAAATTCTGTAGCCCGCAGGAAAAGTCAGTACTTGTTACAAAAGTTACTTTTCTCTTTCAGTCTTTTGTTTGAACACATATGTTACCGAAATCTAACAGTAACAAATATGAGCCTCCTGCTGACATTTTGCATCCAATGTAACTGAACTAATGCTATTAAAACAAAACACAACTGATTTTATACTAAAAATCATATTTAAACTATAGTAAACTATTCGAGAACTGAAAAAGTTGAAAAATTAATGTCTTTAAGCTTGATCTTTCATATTTTACTTTGTAATGTCTCATTTGCATCCAGTCATAATAAATAATTGACTATTTAATCAACTACACACCACCAGCGTGAAACTTTACCTCACACGATAAATACTGATATGAGTCATAATTGTATTTTGTAATGGCTGATTTGCATACCGGCGTAATAAAACCCTAAATATTAGATCAACTAAGCAGCTTCAGCATAAATTTTACCTCTCACCATACTTACTGATATAAAGATTTTCGCATAAGCTGTAATTTTTGTTACAGAATTCTCGCTTTTAGGGTACTCAAATATATAACTCCAACAGCTGCTTACAGATTCAAATCTGACTTAGTACATCAACAGAAAAGCATCTGCGGTCTAATGTAGTGCAATGAGATGTTTTCTCCTTATTCTTGTGAATGTACTTTTCTTTTCTCACATTAACATGTTGCGTTCTTTACAACGCGTAGTATATTTGCTTCAAATCGGTTGGCTCAACGTTTGTCTATCCTCTATGATATTGTTTGGGTTGGTGCCCTGTTACTGTGCCCTACACTAAATACCAAAGCATTTGACTTACATACACTTACTTTTCTTTCTTGGTCACCCTTTTCCACCGCAGTCCAAAGTGATATACTCTCAGAAACGTTTGCTTGGGATGTATAGATCAAGTTCTTTACGAAACAAGTAAATTCGATTTGATCCAAATTAAGAAAATAGTCGCTGGTATTTGAACTATTCTTTACTTGTATGCAACGTGTTGTGATGTTCTATATAAGTTTGGTTAGCGCATTGTAAAAACTTCAAGTTCTGAAGTATCTTAATATTCAACAAGTGCCTCAAAGTTTTACCAGCTCTAGGATAATTAGATTAAATAACCCTTGTTCATGTGTGTGTGTATGTGTTAGTCCAAAGCGCTATCTACAAATCCGTCATCAACAGTGTTTGTCAATGCTTTAAATGAAGTTGTATCAGATTTCTGTATCTCATTTAATTCTGGAGATAACCTCTAGTGTCTCTTCATTTCCATGCACTAACGTCCTGTTTTTTTCATTTAAGCTCTCACTCATTTTCCTGCTGCACAACTGCTTGGAACATGTTCCTTCAGTCTGAAGCTTGTATTTTAAGGTCCATTTTATATTTGATTTCAGCATGCTTTACCTTTTGGTCCCATGTTTAAATGAGAAAATTGTGTCCCGGAATGGGAAATGAGCTTATACTAAAGGCAGCGTGTAATATCAGTAACTTGCTGAGCTATGAAGCATCCTGTTCTGTGCACCACAGAACAGAGTAAGTTCCCAAATGAATAAAACGTAAGAACAGTGTATACAAACAGTTCACACCAAGGGCTATCTCCTGAACTGTAGGAAATACACAAATTAAAAACCCTTGTTCTTAAATTTCGACGACGTGCTATTAGCAACATATTGTGGGTATCGACCGTGGGCTAACAACAAAAAGTTACTAAATGCTATTACTTTGACAGCAGATATGCAGTCAGGTTATAATGAATAAAGCTTTAACGCTGTAGTTGTTGTAGTTAATTATGATGAACAAACTTTCCTGCTAGTAGTGTAGTAATAATAATGAACAAGCTTTTAACTGCTAGTAATGTTGCAGTAGTAATTAAGATGAATAAAGTCTTAATGCTGGCTGTTAATAATAACAACTAATGAAATAAACCTAACAGCCAGACAGAGATCTGACAAAACTATGAACTGAGAAAAACGTACTTACAACAAAATCTTTATTTAGGGAAACTCCTGATATTATCCCACATATACTTCACAGAGCACAAAAATGACGAAGAACCAAATCACATAAACGAAGCTCTCCTTACGCATATAACCAAAGCTCTCTCCATATAAACAAAAGCTCTCTACGCACATAAGAAAAAGCTCTCTCTGGTATCGTTGAACGCGCCTATTTATACTGGCTACCACCACGTCATGACTTACACTCATTGCCAGATCTCATTCAGCGGGAGAAATAACATCTCGTTCAGTAAGAAGATAATTTACATAGGAAAATAAAGTAACCAGAGATAGTAAAATCAAAAGGAAAGTGAATCTATAGTATACGTTACATCATCTCCCCCTTAATTTTTTTTTTCGAAAAACCTATCAATTTTGGAGTGTAAGTCTTACACTTCGTTGATTGACGTTTATCGACCTCTTTTTTGTTGTTGTTTTGGTGGCAGCAGTATGTACAATATCAAACTTGGCATGACAAAATCAAGAAATCTGTATTCCTCTGTATAACACTTTGTATACTTGAACAAAACAAACCTGCATCGGCATACCTTACTTTTATTCTGCCTAGCAGGAATCACTTTTTTAATTTCAAATAACGTCCTCATTTTATCGTTGATTACAAACCAACTGTATCAGCAGCGAAGATTGCCTGGAGCTGCCTAACAGTAACAATTTTTACTATTTTACCCCTAAGCACATAGATATATATATAAAAAATTTTGGATTAGTAGATGGGCATAGAAGAAATCTAAAAAAAACCACATATATATACACAAAAAGAATGAATAGGCCCACACGAAAAAAAGAAATTCTGACACGCCAACTGGTCGTGCAGGAAAAACAACAAACGGAGAAAAGAACCTGTCCACGAGAACTTACTTATCTCGAGGACGCATAAAAAACTCTAGTACGATAACGTTTTCCAGGCCTAATCGGACTGGTAAATTCAGGTGGCGAAGATCTCTTCAACGACTTGACTGGATCTGGACCATCTGTAGTCTGTCGGTCAAGAAATCCCGGCGGCTGACAGGAACGGTTAGGAACGGCTGACGTCCGTCGGTCAGGAACGGCTGAAGTCTGTCGGTCAGGAAATCCCTGCGGCTGACAGGAACGGTCAGGAACGGCTGAAGTCTGTCGGTCAGGAAATCCCTGCGGCTGACAGGAACGGTCAGGAACGGCTGAAGTCTGTCGGTCAGGAAATCCCTGCGGCTGACAGGAACGGTCAGGAACGGCTGAAGTCTGTCGGTCAGGAAATCCCTGCGGCTGACAGGAACGGTCAGGAACGGCTGAAGTCTTTCGGTCCGGAAATCCCTGCGGCTGACAGGAACGGCTGAAGTCCGTCAATCAGGAACGGCCGAAGTCTGTCGGTCAGAAAATCCCTGCGGCTGACAGGAACGGGCTCCCTCAGGCTTTCGATATGTAGTCCCTTTGTGCTGGGGCCCGTGTTGTCCTTCCAGCATTCTTTTGGAGGGACGTGGCTCCGGCCACATCGTTTGTTTCCGCTTTCTACCTCTGGGCATGAGAGTAGAAGCAGGCATCTGCCCTGTTTGCCCTGAGCGTAGGTTCCAGGGGCGAAACCCGGGCGGATGCAAGGATCTCTGCCTTCGTGGCTGTTGCGGCGAAGCAGATTGGGGAGACAAGTTACGCTTTCGACCAGCTTTTGGTGTTGCTGGACGGTTTGTAATTTGTGTCTGACGTTTAGGAATCGTCAAACTATTGTCCATAACTGATAAATCAGAAATATCTGATGACTCTGAGTCGTTGCTGTAAGTTAGTGGTCGTGCAGGGCGATGTTTATTTCTGCCTATAGGAATACTTTCTGACGAGGTATTCAAGGAAGTAAGAGCTTGTGTTGGTGCAGAGTTATTAGGGAACGGTGCAGCAATAGTCTTTGCAATGGTTGGAGGGAAAGGAACGATACTAGTATTTGAAAAACTTGATTCGAGCCTTCGTCTCATGGGAGAATCAGGTTGCGTGTTTGGAAGCCCGTCTTGAGGAGGGGAGGGTGAAGAAAAAATCACTGGAGATTCTTCAAAAATGTTTGTCGGTTCGTCCAAAATTTCTGGAGGTTGATCGTGAGATATAGACTTTTGAGTCTGTGGAACAGAAGGTTGAGTAGGGTTGATGATAAAATCTATATTCCGTTCATGATACTTGCGACACTGAGCAACGTGTACGTATTGAAATTGATTGTCAGGTTTTTCAAGAATAATGTTATTTTCAAATACATTTGCCACCCGCTATGGACCTTCGTAGCTGGGTGCAAATATCTTCACTACAGTATGAGAAACAGAAGACTGGAAGTGCGTTTCCACGAGAGTGAGATCCCCAACGACAAGATCTGGTTCCCTACGCCTAGTATTATAGTATCTTGCTTGAGCCGCTTGTGCTCCTAGCATTGCAACACGAGCTTTTTCTGCCATGATTCGTACTGATTGCGGAGTTGGTCGCTGGTTTAGTTCGTCGATAATCCCCGTTAAATTTTCAAAAGGAGTCTTAATTTTGCGACCCAGAAAAAGTTCTGCAGTAGTAATTTTAGTAGATTCGTGAACAGACGAGCGGAGGGCGAATGAAAAAAGCTCAAGATGTTCAACCCGTCGCTCGTGATGATCCGTGACAAATGTAGCAATCATTTTAGCAAGCGTACGGTTTACTCGTTCCGCAGGATTACTCTGGGGATGATATGGGGAAATGAATTTATGCTTACTGTGTAGTCTCGCACACATTCTTTAAAAAATGTCAGAAATAAATTGGGGACCATTATCCGAAACTACTTTATAAGGTGCACCATATCTAGAGAATACTTCATTAATTAATACATTACAAATAACTTCTGCCGTAGCGGCTTTAATGGGAAAAACTTCAACCCATTTAGAAAAATCATCAGTTAATACTAAATCGTAGTGAGCTTTGTTTTTAACAGATAAAGGATAAGGTCCCAATAAATCTATTGAAATAATGTCAAAAACATGAGAACTTGAACTAGATTTCAAGTGACCGGCCGGTCTTACATTACTGTAATTATTAATCTGACACAAGTGACATGATTGAACGTATGCGAGCACACTTTGGTACATGCCAGGCCAATAGGCAACATCCCGCAATTTACAACGGGTCTTGCGAATACCTAAATGGCCTGCAAGAGGTTTGTCATGAAATTCGTTTAAAAGGGCCATTCAAAGGGTTCGCGGAATACATGGGCGAAACTCTTCCCTAGTAGTCCTAGATTTCGTATAGTAAAGAAGACCCTCTATGACTTCAAAATGCTGTGACCTCCCAGCCAGAGAAGGATCACTTTGTAGGGGCGAACCCGCAAGCAAAAAATTATAGATATCCCCAAAATCTGGATCATTTTTTAATTCTGCCATTATCTGCTCTCTGGATGTTATATCAGCTATTAGAAGTAAAGGCTGACATCCAGGAGTAGTTTTTGTGGGGACCCCACTAATCGGAACGCGAGACAATGCGTCCGGTAATTGATTCTTATGACCTGGCTGATACGAAATTTTGATATTGCTCTCTTGTAACTTAAGATCCCGCTTCATAAGTCTTTGAGAGAGGTGCTTAGCAGAATTCAAATACTGAAGGGCAGAATGATCCGTAATTATGTTAACTGTCAATTCGTTAAGATAACATTGAAATTTATCAAGAGCATACACTACAGCAAGACATTCGCGTTCCGTAGCTGAATAATTGCGTTCAGCTTTGGCCAAAGTACGGGACTCAAAAGCTATTGGATGCCCAGCTTGTGACAAAACGCAACCAAGACCAACTCCGGATGCGTCAGTATAAATATCAAATTCCATAGTATGATCCGGGAAAGCCAACACAGGAGGCTGAGTCAAAGCAGACTTCATTGTTTCAAATGCAGCGTTAGCCTCAGGTGTCCAAACAAACTTCTTGTATTTACGTTTCAAAGCATACAATGGCTCACAGATTGTAGCATAAGCGGGGACGAACTGCTGATACCACCCGGTCATTCCCAGAAAGCGTGATAGTTCTTTTGCTGTTTTAGGCCGAGGAAAGTCAACAATAGGCCTAATTTTTTCATTATCCGTAAATAAGCCGAGGTGAGTGATTTTCAACCCCAGATATACAATCTCGTCCCTCGCTATCTGGCATTTACTAGGTTTTAACGTCAAGCCAGCATTGTGTATGAGTTGGAACACCTGTTTGAGAAGAGAAAGGTGCTCGTCAAAAGTATCGGATGTAATAATAATGTCATCCAAATATACATGCACATGGGGACCCAGAACAGGTCTGAGAACCGTATCCATAAGCTTTTGGAAAGTAGCAGGTGCAGAAGCTAGTCCAGAGGGCATACGCAGGTATTCATAAGCCCCAAAAGGAGTCACAAAGAATGTTTTGTCGACGGAGTCCGGATGTACCGCCACCTGCCAATATCCACTCGCCAAATCCAAGGTTAACATGCATTTAGTTGATGACAGGTCATGAAAAATATGCGACATGACAGGTAGTGGATAATTGTTCGTTTTTGTGACTTGGTTGTGCTTGCGGAAATCTGTCACGAAACGAAATTCATTGGGTTGTTTCTTTTGGAACCAGAAAGGCAGGTGCCCTGTTTAATCATCTCAGAAATTTGACGTTGCATTTCCTGTTTGTTATGGGGAGCACAAGGGTAAGGTTTCGTCGCTATCGGTTTCGAACCCTCAGTGTCAATGACATGATAAACCACCTGTGTGAAACCAGGTTGATCAGAAAATAAACCAGGGCTTTCCTGCAAAAGTAGAGAAAGCTGGTTTCGTTGCCTCTCATTCAATTGGTTACTCAATAACAAACTCGTTATATCTATAGGATCCGTAGGAATCACTTCGACAGGTTCCGGAAAGGAAATAACATGTTGTACGAAATTCAGGGTAACTTGAAAAGTATTGATAAAGTCCATGCCCATTAGACATTTAACAGGTAGTTCGTCTATAAGCAGGAAAGAATGCGTAAAACGAGCCTTTCCCAGCCCTAGAGATAATGTGACAGTTCCTGTGATACTGAAGATTTCGTTATTTGCACCTCGCAAATACTGCGTCGCAGGCTGAACGTGTATTGAAGGAAAATTGTCATTGCAAAACTTCGTATTTAGGGCTGATATTTCAGAACCAGTGTCGAACTTTGTCTCGACAATAATATCTTCAATTGTCAAGAACACATCAGGCAACTGAGGAGTTTGGACAGTCACTAATACTGTTTTAGGATCAGAATGCTTGGTATCAGGAAGCAAGACCGACCCTTGGTTTACTTCCTTTGGAAGTTTAAAGGATTCCTGGTTGGATTATCATGCGGTCTGAAACCTCGGCCCTGCCGAGTATCGGGGAAATTTTCACGATGAGGAAAACTGCGTGAAAACTGCTGCGGGAACTCCGCATGTCTGTTGACATTTTCATTTCTATTACTTCTTCCCTCAGCACGGGCAGAAAAATCATCATTGCCCTGAGCATGAAAACGTTCCGAATTCTGCGGATTGGAACGGGGTCGATCATACTGTGCATTTGTACGGTATCCAGAAAATTGTCCAGAAACAAGCGGTTGGTGTACCACTCTTCTATGTGGTGGGACGTATGAAGCTTGGGCGTGCACCTGTGTACGCTCGCGGTGAAGCGGTGAAAGTCATCAGGCCTATTATGCCGCTGAGGATATTCGTAATAAGCCTCGCGGGGTGCCGGAGCATGGTGAGTTGGACCATGTTTGCCGTGTCGCTCTTCATACGTTCGTATGAGGCGAAGGCATTCATGAATTGTAGCAGGGTGTCGAACCTCAAGAAAATCCTGTAGAAATGGATCGAGCTGCTGCAATAGGGTGTCCAACATGTCAACATGACTGGCAAGTGGATCCCATAAGATATACAAGCGTGTTGTTTCCAAAGCAAATGCAACAGTGCTATCGTTGGGTCCTTGCTGACGAGAAAAAAGTTGTTGTGCAAGGCTAGCTCGACTCAGGCCGAAAGGAAAGACTTCCAAAAATTCTGCTCGGAAATTCTCATAATGAGAATCCGGGTTCGACACTCTCCACTGCCGATACCAGGTCTTAGCGGTATGCTTCAAGCAAGTGTCTGCTATTTGCACTTTGCAGTCTTGAGAAATATTGTATAGATCGAAATGATCTTCCAAATCCTCGAGGAATTTTAAGGACCCCTCCAAACCATTGAAATGAATTGTTCCTGCATGCGGCACGAAATGAGCAAGCATTCTGCTTCTCTGAGAGGATTGAAATCCCTCAGGTACGACCCGCGACTCAGAGTAATAGGAAGCTGGTGAATTACGAAATTGTGAAGAATGCCTGGGCACTTGGAAATCATTATCAGTAAAGTGAGCCCCACAGGCTTCTTGCAGATGGTCAAAATTAATCCCATCACCACCGAAACTTGCCTTAGGATGATATATTGAAGTTGTCTTAGGTAGTGAAGACATGGGTAATAATTGTCAAGACCTCGTGTTCGAGAAAAGTTCGGGCGCCAATTATAATGAATAAAGCTTTAACGCTGGTAGTTGTTGTAGTTAATTATGATGAACAAACTTTCCTGCTAGTAGTGTAGTAATAATAATGAACAAGCTTTTAACTGCTAGTAATGTTGTAGTAGTAATTAAGATGAATAAAGTCTTAATGCTGGTTGTTAATAATAACAACTAATGAAATAAACCTAACAGCCAGACAGAGATCTGACAAAACTATGAACTGAGAAAAAGTACTTACAACAAAATCTTTATTTAGGGAAACTCCTGATATTATCCCACATATACTTCACAGAGCACAAAAATGACGAAGAACCAAATCACATAAACGAAGCTCTCCTTACGCATATAACCAAAGCTCTCTCCATATAAACAAAAGTTCTCTACGCACATAAACAAAAAGCTCTCTCTATTATCGTTGAACGCGCCTATTTATACTGGCTACCACCACGTCATGACTTACATTCATTGCCAGATCTCATTCAGCGGAGAAATAACATCTCGTTCAGTAAGAAGATAATTTACATAGGAAAATAAAATAACCAGAGATAGTAAAATCAAAAGGAAAGTGAATCTAGAGTATACGTTACAAGGTAACTAGTGAAAATAATGATACTTCTGAACTTACCAGTTTTTGTGATGAAACAACAACACTTAGATGGGATTTCAGAACACGCAGTTAAAGTACCAGGAACAATGGTGAAAATCTTCCAAATACATGGAGAAAATGTAAATAAACAAAGCCATCACTCACCGCTGAGATCGAATCTATATCTCTCGATAACTTGCCAAGTGCTATCGCTTTACGGTACGGTGCCAACAATCCACTGCGCTATGCGTGTCAATTGCTGAGCCCATCACGATGGATTTGTGAAGTCAGATGCTGACAGATTAACACACATAGCACCGTGGGTTCTTGGCACCGTAGCGTAAGGTGAACGCACTCGGCTACTTATCGTGAGATCTCGCTTCGATCCCAGCGGTATCGAAATACAATTTTTCGGTTGCTGCGTGTTAAAGGAGAACTTGGAAAGAGCGATGACATTTCCTATGTATAAAGACATACATGTTTTGCATTAGATACTGCAGTTCTTTTACTTTGACATCGTTGAATGTTATGTGATCTGTCACGGACAGACTACAGAAATTTTCGTCACAACATCGTACCAAACAGAAATCAAAGAAAAATTTTAGCCTCATTTTATATAATATATTTTTTTCATATATTAGTGCAGAAAAAACGTAATTGTATGCTATATATCAAGAGAAATCACAAATATTGTTTCGTTATCCTAAAATGTGTAAATCGTGTGAGTATAAAATTTGAAGAAGAAATATTAAAATTTTATGGTGAAACGATCGTGCCACACTTGAGCTGTAAAAAATTTTATCCGTCGTCGGTTGAGCTTTTTATTTCGAAAGGGATACACAAATAAAGCTTAATGCGAAAATTTATTTCATTGCGTATTGTTTTAAAGACAAAATGAAGGTAAACACTAGATATTTTGCACTGTTTTTGAAGAACCTTTAGTTTTAAAGTTCCATAAAATTGGCATTCCTGTATAATTTTTCTTTTTTCTCAATTGCAGTCTTAATGTATGAATATAACATTTTACTCCGAGCAGAGTTAACATAACTTTTAGTCTTTTGCACCTCGGCAATCACCCTTCAATCATATAATAAAATGATCGTAACATTTAAAAAAAGAAAAAAATACGGACCCCAAATTCGCTTTTTTTTACTAAATCATTTAAAGTAGTTTCAAGCATTTATTAAAGAAATTGTTAATACGATCCTCTGCAGCTACAGGACAGCACGTCACAAGCCTTGAAACCTTGAAATTCAATTTATTTGATCTTGTCGGTACGACTATCACTTCTGAACACATATTTCTGTTCTTTCCTTCATTTATATTTCACTTTATAACGAAGTAAATTCCTCCGTCATTTTTGGTCTACGCCGGGATTCGAACCCGAGGCCGCTTATTCCGGAACAAGTCGCTCTACCAACTGAGCTACGCAGACGTTTTATTCTGATTCCTATCTGCCTTTATGTCGTGTGCGTCCTACTGGCAGGTACGTCACATCTCCCCCCCCGAAAGAGGGCCGGGGGCATGGCACACGGGTCAGCCGTGACCATGAATCGTTGCAGGCAGCCATCCACTGTAGTACGTGCACTTGAGAACTCCCAGTCAATCTGGTGTGTGGAATGCAACGTCACACATTTTTATTTTTCGAAGCGCTGGAGAAGGGATTCTCTGATTTTTCCTATCTCGCGGTGTGGAAATAACATCACACCATTGCGAGATTTTGAACGGTCGGGTCATCCGGATAGTTCGGGCGCCATTGTAATGAAGTAAATTTCTCCGTCATTTTTGGTCTACGCCGGGATTCGAACCAGAGGCCGCTTATTCTGGAACAACTCGATCTACCAACTGAGCTACGCAGACATTTTATTCTGATTCCTATCTGCCTTTATGTCGTGTGCGTCCTACTGGCAGGTACGTCACAACCTTTCTTACCTATTACTTTGCAGTTTTGTAAATTTTGGTTCATATTTAACATAGGATATGTTGTAAATGAGAGCATTTTACTGTAACGCTCGTTGGGTTTTCTGGTGTTTTTTGACAGATGGAGAAATGAAAAAATGAAAAAATCTTAATGCTACCGATACTTTTCAATTTAAATAAATTCGTACCGATCAATTGTATGGATATAATTGAATTCAGAACACGAAATTAATAACACTGAACAACACCGTCACTAATTCCCAACACATATTCAATGGTAATATAGAATAAACAATAGTGCCGGCATAGACACCATATTCCCTGGTTTATTTTGTTGTATCTCATCCCAGCTCTGATATTTAGGTGCGGTCTGAAAGATTTGCCACTTAGGGTAAATAAAGGTGTCATACGCACTGCTGTTTATAGAACTTGCAATACCAAGAAATAAACAAGCAATCACAATGAAATTAGTGGGAATGATTAGTCATGGTACAAGTTGAAAACGATCACAATTACATCCAGGTTCCTGATCAGGAAGGCCAAAATATTAGTAATAAGTAAATCCACCATGGGCAATTATAACCGACGCCATACGTCGCGGGATCGAATGAAATAGAGTTTGGATGATCATCTGCGATATTGCATTCCATTCTGCTTCTACACGCATCCACAATTTGTTGGTTGTTACATGCGGATAGGCCACGCGAGCCAGTAGTTACTTGATGACATTCCAGAAGTTTTCTATGGGTGACAAATCTGACGAGCGAGCAGGCCAGGAAAGACGAGTGATTTCATGCCCACAGAGTACGTCTTGGATAGTACGAGAAACATGGGGTCGAGCATTGTCTTGTTGTAAGACGGCCCCCAGGATTTTCTAAACGAAATATAAAATTTCAGCTTCCGACACTCCCGTGATGTAGCGTTCGCTGTTCAGTGTCCTGTGATGCGAAGTACGCGAGTGCATGATTTAAACGAAATAGCGCCCCAGACCATCACGCTCGGCATGGGATCGGTATGGCGCTGCACATTGCAACCTTCTAAATGCCGTTTACCACGGCATCTGTGAATAAAGATCCGCCCGTTGTAATTTATTAGATTGAATCTGGCTCGTCCCAAAACACAATGTGCTCCCATTCAGCACTCTAGTTTCCACGTTCGCGGCACCACTGCAATCGTTGGCGCCTTTGGTTCATAGTGAAGGGACGTCGCAGCAATGCACTGTGAGCAACGAGGCCTCTCTTCAGAAGTAGATGACGAACAGCTCACACACGGAAATGATGTTTCATGTTGCTACCGTCGCTGAATGTTGATGGTGGAACTCATACAGCAGAATGAACCTAATGTAGTCCTCTGACGCATCCATTTCCTCTGAAGTTTAGGTACACAAAGACTGCACCTAGAACTACCGTTTGCGGAATCAAGTGACTAGAAGGTCTGCTCGCGTGATACCTCTTATACTCACCGTGGTCGACGTCATAGTCTGGGAACCAGGGAAATCACTACCTTTGGGCTTGTGCAAAACGACATTACTTCTGGGATGACCTAATATTATTCGGACAGGTAAAGTTTCATATTCGGGCAGGTTAAGTTTCATATTCGGGCAGGTTAAGTTTCATATTCGGGCAGGTTAAGTTTCATATTCGGGCAGGTATTCTGAATGCTGTGTCGCCACATGGTGAAATTGCTACCGGAATTTATTTCACTTACTTTTGCATATATTCACTGCATTGTATTTAATTAGTACGTGTTATTAATGCACACTTCTTGTACAAACGAATGAAATGGTAATGCTGGAGGCAATATTATTCCACATTTTTTTTATTGAGGGTGTAACGACTCGATGGGCAATGCACTCGTCTGTCCCTAATTTTGGGGTCACATATTTCCGAAATGGGTGAGAACAATTCCGGAAGACTAAAACAAATAACATGATTCACCGGGATACGAACTAGGATCCTTCGCGGACGAATAGTCATAAGCCATCGCTTAGAGCACTGCGCTACTGGGGCAGCTATCGTACTACATTGCTGGAATTACTATACAGTCGACAGACTGTCAGCAGACCATGGCAGTGGAATTTCACTTCTTTTGCTTGATTACCAATGCAGAGCTACGAAACAATTCAAGATAAATACTTAAATCGCATTGCTGCTCATCAGAACAGATTTACACACACTACTTCGTTAATAGCAAAATTAATTAACCGACAATGATTCCTAACTTTTCAGGAGATACACAAGAAGCTCCCCAGTTTTGAAGTGTTCATTATTATAGAGTTACTTTGAATTTCTGTCAATTTCATCTTGGAAGTGCTGCAGTTCTCAGTATTCAAAATACTCGTGTCTACGAAGTGGCACCTAGCAAGTAAGGGCAGGTGGGTACGTGCCCCTACAAACCACAAGTTGTGTAAGCAATGATCTCAGGGTTTCCTCTGGTTACAAGCTCTTAACAAGAATAATGTTTGAATATTTCTTGTTTGGTATTTCCTATTTCTTTTGCTGACATTAAATGAAGTACCAACTTGCTTTAGGTATTTTTCTGAGGTTACAAAGCGCTTTCCCAAGTAAAAATACGCAGCTGTCAGCCTAGGTCATTCGTGATGGCGCTCCGTCGCCACAGAGTGGCAATGTCTCATCTACTAGGCCCATAAATATATAGTCCACTGCAACAAAATGACAGAGCACAGATTTCAGCCACGCAAGGTGTAGGTAAACTTGGTTCCTTACACATCACTTTGCGCCAAAAAGACTTGAAGCGACTCTATTATTATGAAATATCGTTGATAGTCCAACACATGCTACGGAAAATGGAATGACTGTCGTGTGATGGCTTTTATACCAACTTGCTTTAGGTATCTCCAGGGGATAAAAAAGTTACGGTCATTTCTCGAGGGGTCATCAATGCGTAAAAATCTGATGTTTTTGTATGTGGTTTTCTTCTTGTGTGCCTTAAATCTTTAGTCCAGATTTCGTTAATGAAGAAATTTTCAAAACAGAAAACAGGAAATACTCTCGTCAAATACATTATAAACTGAAGTTTTCCTGCATTATGTTCCAAAGAAATCATCCTAGACACATAGGAAATATTAAACTAATGAAATTAAATTAAAAAAAAATTAATCTAGAAACATAATTTTTGAAAGTACATTACGTATTTGAAAATATCTCAATTCGGAAAATCGTCATGAAATGAATCCAGCAATGAATGCAACCCTGATATCTGATATTTTACGAGACTCTATATGAATCCTTCATTTTAAAGTAAAAACACGCGACATGACAAAGGTTTACCAATTGTTAAACGTTTTTGGTGTGAATATCGTAAAAAGCAGGATAACAGGGAATACAGTTTACTAATCATGCAGCGGATACTTTGTTTACAGTAAAAATTTCAATTAAAAATCTATATTACTGTGAAAACTTTTTTGAAAATGTATTGAAGCCAGAGCAAGGGGAGCTGAACTTTTTCACGAAGTTCAGTAGAAGGTAATTTGCGATTTCTTGAAACGAAAGGTCATACGACTCGCGTTTGGTGCGTTTGGTAAAACTGCTTAGCACTTTTTTTTAAAAATATGTTTGATTTTGAAAGCAAAATTGAGTTTGCTTCAGGAAGTCAGTCACGTAAATCTAAATTTGAAGTTACAGAAAAATAGGGTGTTCCCATAAATTCTTCTAGTATGTTAGAGAATTGCAGATAATGTAATAATTTGTTAGACCACTAATGATTTAGAAATAATGATACGAATTGAGTTTAATCAGCGAATTATGGAAATGAAATAGTCTTTCCTTTTTTCAAATATACATACACCGGACACTGAATTACAAACTTTTATTCAATGCCGGTTTACACATTCTTTATCCCGAATTACAGCACGTATAAGACTTGGCATAAGTTGCACACGGTGTTGAAGTGCACCAATATTTATATCGCAAAAGGCTTTCACAGAAGATAATTTTTTTCACAGATCTGTGTTTTAATATGCCCTATACATTCTCAGTGTGGTTCAGATACCGGCATTCTGATGGTCAGAAAAGTAGGTGGCAGTCGTTCTCGTGTTCGCAAAACCACTGCTGGACTTAAATTACTCGATGGGCAAAGGCATTGTTGTCCAGGGAACAGCCTTAACCTGAAAGATAAAAATTCACATTGTTAGAGAGATTTGATCTGCGACAGAGTTCAGATAATCCTGGGAAGGTACTTGAACTTCCAGCAATATCTGAGGTCCCCTTTACGTTCCATCAGACTAATCCCTCACGCCATAACACCAAATCCAAAAACTTGTAGTGTGTTTTGAAGACAAGCTGTACCCATTGATTCTTCGGAGCTCCAGCCAAATTCTCTGTCTACCGTCCATACAGAATAAGGTTTATCGCAACTCGTCGAAGAACATGACTTTCTTCCAGTCGTTCAGTGTCTAGTTACGGTGTTCCTGATACCACTTTAGACGAACTTTTCGGTCTTTCGCAGGAATCAATTGTTTCCGTATAGGGATATGTCACTCTGCCAAAATCTTTCTTTTCAAATCCCTGCACATTGTTAAATCCCTGCATATTGAACAATGACGTCAATGTGCAGAACATTTAAAATCCCTGCACATTGAACATTTAAAATCCCTGCACATTGTTCACAAATGGCGTTCAATGACCTTGAACGTTCGGCCGTCTCATTGACTTTTAATGTCTTTTGTATGTAACGTCAATGACGTTGAGTTTTGTATGTAACGTTAATGACGTTGAGTTTTGTATGTAACGTCAATGACGTTGAGTTTTGTATGTAACGTCGATGACGATGATGCGTCAACGTCAATAACGTAGACGCCTCCTTGACGTTCAATGACGTTGAACGTGTTCGGCCGTCTCATTGACGTTGAACGTTCAATTACGTTCACGAAAAAGTCTCAATGATGTTGAATGACGTTCAATGTGCAGAACATTTAAAATCCCTGCATAATGTTCACGAAGATATGGGTGATAAACAGACTTCGTTGAATGCTATGGCCATCTGCTGCACGCCGGAAGTCCTGCTTCTTTGTACAAGCCCTCTCAGATGACTGCAGTCTTGTTAATCAGAGATTGTCGTCGCGACACAGTTACGCCATCGCTTTCGCATAAAACCCGGCTGCTCTGCTTACGTCGCAATTTCTGCTTACGTCGTGCAGAAACATTTGGGTGCTACTTGGTTTCCGTACATCGGTCGCTTAAAATTTTAAAGAAACTGCAACTTTAATGTAAATTATCAATCACTGATGGAAAAAATTCAAATCACTTTTGCTTTTGTCTATTTTTTGTTTTACTCGATGTACATATGACTTAAATAGAGACCGTAAGGGTCGTTTACGGTGCTTAAGTATACGTTGAATAGATACTAAGGCGCTCTTTTCGTATATCTTTAATTGGGTATACAGCTTTGATTTTCCATCAGCTCAAGTCGTAGAGGATATGTAAGTACAACCAGAATAGAACACATATTTAAACATACATTTAGAAATATAGTGATTCTGCTAAAACGAAAAGTAATGCGGATGTTACAACAAATAATAATAATAAGATGAACGGACTTACTTTCGTGCATGATCGCGAGTAACTGAACGGCAAACGGGCCTACAACAAGCTAATACCCACCATAATGAAACAATAGAAATAGCACCTGGTTATGTTTATAGAAAAAAACTATTTCAACGCCGTAATAATAGTTAAGGTTTTTTTTTCAAAGATTCTTTTAGGTGGATGAAATCCAAAATTACAAGAAAACATCCCTTTTTATAATATCATACCATCTGCCTCTGATCAACCACGAGATAATACAATCTAATTTTTCAAAGTGCAGGATGTTTGCAGTAACAAATGTGCATAACTGATATATTATGATTCTAAAAAGTAATTTACCGACACTTTTAAAACAAGCATTAATCAACTTACCACCCTAGCCAGTTATTGTCCATAGCTATTCCCAACTACGGTGAAAGGCACAGCTGAAAATCTAACTGCTTCAGGTCACAAACCTACATTAATATCTTGCGCGGTAAGTAAAAAGCTGTGGTTTTTCGAAATCTGGAAATTGAAAGTTTTTTCGTAGACAGTAGAGGGTAGAGTAAAAAATTACTCCAATTCGTAAGATTTCGTTTTGTCCTATGTTTGCATTGTCTTCATTTAGATGCAGAGCTAGTAACTTTTTCCCTCCATGTGGGTTTATGAAAATCTGGCGGTGAAATACACGCGAAGTACTGAACTAGTTATTGCATTATATTTGGAAAACCACCTAAAAAGAAAACAAAGGAAAAATGATTAGCTCTTTCCGTGAAGTATATACAACACAGTGTTGTTTCAGGTTAAGACCATAAGGATGTTTTATTTAGCATAATTTTAGGAGCTACTGCACCCTGACATATTTCAGATTCGTATCCATGGAATACCCTCTGACAGCTCTGAGGCATACACTTTTCCGTCTGTTCAATTATTATGCAATTTCATGGCACCAAAGTTTCAAAAATTATGCACCGTGGACCATAAAAGCTGCTTGAAATATGTAGTTACTATACCATTTTATGTTTACGTGTTTCTTTGTTTTGAAACTGTGAATGCGGTTTGTATCATACATTAATATATTTTGGATCGAATATTTCACACGTCTGGGATATATAAAATTAAAAAAAATGACATTTGATCTAGGTAGACTACTATACGCCATTAGCCTACATGCACGGAATTCGAACATTTGGTAATCTGTTTCAGTAGTGGTAAAATAGCTTTACCTTCAGTGCAAACTGAAGGAAGCAAGATTCATACAGCATTTCTACAGAACTGTGCGTCAAAGGATTTCTCTTCTAAGGCTAACTAGAAACCTACATCCTGACTGGATGACATACCGCTAAATATTTACCGCCCGCGAAAAAAAAAGAACACTAAGGGATTTTCAAGCGTTCAAGAAGGTGCACTAATTTCATTTTCGAAGTGACTTGCATCACTTCAAGGCAGTTTGCCTCAACTAATCTTTGTAACTGCTTGCACTTTAAATATATACCTTTTCATTTGGTTAATGTACGGAACATATACTATGAGAAAGAATATCATCGTTTTCAGTGCGTGAAATAACTTTTATTTTAAGCAAATCTCCATTTCCACACTAATCCTAATTACAGAAACGGAGACTTCACATATACATCTTAGGGTAAACATTGGTGATCAGTATTTAGCCAGAGTTTCCAATTTTAGGGATGCTTCCACTTTTACAAGAAAGATACTGAATATTCCTTTAAATTTAGACACGTTACTTACAAATAAAAATATGAGTTAACAAGAAATATAGGAACTATTGAGCATATGGGATGTGTTATCTGGAAGCTTAAAGCTCGTTTTCAGTACTCAATCTTAAAGTATCACTCAGCATCATTGTTTAATAGGCTGTTCAGAATCATACGAAACGCATTAAGACTCTAGTTATGGTAATACTAAGTATTCGAGAACACAATGGAATCGTTCCTTGTCTTACTTCCGGTTATCGATGAATATCGACGACCAGTAACACCTCGCAGCTCCACAAACAGTCTACGTTCTTTAACTTTGACCCACCGATTCCAGGGATGGCACAGACACAACCACATAACCAGTACCTCAGACTGTTATCTAAAGCCGGTCCAACTTGTCTAAAGTCTCAGAAATATATCACTATTTCCACTTCGGGTGTGGAATCCGAGTACCACTCATACAAATGTTCAACACACAGCTCCCGACACAAATCCAAGAGGGGAACAAGGGCACAGCTCGCACGTATTGTCAGACGTAGCTCAGTTCAGTGTGCGACTCGATACTGGGGCCAATCCTTTCAATGATTGGTATTCTCCAGTTCAATCCAGTTCGGACCATACTAGGATGAATGATCAGAAGAACCACTAGCCCTAAATTACTGATGGACAATTGCTTGTAGCGCATCGAGTTGCTCATTGTGGTAGTTACACCTCTAAAAAACAAAGAAGGAAGATTTTTGAAGTCGCGTTAATCACCCCATATGATAGCAGTTTTACAACTGGGTACGATGAATTTAGCTTATCAATCTAACAATACGATATGCATTTGCCAAGAATATTATAGTGCCTTGTAATTTCGTTTAATAACTTATTCATTTTTGAAAATTTAAGAAAGATTCATAAAGAGATTGCATATTCCACTACCATGGACTTCAAATGCCTACTTTGGATTTGTAAGAAGGGAAATTTGAGAACTTATGGAGAACTTTGTAAAAGGGAAACTAGAGAACTTATAGTGAAATTATGCGTAAAAATCGAAAAAAGCCAAGTGTTACGAATAAGGAAAGCAAGCATTTGGCCTTTTGAAAATGTATTATCTTTCATAGATCAAGCGAAATATAATGAACACAGCAAAACAAAGCAGTCACTAATTTGAAATGTTGGTATGAATATTTTTACTTGCGATAATTATTTTAAAATATTGTATACCAATAAAAATTGTAAAGTAGCAGTTTACTTTCATGAATGTTTCTCGTTCGCTAAGTTATAGCTTAATTGCTCAATTATTTAAGAAAGGATTACATGGTTTTTTTAAATGGGGATAAGTTCATCCGTTGCAATTCTTGTTCTTTTATAGTAAACAGAATACTTAAATGCTACGTAATTTAAAATAAATTTAGACCGTTTATTTTAAATTATATAGTTTTAACAGCTAAAGGTGCAAAGCCTTTGGCGAAAATTATTGATTGTTGTAACAGAGATAATTATCTGATTTCTGATAATAATCTAATTTCAGATGCGCAATCTAATTTCTGTTGGAACATTGGCACATCAAAATTAACGGAATGGCTGCGCTCAGTGCCAGAAATTTCCATCACTTTTCACACCGTTTCCCCCAACATGGAATTATTTAAAATCCAGTGGTGGGAGTAAATTAATTTTCAAAACGAAGAACTAATTAAAATAAATAACAGGGATCTGCTCTACGCAGCTTACAGAATTTTGGTTTTGTGCAGCGTTTTTCATTTGGTGGTTGGCGAATGTGTTCCGAGGGGTTAGCGGTGAAATTTTGTAATGTCGTCTCCATGAAATTACAAGAAATATGTTTTCTTAAACCGCACGTAAGTTAAAATGCATTAACAGTTTACTTATATTTTTTGTAGATGTTTTGGACACCAGTGCGTACATAGTCACCAGCATTTTGATAGCTGTGTATTGTGTTTCAAAAACATTCGCGTGCGAGTGACACCCGCAGTGGGAGAAAGACTGCTCTGTGACAAAAAAAGGTCACGAAATAATTTGTTGTTCCTGAATCTTACGTAGAAACAACACGGTTTATTTCTAGCTGATGGGGGTGACCTTGCAGAGTTTGAACGTTCTGCCGTTGTTCACCGGAACTCTCAGAGTGTCGAAAGTCCGTGCACCGTTAAGGCAGCACTGTAATTATAGATGTTGGCGAAAACTTTAAACTTCCAGTGGAACAGCTTGTCATTAGTGCTTTCTTCTGTGAAATCATGGATTACTTGGTGAAGACTGGAGCCATGGTAAAACGTGGTAATAAGAAGCAAAAGAATGATATTCTTTCTTGAAATACGTCTCAAGATGATAATCTGAAATCCGGTAAAACGGATTCAACTGAAAAATTCCGTAACATTGCTTAAAGATGTTCAAGATATTGGTATTATATGTAGTACTAAAAGAAACGAGAGTGAAGACATTAAATTTGCCGTTTCTTTTACCGGAGGTGAGGGCTATCCACGCCTATGCGGTGTCATTTGCGAGAAGCCCTCGGGTTCGCGGTAAAAATATAATGTTGAAACTGGTTCACGAGTCAAAACGTTTGGGAACATATGGTATACTGGATCAACGCTTCGAAACCTCTTGGAGTAGGAAATAGAAAGTTTTACGTTATGTGTAATTAAAATATCACAACAAATACCTTGAGCATAGCAATAAATAAAAATATCTTTAAACTGATTCTGCAAGAAGTATTTTGCTTTTCAGAGACTCGAGTGCGGCTGCCAGATCGATATATCTGGCAGTATCTTTGGTAAGTTAAAGATCAAATTGAACTCCGCTGTTAACTCATGTGCAATGATTAACTTTGTTAAACTCTGTTATTAGCTTTTCAATAGAAGCTTGTGATTCGTCTAATTCGTTATGTCAGTGGTCCCGATGGGCGACTGCTATGAAGAAAAAATGTACTTGATTTATTCTGCTAGATAGGTTTTGAATCATGAGAACTCATAACGTTTTACTCAGAATACACATTTCGGAGCATGGGCTCAATTAACAACGTAGAAGGTACTTTTAAGGTATAGTCAAATTAGTAAATTCCATGATATCGATACAGTGATCATGTATTGTCATCCTACACCTCGGCTGAGAGGTGGCAGCACGTTGATGAGATGTCAATGAAAGAGTAGTTTCCTTCCCCAACATGTTCTTTGAAGGTGCACAGCCTCTACGAGATTAGCAGAAATGACCCTCACAAGCCATTCTTTTCACTAACAAAGAAGTGCACTGAGAGATAGTTTTTCCCAGTGCGATATCATTCATTCTCATCACATGGCATTTCTCCTAAGAAGAAAAATGCAGGAATTTCTGCCGGGAAACTTCTGAAGGTAGTGGTCAATGCATATGACACCTACAGACCGGAACGTCAGTATGGTGTCCCAGCATTATTCCTTCTTGTGTTAACCTCTCAAATGGTTAAGAAAAATTCAAAAGTCGCAACACAAAATTTCAGGCATTATTTTCTTCTTGATGCCTCATGAATTTAAGTGTACTGGTTGTAAAAGTATGTAAATTTGTGAAAGTTGTGCATTTGGCATCCAAGGAAAAAACTTTTTCGAATGTAAGAGAGAGCACATGAAGGAAGTTGCCCCTCGATTTTGCGTAATACTAAAATATCTTAGAAGCTGCAGGATACAAGTGGCATCGATAACATTCAATTCATTACTAGATTATATCATAAAGTATTTTACGTTCATATATTTATAAATAATTTGATGTATCTTGAGCGTATATCTTTAATATTTCACTAATGCTGGTTTTCTTTCACCTTAATGCTCGGACGAATTTATTTATATACATAACAATTTGCTGAAAATCATTGCAGAAGCGAGTTATGTAGTTTTATTTCCTTCGTCAGAGAGAAATGTAATTATTCATGCTCCTATTTGCATCACTAGCACGTAATAATTTCACTTGCAGCATATTTCGTTAAGAAATTTGAAACGTGCAGAAATTTCATGAATTGGACATCCAACAATAACAGAGAATAAGGAAACAAGGAAATTTCATCTTCATGTGAATGAAAACGGTAGGTATTACAGCACAGAAGATATCTTTCTAACATGTAACTTAACTGACTTATCCTATTAAATTTCTTCAAAAAGAAAAAAAAAGAGTGCTACTACTTTAAATTCGAAAATATTGGAACACAACGAACTTTAAAATGCTATGTTCCAAGCAATATTTTATGCAATCTTATGTTATTATGCACACATAATGCCAGCTGGCAAGGTTTCAATTGCCTTGTAGTAAAGTATTCTGAAATAAAAATATTATATATAAATTATACAGAAGTTTAGAATGGTGTAAGGATCTTTGACGGGTTTTCGGCATAATTCACCGCTCTGGCCAAGCGGGTTGGTGAATGAGGCATAGCATTTCCTCTAATTCCGATGGTAGTGTTATACCGCTACTGGAGATCATCAGAGTCACTTTAGTAGGAACACGATACACCACGAGAAGGCGGGGTTGACATTTGTCAAGGAGAGGCGATATGTTGCAAATTACCTGACATTCCGAGGGACAGGAAACCTTTTGTAAGTATCGGGCATGAGGTATAAATTAAAGAAACAGAAGACCTAATGGGAGATGGATGGATGAAATTCAAAACTATGCTGGAGTGACATGGAGGAGACAGGTCCAAGACATACAATTGTGGAAGAAATTTGGGGAGACCTTCATCCAGCAGTGGATTGATAATGGTTGTTGTTGATGATGATACATAAACAGCTTCTAACTTAACATTGGCAGGAATCGTTAATTTCCTTTAAGTGACTGTTTAGTCGCGGGAATAGTTAACATCGTTGTCGGGTAGAAAGTTTAAAGGGTAATGCTTCACTGATGTCTGGAGATCATGATGTTATGTTTTGAAGACATTTTAGAAGAATTGTAGAACAACAACACTGTAGAACAAGCACAGTAGAACCTGCTGATGACAAGCCCGTATTTTGCGAGATCGCAGTTTAATAACTGAAATGAGAACTTCTGTTTAGGATAATGGTAATTCAAGTCTAATTGTCGTTCATTACGAAAAATAATAATAAAATCTAATTGAAATAAGAAAACAACACTAATGATAATTTAACAAGAAAGTAAACGATATTTTATTAAATCCTATACCCAGCTAGGTAGTGTAAATCTGCTTTGCACTATCCCTAGTGTTGGAATACGGAAAGAAATTCCACCCACTCTCGGGAATATTGGAATTCTAGTGAAAATATTTTGATAAAAAGAGGAATAGTAGAGAGTACATCAAGTGCTCAACACGCGTGTTATGCAAGAGATTGTGTACATCACTTATTACAACGGGTTATTGCCTTCGGAAAATTTCATCAGTTGTGATAGTAGTAATGGCATGCAGAGCCAATGTGGATAATGAAAAGTTCATTCTGAAAAAAAGAAAGGAATAACCGTATGAAACAAAAAGGAAGAACATGTTCATTTTTTTAAATGTCAATGTTTCAAAATGATGTAGGCTACCGGATTCGCATTTAACATATAATCATGTAAGAACTTATTTTACTTTGCTGTATTGATATTAGATAATCAAATATTTCTAGGTGGTGTATCCAGTTCTTATGGATATAATGTATATTAAGCACCTGTGCGCATACATGGTGGGACTTTTAACTACTAACGGGTTGAGCGAGCAACCGGATATAGCCAGGATTTGCGTCGGTCTCAAACTTCTTCTTATAAGCGGGTTTTACTGTATATACAAATATTTAGTCAAAAATTAATTGTTATATATCGTGGACAAAAAGGTACTCTCTTAGCAAACGGTGTGACAAGTTCTTTTGTGCTATCAGGGTATATGGTAAGATGATTATTTATAAAGCCTGAGAAGATATTTCCAGAAAACACTTCGAAAATAGGAATTAAAAAGAATCTCTTTGAAAAAAATAGGTAAAAAATATATAGAGTACATGACATAAATTTTAAAAGTACAGGATGCTGTGAATGTTCAAATTTATCATGTAACACAATCAAATCCTGTTCAAATTAGACTGCAGGAGGTCGAAATTGATAGCACTTGTTAAGGATAAATCATTTTCTGTAGAGCAGTTGTTATATCTTGTGTAGTAATTTTCTACTTTCATTTCTGACACAATTTGGAGAAAAACTAGTTGCGTTACATACGTATTCCACCATTTTTAAAATTATTCGTAATGTTTGCGCCAAAACATTTTTGCAAAAAAAAAAGCAATCTTTTCATCTATCGTAAAGGCAGAAATAAAATTTCCTTCCCATCCCTTAGCTTTCAATCTAAATAATGTTTTGCACATATTCATTTATTTTCCATTATTCAATGTACTGCTAAGAGGAGTTCTCAGCCTGTACTGCATCTGTAAACTGTATTTCCGATTCTTAAGATCCGCTTCAGAGATCCATTTTAAACGTAGTATCTTTAAACGTGTAGTCTATTTGGGTATATCTCCTTTTGCCACGAAAGTAATAACATTCGGGTTTCTTACAGCCCCACGCGAACTTACAGCATATCGGGTTTTCCCCATATATATTTTCGAATTGTTTGATTTCAAAAATATAATTTTTATGTAACATTCTTTAGTGTTTCAGTTAATGAAATTCAGAGATGTGATAACTTTTAACACATTTTGGGCGCTGAGTTAACTTGTTTGAAGAGCAACAAATAATTTTATGTAACATTTCGCGTGCATGTACACACAGACTCGCTCTCGTATTGCGAAACTCAAGATTGTCCATATATCTCAACAGTAGACTGTTAAATTGTGGAATTATATTATGTCGGAAACTACTGTGATATACACTGGTGTGCAAAAATTAAGGACGAAGAGGAGAAATTAGCATAACAGCGGAACGAGCAGGCAGAACGTACCGAAAGACCACTCAGGAGATAGACTAGGATCCTGTACGGTAGGGCATGCGCATATATGCAGAATGACGTAAGGGGAAAGTGTCGGAAAGGTATAAAGCACACGGGCGGTGTACGCTCAGCAATTCGGTAAAAGCTATTGCACGGTGTACATCGGTTTAAACGACGTCGAATTGCTCCCACCGTGTGATATGTCCAACAGGGAATCCAGTAGAAGAAATCTGGACGACCTTACCCGAGGTCCCGTCATTGGGAAGTTGGAAGAAGGTCCAAGTGTGACTAGTGTGGCCGAAGAGTTCGGGATCTCTCACATCATCGTTTCACGAGCTTGGAGAGCATTTCAAATGACAGGAACAGCTGTCCAAGAGTTTAGCTGCGGTCCTCCACGAGCAACCACTGCGGCGGACGACCGGTATATTTTCCTACAGGCGAGAATAGACAGACGGCAGACAGCGGGAGAAATCGCAAGGCACATGCAACAGACAATTGGACGTCCGTTATCGCGTTTTACTGTGGCCAGAAGGCTGCACAAAGGTGGTCTATTTGCACGACGACCAGTACGGTGTGTGACATTAACGCCTGCTCATCGGAGACGGCGGTATCTGTGGTGCCAGGAACAAAAGAACTGAACACATCAGCAATGGGATCGAGTTCTCTTTACGGAAGAGAGCCGATTTAGTCTGACGAGTGATTCTGGACGTATGCATATCTGAAGAGAGAAGCGAACACATAATCACATCTCCGACATCATCGAAAGTGACCGGTTTGGAGGTTGCAGAGTTCTCGTTTGAGGCGGTATTAAGCTTGGTAGCCGTACGACTTCCACATCTTCCATGTAGGTTCAGTCACTGGTGTCCGCTATTGGACCGAGGTTCTGCTGCCTAACGTGCGTCTGTCTATAGGTGCTGTGGGTCCTGAGTTCCTGTTAATGGAAGACAACGCTACACCTCATCGTACAGTGGCTGTCGCTGAGCCGTTGGAGGGTGAAAATATTCAACGCATAGACTGGCCCGCAAAGTCCCTGGACCTTAATCCAATCGAACACGTGTGGAACCTACTCGGGAAACGCTTGGCAGCACGTCACCAGCCACCAGCAACGATTCCACAGCTGCGATTTGCGCTACAAGAGTAATGGACCGCGATGCCTCAACAGCTCCTTGACAACCTCGTCCTCAGCATGGACACACGTTGTAAATCCTGCAACAGTCAGGGGTGATCATATCCCCTGCTAAAGACTGGATTTTTCTTTGCAGCTGTCTCTCACATGGACGTTTCTGTCTTCTGTCTAGTTGTGCTCGAAGCTATCTTTTCAATAAAATGCCTTTGTATCCTTTGGATTCCTTGTTTGGACGATTTTGCTCACTTGTCCCATGTTCTTACATCTTGGGGATCTTATGGTATGATTTGAGTCGATGTGGAGCCCTTCTGCACGATGTTACATTCGAAAAACCGTCTCGTCCCTAATTTTTGCACGCCAGTGTATTTGCTTATAGAAAACATTTGATTTGAGGAGCGAAGTGCAATGCACCACCTGTCTAAGAGTGAATTAAGCAATTCTAAGTTAAAATTTGTTTTAGATTTGTCGCGAAAGCGTATCGACATATTTTCTTGATTAAGAGTCTTCTATAAGTATGATATTTCGACCAAAGAGGGTACTAACCATTACTATCGAAACCTAACGAAATTACTGTCAGGATTTCTCCAAAAATCCTACAACAGAAACATTTGAGCAATACAAAAAACATTAAAATTAGTTTGAAGCATACATGGCTTAAAATGCAAGGCGTCGAAGAGGAGTAATCACAGATTATAATTTTTTTAATATTTTAGTTTTTAATGTTTTAAACTTTCTCATATGCTGTAGTGAATATAAAAAGGTGAGTCAGAATACCGTCTCATTTTGAGTAATGCAAATTCTTGTGCTTTCATTATTGTGCAAATTGTCACCAGTATCGATTTGGTATCGTGATTTTAGAGGGAAAGGGGCGATTTTAGGGAAACGTTATTTTTCCATTTGGGGAAATTGTGAATTCCCGGGCACTGGTTAGTCGTGAGAGATAGCTTGGCTGTGGAACAATAACTCTCCTCAAAATAATTGCAGTAGATCCATGATGTTCTGCCCAACGCTACGCTGCGCCCAACGAAGTAGGCATAGTTGGAAAAGGGCAATGCCTCAAGTCATACTTCGGATTAGTTCACTTAGAACTGAAGAAATTGGAAGCACTTGAACCGTACCCCATTTTCCAGACAGTCTCGATCTTGTCCCATCCAACTACCACCTGATTCGCCTCATTAAATATTCTTTTTCTAGGCCTTACTTTGATGCATTTATGGATACGTAATCCGGTATTAGTTAGAGTCTTTCATTGGAAGATACTGAGTGGTATCTTCTTGGAATGGTGTCTCTCGTATATCTGGTGCAAAGAATTATAGAGAGCAACGGTCTATATTTTACAAACTAAGCACATTGTATATAAATTTCTTACGTCATCAAACTTCTCAACTGAAAATGAGAGTACCTTCTGACTTATTCTGATATCGCTAGAAGAAATCTCATTGATATAAGTCATTATTTTTCGTTCAGCCTGAATTCCATTCGGAAAATCATTTTGGTTTGAATGAACAAAGTCATCGCGCTTTCCAGGTTTTCTTTAATTAACATACACCAACCGAATTTTTTTATTCCGATATCACTGGGATTGTAGCCCAGATCCCTCGATAACTAGATGCGTTCGCCTTACAATACGGTGGCCAACAATCCACAGCGCCATGGATGTTTTTTCGTCGACATCTGACTGCACAAATCCGTAGAGATAGGCTCACTCAGCAACAGAGTCACCTTAATCCGGTGGTGCTTAGCGGCACAAGCTATTAAATTATAGCTAAAGAATCCAAAAGTCGAGAGTGATAGTGAAAATCTTCCAAATACATGGAGACAATGTGAATAGACAAAGCCATCGTTTTGGCACGTTTTCTTTAAATAACACACAGCAAGCGAAATTTTTTTATCCGGACACTACCGGGATCGTAGCCCAGGATTCGCGATAACTAGCCGCGTGCGTTCGGATTTTTTATCGGTTTCTATGTGTTAATTAAAGAAAACGTGGAAAGAGCGATGACTTCGTCTATTCACATTGTCTCCACGTATTTGGTAGTTTTTCATTATCATTTTGGTTTCTATAAATAAAACGATTTCCTGAACCGAAATAAAAATGAGTATCAAAAATAATGAAATGACAAAAATATAACAAATAAATTAATCATCTTGCGTTAAAAAAATGCTGATATATTCAAGGTTAGTATAAAGAATCAAACCACCAATGCAGTTGTACTGTTAGGTATATGGAAAGTAAGCACAATCAAATGCAGCGTTCAATAATTTTTTCAGAAGTATATTTCACTAAAAACACTCTCATCAGACTGAGTAAGAGTAGGCATCACAATTCGGGAAACGTTCCGTCAATCATGTGGTGGAGCGTAGAAATCCTGCATTAAGGCAATTCAGATTCATCCGTACTCCCTCGTCCTTAGTGGATTCCAGTGGTAAAGAGCTTCGCAGATCTTATTTCAAATAATCGCAATAACCAAATATGTAAATTGCTCATGAAATTTCTAATTAAAATACAGCAAACTTTTATCGACCTGCTACGTGCATTCGTCCAAGGCCGTTCCAGGACGATTTTTTCACGTTTGACATCATGTTTTTTCTAGGGCCATCACGAGATATAAATATTTCCACAATGAAATGCTAAACAAGTGCATTATGTGTAGAATGATATCACATTTTCCCAAAGCGAAAAGTTCAAAAGCTTTTTTTCTGTCTTCGGACGTTTCTTTGTACGCACGTTCTATCTTACATTCCGTACGTTTAGGAGGACATACGCTGCGTAATTTTTGTCTTATTAAAACACGCGTTATAATTAAGTGTTACCTTCAGATGTTAAGCTGTCTTAGCTGGTAGATTCATTTTTAATTTATTTTATAACCGATAAAAATATGCAAATTGTCTGCTATTTATGCGTAAACTGAGACAATTTGTAATCATAATCCCTGTTTCTGTGTAGACGCCAAGTCTTATTATCAATGATTTTTTTATCCCGCGGCATGTTAGCGGAACACAACCCGCGAGGATAATGATAGATCACTGTATGTATATAGATCACAACTGATGACCATGGAAGATATGCGATTTTTTTCCTGCCTTTACTTGTTTGGAGACTAGAGACCCCCATGAGCAACTCATTGGCAGATAAAAATTCGTCTCTCTATAACATATTACACATGGTTACAAGAAGGAAAGAAATCTGGCGTTCTAAGAGGAACACTCTATCCCAACCTCACCCTGGTTTTAAACCCAAATTCCCTTAATACAAACGATCTGAAACCACCGCTATAGTGGACTCGCCTACTGCGAAGCAAAAATAAAGTTTGTCACATTCTATCTTAAAGTATAATTGCAAGAAAAAAAAACCTCGGAGTTCTCTCAACATGTCTTCGAAATAGCTTCTTCACAAAAAAGAAATTATTAAAAAAAATTATGTACTTCAGTATGGTTCATATCCTGCTAAAGAAACTTTTCGAATCGACGAGTCTCTCTCGTTGAGGAATGGATCTTTTCCATGCCGTAGGACATAACATTATACCGAATTCTTGGAAACTGAGTGCATGTTGTCGTGGTCAATAAAATTTTAAACCATAGAAGAAATCTGAAAAGAGAACGTACAGAACAGAAACAAAATTCCTTGTTCATTTCCTTGAGTTGCTGGATACCGAGATGCAACGAAACCTATTATTCCCTCCAGAGCATTTCAAACGCCAATGTAAAAATATACTTGCAGTAAATTATTCGGAAATATATTTATATAATTTATTTCCTATTGCTCTTTCTATTGGTTATTTTTTGACTCCAATTTAGCATAAAGCGGCTTGAAAATAGCTGTTTTAGAAAATTCTAAGCCAGGTCTGTCAGTTTAGCGTCTGTTGTTATATCTAGAGAATTCGGTTTACATTTGGTCAAAAATTTAACACTCCAGCAACATGTCTCAATCCTAAAGATATTCTTCCTAATTTTACAGTAAATCTGGAGTTTTTTTTTTATCTTTTTGCCGAATTGTAACCGTGAACGACCATTTCCAAATTTCCATTAGGAGCATCTGACAGGGAGCGCGAGGGACGCAAGCCTGAATAAGCTTTACAACTGAAAAGCACAAGTTTTGATGTACGATAAATCCCATTGCAGTAATTTTATTCTGGTAATTTACGTTTCCTAACGTCCAGTTTTTAGCTGCGAACCCTTGTCGCTAGCTAATTCTGCAAAGAAATCACACTAATTTTGAAAATACGACTCTTTAATATTTTTTCGCTGACTGTTCTGCGCTGCTTGTTCTAAATAAAACTGGCCGCAGAAAGGTCAAACTATTACGAAAGCTCCAAAATTATCTCAAACCTTCCTAGCAAAATTTATACATTTTGAGGTCGTGCCCTACGCAAAACACGAAATTTAGACCGGGCAATTCTGCGGGACGAATGTTTCAAGCAGGGAAAGACCTCGATCTGAATGATGAAGGGTGTCAAAGAAAAGAGAATCATCAATTATGTTCCATAGTTTGCATGCACTTATCGATTTAACAGGAATATCGATTTATCAATTTAACTGAAATATCAATTTATCAATTTAACTGAAATATCAATTTATCAATTTAACTGAAATATCAATTTATCAATTTAACTGAAAAGCCTCTCAAGTCGATTCCTGGTTCCAAAATTTGGAATATTCTATGACAGTGACTTGATTTGAACAGCACCGATGTAGAATTCTTCATGCATTAAGCGGAAATGATTATCACATCTGAGATAACTTATTCTGCAACTTCACAAGAGAGAACATGAATGGATATATATTCCAAAGAATCATTTTCTTTAATGAAGGAACTTTGGGTATGATTGTAAAAGCCAAAGAAATTAATTTCCGTATCTCTGTCAAAAGGCTTCGTAGGGAAGTGGTGCCACGTGGACATCCAATTAAAAAGCAGTGACGCAGCAAACGGAAGAAGCTAAGATGATGCACTTTTAGCTTTTTAGTCATAAAGTATATTCCGTTTATTTGGAACGCATCGGAACGAGAACACTTTGGCCCAGAATAGCGGCTGCTCCAAATATATTCGAATCATTATCCCAAAGAGCTAATTTAGGGTGTTCTAGACTTGTCCCAAGTAAACGGATGCCCGAATAACTGGTTGCCCAATTTACCAGAAACTATTGTACATTGTTTTTGTACACAGATATGCTTTAAAACTTCAACGTTTATAATTCGACTTTGCGTAAAACCCGATAAATGTAACAAGTTGAATGCCAACTACATTTCTTCAAGTATATCCTAAACGGCAACAACGTTTTAAATTTAGATCCGCTATGTGAACCGACTACGCATTTACTCACATTAGCGGATTTAGCACCTATGTATTTCACTTCACTGAGCCATGTTTAGAACACTGTCTGCTTTCGTGTAGTGCCGAACGGAATTGCTGAGTCTCATACTCGGATACCAATTATGTATATAACAAATCGCTTTAAAAATTGGGGGATCCCCTTTACAAGGTAACTTACAAGAAAGGCAATAAAACTTATTTATTGGAAACTATTTATTGGAAATTTATTATTGTAAAAAAAGTTTTCCGAAATATTTCTGGGACTTTCAAGGAATTATCCATGTCTTTACCATAGGCAAAACCAGAACTTGAAAGCAATTTGCGATCAAAATTTATTTAAAAAACTACATCGTTTAAAATATCATTTCGTGATAAGTAAAATACAGGAAAATGTTGGCCCAATTTCTTGAAATGTAGGTAGTACTTGTTTTACATGTTGAGCAGCTCAGAAAAGTGTTTTGATATGTGAACGTTTGCGTTTACTTTTCAAAGAATTCCAAGTTTATTGAAAGGAGATGCAAATTTCGCAGAATGTTGCAGCGAAATTTGGTATAAATGAGCAGTGAAAATTCTACAATAATATAACTGAATAAAATCTCTTCTTAGCATTATCTGCGTTTGAACAAATGTGCATATCATGAAATGAAGGATAAATTTATTGTAATAGAAGTCATAAATTCGAATTTTGATATTTTAGGTATTAATGAACAGATGTCAAATTATGTGGAGATCATTTTTTTTTTTTTGCAAGAATTATTTTTAACGATTTTGTGAAGAATTCCCACGGTAGTGAAATATTTCTTTTAAGTGAAATTTGGGAGGTACCTATTCTTTTCGAGTGTGTTTTATTAAATTGTACTCATCTTTATTTCACAAATTATAAATCGTTGTTGTACTGTGAGGTATATGTATGGTATATTTACTGCATGGCTTATGAACTGCTCGTAAAAAAAATTGTGAAACAGTGATTTAGAATCTATTTTAATCATTTAATTCTCATGTTTTCGGGTTACAATTGAAGCTCAGAAATTTGAGACTTAAAATCTGAAAATTGGAATTTCAGCTTCTGGACAAATGCCACAAGATACATTTATGCGGAGACCAAAGAAAGATTTACGCAAGTATCAAAAACATATTAATAACAAATACCAAGGAAACATACACCCTTTTTACTGCGATACCTAATTAATGAATGTTTTACACTATGCTCGTGAAGATGCACTACCCAAGTAGCACTACCCTGTGGCCAAGAAGTATATTGTCAGTCACAATTCAAAGTCTACGTAAGGCACGCAAAAATTTAACTTTTTTTTTTTTTTTTTTTTGAAAATGCACGTTTTATACCAGATGTGAATTAAGCTTACTGAAATCATAATGTATCTGTATCCAAATGGAATATATACAAATATCCAATGCAACATTTTGTTAGACTGTGGGAGTACACGCTTACATTCAAATGTGCTCATCTCCCCTTCCACATATCAGAGTTGTGCCTATCAAATAATGAAGCAGAGGAATGCTATTGAACCTGTCACAGGCAAGGTGGCCAGTTGCTTTGCTTTTCCAGTTACAGTTTACTAAATTTTTGTTCAAATTTCAGGAATGCAGGGGTGGGAGAAGTTGGAAGCAGAGTTGTATAAAAATAAAATGTATCTGTGAACACAACCATTGAAACAAAACTTGCTGCAAACCTGCATATCACGATGACAATATAAGATAATTTAAAGAAACAATAAAAAAATAATTATTAGGACATTACAAATTCCGATGACGGCAAAATACAATTGAGTATGTGTGTGAAATTGACCTTTATGGCAAAATATTGGATTATGAACCGAATTAAAAGACACATTTTATACCCAGAAAACAGTTCCATTAATGAACCTTTAAAAATTATAAATAGTATTTTCAACAGCTTAGTTCAAAAATTACTGTGCTACCCCCAGTGGCGCAGTGTTCTAAGCGATGGCCTGTGATAATTCTCCGAACGGGGTCCGGGTTCGAATCCCGGTAAGGCATGGATGTTGTGTTTGTCTTACAGCACTGGCTCCCTCCCTTCCCTGGAACCAGTGACCCTAAATTAGGGACGGGCGACTGCTTATAGCCCATTGAGTTGCTCACGGTGGTCGTTAAACCTCCAATAAAAAAAATACTGTCGATTTACAAATTACTTAAGGAAAATATTTTAATTTAATAACTAGCTGCTGCAAGAGGAACCTGGCAATAAAATTTAAATTCCTTCTGTGTAAAGGAAACTTTTGATACAGTTCCTATGTACTGAGAAACAGGCCTTGATAAAATCTAGGGGCCACAAACGTCCAAATGTGCCCATATTGGCAAAATCTGCTAATAATTTGAAAACTATGGGCGTGCGCGCATACTTTTACATTCTACTACTTTGGTTGGAAGTATAGTTTTATGAGGATTTTTTTGAATTAATTTTCTCTCAACAATATTATTTTTGAACACATATCATTGCTCCTTTGTTTCTGTAATGCTTCAAAGCCATCTTGATAGCTGTTTACTTTTGGTGCTACTGGTTTTGAATTTAATGTTCACTTTGAATTTTGTAGCTGTTTGTTCCCAAATGGCAAGAGTAATAGACCAATTTTTGTATTTGCTAGTTGAGTCTGTATCTTCAGATTTCTCTGAATGAATAATCTTTTCTAAGCAATTAAATTAGAGAGCCACAAACCAATATTTCTATTCACTGTCGGATTAATACTTTTCCGACTAGGCCAGTGCTTCCTAATTAGCCTTTCTCTGAATTATGGATCTCTTCTATTATCAGATCGTTAAGGGCAACAGATTAAAGGCTGGATCACATAGCTATGCTGTGTAGAAAAACCGTACAAACTGTCACAGTTTGATTGCACACATTTATTTTTCAGCAATGTATATATATATATATATATATATATATATATATATATATACTGGTCACAAAAAGTTAGGGATATTGCATGAAGTGAAGCCACGTAACATAAACGCCAGAGTGTGTTTACAAAAACAATTCAATGGGCAATTTCTGCTCACAACAAGTAGTACCACAATATAGACAAAAGTGTATATTCAGAGAATGTCCAAACCTCTGGATTTCAGTATCCAGTAACACTACCTATGTGTCAAAGAACGTCTTGACACCTACGAAACATACTTGCAGTGACATTATTGATTAGTGTTTGGTGCAGTTAGTCCCATATTAGTCAACACATTACAGAGGTCTGCCAGTATACTGGGGTATGGAATGCGTTTATCTAAACGTTGCTGTATAGATTCCTAAATTTTCTTAGTAGTATTAAGGTCAGACCTGAGGTAGCTGTAAGGATTCGATCTTGTGGTTTTCCAGCCAGGGCCGGTCCAAGGGGTAGGTAGGCAAGGTGGTAAATGTGTAGATTAGCATCCTAAATTATTTCGTTGAAAAAATTTTAGTACCTGGAAAAAGTGCGATGTGCAGATTTTAGTGTATGGAAATTAATGTCAAATGGTGCAAAAATTGCATATTTTAAATGTGTTTTAAAGATATATTTTTTTCGTAATATTGACCTGTGAGTCTGACGCTGTGAAGAGAAGCTGCGGTAGGCCTAATGTATTGCTCCGGCAAAGAATGTGAAGCTTTGGTCCTTTAAAAGGAAGGTTTCTTGCTGTACCAAAATGATGGGCGGAAGAGTACAAGAGAAAGAGGTTATGTTGTTGGCAGGAGGGCAATAAATGTAGTGATACGCTACAGAAAATAGGTCTACAGCATCCACCCTTTATTTTGTTGTATCCTGTATGTTGTTGGCAGGAAAAACTGGGAAAAAAACTCTTCGATTTGCAAAAGATATGTATGAGTAAGATAGAAACTGACCTGCGAACAAGCTATTAACACAGGAGAACCAAAAGGGCAGTGACACAGCAAATCAGCTATGAATGGAAGCTGTTCAAACCAGAACCGAAAGTTATAGTTCCCCAGTTTCCTATACAACATAGAAAAGCATGTTAGTACTTTCTAACATGCTTTTCTACGTTCTTTCGCATACCACAAGTATGCGAAAGAACGAAAATTTCTCAACATCGCTTTAAAAACAATGACAAAACATGAACGAACTATATTGTGTAGCGTATGAGTATAACACGGCTCGCTCTCGTGGTAACAAAATACGCGCTTGGACTTGTAGTCGTCCGCGCGTGAATTAAACGCTGCAGCGAATCTTCCTTTCAATGAAGCTAAGCTTCACATCGTCGCCGTAGAGATGCACAGAGTCACACAATATAGACTTACACGCGTACGCCATACGTGGATAGTTTGCAAATTATTAGCAGATTTTGCAGATAGTTTTTGCTTGCAGATTAAAAAAATAAAAATGTTATTACAGCAATTAAAACACTTAAGGTTTTACTAAGATTAATATATTTAATTCTATCTTAACATGAGAATGCTCAACTATTTTTCACATCTTCCGATAGAGTTCTTTTGTTTTTGCAGAAGTTTCTGGCCTCTTGATTTTATCAAGGCCTGTTCTCAATATATAGGAACTGTAACAAAAGTTTCATTTACACAGAAAGATTTTTTTTTATTTTATTGCCAGGTTACTCTTGCAGTTGCCAGTTATTAAAATAAAATATTTTCCTTATATATTTTATAAGTACTATTTTTGAATTAAGTTGTTAAAGATGCTATATATAATTTTTGAAGGTTCATTAACAGAACTGCTTTTCTTGATATAAAAATTAGTCTCTTGTTTTTATGAGGTTCATAGTCCAAAAATTTTTAAGTTTTGGCCTAAGGTCCATTTTACACGCATTTTTGCGGATTCAGTCGTAATGTCCTTTTGCCCTCTCTGGAATCTGTAATGTTCTAATAATTATTTACTGTTATATTAATTTTTCTTTAAATTATCTCGTTCCATTGTTATCGTGATTTGCGGGTTTGCAGCAAGTTTTCTGTTTCAATGGTTGTGCATGCAGTCACATTTTATTTGAATGCACCTCTGGCGATGCATTAGGCCTACCGAAGCGTCTCTTCACAGCATCACTCACAGTTCAATATTATGATAGAAAATCTTTAAAACACATTTAAAATATGAAATTTCTGCACCATTTGCCATTAATTTCCGTACTCTAAAATCTTTACGTCACACTTTTTCGAGTACTGACATTTTTCTGACGAAATAATTTAGGACGCTAATATACATATTTACCGGCCAGGTAGGCAGCCACCAAATGGAAGGGATGCCCATAAATTTTCTTACATAGTAAAATTATCCGCTAACTTTTTTCTTTTTCTTTTATGAGCTAGTCTGTATTTGCCACAAAAATGAAAGCTGAATACTCCTTTGTTGTTTCTCTGGCACATGCAGAGTTCATATATATATACCACCAACAACAAGAAGCATTTTCAATTCTTGTGCATTTTTTTCTGAGAATTCTTCTCTGCTGCTTTTTTACGCATTTGGGTTTTCAGGGGGGAAAAATGAACCTTTTTTTTTTTTTTTTTTTGTTCGTTCCTGATGTTTGTTGACATTTTTATATACACTGAGTGGCCACTTTATTATGACTACCTGACAGTTTTAAGCAAATGAGCTATGGCTGCACGCTGCCGCCAGAGGGTGAGGCTAGTATAAAAAGGGAAAACTTAGTGCTTGCGACAGTAGTAGAAGTGATTTTTGGGTGACGAGATGGGTAAAAAATGCAATTTGACGGACTTTCAACTTAGGACGATTGTAAGGGCTCGGAGCCATGGAGCGAGTATCACTGAAACCGCCGCATTCATGAAATGTTCCAGAGCCACTGTTGTTAAAGTGTTTAAAGACTGGACTGTAAGCCAAAAAACTGGGTCTCTACGTGCAACGTGTGGTCGTCATCGACTAGTGACTGCTCGGGCGGACCGGAGTGTCCAGACTGGTAATAGGCAACAGTGCAGCAATTACAGACCATCTTAATCAAGGATCCCTCAAATGATCTGTGCACGCACTGTTCGCCGTACACGGCACGGATGGGATATGGCACAAGGAGGCCTGTTCGAACGCCTTTGCTGTCTGCAGTTAACAAGAGAAAATGTCTCCACTTCGCACAGGAGCATAAGGATTGGACAGTCGATAATTAGAAAAAAATTATTTGGTCCGATGAATCACGTTTTCAGTTGCACCATGCCTATGGCCGAGTGAAAATTTGGCGGAAACAGCACGAAAGCATGGACCCCAAATGCATTGCTACAACCCTTCAAGCTGGTGGAGGCAACGTTATGGTTTGGGGAATGTTTTTCTGGCATGATTTGGGCCCTTTAATTCATGTTGATCAACGTCTGACTGGCACATCATATTTCAACATCGTTGCAGACCAAGTACATCCTGTCATGTGGATGGTTTATCCCAATGGCGATGGTTACTTTCAACGAGATAATGCGTCTTGCCATAGTGCTCGTATTGTACAGGATTGGTTTCAGGAAAATGCCGGTTAGTTTACTTTGCTTAGCTGGCCCCCACAATCTCCAGATCTCAACCCCATTGAGAATTTGTGGGATGAAGTTGAACAAGCCATCAAACAGCTGGATATACAACCCTGCAATTTCACACTCCTGGAAAGTGCTATTCATCAAGCATGGTCTTAGATTCCAAAAACCACCTATCAACATCTCGTGGAGTCCATGCCACGAAGAATCTACATCGACGCAGTATTAAAGGCAAAAGATGGCCCAACGAAGTACTGATGGGGTGGTAATAATAAAGTGGCAACTCAGTGTATAACAATAAGGCTTGAGTGACAAGCCTTATTGTTATGTACATCTTGGAAATAAATCCCAAATTCCCACAGCCTAGGGTAAAGCGGAAAAAAACACTTTTTACTATGAAAACTGCAACAAAGCTCCTACAGATTGCGAACCATATGTAAATCAATGGTTTTCTATCCACTCGTTGATAGCACATTGTTTGCCATTCAGGAAAGATTTACTCAGTTGCAAAAACTTTTCAACGCTTCGGGTTTCCTTTATAATTTGAAGAAATTGCCTGACAGGGGATTCTTTAAAAGAAAAGTGTATTCAGTTAGAAAAATTCCTTAAGGATGCTGACAGTGAAGAAAAGATATCGATGGGGAGCAACTGTTTGAAGAGCTGAGGCATTTGCAAGCACTTATGAGCAAATGCAGCTCAGCTACTACAATAGAAGCTCTAAACTTCATATTCCAGTATGATATGGTTCATTGTTATCCCAACAGTAGGATTTGCTTTCGAATATTGCAATTCCTGTCTGTAGAAAGGGGGAAAAGAAGTTTTAATAAATTAAAGCTGATAAAGACTTATTTGAGATCTACAACTATGCAGGAACAGCTATCAGCTTTATCCATCATTTCTATTGAAAACGATATTGCACAAAAAAAATTCTGATGCAAAAAAGAGGTTTTTGCAAAGTAAAGCCAGACATGAAAGTTTCATGTAAATAACACAACAACTATGTATGATTCAGTCATTTTGTGAGTAAAATTATCATTATTATATTGGACTATTTATTTGTAGCATAGCATATAATAGTGAGTTAGTGACATGTCTACTGAGCATGCGAAGTTGCGATTAGAGCTATTTGCTGTGTTTGGGTCCATACTGAAAAAAAAAAAAAAAAAAGATGGGGGGGGGAATCAAAGGAGTCTTTCTGGCTGTCGGAAAAAAACCAGAAAAAGTTGAATGCCATGATGACAGCACTTTCAATAGGTTTCTTCAGTGGTTTAGCTTTTTTTCTCTTCCTTTTTTTTTTTTAATTTTCATTTCAGTTAATTGTAACTGCAGCTTGTGCTCATTTTGGCTTTTCACTTTACTAGTAACTTGTTTTTCAGTGTTTACTTCCCTTTTTGTTTCTTCTTGCTTGATTCTTAATATATATAAAGATAAATTAAAATTTGGGGGTATATCATAATAAAATTTTATAAACATAATTTACCAGCACTAATGAGGGCAAACTTTTGAATGTGATTTACATTAAGAAATAATAGGGCATTCAAAACAATTGAATTATATAAAGAAGTTGCATAAATGATTTCTTTTTTCTTTTTAAATTTTACTCAGGTTTGGTTATTCATGGCTCTAGTTAGGAAAGTTAGGGATGTTATGCAAAACACAGGTGAGTGTAAATTAAGTACAACCTCCTGTAGCTTTAAAACTTGAGCTTATATCCCTCAGATCAGTATTTCCCCTCCTACCAGTAGATCTCTCTGTAGAGTACAACTGGATCAACCTGTGAAAGTAAACCAAGTTGGTGACTTCACCAAGTTGGTAAATATAATATTAGTGGAATTAAAGGATTAAACCATGTGTGAAATTATAGAATAAATAAGCAACATTTATTCACAATTAAATAATTTATTTTAAGATCTATAGTTTTGTTTAGCCTTTAGCTCGGCTTCATCAGGACAAAGGGAGCATAAACATTCATATGTGACATCATCAGGTAGTTGATGATCATGGATTTTGGTGAATTGTCTCCATGCAATTGAAAGAAATCGAGTAGGTGTCATGTTGTTGACAAGTCATAAAGAAAAGTCATGGAAACAAATTGGTGTTTTCTACCCAAGTATATCGTGCAGTGCATCTATGCGTTACAGAGGATTCCTTGCAGAAAAAGCTAGATTTTTGCCGCCGCAGTGGTCTAAGCACTGGCTTATGACTGTTCGGTTCTTCCAAGTGGGTTGGGTTCGAATCCCGGTGAGGCATGGATGTTGTGTTTGTCTTACGGCACTGGGTCTCTTCCTTCCCTGGAACCAGTGACCCTAAATTAGGGACAGGCGACTGCTTATAGCCCATTGAGTTGCTCACCATGGTCAGTAAACACAAAAACAAAAAAATAAAAAAAAGTTATGATTTTTTTTTAAAGAAATTGTGGCACACACAGAATATAGATTGATATAGATTGTCCTTTTGTTGTAGACAAAGCTGTCCAGAAATTTAGGAACTTTCAAATGTTTAAATTTCAAAGTTATTTTGAAATCTATAAACAAGGCAAATTTTTGTAAATCAAAAGACTACGTTGAAGACATAACTGGGGAATTTATCACATCACTTGTGAATGTGGACTTTCATGTATAGGACAGATCCGTAGAGCTTTTAAGTTTTCATGTGAAGGAACACATGACTTACATATGGAACTGAAGAAGTCGTCTATAGCCCAACATTGTCATGAAAATAACCAGATTTTTTTTAAATGCTACGCTTATTGATAAACCTGATTTGACTATCAAGCTTAATATATTAGAAGCTTTCCACATCTAGTGCAACTGCTCATGGCTTGTCAACGACATGACATCTACTAGATTTCTTTCAAACACGTGAAAACAACTTGCCAAAAGCAGTGACTGTCAGAATGCTGATGATGTCACGATGATTTGAACGTTTGCACTCCATTTGTCCTAATGAAGCCAAGCCAAATGCTCAGTGAAACTACAGTAGATTTAAAATCTTAAAATAAAATATTTAATTGTGAATAAACATTGCTTATTTAAAATATTCTATCTCTACAGCCCAAGTATTGAAGTCATAAAATATATTTGGGAATTACTTGGAGCAAAAACATAACGTACAAGAGCATTAACCAGAAAAGAAATCATGTGTTTCTTTGGAAAAAAATAAAAAAACCGTTTGCAGTGGGTGTTTTTTTTGGTTTTTTTAAGTAACCCCCCCCCCCACACACACACACATGTTTATTGGGGGGGGGGGGGTAAAAATCCTGCTTGATCTGCAGCATTTCCATTCGGTAGAAATTTTGTGTGTAGCTAGCTTGCAAAACTCCTAAAGCAGCAACTGCATCAATCTGCCGTACACCTGCATGTAACATGTCAACAGCCCTATTTCTGATGTCAATTCTTAAACGTCGTCTGGACATCTTTTCAAGTTAATCCTACTCTGAAGGAAATGTATTCAGCAAACTTGTAGTCCAAGCAGTGAGACGACCTGTTCCTACTCTCGGAAGCTACTTTTATCGGAGCTTGCACACACACACACACACACCACCCAACCACATGATGTGTCATCATGATGCTAATTTATGCTGATAACCTATCTCCTGTAGTCACTAAATATGCATATCACCATGTTTCCCTTTTGAAACCATAATATCCCAAACTTTTTGTGAGTACTGTATATATATATATATTTTCTTATGATTCAGAATACATGAATTGTGTTTGAAGCCTATGAAAATAATGAAATGAATGCATGAATTGTTCATTTGTTTCATTATAACTTTTTGTGACCACCTATGAATTGAAACAGAAAAAGAACTTATACATTTTAGGAACTTGAAGTTAATGTTATGTACAGAAATAGAGAGAAGAGCACAGCACAATGTCAGAGTACAACAACAAATGGCATTAATGAACAACCAATAGAAGAAAATATTTTTTTCTGGTTGGCCAAACAATGCAAAGAGTTACTCGTGAAATGAGTATATATGAGTAGCAACAGAATTTAACCCAAGACAGAACAAACTAGATTGGGTGGCTGTTTTCATATCTTATTTGCATACAAATTTTTGAAAAAGGTGTTTCAACATGCATAATCAATTGATTCTTACAATTATTTATATGCTACGTACTGTTAGTTACACAATAGGACCCTCAAGCGGAAACTAAAAATTGCAATTTCTAAGCACAAGATATAAACTAGGGACATTACACTAAACAAACTTCCTGAAATACTAAGACAATTATAACCAAAAATTAAGTCTAAATTCGCAAACTAGTGAAAAAAAAGATTAAGAACCAAATACACATGGGTTGAAAAAATACAAAGCAACTAACATACCAAAATAAAAGGCTCCTCTGTAAAAATACAGAAAAAATTATAAAGAAACGTAAACTGAGATATAAATACACAGATCTGCAGCAGAAACACAGATAGCCTTTAGCTACACTTAAAATAAAAATTAAAAACAAAGCTGTGAAAGTACTACTTGATTTATCTCCCAGCCTTATTTCACCTCACATTTCTAATAATCTATCAGCTAAATTTCAGATGTGTCCGAAAAACTCTTAAATGAACAACACAACTGACTCAGTTTTATGTTGCAATAACTTAGATGTTAGTGGTATTAAAATGTCTACTTTATGTACAGTTAAATATGAGCAACTGAATTTTCAAGAAAATTGCAACAGCCACAACGAAGCCAGTGAAATGGACTTGAGTCAAAACATAGTTTGTGAAGTCGTATACCTTGTGAACAATAAATATACAGGGTGTCCGAGAATTATTGGACACAGTACAAAATTATGTAAAACAAAACATTAAACAGATAGAAACTGACTGTACCAACTTACAATGTAACTACACATGTTAATAAATTTCGATGTAAGACCCCTTGGTTGCTCGTAGTACGTCCAAGCGATACTCGATTTCATGCCATGTATTGCCAAGCATCTGAAAAGATATGGAATTAATAGCAGCTGTGATATGCTGCTTCAGTTCCTGCAAATCAGTACAAGGTGTCTGATAGGCACGATCCTTCACATAACCCCACATGAAATAATCCAATGGAGTTAGATCTGGGGAGCGAGGAGCTACGGAATGGGACCACCACGCCCAATCCATCTGTTGGGGAAATGCTCATTTAGGCACTTACGTACACACATTGACCAATGCAAAGGCATGCAGTCTTGTTGGAAAACGACGTCATATCTTTTGATCTGGAGTATAGGGAAATTTTCTAACATATCCAAGCAAATGTCACCATTTATGGTTTTTTCACAGAAGAAAGGGCCAATCACTTCTCTTTTTTATAGGGCGCACCACACATTAACTTTTGGAGAATCACGTTCCAGTTTAATAGCAGCATGAGGGGGTTCACTGCCCCAATATCCAAACAAAACATAGTTTACGAAGTGAAACAATACCTCATACATGAAATGTGGATTAATCACTAAAAATTACAGTACTTAGAAAGTTTTTATCATTTTCCACTTGATTCAGCATATCCACAGCAAAATCGTATTGCAGAGTGTGATTATTTGCATGCATCTTTTGCACTATTTGAATTTTATAAGCATGAAACTAATTTCTTGTGCAAGATATCATGAACTGTCTATTTTGGAATGCACAGTTCTCTGCTTGCTTTATGAACGGATTTCCTGGGGCTTCGTCGGAAACTTTCATAGCTTGGTCAACCATCTCACCTCTGACGCTAGGCCTACCGGTTCCTCCACGATGTTCCACATTGCCAGTTTTTTTAAACTGTTTCATTCACCGCTTAGTTGAATTTGTTGACGGAGGATTACAACCATACTCTAAACGGTACCGTCTTTTAACTTTAATGACAGAATTTAATTCCGCAAACCATAACACACACATCGCCTTCTGCTGTATGGATGACATGACTACTGATTGCGCATTTCTCATACATTCATCAGGCCACACCTAGCGTCATCTATCGGATTCTGAGAGTAACAATTCTGCAATACAAAAATATAGGAACCGTGTTAGTAATATGTGACATAGAAAAACAGACAATGCTCATAGTTTTTTTTTTGTACATAATTTTGTAATGTGTTTAATAATTCTTGGACACTCTGTATAATGGTGAGAGATGGTGTTGCACTAGTAACTGTGATAGAAATGCTTTCTTTTTTATAACATTACTTTCCTGCAAAGTCATCCCTTATAAAGCTTCAACAAAAATAAGTGATAGTAAAATAACTATTAGGAACAAGAAAAGTTTTGTGAAGGGGCCTTTATATGATGAAAATGATGTTTTATGATATGATGAAAATGATTTTTTAGGTTAGCTAAGAACTTCATTTATTTACCCCCAAATTTTTGTAGACTAGGTAACAAGACTGTATACAACAGATTATCATGGCAGCTTTTAGATAAGCTTTACCGTACGTCCCTCTTACAGAGCACACACGTTACTAAAACGGTTTTGCTACGTTATGGAAACGTCGTTTAAACGGTTTTGCTACGTTATGGAAACGTTTGTTTTCAATGTAATATGCAAAGTAAAAGATTTGAAGAGTGATTCCGTATCAACTCAACACAATTTGAAGGCATTTTTTATCTCACCATCTCGGATTTTAATGAAATTTGGTCCATAGGTGGCCTCTGTATAGATTAAGAAAAATATCAGATTTCATCGTCATATAGCCTCCGGTTTTGAAAATACAGTTATATAAAATGTCCAAAAACACCCCAAAATCAGAAGATTGATATGCTTTTAAATTATGATTGCAGCTCCCCTAATTAAGATAGAGAGATGGGAAAGGTATTTTTTTGTAGTATTTTTTATGCTCTTTTATTTGATGTACAACAAACACCATAGGGATTAAGATTTAAAAAAAATTAAAATTTTGAATTTTTCAAAATGCGACACCAAAAAATTTGAAATTTTTTTGTAACAATATGTGTTTGGTATTTGATTACGTGAGTTGTAACTTGGGATGATAATGGGTTTACTTAAAAAGCTATATTCAAATTTAGCCTAACACAAGAGTTTAATGAAAAAAAAATGAAAAAAACATGTAAACTGAAAATAAATTTGGGCTAAATCTCAAAAAAGTTTCATTAATAACAATAGATATAGTATTTTTGTTATTTAAAATATTTATTTAAACAATGTTTTATTTTTAATTGATTTGTTTAAAATCTGAGACTACATGGGTTTAAAAATTTTATTAATTTCATTATTCAGAATTTGTAATAATTCACAATTCAATACAAAAAAAATAAAATAAACAGACTTTAAAAAGTAATTTCAATTACTGCTCAAGAAACACATCAAAATAATAATAACATATGGCATTTAATTGTTTGCATTTATGCAAATTATATTCCTAATCATAAACTTAGATCGTCACTTAAAGCAGAATCTTCTAAAATTAAAAAAAAAGTTGCATCATTGTTTTGAAGTGAAATCACACGTGTAGATCCTTGATATAGTCTTTAAAAGCTTCAGTAATTTGGTGTATTTCTGTTTCAGAGAGATTGTAGAGTCTTCCTGTCGGAGTCAAAGGATTTACTTTACACAAGAGGTAACTTACAGGAAGCTATAATACATCTTGTGGGCTAGGGTAGGAAAAGGATGTAGATGGACCAGCTGGATGTAAAAATGAGACCTTAACTTCATTCTCACTCTCTTCTTTTGGTAGAACATACGCTACCCACCAGTTGTTTTCATAGATTATGGTTATGTAACCACTCATTTCTGTTATTTGCAGTCTGTCTTGTAATGCTGATACTTTTTCAGTAGCTGACTCGTTTGATTCTGAGGACATCTTCACTTTTATTTTTGAATTACTCAATGGGACAGGAATAAAAGCATGAAGTTTCTGGGTACCTTGTATTGTTAGAGACTTGCTTAGGCGATTTTCCAAAAATTGGTCTGTTTCTATGTATTCTTCTTGACTTACATATGTAAAGTTTGCCACAAAAATATTCTGAATTGCCCATTCGTACAACTGAAATGGTGTTTGAATTTGATTCTCGTAAGGGCGTTGTAAGCTGGCTTGGGCAGCTAACCTTTTCACCGTTCCACCAACGCCATCACATGGCCCCTTCCCGTGTGCTGTTGCTAAAAAATGCCATTCAGCATCAATGTTGAAGTCATCTTGATGGAAACATAAAAGTTTGTGAAAAAATTTCCGATTTTTGCACTGGGCTGCAGACCCGTCCGAGAAATAGTAAATTTTTTTGACGCTGTTGTCACCAAACTTACTTTTCAAGAAGTTAATAAGGTTTTTTTTTTTTTGGAAGCAGTACAGTGTAATTGTGTTGTGCTCTAAACATTCAGAAATTACTACAAAACTTGCATGTTCAGTCTTTTCTGTTTTGTAATAGATGACAAATGGGTGGACTGTGGCTTGCCCACTGGTCCAGTGATAGCTCTGGGCTTCATCTTGAAGAAGAAAACTATAATTTTTAGCAAAATCACAAATGATGAGAAATTCTGAGTCCTTGAGGTTTTCCTTAGTACTACTATTCATAAAAGAGCTTTGCTGTTTAGCAATGAAGTCATGTCTGACCAAAGCAGACAGTTTTTCGCAAAACAAATCAATAAAATTTGAAGTTGATTTTTCTAATGTCTCCAAGTTGCATCTATCAACTGTAATCCATTGGCGAAAAGTTAGTTTTTCAACCAAGTTCTCAAAACCGTGTTCCCAGAACAGGTGGTACACTTCCCCAAATGACAATCTATGGAAGTAGGGTTGTATAATACTCTTGCAAGACAATGTTTGTAGGAAGATAATTGTCCATTCGTTAGTGAACCAATTCTTGCATTTTCCATCATCAGTTTTACATTTTGGTGTGTGGTGCAAACACATACCGTATGAATACCACTAGACCCTACCAGGACACGGTTTTTTGGTCTGAGCTCTGCGAATTTGGAAAAACTGACTTTCGTGCTTGCAAATTGTCAAATTACATAAAATCAGCCTGTTTGACAAACTTTATCTCCGTTTTCAGTCCTAACAGAAACACAATCTTTCATTCCAGGTAAAACCCGACTAATTTCATCACTTTGGTAAAACGATCATACTACAACTACTTCAGAAGAGAGAGACTTACCTGGTTTTCTATTAAGGCTTTCCAAAATTTCTTTCTCCTTCAGAATTTTTTTTTTATTGTCTTACCATATAATTAGGAGCATTGAATTCTTACATGATTTTCCTAACACTCCATGACTCTGGTAAGCAAGTCAAAATCATTAACTGTTTATCTCTAGTGCAGTTAGAAAAATTACTTTTAAGATTGTCCATAAGAGAGTGGTGAAGTATTTCATCCTCATCATCAGATGATTCTTGAATATTTGTAAAAAGCTTCCGTTTCATAGCAGAACTGATTTTTTGAATTTTGGTTGAAGCATAACATTTAGATTTTAGCTTTTTCTTATTGACAGCTGATTCACCCAATTCATGGAGCGAAGTATTCAGTGTTTCAATTACTTCTGACATAGATGCAAAATTTTCGTCCATTTTCTCATCAGCACAGGTTTCATTTGCTTCTTGACTAATTATTAAAGTTTTCAGCTGCTTTCTGCAAGAATCACAAATTTTAGTCTCCTTTGATAAGTCATCAAAATTTTCCAACATCCAGTCTGTCACATTTCTATATGGATTGAAACATTGTATTAATGCATATCTTGTACTTTCCATTGTTGATTATTTGTGCATGAAATGTAAAATTCAAATAGTAAAATAATTGCCTCCCATAACCTTTTCTTTTTATTTTTCCTAAAAAAATTATGCACAGCTTCAATTTATAAAAGTCTAGTTTCAAAACTGAAAAGGATGTACTTTATTCAATTTAAAGTTTTCAAACACATATCACTTTCACTGCAAGAAACACATATGATCACTATCAAAACCTAAAGCAGACTGAGAAACACATCTGATCACCATCAAAACCTAAAGCAGACAGGTCTGCAAGGTAGGAACGCAAGTTGCTGCTTGTTGGGTCTTGTTACCAATGATCTAAACAACAGAATCAGTTTTTTAAGTCTGAACATGCAGAGTTTTGTCCAAAACAAAATGTAGCCTACAGTATAACTGGACAGTCTTTATTTTTTTATATTGTATTGGGAATTATTACAAATTCTGAATAATGAAATTAATAAAATTTTTAAGCCCATGTGACTCAGATTTTAAACAAATTAATTAAAAATAAAACATTGTTTAAATAAATGGTTTTAAATAACAAAAATACTATATCTATTATTAATGAAACTTTTTAAAGATTTAGCCCAAATTTATTTTCAGATTACATGTTTTTTTATTTTATTTTTTTCATTAAACTCTTGTGTTAGGCTAAATTTGAATATAGCTTTTTAAGTAAACCCATTATCATCCCAAGTTACAACTCATGTAATCAAATACCAAACATATAAAGATTGTTTTAAAAAAATTTCGAATTTTTTGGAGCGTCACATTTTGAAAAATTCAAAATTTTAATTTTAATTTTAAAATTTAAATTTTTTTTAAATAATAACCCCTATAGTGTTCTACATCAAATAAAATAGCATAAACAATACTACAAAAAGATACCTTTCCCATCTCTCTATCTTAATTAGGGGAGCTGCAATCACAATTTAAAAACCCATCAATCTTCCGATTTTGGGGTGTTTTTAATACTTTTTATAGCTGTATTTTCAAAACCGGTGGATATATGACGATGAAATTTTGTTTTTTTCTTAATCTATATAGAGGCCACCTATGTACCAAATTTCATTAAAATCTGAGATGGTCAAGTCGTCGTGTTGAGTCGATACGGAGTGACCCAAGAACGAAATAGAAACGTTGTTCTAACGTTTTGCAACGGCACACGTAAAACAAAAAAAAAAAAGTCTTGAAACTGGATTATAACCTTCGACAAAAGGTTGTGGTAAAATTTTTGCGACGTTTGACGTAATACACAAAGGACAGCAACGTTTAATAGAGGAAATTTAGACGTTGATTAACCGTTGCTGTTACATTTACTAAACGTAATACAGAAAGGAAAAATACGTTGTAAAATCGAAAATAAAACGTCGCTAAACGGCTGTTAAAACCGTTTCTCAACGTAATAAGGTAAGGAATACGACGGTTAAATAACGTCATTCAAACGTTGCTAAACGGTTGTTAAACCCGTTTCTAAACGTCATAATGAAAGGAATATGACGTTTAAATAACGTCATATAAACGTCTTAAAAACAGTGCTACAACGTTATAACAACGGTTGAAAAACCATTGAATCAACGAGACGTATTAGCGTTTTATAAACGTAATATTGTGACGTTTTTTCAACGTCTCGCAGAACTGGTTTTAAAACGTTTTACAAACGTTTTTGTGCTACTTGGGTAGATAAACTTGCTTATCATTGACCAATGCACACTTTAGATCAATTAAAAAGAGCCATTGTAATGCGTGCTGCAATACGAGCACCGACAAATATTTCAGCAGATTTTCCCAAATCCCGTACTGTGACTACAGATTTCAGCAATGCAGGACTGTTAGAAATAAAATCACTGAAATTTGAGAAATAAGTACGTTCTTTAAAAGCTTTCAAAATAGTCTTTAAAAATGAAACAAGAGAAGCGTATGGTGGCGGCTCATTACGTTGGAGAACAAACTGGATTTCTCGGAATGATACAGGGCAAATTTCATCAACGAGATAGCAGCGATTGTTGCACAGATTTGAATCCAAAACGATTAACATGTAGAGTAAAAACCAAAGTTGAAGGGCATCATTCTTTGCAACGAAGTGGTCATGAAAATTTCGACTAAAAAATGAGTACTTCAGATGTACACTATGCATGCAAATGTAGGAAAGTGATATTGGAAATGCATAAACAGCTTATGGTAGGTCATCAAGTGAAGACAAAAAGAAAAAAGTTTCATTGTTTCTCTTATTTTAAACCAATGATTACAATTGCGCTGGTCTTCTAGATTTTTGCTAATATCAAAATTAGAAGTTGACAGTATTACAATTAAGTAATCTGACAGACTTCTAGCAACTATAAGGGAGAAATTACTCTTAGGCCTTATCTAATCTCTGAAAAAATCTATGCTAATGCACAGCTTAGATTCTTGACCTTGGGATCTTTTGGAATTTAATTTTACAAGCCAGATTCAACTGCACAAATTAACGAAAAGTATCTAGCGTTGCATTTGATTTCTTTTCAGTATCACTAAATTCCTGTGACCTATATTTAGAATAAGAATTCGCCGCAAAAAGCGATCTAGTCTAAAAAATAAAATTAGACTTCTTTGCATCTACACCAATACCGTTAGATCCACTACTAAAATAAAGTTATAACCCTAACATTTGATAACAGGATGATCATACATCGTCGCAAACAAATCTTTGCAATAAATCTTGGTTAAATAAAACTTAACTAGACGAGATTAAATTAAAACTTTTCTATATAGTTTAAATCTCAAATATTGCTTTATTTTTACCTGTGACTATAATAGTCACATTTGAAAAATATTACTCAGGAAATTTCAATTGTATTTCGTCAAAAATGTTTCAGTGAAATGTTTATTGGCAGAGAAGGCAATATACTAAAGCATCAAATTATTTGTAGGCAGAAGAACAACAAGAAAATCTAATGATGCGTGACACATCCTAGTTCTTTATGCTTCTTTATAAAAGTTGAAATACGTTTTTATATTGTTTTGTAACTTTACTCATTATTCACGTAGCTAAATGAATTTGAACTCATTTCCTGATTTGAAAAATCTCCAAGCGAAATATAATAAAACATTCTTTTTAGAAATATATTGCAATAAATAGTAATATATAATTTGAATTAATTTGAAATTCGAACACTATGCTCTTACATATACATCTTCCTGAGAGCAGTGGAAACTGCATTTAATAAACGCTAAAAGTAATTCATTAATATTTTGCACAATGTGGCTTTACGATAACAAATAAATGGCATATCGTTTACATGAATGACAAGGAGAAAACGTTGTTTTTGGTATGTGAGATTATTTTCACCCAGAACCTTGGAGGACTCGCAATTAAATATGAAAGTAGCGCATGCCGTAATGTTCAATACTTTGAACCCATCTGTTTGCCAGTTCTATTCCTCTGCTGTAACAAGCTTTCGGTTTAGAGGCAGATAACTCTTTGCACTCGCCTTCAACATCGTCCAAAATAGTCGACGGCTTGCCTAGAAGAAAATGCATTATCGCCAGAAACATGCGGTTTTCTGAATGGGTAAGGTAGGGGTTGTATGCTGCATGAGGCAGTAGGTAGTCTGAATGGGCAAGGTAGGGGTTGTATGATGCATGTTCTTAGAATTTAACATGGGTCGGATTAGCGGTACGAGGATTTGCATAGTCTTGTTGCATCACTGCTAGCTTTCGTTGACAAAGGCTGACACTTACGTTGAAGTTTATCATGCATCTTGTATAATTGCGGAGAATACCGTTCGACATTGATAGATCTACCATTACGAATGAGCTCAAAGTGGATTTCACCTTTATAATTCCACCAGACACACAACATAATATTTTCCTTGAAACGTCCGCATTTGTGAGTCGGCAAACCTGGCCCTCCTTACACAAACACTATTACGAAGAATCTGGATTATGTAGATATATTCACTTTTAATCTCCAATAACAATTCGTTTTATAAATCGATTATAGCTTGAATTTCTGAGTTCATTGCATACTTCGCCACATCACTGAGCTTGTGCATGGATGAATTCATGAGGCTTCCAACAGAAATTTCTAAAGTTGTAAACATTTCTAAAGTTGTGTAGATACTCAGTGACGGTAGATTCTGCTACTCACAGTTCAAATTTTAAGTTGCGAATACTTGTTTTGTAAATTGTTTTACACTGTCGCTTGCATTGCGATTGAATCAACAGCAGATCCGCTATCGAACATTCCTTTCTTTTCAAGCTCATGCTACTATCCGCATATCTTTGGAACCATATTTTATACATGGGGGTAGGAATAAGAGGAGACGCTTTAACCGCATATTTCTGAAGCCGACCTGTTAACTGCTATGATATCCCTCTGAGTGCTTGGTTATCCTCTTGGTCGTGTCTGCCATAGGAAAGCATTGAAAATTTGTGATTTTAGAAGCTCATATTTTTTGTTAAACTGGTTTGTCAGCGTAGATTTTTTTCTGTGTTTGACAACATACTTTAGCTTGTTCATATTTAGTTTCCATGGGATCCTGCGTGGCATTCAGCTGCGCAAATAAATTTAAAAAGAAAATACCAGGTATGTCATTCCGCCGGTTAGTATCACTTTATTTTCCGTTTACTAGGTTTAATTAAGTTCTTTTGGATTCAATCGCTGATTGCAATTTACTGTGAATGACAACTGTATATTTTGCTGTGATTTTCTTGCTTTTAAAATATTTTGTAATGTTCTAAATTTGTAGCAAAAAAAAAAAAAAAAAAAAAAAAAAAATTAAAGAAGTCGCTAGGTTTACGTAGGTTACACAGATCTGTTTACGAAAGTTGTAGCAAATTTTTCTGGAGTAGTGCAGGTTATGTAATCGGAGGCTTATTGATAACTGAACCACGTTTAAAATGATGTTCAATATAACTACATTATTAAGATAATCGTCTTTGAATTATTAATAACCCACTTATTATTATGCCAGTGTTCATATCCAAAAACTTTGCACTGTAAACAACAACGATAGGGGTTAAGAATTAGCTACATTTACCAAAAGTTCATCTATTTCTTTTTTTCCTGTTTTAGGGCTTGACCAGTAAACCAAATTGCAGATTTGACCATTGCTAGTAAATACTCATTTTAAACTAATAGACAAGGGTGTTTTTAATAGTGTGCTACTAGATCACTTAATAGAACTGGAGCTCCTTTATTTAAAACTGAACTTCACAGTACAAATACAGATTCGCTGGATTAGCAGAGGACATTAAAACAGTAACTTTTACATGTGAGACACTGCACTAACCGTTTCTTGGAATTATATGACAATGCAAAACATCACTGTTAATATTTCCTGATTCACAACAAAACCACTTTGTATGTGAAACATAAAATGATGGTGATACTAAACACAGTAGATGAGAAAAGTAAACGTTGAAACACAAAGAGTGCACATATATTTAAAAGATTAAAAAAAAAGAATAGAAGTAAGAGATAAATGAACAAGGAAACATTTGAAAGTGACTGAACATGAGTACCTGACAGTGAAGGTTTGTGTTTCTGGCTCCTCTCAAGCTATGACCCTGTAAACATATGTATGCACATTTTTAGTTTTGAAGAAATATCCTCATAATACATGGAAATACATTATAATTATTAACACAGCAATCATACATCTCTAAATTGCCTGTATTTCCTGTTCATTCCAAAAATAGATTTGATTCTCTTCGGCCACCGCATTTCTAGTCACTGCACATTTTTGGTATTCTAAAACTTCATGTTCTCTTATTTATTTTACAGAGAAGTAAATATTTTAGGATCATCAGTTACTTTGATATTCCATAAATAAGTAATCAGTCCTATATTTCATTCACTTCTGATACCAAATGTTTTTTTTGCCTGATTTAGTTGCTATTCTGTAATGCATGTATGTGTTCTGAGATTAAACATTGTTTTCATGCATTTTAACTCTCTCGTGGATAATCTGCTTTATCTGTCTAATATTAATTACAGCCTAATTAAACTTTCCCATTTTGGTTCTCTGTTAATGTTTAAAGACCTTCTTACTTTTTCTTCCTTTACATCATATCTTACTTTTTTTTGTAAAACAGTGAGATGTAGCTAAAAGGTCATTCCTTGAACAGTGGGTGTGGCATGTGTGTTTTGTCTATCGAGCTTATGACCTATCTCTCTTTGATCAACAGACTGTAATTTCTTCAAAGCTGAGGTATTTGAATTAGCTGAAACATTCAAATATTTATTGTGGTTTATTTGCTCACATTTCATGATCTGATTAGCTCAGTGTAATTAGCCTGAACTGTTTTGCATATCAGTGTAAATCTCTTGTACCCAATATTTTGATAGTTGTTACAGATTTCCTGTATTGTATATATATATTTTTTATATTCTTTTCTTTGGTATTATTGTTGGGTATCCATGCATCCCCCAACCTTCATTTTTTGTTTTCCCATTAAGACTGAAAGACTAAGTCTTTTAAGAGAAAATACACTCATAACTGGTGTGGATCCCATTGTATATGAAAGAAAGCATTTTGCTGCTGCTAGTGAAGGTTCCTGAAGATGAGATTTAACTATTTGAGATAAGTGTTTTGTTTTGGATTTACATATAATTTCAATACAAATATTTGTCTTTAATGGTAGGAATTGCAGTAGTAAGTTAAGTTCCAGCAACAGATACTGTTGGGTAATCTTTTATTTTCTCGCATATATAAAAATGACTTCAAGAATGTTTAATATGTATGGGGGCGTCAACTCATAATAATATTTCTTCATGTTCTAACTAACTCATTCTCTTTGTCTTGTGTAACTAAAGGTATATTGAACCCCTATTAGGAAATGATAGTACTGACATATTTTTCTACAGCTTACAATGTACACAATGAGTGTGAAATTCAGCTCACAGCTAGGCTTTTTGATGACATAAATGGGGGAAATCTTGAATTCAGCTGAAGTAAAAATATAAGAGCATAAAATTATAAAGACATTAATTGCAATATATGAGAATGTATAGTTATGGTAAACAAATTACTTGAGTGAAAACTTTACTTAACTAATCAGATGAAATAGGCTGTCGTAAGAAGTTCTAGCTTAAAAGGTCAGCATTATTTTGGGAAATCAGATTTTGGTACTGGAGATGTTACATGGATAACAGTGAACTAAAGATGATTTAGTATCTGATGGCAGAAATTTTGCACTTCTATATTTCCCATGCACTTCTGATTAGTTATCCATTAATTTTTGTGGCTATAAAACGTAGGTTAAATGTGCAGTAGCATGTGAGCTGCTGTTAACAATGCTTTCTGTCATTAGAGCTAAAAGTAATCCCCTTGTTGTGTTGATTAACCACACCTTATGTGATCAAATTTTCCTATTCTTGAACATATGTTGTGCTAGCAACAAACTGCAAAATTTATCCTCAGTGAATTCTTTATTAATAAATATAACCTTGCTCAAAATGGTATACGTATATTTCAAAAACCAAATTAAAAATCCTTATTATATACACACGTCTGATCTATGAACTAGACTGCTCTACATTTAAGAGTTCTGAAATAATAATATTCAAAAGGATCGAAATGATTAGTCGCAATGCCACAGGTTGGGGCTATAAGGGGGATATTCGAGGGCCTCCCAGCGGAAGCTCTGCAGAAAATCTTGGCACACCGACACCAGATATAGCCTGCGTTGTCATGCATCAGAATCACACCATTTGACAACATACCGGGTCGCTTTCGCTTGATAGCCGTTTTGAGACTGCGTAACGTATTGCAGTATGTGGGTGCCTTGACACTACTGCCTTCGTTCAGCCAATCCAACAGCAATGCAGCATTCTCATCGAAGAAAACCGTGCGCATCACTTTTCCAGCTCTTAAGGAAGACTGAGCTGTTTTGTGGCTTGGATAGTTGGGATGCCGCCATTCCATACTCATCCGTTTTGTGGCCGATCGAAGTGGTGGCACCAAGTTTCATCTGCGGCCACAATATTGGAAAACATCTGTCCACCATCTGCGTGGTAACGAGGCAGATGCTTTAGCAAACACCCATTCGCTCGGTCTTCTGCTCCTCCTGGAGATTCTTGGGGACGCAATGTGAGCAAACCTTGTGGTATGCGAATCGGCGATGGAGAATGGTGCTTACAGAACGCTAACTCAAGGACAATGTTGCCACAAGCTCGCGGGTGGTGATTCGGCGGTTCTCCTTCACAAGGTTGTCCACTGCAGCAATTGTTTCCATGGTGATGGCCACATGTACTTGCCCAGGTGTTTGCATTTCCTCCATGCTCACACGTCCTTTACCAAATCCACTACACCATCGGAACACTGTACACGTGACTGACACTCATTCCCATACGCATCCTTTATACGACAATACATTCCGGCTCAACTAACATCATATGTCGTCAAAAACTGAATTACTGCCCGCTGACCCTCATTAGAAGAATCTATGTTCTGACCCTGTGTAGTCAACTTGCCTCCGCACGTGACCGCAGCACATTGGCACGTGCCGCTGATAACAGCGTGCTTACTGACATGACACGCCATCTACAGGCGCAAATGTACGGCTCTGTGTATTTATACAACTACACTATTACACGAGTTTCAGTTTCATTTGGCAATTATTATATTTCCGAAAATTCCCTTATTTTCTAAAGAAGAAATGTCCCTGTTAAAAATGTATTCAGCTAACATTGCTGCATGACATAGTTTTCGATAAACGTGACATAGGGAACAGTAAGCCACCAAATGCTCGTTCCCAATAAACGGTTAATTCAGACCAAGCGTCATAATTTCGCTACACAAATATTTATCTAACCCCACTAAGAAAATTATTACTCATCACATGGGCACACATCAACTAAAAATTGATTATGTAGTTCTTCCTGTGTGCATGTTTTCTTTCGTGTGACAAATTTTCCAAATCACCTTCATTTTTTTTTGTTTCAAATAATTACCTTCATTACTGTAGGTGTTATCAATTATTAATACAGTTATATCAATTGGAATATCGGAGAGAAACGTAACTTTGACCAATGGGTTATATCTACGAAAGAAAAAGCGGTAACTACACCTACTATTTCTTTCATGATGATACCGAAAACAATGTAATTGTGTGCCATTTTTCGATTTTGCAGTTAAAATTCTTTAACCCCTTTATTGCCACGCAATAGTGAGACATCAATTAACTCACTAAAGCTATCCCACATTGCGTAGAATAAATGAAAACCATGAAAATTCAAGAAAATACCAAACATATGAAAGGACTTTGTTTAGTACAGCATGACTACTGTTGTACTCTTTCAAACTCATGCGAATGATAATTCGCTCACAAGAACAACGCAAATGCAGTTATTTTGTACAATTTCCTTTAATAATTTTGACCACTTCTTGTTCCATTAAATTATCACTGGACAACAATGAAATTGCTTCTGACGGTAAAGTGTGCGATTCTGTATGAAATTAATCCACTGAACACTAATATCGCCATGAAAAACTTTCATTGGCTGTTTTCGGAAATACAGCTAATGGAACGTTAAAGATTTTTGATTTTTAGTAAAAAAGTAGGTATAATGAGTAATATTTTTTTATGTTACATATTAATAAATGTATGATAAATATAAAAAAATGTTAGTAAAGGTATATCAAAATGGTACTGAAATAAAAATATAGTAAGAACATCAGGTTTGTACGGCGTTTTCCGTAAAATTAGGTACCGTCAGACCACAAAGTATTGCATCATTGGGTGAGAAGTCTGCAGTCCCCGCGACATCGGGTGTAGTATTACCCGATGTGATGCAATCCTTTCAGTTTTAACAGCCCAACGGTAAATAGCTCAGTCCATTTGTTTCTTTCCCTTCATTAGTGAGTGTACTCTCGTGATAGCAGCCTGTTAAAGTGATCCTTGTATTGTGACATTACATAACTATGCCGCGTGCATGTGTGAATAAGGCGGATAACTTTTGCTATATATGTGGTAAAGTAACATTTGCTGCACAGAAAATGTCCATCACTCCGGTTTTTAAAAAGGCGTATCATTTGTATTTCGGCTGCAGGATAGGCGACGAGGATAAAGACTGGGCTTCACATGTATGTTGCCGCACGTGTGCAACAAATCTGGCACAGTGGCTTAATGGCAAATAAAACCATGGGTTTTGCTGTTCCCATGATTTGGAGGGAGTCCACACATCACATAAATGACTTATTTCTGTATGGTGCCACCAGTGGCTGAAAGCAACAGAAAGAAGTGGACTGTAGATATGACATGAATGTATTTATATTGATACGGTATAAATATGACATGAATGTAAATAGTTTCTTCTGTATTTCTGTGTGAGAGGGCTCATTGAATAAAGCATTTATTTCCCACTAATGAGAACCTCAGTGTATCAATGTGCATGTATCCTTTTCTTTTCCTTTAATAAAGCGCAACAGTGCCGTACAATTCGCGCTGGCGATCGATTCCCCCAAGCAGAGGTAGAGGAATATTATAGCCCCTGCCCAATGGCGCGCACACGGCCCATGACGGAGAGGTAGGAGGTGCTGGCCCACGGGGGCAGGAGCCAGCTGCGAGTCTTTGGACCGATCCTGTCCGGGTGAATGACTGCCGGATTCTGGCAGGATGGCTTGTGCAACGTCGTCACATAATATTTTGAGAAAGTTCATTTACCCTGCGGAGTCCGCATTTGGACGGTGCCGGCAAATGGTCATCAACTAGTTCTTACATTAAATATTGAAGGCCCGGCCCGTTTTTCCAAATTAGAAATAAGCAAAGGCCCGACCCGGCCCACGAGCCTGGCCGAGCTCGGGCCTAACGGGCCGGCTTCCGATAGGTGGCGCATCCGCTCCTTCTTCTCAGCGCTGTTGCCCAGGGGCTGTGCTGCACCCGTTACGTCATCGATGATCGCTCTTCGCTGCCTGCGTCTTACTTGGTTCGTCGCCCTGTTTCTGTTGTTGTTGGCGTTTTGTTTTTAACTGTGTATTGTGAGTATGTGAATGTTGACATGTGGAATTGGAAGCCTTTTTTTCGAGGAAGTTGCAAATGATTAGGATACATGCATTGCTTGGTGTGAGCGCAAGTGATTGCTTTCAACTGTACGAATATGTTCCGCAGGTCATCCAATGACACTGAGAGTGGGTATGTAACATCGTTTAGGACAATTCAGGTGTCAGAAAAATCACGTATCAGTGAAATCTTAGCAGTGATCCCGTGCATTTGGTACATGGTTCGGGAATGCTCATATTTATATTGATACGGTGATGACTCTTCTGTATTGTTTCGCCAAAGGATTGTTATACCATGATACAGTCGGGAAATCATCACAGGGTGGTTTTACCAATTCTTCTGAAACAGTCAGCGCGGAATTGTTTCCAAATTCTGACAGTAACCACACCCTCAATTTCGTGTATCCTTGTACTGGTGCTCACACTCTAGGTGCAGAGGGTAACTGACGGCCCCTGAAACGCACGCTTTCAGATGGGCCTCACATAAATTATTTGGCCGACGACATTCTGGAATACGTATTCAGAAAGAAATGCAATCTTTTCTCAGAACACTGCTTTGAGGTGATGATTCGCATCAGTCAAACAGTTCTTACCAATTTCCTAATAATGTAATTTACTTATTGTAAAGACAGGTTTTCATTCTGGTGGAATCACATAATTTCCGTCTCAGCAAATGTTTCACAATAGGTACAAAATGGACATTAAAAAAGGCCCTTTCAAGGGCCAGCCAAAATACTTCAGAAACGCATTCGTTACAGAAATAATCCACATCGCGTATTTCATGTCGCCCGGCTGATGGTATCACGTGACTAGCACCGCGTCGTCGTTTGTAGCAGACGACGGGGATCGCAAACCGAAGTATAGCCCCTATTTGACATTGAAATTGTGTTTTCTCATAGTTGTTTTAACTATTTATTTAGCATAATAAATTATAATAAATCTAATTTGAAAAACCAGTGAGAGCTGTTACGGCAACATCTAATTTCAAAAAAATTGGCAGAAAGCCAAATGACATCATTTCACACAAAGTGGGATGAGAGCGTATCAGAATAATGCGTGGTGGGAGTGTTTTGGTGTCGTAGCTTGTGTGTTTACTATCGAAGAAATATCTGTCCGAAAAATCAGAGGAAAATTACATATAACCAAATCTTTTGGAGGATGGAGTGTTTATTAATCCTTGAATTTTGCTAGAAAAATTTTTGGAGTCAAGCAAATGGATTTAATACATTACTATAAATATTCGCTTCCGATGTTAACGTAGTTATGGCATTGACGCTCAAGGTCCCTTAAACCTACCGAATAAAAGGCAGAGACCGGGTATCAACAGCTAATGTAGAATCGGTAATAAACTCGAATTTTATTATCTTTAAATGTTTCTTGAATTAGAAGAATACATGAAAGTCAGACGGTGCGAAATCCGGAAGGTACCGATTTCTCTACAGTTCAAAACTTTCCCTTCCGGCATGAAAACAGCCGAATCATTTTCCAGGAAAAACAAACCTCTTTTTACCATCTCTTCTTGTGCACTGGTTTAACTTTCTGCTTCAGTTTCTCAAAAGACACGCATAATACGCATTTCTGGTGGCAACACTCTTTTCCATTTAGTCAGCAAGCACCCCACCGCCCTTGTCATAGAACCTAGAAGCCTTAACGTTTGCTGCAAACATTTAGGGTCTAAATTATTTTCTTGAGAAACATTTTTTTAGGGGGAGGAAATTTCTTGGGTGTTTGAACTCCAGATCAAACAGATGTACCGACTTTTCAAAAATGCGTAGGAGATCTGTCGAAAAACTGTCCCCATCCCGCTGAATATTCTATATTATGAACAGAATCCTTTAGCTATTAATGTAAACCAACGTAAACTCCTTGATATTCCTTTGTACCCAAGTTTTTTTGTAACTAATAGTTTCACAAAATGGTACATCGCCGCCCCGGTGGCACAGTGGTCTAAGGCACTGGCTTCTGATCATTCGTCCGTAAGGGTCTGGGTTCAAATCCCGGTCAGGCATGGATGTTGTGTTTGTCTTACGGCACTGGCTCTCCCCCTTCCCTGGAACCAGTGACCCTAAATTAGGGACGGGCGACTGCTTATAGCCTATTGAGTTGCTCACGGTGGTCGTTAAACCTCCAATCAAAAAAATGGTACATCAATATACATGAGGAACTGGATTGTGTCACAGAAGTATGATAGAATGTACTTTCATGTTTTAGCCCCTGAAGATTTAGTATATCTTACAATTTCTGTAACAAACACCACATAGTCTATATAGAATATTAAAATATGGCTTTTTTTTAAGTTTTCGTCAACCAATTCGACATATGCAATTTTTTACAACGAAGTTTTAAACTAGTACAAAAATGTAATCGCCAATAATTTCAAGAAAATTTTCATTTTATCAACTAAACCATAATTTGTGGTTCAGTGAATTGTGAAGCAATCCACTGGCAGGAATCATCATCAATGTTGAACTGATCGCCGGTAGTTATATTTTCCCGAAACATCAATGAATGGACAGCCTCAGTCGGAATTTTCGATGTATCAATTAAAACCTCCATGTATTTGTTAATCAACCGAAAAATTCGTAGTTTTCAATCTGCAGCTGCAAATGGGCCAAAGATATGCGAAATATATACTCAATACAATAAAGCTTACTCAACAATAACATCGAGCAACTCATAATATTTATAATAATGCTTAATGTAATGGTGGAAATATCGATGTATCTTCGATGTTTTGATGTCAGCCTCGATGTTTTTATGTTTTACTAATAAACTGAAGAATTCGGAATACTTCATCTGCAGCAGTAAAAAGGCAATCGATTTGTAAATTTTCTGTTCAATACAACAGTGTTTTTCACCAATTCATCATCCATTAAGAGAATATTTGTTAAAAGGGTAGATGTGCCGGTAGAAATCTCTATGTTTCTATGTTCTTCGAGGTATCGGTGGATGCCTAGATATTTTTTCAATGTAGCTGTGAATACCTCGTTGTTTTTTCAATGAACTGTTTTGAATCTAGATGTTTGGACTAGTGTCTCGAGTCAAGCATGTGGTACCTCTATGCTTTATCTCACGGGACCGAGCTGAAGTGTCGGTGGCCAATTAGATAATATAAAACATATACAAATCGTATGTTCTTTTGTAACGCTTGTCGAACGTGAAGTGAAATGAAATGTCAGTAGTTCAGATGGTTGTAAATATTAGTGCGCGACGATATCGCTGGGCCACGGTTGAGAACTGTTTTCTTCCATATGCAGGTAAGGTATTTGGCTAGAATTTTCGAGATTTTTGGTGGGTTGTATGAAATTTTGTCATGGCTACCCCAAACGATGGTGTCATCAGACAATTCTACCTTTACACGATTTTCCACATAATTAATTGATATTATATTTACGTAACGATTTGAATAATTCTGAAAAATAAAGACATCTCCGAATAATAAAGAAACAAAGCTTTTCCGTCTTGAAAAATGTTTTAGAGTAGAGGCAAAATAAACATTCCTAAAAGTCGTTTTAATTGGCTAGACAAAATAGTCACAAAACCACAATGTCCCGTGTTTCCTGTTTCACAGCGGCCGATAGACGGCAGCACGTGTGCTCACTTGTAAATCGTGTAGAGCGGGCCACAGTTGTAAGTATAACCACTGTCCCAGTTATTCGTAGTGGTGTTATACGGAAACAAGCTAAAGCAGTCTATTTCCAAACTTATAAATAAACTGTAGAGCAGACACAAGTGATTAACTCGACATTTTGAAAATAAGAGCATGCAAATCTAACATTCGAATTAGTAACTAACATTAGCATGATCAATAATTTCTGTCTGAGTAACCCAGATGTTTATTTAACCAGATGATGGAACTACATAGGAGAATGATTCGTGAAATGAAACAGTGTCTTTAAAATGAAATTATATAATACCGTCAACGACATGTAGCTAGATAAGACAGAATTTTCTTTCAATGTTCGGGTTCGAATACGATTGAGCAACTTACACTGCCGGACAATTGCTAAGGACGGATGACAATAGAAACGACAGCAACCATAAAATGGAAGGCAGGAAAATGTGGAAATTAGCAAAAGTGCGGGATACAGTAAGACGTGTTATGCGTATGCAAATCTTGGATTGCCGAACTTGTTCGTGACGTCATAGTGCTGATAAGAGATATAAAGGATTTGACGCGTATTGACCGTTGTTGTTCAAACGCAAAGTTGAAAGGGAAAGAATCAATTGACGAACTTGCAACTTTCAGTATGTCTTCCCGACATCACCTAGATGATTTTACGCGTGGCCGTATTATTGGCAAGGTTGAAGAAGGGCGAAAAATAACAGATGTTGCCAGGGAGTTCGACGTCAGCCACAGTGTTGTTTCAAGGCTTTGGAAATCATTTCAAACAAATGGAGAGTGTAGCAAACGTCACGGGGGAGGTCGTGTTCGCAGTACGACACATGCAGAAGATCGGTACATAGTGCTATCAACAAAAAGACACAGGCGCAGCACAGCTAGTGAGGTAGCAAATCAGTTTATGGCTGCTACTGGCAAGCGGATCTCCCGAAAAACTGTCGCCAGACGTTTGCATGAAGGAGGACTATACGCCCGCCTTCCTGTTGTGTGCATCCCATTGTCCAGACGTCACCATACCGCCCGTTTTCAATGGTGCTATCAACATCGCAATTGGACTGATAACGACTGGTCTGCTGTCCTCTTCTCAGATGAGAGTAGATACAGTCTATCGTCTGATTGTCGACGACAACTGATCTGGCGTGATAGTGGTACTGCATATTGTCCAGCAAACATACAGGAAAGGGACCGATATCCGACATGTAGTGTCATGGTACGGGCTGGCATCATGATCAATGGCTGTACGTCCCTCTATGTGCTTCCAACTGGGACTATGACTGGCCAACGATACATTAATGATGTTCTGCTACCTCATGTTCGCATGTTCCGTGGTGCTGTCGGTGATAGATTCATTTTCATGGACGACAACGCAACATGTCATCGAACAATCGCTGTCCAGGAGTGTCTTGAGAGCGAGGATATTGAACGCCTCGTGTGGCCAGCCCGTTCTCCAGATCTGAATCCCATTGAACATGTGTGGGATGCTTTGGAGAGGAGTCTTGCTGGTCGCCAATGCCCTCCAATAAACAAGGACACCCTCATCCGTGCACTGACAGAGAAATGGGATAAATTACCCCAACAGCTGCTTGATAATGTTGTGCAAAGCATGACACGACGTGTGGAATCTTGCATCGCCCTCCATGGTGGCCATATCCCATATTGACATCTTACGCCGGAACGCATGCGGACGGTAATTGCATTTTTTTCACGTTTACGTATTCTGCACAAAATGGCCTGTTTGTCCCTTGAACACGTTCCAAAGCGTTCTGGATTTCAGAGCACAAATTGTCTTTCTTGTAATGTCCTGGCATTCTGACATTATTTTATTTCACTTGGCATCCAACCACACTTACCTTTTTTATGCGCTATATAGCCGTTTATGATCCGTCCTTAGCAATTATCCAGCAGTGTACATGTGACAACGCTATCACTCCATATTGAGGCACATGTGCTATGGTGAAATTAGTCATATAAAGCAATCTGAAGATTAATGAAAGTTATTGGATTACAACCAGTAATGGCTGCTTATGAGAAATAGCTTGTACAATTAAGTGGGTGATAGAAATCTGGAAATACTGAAACCCAAACATTCATAAACAATTTAACTTGTTCTGTTACTCGAAGATACACGGTCGAGTCGCATTATTGTGACCACCAGCTTATATCCAAAGTAACCGCCGGGTGCAGCGCGGACTGCTGCTAGACGGTCTAGGAGTGACTCAATAAGGCGCTGAAACATGTTCATGGGCATGTGGAGCTATGATGGCTGCAGTGCATCAGGCAGCTGCTAGAGGGCGCGTTGTGGAGGATCCATAGAGAAAATAACACGACCGAGGTGGTCCCACAGATACTCAATTTGGTTTACGTCTGAGGAATAAGGGGGACAGGTAAGTACTTTGAAGTCTCCATCGTGCTCTTTCCAACTACTCTCGGAGATTTATAGCTGTATCACACGTCGCATTATCGTGCTGGAATATGCCTTCCGTCCCAGGGAAGACAATTAGCATGCCGGGGTGTTTTTTTTTTTTTTCTGATTGGAGGTTTAACGACCACCGTGAGCAACTCAATGGGCTATAAGCAGTCACCCGTCCCTAATTTAGGGTCACTGGCTCCAGGGAAGGGAGAGAGCCAGTGCCGTAAGACAAACACAACATCCATGCCTCACCGGGATTCGAACCCGGACCCCAGACGGACTAATGATCAGAGGCCAGCGCCTTAGACCACTGCACCACCGGGGCGGCCATGCCGGGGTGTACGTGGTCGGCAAGGATGGATTCATAACGAATTCTGTCCATACTGCCTTCCACAGTAATGACTGGACCAAGGGAATGCCACGAAAGTATTCCCCAGACCATAACGCTGCCCCACCAGCTTGTGTTCTTCCAGGAATGGTCAAAAAGTGTTTATTTTCCGATGTTTCTCACCTTATACGCCAAAGTCCATCTGTTCGATGAGCAGGAAACGTGACACATCCGAGAAGGAAATCATTTGCCAATCAGTAGAGGTCTAACTCCTATACTGCCATAAAAATGTAAGCTTTTTCTGCCGATGCACCTTCGTTAGTATCGGTGCAGTGGCCATCCGTTCTCATCGGAGTACCATACGCAGCAGGGTTGGCTGAACTGTTGGTTTAGACACACGTCCGGTAACCCCCTGGTTATGTAGCGTATCAATTGGCTCTCACTCACCTTCGAAGCCGATGTTCACCTCTCAGAGTAATGGCACGTGGTGTTCCGCAGTTTTCACGTCGCGTATTCGCAATGATGCCATTTCTCCAATCACGATACACTTTAACCACAGTAGCACGCAAATAGTTCACAAACTGAGCTGTTTCAGAAATACTGCTATCCTTGGCCCGAAAGCCGATAATCATCCCTTTTAGCAAATCTTATATAGTGCTCTTTTTATGCATGAAAGCAACGAGTGATATGTTTTCAGAATGCCTACAGAACACGTTATATACCCTCCAAGCCAGCTCACGACAAGTGCCTTCTTTCATTTTCTATGCGCTATTGACGTCAAAAGTAGGAGGTGGTCACAATAATGTAACTCGACCGTGTATATTGTAGTTTAACAGGCCAGCAAACTTCACTAGATTCAGGAGTTCAGAAAGTTAAGCACTTCTCAAAATTCTTGTGAGATGTACTGAATCTAGACGTAAACAGTCTGGATTCAGTACACATTAAGAAAAATCATAAGAATCAAGGGTTTTATTACCTTTGACTTTTTCTGCTCTATTTTACAGCGAAGGATTATTTCAACTGATCCTACACAGCTTTGAAGGAGCATACCAGTATCTATTTCATTATACACTAATAAGATACATAATGATCATGTGCTTAAACGGTAAACCGAGGTTTCAGCATTAGATGTTGCTAAGACTAAAAGTATATAAATGAACGTTTGTTAAACTCATTGTAACTGGTATTAAACTTACTGCAGTTCAATTTAAACATTTTTGTGTCACAAGTTTATGTCTCACCGGCTATCTATAACATGTGGTACGAAATGTAACGTTGAAGCTCCGCGATATTCTTGCATCTTGGAATTAATGTATATTTCGGTTTCAAAATCACATGTTAGACATGGATTTCAGAAGAACACGCAAATTTGTTCTCTACTTCGTTTTCACTACTTAGCACGTCCTATTGAGTGGACAAATTAGGAAGAACCCAAGAGATATTCGATCCGACGGCTTTTACCTTTAGATTACCATTTTCTAAATCGATCCATAAGACCGATCGTTGATCAAAGAGGAATTTTATAATATCGGATAATAGTGTGTGTTTTTGAAATATAATAATTCAGCTTTCTTGATATAATACTGAAAGTTGTATGTTTGAAAAATTATGGCATGAATTTTCTTCTAGCTTTTTACACTTTATCATAAAATACTGTATATTTCATAGAAAATTTGCTCTTTCCTTTGTTTTGTTGCATGGAAATCTATTTGGGTACCACCTAATAACGGAAAATGATGGTGGAAGGTATTTTAAAATTAATGAAAAGGAACATAAGCAAGTGGGAGTGAATAAAAACGTCACTTGATATTATTGTTAATGCGAACAATACAGCCCGGAATAAAGATTTGTATTATGTCGTGAAAGCTATGAAACTCTATTACCCGAAGATGGCAAACGGAACAACCCTTACAGAAGGCTGAAGTTCATGCCATTAGCGTTTACGTTGCTTCACTTATGAAATTTTGTGTGCAAATATATTTCGTAATATTCTGAGCGGTAAGTTCACGGACGTTCAATATGTAGTCGCATGCTAATAGTATAAGTGTCAAGAAGAGATAGTATATACTGAAGATCATATTCTTAGAAGCACCAAAAGCAATCGGCACAAAGGTATCCGTACATAAGTTAGCTATTCCAACGTTTAAATGGTTGTATGGAAAGCTAACTCCAACTATTCATATTATACATGTGGAGAACGAAAAAATAGGCATAACGAAAAAAGGTTGTTATGAAAAAAAAAATAGCTTCAGGCTACGCAAGGACAACGGTCAAGCTCAGACCCTTGGAAGGGCCCCTTTCCTGTTTTGAAGGAACTCGGGGGGCCGCATGAATATTAAGAAATTTCTAATGAAGAAATATGAACTTTACAAAACTACACAAACGGCTTGGCACTAAAGTGGAATATTATTTCTAATTATTGGTAAATAGTCAAAACAAATGCTTCATTAATCACTGAAAACAATCACTTTTACGAAACAATTGTTTTCACTTAAATCTTAAAACAATTAGATTTTACCGACTATACACGGTACAAAAATATTACATGTTCTGAACAGAAATTTGGGCTCATTTTTCTATCACTAACTTATCAATATGTGGAATAATGTCATTTGAGCATGCTACTTCTAAAAGTGAGCCTAAGTGACTGTCACTTAACCTATTTCTTTCAAGACATTTGAGTTGGTTCATTCTTGAAAACAACTGTTCACATGAATATGTTGTTCTGAACATAGACAGAACCTGTGCAGCTAGGTTATGAATCTTTACGTACTTGTCCTTTGAATCTAACTAGTAAAAATCTGTTAGATTGCAGCTGCTGAATTTTTCTTTTAGGAAAGAATCGCACTTAAAGTCTATTAATTCAAGCTGAAATTCCTTAGTTGCGTTTTCAGCATTATTGAAAAAATGGAGGCTTGAATATATTGAATATATTTTCTATGTCTTTAAAACATTCAAATAGACTGTCAAAATCCTCTTTTAATATAACTATCTTCGTAGAAATTTCACCAAAATTGATTTCTTCTTCTTCATCTGAAGCTTTTAAAGTGGGAAAGTGAGCAAGATTTCCTGCACTGAGATGAGCTTCCCAAAGCTGAAGTTTCCTCTGAAATGCGTTAACATTATCAATAATATCAGTGACTAGTTTGTTTTCGCCTTTTAGTTTCATATTCAAATCGTTTAAGTATCCAGTTATATTTGTGCTGAATGTCAGATCATGTAACACTTTTGGATCACCGAGAAGTGAGACGTCTTGATCTTTACTTTCAAAGAACATCTTTATTTCATCTCTCAAATCCCAAATCGTTTTAACACTCGTCTACAGCTAGCCACCTTACATGAGAGTGATACAAAATATAACTATGCTCAGAGCCAATATCTTTGAGAAAAGCAGTAAATGGTATGTGCTTTTAGCTTCTGGAGCGAATGTAGTTTATGATTTTTACCACAGGCTACAAAATATTTTCAACTTTTAAAACGCGACCACACAATGCATCTTCATGTATAATGCAAAGAAAATGTACAAATGGAGTAAGTGAATCTTCATCGATCAACATTTGTTTTACCTTTCCAACAACGCCGTTTTTTGAACTAGCAATTGAAGGCGCACCATCTGTAACTAAACAAGCCAGTTTACGGCAAGATACTTTTTGCTCCTCACACATTGTATTCATTTTGTCAAAAATGTCATCAGCTTTCGTAGTATTATGCATTTCTATTAGTTAAAGCAGTTCTTCAGTTGCTTTAAGATTTTCATCTACCCCGCGAATAAAAACAGTCAACTGAGCAACATATGTTACGTCAGTACCTTCGTCAATTGCATGGAAAAAGTAAAGACACCATGATATCTTTGGAATTAATTGATCGTTTATATCTGAAGCTGGTTCATCGATTCTACTAGGAACCGTGTTTGGCGTAAGATGTATTTATTTAAATTCATTCATCTTGTCAGGGCAATTGCATTCTGCTGCTTTAACCAAACAAATTATTTTATAAAACATCCAGCCATCAGTAAAATGCTTAGAATTTTCTGCTATCATTTTAGATAAGATATAGCTTACATTCACATTGTCTGTTTTATGTTTAACAACTCTCTGAAACACATTTTGTTGCGAATTTGAATCCCTTTTCAGTTTCTTTAGTTTGTCCTCTCGAAGATGTTCTTGCAGTGAATCATACTTCTACCTTTACACACTTTGAAAATGGCGTCGTAAATTGTTCTCTTTTGGAACCGCTAACATTTGCTTACAGATAAGGCACCATACACGATTACAACTTTCACAACAAAAGTACTGTAACTCCCACTTCTTGTTAAATACTCTATGTTCATCTTCTATGGATCGCTTTATACTGCAACTTCGTTTTGAAATAGACATGGTAAATATAAAATCACACAAATCAACTTTAGTAGAAAAATAGCATGTTGAAAAAACGGTGCAGGCTGACGAAACTAGCCACCAGCTGTGCAAGAAGATGCTTTTCAAGGCCGATTAGTGTTGCCAGTGCTTGATTTTAATTATGCGCCAAAAATTTTCCCTTTTCAGACGACGTCCCTTTCCGTGCGGAGACACGGCGGCCAGCCCTCTTGAATTCGTAGACAGTACGTCGGGGGAAGACACCTGTACTATTTCTCATTCCTTTCGACGTAACAATACGCATGCTAAATACAGTTATATTCTTCGTAAATAATCCTGATACTTATAAAGTGGATGGCTTTGCTAAGCATTACAGTATTTCTTTTATATTTAATATATTTTAATTACTTGAAAAAGGCTGCTTTTATTTTTATTTTACATTCACCTTTCATGCGGGCCTCGAGTTTGAGACCACTGCTACCTAGGGTATTATACCACGATAGGTGCGAACAAAAGCAAACAAGCACTATGCGATCTTTCTCTGCTCGGACCGTCTCATCGATATTCGAAGGTAAAGGTGGTAGGAGATGATTGTACAGGATAATTGGCGGGCTTAGCTCAAGTAATCGTGGAGAAAGCCGCCCCGGTGGCGCAGTGGTCTAAGGCGTTGGCCTCTGATCATTCGTCCGTAAGGGGTCCGGGTTCGAATCCCGGTCAGGCATGGATGTTGTGTTTGTCTTACGGCACTGGCTCTCTCCCTTCCCTGGAACCAGTGACCCTAAATTAGGGACGGGCGACTGCTTATAGCCCACTGAGTTGCTCACGGTGGTCGTTAAACCTCCAATCAAAAAAAAAAAAAAAAAAAATCGTGGAGAAGAGTTAAAGAATCTAAAGAAAATTTACAGCATACACAGTCCCCTACACATTGAAGCCAATTGGATATAATAACACGTGTGCCAGCCTTTTGTGCGAGGAAATGACAAATTCGTTTTTTATCAACACGGCATCTCCAAAACTTTACCCCGGTGACATCTAAAAACGTCCTACGGTCCGAGGATAACTTTTTCAGTTAATAATACAGAACATTAGGCGGGACAGATTTTGGTCAACATAGATTTATATTCCAAATAGGTTTACATATTTATATAAATAAATTTGGAAGTATAAAGTAACCAAGTGGGATCAAAAATGAACTTTCAGATGGTAAAACTCATGCACAATACATTTACAAGAAATGAAAATTTATTAAATAATGGGGAACAGATGGTGATAACTGATACCTACATTTTCCTTGGACAGCAGATATCAAGAAAAGGCCACATTTTTAAAGAAATTAATCCATGCGTGAAACTTTGTTGGCGAGCTTTTCGATGAAACAGCACAATTTCTAAGAGCAACATGCCGTTATATCTTAAAAGTGTTTAGGAAATGCATTCTTCCAGTTCTTACGTACGGAGAAAATACATGGATCTTAACTAAAAAGATATACAAATACTGCAGACTACTGAACGAAACATGGAGAGGTCGAAACTTGGTATAACCAGTAGAGATAAGAAGCGGAACTGATGGATAAGTTAAATGATAAGAGTGGAAGACACCATGAGCAGAGTAAAATCCCTGAAATGGAAATGGGCTGGCCATGTTGCCAGAAGAACGGATCACCGATGTACAACAAAAATTCGAGACTGGATTCCAAGGAACAGGAAAAGACTTAGCAAAGGACCACATGGGAGCCGGGTGAATGAAATTAGGAGGCATGCGGAAGTACATGAAGGAGACTGGTGCAAGATAGACTGTTGTGAGAGAAACTTGGGGACAACATCATCCAGCATTAGATTGCTAATGGTTAACAATGATGATGATGAAAGTGATTGTTCCGTAAATTGTTGGCCACCGTAGCGTAAAGCTAAATTACTCGGCTGGATATCGAGAGATTCGGAGTACGATCTCGGCGGTGTCCGGATAACAATTTATCGGTTGCTGTGTGTTATTTAAAGAAAACCGTGGAAAGAGGGATGACTTAGTCTATTGACATTGTCTCCACATATTTGGAAAATTTTCACTGTCACTCTCGCCCTTCGGATTTATTAGCTATAATTCAATTGCTTGTGCCCACTAGCTGAAGACGTCTCACACACATCGCCGTGGATTGTTGGCCACCGTAGCGTAAGGCGAACGCACTCGGCTGGTTTTCGAGAGATCTGGAATACGGTTCCAGCGGAGTTCGGATAATAATTTTTCGGCTGCTGTGTGTTAATTAAGTAAAACATGGAAGGGGATTTTATTTATTCACAAGGATGATGATGGGGATCTTCCATTTATATCAACAAAGATATGTTATCCACAAACTTTTGGAACCGGTGTAATATCATCCAGCCTGTTTCCATGGATGGCTTTTCCTAATACATTTTAAACGGCATTTGCATTCCACAGTGTCGCTGTTGACCACCAACACATATAGATATCTGGTATTTCTTAAAAGAAGAGCTACGTGTAGATGATAATGTGCCATAGCACAAGGGTAGAATCGCCAGTTGCTTTAAAATATTAAACTGACCTAACAGTTCCCAAGATTATACTCAGTTAAGCACCTGAGGGATAAAATTGAGAGAGTCGTTCATAACTGAGATTCTCCTCCAGATAACATGTGATAGTTGACGAACGCCATAGCAGTCACATAGTCATGGCAGTCAGGCGGCTCATGATTCTAGAAGATTCCTATGAGTTCCTCCAACAGTCCATGCCATACTGAATCAAAATTACTTCGGAAGCGAGTGGATACCCAACAGGTTATTATTAGATAGGGATTTCTAAGAATCTGCTCCATCGTTTTGTTTATGTTTCACGTCGAAAGTGCTATGAAATTTAAAGTACATATTACTTGGTAAATGTTCTCAGAATCTCATTGAAATACGTTTTTCTTCATTTGAGGCCCTTGGCCATTTGCGGCATGTCACTTTTGTCTCAGTTTATTTCTGCTTCTACATTTCCCATTTGTAAAAAAACTTTTTGACACACAACTTTCACAGCAAACCATATTCTCCATTTGATTAGTAGCTCTCGTCATTCATGTTGGAAATAATCATATTTCTGCCGCGCTTCCCCGCCCACTTAAACCAATGCGTTTAAGTGAAGACGCGCACACTTGGGATGTTAACCACTGTCATCAATCAGTATAAAAGTCAAACCTCCGTGGGACAGTCGTGAGGTTGAGCTGAAGTGCTTTGAGTGCTTCATGTGCTGAAATCTACGAACTATTCTTTGGTCCGCACATAATTTTCAGTAATGGTTCCAGAGCCCAGTGGAGGGTTTCAGCTCCTGCTACGAGCGACTGTTTGCAGTTTACCGCAGAGGTGTCGAGCAGGACAGGAAGGGTACAATATTTTTATAACAACGTTAAGGCAAGCTTCAAGTAATAACACTTGTTACGTGTTAGTTCAACTGAACATTGAACAATGTTACTATATGGAAATACCATTGTACTGCTAGTTCAAAGGACAAAAACAATTGTAAATTGTATATATATATTATTTATGAATATTATTGATACTAAATGTACCCGAAGGTGTACGAAACGTTTAGAAACTAAAGGGACATTTAATGTCATAAACTCTAAACATCTGAAGCTATAGATAACGATTTTTTCGTTCTTTTTAAAGTGTCTCAGTTTCATTTAGCGGCTTGTGTTTCAAATTCAGTCTTACTCGGATAGTGTATTCTAACAGCTAGAGAGTCAATAGTAACTGCCTACCTTCAACAATGCACAGTTTCGGAAAATTATTATTAATAAGTACGAATTTTTATGAATCAACCAAGTGTTGGGAAATACAAGGCGGTTTTATAGACAATTCAATAACTGTTTTCAATTAGTTTACTAAAAAGAAATCGCATATAAACTTTAGACAATATTTCATTTATGTAGAATCGGGGATAATTTAGCGGATGGAACTATCAATTAAAATACTGCGCCAAGGGGCACAGTTACTATTCTTTGGAGGTAAATTAAATGAGAAAGGGAGTGCAACGACTGAAGTCATGCATTAACTGTGGGTCAAACCGGAGACGACTTTCATTTGTTAACAGCATACATTTTCCCCATTCCTATTTTACTGTAGAGAGAAGTTCCATAGTCTCACTGGTTTTTATGTCTTCGAAATGTTTTGGCTTACATTATGGGACAGGTCATGGCTATGTATAGAATATGCTCCTGGTACATACGAGTACATTATCATCGAGCAAATCCGATTGGTTGGAATTATTTACTAGCTAGCCATCAGAATTTGCATTTCTTTGTATAACGAACTATTTAGCTCTCAGAAAGTGGATTAAATCCAAGAAAAATCGCACTTTTGTTATTACTGCGATTTTGCATAATCAATACTTCACGGTATTGAACTACACTTGTGAGCGTTAACTCGGAACCTAAACTAACTGGCGCAAGTAGGATGGTTTAAAAAATTGAATTTTGCTTAATATACATATCTTTGTCAATATTATATTGCAGATTCCTCATGTTTTTTTACAACAGTGCTTCTCACTGGTTAAAATGCTTTCTTCTCTAAACTGGGAATTATAAAGATAACAAAACTGATACAGTGTCTTAAATTTTCCTACGCTTACATGAAATTTCCATTTCAAATTTCCTATATTGGTCTCAAGTCTTAATTTAATCTGACGACTTCGGTGTTCATTCTAAATTGATTGACTCCTTTTTAGCACGTCTTTTGAAAAAAAGATCGTGCTTATGTTATCGGTTTGTCGGTCCGTCCGTCCGTCTGTACCCACGGGATCTCTGCAACTATTAGTCCGATTTGAAAAATTCTTTTTGCGTTCGAAAGCTGGAAATATGCGAATGATGATCCTTTATTTCGTTTTTTTACAATGTACAATATCGCCGCTAGAGAGCGTAAAGGCAGATGATGTCGAATTCAAAATTATGTTTTATTCCACATATTTGCTTCTAAACACCCGATTGAAAAAAATCTTTTAACTTTCGATTCCATTTATGTCGAAGAGTATTTTGGATATAGTTTCTTTTTCAAATTACACATAGATTTTCCGCTATGGGGCGTAAAAGTAAATTGCATTTTTTTCGATAACTCTTCTTCTTAAACTCCGATCTGAATTTTTTTTTACAGCGGATACATCTCCTTATGCACAATCTTTTGCATAGAATATCGAATTTTTAATAAAGAATACTTTGGCCACCAGCGGACGTAAGCGTTAATTTTCGCTTCTAATGTATATGCCATAAAATCTGAGCTTCTAAAATATCGATTGAAAAAATTCTTTCGTGGACTGATGCCACTTACATCGATAAACCTTTTCGGAATATTTTCTTCCTAAAATAGGGGGCGTAAATGTATATCCTATTTTTGTCAATATCTCGACTTCTAAGAGTCCGATTTAAAAAATTCCTTCTTTGTTGGATAGTGTTTTCGGTGTGCCATGTCTTTCATATAATTTCAAAATTTTCAAGTTATTCATAGACATTCCGCTTTGGGGCGTAAAGGTAAATTGCGTTTCACACTATATCTCTGCTTCTAAATATCCGATCTGAAAAATTATTTCTGCACCGGATACAGCTCCTGATGGGAAATCGTTTGCACATAATTTCTAATTTTTGTAAAAAAAAAAGGTTTGGTCACCAGGAGGCGTAATCCTTAATTTCCGCTTCTGATGTACACTATCTACCAACAAGTAATTGGACACCTGCGATAGCAAAGGAAAACGCAGTTTATTCACTTTCAATAGTTGGCAGAGCCTCCACGACCGGCGATTACCGCTGCTACCCCCCGGGGCAAACTCTCAACCAGGCGTTGTACGACGGCTAGCGGTTTTTCTTCAACTCGGCTTGGAGAAGACAGGTCAGTTCCTTCACCGATTTCGGACGGTGGGGGCACCCCGTAAGTCGACGCTCCAACTCCTCCCATAGGTGCTCGATAGGGTGAAGGTCCGGGCTCTGCGCAGGCCAGTCCATTCGATTAACCCCATTGTCACCATACCAAGCCATGGTGGACCTCGCAACATGACAGGTGGCATTGTCATCTTGAAAGTAACATGGGTCCGCCCCGTAAAACTGCCGCAACGTAGGAAGCGCATGGTCATCCAAAATGGTGCAGTAGGTCTCGGCATTGAGTCTACCAGGAATTGCGACCAAGGGTCCCGTGACATACCAGGAGGAACACCCCCATAGCATAATTCCATCGCCGCCAAACTTCACAGTTGGTACAATACATTGCAGCAGAAGGCGTTTTCCAGGCAAACGCCAAACCCAGACCCTGCCATCAAGAGTGAACCTTGATTCGTCGCTCCAGAAAACCTGTTTCCACTGTTCAACGGTCCACTGTCGACGTTCTTTGCACCACGTTAGCCGAGCAGCGCTATTGGACTTGGTGATCAAAGGCTTGTGGGCGGCAGCACGTCCATGACAACCGAGCAGATGGGCTTCCTTACGGATGGTATTCATCGAAAGAACACTCCCGGATGCTTGTTGAAACTTCTCGCGGATGTGGCCCATCGATTTGGTGTGCTTCTTCGGAATTTCTCTGGCCATCACCCGTCGGTCTCTAACTCAAAGTTTTGTGGGTCTGCCGGGTCACGGCACAATCCGACAGTCACCTCTCATCTCTCACTTGTCAATAACGTAGGCCATTGTCGATTTTGGGTACTTCAACTCGCTGGATATGTCACGTTGGATCGGCCATTTCTGTGATACCCGACGATTACACCTTTCTCGAAATCAGAGAGCTCCGAACTGCGTGGCATCTTGCATGTGACTGGTTGCGTTGTTGTTTTCCACACGATATTTAACGGCGTCGGCCGTGACGTGTTTCAGGACCGCAGATATCGTCGATTGCAGGGGTGTCCAATTACTTGTTGGTAGATAGTGTATTTGCAGCAAAATATGAGCTTCTAAATTCTCGATTGAAAATAACGTCGTTTGTAGACCTATACTACTCATGCCGACAAACTTTTTAGAAACATTTTCTTCTTATAATAGTGCACGGTTTCTACGCCATGGGGAGTAGATGTATATATTATTTTTGTCAATATCCTGACTTCTAGGAGTCCGATTTGAAAAATTCCTTCTTTGTTAAATAGGGTTTTCCGTGTCGCATGTTTTTCATATAATTTCAAAATTTTCACGTAATTCATAGACTTTCCGCTAGGGGGCGTAAATGTAAATTGCGTTTCCCCTTGTATCTCTGCTTCTAAATCTCCGATCTTAAACATTATTTCTGCACCGGATACAGCTCCTGAAGGGAAATCGTTTGCACATAATTTCTAATTTTTGTAAAAAAATGGTTTGGCCAACAGGGGGCGTAAACCTTAATTTCCGCATCTAATGTATTTGCAGCAAAATATGAGCTTCTAAATTCTCGATTGAAAAAAACATCGTTTGTAGACCGATACTGCTCATGCCGACAAACTTTTTAGAAACATTTTCTTCTTAAAATAGTGCACGGTTTCTACGCCAGGGGGCGTAGATGTATATCTTATTTTTGTCAATATCTCGACTTTTAAGAGTCCGATTTAAAAAATTCCTTCTTTGTTGGATAGTGTTTCTAGTGTGACATGTTGTCCCAATAAATTCAAAATTTTCAAGTATTTCATAAACTTTCCGCTAGGGGGCGTAAAGGTAAATTGCGTTTTCCCCTATATCTCTGCTTCTCAATTTCCGATCTGAAAAAATTTTTCTGCACCGGATACAGCTTCTGATGGGAAATCGTTTGCACGTAATTTCAAATTTTTGTAAACAATTGTTTGGCCACCAGGTGGCGTAAGACTTAATTTCCGCTTCTGATGTATTTGCAGCAAAATATGAGCTTCAAGAATCTCGATTGAAAAAAAGTCTTTTGTGGACCGATACTACTCATGTCGACAAACATTTTAGGAACATTTTCTTCTTGAAATAATGCCCAGTTTCTACGCCAGGGGCGTAGATGTATATCTTTTTTATGTCAACATCTGTACTTCTAAAAGTCCGATTTGAAAAATTCCTTCTTTGTTGGATAGTGTTTCGGTTGCGAAATGTTTTTCCTATAAATTCAAAATTTTGCAGTAAATCATAGACTTTCCGCTAGGGCGCACAATGGTAAATTTCATTTTCTGCTCCTAAAACTCCGATTTGAAAAATTCTTCCTGTGTCGCATACAAGACCTGACGGAAAATATTTTTCACGTAATTTGTAATATTTGGTAAAGAATGGTTTGGCCACCAGGGGTCATAAGTGTTAATTTCTACTTCTGATGTATTTGTAGCAAAATCTGGGATCCTGAAAACTCGACTAAAACTTTTTTTTTGAACCGTTACCGCTCATATGGATAAACCTTTTGTGAATATTTTCTTCCTAAAATAATGCGTGGTTTTCCCACCAAGGGACGTAAAGTCACATCTTACTTTTGTCGATAACTCTGTTTCTAAGAGTTCGTAAGCTCACGATTCCGTTTACAGCAATATCTGAGGGATTAAAGACCCGATTGAAAAAACTTCTTTCTGCTGTCAGATACTATTGTATTCCATACCGGTTCCATTGACTTTGAATAGCTCTGATAAATTTAATTTGCCTCAGAACGAATTCAAAAGACGTGCTTATTACCCCCGAAAATTCGGTGTCATCTTTCTTGTTCTCATTACCTTGGGTTTAAGTGCGGATTGTTTGACAAACCGGATTTGGCACTATGGAGACTCAGTCCTAAACCTGGACAGGAGGACTGAGACAGATATAAATATCAAAACCAAACAACTGAGCAAGTCGAAACATAAACTGACTACACCATCACAATAACGACATACTGTACAAAGTAAGAACATTGGGAAGCCCAGATAGAATATAGTGGCTGGAAAAAGAACTAGACAAAACAATGCGGGATACATTGGACTACCTCAAGTGAAGAGAAAAATGGAAAATTGCTTAACCTTAAAATCAGGAAGCATACTCTACTGGAAAAGGACAGATGATATAATAAAAAGAGGTGTTGGCTTTTTAATGAACAAGAAAGTATCAAACAAAATGAACAATTGTAGAGGGTTATCAGCGAAAAAAGTTTATATTAAATTAAAAGTAAATGAAAAAGGATACATTAAAATCATACAAGTTTAGAGCCTTACAGGCTAAACCAATGATGAAACAATATAACCTTTTATCAAGACATGGAAAGAGAAATAGACGAAGATGCAAATAAATATACAACAGTGATAGGGGACTTCAATGATAAATCGGGTATTACAAGAGGTGAACCAAAGACTTGTTTAGGAAATCATTGAATAGGTGTTAGAAATTAATGAGGGTCTATATTAATATATTTTAAGCAACAATATAATCGTAAAAAATTTAACACATTCTTCAAACCAGCCAATAGGAAATGGACATGGATCACACCGAAATGGACAACAAAAAACAAATAACTTCACTTTTTCGTCACACATAAGTGTTAATAAAGATGCCAGTGTTTTGAAAGAAGTAGATATCAGCAGGGATCATAGAATTGTAAGAGAAAAATTGAAAAATCCAGACAAAATTGAAAAAAATAACAAAGCAAGAAAAAATAATAAAATTAAACCAGATACTCTGTATTTCAACAGAGAATTGTGTAAGAAGGCGATACACAGGAAATGAAAAAACAAGAAGCAAAACAAAGAACAGCCAGTATGAATACTGATAATATAGAAGAAGAACTAAGGAATATAATAAATGAATCAACAGTAGAAATAAACAAGGCAAAAAGAACTGAATCAGCAAATTTTTAAAAAAATCAATCAACCTTACAAACAAAAAACATCTGATTGAAGAAGGGAAAGGAGGTACAATCAAAATAACTGTAATAAACGAAGCTATGAGAATAAATATAAATGAAGATGTTAGGAAAAGAGAAGATGAAATGATTAAAAAAATAATGGAAAATAATAGGAACTTGAGAATACTGGGAAATAATCCTTCAGAAGGGGGGAGAATATTAGAACATTCGAAAATTAAAATGGAGAAACATTATTTGATAAGAAAGAAATTACGGAAGCTGCAAAAAGCTTTCATATGAAACTATATCAAAGTATAGAAACAACAACTGAAACAAGTGCCAGTGATGAAAATATGGACAGCAGTAAGGACATACCACCAATAGAAATCTTTGAAATTTGAAAAGCATTGCAACAAATGAAAAGTAATAAAACTTCTGGAAAAGATGATATTATAATTAAAATGATAAAAAAAGTGGTGAAACCATGAAATAAGAGCTAAAATTTATTTTTAACGGATGTATCGAACATGAAGAACTTCTTCAAATGTGGAGTAATGTAAATGGAAATAAAAAGAAACTAGAAAACTCTTGAATCATAAGCTTGTTGTCTCACATACACTATATTGACACAAGTCACCGGACAACCATTCATAAGTAAATGAACGGATCAGCTGCGTTGTTAAGATGTTCCGTACAGCTGCAAACAGTATTAAAATAAGCCTACAGCTGACCGCGATCGTATCATACTGTGAGATTGAATGAACCTATCGGGGCGGGTGAGAACTGACTTTGAGAAACAAAATATTGCTGGCTGTTATATTAGTTGGTTGTCCATAAGAGAAATCGAGAGGAATTTAAATATACCCAAGTCAACTGTTTTGTATATACTGAACAAGTGGAAGACACATGGCGGCGAAACCTATCGGCAGACCCAAGAAAATCAGTGATAGAGGACGTCGAAGTCTCAGAAGAGTCGTTGCAGGTAATCGACGGAGAATTGCACAAGGCCTTAGTGTATAAGTGACTAAAAGTGCTGGAACCCGGTGTGACGTACCTGCCAGCAGGATGCACACGACATAAAGGAAGATAACAGTCAGAACGAATGTCTGCGTTGCTCAATTGGTATAGCGGCTTGTTCCGGAATAAGTGGACTCGGGTTCGATCGGCGTGGTACAAGAATGACGCAGAAATTTACTTCGTTATACCGGGTATATACACATACCATTCACAGTGAACTTTATTCCATGGGTTACCGTGATCGTCCGGCTCCTCATAAAACTTTCTTCTACACTAGGAATGCTACTCTTCCTTTAGCATGGTGTAAAGAACATTTATCGTGAACCGCAGATCAATGTAAACGGGTCCTATGGACTGATGAATCCAGATACACGATCCATTAGTCTTATGGCCGTGTTTTGGTATGGAGGCAGCCGTGGGAACGCTATTTACCACAGTGTACTGTTCCTACGGTCAAGTTTGGAGCTGACAGGGTACTCATATGGGGGTATTTTTCGTGATATGGTTCTGGCCCATTGGTTATCGTGGACAAAGTAGTTAACTAGCACGGCTACCTCGATATTCTGGACAATTATGCCCTACCAACTTTGTGGCCATACTATGGAATCGAGCCTTGTTGGTACCATAAGGATAACGCACCAAGCCATAAAGCAGAGAACGTTCCGTGGTGGTTTGACGATAATTCCGTATCCTGTTTGGTCTGGCTAGCACAGAACCCTGATCTTAATGACATAGACCACCTATGGGATGAATTAGAGCTCCGTATTAGAATTTTGGAACCGAGGCCTACTTCTAAGCAACAGTTAGCGACAGTATTATGTACTGAATGGAAGCGCTCACCTATCGCTGTGTTCCAGATACTTGTCGAAAGCATGTCTCAAAGGTTCAGTGCATGCATTAAGACCAAAGGTGGACCGACACCGTAATAATATATGTCAATAAATGCTATGTTGTGTTTCTCTTCTAGCTGTCGGTGACTTTTGTCAGTATGGTGTATATAAACTATTTACAAGAATTATTAGAAACAGATTAGAAGAAAAATATTGTTTCCTATAACCCCCAAAAGAAGTTGGTTTAAAAAAAATCTATTACAATGGATCATTTACAAACCGTAACTGTTCTTACTGAAAAAATGCAAATATACATCCCTTTACATTTCGCATTTATTGATTTCAAAAAGGCTTTTGATAGCAAAGACATCGCTCTTTCTACGTTTAGGAACGCACAGCAATCGAAAAATTGTTATTCGGCCCCGCCGCTGGGGAATTAAAACCCGGATCTCTCGATATCTAGCCGAGCGAGTTAGCCTTACACCACGGTGGCCAACAATCCACGGCGCTACGCGCGTTTTCCTCTCAGCATCTGACATTATAAATCCGTAATATGGGCTCAGTTACTGAGACGTCTCCATCTGGTGGGCATAAACGGCACTGGCTATATATAAATTATAGCAGTTAAATCCAAAGAGCGAGATCCAAAGTGAAAATCCCCCAAATACGTGGCGTCAGTGAATAAACAAAATCATCTCTCTTTCCATGTTTAGCAAAGCACAGAAACCGAAATTTGGTTATTTGGTAGCCGCCGGGAAGTTGAATCCCGGATCTCTTGATATCTAGCCAAGCGTGTTACCACCGTGGTGTAAGGTTAACGCGCTCGGCTAGATATCGAGAGATCCAGAATTCAATTCCCCGGTGGCGGCCTAAAAACAATTTTTCGGTTGCTGTGCGTTGATAAAAGTTGAAAAGAGCGATGTTTTGTTTATTCACTGACGTCACTTATTTGGGGAATTTTCACTTTTGGTAGCGTAAAATCACCATCAATAGAAAACGCCCTGAACAATTATGGCGTTGAACAACGTTATATAAATTTAATCAAGTATATCTACCAGAATGCAACATCTAATTTTAATCTAAATGAATGAAATGAAAATATTAAAATAAATAGAGAAATAAGACGTGGAGATACTCTCGCGCCAAAATTATTAACATTAACACTGGAAAATATAATGAGCAAGTAAAATTGGTCAGAAAAAGGAATCAACATTAATGGAGAAAGGTTGAACAACTTAAGATTTGCCGTTTTACAAGAAAATTCGTAACTTTTTTTTTTTAAATTAACCTACATGAGTTTTGATATTCGTGTTAAAACCAACAGCAAATAAGCATACTTGTTTACTCAATTTGGTATGCAATCCAAAATTTAGCCTTGTAAATAAATCTTCAATTTTCTGATATTCACCAAAACGAAGTAGCCCTGGATTTTTTAAGATGGGTTTTATCAGACTTTTGGGTTTCCGTTTTTGTTTTCTTCGTTCTTTTTTTCCTTGAACAACATCTTTTGCTCAGGTCATGCATTCATTAAAAAGCTTGCATAATTTTGAAGGTTAGCTTATCACCACTCGTGAAACCAGTTGAGAATAATTCAGGGTACGATGATTTTAGAATTCACATTCAGCCATTAGTTATGTTTTTCAGAGTTGGCTTAACAGGAAATGGAGAATTTCCGAACATTATTTTATTTCAGTTTTGGATTTTCGGTTATATCAATTTCTGTTCCTCAGAATCTTATTTTAAAGCTAGTGAATAGCATAATTTTTCACCGGCCCTTTTTTTATACATGGCAATAGCAGGATGGCTAAAAAATATCACTCCGGCTATTGTTGTGATTATGAGGTATATTTCGTTTCAGATGAAATTTTTTTAACCAGACGACGGTAATTCGGTGCATTAGAGTTGACATTTTGTGACACCGGTAAGCAGAAATTCTAAAATTGTGCAATGCCAAAGACGTCTTCTAAATATTATTTGGTAATAACGTTTACGTTTAACTTCATGGTGGGTTGTGATCACTACTAATGATAATCCAAAAACATTTCACACCCTTTAATTTAGCTGAGTAAACAACCACGAAAAAAATCTCCCGGATACATTCTCCATGCATCGCAAAACTCTATTCATTTATAATAAAGATGCAAATATATATATATCATTATCATAATCGTCGTTAACAATTATCAGTCCACTGTGCAGGATGATCGTCTCGTCAAATTTCTACCACAACAGTCTGTCTTCATCCAGTTTCCTCCTTGTCATTACCGTGTGCTTTCAAATTTTATTCACCCATCTCCCATGTGGTCTTCTTCTTGGTCTTTTCCTGTCACTTGCAATCCAGTCTAAAATTTTGGTTTTCCAGCAGTTGGCCATCTTTCTAGCAATATGTACAGCCCATTGCTATTTCAGGGTTTTTAATCTGATCATTATATCTTCCACATTTTTCATTTTCTTAATCCACGAGTTCCTCTTACCTTTCCTGGTTACACCAAGTATGCATCTCTCCATGCTCTTTCAGTTAACTGTAATCATTGTACTTCGTTTTTAGTTTGAATACGTGTCTTTATGAATAAAGCAATTAGTAAAACAAATGGTGTTTACTTAAGAGTTGGTGTGCTGCTTATGCGTCTTGTTTTATTGCCCAAATATCACATTTCACATTTTTCTCATCACTGGACTGGAAATCATATAGTTGAGTCATATTTTCCTGAAGTTCTTGATTTGACCGTTGCTTTTTCGGCATTGTATGCTAAGCCATCCCAAGATTTTGCGCATTGTGATGATGTTGATGATAATTAATCCCATGATGCTGTATGTTCTAAATTGCTGTCTTTTTACATGTCAGATAATTATCCAAGTTGTGATGACATTCTCAATAATTACACAGTCCTATCGTTGTTCTATAGCATGGAACGGCGAAGGAAAGTGCTATTTTTCCAGCTAAAACATCATACATATTGTATACTCAGTGTTGAGAAACGGATATATATAAAACTTCACCTGCATCTATTAAAAACATACTATTACTTCGTGGTTTTTTGGCACAGTGCCGAATTTCATTATATCTTGCGACTCAGAATTGAAGATTAAAATGAGGTATTATTTTTATTATAATTTTATTTCCAAATAAAAAACTCAAAGCTTTTTCACATCCTTATTCTGGGTTTTGCAAAATAAGAACAATAAAAATTCACTAACTAAGCACAAAGGTGATGCTTTCTGTAGTCACTGAACAAGCAAAAACTTGCATATAAAGTGTATTAGATAATTTTGTCCTTTTCATTTGCAAGTATGGTACGATTATCACTTATCTGAGATGCTAATGACAACTCACTAGAACAGCACCATATACAGTATTAATAAGCACTTCATTGTACGAAAAAAACCCAACATTTGTCCATATGTAATCATATTGACCTCCATCCCCTTACCTTTTCTACATCAAGTAAAAATTCTAGCATTTATTCTCACGTTTGTTTTTTCTTTCATGCCACTGACCAGTTCAAGAAATTTTCTCACATGTATTCCATTGTTTCCTAGAAAACCACAAAAATCGACATGATAAGCTTGATTAATAGATTGTGTACCTAAATGAAATTATTGATTTATCCAAATGTAAATATCAGAAAACTCCGACGAATTGCACAGATTATGAAGAAAATCTTCTAATGAAAACTTTTCTGTATCCACTATTTAAATGCGTACTCTTCTCGACCATAAACGTGAAACCCGAGAAGAATTAGCTGGCTTTCCTTGCAAATTAAAGTGCATGTGCAGACAGCTGGGTTATGCAAATGATTCCAGCTGATGTTACAAATCTTTCACATAACAGGCGAGAAGTGTTACCATTCTGCTGAATTATTAGTAGATGTACTTATTTTCGCTCCATCTACTGACAGATTTTGTAATATACTGTTTTTTCTGTTTTGCGACAACCTACAGACTGAGAGACATGCTGTCTAAGAATGCCTGCATTCAGTATTCACCACTGACTGATCCAGTCGACAAGACTATCCTCAGAATTGGTTTGCAGAGAAAATTCTGCCGAATATTAAAATTATCCAATAGCTGCACCCTATCATTTTTTTAAAAATTCGTACTGGTTGTTGTGAAATATTCTTTTATTCTAGATAACTAATTACTCTGTTGTAAAAAGATTTTCCCTCGTCTTGTTAAAACGCAGAATATTAGGAAAACTGATATCGTATAATACTTGTAAGCTCAATTTGAGTTATTGAGAGCACCATTCTGCTTCACACTAAAAACAGAGATAACATTTTTGCGGTGGCGAATCCTGGGTTAAGAATCAGATCACTTAAACTTCTTCATACACCATCCAGTTGTATATTGGACCTAATTTTACAGTATTACCAATATCGTTTCGGAGGGAAAAATGCTGTCTGCTCTTAGATTTTGTTATCGTGAGTTATTCAAATCACCATTTTGCTTCCCATTAAAAACAGAGAAAATATTTTTGCAGTAGCGAATTGTGGGTTAAGACTCAAATCACGTAAACTTCTTCATACACCACCTAAATTGTATATCATTTTATTTAATAGTTGAAGAATACAGAATAATAGGATAAAGAACAATTTAGTATTACCCACACACTTTACTCAACCGTTTGAAACACACCGAACAAAGCATATTTAGAATTATCGTTTAGCCTCCAAGGTGACACAGTTTTTAAGTGCTTGCTTATGGACATTCGTTGGAGATGGGTATAGTTTCGAACCCTGTGAGGCATAGATGTTGTGTTTGTGTCTTACATGAATTTTCTGTACAGCGTACAGCTTTTTAGAACCAATCATTTCATTTTAAATTGTACTTCTTTAATTGTTTGTCAATGAATACATATCGATGAGGAAATCATATTTGCAGATTCAAGCTGTATATACAGTATTTGATGACATGAAGCGCTTTACAGAAAAATGAGGCATTCCAATTATATTGCAAGTCCGTTTAATTAAAACATTTCTTGCTGGATTTGATTTAACAACACTCCAACCACGAAGTATGCTGCTGAATGACATCTCTGGCTTTTAGTCTTCTGTTTGGGCTAGAATGAACATTTTTGGTTGATATAATAAACAAGAATTTAAAGCAATTGCAGGAGTTTTGGTATAAAAGTTACGGAATACTCTTTTCATAATTTCGTTGAGTAATTTCTTGAAAGTATCCATAGTATTTATAACAATCTGCATAAAATTATATGCACTAAACTTTCTTTTGTATGTGGTGACATTATTTAGGCAAACTACAACGCTTAGGAATTTACCACACATTCCTCATCCATTTATATAAATCTGGATTCAAGAAATTACGCTGGGGTTCCGTCTGTGAATTTATATTAAATTTAACAATACAAATAGTTTTCCTGATAAAAAAAATGATAATTTTGAGGTAGGCATACCATGCGTTTTCGAAAGGAGTTTTCTCTCTGTGTAAAGGCTTTGGCAAGGAAACTAAAATAATACTGCCTCTGATTAAGGCTTTAAAGCACTTCATGAACTTAATAGATTAGTTTAACGGAAAGCCAAAAGCAAAAGTTTATCACTTTTCAAAATGATCTTAAAATTATTACTAAAATATAAAAATCGAATCGCGATATATCAGTGCATATCGATCATCATCGTTATGCTGTTTTCTTAATTGCAGAATAAATTGGCTATTATATTAACTCTGTTACACCCTGTTTTAACGGTATCACCGATACTTGTCCAAAATTTAACAGCTAAAGTTCAATACACAATAGAAGAGAAAATGTTAAAAAATGCAATGGAATAAAAATGAACCTATTAGCTGTGAATAAAAAAAAACGATTTACAGGGAACCATTAAATCAACACATAATATGTTTGCTGTAATATATCTCTCTGAAAAACGTCTGTGCTTATGCTGAAAGTTTCGTTATTAATGGGATGTATTTTTGTGGAAAAAATCGAACGAACGGCTTTTTCACCTCCAAGCCCGCTTGAAAGAGCCTAAGTGTTTTCTCTCTTAAATACATGGAACTCTTGACAGATTGACCTCAAGCGGTTTTCAAACATACACTGCTGGCCACCCAAAATGCAACACCAAGAAGGACACGAGATAGCAAAGCCAGATTTACTGGACACATAACAACAGATACTAAGATGAAACGACTCAGCTTACAGGCCCGTGCGATTTGCGGAACACGCAGACATCAAGAGTTTGTGTGGCTTCCATGGCTGGCAATAATGGCCGCTACTCGCCGCGGCATCGAACGAAAGAGGCTTTGGATGTGGGCTTAGGGTATGTCGGTCCAGGCTGCTTCCACACGTTGCCACAGTTCATCAGGCGTAGAGGGTTGTGCTTGCCAGGCCACTCAGTTGCCGATCAGCGACCAGACGTGTTCGATGGGTGACATATCGGGGGAACAGGTGGGCCACGGAAACAGTGACACCTGGGTGGGCCGTGAACAATTGTTGCACGATACGTGCCACGTGTGAGCGTGCATTGTCCTGTTGAAACGTGACCGCTGGCAGGTCCTGCAGGTTAGGGAGGACTTCAGGCTCTAAGATGTCGGAGATGTAGCGTTAGCTGTTGAGTGTACCGGCGATGCGTACCAGATGGGTACGGGTTTCATATCCAATTGCGCGCCAAACCGCAACGCCAGGTGACGGACCGGTATGGCGATCCATAATGCAGGCGTCATACAGTCTCTCCCGCGTGCCGCCGCACGCGGATCCGTCCAACGTGGTGTTGCAGGCAGACGCGGGATTCGTCGGAGAAGACAATGTCATGCCATTCCGTAGTCCAGGTGCGGCGTTCAACAGCCCACGGTCGCCGCACTCGCCGGTGGTGTAACGTCAATAGTAATCGGAGCAATGGGCGACATGCGACAAGTCGCTGCTCCTGCAGACGACGTCGAACGGTACGTGCTGACACAGATTGTTGTGCAACACACCCTAATTCCTGCGTTAACGTTCGTGATGTGGCGGTGCGAGCCGTCATTGCCCGCCACACAACATGCCGGTCCTCTCGATCGGTGGTGTCCCACGGCTGCGGCAATCGCTCACGTCGGTCCGTCCGTCCCTCCTGCTCCCACCGAATCCATACTTGCCGCACGGTGGCTGCATGTCGTCCCACATGGGCACCGATGTCTCGGTACGATAAACCGCTGTCTCGATAAGCCACTATTCGTCCACTGTCGAACTCCGCAACGTGCTGGAATGACTGCCGTATTCTGCGACGAGGCATAAGGAAGCTTCCACGCACAGGTCCGGTAGCACAAAACACTCGCGGGCGGCGCATGCTGCGAATTTCAGGCCAATGGGATGATTCCTTCTTAGTGTTGCATTTTGGGTTGGCCTGCAGTGTATATAAAAGACGCAGTCATCAAAATTAGAGACACATGTCTCAAATGATCCAGTGATGTCTATCTGTAGAATTTTCGAACTGCTCTTTCAGTACATTCTTCGTTCAGATTCTTACCTTATTTTCGGTTGGTTTCGAATTGATGTGTCCGTGCATCCAAAATTTCGAAATGCAAAATTGCAATTTGAATTTTATATTTTTTCTTAGTACGGTTATGTTTGATTTGGAATTATTTCCACCGTTTCGACTTGCTATCATATGTTCACCATTGTGTGAGAGCTGATGCTGGACTACGAGTACTGCGGACTTGAATTTAGGAACTAAATGATTCATGAGCAAACACTCTGTTAATAATAAATTCTTTTGTGGGATAGCAAAGTGCTTCTATTAATCATGTGCATTTTATCGGATTCAATATAGTAAGGTCATGTGATTTATGTTATCAGTCCGGGATGCACAGTCTTCTTCAATAGGTGTACTCTGTTTTTCACGTAGGCCCAACCTTTACTCTGACATGAAGAGTGCCATTTTCTCACAGGAATGGACATTTCTTCAAAAATCGCCATATATGAATGAATTTCCCAACTTGGTTAGATATGTTTGTTTGACTGAGAAAACTGCTAAATATTAAACTAGAAATGTACTGGAAGTAGCTTTAAGAACCGTTATATAGGCTTTAGATTTCTATGAAACTAGTTTTAAAACTATTGTTTGGTATTGCATTCGACACGTATCTTTGTTGTCATGAATGCAATCAATGCTACTACAACACACACACAGAAATTCCTAAAAATTCTTTGATCGAGACTATCAAATTCTTAGAAGTTAATGTGCGAATGTATATAGATTTTTCAACAGAAAGTTTAAATTCTCAGAGAGGCAATGCGATGGTTTCTCACAGTGAAATTAGCCTCCCGAAGATCCAGTAGTGGATGTTTAAGACCGATCACCACATAATGCAAACGCAATCTACAGAATGAAGCAGAAATAGTTCATCCTGTTAGTCACTCCTGGGTTTTTACTGCGTTTAAAAAATCAGTTCAAATTTTACAAACGATAAAGCTGTGCATATGAAATATCATTTAACAATATTATATAGTTAAAAGGCTTAAGACGCAATAATTTCAAATTAGAGAATTTCTTGAATGTAAATCAAAATTGTGTTTCAAGAAAGGCTTCTGATGTGTGAAAATTAATTCTCAAAGTCTCTATGCGTGTGAATTCGGATACCTAAATAGCTTGAAACTTACATGAGTTATTTGGAATATGTGGCACCCTCTCGTAGAGACGAAAAAAGGCATTGAAATACAGATCCGTCTAACGAGAGGAAAAATCAGCTCGAAAGTGAGAGCGCAACCGCTAAAATCTGTTTAGAAAAACAGCTTTCCCAAATCACTGGTTCTACCATCCACGTGATTAATTTCTGGCACGCCTTAGGTAAGCTTCAATTACGGTGAGTTTGACGAAAATTTCCGGCAAATGTGTTTTTTGATGAGTAAATGTCAACAAAATTATGGGATACTCCTCTTACACAATATATTGTCGTGCCGTTTCTGACAGGCCTGCTCACGTGCTTTTACTGTCACCAAATATAATATTTTTTTTGACACATGCTTTTAAGAAAGCAGTTAGATAAAAGACTAGACTACTACATGTACGTATTTAGGACAAGTTTGCAGCGCAAGAATACTTTTCTTGCATATACACTGACGGAAAAAAAAATCCCAACACAAAGAAGGGGTTGTGTTAGATAAACGACAGTGGGTAGGTGGTGAGAGTACATCTGTAAGATGACGTCTATGCAAATTTCGCGCTCGGCGCATACGTGTGGCGCTAGTAGCGCCCCTCGGAACATGCAAAGCAGGTTTGCTGTAAATACGCGCTGTAACGTTCGTGAGCGTTAGTTATCGTTGAGATTCGACATAATGTGTTGATGTTAGTCAAGAATGCTTTTAAGAAGACGAAGAAGCCATTATCAACAGCTCACGGAGTTTGAACGAGGTCGTGCAAAAGGGCTACGAGAAGCTGGAATTTCGTTCCGCAGTATTGCACAACGACTTGGCAGGAATGTAGCCACTGCACATGATTGTTGGCAACGGTGGTCAAGGGAAGGTACTGTCTCAAGAAGACCGGGTTCCGGCCGGCCACGTGGCACTACTGAGAGGGAAGACCGCCGTGTACGGCGTATGGCCGTGGCGCATCGTACTGCGTCTGCGGCAGCAATTCAAGCGGCAGTTGCCACCACAGTGACACAACGAACTGTTACAAATCGGTTACTTGAAGGACAGCTCCGAGCCAGACGCCCTGTAGCGTGCATTCCGCTTACTCCAAACCACTACCGTTTGTAACGTCAGTGGTGTCAAGCTAGAGCTCATTGGAGGACGGAGTGGAGATCTGTTGTGTTTTCTGATGAAAGCCGGTTCTGCCTGGGTGCCAGTGCTGGCTGTGTGTTGGTTAGAAGGAGGCCGTGAGTTGGTTAGAAGGAGGCCGTGAGTTGGTTAGAAGGAGGCCGTGAGTTCCTGCAACCAACCTGTCGGCGGCCGAGACACACTGGACCTAAACCTGGAGTTATGGTCTGGGGAGCAATTTCCTATGACAGCAGGAGCACTCTCGTGGTTATCCCATGCACCCTGACGGCACAGTTGTACGTCGGTCTGGTGATTCAACCTGCTGTGCTGCCATTCATGAACAGCATTCCAGGGGTGTTCTCCAACAGGATAACGCTCGCCCGCATACCGCTGTTGTAACCCAACATGTTTTACAGAGTGTCGACACGTTGCCGTGGCCTGCTAGATCACCAGATCTTTCACCAATCGAGAACGTATGGGAAATCATTAGACAACAACTCCAGTGTCACCCCAACCAGCATTAACCGTCCCTGTATTGACCGACCTAGTGCAACAGGCATGGAACTCCATCCCCCAAACTGACATCCAGTACCTGTACGACACAATGCATGAACGTTTGCGTGCTTGCATTCAACATTCTGGCGGTTACGCCGGTTATTAATGTACCAGCATTTCACATTTAAAATGGCTCTTCTCGCGCTTACATTAAGCTGTGATCTTGAAACCTTAATCGATTAAATATGTTACCTATACAAATGTATTGCCGCCATTTCATTCCTCTACAACTAATTTTTCGTGGTGTTGGGATTTTTTTTCCGTCAGTGTATATACATTATCACAGATATAATGAAATCTAAGAATAACTTGTTCTTTTCCATTTCTCCTTTGTTAATTCTGATCGTTACTAAGTCGTATGATTTTTTTTTACAGAAGTAAACATGTCGTCCTCAGGTTTACTTCTGTTTAATTCTGAGGTTGTTTCCAAACAACAAATCGTGATTTCAAGTAATTCTTTCGAAATAGAGGCCTAGAATAAATTATAATCGTGCGCAAACTCAAAAACCTGGATGAGAGGTAAAGTTTTGTCGGTTATTAGCGACTTGCAAAAACAAATGGGATGTGGGAAAATCAGTCAAAATTTCCCATTACCTTTTTTTCGTGGGGTTATATAGTTCTCATGATATATATTTTACTTTTTAACAAGGAGGTGTTAGAAGTATGAAATACAAATGTGCACAGCCCTTTATAATTCACAATATGCTATGACATTATGTGTTCGGAAATGTGTATGCCCTCTAAAATTCATTATAAAACGTCAATTGGGAAATTATTACACTCGAAAAAAGGTAATCCTTCCGTAGTCTTCGTAGCGGACTGTTTGCTTACGTTCGTGTGCAAAATGGACGTGCGTTCCCTCTCGCGCTCACGAGAGACGTGTACTTCGCGATATATATATACTCAGTTTGTTCATTCATTCAAGTTCGGTTCTGTGCATAGGATGTATTTTTTGTGTAAAGGCGTGAACAAGACGTTCATTGTTGCTAATAAAGAATTGAGAATGGTATATCTTAGGTTGTGTTACTTAATCTCAATCTGTAGGAAGGGATGTCATCATTCGAACATTAAAGATGAAGCGGAATGCTGGGAAGTAGTAGCCATGTTAAATGGAGTTTTTAATAACACACGCTGGTGGAGGTAGAAAAGCTAAGACACTTAAACGGCATTCCATATGTTTTCCTGTTGACTTGTATGTGTCCTACGTTGGCCCATGTGATAGGTAGTCTTTCCTTCTTAGCGGCTTGAAGTGTTAATAAACAATCGGGAGGTCGATATCAAAAGTTCACATTCTGGATAAAGTCCTATTCACACTCAGGTCGCCGTCCACGTTCGAACCCGTTTTCGAACCACATCCGATTTACCACTATGGTCGTTAACTGTAACGGGTCACGAATAACTCATTATTTGGGAATCATGCAAGTATAAATCAGGGAATGCCATGATGGCATCTGTTCCCGGAGATTGAGATTAAGTAACACAACCTTAGATATAACATTCCCAGTTCTTTATTAGCAACGATTAACTACTTGTTCACGCTTTTGCACAAAAGAACACATCCCATACACAGAAACGAACTTTAATGAATGAATAAATGGTGTATATACACACATATCGCAAAGTACACGTCTCGCTCGAGAGAGAACTCACGTCCACCTTGCAGACGAACGAAGTCAAACAGTTCGCGACTGTTTGCCGGAGTGATAGCCACAGGTTAAAGTAAAGGAAGGTTAATTTGAAGTTTAAGGTGGAGTTAGATAAGTAGTAATTTGAGTGCATTGATAAAAGTGAAAGTGTGTGGACTATACCTCTTGAGAGTTTCTGATTTTTGTTGTGTTTCCCTAGGATCTTAATTTTGTAAAAGCGGTTCCTGAAAAATATCATATCAGAAAACACAATATTTTGTTATTTCTCCCGAATCATGTTCTGCATGACTTTACTTTCAGCCCAGTGCTTTCCCAATACAAGGAAGATTGCCTTATTTTTTAACAGAAAGTGCATACCTCCTTCAGAATAATGTTGGTTTCAATCTTTTCTCATTTCTGACAGAATGATACTATACCAGTGCCTTCACTGTCATTTTCAATAAAAATCAAATTGCTTTGATACAGTTTTTTTTATTATTGTTTATAACCATATTCGTTTATTTCTGAAATTTGCACCACAAGAAATATGTTTACAAGAAATCAGTAAATGTTTACAAAAGTTTTTAAAGGAATAAGATCATTCTCAAGAACTCGTGACACAGATACACAGCTTTTGGTAACAATAATTTTGAGGATTTAATCAAAGAATAAATTTACTTTTTTTCTCTACAACAGCAATAGTACGCATCCATTCATTTTTAAAAATCTATTCATCAATGACGAATTACATGATATTCTAGGGACTCCCTGTTGAGCAATTTTGGTTTTTAACACGTTCCCTTAATTGGGATTTCCAATATTCAGAACTTCGATCTGAATGGCTTTCCATATGCATTAACGAATGAAACTTAGGAAAAGTTCTGGAAATTCAACGATACGCAATGCATATTGACTGATTTTTTTAAATATTCGCATACGTAAAAAAGACGTCCCTCAGGATGATTCTGTATGATAATGTTCCAACAGACTTAAGTATAAGGCATGACTAATTTATCAGAGAATGCAAAAGAAATGTGCTCCTAAAATGAATGCCGTTCTGGGTGTTCTTTACTGCACATTTGACCGCTTTATTATCCAAACCAAATCCTATCAATTGCAATTGAAAAACAAATATACATTCTTCCAGCAAGAAGATAATGATGCACGAAAGTCTAGACTAAAGCTAAAACGAATTTACATAATAAAATGATATACCGGTGTAATGAAGAAATCCAACGAAAAACATTAGCTTACAACAATAAGTCATGCGAGAAGTACCAATTTCAACCGTAGTTTCACGACCTAAAATGTGAATGATTAGCCCTAAAAGTCTATGGGATTAAAAAAAACGAAAGACAGTAAATAATGATAACAATCGCAACTTTTGGTATCAGTTCAGCATTTAAAAATTTATACGGAGGGCATTTAAGAGGCGTTAACATTAAAAAAATTATTTCCACACCACTTAATGATATTTACAAAATAGTATTATAATAAAATAATTTACTAATATTATACCAAAAGCTGTAAATGAGATGTTTCTTCACTACGCAAAACTTGCGGACATGTATAATATATCACTGCATAAATGTATTTGACACGTAGAATTTATTTAACACATTATCTGAAATATTAAGATTCATTACAATTTTAAAAACCATATATAGCATATATATATAGCAACTTATGCACCCACCACAAGTCATCCTGAAGAACAAATTGAAGAATTTTATGAGAAAATTCGTCATCTAAATAATAAAGGTAAGCAGCACTTGAAGATAATTATGGGAGATTTCAATGCAAAAATAGGGCAACGGCAACAGAATGAAACTTCAGTAGGTAAATTCGGTCACGCCAACAGAAACCAGCGTGGAAATACTCTCGTTGTGTTTGCAGAGGAAGAAGGATTTTTCATCCTGAACTCCTTTTTCAAGAAAAAGCCGCACAGGAAATGGACATGGAGACATCCAAATGGGACGACAAGTGAAATTGATTTTATTATGATAACTAAAAAATCCGTCATAGAAGACTGCAGTGAGCTAAAGAAGTTCAATACAGGTAGTGACCATAGATTGGTGAGATGTAAGATGCACCTCAACACTAAACTCGAACGTGGCAAGCTCATAAGACAAACAAAATGTATTGACATAACCAACCTTAAAAACACAATAATACCTTCAAGTTGGAACTGAAGAACAGATTCTCTGCTTTAGAAGACCTCACATCGGAAGAAGTGGATATTTCTAAAGTTAACAGAAAAGTAACCAAAGCTCTTATGGAAACAGCAACAAAATTAGCTGGGTCTAAGAACAAGTTGCATGTGAACAAATTATCAGGAAAAACCAAAATGTTGGTGCAAAAAAGAAGAGAGATGAGGGCAACTAGAGAAGATGTGACTTCCAAAGTGGAATATATAGAGCTAAGCAAGACAGCACAAAAAAGTATCACTGATGACGTAAGGAAATTCAACTGTGAACTAGTGAGGAAAGCAATTGAAAACAACCAAAGCCTAAAGATAGCAAAGGGACATATCAGTAAGGGAAGAAAACAGATTATGGCACTGAGAAAAGAATATGGTTCTGTAACAAGAAATAGAGGCGAAATTTTAACAAGAGTGAAAGATTTCTACTCCACGTTATGTGAAAGGGATGATGCATGTACTCCAGACATCATGCAAAGTACCAATACCAGAGTTCTTCCAGTCCTCCCAGCAGAAGTTGCACATGCAATCATGAACATGAAGCGGGGAAAAGCTCCAGGAGAAGATGGAATTACTGTAGACATCATACAAGAAGCAATTGGAGAAATCGAAACAGTACTCGCCCAAATTTTCACTCGATGCCTTAATGAAGGGAAGATTCCTGAGGATTGGAACAACGCTACAATGAACCTGCTACATAAAAAAGGGTCTCGGGAACTACAGACCTATCAGCCTTCTATCAGTGGTTTATAAAATCTTCACTAAAGTTCTTTCACACCGTTTGAAGGTAACACTGTACATGGCTCAACCGAGAGAACAAGCTGGAATCAGGAGTGGCTACAGCACAATAGATCATATCCACGTAGTGAGAGAACTAATTGAAAGAGCGAGGGAATATGAACTTCCATAGTGCATGGCTTTTATCGATTATGAAAAAGCCTTTGATTCGGTGAAACCATCAGCAGTTACAATGGCTCTGAAATCCTGCGGTATTGAAGATGCATACATTAATATTATTAATAACATCTATGAAAATGCAAGTGCAAAGTTTCGGCTTTTTGAAAATATAAACACATAAGAATTGGAAAGGGAGTGAGGCAAGGTGACACCATATCTCCGAAGCTCTTTAATGCCCCATTGGAAAATGTCTTTCAATCACTGAACTGGGAAAACAAAGGGATAAAGATTAATGGAGATTATCTAACCCACCTTCGTTTTGCTGATGACATAGTCATTTTTGCAACTACCCCATCAGAGCTGCAGAGTATGATCCAAGAATTTGCTAACAATAGCAAAGAAGAGGGATTACAAATTTACTTTCAGAAGACAAAAGTGATGTTCAAGGCTTTTACACGAAATGAAGATTTTTCGATTGATGGAGAAAAGCTGGAGGTAACAGAAACGTACCTTTATCTTAGACAGCAGATATCAAGTGAGGGTCACATTGATGAAGAAATTAATCGGCGTACAAAACTTGCCTGGAGAGCTTTTGGAAGAAACAGCATAATTTTCAAGAGCAATATGCCATCATGTCTTAAAAGAAAAGTGTTTAATCAATGCATTCTTCCAGTGCTTACGTATGGTGCAGAGACATGGACCTTAACTAAAAGAGACGTACAAAGGCTGCAGACAACTCAAAGAGGCATGGAGAGGTGCAGGCTTGGTGTAACCAGGAGAGATAAGAAGAGGAACTCGTGGATCCGAAAAATGACAAGAGTGGAAGACATCATGATCAGAATTAAATTCCTGAAATGGCAATGGGCTGGGCATACTGCCAGAGGGACAGACCATCGATGGACAGCCGAAATTTTAGATTGGATTCCAAGGGACAGGAAAAGACCCAGAAGAAGACCACATGGGAGATGGGTGGATGAAATTCGAAAGAATGCGCGAGTGACATGGAGAAGACTGGCACAAGACAGACCGTTGTGGAGGAAACTCGGGGAGACCTTCGTCCAGCAGTGGATTGATAATGGTTGACAATGATGATGATGATGATGGTATAGCTTAGCGTGTAGACCACATGAGCCCAAATAAAAAAATTCTCTTTACATCAGAGGATTAAATGCAACATGAAGCGGCTCCAGGAAATTATCAAATACTACATATATCTGTTTATAATATTTCGCAAAATGTACGTATCAATGTGCCAGAACCAGATAAATATTTTCGGAACATAATTTTTTGACATCCACAATAATTTTTCCACAACCGATGAATCCAGGAGTCGTCCTGATATTTTTTTCAAATATTCCCCCAATTTGATATTTCTTCTGTGTTCCCCGTTTCAGGCATTTTGAAAAATAGGAACGTGCCCATATTTCTAGTACGTCTGCTCGTCCGTCTGTGCGCACCTTTTTCTTTTTTATCTATTTCTCCGTTTCGAAATAAACACTAGCGAAACTTCAATACTATATTAAAATATGATTGCAAAATATTTGCCACAGACAAGAAGGAATTCTTAAGCCGACCTACAAACTGTTGTATAACGAAAAATTAGAGTACTGTCTTTATATTACGGATCAAGGTCAAGGCTTGCCTGAAATTTAAAGGAAAAATGTGGGGACTGAGGATAAACTGTTCAGTATGAAGTATTCTGGATATAATCTGAAGAGATTAAGAGTTCTTACAATATTCACTAAATTCATGGAATACTTGTAATATTTGAATAAAAAATTTATATCGTGCTTTTGATGCACAGCCCAAAAAAATTTTGATATAAAATTCAAGAGACCCTTGATAGGCAGTTTAACAATAACATGCAAATCATGCAATGCATTGATTATTATACGCTTTCCAACATACCAGAAATCATTACTTCAAGTTATCACTCAAGTTAAGAGGATAATGGCTGTGGAATAAATCTCAGTCCTGTGCCCAGACCTTTGTTTCGATGATATTCAACAGAGCCGGTTCAGTATACCTCCGAAATAACATGATAAAGTTTTGTCGCAATCGAAGCAATTTTGCGTAAGTTATGATGCATAAGGGCTATGGAATAGATCCTGCTCCTGTATCCTAACCTTTGACTCCATTTCGCCCATTTTCAATAGGTTTCGTCCGCAGGTCTGCCCCTACAACATACTAACATTTCATCCAAATCGAAGAATGTTTACGTAAGTTAGGACGCATAATGGCGATGGAAGTGATTCCGCTCCTATGTCCTTACCTTTGACCCCATTTCGCCCATTTTCAATAGGGTTTGTTCCGAGGTTGTCCCACACCACATACTAAAATTTAATCGAAGTCGAACCTTTTTTACGTTATTTATGACGCATAAAAGCATTGGAATTGATCCCGCTCCTATGTCCTGACCTTTGACCCCATTTCATACACTTTCAATGGGGTTCCTTCCTAGGTGTTTCTCTTAAAAATACTAAATGTTCATCGATATCGAACGATTTTTTACGCAAGTTATCGTGCGGACGGGCATACACACACAACGCGTGACGTAATGAGGCAGATGGGAATGGCGACCATGTGCTCGAAAGAATGTGACGTCATAAAACTTTAATAGGATCCACACACAACGCGTGACGTAATGAGACAGATGGCGGGACCACGAAATTCTTAGAGCCGTTTTCAAAATAAAATTTACATACATACAAGAATTGCTCCTTTAATAGTATGGGATAAGGGCGATGGACTGGATCCCGATCCTATGTCCTGACCTTTCACCCCATGTTATCCAATTTCAATAGGGTTCGTCCCCAGGTGGTCCCCTACCACATACTAAAATTTCATCGAAATCGAACCATTTTTATGCTCGTTATGACGCATAAGGGCATTGGAATGCATCCCGCTCCTATGTCCCGACCTTTGACCCCACTTCACCCATTTTCAATAGTGTTCATTCCTAGTGATCTTCTACAGTATGCTAAAATTTCATCGACATCGAACCATATTTACGCAAGTATGATGCATAAAAGCAATGGAATGTATCGCGCTCCTATGCCGTGACCTTTAACGCCATTTCGTCCATTTTCAAAAAGGTTTGTCCCTAAGTGGTCCCCTACCACTTACTAAAATTTCATAGAAATCGAACCATTTTTACGCGTTATCATGCAGACAGACGGACGGACAGACGGACAAAGCCGCAGCATATACGCTTCTTCAACCTACGGTTGGAATACGTAAAAACGGACAGCCTTGTGGCTCATAACTTCCATGCGGCTTTTCGTACAGTTGTAAACCTCTTTTTGCCAGTTGATTCCGCAGATATTTCAGTTATCGATAATACCTGGGACATGCTGAGACATCAGCTACGGCTATCACGGGACATCGGGGATCTCGTGCAGCAATTCCTGATCTCTGGCCACATTATCTCCTATAACATCAGAGTTGACTTCATGCTACGCCACATATCAACCGGAGGTGATAATCATAGAGGTAGTCATTGATGTACACACCTGGTAACCAGAGGTTCCAAGAAGTAAAGTAATGATTAGTAACACCTATGCTACGATTCTTCGGAAATAACAGATGCTGTTTTTGGTAAATTTTACTCTCTTATTTTTGTGTTCCGCGACAATGCTCGTTCTCAGTTTCATTTTGACAGACGATTGCATTCGGATGCTTCGCTTTGTATTTCTTAAGAATTTGTAATTAAATTTGGAAGTTGACATGAAACCGAAAGGCCATGATCGAAACTACACTTTGTACTGGTAAAAAGAGACAATTTGAAATAGGGGCAACTATTACAGCTCTCATATTTTTAGTAAAGATCCTAATTTAGAGAAACATTTCTATACACATTTGGATTACATTTCAATTCGCCGACAATTTTAAACTCCGACTTCATGGATTCGTAGGCAAACAATGGAACCCATTACAAAAGATAAGACTTGTTTTGGCAATAGGATTTAAATTACCCCCATGTTTGTATAATTAAGTTTCCAAAATTAAATTAAATTACCCCCAAGCCTGTAAAATTGTTTCCAAAATTAAATTAAATTACCCCCATTTTTAAGAAAGTTTCGAAAGCCATCAGCGTTTCACTCACATCATATCAAGTAAGGTCATCTCTCTAATGGCACGATAAGATCTAGCTGTTATAGTCATACGTTCATTACAACTTGGTCATTTCATAGATATGTCATATTCTAGTAAGGCACGTCCCTGTAATTCTAAAAACATTCTCAGTATGCAAGATATGATAGCAGTAGTTCAATAACATTCCACAAAGTATCGGAATTGTATGATCCCCAATGTCATAATTGAATTACCTTTAACAAACATTAATTCACAATTTAAATATTGTCATTTGGTATTCATATCTGCGTAATTGATTTGTTTGAAAAATGCAAAAATCTGGCGATTTCGTTGTGGTGTTGACTAAATTTTTGCTCTCTGGTGAACTTCCGAATAGTGTTAAAAAACATTCGCTTGGGCAGAAGCTTCAAACTAGGAAGACTGAATTGAGACCAGAATTTAACATTTTAGTGCCTTCTATTTGTCATTTATCTTTTACAAGATATGGAAAGAACAGGCCAAAGTTCTTGATTATGACCCAATATGTTTAGTCACATTTGAAGTACATACGAATACATATTTTGTTTTTCATATGATGTATATAAAGATAATCACCTTCTGTGAATTAATGATTTTGTCAGGCAGAGCTATACGAGTTAAAATTATGGTGCATTATTTACCACCTTAAAGTTAATAAATCAAATTTGTATTATATATACAATATCTACCGACAAATAAATGGACACCCCTGCAATCGACGATATCTGCGGTTCTCATACACGTCATGGCTGCCGCCGTTAAATATCGTGTGGGAAACAACAACGCAACCAGTCGCATGTAAGATGCCACGCAGTTCGGAGCTCTCTGATTTCGAGAAAGGTGTAATCGTCGGGTATCACAGAAATGGCCGATCCATACGTGACATATCCAGCGAGTTGAAGCACCCAAAATCGACAGTGCCCTACGTGATTGGCAAGTGGAAGATGAGAAGTGACTATCGGAATGTGCCCCGACCCGGCAGACCCATTAAACAAGTAGTTTGAGACCGACGGGTGCTGCTAGAGAACCGCACCAAATCGATGGGTCACATCAGCGAGGAGTTTCAACAGGCATCCGCGAGTGTTCTTTCGATGAACACCATCCGTAAGGAAGCCCATCTGCTCGGTTATCATAGACAGGCTCCCGCCCACAAGCTTTTAATCACCAAGTCCAATAGCGCTGCTCGGCTAACGTGGTGCAAAGAACGTCGACAGTGGACCGTTGAAAATTGGAAACAGGTCCTCTGGAGCAATGAATCAAGGTTCACTCTCTACCGTTTGGATGGCAGGGCCTGGGTTTGGCGTCTGCCTGGGAAACGCCTCCTGCCGGAATGTATTGTGCCAACTGTGAAGTTCGGCGGGGGTAGAATTATGCTATGGGAGTGTTTCTCCTGGTATGGCATGGGACCATTGGTCGCAATTCCTGGTAGACTCAACGCCGTGACCTGTTGCACCATTTTGAATCACCATGCGCTTCCTACATTGTGGCAGTTTTACGGGGTGGACCCATGTTACTTTCAGGATGACAATGCCACCCGACATATTGCGAGGTCCACCATGGCTTGGTATGGTGACAATGGGGTTAATCGAATAGACTGGCCTGCGCAGACCCCGGACCTTAACACTATCGAGCACGTCTGGGACCAGTTAGAAAGTCGACTTAAGAGGTGCCCCCACCGTCCGAAATCGTTGAAGGAACTGACCTGTCTTCTCCAAACCGAGAGGAAGAAAATACCGCTTGTCTTCGTACAACGCCTGGTTGAGAGTATTCCCCGGAGGCTCCTAGCTGTAATCGCCGCTGGTGGAAGCTCCAACAACTATTGAATGTGAATAAACTTCGTTTTCCTTTGCTATCACAAGTGTCCAATTACTTGTTGGTAGATAGTGTGTATACCCAAGGACTAACATTGTTCAGGTACAGAATGAATACAGCGTCGTCTGATATGAATGATAGTACCCAAGCGGTATCCGTATCTGACTGTATATATATCTTTACTTTAACTTTTTTCTTTTCTTTTCCATTTCACTGTTTTGTTAATTAAGCACGAATGTCATTCCGCATATCAAAGAGAGGCTGCATCTGTATGACTGAAACTAGAGCTCACGCTGAGGTTGGGTGTAGTCCACCGCACAAGAGCAAAAAGCAAAATGCCTGTGCTGAATGTGAATTCAAGTATATTTTTCGGACACAAATCCATTCTGAATATTCGACCCAAAGTTGAATTACTTTAATGCCTGATAACTACTAGCCAGCGCTCTAGTAGCCAAGGACCTGAACTAGAGCCATTCGTGAGTGATGGGTCTTGATTCATCGGGATCGTTTCTCCTTTGAGAAACCAATAAGCCCACGTTAGTTAGAAGCGATCACTTGTGATCCTCTGCGCGACCGTGGGCACTTTAACCATTATTTCTCCAAACACTAATTGTTACATCAACCAATGGAAATGAAGAGTCAGCTAAAAAGCTTTGCTCTAACACCTATATATAGAATATATTTTCACGAATATAGTGAAAATATATGTTTCGCTCCTTGTGGTAATTCTTTTGATTAGCAAATAATTTTTCATACATACATATCACCAAGCTGTTCTCTGATATTCAGAGGTTAGCTCCAAAAAGAAATACAAACTTCCAGATATTTTTACTTATTGTTGTCGTATCAAACTTCGCCGTTTACAGCGATGTTGACATACAACTCGTGCTTCACTGATATCCATTACACGCCGTTCACAAGATCTTTTATACTTCATACTCATAATCTTTTTCTCATGCAGACACTCCTGAATCTGATCCACCCATGTCTTCCTTGGCCTTCCTCTGCCTTTCCTTCCTGCCACTTGGGTTGAAAATATTTTCTTAGTGAGCATTTCATCACTCATTCTCTCAACATGGCCAAACCACCGAAGCATATTGGTCTCCACCTTGCTAACAACATTTTGCTTTACATCACACAAGTGCAATACATATTCATTCCTCACACAACCAGATCGTGTCTTGCCACAAACCCCACGTAAGTAACGCATTTCTCCAGCACACAAACGACTCCTATGATTCTTCTGCAGTACCCAGGTTTCACTGCCATACATCAGAGTAGGAACAATTACACTTTCATACACAGAAATGCGGGACTCTCTAGAGAACCCATCATTCCTGTGAAAACCTCTCAGAGCAGCTATGACTTTCAAAGAATAATTCACTCTCCTACTGATTTCACCATCCAACTTGTTCTCTCTGTCAAACGTGCTTCCTAAATACACAAACTCACTCACCTGGTCAACCACAGTGCCATTTATACTTACATTACATTCAGTGCTACCCATTTCTCTCTCAAACACCATAACTTTGGTTTTTCCCTTATGAATACTCAGTTTGAATTTCATGCAAACTTCGTGCATCCGAGTCAACATACTCTGCAACTCACTTTTGCTCTCTGCCAACAGGACAGTGTCATCAGCATACAGCAATCTGCACACACGGATATCACCAAGACATAAACCACTATTATCTATTTTGGCCTCCCGCATGCATGCATCCATAAATATATTAAACAGCCATGGTGACATTACACAACCTTGTCTAACTCCTGCACCAATAGGAAACCATTTTGATAAAACACCATTCACTCGTACACAAGCTCTACTACCAGCATACATGGCTTTTACACTATTAAGTAGATTCCCAGTAACACCATATTCATTCAAAACCTTCCACAAAAGTGTCCTATTCACTCGGTCGTAAGCTTTCTCTAAATCTATGAAGGCAGCAAAAACTTTCTTCCCAACAGCCAGATACTTTTCAATCATCATGCGTAATGCAAACATCTGGTTAGTGCAGCCTTTACCAGGCATAAAACCACTCTGAACATCCCACACTTTCTCTGATGTAAGACCCCGTACTTTTTCAATAACAACCTTACCAAACACTTTCCCTGGCACACTCAGTAGGCTAATACCACGATAGTTCTTGCATTCAGTCTGATCACCTTTTCCCTTAAACAAGGGAACAATGATAGCATCCTTCCGATCCCGAGGGACCATTCCTAACCCCCAGCACAACTGGCAAATTTCAGTTAACCAGTCAATTATAAAGTCACCACCATATTTCAACATCGCTACAGTTATGCCATCAACTCCCGGAGCCTTATCATTCTGAAGAGATTTTAGAGCTTTACACACTTCTTCTCTTGAGATCCCTCCTGTGCTTTCATCCCTCATTGTGACATCATCTGCATCTGTCACAGAATCATTTTTGCTCTCCTTATCTAATAACTCACAGAAGTATTCGCCCCATCTTTAACTTAACTCATTGGACTCCCATATCATTTCCACGATCTCATTCTTCACACAACTTACAACTTTGTTTCCCCTATTTTTCCTGAGTCTCATGTACTTCCAGAAGGACTTTCTATATTTCCAAAAAGCCAGTTCATGCCTTTCCACATTCTCCTTCCTGTCTTTTGCCTTACTGTGGCGAACCAGCTTAGCAGCTTCACTCTTCTTACAGCGATATTCATCCACAGAGACTCTACCTTGCAACATCCCCAAATAGGCTTCCTTCTTTTTCTTTACTGCATCATCAATCTCACTATTCCACCAAGCATCACCTCTATTGTTACCCACTATTGTGGTGCCACAGACCTCCTTAGCAGCAGTGACAACACAGTTCTTAAAACATTCCCACTTCTTTTCTACATCCCTCTCACCACACTTCAGATCCTTCAGTCGTTCTCTGAGTAAGTCAGAATACCGCTGATGCTCTTCAAGGAGCCTATCAACCTTTATTCTTTCTATCCTGGGTCTCTTCCTATTCCTTTTCCTCCAACCAACATTAAGTTTCACTCGTGACACTACCAAGTAATGATCAGAACCAACATCTGCACCTCTCATCACACGGGTGTCAACAACTAAGTGTTTCAAATGCTGATCGTAAACAACAAAATCTATCACACTCTTTTGACCAAGAGTACGATTTTCCCAAGTATATGTGTGTATATACTTGTGGTTGAAAAATGTATTAGATACACACAAACCATTCTCAATGCAGAGTTCAATTAATCTTTCACCATTATCATTCACACAAGGATCATTAAACTTACCCAGAACATTGTCAGAAATTGCATTCTGCACACCTACTCTAGCATTGAAATCCCCTGCTATTATAACGTTTTATTTAGCACCAAACTGGCTTAAAACAGCTTTTAGCTCATTCCAAAAATCTTCCTTCTTATCAGAAGGTTCCGAGTCATAAGGAGCATACACTACAACAATTACAGTTCTCTGAAGTTTCACTTTCAAACGAATCCAGAGAATTCTCTTGCTTATGCAACTATAATGAAACAAGTTGTTCTTCATCTTTTCACTTAAAATCACACCTGCACCAGCCTGTTCTCTCATATTATCCAATACTCCAGACCACACACTCACCGTGCCATTCACTTCTTCTACGCCAATTTCCTTCTTTTTGGTTTCACTTACACACAGCACATCCAGTCTATACTTATTCATCTCCTCAATCACCTCACTCATCTTGCCATTTATACCTCTAGTATTCCATACACCAATCTTACATTCACTCAGCCAAGATCTCTTTCTCATACGCCGTTTAGGAAGTCTAGGTCAATGCCGTGGTGGGCCGTCCTTCTCAAGTGTGCAAGGTCCACCATATCCGACACTTGAGTCATTCTTAATATTTATTTTTGTCTTTTTAATCAGGTAAGTACATCAGTGTGGGGGATTAGCCACACAGCTGAGGGTTCCAATTGGTCATTCAACCTAAGGATTCTGGAACAAAACCCAGTGAGTTGGGGTCTTTTCGCCAATGTCACACAGAACTAGCTTGCACCTCTCCAAGATTCACAGAGGCCTAGTTGCAGTTGTGTGCGCCATTGTTACCACGGAGCGCCCCGAGGAGGCAAACCCATCGCTCACTACGACCGTCCGCAAATAATTTTTCCATGCCACAAATTAAAAAAAAACATAAAGTAAATACGAAATAGGAAAATATTTTGTTTAAAGCAGATTGAACCCCCTTGAAATGTAAAAACATCATTAAAATTCGCTGGCTGTTCTTCATGCTGATTGGCTCGTTATAAATTTGCGTATGTTCCAATTAAAATGGCTACAGCCGCACCACTTTTCTGCTGCTTATGCCGCAGCATTTGGGTCCTATGACAAACAGGTCAGAGAGATCACACGCCGTATTGTTACATTAATATGTATCTATTCCTAACGTCATTTTCTTCATGCCCTACCAACCGCATGTTTTGATGTTGTCAGGGAGCCTTGGCACTCTCGAAAATATTTCTTTTTTTCTTAAAAATGCGATTTAGATTAGAAAAATGCTTTAAATTAATAAAAATGCATCAACTTACATTAGAAAATAACGCCTTAATTTAATAAAAATGCATCAACTTACAATTGAAAATAATGTCTTAATTTAATAAAAATGTAACTTACAATAGAAAAGATGCTTTAATTTTTTTCTTCTAATTTCCGTTAGCTTTTATTTTGTCCTGATGGATTTGAAAAACTTCCACTCTCGGTTTGCTACCACCTCCTACCCCCGAAAACTAAATTTTAGATACGGCCCTGGCAGCGTATTGTACTTTTCTGCGCACGATGAATAGTCAGTAGCAAACGGCTGTGTGGTAATCTTCATTAAGGTCCCTTCTGTCCCCCTTCCAATCTCAGTGGAAAGGTACCATCCACTGAATGTCTGATATACGGCACTGGCTCTCTCCCTTCCCTGGAACCAGTGACCCTAAATTAGGGACGGGCGACTGCTTATAGCCCATTGAGTTGCTCACGGTGGTCGTTAAACCTCCAATCAAAAAAAAAAAAAGAATGTCTGATGGTTGCGGTAGCTCAGCAAGAATCGTGCGAAAGTTTATCGGAGTGCGTTTTGCTTTCCTGAAATCTACAATATTAATCATCTAACTTCTACTTATGTTTCTATGTTTTATACAGAAATCCTTTCAATACATCTTCTGCGTAAAATAATACATAGTTTTTCCACAAGTGGGGAACAGACATATTACTTATTCTTTTCAATATCTCTGTATCTAATGATTCTAACAGTCTATTTTTTTTGTCGGAGCCCTTTTATGGAGACAATTGTTTGCATATAGTTTTGAATGTTTCTTACCGTAGAACATTGCCACCAGAGAACATGATCTGGTTGGGTTTACAACATATTATCAGAAATATCTGCTGCTTTAAATCCCCTGACTGAAAAAATATTTGTCAGCATTTCCATCTCTAAATGAAGTACACATATCTCACTAGGGACGCAAATATATCATCTGGTTTTTCTGTCACTGTTCCTAAAATTACGACTTAAAATTTTGCTCTTTCCTTTTTACCAGTTCCACGGTCGTTGACTTAATTTTCACATTATTTTGTGATTTTTCTCTTAGATTTAATTTTCTATTGAAAGGATCATTTCCATTAAAGATCTATATGCTGCAGTGTCTTTCAATGATTTTAGTAGCACATTTATTTTTGCCGGAGGAATGCATATTCCGTTAAGAGTTTTCTGAAACATTATGTCAGAAGTAAAACAAAATTTAAAAATTGGTATTAATATTTTTCTTTTACAAGAATTTACTGCATGATTTTTACATATGTTGGTAAATCCGTTTCACCTTATCTGCTGTAGCTCCACATATTGCATTACTTTCTTCGAAATGAATTCAAATAAATTTTAAATGAAAACATTCAAGATATCTGTCTGTACTATACATTATACCATCATATTAATTTACCACCGTAAAAATATCGTGTACTTCGGTGACATTTAACATCTAAGTACTGAATTTATTACGGAATTGTATCTGTATGGAGCAATGTGATGTTTGAACTAAAAAATAATCAAAGCCGTTTTCAGCATTTTTAAAGAGATTATGTAGAATCTCTATTTACATTTCTAAGGAATGACGTTATGCATCAAGGATATACCTAATGACAAGGATCATAAGTCTCTCTGATCGCTCGTATCGCAGTGGAAAGATTTTTTAAAAATAGAACAGGTAATGGCTGAAAAATTGCTTTTGCTACCGTACACAAGCACACGGGCGTTACGAAAATATATATACATCGTCTTTTATCTAAACAAAAGTGTCAAAACTGAGAGATATTGTGACAAAGTATAAATAAAAGCACCTGGTGGCATCACGTAAATGAGAATTCTGATATAATGGTTGACATAAACCCAGGAAAAATTATTGCCGTCCTCATGAGATGAAAGATATTCTCTTAGTTTTGAAGCAGTTAAGTACAAGAATACTTTGCTTATAAAATATATCATTAATCTAGCTGGTGTATGAACTACTTTTCTATAACAACTCCCTTCGAGGGCACACTTATTTCACACGTTTCGACACGTGGGTTCAAGTGTTGTGAAATCTCATATCTCAGAGATTTTTTTCAGAGTGGATTTTAGATGGGCGGACCAGAGTTCAAGCGTTGCGAATCGAAATCTGCACTTACTCCAAATTTTGGTAAACTTGTGCATTTATACATACTAAATGAAGAATACTGTTTGTCATAAACGCCATTTGTGGCAAAGGGAAAATTTTCAGATCGACATTTTAATATGTGCCACTACTCAAGGGTATCAAGATATTAAGAAAATTGTTTTCAATGAAAATCTAACGACCGTATTGAATACAATACCACTGCTAAAATACCTATATCGAAGAAAATATAGGTGTTATTCAATATAGGTTTTGCAAGGAACAAAATAAAATGCAACGATGTAGTAGAATATTATTACGAAGAATTATCCCACAAAGTGTTAAGCAGCACTTAGTTTTTAAAAGAGGTTTAATTCCATGTGCAAGATGCTGAAAGACAAACTGGTATCATTCCAGGGAAATGTTCAGCCAAGCTTACACGGTTGCGAAATTCAACTGTGGAATGTCTCTTAGGAGTGATTTTCCCTCGGTTTCACCCGACAAGACTCAATTATGTTTAAAACACGCGTGCCGAAGGATATATTTTAGGACTCTGAAACCACTAACGTTCTACTAAAACCTTTAGTAGCACGGTAGTGATTTCGAAGCCCTAACATATCTTCTGCATGGCGCATTATCTTGCAAGTAAACCTCTCCAAAGAAAAATAATGTATATACGGGATTTCCTGGACCACACTGATGTTTCGACACTTTGTTACATCCAAACCCTTTTGCAGTGAAAATAAGGAACACAATTTACAGCTCGTTACCGTCACCCAATACAATTATACCAGCACCACGAGCTTGCACATTAGGGAGGGTCGAAATAACCCGAATTTCCTTGATCAAAGCTCTCTAATGCGGAAAAGTTGTGACTGAAAAACAAAATCCACTAAGAATTGTGTGAAATATTTTTTGGATCGGTTAATAACTTTCGCTCTAACCAAAAGCTCAAAATTTTGAAATTTCACTAAAAACACAAAATTTTTGAGTGTCTGTCGTAAGTAATAGAATTACTCTGATAGAAATGCCCTAGTGCAGAAAAGGTTTTAATGATCATCAACAACAAATGTATAAAGTACAATTCCAGACAGTTAATTTATTCGGCTCTGAACAAAGGTTCGAATTTCGAAATTTTACATGAAAAACGCGGATTGTATATGATTGTTTATAGATTAAAACTCGTCTCCGACCTCTCATCATTGTCTAACAATTATTTAGTTTTACGACTTCTTGAGGTTGATTTGTTGAACTCATATTTGTGATCAAACTGGGGCATGGTCTTTCTAGACAGTAGGGTGGATCGTATGTATCCATCCCTATTGTCGGGCTTACACACAAGAGCGGATGTTTCAGTCACTAGTTTTACTCTCCGCTCAATAGCTTGAGTGTGACACAGAAATTGTGAGAAATCGCAGCCGTTGAATCATTCGTGGAGACTCATCAGTTCCTCTGAGCTCACTCGGCACAAGACTGGCGGTGGTGTAACTTCACAGTGAAACTAGTCGATAATGTCTACGTAGTAGTCCTTGACTTCAAAGCTAAGCTTGGGCACAACAAAGCTTGGGGAAGATTAAATAACAGTCCCACTTGTCTTGATTATTCTCCGGACATCGAGCTGTCTAATTTTGGCTCTATAATCTGTAAGCATAGCCAACAGCAAATTTTCAGGAAAAGCGAAGAACGCATTTCTAGCAATGACTGGATCAATAACCTCTAGAAGATTCTCTGGCAAGAAACTAGATCTGTTAACGAGCTCCCATAAGTGATTTGCACCAACGTCGATGGCGTGTTCAGACTGCTAAACACATCCTCAAACACCATCGTCGATGGCGTTTGAGGATGTGTTTAGCAGTCAATCTGCCTGAATCCTGAAGATTGATTTGCAGTAGCGTTGTATAGCCTCAATTATTTATTTCAAGTAGTCAACCAACGGGAGTACGAGAGCGGCCCCGGATTACGTTTACTGAGGTCAGATGAGCAGGTGCCTGATTTAACTGCATGTGATATTTCCAGCAAATATATTTGGTCTGTACTCAAGTCTGAAGCTGCTATTGAAGGTAAATCGCAATTAACGTGTTCATATTTGACTACAGGTAACTCTACGCATCCAGGAAGTTTACCTATGTGACAGCCGTACAACTTGGGTCTACTTGTTGGGGCATTTATATGTTTGAACACTAAGTCTCCAAACTAATTTTAGGTCTCTCGTTGAAACAACATCTTATGATATCGTCATATATCGGAAGCTGGATGTCACACGAATCTTTCGGGATTCCAAAAATGGGACAAGCAAACGTTTGTCTTGTAGGAGGCTTTGAACTCAAAGACTTTGGAATTGCCATCGTATTCGCAATCACGCCACCGAAGTTAAAATGCTGCGTGTCATTATAGTCATATTAGCTGGAATGGCTCGGCGCTGGTGGTGGCCTGGAATCCCTTCACTCCCCACCCCACCCCACCCCACGTTTGTAAGAACAACGGCAGCCAAGTTCTTTATGAGGAGAGTAGACCAAGGGAGGATGTCTGGACTGGCTGAAAGGTAGCGTGAGCGCTAGTGTATTATTGCAATACATTTCGAGTTTTTTATGTAAACTTTCGAAATTTCGAGCCTTTGGTGAGACCGAATGAATTAACTGATATGAATTATATGTTATACATATGTTGTTGATTGTTATTAAAACATTTTCTGCATTAAGGCATTTTGATTCGAGTAATTCTGGTATTTTCGACGGACACTCGAAAATTTCATGTTTTTAGTGAAATTTCAAAATTTGAGCCTCTGGTCAGACACAAAGATATTAACCGATTCGAAAAATATTTCACACAATTCTCAGAGGTGCTAACTCACAACCTTTCCGCACTAAGGTGTTTCGATCAGAGAATTATGGCTATTTCGGCCCACCCTAATGCTAATTGAGAGTTTATATTTTCTTGTTTTTACAATTTGTTCTCTCAGTACATGGATATGTCATGGCGAAAATTTTAGCCTCTGGTGAATTTCAGAGGGACCTGATCAATCTTTCTGTTGGTTTATCAGGGATTCATTAATGCAAAATTTTCTCCCATGACATACGTTAGAAGAAAATTCCTGGTTGAAAGGCAGGGGAATTCGTGCGCAAAATTCGCTTGTCTTAATCACAACCAGGAAAACAAAATTTCATGTTAAAGAAAAAAAAAAGAAAAAGAGAATAATATTTGATTTAACTGACTTTGGGGTTTTGGAAATAATTATTTTATCTGTTCTTTTATCGCGATAGGAAAAGGCGAGTAGGTGTGCAGCTCAGAGAATCAAAATTAGTTTTACTTTCACATCACGGAATGGGGAAAAAGCGTTTCTGAAAAAAAAAGTTGTGAAAAAAGGGAATCTTCTTTCAGATCGGCCATTTTAAGGGTCCTGTAGAAGTCGCTCAGAAAATGTTGCAGAAATGCTTTCTGTGGGTTGGCGTTCTATTTCTGGGACAAGGTCACAGCCGCACATAGGAAGTTACTTGGTCCCTACGTGTGAAGGTCAAGTCCTCTCCCCTGGCTGACCGAGGATGCCATGTGCCTGGTGACATTTTTTTTCCGTTGAGAGTGCTGGACGATGCAACGATGCTGCCCGAGTGAAGGTCAGAGGTCACTCGAGGCGTAGGAGAGAGCGTGGTATGCAGGGCTGCTGTTACTAGGGAAAATTTCGTCCAATCAGGGGTCGGCATTTTCCAAAACCCAAGAGTTTTTTTTACACTTTGAGACGCTTGTCTCAGACACTCTGACTCTTGTCCTTGCTCTTGCTGGCCGGCAGAAAAAGGGGACGGCCGAGTTTTCTCCTCGCCTTTTTGGTGGGGAGAGGACGCACAGGAAAGAAAAAAGGCTTTTCTTGAATGCCTTTGCTGACCACCACGATGTGACACTCTGGCTCTGGGCTGCATTTTGAAGGGTTGACGATGTAGAACGCAGTTAAAGCGGCATCCCGCCGGCCGCGAACTTTGACCTGAAAAAAAATGGCTCTCCATTCTGTTGCTACTCCCAAAAGGAGGCCTGCTTCAAAGGCCGGAGGAAAGAAGCCAAAAACAGTTCTATCTCATCCCAAAGTTTCAGAAAATGGTTTGGGGAGGCTCTTCCCTGCAGGTCATCAAGAGGCACATTGCTGCTAATCACCAGGTGGACATTGAAGTCTCTCTCCCTTTCATCAAAAAAGTACCTCAAGTCTGCAGCTGCCAGCTATGCCCTTGTTCAGGGAAAAAAAGGAAGACATGGAAGACGAACCACCGAGACTGTGGTTGGGCCAGTACCGTGAACTGTTGTGAAAAAAGGACGCCTGCTCAAAGGTAATGCTTTAGTCCATATCTTTTAGTATTGATACATAACAGCCCACGCAGGTACCTAAGCTTCGAGCTGAGCATAAGCGCTGATTGTGGCTGTGTTGTCGTTCACTTTTCAAAAATAAAATTTATTAGTTCCTCAGGTATGAGTTCAGAAAAAAGGGAAGAAAAAAGAAAACGGAGTTGAAAATGCTTTCATTTATGTTTTTTTGTGTGTTGTCATGTCTGGTATTTTAGCAACTCCCCAGGCCAGTAAATTTTAATGTGTCCGAAAAATTTGGTTTAATGTTGGAGCACAGTGAATTTTGGTGCATCGATTATAGTTTAGTTGGGCATGTGATAATTGAAAAGCAGTGTTATTGTGATGCCGTGTGTGATAAAATAATTGTAAACATTTTTCTCTAGCCTTTACAGCGTTGAGTTATTTTTTTTTTCTGAGTGAAGATAAATTATGGGATGATTTATATTGGGATTTTGGGAGCATATGTATAGTGTGATGAAATTGGAAACCTAAAGTGCTGTTTACATTCTTGGAGTGTTGAGTGTCGAAATTAAGATTGTGGTGTGTTATTTTGAGGACTAGTATTTTACATGCTCCAGATGAGTGTTAATCTCCCATTAGAAAGGGGTGATCTTAGGGCAAGCCTGGGAACTTGTCCTAGGGCAGAGGGCTCTGAGTAGGGAATTTTCACCAGGATGCGAAATGTGCAAAATAGAAGTTAAGGTATTTGAGTTCTCAAGTTTAGTATTTCACAAAAAGAATGAAAATCATGGGTTGAGAAGACACACTTTTGCTCACCAGTTCCAGTATTAATTGTTCTTTTCTTTGGCCAAAATTTTCTTGTTTTTACAAAAAGTGTCTAAATGTAATTTTAATTTTCAATAAGGTGAAAATATTTAGTAGGTTATGTAAATGGTCAGTGTTATTATCTGCAGTGCGACCTGCGCATTGCCATGGTACAGAAGAATTTCCTTGCTTAGTGATTTTTCCTGGGATTTGGATGTAGTGTGAGATAAGTGATTTTTTCCTGGGATATATGTGGATAAATACGTGATTTTTTCCTGGGATATATGTGGATAGATAAGTGATTTTTTCCTGGGATATATGTGGATAGATAAGTGATTTTTTCCTGGGGTATATGTGGATGTTGTGATTTTGGACTTCCTGGGATATATAGAGATAAGTGATTTTTCCTGGGATATATAGAGATAAGTGAATTTTCCTGGGATATATGTGGATATGGTGATTTTAGATTTCTTGGGATATAGAGAGAGATAAGTGATTTTTCCTGGGATATAGTTGTGATAGTTCTGGGCTGGATGTGCCTGGAGTATTTTTGGTTGAAGTACGACAGGCTCTTGCAGGCGTGGTTGATCAAGGTGGGATCATGCATTGGTTCAAAAAGGGGGAGCCCTGAGGACGTGGTTTTTTGGGGAAAACTTGTCTTCAAACCCCCCAGTAGTTTCGCTGCCCACAGAGATATGTACTGCCAGCGAGGGTCGGTCGGGCGTTGCTTCAATGGATGTTGCGAGATCATGTTAGAGGAAATTCTGTACCTGATGATGATGCGTCGCACTTGAGGATTTTTCCCTTTGCCTAGGCTGAAATTGGATTCACGACCCAATTTCACGCCTTCAGCCTGACTGGTATTTTCTTCCTGTGTTGGTTCTCAAAAACCCAGGGTAGTGTCTGAACCGAGAGTATTTGCCTCACCGCTACCTCAGTAATTCACTGCAGGTGTTAAATTTAAGTTTTGTTTGGTGTGATTTAAAGTATCTAAATTAATTTGTTTATGATATGCTGTAGTGCTATGGATGTAAATTCTAAATTCTGGTTGTTAGTGTTAGTGAGCATGATATTTAGTTTGGAAATTTAGTTAATTGCTATTTTGAGCTTTTGTTTACAGTGTAGAGTTATTAAGTATCTTGAGCAATTATTTGAAGTGCAGAGTGATGTGATTTTTATGAGCAAGCTAGTGCAAGGAGATTGTTTGAATTTCTGAATTATGTTGATGATGTTATGAAGAGTGAAAATTTTTAAGTTAGTTAGTGAGGTTTCTTTATAAGTGATGTAGGTTCATTCAGGGTAGTTCTATAGGTTATGTAATGTTAATTAATGCTTGTGCTCAGTGTAAATTCTGTTTTGAGGATAATTTACTTGGTTTGTTTACTTGCAGATAGTGGATTTGGTTAATGTATAATTTGTGGCTCTTATTATAACTGTAAATATAATTGAAGTCTTGGAAGCTGGTCTGGGAAATTGCAGAGTTTGCTAAGGTTGTTCAGGTAATGCAAATTTAAATCAATAAGTGTAAAATTGTAAAAAAATTTTTTTGAGCTAATTAGGTGAGGGAGAAGAGAGTACGTTTCAAAAAGAACAGAACTTGTCCACCTTGTGGAATTAAAATAAAAAATAATTCAGTATTTTTTTGTGTGTAAATTATGTGAATCGTAGTATAATTTTGGATTCATAAAGTCAATGCCTAGTGTTCAAACCAACTGTGTTGAAATATGTCAAGTTGTGCTTTTCATAAGGCCAGTGGCCAAATAGAAAAAAAGATTGAGATTCTGTTTTTATACTGCTGTGTGTAAGCAAACAAGAAAAAAGAAATACCACAGCTGATTGTCCACTAAATTACCTTGTTAAGTTTTTAAAGAAAATAAATAAATATAGGCAGTAGCTTTTCAAAAAAAGTCCAAAATTAGTGCAATGTGAAAAATTTTGTGTGCTCTTGTCTTCCATGACTTGGTCCCATGTATTCGCCTTAGCTTGACTAAGGCTATCGATCCGAATCCTGGTATTATAAGGTATTTCATAACTGCAATTTTTGTCCTGTGCTTTTAAATTGAATTTCACAGCCTCCACAAGTTGTGATTGAACGAGTACATTTTATCCTATGACTTATAGTGACACATTTTCATACACATGCAACAATATTCACTTATTTTTGCACTTTCAGATGACTCAACTCTGCGTGAACACAAACAACGCAAACTTTTCAATAACTGCTTGTGGAACGTAAATTTTTAGATGCATTTTTGTTTAGGATGTTCATGGCCTTCATATACTTAGAAAATATTTTTGTTTAAAAATACATCTACCCATCTCCCAAAGTTAAATTTTAGTCGAAATTCAAAATTTCCCTTCAGATTTAATTTTGGCTATCTATTATAATAATCCTTATATAAAGTGGCTGAGATAACGCCACAACAGATATGATCTACAGTGCTGTTGCAACTCCTGACATAAAATAGCCACCCATAATATACCCAGCTTTAATTCGGCCGGCATGCCATATCATCATCATCATCATTGTCAACCATTATCAATCCACTGCTGGACGAAGGTCTCCCCAAGTTTCCTCCACAACGGTCTGTCTTGTGCCAGTCTCCTCCATGTCACTCCCGCATACTTTCTAATTTCATCCACCCATCTTCCATGTGGTCTTCTTCTGGGTCTTTTCCTGTCCCTTGGAATCCAATCTAAAATTTCGGCTGTCCATCGATGGTCTGTTCGTCTGGCAGTATGTCCAGCCCATTGCCATTTCAGGGATTTAACTCTCATCATGATGTCTTCCTCTCTTGTCATTTTCCGGATCCACGTGTTCCTCTTCTTATCTCTCCTGGTTACACCAAGCATGCACCTCTGCATGGTTCTTTGAGTTGTCTGCAGCCTTTGTATGTCTCTTTTAGCTAAGGTCCACGTCTCTGCACCATACGTAAGCACTAAAAGGATGCATTGATCAAACACTTTTCTTTTAAGACATAATGGCATATTGCTCTTGAAAATTATGCTGTTTCTTCCAAAAGCTCTCCAGGCAAGTTTTGTACGCCGATTAATTTCTTCACCAATGTGACCCTCACTTGATATCTGCTGTCCAAGATAAATGTACGTGTCTGTTATCTCCATCTTTTCTCCATCAATGGATAAATCTTCATTTCTTGTAAAAGCATTGTACATCACTTTTGTCTTCTGAAAGTTCATTTTTAATCCCACTTCTTTACTCTTGTCAGCAAGTTCCTGGATCATACTCTGTAGCTCTGATGGGGTAGTTGCAAAAATGACTATGTCATCAGCAAAACGAAGGTGGGTTAGATAATCTACATTAATCTTTATCCCTTTGTTTTCCCAGTTCAGTGATTGAAAGACATTTTCCAATGGGGCATTAAAGTGCTTCGGAGATATGGTGTCACCTTGTCTCACTCCTTTTCCAATTTTTATGTGTGTTGTATTTTCAAACAGCCGAATCTTTGCATTTTCATTTTCATAGATGTTATTAATAATATTAATGTATGCATCTTCAATACCGCAGGATTTCAGAGCCATTGCAACTGCTGATGGTTTCACCGAATCAAAGGCTTTTTCATAATCGATAAAAGCCATGCACAATGGAAGCTCATATTCCCTCGCTCTTTCAATTAGTTCTCTCAGTACGTGGATATGATCTATTGTGCTGTAGCCACTCCTGAATCCAGCTTGTTCTCTCGGTTGAGCCATGTCCAGTGTCACCTTCAAGCGGTGTGAAAGAACTTTAGTGAAGATTTTATAAACCACTGATAGAAGGCTGATAGGTCTGTAGTTCCTGAGATCCTCAATGTCACCTTTTTTATGTAGCAAGATCATTGTAGCGTTGTTCCAATCCTCAGGAATTTTCCCTTCATTAAGGCATCGAGTGAAAATTTGGGCGAGTACTGTTTCGATTTCTCCACTTGCTTCTTGTATGATGTCTACAGTAATTCCATCTTCTCCTGGAGCTTTTCCCCGCTTCATGTTATTGATTGCATGTGCAACTTCTGCTGGAAGGACTGGAAGAACTCTGGTACTGGTACCTTTCATGATGTCTGGAGTACATGTATCATCCCTTTCATATAATTTGGAGTAGAAATCTTTCACTCTTGTCAAAATTTCGCCTCTGTTTCTTGTTACAGAACCATCTTCTTTTCTCAGTGCCATAATCTGTTTTTTCCCCTTACTGAGATGTCCCTTTGCTATCTTTAGGCTTTGGTTGTTTTCAATTGCTTTCCTTACAAGTTCACAGATGAATTTGCTTACGTCTTCAGTGATACTTTTTCGTACTGTCTTGCATAGCTCTATATATTCCACTTTGGAAGTCACATCTTCTTTAGTTGTCCTCATCACTCTTCTTTTTTGCATCAAAATTTAGGTTTTTCCTGATAATTTGTTCACATGCAATTTGTTCTGAGACGCAGCTAATTTTGTTGCTGTTTCCATAAGAGCTTTGGTTACTTTTCTGTTAACTTCAGAAATATCCACTTCTTCCGATGTTAGGCCTTCTAAAGCAGAGAATCTGTTCTTCAGTTCCAATTTGAAAGGTATTATGGTGTTTTTTAAGGTTGGTTGTGTCAATACATTTTGTTTGTCTTATGAGCTTGCTACTTTCGAGTTTAGTGTTGAGGTGCATCTTACATCTCACCAATCTATGGTCACTGCCTGTGTTGAACTTGTTTAGCACACTGCAGTCTTCTATGACGAATTTTTGTTACACATAATAAAATCAATTTCACTTGTCGTCCCATTTGGATGTCTCCATGTCCATTTCCTGTGTGGCTTTTTCTTGAAAAAGGAGTTCAAGATGAAAAACCCTTCTGGCTCTGCAAACTCTACGAGAGTATTTCCACGCTGGTTTCTGTTGCCGTGACCGAATTTACCTACTGAAGTTTCATTCTGTTGCCGTTGCCCTATTTTTGCATTGAAATCTCCCATAATTATCTTCAAGTGCTGCTTACCTTTATTATTTAGATCACGAATTTCCTCATAAAATTCTTCAATTTCTTCTTCAGCATGACTTGTGGTGGGTGCATAAGTTTGAATAATCTGATCCTGGTATCTTCTCGAGAGTTGGATAACGAGTCGTGCAGCTCTGTCAGAGGAACTTTCAACTTCTACAACTTTATCCTTCAGTTTCTTGTTTATTATAAATCCAACACCACTAGTTCTGCCAGTATCTGTCCCACGATAGTAGAAGAGATGTCCACTTTTCAGTTCAATGAGATCTTCTCCTTTTCTCCTTACCTCACTTAGCCCGACGATGTCCCACTTGATCCTTTGTAGTTCCTCTTCCAATTCAAGAAGCCTTGAATCAGAAGATAGGGAGCGTCCGTTGTACGTAGCCAAGGTCAGCATCAGATGGCAGCCTAGTCCGGTCCTCCGGGGATTCTTAGCACCATCTGCCTTCATGTCGCACTGGCCGCTGCCTTGGCCAGGTACATTCCAGCTGCCGGAGACTGAGGGCCAAGATTTAAGTTGTGGAGTCATTTTGGAGGGGTTTGGCCATAACTCACTACGCTGGCCAAGCGGGTTGGTGAGTGTGGGATAGCATTTCCTCTAATACCAATGGTATAGTTATACCGCTATTGGCGGTCGTCAGAGCCCCTTTAGTGGGAACAGGATGTACCACGAGAAGGCGGGGTTGACATTTGTCAAGGAGAGGCTGTGATGTTACGCATCACCTGACCTTACATCCCATGCCATATATATATATATATATATATATATATATTAAAGGACAAATTATCATTAGGATCTATCCCACTAGAATAATGTAATTCAAACCTTACTACCGTTTTGAAATTGTATTTTCGAAAATAATGCTGGAAACTAATCTTATCACCTTTATTTTAATTTTTGTTTATAGTAACATACTGAAGAGTCAAACATGATGTTTTCTTTAAAAAAATTGGGAAAATCCCTATTCCTTTTTTCTTTTCTTTCTTTCTTTCTTTAATGCTTAAATTCAATATTATTTGAATTTATTATTTGGGAACGATAATACAGAAGGTTACATATGTAAAGGACATTTCCCAGTTAATCAAAGATAATTAAATGTAAATATTTAACTGGGAGATGAATTCAGTGTCATTCGACAGTAATTGTTATGTAATTCAACCTAAAATAAAAATTTATGTAAAACCCAAAAATGTATGACTAACATTTTCTTTATTCATAAATATTAGAATTCACCAGACAGTCACACAACTGATGGCAATACATTTTATGCCATTTCATTCATTCTGTTCCGTCTATTGAAACAGTTAGCAACATTTTGTTCATTAAAGTTCAAGATAATTATACATGTAGAGTTGCGCGTGAATACACTAAGTGTCGAAAATAGGGAGGATATTTTGCCTGTTTGTAGGTACCTTCGGAACCATTAGCCACTGAATGTATATTTTGAATGAATATCACGATCACTCTGCTTTCATAATTGGTATTTAAAAATTTAAATTTTTTCTTTGGCAATATTCATTTGAAAGCACATTCCGAGGTTAATTGCAGGTGTTTTATAATATAGACGAACCCCTATGTAACGAAGTAGGTGGGACATTCGAAAACGTTCAATATATGCCAAGTTCCTTATAACCTGAAAGAAAAAACTGCCTCCTTTTGGCATATGTATTATGTTATGACAGGTTAAAACAGGTAAATTATATAACATTCATTAATTAATCGAAGACGGATGATACTTGTTGTTGTTTGAAAAGTAAAGCTGGAAAGCTAATATAAAAGAGAAAAGAAAAGACCGTAGCCAATGTAAATGCCATTGTAGCTGCAGAAATCTTACAGTTTCAGGTGTCATATGATACTTCCTATATAGGGCACAGTTCCTGTTTGTAGTGTATCTCTCATAATCGCTATTTATATGTTTTTCAGCTTTTCCTGAGCAGTGGTTAAATTGTTTCTAGATACAAAAAAAGATCTGTAATTTTCTATGCAGAACTTCAGGGATTGTAACGAGGCGAGGTAAGCTCTAGAAAGACATGTTTCTCCAGGAGATGTATATCTAGCAAATGTGCTGGGGAGAAGCAATCAGTAAACAAGCAACTGATGTGTTGTTATCATGTACACTGACCACTTAAAAGGTGAATCGTGGGCTCTATTAACATCAGGTGATTCCTTGTTTTTCATTGAAAAAACTAAGTGAATTCTTCTTTTGCTTTTTGATAATCTTGCTGGCCTTTGCTGCACGCGGTTTCTTCGAAAACTATTGTATTTTTCGTAATTTGATTTCGGATATTTGTTGCTTTAACTGCACACTTAAAAGTTCGACGGAAAAACAAAGTATTCTGCTCATAAATGTATGTTCGGATTTCTTACCAAACAGTGACGATTCTCCTGTGTGATAAAAATCTTACATAATATGTTTTCTTGCTGATAGGACAAGGAATGATATGTTTTTTTTTTCGAAAAATAAACGTGATTATGTTTTTGAAACGATTAAAGTATTGCGTGGACAGTCACTCGGTGACACTGAAATAATGTCATCTCACCAGATTTCAAATATTCTGCTTCTAGCGACAGATGTATAATATAATGTACTGACTTATTAGAGGGACAGTTATAATTTATTGGGTTACTTGGAAAAGAATCGGTCTGCGTATCAGCAGTGAAACCTACCAAGAGCTTATGTATAATAGCACAGTTATTGTTATCAGACGGTGTTTAAGGATGTGTTTAGCAGTTAAAAATTGTTTTCCTAGGATAATCATTTGCAAACATTACAAGCATTGTGCACAGAACTTTACATATATTTATAGTTGCATTCAAAGATAAATTCTGCTGATGACGAAATGATAATTTTATTACCTCAACATATTGAGTGTTGACATTTAAAGTTACTAATTTCTTTTAAATCTTTTCAAAACTTTGAAACGTATATTAAAATTATTTCAGTTCAAGGAAAAAACTATTTCTAAGAAGTTGGAATAACCTAACAAAATATACTTTGTCTGGTTTAAAGCGAACGAAAGACCATCGTCATTGAAAGGTGATAGAGAAAAAAATGATCTCAAAGACTTTTTTGTTTTGGAATCATTAATATAACTTTGACAATAAAAAGAAACTAAGACTAACGAACAAAGTAACGCAATCATGTATGTAACAACAGAACGAAAAAAATCTATATTTCTCAAAAAAACAAGGTAACCTTTCACTAAAGTAGTTCGAAAAATATATTTATATATGTAAGTATTTAGGTGTTTCCCATATATTCACTATCTACCAACAAGTCATTGAACATCCCTGCAATCGACGATATCTGCGGTCCTGATGCACGTCACGGCCGACGCCGTTAAATATCGTGTGGGAAACAACAACGCAACCAGTCGCACGCAAGATGCCACGCAGTTCGGAGCTCTCTGATTTCGTGAAAGGTGTAATCGTTGGGTATCACAGAAATGGTCGACCCATACGTGACATATCCAGCGAGTTGAAGTACCCAAAATCGACAGTGGCCTATGTGATTGGCAAGTGGATGATGAGAGATGACTGTCGGAATGTGCCCCGACCCGGCAGACCCACAAAACTGGGAGTTGGAGACCGACGGGTGCTGGCCAGAGAAATTCGGAAGAACCGCACCAAATCCATGAGCCACATCCGCGAGGAGTTTCAAGAGGCATCTGGGAGTGTTCCTTCGATGAATACCATCCGTAAGGAAGCCCATTTGCTCGGTTATCATGGACGTGCTGTCACCCACAAGCCTTTGATCACCAAGTCCAATAGCGCTGCTCGGCTAATGTGGTTCCAAGAACGTCGACAGTGGACCGTTGAACAGTATAAACAGGTTCTCTGGAGCGACGAATCAAGGTTCACCCTCTACCGTTCGAATGGCAGGGTCTGGGTTTGGCGTCTGCCTGGAGAACGCCTCTTGCCGGAATGTATTGTGCCGACTGTGAAGTTCGGCGGCGGTGGAATTATGCTATGGGGGTGCTTCTCTGGTATGGAACGGGACCCTTGGTCACAATTCCTGGTAGACTCAACGCTGAGACCTACTGCACCATTTAGGATGACCATTCGCTTCCTACGTTGTGGCAGATATACGGGGTATACCCATGTTACTTTCAGGATGACAATGCCACCTGACATATTGCGAGGTCCACCATGGCTTGGTATGGTGACAATGGGGTTAATCGAATGGACTGGCCTGCGCAGAGCCCGGACCTTAACCCTATTGAACACCTCTGGGATGAGTTGGAGTGTCGACTTAAGGGTGCCCCCACCGTCCGAAATCGGTGTAGGAACTGACCTGTCTTCTCCAGGCCGTGTTTAAGGAAATACCGCTAGCCGTCATACAACGCCTGGTTGAGAGTATGCCCCGAAGGGTCGTAGCTGTAATCGCCGGTCGTGGAGGCTCCACCAACTATTGAAGGGGAATAAACTTCGTTTTCCTTTGCTATTACAGGTGTCCAATTACTTGTTGGTAGATAGTGTATAAAGATTTTCTTTCACGTGTTACTTTAAAAGGGATGGATTTCTCTATTATGAACAATCAATGTTTAAAAACCGCTGTTGAAATTTAACTCATTTGAGTTTCTTTTGATCTAATAAATGATTTATACTGGTGAGTGGCGATTAGTGCACGGAAATCTCGTATTACGTACACGATTTCTAAATGTACGAGCTATAGATATGTATGTAAAACGATGTAAAAATTTCATTATTTTGACTCTTATATATAATGGTACGTTTTTCACTATCATTCGAAGGTGTATCTGGATTGTAGTAATCCCCTAACAATATCTCTAATTGATTTGTTCATTTGAAGAATTTTGAGCACCAGAACACTACAGTCACTTAAAGATATTCACTGTTTGTTTGGGAGAACTATAAACTGAAAGCTAAAACCCTATGTCAGTAGAGTTTTGAAACAATGGCAGAACAAATGATAACAAGTTAAAAGACTTCTGAGATTGATTTTCAATTATATCGGGTAAAACAATCCCCTTTTCTAGGCTGCTGCCGAAAATTACAGAATGATGCTGATAAGTGTTTCTTCTTGAATTATACAAACTCATGTTTCATGTAACATTTGTACAAAGTAATACAGAGATAAACTGTAATTAATCAGATATTCTTAAAGCATGCAATGAAACATGCCAGTAGTGCCAATATTTCTGCAGTTCTCCACCGCGTAAATGGGAAACCTTCGAGGAATATTGATAACTAAAACATTTCGCTACTATAAGAAACGACGAGAAATACCGCAAATGAAATATTTAGAGCCACGCGGAAATTCTCAGCTGTATACAATAACGCCTAATTAAACAGATATGTTTAAGTTACAGACAGTTGTGAAATATCCTAACGCTTTGAAAGATGAACCAAGGGGAGTCTGTCTAACGATTTATCACTAGAAGCTGTGCACGGGTTCCGTCTTCCTGAGGCTGCCATACTGGACGAATTGTATTGCGGCACAGTGCAAAATTTAGACTTACTTCTTTTGCAAGGAAATTCTCACAGAATATTTAAATACCTATTCTTTACACGCATATACGTATATTATTCCGTAAGAACTGTACTTGTAAAATTAGAAGAACATTACCCTGAAAGTACAGTCTTCAGTGCCATCAATTTTTATAACTCGTAAAAATGTAGGAATAAGTTTTAAAAACCATCGTCAGCTTCCAAATCGGTAGGCAGTCAGGGATCCCTAATTTTAGTCACATGGTTGTAGTTTGAAAAAGGGACCGTGACTTTAGAACAGGCGAAGCAGCCATGCTTAACAGTGACTAAAGTCCGTGACGATCTCGGTCGACTTCCCAGAAACCAGTACTATATACAAATGATTGAATTTTAACTGAATAGGTGAAATTAATGGAAACGGAGCTTATACTGCCTTATGTTCTTCTGGAAATGGAAATTTATAATACACACTGGCTACTGCAAAACTGAATAGTAATTTCATATAAATACCAGCAATACATACTCTCATTGCCATAAATATCCGAGCACCAGGAAGGAGGCATCGGATTGAAATGAGATTTAAGCAGTGAGATGGTACATACCAAGGACAGAAGTGATTACAATATAACAGCAGCAGGCCTACTTCCGTGGACAAACTTCACACCTTCCGGTCAGCGTTAGTACCGCGTCGGAACAACTCGTGCTCAGATACATGCGGTGATACGGTCCAGCATGGAGTCAGAGAGACGCTGTATGTCATCCTGGGACAGATTGACCCACAATTCGTGCAACTGACACTCTAAATCACGGACACTGGGACATGGAAAAACCTGGCGTGCCATCTTGTCCAACACGTGTTCGATGGGCGAGAGATCAGGCCATCTGGAAGGCCACGGAAGCGTCGAATCGTGACATAGACAGTCCTGGTAAACCCGAGCCGTGTGCGGCTGTGCGTCATTTTATTGTAAAATAGCTCCAGGCCGACCCGCCAAGAAAGGCAGCACATGTGGTAGCAGGAACTCCTGTACGCAGCACTGGCTGTCAATGTCCCTCGGTCCACTGCGAAGGAAGTCTGGCTGTTATAGGCGATGGCTCCCCAGAGCATCATGTCTGCAGTTCGGGACGTCTGTCGCTGCACAATGAGGTTGGGATTGTAGCGCTCACCTGAGTTCCTCCTTACTCTGACACGGCGGTCGTCCGTTCCCATACAGAAGCTGGATCCGTCACTGGACACTATACGTCGCCAATCCGTAGCATTCCACGTTGCTCGCTACTGACACCACTGCAATCGACGCCGAAGATTGTCAAGTTTTAATGGCAGAAAACGTAAGGGTTGTTGAGGGGACAGATGGCAGAAAACGGTTCTGGCGGACATAGTAGTCCCTTGTACAGCCGCCATACTTCTCCGGATATTCGACAAGGACGCCGTTGCATTAGTGCGTTCCGCTCTCACGATTCCACGATCTTTTCTCTAATGGTGGTGTGTCTGGGTCGTCCAAAGACAGTCCGCCGTGTCTGGGTGCCTTCCCGTGCCCACTGCGCCCAACACGATCGCACCGTTTTCTCCAACCGCCCCAAATGGTGGCAGGTTCGGAGAGCGGGCCACCCTGCCTCTCTCATCCCGAGGATACGGCTTCGTTCAAACTCCCTCAGTTGGCCCGTGTGCACATCTACGCCGGCTCCTCGGCTGGTCTATCGCCCATAAACCTCACCTAACTCTAACAGTGCAGTCCGGTACGAATGTGGAGTCCCGAGTGAGGGGCCATATATGCCCCAAGGAGTACGATTGCAGTATCGGCCTTGGACGCTCGGGCATGCGGAATAGCACGAAACTTTAATCATTTGCATGTCTGCTCCTCCCCGTACCATTTTCGCAGAGTTTCGCGATAATCGCACTGTTTTGAGTTGTTGCGCGGATTTTTATGACAATGGGTGTATTTTTTATGACATTTTTATGACGCCCATGTTGCATCATGAACGTATGAACTCGAATGGTTTCTTGCTTCCCAGTTAGCGCAGTTGTCTAAGCGCTGGCTTTAGACTATTCGTCTGAGATGTGTCCGTGTTGGATTCCTACTTAGGAATGGATGCTGCATTTGTCTTACATCACTGTCATTTCTCATTCCCAACACCGTTGCAATAAATTTGAGATCGGCGACGAAAATGAGCCCATCGGGTGATTCATGGTAGTGCTTTAACCGAGAAACAGAGGATTTCTTTGTTTTAATAAAAAAACAACAACAACAGAAATATAAGTAACAGGAATCCAAAAAGTTTTGTTCAATTGAACGTAAAATTTGCCGCCCCGGTGGCTCAGTGGTCTAAACGATGGCCTCTGTTCATTCGTCTGAACGGAGTCCGGGTTCGAATCCCGGTGAGGCATGGAAGTTGGGTTTGTCTTACGGCACTGGTTCTCTCCCTTCCCTGGAACCAGTGACCCTAAATTAGGGACGGACGATTGCTTATGGCCCATTGAGTTGCTCATGGTGGTCGTTAAACCTCCAATAAAAAAAATGTCAAATTTTCCTACGCCACTAAATTTAACGAAATATAATTACTTCAGATAAAAAAAAATTGTAAGCTCACATTTATTTTGAATGTTGGTAGAAATATCGCTCGTTATGAAATTCAAATATAAAACCTTTTTCTATGAATTAGTTTGAACCGAGCTCAGATCTTATACGGAATTGAAACTTCCATTTCTGAAAAAAAGTATCATCCGCAAAACGAAAGCTTAAGTCATTTTCGACGTAATATTTCAATACATGATTGGGTGTGGGATTGATATCAGCTGTTAAAGGTTTGGAATGATTAAAATATTGCATTAGACAACTCAGACATTAAATTTCCCTTAGTGAGACAATCTGCCTTGCAGAAGAAGAGCTAACTTGTAAATATCATTTTTGCGCGACGGAACGCAGCGTGATCGCACTGTAACCTGCGATGAAACGTGGGTGCCATAAGACAACCGTATACGATGTGGACATTCGATGTATATGTGTGTGAACCACCAACACAACACCAGAAACCAAAGCTGACGCCAAAGAAGGATTCATTGGGAGTGTGGTGGACTATTTACTGTGTCATGCCTTAAAGGTTCTTGAATGTTTTTCAGTTACATACTCCGAAGAACTTAGCCAAATGCACTAAATGTTCTGTTCCAAACAGCCATCTTTGGTTAAGAGCAAGTGTACTATCCTCCTCCATGAAAACTCAAGACCACACGTGACAAACATTGCGAAACGGCAACTATATGAACTAAAGTTCGAAACCCTCTCACGTCCAGCTTACTCGTCTGTATTGGCACTCACCGATTTCTACCTATTCGTACATTTTTCCAATTACTTCAAAGGTAGGACCTTGAGAAACCGAAAGGAGATCGAAATTGCATTACTAGTCTTTCTTGCCTCCCGAAGCCAAATTTCTTTCGGACTGGCATTGAAGTACTTGTCACTCGCTGGCAGAGATGGGTAACTACTAAAGGTGCCTATTTCAAATAAAACATGGTAGTGTGTTATGAGGTGTGTCTCCTTCATTTTTATCTTCTAAATCGGCCGTTATGTTCCTAATGACCTGGTGTGAAGTCTCCTTAAATTCACATTAAGTTTCAGAGTTAAAGAGTGAACGCACTACCGTTTTATGTTGGCTAATATCTCATTGTATCATAATTTCCACAACGTGACTAGCTTATGGACATGCACCGTTGATTGAAGTGCTACACATTGAAACAAACTCACATGTAAATATTAAAAATGTTTCTTTCTCTCAGAATGCCAAATTCAATGGACAGTTTTAATTAGTCAATTTTAAGAATTCAGAATTTCGACCACGAAGTGTTACTCATATTTTCAATAAATAATAAAACATTTCAGTTCAACGTGTTTAATACAGATTAAAGTTATGATATCCTAAAGAAAAAGAAACAAATAATGAAAGAAAAATGGTGCTTTTAATAAATTAAAAATGATATGCTCCAGATCCATAATTTCAGTGGAAGGAAATTTATTTTAACAAGATTGCTGCTTGATAATCTGAAGTGCACCTTTTTCAACATTATTTTTTTTTTAATTCATGTTTAACATGGTATGAATTTTCTTTGCCAATTCAGTTTCATTGACTACATGTATGATTGGACAGAAACGAGACCCAATCTGTATTTCAACGTGTGAAGGTTCTGATATTTAAGCCTAAGTATTTACATTTCTTCGAACAGTCATGTGTTCTGAAATTTAAAATTGTAAAACATACCAGTTTGCATGACACGTTTGCTTAATTATATACACAGTCGTATCAGAATAAAATGACCACTCTCGGAATCAAAGTGTACCCGCTCTGGCATATCACAGAGTACACGTGGCAAGGTCGACCGCACGAAGTTATAAGCGGCCAGCAAGGAAAGATGGGCCAGAGTGCGTGATGTGAGCAAAATTTGGAGAGATAGACGGAGACTCAAAAAGGAATAACAATCGGCTACAGCGCCAATGGTGGAAATATCTCAGCAACAGAAGATTTCGAAGGTTCTTCGCAAGGTGCTGTGTTATGGCTGTACCAATAATGGACTTCTGGGAGACCGATTACCTCCCGACTTCATAACTGTGGAACCCCAAGAACCATCGACTCCAGAGGAGAACGTTCTCTCCGTTCTGATACGACTATGTATATGCTTAAACTACTACGGTTATTGGACAGAAGTGGAGCGGGAAAAGGTTGCCTTCTGTGACGAATCCAGATTTCTACTCACCTTTAGTGACGGGCGGTGGTGGTTACGGCGTTAGACACACCAGAACCAACACTCGAACACGCTTGTTGGTTAAGTACAGGCACGCGGGGACAGTTGCATATCTGGCGGATAATTATCTGGTATGACCTAAGACCGCAACCACTGTATGGGTAACTGAACGCCAATTGCTACATGTCCATTCTCGCTGACCACATGCATCCCTTTATGTTGGGCGTTTACCCTGGTTGTGATGGTATTCAGTAACAGGACATTGTGTCGTTCTATATCGCTAAGAGTGTCTGCGTCTGGGTCCAGGAACACGACAGCAATGTCTCCGTTTCCTCTTGGGCGGCAAAATCGCCGAACGTCAATTCCATAGTGTACTTGTGGGACTATTTGGATCAACAGATTCGACGTGACGACCAACGACCACGTCATCTTCGAGACCTCCGTGCTCGGCTGCAGTCCGATAGGGCAAGTGTGCCTCGGGCAATCTTCCACGGCTTCATTGCATTGAGTGACATCGTCTCACCTCTGTTATCTCGGCCAAGGGTGGCTATTCTGATTATTAGGTAGGTGGTGATATTATTCTGATACGACCGTGTATATTTTCCATCCGTTTTGGAGGAATCTGTTTTAAAAGACAATCCAGAATTATCATAATTCGAGATGTTGGAATATTTCTCATGTCCGATAAATGTGAGAAATCTTTCCCTAAATAAATTTCTCTTTCGGCCGGTCGATCCATGTGCGTGCGTTCGTGCTTGGGTGTAGGTGAGAGAGAGAGAGGGGGGGGGGAGAGTGAGAGATACATAAAAACAATTGCTTCCAAATTGTATTTGCTTTAACTGCTTTTCAGACATGGTTCCAATATTCTTCTACTTCTCAAGACATGTCTGTGAATTTTCCCTTTGAATTTAAGTAGTAATTTGGCAAGATTCCGCACAGAAGGAAATTCCGCCAAATGAAGATGTAAACAGTAAAGTTTATCGCATCTGCTTTACGAACAGTTGTCGTTTAAGAACACAACACGTTTTTTTTATTTAAATAAATTTTGGGCATCTCTGTATCACACCCATTTAAATTTTCTCAGTTGGTTTCATATCTCCCGACATCGACAAACTCAAAACGTATCAGCAGCGCGTTTCTGTACAACGCGAAGCAACTTCAGGTAATCTTCGTAGTTTGTAAAGCGTATGAAACTTTATGAATAACAGTGGTTACAGTGGACTCTTAATAAGTGCAGTTCTTGTTATTTAGATTGTAAATGAGCTGACATAAGCGAATTTGACAGCGGCCAAATTGTAGAAGCCAGGCGACTGGGGAAAGAGTATTTCTGAAACGGAAAGTTGGTGGAGTGCTCACTGTCAGCTTTGGTTTGTACCTTCAAAATGGTAGTCGAGAAGAGGAAACTAACAGATCGACAGCAAGGTGTCAGCTGACAACGGTTCATTCGATTCTAGAAGTGAGCGAAATCTACCACATATGATACGTTAAAACAGAACTGATACTGTGGAGGCAACTAACAATTTTTTTGAATGATGCTGACGGCATTATGCGTTACAAATCACAATACATCCGACCCTGCTTAGAATGAGACTGCGTAGTAGAAAACCACTCCGAGCGTCCATTCTGACCTCGGATTACCGTCGACAGCGCCTGCAATGGATACACCATCATTACAACTGGGTGTTGAATGAAATGGAAGAACGTCGTTTGCTATGATGAATCACCTTTCTGTTTCAACATGAGGAAAGAAGAGTACGTTTGCGTGTTTACACAAAGAAGTGTTAGCGCACTCCGGTGATTGAAGTGTAAAGCTTTGGATAATATTCTTCTGGGAAGCCTAAGTTCCAGTCATCCTTTGTGCTTTTTGTTGGAACAGCTATATATTTAATCTATATCTAAAGTACACTGATATATATTTCAGATATAGCAATTGATATTTTTGGTACACACACTCACGAACACATATCATATTACATTTGATATACGTATAATTCCTTTCATCTGCACACAAAAACTGACACATAAAGAGAAAGCCAGGCACGATTATGAAAGTGTATACCAGGAAATTAATGGATTAAAGTTTATATAGTGTTTCATTGTGTACTAATAATCTGAGCAAATTTCTATTATTCAGTACGATTATTGGATGTTTTATCTTCTATAACTCCCTGTTACCCGTATGTCCTCCGGAATATCGTGTAACATTGGAGGACCATGATTTCGTAGGTATGAATTTCGGAAAGGGGGCCTACAAATTAGTAAGTGTGGGAAAGCAATATATTCACCAAATAATTCCTACGGTATCGCATAGTACGAGGAAATAGTTAAACGAGGAAGAGTAGTTACCAAGTAGACCATTTAGAGAGCGCGGGAATTGGGAAAGAAAATCCGAGAAGCATAATGTGGACAGGCATTCTAAGAGGATAATTATAATACATATTTCATAATTTTTCTAAGACCTGGCTGAGCAGATTTCTTTCTTGAGGAGGAAATTCCTTATTTTTTTTTCATCATTCTTTTGAATTGCTGTTTTTTTTATTTTTATTTTGCGTTCCCCGAGCTCGCCGGAATTCAAGTAAGAATACGCTCGAAACACACCCCTAGGTTAGTACACACCCCCTAGGTTAGTAAAGAGAAAAACTCGGAGGTTATAACAAGCAACGCTACGAGAGTGAAATGCTCGCAATCACAGGTGGGGGCCAATTTACTGGACCACCTTCTATTATCGAAGTCACGTTTTACGCACGCTAGCGGGGAACGAACAGGGCATATTTCTCGTAGTGGGCGTAACTGGTTGACACCAACAGAAAGAGTCACACAGGAAGCGTACGTGAAAATTCTAGGGCAGCGCGGACATCCCGCGGAGCAGTTGACAAGATAAAGGAATATTCATCTTCAAGAAAACTCCATGTTCTCAAGCCTTTGCCAACGAATCGGAGGGATTCCCATACAGGGATGTAAACCAATGCCGAAGCGAGGAAAAGCGGCCCAACCAATAAGGGGAGAGCCATTTGGGTAGGACAGGAACACCCCGAACCCCTTAAACATAGACGAGAGAAAAACGTTTTGGAAGGGTTCTCAGAGACATGATTTTGAGAGAACACGGAATGGAATGTTGACTGCTAATTCTGGGTGAACGCAGAGAGGACAGAATGGACTCTAGATGAATCCTGGGCAGAATATCGCAGAGAAAATTAAGTTAGGAGTTTTCCTGGGAGGACGCTCAAAATGGAGCAAGATGATTTCCAAGCAAGGGAAGTATGATGTTTTTTCCTGAGAGGTTTTTTTTTACAATTTTTGGGTGAAGCATCGAGTGATCTCATGCGGGCAGTGTGCATCCAGCAGGATCGGATGAGGTCCCAACCATAGACTTTATACCTATAAGTAATACCGGACGACAACGAATGTGATGAAAAGAAAATAATTTGGTGAGAAAAATTTCATAATTCCCAATATCTCGTTAGCATGATCATGATTTTGTCTCCTATACATCCTCGGTAGAAAAGATATTTTTTAATCTCTTGCAAGTGCTGAATAACATAATGTGTCTTATATTTTGCGAAAGGGGAACTTGAAAATATGATTACGAATATCAAAAAGCATACTGAACTTAAAATATATTTTGGTTTAAATTAATAGAAATCTCCACCGATCAGTGTAATAGATTTTAAGGAAACACTAATGAAAATAAATTCTGTATTTTATAATGAAATTTACCCGCGTTTCTCAAATCTTTGAAAATTCAAAATAAGTGAATCTTTGTTTATTTTAACCTGAATAATTAAGTAGAACAATCGTAAAGTTTTGATAGAGTAGCAACTCCAAGATTTTAAGAAGAAAATAACTTTTAGCATTTAGCAAGCCCAGTCACAGGATAAAAGATCCAAATCTGACATCATGAGTTTTTTAAATTTCAAGCGGCATATGGAGGAATAGGGGTTTCCCATGTTCTCCCATATGAAACACAACGCAATGCAGCCGTCAACCCTGAGCTTGGAGACCCTCAATTAGGGAACCCAAACTTCACGGTAGACACCCATAGGCGGAAGATAATAGAAGATAAAGAGTTACGAAAATTAACGGTCTTTTAAATAATTAATCCCACTGCAGCGAATAGGACGCAGCAGATGGTTCGCCCTCACATCGAGTAGGGGGTGGTAATATAAAACTGGTGCCGTGTGACCAGGATTTTTCAGTTCTTTGGTTAATTAATATAAAATTTGTGCTAGGACCAGGATTTCTTTGATCCTGTGGTTTAAAAAAAAAAAGAATATTTGTTTTCGGTGGTCAGGATAATTAATCAAGTATACAGAATTAGCAGAATAATGCGATGTGTTTCTATTATCTCCCCTTCAATTCTGAGTAACAAGATGCAGGTTTTATAGAAAAATTAAGGAAATTGTAGCAAGATTTTAACTTCAAAAAAAAATAGTGAAGGTGAAATGCAAGTAAATAAGTTGCAGGAAATCAGATTATGCTGAAATAAATTTAAATTTCTAAGGAAATAGGCAGAAAAACAAATAAGAGTGATACTGCTAATTTAGCAAATGAATAGATGAAATCTTACAGAAAATACATGAAAATTAATAGTACGGAGAAAATAAATTTATACAAGTGTAATTCATGAATAATTTTGATTTATCGTTGAAAATCAAGGGAAAATTCCTTGCAAATCAAAGTGAAATTATTTTTGATGTGTTGTTTATTTGTGCATTTGAGTGTTGTGATTTTAAATCGGTAACTAGGAGGAATAATAGGTTCATTGATAACTTGGGGATTGTATAATTTAACGGTGAGGCACTGATAGAAGAGTAGTGATGAGAAGTTGTGGTGATATATATTTTAAAATCAAAAGTGCATTATTATTGAAGTGTGATTTTATTATGTGTGTTGATGCATTGATCAGAAACTGATAATTTAAGAAGGAATAGGCAGGTTAATTATTGATAAGAGAAATTAATTTTTTTCTGCAAGATATAGGAACTAATAGAAGGTTAAGCAGTAATCTTGATTTGTTTTGGAAGACTAAAAGGGAATGTAATATCTAAGTGTGTGTTTTATTGTGCATTTAAATGTGTAGAGGTACTTGGGAGTGTAGACAGAGAGTAGTTAAGTGGATTAATATTTGGGAAAGAGTAATAAAAAGGACTAGTGCAAGAAGAATTGGTAGGAGTAATAATTGGATAATGCTGGAACAAATTTTTGAAATGAAAATAGTGTTTATTGAAGTGTGATTTATTGTGCTTTAAAGGTGTGATTTATATGCATCCAGCAAGGGAAGTAGACAGAGGTTATTGCTAGTATACTAAAATTTAATGAATTTAGGAAGTCAGCATAAGTATTTAAGGTGTGGTTCTAATTTCTTGGAAAAGTGGTTATCGTATATAATTTTGTTGCAAGTGCATAATTTGATCTCAAGTGTTTCTAGTGTATTTATATATATATTTAAGACGTTCAAATTTATTTCATATCTTAGTGTGAAGTGCTGGTTATATATGTGCATATTTTGTTTAGTGTGTCGCGAGTTAGGTACAGTTAAGTTGAAAGCCGAATGCAATTTATGAGTAAGCTAGGAACGTTAATCATTTAATTCGTAGCAATTGTTTTCTGATCATAAGTCAAGTGGGTTAGCAGACGAAGCAGCGAGTTACGTTAGAGTGAATTTTTTTTTATTTTACGTGGTAGCTTCACCGGAATTTTTCTAATTTTATGTGACTTTACGAGATTACGAAGCATATAGTAGGAGCCGTGGGAATTTAAGTTTGTAAGGTTAAAGAATAAATATATGGCTGATCAACAGAACCAGGAGAACGACCTTCAGGGCACTCTAGAAGGGGAAGCCGTGTCAGAAAATTGTGTAGTAGCCCCGCAGAACGTACCAATAATGGCGGGAATGTTGGCGTATATCCCCACATTCAGCGGATCGGATGAAAATCTGACCGCACGTCAATTTTTCGAAACGTTGGAGAGTACCGCCGCACTGTCAGGATGGAACGACGCCGTTAAAATTTTGTCAGCTAAAGCAAAATTCAAAGGAGCCGCCAGTCGCTTTCTTTCGGAGGCCGTCGATATTAGGAGGGAGACCGAGTACGAACGATTTAAGCAGGCGATAGTACAAAGATTCGACGCATTGCAACCGGTTACCGTGAGAATGCAGAAATTTACGACTTGCCGACAAAAACCAGGAGAACGGGTGGCCGAGTATGTAGCTCGTCTTAACGGCTTAGCTTATTCCTACATGGAGACGATGGATTTAGAAAATGAGCAAGTACGAGGACTGGTAGACAGCACTAAAATGTCGCAGTTTTTGAATGGATTAAACCCCAAACTGAGGCGCACGGTTTTATCCTTCGCCCCGGAAAATTTTCAGGCAGCAGTTCAGAGAGCGCTGGCCGAAGAGTCTCACAATCTCTTATTAGACCGGGACGTTAACGCTTACGATGCCCAGCAGGAATCGAGTTCGATCCCAGGGACTTCACTAGGGCAACAGACCAATTCAACGGACCAGATAGCCGATTTGTGTTCTATGATGGCGAAGCAGCTAGCAACTCATGAGATGCAGGTGAACGCTCTGAAAAGTGAGGCAGGTCATTTGAGGGAAAGGCTAAGGCAAGCAGAGAGTTCGCATCGGACGCACGTAAATCGCATGAGAAATTTCCAGAGCACTAATTATCAATCTAGGGGAAATTTACCCGACGTAGACATTACTTCGGCCATCTGCTATAACTGCGGCGATTTTATCCATATCAAGCGATTTTGTTATCGGAAAAATCGGGTAGGAGCAGTTTATACGCAACCATCGCAGCAAGCTCAAAGAGGTTCATGGGACAGGGCACCTAGCCCTTCTTACCCGCGACAGCAGAATAACTTCTCCCCTGGCGACAGCCGCGGTAATCAGTATCGCTCCTACAGGAACTACAGCGCCACTTACCGAGAGGACGCTCACGTCCCACAGAATCCAAGGAACTTAGGAAACAGAAGAGAAAACCGCGTTCGTTTCGAAGAGGATGCACCAGGAAGAGATTGCAATAGGTATTCCAGACAAAATTCGCGTCCTTTAAACTAATTTCGGGTCAAGATAAGGGGACCGCCCTTGGCCGGAATTATAATAAGGTCCGTGGAGTTACTTTAACAAATTGTTACGTCCGAGGTGATGGAGCACTCCCGTTAGTGAAAGTTAGGATAGGAGATACTCACGCGTTTGCACTCATCGACAGCGGAGCATGTATCTCAATCTTTTGTGCTTCACTATTAGAGGAGATAAAGGGAAAGATTCGTATACGTGACTTAGGATCAGCAGTTTTAGTGAAAGGCATTACTGGAAGCACTTTACCTACATCTCAGTGCTATGAGATACCGGTAGAAATCGGAGGAGAAACCATTTTACATCCCTATCACGTTACTCAGCGGAAGTTGCATCAAGATTATTCTCTAATCTTAGGCTGGGATCTATTGAAGGAGCACGGATACGTATTCGACGCAGGAAAAGGAATTTTGAAACGGGAAAGCAGAGCAAATTTAGCTACGGCAGAGTACGGTAGAGGAAGGAATAACCGGAAAAGAAATTTTAAAGGAAAAGCACGTCAGTCGAAAATTCGAACCCAGGTCTTGTCCGTGCCTTCAGCGGAAAGGACCAATCCCATTAACCCCGACGTAACCAAGATAGGAAGGACCGTCCATAAGGAACTCATCCCACCGTATTCGGAAAGGGTTATTCGGATCCGATGTGGGAAATTTTCGGGATGTCAGGTTAACCAAGTTCTAGTACAGCCGTTAGAAAGATACGCCCAGGGAAAAGTACGCTTGGGTCGTTCAGTAAACACGCTGGACAAATCAGGCATCATACCCGTATTGATAGCTAACCTCACAAATCGTCCCATTCACTTCAATAAGAAGACCAGATTAGCGAAAATTCAACCAATTGTATACGGAAATTTGCAAGAAGCTGCGGCGAAACAAGAGAAGTATGCAGACAGGCACGCTGCGGAAAAGAATCTACATTTAGGCGACAGAGTATTTTTGCACACCCCTTTTTCACAGCCACATTTATCGCGTAAGCTAGCTCGAACTAACTGCGGAGATTGGGAGATAGTTTCGTTCCCCACCCCAGTAAATGTTCAGTTGAGGTCAGTCGAAAATCCGAACAAATATCAGACCGTGCATAAAAATCGAGTCTTTAAGCGGACTAAACGCCTACCCCAGCTTATAGCAGAGTCACCGGTACAGGACAATATAGAGGTACAAGTACACAGACAATCGCAGGATTTCTCTGACGACGGATCGGAAAGCACACAGGACTATCTGGATTGGGTCGATTTTCCCAGAGTAGTCATGCCGCAACCGACAAGCAGTAGAGCAATGCCGCCCGTAAGTCAACCGCCCAACATCAGAGTACCGATAAATTCGCCGCCCGCTACGTCGAGTTCAGCGCGAAGGGAGACAAACAGGGAAGTACCTCCGCCCTTGCAACATGTTGAAGAGCCGAGGCGCACACAGGCAATCGCGGAACCAACGGAGGAGACCATACCGTCACAGGATTCCTATCAGGAAAGCAGCAGCCGACAAACACAAGAAGCAACGCGCCAAAGGGTTATTAGAGATCCATATCTACTACGTTCGCAGGACAGAATTCAGCAAACAGCAGCAATACACCCCACAGCAAATTCACAAGGGCCCAACACTTTGGAAATAGGCCCGAATCGCACATACCCAAAGGAAATTGTGGTCAGCGACTCGACCGAAAGACTTGAGCAGCCGGAAGATACTAGCTTAGTAAATAGAATGTTGAAAAGTCTCAGTCAACCCAGTAATCCAGAGGGAACCTCTTGGTTCGATTTAGCCGACCGCTATTTGTCGCAGCGTATTCAAGAAAACCTAAGCGCAGGAACACCAGAAGGAGCACCCGTCAATAATCTTTATCCACAGTGGAGGAAAATCGTGGCGAAACCTCAGGAATCATTGGTTTAAGCCGAGGAAGTAGGAAGAACGCTGGGCGAAGAAAAAAAAATGTGTGTGTGTTGTGAAAAAAAAACAGCGATGCGGAATAAGTGGGAAGATCCCTGAATTTTCACGGTAAATGTTTAGCAGAAAATAAATTTGATAGGAGAAAAAGAAAAAAAAAAAAAAACAATTTTTGCGATCTGATCAGTAATCGAAAATAATTCGTAAAGAGAGCCTAGCTAGAAAATGGTGTATAAACATGGAAGAATATGCAGGAAGTAATTAATAATATTCATAGGAGGACCGCAGCCTAGTACGTGCATCGCAATCTTTCCAGTTTTGAGTTCACGAACCACGGAAAACTAGAAAAAAATTTTTTTGTTTTGCTACGATAAGGGGAAAATTAATATTAAGTAAGGAAAATACATTACGTAAGTAAAAAGGAGAAAGAATGGGTCAGGAATTAAGCACCCAGCAAAGAAAAAAAAAACCTGTGGAGGAAGCAATGTTTTATTTCAGAGGAAAGACTGAACGGTAGCAATCATTCCTTTTACAAAAAAAATTTTTGTTGGAAGAGAAGAAAAAAAGAGGAAAAATAATAATTTTCCGCTCAAATTTTATTAATGATAGGCAGTAGGAGGATAAGCGAAGGTAATCGTAGGCAGAATGACGTCGCTCATGCACGGGGCTTGCAATAGTAAAGAAACGGACTGACCGTGTTTCCAGTTTGAGAAACCCCGTACACAAACTGGCTAGCAAGGAGCAAAAGGAAGAATGGGAAGACGCCATCTTGGGCCGCCATCTTGAAGCAAGAATGCAAAGAAGGAAAATTTATCGGTAAAAGAACGGGAACGTTCAGTAAGATATTTTGTACAGCAAAGGCCGAGCATTTCAAAGGATGGAAACTATAAACGGGAGCACAGCACGACGGAAAAAAATATATATTTTTTTTTTCTCTCGAAACTTTCTGTGGCAGAAGCATAGGCCGGAGTAATATATCACTAGAGAAAAAAAAAACGTAAGCACCTTCTGCGGAGTAATAGCCGTGCGGAAACACCGACGGAATGCAATGAGATTAGCAGCGTATCGGATAATGCAGTGGTTCAAAATTAGCATCCATGGCAGGTATTCAAAGCAATTAAAATACGCGAATCTGAAACAAAACATGGTATAAGAAAGTAGCAACAAACATGATCGACGCGTAGCCTAAACGTCACCTAACATAGCCTAACCATAACCTATCGAAATGACAGTAAAAAGCACTTACCTTGAAGTGAAATATCCAAAGGTACTATATATTTTTTTTTTTTTTTTTTTTTTGTGGATAGTAGGAAAATTCAGTTTTAATTGATAAGGAAGGCAATTATAACGGAAGAAAAGTATAGAAATGAAATCGAGGTAGAAATGCACTAGGTACATCGTGAGGTTAGAGGTTGAGAAAAGCAGAAGAGGAAATGTGAATGACAAATTCACCAGGCCCCGCTCCCCATCCTCTACCACCACAGCACACGAGGAGCAGTTGCAGATTCTCCCAAACCACAACTGGCGTCGAGCATGCGAAAAATGCGACGATGTGAGATGAGGATTAATACGTGCAGACATGGTGCAACGATACCAATAGACAAAGTAAAAAAAAAAAGATAAAGCAGAAGAGGAAATTTGAATGACAAGTGCACCAGACGAAAAGAAGCGTGATGTTTCAATGAAATCCGTCAGCAAACTGAGCACTGACCGGCAGAAATTAGAGGGGTGGTTTTAGCCCCAGGTAACAGAATACTAAGTGGATGCTTCTACATAGGCTAAACAAGAAGCCTCCGATGTAAGCAAAACATGCAAGAGGCTACGCTATTGTGCGCTCACTTACACCCACAGGCATCAGCGCAGGTGTTTCAGATTTCGAGCCGTGAGAGACGGTCAACACAGGAACGACCCAAAATTTTTGGAGCGACGAATTTGCAGGGGTGACATCGCCCAAAGGGGACCCTCGCAAGCATTTTCGAGGAAATCCCCTATTTTCCGAAATCATCGGCGTTCCTTAAATGGTCGCCGCACACCTGCGAATACACGAGAAAAGCATCTGGTCGTGAAATCAGAAATAGCCAGGAATGAGAATACAATGGTAATACGCGAGAAAAAAAGAGAGAGAAGAAAAAAAAAAGAGTAAAGCACTAAAGATAAAATGGCAAGAAATAGTTCAGCAAAGAACTAACGATTAAGTTAAACAACGTAAAAGGGAAATAAGCGACTATACGCGGGTAATATCTGGTAGACAATACGACAAACACGAAAAGGGAAATTAATAATTTTTCTTTTAGAAGTAGTAGACGCACCAGCGAATGGAAATAATAGCTGCAGAATAGATAAATGGGAAGTAAACAACCGTTATTTAATTATAATTTAGTAAGCTTAAGAAACACGAGTGATGAGATTTTTATTTTTGTTGTTTTGTTGGAGAAAACCTACAAGTAGGAAGAAAAAAAAATACAATTAGAGAAAAGGGAAGCCTGGGATGGAATGCGCTTCGGAATTTCGAAAAATATATATATATATATAAATAAATATGCACATAAAAACCCCTCACTTCTCGTAGGTCAGAGTGAAACGAGCTTTTCGAAGGAAATATTACTAGTTCTTAATGTAAAGCGTATATAATGCATGTGCAAGAGAAATACCGAGGTGATAAGGAGTGATTTCATGTGTATGTTTGTTTTGAGATAATTATGGCCGACAAGTGTCGACAGAACCATTACCACTTTTAAGATATTTGAAGAGAGTGACATTTCGTCAATAAAATGGACAAGATGAACGTGATTGCGTTCTCCTTAGTAATCTGGACAGTTAGCGGAGTAGCTGCTAATCACGAACTTTGTCATTTGAAGGGAGATAAATATCAGTGCACTGTAGCATCTCGGGCCGAACTTTTGAAACTAGGAATGCCGCGGAGTGCTTGTCATGCACTTTCATGTGACGAGTGCGTGAAAGCCTGGAGGACATTTATTACGCACAACCATGAGCTTATCGAACCGAGAAATTTCTTCGTTCAGCAGGAACCGAACCCACAAGGAGCCCTTTCATTAATGGAGTGCACAAGAGACGGTTTACACTGTGCCTGCACTGCCGATGCACCGTGCAGTGGAACGAGCGAATATTGTGCACTGGCGAGCTGTGTGAATAAATCCGTCACTACGTGCAACTGCCGCCTAACGCCAGCAGTATCTACACTGATACATGAAGCGGAAGGACTACGGATTTCGAACCCATCGCTGATCTCTTTCACAGAGTGCGTTGGAAAACCGCGCACTAATATTTCACCTCGGCGCCGTCACCAGAGACATTTGCTGTCTGACGAAGAGGCAGTATTTCAAAGGGAAAATATCAAAGTATCATACAACGACCCAATCATCACCAGCTCACTTCCAGGAACCCTGGTGATTCGAGTTCGAGGTATGGAGCGGGTTATCACTTTAAGGAACGCTCCGTATCAGACATCATTGCCACCGGAACTACTAGAGCTTTCTGCGGAACTAACTTTGATTTTCGTTACCACGGATGGAAAAACCCTAAGGGGTGCTTTGCAAATCGTAGGTAGAACAACGTGTAGACCCCTACAGTGCATACTGTGTCGTGAGATGCTACGACAGCTAAAGTGTTTACCCCACGCAGTCGCTTATGTAGTGTATATTGTACTAGTTTTAATTTCAGCGGTAACCTTTCTATATGCCAGGAAAGTAGTAATTAGCATCTGGAAGCTGTTGTATGGAGTCGGAATAATTCTTTGGAAGTCATATAGATTCCTCAGAGGAACAACGTATGTGGCAGTAAAGACAGGAGCCCCAACAGGAAATGCTTTACGTAACGGAGTAAATCAGATGCACGAATATTTGGAGAGGCAAGTTGCCCGTCCAGCGGCGCAACCGCCTTTACACGGACTGGTACTTTTGAGCTTATTTCTGTTGGTAAACGGAACTTCCGCGGAATGTAACGCACATTCGATTGTTGCATCAAAGGTGAAGGAGTGCACGGACTCAGAGGTAGAGCACAACTGCCGTTTAACTACTAATGCGCAGGTAACCCTAATGAATTTGGGGCATGAACAATGCATATGGTTTACGGACCAGGAAAATGACCATACACTTTTTTCCTTGAAAGTAACCTACCAGCAGGCAAACTGTATCTGGCACACGACGAGAGACTATTTTACGCACGTGACTACAATGCGTTATCTCAGCCAATTGGTTTGTGCAAATCACGAGACTTGCAATTGGGGAAAAGGATGTGTGCGATCAAAACAATTTGACGCACTGACAAAACAATCGCTAGACTGGCCCGGCATCACAGGGTGTCAGCCGTCCGACAGTGGGTCCACGTCATGCTGGATCATTGACTCGCAACATTGCCATTTCTTTCGGATATGGCTGGAAGCAGATTTCCTGCGAGCATACGACGTACGCAGAATAGTATCGATGCAGTGTAGTTATCAGCTACTAATTCAACAGCACAACAACGACACCGTAGAGACTCTGACGGTTAAGAACCAAGCCACGACCTCTACGGGCATCACAGTGCAAGTAGTCGGATCACTGGACCAGCCTACACAAATCGTGAACACACATCTGATCTCTCGAGTGGGAAACCCTCAAGAGAGTTATATTAAAAGGGCAAGCTTACCTTCACGACCGATGAAAGGACATATCGGCGATACGCAGAGCAACGAATCGATGTCGAAAAATTTTATCTTCGACGAAAGCATGTTTTCTTGTAGCTATTATGAGGACTCTATGAAATGCCACCGACAACAGTCGTATTTACTAAGTATGATAGAACAAAAAAAGAGCGCCTTACCAATGGCATCAGCATGGCATCAACTGAAGGTTGACGGAAATGGCCAACTTGTTTCGGAACTGTTACACTCAGCCCCTATAGTGGTAAATCTTCAATTCCAGAAGTACAAGTACTCGATCGAAACCAGAACTGTCTGCCCAAAATTCACGGAGGCAGAAATCAAGGTAACAGGCTGTTTTGCATGCGAGCCCTTGGCTACGGTAGAGATCGAAGCTTTCTCATCGTGCGCAGCCGGGATTGTGGACGTTCACTTCGAAAAACTCACGGTGCACACTCGATCGGTAAAACTACAGACGGAAAGACGAACGATCAAGATAAATGTTACCAGGAACTATTCCTCGGCGCAATGGCACGGCACCCATATGAACTGAACGTGGAGATGGTGTTAGCCTACATCACTCCCGTCGGTTAGGCTGATCTCCAAAGGAACTCTGAGAAACTAGCTGAGTGCTTAAGAGATGGGAACGCCCAAAACCGAAACCATATCGCCGAACGGAGGCGCGTACCCGAGCAAATATTGTGTGTCGCCGAGAAGACGGCGGCTGAAGAAATCTGTCACTATCGGAAAGAATTCATATATATATATATATATATACAGTGCATATGTTATCTGTCAATGTCAAACTTAGAATTAGATTCGGTGGAGGAATTTAATATTTATTGAACATTATTATAATAATCTTACTCGTAGTTTTATGTTTATTGTATGTGCTTATAATTACATTATGTGTCATATGTGTGCATAAGTTTTCGCAAATAATTGTAATTCATCGCATGTTGAAATGAGCGAAAACGAGCAGCCTTGCAAGAGAGGAAGGAATCCACAGCACCTAACTTTGGGGGACAAAACTCTTCAACCCTATGGGAGAGGGAGATAATGTTACCCGTATGTCCTCCGGAATATCGTGTAACATTGGAGGACCATGATTTCGTAGGTATGAATTTCGGAAAGGGGGCCTACAAATTAGTAAGTGTGGGAAAGCAATATATTCACCAAATAATTCCTACGGTATCGCATAGTACGAGGAAATAGTTAAACGAGGAAGAGTAGTTACCAAGTAGACCATTTAGAGAGCGCGGGAATTGGGAAAGAAAATCCGAGAAGCATAATGTGGACAGGCATTCTAAGAGGATAATTATAATACATATTTCATAATTTTTCTAAGACCTGGCTGAGCAGATTTCTTTCTTGAGGAGGAAATTCCTTATTTTTTTTTCATCATTCTTTTGAATTGCTGTTTTTTTTATTTTTATTTTGCGTTCCCCGAGCTCGCCGGAATTCAAGTAAGAATACGCTCGAAACACACCCCTAGGTTAGTACACACCCCCTAGGTTAGTAAAGAGAAAAACTCGGAGGTTATAACAAGCAACGCTACGAGAGTGAAATGCTCGCAATCACAGGTGGGGGCCAATTTACTGGACCACCTTCTATTATCGAAGTCACGTTTTACGCACGCTAGCGGGGAACGAACAGGGCATATTTCTCGTAGTGGGCGTAACTGGTTGACACCAACAGAAAGAGTCACACAGGAAGCGTACGTGAAAATTCTAGGGCAGCGCGGACATCCCGCGGAGCAGTTGACAAGATAAAGGAATATTCATCTTCAAGAAAACTCCATGTTCTCAAGCCTTTGCCAACGAATCGGAGGGATTCCCATACAGGGATGTAAACCAATGCCGAAGCGAGGAAAAGCGGCCCAACCAATAAGGGGAGAGCCATTTGGGTAGGACAGGAACACCCCCGAACCCCTTAAACATAGACGAGAGAAAAACGTTTTGGAAGGGTTCTCAGAGACATGATTTTGAGAGAACACGGAATGGAATGTTGACTGCTAATTCTGGGTGAACGCAGAGAGGACAGAATGGACTCTAGATGAATCCTGGGCAGAATATCGCAGAGAAAATTAAGTTAGGAGTTTTCCTGGGAGGACGCTCAAAATGGAGCAAGATGATTTCCAAGCAAGGGAAGTATGATGTTTTTTCCTGAGAGGTTTTTTTTTACAATTTTTGGGTGAAGCATCGAGTGATCTCATGCGGGCAGTGTGCATCCAGCAGGATCGGATGAGGTCCCAACCATAGACTTTATACCTATAAGTAATACCGGACGACAACGAATGTGATGAAAAGAAAATAATTTGGTGAGAAAAATTTCATAATTCCCAATATCTCGTTAGCATGATCATGATTTTGTCTCCTATACATCCTCGGTAGAAAAGATATTTTTTAATCTCTTGCAAGTGCTGAATAACATAATGTGTCTTATATTTTGCGAAAGGGGAACTTGAAAATATGATTACGAATATCAAAAAGCATACTGAACTTAAAATATATTTTGGTTTAAATTAATAGAAATCTCCACCGATCAGTGTAATAGATTTTAAGGAAACACTAATGAAAATAAATTCTGTATTTTATAATGAAATTTACCCGCGTTTCTCAAATCTTTGAAAATTCAAAATAAGTGAATCTTTGTTTATTTTAACCTGAATAATTAAGTAGAACAATCGTAAAGTTTTGATAGAGTAGCAACTCCAAGATTTTAAGAAGAAAATAACTTTTAGCATTTAGCAAGCCCAGTCACAGGATAAAAGATCCAAATCTGACATCATGAGTTTTTTAAATTTCAAGCGGCATATGGAGGAATAGGGGTTTCCCATGTTCTCCCATATGAAACACAACGCAATGCACCCGTCAACCCTGAGCTTGGAGACCCTCAATTAGGGAACCCAACTTCACGGTAGACACCCATAGGCGGAAGATAATAGAAGATAAAGAGTTACGAAAATTAACGGTCTTTTAAATAATTAATCCCACTGCAGCGAATAGGACGCAGCAGATGGTTCGCCCTCACATCGAGTAGGGGGTGGTAATATCCCTTACCTTTCACCTATTCTCAAATTCTGCGGATTGTGTCAAAGTTTTAAATAAATTTTGTCGCAAATGTGAAAAAAAGCATCATGGTTTGTATCCAGTGAAGTCACATGTGTACAACCCACAAGTAAGAGATCTTCAATAATTTATTGAGAAGAGCCTGTTCTTAAAGAAACCCAACACAGTTGTCTTATTCCGCTAAACATTCTATAGATTTCTTTAAGGTGTTAAACGCACCGCTGAATTGTGGACATGTGGACGTATTTTGAGTGTATGACTTGAGGATATGCATCTCGGTTTTGCACTTCGAATTTCCCCCACAAAGTTGGAATACGTTCTAATAAAATAACATGGAAAGGGTTGTTATATTTTATCATGTAATGTTCTGTGCTAAATTAAAATATTTTAAAATGTAAAATCATCCGTAAGGAAATTTTAAGGAGTCTAATTTCTAACTGAAAGTGAAATTTTAGAATAAAACCCTACTTTTTATTTCACTATTTAAAGTTCATGGGTTACCAGGTTAGAATAACATTAAGGATATTGTGGGACTAATCATCAATGACGAAGAGTGTACATCAACTTATTTTGTTTATTTGTTATTCATGTGCTCTTTGCAGTATTGTACGCAGTCGTATACGGCATGAATAAAGGTTGACATTGATCTCAAAACTCTCTTCAAATTCGTTTGGTATTTCGTTGAAACTTTTCTTTTATAAATCCATGAACAAAATGTTTTTTTTGTAAGAGTTTCGAATTCCCTAACAATTTCAAGTGCATTTGGTAGTTTTCCAAGTAGCGGTTTATATAATATTCCCATTCATGATGAGTATATTATGAATGTTTTTGTACATCAACCTATTGTTTTTATGCTTTTGCAGGTATAACAGTACTTTCGGTATTCCGTTCTGCTTGGGAATTTTGTAACACAGTTTTCTAAGTTGCAGTCTGTAGCAGAATAGAATTAGAAAGTGCCTGAAATATTATACTTCCAGGAAATCAGCTGGATACATGGCACTTGCCCTGTTCTAAAGAGAAATATCTACAGTCAAACCTCGATTTAACGAACATCAAGGGACCAACAGTCTTGTACGTAAAATCGCGGAATTCGTTAAATCGAGGAAGCATTTTTAATGCAATATTCAAATTAAGCCAGTGTTCATAAAATGATATGTAACAGCTAAGTTCTCTTTTTTTCAGTGAAATCTAAATTATTTATATTATTTAGTACTTTTAATTACGAAATTTATCATCAAAAATGTTATAATACGTACTCATTTACTTCTCACATTAAATACATAATTCGTAGATATTAGATTTCAATATGTAGAATCAAAGTTTAAGCGTACTTTAAAATTGCGAGAAAAACACGATGGTTGATTTTTTCCGAGCATTTAGATTCTTAAATAACGTTTTCAGTATTTTAAGCTGCAAAACGAGATGTGTTGTTTAATTTGATTTGTAGATTTGGCACTGAGAAGAAAAGAAAAAGCGTAATTTGGGGAATAATGTCAGAGGCTCAGGAATGGGTACGTACAGTGTGTGTCCCCTGAGTTCACAGAAAGCTGTTGTTCTGTATGTAGCTGAAAACAAGGAACTCCCAGGGTACCCAAGATTTCCTCCCCCATACCGCCTTTCTTTTTCCTGCTTGCCACCCATGCAAGAAAACGTTGCCCCTCCATCGGAACTTGTTGGTCATTTGCTTCCCTTTATAAGAAGCTTACGCTTGATAGTCGCGGAAAAGGAGAACTGAATTATGATTCCGTCACGCTGTGTCGCAGATGGTGATCTAGTTAACTGCATGCGTAAAATTCTCCTATTACGCGAAGCTCTCTTTCTAGCTGTCTTTTAACGTGAAAATGCTGGTTAACATATCCAGGTAGCACAATTTTGTCCAAGCTCAATACTGAACCACCGCCTTCTATTACTAAAAGTCCGTGGCTCAATGTTGGGCCTTCATTAGACTGTTAGGCTAGGGCTTCCTGGGTAGTTTGGTGGTTTAAAAAAATCTTTAAATTGAGGAAATGTCTTCGTTAAATCGGGAAACACCAAGCATTAATTTCAATGTGATTCCATCCGTACCATAAGAAATGTACTTAAAATCGCGGAATTCGTTAAACCACAGTCTGTTATATTTGTTGCAGATGGCAAAAATTCTCTGAATTGTTTGATAGTAAATACTGATATTTTTGTAATATTATTGCTGCTTCTTAAGTGCAGTTCAGTAGCAAACAATACGCTTCTGGTTTTTGTCTATGCCTTCCAAAGTTCTGCTGTATTCACATATTACTTTTGGTTTCTGCATCGGATTGTTTCCTTTTTTGGAGTCTAACATTTCAGCATCGTAGACGTTGCTCAGCATACAAATTGGTTTTCTGTCCATCAATTTCGAAGCTATGATCTTTCCTCCCTAAAAGCTAATATTTCTCCTTTCTTCAACTTTCTGGCCTTTAATTCGAGTGGCATATCTTTCCGATTGAAACTCACATTGCCGCGCATATGAGTTTCAAGCTGATCTGTTTGGCATTGAACATTCCCGTTTATCTTCGTGAATTATTTGAAAATGTCATATCCCATAAGTCGAACTTTTCCTAGTCTCTAAAACTAAGATTTGGGTAAATCCGTAAACATACAGCTGGTGTTATACAATGATTTTATTAGTTTTAGGAATGGAATTAAAAGTTGCTGGCTCTGCCAACTGCAAATTTTAGAGCTAGGAGGATGTTGGTGTTCTTACTTGAAGCCACATGATCGCCTTCTCCCACTAGATCAAATACAGTCTATCAGCATTTTTCTCAACCAATAGGAATGCAAGGATTGCTAACCTAGTCTCTGGAAGGTTAATACCATTAACCTTCAGGAGACTAGGTAGCCGCAAGTTTGAAGAGAGGTGGCCGCAAGTCCCGCTAGCCCCGCTTCCCGTAAATTTCTTTGTTAGGCTTTCAAAAAAATTTAGATCTAGTTCCTCGTACTTTGACTCCATTTCGATTCAAAATAAAATTAAATAAATTCACCCCTTTTTGGTGAACTACTTTAGATTATTATCAACTTCATTCCTGTAAGAACAGAATAGGTTATCATAAAAACAATGTTTTAAATTGTTGATTTAGATTTGTATATATTCGTGAAAGGTTTATATTAAAATGCATAGAGTAAACCATATGTTATTTTTCTGACTCAAGACACATTTATTCCCAACAAATTCGTTGGAAGGTATTCTTCATCCTTTTGGGCAGACAATTTATCCAGCGTTCTACTTTTCCATCCTACGAATCTGTATGAATGTAATTCTGTTATTTAGCATCTAGTCATAAATGTTTTCAGTATGTCCAAGTCCATTGGCATTAATTTTGCTAACACATGTTTGGACCACATTAGGAGCTACATGATGCTTTCCTTAAAACGTTTTGACTCATAACGCATTTGGCCTGATTACGTCAGTACAGTTTCTTTTCCCCTTATATTGCTGCAGCGAACAACAAGTTTTGCATTGAAGAAAATTAAGCTCACTGGCACCAAACTTTTGCACGTTTATACACATTTCTTTAAAAACAGAAAAAAGAGTTCATACCCTGATTCTTTTAACATTTTTAAAAATGGTATCACAAATATGTCAAGCATAAATTGCCAAGAGTAACAGATAATGTTTTGGACTTACCACTTCCGATAACAACATGTAGAAAACGGTAAATGTAACCTTTAAAAGACGAATTATGTCAAATATTTATTATTGTACTTTGGCGATTTGTAAAAATAAAAATATTAATTCCTGTTCATAATGTTCAATTCAAATAAATAATAAGGAAGAAAAATAATGAAAAAAAAATGAAAAAAAGAGTATCAGAAATTTAATACGTGCAATTAATATTTGAAATTAGTATTTTCTATAGTGGTCATTTGTTAATTACAATGCCCAGTTTAGGCATTCTTTCACCAAAGTTCTAATCAGTTTGCAGTACCGAACTGATTAAATGACTAGGACATTAGGAACACATGCAGTTTTCTTTAAAACAAAAAGTGGAAATGTACTACTAAGCAGTTTTTATTTTAGTTTTATACGAGAAAATACATGAGATAATTTCTTTATAAAAATAAATTTTGTTTCTTCAATTGTAGAGAAAATTTTGAAATGTTTCCACATGTTGCAGAAAAAATGCAGTCAGATCCTGAGATTTCCTGTTCACAAAGAAAGAGGAAATCGTTTGAAAGTTATGCGTAGTTCTAGAAGTACACCCACAAAATCAAGTCCAAAAATAATACATGTTATTTGGGTTTGAGAACCAAAAATATATTTAAAGGAAGGAAGCATAAGAGTAAAGGGATGGCTGTTTTTTTACATATCCTGCTTAGCATTCGTTGTCCTAACAACACATCCTAGCCAAATTTGTATTCCCAAGGTCTATCTGTTTTTCCACTTTTGTTCTGTTTCCTTCAGCACACGTGCAGATGCTGTATGTAAAATGCTTATTTGAAGGCGTTTTCCGATTTGCCAATAAACCAAAAATTAGAGATCTGCTAAAACTCAAAAAAAATACACAAAAACGAAAAGTACGAAGGAGGATCAAAAAGTTAATTACACTGTTGAATAGAAACGAAAGAAATAAAGAGATATTCTCAGGGTAATGTATGTTGGTTTAAAGGTACGACATTTATTCATTTTTCGACATAGTCGCTTACCTAAGCACTATTATAACGTAGTAAGCACTATTAGGACGTGCAATTAACTTTTCTATACCTAAACAGAAAAATCTCCTCCAGTTTGGAATAATTTTTCTCGCCAATTTGGAATCCTTTTCTACTAAGGTCCTCTTTCGTTTTACCGAACAAATTGTGGTCGTACGGGGATAAGTCACGGCTGTATGGTGGATGTTGCCATACCTCCCACTTGAATGACTGCAGCAATTCCTTTGTTTTCTGTGCTGTGTGAGGTGTGGCATTGTCGTGCTTCCGAATGACACCTTCTCTCAACTTACTCCGGTGTCTGTCCTTAATTACTTTCGCAAATTTCATAGGCTTTGCCAATAGGAGTCAGCATTGATAGTCGTCCCTTTTGACTGAAATTCTGTGCAAACATCTTCACAGGCAAAGAAAACAGTCACCATGACTTTTCCCTCAGACGTTTGCAGTTTGCACTTCTTCCTTGTTGGAGAGGTGATATTCCTCCATTTCATGGACGATAATTCAGTTTCGGGGTAAATGGTGAAACTATGTTTTGTCACCTGTGATGAATCTACGCAACAGATTGTGACTCTGAGCAGAATGCCGTTGCATAAAAGCCGAAGATGACAGGAAATGTTGGTTTCTGTGCTGGTCGGAGAGTAAAGTTTGCACCCATCTCGCACACAATTTCTGAATTCCCAGCTGCTCGTGAATGATGGAATGCACAGTCCATTACGAAATGTCTACCGTGCTGGCAATTTTCTTGATCTCGATACGCCTGTTATAACGCATCACGTGGCCAACGGCAGCAACATGCTCCGGAGTGCTGAACATTGATGGTCTGCCTTCGCCTTATTCGTTCATCGAATTTGCGCCACCATTTCAAAATTGTTGGAACCACTTTACAATGGCCTGACGAGACATTGTGCTTTGCTCATATATAGCGCAGATTTCACCATGGATGTCAACGCATTTTACGCGATTAGCCCACAAAAATCGAAGGGTTCCATGCACTTCCAATTTGGAGTAAGAATGAAGTTGACGCGTCATTGCGAATTGCCTCCTGCAAATGCCTTACGAAATTGCTGATCAAAAACACCTCCCGTCCACATTTCTCAGGTACTGTCTACTTCGCTTTTAACCACAGATGGTCTGACTGCAATCCCACTTCGGATGGTGCTATGTGTAACTTACTTTGTGGTTCACATAGGTATAATAAAAGAAAAAGGACAAATTCAGCATCGGAAAAACCAAGTTTTTCAAGATATATCCAAAGATGTTTAATATTTATCCAAAACACGCTTGTTTTGGAATCTGTTATGGTTCTGTTACGGTTGAGAAAAAAACATCAGAAATCGGAACTAACTAATTCTTCTGCATTCCTGTCAGACAATTTACTATTTCCTCATTGCATTATTTTCTGTAATGCAATTAGCGGAGCAACGTAGCACTGGATTCCACAAACAAGTATCACAGAACGACTGCGACGGCAAACATTTGGATTGACATCAGTTGTGCATTACGCACCTTACATTAAAAGAATAACAATATTTAATAACATTTTAAACTACGACAAATTCATATATAAGTATTTTTTTCTGAATAAAATACCGTATATAAATTGTTCTACGGTAGTGTACTTATGACAGTATAATATCAGGAAAATTTCTAGGAATAATTCGATCACGTGTTTGAATAACTACAAAAAATTCAAAGCTTTAAAATTTGTGAAAAGACTGCTGGACGGTGACTTTTGTGTTATTTTGTTAAAAATATATGTACGCAGATAATCTGGATTATTTTCTCTATTCCGTTCAAAATTTAATAAAATGAATTAATTTCATTTTGATTTCTTCATGTCAGTAAGATCACTTGCGATTTTCCTCGGCAGTAATACCCTACTCAACAATTCAACAATTAAGAAGCAGTTCCGAGTGGTTCATGCAGTACAACTCATAGTAAATGATCACCTTTTGTTATGAAATTCGCAATTAAGCCACTACTATAGTATTTTGCCCAGCTTGCTTCTCATGGAACCACGTGAAGATAAATGGCTCATATGCACGTGTAAATTTTGGCTTACATCTATAATTCAAGGGTCGCGCTTGAATTTTAGTTTTGTTTCACTTAGAAATGGGTTGTTTTCACAAATAAAAATAAAAATTAGAACCGTCTTAGTACATACACAAACCTTTTTAGTTCTGAACTGTTGCAATAGAAATTATGAGTATGGGAAAAGGAGTTTAAAAAAGAAAGTGTCCTTTTTGTGAAAGTAATATCTGTGTCATTCATTTAACGAAAACGTCGCAAGGCGGACGTCTCGGTTGAATTGAACTGGCTATGATGTTGAGGACCCATAGTTAATCAGTCCGGTTCTAAATAAGCAACTCGTCAAAATTGTGTTTCCATTATTTAACTGCATTGCGGCTCAGTCACTTTTTTTTTTGAAAAAGATAAATCCGTTCCCTAAGTACCGAGTAAATGTTATTGATCTTATGCGTTTTTACATGAAAATGCAAAAACAATTATTGGTCTTCAAGGTCGTTGTAAATGATGCAGATTCGTGGAATACCTGCAATGTATCTTTGCGGTGTGGTGATCAAAATGTGGTTTAGCAGAAGTGGTTGAATACGTCTTTCCAAAAATTTCTTCTTTTGTCTTTCTCCTCTACCTTCGGTGATAGTCATGGACGCATTCATTGTAATTTGCGAATGGGATTTTGTCTGCGAGAGAGGGTGTTTCCGGTTCCAAATAACCATTTCAGTTTCGGGACGTTGTGCTGAGGTAGATAAATTTCAATATACAAGTAAAACGATGGACTTTTCACTCCCTAAAATATGTCTTGTGATTAAATAGCTATTTGAAATCGTACCCGCATCTTTCCAAGACAACCCATCATTAATTGCAAATCTTTCCAAATTTATAACACTGTTAAAGGTATTTTCCAAACTGATGACATGATTTTTTGTGTACAATTGGAAATAATATTTTAACCAATAATTAGCCCGTGTATGATTTGTGGGCGGGAAATTATAACACACTGTTCTTTCATATAAGAATTAAAACAACCTATATATGTAAGCTTAAAATGGTACCCAAACATTTCTTCGCAGCCCAGTTGGAAATGTTCACATAGAAAACGGATTTCACGAATGCTACAGGAATATAATTGATTTCCCCTCTGATCTGAACAATAACCCTTTTGCTTGTAAAACTCTCTGCTTTCTAGTCATTTATTCTTTGAGCCATGACCCACGATATGTGGAGGAGGGGCCAATTTTTCTGACATGTACATCACGCAACAGGGAAGAAGCAGATAACTGAAACGTCTTTGCTCTCATTTCATTGCTATTGCCCTTTTAATAGGCAACCAGTCAAAAAGGATTTTGTACATTATCACACTAAAACCAAATTTAGAATAAAAAAGCGAAAGCAAAGATAACATTTGTGGTGGAGGTTCACTCATTCGATTCGCTTGAGGCCTACAGTACTTCTAATGCAACGAATATTTCGTTCCATCTTATTTCACTGCATTTATGACCTTTTATTGAATCTTAAGGAGAAATTAATCTATTTCAGGTGCCACAGGAAGAGTCGTTCACAGCGAAATTTTAAAAAAGCAAGACAAGATTAAAGTTAGAGAGTTTCATTTTAAAACAAACACAGGAGTGCCCGGTCGGCTGAATGTACTTTGTGTTGCAGTAAAAATAAAGGAAAATACTGAACGCAAAAAACTTTGCTAAGGGGGAAAAAAGCAGTCAGTCTCCTGTTTTACTGATATGCGTAATTTAGGGATGGTCTAACTCCTGTCTCCTGTACAAATGTTTATCTGTAATAAGTAAATTCTACTCAAATTTATTTCTGCTGCCTCCCTCAGTTCGCGGATGTTCATGCAGAAAGAAGTAATGATTAGCATTTTATTCCTGCTCAAATTTTATGCTAATTTTCCTTCTTTAAAACTGGAGCTAACGACAGGTATGTTATGACATCAGCCTTCTAAACATCCAAATAATATGTGATAGTACAGGTATGTTATGAAATAAGCCTCCTAAAAATTTGCCCAGTGTTGTGGGTATGAGTTTCCGCTCTGGAACGGTTTTACTGCTCTAGTTTGATACTCCAAGTTTTCATTTACTAAAATTATTTTATTCACTATGTGGCCAATAATCTTCCAGAAATTTGGTTAGTAAGGGCGATGGTTTGGAGTTTACAACTTACCAGTTGCGAGAAAGGGAATGCAATTTCATTCAACGCTGGATTTACATTTCGATTAAGTCGAGAACTTTATTGATTTCAGGTTGTATTTATGCAAATTTCTAACTCTTTGGTTTTCGAATATTTTCTTTCATAGAAATTCGTTTACAAATAGACTATCTTGGCGGGTGAAAAGTGCCTGCTTATAAAACATTTGAAATCCGACATTGACATCCAAGCCCTGATAGGCATTAAATATGTGAGCCATGTTCTACAGCTAGATAGAATAATACAAGCTTTTCTTCAAGTTCAGTTAATTTTTAAATAATTGCTATTAAAGTTTACTTTCTTTGAATACCCGGAATTACAGTTAGAAACACACTGCTCGACATAGGAACTGCCCCTCCCAGAAGGAGATGTGCTACAAACATGCAAATCGCGGGGCGGGTGTACCCACTCGACATATATACCGGAGTCAACGGCGTCACACGTTTGTGAGATAAAGTGACATCAGCAATAGGGATGGTAATGTGTGGAAACCTGCATATCGAAGTGTGTAACATTGAAACAGGTGTTGAAAAACTAACTAAAAATTTTAAAATATCAAATTCCGCAGTCGAAATCTATAAAATATGACATTTTTTGGCTAAGCCGGAATATTTTGTAAGAAAGCACCGTATTTACTCGATTCTATCGCGCACCTTTTCCCCCCAAAATCAAACCTGTTTATCGGAGTGAGTGTTAGAATCAGTGACAAATACCTACCTGTAGAGTCTCGCAAATGCCCGACTGTCTAGTATATCGTCGGTGCGGTGCGCCAGCGGGTGTAATTCACTCTGAGCGTCTGACTGTTGCTATGGCCACCAACAATCTCCAACTTTCTCCATTCTTCTACATTCGTTGAGAAGCTTCGACGAAAGATATGAATTACGGCCAGTCGCTTGCTTCAGAGTATTGTTCTCTGAAAGAAACACTGCATTTTGTTACTTCAACGTGGAGTGTACTGACCAGAGATGTGTTCTAAACGGCAACATTATCAAGCAAAGTTTTAATTGCAGAAGGTTTCCTATACAGAGACAAAATGGCAATCGCGCTTGTTTCAGGGAGTATGGAGTTTCAGAACTGAATATAAGGCTTTGGAGGAAACAAAAGGAAAAGCTAAATCAGTGCTCCAAAACAAGAAAGACGTTCTCGGGACCTAAGACGGGTAGATTTCCCGAGATTGACGTTCGTCTAGATCATTTCGTGTAGCAGAAGCGTGCATCAGGTTTTCATGTTTCTGTAGAAATTCTTTAGGCAAGAGCACGAGAAATTTATCGAGCACTTGGATCCAGTGTAAGGTTCACTGCTTCAAGAGGACGGATTTGCCATTTTACAAAAATAAAAGGATTTTCTCTGAGGTGGTGTACTTAAATATTTTCCAGAATGCCATCTGACTTTGAAGAAAAGATATACAGTTTTCTCTAGTACGTCATATCAGTAAGAAAGCAAGGGCACCATGTTTTAATCCAGATTAGGAATGCTGTCAAACACCATTGTATTTTGATATGCCTTCAAATTATATTGTAGAAAGTATTGGTGCAAAGCAAGTTAAAGTGCGAACAACAGGGAACGAGAAGCTTCGAATAACGGTCATGCTTTCCATTACCGCTGATGGGAACAAGCTATGTATGTTATTTTCAGGAGAAAAACGTTTCCGAATAAAGAGACTTTTCCTCAGAAAATTCATGTCAGGGCTCAAGAAAATGGCTGCATGACCAAAGAACTGGTATAGGACGGGCTTCAAAAAGTGTGGTTTTGACGACCAGGTGCGGGGCGAATGCGGACCATGCCTGTATTGGGTTCATTCAAGGGGCAAGTATCCAACTGGGTGAAAACCAGGATTGTTGAAAATAGAACTGATCTAGTTGCTGTGCATAGAGGAATCACTTATCAACTTCAGCCCCTTGATGCTTGCATAAACAAGACTTTTAAAGCAGCAATTCGATCAGGCTATAATGCGTGGCTTACATCGGGAGACAGAGAACTGACAAAAACTGGATGTGTTAAAAAACCTTCACACTCTGTAGTAACACAGTTGATTGTTTATTCCTGGGTGTTTATTCCTAATAATTTAGTTAAGCGGTCTTTTCTGAAGTGCGGCATATCCATTGCGATGGATGGCACTGAAGACGACGCTATCATCGAACAATGCAGCAGTGAAACCACAGCCGACAGCAGCGATGAAGTTTCGTGCAGTGAAATTTCTGAGGATGCAGATAAAGAGATATCCGTGGGACATGTATAATTTAGAATAAAGGGGAATTTAAATAAATTCAAGAATTGCCATATTTCGTAAGTTTCATAAGTTTGTACTTCTTTCCAGTTTTCTTGAGTCTTAGTGTACGAGTATTAAGAAAAAATACGCATTTCGTAGCTGAGAAGTAAGGTGCGCGTTAGATTCGAGTAAGTTCGTTAAGTTGTTTAATTAATTTCTGTACACGTTTTATTTGTTGATTTTTTCACTGTTTTGGTTTTTAAAAATAATACTAACAAAATCCAAACCTTTTAGATTTCTAGATCTGTCAAATACTTCGGAAGCTGTTCAAAGTGTAGCACAAAACGATCGATAGCTTGTGATCGACCGTGTACTTTAGCAGCGCAGAGAATGGGCTGCTTGACTTGCTCGCGTCGCAACGCATCATGTATGCATCACCCTGATGACATTAATCCAAAGCATCCTTCTTTAGGATGGGTGGGAACATATATGTTGAACCATCGTTTTGTTTGCAATGTAATACGTCATTATATTTTGGAAGCTGGCATTCAGCCTTTTTTCAGTCTTCTGGATGCCGACTTTCTGTGTATATGGTTGAGACTCAGTGTAACTAACATGACGTCAGTGTTTCCAATACAACAAAATATTTCTTACCTAATTTTTAACAGTACCAAATTACTAGAAATTGTTCCCATGAAAAGTTATTATTTTCTGGAAGTGGGTGGTTTACACTCTGTGACACAAGCACTTGAAGCAACTCAAAGTGGCTTCTAAACGGTTAGTTATTTGTCTTTCTTTACTACTATGTGCTAAGCTAAATAATGTAAAGGTGCTGTAACCAAATGGAAAGGAAATGGTTAACACCATACGTTTTCAGGTAACATTAAAATGATTCCTCAATAACCAGAAACACGCTTGTAATTAAGTCGAGGACATTTTAATGCTCCTAATTTTGTTGTTTTTTTTGGCGTTTTTTTGGTGGGGGATGTCTCCCAGAAAAGCCTTATCTTACTAGCATCCTCAATATTTTACACCACCGCATGGTTTGATCTGTGGTGTATTCCGGAATTAAAGCAAAGATATAATAGTTTTACAGTTTTAATCACTTGTATGTGCAGATTTCCTGGAAGTAGCATTTGTGATATAGGAGCATAAAATAATATAATATATTCAAAATTTCTTATATACATTAATGTATACACCGGGGGATTCAGGACTCATGGGACAAACTTTAAGGGATGGTACAGCAACAAACATTTTTTGTGTAGGAATGTATGGGCGCAAGTGACTCGTTGAGGCACAAACACAAGAAATAAACATGAAAGAAAACATAAATTGTGCACTTACAGCATCGTTGACAAGTGCTTCTTTACAGCAATGTTTACAATAATTCTTCAAAATTGCGTCCAACCTCTAACCCACACGCTACACGTCCACATGCGTACAAAGAACTATTCTCTGTGAATGTGTGGGCGGATATTGTGAACGACTTCTTGTTTTGGCTCATATCTACTGCCAACGCGACTCGATGGTAGATGGTATCGTATTTTTCTGGAAGAGGTTGTACCAGAATTGCTTCAAGATGTACCACTTGCCTTCCGACAAGGACTGGGGTTTCAGCATGATGGGGCGGTAGCCCATTTCAGCATTAATGTGTGCAATTACCTGGATGCCATTTTGGTGCGTGATGGATTGGCTGCGGTGGACATCCGATCGCCCGAATTATCGAACCTCGATTACTTCTTATGGTGATATTTGAAGACCCTCTTTTACGAGACTCCAGTTGACTCTATTGAGGACCTCGTCGCTCGAATATCCGTTGCGGCTGCACATATGCGAGAAACACCTGGCATCTTTGAAACTGTACGCCAATCACTCCGTCAACGCTGCCACGCATGCATTACTGTTGGTGGACGCAATTGTGAGCAATTATTGTAAACACTGCTGTAAATAAGCACCTGTCAACGATGCTGTAAGTAAGCAATTTATGTTTGCTTTCATGTCTATTTCTTGTGTTTGTGCCTTAACGCGTCACTTGCGCCCATACATTTCTATACAAAAAATGTTTGTTGCAGTGTACTCTACCACCCTTAAAGTTTGGCCGATGAGTTCTGAATCACTCTGTATAAATATTAAAATTGTGATTGCATGTATATAATCCATCAATACGATTGCCCATCCTTCGCCGAGAAAAAACTCTGAATGCAACACTACGCACCAAAAAACCGCCGAAATAGACACACACTACGCAAAAACCCAAACTACGACGTGTTCCTCGTAAAACTGCAAGCTCAGAGAAGCACAGATCGTCACGCCAACTACTGGAGCTATAACAGATTGCACGTGAAAGTGCTAGAAAAGGAGGAGAGAGCATAAAATCAGAGCACAGGACTGAGCACTAACGTAGTGCCATATATCGTCGCTTTAGAAAACTAGCTTGGGCCAAATGTGGAAGTTTAGCTGAAAAAACCGTAAAACAACAGCTATTCTCTCCAGCTATTTAAAAACTGCGGGCCAGGCTGTTCTCGACAAAAGTCGCGGTTTACTTTTAGTTTGACGGACAACACAGCTTCGTCTTGATTTCTGAATGTAAGCAGCTTGCATACCCTGGACATTTTGAGGAAGAAATACAAATTTCAAGTGTACGAGAAACTGCTATAAAAGTTACAATTCCATTTTTAAGAATGCAATGATATTTGCGTCCTCTCCTGGGATACACGCTGAATAGTAGGCCCTTCTATTCCGCCCTAGTACCCCTCTGCTCAGAACACTGCTTGGGGATCTTACCAATTGATTTTATATTTATGTAATCAAATGATTTATTCCGCCATATAGACGCCTTACTATTTTTGAGGAAACAAAATTTCTCCGTCTAATAAATATTTCAGAGTAGCGACACAATTAATATTCATAAAAGGAGTTTTAAGGGCCCGACAAAAGAGTGAAACGGATTATTACACAACTTTAAGCGCTTTGTCTTTCATGCAGGCCGACAGAGGGCAGTACGTAATCTCTGACTGCTGAATTACAGGAAGTGGGCAATCATGTAGCAGCACACAGATGGGCTTTTTGGATCAAAGCGCACAACTGAACTGATTTTAGTTTGATACCAGCCGAGAACTTGATTATCATAATGTCACCTGTCTTAAGATGAGAGGTACTGTAAAACTTCTTTTTGGGCAGCTCTGAATGGCTGTGTCTTGCAATGTCAATCATTCATCACGTCATGACAGGAAGAGAATAAATAACATGACAAAATGTTGCCTTTTCATATGAAATGAATGACCTGAATTTACTGAAGAGAAGAAGTTGCTATTCATTTCCTGAAAAGCAGAAGTGTCCCTTATTTTTAAAGTAAGAAGTGCAAAAATAGTTATTTGTATCTATGTAGTTGACGTAAATTACTGCCTTGGGTAATTTACGCTTAGAGAGTTTTTTTTCCAAAGCAAGCAGAATTCCGTTAATATCAGCTGAAAAGAAATGTTGAGTTAAAAAAGGAGCATTAGAACTGTCAGAATGCGCGGGAAAGCGAAAGGTATGGTCCCTTGAAACCACATCCCGCTAATAAAGAGACTTTCCTACTTGGACCAACGCATCAGCCAATCAGGCGGCAAGAAGGGTGAAGCGTGAAAAGAAATTATCATACGCGGCTCTAACATAGCACATCCTAAAAGATGGCTCACCATGTATGACCCTTCCATCTTAAAGAAGGATGCCCTGAATTAAGGTAAGCACGGAGTGAATACACGGTGCTTTGTTATACGAAACGCGAACTCAAGCACCTTATCCACTGAGCTGCAAGAGTCCACGCTCGATCACGTTGGGGAAATGTGAAAGACATAGCATATCAGTTAGATTTTATTTCACATTTAGTTTAAATAATTATAGATGAGATACATTGATTTTCTTTTTCAACAGCGCTTCATCAAAAAAAAAGTGGGTTTCGAATTCCCTATCTAAAGAAATATTTTTTCTACCTTTCAGAAAAAATCACGATTTTTTTTACAAAATTTCATAAAGGAATTTCCGAACATTATTCTCTGTGATGTCCATCCATTGAACTCTAATAAAAATGGGCATCCGTAGACGCAAGCCGCTCCGAGTGCGTTTATGATTGTATGATGATATTTAAACGTTACGAGCATGTTTTTTATTTTTATTTAATTTTTAATCGTATTTTGAATTTACTTTTGCTTAAAGGAAGCACTCTTTCAAAGAATTTGTAAAATTCTCAGATAAAAAGATAGTTTAGCTGCTTTAATGCTCACAAGTGTTGCGTTAAAGTTATTGGAGGAAAACTTGAATGGGAAAAATTATTTATCTGGTAATAATTATTAAATTTAACTTTAAATTTAATCGCAAGAGGAATTCCCCTGAAAGTCGCGAAGAAAGTAACAAAATCATGTATGTAACAACAGCAATAACTGTAATTGACAATAAAATCCGTAACTTTCTTTATAATATTTGAAAAGTAAATTATATTTTATGACATGAATGTATGTCTTGATACATTATTAATTAATTCATTTGAAAGGGCGGCCGTTCGTATTATGGAATGGCTGAGAGATTGTTACTTTTGTTTATGTTTATTAAACTTCGTGCGATTTCAGAGAAACCCACTGAGGCACTATGCCTCACTGGGATGCTTTGAACTTGGATACAAAAATGCAAATTGATCTTAGGCACCAATGTGTCCTGTAGAACAGGGGGTCCACCTTAGTGTAATAGAATTTAATTAATAACCACGAACTATTTTAAAAATATTTCTTCTGGCACGGACAAAAGATGATATCTCAGCAACTAGTCCAGGAAATTCCACCATGCTACGGTAACCCCTATCAACTTCATGGGATGTTCTTTCGAAGTGGAAACGTCTAGAAGCAACAACAGATCATTTGTGACCTGGTAGTCCAAATAAAATTACATAGTGGCACCTTAGAGGGCTAAATCGTAAGATGCGACCAAATCCCGGTACTGTTCGAGACACTTCGGACCGAGTTGCAAAATGTCAGTGCAAGCAAAACTAGCAGAATAACTGTTCGTAAAGAGCTCTGAAAGGGAAAGTTTTTTTATGAACGAGCAACTACACACTTAACATTAGTTTCAACTCCTGAATTGTTTATGAGCAACATGGTTTTACATTTATAAGAAGTATGGATTTCCGACTGTACGTTTTCGAATGTTAGAGGATAATCTGAATAGTTTTCCATTTTTGTTGTTATTCCATCATTAGGAACAGAAACTTTAGAATATATTTCTTACGCTGAAGTTAGAAAGTAAGATGTAAAACCTTTAGGCTTGTTATCCAAATATTCATTCACAAACGCGTGAAATTGAAAGCAGCCCCGACGGTCTATCTTTTCAAGGCATCTAACCATTTCTCAGTTATTGATTAGGGTGCTACTCCCTGGATAAGCGTGGATTGTTTGTTTGGATTATGAGTTGAATTTCTCGCCTTCCTAGCCACAACAGCTACGGAATTAGGATACCAGCTCATTGATCTTCTGTCGTTCGTCGATAAACCCAGAAACAAAATAAAAATAATAAGAATTAGATGAAATAATAGTTTTATTTTTATTTTACAGTGAGAGCGAGAAATATTACATAGAAGATTCATATCTTGTTCCACATAATCAAATGAAGGAATTAGTCATTGGCAAGATTACATCTACATATTGCTCCACTTCTGATTAGTGTAAATATGGAAGCATAAGGGCATGAAGAACACCACCGAATGATTAAAATGAGTTCTGGTATATTATCAAACATATTTTCTTGCATTTGTTTGAATTCTACAAAATATGCTTATCTACCCTAAAACAGAGGTAAATAAAAGGTTTGTATCTTAAATATTCCTTCCATTCGTCTCAAAGCTCATGTATATATATATATTAGTTAAATAAATAGTTTTCAAATTATACTTTCTCCCTCAATGCTTATTGTATCTGCAACATACTAAAAACAAGTGTAAAAGTTTCAAGCATTCAGCAATGCTAGTGAATATTCCATGATCACGTACAAAATACATCGTTATTCTCCAAGGAAAATCCCGCCCATGACAGATGGACCTTGCATCTCTGAACATAACTGCACACATTAGTCAAACCTAGCACAGATCCGGACAGGTACGGTCACCCTAGAAGTAAACAATTCGTCGATCCAATTTCAAAAATTGAAACCTAGATATTTAAGGTACGTATAGCTGAACTTGCCATAGCGATATTTCATCGCACAATTAAACTATCTTGTTGCATTATACTAGTATCATTATCGGTTGAAGCGTCAGTTATTGTAACAAAGTATACCAGATACACACCACACCGTGCGTGCATTTACTGTGGTAGAGGCAAAAATGTTCTTTAAAATAAAACTGGTAAAAGGGGGAAGATACACGTTTTTCAATTACTTCCAAACTCTGATTTTTCAGCTTGTTAATGGCATTTATGCTGTGACATGAATTTAGGATGTGGCGCACATTCAGTATCTTATTGCCGAAATACTGTTTCCACATACATCTCTACGGATTACAGAAATAACACAGCATAATGCTAAGGAAACTCAATTCCGTTTTCTAAATGTATTTGGGTGTTTTATGATTGCAAAATACTCACTCATATTGATAATTATTATGATTCCTTTTTCAATGAAAAAAAGAAACGGTAATCAAACCGGCTTTACGTATAAGTTTACAAGAAAGCATAATTCAGATAACAGTCAAGTCACGTCTAAAGCAACACACAATTTTTGTTTCTTCTTTTATGCTGCAGTTATTCATATTTAGATTAAAGTTTCACGAGCGTTGTGTTTTCGAATTCTTTTCCAAACTAACTTTAACCTTTGCGTACCGAAACGAGAAGTTCCCAAATTTTGTTAATGTTGGAATACAAAAAGGTTAAGAAAATCAGCGATGCCACCTTTCGGTATTCTGCTTCTCTGAGGACAGAAGTTTAGAAGTTGAAAGCAATGTTAAAAGTTTCACAGCTTTAGGAACTGAAGTCTCCCTGAATAAAAATTATTTTAAATTTTCAATTAGTTCAGTTTTGTGACATACTTTAGAACTGTCTCATTTCAAAGTAAACCTATTGAATCATGTATTTCAATATTTTCTTAATTAAGAAAGTATTATATGCTAACCCCAAGTGATTTAAATTTAAAGTTTGATATCAACCTTTTGCTCTTCTTTGATGATAGCGATATTCACAGCTCCTAAATGTTTAACCCTTGTTAGAGTGTAGTTCGTCATCACCACGCATTTTTCTATAAGATTTTTGTTACACGAAAGGTCAATGTTGTAAAACCGGAAAAATTCTTTTAACTGCAATTTCCGGACTTAATTTTAATATGCGAAAATGTCTTACTTCTCCAGGTTTATTATAATTTCTATGAGCGTTGAAAGTTTCATGCTGTGCCGAAGAAAACATTTCAGGTTTCAACATGACTGAAGTACGTTTCGACTTTTCAAATCAATCACTGAAAAAAGTTTAGTCTGTATGATAGCGTAACAGACTGGAAATACATTATTTTGTTATGAAACAAACGCTTTATTTATGTGGCGATGCGTATAATGTTTTGTCCCGAATAGATTTCAAATCGTCATTATCAGAAAAGGAAATACTGTGGCGATGCAATGGAAATCACTTCGGTTTCAAGCATTACTTCTGGCTGGATTAAGAATTGTTCGTTTCTTCTGCCATCACTTTTTAAATTACAATCATTAAGAATTTATATGAAGTGCACCGCGAAGATATTCGTTAATATTTAAGTAAAGAAGAATGTTTTACGTATTCTAGATGTCGACACAAAATCTGGCTTGTACGTTTCCTGCCTTATGTCTAAATAATATTTTCTCTATCGACATTGTCCCTTTGGACCATTTGAAACATTCTAAAGCAGTTTCATTGTGATATTTGTTATACAGAAATCCACATTTTGCTCCAAAAATTATCAGATTAAAAACCAGATGTCTGAAACGAAAATATGCTTCATCTGAAACGCAATCTCTTAAAGGCTTCAACGGTGGCTCAGTGATCAAACCTCTGGTTTCTGACCATTCGTCCATTGCGGGTCCAATCACGGTGAAGCATGTGATGCTTGTCTCACGGCTCTGACTCTCTCCATTCCTTGACACAGTGGCCTTAAATTAAGGGCAGTCGGTTGCTGAGCATCGCGTTGCTCACTGTGGTCGCTAATCTTTCAACAAAAGAAGCTTTTGAACATCGCAACGACATGAGGCCTTAGATTAACACGCAAGACATTTTCTATTTGTATCAATTGTGTTACATTTAGAACTGGAGCCGAAGTACATCAAATATTTCCCAGCAGACCAGTATACTCTCTAACACAGTATTATTGCTGCACAGTATAAAATCACGCAATGTTGAATGATGCCTTAGTATTATCGAAACATAAGTTTTGTACAAAGCCATTTGGCAATTCGAAAATAATGAATTAATTAGTGTTTTGCTGTAATGTTAAGTGACATGAGTGTTTTACTATAGGTTTCACAAACATTTTGTTAAATTACTCAATGACTGCTCTGCTTCGCAGTACGAATCCTGAAAGAAAATTTCTGATCTGTATGATATTTGTAAGGTGTTGTACTGTGTTTTCTGTCACAAAGAGTAATACACTTAATTTGCGGATTCATATTTTTTACCTTAACTTTTCTGCTCAATTTTATATTTGATATTGTGAACAATTCCTTTGCATCAAACGTCATGAATGTTTAGTACCAAATTGAAATTATGCGATAGGAAAAGAAAAAAGTTGACTTTCACAAGTCTCCGAATTCACAGATTCTGTAGGGAACCGTTATTTCGACAAGTCGTTAATTTGTGCCATACCTCGTACTTCTAAATGGGGAAAATGGCATCAGAATAATCGCATCGAAATGCATAAAAAATACGCATAGAAAATTGGAAATTGCATTCTTGCTCATTTGGATTTTATAAAATTACATTGGTTGCAGAAGCCCGAAAGTTTTATCAAGAAGTGAAGTGTGAATATAGCAGTTTTTAAAATGTTATCGATCGCCAAAATATTAAATATTTTAATACGTAAAGATTGTTGAAAAACCATCCTGATATATTTGAGAAGAACGTAACTAATTGTCAAAAAGCAATTTAAATATTAAAATTAGCGGGATTTGTCATTTAAATTCGAAATAAGGATGAAGAAAGGCGACATGATGATCGTTACTGCGTGAAATAAAATCATGTTGAATAAATACATCTCCCTTAATTTTTTTGAAATAATTCATGCTTGTTTGTACTTTATGAAACCCACTATTTGGAATTAGCAACCATAAGGAATTTGCAGAAAACTCTCCTGCTTCTGTGCTTAAAGTTCAACAGAGCCCTAGTCAACGCTGCAAACAAATTATCTAAGTAAAAATAATTTTTTCTGAAGTTGTCATAAATCGAGGTTTAAAGAATGATTGGTAATATTGGCATTCAATATCGAAGTTTGAAGAATGGTTCCCAATATTGTTTATTAGGTTTTAAAGAAATAAATTATGAAATATTATAATTGCGTCGCATATTTGAGAAAAAGCAAGTTAACACTGAACAAGAAAAATAAACTTTTTCTTTGTTACAAAGACTGCATATGCCGAATCATACAGTTTCCGTCATGCTGATTACAAATCTACTTGCTACATTGTGCTGCCAGGCATAGTTCTCGAGTAACCTGTTGTTTCATTGTAAAATCAGCCTTCATTTTTGCATGTATCAAGCAGTTTATTACAGTTACCTTAAAAATAGTTTATTTAGATTTTCTTCTGTACTTCGGTTGTACCGCATTCCTATTTAGAGTCCAATAATAAAAGGCTAGCATTTTAGGGATCCGTTTTTCTTCATTGTCTTGATGCCAATGTTCTTCGTGCTCATCGCTTACAGCTAATAAATTATGTGGGAAAAATTCCAGATGCGAGTGAAGAAAATCTGTTTTAAGAGATATCTTGCGTCCCATGGTTTTATAGTTTTCTGGAAATTCAGTAACAACTTCGTTGTAATTTTCTGCCTACGAGTTACGTAAAACGTCCAGTACTACATCTTTAAAGGACTTCCACGCAGCAGCTTCACTCTCATTCAAAGTGCTTTCAAATGCAAGATCACGCATAAGTTCCCTTATATGTAGACCAATAAAAATGCCTTGTTTAATTTTGGCTTCAGATATGTTGGGGAACTTTCTCCTTAGAAAACGAAAGGGTTCTCCATCATTATTAAATGTCTTTACAAAATTTTTTTCAAACCAAGTTTGATGTGACGTTCTGAGGACTTACTAAAGGCAGAGCAACAACAGTTTTATTTTTTTCGAATTAAGGACTGCCTTTTAGGCCAGGTCTATTTAATGTAATGAGAAATTATGTCCCTACTGTTACATTCACATAGGAACAGGCAGTTTTTTCTGAAAGCTATCACTTTAAGATCGCCACAAATATTCCATGAGTGTTGTTTGTATATTATACTTTGAAACAACAGTGTCATATTTGCATATGTTTCTTTCGTGTATGCAGCATATGCAGCAGGTACTGACAGATGGATATTTCCGTTTTGAAGAATGACAGCTTTTAAGCTTATTTTTGAGGAATCTATAAAAAGCCTCAATTCTTCAGGTTTGTGTTGCTGTCTAAAGTTTTCAAACAATAAATCCACACTGAAAAGCGATTAAATTAGAAACAGCTGGCGTTATGCAAATGTGGCGCTGTGGGCGGCCCTGTAAACGGAAACGACATGATGTATGCAGCGATCCGACAATATAAGGAGTGATGCAACGGGAATCAGTACGAGTGGGATGCAGTATGGGTAAGACGAAGGATCTAAGCGCATTTGATCGTGGGCAAATTGTCGGGGTCCGACGAATGTGTTACTCCACCTCGGAAGTCGTGCAGTCACTGGGATTTTCACGAGCCACTGTATTACGTCTGCACAGTGAGTACATCGAATCCGGTAAAAGTATCCCTGCAAGGGCCAACTGCCATAGACAAGAGCGTGTGGATGAGCAGGGTCAGCGTAGGCTAGATCGAATTGTAACAGCGAATAGACGGGCCACATTGCAAGAAAACACTCGGCAAATTAAAGCTGGTGCACAAAAACGTGCAAGCAGCCACACTATCCAGAACCATCTCCTCGCTATGGGGTACAGAAGCCATCGTTTTACGAGGGTACCGCTGCTGACCGCACATCACAGAGTGTAAAGATTAGCATGGGAGGGGGAACATCGCCACTGGACCCTAGACATGTGGAAAAATGTTGCCTGGACTGATGAGTCGAGATTCACGTTGGTACATGCGGATGGCAGGATACGAGTACGTCGCAAACCACATGAGGCGATGGATCCTTCTTGCCAGCAGGGTACTCTTCAAGCTGGTTGGGGTAGCATTCTCGTCTGGAGTTTGTATGCGTGCACTGAAATGGGACCCCTGGTACGTGTGACATCGTCCCTCACAGGTCAACGTTACCGGGATCTCCTGTACGACCATTTGCTCCCGTTTGTGCGTCTTCAACATCCCACTGGGGACTTCATCCTGCAACAAGACAATGCACCATGCTATCGCTCCCAAATTGTATCCGAATGGTTGGATGAACACTCCACCGACGTGAGCTAGCTTCCTTGGCCAGCTGGTTACTTGACCTCAATCCCATCTAGCACATCTGGGATGCCATTGGGAGAGATGTTCAAGGCTCTGACCCTCCTCCATCAAATTTTCATGAACTGTGAGAGCTTTTGCAGAGGTCGTGGATCCCTATAGCTTCCCAACGCTTCCGGTGTCTTGTCGAGTCCTTGCCGAGACGAATCACCGCCGTCATCAGAGCGAAGGGTGGTGCTCCACTTTACTAGACAGATATCTCTAATTCAATTGCTCTTCAGTGTATATCACTACAATATACAATACCAAAACCTCTCAAAAATAAGTGTTCAAACTTTTGCTGTCATCGACGAAACTACATATTTTTGTACTTGGTTGTGAAAGATTCCATCTTTTCAATGTTGAAGCCAATATTTCTACCTGAATTTTTGCTAAATGAAGGTCACGATCCATATAATTTCATTCTTCCTGACTTATAAGGTGAGGCGCAGAATCTTCCGACAAATCGGAGACTTGTTGTACATCATTATCTACTAAGCTGTGAGGAATGATTTCATCAGTACCACTATCATCTAAACTCCATGACTGTGGATGTTCAAGAACAGGAATATCTGGATCATGGGGAACAGGTTTTATGGCGTAAGCGAAAATGTGATACTGAATCGTGTCTTTCGTCTTAGCTGTAATTCCAGCTATCTTAGTGATGCAGAAGTAACAGTCTGTTTAGTGGTCCTTCGGTTCTTTCCAAATCATTGGTACTGAAAATGACATTTGACGTGATCCCTTCATCTAGCCAGTTAAAAAAGTTACACATGAATTACAACAAATATGAGACCCCCAAGATTTATCTTCATTTTTGCAATGGAAATAAAGTTCATATGGTTTTCTAATCAATGGTTTGAAATGTTGCCTTTTTTTCCGATTGGGGTTTTAACAATCACCGTGATCAACTCAATGGGATATAAGCAGTTTCCCGTCCCTAATTCCGTACCACTGGCTCCAGGGAAGGGAGAGAGCTAACGCCGTAAGACAAACACAACATCCATGTATTCTGAGTGCAGACATACACTGAGGGAAAAAAAATCCCAACACCACGAAAACATAGTTGTAGAGGAATAAAATGGCGGCAATACATTTGTATAGGTAACATATTTAATCGATTAAGGTTTCAAGATCACAGCTTATTGTAAGCGCGAGAAAGAAGAGCCATTTTAAATGTGAAATGCTGGTACATTAATAACCGGTGTAACCGCCAGAATGTTGAATGCAAGCACGCAAACGTTCATGCATTGTGTTGTACAGGTGCTGGATGTCAGTTTGTGGGATGGAGTTCCACGCCTGTTGCACTTGGTCGGTCAATTCAGGGACGGTTAATTCTGGTTGGGGATGACGCTGGAGTTGTCGTCCAATGATGTCCCATACGTGCTCGATTGGCGGAAGATCTGGTGATCTAGCAGGCCACGGCAACATGTCGACAATCTGTAGAGCATGTTGAGTTACAACAGTGGTATGCGGACGAGCGTTATCCTGTTGGAAAACACCCACTGGAATGCTGTTCATGAATGGCAGCACAACAGGTTGAATCACCAGACCGACGTACAACTGTGCCGTCAGGGTGCGTGGGATAATTACGAGAGCGCTCCTGCTGTCACAGGAAATTGCTCCATAGACCATAACTCCAGGTGTAGGTCCAGTGTGACTCGGCCGCAGACAGGTTGGTTGCAGGCGCTCACATGGCCTCCTTCTAACCAACACACGGCCAGCACTGGCACCCAGGCAGAACCGGCTTTCATCAGAAAACACAATAGATCTCCACTCCGTCCTCCAATGAGCTCTAGCTTGACACCACTGACGTTGCAAACGGCAGTGGTTTGGAGTAAGTGGAATGCACGCTACAGGGCGTCTGGCTCGGAGCTATCTTTCAAGTAACTGATTTGTAACCGTTCGTTGTGTCACTGTGGTGGCAACTGCAGCTCGAATTGCTGCCGCATACGCCGTACGATGCGCCACGGCCATACGCCGTACGATGCGCCACGGCCATACGCCGTACACAGCGGTCTTCCCTCTCAGTAGTGCCACGTGGCCGGCCGGAACCCGGTCTTCTTGAGGCAGTAAGTTCCCTTGACCACCGCTGCCAACAATCATGCACAGTGGCTACATTCCTGGCAAATCGTTCTGCAATATTGCGGAAGGAAAATACACCTTCTCGTAGCCCTTTTACATGATCTCGTTCAAACTCCGTGAGCTGTTGATAATGACTTCTTCGTCTTCTTAAATGCATTCTTGATTAACATCAAAACTCTACGTCGAACCTCAACGATAACTAACACTCACGAACGTTACAGCGCGTATTTACAGCAAACCTGCTTTGCATGTTCCGAAGGGCGCTACTAGCGCCACACGTATGCGCCGAGCGCGAAATTTGCATAGACGTCATCTTACAGATGTACTCTCACCGCCTACCAACTGTCGTTTATCTAACACAACCCTTCTTGGTGTTAGGTTTTGTTTTCCGTCAGTGTATATCTCCGTTGGGAATCATAGCAAAATTCCTTTAAGTAACACAATATTCACCCTAATACAGACTTCTATTTTAAAAAATTGTAAATCAGTGGAGTAACTGTGACTTCATATTTCGTTTCAGCACCCGTAAAAACATATAAAACCGTTAAGGTATTCTTTGTAACAAAACCATTGTTGTTCAGTGTAATTGTTGAAGGAAAGTAATCTACTTTTTCCTATTCGTAAAGAGAGAGTCAAATTTAGAATTTTTGCAAGTCGCGTGCATGCTAATTTTACATAATTACCTTTTGCAAAAGCATGGAATTTCAGTGTTGATGGCTATAATGAATTTGTGAAACAATATAAAACAAATTCAATATAACTAAAATTATTGTACTTACACGAATGTTCTAAACTATAATGATATTTCCTATATTCTGTCAAATTTATGAGTATTCTGCTTGTTTAAGAAATGATAGAAAACAAAGCAAAGTAACTACTTCTTCAGGAGTAATTTGCTGTAACAATTAAAAGCCTTTAAAATGTAAACAATTTGGCAAATGTTATTTTTTCGATAATATGTTTTTATATATTTTCATTGATACTTTTTACATTTTTCTTGTATGAATTTTATCGTATTGACACAGGTAAAATAATTACTAGGTTAATAAGCCCTTAAACTTCATTAATATCTCTTTGCTCCGATATCCTATTCAAAGAACAGATGTATTTACTAATTAATCATAAAAGATAAATATATTTACCAGCAAAAACAGTCATTTTGTCGTATTTGATCATTAGTGCATTTAAAAGAGGTGTGTCATGCACACTCGTTATTAGTTAATTAAACGCCAGACAGCGCAAAAAATGAAAATTTTTTCCGCTGTCTGGCGTTTCAGAACGTGATAGAGAAAGCAAATACTATTCTAAATTTTACTCTAAAAAATTGTACCCAATTGTATTTTGGAATAAAAATTAAACTTTTTTTTTTTACATAAAGATGCGTTAAAAGGTAGTGCTGACTGTTTAACTTGCAGCACAAAGAAAGACATAATATTGGAAAAAGCTTTATAGGGTACAATACATTTGATGCTAAACATAAGTATACGCAATTACATACCTTTAAGAGTTTTGGAGCACACAAAACGCCGTACATTTTGTTCGAATCACAAGTGGATAATACGGCTCCCATACAGAGTGGGAGTGAATAAAAAAGGTTTCGGTATGCAGCACTGAGAAAGTAATTGTACACACCAATCTCCATCGCATGCAAAGCTCAGTTTGGGTCATTGTCGGCGTAAAGTGGCGGGCCATATACAATAGTTGTCTAGTTGGGAACAAATCAGGCAAACGTTCTGCTAAAAGAAGACCGGCCACATGTCGAGCGTCCAGTTTCTGTAAGACACCTCAAGCCAATTCATGTCGTGCCCTGTCCAATTAAAATGTGGAACATGTGAACTTCTGCATATATGACAGTACTTCAGTTTCCACAACTTCCGACTTGCACCGCTGGTTGCTCGTTTATCCTGCGATGCATAGGGGTTGGGAACGCGAATGTCACCCTTAAACACCTTACGCCATAAGATTGAGTGTGGAGTCTGTGTTAAGCTGTATAATGCTTACCTTCAGCAGTCGTTCACCACGGCATCGTCGTTCAGAGACATGTTCATCGTGGTTCATTAGACTCAATTGCAACTGGTCGTTAAAAGCTACGAGCTGCCATTTATCGCTCCAGTTCTTGAACCTATTGCAACCGCTGACGTCTGTGGTTTAATGTCAATGGAATTTGGAGTCACGGACAGATACCATTTACTTTGTGGAACAATTTAGGTTAGCATTTGAGAAATTTAAAAGTTCAGATTTCTGCCTCTAGGCGATGGTTGCGTGCTTCTCTTTGAACCCGTATTTCCTCTTTTGATAACGCTATCCAGAAATTTCTTTTTTTACCGTGTGTCATTCGCTACAGCATTTTTTTTAAATAATGCGCGTTTTCTTGGTAGGGGTGTTCAGGTCGAAACGTTTTTCTTGATGTCTCTGTCTCTTGGAGACATTTGTGAAGTTAATTTTCCTTAGCATAGCTTTTGACAGGAATAATATTATCTGCTTACTTTCAACGATTCCATTACGCGAAATTCTTCCGTTAGATATATATTTCTCCTGTAAACTGTTTGATTTGAAAATGTGTATGTCTCCAATACTTCCTTCTTATGAGAAACGTTTGGTGCACAATTTGTTAATTTTTGGTAACATACTTTTAGCCGCTGGTGGAAGTAATTAGCTATTTCTATTTCTAGATATGTAAGCAATTGTACAATTCAGATTCATTTTTTTTCTAACAGTTTGATTTGACTTTAATGAAGCATTAAAACATATCATTTATTTGATAAATTCGGTTTTGCATCAAAACGGATTGAAAAGATGTTATGTGCTTATGTTAACGGATTGAATCGATGTTATGTGCCCTTTTCAACAAAACTTCGTTATGTGCCCTTTTCAACAAAAATTTCGGTGTTATTCTTCTTGTTTTTCTTAGAATAAATCAGAAGTTGTTAAAAAATAAAGGGTTGATAAAAATATTGTCTAAAATCTGAAATATTATGGATTAGCCTTTTCCAGCGCTAACGTCCCACGAAGTACGCCTCCCGCCATGCAGTGCAACTTAGTTGGATCTTTATTAGTCAAATTCAATACAACTGACTTTTCTGCTCCACTCTCTAGTTAAAACAGTATAAAAGTTACTTTCCTTAGTTCATTGGATATTTGACGGATTTTACTATCAATAGATGGATCTTCAACTTACAATTCTGCATATTCCAATGTTACAAACAATTAAGGAATTATAGTTGCATTTGTTGGGTGTATCTCGAAGGAATAAAAAAATATCAAAGGAAATTAATTGGATAATTTACAAATTCTCCTCACTTATGAGCAACGGTCGAATAGGAGAGTATCTACCATTCAACGAAATTAAATGTATTTCTGCCAAACACAAATTCGAGTAAAACACAGTGTCCCCTTTTCAAGAAAAATAATATCATCATTACAGGATACGCGTGTAGTGATTAATGGCGCATGAGAACATGTTTACACATACGGTGATGAAGAATTCATACACTTATCAAAATTTCAACCGACAACCTATATCTCCTGGTTAAAACCGAATTTTAACCTCACCTTTGTAATTTCATATATCAAAATGAATTAAAAGCTTATATAATAAAAGAAAGCCCATATACTGGTGATGATCAGAAGTGTTTGTTACTACAAAAATAATTCTACTAATTTTATATATAACTATTTTTTAAATATAACACTCAACGTTGTTTGATTTCCTCAACCGCATAACTGAATATTTTATGGAGATATAAAATTATTACCTTTTTCAAATTGTTCCATTTTTATTGCAGAAAGCTTTAGAACTTATTTTTCATTTCAATTAAAAACTTTTCAAAAACATTTAAACATTAAGTACTGGAGATTCTAAAAAAGGTTTATAAAATCAGTTTAAATGGTGCACTTTCATTTTAACCAGAAATGAAAGGATAATATATGCTACGAGTTCTCAAGCTCAATAATAGTTTCATGGAATGTGAGCCTAATTTCAGTATCAAAACTCAGGCAACATTTCTGTGGTAGCAGAGATTGTGTTTTTTCTCTCTTTCTTATTGGAGTTATGCCGTAGGTATGTTAGATGCTGTGAACAGCGATTACAACGAAATGCAGTGTAATTGCCTAAAAAGTAATGAAAAGTCAACAAATTTCGTGATCGATGTTCAGATGCCTGAAGCTGCTCATCGCCATTATCAAAAATTCAAATATAACAACATACCTTACTAAAACATTTTACATGCATATTTCAGCTTTCCTACATATAAGTAAATAAATAAATAAATAAATAAATAAATAAAGTGTGTCATCCAAGATGTTTTTATATATCAGAAGAAATAATGAAGTATATCAGGCAGGAAAAGAACTACTGATGATGCTATAATTACAGACAGGAAAGTTATATCACAACCGGAGTGCCGTACATGGGAACTAATGAACAATATGCGACGTTCATACAATAGCAGCAGATGAAGAAGGCTTAAGGTACACAACTAAATCTGAAAGGAAGATTTCTGATCTTTGTCTCGTCTTAGCATGTTTACAATTCGAATGCTGCTTACATTTCTATAGTAACAGTCCAGATAGCAGTAACATACCACTCGCCGTTTCAAACGGTACAAAGGCCATATTTGAAAATTTTCCATTTGACATTACTTCTGGGAATACAAAGTGTAGTTCTTGTTGGAAATTAAAAAAAAATTATGCTTCTAATTTTTTAATCTAAGCTATCTTTTAGGCTTTAAAGATGTAGAGACTTCTTTTAATTTAGATTTTCAAGTACGTTTGGGAAACTTCTTCAAAGAAAATCCTTATTCATCATTTCAACTGACAAATTTTTTTCATTAAATAGGCTGCTTCATATAGTGAAGATGTCAAGTCATAGTAGTGCGAGGCCAGTACTTGTAGAGGATGAAATTCTGCTTTGATGGCAGTCCGATAGACAGCTTATCCACCGACAATCAAATCTAGGGACAATTACGATAAAATAAGAAAATATTGTTCTTTATATTTTACTATTCAGATAATGAAACCATTCTTTATATAGATGTTCAAGTGTACCACAGGAACAACAGCGATTTCCAACGTCATTCCCGTCAGCTCTGCAAATCCGAAATCTTATAAGATGTTGTGTTGAGATCATAGATGCGTGGTGATGTAAATAATATGCTCAACAGATAAATGAAAAAATTCAGGAAATGTCCGACATATTAAAGAAAATAATCTCAGCGAATAACCAAGAATTGGAGCTAAGCAACATATTTCGAGAAGTAAAAAGTAGCTTTTTAAAAGACAAGCAGTTTTCTGCCAGCATTTTTCTGGCAGTATTTCGTATGTACCTCAACTCGCATTGTATGCTAAAAATTTTCTGAAGAAACATGGTATTAAAATCGAATTCAAGGCACCAATATCTATTGGTAAATTATTAACTACAAGTAGCAAAAATGCAGACGAAGACTATCCTGCAGTGTCTATATCATTCCTGAATAGAAGTCCTACGTCGGCATGAGACGGGTAAAGAGAAGAAAACCTACTTTAGCAAAATAATACTACGCAATGCATTCGTTCCGCTGTGAAGTGAAAATAAATTGTTGGTCTCGGACAAAATATTCAGCAGGACAGCGAATCAGAGAGACTATGAAAATTGTCAGAATAATTTTATGTCTGCAATGATGGTGCATCTATCAAACTGCTGTTACTGGGAAACTCGGTACTCCGCAAAAACTTATCTCGAGACAAACAAAATCTATGACTTAATTACTTCTGTATGAAATATTACGTGAATATTAAAACCATGTAATGACTACGGCAAGTGGTTGTGTTTGTATTGTGCTTATATGAATTCAAAGCTTGTTCTTTCATCCGGATTTTAATTTTAAATTTCAAACGAAATAACATATTTGGGTAATGTAATTTACTTTGATAACACCTCCCGCGAGAAGGTCAAGTTTTGACGAAATGAGATTTCTTTGTTGCTACAACAATGAATGATTCATGAGACTTCATTGTTTTTTTTTTAGTCCTAGAGAGGATACGTAAGAAAATATATTTGTTTTAGCGAGGAGAACCATCCGATATTTTTCTGATTTTATGTAAATAGCATATATTCTGCAAATGTTTTGCTCTTTGTGCATTATAAATGGGAGCTGACTGTAATTCATGTTCTTAAGCAAAACTCACTCCAACATGCAGAAATATGAATATGCTGTTCAATATGTACTGAAGGTAGTGTTATGTTTTGAAACTTGAAAGTGATTACCTATTTGCACGAAAGGAATGGCAGAGAATTTCAGAATAATTTTTCTAAAATTTGCAGTTTTTGTCCGCAATATAAAATTCTATAAAATATTTATTTTAAGGTTATGTGATGTTCATTTGGTTCTGAAAAACTGCAAGGTAACCTTCTTAGCGTAATAAAGTCATTAAAGGGAACAATGTAGCTAGTAAGATTTTTTCAGCCAGAATTTCTGAGACACATGGGTTCCTAAAAATTAGCAGATACAATATTGGCAGCATAACGTAATATTTTTAAAGTCAAAAATGTTTCAATTTTTTACTTAAAATCAGAATGCCGAAAATTTATCCTTTGCTTAAAAGTTATAGCGAAATTTATGAAGTATATCTTCTGAGTTGATGAAAGTAACTACAGAAAGGTGGAAAATATTTAAGGGAAAAACAGTGTAATTAAACATCCATTTGTAATTGTCAACACTACATTCATAATGTACAAGCCGTAAACTGAGGAAGTTACACGGGAGATGGAAAGGAAGTAAATCAGATTTATATGTTAACCTACTGAAAAGGTATGATAAAAAAAAAGTTTGCGTATACGGCAGAACTCCAATTATCCGGATTAACTCGGATAATTGGAACCCATTGGGATATTAGGAAAATCCGGATAATTTGATTTTCTTTTTTCTGTAGGCCAAATACGTATTTATCAATTGAAGTGAGGTAAATTTATTTTTTCGTTTATTATATTTTATAATAACAAATGTTATACAGCTTAAAGAAAAAAAATGTCTTCTCTTCTGCATTATCATTTTGTATTATTTAAATGAAAGAAACAATTAAAAACACGTTAATAAGTTAACAAAAATCTCAGCTTTATTTAGCCTTGAAAGAACAAGCGACCCGGATAATTGGAGTTCCGGATATCTGGCTTTACACATGAAAGTAGGTGATAATGAAATTGGGTAGCAAATGCAAATGTGATCCTTCTACAGAAACGGAATCGTTTTCGAAAATTGCAGAAAAAAAGAAAAAAAAAGAAAATGATTGCTTCTTGGGAATATAGAAACGGAAATATTTTCTAGGAATTGAAAATTTTTCAATTCCTAGAAAATGTCATTTTCCATTAGAACGTACATTTGATTGAATTATCTGTATCTAAATACAACACATTTTTTTTCATGAGCCCCATTTTATTTCACTGTACCTCACATTGAGGATGTCTTATAGTATTCGAGCAACTGCTACCATTTAAAAAAGGAAACAAATTAAATGAAGTACAGATCGAAAGATCCAACTCACAAGTTTTTTCGACGGCCTCCCTTAGTGACTCGATAAAACTAAGGATAATTAAAATACTTAAATGTTCTTGATGACAATTTTGTTGTGGTAGAGTGAGAAAGAAAAATACCGATCAAAAGAAAACCACAGAGATTATCTTGATCATTTGTTTATTTAATATCCTCTCTTTGGGAACATTCCTTGCTTGACGACTTATACAGTGTTTAAAGGAAAGTCCTCATTTATGACAATAACTGAGAAAGGAAGGGTTCGTGTTGTACACAAGTTAGTTTTATGGACGACCGCGTGAATGTGATTGGAGCACCCATAGGGGCAAATTTAAGAAGTTAGAAAACCTAACTCTCCACCGACCCGAGATCAAAACAAAAGTCCAATTATGAAGTTGTCAAGCAGCGTGGAATTAGTAGGAACCACATACAGTACGCACGAATTACGTACGTCGGTGGCTCGAAATACTGATCTTTACGCAATGCAAAATACCGGCCTGGAGAACGATTCAAATGCTTAAGTAAATGCTGATAGTGACGTAGAAGTCAGAAGGCATAACTCCTGTAACCTAAGTTCCAAATATCCTTCCATAAACCTCACTTTGAAATTGGAAAATAACTTGAAGCTTCCGTTCTTAGACTTACTCATAGAACGCGATCCCCAAAACATCACTTTAAAATACTCAGTGTACGGTAAACCCACATCCCACCCAATTAAAGCCCAATACAACTCAGTGTAGCCTTCATCTGTCAAGTTGTCTTCCGGGTGTTACCTGATACGACGGGCATTTACGCATTCGTCATCTGTACGCCTACGATGCATCGAACTTAAACGAATCTTTGCCATTGCTAGCGAATTTGGATACCAGAAAGACCTGATACACACCATCCTCCGCAGGCATCGGCGACTTGCGTTTACCGCATTAGGACGAACCCGCACTATTACCAAGTACGTAGGATACATTAGCTATTTTTCCGTCTGCACCAGCGTTTTAAAGCATACATGTGCCAGGTTTATTATAAACTTTGGTTTACAAACACGCCATTTTTACACTCTAATTAAACGTGACAGGGATCCCGTCGAAAACAAACACAGGTACGGCGTCTACCTCATCCCCCTGAGAGCTTTAAACCCTAATGAAATAGATCAAGTGGACACAGGCTCAACTTTACGCAATTAAAAAACCCATTTTCTTGAACACTCACTCGATGTTAGAACAGGCTCACATTCGACAGCTCTAGCTTGATTGGTAGCTAGCTGCACACACAGACCATTATGGGATCAAGTTAAAATCCTCATTACAAACAGCACCAAAAGCATGATCCTTTTTGCAAAAAGCTTGTATATCCACCATTACAGAGGTATTTGCTGTAATGACGAAATACGCTCTCTGCTCCCAAGAACATGGACTAATCTACTTGAACATTGTGGTAATACTCTGAGTGGCCACTTTATTATGACCACCCCCTCAGTACTTCGTTGGACCACCTTTTGCCTTTAATACTGCGTCGATTCTTCGTGCCATGGACTCCATGAGATATTGATAGGTGGTTTGTGGAATCTGAGACCATGCTTGATGAATAGCACTTTCCAGGAGTCTGCGATTGCAGTGTTGTGAATCCAGCTGTCTGATGGCTCGTTCAACTTCATCACACAAATTCTCAATGGGGTTGAGATCTGGAGATTGTGAAGGCCACCTAAGCAACGTAAACTCACCGGCATGTTCCTGAAACCAATCCTGTACAATACGGCCACTATGGCAGGACGCATTATCTTGTTGAAAGTAGCCATCGTCATTGGAATAAACCATCCACATGACAGGATGCACTTGGTCCGCAACGATGTTTAGATATGATGTGCCAGTCAGACGTTGATCAACACGAATTAATGGGCCCAAAACATGCCACAAAAACATTCCCCAAACCATAACGTTGCCGCCACTGGCTTGAAGCAATGCATTTGGGGTCCATGCTTACGTGCTGTTTCTTAACAAATCCTCACGCGGCCGTCGGCATGGTGCAACTGAAAACGTGATTCATCGGACCACATAATTTGTTTCCAATTATCGTGTGCCCAATCCTTTTGCTCCTGTGCGAACTGGAGACGTCTTCTCTTGTTAACTGCAGACAGCAAAGGTGTTCGAACAGGCCTTCGGCTGCCATATCCCATCCGATGCAGTGTACGGCGAGCAGTGCGTGCAGAGATCATTTAAGGGGATTTTTGATTAAGATAGTATGTAATTTGCTGCACTGTTGCCTTTCTGTTGTCTGTTACCAGTCTGGACACACTCCGTTCCGCCCGAGCAGTCACAAGTGGATGACGACCACACGTTGCACGTAGAGACCCAGTTTTTTGGCTGACAGTCCAGTCTTTAAACACTTTAACAACAGCTGCTCTGGAACATTTCACGAATGTGGCAGTTTCTGTGATACTCGCTCCATATCTCCGAACTCCTACAGTCATCCCATGTTGAAAGTCCGTCAAATCGCATTTTTTGCCCATCTCGTCATCCAAAAATCACTTCTACTACCGTCGCAAGCACTAAGCTTTCGGTTTTTCGACTAGCCTCGCAGTCAGGCGGCAACAGCGTGTAGCCATAGCTCATTTGATTAAAACTGTGAGGATATCAATAATATTAGTCAGTTAGTCTACTAAAAAAGAAACGGCATTAAAAATTCACAAGGAATTTCCTTTAAAAAAATCGCCGTTTAGCAAAAAAGAAAACTTTGTTTAAAACACTGTACTACCGGAACGACGTAAGTAATCTTGTGGTGGAACCGATAAAATAAAAAACAAATAACAACAAAAAAATGCATTGACTAAGGTTCAATCCGTATCCGTATACTTTCCCGTAGGTTCAATCTGAGACGTGAGTTTTATTGGTTAACAATAGGCATTTTCCACATTCTTATTCTTCCCATTACCTGTACTGGCTTTAATGTCGTCGAAATTTCTTCCTTTACAATATGTGAGAGTTAGGTACAGAGTGAGCAGCGGCTAGATATTATTATCCAGGTAATCAAATGCGTTTGTATTACAGACTATTTAACAACCTGAAATAGGATTTAGGGAAATCCACGAATGCACAGAATTTGTACAGAACACAGCCCAATAAATCGAAGCATTGCAGCACAAGCGATCATATACTCGCTGTCCAAAATTAACCATATCAAGTGGAAATACGTAAACCAAACAAATGTATTTCTAATAAATTTTACTTTTTGCACATTATACTAAACACCTCTAAATGATTCATTCAAAAGAGGGATAATAGTGAAGCTTTTATTATGAGCGACAAATGCACTTTCTTTTTAGAACAGTGTTTTTTCCGTTGTTGAAAGCATTTTCTTCTCAACGTTGAATTTCAAATTACACAAAGAAAAGTACTGTTGTAGTGTGATAAGTTTGGTATGTTCAGAAAAAGCATTATTTCGAATTTCTTATATGGGTCACAACTATTAATTTTCTGATGGTTTTGGCGTTCGAGCTAAAATAACTTGAATTAAGAAGAAAACATCTTAGAATTCCAGCCACAATCAAAACGTAAATTCAATAAAAGTCTATCACAGTCTAGAAAATATTACATATTGGAACATTGATCATTCCCAAGTGGAAGAAAAATTATTTCCAAATGATTGCTCATTTTTAGGAAACATAATACTGAACTATTATTTCAGAGTGCTATGTACCGTTGCATTTCTTTTCCATATCCACACTGTGAAACTGACGAAACGTGTAGTTAATTGTGCGTCAAAGAAACATTTTTGCAGAAATATATAGTACAAAGCATGAATACCCGCTAGTAGTATAGGCCAAATCTGTTTTTGGACTAAATAAACACAAGTATAGGAAGGCTTTGAGGGAAAATAATGATAGATTTTTGTAAAAGAAAACTGCCTTTGTTTGTTACGCATAGAACTCATTAAACACGCTATGTACGTTTTTGTCTTTTGACTTGTTGTTAGGGATTCCAAACTCCAATCCGTTGAGGGTGGAAACGTTGTGTTCGAGAAACGTTTAGCGAGAATAAACCCAAGCGACCTAATAAAACAGGAACTCCTAAGTGATGCTTAATGAGAGTATACGTCACATGTAAAACTACAAAAAGATGCTTGATTTTACAAAAAAAATAAATTTCAAATTTTGTTCATTTTGCGAAGAAAGCGTGGTAGGATAACGGTTTACCTACGCTTCAAACTGTGTTTGCTTTATGTTTGGAAGTGAGTGATTTTTTAAAAATACCCCATTTGGAATTCAAGCGCATCACATATCTTTTCCACTTACACAGACGTTTACGCATGCACATGAAAAAAAACTGGACACGCGATTTTTTGGAAGTTACTGTCAAATTATTGCTGATGTGTAAAAAAATGAGCACAGAAATTTGTGCAAAATCTCGATTAACAAAAATATTTATCATACATGGTGGATTGTTACTGCAGTTACCGTTTCGAGTAGCCTTTTTTCAACTGCAGATAACAGTGAAGTAAAAAGCACAGAATTTCCGTAAATTACGGACCGTCAAGACGAATGGATGTGTAGAAAAATTAAGAACAGGAATTTGCGCAAAAGCTCAATTAAAAAACTTTTTTATCATTTATGGTTGGTTGTTACTGCAGTGACCGTTTCGAATAGCCTGTTGTTCAACTGGAGGTAACAGTAAAGAAAAGAGCACACGATCTCCGTAAATTACGGACCGTCAGGACAAATCCTAAACCAAATTGCAATTAATTCTTCATGCGCGTAGAAAGGAAGATAGGTAATTCTCCTAATACAAGCAAATCTGTTATCCACCGAGAGCTACAGCGAGTACTTCAGGTGATGAGCACAAGTCATCACGGTAGAGCTTCACGCTGTCGTCTTTCTAAGCTGGGATCCGTAAGGTGGCCGTCTGCAAATTGCATAACCTCGCATTGGCAAGAGGCGGTATACAAATTGAAATCTGACTTAAGACGTTGACGGAAGAGCATCTGCAGTTTTGTTTAGAGCCATAACCGTACGATTGTTGAAGAACTTATTTTTATTCATATTGAGTTACCCTCATTACAAAACATGTTGTTCTTATACAGAATTCAGTGCGTCACTTCTACTCCTTTCCGTACTTATCCTTCCTGATGCTTTTTCGGGCTGTTGGCGTGCTCTTCTATCCCCCACTATATACAAAATATGATGTCTTACGTACCCTTATGTTTCTTTGCCTGTCACACCTTCTAGTTTAGGTCTTAGGTGACATACTGCCTTAATTCTTAGCCTAAAAAGCACATATCCATTTATCTATGCAATTCAGAAAATGGATGTTATACAGATTGCAAAACTGGTCCCTGGCGCTTGAGGTAGAACTTGCTTGTGTGTTACGTGTTCTGAGCTTCTATTTATTACAATATAAAAACCATAAGAAGCGTAATTTTCACTAGTTGCCTCACTGTTTTACCTGCCATAAGAGCAACAAAAATTAATAACATTTTTTTTCATTACCCAGATTCCTTCTCACAGATAACACTAATCCTAAGCTTTAGAAGAAGTCACATTATATTTCTGTATATCCTTTAGTTCAGGAGATAGCCCTTCATGTCAGCTCTTTTGCAGACCCTTGATTTTCTCACTTGGGTTCTCACTTGTTTTGGAGCTGCACAACTGCTTCGAATAAAATCCTGTAGTGGTAATATGCATATGATTGTACAACTTTTCCAACTAGTTTCTTTTCTTGGTGTTGCAAAATTATGAGACAGCAGAGGTTATATTACGTTGTAAATACAACAGATGGCATGTTTTATGGTTCTTTTCTGATCAAAAACCGTTGAACGGAACCGTAAAAAATGATAGCAGCCGAAATAAATATTTATATCAAAACTCAGCATATTTCTCCAGTGTTTTGTTTCTTTAAAGTTTTATAAATTACAACATTTTTAGTGTTCCATTACAGAATTACTTTCGCACCTGAGTAAGGAAGGTGATTCAATATTCATTCAATTTTCCCTGTTTTAATAAACTCAGTGAACGTATCTTAGATTTCAGTATTTTATTCGGAAAATAAATTTCATAAATGTAAGTTTACTCACAAATTTGAAACTGTCTTCTGTAATATCATTAATTTAAGGTACGTTAATGTACCCGTCGTATTGCAACACTATCACTTTCTTAAAACGCATGTTTGCAGTGTGGGTCTTGGAAGGGTTCCTTCCTCTCATACGATTTCCACGGTTCAACACGATGGATCGGAACGTTTCATTTTGCATCAAGGCATAGTTTTTATGGTAATGTTTACACTTTGTCATGTATCAATATTTCTCATTGTTAACTGTAGTGTTTTGCATTTGTCCTTTAAAATTTCGTAAAGTTTCACCTCGAATTTTTCTTGAACGCCAAGGCTGCAGGTGAAATAGTATCTAAGTAGTGAAATATTGAAATGTTCTTATTTTATGGTTAAATCAATATTTATCGGGAGTCGTTTAATGGTTCTTAATAAATTATCACCATTACCTTGTGATTTACATTATCAATTGATTTTTAAATTCCCTTAATTTACTTATTGCTGTTTCATGTTTAATATGCGTTCTGTCTTGAATGTTAACTAAGTTATGAAGTCTTTACTTCTCCTCTATTAACAGGTAAATGTAATTTTTCAGAGTGTCATTTTAATGGTCTTTGATTTAATTTTGCTTTCTTATTTAATGATTTAATTGTTGTAGTTTCTATCGGTTAATTCCCGTAATATTCATTCACAGTTAAATTGTTTCTCAGGGTGAAAACTAAAAGTTCGTTTAAACAGCACACTGATTTCTCAGTGCAAAGTGATTCACAAGTACGTTTTTGTAATTCTGAATGTGAAAATGTTTCAATTAATTTAAGTACTTGGTTCTTATTTAAAGAGTATATGAAATATTTTGGAAAAAATTGTGCACTGTGGCACGTGAGATCCTGGTGGGGTGTTTTTCTCTTGTTGGAGAAGGTGAAGTTAAGTATGAGTTATTTTCTTGTAGGACGTCTGTCCACAGTAAGTAGATGTTAGGTCCCAGCCACCTACAGCGAGTTCGCCTTTTGGGCATTATACAGAAACGGAAGGAATGAGAGCAAGTCTAGCGACTTTGATAGAACAGTTTGAAGTGAAATTAGAGTACACTAGATGGCGCCATGGTACAAAAACGATGTTGCACATAGAGGAGTAATAGAATTTCAGCGGCGGGGCATAGGAAATGACACCCATTTAAACAGTGGGTCCAACCTGGGGGCCGTCACTTAACGTGCTCGTCCGATGCACAGCGAATATTCAGTGATTGTGAGCAAATCACCCAACCTCCGCAAGATTAGCCCAGGATCGAACTTGAGGACCTTGCTTTGGTAGTCTGAACTGCTAACCACTCAGCCATTCGCGACTTGGAGAAGGAGAATGTTCACCCTTCTTCTTTTAAGATTTTTGTAACCCATTTTGCAGCTGTGGCTATTTTCATGTGTGCAGCCAACTGTCGCCAGCCTGCTTTCGAAACGGCGATGGAATACTTGTTCCACTTGTTGTTCCGCCCTGTTCTGTGATACAGTATAATAGTGTGTGAAAAACAGAGAGTATTAGTTGTGTACTTTCGGTGTTTGCCTCTCAAGACCGTTCCGAATTTGCTGAATAGTTGAGAGATTTTTTTCTCTACATTTGTGTATTAAACTCTGTGACTATCTGGCCTTCGGCTGGGAGGGATACAGGGATTTCAGAAATCCCCAGACGGGACACACTCTGTAGCGTGCTAAATGGGGTGCTTTTATACACTGCCGGACAATTGCTAAGGACGGGTGACAATAGCAACGATAGCAACCATAAAATGGAAGGCAGGAAAATGTGGAAATTAGCATAAGTGCGGGATACAGTAAGACGTGTTGTGCGTATGCAAATTTTGGATTGCCGAACTTGTTCGTGACGTCATAGCGCTGATAAGAGATATAAAGGATTTGACGCGTATTGACCGTTGTTGTTCAAACGCAAAGTTGAAAGGGAAAGAATCAATTGACGAACTTGCAATTTTCAGTATGTCTTCCCGACATCACCTAGATGATTTGACGCGTGGCCGTATTATTGGCAAGATTGAAGAAGGGCGAAAAATAACAGATGTTGCCAGGGAGTTCGACGTCAGCCACAGTGTTGTTTCAAGGCTTTGGAAATCATTTCAAACAAATGGAGAGTGTAGCAAACGTCACGGGGGAGGTCGTGTTCGCAGTACGACACCTGCAGAAGATCGGTACATAGTGCTATCAACAAAAAGACACCGGCGCAGCACAGCTAGTGAGTTAGCAAATCAGTTTATGGCTTCTGCTGGCAAGCGGATCTCCCGAAAAACTGTCGCCAGACGTTTGCATGAAGGAGGACTATACGCCCGCCGTCCTGTTGTGTGCATCCCATTGTCCAGACGTCACCGTACCGCCCGTTTGCAATGGTGCCATCAACATCGCAATTGGACTGATAACGACTGGTCTGCTGTCCTCTTCTCAGATGAGAGTAGATACAGTCTATCGTCTGATTGTCGACGACAACTGATCTGGCGTGATAGTGGTACTGCATATTGTCCAGCAAACATACAGGAAAGGGACCGATATCCGACATGTAGTGTCATGGTATGGGCTGGCATCATGATCAATGGCCGTACGTCCCTCTATTTGCTTCCAACTGGGACTATGACTGGCCAACGATACATTAATGATGTTCTGCTACCTCATGTTCGCATGTTCCGTGGTGCTGTCGGTGATAGATTCACTTTCATGGATGATAACGCAACATGTCATCGAACAGTCGCTGTCCAGGAGTGTCTTGAGAGCGAGGGTATTCAACGCCTCGTAAGGCCAGCACGTTCTCCAGATCTGAATCGCATTGAAAATGTGTGGGATGCTTTGGGGAGGAGTCTTGCTGGTCGCCAATGTCCTCCAATAAACAAGGACACCCTCATCCGTGCACTGACAGAGGAATGGGATAAATTATCCCAACAGCTGCTTGATAATGTTGTGCAAAGCATGACACGACGTGTGGAATCTTGCATCGCCCTCCATGGTGGCCATATCCCGTATTGACATCTTACGCCGGAACGCCTGCGGACGGTAATTGCATTTTTTTCACGTTTACGTATTCTACACAAAATGGCCTGTTTGTCCCTTGAACACGTTCCAAAGCCTTCTGGATTTCAGAGCACAATAAATTGTCTTTCTTGTAATGTCCTGGCATTCTGACATTATTTTATTTCACTTGGCATCGAACCACACTTACTTTTTTATGCGCTATATAGCCGTTTATGATCCGTCCTTAGCAATTGTCCAGCAGTGTATTTCATGACAAATCGTAGTTTATTGTAACTCAGAACATTAAACACAGCAACCTATAAATTTTTGTTTGAATTACTTGAATTTGGGGCAGTCAATGCCGATCATGGACCTAAAAACTAGGTACCCAAAGAACGAGGAATGGAAGCTTCACACTTTTGGTGAGTGGCACGGAGATGTTAGATCCCTTCACAGCATGTATTTAAAATTAATCGGAGACTCGAAGTAAGTGATTAACAGACTCGAAGTAAGTGATTAGTGCAAAAGATTAGAGAAATATATGAATTTTATGGAGTTCGGAACATCTTCGATACGGGGGAGATAAGGCTATTCAAAAGAATTATGCCTAACAAAATTAAATAAATATATAAATGAATAAATAGTTCCTGAAGTAAGAAAAATACAGTTGGGAAAGACATCGAAGACATGTCTTTCAGTGTTGTTAAGCTGTAATATATTAAGAGAATATGAGATATTCCATTTATCGGCGCAAATATTTAAAGACTAGGTTATCAGGGGGTGGCAGCAACAAGGCCTATGCAACGCGTGCGTTAATGAATCAATCACTAATTGCTTTTGAAGCCTACATGACGAAAAGACGGAAGGGTTCTTTGTTTCTTGAAAACTCGTCTTCTTATACGGTAGATTTGAAGGTGAATATTATAAGCGTCTTGTTTACTATTTAATTATGTCTGCTATTTGCTCAGGCTTAATATGCAGCTTTAAAGCATTGCACTTGAGCCGTTTTCTACCTAATGTCACTTTAAAACTGGATTCTTGTAAATCATTTGAAGAGCATCCAAAGACTAATTCTTAGGGTTGTTACTGGGACATCATGACCTGTGATAAAGGTGAACATTTCACTTTGTTGAACTGTATTTACAGAAAAGTAGGGAAAGTGTTTCAATTCTTATCCTACCAGTTAATAATGTCATTCATAATATCGCTTTTCATATTTGCTGTACGAAACTACTTTGACTAGGAGAGTAGAAATCAGAATGTAATTGTTAATACGAACACACTGTAGTATACAAGTGATTCGTGAAAATCTCATATAAAGTTTTCTACATATTTTAGCAGGCATGATTTTTTTATAAATATCCTTGATGGTTTCCTCTTGTATGGTTGACAATCCGTTACGGACCTGTGTGACAAATGTTTCAACATTGCCAAGGGATCTGCAGATGGCGCGATCCAAGCAGCACGTGAATGCCTTACAGAAATGATCTGCTGACGCTTGCAGTGTGCGGGCTGGCTTTATCTTGTTGAATATATGCATCAGGGATACTAATGAGATACATCAAGAAACGCACAGCAGAACTTCTCCACGCATGGTCGTGCTGACAGTTTACATATAACGTGTACGAGCGGTGAACCGCAGTTAAAATTGGTATTTTTCCGAACCATGATACCTGATTGAGGAGTCGTACGTCTCCCACGAATGACAGCAAGATCATTCGGCTGACGACGCCGTCTCTCGACTCCCACGAATGACAGCAAGATCATTCGGCTGACGACGCCGTCTCTCGACTCCCAGTATGCGGTCGGTTGAGCTAAGATGAAAGCAAAACTGGTAGTCAAATGCCGTGCACTCGCATTTTTTGGCAAGGAATTCAATATGGTTCCACAACTGCTAACTTTCTCATCGACGTGCTGCAGTAAGTGGTAGTCGTCGAAATGGCTAGCGAGATAGCAAACCTGCTTCATCTATTCATCGATGTCATGTCCTTTGTGAATACAGAGATGTTCTGAACTGTTTGAACGCCTTTTGAAATGTCCACCTCGTGGATTGTGGGAATGGTAAGCATTGCCGTTGAATACGGAGATTGAGAGTTTTGGATGTTCACCTACGTGCAGTTGTACTACTACGGCAAAGCCCATTACATTCCTCCAAATATTCTCACATATTCGACCGACATTTTTGCAACCCGATGCGTTTCCTTCGTGCTTGAACGCAGGGATCAACCAGTCTTATGTAAACTTATGATGAAGTCTCTGATAAAGGTGTCCGTGTGACGGTATGATTCCCCTGTTATATCACGCCGGCATGCGCAATCCTTAAACGTAATTTCTCCTTAGAGATCAACCGAAGCAGTAGTCCTCACGTCCAGGTAATGGCGACCAAATTTAATTACGCTTATCCATTTTGCTCTTTTATCTCCCTCACAGGCAGTGTTGCCAGAAACCTTTACTTTAAATCAGTAGACTGGAGCTCAAAAAATCAGTAAAACTCAGTACACTATATTTCAAAAAACAGTAAAAATCAGTAGACTGGAGCTCAAAAATTCGGTTAAAATAAGTAGATCAGATTCTTTTTGCTGGAAATATGCACCACGTTACAAATGTAGTATTGATTGTAATCTCAATATGAAGGAAACTTAAATTTGTTGGTATTTCAAATAATTGCAGTAATCCACAAACTGCTATAAAACACTGTAAGAGAATTCAAACTAATGCAATACCGGGTCACTTTTCTATAACATATTATTGATGATGAGCTATATAAAGTAATGATCATACCTAAATTTAATGTTTGTGTAAATAATCATGTCATTTCCTTTTTAGTGTAGAGTTACAGTGGGATTGTTCCCACTTGTTGGCTTCCTAAATACAAATGGCTATGTACAAATACTTACGCTTCTTATAAAATTGTACGCAGATGTTCCCAAAGTACATGCAACGAGTGCTATACAAAAAAAAAATCATTAACACAAATATCATACGATATCCGTTTTTCTAAGATTCTGCGTTTTAACAAAACTAGGGAATATCTGTGTATAACGGAGTAATCAGTTATCTAAAATAAAAGAATATTTCATGGACACCCGTATGAATTTAAAAAACAATAGGTACCAGGTGTTGAATAATTTTCGTGTTCCGAAGAATTTCCTCTGCAGACAAGTTCTGAGGTGAGCCTTGTCGGCGTGATCAGTAGATGGTGAGTACTGAAATAATGCAGACATTCTTAGAGGGCATGTCCCTAATTGTGTCGGTGATCTTAATGTTCAGAAAAATCAGTAGATTTCAAAAACTATCCGTAGACTGGAGTTAAAATCAATAGATTTTTACTGATAAAGCTGTAGAATGGCAACACCGCTCGCGTGTCGTGCGAATGGTTTGGAACTGCAACTGCAATCATTTACATAACCCAGCGGTCTACGCATGCACATCGATTTGCAAAGAACGCCTGCCAATTCTTCTTGTAGTTGCGTATAATGGTCGAAGTATGTTTATCAATAATGAATACAGAAAAGTATTAATTCGAAGGTTTCCTCATAACTGTGGAATTCTGTTGATTTTACCGGTATTTCATCATCATCATCATCATTCTCAACCATTATCAATCCACTGCTAGACGAAGGTCTCCCCAAGTTTCCTCCACAACGGTCTGTCTTGTGCCAGTCTCCTCCATGTCACTCCTGCATACTTTCGAATTTCAGCCACCCATCTCCCATGTGGTCTTCTTCTAGGTCTTTTCCTGTCCCTTGGAATCCAATCTAAAATTTCGGCTGTCCATCGATGATCTGTCCTTCTGGCAGTATGTCCAGCCTATTGCCATTTCAGGGATTTAACTCTGATCATGATGTCTTCCACTCTTGTCATTTTTCTGATCCACGAGTTCCTCTTCTTATCTCTCCTGGTTACACCAAGCATGCACCTCTCCATGCTACTTTGAGTTGTCTGCAGCCTTTGTATGTCTCTTTTAGTTAAAGTCCATGTCTCTGCACCATACGTAAGCACTGGAAGGATGCATTGCTCAAACACTTTTCTTTTTAGACATAATGGCATATTGCTCTTGAAAATTATGCTGTTTCTTCCAAACGCTCTCCAGGCAAGTTTTGTACGCCGATTAATTTGTTCATCAATGTGACCCTCACTTGATATCTGCTGTCCAAGATAAACGTATGTGCCTGTTATCTCCAGCTTTTCTCCATCAATCGATAAATCTTCATTTCTTGTAAAAGCATTGAACATCACTTTTGTCTTCTGAAAGTTCATTTTTAATCCAACTACTTTACTCTTGTCAGCAAGTTCTTGGATCATACTCTGCAGCTCTGATGAGGTAGTTGCAAAAATGACTACGTCATCAGCAAAACGAAGGTGGGTTAGATAATCTCCATTAATCTTTATCCCTTTGTTTTCCCAGCTCAGCGACTGAAAGACACCCTCCAATGTGGCATGAAAGAGCTTCGGAGATATGGTGACACCTTGTCTCACTCCCTTTCCAATTTTTATGTGTGTTGTATTTTCAAACAGCCGAATCTTTGCACTTGCATTTTCATAGATTTTATTAATAATATTAATGTATGCATCTTCAATACCGCAGGATTTCAGAGCCATTGTAACTGCTGATGGTTTCACCGAATCAAAGGCTTTTTCATAATCGATAAAAGCCATGCACAATGGAAGTTTATATTCCCTCGCTCTTTCAATTAGTTCTCTCAGTACGTGGATATGATCGATTGTGCTGTAGCCACTCCTGAATCCAGCTTGTTCTCTCGGTTGAGCCATGTCCAGTGTCACCTTCAAGCGGTGTGAAAGAACTTTAGTGAAGATTTTATAAACCACTGATAGGAGGCTGATAGGTCTGTAGTTCCTGAGATCCTCAATGTCACCTTTGTTATGTAGCAGGATCATTGTAGCGTTGTTCCAATCCTCAGGAATCTTTTTTTATTAAGGCATCGAGTGAAAATTTGGGCGAGTACTGTTTCGATTTCTCCACTTGCTTCTTGTATGGTGTCTACAGTAATTCCATTTTCTCCTGGAGCTTTCCCCCGCTTCATGTTCTTGATTGCATGTGCAACTTCTGCTGGAAGGACTGAAGGAACCCTGGTACTGGTATCGTTCATGATGTCTGGAGTGTATGTATCATCCCTTTCATATAATTTGGAGTAGAAATCTTTCACTCTTGTCAAAATTTCGCCTCTATTTCTTGTTACAGAACCATCTTCTTTTCTCAGTGCCATAATCTGTTTTCTTCCCTTACTGAGATGACCCTTTGCTATCTTTAGGCTTTGGTTGTTTTCAATTGCTTTCCTCACTAGTTCACAGTTGAATTTTCTTACGTCTTCAGTGATACTTTTCCTTACTGTCTTGCATAGCTCTATATATTCCACTTTGGAAGTCACATCTTCTTTAGTTCTCCTCATCTCTCTTCTATTTTGCATCAACATTTTGGTTTTTCCTGATAATGTGTTCACATGCAACTTGTTCTTAGACCCAGCTAATTTTGTTGCTGTTTCCATAAGAGCTTTGGTTACTTTTCTGTTCACTTCAGAAATATCAACTTCTTCCGATGTTAGGCCTTCTAAAGCAGTTTTGCCGGTATTTACCTTTGGATAAATCAGCCATTTCAATAAGGTAGACAGATTATTAATCAATCTTTTCATATTCCTTTCTGCGGTTTTCTAGCTAATGTAATATATTATATGTGAGTACGTTTCATAAATGTTTCGATGCCATGAAAGAAACAACTAAATTTTGAAATTTTGACTTGATGTAGAAAAGGAAAGTATATGCGTTTCAATTTGATTACATATGGTTATTTTTTTAATACGAACAAACTTTTTATATGGTGCTTTTCTTATGAGTTTTCATTACCACTGCAGAAAAGTGTTAAGTGTACTACACCTGTAAATGAAAAGGACAAAACGGCTCATAAAATTTTTATCTATCTGCTTGTTCTGTAACCATAAATATGTGCTTAAATAGTGATAAATTTATTGTTATCATATTGGTAGATCCACGATAAGAATGTGAATTTAAAGCTTTTTGTTACTTACTTGGAAAAGCTAATTATGTCTGAAGTCACATGAACTCCGTGTAGATTCTATAATTAAAAAAAGCCAAGTCCAGTGAAATTTGTCACTTTGCCAACTAGCTCCGATGTAAAACTATATTTCTATCAGATGCATGCGGGTGAAGTTATAATATTCATGATTTCTCAGCAACGAGAATACAATCTGTTAGGCTTTTCTGCAGGAAAAACATCACATTTCTTCTCCGTTCCTATGCAATAGAACAGCTGATAGAACTATGTAAATATTGGATGTCACCCTAACTTCTATAACTTATTGGGGTCGAACACGAACAGCGACACCTCGTTAGAAAATTTCTTTTCCCTTGGCTTATAGGAAGAGCTCCTTGTAGACTGTAGTAGATTAGGTTATTAAAGGTGTAAAAAAAGAACAAATCTGGGTTTATCAATCATCTCTATTATCATAATGCGCAAAACGCTGGTGTAGCTTAGCATAGTACTTGGAAAAAACAGCGATCATATCACTAATTTAAGGAAAATATAACTCAGCCATATGAAATCCAGCCCAGTGACGAGAGAAAAGTTCAAATATGACTTTAGACAATAAAGGAAGACGCATCAGAAGTACACTAAATATAAAATGAATTACACGTTTTCCATAATTGAGTCTATGGTACAGCGATTTATTCAGAATGTTGAGGTCGTGAATCTTCTTTTAATTGCTTTACTTGCGGTTTCTGATCTGGTGTTTTAGATGACGAGACCGAAGCAAATATTACAAAATGAGAAAGACCACAATGAACGTTCGCAGTTTTTTGAACAGTTTGTGATAATTTCCCTAATGTCGGAATAATTGTTTTTTATGCTTATTGTTTATAAGCATCGTCATCCAGCATTCGTTGAGGAATTAATCCAGATGTTTGCAGATCTGAATCTTCCGTGAATGTTAACAAAATTTTGAGCAATATATAGAAACTGCACCTTTACAATTACTGATTAATGGTCAAACAGATTTACTGTTCGTAGAATGATATCTGGCATTCATGCAAAATCTGTATTTTTCTTGAATGCGGTACGTAATTATTTATATCGAAAATTTCGTTTGATATCTACGATTGGTTGAATTAGCATTCTAATCATCCCCACGGTTATATAGTTTGCGTAAGGATAGTATTTATTTCAAGCCAATATATACTGTTTGGAAAACAAAAACTGAAATCGTTATCGTAAAAGGTTTCATTTCTGTGTGAACCTCGATGTGTTGTGGTTATGAACACAGATAGAATCAAAATCTTAATAGACGTCTTACCGAATTTAAATCTAAAGAATAAGCCTGAGAATCACTGATTAAGCACCCGTAATCCTAGACCATTAGATGCTCAAAAGAAAACTCAGAATTACCAGGTATACTTATTTACTCAGAAAATACTGTATGTTTTGTGAAATTTTTGCGATTGAATGGAACTTAAATATTAAAGACATTACTTAAATTATATATACTGAAGATATTACTATATCATAGATATTACTGCATTTACACTGCAGTTCGTTTCTAATACAATGTAATGTATAAACATTCCTTATAGCATCATTTAGTCAGATGCTGATATGATCATTCCTGCAAAGCTCGGAAGATGTACCTGACTTTTCAATAAGAAAAAGTTAAAACATAAACAGTTTTCTTCAAAATATCTATTGTTTTGTCGTCGGGAACTCTCTCAGAATCACTGTAAAAACACTGTAAGTAACATCTAAATTGCTACTTAGGTGTGCTATTTATTTGAAAGAAAATCGGTCTTATGTTTAGTAATATAATATATACATTCCGATTTCTGATATCGAATGGGCAATCCGTATAGAATTTCTAGTTCTTTCTTCAATTCCAGGAACACAGGGCTTCAAAAGTAAGTAGTAAAAGAGGCTTGAGAACAAATATTACCACTGGTGTCTTATGTGCTAAAAAAAGCCAGTCTTAATAAGCGATTTCCGTTTTTAGAATACCTAAGATTGACCTATTCGCGTTTACGTGTTGCATTAAACAAGAATAACATAAATTCTCTGCATTTGCATGTGATATCCACTTCATTGTGGAAAATCTTCTTTCATTATTCATTGCAACGAACAGTTTTGGAGTTTTTATTATATTGATATAAAATAGTTTTCCCGTGGCAAAACTATTTTATGTTTGATGTAAACCGCAAGAAAAGGGAACTCGTTTACGTTTTTAAGTAAACCTAATTAATAACAATGAACTCATCTTTAGCTATGGTTTACAACAAAAATCGGTACATACACTATAACAATAATCACGTTATATGTGTGGAAGCCTTATTCCACTTAAGGTGGACGTCAAGTAATTTTGCTTCCTATTCTTCCAATGGAAAAAACTTCTGTACACATTTTCTTCACAATTAATGCGTTCCCAAGGATGAAAATTTGAACATCGATTAAAATAACTTCCTATTATAACTTGGATTACTTAATATTTTCTAAAACATAACGATAATTATATTAAAAATCAATAACTTTTCCTTTGGTGGTGTTGAAACCAGAAAAAAGATGGCGCGACCTGTACTTTGATGACGTCAGTAGGCAAACAAATGTTGGATTGCATAATTATGGTTATGTTTGAGAAAATATTAAGTATTCCAAGTCATAATAGGAAGTTATTTTAATCGATGTTCAAATTTTCATCCTTGGGAACGCATTAATTGTGAAGAAAATGTGTACAGAAGTTTTCCCATTGGAAGTATAGGAAGAAAAATCCTTGAGGTCCACCTTAAAACTGGGAAGTAATACATTTACGAGCACTCAGCTCTCGTGTACATTCACCATTTCGTAGGTCCTGTTTTTGCATCATGCACTTCAGCATCTCGCCTAAGCATCGAATCGACGTAGGCTTCACAAATGTCTTGTGGAACGTTGGCCAACGCTTCTTGAAGAATAATCTTCAGCTGATCTTTTAGTCGGCGCCAGCGTTTTCACACTTTCTTCTAGAGGACACCACACATCCATGAATCGGTTCAGATCAAACGAATTTGGAACAATGTCAATGACTTGGACCCCATTTTAGCGAAGCCAAGCACTGATGCAACGTGCAATGTGAGGCCCAGCAGCCCCTTGTTGAAAGATCGCAACTCCCTGCTGGCAGAGGCAGGTCCGGGAAGGTAGGAAATGATGCTGCAAAATTGCCTGAAAACGCTGTGCAGTAACAGTCCCATCATAATGAACCAAATCACCAATGCCAGAACACCCCAAACACCCAACACTTGGTCAATTTCTGTGAACTTGACTTCTTGCTTCACACAAATATTGAACGAGTCCTTATTAGGCCGGAAGATGATTCGCCGTCTGATATTTCCATATATGATTGTTAAGGGCGACTTGTCAGACCAATCACCCTCTACCGCCCAGGTGGCGCAGTGGTCTAAGCGCTGGCTTCTGATCATTCTTCCGAAAGGGGTAGGAGTTTGAATCCCGTGAGGCATGCATGTTGTGTTTTACTTACGGCACTGGCTCTCCCTCTTCCCTGGAACCAGTGATTTTAAATTAGGGACGGGAGACTGCTTAAAGCCCTTTGAGTTGCTCACGGTGGTCGTTAAACCTCCAATAAAACAAAAATCACCCTCTGCAATTGAGCCTCCGTCCACGTCAGGTGGCTCCTGGTAAATGAAAATGCAGAAATGGCGTCAACATAGGCTTTGCTTACTCTTGTACCATCGGTAGCCATGTTATGTTGCATGTTGCTAGCAGTTCGTTGAGAAAGTGTACGGTTTCACTGCTTTCTCTTCATAATTCTGCAGATTTCACTAACGTACCTGTTCGGTGTTTCATGACAAGGCAACGAAAAATTCGATCATTACTGCCAGTTGTCGATGACGGTCTTCCATAGCTGCATCCGGGTTTTATTATGGCATCTCTTGACGTAACATCTTTGTTCCCCAGTGTTCCTGTTCCCGATGTTATCGATATTATTGACTCCAGGCTCTTTTCGTTTGGATTATGCCAACCCGTTTAAGCCTTAGCCGTTGTGCAAGTTTTGAAGTTTATTCACCAACGTTTTTATTTCAAATTCAATGGCGTTATTTACCAACAATTAGAGGGTACGCTTATGGGTTCGTCCTTCTGGAGTTTTGGCGGAAATCGCCTTGCAATCTTTGGAAGAGCGTGTGTTTAGTCAATGTGTCTTGCGTCCCGCATTATATTTAAGATACATTAATGATATTCTTATTTTTTGGACTTATTCTCTCGATGAACTTATGGCTTTTTCTGAACTTATGTCAGCTCAGTTTTCATCGATCAATTTTACAGTTGAGGTTGAGAATTCTTGCCCCCTCCCATTTCTGGATATTTTGTTGCAGCGTGACCCAGTATCCCATCGTTTAACTACTTCTGTTTACCGTAAGACTTATGCTATTTCTTGAATTATCCCTGCTAATTCGGCTCAAATATTCCAGACATGGGGTTTATTGTGTTTCACTTAGGTCGATTGTCCCTGATGTCATCATCATCATCATCATCATCATTGTCAACCATTATCAATCCACTGCTGGACGAAGGTCTCCCCAAGTTTCCTCCACAACGGTCTGTCTTGTGCCAGTCTCCTCCATGTCACCCCTGCATACTTTCGAATTTCATCCACCCATCTCCCATGTGGTCTTCTTCTGGGTCTTTTGATGTACCTGATAATAAATGCATAGGTTCGACTTTTAGAAATTTTGGTATCAGGTTGGCTAAACATCAGTATAATGTCAAGCGTAAATCTACTGACACTTCTCTGTCACGCCTATAGTCAGCGGTGGTACCTACATTCCTGACTGGAATGCTTCGCATCTGTTGACTTACGGCCCAAAGGACAAAGTTTCTTTATTGCATATGGAAAGCATGTTTATTCACCAATTCGGTGATAAATGTTGCAATGGGGATATGTCGTACCATATTCCTCGGGCCTGGAAGCGGGAGCGTTTTATAGTTTCTTTAATACCATCATACAGTATTAAAACTATTTAAGAACTCTGGTTCCATATGATAGGTGTGACCCGATGATGCGGTAGCTGCTAATGAGAAAGATCTTGTGTTTTAATCTATTGTATACAGCTTTTAACCTCATGTAAATAAATATAGTTCAGTATAGCACTTGAGGATATTTTTTACAGGAAATTGGATCGTGCAATGACTTAGGTCTATGTTTTTATACGTTACGCACAGCACGAAATGATGTTATAGTGTATATGTGTTATTTTTTCAAACAAGTTGAAAAAAACTAAAGAACCCCACAATAGGAAAGTAAAATACCGAAAGCAAATATTCTGCTATCCCTTTTTAGTGTTTATGTCGAACAATCGGAAACGGATGATGTTTTCATTTTCAATATTTGGTCTGCCGAACATAATATTTACCAAGTTCAATAAGTAGTAACTGTACACCAAATTATACTCAAATTAGTATTCCTGTACTAAAAATCCGAAATTTCTTGGCGCAGAATACAGATAAAACCTTCCAAGCTTTCGCACATAAACCAGGTGACTTTTTCAAGGAAGGTAGGCAGCTAACTGTAAACTGGACAATAGAACGTTTCAACAATTAGAACGCGGTAAATTGACTAGACAATAAATTAGCAGGCGCAAACGTGATAATTCCAAGAAACGATGTCACGTTGTTTGGGCACGCGGTACCATGGTAGAATTATTCGAAGAATTGATTCCAAATACGTAGCAACTCCAGAGAGACGCTATAATTGCAGGCCTTGCAGCTGGTCAATATTTCCAAGTTTTTTTTTTTTTTGATTGGAGGTTTAACGACCACCGTGAGCAACTCAATGGGCTATAAGCAGTCGCCCGCCCCTATTTTAGGGTCACTGGTTCCAGGGAAGGGAGAGAGCCAGTGCCGTAAGACAAACACAACATCCATGCCTGACCGGGATTCGAACCCGGACCCCTTACGGACGAATGATCAGAGGCCAGCGCCTTAGACCACTGCGCCACCGGGGCGGCATTTCCAAGGTTTCGCGAATGGCAGTAGATTTGGATGGGGAGTATGAAGCTAATTTTTTTACGTCACTCCATATAGGATCCGCGGAATTGAACTTGACTTCTCTTGATAGGACAGTGGTTTTTTTCTGTCTCTTGTATCCCTTTTATGTTCGCTGATTCTAATTTCAAACGAACGTTTGGTCATTCCGATGTAGTATCACCTGGAGCCGTTCGGATATTGTAGTGGGATGGCATAAACACCGGCCTCATTGAGAAGAGGGGGCTTTTCAATATTTCTCTTAAGCATCGTACACAAAGATGCCTGAGACCTTATGCCGACACCGAAATTTATCCTCCTGAGCGCGTTTTTGAGTTGATAGGAAACATTTGGTATGTAGGGAATAGTGCCAAGGTAGCGTAGTTGCGGAATATAAATATTAGCACTGCTGGTCTTGCCTCAGTGGCCAATTCGACGATGTTTTTTAGTTCGGATTGTCTAGAACGGACATCGGATGAGATAGCGAAGGTTCTTCTAATTTGAGAACGGATGGCCGTTCGAGAACGAGCACAGCAATTCGAGAACGGAAGACGGCCGTGCTAATATTTACATACCAAAACCTCGCTACCTGCGCTCTATTCCCTACATACCAAATGTTTCCTATATCAACTCAAAAACGCGCTCAGGAGAATAAACTTCGGTGTCGGCATAAGGTCTCCGGCATCTTTGTATACGATGCTTAAGAGAAATGTTGACAAACCCCTCTTTTCAATGAGGCAGGTGTTTATGCCATCCCACTACAATATCCGGACGACAGGCGAAACAAAATCGGAATGGCAAAACGCTCGTTCGGAATTAGAATCAGCGAACATAAAAGGGATACAAGAGATGGAAAAATAAACACTACCCTATGAAGAGAAGTCAAGTTCAAATGCGCTGATCCTATATGGAGTGACGTAAAGAAATTAACTTCATACTCCACACCCAAATCTACTGCCATTCACGTAAACTTGAAAATCTTGACCAACTGCGGGGCCTGCAATCATAGCGTCTCTTTGGAGTTACCACGTATTTGGAATCAATTCTTCAAATAATGCTGAGTTTTCTACCATGGTACCGCGTGCCCAACCAACGTGACCTCGTTTCTTCGAATTATCACGTTTGGGCCTGTTAATTTATTGTCTAGTCAAGTCACCGCGTTCAGATTGTTGAAACCTTCTTTTGTCCAGTTTGCAGTTAGCTGTCTACCTTCTTTGAAAAAGCCATCGGATTGATGTGCGAAAGCTTGGAAAGTTTTATTTGTATTCTACGCCAAGAAATTTCGGATTTTTAGTATAATAATACTATTTTGAGTATAATTTGGTGTACAGTTCCTGCTTATTGAACTTGGTAATTATTATGTTCGGCAAACCAAATATTGAAAACATCATCTGTTTCCGATTGCTCGACATAAACACTAATTAGGGATAGCAGAATATTTGTTTTCGGTATTTCACTTTTCTATTGTGGTGTTCTTTAGTTTTTTTTCAAGTTGTTTGAAAAAAATAACACATATAAAATAACAGAAAATTCCCTTTTAGTTTTTTGTTGAAAAATTAAATTATATATAAATTACTCCTCTGCAAATTTTTTCGGTGAATTACATTTCTTTCCAATTTTACTTTTTAAAGCTACTCCATCTTTGTGGGGTGGCTGCATAAGACGAAGTCTTGAAATTACATTCTGTTTAGGTTAAACACACATGGTCATCGTTTTCATAGCTGGGCATGAGATATGAAATAAAGATAAACTACTCAACAAAACGGTACGGGTTTCACTTTTCTCATTGTGGAATCCTTATTACATTCCGTTGTTGCAGGGTTTATTGGGAAAATTGAGAGCAACTGCTGGTACAATTTCTTACAATTTTCCTAGCACGGAAGGCCTAAATACAGGATATATTTAGAAAGTAGTTCTGTGACAAGATGAAGCACTTGTCCTTATTAGGCCGGAAGATGACGGCGAGTCATCTTCCGGCCTAATAAGGACTCGTTCAATATTTGTGTGAAGCAAGAAGTCAAGTTCATAGAAATTGTCAGTTATGGAATTCAAATTCAGATTGATAGACGGATGTAGCTGTAACATATGCTCGACCCATGTTTTTTTAACTTGAAGAAAGATTTCACCGCAATTTACGAATTAGAAAATAACATAGATCCCAAAGTTAAAAATTATATCCCAGTTTTAAGAAAATTTTCGTGACGAACTTCTAATTTTTTTACATAATTATGTATTTCGAAGTGCAATTGACAGAGTTAGGTACAGTAAATTGTTCTGATAACTATATTCATTAAAAGAGAAAGCCAGATGAATTTGTTTGATCACAGCTCTATTATTTCTAACTGAAGTGCTGTTCAAGTACTAGCACTATAAACATATGTTCAGGAAATGTCAGCGTTCATCACGAGGTTTGTCAGTCATGAAAATTATGTTTTGTTTGATGACAGCATGTTTATTTTCATTTCACACAACAATGTTTGGGAAGAGTTAAGAATCAAAAATGAGGTGCTCCCAGGCAATATAGTTAATGCAAAAGTGAAATATCAACATGCCATATATCAAGTGCGATTAAATTGTTTTTAAGTTTTCCATCTATTATGAGATTTCAGAAATTCTGTTTTCGTCTTTGTTCTTTAACCTTTTTTGAAACTATGAAATAAGAAATCACATTTGCAAATAACATTTCAAAGCCAGACTGTCCAGCGACGCATTTTCTTAACGGAACAGAATACTATGAAATCTTTGGCATGTAGAGGGAATTACTTGCATACATATTTTTGCAGATGCGACTTTTGTGTAATTGCTTGTGCTGTTGCTATTACGAATAAACAAAACCCAAAGAAAACCCTCGTTCCCAACGGAAAGATGTGAACCTTATATACGTATGATGACTTTCGTAGGTATAAGTACTGCTTAATGCACTTGTATACAATTGGAGAACGGACCAACAGAAATGGTCTAATGTAATTTAACTAAACTTTTAGTGAAAAGTTTAATAAAGTTATAGAGCAGGTTTCATCTTACTAGGTAACTTACCAGAGTTGAAGAATCAGCTGTCGTAGTGTTGGTACCAGATACTATTATACACCTTCAAGGATTTATAGCGACCATGTTCGCATTGTAAGAGCAGTATTGGCAGCACGTGGTGGACCATCATCCTGTTAGGCAGGTGGTCACAATATTTTGTGTGTTCGGTGCACATGCAGGAAATTTTTTATAGCAATAACAGTATAATGCTCAAACTTTCAGCCTGAATTTGGTCTGCTTCTTTATGAAAGCCCAGCCCAGAGAGGTCTTTCTAGCCAGGAGATACTCCTTTACTTGGCGACATTCTTCGCTTTCAATTTGCTGAAGTGTAATGCTGTGTAATAGAAAAGCGACCAGATGTTTAAACGTGGAACGCTATTCTGGGACAGCGGCCCTATGATATATATCCAATAAGAACAAATATATCATAAAATCAGAGTAACATTTTATATCTTGTAACTAGACTATGTCGTCTCTCTGTCCACGTAATTTAAGAAACAACGCACAGCAAATGAAAAATTGCGCATCCGACACCGCTGGGAATGAATCCCAGATCTCTCGATTAAATAGACGAGTTTGTGCACGTTATGCTACACTACCAACAATTCACAGCGCTATGCGTGGTTTCGTATTCACCATCTGACTACACAAACCGCATTGATGGGCTCTACAACTGATATGCCTTCATCTGGTGGCATTCAACCGAGCAAGCTATTTAATTACAGCTCGCTGCCGCGGTGGCGAAGTGTTTTTAAGCGTTGGCTTCTGACCATTCGTCCGTGATGGGTCCAGGTTCGAATCCCGGTGAGGCATGGATGTTGAGTTTGTTTTACGGCACTGGCTCTCTCCCTTCCCTGGACGGGTAACCCTAAATTAGGGACGGGCGACTGCTTATAGCCCACTGAATTGCTCACGGTGGTCTTTAAAACCCTAATAAAAATATAAAAATACAGCTGAAAATCCAAAGGGCGATAAAAATGGTGAATATATTTCAAAGGCGTGGAAATAATGTAAATAGATGTCATCGTTCTATGCAACGCTACCAACAATTCACAGCGCTATGCGTGGTTACTCAATCAGCATCTGACTACACAAACCGCATTGATGGGATCTACAACTCATATATCGTCATCTAGTGGCATTTAACAGAGCAAGATATTTAATTACAACTGGCTGTCCCGGTGGTGAAATGTTCTAAGCGTTGGCTTCTAACCATTCGTCCGTGATGGGTCCGGGTTCGAATCCCGATGAAACATGGATGTTGTGTTTGTCTTAATGGATGTCTCCCTTCCCTGGAACCAGTGACCCTAAATTAGGGACGGGCGACTGCTTATAGCCCACTGAGTTGTTCACGGTGGTCTTTAAAACCTCAATCAAAAAATAAAAATACAGCTGAAAATCCAAAGGGCGATAGAAAAGGTGAATATAATTCAAATACGTGGATATAATGTAAATAGACGATGTCATTGCTCTGTCCACGTTATTTTATAAACAACGCATAGCAGTTGAAAAATTGTTCATCCGACACCCTGGGATCGAAACCCAGATCTCTCAATAATTAGCAGAGTGTGTTCGCTTTACGCTACGGTGCAAACAATTCACACAGCTATGCGTTTTTTATCATTCAGCATTTGACTACACAAATCCTCATTGATGGGCTCTGCAACTGATGTGTCGCTATCTGGTGGTTCTATATCTTGGATTCTTCTATGAATAGATGACGCAATGTTGTTCTATAATCTGGAAGATTCTGAAAGCTGTGGAAATATCACATTGTTCTGAGTAATGATCTCTTTTTGTAGGAACAATACATCTCTTTCTAAAAACATTTTAAACATATTCAGAGAAATTTAGACCATTTCCTGGTTATGTATTGACGAGGAGTGTTAGTTTTTAGATTTTATTTATTCTCCACCAATTAACGCTGAAAGGTAGAAATAATTTTGACTTTAAAGGTATACCTGATTTTTAAGGATTGTTAGCCATAAAGCTCTTAACTTTTTAATGAAAACATCAATGAAGTTTAGCGCATGTGATTCAAAAAATAAAATCTGTATCGTCTTAGTTTTCAAAAATATGTACCAATCAAGATTAGCTACAGAAAGTATTCTTTCGCTTAACGGAAACACTTGGCCATATCTCATATTATGTTTCAATTAGATTTACCTCATTTTTCACAACCCAAAAAACTGGAAAAACAGCCGATCACTTCCATTCTATCAATAGCTATGAAAACCTGTCGCGCAGCAGCTACATGTCGTTTTAAAACCCCATGGGCCGGATATTGTCGTGACCAATCACTTTTACATCCGCAATCGGAAGACTTAGGGTTCAAAAACTTAGCTTTTCGGTATCGCTTAATCCGAGCAAACGGCGAGAAAAATGCAATTCTTTTAAACTGTGAGCAAGCGTTTCCTATAATAATATTTTAAATAATTTATTTTCTGGTAAGAAAACTGAAAGCTTTTGATAATTTTCTTTTTTATTTTCCAAAGATTATACATATTATCGGTAATACAAATCCAAATCATTATTCTGTGTGAATTTAAAACATAAATAAATTGGATTACATCAAGCAGATACAGAATTAATATTTTTCAAATTAAGTATTTTATTGGTGTTTCAATATGGAACAGGTAGCCCATTTTGAATTTGTAAGGAGTCCCACATGAGAACGTGCAGATAGATGTTTTTTTAGATCGCATATAAGATTGTGCTTTTATGCTGCTTCTTTATCACGGAGTACAGCGATCACCCTGAGTAATTCTTCATCTGTAAGCTGTCGCCTTATAAGTAATTTCTGGCTACTGGTTTCTGGTAAGCAGCAGAGCAATCGCGCGGACAAGTACCGCTTCTCAAAAGAGCTTGTCAAACTGGAGCACCTCAAACGATAGATTTGAAGCGAGAGGATTTGATCACGAGCTCACCGGGCCAGGTATAATATTTAATTTTAATCGGAAATGCACTCTGCTTCACTCAGCACATATTGGGTTGTCAGATAAATTCCTTTGATTTTCCCCACTGTTATTTGAAGGAATACGAACACTATTTAGATCATAGGGTTATATGTCATTTGTACCTCTAGTCTTCCTCTACAACTTTTGTTCATCAGTTTCGATACTGTATTTTGTTTAACTCTTTTTAGTCATATGAATATGGAGTGCCAAGTAGACAGAAATTAGAATTTTCGACACCTGCTTCTGTTTGCTTTCAGTCAAGGTTCCAAAGATGCTGTGTCCTGTGTACGGAGAAGGCACTATTACTGACGTAATTGCACAGAAATGGTATTCACGCTTATAGAATGGGAAATTCGACTTCACAGGCTCTCGGCGTTGCGACAGACCTGTTCAGTTCAATTAGAATGGATTGAGTTAGCTCATCCTCGAGGAATCGCGTCACTTCACTAGGGAATTGGCCAAGCAGATGATACCGTCACCCATCACATTCACTCAATGGGTATGGTGTAAATTCTCGGTGCATGGGTGTTACATTCTCTGAACGCAAGAGACAAATTCCAGCGCTCTGCTATCTTCGCCAGTTTGCTCGCTCCACACCAGGCTACTCGTTGACACAAACAGAGGATACTCGTTGACACAAACAGAGGATACTCGTTGACACAAACAGAGGATACTCGTTGACACAAACAGAGGATACTCGTTGACACAAACAGAGGATACTCGTTGTCACAAACAGAGGATACTCTTTGACACTCGCTCTGGGCTACTCATTGACACTCGCTCGACACCAGGCTACTCGTTGACTCTATGTCAATATGAGGCAGATAAAAGGATGGCTTAGTCCTCACACCACGAGCCAAGGCCGAGCTGCATCTACGCAAGACCGTGATCTGCATTTTGTGGGATTGGGAAGGTGTAATCCACTACTAATTGCTTGCAAAGGAAATCACGATCAATGCACAGCTAAACGTTCAGCAAATGCACCTGATCAAATAGGTAATTCAGCTGAAACGACTCAACTGGCTGGGCGGTCGAGTCGTTTAGCTCAATTTGTTTAGCTGGCAGGGTGTCAATCGACGCTAATCTGACCAAAACTGATATTCAAGATCTCGGTTGGGAAGTTCTACCGAACGAACTCAGCATATTCTCCGGATCTGGCGCCCTCATATTATCACTTTTTCCGGTCGCTCTCCAACAGTCTGCGAGGCGTATCATTTAAAAGCGACGTCGACCTGAAACAGTGGCTCGATGACTTCTTCGAGTCAAAACCCGGGGTTTCTACCGTCCAGACATTGACAACTTAGTGGAACGTCGGAAAGAGATCGTGAACGATGAAGGATAATATATTATTGACTAATCTGAGAAAACTTTTTCATGAAAAACAATTATTTCAATAATTGAAAGAAAACTGAAAGAACTTATCTGAAAACCCAATATAATATTTAAAACGCTGTTAAACCGATTTTTTTCAGAAATGACCACAGAAAGGGGGGCCTTTAATTCTGCAATTAAAGCAAAGTTTGTATTCAATGTTTCTGCTGTACAATATTTACAACGCACGTCCAGGAATAAATTGCAATAAGACGTGTGTAATCCTGATGTAACACGTCTTCAAATACCTGATGCAGGGAAAACCGATCTTCTAACAACCCGTGTCATAAACAACAGTTTGCAAATATTCTCAAAAAGGTTGACCTGACAGGAAATATTCGAAATCGTGTTTCGTCTGCTACTTATTGTTGCACTGTTTGTCTGCTGTCGGTTCTTTTCACTAATATCTCTGTGACAGTAAAGAAATACTTCACGGCTCATAATTGTTCGCAATATAATTAACTCATATTTCATTAAACAGTTGCATTTGTGAAGTGTAAGAACGTAAATTTCTCTTGACACTAATTATTCTTCAGATTTCAGTTTGCAAAAATAAACATTATGGCTTAACTTTCTATATTTTCTACAAATGCAGGTTGTATGGGAGAGACTTTTTATTTTAAAATTATTTCATCAATATATAAAATTGCATCTGTATTATCTGTATGAAATTCTTTATCTATAAAAAGTATAGTTAAAATATTTTGTACGATTTAGTTTCATTAGCAAGCAATTATTTTTTTAATTTCTCATAGCGATCAATACTTATTTAAATAATTTTTGTGCCTCAAAGATGCAAATATTTGCCTTCAGAAAAAGGAAAAGCAGGATTCTTGGTTCATATATATTCATCTTATGTACATTTAATAACACTTATTAATTTATTCATCATGTTTCTGTTCCCTTGGAGATAAATCACTGTGTTCGAAATTAAACAATTGATTTTTCAGGTTTTCGGTTTACAAAGGTATATAGCTCATTCACATAGAATGATCCCCAAAGATATCTTTTCCATTTTTGAGTTTATACGAACATTTTGTACACAGTTGTTCAAATCTTTGGAACGAGGTGCTTTACCACCAGAGAAAATTGGAAAGAGCTGATTTGCAACTTTAGGTGTATGTTAGTAATAGCAATATTAAGATGAAACGAATGACATGAAAAATAGACTAATATGTAACATAAATAAAAAAAAACAAAAATGTTAGGAAAAAGTTCTAAGAATACGAGCCGTCCAATGAGTGTCTTACGTCATCTCTGCTAAAACACTCTGCAGGGCGAAGTCCTGTGTTCGAGATATTTCACTCCACACACACACCACAATGAATGAGTGACACAGCAACGCAATGTTTGTTTAGCCCCAAGTTATTTAGGAGATATTGGGGTAAGTTGTTCCATTCCTGTTGGATAGCTATAACAATTGCTGTATATGTGTTTGGTTGGGTATTCCTGTGTTCACCTCATCTCACCAGAGTGTAACATACATGGACGTTTGAATTTATACCAAAGAATTCCTCTGGTCACTCAATCCGAAGGATATTACCAAACAGTACTTCATTCATAGCTGCTGTGCTGTGAGATAGAAAAGGAAACCTATACACAAAGTACCATGGAAAAGCAAAAACTGGCGTAGAATTGCACAGCAGCCCAACCTCTGGTGGTAATGTTTCTTTTCTAATCACCTGTAATTCGGTACGTCCATTGTTCATGATACCGACCATACAATGATGTCATGACGAACATATCTGTCTCGTCCAATGATGGTTTCGGCATCATGCTCCTCTTCACGTTCCTTACAGTTTCGTGGTCTTTGATGAAAGACTTCAGCGGTTAAATTTTGAAGGACAGTGAACGTGAGATACAAACCAATGATGCAGGACTATATGAAGCGCTTTATATTTTGGTAGGGAGCGCATGTTATTCGGGGAAGGTAGCATGGGGATGCCAACATGCACGATTGCATGAACGTTATTTTCTGCAAAACACTTATTCAAAAGCTGTGAAAAATCAGTTTGTTGAATATTGCTTCAGAACACATAAACGTAGCTGAATAATTAGACCACTATCGCAAGCCTACAGAATGGTCGTACTTAAACAACATTTCTATTAAGTAGACTTCGGAAACTCATATTGTACGGATTTGCTGATCGAGTACAGATACACTTTCATGTAAGTTCTAGGGCATGATCAGAGAAAATTTTAAGAAAACAAATCGAAGATACGTTTAGAAATTTCGTGAAATATATTGATTCATCATTATCATATACAAATATTTTTTTCATATCATTGTTCCCAAATTGATTCATTTCCTTGCAATGTAGTAAAACCCAAATTTTGAAACATGCATTTTTGTAGGTTAAATTGTTTTCTAAAGAAGGACAACATTTATTTCCTGTCGTACTTGAATTCGTTTCCAAAATGTAATGTCACTCTGTTATATTTATTCGCTTAATCTACACAAAATTTTCTCACGAAGTGTTGTAGCACAAGTTTATTTCTTTTGAAAATAAATTATTAACGTGGAGGTAAGTTTTACTTCTATAGATGAATATTTAAATTTCCCGATGCATTATGTTCTTGGGGTTATTCTAACGGAACAGAAAGTTGAAACACAAACGACCTCAGTATAAAAGAAAAGCAATGGCACATGTGAATGTCACCTAAATCAATCTTATATATTGTAATTTCACAAAACATTAGATTTATCCGCCAACTATATTTCAATTTGTGTGTGTGTATGTGTGTGCGTGTGTGTTCAGGACCATGATCGACCGAAATTCTGGTTTTACCGCTTAGTCTTGAAATTTGCTGAAATCCTTGCTTTCAGTGTAGGATTATCATGAAATGGTATCCAGAAAAGCATTCTTCATTGACAAAAGAAATAGGTCTTATGGCATATTACAAATAGGTGTACGGCAAACTCATGTTTCTCAATTTCAGAAGTTTTGCAATGTGTAGTAAATCAGCTACGCACAAGAATTGTACGGCCACTCCTGTGTAGATCTCGCAGATCTACACAGGAGTGGTCTCTCGAGGAAAACCTCCAGGAAGCAACCTGACAGTAAGTGTTCGAAGAAGGCCCAGAATCATCAGTAGCCAACTCCAGGAAAACCTTCCAGCTGCTTCTGGTGTCACAGTATGTACTCAAGCAGTTCACGACCATTTCCACGAGTACAGACTCAGAGCAAGTTGTTCGATGGGGGTATAGTATTGATATCAATTCACCGGCGTCAAGGATGTACTTGATGATTTTGATTGAAGGTTTAACGACCACCGTGAGCAACTCAATGGGCTATAAGCAGTCGCCCGTCCCTAATTTAGGGTCACTGGTTCCAGGGAGGGAGAGAGCCAGTGCCGTAAGACAAACACAACATCCATGCCTGACCGGAATTCGAACCCAGACCCCTTACGGACGAATGATCAGAGGCCAGCGCCTTAGACCACTGCGCCACCGGGGTGGCGGATGTACTTGAGTCCAACAGTACATGTCATGAAATACAGAGTGGCACTTTATACCTTTCACAGACGAATCCTGCTTCGCTCTTTATCCTGATACTTGACAATGACACGTATGGCGGAAATCCAACACCCGAATGCAAACACACTATGACAGTCCATTCACCCCTAACAGCTACGGTCAGTTCTAGCCTGGGTGGGAATGTGTTTTAATGGCAGTACTTCCTTGTATGCTTTTTCGGGAAATATGAATTACTGCATGTATCAAAACGAGATAACAGTGCCGATTGTGACCCTGATTCACATGTATTCCATGTTTGCACATGTATTCCATTTCTGCGATGAGAAAGCAACCTGTCGCCGTGCCTAAAGCTTGTTTCAGTAGCTGAAAATCATGGAAAAGAATCATCAAAGCTGCCTCCGAGGTCTCCTGAACCTAATCCTAATAAGAAAATTTGAGGGCTGTACAGCGACGCCTGGATAACCACGTTCCATACTTCAGTACACTGGCAGACCTTTGCAACGTCTTGCCTGCAATAGGTACGTATTAGGGACGCCTATAGGCCAATATATTGCTCACGGTGGTCGTTAAAACACGAAAAAAGAAAGAACTTCCTTTCCTAGTAAGCCAAAAGAAATTTCCTTTTCTATTTCTCACCAAAAGACTGGATGGTAGTGGGCGGACTGAAACTACATGTTACTGGAAAGATGGCTAGAGGCACTGGAAAAGACTGCTCTGTTCATCAGTAAAAATAGTAGCAGTGGTATTTTAAACTTGTGATGTTCTCTTTTATCTACAAACGCAACAAAAGAGCTTTCAATACAACCCAATATTTCACCAAATGATAAAAACAATTTCGAACAAATGTTTTGTGTAGAAAAAACAAAATGCACATGCATAGAAGTGGAACAGCCGCCATATTAAATAACGCGTAATCATTGAACGCCATGAAAGAGAACCACTGTAACAATGAATACACGTAGAAGCGATGATTTCGTCTTGTTTTTCTTCTTATGCTGTACTGAAACATCCTGGGAGTTTCAACTTGTTTAAATACGAAAAAGACTGGCTTCAGACATAGGCAGTTGTGGTAGGAAAAATTAAGAGACTTAGTACTAATATTTCTTTTTACAAATATATTGCCAAAACTTTTTTGGAAGTTGGAATAATTGATGTTTTGCAGAATAGAAAAGAAAGTATAAGAGATGAGATGTGTTACATTAAGTACCAAATAACCGCAAAAAAGTTATTTCCGGAACAAATTTTCTGCACGAAATTTTCGGAACAACTTTAACATTGCGTTATAGATGTGTGTTGCTGTTAATATCTGAAAATCTGCGCACCTAAGCGCCAAAGTAATTTTACTTTCTAACATATTGAAGCTGGGAAGAATGCAACTGCTTCTGTTAATAAAAATTAACCAAGCGGTAATATTAATGATAAAAAAACGGCTATTAAAATAGTAACTTAGACTGGGAAAAACTAGATAGTGTTTTCACATGTGGAGCCCCTGTTATGATTGGCAAAGTAAAATGTTTTGTGGTTTTATTAGAAAATTATTTGCAACCTAAGAATTTCAAATACTACTGCATTATTCATCAAGAAGCCCTCTGTGCCAAAGACATAAACTTGTCTTCTGTAATGGACCCAGTGGTTCGATGTATCAATAAAATCCGCGCACGAGCACTCAACACAAGGGAATTCCTCAAACTCCTGGAAGCAGATGAACACCGAGGGGAAATTCTGCTTTATTCGGGCGAGTGCTGAAACTTCCATCGGCTTCCACAAATCTCAAACGGCAGCCTATCTGCCGCCGCTGCCTTGTTAGTTCGCAGTTTCTCTGAGAGATGACTCACACCACACTGCTGTATTACGATGACCTAAATCTTTTTCTCCTGGTGAAATAGGTGCCGATACAAACTGGCGCCAAGTAAAACCCAGCTTAACGCATTGTTCTGTACATCTTTTCTTTTCTGATTTCACCAGGTTTTGAACTGGATCGTGCAACGTTGTGTGCACTGAAATTCCGGCTGCTTGTAATTAATTAATGTCCGTTTATTTAAACAAATAGAAGACGTTATTGGGTTATCGTGTTTAAAATTGCGTTTATGAGAACTTTTTCTGGGGAAACTGGTCAGTCGTCAGCGTTCGTAAGAAAAAGCATTAAGAAACACAGTCCCAACGGAATTCTGTGTGTTTATCCACTGCACCTATCCATGTGTACAGCTGCAGGTGAAATGAATGGAAATAACTGATTTAATTATTTATGTAAGGATCTACTCCATTCGTAAGAGCAGTTTTATGATCCAAACAAAAATACTGAATAGGCAAAGGATCCCGATTTTCGTCCCGCTTTAAAGTGAAGCATATCTACATGCTAGAATTGGGATTGTTTGCACGTATGACGTAACGGATGTCTGGCGTATGTAAAATTAGAAATTAAAAAAAAAGCAACTTTTTGTTATAAAAAAGTGCTTATGTACGCAATTACAACCGAAATCTTTATTTGAGCATTACCCAACAATTTTGAAAATCTCCGACAAGAAAGTGACGAGACTATGTGCCTGTGTATGACATCCCACTGAAGTGTTTCAAATTAAACTTTCGTGCCTATTGAAGTACTATACGACGAATGTATAGAACAATGTATAGAACAATTGGAGCTGATTTATTGCTCATTCAGACTTATTAACGGTACAATTACTATCTCAAAAGATCATAATAACCTAACAATTTTAGATAATTTAATACGACGATTTTTCTATATTTGTTAAAGGTCTTACTTTTGTTTTCGTCAAATTTATACATATGAAATTTCCACAAACTATTTCTATTCCATTCTGAACAGACCATTCGGTGCTGAAAGAAGTAATGAAAATCTTAAAATTGCGCTCGTTTGAAATACAATTCTCCATTTTGCAAATTTTTAACGTCAAGAAATCAATTTCCAAAACGACGAGCAAGACATTTTCGGAGAGATATCAGCGACAGAGAAATGTGTCTGGTTGAAGCTCTGTGTTCGTGGCCAGCCTGTTTCCACTACTCTCCCAGTAACCTCCTCTTTTCTCACATAAAATGTTACAGAATAGGGTTTCCAGAAAATTTCGCTTAAACTTTTGCATACTTTCCTATTCCTAGCAGAACACTTCGAAATCCGAATTTAAAGTATATTAAGCATTCCCCTCCAAACACATTAAAGGAGAACATCTGTGTTTAGAGTAGCGAGCATCAGAGCTCTCATTGACACAAATCTTCTTTCTGGCCCCATTTTTTATTATTACGCAATTGGAAAAGTTGAACGTTCCCAACACTGATTCCCCTCTGCAAGACGAAGAAAAAAATGGAACTTCTTCCCCTTCACTTTTGAAATGTGTATTACATAAGTAACTTAGTATGAAAAATATGGGATTTGTCGGGAGATTTGCGAACCAAAGAATTCCGAAAACAGATATTAACCGTTTTTCATTTGTGCGGCCCTGTAGCCAATATCACTGCCATTTATTTGACATATAAATTTCAGGACACGAATGAAGACACTTCAAAGGCCAATAGTTTACTACAAATTATAACAATGATTCTTCAGGGAGATCGTCAAAGCGCTTGGTAATAGAGATGTGTCGTACCGAATAATTTGTTCCAAAAGAGCAAATCATAAAATGAGCCATTGGCGAACGAATATTCCCTAAAAAGAATCGATTCCATAAAAAAGCAAATTCCCTGAATGAATCAGTCAGAATTACTTTTTACCACACATCCAAATTTTAACACCATGTCTCGGTGAGGTTCACGTTCTAGTCTGAGGATCTTACCTTACTCAGATGTGTAAAAATGCAATAAGTTCCGTGTTTCGAAGGGAACTTATTTGAAAACCATGAAGAAATTTTCCCATAAGAATTAAAATGAAATTTATACTTGAAAATCGTCCACTAAACGGGAAACTGTCTGCAGCGCTGAACGTAATGCTGTGTCTTGCGTCGGTAATCTTATGACCCCCAAGGTTCTACATTTAGAGCTCGTCTATGGGAGCAGGTACCCCTAAGACAATAGGGTAAAGTTCGTGTAACTTAAACAACCCATAATTTGCCAAGTAGACCCTCTACTCCGTCAGCTTAATATTAGGATGTGCTAATCAAGGGAGGCAAGGTGAATGATTTGAAGAAATCTCAGACCTTGAAATAATCTATCAATCCTTTAAACAAATATAACAAAGTTTATTCAGTGCATTGGGGAGAATGCTGTCCATGTCGATACTTCCGCGTCGAAGACACAGTGCGTAGCGAGATAATAAATCACTCGTATCTTCCACGTTTCATCGTTTTTTAGCTAGCTTCGCTACACCCTGTCTCTTTTTGGACATTCCCCACCGGAGTGCATCTGCAAATTTGGCACCGAGTCTTCACGCGCCTGCGAGAGCCAAGGTTGGCTTATATCGCGAGAACGCCAACTATTATTTACGTTCACCCACGGGAAACTTACGGTGTTCTCCATCTCCAAGAACACACAGAGAACGACCCTCCCGAAAACGAGCCATAACTGCTCCTTGACCTATGGTCACGTGAAAATTCTATTTCTGCTCTATTGCGTGAGGCACGTCCTTTCCTCGCGCGGAACATGCTAGAGGGAGTCTGCGAGCGTCCGCTGTTATTCCTCTCCCCTTCCATTTTCGGATCAGCTCGAACCTGCCACACACAGCGATCGTTGCTGAATGGAAAGTCACTTACCGGCTGCTTTCAAAACATGAACCTCTCAATGAACTCCGACTTAAATCGTAAGCTGGACACAAACAGCATTCATTACACCGTCGTATCTGTACAGGAAGAACTGTATCTGTTACAATAAAAATATCTTTCTTCCCAGACAGACTGCTGTTGCCTTGTTTTTCACAATACACTTCAAAGTCATTAACACTAACGGCTCTTTTTAATCTGAGCCACAAAATAGCTTCTAGCTTGCTTGTGTACCCATAGCAATGGTGTATTCATCATTTTCAGAGTGGTCTTCTTCTGAACAAAAAACAAAACAAAATTCCTTTCCTGAAAATGGGAAAAATACATTCAGAGTCTTTCCTTTGTCTCATGGTTCCTGATCAAGCCTTTTTATCAGGAGTTATAAAATAAGCAAAATAATGTCCTGTCCAACATTAGATAAATATTCCATTTCGCCGTTACACTGTCAAAGATTGGTAGGATCAGACTCAGAATCGGTTCCCTAACACAAATCGTTTTCTAAACCGGAAGAATTCTCAACCGAAACGAACAAATGGATCCAACTTAGAATCTTCTCCTGAGAGAAAAATCATTTTCTGAACCAGAAGAATCAGTGACTAAAACCTACTAAAGGATCCAACTAAGAATAGATTCCCTAGACCCATATCGTTCTCTAAACCTGAAGATCCCCCACAAAAACGAAGAAATCATTTTAGTGAGCTGAGGAGATACTTTAAAAAGAATCGGTTTGTCCTTCTCTGTTTGTCAGTTGTTTGCCAAATAGTGATGCATATGGCTGCATCAAAGGCTTAAACACGCTCTGAGAAAATCTGCTCAGAAATACTTCCACTGAATTTTAGGAATCGGAGGAAATCTCTTTAACAAAAAACCAAGAGAAATTCTTAAACTAGAAATAACGTTGAGTCATTTAAAAAAAAATAATTAAATACTGACAGATTACAAGAATTTCTCATTTTTGACATAAACTCAGGATTTGTATAAACGGAAACTTAATCCGGGTCATGGTTTTACTCAAAGCAACATATAAATTTTCTGAAACAAGATGTTTCCCGCATTTTTTATCATAAATATAGAAATTCCGCAAAGTCAACGTTATATGCAGTTTAAAGTCAACGTTATATGCAGTTTCAAGTCAAGGTTATATGCAGTTTGAAGTCAACGTTACATGCAGTTATTGTTACGTAAACATTTACATTAAATTTAGACACACCACTGGGTGAATGAATATTAGCAGACCAGGATTCAAGTGAACACATGATTTTGACTGAGCGATGTAACACTGAATATTTTAAGTGCCATTTAAAGAAATAAAATTCTGAAACAGATTTCCGTGGAATAATAAATTAAAGCAAAAAATCTGCAGAATGAAAATTATTCCTTTATATTAATTGTAAAAATTAAATCTTTTGGGCCTTGATTTCAAAAGATATCACACAGTGACCAACTTCTAACAGCAAATGAATTAATTTTGTTTGTTAAACAAATATGATTAAGTGAACAGATAAAAAAAAGGAAAATCACTTCAATTTGTTCAATTTTATTTCTAACGTTTACTTATGTCAAGATCGTATCTAAATCACTAAGCCTACACCACGTATGTATACAAAAAGAACACAGGTTTCAATTGTACATTATCAAATTACTCTTTAAGATATTTTGGTAACATTGGTTTCTTTACTTCAATGAGTGTATCTACCTGATAAGCCTTAGTTATTCGAGATAATTTATTCATATTTGAAAGTTTTTGTTAAAAGGAAAATATTGGTCTACGAAATATCTATCCGACACCCTACGTTTTACTGTTTGTACAAAAAAAAAATTCAGATCGCTTTGCAGTATAATGGCATAAGGGTCAGCTTTCTTATCACTAGAACTTCGAGTTTCTACTCATCAGAAACCGAAGTCGTTCTATAATAAAATTAACGACTTCCGTCTAATTGCACGATAAAACAAGTTAAAACTATTACATTAGTTAAAACTTTATAAAAAATATATAAGTTGTATATTTTTCTCAGCCGATGCGCATATATCTGAATTATGGTTATCAGAGATATTCAACGGATACATTTGCATGGTTCGTAAGAGTTCAACGCGCATTTTAAGACTTGGGGTTAGCGATGGATGAAAGTCCACTAATCCAATATATCTTGTGGTAGAAGTCTCAGAAATTATGTTTTTTTCGTACGTTCTCAGGGTTTTCTTAATCATTTTCTTGACTAGATAATCATGATATCCAAAGTTCTTTGCCAGATTTTTAATGAAGGAAAGTCCTTACCTGTTGACAAGAGCTATGGGTTTAAGCTCTTTTAACCAAGAAAGAAAGTCCTGCCAGTTTGTAGTTCTGAAGGTGATAAGAATCAAAAGGGATCAAGATAGGGAAAATAGTGGGTTTTCGAAATACGGAATATCAAATACTATTAGACAAAAGGGTCCCTACAAAGATTGAACTCCAAAAATGGAAGAGAAAATTTAGTTTCCAGTTCTATAGTGAGAGAAATAAAAAAAATGGAAGACAGATGAACAGTAAATGGTTCATGTTCTGTAAAGATGTGTGGCCAGAGAAGGAGTACATCGTCGATATACCTCATATAGAAGAATGGAACCTTTGGATGTTCTGCTAAGATCTGGTCCTTGATGTACTATAGAAAAAAGTCGGCAAGTATGGGGGCTACAGAACTTGACACATTTACTCTTCATCTATCTTCTTTTTTTCCCTTCAATCTCTTCTACTATAGAACTGGAAACTAACTTTTCTCTTCCGTTTTTGGATTTCAAACTTTGTAGGGAACTTTTGTTCAATATTATTTCTTATTCTGTATTTCGAAAACCCACTACTTCCACTATCTTGATCACTTTTTATTCTTATCACCCCTAGAACAAGAAATTGGCCAGACTTTTTTCTTGAAGTATGTATTATATATTTTTCACCGTTTCATTTGTTACTGTCATCATTAGAAATGCATGTTTATCAGCTGATACACACATCGTTTGAAATACAACTTGTATATTTTCCTCAGCCGATGCGCATATATCTGAATTATGGTTATAAAAGATATTCAACGGATACATTTGCATAGTTCGTAAGAGTTCAAAGCGCAATTTACAGGTTACACAGCATGTTCGACTGCGGCCATACATTTTGGTGGAAACAATGTGCCAAATAAAATCTTCGCAAATAATACAAGGGATGTATACTCAAAGTATGGAAATTTGATACAAACGTGTAACGCGCAAGGAAACATACTGTATATGCAGCATTTGGGACGGCGTGAAAAATAAAAAAAACACTAAAGGTGGTCTCAGAAATTTCGTTATGGCGAAGAATCTTTGGACAATGCCTTACACAGTAGAGCACCACAGGCACCGGATGATGCCCAACTAAGCATCACCACTGAGGAAGATATCATGCAAACATGTCCTCGTTTTCTTCAAGTTTTTGGAATTTACTATGCAATTTAAATAATACTAGGAGTTTAAGTGCTGAAACCATTCGCTTAGGTTTAAATTTCATTGGAAAAACATACAGACTAGGATCCCGTGCCCAATTGGTTCGCCAGATGTCAATAAACAGCAGCAATTAGTTGTGTTCAATCACCTGAACCAGTGTCGGCTCGTGAAGTAAATTGTTGGTGAAGCGAAGATCCAGCCCATAACATATATGTTATGAAAAGTAATTAAAACCAAATTTTGTAGAGAAGCGATTTGACCGGTTCTCCCTATGAACTGCAATTTCGGTGATGGTCTTTCTAGCCACATTTAGAAAAAACAGCCTCTTCGTAAGGTATACGTGGATAATATTCCCGGTGTAGCGTTCTCCTTTCAACAAGATTCCTGATCCTCACATAAGCAAAAGCTTCAAAATAAGAAATTAAAGACGCTTTGCTCCCGTCTGCGTGCTAAAAAATTGCAAAACAAACGTTTTGATGCAGAAAAAAATGGTAAATTTCAGTCGGAAGAAACACCTTCATATAGAAATACTTTCGTATTTGGAAACTAATTTAAATGTAAATGTGGTTCAAAGTCAAGATTTTGCTGAACATTACATAAAATAGATTTCTTAAAAGAAAGTTTGTTATATAGTGACTCTACTGCGTGTTTGTAAGACCTTCCGATTACAACTGACAATATCCATATCAACTTACCAGGATTTTCTAAAACACAGCTTATTCAACTTTGTTGTTTGAGGAAATAGTCTTCCTCATTTGGAAAAGTATATGGTCCAAAATGGCTGCTTCAATGCTAACTTAATTTCAAAAAGTATATACTTGTTTTCGAACGAATTAAAGTAAATAGTTTACTCACCTGGGTCATCAGTATAAAATGTAAAAAGTTACTAATAATATAAAAATCGGTGCCGTCCCGTTGAACTAAACAGTCGCTCATGACCGTTTGCCCTAGATTGGTTCGAGCGGGAATACCGATGAGGCATGGATATCGTGCGTGTCTTACGGCATTGACTCTCTACCTCACCTGGCACCGATGGCCATGAATTAGGGACGGGTAAATGCTTATATCCCATTGAGTGGCTCATAGTGGTCGTTAAAATACCAATTAAAAAAAAGACGGGCAAAATATTTTGCTGTAAATTGTGAACATCTGTAAAGAAATTACAATAATTTTCGCCTTTTATGTTTATATTTCCATATTTTCAATTCTTTTTTGATGTTAATATTGTAGTTCAGTTACCATAACATTATATCTGACACAGATTCGGTTAAAGAGAATTTGGAAAAATAGTAACGGAAATATTTTTATTCGTGCTACATATATAGTTGTGGTTTTAAATTTTGAAATGCACTGGTTTCCATAAATTAAGAAACAAATGGGAAAATCGCGAATACTCAAAAAATATGCAACCGATTCAGATGAAATTTGATGGAAAGCATCATCAGACGAAATGCAACAAAAAAAAGGTAATTACATGTTATGCTAAGCATTTACACTTTGTATGAGCTCTTGTGATTTATACAGATGCTACGTTTTACTTTTAAAATTAGCTAACGCATTAACTAATCTCTAAAGAACAACACTGTAAGGGAGTGCTACTTCCTTTTCGCAGATCAAAGGATACCATTTCTTACCGCAAATATTCGTCAATGTTTTTATGAAGTTTTTAGAATAATTTATCATTTTTCACCAAGTAACACTTATCGATTTCGCAGAAATTTGGGAAATATAGGAAATTATATTGACATTCCTGCTACTGAAGGAAACAGAGGGCTCAAATTGAGAGAAACAAAGGGCTTAAATTTGCATGATATTGATCTTCTGATACGGATACTGACTGATATCCGTATTATAGAGAGCTTGTTCTAGACGTCACGGTAGCCTCCCAATGAGACGAAGGAAGGCTTGGCGGCAAAATTGTCACGGTTCAAGTGGACGAGGCTGTCGTACTGTTGAAAGCACCTGGATGCTTGATACTTTTGAATCAGTTTTACAAAGTAAAATTAGTTAATGAGGAGATCTCCACTGAGACAATATCCGTTCCGCCCTCATCACATGGAGCCTTGAGCTACGGCCCCCGCCGCCCCAAGAGAAATCAGGGGCGGCCTGGAGAAACATTCCCTGCATTAAATTTGAACATCTGATAGTTTAGCACTCCTGAATTTCGTTCATGGGGTTCAGAGAGTGATTAACAAAGAGCAGCTCAAACTCAAAGAATGGAGAGCAACTGTTGTCCGCAAAAAAAGCAAACAGTTGGGAATCAAAATTCATTTGGCAGACCACATTTTAGAAAATTTGTTCCGAAGGAATTGTCGTCTTTCTTCGGAATGCCTTTTTACGGTGGTGATTTTCATCGTGAGACAGTTCTTTCGTGTCGACTAATTAATATTATTGATTTGTTAACTGCCAGAATGACAGTTTTCTATTCACGAGAAAACAAAGTTTTAATTTCAGAATTGGTATTTCCAAGTAGCGCGAAAATTTATCTAAATAAATTTATCTATTTAAGAACCAGCCCAAATAGCACAGTTCTTTTTAATGAACTTGTATGGCAGAAAAAAGGGACATCTGTTGCAATTTCTAGTTTTATTACTTTTTAAGCCGGAATATCAGTTCTGTTAATAGATATGAAGTTGGATCGAGATCTGATTCTTAGTGTATTCAAGGGCAGGCATTTGTCCTATTGGCGATAGCACTAATTAATTTGTATATGAATTTGCGATTTATGAAACAGAAAGGAGATTGTTTCCATGAGCAAACTGGAACATTTTAATTTCATTAATTTGTAAATTGATCTGTCCATTCAAAATTTGTCCACTGCTTCGTCAATGTCAAGGAAAATAGCAGCGGTCGATATTTTGAGGTTGAATGATTTGTTAAGTAGGTAATTTCTGCAACTCGTGATTATTAGCAATGATGCTCGAAGCATAAAAGTAGAACGTCTTTTGTGTAAGGAAAAGATTAGCGTTAATCGTGGAGAGAAAGAAAATATTGTTGATGACGTCAGCACAAATACAAGATCTAAGAGTATTGTTCCTGTAAATACGCAACTTAGTCACTGATATCACTTTTAGCCAAAAATAGAACTATTGCATAACGAAGAAGACGCACAGATGCACAAGAATATAATATAATATTATATAATATAATATAATATAATATAATATAATAGATAATTTTTCCGTAACCCACTTATAAAAACGTGGAAAGAGCGATGACTTCCCTTTGATGCTCCTAGTTCAAATAATTTTCAGTAAATTAAAAACAAAATTAGGTATAAGAATATAACTTCTTGGTAACGCCTAAACAGTTCACTTTCAGTTCTCTTCGTACATAAACGGAAATTAAATTTTCCCATGTATATTGAAATGTGAAGTGTAAAAGGTAGAAAAGATTTGGTTTTAGAAAAAACACTTTTTGTTTCTTCCGAATTAAATGTTATTGTGCTTTGTTGAAATGCACAGGCTTTGTCCTCTAGAATCAATTTGAATTCTGCCATCTTGCGGATTTTCTATGGGTCTAAACAATTTAGCTTATTTCGTGAAAAAAATCTGTTAAAACATTTTATGATAAAAAAATCACCCACCTATATTATTAAAAATTATGTTACATCAAACCAAATTTGGGGAGACAGTATAATGTTCAAAGAAAATTTATATAAAAAGTAATTATTAAGAAGAAATGTCAGTTGTTTGAAAACAAGTCTCAGGTCTTCGCACATGAGTTCGTAGAGCTCATCACACACCAGGCACTAATACTTAGTAAGACGTGAATTCCCAACGAGTGACTCTTCATGGATGGTTTACTCTCCACTCTACAAAGTAGCATTAAATCAGCCATTCTTACAGCACACTCAAGTCGTATCTTCTTGAATCTTAGTCCGTCTTCTTGTTTTCTGAAACGAATTTCTAATTAGAATAGCAATGTCGAGAATAAATAAAGGTAAACCATTATTTACATGAATCAACAGTCAAGTAGGGATTAAAGATGAAACTTGACGCTAAGAATCCTTGATGAATGTCATTTGTTTGAATGCTGTGCCCAAATCGTTTGTCACGAACCTTCTATTGGCAAATCATGCATCTTGAATAGAGAAGAGCTAATTTTTTTGGGAGCAGTTTCAGGCAAATAGCTCTGACCCTGAAAGCGATTTGGTCATAAACATTTTTCCATGAAAGGAATAATTTTCTGGACAAGCGTAGTGACGACCTGGAAATTGAAGTATCATACTTGAGTGGCTCATTTGCATAAATAATGACGGTACCGTCAAGAAAGTGTGGTTCATAGCAGCATTACTAAAACTATACCAGTTAGCCAGCAATTCAAACATTTTATAATTTCCGAAAAAAAACTATGTTTTCAATAGCTGTGACCTTTAAAGCTATTTGGTCATAACATAAACACATTTTCCATGCAAGGAATATTTTAGTCAAGAAACGTAGTGACAATCCGGAAATTGAAGAATCATTCATAAGTATCTCATTTGCATAAATAAGGAAGGTGCTCTCAAGAAAGAATGGTTTATACCAACACTACTAAAAATACACCAGTTAACTAGCAATTCAAATATTTTATAACTTAGAAGCATCTGTAAAATATATTTCTCATCAATTCACTTTATGTTTGGATTCACAGCAAGCAGCTAAAGGATGTCAAAGTGAACCTCTGACAGTTACATTTCCTTTAAACTTTATATTCCAATGCTGATTAGCTTATTTCCTTTTTTCCGCTTGACATTAACGCATTCGATCAATAATTTGGAACTATATCAACTGCTTCGATCCATAGCCGACTAGTCGTACAAAAAATTATTTTTCATGAAACTCAGACGTCCAGTTTACTACAATCCCTCGTTCATCATTATCAAGCTGTAGGAATTCAAAAAATATGCTTTCTCCTCAGCTTAGTATACAGGAGATGTATCGTTACTATGATGTGAAAAGGTATCTATTCTGTGCCAGCGTTTCCCAGATTTATATTCAACTTTTTTTTGTTTTACACAGAAAATTTGCTCTCCCGTTGATAATAAATTTAACTGAGCTTTTATTTGTAAAATAGTTAAAAATTTTCACGCTTTATTATACAGGTTTATGGGTAAATGAACATATCATATCGATATTCGTTTTCAGTTTGAAAACTGTCATAGCGCCGGAGAAGAATTTAAGCTGTGATGAATATCCCTAGTTTAAAGAAAAGGAAGTGATACTACTTATAATAACTTGCCTTGCCTCATGCTGAATTCTTGAAGTCCGAAATATTTTACAAACATCAAAATCAAGTGTAGAGGGACACTGAGCAGTAGCTCCAGATGTTATGTATCTTCAATATTATTTTTATCCCCAAATCACTTCGAGTGGCCTTTGACACAATGAAAGGAGGAAAAGGACTTTACTATGATGCGTTTGGTTGTTGTTTAACAATATAAAGCGAGAATGAGAAATCAACATGTTGGTTGCCGTTGTAAATATTGTTCTGAAAAGCAATTTTCAGAGTGTGCACACGACACATCTTTTGGTTGCAATGCAAAATTCTAAAAAGAAAAAATATCATTATAGTGAAATTAAATATGATTACCTTAATTAGATATTTTTAGGGTGTTTATTAAGTTTTTTTTAAACTGTATTTCGTTTACATATGTATACTCTAAGGTTAATCTAATGTATAAATTATAACCTCACTTTAACCATTTTCAGTATATTTTTCAAATAAAAAATTATTAATAACGATAAATATGGTCACTTTGTATTAAGCTTGTAAAAATTTGTATTCCAGAAGCGCTTGAGAAAGCGATAGACGACTTTAAAAAAATGTTAATCATTTTACGAAAATTAACAGTACTGTGGCGAAATGAGCGACACATTTTTAATGCAGCAACGAGAATATTTAGAAATCAGAACTCTTGAAATACTTAATTTAAAAACAATCAGTCTGTCATTTCTACTACAATTGTCTATATATATTTAATTTAGCCTTGCATATCTATTGTGGAACCCTATAGACAACAAAACCCCATTTCATTGAATGTCAGGTATCCAGTTACTTATGACTTGAAGAATGAGGTTTTTTTTAAATATTAAATTCAACGTTTAATTTTCAAAAATATAAAAACAATTCAGGTTCCAAAGTAGCACATCAAACCATACATATATACTATCAAAAACAAAGAGAAACAAAATTTTGCTTTCAATGAGGTTTCAAAAAGTATGTCCAACTTGAAATAAAGACAAGATCTAAAGAAAATGACTGATATTAAATTACACGTTTACATAAAAAGGCAACTGAGATACCTAGGATTGTTCAGGTCCTTGAGGTGAACAATAATATCGACAAGGAATGCAGAGTTACTTATGCACTTCTCATCATAGATATCGAGAATAGATTTTTCTTTGGATTCCATGAATTGTTGCACTTCGTCTTTCGAAGGAAGTGGAAGTGCTAATTCGATATCCTTCCACATAATATTTAAAATCACCATGTTCATCATCCAGATAGCTTAAGGACTTTTGAAATTGCCTGTGGTTAAAACCTTTCAACAGGACAAAATTCACCATTTTCACAACAACATTCATTACATGATCAAAGTTTGAGAACCTCCCACACAAATTTTCTTAGTGAATAATGCAGTGGAAACGCATCATCCTGTTACAGCTGCACTCCTTCTAGTCCAATTTGATTAAATTTGTCACTCCTCCTTTCCCACCACAGCTCACCATTTGTGGTTATGTCAGATACGTTCCTCAAGTCTAACTGATATTTAGCCAAGGTATTTTTTAGACCTGAACGCAAGTCAGAAGTCTGTGTCTTGTCTTTAACAGAAACTAGACAGGTTATTTCCACCGCAATCATTAAATTTTTATCAACGCCACGAACGGCAATAGCTACTTGTGTAGTATTTGTTGCATCTGTGGTTTATTCAACCGCAGCATAATAAAACATAAACATCTCGCACTAGGATTCGAAACTGCTGGATTCATTTTTTGTCAGATGCTCCACATGCCTTATTACTGTCACTGCAGGCAAACTAATGTCCGAAACAGCTTCTGTCAGTGACGAGTAAATCACATCAATTGCACATTGAAAACAATATTTACAAAGTCGTGGGTAAGATGTCAAACGGAGGGAAAGGAAGCGTACGTCCAAAGCATTTTAGGATTTTTAATTCAACAACACAGATAACGAGAAAAACATAATAAATATTTGAACTCCCGAAATGCAAATTGGTGTCATATTTGAAAGAAACTTCGAGCAAAATAATTTTTCGTGGTAAGCGATATCTGGCCGAAATGTCTTTTTTTTTTCAGTCGAGTTCTGAATGGAAATATACGGATTCCAATATGTTCTAAGCAAACTTTTTGTCTGAGACACTACAGCAGTAAAACTGTGTGATAAGAAATATATTCGTTTTGAAATCTGTTTGACTTAATAAGTACGATGCAAATCGGATTGTCGAAAGAGAAATCGAGAACAATTCTCAGTTTTCTCATCGTAGAAGATACATGTTAACATTTGTTCTTTCTTTTTCTCAAGAAGAACTAAATATAAGGAAAGTACTTTTGAAATCAGTACATTTCTAAGAGAAGTTTACGATCGTGAACCGTGTGAGAACAAAAAATCATTTGTCTATATTTTTTTTATTTCCAATTACAGCTGTAAGTACATTGAATTACAAAAGTATTTGTACACTGCAAAATATTTCCATCAGTGGAAGAACGTTTGTGTAGAAAGTTTCGCGAAAATAGGGATATACTTATATAAAACTGTGATGTTCTCTCGTGATATCAGTAAAATTGAAGCGAATGTGCCGCGTATGAGGACATTTTTTAAATTTAGTGTGCGCTGGCAATGGGATGTAATTTGAGAAACGCTTCAGTAGGAAGCACTGCAGCAGTAAACATACCAAAATTGACTGTATGTAAGGTAGTGAAAATATTGAATCAGGATGGTGCATTTACAGCGAAAAAAAGTTCAGGAAGGCTGTACACACACGGAAGGTGACAGAAGATCCATTGTTAGAATTACTAAGAAATCGCGATTTTTTTCTCCGCCGTTGCCATCGTTACTGAAGTAAGAAGTGCTTGTAATAGCTCTGTTAATACAATAACTATCCACAGATCGTTGCACGGTGTGGATTATTAGAGTGGTGTAGGGACAACCAAGACACACATCATTAACGTGAATGCGAAGCGTCATTTGAAATGGTGTGTCTCGTGTCGTTCCTGGACTTTGTGCGACTGGAAATATTTTCTTTAGAAAGAACGGTAACGCTTTTTTCGCTTCCAATCTGATGCACGTGTCTGAATTTGTCTACAAGCCGCAATCGATCTTTTTGGCGGAGGCTGCATCATGAAATGAGGTTGTTTTCGTGGATAGGACTTGGGCCAGAACTAATTATACCGCAAAACATGTACTCTGAAGTGTACATTGACGTTTTGTATAATACTACCCTAGGAACAATATGACAGTACCACGGAAAGGTCCTTTATGTCTTCCAACACGATCGAGCTTTCTGCCACATTGCACGATGTGTGAAGGATTGGTTTATTGCAATTGTGGTTGAATCGTTAGACTGGCATCCTCGGAGTCCTGATCTTAAACCCATAGAAAATCTCTGGTATGAGCTGGAGCAAAGGTTACAAAATCGAGCACAACGTCTGTCTTTTCTCTGCACTTTGGTAGTAGCCTTGCTGACTGAATAGCGGGTTATTCCTTTTCAGACCTATCGGAAATTGGTTGTATGCCTCGACGTGTTGCCGCTGTCGTACAAGTAAAAGGTGGACCGACTAACATTAATTGCCATAATAAAGACATTTGTCTTAAAACAATCTGATGCCCGAATAGTTTTGATATCATGGTGCGTATGGGTAACATAATTATACTTTTATTCACCTTAAAGGGAAATTCTTATGTGAGAAAAATAAGAACGTATATATACAAAATTAACCACACTACTGACATTACTAATAAAATACGATTTTATGAATTATACTTTTGGAAACAGCGATCTAAGGTGATAGTAAATAAATCCGCTGTATCTATACATACCCGGTTTAAGATTAGAAAATCAGTTGCTCAAAAAACCGCGTGTTGTAACACCATCGTGATGAAGAGTGTCGGATTGTGACAAGAATTTTCAAATGGTACGTCAAGGTACGGATCGTGAGTGGATGTTAAATATATCTTTCAATTCAATTGATATCTTGCCTTGAGTTAGACAATAAGCTGTTAAATTGAAATTGATGATAGAGACGAAATTCAGGTGCATGTAAGTTTGTTCTGTGATGTGAGGCGATGCTCTTGAATTAGTCGGTGCTATTTTCTACTGAAGATATGCGTGGAGTTATTCGTGTTTCCCAACATTTGCTCTCTCCCCTCTTCCTGGAACAAATAGTACACATTAAGGACAGTCGCTTGATTTTAGATTACTGAATTGGTCACACAGAGTTTAAACTCCAAAAGAAGGATTGAATCCGCTCTTCAGCGCCCCCCAAAAAGTTGAATATTGTATGCAAAATGCAGTTCTCCGAATCGGTCCTTAAAAACTCGATTTTTCTTAGACTGTGGTCACTTTCACACCAACTAGCTAAAGAACAGAGCAATACTTTATGCAGAAAATGTGCTCACATTTTTTGGTGTTGCACATATTCATCTGTTTATATTATTAGCATTGTAGCCACACGTTAGAAAGACATGGTTTTGAAAGTAAATATCATCATCATCATCATTGTCAACCATTATCAATCCACTGCTGGACGAAGGTCTCCCCAAGTTTCCTCCACAACGGTCTGTCTTGTGCCAGTCTCCTCCATGTCACTCCCGCATATTTACGAATTTCATCCACCCATCTCCCATGTGGTCTTTTTCTGGGTCTTTTCCTGTCCCTTGGAATCCAATCTAAAATTTCGGCTGTCCATCTATGGTCTGTCCTTCTGGCAGTATGTCCAGCCCATTGCCATTTCAGGGATTTAACTCTGATCATGATGTCTTCCACTCTCGTCATTTTTCGGATCCACGAGTTCCTCTTCTTATCTCTCCTGGTTATACCAAGCATGCACCTCTCCATGCTACTTTGAGTTGTCTGCAGCCTTTGTATGTCTCTTTTAGTTAAGGTCCACGTCTCTGCACCATACGTAAGCACTGGAAGGATGCATTGATCAAACACTTTTCTTTTAAGACATAATGGCATATTGCTCTTGAAAATTATGCTGTTTCTTCCAAAAGCTCTCCAGGCAAGTTTTGTACGCCGATTAATTTCTTCATCAATGTGACCCTCACTTGATATCTGCTGTCCAAGATAAACATACGTATCTGTTATCTCCAGTTTTTCTCCATCAATCGATAAATCTTCATTTCTTGTAAGGTCAGGTGATGCGTAACATCACAGCCTCTCCTTGACAAATGTCAACCCCGCTTTCTCGTGGTGCATCCTGTTCCCACTAAAGGGGCTCTGACGACCGCAAATAGCGGTATAACTATACCATCGGGATCAGAGGAAATGCTATCCCACACTCACCAACCCGCTTGGCCAGCGTGGTGAGTTATGGCCAAACACCTCCAAAATGACTCTACAACTTAAATCTTGGCCCTCAGTCTCCGGCAGCTGGAATGTACCTGGCCAAGGCAGCGGCCAGTGCGACATGAAGGCAGAGGGTGCTAAGAATCCCCGGAGGACCGGACTAGGCTGCCATCTGATGCTGACCTTGGCTACCTACAACGGACGCTCCCTATCTTCTGATTCAAGGCTTCTTGAATTGGAAGAGGAACTACAAAGGATCAAGTGGGACATCGTCGGGCTGAGTGAGGTAAGGAGAAAAGGAGAAGATCTCATTGAACTGAAAAGTGGACATCTCTTCTATTATCGTGGGACAGATACTGGCAGAACTAGTGGTGTTGGATTTATAATAAACAAGAAACTGAAGGATAAAGTGGTAGAAGTTGAAAGTTCCTCTGACAGAGCTGCACGACTCGTTATCCAACTATCGAGAAGATACCAGGCTCAGATTATTCAAACTTATGCACCCACCACAAGTCATCCTGAAGAAGAAATTGAAGAATTTTATGAGGAAATTCGTCATCTAAATAATAAAGGTAAGCAGCACTTGAAGATAATTATGGGAAAGTAAATATAATCATGAAAGAAATACGGGATTACGCCATATAATACAAATTTTGAAGATGACAATCCGATTTTTGGCGTAAATGTGACAAGGATGGTAAGTCAGATAATATCCGAAAACTTGAAAATTTTCATCGTCCTGGAGCGGGACTCGAACCCGCGTCTCCCAGAAAACGCCTAGGTATGCTAACCACTACACCACCCAGAACGACCAAGTTTCAAGTTTCCGATCAATTTGGATTTAACCATCACAGGTTAAATTCAAATTCAATCGTTCTGGGTGGTGTAGTGGTTAGCATACCTAGGCGTACGCGGATTCGAGTCCCGCTCCAGGACGATGAAAATTTTCAAGTTTTCGGATATTATCTGACTTACCATCCTTGTCACATTTACGCTAAAAATCGGATTGTCATCTTCAAAATTTGTATTATATGGCGTAATCCCGTATTTCTTTCATGATTTATCTGCTTCTCCGGGCAATCACGGGATAGGATTATTAACCTCCAGATTCGCTAAACATGAATGCCGGTTGCTTCGACTAGCGAATCCTGTGATGGTTAAATTCAAATTGATCGGAAACTTGAACGTTCTGGGTGGTGTAGTGGTTAGCATACCTAGGCGTTTTCTGGGAGACGCGGTTTCGAGTCCCGCTCCAGGACGATGAAAATTTTCAAGTTTTCGGATATTATCTGACTTACCAACCTTGTCACATTTACGCCAAAAATCGGATTGTCATCTTCAAAATTTGTAAATATAATATATTTTTCTAATAAAATATCAATTACTCTCACTAATTGGTAAAAGCAAGTTAAAAATATTCACAGACGTGAATTCAATGTACAACAGGAGAAAAACACACATGGTCATTTTTTTCTTATTGGAGGTTTAGCAACCACCGTGAGTAACTCAATGGGCTATAAGCAGTCGCACGTCCCTAATTTAGGGACACTGTTTCTAGGGAAGGGAGAAAGCCAGTGCCGTAAGACAAACACAACATCGATGGCTCACCGAGACTCGAACCCGGACTCTTTTCGGACGAATGATCAGATGCCATGGCTTAGACCATGGTAACTTTGAGAACACAGAAATAAATAAATTTTGCCGCATTCTTTGTGAAAACATGAAAATCTCTTGCTCATAGCGTTTAAAATCATCAGGGCATTTGTTGATCAAATATCTACGCTATGAGCAAGAGATTTTCATGTTTTCACAAAGAATGCGGCAAAATTTATTTATTTCTGTGTTCTCAAAGTTACCAAATATAACATGAATGCCGGTTGATAGGATTATTAACCTCCAGATTCGCTAAACATGAATGCCGGTTGCTTCGACTAGCGAATCCTGTGATGGTTAAATTCAAATTGATCGGAAACTTGAACGTTCTGGGTGGTGTAGTGGTTAGCATACCTAGGCGTTTTCTGGGAGACGCGGTTTCGAGTCCCGCTCCAGGACGATGAAAATTTTCAAGTTTTCGGATATTATCTGACTTACCACCCTTGTCACATTTACGCCAAAAATCGGATTGTCATCTTCAAAATTTGTAAATATAATATATTTTTCTAATAAAATATCAATTACTCTCACTAATTGGTAAAAGCAAGTTAAAAATATTCACAGACGTGAATTCAATGTACAACAGGAGAAAAACACACATGGTCATTTTTTTCTTATTGGAGGTTTAGCAACCACCGTGAGTAACTCAATGGGCTATAAGCAGTCGCACGTCCCTAATTTAGGGACACTGTTTCTAGGGAAGGGAGAAAGCCAGTGCCGTAAGACAAACACAACATCGATGGCTCACCGAGACTCGAACCCGGACTCTTTTCGGACGAATGATCAGATGCCATGGCTTAGACCATGGTAACTTTGAGAACACAGAAATAAATAAATTTTGCCGCATTCTTTGTGAAAACATGAAAATCTCTTGCTCATAGCGTTTAAAATCATCAGGGCATTTGTTGATCAAATATCTACGCTATGAGCAAGAGATTTTCATGTTTTCACAAAGAATGCGGCAAAATTTATTTATTTCTGTGTTCTCAAAGTTACCAAATATAACATGAATGCCGGTTGATAGGATTATTAACCTCCAGATTCGCTAAACATGAATGCCGGTTGCTTCGACTAGCGAATCCTGTGATGGTTAAATTCAAATTGATCGGAAACTTGAACGTTCTGGGTGGTGTAGTGGTTAGCATACCTAGGCGTTTTCTGGGAGACGCGGTTTCGAGTCCCGCTCCAGGACGATGAAAATTTTCAAGTTTTCGGATATTATCTGACTTACCACCCTTGTCACATTTACGCCAAAAATCGGATTGTCATCTTCAAAATTTGTAAATATAATATATTTTTCTAATAAAATATCAATTACTCTCACTAATTGGTAAAAGCAAGTTAAAAATATTCACAGACGTGAATTCAATGTACAACAGGAGAAAAACACACATGGTCATTTTTTTCTTATTGGAGGTTTAGCAACCACCGTGAGTAACTCAATGGGCTATAAGCAGTCGCACGTCCCTAATTTAGGGACACTGTTTCTAGGGAAGGGAGAAAGCCAGTGCCGTAAGACAAACACAACATCGATGGCTCACCGAGACTCGAACCCGGACTCTTTTCGGACGAATGATCAGATGCCATGGCTTAGACCATGGTAACTTTGAGAACACAGAAATAAATAAATTTTGCCGCATTCTTTGTGAAAACATGAAAATCTCTTGCTCATAGCGTTTAAAATCATCAGGGCATTTGTTGATCAAATATCTACGCTATGAGCAAGAGATTTTCATGTTTTCACAAAGAATGCGGCAAAATTTATTTATTTCTGTGTTCTCAAAGTTACCAAATATAACATGAATGCCGGTTGATAGGATTATTAACCTCCAGATTCGCTAAACATGAATGCCGGTTGCTTCGACTAGCGAATCCTGTGATGGTTAAATTCAAATTGATCGGAAACTTGAACGTTCTGGGTGGTGTAGTGGTTAGCATACCTAGGCGTTTTCTGGGAGACGCGGTTTCGAGTCCCGCTCCAGGACGATGAAAATTTTCAAGTTTTCGGATATTATCTGACTTACCACCCTTGTCACATTTACGCCAAAAATCGGATTGTCATCTTCAAAATTTGTAAATATAATATATTTTTCTAATAAAATATCAATTACTCTCACTAATTGGTAAAAGCAAGTTAAAAATATTCACAGACGTGAATTCAATGTACAACAGGAGAAAAACACACATGGTCATTTTTTTCTTATTGGAGGTTTAGCAACCACCGTGAGTAACTCAATGGGCTATAAGCAGTCGCACGTCCCTAATTTAGGGACACTGTTTCTAGGGAAGGGAGAAAGCCAGTGCCGTAAGACAAACACAACATCGATGGCTCACCGAGACTCGAACCCGGACTCTTTTCGGACGAATGATCAGATGCCATGGCTTAGACCATGGTAACTTTGAGAACACAGAAATAAATAAATTTTGCCGCATTCTTTGTGAAAACATGAAAATCTCTTGCTCATAGCGTTTAAAATCATCAGGGCATTTGTTGATCAAATATCTAGTAATTGTAAAACGAGAGGTTCTAGGTTGTCAATTACTTCCGTGTAACAAAATTTACGGCCCAGTAACACATTTTTCCTATATATTATTGTATCGCTACATCATCGTAATTTTCCAAAGGCGGCATAAAATTTCGTAAATAAGAGGTAAACGAAAATACCATGTGTGTATTTGTCTTTGTTTGGAACACTGTAGAAAAGTCTACAAACAATTTAAACTCATTAAAATTCTTTGAGGATTTTTATTTTACTAAAGTTGAGCTTACAGATTTTATTCTGAAATTGAGCTTTGTCCGTTTTCTATTACACTATGATTAATGTTTGTAAGACATAAAGAAAACACTCCAGAGCTAAAACTAAATGTATGAGGAAGCTTCGTTTGGAATGAAAATAATCATATTTTTCCTCTTGCTTCCTCCAGAGCTACAAAATGAAGAATTTAAAAAAATATATTATTAAATATTATATTTCTTCCCCTATTTTGAAAGCATGTTACGTTGAAGGAATTATAGAAGTGTTTTGTACATTGAAATGAGCCAATTCTAGAATAAGTTCCTTTGTGAAGCATTCCAAGTGTGAAAACACGCATTCGTAAATTAAGAAATGACACATATCGACATTGGAGAGGATCCAAAATTTTGGTAGACATTTTCATTCTTCTGGTTATAACACTACATCCAGTATGCATGTTTAGCATCCCTTCAAGCATCCCGTATTATAAGAACAATCTATCGAATATCTACCCGTTTCTCTACCCAGTATACTGTTTCATCTTATGTGGAGAGATGAAAGCGAAGCAAGAGATGCATCTGTGCACTTCTAGAATATTTCAGCATTAATCTTTTGTCTGTTCTTCCCTGCAGCTTAAGTCCTTTGTGGAATCACTGCTCGCGCTCATCCCATAAATCTAAAGTAAGTTTGCACAAGCTCTATATTAAATTTTAGAGAAAGAAAATATGTTATCATCAAATTTTTATTACCATCAACTTTATTTATTTTCTTAGGATACTAAGTAAATTCACGGAGTTTAAATAAAATGATGTCTACAACAGTTTTAAGTGGCAAAATATTTCCCTACCTTCAATCGACGGTAATATCAATGAAACGGTGAAACAGGAATCAAGAGACAAAATATGTATTTCTGCCTCTTAATTTAGGTAAGTTTCTTCGTTTGCCTTTTTAGAAAAATAATCAAAAATGGCGAAATGCAATATTGGATTGGAAAATAAGTAATGTGTTCATCATTAATAATGTGTTTCTAACTTTATTGAGCACAGAAACTCTCCTAGATTCGAGAGAGTGGCATTTTCTCTTAAAAGCAATGGCTCCATGGCAAACTAAATAATATTTTGTCTGCTCCTTTTTAAACTTAAGGTCAGGCATATTTTGAACAATAACTGCGGATCGTCGGAATAGATATTACAGTAAAACATAATCCGAGTAATTCGATACAAGTCCCAAAAGTAACGGAAAAGCCCCATAAAAGTAGGTTAAGAGCCAATCACACCATTTTATCGTCTTTTTCCTCATGATGTCATTGCTAAATTAAATATATTTCTTTTCTACAGCTAACTGAAGGAGAGTGTTACAAATATGTGGTAGATAAATATGAGAACGAGTGATAGGATTCCGAAAACATTTGTAATCAAATCGAAATTAGATGCTTGCGAGGAATTACTAACTTGAATGTTTATGAACCATGTAGCATTTCTATCTATATTTCTGCTTTTTTTGGTTTGTAGAGAACAAGCTCTTGCACGTTTCCACATATTACAAAAGTATTTCCTTTCTAAGATGCTTAAATCCATAAACAGAACGGTGTAACAGAGAATTGATTTCACGCATTTAGTAGATCACTGATTAGTTTTAAAGAAATAAAAATTCCTATATTTTTTGCTTTGGAATAGTTGTCCTTACATGTCAACATTTTTTGTGACATGATCTTACCCGAATTGGACACTTAGTTTTCCACCTGAATGGAGTTTATTTCTCAATTTTTATGGTTCTTTGTGTCTACGTGTCTGCTTTTTCCTTGCTTAAGTGTAACTCTTTCTTGCAATATGCCCAGGATCTAGCCTGCTTGGTGCCACGTGTCTTTCCATTTTCGCAGTGAATCGACGTCGGTTCCCTGCCTTCTTTTGGGTCAACATTGCTTGGTGTTCAGTAGAGAAGCCATCAACAATCGGCGTTTTCTTTTTACCTTTTCTCCCCGTTTCTGCTGCAAAATTGGTTAGATGAAAGTTGTTAGGTCAGCTTCTAGCGGATTTGTTTGCGTTTTTGGTAGTGTTTACAGTTTTTTTGTTTTTGGAGCCCACTGAGTCAACCTCCTAATTTTCTGTATTGTGTTGCAGAGAGCGTTTTCGCTAGCGACTTTTTCAAGTCCGCTTTAATTAAATTTATTTTTATTTATCATTTTTGGATAATTTATTGACGTCTTGTTTCTATGAAGGTGGGGCAGTTAATAATCTTATATTTTTCTCCCTATATTAAATGTCCGCTTTACAATTAATGTAACAAGTGATTTTCTTCTTATACAAAAAAGTTCCAGTATATGATTTAGAAACAATAGTTAAAGGCTTTAAGAATAGTCTTTAACGTAAACGTCGTGCAGTACACTTACCAATGAGGGTAACTTCATCGTATTCGAATTCAAACAACAGTTCTTAGTCAGTTGATGTCCGCCAATTCCTGAGTTTTCTTTTCCTATAAGAGTCCATGGCCGCAATTGCATGCAAAATGTGCTGTGAGTGTATTGCTTTTCACCATGCAATTTTTTTCCATTATGTGACGAACAAGTAACAGGTTTGATATGAGATATGTGTTTGCATTTGAAAACACGTCACCGCTTAATATTTTTTTCTTCCACGTATTAATCGATGACCTCTTTAAATTTTTCTTCGGAATTACTATGTTGCAAAATTTTTAAATGGTCGACAAAAACGTCATACCCCAAATTTTACTATCCAAATTGGAATCATTCTTCTTACACCAGTTACATCAAATTGTACACCTTTGATATCCACAAGTCTTCTGTATTTCTCCTTAAGAATTACTTTATTCTGAACTAAAAGAAGGAATACTATGCATGTTTTTGTGTTATTTTCTTTTCCAAATATAAAGTTTTTAAAAATATTTTCTGTCCCAGTTCCCGTGGATACAAAAAGGATTTATAATACGTAAAAAATAATAATATATGTATTTCTCGAAGAGATACACATAATTCATCTTTCGAAAATTTACGGAACTCGACAAAATATCGTTCCGAGAAACGGGTAAATGTGTTTACGAAAATTGGATTCCTTTGCTAAACCCCTACCCATATTGACGAGGCAGCTCATGAACTATGTGCCGTTTCCTAAGCGCTCGTGCAGATTCTTACGGCCAGTTGGAGGATTAAAATAACAAGCACCACTGTTTGGATGAAGGTCGATACACAACAGCCACTACAAGACTTCGCAGTCTATTTACCTGTTTAATTATGAATTTTGAGGAAAACAGAGAATAAAGGCTACTTTCAAAAAATTACTAGGAAGCTATTTATAGAATTAACTTTTATTTTCTATACTGAAAGTAACAACAAACTTTTCTTAAATTCGTCGTAATCTTGATTTACTTTGTATAATTATGTTCTACTTTCGAAATTTTAAACAAAAATATTTCAGATTTTCTGAAGAGACGAATCGTTTTTTAATTCGAGAGAAAGAGTCTCATCTTCATGAAATTAATAACATCTGTCGCTGCTTTCCACCTCGATCGTTTTCGTGTGAGCCAAATGGAGGGTGGTTTTAAGAGAAATAGAATTTGAAGTGCAACACAGTTCGTGGAGCCATTTTGCAAGAATGGCTTTGTTATTATCCCGTATTAGATGCTGTTCGTTTTCAGGCTTATTGGCTTTCCTCTGACAAAGGTATGGAATGAAAGGAATACAAGGCTGGAGTCATATATCCAGTAAAATTAATATCCATTAAGAAGCAGGTATCTGTTGTAACGTATACCAAGAGATGTGACGTACCTGCCAGCAGGACGCACACGACATAAAGGCAGATAGGAATCAGAGTAAAACGTCCGCGTAGCTCAATTGGTAGAGCGACTTATTCCGGAATGAGGGGACCCGGGTTCGAATCCTGGCGTGGACAGAAATGACGGAGAAATTTACTTCGTTATACTGTGTTCAGTCGTGTGTGAGTCTTGAGCAATGGCGTCAGTATAAAAGATTTATTAGGAAATCATAAGGGATAGGTAGGAAAGAGGTAAACTTCGGAAGCCAAGTATTCGACAGCGTAATCAACGTTACTTGGAGTTTACCGCTGAGAAATTTGCCGTCCTCAACCATAAACTCCAAGTAACGGCACCACAGAGCACACAAACCAGTGAGAATCGTATCGTTGAAACTTTCTGACAATTCAGACACTACTTTCTTTATACGATCTTGTATAAGACACATATATATCGGCATGTCACAAGTAACGACAAAAGATCTGTTCCTAGATATTCAGATCGAGATCATTGGAATGCTTTCTAACACGGTTAAAGGAAAAATCATAGACGATATGAAGAAATATCCTTTCTTTGCTGCTATACAGAACACAACTGAAGGTATCAACAAAAATTATCACCTGTGCCAAATAATTTTACACGTATCTCTTGTAATGGCAGAAAAAAAAACAAGACCGTAGTTATCGAGAGATATTTTGTGGGATATAGTGAAGATGAGAATTGTTCACAAAATAATTCCGAAACGGATTTGAAAGAGTCGCTCATCCTGTAGTGAAATATGAGATTGCTTCGACTAGTGACATGTCGCGTTCAGATTTCAAAATGTTATTACATAGACTCGGTACTTGCAACTCCGTTGTGAGGGTCGCATAACAGAATACATATACGTAAAGAAATAAGGAGATTTATGTTCAATTTCCGCTTCAGAATAATGCAATTTTGAAGTTTTCTGAGATATATTACATGGTGATAACTGACCCGCAAGTAACTCAGAAATAAAATTTGATTGCTGTGCATTCCTTGTTCATCTCCCATATGTTTATGAGGAGCGTATTCCTTGATTTTTATTTTAATGGTTAGTAAGTCCATTGGGAATGATATTTCAAAAGGAATAATTTCAAGTTAAAGAATGTGTGATCAAATATATGGTATTGCGTTAGTCGTCAGAAGGTCATAGAAGATAATTAGGGCGATATTACGCATATTTTTCAGGTAAATATCGATTGTAACGGGAGTATATTAAATACATTTGTAAAGGACAATTTATCAGTCTTAACATTAGGTTTTAGTAAAAATAACGTACATATTCGTACGTCAATTACGGAAATTAATTTATGGAACAATGTGAAATACACTTGTACATTGAAATGCAAATAAAAAGTGGAATTAAAGAAAATGTGGGACGTTATACTATAATTCGTATAAAAATTTATTAAAACAAAGTTTGTTCCATTTTCAAAGTAAAACCTATATTCCATTTCTATTTTTTCGAACTTTTATTTATCTGTCATATTAGGCTACATGCTGAGACTTCTAAATTTTCTCTTCTTTTAATTCTTCCAAGTGACGCACAGTTTTGTAGCGAAAAGAACTCGAAATCTAATTGAGGATTTTCGTCATCGTCCAACTTCATTACAGCTTTCGTAAACATGTAAAAATCTATGCACACAGGCTTTTGCAGCTCCATGGCCTTTTATACAAATAAAAATTTTGACCTAATAAATTTCGAAAGTACATTTCAAATTATACCAGATAAGAGTGCTCAAACTGTATGAAACACAAATCAGAATGGCGTCGAGTTCAGCAAAATATCCGGCACTAAGAGCCAGCAAGTGTTTTTCTTGATAGGCTGGATCAAGAATATTTTGTCCCATATAATTATTTTCAGTTGCATAAAGTGATTTCTCCTATTAAGGTTCTATTTTTAGGAATTTTTACTTGTCAAAGAATTTAGGTTTATCGTAGAACCTCCGTATGAAAAATCATTAGATATGTTAAAAAACCTAAATCCATATTTGTTTCACTAAGTGCAACTCATACAAACACAGACCGTTATTAAAAATAATTTTGTATTGTGTTTCATAGTTTTGTTAGAGTATAAAGTGCCTTTTATTTGTGATGGCTGTATAAAAAATCAGGGTCGTTGGTTTATAAGAATTGACATTAAAAATCTATGCTTACTACTAATTAATTCCGAAATACTAACCCAATCCTTATTTGATTTTATAAAAATATTTAACCACTGTGTGCAAAATATGAGATAAAAATTTTATGCAGAAAGTATTGTATTTATTTGTTTTTAATATATCTGCACTGGTCTAACATAATTTAGTAAGAGGCTGGGACCCATAGTGTTTGGTGTATTACCTCTAGCTTAAACTCAATGCATGTGTCCTTTACTCCGATTTTTCTTTCGGTATTATATTCTAAAACAACTTTTCAAATGAAACTTTCTTAAAAACTTTAAACATCTGTGTTATATCCATCATTAACATTCAGATTGAATCCTCTACCAAAAGACAAAAAGATTTTTCTTGGAATAAAGGTGTCTCTTTGTGGGCTAGGAATTATAACGTAAAGAGGTTCATCCACACTACTGAAGATCTGATTAATTCTGGAGAGGTTCCATTCTCAATCAAAACAAAAACCTGTTTATGGATATGCAGTCATATACTCCTGGACAACCTTGCTCAAAATCAAAGCTGCTATCATGATCAATGCAGTATCCCTCGTGGTAACGAATCCACATCCACACAGCAAGACCTTCCACGAAATTCCTAAACGTATTCGTACATTACAAGCAGCAGTGTTATTGCATTCGAGTTTCGTTTCAAGAGGGAAGTCAGTTTCGCATTGGGAATATTCCTTTCCTTTAGTATTATTTTCTTACCTGAACTCGTTTTTAACTTGCTGATATCAAGTTTTCGAATCCTGATATTCAATCCAGTATAGAAAGTCACACATATTACACGAAATCCTGTTTTGAAATTAACTCATTTTTTTGTCAAGCTAAGTATAAAATATTTTAGATGGGAGCTACCGAGTATTTCCCTCCTTAGAGGTCCAGTCTTTTCTCAAGAAAACTGCATTTATTTATAGATCGTCATGAAAATATTTACACACATTCGACGAAATCTGTTAACAAGAAAGATGACACCGAATTTACGGGTGTAATAGACACGTCTTTTGAATCCGTTCTGGAGCAAATAAAATTTATCAAAGCTGTTCAAAGTGAATGGAACCGGTATGGAAAACAATAGTATCTAACGGATATTTAATCCCTCAGATATTGCTGTAAACGGTTGCAGACTTGTGCGTTAAGAAAAACATGAATTTATATGAGAAACAATTCGTACCGGAAACGCTCTCCAACACAGAAATGATTTTTCAAATCGGACTCTTAGAAACAGAGATATCGACAAAAATAAGATGCGACATTACGTCCCCAAGTGGGAAAACCATGCATTATTTTAGGAAGAACGTATTCTCAAAAGGATTTTCCATATGAGCAGTATCGGTCCAAGAAAAAAATAATAATAATCGAGTTTTCAGGAGCCCAGATTTTGCTGCAAATAAATCAGAAACAGAAATTAACACTTATGCCTCCTGGTGGCCAAGTAATTATTTACCAAACATTACAAATTATTGGAAAAATATTTTCCATCAGGTCTTGTATGCAATACAGGAAGAACTTTACAAATCGAAGTTTTAGAAGCAGAAATAACGCCGAAAACGCAATTTACCTTTATGCCCCCTAGCCCTAAGTCTATGATTTACTTGAAAATTTTGATTTATAGGAAAACATTTCGCACCGGAAACACTATAGTGTTTCCGATGCGAAATGTTTTCTAACAAAAAGGAATTTTTCAAATCGGACTCATAGAAGTAGAGATATTGGCAAAAATAAGATATACATCTACGACACCTGACGTAGAAACCATGCATTATTTCAAGAAGAAATTTCCTAAAAGGGTTGTCGACATAAGTAGTATCGGTCAGCAAACGACTTTTTTCCGTCGAGATTTTAGAAGCTCATACTTTGCTGCAAATGCATCGGACGAGGAAATTAAAACTTACAGCAACTGGTCGCCAAACTATTTTTTACAAAAATTACAAATTGCATACAAAGGATTTCCCATCAGGAGCTGTATCCGGTGCAGAAGGAATTTTTCAAATTGGTGATTTAGAAGCAGATATATAGAAGAAAAAGCAATTTACCTTTACGCCCCCTAGCGGAAAGTCTACGAATAACTTGAAAATGTTGAAATTATATGAAAAAAATATCACACTGTAAACACTATACAACAAAGAAGGAATTTTTCAAATCGGACCCCTAGAAGTAGAGATATAGACAAAAATAAGCTATACATCTACGCCCTCTGGTGTAGAAACCATGGGTTATTTTAAGAAGAAAATGTTTATAGCAGGTTTGTCGACATGAGTAATATCGGTCAACAAACGACGTTTTTTTCAATCGAGAATTTAGAAGCTCATAATTTGCTGCAAATACATCAGAAGTGGAAATTAAGATTTACGCCACCTGGTGGCCAAACCACTTTTTTTTTTTTTTTTTTTTTTTTTTTTGGCAAAAATTGGAAATTATGTGCAAATGATTTCCGATCAGGAGCTGTATCCGGTGCAGAAAGAATTTTTTCCAATCGGAGATTTAGAAGCAGAGATAGAGGGGGAAACGCAATTTATATTTACGCTCGCTAGCGGAAAGTCAATGTACTACTTGACAATTTTGAAATTATATGAAAAATATGTCAGACTGAAAGCACTATCCAACCAAGAAGGAATTTTTCAAATCGGACTTTTAAAAGTAGGGATATTGACAAAAATGAGATATACATCTACGCCCTCTGGCGGAGAAGCTGTGAAACATTTTAAGAAGAAAATATTCCGAAAAGGTTTAACGATGTAAGTGGCATCAGTCGAGGAAATAAATTTTTCAATCGATATTTTAGATGCTCAGAATTTATGGCAAATACATCAGAAGCAAAAATGAACACTTCCGCCTCCCCTGATGGCCAAAGTATTCTTCACCAAAAACTTTAAATTATATGCAAAAGATTTTCCATCAGGAGGTGTATCCGCTGAAGAATAAAAGTTTTCAAATCGGAGTTTTAGAAGAACAGTTATCGGGGAAAATGTAATTTATTTCTACTCCCCCTAGCGGAAAGTTTATGCGTAATTTGAAAAAAGTAACTATATCTAAAATACTCTTCGGCATAAATGGAATAGAAAGATAAAATATTTTTTCAATCTGATGTTTAAGAATATGGAATAAAACGTATTTTTGAATATGACTTTAGCGGCGAAATTGTACATCGTAAAAAAACAAACGAAATGAAGGATCATTATTCTCATATTTCAATCAAAAATTTGTCGCATATTTCAAGCTTCCCATTGCAGAAACAATTTTTTTCAAATCGGACTAATAGTTGCAGAGATATTGTGGGTACAGACTGACGGACGAACGGACGGACAAACCGAAAACGTAAGCACGATCTTTTTTTGCAAAAGACGTGCTAAAAAACAGAACTGATGCTGAGAATGGTTCCCTTCGGCTTTCAATCATTTTAGTGCTTGAAGCGCACATAATTGTGGAATATTCTTTTTAAAAGGTCGTCAGCAATGTATTCAATCTCTCAACGTTTAGCTTCATTGAGGACTGCTATTATGCGGGATCTCTTTCGTACACTTTGCCCTTCAATGATCCCCACAGAATGAATAGAAGTCTGGTGGTACGTCGACGGAATTTTATTGGCTAAGGTACGTAGACGTCATATTCTAGGTTACACAGTATGGGAAACAGAGTTTAGGTTCTTTTTACAAAAATATGAACAATGTTAACATGCATCACTCTCTCCTTAGATGAAAAAAAAACCGAATGATACATTATTTTTCCTATTTCAGCTGTGATACAATTACCATTCCAAATGTCAACATGACGGTCTGAATTTATTAAACTGGACTAACTATCAAACCTCCCGGTCATCATGCGTGATTTCTAAAGAAACATGCTTTATGGACATCTTTCAGAACAGCACGAGAATTGTTCTGTCACAGAAATTGGAAGAATAATGAGAAAGTACCAAAACGCACCAGAAATAAAATTTTTTTACTTCACACAAAATGTTCGATACCTTGAAATGAAACACGGATTTAAACTGAGTGTGAAGTGGCGTACCAACAAAGGCTTGACATCAAAAGTGTCGTATGGGTATACGTGACTTCAAAAGTTTGTAAGAGTTACTATAACGTTAACATGGAAATTAAGTCCGGTAACATATTACTGAATTCTGTTTTAAAAAAAATTCAGTAACATACTTTACCTTCATTTTCTACAAAATAATTTATTCCTTTGTTCAACATATGAAGAAAATAGTGCGTACGGTTACGTTTGCTGCTACTGTATTTCTAAGAGTGACACAAGCTCACATGTGATAAAATGTTACATAGGCTCCTGGCACGTCTTTCTTTAAAAATGATCGTAATTATGTTATAGGTTTCTCCGTTCGTCTTCCTGTGGGCTTAATCAAACTTGAAACAATCTGTAAATATTAATCCACCTTGAAAAATTATATTTGCATTGTACCCCTAAAATGTAAGACTATAATCCCTGCATTACATTATTTTCTGATACGTAACCTCGCCGCTAGAGGGCACAGAAGGAGATGATACTGATTTCAAAACTTATTTTATATTAAACATTACCTTCTAAGTATTCGACTGAAAAATTCTTTAGTCCTTTCGATGCCTTTTATGATGAAGAATATTTTAGTTTATTCGAAGACTATTTTCGAACATTTTTCAAGTTTGTCTTCGCTGATTCAGGCCTAATCTTTATCCACTTGTATTTCACATCGCCAAACGTTGCGTGAACGACCTTCAATTAGATTGAAATGTTACCTATAGTGAACTGCTTACGTAGAGCCAGTTACAAACTGACCCACGTTACAAATTGATAACTATCAGGCGAGGTATCTTGCACGTACAATAGTTCCTCCTGGCTTAAGAGCAGATAAACAACTGGATGCGATGTGTTAATTGCGGGAATAGAATTCACTACCAACAGAAGTGTGTCAGGATATTAACAGTGGTTCAGTGTTAATTACACTTGCGGTCGCTCTTTGTCTGGCTTAAATATAATTGACTCTGTCATATGTCGCTTGCAACGGGTGTCAGGACTTTAACAGGAGTTTATTGTACATTTCAGAATGAGCAGTTTACAGAAACCAGTTTTTTACGCTTTCCAACGGTAGGTTGAAGAAGCGTATATGCTCCAGCTTTGTCCGTCCGTCCGTCTGTCCGCACGATAACTCACGTGAAAATGGTTCGATTTCAACGAAATTTTAGTATGTGGTAGGGGACCATCTGGGGACGAATCCTATTGAAAATGGGCGAAACAGGGTCAAAGGTCAGGACATAGGAGCGGGATCCATTCCATTGCTCTTATGCGTCATAACTTGCGTAAAAATGGTTCGATTTCGATGGAATTTTAGTATGTGGTAGGAAACTACCTGGGGACGATTCCTGTTGAAAATAAATTAAATGAGGTCAAATATCACGACATAGGAGCGGGATCCATTCCATTGCCTTTATCCATCATAACTTGCGTAAAAATGGCTCGATTTCAATGAAATTTTAGTATGTGGTATGGAACCACTGGGAACGAACCCTGTTGAAAATGGGCGGAATGTTGTCAAAGGTCAGGCAGGGCATAAGAGCGGGATTTATTTCATTGCCCTGGTGCGTCATAATTTGCGTAAAAATGGTTCGATTTCGATGAAATTTTGGTATTAGGTATGGAACCACCTGCCTAAGGACGAACCCTATTGAAAATGGACGAAATGGGGTCATAGGTCAGGGCATAAAGGTGGAATCCATTTCATTGCCTTTATGCGTCATAACATGTGTAAATATGGTTCGATTTCGATGAAATTTTAGTATGTGGTAGGGAGCCACTGGGGACGAACCCTATTGAAAATGGGCGAAATGGGGTCAAAGGTCAGGGCGTTAAAGCGGGATTTGTTCCATTGCCTTTATGCGTCATAACATGTGTAAAAATGGTTCGATTTCGATGACATTTTAGTATGTGGTAGGGAGCTACTGGGTGCGAACTCTATTAAAAATGGGCGAAATGGGGTCAAAGGTCAGGGCACTGGAATGGGGTCCATTCCATTGCCCTTGTGAATCATAACTTACCTAAAAATGTTTCGATTGCGACAAAACGTTATCATGTTGTTCCGGAGGTATAGTGAACCGGTTCTGTTGAATATCGAAGAAATGGAGTCATAGGTCATTGCACAAAAGCAAGATTTATTCCATAGCCATTATTTTCATAACTTGCGTAAACCTGCTTCTATTTGCGACAAAACTTTAGTATGTTATTCTTGAGGTATACTGAACTGGTTCTGTTGAATATCATAGAAATGGGGTCAAATGTCAGGACACAGGAGCGAGATTTATTCCACAGCCATTATCCTTATAACTTCAGTAATAATTTCTGGTATGTTGGAAAGCGTATCATAATCAATGCATTGCATGATTTTACTAACTTGTTTCCCTATACTTCGTTCCCCCATTACTGCAAACTTATATATATTAAAGTTTTAGAAGTAAATACGAAAAAATAATTCATGTACTGAGGCTGGCATCTACTCAAAATTATAATTATAATGGTAAACGTATTACCTATACATTTATCGCCAAATACGTGTGTACTGGGATGGTTTTATTTATTTCATACCTTGTATATCTGATTTTTATATTTTGTGTTGCAGGTGAATCAGGCGTAAAAGAACGATTTTATGTAACATTAAGGTAATATGCAAAATTTGATAAATCACTGACATAACGGGTAATACGTTTTCAGTGATACAAGCCACAATACATGAAGTATCAAATTTTTAAATTCGGAGTTAATAAACATGAAAGATGATACCGAAAATATAGGTGTAATGAGCACGTCTGTTGAATCCCTGATGACTGGAATTAAATTTATCAAAACAAATCAAGTCACTGGAACCAGTATGTAAAACTGTAGTATCGGGCCAAATAAAGAAGTTTTTTAATCTTGTTTCTAATCCGCAGATATTGCTGAAAACGGAATTGTGATCTTACGCCCTCTGGTTGCAGACTTGTGTGAAAAATTGGAAATTATATTAAAAACACTTCGCAGCAAAGACCCTGTCTAACAAAGAAATAATTTTTCAAATCAGACTCTTAGAAGCAAAGATATCGGCAAATATAAGACATGCATCTTCGTTCCCATGCATTATGTTGAGAAGAAAGTACACTGGCGTGCAAAAATTAAGGACGAGACGGTTTTTCGAATGTAACGGCGTGCAGAAGTGCTCCACATCGACTCAGATCATACCATAAGATCCCCAAGATGTAAGAATATGGTCCAAACGAGGAATCCAAAGGATATAAAGGCACTTTATTGAAAAGGTAGCTTCGAGCACAACTGTACAGAAGACAGAAACGCCCATGTGACAGGCGGCTGCAAAAAAAAAATCCAATCTTTAGGAGGGGATATCATCACCCCTGACTACGCTGCAGGATTTACAACGTCTGTCCATGCTGAGGACGAGGTTGTCTAGGAGCTGTTGAGGCATCGCGGCCCATTCCTCTTGTAGCGCCAATCGCAGCTGCGGAATCGTTGCTGGCGGCTGGTGACGTGCTACCAAGCGTCTCCCGAGAAGGTCCAACACGTGTTAGATTGCATTTAGGTTCAGGGACCAGGCGGGTCAATCCATGCGTTGAATATCTTCACTCTCCAACAGCTCTGCGACAGCCACTGTACGATGAGGTGTAGCGTTGTCGTCCGTGAAGAGGAACTCAAGACCCACAGCACCTCTAAAAAGACGCACGTGAGGCAGGAGAACTTCGGTACAATAGCTGACAACAACAGTGACTGTACCTCCTCTAAAGATGTGGTCAGTACGGCCACCAAGCGTGATACCTCCCCAAACAAGAACTCCGCCACCTCCAAACCGGTCCCTTTTGATGAAGTTGGAGGTATGACTGCGTGTTCCTTGCTCTCTACAGATGTGTGTACGTCCAGAATCGCTCGTCAGACTAAATGGGCTCTCCTCCGTATTGGTAAAGAGAACTCGAACCCATTGCTGATGTGTCCAGTTCTTTTGTTCCTGGCACCACAGAAACTGCCGTCTCCGATGAGCAGGCGTTAATGGCCCACACCGTACTGGTCGTCTTGCAAATAGACCACCTTTGTGCAGCCTCCTGCCCACGGTAAAACGCGATAACGGACGTCCAGTTGTCTGTTGCATGTGCCTTGACATTTCTCCCGCTGTCTGTTGTCTGTATCTTCTCGCCTGTAGGACAATATACCGGTAGTCCGCCGCCGTAGTTGCTCGTGGAAGACCACTGCTAAACTCTCGGACAGCTGTTCCTGTCGTTTGAAATGCTCTCCAAGCTCGTGAAACGATGCTGTGAGTGATCCCGAACTCCCCGGCCACACTAGTCACACTTCGACCTTCTTCCAACTTCCCAATGACGCGACCTCGGGTAAAGTCATCCAGATGTCGTCTACTGGATTGCCTGTTGGCCATATCATACAGTGTCAGAAACTCGACATCGTTCAAACCGTTGTATAACATGCAAATGCTTTCACCGAGTTGCTGCGCGTACACTGCCCGTGTGCTTTATACCCTTCTCCTGAGTGGTCTTTCGGTCCGTTCTGCCTGCTTGTTCCGATGTTATGCTAATTTCTCCTTTTCGTCCTTAATTTTTGCACACCAGTGTTTTATCAAAAGGTTTTCCAATGTGAGAAGAATCGGCCCAGGAAATAATTTTTTCAGTCGAGTTTCCAGAAGTTCAGATTTTGTTGCAAATACATAGAAACAGAAATTAAACATTATGCACCCTGGTGGCCAAATCATTTTTTACCAAAAATAAAAATTTATATGCAATGATTTCCCATCTTGAACTGTATACGGTAAAGAAAAAAATTCTTCAAATCGCAATTTTGGAAACGGAGATATCAGGAGAAGCGCATGTTACCATTGCGCCCCCTAGCGGAATATATATGTATTATTTAAAATATTTGAAGTTATATTAAAATAAAACATGTCGCCCTTTAATCTATATCCAATAAAAGTGGAATTTTGCCAATCGGGCATTCAGAAGCAGAGATATTGACAAAAATAGTATATACATTTCTGCCCCTGGAGGAGAAACCATGCAATATTGAAGAATATGTTCCGAAAAGTTTTATCGACGTGAGTGGCATCGGCCCACGAAAAGATTTTGTGACAAACACATCAGGAGCATAATTATTAAATACGATATCTGCTAGTCAAACTATTCTTTACCAAAAATTAGAAATTATATGCAAACGATTTCCCATCAGGAGTTGTATCCGCCGAAGAAAATAGTTTTCAAGTCCGAGATTCAAAGGTAGAGATATCGGGGAAAACGCGATTTAATTTTACGATTCCTTCTGGGAAATCTATGCGTAACTTGAAAAAGTAACTACACGTAAAATAGTGTTCGAAGACAATGAAATCGAAAGGTAAAAGAATTATTTCAATCGCATGTTTAGAAGCAAATATATGTTATAAAATGTATTTTGAATTTGATATTATCTGGTTTTACGCCCTCTAGCCGCGAAATTGTACATCGTAAAAAAAACAAAATCGAGGATCATCATTCGCATATTTCGAGCTTTACAATGCAAAAAGTATTTTTCAAATCGGACAAATAAATTGTTGCAGAGATGTGTTGTCCACAGCCGGGCGGACAGATGGACAGACAAACAACTGATAACATAAGCACGATCTTTTTTTACGAAAGTCGTTCTAAAATATAACTGGTTTCAAATTCTGTAAACTGCATTGAAAACTTGTATGCGGCATTCACATTTAAAGTGGAGCTGGTAGAGAAATACAATATATTAACAAAATTGACCGGACACCTAGAAGAGAAACACAACATAGCATTTATTGACCTAAATTAATAAGGTGTAGGTGCACCGTTGTCCTTAATGCATGCACTGATCTTTCGAGACATGCTTTCGACATGGTTCTGGATCAGAGCGATAGATATGCGCTTTCAGTCAGTACATAATGCTTCCGGTAACTCTAGCTTAGTGATAGGCCTTGATTCCAAACTTAATATGCGGCGCTCTAATTCATCATGAAAGTGCTCTATGGGATTAAGATCAGCGCTCTGTGCTGGCCAGTCCACACACGATACGGAATTCTCGTTAAGCCGCACTTTAACAGCCCTTGCTTTATTATTCTGTGAATTATGCTGCTAGTACCAACAAGGCTTGGTTCCATAGTATTGCCACACAGTTTCTAGGCATTAATTGTCCAAAATATCGAGGTAGAGGTGCTGGTTAACAGGTTTTTCCACGATAACCAAAAGACCGGGACTATACCACGAAAAACACCAATACACGAGTACACTGCCAGCCCCAAAATTCACCGTAGGAACAATACACTGTGATAAATAGCTTTCCCCCGGCTGTCGCCATACTCACACATGGCCATCAGACTGATGAATCGTGTATCTGGATTTATCAGCCCATAGGATCCATTTCAATTGATCTACAATACACGATAAATGGTCTTTACACCATGATAAAAGACGAGTAGCATTTCGAGTGTAGATAAAAGGCTTATGAGCAGCCGCACGACCATAGTAACCCATGGCACGTGTATATACCGATATTCCAGCATTTTTACTCACCTGTACACTGACATCTTGTGTTAGCTGTAACGACTCTTCTGAGGCTTGGACATCCTGTATCACTGAATTTCTTTGCTCTGCCGGTACGTTTGGCGACATCAGGCACGCCATGTGCCTTCCATTTATTCAGTACATCCAAAACAATTGACTTGGGTATGTTTAAACGCGTTTTGGTTTCTGATATGGACAACCCACTAATATAATTCCCAACAATCTTTCCTTTCTCAAAGTTAGTTCTCTGCCGCCGCGACATTTCTCTTGAAACTTACAGTGCGATATGATCTCTGTCAGCTTCAGGCTTATTTTTATACCGTTTGCAGCTGTACCGCGCATCTTCACAACGCAGCGGATCCGTTCATTTACTTTTGAACAGGTGTCCTGTAACGTTTGTCAATATAGTGTATATACATATACACTATATTGGGAAAACTCACCGGACACCTAGAAGAGAAACACAAGTACATGAACTGACCCTTCGAGACATGCTTTCGACAAGGTTTTTTAACACAGAGATAGGCATGCACTTCCATTCAGTACATAATGCTGCCCCTTACTGTTGCTTTGGAGTAATACTTGGTTCCAAACTTCTTGTGCGGCGTTGTAATTCATCCCATGGGTACTGTATGGGGAAAAGGTCAGGGCTCTGTGCTGGCCAGTCCACACACGATACGGAATTATCGCCAAACCACGCCGTAACAATCCTTGCTTTATGGCTCGATGCATTATTCTGCTGGCACCAAAAAGCTCGGTTCCATAGTATTGCCACAAGGTTGGTTGGGCATAATTGTCCCGAATATCAAGGTAGACGTGCTGGTTAACAGGTTTCTCCTCGATAACCAATGGGCTGGGACCATACACGAAAAACACCCCTACACGAATACACTTATTACTCAAAACTCCACCGTAAGGACAGTACACTGTGGGAAATAGCTTTCCCCCGGATCCATCCATAACCACACACGGCCATTAGACTGATGGGTCATGTATCTGGATTCATCAGTCCATAGGACCCTTTCCATTGATCTATGGTCCACGAAAAATGTCCTTGACACCATGCTAAACGACGAGTAGCATTCGGAGTGGAGATCAAATGCTTGTGAGCAGCCACATGAACACGGTAACCTATGAAATTTTACTGATATGAACTCGTATTAACCACGGTAGCAAATAATGCCTCATTTTTGCAATTGACAATAGTACTGTGTATAAGAAGATATTGCAGTAATCAATTCAAAAGGCATTAAGTGCAATTACCCTGGAAAAATGCTTTTGTTATCTATCACTTAAAGGAAAATATTCTGCCGAAATTAATAAATGATTCTATGTTACCTAGTTTCAAACTAAATGTATGGAGGTTTATTAAATGCATTGAAACACCGACCGTGACTAAAGTGCACGCAATGCGCCATATGCAAATAATAGGGACGACGTTACGCGTAATGTGAGATATATTAATATAAATGTATACAATGTATGGGATGTAACGTCAGGTGATGGGTAACATCACAGCCTCTCCTTGACAAATGCCAACCCCGCCTTCTCGTGGTACATCCTGTTCCCACTAAAGGGGCTCTGACGACCGCCAATAGCGGTATAACTATACCATCGCGATTAGAGGAAATGCTATCCCACACTCACCAACCCGCTTGGCCAGCGTGGTGAGTTATGGCCAAACCGCTCCAAAATGACTCCACAACTTAAATCTTGGCCCTCATTCTCCGGCAGCTGGAATGTACCTGGCCAAGGCAGCGGCCAGTGCGACATGAAGGCAGAGGGTGCTAAGAATCCCCGGAGGACCGGACTAGTCAGCCATCTGATGCTGACCTTGGCTACGTATAACGGACGCTCCCTATCTTCTGATTCAAAGCTTCTTGAATTGGAAGAGGAACTACAAAGGATCAAGTGGGACATCGTCGGGCTAAGTGAGGTAAGGAGAAAAGGAGAAGATCTCATTGAACTGAAAAGTGGACATCTCTTCTATTATCGTGGGACAGATACTGGCAGAACTAGTGGTGTTGGATTTATAATAAACAAGAAACTGAAGGATAAAGTGGTAGAAGTTGAAAGTTCCTCTGACAGAGCTGCACGACTCGTTATCCAACTCTCGAGAAGATACCAGGCTCAGATTATTCAAACTTATGCACCCACCACAAGTCATGCTGAAGAAGAAATTGAAGAATTTTATGAGGAAATTCGTGATCTAAATAATAAAGGTAAGCAGCACTTGAAGATAATTATGGGAGATTTCAATGCAAAAATAGGGCAACGGCAACAGAATGAAACTTCAGTAGGTAAATTCGGTCACGGCAACAGAAACCAGCGTGGAAATACTCTCGTAGAGTTTGCAGAGACAGAAGGGTTTTTCATCTTGAACTCCTTTTTCAAGAAAAAGCCACACAGGAAATGGACATGGAGACATTCAAATGGGACGACAAGTGAAATTGATTTTATTATGTGTAACAAAAAATTCGTCATAGAAGACTGCAGTGTGCTAAACAAGTTCAACACAGGCAGTGACCATAGATTGGTGAGATGTAAGATGCACCTCAACACCAAACTCGAACGTAGCAAGCTCATAAGACAAACAAAATGTATTGACACAACCAACCTTATAAAACACCATAATACCTTCAAATTGGAACTGAAGAACAGGTTCTCTGCTTTAGAAGGCCTAACATCGGAAGAAGTGGATATTTCTGAAGTTAACAGAAAAGTAACCAAAGCTCTTATGGAAACAGCAACAAAATTAGCTGGGTCTAAGAACAAGTTGCATGTGAACAAATTATCAGGAAAAACCTAAATGTTGATGCAAAAAAGAAGAGCGATGAGGACAACTAAAGAAGATGTGACTTCCAAAGTAGAATATAAAGAGCTATGCAAGGCAGTACGAAAAAGTATCACTGAAGACGTAAGGAAATTCAACTGTGAACTAGTAAGGAAAGCAATTGAAAACAACCAAAGCCTAAAGATAGCAAAGGGACATCTCAGTAAGTGGAAAAAACAGATTATGGCACTGAGAAAAGAAGATGGTTCTGTAACAAGAAATAGAGGCGAAATTTTAACAAGAGTGAAAGATTTCTACTCCACGTTATGTGAAAGGGATGATGCATGTAATCCAGACATCATGGAAGGTACCAGTACCAGAGATCTTCCAGTCCTTCCAGCAGAAGTTGCACATGCAATCAAGAACATGAAGCGGGGAAAAGCTCCAGGAGAAGATGGAATTACTGTAGACATCATACAAGAAGCAAGTGGAGAAATCGAAACAGTACTCGCCCAAATTTTCACTCGATGCCTTAATGAAGGGAAAATTCCTGAGGATTGGAACAACGCTACAATGATCTTGCTACATAAAAAAAGGTGACATTGAGGATCTCAGGAACTACAGACCTATGAGCCTCCTATCAGTGGTTTATAAAATCTTCACTAAAGTTATTTCACACCGCTTGAAGGTGACACTGGACATGGCTCAACCGAGAGAACAAGCTGGATTCAGGAGTGGCTACAGCACAATAGATCATATCCACGTACTGAGAGAACTAATTGAAAGAGCGAGGGAATATGAACTTCCATTGTGCATGGCTTTTATCGATTATGAAAAATCCTTTGATTCGGTGAAACAATCAGCAGTTGCAATGACTCTGAAATCCTGCGGTATTGAAGATGCATACATTAATATTATTAATAACATCTATGAAAATGCAAGTGCAAAGATTCGGCTGTTTGAAAATACAACACACATAAAAATTGGAAAAGGAATGAGACAAGGTGACACCATATCTCCGAAGCTCTTTAATGCCACATTGGAAAATGTCTTTCAATCACTGAACTGGGAAAACAAAGGGATAAAGATTAATGGAGATTATCTAACCCACCTTCGTTTTGCTGATGACATAGTCATTTTTGCAACTACCCCATCAGAGCTACAGAGTATGATCCAGGAACTTGCTGACAAGAGTAAAGAACTGGGATTAAAAATGAACTTTCAGAAGACAAAAGTGATGTACAATGCTTTTACAAGAAATGAAGATTTATCGATTGATGGAGAAAAGCTGGAGATAACAGACACATACGTTTATCTTGGACAGCAAATATCAAGTGAGGGTCACATTGGTGAAGAAATTAATCGGCGTACAAAACTTGCCTGGAGAGCTTTTGGAAGAAACAGCATAATTTTCAAGAGCAATATGCCATTATGTCTTAAAAGAAAAGTGTTTGATCAATGCATCCTTCCAGTACTTACGTATGGTGCCGAGACGTGGACCTTAGCTAAAAGAGACATACAAAGGCTGCAGACAACTCAAAGCAGCATGGAGAGGTGCATGCTTGGTGTAGCCAGGAGAGATAAGAAGAGGAACACGTGGATCCGAAAAATGACAAGAGTGGAAGACATCATGATCAGAGTTAAATCCCTGAAATGGCAATCTGCTGGACATACTGCCAGAAGAACATACCATCGATGGACAGCCGAAATTTTAGATTGGATTCCAAGGGACAGGAAAAGACCCAGAAGAAGACCACATCGGAAGATGGGTGGATGAAATTCGAAAGTATGCTGGAGTGACATGGAGGAGACTGGCACAAGACAGACCGTTGTGGAGGAAACGTGGTGAGACCTTTGTCCAGCAGTGGATTGATAATGGTTGACAATGATGATGATACAATGTATGTTATCTATCACGTAGCTGTTTGGGAGTAATTAACATTAACGTTAGTTCCCAGGGATTTCAAGAAAGTCATGATAATTGGTGCGGGTCTTGCAAGAGCTTCTCTAACTCGATCGGTAGGAATAATCGATGTAACACGAGGAAATGTATCAAATATTACGAATAACTTACGAAAAGGACGCGACTTTGCCTACAAACGTGCAAATTATGGACGCCGTAAAAATGTCCTTAAGAGGGATAGACAACCGTGGCAACTCAATTTTACAACTGTATCACAAGGCCACGGTAACGCGGATAGCACCAGAGTTGAACACCAGTCGGCATCATCCCGTTTTCGTCATAATATTTCGTTGGAACTCCATCGTGCTGGTATTTATGCTCGTGCTGCAAACCAAAAATCACTAATTACCAACATCAATGCAACAAAACGTGTAAGTTTGTACAAAAACATAAAACTGTAATGCAAAACACTGACAAAGATGTCGTGTAGTCTGGCGAATCGCGCTTCACTTTGTTTGGTCTAACTGGAGGAGCGTACGCCTAGCAAAAGCCTGTGGAAGTGTACCATACCGACTGTTATATTCTGACCGTTAAGCGCTTAGGTGCATCCTGTATGCTCTGGTGTGCCATATCATTGTATATTTTAAATCAGTGGTTATTATGCAGGGTCATAATAACCAATGCCATTATCAAAGGGCCATTTCTCCCTGATGATAGTCCCTTGTTTCAAACTGATAATACAATGTCACAAACTTGTCAGGTTATATTTGCATCATTTAAGGATGAGGCTCAGAAGCTACCCTGATCATCTCTACATTATGGAACACTTGTGGTAACATCTGAAGAGAATAGTCAAAACACACATTTCATTTCCAAAATCACTGGTAATGTTGGAACCTATTTTACTGGAAGAATGGTCCCAAATTTCTTTATCGTATTTGCATAATTGTATAAGTGTAACCCAACTCAAACGTCGTCTGTTCTAAAGGCCCAAGGTAGCATATTAACAAAGAAGTTCATCACAAAGCGTATTTAAATTAAACTGCTAGCCACCCAAACTGCAACACCAAGAAGAACACGAGATAGCAAAGCCAGATTTACTGAACACATAACAACAGATACAAAGATGAAACGATTGAGCTTACAGGCCCGTGTGACTTGCGGAACACGCAGACATCAATAGTTCGTGTGGCCCTCATTGCTGGATATAACGGCCGCTACACGCTGCGGCATCGAACGAAAGAAGCTTTGGATGTGGGCTTGGGGTATGTCGGTCAAGGCTGCTTCCACACGTTGCCACAGTTCATCAGACGTAGCCGCGAGAGGTGCTTGCAGGACCACTTGGTTGCCGATCAGCTACCAGACGTGTTCGATGGGCTACATATCGGGAGAACAGGCGGGCCACGGCAGCAGTGACACCTGGTGGGCCGTGAAGAAATGTTGCACGATGCGTGAAACGTGCGAGCGCGCATTGTCCTGTTGAAACGTGGATGCTGGCAGGTTCTGAAGGTAAGGGAGGACTACCGGCTCCAAAACGTCGGAGATGTAGCGGTGGCTGTTCAGTGTACCGGCGATGCGTACCAGAGGGGTGCGGATGTCATATCCAATTGCACCCAAACCATAACGCCAGGCGACTGACCGGTATGGCGATGCATAATGCAGGCGTCATACAGTCTCTTGCCACAGTGCCGCCAAACGCGGATTATATCATCGTGGTGTTGCAGGCGTAACCGGGATTCGTAGGAGAAGACAATGTCGTGCCATTTCGTAGTCCAAGTGCGGTGTTCAATGGCCCACTGCCGCCGCAATCGCCGGTGGTGTAGCGTCAATGGTAATCGGACCAATGGGCACCATGTAAAAATTCCCCGCTCCTGCAGACGATGTCGAAAGGTACGTGCTGACACAGGTTGTTGCGCAACACACCCTAATTTCTGCGCTAACGTTCGTGATGTGGCGGTGCGAGCCATCAATGCCCGCCGCACAACAAACCGGTTCTCTCGTTCGGTGGTGTGCCGTGGCTGCGGTAATCGCTCACGTCGGTCCGTGTTAGTCCCTCTTGCACTCACCGAATCCATACTCGCCTCACTATGGCTGTATGTCGTCCCATACGGGCGCCGATGTTTTGGTACGATAAACCGCTGTCGCGATAAGCCACTATTCGTCCTCTGTTGAACACCGAAACGTGTTGGAATGACTGCCGTATTCTGAGACAAGGCATCAGAAAGTTTCCCAAGCACAGGTCCAGCAACACAACACACTTCCGCTACTTATAACCCGCATTCTGTGCACCCTTCTTATAGTTCTTCTCGGTGGCGTGCCGGGCGTACATGATTTTCATATGCCCTGCAATGCTAATCGTTTGCATGTCCTCTCTGGGGCAACGCATGCTGCGAATTTCAGGCCCATCGGGTGCTTCCTTCTTGGTGTTGTATTTTGGATGGCCAGCAGTGTACTTTGATAAATCTCTGTACTTCTTTGCGTAGAAAGAGTGTCTAATCCTGCTGAATTAAAAAAAAGCTGTAGAACACCTTAATGTTGTAAGTGTCGCATGTATCCTTTCCTTTGAAATTATTTAAAGAAAGCATATGAACATTGGCAGGGCCGTCATAGCTGCTGAATACTTTGGTTCGCATTTCCCGCTATTTCACGAAGTTTCTAAAGCCAAATTTTTAGAAAATGTTTTGGAAATGCAGACATCAGGTGGTTCTTTCCATGCGCACATAAAAAAAACCAAATTTCAAGACACTGTTTAAAGTTCGAAATTACCGCCTCTCTTGCGAAGTTTTATAAGCGTTGGCACATGACCATTCGTCCGAAAAAGGCGTGTGGTAGACGGCAGGGAAAGGCATGGACCATTTGATTGCATTTCTGAATTGACATGTTGCATTTCCTGTAACCCGTGGTCACTAAATTAAGGAAGTGCGAACCCTCATTGCCCATAAAGTTGCTAAAAGTGGTTCTGAAACCTGGGTAAAAAATAACACAACATGTAAAACGAATTGAGAAAGTCTTAACGATGTGAAACATTGCTCTAACGCTGTCCATCTAAAAATGTCAGAAATTTAACTGCTGTTACATAATATAAGTTACAGAAGTCCCAATACCTTCTGTAACTTATTAACAAGAACTACAGACGACTGTTTAGTACTGTATTTCAGTGATGAAAATGTCGCGATTCGTCTTCTGTCAAGAATTAGCTCTGATTTTGGTAGGTCCCTATAGACTCCGATGAAAGTTAAAAGGATATACATTACTCCGACATCTGCAGGTTGCCACAGTTTGACATACTTAGAACGAACCTTTCTGTACCAGTACATAGGAAAACTGCAAAACAAAAGGTACATAATCTAAAATCAGGTATTTTGCTGATTTCGGTTTTTTACTTACCAGTTTAGCCGAGTTTCTGTAAGAGGCGCACGCCCAATGTTAAAGACTTCAGTTATTTTCCCCTATGTGCACTTCCATTGTAGAGACGGAGTTCTTTTCTTTTTTGTTTGAAGGTTTAAGGACAACTGTGAGCAACTCAATGGGTTCTAAGCAGTTTCTCGTTCCTAATTTTGGGCCACAGGTTCCAGGGAAGGAAAGGAGCTAGTGCGGATAGACAAACACAACATCCGTGCCTTACAGGGATTCCAATCTAGACGCACTTGGACGAACAGCCATAAGCCACAGTGTAGGCCACTATGTCACCAGGCCGGTAAGACTAAGTTCTTCAGTGACTTTCAGTGCATGGTTTTGAATATATACAACGAAAACATGCCCATGAAATTGCATCTGCTTAAGCTAAACAAGACAGGATTTATGCCCTTATTTAAAACGCAAAGTGTTACCCTAACAAAACGGTAAGAAGGCCACCCATTTTGTCATCATAAACGTTATTAACGTACAGCACAATGCTTTACCATACGTACAACCTCATAAAATGGCGTCAATTCATTACTAACGGATGAGTCACGACACCTGTGCATGCGCCTCTCTGAAGCAAATAGAGTTCTTGAGAGAGAGTAATTCGCGAACTGTACTTAATTTCTAGATAGCATTCGTATAACAGTCGTCCGTTTCTGCGTTTACGCTACTGGTTCCAGTAAAGGAGAAGGAGAGTTCCGTAAAACAAATATTGGGTTGATGCATAAGTTAATGCCGTTTTTTTAACCGCACTACAGGAATGTATTACATCAGAAGGGAAAACGGAATCAGTCATCTAGGTACTTTCCCACCCCATTGTTTACGATGGTGCCCAACGATTGGATAGGTCTGCAATGCAATTCTTGAAATAACGTGCAGATTTAGCTGCGAAGAAATCAGCATGGAATTTCTGTAGATCAACATCATTATTGAACGTTCTGCGGCGGAGTGCATTCGAATGAGATCGGAACAGGCTATAGTCTGAGGGAGCAACTTCTGGGGAAAAGGACGGATGTGGAAGGATCTTCCATTTCCTGTCCTGAATGACCATATTGGTCATGTTTGTAGTGTGAGAGCGTGCGTTATAATTGTTGAAGAAGGACACCATGGCACCGATGTGGCCAGTTCTGCTGAATTGCTCCCTCCACACGGCGGGGTTTCTCACAATAGAGTGCAACGTTTATGGTCCGATTCCTCGGCGGCATTTCCCAGTAAATAATGCCTTCCATGTCTCGCCTGACACAAAACATTTTCTTCGCAGAGTGAAGGTCATGTTTTGGACGTGGTGTATGCGTCTTGTTTGGACTTAACCATTCCCCACGTGCCTGAAATTCAAGTACAGCAACCACTGTTTCTCTCCAGTAACAATACGTGACAGAAAGGGTTTGTGTTACTGAGAACACTAGCAATAACGGGCAAGCAAGGAATCACATACGGCAACACGCTCATTCTTGCTGTCCTCGGGCAGAGTGTGAGGCACCCAAGACCCCAATTTCTGGACATTTCCCATACGTCCAGGTGCCGCACCACTGTGTCCTTATCACAATCCATCACAGTGGCCAATTCGTGTGTGGTTTGACTCGGGTCCAAGTGGATAAGAGGGCTCAAACGATTGTCATCAAAGTGAGATAGACGACCTGAGCGAGAAGAGTCATTGAGGTCAAAATTGCCATATTGCAACCGCTCAAACCATGTACGGCTGTCCTCGGAGCAATAGCGTCCTTTCCATACTTAGTACAAATTTGTCGAGTCACTTCGGCGGCTGAGGATCCCTTGTTAAACTCGTAGCGGAGTAGATACCGCAAATGTTCAGTCCCCTCTACTGGACACTCTATACTTCCGGACCTAAACCCCAAAAAGAACACTAGCCGCAATCACACAAGCCAGTATCATTTTGATACATGATATTACTGGCTACATTTTGATGTACAAATGGCCTTCTGCACCGTCACTACACACCTGGGAAGCACTCGTGAAACTAAACGGCATGAACTTATGAATCAACACAATATATCACCCATGGTTTATACGGGTCTCAAAAAATCTGGACCACTTAAAGGAACCGTCAGAAGTTATGGTTCCTTTAACTGGTCAGTTTGATCGAATCATATGCCTACGTGTCAAAGACACTCCATGAATTGTTTAGCCACGTATCTTTTCTGGCAACAACGACAAATGCTTGCGAAACACTGCACATTACAGCAATTAGCTCTCTAAAAGTTTCCTGCAGTTATCACTTTCTGCATCTGAAGAAGATTAAAACAATGTTGTGTTCACATTGTATTTCAAAAAAATAAAAATATAAAAATAAAATATCGAGAGAGAAGTAAGTCCGAATTTTCTTTGTTTATGTAAGGCGCAGTTCGTGGTTTAAGTGTATTTATTTCTACAGACTTTTACCGGTTTTCTGTTTAACCATTGTGTCTTGGTTAAAGAAAAACCGGTTATTCGCCCTTACAATACTTTGCCATTTCATCAGCAGTTGCAGAAGGACAAAATGAGTTAAATCTGCAGCTTTGCGCGAGTTTTAAAGCAGCATTAGTTCACTTTTGCGCATTTGCATATACCAATGTGAAGAGGAATATATCTCGAAAGCCTGTCCACACTTGTCCTACAAAGCAACGGAAAGTTTACTCTCAAATGATTCAAGTAGGTTTTTTTTCATGAGTACCCCTTTTTTTGGAAGATTATGACAGCAAAATATAACATATGTATGTTTCCTTATCACTTGATACCTGAAATAGGAAAAGAGTTTCCTTGCACCTAATCATTCATACTAAATTTACGTCAGATGCAATATAAAAATCAAAATGCGGAATGAGAAATATAAGTTCACTCACCATAAGCAAGCAACAAATCCAATAGTTATCCGAAACTATAGCCATTAATGGCAAATAGCTGGCGAACGTTCAGTGACTCCTACGTCGTCATCCCTTTAGAAATCTGAAAATTATATCACGATAGAGCGGGCTCTCGCTCCAAAAAGAACTTTAGCAACTCTCTCGGTAAAAGCGTTTTATATCATACAAAATGGTGTTAATTACTTTCGTTATACGTCACAAATTTTCTCCAAAAGTTTACAAAGCGAATTCAAAGTGGATGTGTAAGATGTCAGTTTGGTTGAACTGGATAGAAATGATGCGAAGGGATATGTGTATAATTCGTATTATTCTTTCGTAAAAGTTATGCTCTGCTAAATGAGGAACGGCGTTTTTTTTTTTTTCTCTTTCAGAGTTTAAGGACTCTTATGAGCGATACGTTTCACTACACGAAATCACCCCATTCTAGAGTGGGTCACTAGTTCTTGGATGAAGGTAGATCGAGAGCCATATGACAAGACACCACATATGTTTCATTCAGCGCTCGAACCAGGGCCCATCTTCTCCTATTAGTCAAAAGCTAGTGTCATTCTGCCATCTGGGAGGAAAGTTTCTGTATAAAATCACCTGATTATATTTTTATACGCAGTTAGCAGCCATTCACAACATTCCTTCAATTTGTTGGAAGTGTCTGTTTGATTCATGCCCAAAGCACGTGAAAGGGGAATTTTTGGTGGAGGATTTATTGATAAGTATTTGGTTTTTCGAATATTCGAAAATTAATCCAATGATAAAAGAAATCCTTGGTCAGAATCGAACTTATAAACTAAAAGTCCTAAATTTCATGTAAAACTTGTTTCTTAAAATAAGTTTCAAGAAATGGTAAGAAGCATCTCGTTGCGTAAATCCTAGGTATTAGGTTAAGCTCAAATTAGTTTCGGGTAAAATATCTCATAAGTCTTTCAGCAATTTATTTGCAATTTAATTTAAAAAAACTGACATTTGGGCTTTGTACTTCTTGAATATAAGCTTGGCAATGTTAAAGCGAAAAGGTGTTCCCCACATCAAACATGTCATGGTGTTTTTATAGTCTTTCCTGCAAATACCGGCAGAACAGCGGTTTACAATACACAGAAGGCGGGAATTTGAATTAATGTGATATTCTATCTTTGTGACTTTTCTTTCCATTAGTTGCTCTCCTTTGACTTGTTTGACGAATTATTGCAGCCAGCTTCATGGTTCTTAGCATGTCGTGGTTATTTGGGTACAAAAGACGAAATTATATTTTGTCGCGAACTTCTGTTTATCCAGAAACAAAGTAAAGGATAAGAAAGATTGTTCACCATTTATACAGTTTCGTTGCCTTAAAACTACGGAATATAACAAATATATCTGTTTAAGTTAATTCTCCAGCTGACTGTATTTAACCTTAAAAAAGAGAAAGAAAATGATTTCGTTTTAGCTCAGATTTTTAAGAAAAACGTTCAGAAAAACAAAGCACGTGAATAAAATAACCGGTATAAAATCAAAACCTGAATGGACGTATATTTTGTCAAGGCGAGCATCCTTTGCAACTTAGGTAACACTGCGATGCCAATAATGCAGAGAATAAAACTAACAGCATATCAACACGCGCATTTATTAACACCTTCACTGCATTATCCCACGTTTCTATGGAAGAAGTATTTTTGAAAAAAATATTATAACTATCCTTCTTTCCCTGTTTTTCCTGGCAAAATTATACAGCAAAGGTGCAGGTTCGAGCTTAAGAAAAATGTATTCTTCTCTCTTTGTCTCTCCCTCTCTCTCTCTCGTCTATTTAATTTTTTTAGCATGAAAACGTGTTTGCTCAAAAACTACTAAGGCAAAACCTCCGGAAGAAAATCTTCAATAACAATCAGAGTACATCTACATTATACACGAGTATGACTGTCAGGACACAGTGTGAGTTTTTCTTTTTATTGCCGTTATAATTAACAATATGTTCATAGTGACATACTAAGATTTTATTTTATAATATTGTAATCGTTGCAACACTTTTAGTCATTGAAGTACATCTTTAGCTAATAAAGCGGACTGCATAAAGTACCGTATCAATTAGTGTTGGTCTTCAGTAGTAACTTTGCGTTATCTAGCTTGTGGACTTCGTGTTTCGCCAAAAATGGAATGTTATGACCTTTTTTAAACAGTTTTAGGCTAATGAGGGAGAAAGTAACAATTGGTGGAAAAGGAATGGTAGTTGCATTCTTCCTCAACACTAACAAGTGCACGTTCAAGAATTAAATTTTTACGGGTAAGATTTGACCCAAATATTTCTATTCTTTTCAGTCGCTAGGAACTATATATCATACTGTCAAAAAAATTTTTTTCGTAAGGGGCCATATTTATATTCTTCAGAAATATCCTACTTCGTTATCATTTTACAACGACAATTTTAGGTATATGTAAGAGAAAAACCGAAATTTTCTACGTTCCGAAATGTAGAATTTTACAGGGGAATTCTTTCTTTTAAGGGAAGATTTTAAAAGAAATGGACTTTAGTTTCGGATGTCACTGATTCTTCTGAGCTGTTCTTGTGATGGCCTACATCCAAAAAGGAGTAAAACCATGACGATATGCAATTAAATTGAATATACACCTGCACCAATTCTAGTTCCAGAACAAAAATGTATGTACGCCGATAGATATACTTCAAATATGCATGTACAATATTAATAAGGATAATATATACGTCATCTAACCTTCTTGATCAACAGCTTCTACTAATTAGTCTGAAAAATTTATTACATATATTAAAAGATACTATAAAAAGTCTCGATCCGTCTCAACTGTCATTGTTTAATAAAACTCCATTGGGTTCATATTTGCAGTAAGAGCTTCTGAGGTGAAACATGGCAAATTCTATGAATCCCCGGAGGACCAGACTAGGCTGCCATCTGATGCTGACCTTGGCTACGTATAATGGACGTTCCCTATCTTCTGATTCAAGACTTCTTGAATTGGAAGAGGAACTACAATGGATCAAGTGGGACATCGTCGGGCTAAGTGAGGTAAGGAGAAAAGGAGAAGATCTCATTAAACTGAAAAGTGGACATCTCTTCTACTATCGTGGGACAGATACTGGCAAAACTAGTGATGTTGGATTTATGATAAACAAGAAACTGAAGGATAAAGTTGTAGAAGTTGAAAGTTCCTCTGACAGAGCTGCACGACTCGTTATCCAACTCTCGAGAAGATACATGGCTCAGATTATTCAAACTTATGCACCCACCACAAGTCATCCTGAAGAACAAATTGAAGAATTTTACGAGGAAATTCGTCATCTAAATTAGAAAGGTAAGCAGCACCTGAAGATAATTATGGGAGATTTCAACGCAAAAATAGGACAACGGCAACAGAATGAAACTTCAGTTGGTAAATTCGGTCACGGCAACAGAAACCAGCGTGGAAATACTCTCGTAGAGTTTGCAGAAGCAGAAGGGTTTTTCATCTTGAACTCCTTTTTCAAGAAAAAGCCACACAGGAAATGGACATGTAGACATCCAAATGAGACGGCAAGTGAAATTGATTTTATTATGTGTAACAAAAAATTCGTCATAGAAGACTGCAGTGTGCTAAACAAGTTCAACACAAGTAGTGACCATAGATTGGTGAGATGTAAGATGCACCTCAACACTAAACTAGAACGTGGCAAGCTCATAAGACAAACAAAATCTATTGACATAACCAACCTTAAAAAACACCATAATACCTTCAAGTTGGAACTGAAGAACATATTCTCTGCTTTAGAAAGCCTAAAATCGGAAGAAGTGGATATTTCTGAAGTTAACAGAAAAGTAACCAAAGCTCTTATGGAAACAGCAACAAAATTAGCTGGGTCTAAGAACAAGTTGCATGTGAACAAATTATCAGGAAAAACCTAAATGTTGATGCAAAAAAGTGAGAGATGAGGAAAACTAAAGAAGATGTGACTTCCAAAGTGGAATAAATAGAGCTATGCAAGACAGTACGAAAAAGTATCACTGAAGACGCAAGGAAATTCAACTGTGAACTACTGAGGAAAGCATTTGAAAACAACCAAAGCCTAAAGATAGCAAAGGGACATCTCAGTAATTGAAGAAAACAGATTATGGCTCTGAGAAAAGAAGATGGTTCTATAACAAGAAATAGAGGCGAAATTTTGACAAGAGTGAAAGATTTCTACTCCAAATTATATGAAAGGGATGATACATGTACTCCAGACATCATGAAAGGTACCAGTACCAGAGTTCTTCCAGTCCTCCCAGCTGAAGTTGCACATGCAATCAAGAACATGAAGCGGGGAAAAGTCCAACCATTGTTAGACAGACTTTTCACTCATTATTATGCTAGTACCATTTACTATTTGTGCATAAAGAAATAGAACAATATATAACTATAATATGTATAGGTCCCTTTACCATTCTAAAACTAAAATGAGGTACATCAGAGGTATTTACAATTGTCTTCGTCCGCACTCACAAATATAGCGGCACTACAAAATTTTCTGTTCCAACATATACCTGAAATTACAAAGTTCTTTTTGTTACTTTATATTCAGTATTATGGATTGCCGGTCAAGCGACCGTGTTTTTTGAATGTCTCTTTCCTTGGTGCGTCCGGGCGCTACTGACGGCAGCAGGTGAGCGCCGTCGACACTAAAAATAAAAACAGGATGAGGCTGGTTAAAGCAGTCACGACAAGCTTCAAAACATCGGTGGCCGAGAAAGCCCAATTCATTGGCCACCACTCGAGGTTCCACAGCTGGTCCGCTGTCGCTCCATGGGAATATGCGTAGGTCAGGTTCAGGTGCTGCAGCTGTATGGAGGGCTGGTCGAGACAAAAGTTCACAGTCCTACAGGTAGTGCTGGTGCGTGCTCGCAAACATAACTTTTCCTCCAGGCACTGCGCATGCGTCTGTAGACGAATCTTATGGACTTTCTTTTCCGTGTGCAGATACACAGATCTGGTGTGCACTGCCAGTTTTTCAAAGTGTATGTACACTGTACCCGGAGCGCATGACGAAAAAGCCTCGAACTGTAGTGAAGCTAGCGGCTCGCAGGAAAAACACCCTGAAGCCTTAATTTCCATGTCAGTAAATTTGGGGCAAACCGTGCGTGTTTCCAAAGCATATTTATAATCCGTAAACTGCAGGTTGACTATCAATGGCGCTGATTGCAGGAGTTCAGACGTGAGTTGTCCGTCCTTATGCACTTTAAGGTGGTGCCACGCTGCTGTCATGGGGAGCGCATTTTTCTTCGTGTCGATCATCGTCGTGAGATATGACTGCTGACGGTGGCACCGCATGCTGTCCTCGTAGAAACTACATGAGAACATTGCCTCATCAAAAAGAAAGTTTTTCGTCATCGACTCGTTGGCTGCACATCCCCTATTTGCCCCTTCTCCGGGCGGGAAGGTTGTGCGGCCTTTTCTATGTAACCTTATTGCGGGTTACCTACCCGCGTAATGAGGTGCGTGTTCAATATTTGCGTCGGTTGATCGTGTGCTCCAATTATTTGTACTGCAATGCCCGTAGAGGTAATTGCCTGGTTCCTTACGGTCAGTGTTTCGACTGTATCGTTGCTCCACTGCTCCAGTAGTAGTTGATAGCTACACTGTGATCCCAAAATTCTTCGTACTTCGTATGCTTGTAGGAAAGCGGCCGCAAGCCATATTCTATAAAAACGACAGTGCTGGCTGTCGATGATCCAGCACCGCGTGCTGCCACTGTCTGAGGAGTAGCAATAGTGACTCCTGGCCAGTCCACTGATTCTTTCGTAAGGGCCTCATATTTCTTTTCTCTGGTGCAATGTGCTCCCCAACTGCACGTTTTGTAATTCGCACACACCACCTGGTTTATGTATCGCATACTCATAATAAAGGTGTAGTACTCTCGGGCGGTCTGCCGCGAGCATGTTGCTTTACTGAAGGTTATTTTCAATGAGAACAGCGTGTGGTCATTATCAGGATCCATAAACCACAAACATTGCTGGTGTTCTAAGTTCCTTAGAGTAAGCTGAGCGTTAGTCGTAATCTTACATGTCTTTTCGTTGCCTGCTTCTGTGCACTCTTTCGCTTTTGACGCAATTACGGTATGTCCGTTGCATTCGGCTGCAGCTGCGTCTATCAGTAAGAAGAGAGCTAGTAACGCTAGTGCGGGAGGAGGCACCGGCACGACCCCATTCGGCATATGGCGCTCCACATGTTCATTAACTTGTCTGGCCCGATTACGTAAGGCTGCTAAGGCAATAGCTTCCGTTTTTACGGTGACATACGTCGAGCCACGGATCAGCCGGTAACCTTTCCAGCCGACATACCCGATGCTGTACACCAGTCTCCCCACAGTCATGATTACAGTCCGGGCGTACGTGAAGGTTATGCACGTTAACAGCAGCAGGGCTGCATATACGGCGTACGTCACTGTGCTGGGCAGACACTTTAGTTGCCCTAAAAGATCTCGTCATAGGATGCACTGAAGAGGCTGGCACACTATCCGACCGGTCACCTGTATGAAACCCTTGAGGGTCTGTCCGTCGGTCGGGACGAAAAATAACTTCATTTCCGTCGTCTGTTCTAGTACTTCCGGCGATAGTGTGGTCTGATAGGGAGATTGTTTCAACGTTATGACGGTTTCGAATCCCTGGATTCTCACCACTAGGCTCCAGGATGTGAAACAGTAATTACGGGGTCGCTGTAAGCCATTTTTACTTCCTCGTGCAGGAATACGGCTTCCTCGTCTGTTAACAAATGTCTCTTATGGCGGGATCTGCGAGATAACAGCTTGCGACGTTTTGCGGCACAGACTTGGTACGAAAGCAGTACCGGATTCGCTATTTTTATCCCATCGGCAATGTGCACAAGCACTGACTGTGCTGACACTAATTTGCAGCTGCACGTAGCCGTTGAAGTATTTGTGCAGGACGCAGTACGGCAGTACTAGGCACTCCCTTTGCATGGCGCTTGCTTCGAGCAGGTACAGGGAAATCCCTCCCTGGTGCATTGGATCAGTGTACGTGGCCCCTGGGGCGACGGTTTCTGCTCCAAGAAGCTCAGGGGTTCAATTAGCCTACCATCGTTAAGGATGAGCATTTTCCATGCGGTTATGCAATCAACACATGAGTGTGCGTGACAGCTACTCGCTGAGAGTCCACGTTCTCTAATTCTGAGGCCGTTACGACGTTGCATACGTAACTCTTTCCAGAATAGCGACATCTCTCCACATTCCTCGTGGCTTCGCACACACAAATATTCACAGCCAGCCAGAGTACAGCGGCTAGCATGATCCTGCACATGGTCTGTTATTTGTAGTATTGACCTATGTGCTTTTCTCCGTACAAGTTAAGTTTTTTTTTCTTCTCTTTTTTTTTTCTTCCGTTCTCACTCCGGTACGTCAAATCACCCTGCTTCTTCACTCAGGTGAAATAAATTATTTCCTCTGAAAAGAGATATGACACAATGTTCATTCAGACATATCCAAAAATCAATCCCTTGCAATACCCCTTTTTGCTCACCCACGTACGTTAAGATAACGACGTTTTATGTTATAATTTCTTGCATTTACGCGACACATAAATATTATATACAGACCAACCTAGCGAACAAAAATTGTCCTGTAAGAAAGGAGAGTAAGAAAATTTTTTTTTATAATAATAATCATAAATGTTTGCGGGAAAAACTGGCTAATGCAGCTCTTTTCCTTTCCCTTATTCCTTTGCCATATATATATATATATATATTTTGTTATTTTTTCTCTTCTCGTCGCTTAACCTCTTCTCAGTGACCCTTCGAATGAGTTACACGGAGAGCGTTTCTCCGCCTTCTCCTTCCCCACGTGCGTCACTTATCGCTGAAATTAGCCGTTTCCAATTTTTGTCCTGATTACTAAAGGCTTCCCAAATAACTTGTCTTCCTATATGTGGCTTTATTTCTTTCCATATTCTCATCTAACCATTAATATGCGCATATTACTGTAAAACCGGGGTGACGATTAACCATCCATTTCTTTCTCCCCTATTTTTTCTTTCTGGGATCTTTCCGATGAATTTCTTTTCGTTTCCGCGTGCTGTAGCGAGCACACAGAATATCTTCGGCTGTTCACACACCCCCTCGTCTTCCTTGCAGAAGCATTCCCTGGCACAAAAGAGTGGCTTACCGGTCTTGCGATAGGGACCATGCATTAGTTTTTTCACCTTTGTTCCACCCCCTGCAAACGCAGGGGCACGTAAGTAAAAGAGAACCCCTAGCTCTCTCTCCGTTTCTCTCTCTTATAGCCCCTTTTGGCAAACTATTCCGGTCTTGCGTACGCCCCGGGGATCTGGTTGCGACCCTTGTTTCCAATTTGTCGCCTGGATCGTCACCTTTCAGGTCACGAAAGCATGACCTGTGGTGGTCGAAGCGCCATTTTTCAAACCGGGTCTACGATCTGACCATATTTTCTTCCGATGTGGGAAGATTTTTTTCTTCGTTGGCTTCTTTAAGCCCCATCAAAATAGATACTGGATAATCCCCTATAGGTGGCGAACCAGCGTCCGAAACTCTCCTCAGTACTTCATATTTTGCTAGGGAGTAGAAAATAAGAAAATACAAAGGATTTTTTCCTTCTTCCACGTTTGCACCAACAATGGATACTCTATTCTGAGGTAAGAAATTGCTTTCTGCTTTACTGTGGTTAGGGCTCCCCCTTGTAGCGATTAGTATTTATTGTTGGCAGTGTTTTCTACAACCTGGTCAATTGTAAAAAAAAATTAAAGATAATCGCGCGTGCGATTCCACCTTCTGACTTCTTTCGAAATTTCCGTTGAGATGAGCCTATCGTCCGCCATTTTCTGTGTTCAGTTTTCGTCAACCGATTCATGTACTGCTACTACTGCTTCAACGGTGATATTCCCTAAACGTGAGCACGTATATATATAAATATATATGTATATACGTGCTCACGTTTCTCGACACTTTCTACATTCAGTTGTTCTATTTTTTCTCTTTTTACTCACACCGATCAATACATAATTTTTTTTGCTTCAGTCTCTTCTTAATAGAATATATATATAAATATATATATATATATATATATATAGGATGTGGGATGTAAGGTCAAGTGATGCGTAACATCACAGCCTCTCCTTGACAAATGTCAACCCCGCCTTCTCGTGGTGCATCCTGTTCCCACTAAAGGGGCTCTGACGACCGCCCATAGCGGTATAACTATACCATCGGGATTAGAGGAAATTCTATCCCACACTCACCAACCCGCTTGGCCAGCGTGGTGAGTTATGGCCAAACCCCTCCAAAATGATTCCACAACTTAAATCTTGGCCCTCAGTCTCCGGCAGCTGGAATGTACCTGGCCAAGGCAGCGGCCAGTGCGACATGAAGGCAGAGGGTGCTAAGAATCCCCGGAGGACCGGACTAGGCTGCCATCTGATGCTGACCTTGGCAACGTACAATGGACGCTCCCTATCTTCTGATTCAAGGCTTCTTGAATTGGAAGAGGAATTACAAAGGATCAAGTGGGACATCGTGGGGCTAAGTGAGGTAAGGAGAAAAGGAGAAGATCTCATCGAACTGAAAAGTGGACATCTCTTCTACTATCGTGGGACAGATACTGGCAGAACTAGTGGTGTTGGATTTATAATAAACAAGAAACTGAAGGATAAAGTTGTAGAAGTTGAAAGTTCCTCTGACAGAGCTGCACGACTTGTTATCCAACTCTCAAAAAGATACCAGGCTCAGATTATTCAAACTTATGCACCCACCACAAGTCATCCTGAAGAAGAAATTGAAGAATTTTATGAGGAAATTTGTCATCTAAATAATAAAGGTAAGCAGCACTTGAAAATAATTATGGGAGATTTCAATGCAAAAATAGGGCAACGGCAACAGAATGAAACTTCAGTAGGTAAATTCGGTCACGGCAACAGAAACCAGCGTGGAAATACTCTCGTTGAGTTTGCAGAGGCAGAAGGGTTTTTCATCTTGAACTCCTTCTTCAAGAAAAAGCCACACAGGAAATGGACATGGAGACATCCAAATGGGACGACAAATGAAATTGATTTTATTATGTGTAACAAAAAATTCGTCATAGAAGACTGCAGTGTGCTAAACAAGTTCAACACAGGTAGTGACCATAGATTGGTGAGATGTAAGATGCACCTCAACGCTAAACTTGAACGTGGCAAGCTCATAAGACAAACAAAGTCTATTGACATAACCAACCTCAAAAAACACCATAATACCTTCAAGTTAGAACTGAAGAACAGGTTCTCTGCTTTAGAAGGCCTAACATCGGAAGAAGTGGACATCTCTGAAGTTAACAGAAAAGTAACCAAAGCTCTTATGGAAACAGCAACAAAATTAGCTGGGTCTAAGAACAAGTTGCATGTGAACAAATTATCAGGAAAAATCAAAATGTTGATGCAAAAAAGAAGAGAGATGAGGACAACTAAAGAAGATGTGACTTCCAAAGTGGAATATATAGAGCTATGCAAGACAGTAAGAAAAAGTATCACTGAAGACGTAAGGAAATTCAACTGTGAACTAGTGAGGAAAGCAATTGAAAACAACCAAAGCCTAAAGATAGCAAAGGGACATCTCAGTAAGGGAAGAAAACAGATTATGGCACTGAGAAAAGAAGATGGTTCTGTAACAAGAAATAGAGGCGAAATTTTGACAAGAGTGAAAGATTTCTACTCCAAATTATATGAAAGGGATGATATATGCACTCCAGACATCATGAAAGATACCAGTACCAGAGTTCCTCCAGTGCTTCCAGCAGAAGTTGCACATGCAATCAAGAACATGAAGCGAGGAAAAGCTCCAGGAGAAGATGGAATTACTGTAGACATCATACAAGAAGCAAGTGGAGAAATCGAAACAGTACTCGCCCAAATTTTCACTCGATGCCTTAATGAAGGAAAGATTCCTGAGGATTGGAACACCGCTACAATGATCCTGCTACATAAGAAAGGTGACATTGAGGATCTCGGAAACTACAGACCTATCAGCCTCCTATCAGTAGTTTATAAAATCTTCACTAAAGTTCTTTCACACCGCTTGAAGGTAACACTGGACATGGCTCAACCGAGAGAACAAGCTGGATTCAGGAGTGGCTACAGCACAATAGATCATATCCACGTGCTGAGAGAACTAATTGAAAGAGCGAGGGAATATGAACTTCCATTGTGCATGGCTTTTATCGATTATGAAAAAGCCTTTGATTCGGTGAAACCATCAGCAGTTACAATGGCTCTGAAAACCTGCGGTATTGAAGATGCATACATTAATATTATTAATAACATCTATGAAAATGCAAGTGCAAAGATTAGGCTGTTTGAAAATACAACACACGTAAAAATTGGAAAGGGTGTGAGACAAGGTGACAACATATCTCCGAAGCTCTTTAATGCCACATTGGAGGGTGTTTTTCAGTCGCTGAGCTGGGAAAACAAGGGGATAAAGATTAATGGAGATTATCTAACCCACCTTCGTTTTGCTGATGACGTAGTCATTTTTGCAACTACCCCGTCAGAGCTGCAGAGTATGATCCAGGAACTTGCTGACAAGAGTAAAGAAGTGGGATTAAAAATGAACTTTCAGAAGACAAAGGTGATGTTCAATGCTTTTACAAGAAATGAAGATTTATCGATTGATGGAGAAAAGCTGGAGATAACAGACACGTACGTTTATCTTGGACAGCAGATATCAAGTGAGGGTCACATTGATGAAGAAATTAATCGGCGTACAAAACTTGCCTGGAGAGCTTTTGGAAGAAACAGCATAATTTTCAAGAGCAATATGCCATTATGTCTTAAAAGAAAAGTGTTTGATCAATGCATCCTTCCAGTGCTTACGTATGGTGCAGAGACGTGGACCTTAACTAAAAGAGACATACAAAGGCTGCAGACAACTCAAAGAAGCATGGAGAGGTGCATGCTTGGTGTAACCAGGAGAGATAAGAAGAGGAACTCGTGGATCCGAAAAATGACAAGAGTGGAAGACATCATGATCAGAGTTAAATCCCTGAAATGGCAATGGGCTGGACATACTGCCAGAAGGACAGACCATCGATGGACAGCCGAAATTTTAGATTGGATTCCAAGGGACAGGAAAAGACCCAGAAGAAGACCACATGGGAGATGGGTGGATGAAATTCGAAAGTATGCAGGGGTGACATGGAGGAGACTGGCACAAGACAGACCGTTGTGGAGGAAACTTGGGGAGACCTTCGTCCAGCAGTGGATTGATAATGGTTGACAATGATGATGATGATGATATAGGATGTAAGGTCAGGTGATGCGTAACATCACAGCCTCTCCTTGACAAATGTCAACCCCGCCTTCTCCTGGTACATCCTGTTCCCACTAAAGGGGCTCTGACGACCGCCAATAGCGGTATAACTATACCATCGGGATTAGAGGAAATGCTATCCCACACTCACCAACCCGCTTGGCCAGCGTGGTGAGTTATGGCCAAACCCCTCCAAAATGACTCCACAACTTAAATCTTGGCCCTCAGTCTCCGGCAGCTGTAATGTACCTGGCCAAGGCAGCGGCCAGTGCGACATGAAGGCAGAGGGTGCTAAGAATCCCCGGAGGACCGGACTAGGCTGCCATCTGATGCTGACTTTGGCGACGTATAATGGACGCTCCCTATCTTCTGATTCAAGGCTTCTTGAAATGGAAGAGGAACTACAAAGGATCAAGTGGGACATCGTCGGGCTAAGTGAGGTAAGGAGAAAAGGAGAAGATCTCATTGAACTGAAAAGTGGACATCTCTTCTACTATCGTGGGACAGATACTGGCAGAACTAGTGGTGTTGGATTTATAATAAACAAGAAACTGAAGGATAAAGTTGTAGAAGTTGAAAGTTCCTCTGACAGAGCTGCACGACTCGTTATCCAACTCTCGAGAAAATACCAGGCTCAGATTATTCAAACTTATGCACCCACCACAAGTCATGCTGAAGAAGAAATTGAAGAATTTTATGGGGAAATTCGTGATCTAAATAATAAAGGTAAGCAGCACTTGAAGATAATTATGGGAGATTTCAATGCAAAAATAGGGCAACGGCAACAGAATGAAACTTCAGTAGGTAAATTCGGTCACGGCCACAGAAACCAGCGTGGAAATACTCTCGTAGAGTTTGCAGAGGCAGAAGGGTTTTTCATCTAGAACTCCTTTTTCAAGAAAAAGCCACACAGGAAATGGACATGGAGACATCCAAATGGGACGACAAGTGAAATTAATTTTATTATGTGTAACAAAAAATTTATCATAGAAGACTGCAGTGTGCTAAACAAGTTCAACACAGGCAGTGACCATAGATTGGTGAGATGTAAGATGCACCTCAACACTAAACTCGAACGTAGCAAGCTCATAAGACAAACAAAATGTATTGACATAACCAACCTTAAAAAACACCATAATACCTTCAAATTGGAACTGAAGAACAAATTCTCTGCTTTAGAAGGCCTAACATCGGAAGAAGTGGATATTTCAGAAGTTAACAGAAAAGTAACCAAAGCTCTTATGGAAGCAGCAACAAAATTAGCTGGGTCTAAGAACAAATTGCATGTGAACAAATTATCAGGAAAAACGAAAATGTTGATGCAAAAAAGAAGAGTGATGAGGACAACTAAAGAAGATGTGACTTCCAAAGTGGAATATATAAAGCTATGCAAGACAGTACGAAAAAGTATCACTGAAGACGTAAGGAAATTCAACTGTGAACTAGTAAGGAAAGCAATTGAAAACAACCAAAGCCTAAAGATAGCAAAGGGACATCTCAGTAAGGGGAAAAAACAGATTATGGCACTGAGAAAAGAAGATGGTTCTGTAACAAGAAATAGAGGAGACATTTTGACAAGAGTGAAAGATTTCTACTCCAAATTATATGAAAGGGATGATACATGTACTCCAGACATCATGAAAGGTACCAGTACCAGAGTTCTTCCAGTCCTTCCAGCAGGAGTTGCACATGCAATCAAGAACATGAAGCGGGGAAAAGCTCCAGGAGAAGATGGAATTACTATAGACATCATACAAGAAGCAAGTGGAGAAATCGAAGCAGTACTCTCCCAAATTTTCACTCGATGCCTTAATGAAGGGAAAATTCCTGAGGATTGGAACAACGCTACAATGATCTTGCTACATAAAAAAGGTGGCATTGAGGATCTCAGGAACTACAGACCTATCAGCCTCCTATCAGTGGTTTATAAAATCTTCACTAAAGTTCTTTCACACCGCTTGAAGGTGACACTGGACATGGCTCAACCGAGAGAACAAGCTGGATTCAGGAGTGGCTACAGCACAATAGATCATATCCACGTACTGAGAGAACTAATTGAAAGAGCGAGGGAATATGAGCTTCCATTGTGCATGGCTTTTATCGATTATGAAAAAGCCTTTGATTCGGTGAAACCATCAGCAGTTGCAATGGCTCTGAAATCCTGCGGTATTGAAGATGCATACATTAATATTATTAATAACATCTATGAAAATGCAAGTGCAAAGATTCGGCTGTTTGAAAATACAACACACATAAAAATTGGAAAAGGAGTGAGACAAGGTGACACCATATCTCCGAAGCTCTTTAATGCTACATTGGAAAATGTCTTTCAATCACTGAACTGGGAAAACAAAGGGATAAAGATTAATGGAGATTATCTAACCCACCTTCGTTTTGCTGATGACATAGTCATTTTTGCAACTACCCCATCAGAGCTACAGAGTATGATCCAGGAACTTGCTGACAAGAGTAAAGAAGTGGGATTAAAAATGAACTTTTAGAAGACAAAAGTGATGTACAATGCTTTTACAAGAAATGAAGATTTATCGATTGATGGAGAAAAGCTGGAGATAACAGACACGTACGTTTATCTTGGACAGCAGATATCAAGTGAGGGTCACATTGGTGAAGAAATTAATCGGCGTACAAAACTTGACTGGAGAGCTTTTGGAAGAAACAGCATAATTTTCAAGAGCAATATGCCATTATGTCTTAAAAGAAAAGTGTTTGATCAATGCATCCTTCCAGTGCTTACGTATGGTGCAGAGACGTGGACCTTAACTAAAAGAGACATACAAAGGCTGCAGACAACTCAAAGAAGCATGGAGAGGTGCATGCTTGGTGTAACCAGGAGAGATAAGAAGAGGAACACGTGGATCCGAAAAATGACAAGAGTGGAAGACATCATGATCAGAGTTAAATCCCTGAAATGGCAATGGGCTGGACATACTGCCAGAAGGACAGACCATCGATGGACAGCCGAAATTTTAGATTGGATTCCAAGGGACAGGAAAAGACCCAGAAGAAGACCACATGGAAGATGGGCGGATGAAATTCGAAAGTATGCGGGAGTGACATGGAGGAGACTGGCACAAGACAGACCGTTGTGGAGGAAACTTGGGGAGACCTTCGTCCAGCAGTGGATTGATAATGGTTGACAATGATGATGATGATGATGATATATATATATATATATATATTCTTTTTTCTTTTTTTTTCCTCTGTTCGTTTATTTTTTTTTTCGGGATATTCAATTATTACAGCTTTACTGTATGAAAACTGCTTGTTCCGAACATCGAACATTTCTTCTTAACACATTTTGACGAATAGCCTTATGAGATAACGTCAATTTTTCTATTATTTTAAAATTTACTTCAGCAGTCGACTTGGAATAATCTGCACTAAGTGTTACGAATATATGTCATTTTGATATGTGCGGGGCAACTAATAAAAAAACTTTACTTCATATTTCGGAAGATCCGAACCTAAGTATTTATTTATTTATTTATTTATTTATTTATTTATTTACTAATTTTTATTTTTATGGTGCGACAGGGCTGTACATATGTATGTATATCTTTGCTGCTGAGTTACAGAAAATATAGTACTGATCCTAGTTTATGTTTTTTATTTTTTTTTCCGACTAAGCACGGAAATATTTTGTGCCTCGGTTCTTATTAATATCGTTACTATTGGTATTATTAATATTATTCAACAAAACTATAGATCTTAAAATAAATTATTTAATTGTGAATAAATGTTGCTTATTTATTCTATAATTTCACACATGGGTTAATCCTTTAATTCCACTAATATTATATTTACCAACTTGGTGAAGTCACCTACTTGGTTTACTTTCACAGGGTGATCCAGTTGTACTCTACAGAGAGATCTACTGGTAGGAGGGGAAATACTGATCTGAGGGATATAAGCTCAAGTTTTAAAGCTACAGGAGGTTGTACTTAATTTACACTCACCTGTGTTTTGCATAACATCCCTAACTTTCCTAACTAGAGCCATGAATAACCAAACCTGAATAAAATTTAAAAAGAAAAAAAAATCATTTATGCAATTTCTTTATATAATTCAATTGTTTTGAATGCCCTCTTATTTCTTAATGTAAATCACACACAAAAGTTTGCCCTAATTAGTGCTGGAAACTTTTTAAATTATGCTCATAAAATTATATTATGATATACCCCCAAATTTTAATTTATCTTTATATATATTAAGAATCAAGCAAGAAGAAACAAAAAGGGAAGTAAACACTGAAAAAAAACAAGTTACTAGTAAAGTGAAAAGCCAAAATGAGCACAAGCTGCAGTTACAATTAACTGGAATGAAAATTAAAAAAAAAGGGAGAGAAAAAAAGCTAAACCACTGATGAAACCTATTGAAAGTGCTGTCATCATGGCATTCAACTTTTTCTGTTTTTTTTCGACAGCCAGAAAGACTCCTTTGATCCTTTGATCGCCCACCCCCTTTGATCTTTTTTTTTTTTTTTTGCAGTATGGACCCAAACACAGCAAATAGCTGTAATCTCAACTTCGCATGCTCAGTAGATGTCACTAACTCACTATTATATGCTATGCTACAAATAAATAGTCCAATATAATAATGATAATTTTACTCATAAAATGACTGAATCATACATAGTTGTTTGTGTTATTTACTTGAAACTTTCACGTCTGGCTTTACTTTGCAAAAACCTCTTCTTTGCTTCAGAAATTTTTTTTGTGCAATATCGTTTTTAATAGAAATGATGGATAAAGCCGATAGCTGCTCCTGCATCGTTGTAGATCTCAAATAAGTCTTTATCAGCTTTAATTTATTAAAACTTTTTTCCCGCTTTCTACAGACAGGAATTGCAATATTCGAAAGAAAACCCTACACTTGGGAAAACAATGAACCATATCATGCTGGAATATGAAGTTTAGAGCTTCTATTGTAGTAGCTGAGCTGCATTTGCTCATAAGTGCTTGCAAATGCTGCAGCCCTTCAAACAGTTGCTCCCCATCGATATCTTTTTCTTCACTGTCAGCATCCTTAAGGAACTTTTCTAAATGAATACACTTTTCTTTTAAAGAATCCCCTGTCAGGCAATTTCTTCAAATTATAAAGGAAACCCGAAGCGTTGGAAAGTTTTTGCAACTGAGTAAATCTTTCCTGAATGGCAAACAATGCGCTATCAATGAGTGGATAGAAAACCATTGATTTATATATGGTTCGCAATCTGTAGAAGCTTTGTTGCAGTTTTCATAGTAAAAAGGGTTTTTTCCCGCTTTACCCTAGGCTGTGGGAATTTGGGATTTATTTCCAAGATGTAAATAACAATAAGGCTTATCACTCAAGCCTTATTGTTATACACTGAGTTGCCACTTTATTATGACCACCCCCTCAGTACTTCGTTGGGCCACCTTTTGCCTTTAATACTGCGTCGATGTAGATTCTTCGTGGCATGGACTCCACGAGATGTTGATAGGTGGTTTTTGGAATCTAAAACCATGCTTGATGAATAGCACTTTCCAGGAGTGTGAAATTGTAGGGTTGTGTATCCAGCTGTTTGATGGCTTGTTCAACTTCATCCCACAAATTCTCAATGGGGTTGAAATCTGGATATTGTGGGGGCCAGCTAAGCAAAGTAAACTAACCGGCATTTTCCTGAAACCAATCCTGTACAATACGAGCACTATGGCAAGACGCATTATCTCGTTGAAAGTAGCCATCGCCATTGGGATAAACCATCCACATGACAGGATGTACTTGGTCTGCAACGATGTTTAGATATGATGTGACAGTCAGACGTTGATCAACATGAATTAAAGGGCCCAAATCATGCCAGAAAAACATTCCCCAAACCATAACTATGCCTCCACCAGCTTGAAGGGTTGTAACAATGCATTTGGGGTCAATGCTTTCGTGCTGTTTCCGCCAAATTCTCACTCTGCCATAGGCATGGTGCAACTGAAAACGTGATTCATCGGACCAAATAATTTTTTTCCAATTATCGACTGTCCAATCCTTACAAGAATTGAAAATGCTTCTTGTTGTTGGTGGTATACATATAGGAACTCTGCATGTGCTTTCATTTTTGTGGCAAATACAGACTAGCTTATAAAAGAAAAAAAAAGTTAGCGGATAATTTTACTATGTAAGAAAATTTATAAATCCATGGGCATCCCTTCAATTTGGTGGCTGCCTACCTGGCCGGTAAATATGTATATTAGCGTCCTAAATTATTTCGTCGGAAAAATGTCAGTACCTAGAAAAAGTGTGACGTAAAGATTTTAGAGTACGGGAATTAATGGCAAATGGTGCAGAAATTTCATATTTTAAATGTGTTTTAAAGATTTTCTATCGTAATATTGAATTGTGAGTGTGATGCTGTGAAGAGACGCTGTGGTAGGCCTAATGCATCGCTAGAGGTGCATACAAATAAAATGTGACAGCATACACAACCATTGAAACAGAAAACTTGCTGCAAACCCGCAAGTCACGATAACAATGGAACGAGATAATTTAAAGAAAAATTAATATAACAGTAAATAATTATTAGAACATTACAGATTCCAGAGAGGGCAAAAGGACATTACGACTGAATCCGCAAAAATGTGTGTAAAATGGACCTTAAGGCCAAAACTTGAAAATTTTTGGACTATGAACCTCATAAAAACAAGAGACTAATTTTTATATCAAGAAAAGCAGTTCTGTTAATGAACCATCAAAAATTATATATAGCATCTTTAACAACTTAATTAAAAAATAGTACTTATAAAATATATAAGGAAAATATTTTATTTTAATAACTGGCAACTGCAAGAGTAACCTGGCAATAAAATAAAAAAAATCTTTCTGTGTAAATGAAACTTTTGTTACAGTTCCTATATATTGAGAACAGGCCTTGATAAAATCAAGAGGCCAGAAACTTCTGCAAAAACAAAATAACTATCGAAAGATGTGAAAAATAGTTGAACATTCTCATGTTAAGATAGAATTAAATATATTAATCTTAGTAAAACCTTAAGTGTTTTAATTGCTGTAATAACATTTTTATTTTTTTAATCTACAAGCAAAAACTATCTGCAAAATCTGCTAATAATTTGCAAACTATCCACGTATGGCGTACGCGTGTACGTCTATATTGCGTGACTCTGCGCATCGCTACGGCGACGATGTGAAGCTTTGCTTCATTGAAAGGAAGATTCGCTGCAGCGTTTAATTCACGCGCGGACGACTACAAGTCCAAGCGCGTATTTTGTTACCACGAGAGCCAGCCGTGTTATACTCATACGCTACACAATATAGTTCGTTCATGTTTTGTCATTGTTTTTAAAGCGATGTTGAGAAATTTTTCGTTCTTTCACATACGATTCCTTGATTCAAAATAGAAAGTACTAACATGCTTTTCTATGTTGTACAGGAAACTGGGGAACTATAACTTCCGGTTCTGGTTTGAACAGCTTCCATTCATAGCTGATTTGCTGTGTCACTGCACTTTTGGTTCTCCTGTGTTAATAGCTTGTTCGCAGGTCAGTTTCTATCTTACTCATACATATCTTTTGCAAATCGAAGAGTTTTTTCCCCGGTTTTTCCTGCCAACAACATACAGGATACAACAAAATAAAGGGTGGATGCTGTGGACCTATTTTCTGTAGCGTATCACTACATTTATTGCTCTCCTGCCAACAACATAACCTCTTTCTCTTGTACTCTTTCGCCCATCATTTTGGCACAGCAACAAACCTTCCTTTTAAAGGACCAAAGCTTCACATTCTTTTCCGGAGCAATACAATAGGCCGACCGCAGCTTCTCTTCACAGCGTCAGACACACAGGTCAATATTACGAAAAAAATATATCTTTGAAACACATTTAAAATATGCAATTTTTGCACCATTTCACATTAATTTCCATACACTAAAATCTGTACATCGCACTTTTTCCAGGTACTAAAATTTTTTCAACGAAATCATTTAGGACGCTAATCTACACATTTACCACCATGGCGTATCCCTTGGACCGGCTCTGGCTGGAAAACCACAAGATCGAATCTTTACAGCTACCTCAGGTCTGACCTTAATACTACTAAGAAAATTTGGGAATCTATACAGCAACGTTTAGATAACCGCATTCCATACCCCAGTATACTGGCAGACCTCTGTAATGTGTTGACTAATATGGGACTAACTGCACCAAACACTAATCAATAATGTCACTGCAAGTATGCTTCGTAGTTGTCAAGACGTTCTTTGACACATAGGTAGTGTTACTGGATACTGAAATCCAGAGGTTTGGACATGCTCTGAATATACACTTTTGTCTATATTATGGTACTACTTGTTGTGAGCAGAAATTGCCCATTGAATTGTTTTTGTAAACACACTCTGGCGTTTATGTTACGTGGCTTCACTTCATGCAATATCCCTAACTTTTTGTGACCAGTATATATATATATATATATATATATATATATATATATGAAACCATCAGCAGTTACAATGGCTCTGAAAACCTGCGGTATTGAAGATGCATACATTAATATTATTAATAACATCTATGAAAATGCAAGTGCAAAGATTAGGCTGTTTGAAAATACAACACAAGTAAAAATTGGAAAGGGAGTGAGACAAGGTGACACCATATCTCCGAAGCTCTTTAATGCCACATTGGAGGGTGTTTTTCAGTCGCTGAGCTGGGAAAACAAGGGGATAAAGATTAATGGAGATTATCTAACCCACCTTCGTTTTGCTGATGACGTAGTCATTTTTGCAACTACCCCATCAGAGCTGCAGAGTATGATCCAGGAACTTGCTGACAAGAGTAAAGAAGTGGGATTAAAAATGAACTTTCAGAAGACAAAAGTGATGTTCAATGCTTTTACAAGAAATGAAGACTTATCGATTGATGGAGAAAAGCTGGAGATAACAGACACGTACGTTTATCTTGGACAGCAGATATCTAGTGAGGGTCACATTGATGAAGAAATTAATCGGCGTACAAAACTTGCCTGGAGAGCTTTTGGAAGAAACAGCATAATTTTCAAGAGCAATATGCCATTATGTCTTAAAAGAAAAGTTTTTGATCAATGCATCCTTCCAGTGCTTACGTATGGTGCAGAGACGTGGACCTTAACTAAAAGAGACATACAAAGGCTGCAGACAACTCAAAGAAGCATGGAGAGGTGCATACTTGGTGTAACCAGGAGAGATAAGAAGAGGAACTCGTGGATCCGAAAAATGACAAGAGTGGAAGACATCATGATCAGAGTTAAATCCCTGAAATGGCAATGGGCTGGACATACTGCCAGAAGGACAGATCATCGATGGACAGCCGAAATTTTAGATTGGATTCCAAGGGACAGGAAAAGACCCAGAAGAAGACCACATGGGAGATGGGTGGATGAAATTCGAAAGTATGCAGGGGTGACATGGAGGAGACTGGCACAAGACAGACCGTTGTGGAGGAAACTTGGGGAGACCTTTGTCCAGCAGTGGATTGATAATGGTTGACAATGATGATGATGATGATGATATATATATACATTGCTGAAAAAATGTGTGCAATCAAACTGTGACAGTTTGTACGGTTTTTCTACACAGCATAGCTATGTGATCCAGCCTTTAATCTGTTGTCCTTAACAATCGGATAATAAAAGAGATCCATAATTCAGAGAAAGGCTAATTAGGAAGCACTGGCCTAATCGGAAAAGTATTAATCCGACAGTGAATAGAAATATTGATTTGTGGCTCTCTAATTTAATTGCTTAGAAAAGATTATTCATTCAGAGAAATCTGAAGATACAGACTCAACTAGCAAATACAAAAATTGGTCTATTACTCTTGCCATTTGGGAACAAACAGCTACAAAATTCAAAGTGAACATTAAATTCAAAACCAGTAGCACCAAAAGTAAACAGCTGTCAAGATGGTTTTGAGGCATTGCAGAAACAAAGGAGCAATGATATGTGTTCAAAAATAATATTGTTGAGAGAAAATTAATTCAAATTAGAAAAAAAATCCTCATAAAACTATACTTCCAACCAAAGTAGTAGAACGTAAAAGTATGTTCGCACGTCGATAGTTTTCAAATTATTAGCAGATTTTGTCAATATGGGCACATTTGGACGTTTGTGGCCTCTAGATTTTATCAAGGCCTGTTTCTCAGTACATAGGAACTGTATCAAAAGTTTCCTTTACACAGAAGGAATTTAAATTTTATTGCCAGGTTCCTCTTGCAGCAACTAGTTATTAAATTAAAATCTTTTCCTTAAGTAAGTCGACAGTAATTTTTTTTATTGAAGGTTTAACAACCACCGTGAGCAACTCAATGGGCTATAAGCAGTCGCCCGTCCCTAATTTAGGGTCACTGGTTCCAGGGAAGGGAGGGAGCCAGTGCTGTAAGACAAACACAACATCCATGCCTCGCCGGGATTCGAACCCGGACCCCGTTCGGACGAATGATCAGAGGTCATCGCTTAGACCACTGCGCCACCGGGGGCGGCACAGTAATTTTTGAACTAAGCTGTTGAAAATACTAATTATAAAATTTTTAAAGGTTCATTAATGGAACTGTTTTCTGGGTATAATATGTTTCTTTTAATTCTCTTGTTTTTATGAGGTTCATAATCCAATATTTTGCCATAAACGTCAATTTCACACACATATTCAATTGTATTTTGCCGTCATCGGTATTTGTAATGTCCTAATAATTATTTTTTTATTGTTTCTTTAAATTATCTTATATTGTCATCGTGATATGCGGGTTTGCAGCAAGTTTTGTTTCAATGGTTGTGTTCACAGATACATTTTATTTTTATACAACTCTGCTTCCAACTTCTCCCACCCCTGCATTCCTGAAATTTGAACAAAAATTTAGTAAACTGTAACTGGAAAAGCAAAGCAACTGGCCACCTTGCCTGTGACAGGTTCAATAGCATTCCTCTGCTTCATTATTTGATAGGCACAACTCTGATATGTGGAAGGGGGAGATGGGCATATTTGGATGTAAGTGTGTACTCCCACAGTCTAACAAAATGTTGCATTGGATATTTGTATATATTCCATTTGGATACAGATACGTTATGATTTCAGTAAGCTTAATTCACATCTGGTATAAAATGTGCATTTTCAAAAAGAAAAAAAAAGTTAAATTTTTGCGTGCCTTACGTAGACTTTGAATTGTGACTGATAATTTACTTCTTGGCCACAGGACTCTGTACAGGGTGGGTTTTGAATTTTTTTCAACCTTGAAGCTTTCTGGATTTAATAAGTATCTCTCCAACAGCTTATTCCGTTTGTTACTCTACACCCAATATATTTCTTGCAAAAAAACTGGCTGAATGAGCCCTAAGAAATGCTGATCTAATATATGATAACAGTAATATAGAGTATCCTTTATAACTAACATACCAATTAGCTGCGTTTGTAACAATGTTTGCTACACAGAGGCTCATGGAAGCACATTTGAGTAATTAAGTATAAATTCAATACTCTCTAAGCATTTGAAGAATTAGAATTTCTTTTACAACTAGCTGCAGTTGTTATTTAAAAATCTAATCAAATATTCAGTAGCTCATAAAAATGAAAAGGTCTAAAATTTCGTTTCCTTGAAATATATTTTTGGTACTCTTTCAAGAAAATACAAAACTAATAACGAATCAGCTGTGTTTAGATCCGAAAATCTAACAAATTCTTTACTACTCCTAGTTTAAAATGCAGTCGATGATATATATACCTGTTAAGAAAATACATGAATGTGTTCATGTGTTAAGCCTACCTCCACGTGTTACGAAACGAATACATGAATGTCTTCACGTCTTCACGTGCTACGGGAATCTCCACGAGTTTCGAAGCGAATACATGAATTGTGTTCGAAATCGAAGCCTATGAATTGAAACAGGAAAAGAACTTACATTTTAAGAACGATAAAATCCATCGATTAGGCATGCAGCGCTGGACGACCGAGTTCAGTATTGCCATAACTCACCGTTCGTAGTACAAGTGACGTAACAGCAGGTTAGAGAACGACGCAGCCGCAGACCAGATGCTGCTTTAAAACCAATGGAATAAAATCTTCTAGTCGTATAAGCAAAAAAAAAAAAAAAAGAAGAAGGAATGCAATAATCTTTATCAATTATACACAAGCTTACTGTTTTATCAACAGTATAATATTGTTCTTTTTTGCCTGATTGTAATGTCACGCCAAAGATTAGCTGTGACCTTGCTAACATGACGAAAATGCAACGTTTAGCAAACGTAATGAATGTGGCAAAATCGCAACGGTAGCGGATGTAACATTTAACAAACGTTTATCAAACGTAGTCTTTGTACGGAAGACCAAATATCAACTTTTGCAACCGAAATGCGACGTCTTTTAAACGTCATGTGCTACTTGGGTACTGCCTCTAATTTTAGAAGATGTGATTCTTCATCGACTGACCCTATAAAGATGTCGTCGATGAAGCACATCATGCTGTGTTCAGATAATCCTGACAACAATACATCACTTAGACGTTGGAAACTTGTGGGGGCTGTTTTGCAGCCAAAAGGTAATCTTTCGAATTGGAAAGAACCCCAGGGAGTGGAAAATGCCGTTTTGTGTTTATTCTTCTCGGCAACTTCCATCTGGTGGAACCCTGATCTCATATCCAAGGTAGTGAACCACCTATTTTCCCTAACTTTTTCTAGCAAAACCTCTATCCTAGGTAAAGGGTAATGGTCCGGAATAATAGCCTCATTTAAATCACGATAATCCACGCACGCCCTATAAGATAAATCCCTTTTTCGGACCAGAAGCATGGGTGCCATATACGGCGATACGCTCGCTGTAATTATTCCGGCATTCAGGAGATCAGTTATTTGCTGTTCAGCCTCTTTTCTTAAGTGATGAAGGACGCGGTATAACTTTCCTAGTAGAGCTCTACTATGGGCACATCTGTGTTCAAGTTGATTTCATGGAATAGTAAATTACATTTGCCCAGCTCGCTTGTTGTGCGAGCAAACACATCCTTATAAGCCATTAATTGGTCAATCAAAGGCCTTTTGCGTTCATGATCTATTCCTTCTAAATTAAAGTCCCGGGGAGACAAGGGTGGAAGTTTGGCAGGTTTGCCTTCCTGCACGGCACTTACATCTACGATAGGCTGAACGAAAGCTACTTTTGTATGTTTGTTCAAGTGCAATGGTTGCTCCGTGAGGTTTGCAACCAAAATTGGGATCCTACCGGAAGGGCCTAAAGTATTTACTGATCTTCCGATTCTAACATAACCTTGAGAATATTTGTCTAGGGGCTGCACGAGAACTTGATTATTAGGGCTATCAAAAAATGGAGGGCATTTTGCTAGAACAATCTTTTCGGAACAGGGAGGAATTACTTCCTTCTTTAAGATTTTAGCAGTTTTGGTCACATCGGGAACCACGGGCTTTCTAACTCTTTCTCGGCGATTTACGGGGTAGGGTGGGGGTCCGACCTTGTTTACCTTTTGCAACTTTCGCACTCCTACCCCTTCTCTTCCTCTTCCCAGGATTTACCCTAATCGGTTCAGATTTCCCTGCTCGCCGTAATGTTCCGGCTCCCGCATTAAAAGTATACCCATGTGTTTTCAGCAAATCCCAGCCTAAAATCATGGAATAATCCGCATGTAATCTTTGCTGCGTTACGTGGAAGGAATGCGTTATTTGATCTGCGCCTATCCTTATAGGAAATTCGTAGCAAGCGGAGGTATTCAAAGGACTTCCTGTAATTCCCCGCACTTGTATTGTGGAATTCCGAGATCTCATATTTACCTTCCCTTTAATCTGTTCTACTACGGAGTAGCAAACCAAGCTGATGGCAGCACCGGAATCGATCAGCGCGTTTACCACAACGTTACCGACTTTTATTTTAATTAGTGGTAATGCCCCTTTCTCCTCAATCGAGCAGTTGGTTAACATCAAATTGGCCTTTATTTCACTACTACTCTGACCAGCGCTCGGCTTTCGGCGCTGGCCTGCCTTCAGTTTAAATTTCGCCTTTGCGAACTACGTGCTCCGCCGCCAGCGTTATCCGCAAAGCGGACTCGATTCCCCTGCTGTCCCCAGCCCCTGTTTTGAGGCTGCGGAGGAAACTCTCTTCTTTCGTTATCGGAGGACCTCCCTGACGGGACGGGGGTAATCCTGCGTCTCCCACCAGAAGAGCGTCGTGTTTTGGTAACCTTTCAGCTGAATAATTACGTTAAAGAACTGATTTGAAAAGCCTACGCGCCAAGCAAACTATATCAAAATTGTATCACCAGGATGAAGTTAAGATGTTTCACGCGGTATCGCGTGTTTGTTACACATCAAGCATGCACCCTTAATTTCTCTTTATTTTTGAATGTTTCGATTATGTTCTATATTTTTTCTCATAAAAAAGCTTCCTGTTTGCGACATAAATCTCGACAGTTACGTCATCGTTTCCTTTCACACGTGTTAAACGCGAAACCAGTACGTATCTTCAAGCCTCGTGCTTGTTTATTAGAAAACATCATATTTCATGTTTTGCAAACTCTTTGACACGTTTCGCGCTTCAACCATCTAAATAGGCTTAAAAGAAATGCAGACCCTTTCTATATTTGGGAATTCATCAAAGTCTGTGAACAACTCCATGGGCTACAACAATTCTCCTGTTCCTGACTTAGTGGCACTGGTTACTGGGACATCAGAGCCGTAACATAAACCCTAGATGAATACCACACTGGGATTCGAACTCAAGAGAATAGTCAGAAGCCATCGCTTAGACCACTGCACCATCGATGTGAAATAAATTTCCAAGAGTAAACATTAGGAGAAATATATGTGACTGATTTAAGAAATAAGACACGTTATCACTCACACAAGGAAAAGGAAAATATGTATTGATACTCCTTTATCTTTGTAAATTACATAATTTTATGCTGTTCAGCTTAATAATACTTCAAAAATATATTTCGTTATGATTACACGAGTGTTACATGTTTTTTATCATTGAGGATTTTGTTCTGGAGTAAATAACAGGCTGTTTCATCATTTACATTCCACACCACAAATGCGTCAATAAACACCGAACACATAAATTGTCACAAATACATTTTTTTAGCCAAATTTAATACTGTCCTTACTTAAACTATAATGTGCTTGATTACCCGTTGGAAGAATTTTCAATTTACATTCTGCTTGGCTCGTAATAATTCACAGCAATTTGAAAATAACACAAAGTTTTAATTTTTTTACTGAAGGAGAACACAAGTGTGAACTTAAGTCATCAAGGGGCTATCGATACATGTGTAAACAGGAGATTAGTTTGACAAGAGATGTTGCCGATTTCTTTTTTGTGTGTCATTAATTTTCAGAAGAAAGCATTTCATGATTCTTAAAATTTTATGTGTAAGATCAATGTATTTACAGGTGTCTTTGGTAAACCACCATTCCTTTAAATTGTTGTTGGGCTCTTTTACTATGACGGAATTTCGATGTCATTACTCTAATGATATTTCTATCTGTGACTCATAAAGTATTTATTCGTATTCTGTTTGTCATTTGAAGTGTCTCGATCGTGCACCTTTAGCTGCGTGTGGTAGTAAGAACTATAATATAAGCGTAGAGTTTCACTCCAATATTTTAGGAAAATGTTGAAGTTTTGAAGTTTTAACATGTAATGAAATCAGTTCTTAGTGAAGCACTGGAATAAAATTTTAATGATTTTCAAAGATAAATTAGAAAATAATTATTGGTGAGTAGTCGAACTTTCGTTTTACCTTGCAATTAAAAAAAGAAACGTTGTAGGACTTCGGCGTTTCCATTGCAAAGAAGAAATATCTATTATCTGGCAATGAAGCTAAATAAGGAAGGTACACTTTCGTTTTACTTTGGTTTCAAAAAGGGCACATTTTAGGACAGCGGCGTTTTCGCAGTAGAAAATTAATATCTATTTAGTGGCAACAAATCTAAAACCAAAATTTTTTCATGGTCTCTAGAATCGATTAATCTGAAATTGTGTTAATTAGGCAAATCGAAATTGCACTACCTGACAAAGAAAATGTCACACCATGAAGGAATGCTCGAAAATAGACCAAGCGGCACACACAGATAGCCAAGTACGTCCTGCACAAATGATTTATTTGTCACATACAGACTACGCTCAAGTGTCCGCATATACAGGATGATCAATAAGAAGCGTGGTCTCCATTTTGGACGATACAGCGTTGAATCCGACGTGGCATACTGGCAATAAGGGTCCGAATAGAGTCCTGGGGTGTCGTGGATTATGTGCTGTTGATGCGAGTCCACAGTTCTTCATATTGCGGGGGTAGGAGGGTACTCAACCGGAGATCCAGTCGTGGGCCACAGATGCTCGATCGGCGAGAATTCGGGGATGGTGTTGGGCCACGGAAGCATTTGCAAAACGTGTAAAGCATTCAGGCTGATCCGAGCGATATGTGGCCGGGCGTTATCTTGTTGAAAAACGGCGTTTATAATACCTTGCATATGTGGTAGTGCCACCGAACGCAGAACCTCATTAAAATATGGGCGTACCTTCAATGTGCACGTAATGCACACCACCGGTGAGCGGACTTCGGCGCTGATAACACACCAAACCATGATTCCACGTTGCCGGGCCGGGTCCACGAGGGCGGAGGAATCCGCCCATTGGCCACGTCGACTCCAGACTCTCATACGGCAATCATCCTTGCTGAGACACAAAATTCGATTCGTCGCTGAACACCGCCCTGTTCCATTTGGCACCCCACGCAGCTCTCGGTGAAGCCATGCCAATCACTGACGACGATGGCTCATTGTTAGGGGTAAACCAGACGCAGCCAATCGGGGCATTCAAGCCCCCCCGTACATTCCGCAAAATGTAGCCCGTTGTGGCCAGTATGTCCGCTACGGCATGACATCGGATGCTACGATAGATGCGCTCGAAAGTTCGTCTCCGTGCTCCGGACTCCTACGGTATCGCACAGATCCTTCCTGCGATCACTGTCTCCAAATGTGACCAACGGTTGTGGCATCACGTTGTGTTTCTTCCGCCACACGTCACAAGAACCATCCTGCGGTACGAAAGCCTACGATGAAACCTCTTGTAAACTCATCCGTTTGATGAAATCGGGTACAACGGCGTCTTAACGGCATTGGCACCTCTTGTTCGTTACCCAGACACGGTTAAAGCCGAATCACTCACTACTCGCGGCCGTGAAGATGTCTCGACTGATGGCCTCCCTGGTCGGTTGTCCGCTTATATCCCGTACGCCGTTCGTGTGATTGGCCTGCAAAATGCAATCATTTGCATAATGTGTATGTGTACACCCACCCTGCAAATTTCATGGCACTGCGCTCACGTTTTCGTGGTGTTACATTTTTTCTGTTAGGCAGTGTATAAATATTTAGCCACTTTGAAACTCGAAGTTTCCACCACGAAAGAAAGCATAAAAGCTCAACGAATTTCGAAGACATCTGAGAAATGTTAAGCTGATTTTATTAGATAATACTGCCCATTCGTCACGGTTTGCGCATTGCAGCAGATATACATCTACTTTAAAATATTAGTGAAGTCTCCGGTTTTGCTTATTTTAAATGCATTATTGTGAAGTTTATTTAAAAAACTTTTCGAAGAATATAACTTGCTCAATTTTGTTTTAGATTCATAGTTAGTATTACCCATGGATTATCCAAATTTTGATTGTTTGTTGACTTGGTTAGTTTCCATAATACCAGAAATACACAGTATTTCTAACTCGAAAGGAAACTTTTAGACCCTTACGAAACCAGGGTGCTGGAGGCTATTTGATGATCACAGGATTTTGATGCATATAATATTAAGTATGTGGCGATCTATGTAACCAGAAGTTTTAGAGTTCACAGTTCTGTCACTAGGTGGTGCTTGTGTACTTCTGTTTGCAACTGTATCTTCGCTTCTAAAAACCCTACTGAGAGATTGCTTTTTTTACTGTGTGGCATTCAGGACAATAAAGATGTGAAACATTATCCTCTTTTAAATAATGCTCATATTTCCCTCTAGGTAATGCAAATGTCAATGCCTTTTTTTATTTTTTTATTATTTTTTTTTTTTTGCTTCCTCTCCTTGTGGGAGACGTATTTGAAAATTTGAAAAGTTCTTTTTCCTTACTGTAACCTCACTAATTTGTCTCTGCACTGCTGCCACCCTCAAGAAAATATTTTTGACATTGGTAGCAATGTTGCCGAGTTACAGGATAATGACACTCTAGTTTGAAATTTTTATCTCACTTTTAAAATTTGTATTTCACTCACGTGGTATTTAGGTATGTTAACGGACTTCAGGTGAATAAAATACTGCAGCATGACGTGTATTAGGTCTGCTTTTTAAATGTGCCTCTCCTTTAATACAGTTCGTTAACTTTTTAACTGACACGAAAAGATTAATTCGGGATAAGAAAATAGGCAGAAATTAGAAGAGACTAACGTATTCCCGAAGACAGGAGATTACGGCTGGAAGGAGTAAACTTCTGCATCTCCCAGTGTTGTTTTCTTCTTAGCGTTGTTATTCAAGCAATCGCTTTTAGGAAAGATCGACACTAAACTTTTCTAATTGGTTACTTGCTAAAACAGATATAAAAGTATAAACTCTACAAAAGTAGAGATAGGGTACTTCAGCACCTTTTTCTACTCAGTGACATGATGTTCGTGTTCAGGAATACCTCTTTCCCGTCATGCCTTTGGTCTTGAAGCAGAGAATAAAAGACTACAAGCGAACTCTTATTGTTTGCAAATGTTTAATTGTCGATAGTGCTACGATGAGGTGGGAGGTAAATTGTTATGACGTAGATTACGAAAAACCCAAGGTTCTTTAACACACAAGGTTGTGCCCGTAAGACCCCTGTAAAGCTTCCCCTTCGGGGGAGTGCGGAGGTGGTGGTCTGATGATGTCAGCTGTCTTACAGCAGGCCTCTAGCTAGTTTAGTGAACCGAAGGTCAAAGCAGTCGCATATGTAATTTGACTCTTGTTCAAAGAGCTGTTTTTTCTGCTTCCAGAATAATTTTAGTGTATATATAGTAAGTGGAATAGCTAAGTTTGTTTGCAAATAGTTTATACCTTTGAGATGCTTTCGAGTTCCTGCACTGTTGCAGACTGCAAGAATAACTACAGGAATACCAAAGGATCCCCAATTACATACCACAGATTTTCCAAAGTGACTGTTCTCTGCAGGTTATGGAAATTACGCTGTAAACGAGGTGGTACTTTTCTTTTTAATGCAGAATCAGGAGCGTAAGTTGGGGATTGGGGGCGGTGGGTCACTACTTCAGCGAACGTATTTTTAAAGAATAGCTCAGGAATTTTTTGCGGCAGCTTTAAAATGAGTATTAAAAAGAAAAGTAATTTTTGGTTGTTGTTTTTTCTGAGATTTAAGTTTATAAAAATTAAATGACGGGAAAGCAGTTATTTCAGAGGACCTGGGGCCCCTTTTCATATCCATAGCAAAGGCTCCAATGAATGTATGTATATTAACAAGAGAATGTGAAAGAAATATCTGTTCAATGAATGAAAACGTTTTATCAATGAGGATAAGGTGTTATGAATTACAGTTTTTTTGCACGCCTGCTTCAGAATATAATAAATTGAAAGTTGTTCTTTTCCGTATATGCAGAGACCTATGTCGTTTTTTTTATGACAGAGTCAAGAGAAAAAAATTCACTAAGTTCAAATCATTGTGACATTATGTGTTGTTTTTTATATTCAAAAGTAAATAATTCACGTAGTTTTCCTTTTTTTTTTTTTTTTTTTTTGATGCCATGATTCTTAATTGTTATATATTTATTTGCTTCAAAGAGCTGTTTTTTATTTCTATATTTTCATATAAATCGGAAAATTTCATAAGGCACTCTCACAGAAGTTACGTGTTTTGTAGGCCGCGAGGCGTTTCAAAAAGAGGCTGGCCATAGTTGCTAAAAGAATAAAATTTGCATAAAATGTTCAACTTTTGCGTAACTTTTTTGTAGTATTTTCTAGTGGTATAAAACTAGGGCAAATTTTTCAATTACAACGTTCAGATTTGTGTTACACGCAGTAAAATGCAATAATTTTGGTCGTACGTAAAATACCTGTAGGTTCCAAAGAATGTTAATTATTAAAATGCCTATAACTCAATTAATAGGTATAGAATTAAAAAAATAACTAATTGAGTGATAACAGATTTTTGCAAAAGGGTCTAGAAAAATCTTTTGCGGTGAGTTCAGAGATTTTCCGGTACGCCACTGTCCAAAATGGTACTATTTGCTCCAAACATTTTGTTGAAGGCGACTGTAAAAGGGATATGTAAAAGTGAACTAGTGGGGTTGCCGCAGAAAAAGCATTGAACGGATATTCCACCCAATCCACGGAGAACATGAAGTTAAAAAAAAGTGAAAAATATTACGAGAAGCGTATCAGAGGCAATGGATATAAATTCCTCTAAAATTCAGCCGAGGCATTAAACTTTTCATGAAAACACGTACTATGAATCGAATGAGGCACATCAATTCGCAACTGAAAGAGAAAGAAAAAAAAATAAGAAAACTCAGGCTTCTGAAGATAACTACATAAAGAAAGTAATTTTTTTACAAATTTGTTATTTCTCACATTTCTTCAATGGCGCCCCGAGGATTTCTTTATATGGGTCGCCAAAAATATTGAAGATACAAATAAAAATACACCGGAGAAAACATCTCCGAAAATACTAGTAAGTGTTAAAAATATCCCCGCCATCCATATTAAAGTATTTCCAACGATTCATGAAATATATATTTAAAATCACATACAAATATATTTAAAAAATCGCAGCCAATAACGAAAAACAAAAAACCATACGATACCGGGTCCCTGGGCCAACCCAACTGAGAAATGCCAGAGCATTTGTTTATTTACAGAATTGTACATAAGAAATCTTCAGATTTTTCTCTGAGAGTATGTTGATACTTAGTGCTAATCAAATTCGGATACAAATAATAAGAAATTCATTTATTACAGAACTAAATATACGAAGTGATTACGCGAACGCACTGCTTCTACCAACAAACTGCCTGTATGTCAATAGACAGCAGACAACTCTCGTGTTCGCTGGGTTCTCTTGTAAGGCAGGTGACGTCAGAAGGAATGCTGTGCAGGAAAGCTCATCAGGTACTACCGTATGAGCAAACTTAGTAGTCTATTAACCTTGCGAAAGACCAAGCCCCTATATGAAATATTTCTGTTTCAAGGCAGCACAAAGTTTTGGTTACAATTCAGTTTTGATACATCGGCTGCTTGATATAAATGATACTGATATAATGCAGACACCATTTTAGTAGATAAATTGAAGAAATCACATGAAACATTCAAATAAATGCAGACATTAATGCCCTTACGTAATACGCTGTCTAATTTTATGGCGTCAAAGTAGTACAGGTATCTAATCGGCATCTATGCATCTAATCGGCATCTATGCTGTGCATCTAATGAAAAACGCTCTTAAAATCAGTTCTGTCACACACAGAAAAAACAGCATTTCGACAAACCAAATGTCGTTAACCTGTTTTTGAAAAATTAAAGGGCATATACTATTAGGGGAAAATTAAATTCTTAAAAGGCATTTTAACAAATTTATAAAGTGTAAACAGACATTTCTGAGGTTTTTGAAAGGGTTCTTATCATACATGCATATAAGTTTGGAGAAAATGAAATACGATTTTTGATGAATACAATGCTGTTTGCAAAATGACTGTGTTGGAAAACGTACAGATTTGTGTAAAATATGGAATAACACATGTAATTTCAATTCTCGGATATTCGTGCTTTTACTGATCATTTTTCTCATATTGATGTACGTATTTCGAACCAGATATTTGTTTTTCTTCATATTAATGATTTTACATTTAACTCACGGTGATCGATTCTTTACCCTAAATTTTGAGTTCGTTGGTAATCATTTGTCTGAAAACTACTATTTATCAACTATACAAATGGCAACGACTGTGTTATTCACGTTGTCATTGCGGAAACGATTTCTCGGAATGCTTGAAAAAGCTAAATAACAAAAATAAAGTATAGTATTATCGTCCACGAACGGCTACTTAAGATCAAGCAATTTCTTCTCTGCTTATGACAGCACTTCATTTGTTTTGAAAATAAAATTCTTAGAGTACTATCCGTTGGAATGAAATTTATTGGGTGTTCGGGTTTCACCATGCAAAGACCAGCTTCGCTGCTATCCATTCAAATAGTTACACCGGAAATTACTTGCCAGATAGCCATACGAATTGTGGGTATACGTCGAAATTTGGGTTATTTAAATGACAGCAGTTGCGAAGCAATCACGTTCTAGTAGATGGAGATGAAAGGGAACACGGCTCGGTATAGCAAAGTTTGGCCTTCTTCACTTAGTGTATGCACAATTCAATCAGAGTGATCTCGGTGATGAAAGTTCATATGAGGAGGAATAAATGCATGGATGATGTAGGGAGTTCTGCCATCCTACTGGCACCTTTACACATGTTTGATCGCGTGCTACTTGTCCCCTGAGTTTCATGCTGGCCGAAACGTATCGATGTGACATAATTGTCTGTCCAAATTTGCGAAAGTGGTTAAAGGTGCATCGACTTTATGAAAGTAGTACACATAGACAGATGTCCGAGCACCACGATTGCCACATTCTATGGAAAGCCATAGCATCTCTACATTTCACAGAAGAAGGTACACGAATAATTTCATGTGCAGCAACAATGGATATCCACGTATCGACAAGGGCTGTGAGTTGCATTTTGAAGTAGGGAGACGCACGCTTTTGGCTTCCTTTGGGGATACTACCACTCAGAGCATTAAATCTTTGCAAAAAGTTGCTGTGATGCTGTGCCAGACTGTGCCAGACATATGTGGCGGGATGGATGGAATCATGTTTTCCAGCTAAATTGTGCTTTATCCTTTTCTGCAAAGTTTCTCACACATTTTCAGCAATTTCACTCGTGCAGCTGTTAGAAAAGAATGTTTAGGATTTCTTTCCAGCGGCGATATATCTAACGCCTTGTGCTTCATAGATTGGAACTTATGTTTCAATTAGCAAACACCAACCACGATTTTAAATGTAAGTCACGTGTCGTCGTTTTGTCCACAAGAACTCTTTTCAGCGAGAAAATAAGGAAAATGCATTATTCCCTATCACTGTACTTTAGTGTTATATTTCTACAAACAACCTTTCTATTTTAGCTGCTGAGCAGCTGTTCAACAGAAAAATATTTTCTTCTGTTAAATTAAAGGCAAATGTTTCTCGTTTGTTATTAATCAACTGCAAATCAGAGTTCGGCATTTAAGTATTTAGCTCATTGTTCATCCTTAAGCAATACATATTAATATTGTATGAATAGGTCTATTACTGCTTTGATTTAACGTTATAGATGGCTCTTAAGCGTTAGGAAATAAACTGTATCGCTAAACCTTATTTACTAATTTTCTGACGTTCGAAAAGTTTCATGAATTTTCAAGCTTTGCCTTGTCCCCGGGATTTACGGTCCCGCTGCAAAAAGAAGTAGTACGTATGTTTTTCGAAATGGCCGATACTATTTCAATATGTCCGGATCGAATCTCACTCATTTTTCGGAACTGTTGCTTCTGTACCTTGAAATGCACATGTGAATGACGTACATATGGATGACTATGATGCCATTCACACAGTTTTCTTCTTACACCTGTATAAGCCAATGAGAATCCTTCAAGGTATTTTAATTTTGTATGGAAGAAAACGTGATTATCTAGAGAGTTGAACTTCTCTCTGTGAGTCACAGAAAACAATTTCATTAAGAGTGACTAAATGAGATGTATATGTGTAACACATAAGCTGATAATAATTCCAAATTAGCAATCTACTGATAAAAACTAGTAATGCTCCTTGAATGAACGGTAGCTTCCCAGACAGCGTGGGTGAACCAAGATTTGTAGAACAGATTCATCTGACTGGATACCAAGAATATGTTGCTCTCTGACTATGGATTTTGCAAATTTATTACCCTACGCCATTTGGGAGACACAGTTAAAGGAGGAACAAAAGATAGCGAGGTCGTTGCAGCTGGTAAAGACCATGGGTTATACAAAGTCTGTTAATATATATTATAAGATACATATGTTAAAAATTCAGAATTATCATTGTTGGGTGGCACAGGCCTTCACTACAAATATTTTGATTAATGTGTATGGTATATCCCTGCACATGCATTACGGGATCACCTCATTTTGAGCATCCTACACATTTTAGATTTGCTAGCGTGTAATACTATTCTTATCAAAAATTCAGGAGCTCTTCCCAATTGGATCGACATAGCAAACAATAGATACTTTAAGTAAAGAGCTGCCAATATCTGGCATGTTAACATGATAGATCGCTCAACAGTTTATTGGAATTAACTTTCTGTTTCAACACCTATTGAAACAGAGAATTTTTTTGTAACGCTTGATGCTGTTCGGAACACGTGTCATCCAGTTCTAGGCAAACGGTGGATTAAGTGTTTTTGTGTGGTCAAAGAGGTTTTCGAAAGTTTAAGGCTTCTTACAAATAGAGAAAAATATTACACGTCTTTATCTTGCTGTAGAACATGGTCGTTAAAAAGAAGTGCAAAATAAAAAACAGAAGCGAATGAATTGTAGGTTATACAGCCAAGGCTTGATAACGAAATGATTTGGGTACTTTAAAATTAAAAGAAGAAAACGCGGTAGTAAAAAGATGAAAAGGAACATCAAAGAATTCAAAATTATTTTCCCTACAGTTCAAGATAGCTATCAAGAAGGACATCAAGAAATAACAGAAAACATGTGAAGAGACAACGAATTACGACGAGTAAAATGTTGTTATTGGTTTACGTGTTTTAAATCATGAAGATAGCAAACATTTGTGGTCAGATACCAAATAAGGCCTGCTGTGTGAATTTGCATTTTTTTACATTTCACAAATATAGTATTTACTTAATTTGCTCGCATTTCACATTGTATTCATCACATACCGCACTTGGCTATGCTAATCTTTCGTATTCCTCGTTGATGTTGCTTTCTTATTTTTTTTCCTATCTTATTCCGCAAATTTTTATTTCTGCAAAATATTTTTGCTACCCAGCAGGTAAATGGGGCCTATTTAACTATGGAATTATTGAACTTTTATACGGGTATTAAAACTGACATTCCAAATTTCTTTAAATTTTCACCAAAGTTAAAAGAAACAAAAAGAAAGGAGCGTATCACGCAGTTGTCAATCTTGATATTTCGTTGCTCTGCAACAAAGTCTCTTCTCTCTCACTTTTAAATTTTAGTATGCGAATATGAAATATATTCTGCACAGGATCGAAAATTAAACAGATGTAACTCATGACTGACGTACAAAGAAATTCGTGATTTGGAAGCAAATTATTCGTTCAACTTTTCTATCTGAAAGCATTATTTTACGACGTGCACTTCTTGGTGTGTCTTGTATGCGTGCGTGTATTTTTTTTTTTTTTTTTTTTTGAGGTGCTCACTTAGCTTAATGTTTGGCTTCAGCAAGTTCTGCTCCAATTATCTGCTTACCTTAAGTGGAGATAAATGACGTAACAGTTTTTCTACAAATAAGGAATTACTTAGCACTACAATTTGTGTAAATATTTCTGTTTTATTTTCCACCACACCTAGGATGGAGAACTTCTTAATCGAAATCTTTGAACAAACAATTTAGAAAGATTTAATTTTCACGTCGATTACAATGGTTAACTACTAAATAATTATGTTTCTTTCATTTTAACAGCGAAAAAAATGCAGCACGTGAATTTTATTAAACATGAGGGTGTTGACATTCAACACATCTACGCATCGCCTATCCTTACTGGGTTTTCAAAAACAAGGTAACTTCAGACACGATCATTGGGGTATTGTGAAATGAAAACTTCCTGAAATATACCTAAGCACTTATACCTACTCTGATTCTAATTTAAGAGCTCCCATTAAAAAAAGTAGAAAAAGACTGGGGTCATTGAAAAGACGTTGTACACGAAAATAAAGAAGTCGTATCTGCAAATAGGATCTAAGATATAAGGATCAATAGTCTCTAAACACAGATGTATGTAAAGTGATACAAATTTAGGATCATAATGATTATCTTTTCAGCGTTGTAAGTTATAATGCTATTGAAAATAAAGCAATTTCGAACAGAATTGTTCCAGAAATTTCAGAATATTCCGGAGTTGATTTTGCATCTTGAAATGTTTCAATCACGGCGCAAGAATATGTTGAAAAACATATATCTGCCATCATAACAACATAAAACAAGGTACAACTGACACATGTCTTCGACGTAATATGTTAAGAACAAAACAAATGTCATCATGTGAAATTTCGAATTTTTTGCACTAAGTTTGCAATTTTTACAGTATTAAGATTTTTCATACTCGTAATCACATTCGTTCTTTTATTTCTAACAAAAACAAAATAAAAAACATAAATGCAAGAAAGTTATTTCGAAAACAATTAAGATCCATTTAGTATTTTTGGAAAGTCGACATTTTACGTATGATTGAGAAGACCTGTAACGGAAAAAACATGTAAACTGAGTTCTCCTGGGATTTTTAGTCTATCCCCATTACTGGGGCTTCATAATTTCCCGTGAAACGTGTACCCCATTAAAAAAAAGTAGAAAAAGATTGGCATCATTTAGATATACATGAGGAACGATATCACACAGGTGCGAAATACCACTAAGAACATTTCGATGCTGACTGATAAAGGAACAAATATATTTGTGTCAGTTCGTTACTTTAAAGCATATTTTTAGAAATTAAATATAAAATTCAGAAGAAATTTAGAAGGAGTTGAACCAAATATATTTTACTTTACGGTAAGCTATGAAAATACCAGAATATATATACAATTATTTTGCGAAAAAATTATACATAATTTGGTGAAAGATTTAAAAAGTTGCTCTCGCTCTTCAAAATGCGAAAACCAGCAAATGTCAAACCATAATGTATTCCAGGGAAATTGCATAACTTTTTGAATTAAGTGTGCTTGGAGACTCCCTGCCTTCTATCTGCAGATTCTGTAAATTTTGGACTTACCTGAAGGACAAATTGCGTATTCGTTTTATTTGGATTTTTGTTCCTAATCTGTTAGAATAAGTCATTATTTAAATAAAGAATCAAATATGTAGTTTGGCGTCTAAATTAGTTTGCTAAAAATTTCGAAAAAAAAGGACATCCATATTTTTAATTATATACTTTGATAGCAAATGGTGGAAAAAATTTCATCTTTACATGTTACTTAACAATTTTTAACGTATAAAATACAATTCCGACACGATGACAACAAACGATACGAAAACGTCTTGCACATCGATGTGGTGAAAACATCAAGCTTGGTTCCGCTGAAACGAAGGTCATCCTCTCTTGCCTCGGCGGCCAATTCACGGCAGAATACTACTGGAAGAACCGGGTTTGTTTTTGCCAGGAAAACATTCAATTTGGTAGTGCTACGCTACAGGAATTAACTATTGCTTTCTGTCTCAGCTTTTCTCTTCTTTAGCTGAGAATTGCTCGGATATTTTTTTCTTAAGATTCTTTGATGCGAAATAGAAATTATGCGGATGCCTTTCTCGCTTCTAGAAACGTGTTAAAATAGCGGTCGCCTTCTTTCTAACGGAGACAAGATGACAGAAGAGGAACAGGTTTTCTCTTAACGGGAAGGGGCTGTGGACACATCCTTGGCATGTGGAAAAGGTTCTACATTTAAGTGACGAACTACGACTCAGAGAGAAATTCATGAACTCACTCCCACGAGTGTATTCTCTCTTTTTCTTGGTTTCTAATGTTTTTGCAATCCACTTTGAACGCAACCGATAGTTAAAAATTTCCTAGAGTCATGAAATTGTCACTGCAGAACTCATTCCAGGGCTAACAACTGTAACATGCAAAGGTTCTCTTTAATTTGTCGTCGATGAGAGCACAGATGCATTGTCAAGTATGTGAGAGAGTGGTCTGATGCGTAGGTATCCGATTCGTTCAAACTCCTGTTCTTATCGTTGGCTTCTGTCCACTCGCTCTAGTGGGCCTGGGTTTGAGGTTTTAGTTGTGGAACAAGGTGATATTTTTCCTGTTGATTTCGTGACAGATATCTAAGACTGAACTATCATACGCCATTATTAGACTAAAACAGACGTTCCGTAATAGGGCTTTGTTTCTCAAAATATGTTCTTGATTTTTAACTATGCGTGATATACTGGCACTAAACAACTCAGTTGTAAACTTCAAAGCATTTGTTTAACACTACAATAACCACGATCACCAAACCATTTCGCTCTTGTATCCTTTGCTCAGATACTCAGTTGTTTTTATCATACGTATGTATTAATGAATTAGGCAGCTTAAGATAGGGTTGTTGTATATAACTTCATAAAAGCAGTTTACATCATTTCGAATAACTATTTTTATACATGATTTTAATTATTGCATGTCAGAGTATTATACACTTTTGTAGAACAATCACGGTATGTGGAGTTCATGTGCGGACGATGATAATTCGAAAATATCAGAAACAAAAAGTCGTTTATAAAGCAAATGTGGGATGCAATAAAGTACAACCCGGGTACTGACTCCACGGTAATAAATAAGGGCGTCTTTCTCCCCCTTTCTACTTCACTTCCGTGTCACTTTCCTATCGGGCACTCTAGCCCAAGTCGCCTAGCTTCCTTTTTCTAAGGGTTGTTAAGACCTGGGATCAGACACTCATTTCCTAAAATCCTCTACATATGATAATTTTTGATCAATAAAGTACAACTGAAATAGTATCAATTATGCATGACATTAACTACATAAACTTGACAATTGGTTTCATATTAAACAAATTTTATTTACTTTGATGAAATACCAATATTTTTCCTTTCCCGAGCATGAGGAATGCACTACTGATTAAATGTTTTTGGAACTGTGGGAAATGAAACCTAAGGATTTCAAGAAAAATGGTTTTTCATTGTTTTTCTAATGTGATAACCAATGCTAGGTTTAAACTATGCCATTTTCTAATATTATTAGAGTACCTTTTCACGATTTTCATTTCAGATGATATAGGATCTGCCATTTTATTTTCGTTTAAGCATTATTTCCGACAAAATCCATGTTACAGAATATGTTTCTATCTTTAGAGAAGAAAACTATGCGTGAAAAAGTACTTCGTCTATGGTATTCTAGTGAGAAAATTAAAGTGCAACAGGTTAAGAAAAAATGGGAAAATAAAAGAATCTCTTACATTTTACATTACATAACACATGCATCTCATCTTGCAGGAAGTTGTCTTCCATTGAAGTATCAAAATACAATATCATACTATATAAAATAAATATTTTAGTATAATATTTGTAAAATAAGTTATATTATAAAACTGAAAATTTATTTTAAACTTTCAGTGAAATATAAGTTACATAGATTAAGCCAGTAATTCCCAAAGTGTGCGCCGCAGCCCCTGAAGAACCGCGGCTTCCTCACAGTGGCTCCGCGAAATATAACAAAATCATCATAATTTCAATGCCATTTCCAATTCAATGTGATTGGACACGACATCTAGCGGACCTGTTGCAGACCAGTAACTCACTTAGTAGTAACTGTTTGCAGAAGCCCCTACAAATGATTACTAGATGGAGCTCTACAATAATGTTTCAAGCGTGAGCTTTACCCCCGTACGATAGCGGCCAGATGGGCTGACGCCTGTGATCCGCGCGGCCGCTCTCGGAAGTAGCGTGAGCTTTCGCACCTTCAACGGTGTTCTGATAAGCATTCGTCCATCGTTCTCCGAGCGTGTAGAAATGAGACTCTCAGTCCAGACTTTTCGAGAAGGTGCCCAGATCCTTTACATATGCTCATCCGTTGTCATTTGTGACTCATTTGGTGGCTAGCAGTCTGTTATGTTGATGCTCTGTCGCTGAGTTTCGGTGTATCAACTGAATATTGTTTTGAGTAAGTGAAGTGAAGTTTGTCTTCTTGTACGTATTTTTAAAAATGGATTACTAAACAGTAATACGCGTTCTGAAAGTGAAAATAAAGAGGAACACCGTCAAAGGGCGTGAAGAAGCGTAAATATCGAAAAGATGACAGTTAGTTGGACTTTGGTTTTACGTCAACAGAAGTCAATGGTGAAGAGAAGCCGCAGTGTGTACTTTGTATGAAAGTTTTGGCGACAGAGTGTATGCTACCAACTAAGATGAAACGTGATTTAGAAACCAATCATCCCAGCATGCTTAGTAAATCTCCTGATTGCTTTACGAGAAAGTTACAAGAGTTAAATGAATAGAAAAGTAGATTTTATAAGCAGGCATCAATACCAAGCAATGCTTTGTTAGCATCTTACAAGGTGGCACATAGAATCGCAAAATGTAAGAAGCCTCATACCATCGCAGAACTCATTCTATCGGCTGCTGTAGATATGGGGAACATCATGATCGGTGAGTCTGCTGGGATGCTGCTTTCAAATGTGCCTTTGTCCAATAACATCATCAGTAGCAGAATAGAGCACATAGCGGAGGAACTCAATGATCAGTTAATTGAAAAAATGAAAGGTAAGGAATGTGGGTTTCAGCTGGATGAGGCCAAAGATAATAATAATGATGCTCACTTGATTTGCTATGTACGGTTTATAGATGGTAATAACATTGTAGAAGACCTTCTGCTTTGTAAAAGTATCACTGGTAGTGTTAAGACTCAAGATTTGTTCGAGATCCTTGATACGTTTACATCCGAAAATAACTTAGAGTGGATTAAGTGCGTTGGTGTCCGTACTGATGGTTCTCGTTCTATGTCCGGCTGTTATGGAGGATTGCAGGCATTTATTCGAAGCAAAACCCCTGATGCACTGTGGACCCATTGCGTTATTCACAGGGAAGCACTCGCGTCAAAATATCTGAGTCCTACATTGAACCAGGTCTTAGAATATGTAGTGAATGTAGTAAACTTTATAAAAAGTTGAAGGCAAGGTTTTTCAAAAAACTATGTAAGGATATGGGATCCGAGCACACGTCTCTGTTGTACTACGGCACTTCGCGATGGCTTTTTCGGGGTAATGTTTAATCTCGTACGTTTGAACTGCGACAGAAAATTTATATTTTTCTTAAAGAGGAAGACCACAAGTATGCCGAAAATTTTGTGAATGAAGATCTTTTGGTAAAACTACCATACTTATGGGATATTTTTGAAAAGATGAATGCTCTGAATCTCTCCTTGCAGGGAAGCAACATGCACCTTTTAAAGTCGATTGAGAACATTTCAGCTTATATAAAAAAAAACTAAAATTATTGAAAATAAAAATGAATGAAGACGGAGGTAAACAATGTTTCCCCTTGTTGCAACAGTTTTTGACCTCCAATAGAGTTGATTTCTCTCGAGGCATGAAATCCATTTTTTGAAGAACACTTATCACAGCTTATCACTTGGTTTGAGAAATATTTTCAAAATTATAATATCGATACATTTGTGTAGATTCCAGATCCATTTCATGTCACTGCTCCATCTGAATTTACTGCTGCAGAAGAAAATCTTAATGAGTCCTACATTGCTCAATACGTCGAAAACAAAATTTAGCAGCATGGAGTTATTTGAATTTTTGATATTAGTAAAAGATGAATATCCCCTTCTGAGTGGTAAAGCTCAGATAATTTTAATTCCATTTGCGACTTCTTATTTGTGGCGGTCGCTGTGACAAAAACTAAGTATCGCGCGAAAATCAATGTGGAGAAGGAAATGAGGGTGGCTGTTTCCAGTTTGACTCCAAGAATTGAGAAAATGTGCGATGATTAACAGGCTCACCCATTCCATTAATTATAATTCGTTGTATTTTTTCAATTACATTTTTTTGTGATCTTCAATATGTGTTTTTATTTATTTTTACCTAAGTGTACTTGTTCGAACTTGACATAGGGCCCTTTGGCAAAACCATAATAAGGCGCCATATCTCGACAAATTAAACATGCAGTAGTATTGCAAAACGGGGAATGCATGCTCCAAAAGTAAATATTATTGGAATATATTTAATATTTTTACGCACAAGGGCGTCAGAGTACAGCACAAAAATAGCTTTATGAATTTAGATGTCAGGCGTTGGCCGACGACCAGGTGTTAAACATTAGAAATTCGAATAATGATTTGTGAGCTATGTATCCCCAAACTCTTAGGTATTGGTGAAAGAATGTAGTCTACATATTAGCCAATCAAAACCAAGAAATACTTCTGACACTCATAAATTAGTCATGCAACTTTAAGACTGGCACTTGACAACATACATTTAGTCAATTAAAATAAAAAAGAATATTGACGAAGACGACTACGTACAGAGGATAAACGAGGAGCGTCAAATAGACTCGTCCCTTTCAGGATATCTCATAGGCAGAATTTATCATTGAAGTTCAATCATTTTACATTGGTATATGCCGTCTGGCTTTAAACAGTTGTTAGCCGACGAAGGTCTGTGGCTGACCGGAGCCAATTTATTCAGCAACTGAGATGTATAACAAAAATACAGTACTTAAAAATATGCAACTTTTCCTGTTAGGTATCTGTAGTCGCTGTAATCCTCGATGTTTGCTGTGAAGCAATCGTGTGTAACGACAAACCAATTTCAGATCTAGCAATAAAACCGATGGAGGCGCATTCGAACCCCATCTCCTACTTACAGTCGTGCACTGCATTCATCTGTATGAAGCTGCGTACTCATCTATGCGCACTGATGTCGAGGTCGAACGAAGTCGCTGATGTGATAGGATGCGTCCGTCTATTTATCCCATCACCAACCAGATGAAGGTGATTCGCTTTACATCACACGTCGTCCAACTCGGCCCCTCAGGGCTCCAATAGAATTGTCTCTGGAAGTCTACAAGAGCATTTTTGGAGAAAAAGCTTTTGTAGACTTCCAGAGATAATTCTACAATCGTTTTGTTTTCATAAACAACAAGTCCTTTTCGGAGAGAAACTACTTCGCATCTCTCTAGCCCTACATGCAATAGAAAATGACATCTATAATCCCCGTTTCCTGGCGTTAACATCAACCGTTCCTCCAGCTCTTCACTCATCTGGACGACTTCTCCGGGCAGACAGAATCCTTTGTACCGCCCGCAAAATACGACGCCGCGGTATGTCCCCTGCTCCCGCTATCATAGTCCAGGTCTCTCCACGAGCTTGTTCATAACTACACTTTTTCGATCATTCACATTTTGCCTAAAAGTTCCATCCTCTGTTGCTAGGGGAACCCGTCTTTACTCACTTGAAAATTTTGTTGCTTCACAGAAGCATTTTTCACGATGATGTTAATAATTGCACGTCCTTGCGTTAGGAATAATCTGAGTGTCGGCTCGCGTATAAATAGGAAAACCCATAACTAACTTAACTTATTTGCCCTACCAAAATTCGGATTAGAGAACCACATAAGCTTTCTGATCTGGTGAGACTAATTATAACGAATATGCTTTCTTCTAAGCTTCTTCTAATGGTTGTTGTTTTGTTAATTATAACATGAATAAACTTTCCTGATAGTAGTGTAGTAATAATAATAATAAACAAACTTTTAACATCTAGTAATGTTGCAGTAGTAATTAAGATGAATAAAGTCTTAATGCTGGTTGTTAATAATAACAACTAATGAAATAAACCTAACAGCCAGACAGAGATCTGATAAAACTATGAACTGAGAAAAACGTACTTACTAGAACAACTTTTTATTAGAGAAACTCTTGATATGATCCAACATACACTTCACCGGACACACAGCTACTCAATAAAACGTAGCTCCTTGCACATGAATGAAGCTCTACTCACATAAACGAAGCTCTCCTTACGCATATAACGAAGATGTCTTTACACATGAAACAAAGCTCTCCCTACGCACATAAAAAAAGCTCTCTCTAGTATCGTTGAACGCGCCTATTTATACTGGCTACCACCACATCATGACTTACACTCATTGCCAGATCTGCCGCCCCGGTGGCGCAGTGGTCTAAGCGATGGCCTCTGATCATTCGTCCGAACGGGGTCCGGGTTCGAATCCCGGTGAGGCATGGATGTTGTGTTTGTCTTACGGCACTGGCTCTCTCCCTTCCCTGGAACCAGTGACCCTAAATTAGGGACGGGCGACTGCTTATAGCCCATTGAGTTGCTCACGGTGGTCGTTAAACCTCCAATAAAAAAAAATTGCCAGATCTCATTCAGCGGGAGAAATAACATCTCGTTCAGTAAGAAAATAAAATAACCAGAGATAGTAAAATCAAAAGGAAAGTGAATCTAGAGTATACGTTACATCATCTCCTCCTGAAATTTTTTTTTTTTTTTTTTTCGAAAAACCTATCAATTTTGGAATGTAAGTCTTACACTTCGTTGACTGACGTTTATCGACCTCTTTTTTGTTTTTATTTTGGTGGCAGCAGTATGTACAATATCAAACTTGGCATGACAAAATCAAGAAATCTGTGTTCGTCTGTGATACACTTTGTATACTTGAACAAAACAAACCTGCATCGGCATACCTTCCTTTTACTCTGCCTAGCAGGAATCACTTTTTTAATTTCAAATTACGTCCTCGTATTATCGTTGAATACAAACCAATTGTATCAGCAGATAAAATTGCCTGGAGCTGCCTAACAGTAACAATTTTTACTATTTTACCCCTAAGCACATAGATATATATAAAAAAATTTGGATTAGTAGATGGACATAGAAGAAATATAAAAAAAACACATATATACGCAAAAAGAATGCATAGGCCCACACGAAAAAAAGAAATTCTGCCACGCCAACTGGTCGTGCAGGAAAAACAACAAACGGAGAAAAGAACCTGTCCACGAGAACTTACTTATCTCGAGGACGCATAAAAAACTCTAGTACGATAACGTTTTCCAGGCCTAATCGGACTTGTAAATTCAGGTGGCGTTGAGCGTTTCAAGGATTTGAATGGATCTGGAACATCTGTATGCTGTCGGTCAAGAAATCCCGGCTGCTGACAGGAACGGTCAGGAACGGCTGACGTCCGTCGGTTAGGAACGGCTGAGGTCTGTCAGTCAGGAAATCCCTGCGGCTGACAGGAACGGTCAGGAACGGCTGAAGTCTGTCGGTCCGGAAATCCCTGCGGCTGACAGGAACGGCTGAAGTCTGTCGGTCCGGAAATCCCTGCGGCTGACAGGAACGGCCAGGAACGGCTGAAGTCCGTCGATCAGGAACGGCCGAAGTCTGTCGGTCAGGAAATCCATGCGGCTGACAGGAACGGTCAGGAACGGCTGAAATCCGTTGGTCAGGAACGGCTGACGTCTGTCGGTCAGGAAATCCCTGTGGCTGACAGGAACGGGCTCTCCCAGGCTTTTGATATGTAGTCCCTTTGTGCTGGGGCCCGTGTTGTCCTTCCAGCATTCTTTTGGACGGACGTGGCTCCGGCCACATCGTTTGTTTTCGCTTTCTCCCTCTGGGCATGAGAGTAGAAGCAGGCATCGGCCCTGTTTGCCCTGAGCGTAGGTTCCAGGGGCGAAACCCGGGCGGATGCAAGGATCTCTGCCTTCGTCGCTGTTGCGGCGAAGCAGATTGGGGAGACAAGTTACGTTTTCGACCAGCTTTTGGTGTTGCTGGACGGTTTGTAATTTGTGTCTGACGTTTAGGAATCGTCAAACTATTGTCCATAACTGATAAATCAGAAATATCTGATGACTCTGAGTCGCTGCTGTAAGTTAGTGGTCGTGCAGGGCGATGTTTATTTCTGCCTATAGGAATACTCTCTGACGAGGTATTCAAGGAAGTAGGAGCTTGTGTTGGTGCAGAGTTATCAGAAAACGGTGCAGCAATAGTCTTGGCAATGGTTGGAGGGAAAGGAACGATACTAGTATTTGAAGAACTTGATTCGAGCCTTCGTCTCATAGGAGAATCAGGTTGCGTGTTTGGAAGCCCGTCTTGAGGAGGGGAGGGTGAAGAAAAAATCACTGGAGATTCTTCAAAAATATTTGTCGGTTCGTCCAAAATTTCTGGAGGTTATTCGTGAGATATGGACTCTTGAGTCTGTGGAACAGAAGGTTGAGTAGGGTTGATTATAAAAGGGTTGATTATAAAATCGTTCATGATACTTGCGACACTGAGCAACGTGTACGTATTGAAATTGATTGTCAGGTTTTTCAAGAACAATGTTATTTTCAAATACATTTGCCACCCGATATGGACCTTCGTAGCTGGGTGCAAATTTCTTCACTACAGTATGAGAAACAGAAGACTGGAAGTGCGTTTCCACGAGAGTGAAATCTCCAACGACAAGATCTGGTTCCCTACGCCTAGCATTATAGTATCTTGCTTGAGCCGCTTGTGCTCCTAGCATTGCAACACGAGCTTTTTCTGCCATGATTCGTACTGATTGCGGAGTTGGTCGCTGGTTCAGTTCGTCGATAATCCCCGTTAAATTTTCAAAAGGGATTTTAATTGTGCGACCCAGAAAAAGTTCTGCAGGAGTAATTTTAGTAGATTCGTGAACAGACGAGCGGAGGGCGAACGAAAAAAGCACAAGATGTTCATCCCATCGCTCGTGATGATCCATGACAAATGTAGCAATCATTTTCACTAGCGTGCGGTTTACTCGTTCCGCAGGATTACTCTGGGGATGATATGGGGAAATGAATTTATGCTTAATGTGTAGTCTCGCACACATTCTTTCAAAAATGTCAGAAATAAATTGTGGACCATTATCCGAAACTACTTTATTAGGTGCACCATATCTAGAGAATACTTCATTTACTAATACATTACAAATAACTACTGCCGTAGCGGCTTTAATGGGAAAAACTTCAACCCATTTAGAAAAATTATCAGTTAATACTAAAACGTAACGAGCTTTGTTTTTAACAGATAAAGGATAAGGTCCCAATAAATCTATTGAAATAATGTCAAAAACATTAGAACTTGAACTAGATTTCAAGTGTCCGGCCGGTCTTACATTACGGTAATTATTAATCTGACACAAGTGACATGATTGAACGTATGCGAGCACACTTTGGTACATGCCAGGCCAATAGGCAACATCCCGCAATTTACAACGGGTCTTGCGAATACCTAAATGGCCTGCAAGAGGTTTGTCATGAAATTCGTTTAAAAGAGCCATTCTAAGGGTTCGCGGAATACATGGGCGAAACTCTGCCCTAGTAGTCCTAGATTTCGTATAGTAAAGCAGACCCTCTATGACTTCAAAATGCTGTGACCTCCCAGCCAGAGAAGGATCACTTGGTACGGGCGAACCCGCAAGCAAAAAATTATAAATATCCCCAAAATCTGGATCATTTATTAATTCTGCCATTATCTGCTCTCTGGATGTTATATCAGCTATTAAAAGTAAAGGCTGACATCCAGGAGTAGTTTCTGTGGGGACCCCACTAATCGGAACGCGAGACAATGCGTCCGGTAATTGATTCTTATGACCTGGTTGGTACGAAATTTTGATATTGCTCTCTTATAACTTAAGAGCCCACTTCATAAGTCTTTGAGAGAGGTGTTGAGCAGAATTCAAATACTGAAGGGCAGAATGATCCGTAATTATGTTAACTGTCAATTCGTTAAGATAACATTGAAATTTGTCAAGAGCATACACTACAGCAAGACATTCACGTTCCGTAGCTGAATAATTGCGTTCAGCTTTGGCTAACGTACGAGACGCAAAAGCTATTGGATGCCCAGCTTGTGACAAAACGCAACCAAGACCAACTCTGGATGCGTCAGTATAAATATCAAATTCCTTAGTATGATCCGGGAAAGCCAACACAGGAGGCTGAGTCAACGCAGACTTCAGTGTTTCAAACGCAGCGTTAGCCTCAGGTGTCCAAACAAACTTCTTGTATTTACGTTTCAAAGCATACAATGGCTCACAGATTGTAGCATAAGCAGGGACGAACTGCTGATACCATCCGATCATTCCCGGAAGGCGTGATAGTTCTTTTGCTGTTTTAGGCCGAGGAAAGTCAACAATAGGCCTAATTTTTTCATTATCCGTAAATAAGCCGTGGGGAGTGATTTTCAACCCCAGATGTACAATCTCGTCCCTCGCTATCTGGCATTAACTAGGTTTTAACGTCAAGCCAGCATTGTATATGAGTTGGAACACCTGTTTGAGCAGAGAAAGGTGCTCGTCAAAAGTCTCGGATGTAATAATAATGTCATCCAAATATACATGCACATGGGGACCCAGAACAGGTTTGAGAACCGTATCCATAAGCTTTTGGAAAGTAGCACGTGCAGAAGCTAATCCAAAGGGCATACGCAGGTATTCATAAGCCCCAAAAGGAGTCACAAAGCCTGTTTTATCGATGGAGTCTGGATGTACCACCACCTGCCAATACCCACTCGCCAAATCCAAGGTTGACATCCATTTAGTTGATGATAGGTCATGCAAAATATGCGACATGAAAGGTAGTGGATAATTTATCGCTTTCGTGTCTTGGTTTAGCTTGCGGAAATCTGTCACGAAACGAAATTCATTGCGTTGTTTCTTTGGGACCAGAAAGGCAGGTGCAGCCCAGGCGCTTGTTGATTCCCTTATTATGCCCTGTTTAATCATCTCAGAAATTTGACGTTGCATTTCCTGTTTCTTATGGGGAGCACAAGGGTAAGGTTTCGTCGCTATCGGTTTCGAACCATCAGTGTCAATGACATGATAAACCACCTGTGTGAAACCAGGTTGATCAGAAAATAAACCAGGGCTTTCCTGCAAAAGTAGAAAAAGCTGGTTTCGTTGCCTCTCATTCAATTGGTTACTCAATAACAAACTCGTTATATCTATAGGAACCGTAAGAATCACTTCGACATTTTCTGGAAAGGAAATAACATGTTGTACGAAATTCAGGGTAACTTGAAAAGCATTGATAAAGTCCATGCCCATTAGACATTTAACAGGTAGTTCGTCTACGAGCAGGAAAGAATGCGTAAAACGAGCCTTTCCCAGCCCTAGAGATAATGTGACAGTTCCTGTGATACTGAAGATTTCGTTATTTGCACCTCGCAAATACTGCGTCGCAGGCTGAACGAGTATTACAGGAAAATTGTCAGTGCAAAACTTCGTATTTAGGGCTGATATTTCAGAACCAGTGTCGAACTTTGTCTCGACAATAATATCTTCAATTGTCAAGAACACATCAGGCAACTGAGGAGTTTGGATAGTCACTAATACTGTTTTAGGGTCAGAATGCTTAGTATCAGGAAGCAGGACCGACCCTTGGTCTATTTCCATTGGAAGTTTAAAGGATTCCTGGTTGGATTATCATGCAGTCTGAAACCTCGGCCCTGCCGGGTATCGGGAAAATTTTCACGATGACGAAACTGCGTGAAAACTGCTGCGGGAACTCCGCATGTCTGTTGACATTTTCATTTCTATTACTTCTTCCCTCAGCACGGGCAGAAATATCATCATTGCCCTGAACATGAAAACGTTCCGAATGCTGCGGATTGGAACGGGGTCGAGCATACTGTGCTCGACCCCGTTCCAATCCGCAGCATTTACGGTATCCAGAAAATTGATTAGAAATGAGCGGTTGGTGTACTACTCTTCTATGCGGTGGAACGTATACAGCTTGGGCGTGCACTTGTGTACGCTCGCGTTGAAAGTCATTAGGCCTATTACGCTGCTGAGGATATTCGTAATAAGCCTAGCGGGGTGTCCGAGCATGGTGAGTTGAACCATGTTTGCCGTGTCGCTCTTCATACGTTCGTATGAGGCGAAGGCATTCATGAATTGTAGCAGGGTGTCGAACCTCAAGAAAATCCTGTAGAAATGGGTCGAGCTGCTGCAATAGGGTGTCCAACATGTCGACATGACTGGCATGTGGATCCCATAAGTTATGCAAGCGTGTTGTTTCCAAAGCAAATGCAACAGGGCTATCGTTGGGTCCTTGCTGACGAGAAAAATGTTGTTGTGCAAGGGTAGCTCGACTGAGGCCGAAAGGAAAGACATCCAAAAATTCTGCACGGAAATTCTCATAATGAGAATCCGGGTTCGACACTCTCCACTGCCGATACCAGGTCTTAGCGGTATCCTTCAAGCAAGTGCCTGCTATTTGCACTTTGCAGTCTTGAGGAATATTGTAGAGATCAAAATGATCTTCCAAATCCTCGAGGAATTTTAAGGACCCCTCCAAACCATTGAAATGAATTGTTCCTGCATGCGGCACGAAATGGGCAAGCATTCTGCTTCGCTGAAAGGATTGAACTCCCTCAGGTACGACCCGCGACTCAGAGTAATAGGAAGCTGGTGAATTACGAAATTGTGAAGAATGCCTGGGTACGTGTAGATCACTTATATCAAAGTGAGCCCTACAGGCTTCTTGCAGATGGTCGAAATTAATCCCATCACCCTCGAAATTTGATTTAGAGTGAAAAATTAAAGTTGTCTCAGGTAAGGAAGACATGGGTAATAATTGTCAAGACCTCGTGTTCGAGAAAAGTTCGGGCGCCAATTATAATGAATAAAGCTTCTTCTGATATCTTCTAATGGTTGTTGTTTTGTTAATTATAACATGAATAAACTTTCCTGCTAGTAGTGTAGTAATAATAATAAACAAGCTTTTAACTGCTAGTAATGTTGCAGTAGTAATTAAGATGAATAAAGTCTTAATGCTGGTTGTTAATAATAACAACTAATGAAATAAACCTAACAGCCAGACAGAGATCTGACAAAACTATGAACTGAGAAAAACGTACTTACTAGAACAACTTTTTATTAGAGAAACTCTTGATATGATCCAACATACACTTCACCGGACACACAGCTACTCAATAAAACGTAGCTCTTAGCACATGAACGAAGCTCTACTCACATAAACGAAGCTCTCCTTACGCATATAACGAAGATGTCTTTACACATGAAACAAAGCTCTCCCTACGCACATCAACAAAAAGCTCTCTCTAGTATCGTTGAACGCGCCTATTTATACTGGCTACCACCACGTCATGACTTACACTCATTGCCAGATCTCATTCAGCGGGAGAAATAACATCTCGTTCAGTAAGAAGATAATTTACATAGGAAAATAAAATAACCACAGATAGTAAAATCAAAAGGAAAGTGAATCTAGAGTATACGTTACATAACAACTGCTTACCAAGCATCGAGCGATCTGATACTTACCTTGGCATACCACTAAGTCGATCTAGGGGGCTTGGGGTAGACGCATTGCGTTCCCCTAAAACCGATGACCCATGTTTCGCTTCAATTTCACCCTCTCGAGAAAAGGAGTTTTTATCTTCTTTTCTTTCGCAATGGGAGAAACCTCTGCCTGTCAATTTTTTCAACCAACAAGTAACACTATACCCGCCTTTCGCAAAACCAGCTAATCGACTTTATTACAGCAACCAAATTTGTAACAATATGAAAAAAGCATATTATAAAGCCTTAGAAATACTGCTTAAAAATATACGTGTGCTAGTTTTGAGTACCAGATTTACCGATATATTTCACATACATGCTCCGTGCAGTTATAAAGTGACGCATCTTTCTTAGTATCCGCCACAGATGAGTATTAACATTAGAATAGGCAGTAAGGCAGAACTCACTGTCTTTCAACGTGACGCTCTCATAGGGCGACATCTTACCATATAGTCAGGTAGGGAAATTTCTTATATGCTGTAACTATCTTTTCACACCGAAAGATATGTTATTGTGACTTTGAAACGCCTAGCACCAACAAGAACGCGATTGCTACACAGTGCGGCACGTAAAATGACAGAAAGGTAGTGTCGACTGTTACAAAGGGTGGTGCAGCAAAATCGTTTGACCTGGACTACAACACTAACCACCGAATTCAAAATACTACTAGAAGAATCGCCACCACCATAACGTTTCACTGAGAGCAGAAAGGAGTAGGTTTTAAAGCCGTGTATCAGTACATAAGCATTACATCTGGAATATCAAAGCCAAGTCTCGGTTGGAGTGGCGTAACTCTGGGCTTCGTTAGTGGATTCTGAGCAGTAGAAACGCGCTCTTTGGAGGGAGAAATTATGTTCAACCACTCGAAGTTTGACGGACTAGTCTAGAGTGGAATATGTCGCATGAAGGCAATAATTAGTTCGGCGAGGAAATTTCTACTTCGATATTCTGTTACTGCAGGGACGGAAATACAATGTTTTCTCACACTTCTTTTCCTAACAAATTAAAATGCAATTTATTTTCAGTTACTGGGACTAAGGATATATTCCTGTTGTTTCAAAATTAGAAGCACAAATTTTATCTGGATAACATTTATTCCTGTGCTTGCTCATTATACTTTATCCGTGGGCACACAAAAAATGTTTTGACATTTTATGAAATCCATAAAATAAAAAGATTTAACTAAAAGACAATCAGGTCTCATAATTCCGCAGTTGGCGTGGTAACAAAGTATGTTTAATTGGTCGAACTCTGGAATTAAATTTTTGAACAGCATTTCTTTACAGTATTAGGTATCTAGTCATTTAATGTTTATTTTTAATTTATAATTCTCTATTTCTTGTTTTATTGTTCACTTACAAAAACTGTTTTGAACACCTTTTTTCCTTTATACAAAATTTTACAAAATGTAATGAACCTGTTTCTGAAATTCGGGGTTTAATTCCTTTAGTACTTTTGGGAGAACAATCCTGCTGTGTGCTACGGATAGTGTAATGTTACTACTCGAAAAACTTGAATGGATTACCCCTCCAGTGTAACAGCGAGAAATTCCGTTCGTTTAAAACTTTCGTAGGTCTCATTCTTAAAATTCAGTCTATCATTCAAAAATAGAAATATTTTAAAAGTTATGATAGAGGAGCACCGTTTCTTCAGAAATAAGATGTGAGTTTCAAAATAAATGGAAAAAATTATACTTTCAGAACTATCGAAGGGCATCTCTCCTCTAAAAATGATGTGTGAAAATGTTCGTCGGTTTCAACAAATAATTACCAATTTCAATTCATGTTGCCGAAGTAGAGTTAATTTAAGAGAATTTTTTTCAGGCCGTCTTCGCGAATTAGATGGCGAGCTTTCCTCTCAGGTGTCTGGATGTTACACGAAGCAATTAGTTTGGTAACTTTTTTCCTGCACGATCCAAAAATGTTCCTATACTCTTGTTCTATATTTATCAATATTTTTTTTGTGCAAGCTCTCTAAAAGGAATATTTCCAAGGTTTCTAATTTTCCGTCTAATCCGTAAAATACAACCAAACTGTCGTTATAGCATCATATGAATTCAATTGGTTGTAATTTACTTTTTTCTTAATCTTGTTTCCGAAATCTACAATTATTCCACACAGCACACTACTTTACATACACAAACCGATCTGTAACAGAAAGCAGTTAACACAAGCTCTGTTCTTTCCTACTAAAGGCCATAATATTATATCACAATAGTAACGATATGAAAATTCACAATAATGTGGTTCTGCCATAGAACAGCAGATGTTCCGAAAATTGCGAGTGTATAGAAAACGGTAAAGTAAAACAAATCTCAAGGTGATGAACTTTTGTATCATTATCAAACTGGAATTATTTTTTTGTTAAGAGAATTACACAAAATAATTGAAATAAGATTTTAATCAAATTACATATTTTGACAGCAATTAACAGCACGCAATTCAATTCAATTTTCGATCAAGGCATAAATATTTTGTCGTGATCAGTGATTTCTGATCACGACAAAATCGCTCATTTTCAGCACAGAATGTTTTCCTGGCGAACACTTCCCATTCGTTCGGGAAACCTTTTAATACAGTCTCTATGAAGCCCATAACTTTCGATTTCGAATGGGTAGCAATGACATTTGCATTGTGCTCCATATGACCGAATCATACAATCGTTGAAGTTTAATATAAAATCTTTTGAATTTTGTAATCGAAAAGAGCACACAAGAGTTGACTGTCATCATTTCGCAAAGAATTAAATCGCCAACGATATGAAATATTAATGTCAAAATGCACTACTATTGGTTTAGTTGGAAAGGGCAATATATCAATATGACGACGCATTTCCACGGCATTTTACTAATATCCCCCAGATAAAATTATATTCACATCTGTCAGGCATACACGTTTTACATATTTTTAATTTCGTGTTTCATAAATTTCAAGGTTTGAAGCTTTCCGGTAACACAGTAAGTGAATATTTGTTCGTTATTTTTATTAATAGTGTATGTCAGGAATAGTGCGCATACAAGTCACTCTATTACATTGTACGCAAATTTGTTCTGTGATCCAAGGAAATCATACTATATGCTTTCTGAATATTTGAACCATTTTGTGTTGAACATACAAAGAATCTGCAGTAAATTCAAAGCACTTAATTGCAAACTCTAGGGAAAAGGACGCCAGTCCACCGCAAGGAATGCTCAGATAACGTAGGCAAGTTTACCTCATTGGATTTTCCCATTACTTCAGTAGTGAACCACCAGCATGTTTAGATTTCATGGAATTTCAATAGAAGATACAAGAAAGATTTCATAATTATTTAAAAAGCTTTTGCCATGAAATCCTTAGTGAATGAAAGTCAAATTTTTGAGATATTTGAAATATCTATTTTGCAGTTCTGATGAATATCTAGTAAAATATGAATAAAAACAGTAAATATGTTTCCCGCAAGTTCTTGGAAATAAATAACTTCGTCAGGTAGTACTGACTTTTATATTTCTAGGTAATAATGGAAATTTCAATGGAAAGCAAATAACGCGTAAGGGGCGAATTCCACTCTCATGTACACACTCTGTATAAACAATAATATTTTTAATTACTGGGGCTTCATGTTAAAGTAAACTTTCTGTGTACATCTTATTAATACAACTTTGTTATGCATAAACACCAAATTTGGATACTTACAGAAATTCTAGTTATGTGTTAAAGATTACCCGTCACGAGCGGGAGAGTGCTTGTCCAGCAGAGTATGAAAGTTCTAGTCTCTTTCTAAAGTTTAGCAAATATAGGTGTGCCATAATCAAAACTTATTTTTTTCTTTATCTAGGAATCTTAAGTTATAATATAGGTGAAAAACGTGCCCAGATTATGCTTACCAATTAATGGCAGAAATATTTTAGATGATTGTATCGTGCAAAACATCAATGCCACTTACGGGACAACAATGTCACGTGCGGGACATGTGTCTCATGTGCGGGACAACAGTGTCAAGTGCGGGACTTGTACAAATTGTGAAATTCAAATAATGCAAATCCTTGCAAAGGAAAAAAATCAACACCCCTTAAAATTACATTTATTCAGCATATATTCAAGTTACATTTTCAAAAAGGCCATAGCAATATCAGTGGTCATGTACAGTATACCTAAGTACCTTGGAATTGTAAATAAACACTTATGCATAAACGATGAACTGAAATTTTTGGAAATTTAGACTCCTAGACAACGTCGAAATAATTATGTAAATCGCAAAAACCTTTTTTTCGCTTAGTTCCTTGAACTTAAAAAGACCTCCACGTTTGTCACCTGTGGAGAATAAATTTTCTGACTAATGTCTTCAATATTATATCAAATATTCTGGTAATTTCAGTTACTTATTGTAACCTTTAAAAACTTCCATCATAACCGATACTTCAATATATGTAGCCGTATTAATGTTTACAATTTTACTTGGGTAAATAAGTCTGTCATATCGAACAATCACACAGTCTCCCTGAGAAAGCTGCAGTTCAGCAGAATCTATATAATAATTCACCTTCTCGGCCAAAGCACAAAATTTCAAATGTGTGTTCCCAACATCATCATGACCAAGCATATGACACCGAGAAATACTTGGAACAGCTGGTAGTACATCCCATGAGTTATCCATGAGAACTTGGTTGTTGATTTGTTCTTCTGCAATGAACAGAACATATGTTGATGGAACTAACTTGGCTGATAACTAAGCAAAGTGCGCTGCTGATTGAATTATTGCTCCTGTTCCTCCTTGACTCAGGATTTTCCGCCTCACAAATCTTTTGACATAACTGCCTATTCGATCAGCCACATGTTTTCCATCACGTGTTGCGAAGTTCTTCCAGCAAAATTTTCAAAAAACTTCTTACATAGCTGCTAAAGTGTCTTAACCATAATTCGATATTTAAACTCAGATACATTCAGAAATTTTAATTCATCCATAACACCACTTTTTTCTTCTTCCTTGGAGGTTTTAGTAGAGCCCGTAATGATTTAACAATTGCTTTGCTGTATGTTTGCTTGTAATTCTATGGCGATTAAAAGTTTTTGCAAGGTGAAGTGTTTGGAAATATAGTGGCATTGCTAGTCGCCTTTCTTTGCCCTCTGTGTCCATTTTTTGTCTCTTTCATATTTCCTTAAGTTAGCCTTTACCTTGCCTGTCATTGTTTCTGTTATCTTATGTAACAATTCATTAATCTTTGCACTCTCCTCTTTCTGAAAATCGGGGTTTACAGATTTTAGCTTTTAAAGCTAAAAATTTTTACAGATTTTTAGCTTTTGATTTTAGCTTTTTTTTTTTTTTTAGATACATGTACTTGGAGTGCCACTTTTCCCTAATAAGAAATCAACGCTGCCAACGTTTTGTACTAGTTTTGTACAGTTTTGTACACCCAAAAGAAAATTTTGTACACCACCGGAAGTGGTACTTTTTGACTCCCCTTTGTGGCCCTCGAGCATGTACTTGGAGTGCCACTTTTCCAAAAACGAAAATAAACACTGCCAGAGTGTTGTCCTAGTTTTGTACACCCAAAAGAAAATTTTGTACACCACCGGAAGTTGTATTTTTTTACTCCCTTTTGTGGCCCTCGAGCATGTACTTGGAGTGCCCCTTTTAGAGAGCCGAAAAGTACCACTTCCGGTGGTGTACAAAATTTTCTTTTGGGTGTACAAAACTAAAAAACTAGTACATAACTTTGGCAGCGTTGATTTCTTATTTTCGAAAAGTGGCACTCCAAGTACATGTATCTATTTTTTTCTTCCTGCTCGCACTGGTTGATTTCTGCCTTTTATTATCCATCACTAAATTTAAAATAATAACATACACTGATGGCCACCCAAAATGCTGCACCAAGAAGGAAGCATCCGATTGACCTGAAATTCGCAGCAGGCTTAGCCGGCGAGAGGATAAGCAAACAATTAGCATTGCAGGGCACATGCAAATCATGTGCGCCCGGCACGCCACCGAGAATCACTATAAAAAGGGTGCACAGAAGGCCGGGTGTAAGCAGTGGAAGTGTGTTGTGCTGCCGCACCTGTGCGTGGGAAGCTTTCTGATGCCTCGTCGCAGAACACGGCAGTCATTCCAACACGTTTCGGAGTTTGACAGAGGACGAATAGTGGCTTATCGTGACAGCTGTGTATCGTACCGAGTCATCGGCGCCCGTGTGGTGCTACATCCAGCCACAGTGAGGCGAGTATGGATTCGGTGGGTGCAGGAGGGACGGACGAACCGAGATGAGCGATTGCCGCAACCGCGGCACACAACCGAACGAGAGGACCGGCATGTTGTGCGGCACGCTTTGACGGCTCGCACCGTCACATCCCGAACGTTAGCGGAGGAATTAGGGTGTGTTGCGCAACAATCTGTATCAGCACGTACGGTTCGACGTCGTCTGCGGGAGCTGGGACTTGTCGCACGGCGCCCATTGCTCCAATTACCATTGACGGTACACCACCGGCGAGTGGGGCGCAGTGGGATGTTGAACGCCGCACTTGGACTGCGGAATGGCACGACATTGTCTTCTCCGACGAATCCCGCTTCTGCCTGCAACACCACGATAGTCGGAACCGCGTGTGGCGGCACCGCGGCGAGAGACTGTATGATGCCTGCATTATGCATCGCCATAGCGGTCCGTCGCCTGGCGTTATGGTTTGGAGCGCAATTGGATATGACACCCGCACCTCTCTGGTACGCATCGTCAGTACTCTCAACAGCCACATCTACATCTCCGACGTTTTGGAGCCTGTAGTCCTCCCTTACCTTCAGGACCTGCCAGCAGCCACGTTTCAACAGGACAATGCGCGTCCGCAAGTGGCACGCATCGTGCAAGAATTCTTCACGGCTCACCAGGTGTCACTGCTTCCGTGGCTTGCCTGTTCTCCCGATATGTCGTCCTTCGAACACGTCTGGTCGCTGATCGGCAACCAAGTGGCCCGGCAATAACCACCCGCGGCTGCGCCTGATGAACTGTGGCAACGTATGGAAGCAGCCTGAACCGACATACCCCAAGCCTACATCCAAAGAATCTTTCATTCGATGCCGCGGCGTGTAGCGGCCGTTATTGCCAGCCATGGTGGCCACACGAACTGTTGATGTCTGCGTGTTCCGCAAGTCGCACGGGCTTGTAAGCTCAATCGTTTCATCCTTATATCTGTTATTATGTGTCCAGTAAATCTGGCTTTGCTATCTCGTTTCCTTCTTGGTGTTGCATTTTGGGTGGCCATCAGTGTAGATAACAGATGGTAAGGGTGGGACACTCAGAAATGTTTTTCCTGAAACATTTTTTTAGTAGTTTTAGCATTGGAAGCCAGACTGCATTTTTGACCAGAAAACATTCACTTCTGTGCATGTTTGAATAAGTGGATTTTATAAAAATCACTGAAACAGATCATTATTTCTCTTTTCGATTTAAAGAAATAGAAATTATTTACTTTTGTATATATTTTGATAACTGTATTTCATAAAAACCACTGAAAAACCACTGAAAAACATTATTTTTCTTTATTATTTAAAAAAAACAGTAAGCTGATGAGCTTAACAAATGTTGGTCAAATTTATAAGAAATCATGTATGGCACCTGTCACGTACGGGGCAATATTCCTTCATTAATAGAAATCAGTTGTTATACAGTTGGGGGCCCAGATTGTGGGCATATGTTATTGTCACCAATCCTGATTTAGTGCAACAGTTTTAAGGTTTTAGCAAATATAGTTCGACAGATATTTAAAGCTTCGACAGATATTTAAAGATAATACCTCCTAAGTGCCAGGTACGGGACACAAACATTTGTAGTCTAAATCAATTGGCTAGTTAATTGTTCAGTTGCTGCTTTCCCTCCTTGGTGAATCTCCAGCATTGCGCGGGGCTCCAAGAAGCAACCTGCCATGTTCTTTGGCAATTAGTCGTACGTGAGTCTGGAGAATTCGAGGCCACCGTGGTGCATTGGTAGCATGTCCGGCAGGTAACTGGAAGACCCTGGGTACGATTCCCACTGGCGGCCGATGAGAATTTTTCCGTGTGTCACTTATTAACGTGGAAAGAGCAATTACTTCTGTTTGATGTTCCTAGTTCACGTCAATTGTGTGTATTAAGTTTCATGCATGATAATATTACAGTTCGTTTACGTCTACATTTAGATAAATGTTTATCTTATTTCGACTTAATGTTTATTAAACTTGATAACATTTTTGTCACTATCACTGTCTTACTGAATGAACAGATAGCCTTGTTTAACTTATACTTATCTGGTAAATTAAATAGGAACATGTTTGTTGGCCATTTATGGGGATATTGCAAAACGTTTCAAATCAGAATTAACAAAACTAGGAAGAAACCTTTTCGGATCATCTGCCTTAACGAAAGTGTGTCAAAGAAAGACGAAACTCTGGAATATATTTCATACTTAGGTAGTGAGAATTAAATCACCTTCATCAAATAAATGCTGCCTGAAAATTGTACCAGCAGAAAAATTGAGCATATATTTTAAATTCACTTTACTGATAATATTTTTCTATATCGTGAAATACAAATGGGTGCTTAGTTTTCCAAATGTTGATGTACAAAAAGAATTTAGAAGAAAGGAAAATTGTCTTAGATAAAGCACATTTTTCTTCACAAAAAAAAAAATCTATGATTAAGCAATAGTCAACCACGTTGAAAGTAAAATATAGCAACTATCTTTGCCAGGATGTGTCATAGTGTAGTCCTAAAATGGAGATAGATGTTCAACGAAAATTTCAATTCAGCTGGTGATTTCTTTTTATACGTTTAAAATTTAAACGAAGAAGCTCACATTATTTTGTTTATTTGATATCTAATTATTTGAGTTCCTCCCAATCTCGTAACCCTTTTATATAACACGAAGAAAATTTAGAGCGATACCTTGGTAATATATAAGGCAACTGATTAATAATATAAGGCAACTCATTTTCAATGATATTTTGAAAATGTTTCTGATATTTGAAACCATAAAAAAAACATTCAATAAATTTGTAAGGGGTTTTAGTTCGTATTTTCTTCAAATCAGGTAAATCTACACATTTTCGTATTTCAGCCTCCATGATTCATTATTAAATGTTGTAGAGAAATCACTGATTTATGGGGTAGATTTGTCTACCTACATTGCTTTGCTCTTACCAAGAGCAGTTAATGGATAACTCAATCCCATAAACATGGTGTATTTACAGGACAACTGCAAACCACTTGCCGACAAGTACGTGTTTTCATTTGTGTTGTTGCAGCAGTACTGGACTGCAAATAAAAGATTCGAATGGTATTCAAAATTGAAATAATTTTGTCGGTGTAAAGAGCTTTCTTCTATACAGCACATTTTTGAATTACTCAAGTTATGTGCAGTTTTGTAGGTAAATAATAAAATATAATTAAAATCCTTTTTCCTTTTTCTAAAAGAACATTTTTAAGTAACTTTTTCTGAAAGAGTATTAGCTTCCTGAGCAACGTATCAGCTAATCTCAAATATTACTGTTGTTTTTTCAACGTGTGAAGAAAAGAAAGGAAAACCTACCTGGAACAGTTTTAATCCATATAATAAGGTCCCCCGGTAGTTACAAACATCTCCCATTCATCGATAAGGTTTGAAATCCCAGACTTGTAGAATTCCACGGGTTTCGATGCAAAAAAGGCAGAAGTTGTTGGACGTACCTCCTCCACATTTGGAAGTGTAGTCCCAGCAAGATGATTTTGCAGGCTGCAAAGGGGTGGTAGTCGGATGGGGCGATGTCAGCGGAATATGCTGGATGCGGAAGTTTTTCCATCCAAAGTCCTGCAACGTGGCACTGGTCATTTTCGCTTTGTGGTTTTGCGTTGCCATTCTGCAGCAGCACGCCTTTACGATTCACGAGTGCTGAACGTTTATCCTGTAAAGCAGTGCGTAGACGCTGCAGCTACTGACACTAGACTTCTCCTGTAGTGGTTTTGTTGGGTGGCAGCAGCTCGTAATGGATTATGCCATGCATATCCCAAGACATAGACATCAAAACCTTTTGTGAGAAACGTCCTGGTTTCGCCACTGCTGCAGGCACATTCCCTTTGGGAAGCCACTACCGATTATGCTTAATGTTGTGATAAAGAATCCATTTTTCATCGCCCGTGACAATTCTGTGCAAAAACGTTTCCCTCTTTTTTATTTTTCATTTCATTTCATTTCATTTATTCATTCTTCAGTTGCCACATATTACAATTCAAAATACAAACAATATAATCAGTTACAAGAAATGTAGCAACCAGGAGGAGTATGGAAAAGGCCGTAAGGACTGACATAGCCCTCCCACCCCTAGTACTAAAAAAAAAAAAAAAGGACACGAACAACAAATAACAATACTAAATACAAGTCAAAGGCACATTGAATATAACTGAAAGATTAAATAAATACATAGGTGAATGTAGATGCAAGGTCTATTCATAAGCTGTGAAATCAATCCAGCGACCATATCAGGTCAACTCAGCACTAATTGAGAGAGTTGTTAATAAGGTGATGCTTGAATTTTTTTTAAATAGTTCAAAATTGTTAATAGATTTTATGTCATAAGGCAAGGAGTCCCAAAGTTTTGGACCCGATCAATTAATATTCATTTTAATTGCTTCTGTCCGAGGGAAATTAGGTATGAGTGTTGATCGATTCCTTGTTTCATAAGTATGAGTACGAATATTTAATGATATTAAGTCATGGTATAAATCATATTTAATTCTCCTGAACATTATTTTACCAAGATTATAGTCAAATAATTTTTTAATTGTAAGTATATGATATTTATTGGGATTTACTTCTGACCTGAAGGTAATATTAGGTATAGAATAATTAAGAGTTTTTAGGTCTATAAATCTTATATATCTATTCTGTAATACCTGTATTTTTTTTAAGTTATATTGTGTTGTTTGCCCCCATGCCAATATCATCATCATCATCATCATCATCATCATTGTCAACTATTATCAATCCACTGCTGGACGAAGGTCTCCCCAAGTTTCCTCCACAACGGTCTGTCTTGTGCCAGTCTCCTCCATGTCACTCCCGCATACTTTCGAATTTAATCCACCCATTTCCCATGTGGTCTTCTTCTGGGTCTTTTTCTGTTCCTTGGAATCCAATCTAAAATTTCGGCTGTCCATCGATGATCTGTCCTTCTGGCAGTATGTCCAGCCCATTGCCATTTCAGGTATTTAACTCTGATCATGATGTCTTCCACTCTTGTCATTTTTCGGATCCACGAGTTCCTCTTCTTATCTCTCCTGGTTACACCAAGCATGCACCTCTCCATGTTTTTCTTTGAGTTGTCTGCAGCCTTTGTATGTCTCTTTTAGTTAAGGCCCACGTCTCTGCAACCATACGTAAGCACTGGAAGGATGCATTGATCAAACACTTTTCTTTTAAGACATAATAGCATATTGCTCTTGAAAATTATGCTGTTTCTTCCAAAAGCTCTCCAGGCAAGTTTTGTACGCCGATTAATTTCTTCATCAATGTGACCCTCACTTGATATCTGCTGTCCAAGATAAACGTAAGTGTCTGTTATCTCCAGCTTTTCTCCATCAATCGATAAATCTTCATTTCTTGTAAAAGCATTGGACATCACTTTTGTCTTCTGAAAGTTCATTTTTAATCCCACTTTTTTACTCTTGTCAGTAAGTTCCTTGATCATACTCTGCAGCTCTGATGGGGTAGTTGCAAAAATGACTACATCATCAGCAAAACGAAGGTGGGTTAGATAATCTCCATTAATCTTTATCCCTTTGTTTTCCCAGTTCAGTGATTGAAAGACATTTTCCAATGCGGTATTAAAGAGCTTCGGAGATACACACCCTTTCCAATTTTTATGTGTGTTGTATTTTTAAACAGCCGAATCTTTGCACTTGCATTTTCATATATGTTATTAATAATATTAATGTATGCATCTTCAATACCGCAGGATTTCAGAGCCATTGTAACTGCTGATGGTTTCACCGAATCAAAGGCTTTTTCATAATTGATAAAAGCCATGCACTATGGAAGTTCATATTCCCTCGTTCTTTCAATTATTTCTCTCAGTACCTGGATATTATCTATTGTGCTGTAGCCACTCCTGAATCCAGCTTGTTCTCCGTTGAGCCATGTCCAGTGTTACCTTTAAGCGGTGTGAAAGAACTTTAGTGAAGATTTTATAAACTACTGATAGGAGGCTGATACGTCTGCAGTTCCTGAGATCCTCAATGTCACCTTTTTTATGTAGCAGGATCATTGTAGCGTTGTTCCAATCCTCAGGAATCTTCCCTTCATTAAGGCCTCGAGTGAAAATTTGGGCGAGTACTGTTTCGATTTCTCCACTTGCTTCTTGTATGATGTCTACAGTAAATCCATCTTCTCCTGGAGCTTTTCCCCGCTTCATGTTCTTGATTTCATGTGCAACTTCTGCTGGGAGGACTGAAAAAACTCTGGTACTGGTAACTTTCATGATGTCTGGAATACATGTATCATCCCTTTCATTTAATTTGGAGTAGAAATCTTTCACTCTTGTACAAATTTCGTCTCTATTTCTTGTTACAGAACCATCTTCTTTTCTCAGTGCTATAATCTGTTTTCTTCCCTTACTGAGATGTCCCTTTGCTATCTTTAGGCTTTGGTTGTTTTCAATTGCTTTCCTCACTAGTTCACAGTTGAATTTCCTTACGTCTTCAGTGATACTTTTTCGTACTGTCTTGCATAGCTCTATATATTTCACTTTGGAAGTCACATCTTCTTTAGTTGTCCTCATCTCTCTTCTTTTTGCATCAACATTTTGGTTTTTCCTGATAATTTGTTCACATGCAACTTGTTCTTAGACCCAGCTAATTTTGTTGCTGTTTCCATAAGAGCTTTGGTTACTTTTCTGTTAACTGTCGAAATATCCACTACTTCCGATGTTAGGCCTTGTAAAGCAGAGAACCTGTTCTTCAGTTCCAACTTGAAGGTCTTATGGTGTTTTTTAAGGTTGGTTATGTCAATACATTTTGTTTGTCTTATGAGCTTGCCACGTTCGAGTTTAGTGTTGAGGTGCATCTTACATCTCACCAATCTATGGTCACTACCTGTGTTCAACTTGTTCAGCACACTGCAGTCTTCTATGACGAATTTTTTGTTACACATAATAAAATCAATTTTACTTGTCGCCCCATTTGGATGTCTCCATGTCCATTTCCTGTGTGGCTTTATCTTGAAAAAGGAGTTCAAGAGGAAAAACCCTTCTGCCTCTGCAAACTCAACGAGAGTATTTCCACGCTGGTTTCTGTTGCCGTTGCCCTATTGTTGCATTGAAATCTACCCATAATTATCTTCAAGTGCTGCTTATCGTTATTATTTAGATGACGAATTTCCTCATAAAAGTCTTCAATTTGTTCTTTAGGATGACTTGTAGTGGGTGCATAAGTTTGAATAATCTGAGCCTGGTATCTTCTCGAGAGTTGGATAACGAGTCGTGCAGCTCTGTCAGAGGAACTTTCAACTTCTACCACTTTATCCTTCAGTTTCTTGTTTATTATAAATCCAGCACTACTAGTTCGGCCAGTATCTGTCCCACGATAGTAGAAGAGATGTCCACTTTTCAGTTCAATGAGATCTTCTCCTTTTCTTCCTTACCTCACTTAGCCCGACGATGTCCCACTTGATACTTTGTAGTTCCTCTTCCAATTCAAGAAGCCTTGAATCAGAAGATAGGGAGCTTCCATTATACTTAGCCAAGGTCAGCATCAGATGGCAGCCTAGTCCGGTCTTCCGGTGATTCTTAGCACCCTCTGCCTTCATGTCGCACCGGCCGCTGCTTTGGCCAGGTACTTTCCAGCTGCCGGAGACTGAGGGCCAAGATTTAAGTTGTAGAGTCATTTTGGATTGGTTTGGCCATAACTCACCACGCTGGCCAAGCGGGTTGGTGAGTGTGGGATAGTATTGCCTCTAACCCTGATGGTATAGTTATACCGCTATTGGCGGTCGTCAGAGCCCCTTTAGTGGGAACAAGATGCACCACGAGAAGGCGGGGTTGACATTTGTCTAAGAGAGGCTGTGATTTTACGCATCACCTGACCTTACATCCCCCATGTCAGTATACAGTAATTTATATGTGTTTGTATTAGTGTGTAGTATAAAAGTATCATTATTTTAGAGGACAAATTTATCATGATCTTACTAACTACCCCAATGTTTCTAGATATTATATTAGTCAGGTTGTCAATATGCATATTCCATTTCAAATCAATACTCCCAAGTAAGAATGACTATTCACAAAATCAATTTTAACTCCATTCAAGACCACCACGTCACTCACAGATTGTAGTATTTGTAGTTTCGAAAAGATCATAGCCTTGGTCTTGTTTACATTGATAATCAATTCATTGCTATTTAACCAATTTGTCACCAACACAAGCTGTGCATTTATTCTGGATGTAAGATCTAATGTATTGTCACCCTTGAATAAGATTGTTGCATCATCAGCAAATAAAATTAAATCATTATTTTTACCACTGTAAAGAGATCATTAATATACAAATTTAATAATATGGGACCAAGGACCGAACCTTGCGACACTCCAGAAATCACACCTCCCACTGTGGACCGTGTCATAACAATTACAGTATATATCTTCCTAGCTGATAAATAACTTTTGAATAAATTATATGTAGAACCCCTAATTCCAATAGAAAATAATTTGGTGAGTAGAATATCATGGTTTAGCGTATCAAAAGCTTTAGATAAATCTAAGAAAATTGCAATTGTTGATTGATTTTTTATAGCATTTTGTTGGCGTAAATTATGTGTAAATGAAATTGCAAGCTCTGTTGATTTATTTGGCAAAAAACCAAATTAATTTTTGTTCAATATGTTGTATTTTTGTAAAAAGAAAGTAATCTAATGTAAATTAATTTTTCTAGCAATTTAGCAAACATAGACAAATTCGCAATTGGCCGATAATTATTTGCTTCATTTACCGAACTTTTCTAGCATTTGGGAGTAATTTTACTTATTTTTAAAGCATCTGGAAATATGCCTGTAGTAAATATAGAATTATAAATCAACAAAAGTGGCTCCTCAATAATATGAGCCACATGTTTGATAACTAATGGTAAAATTTCATCATATCCAGGTCCACTATTGACATTAATTTGCAACAAGTGTAAAAGTTCAGATCGTGTAATTTTAAGCAAGTGAAACGTGTTTGATTGGTGTGAATTCTGAAAGTACTGATGATATTGAGAATTTGTAAATAAAACTCTTTGTTTAAGAATTTGCGGAGCTAATATAAAGTGATTATTGACTTCATTGACTATATCTTGTTTGGATTTAATTATTTGGGTTAAATAAGTTTGGTATCGTGGTGTAATTGAACCTGAAGATTTACCCAGTAATCTGTTTAAATGTTTCCAAGTTAATTTAGAATCGTTTTGAGAAAAGATATTAGTATAATATTCTCTTTTAAAAAAATTTCCTAATATCAGAATTTAATTTATTTTTATATGTTTTAAATATTTGAAAATCAGAATGTAGTTTACTTTTTGTTAATTTCGAGTATAATCGATTTTTTTATTAATTCGGTTTAATAGATGTCTAGTGAGCCATGGTTTACGTTGCTTTTTAGCTTTCTTGTTAAGTAAAATTGTAAAGACTTGCATGTATAATTCATTTAGCACAGTTGCAAAGCTGCCATATGAAAGATTTGGATCAGTCAACTGTAAAACATTTTTCTATTTTATATGTTGTAATAGATTATAGAATTTATTTAACGTAATATTGTTTATTAATCGAGTTGTTATATTAATCATTTTTTTATTTACAGCATGTGTATGTTTGTAAAATGTAAAATTGGTAGATGGTCACTAATATCATAAATTATAACTCCTGAAAGAGTCAACTCTAAAGGAGCATTCGTAAGAGATAGGTCAATGGTAGATTCAGTTACTGGTGTTAATATCGTTGGAGATGTAATTGTATTGCTAAACCCGACAGTATTTAGCAATTGAATAAATTGTTGAGTTTGTAAGTTATTTTGGGAAATATTAATATTGAGGTCTCCCAATAAGAAACCCCTTTTACCTGTCAAGTTGATATAATTAAGAATTTCAAATAGTTTATTAATAAATAAGGATAAGTTAGAGCTCGGAGGACGATAACAAACCATTATAATGTAATATTCATTTTCAATTGTCAAACTTTCTATATAAGGGACAATAACAGTTAAATCTGTTATTAAAGAAAAATTTTGGTGAATAGTATTTAAATAAATTGCCACTCCATCTCCCTTTGTTTTAATTCTATTATGGAAAAATATTTTATAACCAGGTATATCAATACTATAATTTTGAGTCGGAAACCATGTCTCAGTTAAACAGAGTATGTCAATCCCCGATACGGTCGCCTGAATCAATGCCCCAACAAGAGTAACCTTAGAAATAAGAGATCTGGCATTTATATGAATTAAATTCAAGGCATCATTAAAGTCGCCAGACAACAGATTAGAAACTTCCTGAAGTGTGTATATGTCACTCATTATTATTAACTATCACAGGCCACATATGAAGACCAAACATCAATAAACAGAACCTCCAAGTACAATTTATAATATACTATATAAAAAATTAAAAAACTTATTTGAATTAACCTAATTCAAAGACAAAAGACAAAATACCAAATGCCACCCTTTGCCACATTTTACTAAAATTATACATCCCAGTATCTAGCCACATCCTACTACTCACCATCTCATCATTAATAAAAATATAGGGAGTAAGATTATGAAATTTAAGGAAACAAGGTATCATCTCATAAAATGCAAAACACTTTTTAGTAAACGGGTGTCCAATTCACTATGCCAGACAAAAATTTAACATGTAATTACAAAATGATAAATCACCAAACACAGAAATATAATAATAAGAAAATGAACAAATCAATCACTGTCTAGCCTTATAGAAAAAAAGAAAATTTACAATCGAAATAAAATTGGTAGTACATGACATTGAACATGATAAGCCGAAAAATACAGAAGACAAAAACTTATGACTAATAAATACCTATTAGGCAAGAGATAAACAGCAAATTTGCCAAAATATAATCATCTTATGAATCATGTATTATGAATAATAAAATGCCCCTATGGAATACCTATTCATAAGAGCTTTCCCCTTTTCTCTCTCATTCCACTTTCCCTCCCCTATTTTCCCCTTCACATCATTTTTCCACCTTTGTTCTATAACCTCTTTCCCCATTTCTATTCTTTCCTTCCCTTTTTTTTTTATAAAACAATAAAATAGAATCCAAATTAATAAGACAGACTGAAATCCAAATTCAGGTTACATTAACCACTCCAAAGCTAAAAGAGATAGCAACACCGCCACCAACTCACACTCAGAAAAGAAAATGAAAAGAATATAAAGTTAAACAATCAGATCAAAATAAAGAGGTAAAATTTCTATTTCTATTACATCACAGTGGTAAGCATTGTATTACGCATGATAAACAAAACTGTAAAAAATAAAACCAACTACCAAAACCCCCATAAGAAAAAAAAAGAAGAAAAATAAATTTCAAAGTATAGTTGACACATAAATTAATCTCGACACCCTCCATTATAATCCAAAGAACTAAATTAACATAACATATTATTTAACCAATCAAACCATAGGTAAGTGAAAATCTCAAGGTAATAAACAATTCACAAAGTAATCACTATCAACCATTACATTTGTATACATATATTATTACTATTAAAACATAAAGAGTCAAGTCACAACAGTGTAAGCACCCCCAAATTCCAATCTTATCCCATAGTATTAAGTCAGTAAACAGACTAAGTATTTAATTCACAATAATCTTATATGATTAAAAAAAATAATAACCTGACAGAATATTCTGCTTGGTAACGATTGGGCGGCATGCATAAATGTTTCAATTTTCTGATCCAGTAACAGCAGAAAGTCACATTTCGAGAAATCGTATTTTCGAAAGAAAATACGCACTCAGAATTTGCATAGTTCGTAGCAGGTGACCAAAAGAAAGATTTTTTTTAATCAGGTTTTCAGTTCCGCAGATATTACTATAAACTTAGACGCAGTCTTACGCCATCTATAGGCAGACTTGTGCGTTAAACAAAATTTAAATTATATGAGAAACATTTCGAAGCCAACAAAGAAACAATTTTTCAAATCGGACTCTTAGAAATAGAGATAACGACAAAAATCAGATATGCATCTACGACCCCTGGCCGAAAAATCAAGCATTATTTCAAGAAGAAACTATTTGTGAAAAGATTTTTTGATGTGAGAGGTGTCGGTTCACGGAAGAATACTTTCTATTGAGATTTCCAGAGCTTCTAGCCGAAATGCATCCTAAGCAGAAATTAAACCTTTATGCTCCCTAAGGGCTAAACGAATTAAACCTGATGCCCCTGATGGTCAAACCATTCTATATCAAATATTGGAAATTAAATGCAAAATATTTTCCATCAGGAATCCGATACAGCAAGAAGTTTTCAAATCGGAGTTTTAGAAGAAGAGTTATCGAGGAAAACACATTTTACCTTTACGCCCCCTAGCGTAAAATCTATAAATTACTTGAAATTTTTGAATTTTATCAAAAACATGAAGCACCGGAAACTATCTAACAAAGAAGGAATTTTTCAACTTGTACCATTATGAAGCAATATTGATAGAAAATATGACATGCATCTGCGTCCCTTGGAGTAGAACCTATTTATTTATTTAAGAAGAAAGTATTCCGAAATGTTTATCGATGTGAATAGCATCGGTACACGAACGAATTGTTTCAGTAGAGATTTTAGAAGTTCAGATTTTGCTGCAAATACATCCGAAGCAGAAAACATGTTACACCCCTTGGTCGCCAAACCATTTTTTTTTCAAAAATTAGAAATTATGCACGCAAATTATTTCCATCAGGAGCTGTAATCCACTGCAGAAATAATTTTTAAAATCGGAATTTTAGAAACTGAGATATCGGAGAAAACGCAACTACCCTTTCGCTCTTAACGGAAAATATGTATATGTTTAACTTGAAAAGTGACAGTACCAAAAATAGTCATCGATATAAATGGAATCAAAGGATAAAACAAATCAGCTGGATGAGTAGAGACAAATATGTGGAATAAAATCTGCTTTGAATTATTTGATGCCATCTGCCTTCTAGTGCGAAATTTTGGATCGTAAAAAGACAAACAGAATGAAGGATCATCACTCGCACATTTCATTCTTCCCAAAGTTAATAGATCTTTCAAACCGGACAAATGGTTGCCGACATTGGTGCCCACATACGGACGGACAAACCTGTAACGTTAGTACGATCTTTTTTACAAAAGACGTGCTAAAAATCGTACTTTATACGCCCACAAAAAACGTCAATACTTATATGGTCTTCATTTTTGTGGTAAAGGCAAGTTCGGAAAATTCCTGCTAGCTAACAGATGTGCATATAGTCAGTGATCCACCACAAAGCGATCCCAGCGATGTTCAAGAAACAGTATGGCATGCTCCTTTCCATGTTAAGGACTTCTGGTTATTAAAGAAGTGTTCACTCAAAGACCCAATAATCAGTTTCCGTTTTGCGAAACAGTGAAAAATAGGTGTTGGCTGATTCAAACCTTTAAAATCAGATATAATTTCAACAAACATGGTGTTTCACATCGAAGCTAAGAATGTTTCATGGAGGATTAAAAAGCCCTCTCGATAAAAAAGTGTATGCCAACCAGTTGACGTACATTTCAGTATGAATAAAAGCAGCTAAGTTCTTTCCTTGAATTTTATTCCATTTACCTTTGTGACGTACCTACCAGCAGGACGCACACGACATAAAGGCAGATAGGAATCAGAACAAATGTCTGCGTAGCTCAGTTGGTAGAGCGACTTGTTCCGGAATAAGCGGCCTCGGGTTCGAATCCCGGCGTAGACCAAAAATGACGGAGAAATTTACTTCGTTATAATGGCGCCCGAACTATCCGGATGACCCGGCCGTTCGAAATCTCGCATTGGTGTGATGTTATTTCCACACCGCGAGACAGGAAAAATCAGAGAATTCCTTCTCCAGCGCTTCGAAAATTAAAAAAATGTGTGATGTTGCATTCCACACAGCAGATTGACTGGGAGTTCTCAAGTGCACGTTCTACATGGCTGCCTGCAACGATTCATGGTCATGGCTGACCCGTGGGCCATGCCCCCGGCCCTCTTTCGGGGGGGAGATGTGACGTACCTGCCAGCAGGAAGCACACGACATAAAGGCAGATAGGAATCAGAACAAATGTCTGCGTAGCTCAGTTGGTAGAGCGACTTGTTCCGGAATAAGCGGTCTCGGGTTCGAATCCCGGCGTAGACCAAAAATGACGGAGATATTTACTTCGTTATACCTTGTTCTGTATGGAGTTCCTATACATTTTGCTAATGCAGTTCAAAATTGGTTTCCACTGCAGCATGCTTCAAAAGTAGATGTTAGCACAGTAGGACTAAACTTTGCTCTTAACCTCCTTCAAGGCAGTTGAAATCCGACCCTGGTCCGGTTCCTAATTTCTGGAGAGAACAGACAAGCATAGTAACAGTTGTTATTTCAAATGCATCCCTTAACTTTTGAAAGTAAAATTTATATATAATGCCTTGTTCTCAAATAAAAGACTGAACACTTCTTGGAGAGATCTACTTCTTGAAAAGCGTTTTATTTAAGCACACTTTATTTTGTACTGAATGACATAAATTGTTGAACAATTATATCCTACTCACCAAGTTTGATAGGGAAGATTCTGTAGTGTCTTCAGTTAAAATAGAGTGCAGCAATATATGGATTCCATATACGAGTATGATCCATGCGTATACAGTGCTACAAAATTAAAAATGTATTTAAACGTAAATTCTACCATAGCAGTTTTGAAATTCTGCACACTTAGCCGTTTAACTTCCGTTTCATCGGTAAGAAAGTTTCTGAATCAGTGCACACAATTTTTGTAAAATTGCTTTAGAACTAAAACGGGCAAATTCTTTTTTCTTCTCATGCAGAAAGTATTTAATTTTAAAACTGTAGTAAAGTAATTAATTGCAATTAAGATTTTTTTATTCAATTAAGATTTGAATATACACCGAAGAGCCTAAGCGTTAGAATCACCTGCTTAAAATCATATTTGTTCTCCACGTGCCACCGAAACAACTCTTACTTGGCGACGCGTGGACGCTACAATTTTTTTAAAGTTTTGTTGTGGTATCTGATACCCACACGTTATCACCAAAACTGACAGCTGTAGTAAGTCCCGTGTTTGAGTAACCGTAGATCGGATTTACTGTTTAACCAGAAACCGAACTTCTGGATGGGACTGATATCTAGGGAATTTGGAAGCAGGCCGTACCTTTCTCAGATAGTCAGGGCAGTGTGAAATGGAGCTCTTTCCTTCTGAAAGAAGGCTTTGATGGAGCATAACTCGATGGCCATGATAGGATGTATCTGACCAACAGTGATGCTTATGTACGTTGCAAAATAATGATTTCATGCACATGAATAATTTGGCTCAGAGCTATCCACTGCAGCAATGCTGAAAGCCACTTCCTCCATCGGCTTGTTTTCACCCAACGGTACATCCTAGTTGCCTCCCATTCTACTGCTCTCCAACAAAATAGATGCAATCTCAGATATGTTGTATCCGTGGATTACTATCCGGCTTCTTGGCTATTTTGAAGAATACATGCAAACGGTGTTATCTTGGATTAGGTGTTAAGACATCTTACATTCTTGCAATTATCAGGAAAGATAGAGATGCAATCGACCATTAAGAGAGACATGGCTCTTATAGTGTTTCAATGCGAGTCGTGGACGATAGCGTGTCTTCCAGACTGTTTATAAGTTCCACCAAACGTTCGCTTCAGATTCGTGCCGCGGGTGGCCGAGTGGGCAACGTTCGTGACTGCCACGGGAAAGGCCTCAGGTTCGATCCCAGGCAGGTACAAACGCTCGATCCACTAAATACCCGCCGTGCGTCGGATGGGCACGTTAAGCCATCGGACCCCGGGTACTGTCCCCCGGTAATTAATAAGGGCGTCTTCCTCCCCTTCCTACTTCGCTTCCGTGTCACTTTCCTATCGGGCGCTCTAGCCCAAATCTTCTAGCTTCCTATTTCTAAGGGTTGTTTAAGACCTGGAGTCTGACACTTCCTTCCTAAAATCCTCTACATATGATCATTGATCATTGATTTCGTTTATCTAAACAGAAATATAGCGTACGTAATGGTGCAACGAAAACTGCACTTAGCCGACTAATCAATACCGGCACTAATTATCCTCATTTGGATCAGGTACACATTCTTGTTACACTTTCTGATGTGTCAGCGTTGTTAATGGTGGAGAGCTTCTGTATCTATGCCTTCCAATTAATATGTTTGAATGACCCTTTTAAATGTGAAATACCTCAACTATGGAATTATCTGGTTTCCAAAAACATTTTAACTACATAATTGGATTCCTACAACAGTGTTATATTACATGTTCTAAAATTTATGTTGTGTAATATTTACCATGTATATGTTATTGTGACTCTCTCTCTCTCTCATGGGAAAATACCCCAAACAATCAAGCTTGTGTTGTTAATGGACATTAGACAATCAAACGCGTGATTATTCCATTTCAATCTAGCTGGCCTATTAATTGTCATAATGCATTGGTTAGTAATCTCCACGCCACCAGAGGACAGTCAAGGCGCAGATTACTACATCGTCATACGTCATCTTCATGTCTCACTTTTTCGTATATATAACGGGCACACGGCAACATTTACTTTGTTTGATGATGAGAACACAGTGTTTCCTGAAAGATATTTCTTTTATTTGTACATACGTTTTAGTTTTTAGAAAGTTTTTAATGACTTGAAGGTGGTTTGCAATTACCTTGAGTTAACAACGTGTACAGGCAGCTTGTCAATTACGTATTTAATTGGTGTTGGCACATATCTTGGTTCCTTTAACTTCCTGGTGTCAAAAGTTCTGTAATTAAACGGTGCACATGTACCTGGCCGTTCACATGTTGCAACAGAAAACGATATTCGTCGAAAAACATGACCTTCTTCTATTCACTCAATGTCCAGGTTTGATGCTTGTGTACTAATTACAGGAGTTTTTGCCAATGGAGCCAGATTAATATTGAAACTCGGAGCAGCTTGCAGCTACGCAGCCTTATTTCCAGAAAGTTTCGATTTATTGTGTTGCGTCACACTATTCCAGTCAATAGCATTTTAATAACCGGCGAGTTGCGTCAGAGTATATATTTGGTTTCTTGCACGATACGGGATGCCCTTCTCTCTTATTTGCAGTACCGACGAGACGTCGTCTGCCGGTAGCTTCCCTTGGGTTCGTGATTTTTTACTCGTCGGAGGACCACTTTTTGAAGGCACTAACCACAACTGACCATGAGTGCCCCGGAAACTTGGCGTCTTGGAAATGTTCTGAGACGCCCCTGTAGCGCAGTGGTCTATAGGATGGATTCTGATCATTCGTCCTAAATGGGTACGGGTTCGAGTTCAGGTGAGGCATTGATGATGTGTTTCTTTTACGGCACTCACCCTAACCCTTACCTTGAGTCAGTGGCCTTGAATTAGGGACGGGTGCCTGTTTATAGCCCAATGAAGCTCACGGTGGTCGTTAAACCATCAAGCAAAAACTAAAAAAGGGGAGTTTTGATCCAGTTTTATGACCAGTACTATTTGGCCTTTGTCAACCTCAGTTGCCTTTCGCATTAGAAGTACAAGAAGAACACTGGTTAACAGAGCTCAGTATCTGGCGTTATTTATAACTTTTCATGTTCTTCACACGCACAGTCCTTTACGAGCCTTTCTTCGATTTGCATAAAGATGCGCTAGTCAAAATGTGTTTTGAATTTACGGTGTATATATCACGGTGAGTCAAAAATTCGTTACGTTTTGAGGTAGACATAATGCTGGGGCTCCATTCCTGTGCTGAGTGAATGCCGTCTCTGAATGGAGATCGGAAGGTTGTGGAGGACATGGGGTGAAGACGAGGACTCTGTATGAACCAGATTACGTTTTCACGTGAGCAGAGGCACAAGGTAAAAAGGGATCAATTTCAAAATTTTCATTTTTTAGTGCTGTATGGCCCCAGAACAAGTAACCGGAAGGCCTCCAACGCATTTTATTAAGTTCTGCTCGGAATATAGGTTTCAACATCGCCTGTACGCTCCGACGTCTATTTTCTTTTCGGAGGATATAACGAGAAAATATCAAAACCTTCAACATGCGGGTTCGAAATACCGCATTGTAGGTAAAATATAACACTTTGGTTACATTATACGAAATATTTCTTATATTCCCTACAATGATATTTGAAAACATAAGTTAATGAAATTAAAATTCCTTGCCTTCGCAATTAATACAGTTTGGAGATAAGGGAACGTAGCGCAAGTGAAACACTTTCAATAGGATTTGTTTGCACTTTTTCATAAACCCCTTTGCTTGGTTTTGATCAAGAATTTTACTTTATTCTCAAAAAGTTCGTTGAAGAATATTGAAACTAAGGCATGTTCACGTTTAGTGCAGGAACACTGAATCTGTCGCTTTGTTGAAATGCGGGCGGTGTTATATAAATTTACCCGTTAAAAGGCAGTAACCTTCTTGCTAATTTATCTGTTTCTAAAAGATTTCTCTCTAAGCATAAAATATCTAAATATATCCGACTTTAGAACTGTTTTCTGAACAATTACATTCTTATCTATAAAATGAGCTTGAAAAACTTAGTGTATCCTAAGTAGCTAACTTACCGAAACCTGGGCATTTTTTAATATTAACTGGTCCAAAAATCGCGAAGTCGTATCCTTGGTAGATAGTCCACACATTGTTGATCGTAGATAAGAAGAATTCCCTTTTATGCTGTTGTTCCATAAACTTTCAGCACAACGTTTGAAGGTTTATTTCACCACTCTTCTTGTTACTTCTTTTGATATGGCACAAATATGAGGAAACCTTGTAGACGGTATGAATACCAGCGAACCATCGTCCGGTGACAGCTTTTAAAAGTTTTACGTGTTTTGTCTTTTGGAAAATTCCAATGTTGTGTTGGCTAAGTCAAATGCACTGCATCAGGTGAGATTCAGTATCGGCGAAGCACACCTTGCACTTCTCTAGGTCTCACAAAGTTAATGCGCACAATGGGAAATTTCAAATTTTCAGTTCCAGCTTTGGATTTAATTTTTTTAAAGAACTGAGAAATGATGAAGAATTTCGCAACAATTTATAACTCTTCTTTTACAATTTAAAATTTTCATGGAATATAGGCTGTTTTTTTTAATAATAAGAGGTTTTTTTGAAGTGTCGGACTCGTGCAGAAATCACTGCACGAGTCCAACACTTCAAAAAATATTGGCATTAAATAAGAAATATATAAATATGTTTTTCTCAAATGCATGGGGGTCCACTAGACTGTTCACAGCAATCAGAATTCCATATTTAGTGGTCATCATGTGGTATAACGTATACTCTAGATTCACTTTCCCTTTGAATTTTACTATCTTTGGTTATTTAATTTTACTATGTAAATTATCTTACTGAACGAGATGTTATTTCATCCGCTGAATGAGATCTGGCAATGAGTGTAAGTCATGACGTGGTGGTAGCCAGTATAAATAGGCGCGTTCAACGATACGTAGGGAGAGCTGTTGTTGTACAAAGAGAGCGTTTGTTTATGGAGAGAGCTGTTGTTGTACAAAGAGAGCGTTTGTTTATGGAGAGAGCTGTTGTTGTACAAAGAGAGCGTTTGTTTATAGAGAGAGCTTTTTGTTGATGTGCGTAGAGTGAGCTGTTGTTGTACGAAGTGAGCTGTGGTTTATGTGTCAGAAAGCTGTTGTTGTATAAAGAGATCTTCGTTTATGTGAGAGCCAGAAGTTTACCAAATAAAAGGGTGTCTTCGTACGTACGTCTTTCTCAGTTCATAGTACTGTCAGACCTCTGTCTGGCTGTTAGGTTTACTTCATTAAGTGTTATTAGTATCAACCAGAATAAGACTTTATTCATCTTAATTACTACTACAACATTACTACCAGTTATAAGCTTGTTCATTATTATTACTACACTACTAGCAGGAAAGTTTATTCATAAATAATTAATAACACAACAAGCATTAGAAGAAGCATTACTAGAAGAAACTAGCTTAGAAGAAGCGTGATATTCATTATAATATTAGTGAAAGCATTATATTCATTATAATTAGCTTAGTTAAAAGCTAAATTCATTATAATTAGCGCCCGAACTTTTCTCGAACACGAGATCTTGACAATTATTACCCATATCTTCACTACCTGAGACAACTTCAATATTTCACCCTAAGACAAGTTTCGGTGGTGATGGGATTAATTTCGACCATCTGCAAGAAGCCTGTGGGGCTCACTTTGATATAAGTGATCTACATGTACCCAGGCATTCTTCACAATTTCGTAATTCACCAGCTTCCTGTAACTCTGAGTCGCGGGTCATACCTGAGGGAGTTCAATCCTCTCAGCGAAGCAGAATGCTTGCCCATTTCGTGCCGCATGCAGGAACAATTAAATTCAATGGTTTGGAGGGGTCCTTAAAGTTCCTCGAAGATTTGGAAGATCATTTTGATCTATACAATATTCCTGAAGACTGCAAAGTAAAAATCGCAGGCACTTGCTTGAAGGATACCGCTAAGACCTGGTATCGGCAGTAGAGAGTGTCGAACCCGGATTCTCATTATGAGAATTTCCGTGCAGAATTTTTGGAGGTCTTTCCTTTCGGCCTCAGTCGAGCTAGCCTTGCACAACAACTTTTTTCTCGTCAGCAAGGACCCAACGATAGCCCTGTTGCATTTGCGTTGGAAACAACACGCTTATATAACTTATGGGATCCACATGCCAGTCATGTCGACATGTTGGATACCCTATTGCAGCAGCTCGACCCATTTCTACAAGATTTTCTTGAGGTTCGACACCATGCGACAATTCATGAATGAGCCGCCCCAGTGGCGCAGTGGTCTAAGCGATGGCCTCTGATCATTCGTCCGAATGGGGTCCGGGTTCGAATCCCGGTGAGGCATGGATGTTGTGTTTGTCTTATGGCACTGGCTCTCTCCCTTCCCTGGAACCAGTGACCCTAAATTAGGGACGGGCGACTGCTTATAGCCCATTGAGTTGCGGACGGTGGTCGTTAAAACTCCAAACAATAAAAAAAAAATAAAAAAAAATTCATGAATGCCTTCGCCTCATACGAACGTATGAAGAGCGACATGGCAAACATGGTTCAACTCACCATGCTCGGGCACCCCGCGAGGCTTATTACGAAAACCCTCAGCGGCATAATAGACCTAATAACTTTCAACGCGAGCATACACAAGTGCACACCCAAGCTTCATACGTTCCACCACACAGAAGAGTGGCAAGCCAACAGCGAGTCTCTGAACAATCTTCAGGATATCGTACAAATGCACAGTATGCTCGACCCCGTTCCAATCCGCAGCATTCGGAACGTTTTCATGCTCAGGGCAATGATTATTTTTCTGCCCGTGCTGAGGGAAGAAGTAATAGATATGAAAATGTCAACAGACATGCGGAGTTCCCGAAGCAGGTTTCACGCAGTTTTCCTCATTTTGAAAATTTTCCCGATACCCGGCAGGGTCGAGGTTTCAGACCGCATGATAATCCAACCAGGAATCCTTTAAATTTCCAAAGGAAGTAGACCAAGGGTCGGTCCTGCTTCCTGATACCAAGCATTCTGACCCTAAAACAGTATTAGTGACTGTCCAAACTCCTTAGTTGCCTGATGTATTCTTGACAATTGAAGATATTATTGTCGAGACAAAGTTCGACACTGGTTCTGAAATATCAGCCCTAAATACGAAGTTTTGCACTGACAATTTTCCTGCAATACTCGTTCAGCCTGCGACGCAGTGTTTGCGAGGTGCAAATAACGAAATCTTCAGTATCATAGGAACTGTCACATTATCTCTAGGGCTGGGAAAGGCTCGTTTTACGCATTCTTTCCTGCTTATAGACGAACTACCTGTTAAATGTATAATGGGAATGGACTTTATTCATACGTTTCAAATAACTTTGAATTTCGTACAACATGTGATTTCCTTTCCGGAACCTATCGAAATGATTCCTACGGTTCCTATGGATATAACGAGTTTGTTATTGAGTAACCAATTGAATAAGAGGCAACGAAACCAGCTTTCTCTACTTTTGCAGGAAAGCCCTGGTTTATTTTCTGATCAACCTGGTTTCACACAGGTGGTTTATCATGTCATTGACACTGATGGTTCGAAACCGATAGCGACGAAACCTTACCCTTGTTCTCCCCATAAGAAACAGGAAATGCAACGTCAAATTGCTGAAATGATTAAACAGGGCATAATAAGGGAATCAACAAGCGCCTGGGCTGCTCCTGCCTGTTTGGTTCCAAAGAAACAACCCAATGAATTTCGTTTCGTGACAGATTTCCGCAAGCTAAACCAAGTCACAAAAACGATCAATTATCCACTACCTGTCATGTCGCATATTTTGCATGACCTGTCATCAACTAAATGGATGTGAACCTTGGATTTGGCGAGTGGATATTGGCAGGTGGCGGTACATCCGGACTTTGTCGATAAAACAGGCTTTGTGACTCCTTTTGGGGCTTATGAATACCTGCGTATGCCCTTTGGATTAGCTTCTGCACCTGCTACTTTCCAAAAGCTTATGGATATGGTTCTCAGACCTGTTCTGGGTCCCCATGTGCATGTATATTTGGATGACATTATTATTACATCCGAGACTTTTGACGAGCACCTTTCTCTGCTCAAACAGGTGTTCCAACTCATATACAATGCTGGCTTGACGTTAAAACCTAGTAAATGCCAGATAGCGAGGGACGAGATTGTATATCTGGGGTTGAAAATCACTCCCCACGGCTTATTTACGGATAATGAAAAAATTAGGCCTATTGTTGACTTTCCTGGGCCTAAAACAGCAAAAGAACTATCACGCTTTCTGGGAATGACCGAATGGTATCAACAATTCGTCCCCGCTTATGCTACAATCTGTGAGCCATTGTATGCTTTGAAACGTAAATACAAGAAGTTTGTTTGGACACCTGAGGCTAACGCTGCGTTTGAAACACTGAAGTCTGCGTTGACTCAGCCTCCGGTGTTGGCTTTCCCGGATCATACTAAGGAATTTGATATTTATACTGACGCATCCGGAGTTGGTCTTGGTTGCGTTTTGTCACAAGCTGGGCATCCAATAGCTTTTGCGTCTCGTACTTTAGCCAAAGCTGAACGCAATTATTCAGCTACGGAACGTGAATGTCTTGCTGTTGTGTATGCTCTTGACAAATTTCAATGTTATCTTAACGAATTGACAATTAACATAATTACGGATCATTCTGCCCTTCAGTATTTGAATTCTGCTAAGCACCTATCTCAAAGACTTATGAAGTGGGCTCTGAAGTTACAAGAGAGCAATATCAAAATTTCGTATCAGCCAGGTCATAAGAATCAATTACCGGACGCATTGTCTGGCGTTCCGATTAGTGAGGTCCCCACAGAAACTACTCCTGGACGTCAGCCTTTACTTCTAATAGCTGATATAACATCCAGAGAGCAGATAATGGCAGAATTAATAAATGATCCAGATTTTGGGGATATCTATAATTTTTTGCTTGCGGGTTCGCCCCTACAAAGTGATCCTTCTCTGGCTGGAAGGTCACAGCATTTTGAAGTCATCGAGGGTGTTCTTTACTATACGAATTCTAGGACTACTAGGGCAGAATTTCGCCCATGTATTCCGCGAACCCTTAGAATGGCCCTTTTAAACGAATTTCATGACAAACCTCTTGCAGGCCATTTAGGTATTCGCAAGACCCGTTGTAAATTGCGGGATGTTGCCTATTGGCCTGGCATGTACCAAAGTGTGCTCGCATACGTTCAATCATGTCACTTGTGTCAGATTAATAATTACCGTAATGTAAGACCGGCCGGTCACTTGAAATCTAGTTCAACTTCTCATGTTTTTGATATTATTTCAATAGATTTATTGGGACCTTATCCTTTATCTGTTAAAAACAAAGCTCGTTACGTTTTAGTATTAACTGATAATTTTTTTAAATGGGTTGAAGTTTTTCCCATTAAAGCCGCTACGGCAGAAGTTATTTGTAATGTATTAGTAAATGAAGTATTCTCTAGATATGGTGCACCTAATAAAGTAGTTTCGGATAATGGTCCTCAATTTATTTCTGACATTTTTGAAAGAATGTGTGCGAGACTACACATTAAGCATAAATTCATTTCCCCATATCATCCCCAGAGTAATCCTGCGGAACGAGTAAACCGCACGCTAGTGAAAATGATTGCTACATTTGTCATGGATCATCATGAGCGATGGGATGGCCATCTTGAGCTTTTTCGTTCGCCCTCCGCTCGTCTGTCCACGAATCTACTAAAATTACTCCTGCAGAACTTTTTCTGGGTAGCAAAATTAAAACCCCTTTTGAAAATTTAACGGGGATTATCGACGAACTGAACCAGCGACCAACTCCGCAATCAGTACGAATCATGGCAGAAAAAGCTCGTGTTGCAATCCTAGGAGCACAAGCGGCTCAAGCAAGATACTATAATACTAGGCGTAGGGAACCAGATCTTGTCGTTGGAGATCTTACTCTCGTGGAAACGCACTTCCAGTCTTCTGTTTCTCATACTTTAGTGAAGAAATTTGCACCCAGCTACAAAGGTCCATATCGGGTGGCAAATGTGTTTGAAAATAACATTGTTCTTGAAAAACCTGACAATCAATTTCAATACGTACACGTTGCTCAGTGTCGCAAGTATCATGAACAAAATATCGAATTTATAATCAACCCTACTCAACCTTCTGTTCCACAGACTCAAGAGTCTATATCTCACGATCAACCTCCAGAAATTTTGGACGAACCAACAAACATTTTTGAAGAATCTCCAGTGATTTTTTCTTCACCCTCCCTCCTCAAGACGGGCTTCCAAACACGCAACCTGATTCTCCCATGAGACGAAGGCTCGAATCAAGTTCTTCAAATACTAGTATCGTTCCTTTCCCTCCAACCATTGCCAAGACTATTGCTGCACCATTTCCTGATAACTCTGCACCACACCATGCGCTCCTACTTCCTTGAATACCTCGTCAGAAGTATTCCTATAGGCAGACATAAACATCGCCCTGCACGACCACTAAATTACAGCAGCGACTCAGAGGCTTCAGATATTTCGGATTTATCAGTTATGAACAATAATTTGACTATTCCTAAACGTCAGACACCAATTACAAACCGTCCAGCACCACCAAAAGCTGGTCGAAAACGTAGCTTGTCTCCCCAATCTGCTTCGCCGCAACAGCGACGAAGGCAGAGATCCTTGCATCCGCCCGGGTTTCGCCCCTGGAACCTACGCTCAGGGCAAACAGGGCCGATGCCTGCTGCTACTCTCATGCCACGCGGGCGAAAGCGAAAACAAACGATGTGGCCGGAGCCATGTCCGTCCAAAAGAATGCTGGAAGGACACCACGGGCCCCAGCACAAAGGTACTACATATCAAAAGCCTGGGAGAGCCCGTTCCTGCCAGCCGCAGGGATTTCCTGACCGCCAGACGTCGGCCGTTCCTGACCGACGGACGTCAACCGTTCCTGACCGTTCCTGTCAGCCGCAGGTTTTTCCGGACCGCCAGACTTCAGCCGTTCCTGACCGTTCCTGTCAGCCGCAGGTTTTCCGGACCGCCAGACTTCAGCCGTTCCTGACTGTTCCTATCAGCCGCAGGGATTTCCGGTCCGTCAGACTTCAGCCGTTCCTGGCCGACGGATTTCAACCGTTCCTGACCATTCCTCTCAGCAGCCGGGATTTCTTGACCGACAGCATACAGATGTTCCAGATCCATTCAAATCCTTGAAACGCTCAACGCCACCTGAATTTACAAGTCCGATTAGGCCTGGAAAACGTTATCGTACTAGAGTTTTTTATGCGTCCTCGAGATAAGTAAGTTCTCGTGGACAGGTTCTTTTCTCCGTTTGTTGTTTTTCCTGCACGACCAGTTGGCGTGGCAGAATTTCTTTTTTTCGTGTGGGCCTATGCATTCTTTTTTGTGTATATATGTGTTTTTTTTTATATTTCTTCTATGTCCATCTACTAATCCAACTTTTTTTATATATATCTATGTGCTTAGGGGTAAAATAATAAAATTGTTACTGTTAGGCAGCTCCAGGCAATCTTCGCTGCTGATACAGTTGGTGTGTATTCAACGAATAATGAGAACGTAATTTGAAATTAAAAAAGTGATTCCTGCTAGGCAGAATAAAAGGAAGGTATGCCGATGCAGGTTTGTTTTGTTCAAGTATACAAAGTGTTTCACAGGCGAATACAGATTTCTTGATTTTGTCATGCCAAGTTTGAGATTGTACATACTGCTGCCACCAAACAACAAAACAAAAAAGAGGTCGATAAACGTCAATCAACGAAGTGTAAAAATTACACTCCAAAATTGATAGGTTTTTCGGAAAAAAAAAAAATTAAGGGGGAGATGATGTAACATATACTCTAGATTCACTTTCCTTTTGATTTTTACTATCTCTGGTTATTTTATTTTACTATGTAAATTATCTTCTTACTGAACGAGATGTTATTTCACCCGCTGAATGAGATCTGGCAATGAGTGTAAGTCATGACGTATTGGTAGCCAGTATAAATAGGCGCGTTCAACGATACCTAGGGAGAGCGTTTGTTGTTGTATAGAGAGAGCTTTTGTTTATGTAAGTGAGCGTTTGCTTATGTGGAGAGCTTTTTGTTGATGTGCGTACAGTGAGCTGTTGTTGTACGAAGTGAGCTGTTGTTGTACGAAGTGAGCTGTTGTTGTACGAAGTGAGCTGTGGTTTATGTGTCAGAGAGCTGTTGTTGTATAAAGAGATCTTCGTTTATGTGAGAGCCAGAAGTTTACCAAATAAAAGAGTTTTAAGTAAGTACGTCTTTCTCAGTTCATAGTACTGTCAGACCTCTGTCTGGCTGTTAGGTTTATTTCATTAAGTGTTATTAGTAACAACCAGAATAAGACTTAATTACTACTACAACATTACTACCAGTTATAAGCTTGTTCATTATTATTACTACATTACTAGCAGGAAAGTTTATTCATAAATAATTAATAACACAACAAGCATTAGAAGTAGCATTACTAGAAGAAACTAGCTTAGAAGAAGCGTGATATTCATTATAATTAGCTTAGTTAAAAGCTAAATTCATTATAGTGGGATCTCATCAGAAAATATGAAACTTATATTGGATTCCTAAGCTACATCTCAGCTTCATTTACTTGGCAACATATTTTCCAAGGTGGTGTGACGGACAGTATGTTCGAAAGGCAATGTGTAACGCGGGTTCGATTCCTGCTCCAGGGCGATCTAATTTTCTCATCAGATGTTACAAGCTAACCAGGAAACTACAAGTTAAGGTACAATTCTGATCGCTGTAAATAATTTTGGAAGAATACTCAGGGGAAAAGTCCATTCATCGCATTTAACATATTTAATGGACAACAATGACGACTAGTTGGATTAGCTGCGGAGCGCAGGGCATACTATTAGGAATCAAATTAAAAAATATCTGCAAATTCATAACCTTTGATTAAGAGATAGAGATCAAATCTCGCAATTACGGGTCCCCAATCGAAATGGTGGTATCTTGAGCGCGCTTTCGCAGACTTACTGAGAATATTAGAATATTTCTCACTTTACAGATTTGTTAGCTTTAAAATGGAAATGGAGTTAAGTAAATGATTATTGGCATTACACAGTTCGACCCCTTTTCCAACGAATAATATTTCGAGATATCTAGAAGTGACACATATTTAGAATAATCACTTTTCAACTTTGTTTCAGGCAGTACTAAAGAAATTTTCCGCTACATGCTACATTGTTCCCTAGAGTTTTATCGATATATCTAATTTTTCAATTTCTAGCGGTGCTATATGGCACTTTACATATAGCATTTGCTAAATGTAGAAGCGCGGCTACTGGTAGCGCGAAATTTCCTGTCACTGTCAAATACAGAAAATATTTAACACACAAAAGTACATTGTTTATGGGAATTTTGAATTAAAATTTTTTAAAGAAAATGGAGACCATTGACAACACTCTTTTCATAATGCACTTAAACAGTTTTTGTTATTTTCACTTAAGTATCTGGAAATATATTTTGTAGCTGGCAGAAAAGATAAATAAATACTTTTTTTGTCATATGTAGGGAACGTAGTAAACATATAACTCGGGAATCATGTTTCGTAATGATATACGTATTCATGTGTTTTGCATTCTTTTGATATTTATAAGTAAGAAATCAAAATATCATGCTTAGATATAACAGATTTGAAGCTCCAAAACAGCCAGTATTATTAATAAATGTATCGTTCTATGCCTGCTGTTCCTATTCTGATACATAACGAAGAAAGTTTTAATTTCATGACTAGTAAATCGTGTTTAACGTAAATACATTCTTGATCACGGATATCCTCTGCTTTTAGCAAGTAATCTCTCTTTTCTAAAAAAGGTAACTGCCGCCTCTGCTGCTGCTGCCGCTGTTTTAGAAATTTCGCGACACTCTTGCTTTCCTAACTCGCAGCGCAAAACATATTGAACACACAAATGCGAAATTTACATCGTTTGTAGAAAATAGTTTGGAAAACACGCTGAAATATAAAGTTTTTGGATTCTGGTGATACTTCAAGAGCTATTGTATTTTAAAGTTAAGGTAAGCAAAAAAGGTTTATCAGGTCGCGTTCCGGACACATTAACAGAAACAGAACCACGAAACGTTGTAGGCATATAGTGCCATGACCGATTTTTTGCAACACTTCACCCTTTTTTGAATTTCGATTTAGTTAACGAGAAATTATTTTTTTAATTTCACAAAAATCTCTATTTCGCGATGGGATTTATTTAAAAAAACAGATATATGGCAAACTCTAAATCATAAGGTATTGCAATGTTTACAGCATAAACTTACAACTATCATCCCTTTCTTACAAAAAAAAAAAAAATGATAAAAAGTCATTTTCTGATTTTTAAGCATTTTTTAAATACGCAAAAGGAACGAATCTATCGGCTTGCCTGTCTTCACGATAACCACAGACGAACTTTCTGGTCCCGTAACCTGCTGCCATGGTGACGAAATAATTTTTAGCACTCTCTTCTCATCAGCTGAAAGAACAGGCATCGACATCCAACTGGTAATGACGTAGGAACACTTATATTAAATTTCGGCGTTTTCTGCCTGCTTACGTGAATACCTATGTAAATTTCGGAGTTTTCTGCCTGCATACGTGAATACCTATGCGAAATTTCGGCTTTTGCCACGTGTCTATGATTTTACTACCTATCAAAAATGGCACTCCAAACGTGCAGATTCGCCATACGAAGATATCAGATAGGAATAGGTTAATATTGGCAGGGATTGTACAATGGAAGAACAAACCAACGGCGCGGCACATATAGCATCAACGGGAATGTGGCCGTTTCCGTCATAACAGTTCGTCAGCAACTCCATCGCGCGGGTATTTATGGCCATGCTGCAATCCACGAACATCTTATTACTAACATCAATATGACAAAACATGTAAGGTAGTGCAAAGCACATAAAAACTGAGTTGCTGATAATGTCAACGTGTCGTTTGGTGTGATGAATCATGCTTCATATTATTTTCTAACACTGCTAGAGTGTACGTCTAGCATAAATCTGCAGAAGCGTACAACCCGAATGTTTGGTTCCAACTGAAAACCATGGAGGTGGATCTCTATCGCTGTGAGTTGACATATTATGACATTCCTTCGGCCATTGTTGCTCTACTGCAAGGGTTTCCAACCCATGGCTCGCCACGTGCCACTTTTGATGTAGATAGTCTTGAACGTGCCACTCCAGCTTAGCCTAACCTCACTCATCCACGGTTGCCTGAAAGGATACAAAAGTTATTTATCGCTGCATACTTCAAACAAAATGGTACTGAAGAAGAGAAAAATATTCATGAAAGAAGTACGGGATTACACCATATAATACAAATTTTGAAGATGACAATCCGATTTTTGGCGTAAATGTGACAAGGATGGTAAGTCAGATAATATCCGAAAACTTGAAAATTTTCATCGTCCTGGAGCGGGACTCGAACCCGCGTCTCCCAGAAAACGCCTAGGTATGCTAACCACTACACTACCTAGAACGCCCTAGGCTCAAGTTTCCGATTAATTTGAGTATAACCATCACAGGATTCGCTAGTCGAAACAACCGTCATTCATGATTAGCATATCTAGAGGTTAAGAATCCTATCCCATGATTGCCCGGAGGAGCAGATAAATCATGAAAGAAGTACAGGACTTACCATCTTTGTCTTATTTACACCAAAAATCGGATTATCATCTTCAAAATTTGTATTGTTTCTTCTTTCAAGATTTATCTGCTCCTCCTGGCAATCATGGGATAGGATTCTTAACCTCCAGATATGCTAAACATGAATGCCGGTTGCTTCGACCAGCGAATCATGTGATGGTTATATTCAAATTAATCGGAAACTTGAGACTTGGTAATTCTGGGTAGTGTAGTGGTTAGCATACCCGGGCGCTATCTGGGAGACGCGGATTCGAATCCCGCTCCAGGACGATGAAATTTTCAAGTTTTCGGATATTATCTGACTTACCATCCTTGTCATATTTACACCAAAAATCGGATTGGCATCTTCAAAATTTGAGAAAAATATCGTTTAACCAATACTATTGTAACACAACACTAATAATAATTCAAGAACTAGTTGTTAAAAAAATTACACTTCAATATGGAAAATTTAACATTTCATGCTGCCGTACATAATGGCTTTCGTGAACAAATAAACCATCAGGAAAACCAAATTTAAATTAATGTTCGTTTTTCTTTAAAACATCTTTTAAAGTTATTTAGTGAAACCTGTGTTCCTTGCCGATTATACCTATTTGTTACATTAATTTTTCTGATACCCAGGTTTGCATAAATTAAGAAACAAAATGGAAAATAGCGATAAGTTGTCAAATTATATTTGAATATGCACGAAATTTGATTATGTTACAGGCAAAACAGTACAGCATCAGTGATTGGTGTGCAAATGAGTGGCATTTGGCTAACTTTATTCAAATTAACATAAAAAAAACTAGTTGTTTCTCAGTGAGTCGCCAGTTCACGTGCAGCGATTAAAGAAAAGCCTTCGTCATAGAAATTGTGTTCTAATGACTTCGAGATGTCATTTACCATTGGAATTACGCTGCACAGCAATCAGCTGACTAGAAAAAGGCTAAAGTCAGGCGAACCTATTTCAGATGGCTGAAGGTAAGTCATTTTGTGGTCAAACTGCTGAAGAAACACTTCTAAACCACACAATCATATTTCCGCAGATATAACCAAGACAGGCCTAGGGTAACAACTTATTCACGAGTTCGATATTTCCGGATATATGCTCATTGGAACAAAAGTGCAATGCCGACCCATATACGATCTGTGGCTGCTGCAGTTACGTGAATGACGCAATCAGCTTCTACGGTTCGCAGAATACGACATGAAGGAGGTCTCTATTTCAGGCAGCCGGTAATGTGAGTGCTCCTAACCTACCATTTTAGGAGGAAACATTTAAATTGGGTTCTCATTCATGTAAATTGGATTCCAAAACATTGGAGACCTGTATTGTTCACGAAAGAGTCAAGGTATACTTCATAGAGTGATTCTCGGCGTATTTTCATTGGAGAGAGCCTTTCATATCCGTGAAAGGGTCTCGTATGGTAGAGGTAGTGTGCTTGTATGGGGAGGCACTTTTCAAGTGCACGTACCGACATCTACGAGCTGCCAGGTGGCAACTTGAACGCTCGGATGTGTGGATATGATATCATGAGCCCTTTGTTTTAGATACATGTACTTGGAGTGTCACTTTTCCAAAATAAGAAATCAACGCTACCAACGTTTTGCACTAGTTTTGTACACCCAACAGAAAATTTTGTACACCACCGGATGTAGTACTTTTCGGCTCTCTAAAAGTGGCACTCCAAGTACATGCTGAGTGCCACTTTCTCAAAATCAAAAATAACTACTGCCAAAGTTTTGTACCAGTTTGTACAGTTTTATACACCCAAAAGAAAATTTTGTAAACCGCCGGAAGTGGTACTTTTTTACTCTCCTCTGTAGCCCTCGAGCATGTACTTGGAGTGCCACTTTTCCAAAAACGAAATTAAACACTGCCAGAGTGTTGTCCTAGTTTTGTACAGTTTTGTACATCCAAAAGAAAATTTTGTACACCACCGGAAGTGGTACTTTTTGATTCTCCTTTGTGGCCCTCGAGCATGTACTTGGAGTGCCACTTTTCCAAAATGGAAAGAAAACGCTGCCGGAGTTTTGTCCTAGTTTTGTACAGTTTTGTACACCCAAAAGAAAATTTTGTACACCACCGGAAGTGGTACTTTTTGACTCCCCTTTGTTGCCCTCGAGCATGTACTTGGAGTGCCACTTTTCCAAAAACGAAGATAAACACTGCCAGAGTGTTGTCTTAGTTTTGTACAGTTTTGTACACCCAAAAGAAAATTTTGTACGCCACCGGGAGTAGTATTTTTTTATTTTCCTTTGTGGCCCTGGAGCATGTACTTGGAGAGCCACTTTTCCAAAGTTGAAAAAAAAAACACTGCCAGAGTGATGTCATAGTTTTGTACACCCAAAAGAAGATTTTGTACACCACCGGAAGTGATACTTTTTGACTCTTGATTTTCGAAGCAGTAGTTTAAATGGTTAACTAATTTGATTAATATTCCTAGTTTGTTGCATATAAAACAGACTTTTGTAATAACCCAGTAGCCAAACGGCCAAGTTGAAAGAATCAGCAAAAGGGTTTATGTTTAAAATCTCCTTTCCCTTAATTTTCCACTCAATGAAAGTTCGAAGGTCATCTATATAAAAAATCTTCACATTGTGATTCATCGTTTGACACAAAATAGCTCTTAGATCAACATATAGCAACAATACGTATTCGGTTTAAATCTCTTTCTTTATATCAGTTCCCCACAATTACTTGCAATCTTATTCTCTCTACACCCCCCCCCCCCCCATTATTTACAATCAAGGTTGTCTCTATAAATTTTGCTGTGACTCACTTTCGCTAAAATGTACAAGCTGTTTAGAGAAGTAACGAACTCTTCAGTGGGAAAATGTTTAGTTAAGAAGCAACTCGAAAGGAGGGTTAAGTTACAGGTATGCGTTTCTGCGCAATGTTTTTTCAATCTAGAGGTTTTCAGTTTAAACAAAATTTTTATATTTAAGCATTGGTTTGTAGAAATAAAAAGATATTCAGTGAAACTCGGCTATGCGTACTCCAGTTATATTTTTTGACATTTATACGTAATTCTGCATTAGTCCCGATATTTTACTGTATTTTCTAAGCTTTTCCAATTCGATAATAGTTAATTAATTCATTTATACGCTTTTTTCGATGTACATAAATTTTGTAATTTCTGATTATCACAAACTCACAGTTCTTTTATTCGTTTACGTATACGTAACCGGTATATCACAAGTTTGAGAGAATCGAGACAGCGTTACTGAGTTCTTCGTGCAGCCAAAGTTGAACTTTCATCCCATCAGAGAAGGGTATGCTGTTTATTTTCGGTTAGCGTTCTTGTGTTCCTTCTTCGTGCAAAGTTGAACCTTGATCTCATCAGAGAAGGGTATGCTGTTTACTTTCGGTTAGCGTTCTTGTGTTCCTTCTTCGTGCAAAGTTGAACCTTGATCTCATCAGAGAAGGATATGTTGTTTCGTTTCGGTTTGGATGAAAAATTTATTTCGCAATCTTTGCTCGGAATAAAACGTGCACTTAGGCAAGCTACAATATTTGCCATGGTGCGGACGTTTTTTGTTGTTGTTGTAGTTCAGCCATGAAATAGATGGTGCAAAACTTAATAGCGTTCATAGTTATGTTTTTTCTCTGACTTTGACAAATTTCAAACAAGCAAAGATTAGAGAATATTTTACTCAAACACTATTGAGAAATCAACTTGTACACAATTTGCTTTGAAAAGAGCGATGCCAATAAAGAAGGAGTAATAGGGGTATGGATATAAAACAAAATAACATTCGGATTTACTACAAAGTTTTTAAAAAGTAAAGATTTTTTTTTCATGTATTGAAAATGCGAAATTGTACATAATTATTTTGTCATGTAGTTTTTAAAATATTTGGCCAAACTTTAGGAACTTGTTTTACCGCCATTTTGGTGATAAAAAATCATATAAAGGGCCGGAAACTTTTTCCCGCAGCGTTATCCCCCATGAGCATGGGCGTCCGCTGCAACTTTTCCGGGGAAGGGGCAAACGGGTGTACTCCCACTATCATAATTATTGCTTAAATTTATAGTACCCCTACGCCTTTATATGGCATAGTGGGGGTTGGGTTAGGCGAGTGCATCGAGCCCCTAAAGCTAGGGAGTGGGTTCGGAGCACTGTTAGCCCCCCCCCCCGCCCCCAAAGTTTGGGAACTTGGACACATCTTTCTTTCTATAGTCAATATTTAGTATTGAAATAACGGACAAAAATAATAATTATGTCATTTACCAATTACTGGCCACTGATTATTCATATCTGAGTCAAAAGTTTAACCTTACTGTAGGCTTCTTGCTAAATTTAATAATCAACTTAATACAGTCTTTTTGTACGGAAACATTAACTTGGGGTTACATAAAACAATTGCACTGCTCCATCGTCCTTTATTGAGTATGAGTATAACCCCCCTTTTTTTATAGACATTTATCTGTTTATTTTTATACCCCTTTAATTTTCTGTTTCTTGCACTTTAAAAGAGATACTATGAAATAGAAACTGCAAACGTCTTGGTTTTGTCCAAATCTATCAATCACATTTTGAATGAGTTCATGTTTATTCTCAAAAACCTTTTCTCGACGAATACTCATCATGCACAGTCCAGATAAACGTCCATCTGCCATTTTTGACCTTAACCTGGTTTTTAACCGTTCTCATAGTGCTGAAGGACCTCTCCACTGGGCAGGTTGTTACTGGTAATGTTTGAGCAATAAGAATAGCCTGTCGAACAGAAGGAAACAGATCAGTGTGTTTGAACACGCCTAAAGTTCGTCTTCACATCCATCATCTTGTTTCTTCCTTCCTGACCACATTTCAAACTGTTATGGATAGGTTTTGCTCATGTGTGTAATTAATAGTTAAATTTAGCAAATGTTAAAATTAAGGTAAATATTGACTTTAGGTGAAAATTAAAATTTGGGAGACGGTGGATGCATTTCGAAACAAAAAGTAAATTCAATCAATTAAGGCCATGATAAATGAAAATAAAATGCAATGGAATTAGGACATTCCAAAAGTTATTATTGAAAGTTTGCGTTATTTGAATTTACGATGAGCTGTGACACCTGTAAGTGTAAAATAAGTAATTATTGTTTACATGTGTACCACATTTGTGAACACTAAAAAATTGATGGTACACTTTGGAAGCACTGATATCCTGAGTGAAAATCCCCAAAATACGTGGCGTCAGTTGAATAAACAAATACATCGCACTTTCCACGTTTTACCAACACACAGCATAACAATTTTTCGGTTGCTGGATGTCCTACACATTGAAGCTATTCGACCCTTTGGCTCCGGGTTGTAATACGATCGCTCTGCAATTGCCTTATTGGTGCACTGCTGAAGGAAAATGCGAGGCCACATGAAGATTCCTCGTGGAGGATGTGGATCCTACAATTGTCGGTGGTTGTACTAAACCGTGTAATTATAGCCTTGATGTTTTTCTTAACACTCACGGCTACCCGTCACAGTAGCATCTGTAAAGAGATCGTTTTCCTAATTAAAATTTGTAAAAACTATTTGAGAAGCATCATGTCACAAGATAGATTGCAGGAATTGTCACTGCATAGAAAGGCAGTTTGCCAAAAGAATTGACCTCAACGCTTAATAATTTTGCCAAAAAATGAAGGCTAGAAAAAAAGACTTAGGTCTAAAAACATGAAAATTTCCACTTATCGCATAATTTTTTTTCCACTTGTATTTTAATCATATAATTATAATTTATATTATATCTATATTATGTAGTTATATGGTACACTCAGTGGTCGAAGTGGCACAGAGCTACTGCCGATATGGTGTAGACCATAGATCCACATAGTATAAATAGGAGGTTTCGAAAGAAATACATTCCATTCCGTATAATTGTTGTTTCTTTTTTTTTTTTTTTTTGTATTGAAAAATTAATGTATATAATTTTATAAAATTAATGTAAAAATTAAAAAAACTTCATTGAAGGGTTTGTGGTCGGTCTCTTTCAGTCTCAGCTGCTAATTATCAATTTTATCCGTTAAAAATGCCATTTGCCATTTTTTGCGTTAAAATTTGTGCTTTCATCCTAATATCTTTGCGTAGTTTGTGAAGGGTTTATAATTTATTACATACCGGGAGGGTAAAAAATGTTTTTTTTAACTGCCGGTATGCTCACTTCCATTTTTGTTAACTACCGGTATGCCATACCGGCCCATTTCGAACACTGGTTATACCCAGTACTCGTATATTTGTAAACATCACATACCTGCACATTGCATTTCCACACGCACTCTTTTTTTCCTGGCCTGCATTGAAGTTTTGTTGTACATGCAAATTAATATCTGCAGCTACGAAATCCATATTGCATTCTTGCAGTGTAGAATACTGAATTCCCTGTTTGTATACAATCATATCGAATAACGATCACTAAAGTCTCATAGTTGTTAACCTTAAACATTTAAATATATTTTACCGAATTCGTTTCAATGCAATAAAACGTATATTCATGATTATGCATCTGACAGCTCACAGTGTTAAATCTGACTGGCTGATTGATAACCTTGCATTATGTACTTCTGTTCCAAAATTTATTTTAAAAGTTAAAACTACAGGGCTCAATAGGTTTACTTTACTTTTCCAGACAGTCTCCCTAACTTCCTGGCACCCTTTTTTCCCAAAACAAAAACCGTGAAAAGCACATCCTCCCTAGTGTCCGAAATTCTAGAAAAATTATTATGCTTAGGGGTGCTGAAATAAATTTTCTGGGGTGGCAGAAGTTGTGCTAGTTACGCCACTGCGAATGCGCCGAGGTGTTTTGCAACTTCCCCTCCCAGAACCTTGCTCGGCATGGCTGCTAGACTGGAAGCGCTGATTTGAATTCTTCTTCCTGGCGTTTTCGAAATGCTTTTGCTGAAAGCATTGCTTAACAAAGCAACAAAAAACTGTTTCTTTTCTTCCTTTACTATAAAAATGAAGGCTCCGACAATTTCTTAGTTTATACAAGACAACCGCACGGAAATTTGCGACCTTGAACAAATAAAAGTTGCGTATAATGAACACAAAAACAGCTGGTTGTGTATAATGAACAGGAGTAAAAGTATGTAATGAACTGGAAAAAGATAGCACTGTGTTTACTTCCGAATTTCGAAAGATGACACTCTGAGAGCATGCTGGACAACCAAAGAGAACCATCGCCGGAGGGGCACATAACTCTCTTTGTCTGTACAAAACTAGTACTCCATTCTGGCAGTGTTTATTTCGATTTTAGAAATATGGCGCTCCAATTACATGCTCAAGAGCCACAGAAGGAGAGTCAAAAAGTACCACTTCCGGTGTTGTACACAATTTTCTTTTGGGTGTACAAAACTGTACAAAACTAGGGCAACAAACACTGTGGCAGTGTGTTTTTTCGATTTTGTAAAAGTGGCACTCCAAGTACATGGTCGATAGCCACAAAGGAGAGTCAAAAAGTACCACTTCCGTTGGTATACAAAATTTTCTTTTGGGTGTATAAAACTGAGCAAAACTAGGACAAGACTCTGACAGTGTTCTTTTTTCAATTTTAGAAAAGTGGCACTCCAAGTACATGCTCGGAGACCACAAAGGAGAGTCAAAAAGTACCACTGCCGTTGGTGTACAAAACTTTCTTTTGGGTGTACAAAAATGTACAAAACTAGGACAACACTCTGGCAGTGTTTATTTTCGTTTTTGGAAAAGTGGAACTCCAAGTACATGCTCGAGGGCCACAAAGGAGAGTCAAAAAGTACCACTTCCGGTGGTGTACAACATTTTCTTTTGGGTGTATAAAACTGTACAAAACTGGTACAAAACTTTGGCAGTATTTATTTTCGATTTTGAAAAAGTGGCACTCAGCATGTACTTTGAGTGCCACTTTTAGAGAGCCGAAAAGTACTACTTCCGGTGGTGTACAAATTTTCTTTTGGGTGTACAAAACTAGTGCAAAACTTTGACAGTATTTACTTTCGATTTTGAAAAAGTGGCGCTCCAGCATGTACTTGGAGTGCCACTTTTAGAGAGCCGAAAAAGTACCACTTCCGGTGGTGTACAAAATTTTCTTTTGGGTGTTCAAAACTGTACAAAACTAGTACAAAACTTTGGCAGTATTTATTTTCGATTTAAAAAAGTGGCACTCCAGCATGTGCTTGCGGTTCCACATTTAGAGAGCCGAAATGTACCACTTCCGGTGGTGTACAAAATTTTCTTTTGGGTATGCAAAACTGTACAAAACTAGTACAAAACTTTGGCAGCGTTGATTTCTTATTTTGGAAAAGTGGCACTCCAAGTACATGTATCTCTTTGTTTTAACATATGTAGATGCAATTGGCAACACATTTGTTCTACAACCCGAAAATGCTTGCCCACACACAGCGCGGTTGGTACAACAAAACCTTGAAAAGGAGACTATTGCCCTTATGCCATAGCCAGCTCGCACTCCTGACCTTAACCAAATCTACTATGTGTGGGACACTCTAGGTAGGGGTGTTGCTGTGGGTTCTCCTCGAACCCTGGTGGTGCTTCAAAGCACTTTTGTACAACAGTAGGGGTTGCTACCAACGGATCTGATAGCCACAATTATTAACAGCACGGAACATCTTTGTCGGGTCAGTATTGTTGTACGGGTGACTTCACTCCATACTGAGACAAATTTTAATTTAAATTTTGAAATACTGACTTATATATATTTTCCATTTTTGAAGCAAATTAAAAATGTAAATGCTTTGTACAATATATGCTTGCAATTTTCTCTAACGTATGTCGTCTGAGATAGGTCCGGGTTCGGATCACGGTGAGGTATGGATTTGTGCTTGTCTTACGGCACTCGCGCTCTCCCCTCCCTGGAACCCTTGGCTCTAAGTTAGGGACGGGCGACTGCTTACAGGCCACCGAGTGGCTCACGGTGGTACAACGAAGATTTCCTAACTTTAATTCAAATTGGGTGCATATTTTTTGAGTTATAACAATTTTCACTTTGTTCCTTAATTAATGGAAACCGGTGTATATTCCATACAAGTATGTTTTTTTATCTTTTTACACACATTGCTGTTTGATATTACCTTTCAAGAAAATGTTAATGAAATGAAATTTAATACAGTGAGGTTTTTGCTCTGCTTATGCCAATAAAGTCTCGTAAGTGCAGCTGATAACGACTAAGATTATAAAAGGATTGACTCCTTTTAGTTGAGGTCTTTCTTTGAAAATGAAATTCCGCTGTGGAATTCAATATTTAAGAACATACGCAAGATCAAGTTTTTGTGCTTTATATATAACAGAAAATATCGCTGTACAATGAAAATGAAGTAGGATTTTCTTGCAGAAAATTGAATATGATACTAAATGAAAATACCTCGTTAACGTAACACCCACATCCGCCAAGGATTATTTCTTTTTTCTGTTTATGTCTCACAGTCTTACAGTAGGTTATTCCAGGAGTATTTGTGCCTTTCTTGTGCTTGATACGACATATGCTTCAATTCAGTTAAAATATTCGTGTACCAAAAATGGGTTAAAATGTCTAGTAAATATTATGTCCGAATAATCCCAAGGTCAACTGGAATTGCAGAAGATGTCGTACAACAAAGCAAAAATATTTTATTAAAGTGGTATTTTTTAAAGGCGTCACTTCAGCAGACAATATAGGCTGTCGAAGGATCCCAATTACGTTATAAGCTAATAACATTTTGACCTGGGTTTGACAACATTTTGACAGAAGTGGTGGAAATAGAAGCTGTTTTTCGACAGAACGATATCAAGAACTTGATTAAAATCCCTCTTTCAGAAGAATAATCACAGGCTCTTTCAATGTAGCATGTACAAACTTTCAGTAATGTTTTGCTGTGGATTACCTCTCTTTACCACATAATTATATAATCGTCCTCTTTGAGAAACTAGCAAAATTGAAAAGATATTCGTAGGATAAACAGAACATGCCGAACATTTACGAGGAATTCACTATCTTAGAATTGACCCTCTCTCTTTCTCTCTCTGTCTGGGTTTGACGTCACGAGATAGCGTGATCCCCCAATACTCAATTAGCTAATATATAAATGACACATCAGCACGGCAGATAGGTTGGCAATAATAAAAATGTAATCACTTTGAAAAATATGTAAAGCAGGATTAACGATGTGTAAATGGCATCCCCTTCTCGCCTTGCTTTTGTTACCATGGTTTTAGAAAGACAGTAAAACATGTCGCATTGATGCCTGTTTCGGAAAAACTAATAAATTTGAGAGATATAATTGTTTGCCCTGCATTAGCACAGGACTATCGGGGAACAAAAAAATCGTCTCCTTTTCTGTTGGGTTTAATAATATAACATAAATTTCTGCCAACAAAAAAGTGAAACACAGTCATTTGAGGTTCGGACTTTCAGTGACTAGAGGCAAATGTGCACTCTCATTCATTAATGAATTTGTGTTTTAAGCCTTTTTTTGTTTGATTGGATTACATAGTTTGCTATTCAAATCGTTTAATGTTATTTGCAGTATTTCCACACCGAAACTTTTGTATTTAAAAAAGAAACGTCGCAATTAAATATATCAGCAATTTAGTCCCTTGATCTATAGATTTCGATTTATATCTAATAACAAAGCAATCACTTCAGCGACATGTCTACACTTTCAGTCATGGACCTGTCCTTTTTTATTTAGTGACAAATATGCATACGTTTTGGTTTTAGCATTTCTCTCTACCAAATTTCAACAGTAACCGTAAACGGTAGCTTCCCATTTACGATTCAGGAATCCCAAAAAGGACCAAGCTGAAAAACTCTTCAGCTTGACAATTTAGCAACAGAAGCTTGTATATACGACTGTTTCAATTCTCCTCTTTTGATTCTGATAATTCCCGCTGGACAACCTTACAGGTTTAAGCCGCGAATCCAAAGCACTAACAGATTTTACATGCACTAGCACCAATTTTCGGATTACTGCCGCTTCACTTGTAATTATATGTAACCATGATTTGCACAGTTAAGTAAATATTTTCAGACTTCAGAAAAGAGACATTTCATTTTCGTTATGAATTTAAATTTATATATTTTGAAATTTAAGAGAAAGCTTAACATGATACGTATTTACATTAAAATATTAATCTTTAGAACATTTCAAATATACCCTTTATTATACACTGAGTGCCCACCTTATTATGACCACCTGACAGAGTTTTAAGCAAATGAGCTATGGCTGCACGCTGTTGCCGCCTGAGGGCGAGGCGAGTATAAAAAAGGAAAGCTTGCGACGGTGTAGAAGTGATTTTTGGGTGACGGGATGGGTAAAAAATGCGATTTGTCGGACTTTCAACGTGGGATGATTGCAGGAGCTCGTAACCATGGTGCGAGTATCACCGAAACCGCCGCATTCGTGAAATGTTCCAGAGCAACTGTTGTTAAAGTGTTTAAATACTAGACTGTCAGCCAAAAAACTGTGTCTCTACGTGCAACGTGTTGTCGTCATCGACTATTGACTGCTCGGGCGGAACGGAGAGTGTCCAGTCTGGTAACAGACAACAGAAGAGCAACAGTGCAGCAAATTACAGACCATCTTAATCAAGGATCTCCTCAAATGATCTCTGCACGCACTGTTCGCCGTACACTGCATCGGATGGGATATGGCAGCCCAAGTTCTGTTCGAACACCTTTGCTGTCTGCAGTTAACAAGAAAAAACGTCTCCAGTTCGCACAGGAGCACAAGGATTGGACAGTCGATAATTGGAAACAAATTTTGTGGTCCGATTAATCACGTTTTCAGTTGCACCATGCCGATGACGGAGTGAGAATTTGGCGGAAACAGCACGAAAGTATTAACCACAAATGCATTGCTGCAACGCTTCAAGCTGGTGGTGGCAACGTTATGGTTTAGGAAATGTTTTCCCTGGCATGCTTTGGGCCCTTTAATTCGTTTTGATCAACGTGTGACTGGCACATCATATCTAAACATTGTTGCAGACCAAATGCATCATGTCATGTGGATGGTTTATCCCAATGGCGATGGCTACTTTCAAGAAGATAATGCGTCCTGCCATAGTGCTCGTATTGTACAGGATTGGTTTCAGGAACATGCCGGTGAGTTTACTTTGCTTAGGTGGCCCCCACAATCTCCAGATCTCAACCCCATTGAAAATTTGTGGGATGAAGTTGGACGAGCCATCAGACAGCTGGATCCACAACCTTGCAATCTCGCACTCCTGAAAAGTGGTATTCATCAACCATGGTCTCAGATTCCACAAACCACCTATCAACATCTCGTGGACTTCATGCCACCAAGAATCAACACAGTATTAAAGGCAAAAGGTGGCCCAACGAAGTACTGTGGGGGTGGTCATAATAAAGTGGCCACTCAGAGGAATAACCTTCGTATGTGGTGTAGTCTGTGTTGGTACGGAAGTAGTTTCGGTTTTTAATTTGAAACATTTTTAATATATAAAAACCTCTTAAGTAACTGTTTGTGTTTTCATCTTTGTAAAGCGAATACAAGGAATGCTTGAAAAGGCATTGGTGTCATTTATTCCAAAAATTATCTACCTACTGTTAAGATACCGAAAGTTGCTTTATATTTACAACCTTACAGTTTAAGCTGCGAATTTAAAACACTAACTGATTTTATGTTCAACAGCATCAATGTTCGGAGTACTACCGCTTCACTTGTAATTTTATGTATCCATGATCTGCACAGTTAAGGAAATGTTTTCAGAAAAGTGTCATTTCTTTTTTGTTTTGAAATTAAATTTATATATTTGAAATTTCAGAGAAAGTTTAACATGATACGTACTTGCATTAAAATATTAATCTTTAAAATATTTCAATTATACCCTTTATTATATTAACCTGTATGTATGGTGTATCTTGCATAGGTAAGGAAATTAGTTTTTGTTTTTAATTTGAAACATTTTTTATAAATAAAAATCTCCTACTAAAGTTTCTGACTTTTCTTATAGTTCAAAAATAAGGAATGCTTGGAAAAGGCTAAAAATTCATGTGAATTAGGGATGTGCGATAGACCAAATAAAACTATCGATAAACTATCGACTGGTTTGTAAAAACTCTCGACAAACAATCGACAGTTTTTGTAACACTATCGAAACTATCGATAGTTTTCACGAATAGTTTTTACGAATAATTTTCTCCTTCAGTTTTTCAAAGCGCTAGTTCAAATTTACCGTTTTTGTGTCACAGTTCTTCACGTTTACTTTACTTTTTCTGCTTTTTTCCTGTTCGATTTTTTAAATTGTCGATTAACGGAGATGGCGACGTTTTCTAAAAGAAGAAAAAGTAATGTGTGGGAATTTTTCGAGCAAGTTAGTTTAACACAGGTAAAATGTAAGCTTTGCGAAAAGCAAATTTCATATTCGCGAAATACCTCAAACTTGTGGGACCACATTAAACGTAAGCACAGAAGCATGTACACCAGTAGTATTGTACCCGATGTTCAGGTACTGAATGATCTTCAATTAAACAGTGAAGTGCCATCAGTTTCTGGGCAATTTAACGAAACTCATTCCAGAGCAAGGCAACCCACAATCTTTGAAACTTTGACCCAGCAGCAAGCAATGACACCTACTGGAGCAGGGTCTCAACGAATAACTGATACTTTGCTGTTTTTTATAGCAAAAGATGCCTTACCCCTGGATGTAGTATCTGGGGAAGGTTTTAAAACATTTGTTAAGGAACTGAATCCCAGGTACAAGGTGCCCTCTCGCAAAACCATCACAACATTATTGGATAAGAAATATGAGCTGATAAAAATTGGTTTATCTAAGAGACTGGAGGAATCCAAGTGGTTGTGTCTCACAACAGACATATGGACTGATATAAATAGCAAGAGTTATATTGGTGTTACTGCACATTTCATTACCAAATGTAATGCTCAAAGTATGGATTTGGCTGTAAAGCCTCTTAAAGCACCACATACCTCAGAGAACATTGAAAGTGCTCTTCGGGAGGTTATGAATGAATGGCACATCACTAATGAGAAAGTTGTTTGCTGTGTCACTGATGGTGGTGCAAACATTGTGAAAGCAGCTCAGCAGATGTTTTCACAACACAGGCATTTACACTGTGTGGCACATTTGCTAAATCTAGTTGCAGTAGACTCTCTGAATGCTATAGAAATTATAAAAAACTTATTAGGAGAAGTAAAAAGGACAGTTACTTTTTTCAAGCATAGTGCAAGTGCAACAGAAAAGCTCCATGCTGAGCAAATGAAGGATGGTGTCGCTGAAGGGCAAACACTAAAACTTATTCAAGAAGTAGGCACCCGTTGGAATAGTACTTTCTATATGTTAGAGAGATTTATACAATTATATGGCTACATAGCAACTGTTTTAACTGTTGTGGATGGACCACCGATCTTGCACAAGAGCCAGATTGATGAATTAAAGAGCATCATGTTAGTTTTAAAGCCTGTGGAAGAAGTGACAAGGGAAATATCTTCACAAAATCATGTAATTGTGAGTGCTTTAATTTCCTTGTTGCGCTGTTGCAAAAAGGCAATTCAAAATGTACCAGTTGCACATGGTGCAGAATTGTTAAAGAAAACATTGCTCGAAAATTTCACTAGACGTTTTGGGGCAGTTGAAAATGTAAAATGCATTGCCATAGCAACAATCTTGGATCCAAGATTTAAGCGATTGCATTTTGAGAATGTTTTGTTCTGCTCACGTGCAATTACTGGCCTTAATTCTTTGTTGCATGAACATGAGAAGGCTACTGAAACACCTGTGTCACCTGTACAAAGCACAGACAGCATATGGGCTTTTCATGACAATCTGGTCAGCACAAATTGTTCAAGCAGTGACACTATGGGTGGCATAAGTGTTTCCTTGAGGCAATATCTGCAACTTCCAGTTATAGATCGCAATGAAAACCCATTGTTGTTCTGGGAAAGGAATAAATATGTATATCCTGGGCTCTATGATCTTGCACAAAAATATTTGTGCATTGTTGGAACTTCAGTTCCATCTGAAAGGCTCTTCTCAAAGTCTGGTAATGTGATGACAGCAAAACGTAACAGACTTCATCCCAAACGGCTAGAGAAGCTGGTTATCATGGCAAATTGTAGTCATCAGGAATGGCAAGAAAAGTAAACATAACAGATATTACGTATAAATTTGGGAAATAGTACATATGTAAAATACCTAAAATTTCAAAGTTGTTTTAAAAAAGATACAAACATGCCAAACCTCTTATGATATCAAATAAGCAGAATAGTTTGAAACAACAGGCATCATGCAACATTAACTATGTGAAAAGTAAGTAAAAATACACAAAGTTTTGTATAGTAATTAAATTCATATAAGAAGAATCTCTTGACTGAGCTATAGTTTTGATCACCTGCGATCAACTGAATCAAAGCACTGGTTGCCAGAAGTACTACTTGAATTGGCGATGCAGAAACAATTATCAGATTTTAGTAGATAGATCTACATAAATGGAATTTGGTGAGCGATACATGAATTGCAGTTCGTAGTCACCAATATTTCAATACTTTCTTGAAAACATAGAGTTGCTTTCTTTATAAAGGTGTCGAGTTTTTTTATTTTATTTTTTCTTTCCAAAGGGGGAGGGGGACTGCAGAAATGCCTTCAAGGTTTGGTGCTGATAACCCTATTTTTGAAAGACCATTTAACACATCCTGTTTGTTCTCACACAGGCTTGTGTTGATGTTTTGGTATATTCCCAGTGCATCCCATTCCACCACTACTAACAAATTTATTGTTTTAAAATACTAATTGTGCCAGGATTGTCTGCAACAGTGAATCATCCTTCAAACAAGAAGTTGCTACAATTAAGAAAATTTCTGAAGCCCATCAATACCCACCATCTATAATAAACAAAATTCTCTATGATTTCCACATGAAAAACTTCCAACTCTTACACTAACACTAAAATAGAACCCTATTTATTGGTTCAGTCCCTTAGCATTGTTCATTTTCTTATAAGATCTGTAAACTCTCCAGGGCCCATCTTCTTAACCTGTTATTATAAAGTGTCTGCTAAAAAAACAGAGATCCTGTTCTATCCCTAGACACCCCTAAAGTTTATGCCATACCTATTTCATCCCCCTCAGGACTCAGTATACCTTGGTGACTCGTACTGAAGCATCAACACGAGACTGTGTGAACATAAACAGTATGTGCCCAGATGATCTTCCAAAAACAGCATTATCATTACTAACTGAAGACATTTCTGCAGTCCCCTTGGGGAAAAAAATTACCTCCTTTATGAACAAAGTATTTCCACATTTTCAAGAAAGTATTGAATTGAAATATTGCTAACCAAAAACTGCAATTCAGATATCCCTCACCAAATCCCACTTATTTGGATGTCTCCTAAAATCTGGCAACCAGTCCTCTGATTCTGTTGAGGGTGATCAAGACCATACATAGCATGGTCAAAAACTGCTGTTTATATGAATTACTAGACATAAACTCAGTGTATTTTCTTAATTCTCAGGAAATATGCAAAATTTAATCATAGTTTAAACCACTGCAGTAAATAGAGTAATTGTTAAAAGGATTACATAAAAATTGAAAACTCATTGTTAATACAATCCCTGGAAATGTATGTAGTGAGAATAATTATTTTGATGAGATCATATCTTAATCACATGAAACGATAACTTTATGGAATTGGTTGTTCTAAATCAGAGTTATAAATTCAGAATTTTTGTCTGTCAGTACGAATCCTGGCACACACTTTCCACAGCTCCATTTTCATTAAATCCCTGACCAAGTCCTGGCTCCATGATGTTTTCTCGGGAAAGGGAAGCAAAATGTTTTCATTATATATGGCTAACTGATATTATTTCTATTTTGCCAGCTTTCTCCAAAGTTTGAATTCAAAAGGTTACCTGCTGGCAGTGTGCCTAAAAGAAAGCCTTTTTGAGTAAATTTCTATAATTTCACTCCCAGATGTACTATCTACTGTGGATTTCTTTACTTATGTGGGCAGTGTAAGTTTCTTAGACTGAATTTGCAAAATTCTTGATTATGCATTTTTAAGTTTTCTTAACTTGCTACCTACCATAGGGTTAATATTTGATAAAAGAAAAAAAGTGTTATAAAACCCAAAAATATTTCTCAGATAAATTGTTCACATCATAACCTTTTTTTATAATAATGGTCAATGTTTTCATTTCAGAGCACTCTCAAAATTCGCTTTATTCGTTACAAAAATACATGAAACACAGTCACGCCAGCAACACAGGCAGTGTGATGGAAGGCAGAAAATAAAACATGAAATGGTAAATACAATGAAGTGTATGTACAAAGGTTGATGATAATAATTACAGTGAATGCTGTAGAACCAGCAGTAGCTTAAGGGAGTAGACCAGTGAAACACGACACTGCAGGAACAGTTCAAAACATGTAGGAAGAAGATGCGGTGAAAGTCTCTGAAACACAATGCGTATGAAAGTCCATGCTGGTACATAGAGAATACAAACTCAGGAAATATGTAACTTCGTTTTCTGTTCATGTGAACTCATTATAGGTAAAAGAAACTTATACAGTTTATCAAACATCACTAACCTACACAAAGGAGATCAGGATCCAGTATGCTTTGATGTAATATTTATTCAAAGTAGTTCACTGTAACCCACAGTAAGCATTTTAGCTATTTAGAAGACAAAAAAATAACAACACAACATGCATTAAGTTTTGTGGTAAAGCCGACAACACATCATCATGACTAAATAACCTAACATGCTCACAGCTCTTCTATACTACAGTGAAACTTGTTCGTCTGGTATAATATGGTCTTACCCAGCAAGGCTGTAGCCAGGAAAGGGCCAAGATGAGCAAAGCCTGAGCTGGGTTTCCTTTTGCCCAACCTAGTGACTCACTAGAGGCGTAAGGGTGGGAAAAATTGACCTGGCCACAGATCAAGAGAAGGTGCAAAAATTACTGCTTGCAATCTGCTTTAATTTATAATTGAAACTTCACCAGTTTCGGGTACACTTACAGTTAAATTTTCTTTCTCAAAATGTTAAGAGGATGCTATTTGCTTACATTCAGAAATGAAGACGTATGACGATGATTGGCAAAACACGTAACAATATTAACAAATAAAGGTAACTTGATCACGCTAGTTACGTTAAATGAAAACTTTTACAAAAGATTCGTAAGTTGGAAGCTTTCAACCTTATCTTAGGTCTAATATGGTCTTACCCAGCAAGGCTGTAGCCAGGAAAGGGCCAAAATGAGCAAAGCCTGAGCTGAGTTTCCTTTTGCCCAATAAGGTCGAAAGCTTCCAACTTACGAACTTTTTGTAAAAGTTTTCATTTAACGTAACTAGCGTGATCAAGTTACCTTCATTTGTAAATGAAGACGTAGTTGTACAGTTCGTCTAACTAAAGTAGAACCACAGCTTTTGTTCATAAGAATGGTGCCCGCTGTTTTTCTTTAGTTGGATGGATAAGATAAGGATGTCATTCACATTGAAGATTCTCTCGGGGATATTCGATCATTATTGTGGCTACGAGCCATGACTGCCTGATAATTTCGGCCCATTTGATGTGAAATTGAAAACCCGAACTCCGAAACATATATATATATATATATCATCACCATTATCAACCCATTGCTGGATGAAGGTTCCCCAGAGTTTATTCCACAACTGTCTGCCTTGAGCCTATCTTCTCCATGTTACTCTGGCATGCTTTTGAATTTCATCCATCCATTTCCTGTGTGGTCTTCTGGATCCTTTTCTGTCCCTTGGAAACCAGTCTAAAATTTCAGTTGTCCATCGGTAGTCTGTTTTTCTTGCAGCATGTCCAGCCCATTGCCATTTCACGGATTCTACCCTGATCACAATGTCTTCCACTCTTGTATATATATATATATATCATCATCATCATTGTCAACCATTATCAATCCACTGCTGGACGAAGGTCTCCCCAAGTTTCCTCCACAACGGTCTGTCTTGTGCCAGTCTCCTCCATGTCACCCCTGCATACTTTCGAATTTCATCCACCCATCTCCCATGTGGTCTTCTTCTGGGTCTTTTCCTGTCCCTTGGAATCCAATCTAAAATTTCAGCTGTCCATCGATGATCTGTCCTTCTGGCAGTATGTCCAGCCCATTGCCATTTCAGGGATTTAACTCTGATCATGATGTCTTCCACTCTTGTCATTTTTCGGATCCACGAGTTCCTCTTCTTATCTCTCCTGGTTACACCAAGCATGCACCTCTCCATGCTTCTTTGAGTTGTCTGCAGCCTTTGTATGTCTCTTTTAGTTAAGGTCCACGTCTCCGCACCATACGTAAGCACTGGAAGGATGCATTGATCAAACACTTTTCTTTTAAGACATAATGGCATATTGCTCTTGAAAATTATGCTGTTTCTTCCAAAAGCTCTCCAGGCAAGTTTTGTACGCCGATTAATTTCTTCATCAATGTGACCCTCACTTGATATCTGCTGTCCAAGATAAACGTACGTGTCTGTTATCTCCAGCTTTTCTCCATCAATCGATAAATCTTCATTTCTTGTAAAAGCATTGAACATCACTTTTGTCTTCTGAAAGTTCATTTTTAATCCCACTTCTTTACTCTTGTCAGCAAGTTCCTGGATCATACTCTGCAGCTCTGATGGGGTAGTTGCAAAAATGACTACGTCATCAGCAAAACAAAGGTGGGTTAGATAATCTCCATTAATCTTTATCCCCTTGTTTTCCCAGCTCAGTGACTGAAAAACACCCTCCAATGTGGCATTAAAGAGCTTCGGAGATATGGTGTCACCTTGTCTCACTCCCTTTCCAATTTTTACGTGTGTTGTATTTTCAAACAGCCTAATCTTTGCACTTGCATTTTCATAGATGTTATTAATAATATTAATGTATGCATCTTCAATACCGCAGGTTTTCAGAGCCATTGTAACTGCTGATGGTTTCACCGAATCAAAGGCTTTTTCATAATCGATAAAAGCCATGCACAATGGAAGTTCATATTCCCTCGCTCTTTCAATTAGTTCTCTCAGCACGTGGATATGATCTATTGTGCTGTAGCCACTCCTGAATCCAGCTTGTTCTCTCGGTTGAGCCATGTCCAGTGTTACCTTCAAGCGGTGTGAAAGAACTTTAGTGAAGATTTTATAAACTACTGATAGGAGGCTGATAGGTCTGTAGTTTCCGAGATCCTCAATGTCACCTTTCTTATGTAGCAGGATCATTGTAGCGGTGTTCCAATCCTCAGGAATCTTTCCTTCATTAAGGCATCGAGTGAAAATTTGGGCGAGTACTGTTTCGATTTCTCCACTTGCTTCTTGTATGATGTCTACAGTAATTCCATCTTCTCCTGGAGCTTTTCCTCGCTTCATGTTCTTGATTGCATGTGCAACTTCTGCTGGAAGGACTGGAGGAACTCTGGTACTGGTATCTTTCATGATGTCTGGAGTGCATATATCATCCCTTTCATATAATTTGGAGTAGAAATCTTTCACTCTTGTCAAAATTTCGCCTCTATTTCTTGTTACAGAACCATCTTCTTTTCTCAGTGCCATAATCTGTTTTCTTCCCTTACTGAGATGTCCCTTTGCTATCTTTAGGCTTTGGTTGTTTTCAATTGCTTTCCTCACTAGTTCACAGTTGAATTTCCTTACGTCTTCAGTGATACTTTTTCTTACTGTCTTGCATAGCTCTATATATTCCACTTTGGAAGTCACATCTTCTTTAGTTGTCCTCATCTCTCTTCTTTTTGCATCAACATTTTGGTTTTTCCTGATAATTTGTTCACATGCAACTTGTTCTTAGACCCAGCTAATTTTGTTGCTGTTTCCATAAGAGCTTTGGTTACTTTTCTGTTAACTTCAGAGATGTCCACTTCTTCCGATGTTAGGCCTTCTAAAGCAGAGAACCTGTTCTTCAGTTCTAACTTGAAGGTATTATGGTGTTTTTTAAGGTTGGTTATGTCAATAGATTTTGTTTGTCCTATGAGCTTGCCACGTTCAAGTTTAGTGTTCAGGTGCATCTTACATCTCACCAATCTATGGTCACTACCTGTGTTGAACTTGTTTAGCACACTGCAGTCTTCTATGACGAATTTTTTGTTACACATAATAAAATCAATTTCACTTGTCGTCCCATTTGGATGTCTCCATGTCCATTTCCTGTGTGGCTTTTTCTTGAAGAAGGAGTTCAAGATGATATATATATTAATGAGTTCAGTCCAACCACAGATAAATTACAATCCTAATACAGAACCCAATAACAACATCCCTAAACTCCTAACAAGAGGGAATATCCTTCAAAAATCAAATAACCCCTCCCCCCCCCCCCCCCACTTCATCACCACAAAAAAAACATTTTTTAATAATATATAACTGTACCCCAGAACACCAGATCACTCATCAGGGAAAGACATTTGGTACTCTGGGGTAGAGGTTCAGGTTCATTCATGAGAGTGCTAAATTTTGAAGCCAATAGTTAGATATCTTAATTAATTTCTTAAAAATATCTCTTTCATGCACTCTGTCTTCCCTACCTTATGCACTCTGTCTTCACTACAGTTTCATATTATTATTAAAAAATGTTTGGTTTCTTTTGGTGGTGAAGAAGGGGGGAGAAGAAGGGGGTTATTTGATTTTTGAAGGATATTCCCTCTTGTTAGGAGTTTAGGGATGTTGCTATTGGATTCTGTATTACGATTGTAATTTATCTATGGTTGAACTCTAATGTGCTGATTATGTTTGAAACCTGCAGCATGGTGTGGTTTTGCAGAAATCATATTACATTTGTTTGCAAGTTACAGGTTACAGTTTTTTAAGTTAAGTGATATATATAATGTTTTGGAGTTCGGATCAAGTACTGTATATACATATATAGATATGCATTTGTAGAAAATAGAAAGACAGATTGGGGCGCAATATTTTGCGGTTTACCCCGGGCGCAGAAATCCCTAGATACGCTTCTGTGACTCTCACTACAGTCCACTTCCAGAGCTGTTTTATATCCTCTGCCCGACCTCAGTCATCAACTGCCTCCTCTAATTCCTCTGTCTGGCTATGGCCCTGTTACCCAGGTCTGTAATGTGAAACAATATGAGTTGAAAAATCTAGATAAATATTATAAGTACCCATATAAGTTGCACAGAGTGATAGGAGATGAAAACTTCCAACTACCATGAATTAGTTTCCATTTTTAAAAATATTGCCTTAAAAAATGTGTCAGGATAAAGCAGAAATATCAGAAAAAAATATTCCTCTGGCTTAACTTGTACTAATTGCTATGCAGGAAAGCTGCAAAGCATAATTTATCATTTCATCATTTTTTTCCCCCTACAAATGGTGGTTATCTGTTAGTTTGCTTGTTTCACATATATTGTATATATATATATATGTATGTATTTGGTGTTGAAATTGTCTGTTTGATTTATAATAACTTTGTATATATTGCATATCTCATTATCAATCCACTGTTTGATGGTCTCCCCAAATTTCTTCCACAATGGTCTATTTTGTTCCAATCTCCTCCATGTCATGCCCGCATGCATTTGAAATTCATCCGCCTATCTCCTGTGTGGTCTTTTCCTATCCCTTGGAATCTAGTCTAGAATTTCGGTTGTCCTTCAGTGGTCTATTCCTTTGGCAATATGTCCAGCCCATTAGTATTTCAGGAATTTTACTCAGATCATAGTGCCACCCATTCTTGTCACTTTCCTGATCCAAAAGTTCCTCTTATCTTGCCTGGTTACATCACACATGCATCTTTCTATGCTACTTTTAGTTGTCTGCAGCCTTTGTATGTGTGTTTAAGTCCAAGTCTCTACCCCATATATAAGAACTGAAAGGATGCATTGATTAAACACTTCTCTTTTAAGAATAATAGTAATTAGCATATTGCTCTTGAGAAATGTGTTTCTTCCAAAAGCTGTCCAACCAAGTTATATAAACCGATTAATTTCTTCATCAATGTGACCCTTGCATAATACCTGTTGCCCAAGGTAAATGCAATCATTATCAGTCCACTGCTAAATGAAAGCAAGGCCATCTAGAAAACATAAGCCCATAACATTAGAGAGATAAGTTCTCTCTCCTTTTGATGTTGCACAGAAACCATGGCTACCAATTGGTTTCCAACGCTGTCATGTGTGGCGTCAAACACGACACCAACGCATCAGTCCGTGTAATATGAGAGTGACATCATAAACGGAAGGAACTCATCTCTCAAATGTCATGGCCTTGTGTTTTCTATACGGCCTTGACTAAAGTCTTCCACAACTGTCTATCTTGAGCCAGTTGCCTCCATTTCCCTCCGGCATGCTTTCAAATTTCACCCACCCATCTTCCGTGTGGTCTTCTGTCTTTTGGTATTCAGCCTGATGTTTCAGTTATCTATTGGTGGTCAGTTCTATAATATATATGTGTGTGTATTATGGACAATATCTATAGAACTGCCACCGATAAATAACTGGATGAAATATTAGACTGGATACCGAAGGACAGAAGAAGAAGAGCACAGGGAAGATGGGTGGTTGAAATTCAAAAGCATACCAAAGTAATATGGAGCAGAGTGGCTCAACACAGCTTCAGAAGAGACTTGGGGAATCTTTCATTCAGCAGTTGATTGATAATGGTTAACAGTGATGATGATGTTAGTTTTATATTGATTATTGGTTAAAAAGAAATAAAGTAATGTCAGTTTCAAGTCAATGACAGATCTCAGAACATTTGATTACAATAAGCTCTACAGTGAATGTATGGCCCTGTAGAAGTTACCCTTCATTCCGTGAATTATGTAAATCTGATTTGGCATCACATCATATTTTGATATTTGGTGTCTAGACCATATCTCCTGTTTCATAAGCATCAAAAAAAAATTCTGATTTTTCACAGTGCTTTATATTTTTTATACTAACTATTTTCTGCTAAGAACAAATTATTTGAATATGATCAGTTGGATTGTAAGTAAAATTCTAGCAATTCAATACATTTTTTCATGTCATTTGCAAATGTATGTCTTATGCATTGTAATAAAAAATATTGTACAAATTGTCACACTTTGCAGTGTTGTGATGTAATGTGGGTTTCATATCATTATCACATTTTGAAATATGATTTCTTGATATAAGTTTCATTTCTTATGTATTAAAATGAACAAAGCATTTGATTTCTCCCACATTTTGCATTTTTATATTGCTACATTTTCTGCTGAGAATAAGTAATTAGTTGTTTATTTAAAGATATATTTTGTTTGGTACAATCATCCAAACCGTAAATAAATTGTTTGTAATTGAATATGATTTTCTTACTTTTCATGTAATTTACACTGTATGCCTTTAGTGTTGTAATTGAAAAAATCTTATAAATTGTCACAGTGTTGTGATGAACCACCAGCATAGTGCAGTTGCTTAAGTCACTATGCACTGTCTGGGAGGCACTTTCTGACGGGTGTTCAAATCCCGGTCCTGCCGGCTTTCTGGTCTTTGTTTTCCACAGACTCCCTGTGTTTGGGGACCTGAATGTGTGGATGGTTCCCTGTGAAGTTGTCCCTTGGTCCTCCAGGTGTGTGTGTGGGGGGGGGGGGGTGTTGGACGTGGGGTTAATGTTACGAAATCTCACAAAAATGCTCATTGAAAAAGCCAGGGCCCACACAAGGCTGTCAATTCATTGAAGAAGTGTGTTGAAATCTGCGGTATTTAATCTCACTATTGAATTCTAAAATTTGATTTCCTGATATCAAAGTTTTAAACTTTTTAAATATAATGTCCTTATTTTTCATATCATTTGCAATGTATGCCTTTTGTACAGTAACTAAAATATAAAAAAAAAAGTCAATGTTGTGATGAAATGTGTGCTTTGAATCTCTTGTTATCATGTTCTAAAGTTTGATCCTTCATTCCTTATATATTATATCAAAATTTGTAACTACAGTCACAAATTGTATATGTTTTTAGTGCAATGTTATGATTTATGGGAGTGAAAAAAACATTTTATTACTGTTGCATCTGTTACTCACATTTAAAATAGTATTGCTCATAGTTTCAGAAGACATGATATTTGGTCACAGAATGTAATGTACAGTGACAACTAGAATTCATTCCTTTTTATTAAAGCAAACAGTATTTGAATTTCTCCAAAATGTGTATTCATATTGCTACCTTTCTGCTGAGGAGAACATTTAGATGTGGTCTTCTGTCTTTTGGTATTCAGTCTGATGTTTCAGTTATCTATTGGTGGTCACTTTCTGCTGAGGAGAACATTTAAAGTTTATTTTAAGTGTTAGTGTTGTTTGGTACAGATTGTAAACAAAATTTTAATATTTTTCAATTTACTTCCGATATTGGAGGTTATATTATTTAACGTGCATTAATGCATTTGAATTTTTGAACTGCACTTTTAGTTGGTAAAGTTCGATGAACACTTACCGCACGTGGGGCTTGGCTTTCAATTCATATTTCCGTTATGTGGATGCGGCACGGGGGTTTTCATTTGGCCACGGGTCCGCTTCTTTTTTTTTTTTTTTCCGTTGGAATTTATTTTGCCTCATCACCAAATGAGTTTTTTTCCTTTGCTGCATCCTCATTTACTTCAATATTTATTCATACCCGAGTACTTTCGGTAATACTCCTTTACCGTCTTCGAGGGGACGTTTTGCTCCGACTAGCACGGACCGTGTCAGCTGGGCATTTCGGTGGTTCTCGCGGGCTGCATTTTGTGTTGTAATGGAAAAGAAAGCAAAAATTTATACTTCACAGTATAGGTAAAATTTGTAAATTCGGTATGTTATCCATTTTGATTATACTGCTCATCTGTTAAATAAAAATATGAACTGTCACATTTTAGCTTTTAATTATAAGTAAGGGTAGTAAACATGAAAACTTCCTAGTATTGACATTTTACTTGATTATAATGATGAGTACAGTTGCTGCGGGTGCGCATTGGCTTTGCTTTGTAATAAAATCATGTAAACAATGAGAAAATTTTCTTTGCACAAGTGTACTCACTATTTGACCTTGATCAGTAGTTGAACGTCACAGAAAGAGGGAAAGCAGGTTCTCAAAGAATGGTCGTATTAATATAAAGTAAGCTGATGACAAAAAGCAAATAACTATATACAGAATATATATATAAGCATAATAAAGGTTACATGTAAATTTTCAAAACAGCTTTTGAAATTCCAAAGCACCTGAGGCTACATAAAAGAAAAATCAAAAACATACAAAATTGAAAGCAGTAGCAACTGATTTGGAGAAATCAAAAGAACAGATCTAACAACCAACTGGGAGAAAAGAAAGAGGAATGTAGAACTATGGCAAGATGCTATCTATGGTTTCATCAAGAGCTAGGCACAGATAACACCTCATACCTCTGTAAAGACCAACAAGTGTGGATTTTGCATCATCCAGTCTGCTACAAAAACAGCAAATGATAAACAGAAAATGCAAATAAAAAATTAAAATAAAATTAACCTACTCCAAAACAACTAAAAAACCCCCACAGATAACCTTCCCCACCCCCCAAAAAAAAATTTAGGAGAAAATATAAAGCACCCAAAAAACGAAAACTATGTCTATGTGTGTATATATATGTTTCCCAACTGTTAAGGAAGTTTTTTCAAATTTCTGTTTTTTTTTGTTTTTTTTTTTTTTTTTTTTGGTTTCAACAAATATAGAAGACTTGGGTGTCATGCATCCAAATTTTTATAGTTCTGGTTGAAAAATTGTAGAAATGCAAATACCATGTTGCGCTAGCACTCATTTGCATTTCCTCAACAATAACAGCTACCTTCCTTGATATATCTGCCACTGGTTGATGGACTGTAGCCACAGTTGTTTCTCACCAAAAATATTTTTTCCCAACATGCTTGATTCCATTAATGCCATAATCAATGAAAAATAGGTTGAAAAGTGGAAGTTGGTGAAATCAACATGGCACTGTAAAAAACATTTCTGCAGCAGATAAGATTTTTCAAGTGTTTTATTCATTTAAAAAACTGAAATGGCATCTTGAATACTTCATAATTGTTCACAGAAAGTAAAAAGATTGACTTCAGTTTGGCCGCCCCGGTGGCGCAGTGGTCTAAGCGATGGCCTCTGATCATTCGTCCGTAAGGGGTCCGGGTTCGAATCCCGGTCAGGCATGGATGTTGTGTTTGTCTTACGGCACTGACTCTCTCCCTTCCCTGGAACCAGTGACCCTAAATTAGGGACGGGCGACTGCTTATAGCCCATTGAGTTGCTCACAGTGGTCGTTAAACCTCCAATCAAAAAAAAAAAAAAAAAAAACAATAAAAAAAAAAGACTTCAGTTTGCTCTATTTTTAATGTATGTCAGTAATGTTAATCTTATGTATTAAAGTGATTAAGTACAAAAAGCATTCATGCTATGGTACAATATTAAGAAGTTTTGTGTTTGGAATTATTATGCAGATTTGGTGTTAAAATGGGTTTTTGAAATATAATGACCATCTTAGTGGTATACTAGTCTGCTGGATCTGTGTTTTGAGTTCTGAATGAGGCATGAGTAGTATGTTTGTCTTTCTCTTTCTCCCTTCCATGGAACCAAGTGCCTTAAATTAGGAACAGACAACTGCTTATAACCAATGGATATGCTCGGGGTGATTGTCACACAACACACACACACACACACAAATGGTAAACTTACAAATCTGAGATATTTTTATTTCCACCTGAAAAGCATTTTTTATTTTACAGAGCAGCTTCTTGTACTTGTGATCCATATTGAAAACAATGTTGCCTGATACAAGTGGACTGATCCAGAGTGATGTACATTTTTGGGTTACTTAATAACCACTGCAGAAGATATCACTTTGCTATGATTGGTCAAAAAGAAAAAATTGGTATAAAAATTACTGTGGCAAAATTTTTTTTTTTTTTAATTTTCTAAAGAAACTGTCAGTATGGAATTCAATGGCTGGGGCCAACAATTCCGTGCTGTAACAAAAAAGCAGCACAATAGAAACAACTTCACTGCTGTGATGGTGCAGTGGTCTAAGTGCTGGCTTGTGATCATTCATCAAAGATAGGTTTGGGTTTGAATCCCAGTGAGACATGGATGTTGTGTTCATCTTACAGCACTGGCTTTCTCTCACTCTCTTACCTAAAACCTGTAGCCCTATATTAGGAATAGACAACTGCTTATAGCCCATTAAGTTGCTTATGGTTGTCAAAACACCAACAAGTAAAAAAAATACAGTTTGTGACAAGTAAAAAATATGAGATCAATGAATTTATACCAAATTACTGAAAACATGACTGCCCTGTTGGTGACAGACTAAAAAAATCATAATTAGTATCTAAAGTGTACTATACAGATGATAAAACTATACACACTCTCCACCATTTTCTGAAAAACCATGAAAATGACAGCAAATTAAATGATTTAACTGAACCCATGCATTAAATATCAAACCTTTCATTCAAAGTAGCAAAAAGGATTTAATCACTACACTGGCATCTATTCAATGCCAGCAAACATTATCCTCTGAAGGCAAAAGAAATCTTATAAAGAATTATTATCTTCATGTATAAAAATTGAGCAATTGAAATTGTATAATCATATGTATATACTGTATATTTGTTCAGCATGTATATGATCAGCCACAAATGTTATTTGCAAACAAGTTAATATGGCAATAGCATGTAAGCCTAAAATAAATCAACATATACGTCTTCCTTTTTTTAAGTTGCAAAGTAAAAGGATGCAAATGTAAGCCTGCCGCCCCGGTGGCGCAGTGGTCTAAGGCGCTGGCCTCTGATCATTCGTCCGTAAAGGGTCCGGGTTCGAATCCCGGCAGGCATGGATGTTGTGTTTGTCTTACGGCACTGGCTCTCTCCCTTCCCTGGAACCAGTGACTCTAAATTAGCGACGGGCGACTGCTTATAGCCCATTGAGTTCCTCACGGTGGTCGTTAAACCTCCAATAAAAAAAAATGTAAGCCTGAATTCCAGCAAATGAGACATCAATAACACACCATTGGTTTGTAAAGAAATGTAAGACCACAAAAGGCTCAGAAGAATATTTCTGAACTCATCCGAGTGAACAGGTTTAAAATGGTCATTCAGCACTAATTGAAGGTTTTGTTACAAGGAATCTCTGTGCATATGAAGAAGATGCTGTAACAAGAGACTGTATGAATGAATCTAAACTAGGTATTGATTATCTTGCATATAATTGAGAAACGAACCTCCCTGAAGATAGAATTCTTCACAAATGCATGGAAACCAATACAGGAACCGTGGGTTTGATTCTTGCTCCAGTGCAATGTAATCTTCAAGTTTTCTAAACTACATGGACACTGTGAAATTACGGCACTTTTGTGCCACCAATAATATTGGGCAAAGGGCATCGTGTTTTATTCCTAAATGACAAAACAGGCACATTGTTCAAAGTCACACGTTCTCAGTTCTTCCAAGAAACGTAACTATGTTTAAGGCAAAACGTGCTTCCAACATTCTCGCCGGGAATTAGGAACTGGCGTATTAAAAGGGAGGCGGCTTTAACGAAGCTCCCGAAGTGAATGAATCTTAAATACATGCGAAATCAAAACTCCCACCTCACAAACAGGATCAGGATCTATATCATCATCAACCATTATCAATCCACGGCTTGACGAAGGTCTTCGCAAGTTTCTTCCACAACGGTCTGTCTTGTGCCAGTCTCTTCCATGTTACTCCCGCATACTTTCGAATTTCATCCACCCATCTCCCATGAGGTCGGCTCTTTTCCTGTCCCTTGAAATCCAGTCTAAAATTTCGGTTGCCCATCGATGGTCTGTCCTTCTGGCAATATATCCAGCCCATTGTCATTCCAGGGATTTTACTCTGATCATGATGTCTTCCACTCTTGTCATTTTTCTGATCCACAAGTTCCTCTTCTTATCTCTCCTGGTTACACCAAGCATGCACCTCTCCATGCCTCTTTGACTTGTCTGCAGCCTTTGTAGGTCCCTTTAGTTGAGGTCCACGTCTCTGCACCATACGTTAGCACTGGAAGGATGCATTGATCAAACACTTTTCTTTTAAGACATAATGGCCTATTGCTCCTGAAAATTATACTGTTTCTCCCAAAAGCTCTGCAGGTAAGTTGTACACGCCGATTAATTTCTTCATATATATATAATCATCAAGCATTATCAATCCATTGCTGGATGAAGGTCTCCTCAAGTTTCTTCCACAATTGTCTGTCTTGAGCCTATCTTCTCCATGTCACACACATATCATCATCATCATCATCATCATTGTCAACCATTATCAATCCACTGCTGGACGAAGGTCTCCCCAAGTTTCCTCCACAACGGTCTGTCTTGTGCCAGTCTCCTCCATGTCACCCCTGCATACTTTCGAATTTCATCCACCCATCTCCCATGTGGTCTTCTTCTGGGTCTTTTCCTGTCCCTTGGAATCCAATCTAAAATTTCGGCTGTCCATCGATGATCTGTCCTTCTGGCAGTATGTCCAGCCCATTGCCATTTCAGGGATTTAACTCTGATCATGATGTCTTCCACTCTTGTCATTTTTCGGATCCACGAGTTCCTCTTCTTATCTCTCCTGGTTACACCAAGCATGCACCTCTCCATGCTGCTTTGAGTTGTCTGCAGCCTTTGTATGTCTCTTTTAGTTAAGGTCCACGTCTCTGCACCATACGTAAGCACTGAAAGGATGCATTGATCAAACACTTTTCTTTTAAGACATAATGGCATATTGCTCTTGAAAATTATGCTGTTTCTTCCAAAAGCTCTCCAGGCAAGTTTTGTACGCCGATTAATTTCTTCATCAATGTGATCCTCACTTGATATCTGCTGTCCAAGATAAACGTACGTATCTGTTATCTCCAGCTTTTCTCCATCAATCGATAAATCTTCATTTCTTGTAAAAGCATTGAACATCACTTTTGTCTTCTGAAAGTTCATTTTTAATCCCACTTCTTTACTCTTGTCAGCAAGTTCCTGGATCATACTCTGCAGCTCTGATGGGGTAGTTGCAAAAATGACTACGTCATCAGCAAAACGAAGGTGGGTTAGATAATCTCCATTAATCTTTATCCCCTTGTTTTCCCAGCTCAGTGACTGAAAAACACCCTCCAATGTGGCATTAAAGAGCTTCGGAGATATGGTGTCACCTTGTCTCACTCCCTTTCCAATTTTTATGTGTGTTGTATTTTCAAACAGCCTAATCTTTGCACTTGCATTTTCATAGATGTTATTAATAATATTAATGTATGCATCTTCAATACCGCAGGTTTTCAGAGCCATTGTAACTGCTGATGGTTTCACCGAATCAAAGGCTTTTTCATAATCGATAAAAGCCATGCACAATGGAAGTTCATATTCCCTCGCTCTTTCAATTGGTTCTCTCAGCACATGGATATGATCTATTGTGCTGTAGCCACTCCTGAATCCAGCTTGTTCTCTCGGTTGAGCCATGTCCAGTGTTACCTTCAAGCGGTGTGAAAGAACTTTAGTGAAGATTTTATAAACTACTGATAGGAGGCTGATAGGTCTGTAGTTTCCGAGATCCTCAATGTCACCTTTCTTATGTAGCAGGATCATTGTAGCGGTGTTCCAATCCTCAGGAATCTTTCCTTCATTAAGGCATCGAGTGAAAATTTGGGCGAGTACTGTTTCGATTTCTCCACTTGCTTCTTGTATGATGTCTACAGTAATTCCATCTTCTCCTTTAGCTTTTCCCCGCTTCATGTTCTTGATTGCATGTGCAACTTCTGCTGGAAGGACTGGAGGAACTCTGGTACTGGTATCTTTCATGATGTCTGGAGTGCATGTATCATCCCTTTCATATAATTTGGAGTAGAAATCTTTCACTCTTGTCAAAATTTCGCCTCTATTTCTTGTTACAGAACCATCTTCTTTTCTCAGTGCCATAATCTGTTTTCTTCCCTTACTGAGATGTCCCTTTGCTATCTTTAGGCTTTGGTTGTTTTCAATTGCTTTCCTCACTAGTTCACAGTTGAATTTTCTTACGTCTTCAGTGATACTTTTTCGTACTGTCTTGCATAGCTCTATATATTCCACTTTGGAAGTCACATCTTCTTTAGTTGTCCTCATCTCTCTTCTTTTTTGCATCAACATTTTCGTTTTTTCTGATAATTTATTTACATGCAACTTGTTCTTAGACCCAGCTAATTTTGTTGCTGTTTCCATAAGAGCTTTGGTTACTTTTCTGTTAACTTCAGAGATGTCCACTTCTTCCGATGTTAGGCCTTCTAAAGCAGAGAACCTGTTCTTCAGTTCCAACTTGAAGGTATTATGGTGTTTTTTAAGGTTGGTTATGTCAATAGATTTTGTTTGTCTTATGAGCTTGCCACGTTCAAGTTTAGTGTTGAGGTGCATCTTACATCTCACCAATCTATGGTCACTACCTGTGTTGAACTTGTTTAGCACACTGCAGTCTTCTATGACGAATTTTTTGTTACACATAATAAAATCAATTTCACTTGTTGTCCCATTTGGATGTCTCCATGTCCATTTCCTGTGTGGCTTTTTCTTGAAGAAGGAGTTCAAGATGAAAAACCCTTCTGCCTCTGCAAACTCAACGGGAGTATTTCCACCCTGGTTTCTGTTGCCGTGACCGAATTTACCTACTGAAGTTTCATTCTGTTGCAGTTGCCCTATTTTTGCATTGAAATCTCCCATAATTACCTTCAAGTGCTGCTTACCTTTATTATTTAGATGACAAATTTCCTCATAAAATTCTTCAATTTCTTCTTCAGGATGACTTGTGGTGGGTGCATAAGTTTGAATAATCTGAGCCTGGTATCTTTTCGAGAGTTGGATAACAAGCCGTGCAGCTCTGTCAGAGGAACTTTTAACTTCTACAACTTTATCCTTCAGTTTCTTGTTTATTATAAATCCAACACCACTAGTTCTGCCAGTATCTGTCCCACGATAGTAGAAGAGATGTCCACTTTTCAGTTCGATGAGATCTTCTCCTTTTCTCCTTACCTCACTTAGCCCCACGATGTCCCACTTGATCCTTTGTAGTTCCTCTTCCAATTCAAGAAGCCTTGAATCAGAAGATAGGGAGCGTCCATTGTACGTTGCCAAGGTCAGCATCAGATGGCAGCCTAGTCCGGTCCTCCGGGGATTCTTAGCACCCTCTGCCTTCATGTCGCACTTGCCGCTGCCTTGGCCAGGTACATTCCAGCTGCCGGAGACTGAGGGCCAAGATTTAAGTTGTGGAGTCATTTTGGAGGAGTTTGGCCATAACTCACCACGCTGGCCAAGCGGGTTGGAGAGTGTGGGATAGAATTTCCTCTGATCCCGATGGTATAGTTATACCGCTATTGGCGGTCTTCAGAGCCCCTTTAGTGGGAACAGGATGCACCACGAGAAGGCGGGGTTGACATTTGTCAAGGAGAGGCTGTGATGTTACGCATCACCTGACCTTACATCCCCACACACACATATATACATATATATTATTACTTCTTCAAGTATGAATACTAAAAAAAGTATGGCTATACTACTTGGATTTAGGTAGTATAGATACTAAAAAGTATTGCTATACTACTTGGAGTTAAGTAGTATAGGCTGTAGCCATACTTATGGACTTGTCTTAAGCCACTGACACCAGGGAAGGCAGAGAGCTAGTGCTGCAAGATTAAAAAAACACACTCGTGTCTTACCGGGATTCGAGGCCGGACGAATGGCCACAAGCCAGTGCTTAGACCACTGCATTGCCAGGGGCCAGGGCGGCACCGGATGTTGTGCTTGTCTTACTGCATTGTCTCTACATTATCTGGAACCAATATGAGCCTAAATTCGGGACTGGCATCTGCTTACAGCACATAAAGTTACTCACAGTGATCATTCCCCCACCCTCTTACATATAAAAAAAACCATACACACACGTCTACAACTTGATATTTTGGGCATTTTTCCAGATACCAAGAAGTGTCATTTTCAGTGAGTATTTTTCTGCAGGCATTGTTTCAGGGATTTCTGTGGGTCATTTATGGCAAACTATATCAGTGTTTTCAAAATTCAGAACCATTCGATAGCTAATTTCACTGCATACTAAATGTCGTGTTTTAGAAATGGGAAATTCTTTTTTCGATAGTTGGGCTCATTGTGTGTGAAACTATCGTTTTTTTATTTATCGTTATTATTTTCTAAATGCGCAACTATTCCACAATAGATCTCATCGTAAAACCATCAGTGTTCTTGAATTGCGTAGTCTTGGACACTCGACGATCGCTCTGTCACATTTAATAAATTACTTGAAAGGAAAAGATTTCATTGTCACTCAGGACAAATTATCAGCATTTCCAAAATTACGAACTATTCGACAGTTGATCTCACAGTGTGTAAAACTACCAGTGTTTTCGAAATGTAGAACCATTCGTTAGATAATTGTCGAACTATCCATACATTTTAAAATGTTCAACGTTTTAGGCAACGATTTTACAACGAATAACATGAACTGTCGATAATTAAATGGTCGATAGTTTCCAAAACCTATCGCGCAGCGTTTTAGGCAACGGTTTTGTAACGAATAACCAAGCGAATAACATGAACAGTCGATAGTTTGCAAAAACTATCGCGATACTATCAGAAGACTAAACTATTCGAAACTGGGCTGTCGATAGTGCTGCAACTATCGATAGTATCGATAGTGCGAATACTATCGCTCATCCCTAATGTGAATCTTCTACTTATTTGTTCATAAATATTGTATTTGTATTGTAATTGAATTAAGGGATTGAATTTAAAAAAATAAAAATTGCATTGTTTCAACTAATTTAGCGACATATTCACATAAACTTAATAATGGAAAACTTACAATTAAAAATTATTTTTCAGTGATACATAAATGTTTATCGGAGAATTACAGTTTTCCGTAAAATTGATCAACTGATCAAATGATCATATTTAGAGGATTTTAGGAAGAGAGTGTCTGACCCCAGGTCTTAAGCAACCCTTAGAAATAGGAAGCTATGCGATTTGGGCTAGAGTGCCCGATAGGAAAGTGGCACGTAAGCGAACTAGAAAGGGGGAGGAGAACGTCCTTATTTATTACTGGGGATGCAGTAACCGGGGTCCGACAGCTTAACGTGCACATCCGACGCATGGCGGATATTTAGTGGATCGAGCGTTCCTACCTGTCTGGGATCGAACCTGGGGTCCTTGCCGTGGCAGTCACGAACGTTTCCCACTACATAATCCGCGGCCCAACAGTAAAATTGAGGAACTTAAGTTGATATTTGAACTGAGATAGATTAGGAGGAACAGTGTTTCCTGCTCCTCAATGGTCTTTTTTTTCTTTTTGGAATTTTTCTGTGTGTGTGTCTTTCTTCCCACTTTGGAGATGCTTTCTCTTTTCAGGTAATGCCGGAGTGCCTGCATCATTTTGGAACCAAACGGGCTGGATGACGAGAGCTGTTTTGTGTGATAGAGAGGAAATGTATGAGTGAAAGTAGTGGTGTAGTATAAATTCGAGAAAAAGGCTGGGTGAAATTTGAGTGAATGGAAATTCAGTTTTTAGATCATCAAAATCGTTCTAATTGGTGAATGGTAGAGAGGGTTCAATGGTATTTCTAAGTATTAATCTCTGTGACCCCCTCGCCTTCGGTGGAGAGGGCTACAGGGACTTCAGAGATCTTCAACGGGGTACACTCTGTAGTGTGTTCCATGAGGCGCCTTAATCTTTGAAGACAAATCGTTAATGTTATTTAGTCCACATGTTCTCTACATACTATTAAGGCACCGATGTTCTCTACCTACTGTTAAGGCACCTATTGTTAATGCACCGGTTGACACAAAGTCTTGCTCTTGTTAAGGAAACTTTTATTTAAAATATTATAGGTAAATACAAGCGCTTTGTGGCATGATTCATATAACTTAATACTGTATGTTTTTTCTGCATTGTTAGAACTCCACATGAGCGCCGTCGTAACCTAGTTGGTATTAAATTTCTTGCCACGTTTTGTCTAGCATCTCTTTGCAGACTGTGGCAATAGCATCTCTTATACTCCCACACAGAGTTCCAATATCATTCATAGGTGTTGGATACGATTTATGCTTGACATAAATGCAGAGGGATAATTCTGACAATGTTATGTAGCGTGACGTGGCGGTCATGTGTATTGACCGTCCCTCTTAACCAATCTGTTGGGAAACGTGGTGCTGGAATAATAAATCCCCAATGTCGAGCTGTACCATTCTGCTGGAGAATTACTGTAAGTGATATTCGACCAAATGTCGTGCATCAAAAAGCTCCATCATGTTCAGGTACACATTTGCTATTATTTTGCACTCACAAAAAAGGAATTTCCGATGATTCTGTTATGCATGAAACCACATCAAACATTTACGTTTCGGGTGTCAAGCAGTTTTTTTAAAGACAACGTGGGGATTTTTTGATGCACATATACGAAACTTGTGTCTGTTTATTTAACCAGATGTGCGAAAAGTAGTATCATATCGTAGTAGTATATTAGTATTTTATGCCTGTGTAATCAGTTTTACTGAACAATACGAAAACATATACGTCGCAGATAATTGTTTTTGCCACAGCTACTCTGTAAAATCGTAGTTGGAAAAGCAGCTCGACGCTAGCGGTCTTTCACCTGTAAGACTTGAACAATCTGCACTTTTTACGCTTCCAAACCAAGCCTTTGACTAAAATTTTCTTCAGTGATTTTTCAAACGATTCCATGTTAAGAAGAAATTCGGCTGGTGGATCTCTTGCGATTGTGCTCGAAGGCTGTCATCATTGCATCTAAAAATCCATCACTAACATGAAGTCGGCTGTTTGTTTTCGGTCATCAACACTTCCTGTCTTCTGAAACTTTGCAAATACAGCTGTTGTGATTTATGATCGGGTGGAGAATGTCTGAACTTCCTTCTGAAATCACGCTGTACAATTATCGGTGATTTGGTAAGGTGCATTTCACCAGCCCCCCCACCACGGAATTTTTTAATTTTTCAGACACCATTCGTTTGTACCACGTATGAACCGGAATGAACTCGGTTTTTTTCGTTTGAACCGCAAAAGTTTTGGAGATATTTAAAAAACAAAGTGTGGTGGTGGGGGGGGCTGGTGAAACGATAGCCCCCACCATGGATTTTTTAAATTTTTTTTGCACCATTCGTTTGTACCACGTATGAACCGGAATGAACTCAATTTTTTTCGTTTGAACCGCAATAGTTTTTGAGTTATTTAAAAAACAAAGTGGGGGGCTGGTGAAATGGTACCCCCAAAAAATAGATATTTCAAATTTCAGCATAGCCATTCGTTAATAAATCGTATGAACCAGAATGAACTCCATTTTCATCGTTTGAACCACAATAGTTTTTGAGATATTTAACAAATAATATTGAGAATTTGCATATAAATATAGGATGCAGACCATTTCACCAGCCCCCCACCATGGAAATTCAAAATTTCGAAATAGCCATTCGTTAGTAAATCGTATGAATCGGAATGAACTCCATTTCTATCGTTTGAACCGCAATAGTTTTTGAGATATTTAACAAATAATATTCAGAATTTGCATATATACAGAAAGACCGACCATTTCACCAGCCCCCCACCATGGAAATTCAAAATTTCAAAATAGGCATTCGTTAGCAAATCGTGTGAACTGAAAAGAACTCAATTTTCATCGTTTGAACCGCAATAGTTTTGGAGATATTTAAAAAATAATGTTACAGGCCTATCATTTCACCCCCCCCCTCATCATGGAAATTCAAAATTCCGAAATAGCCATTCGTTAGTAAATCGTATGAACAGGAACGAACTGCATTTTTATCGTTTGAACCGCAATAGTTTTTGAGATATTTAATAAATAATAGAATTTACATATACGCACAAAGACCGACCATTTCACCAGCCCCCACCCCCATGGAAATTCAAAATTTCAAAATAGCCATTCGTTAGCAAATCGTATGAACCGAAAAGAACTCCATTTTCATCGTTTGAACCGCAACAGTTTTTGAGATATTTAAAAAATAATGTCACAGGCTTACGCCATTTACCCCCCCCCCCTTCATCATGGAAATTCAAAATTCCGAAATAGCCATTCGTTAGTAAATCGTATGAACAGGAATGAACTCCATTTTTATCGTTTGAACCGCAATAGTTTTTGAGATATTTAACAAATAATGTTACAGGCCTACCATTCCCTCCCCCCTCATCATGGAAATTCAAAATTCCGAAATAGCCATTCGTTAGTAAATCGTATGAACAGGAATGAACTCCATTTTTATCGTTTGAACCGCAATAGTTTTTGAGATATTTAAAAAATAATATTGCGAATTTGCATATATACAGAGAGACCGACCACTTCACCAGCCCCCCCCCCCACCATGGAAATTCAAAATTTCAGAATAGCCATTCGTTAGCAAATCGTATGAACCGAAAAGAACTCCATTTTCATCGTTTGAACCGCAATACTTTTTGAGATATTTAAAAAAGTATGTCACAGACCTACACCATTTACCCCCCTTCATCATGGAAATTCAAAATTTCAAAATAGCCATTCGTTAGCAAACCGTATGAACGGAAAAGAACTCTATTTTCATCGTTTGAACCGCAATAATTTTTGAGATATTTAAAAAAGAGTGTTACAGGCCATTTCATCCCGCCTCCCCCCCTCATCATGGAAATTTAAAATTCCGAAATAGCCATTCGTTAGTAAATCGTATGAACTGAGAAGAACTCCATTTTCATCGTTTAAACCGCAATAATTTTTGAGATATTTAAAAAAGAATGTTACAGGCCATTTCATCCCCCTCCCCCCTCATCATGGAAATTCAAAATTCCGAAATAGCCATTCGTTAGCAAATCGTATGAACTGAAAAGAACTCCATTTTCATCGTTTGAACCGCAATAATTTTTGAGATATTTAAAAAAGAATGTTACAGATCATTTCATCCCCCTCCCCCCTTATCATGGAAATTTAAAATTCCGAAATAGCCATTCGTTAGTAAATCGTATGAACAGGAATGAGCGCCATTTTTATCGTTTGAACCGCAATAGTTTTTGAGATATTTAAAAAATAATATTGAGAATTTGCACATATACAGAGAGACCGACCATTTCACCAGCCCCCCACCCCCATGGAAATTCAAAATTTCAAAATAGCCATTCGTTAGCAAATCGTATGAACCGAAAAGAACTATATTTTCATCGTTTGAACCGCAATAGTTTTTGAGATATTTAAAAAAGAATGTCACAGGCCAACACCATTTACCCCCCCTTCATCATGGAAATTCAAAATTCCGAAATAGCCATTCGTTAGTGAATCGTATGAACAGGAATGAACTCCATTTCTATCGTTTGAACCGCAATAGTTTTTGAGATATTTAACAAATAATGTTACAGGCCTACCATTTCACCCCCCCCTCATCATGGAAATTCAAAATTCCGAAATAGCCATTCGTTAGTAAATCGTATGAACAGGAATGAACTCCATTTTTATCGTTTGAACCGCAATAGTTTTTGAGATATTTAAAAAATAATATTGAGTTTTTGCATATATACAGAGAGACCGACCATTTCACCAGCCCCCCACCATGGAAATTCAAAATTTCAAAATAGCCATTCGTTAGCAAATCGTATGAATCGAAAAGAACTCAATTTTCATCGTTTGAACCGCAATAATTTTTGAGATATTTAAAAAAGAATGTTACAGGCCATTTCATCCCCCTCCCCCTCATCATGGAAATTTGAAATTCCGAAATAGTCATTCGTTAGTAAATCGTATGAACAGGAATGAACTCCATTTTTATCGTTTGAACCGCAATAGTTTTTGAGATATTTAAAAAATAATATTGAGAATTTGCATATATACAGAGAGACCGACCATTTCACCAGCCCCCCCCCCCCCCCCATGGAAACTCAAAATTGAAAATAGCCATTCGTTAGCAAATCGTATGAACCGAAAAGAACTCCATTTTCATCGTTTGAACCGCAATAGTTTTTGAGATATTTAAAAAAGAATGTCACAGGCCAACACCATTTACCCCCCTTCATCATGGAAATTCAAAATTCCGAAATAGCCATTCGTTAGTGAATCGTATGAACAGGAATGAACACCATTTCTATCGTTTGAACCGCAATAGTTTTTGAGATATTTAACAAATAATGTTACAGGCCTACCATTTCACCCCCCCCCTCATCATGGAAATTCAAAATTCCGAAATAGCCATTCGTTAGTAAATCGTATGAACAGGAATGAACTCCATTTTTATCGTTTGAACCGCAATAGTTTTTGAGATATTTAAAAAATAATATTGAGTTTTTGCATATATACAGAGAGACCGACCATTTCACCAGCCCCCCACCATGGAAATTCAAAATTTCAAAATAGCCATTCGTTAGCAAATCGTATGAATCGAAAAGAACTCAATTTTCATCGTTTGAACCGCAATAATTTTTGAGATATTTAAAAAAGAATGTTACAGGCCATTTCATCCCCCTCCCCCCTGATCATGGAAATTTGAAATTCCGAAATAGTCATTCGTTAGTAAATCGTATGAACAGGAATGAACTCCATTTTTATCGTTTGAACCGCAATAGTTTTTGAGATATTTAAAAAATAATATTGAGAATTTGCATATATACAGAGAGACCGACCATTTCACCAGCCCCCCCCCCACCATGGAAACTCAAAATTGAAAATAGCCATTCGTTAGCAAATCGTATGAACCGAAAATAACTCCATTTTCATCGTTTGAACCGCAATAGTTTTTGAGATATTTAAAAAAGAATGTCACAGGCCTACACCATTTACCCTCGCCCCCTTCTTCATGGAAATTTAAAATTCCGAAATAGCCATTCGTTAGTAAATCGTATTAACAGGAATGAACTCCATTTTTATCGTTTGAACCGCAACAGTTTTTTTTTATTGGAGATTTAACGACCACCGTGAGCAACTCAATGGGCTATAAGCAGTCGCCCGTCCCTAATTCAGGGTCACTGATTCCTGGGAAGGGAGAGAGCCAGTGCCGTAAAACAAACACAACATTCATGCCTCACCGGGATTCGAACCCGGACCCTGTTCGAACGAATGATCAGAGTCCGTCGCTTAGACCACTGCGTCACCGGAGCGGCCAACAGTTTTTGATAGATTTAAAAAAAAAAAGTTTGAGAAAATTGGGGGACGACCATTGCACACACCCCCAGGGAAAAATTCAAAATTTCAAAATAGCCATTCGTTAGCAAATCGTATGAACCGAAAAGAACTCCATTTTCATCGTTTGAACCGCAATAGTTTTTGAGATATTTAAAAAAGAATGCCACAGGCCTACACCATTTACCCCCATCCACCTTCATCATGGAAATTCAAAATTCCGAAATAGCCATTCGTTAGTAAATCGTATGAACAGGAATGAACTCCATTTTTATCGTTTGAACCGCAATAGTTTTTGAGATATTTAAAAAATAATATTGAGATTTTGCATAAATACAGAGAGACCGACCATTTCACCGGCCCCCCACCATGGAAATTCAAAATTTCAAAATAGCCATTCCTTAGCAAATCGTATGAACCGAAAAGAACTATATTTTCATCGTTTGAACCGCAATAATTTTTGAGATATTTAAAAAAGAGTGTTACAGGCCATTTCATGCCCCCTCTCCCCCTCATCATGGAAATTCAAAATTCCGAAATAGCCATTCGTTAGCAAATCGTATGAACTGAAAAGAACTTCATTTTCATCGTTTGAACCGCAATAATTTTTGAGATATTAAAAAAGAATGTTATAGGCCATTTCATCCCCCCCCCTCATCATGGAAATTTAAAATTCCGAAATAGCCATTCGTTAGCAAATCGTATGAACTGAAAAGAACTCCATTTTCATCGCTTGAACCGCAATAATTTTTGAGATATTTAACAAATAATGTTACAGGCCTACCATTTCACCCCCCCCCTCATCATGGAAATTCAAAATTCCGAAATAACCATTCGTTAGTAAATCGTATGAACAGGAATGGACTCCATTTTTATCGTTTGAACCGCAATAGTTTTTGAAATATTTAATAAATAATATTGAGAATTTGCATATATACAGAGCCCGACCATTTCACACACCCCCCCCCCCATGGAAATTCAGAATTTCAAAATAGCCATTCGTTAGCAAATCGTGTGAACCGAAAAGAACTCCATTTTCTTCGTTTAAACCGCAATAGTTTTTGAGGTATTGAAAAAAGGATGTTACAAGCCTACACCATTAACCCCCCCCCCTCACCATGGAATTCGAAATTTCATAGCCATTCGCTTCGGTGCCTTCGTCTGTCTTGCTTTCTTCTTCGTCGTCTGTTGTCTGTGCTTTGTCACATCCCGTTGCCAACCTTTCTCCGCCTGTTCAGGTGCTGCCTTCTTTGTTTTCGCACTTCACCTCGTCAATCCCAACCCCGGGATTCTCTGCTCCATCATCTTCGCTGTGTAAGTCAGCCTCGTCACCCTCAGACGCTCATCCTTTCTTCAGCCGTTCCAGTACTCCGGTGTGCTCTCCGCCCGTTTCACCTTCTCCGAGCTCTTCTGATGCCTCTAGTATTGTTGCCTTCCTTTCGATTTCTGGTCCCGTGATCGGTCCCCGCTTTCCAGCACAGCTACTCTTCTGGATTTGTGTGAAGCCTTACCTTCACCAGCTCCTGTTGCCCCATCAGTTGCCTCTTTGCTTGCGTTATGCGCACATGATCCAGATCTTCCTTGTCAGACTTCTCACTTGCTGTCGGTTACTCCTTCTTCACCACGTCCCTGTTGGTATTGCTTCTAATAAGAAGTGCCGTCGTCGCTCTAATCGAGAGACTCGTACTAAGCGAACCGCGGTCGCTCAGCCTTCTCTTAATCGTTCTTCAGGTTCCGCTCCTAATTCTACTGTTGCTGCTTACGCCGACCTTATTGGTACTCCCTCCGTTTCCACTGCAATTGTCGCTCGCCTCCAAGCTGTCCCTGGGTATTCGAAGATTCTCTTCCCAGATGCTGCCAACATTTGTTCTTTGCCTCTTCTTGTGACGCTGGTTTGGATCCCCTTCTTGACTCCCATGATCCAGCTGATTACTCGAATATGATCGAGGATATTCGCTGCTTCCTCCAAGTTTTCGTTGACCTCACGAGATCTTACCCCTGAGATATTTCGTTATTAAAGTTTTCTTAATTGCTACCTTGGTGATACTCAAAATCGCCTCATTGATCTGGTTCTGACCGATTAGTTTCTGTCTGCACTTGCATGATGCTTCGCTTCCTGCCGTCTTTGCCTTGCTGCTGTTCCGTCTTACTCCTTTGCATGTTTCTGGTATGCGTTGTACCCAACCTTTTTCTTTCCGTTGTATCCTATGCACCGCCATGTTTTCTCCACATCTCGGTTCTTTCAAACATCCGCCCGGTGCCTACTTCCGTGAACCCGTCACATCGTTTTGTTCACAGAGCTTCTTCCTGTGTGCATTGTTATGCGCGATTCTTCTCTTATACCTTTCGTCACTGTCCTGGATTGCCCTATGTTGCTGTTCGCACCCAGTTAGTTTTTTCAGGTGTTCCGTGGGTTTGTTTTTCCTGTCTCGTCGAGTATTTGTCTTATGTCATGCCATGTGCCTCAGCATACCTTCTACTGTTGTGCTACGTTACTTGCTCATCCAGTGTGACTCATCTCGTCAGATACTTACCGTTATTGCTTTGCCTCATGCTAATTGATTGTCCCATACTGTTACCTACACCATGCCATCTTTGCAAGTGTTATCTGTTGCACCTCGTTTTCTGCTTTTCATGCTGCGCCCCGGAGCATGAAAAGCAGCCTCCAGTTCGATGTATTCTCCATCTCCATGTCCGTCGTTCCTTCTGCTCAGTGACTGTTCCAGTGTGCTTCGCCTATCACAGATTGCCTTGTGCTGCTCGTTCAGCTTCGTTTATCTTTGTATGTCCTGATTGGCTTTTACAGACTGCTTTATGCTGCTCGTCCAGTACCGTTATTCTTATTGTTTTATCATGCCATTTATTTTCCGTTCTCCTGTGTACTAGTCCTCGATACCTAATAAAGCAACGTCACGTTGTTTTTGGAATGTCTTTTCAACTGCTGGGGTTCAAAGCTAGAAACGGGGAGTTCTTTCAGCTAATGTCAGGAACGAATGAAAGACTTTGTGCAAAACAAATTACATCTTCATTATTCTCCATTACCCTTATTACAAATATCTCAAAAACTATCAAGATTCGAACGATGAAGAAGGAGGTCTTTCTGATTCACACCATGCTAACGAATAGCTATCCTGTAATGGGAAATGTCCAGGTTGGGGTGGGCGGGGGGAAGAGGCAGGTGAAATCGTGGGCTACTAACATTCTTTTTTAAACATCTCCAAAACTATTGCTATTCAAACTATGAAAATGGCGTTTATTCCGGTTCACACCATTTACTAACGAATGACTATCTTGAAATTTTTAATGAATTTACATGGTGAGAGGGGGGGGGGGAATGATGGTCGGTCTGGAATATATATATACATAAGTTCTCAATATTGTTATTTTTTCTCAAAAACTGTTGCAGTTCAAACGATGAAAATGGATTTCCTCTCGGTTCATACGATTTGCTAACGAATGGCTATTTTGAAATTTTGAATTTCCATGGTGTGGGGGGGGGGGCTGGTAAAATGGTCGGTCTCTCTGTATATATGCAAATTCTCAATATTATTTTTTAAATATTTCAAAAACTATTGCGGTTCAAACGATAAAAATAGAGTTCATTCCTGTTCATACGAGTTACTAACGAATGGCTATGTCGGAATTCTGAATTTCCATGATGAGGGGGGGGGGGCTGGTAAAATGGTCGGTCTCTCTGTATATATGCAAATTCTCAATATTATTTTTTAAATATTTCAAAAACTATTGCGGTTCAAACGATAAAAATGGAGTTCATTCCTGTTCATACGAGTTACTAACGAATGGCTATGTCGGAATTCTGAATTTCCATGATGAGGGGGGGGGGTGAAATGGTAGGCCTGTAACATTCTTTTTTAAATATCTCAAAAACTATTGCGGTTCAAACGATGAAAATGGAGTTCTTTTCAGTTCATAGGATTTGCTAACGAATGCCTATTTTGAAATTTTGGATTTCCATGGGGGGGGGGGGGGGGCTGGTGAAATGGTCGGTCTTTCTGTATATATGCAAATTCTCAATATTATTTTTTAAATATTTCAAAAACTATTGCGGTTCAAACGATAAAAATGGAGTTCATTCCTGTTCATACGATTTACTAACGAATGGCTATTTCGGAATTTTGAATTTCCATGATGAAGGGGGGGGGGTAAATGGTGTAGGCCTGTGACATTCTTTTTTAAATATCTCAAAAACTATTGCGGTTCAAACGATGAAAATGGAGTTCTTTTCGGTTCATACGATTTGCTAACGAATGGCTATTTTGAAATTTTGAATTTTTTCCTGGGGGTGTGTGCAATGGTCGTCCCCCAATTTTCTCAAACTTTTCTTTTTTTAAATCTATCAAAAACTGTTGGCCGCTCCGGTGACGCAGTGGTCTAAGCGACGGACTCTGATCATTCGTTCGAACAGGGTCCGGGTTCGAATCCCGGTGAGGCATGAATGTTGTGTTTGTTTAACGGCACTAGCTCTCTCCCTTCCCTGGAACCAGTGACCCTGAATTAGGGACGGGCGACTGCTTATAGCCCATTGAGTTGCTCACGGTGGTCGTTAAATCTCCAATAAAAAAAACTGTTGCGGTTCAAACGATAAAAATTGAGTTCATTCCTGTTCATACGATTTACTAACAAATGGCTATTTCGGAATTTTGAATTTCCATGATGAGGGGGGGGGGTGAAATGGTAGGCCTGTAACATTTTTTGTTAAATATCTCAAAAACTATTGCGGTTCAAACGATGAAAATGGAGTTCTTTTCGGTTTATACGATTAGCTAACGAATGGCTATTTTGAAATTTTGAATTTCCATGGTGGGGGGCTGGTGAAATGGTCGGTCTCTCTGTATGTATGCAAAATCTCAATATTATTTTCTAAATATCTCAAAAACTATTGCGGTTCAAACGATAAAAATGGAGCTCATTCCTGTTCATACGATTTACTAACGAATGGCTATTTCGGAATTTTAAATTTCCATGATGAGGTGGGGGGAGGGGGATAAAATGATCTGTAACATTCTTTTTTAAATATCTCAAAAATTATTGCGGTTCAAACGATGAAAATGGAGTTCTTTTCAGATCATACGATTTGCTAACGATAGGCTATTTCGGAATATTGAATTTCCATGATGAGGGGGGAGTAGGGAATGAAATGGCCTGTAACATTCTTTTTTAAATATCTCAAAAATTATTGCGGTTCAAACGATGAAAATGGAGTTCTTTTCGGTTCATACGATTTGCTAACGAATGGCTATTCTAAAATTTTGAATTTCCATGGTGGTGGGGGGGGGGGTTGGTGAAATGGTCGGTCTCTCTGTATATATGCAAATTCGCAATATTATTTTTTAAATATCTCAAAAACTATTGCGGTTCAAACGATAAAAATGGAGTTCATTCCTGTTCATACGATTTACTAACGAATGGCTATTTTGGAATTTCAAATTTCCATGATGAGGGGGGAGGGGTTATGAAATGGCCTGTAACATTCTTTTTTAAATATCTCAAAAATTATTGCGGTTCAAACCATGAAAATGGAGTTCTTTTCAGTTCATACGATTTACTAACGAATGGCTATTTCGGAATTTTAAATTTTCATGATGAGGGGGGAGGGGGATGAAATGGCTTGTAACATTCTTTTTTAAATATCTCAAAAATTATTGCGGTTCAAACGATGAAAATGGAGTTCTTTTCGGTTCATACGATTTGCTAACGAATGGCTATTTTGAAATTTTGAATTTCCATGGTGGGGGGCTGGTGAAATGGTCGGTCTCTCTGTATATATGCAAATTCGCAATATTATATTTTAAATATCTCAAAAACTATTGCGGTTCAAACGATAAAAATGGAGTTCATTTCTGTTCATACGATTTACTAACGAATGGCTATTTCGGAATTTCAAATTTTTATGATGAGGGGGGAGGGGGATGAAATGGCCTGTAACATTATTTTTTAAATATCTCAAAAATTATTGCGGTTCAAACGATGAAAATGAAGTTCATTCCTGTTCATACGAGTTACTAACGAATGGCTATGTCGGAATTCTGAATTTCCATGATGAGGGGGGGGGGTTGGGGTGAAATGGTAGGCCTGTAACATTCTTTTTTAAATATCTCAAAAACTATTGCGGTTCAAACGATGAAAATGGAGTTATTTTCAGTTCATAGGATTTGCTAACGAATGCTTATTTTGAAATTTTGGATTTCCATGGGGGGGGGGGCTGGTGAAATGGTCGGTCTTTCTGTATATATGCAAATTCTCAATATTATTTTTTAAATATTTCAAAAACTATTGCGGTTCAAACGATAAAAATGGAGTTCATTCCTGTTCATACGATTTACTAACGAATTGCTATTTCGGAATTTTGAATTTCCATGATGAAGGTGGATGGGGGTTAATGGTGTAGGCCTGTGACATTCTTTTTTAAATATCTCAAAAACTATTGCGGTTCAAACGATGAAAATGGAGTTCTTTTCGGTTCATACGATTTGCTAACGAATGGCTATTTTGAAATTTTGAATTTTTCCCTGGGGGTGTGTGCAATGGTCGTCCCCCAATTTTCTCAAACTTTTTTTTTTTTTTAAATCTATCAAAAACTGTTGGCCGCTCCGGTGACGCAGTGGTCTAAGCGACGGACTCTGATCATTCGTTCGAACAGGGTCCGGGTTCGAATCCCGGTGAGGCATGAATGTTGTGTTTGTTTAACGGCACTAGCTCTCTCCCTTCCCTGGAACCAGTGACCCTGAATTAGGGACGGGCGACTGCTTATAGCCCATTGAGTTGCTCACGGTGGTCGTTAAATCTCCAATAAAAAAAACTGTTGCGGTTCAAACGATAAAAATTGAGTTCATTCCTGTTCATACGATTTACTAACAAATGGCTATTTCGGAATTTTGAATTTCCATGATGAGGGGGGGGGGGTGAAATGGTAGGCCTGTAACATTTTTTGTTAAATATCTCAAAAACTATTGCGGTTCAAACGATGAAAATGGAGTTCTTTTCGGTTTATACGATTAGCTAACGAATGGCTATTTTGAAATTTTGAATTTCCATGGTGGGGGGCTGGTGAAATGGTCGGTCTCTCTGTATGTATGCAAAATCTCAATATTATTTTCTAAATATCTCAAAAACTATTGCGGTTCAAACGATAAAAATGGAGCTCATTCCTGTTCATACGATTTACTAACGAATGGCTATTTCGGAATTTTAAATTTCCATGATGAGGTGGGGGGAGGGGGATAAAATGATCTGTAACATTCTTTTTTAAATATCTCAAAAATTATTGCGGTTCAAACGATGAAAATGGAGTTCTTTTCAGATCATACGATTTGCTAACGATAGGCTATTTCGGAATATTGAATTTCCATGATGAGGGGGGAGTAGGGAATGAAATGTCCTGTAACATTCTTTTATAAATATCTCAAAAATTATTGCGGTTCAAACGATGAAAATGGAGTTCTTTTCGGTTCATACGATTTGCTAACGAATGGCTATTCTGAAATTTTGAATTTCCATGGTGGGGGGGGGGGGGGGCTGGTGAAGTGGTCGGTCTCTCTGTATATATGCAAATTCGCAATATTATTTTTTAAATATCTCAAAAACTATTGCGGTTCAAACGATAAAAATGGAGTTCATTCCTGTTCATACGATTTACTAACGAATGGCTATTTCGGAATTTCAAATTTCCATGATGAGGGGGGAGGGGGATGAAATGGCCTGTAACATTCTTTTTTAAATATCTCAAAAATTATTGCGGTTCAAACGATGAAAATGGAGTTCTTTTCGGTTCATACGATTTGCTAACGAATGGCTATTTTGAAATTTTGAATTTCCATGGTGGGGGGCTGGTGAAATGGTCGGTCTCTCTGTATATATGCAAATTCGCAATATTATATTTTAAATATCTCAAAAACTATTGTGGTTCAAACGATAAAAATGGAGTTCATTCCTGTTCATACGATTTACTAACGAATGGCTATTTCGGAATTTCAAATTTCCATGATGAGGGGGGGGGATGAAATGATAGGCCTGTAACATTCTTTTTTAAATATCTCAAAAACTATTGCGGTTCAAACGATGAAAATGAAGTTCTTTTCGGTTCATACGATTTGCTAACGAATGGCTATTTTAAAATTTTGAATTTCCATGGGGGTGGGGGGCTGGTGAAATGGTCGGTCTCTCTGTATATATGCAAATTCGCAATATTATTTATTAAATATCTCAAAAACTATTGCGGTTCAAACGATAAAAATTGAGTTCATTCCTGTTCATACGATTTACTAACGAATGGCTATTTCGGAATTTTGAATTTCCATGATGAGGGGGGGGTTAAATGATAGGCCTGTAACATTATTTTTTAAATATCTCAAAAACTATTGCGGTTCAAACGATGAAAGTGGAGTTCTTTTCGGTTCATACGATTTGCTAACGAATGGCTATTTTGAAATTTTGAATTTCCATGGGGGTGGGGGCTGGTGAAATGGTCGGTCTTTCTGTATATATGCAAATTCTGAATATTATTTGTTAAATATCTCAAAAACTATTGCGGTTCAAACGATAGAAATGGAGTTCATTCCGGTTCATACGATTTACTAACGAATGGCTATTTCGAAATTTTGAATTTCCATGGTGGGGGCTGGTGAAATGGTCGGCCTCCTATAATTTATATGCAAATTCTCAATATTATTTGTTAAATATCTCAAAAACTATTGTGGTTCAAACGATGAAAATGGAGTTCATTCCGGTTCATACGATTTATTAACGAATGGCTATGCTGAAATTTGAAATATCTATTTTTTGAGGGTACCATTTCACCAGCCCCCACTTTGTTTTTTAAATAATTCAAAAACTATTGCGGTTCAAACGAAAAAAATTGAGTTCATTCCGGTTCATACGTGGTACAAACGAATGGTGCAAAAAAATTTTAAAAATTCCATGGTGGGGGCTATCGTTTCACCAGCCCCCCCCCCCCCCACTATGTTTTTTAAATATCTCCAAAACTTTTGCGGTTCAAACGAAAAAAACCGAGTTCATTCCGGTTCATACGTGGTACAAACGAATGGTGTCTGAAAAATTAAAAAATTCCGTGGTGGGGCTGGTGAAATGCACCTGATTTGGTATCATGGTAACACAGAACACAATGCATCTTTTCCTACAAAGACGCCATGTTGGCTTCTTGCTTTGTCAGTTCTACCTAGTTATTACACTGGTGCATAACACTGTAATGTATGTTGATTACATTATCGACTGTCCAGCAGCCGATAACGTAATCAACACTCAGTCTTCCGTAGGTTTCTTTCCAGCTACTGAAAGCTCCAGAGCAGTCTTAGTGTTCTTTCTGGAGATGCATAAGATTAACTTCACCCCTTTCATTTTATTCCAAAGTTCTAAAGCTTTAAAGAATTTGCACACAACTTCGGGAGTCTCAGGTTGTATGCTTCAATTCAAGATCCGATTCTGTAAATGTTTAGCGGCACTGGAGGCCTCAAACGTTCGATGTATACAAAATTAGTTTTATCTTTGTTCGAAATGTTCTTAACCGCTCGCTTACATTTTTAATATAATTTTTGTGATGATTTTCTGAAGTTTGTTGTAAGGAATAATTCGACAATAATCTGGAGTTTAAAGGCAAGAATCGTTTCACAAGTGCCTTTATTTACTGAAAGTATTGGTGAAAATATTTCCATAATTTCATTTTCCTTACAAATATTCTTAAACTTTTCTGTGTCAAAAAATATATTTTGTGATATATTTTAAGCAGCAGGCATACACATCTTTTGTTCTCGAAGAGGGGGATCTAGATTTCCCTTACATGTGCATCTTAATGTGCTTTAGTATCGTATGTTAATTAATTTAACATATTGGATTTCGGTTGAAGATAAATTTGTCTCCTCCTGTAGGTGAGGCACTAGCGGAATAAGGCTTTGATGGGAAAATTGTGTGAAGTTTTTGCGTATCTTTTTTATTGTGTCTGGATAACGTATATTCAGCTACCGAGATTCGCTCTTCTATCAGGATAATTCCAAGTTTGTACTTACGTTGAGGGCCGACGGTTCCTAAACATACATGTAAGTTAAAAGAAGCGGGCTGCCGGTGATAGATCGCACGTGTGAAAACATTTTGAAGATTGCGGCCATTGTACGCTAAATCAGAAAACGGACGATCGAGCAAATAGCAGAGGATTCTGGGATATCGGAGACTACTTATCAACATATTCTAAAAGATTATCTGAAGATGCCCTGGACGCGTCAACACATCGTCCCACATATTTTAGCAGAAAATCAGTTGGATGGAAATGGCGGACGATTCCCTAACTGACACTGACAAAGATCAAACGATCCTTAGAAGAATCTTACTAGGTATATAAAAGGGTGTTTCCTCTTGACCGTCTGACTAAGCAAGAATCAGCTACATTGAAATCGCCATCGTCTCCACGCAATCAGAAATTCCGCCGAGATAGCAGCAAAGGCAGTATCATGATTGAGGTCCTATTCGATATACAGGGTATTGTTCAACTTTAATTTATCCCCAAAAAAACGCACTGCCAAGAAATAGTTCTACCTCACACCATGAGACGTCTACATGAGTCGATACGCAAAAACTAGCCTCAACTGTGGGGCGATCAATCGTGGTTGCTATTGCGCGCCACTATACACGCACAGGGGTCACTCCCTCATTCAGGAATGTCTAGCCAACACAAGAACTTTTTTCTTCCAACACCTACCGTACCCACTTGATCTTAACACCTGCGACTTCCACCTGCGTAGAAAATGTGTTGTGAAATATTCTATGAAATTTTACCAATTGTTATATGTTTGTTTGAAAGACATAAATGGAATTAATTCTATGTACATTAAAATGTCCAAGATGACTTATGTACTTCTTTATCTTTCCTAGCGAACATGATTTGCTAAATATGAGACAGTTCTATTAGAAAAATGTGTGCTGTAGACGTATGTATCACGTTTGAAGTACTTGAAATCAATTATTATTTTGTGTTAAGCAAACACAAAAATTCATGTTACTGCCAGTTTTATTTTTATAAAACAAGTTTATAAAAAGAAACAGTTATTTTTTTGGGTGATCATGATGTTTTCTTTTAAAAAGCCTTTCACTGGGCTGTTATTTTTTGTAGGGTTGATGTGTTTACTTTAGGAGTGCTTCTGCTTTGTTCGTTAGAGTACACTGCTGTGCAAAAATTTTTATGAAGTGCTAGATGACCTGTATCATCAATCACGAGCGATGAGATGCAAACAAGAGGGACTGCATTACTTGCCAACATGATAACCGACACAACAGCAGTTACTGAAAATTTCAGTGGGACTTTATTCAGAAATTGGCTACATAGCGCTGAGTGCCATGATGTAGTTGCATCACTCCCAAAGACGTAACGAAATGAAGAGGAAGGCCTCCGTATGGCATATGGTCATTCCTAACATCAATGCACCGTATGCCCATTCTGTACTTAATGCTAGTTTGTTGAATTCTGGCGATAACTTAACCCATTCTTTTCTCAGGGAGTTTTCAGCTTTAGGGCAGTTTTCAGTGTGTGCTGACGTGAAGCAACGGGTTTTTCTAGAGCGCCCAACACCTGCTCCACGACATTTAGTTCGGAGGTACATGCTGGTCAATACATCCGCTGAATGTCTTCAATCGCCAGCAGCTCATTAACAGCCACATTACGATGAAGTTTGGCGTTATCGTCCATTAACACGAACTGTGTGCGGATGGCAACTCGATTACCTGATCACTGAAGCGCGCATCGATTGCTATACCTGGAGCTCCATATGTCCATCGATCAGATTGCCTTCTTATACAAGGACATCACGGCTGCCATATGTATCTTCCTTTCATTGATGTTTCCTCAACTGAACCGAGTGCCTACCTGAAGCCTGATTAGCGGACCTCTACAATCGCTAGAGAGACTAAATCTACGCACATCAGTAAAAGGTACCTAACCCAACTGTTCTGCTGTCCAGTTCTCATGTTCTCTGGACCACTGTAAAGAGTATATCCGGTGAACAGTTGTTAAAAGAACACAACGTACTGAAGGTCGGGAAAACAGTTCCACCTATGCTTTTTCTCCTAGCTATCGCGAACTGCGATATTTTGCCTCCTGTGCTCGTGTTTGTTGTTTTGCTAGGTTACTTGCTGTCTAGTATATCTCACTTATTTGGAGGAATTTCTGATGTAAAGAAAAAAACATCATAATACCATTCTTCATTCTTTTTAAAATCAATTTAAAGGAATGGTAAAATTTCTGAAGCACACTTTATGTTTTGTAAATCAGTGAAAACGTTTTAGGGTTATTTTGTCAATAAGAAAACAAACACAGGTATTTTGATCTTCTAAATTAAGCAGAAACTTATACCATCTGCAAAAGAATGTTAGCTCTATTTTTCTGAAACCGGTGTCTTCGTATTATCAGCTCTTCCAGGACTCTACGGTTGAGGTTTCTAATCTGTTAAATACTTGATAAGGGAGATCTAATTCGTTCACCTTTTGGTGTGAGATATTTAAAATTACAATTTATTCATTTGATTGATTGAAATTGTTTTTCCGATAAAAGAGTGCACACAGATTTTTAAATTATGCATACGTTTTTTGCAATGTTAAGCCATCGTCATCATTAGTCTTCTGTTTCTTGACAGATCCACCGGTATATAAACATGTTCTCTTCCTCTAGTTTCTTCTGTGCCTTGCTTCCTCCTTCATTTCTTGATATCCAGCTTTGTCCATTATACCATAAACATCATTAGTTGTCTCATTCCTCTTGGTCGATTTCCATCAAGTTTCATTTCTGTCATTATTTTCAATAGGCTGTCTCCTTTTCACACATGTCCTTTCCAGTTATATTTTATTTTTCTTATGATCTTTCGTAAATTCCTTTCTTCAACGTTTTGCAATTATTTATTATTGTATCATTTGTCCTACAAATTATTTTTGTTTCAGCTGTAATTAACTGTGCTGCAATCATAGACATGGACGTTTAAGATCAAATATCTCGTGTTCTGTAGCAGAACAGACTATCCACAGCTCGTCGATCCATGCCTGATTTTTGAAGCATTTCGAGTTGCAAGTTTCTTTGAGCTAGCTACTTTTAAAGCCTGCCACAAAGTGGAAAACCATGTACAACTTGTAACACAAATGTCATGTAACACAAATGTTTCTATGTTTTCCATGTCACATTTTATAACACAGTGTTTACTACGTATCATTTATTTAAATTACTGCAATCCCATTGAAATGTAACAATAAATACCGACCCAGAAAATTATAAAAGAAAGAGAGAAAAACACCAGATTTTCATGGTAATGAGAAAGTATTTTGAATCATTCCCGACACGGACAAAAATTTTCAAAATTATTCAAAGTCAATAGAAATGGGTTGGTAAAAAATATCAACCGGATTTCCACAATCGGTAAAACATCCAGAAATCCTACCAGAATCTAAAATTATGTTACGAAAATAACAAATGGCACACAAAATGTTTCTTATACCAAAAAAAATATCAGACCGCGACAAAGAGATTTTCAGGTCCAGTAATTAAAAGAAGAAATATATTGTAGAAGAAATTATGATATAATTCTAGGCCATCTACGGGAAGAATTTTGCATCACGAAAAGTGTTCTTCATGACAAAATCCATGTTAAGGAAAATTAACTTTTCAAATACGTCTCCCAGAAGCAGAGATAATGACACAAATGTTTTGACCCTTACGCGCACTAGTGGGAAAGCTGTGCATTATTTAAAGAGGAAAATTCACTCCAACTTAATTATAGCACATGCCATACTGTGTAAGCAAATATTGCTCAATGGGGTTTTTGTAATCGGAGATACAACTACAAAAGGAAGTATGAAAACATCAGCTCGCGACAGCACTCTGAAATACAAAATTCCTCAAATACAAAAGGGAAGGTGTTCCACAAGGTAAATGGCATCCGGTGTGAAAAGAAAATTAATCTTATATTTAGAAGCTGAGATAACGAGGGAAATGGCTCGTCCTTAGGGCACCCTAAGGACCTAATTGTGGGTTATTTTACGCCCTTAGGGCACCCTAAGAACGTAACTGAGTGTTATTTAGGGCAGAAAATACAATATGTTTTCTTAAATAGTAATATCTGACGAAAATTGAATTTTTTCAATCGGACATTCTGCCAGCAGAAATTGCTGTAAAGGGAGACATTATATTAAGCTCTATAATGATACAAGTTGGCGTTAAGAAAAATTTGGAATTATATGAGAAGAAGTTTGCACCGGAAACGCTGCCCAACAACGAAATATTGTTTTTCAAATCTGACTCATAGGAAGAAATATCGACAAAAATCAGCTATACTTCTACAAAAGTATACAACTATGGCGAAACCACTGTGCACTATATTAAGCAGAAGGTATTCTTAAATGGTTTTTCATGGTGACCGGTATCGGTCCGTGAAAGAAGTTTTTCAATCGAGTTTCCAGGTTGTCAGATTTTGCTGCAAATACATCTGAAGCAGAAATAAACACTTCCATCCCTTAGTTTCCAAACAGTCCTTTACCAAAAATTCGAAATTATATGCAAAATATTTCTCATCACGTCCTACATCACATGCAAGAAGAGCTTTTAAAATCGGACTTTTTGGAGTAAAGATATCAGGTATGACTGAATGTAACGTTACGCCGCCTAGCGAAAGATATGTGAATTACTTTAAAAACAACTGCACTGTAAATTATCTTCGATATAAACGGCCTCGAAAGGAAAAATAATTTTTTCAATGGGATATTTTGCATATAAATATACGGAATAAAGTATCTTGAGTTCGCTATTTTCTGCTTTCACGCCCTCCAGCAGCGATGTTGTGCATCGTAAAATACCGGAATGCAAAGATCTTTATTCTCACATTTGAAGTTTCACATTAAATATATATTTTTTTTGAATCAGCTAATAGTTGAGGAGACATGCTGTTCATAGCCGGACGGACAAAGTGATAACATAAGCATTAATTTATTTTTTACAAAAGACGTGGTAAAAATGTTAAGTGATCTACTGGAAGTCCATAAGATTCAGTAGTCAATCACAGAAGCTTTAAATCTATTAGTGTCGTATATCAGAGCATTCTAAATTGACGTCAGCTGAATTTGCGCTCTTTTATACCGATATCTGTTTTTCTTTTTGAGGAGTAATTTCTCCCCAACGAGTCGAATTGAATCCCAATTTTCTGTTAGGCCCTGCTTCGTTGAAGCGTTCGTGATGAGGTTATCACATTGTCGGTCACTGTTGTTATTTTAATTTATAAATTTTATGGATATTCAAATAAAACAATCAGAAACCTGGGAAAAAATATCCAATTTCTTGGAAGGGTAATTTTAAAATATTCAGAATTTGCACCTAGTTAAATGGGTGGCATTTAAAGAAAACGTTTTGAGAGCATTGTTTCGTAATTGCCAGTTAGTTTTTGTTCCATTTAGAAAATCTAACTAATGGAAAACAAGTTAGTAAGAATGAAAACGCGTAGTAAAGAAAAAAAAATTATGTTTGTGGCAACCCTCAATATACTCTTAGGTTTTCTTCAAATTTTAAAAGAATTGTAACTTACGTTGTTGACTTCACATAAAAACACTTGCTACCGCATTTGCTTTTATGTCGATTCTGAAACGATGTTTCAAAAGCAAATAAGAAATTAGAAAATTTGGAGAAACAAAAAGGAAAATATGGAGAACAATCTTCTATGTCCTATAATGGAGAACAATCTTTTATGTCCTATAATGGAGAACAATCTTTTATGTCCTATAATGGAGAACATTACAAAGATGCAGTTCTGACAAATGTTGCAAAGGGCTAGAAGTTCTTCAAATCACAAATAAATAGTATGAAAGACTTTGCAAAAGCATTTAATGAAAATATTTTGCGACATTAATTCACCTGTAGGCACTTCGAATTATGTTTTTGATATATTTTTTTAGCACACTAGAACATATTTGAATTACCTTTGTGACAATGAAATCAAAATTATCTTACATCACTTTAAGAGAGTTATCAAAAATTAAATCAACGTGTAAGATAACGAAAAGTTCGACCTCAAAGTAAGTTGCCAGAGTTCGAAACTTTAGGAACTTCTTTTAAAGATAACTGAAAGCAAGTATTTGTTTTTGTAAGTCAGTTGTTTTCACTTTTTTGTATAAAAAAGGAACCAAGATGAACCTGCGAACGTGGCTATATACATAGATGAATCTTATCAAGAATCATTCCAGGACCTTTTTAAACAATTGAATTGTAAACAATCTGTTAAACATACCCATTAATGGGACATCATTCCAAAATTTTGTGCCTACGGTCTCTTTAGAAAGCTAAACAAAGCAAAAAGAGTAATTCATGCGTAAAAATTTAAAACAAACAAAAGCTGAAAAGACTTGACTCATTAGATATGCAATATTTAAGTATAAATTAAGAATAAATTTGTGTCATTCATCTCCCTTAGAAATCAAAGCTTTCATGGGGATTTCTTAATCTGGTATACCTTTTACAGGTTGTCGTGTTACATAGGGGCATATTTAAAGTTTTAGGTCCAATCCCGTCTTGACGCATTGTTGTCTTAATGTAAATGATGTGCCGACGTAGCGTTTTTATGGCGAGTGGTAGAAAAAATTCCTGGCTGGTAAGATTTTCCTGGATTCCTTTACCCCCGGATCATTGGTATTCTCTCCAAATTTTGGATGTTGATAACACAGAAGTGCTAATTTTCTTCTTGTTTTATGAATATTACTTGATTTATCCTCGAATGGTTTCATGACATTAAAACGTTCCGAGGAAAAAATTATGGTTCGATTAATTCTTTTGGTTGCTGTATGTAACACTGTTATTACATAAACGATATCACATATTTCTTTAACATCGAAAAACTGTCTTTTATGCAGCAGTACATAACTCAAAAACAAAGCTTCATATGCAAAATTTTAAATTAGATGTACTACCTAGCTTAATCTTTTTCTAAGTGTTTCGTTTAACAGTCAGAATCCATCATTCAACTGTTTCAGTATATTGAATCGAAATATTGAGATTCCGCACTTCAAGTGTGTCGCTTGAAATAACATTTTATACGTCACGACTTTCTTCTAACAATGTCGTAGGCTTTAAGGATAAATGACGTAAATAACGTTGTTTAATTTACATATTTAGTTTTTATAAAAAAAAATACTTAAGTATGCAAATTTTACAATGTTCTTCACAGAAGAATAACCATTTTACAAAAACAAAAGACAAATAAATTTAGCATGCACGTTTATATTTGCAAAACAAATTTGTTGCATTCTATTTCACCGCACCAGACAACTGGTCGTGAAACGTAAAAGTTGGAAAGCGATTTCCAAGTCCATATATTTTGTGAACTACAAAGCAAAGAGCTATAATCAATTTTTCCTACTTTATAATTATGTCAATTAGGACAGAATATAATTAGAAATTTAATTATAAGAAACGACATTTTTGATCTAATGGTATTTTTATTTTTAAAACACCTTCCTTTTAGTGGAAACATTTCTGATAAACCCAATATTTAGGGTTTATGAGGATTCTTCATAAACCACAAATGATGGTTATGGAAGGCTGCCATAAATATTTTGCTGCGAATGACGTATGACTTCAATAACGTCATGGTTGTCTGCTCGGCTGCAATCTATTTAAAATCTGAATTTTCTGCTCCGTCATCAAAACAATCCACTTTTGTTCTTGGTATGCTTTCTGATCGATCATTAGAGAAATAATCTGATTAGATATAAAAAAAGTCCATGAAGGAAGTAGAAACATTGTGCTGAATATTTGTAGATTTCCGCTTTCGCTTTGTCTTTATTCTTACATTTCTGACTTATGATACGTTGACGTCTCCGTGGCTTTAGAGGGAGATAAGAAAATGCGAAGGCATGTAGATTTGAAAATTCATCGTAGACAACCACATTAGGAACAACAAAAACAATGATAAAAAAAACAACATCTAACACTGGAGGCTTCTACTCTTATGTTAATAGACAGTTCTGGTTAAACGGGCATCAATTATGCAAAGATTCGCTGTATTTGAGCGTTGTGTTAAAGAATGTTTTTTTATGAAATCGTAATGTATACCATGATTTAAAGACGTTAAAGAATGACTTTCTTTTGGTTTTTTCGCCTTAACTTGATTTGGTATGTAAAATGTAACCAATGCATTTTTTTGGCTAATGCATTTCTGTCTTCGCAGGATATTTTTCTCCTCGAAAGCAACAGACTCAGGTAAAAGCGTAGCGTGTTCTGTTGCTGCGGAAAACTATATGGTAAATATATCAGAGAGGCTCACCAATGTGTTATTAAACCCATAAAAAATTATGTACTGAATGAATGCAGCAAAAAAAATTATGCACAATTGAATGCAGAAAAAGTTATGTACTTTATGAATGTACCATGTATAGTTATACACTGAAGAGCAATTGAATTAGAGATACCTGTCTAGTAACGTGTTGCACCACCTTTTGCCCATATGACGGCTGCGATTCGTCTCGGCATGGACTCTACAAGACACCGGAAGCGTTGGGAAACTATACGGATCCACGACCCCTGAACAAGCTCCCACAGTTCACGAAGATTTGATGGAGAGGGGTATCAGCATTGAACATCTATCTCAATGGCATTCCAGATGTGCTCGATGGGATTAAGGTCAGGTTAGCTAGCTGGCCAAGGAAGCGATGTCACGTCGGTGGAGTGTTCATCCAACCATTCGGATACAATTCGGGAGCTGCATTGTCTTGTTGCAGGATGAGGTCCTCAGTGGGATGTTGAAGACTCACAAACGGGAGCAAATGGTCGTCCTGGATTACCCGGTAACATTGACCTGTGATGGACGATGTCACATGTAACAGGGGTCCCATTTACGTCCACGTAAACAGTCCCCAGACGAGAATGCTTCCCCTCCAGCTTGAAGAGTTCCCTGCTGGCAAGAAGGATCCATCGCTTCATGTGGTTTGCGCAGTACTCGTATCCTGCCATCCGCATGTACCAAGGTGAATCTCTACTCATCAGTCCAGGCAACATTTTTCACATGTCTAGGGTCCAGCGGCGATGTTCTCGCGCCCATGCTAATTTTTGCACCCTGTGATGTGCGGTTAGCAGCGGTACCCACGTGGGACGATGATTTCTGTACCCCATAGCGAATAGATGGTTCTGGATAGTGTGGCTGCTTACACGTTTTTGTGCACCAGCGTTAAATTACCGAGCGATTTCTTGCACTGGCGCCAGTCTATCCGCTGTTGCAATGCGAGCAAGCCGACGATGACGTCCCTCATCCACACGCTGATGTCCACGACAGTTAGCTCTTGCAGGGATGGTTTTACCGGATTCGATGTACTCACGGTGCACCCGTGACACAGTGGCTCGTGAAAATCCCAGTGCCTGGACGACTTCCGAGATGGAGTGACACATTCGTCGGGCCTCGACAATTTGTCCACGATCAAATGCGCTTAGATGCTATGTCATACCCATACTGCGTCCGATTCTTACTGATTCCTGTCGCATCACTCCTTACATTGTCGGATCGCTGCATACGTCATGTCATTTCCGTTTATAGGGCCGCCTACAACGCCACATTTGCATAACTGCAGCTGTCTCTAATTCAATTGTTCTTCAGTTTATATGTTTAGTAGCAAAAGTATGTAATATCTGCAGTACTGAACCAAAAGAACCTCTCATTGGTTAATGCAGAAACAGAGAAATAAAATTACAGTTCTGAAAATTGGAAATAAGAAAGTAAAAAACTGTACGTAGGTTATTCGAATCCCGTTTTATTCCGGACGTGCATCTTCGGGAATGTTTCAATTCATTGTCTGTATGAGAAACGATCATCATGTTTATTTCACAGTTCGAAGATTTGTTTGCAGTGCTTATTTCTCTGATGGAAGTGAATTCCAAAGTGAAAATCATCTAAATACGTGGCGTCATTTGAGTAAATAAATCCATCGCTCTTTCCACGATAAGCAACGCACAGCAACCAAAAAATTGTTATTCGGCCGCCGTCGGGGAATTCCAAATATTTACGTCTGAATTCCAAATATTTATTTCTCATCTTTAGTTCTTATTTTTTTTAAATTTTGTGAATAAGTTAAATATAATTGCGATATGAATTTATGCAAAATTTTTTCTGCTAATCGGAAACAGATTTGAAATCAAGAAAGAAAGTTTCTTTTGGACTACGACGCAAATGTCTTTTTGATTTTCGTTTGGAGCGCAATTTTCAGTCCTGACCGAAACATCCATTTTTAATACAGGGTCACAGACCCCATGAGAAGGCAAGAGTCAGTGTCGTAAGAAAAACACAACATCCATGCCTCACAGGGTTTCGAACATTGATCGGATCCATCTCGAACGAATTGTCAATAGGTGGCCATCTATCGTTGATGGAAATATTAAGAGAATATCCTGAAACATTATTTTAAATTTTGGTTGTGCACTTTTTGATACAGAGCATGAGGTCATATTTTTGGACATTTAGATTAAAATATCAAGACTTGTTTTAAAAATGCTTGCAACTGGTATTGTAAGATTAAAATGCGCAGATTTATGATGTAAAAATTTTCCACAATGATTAAAAATGATAAATTAACTTCTATTTACAAATGTACTACTCAACGTTAAATGGATCAAGTGCGTATGAGTCAGATTAGAAGAAATTTTTTTGACGTCGGATGCATGACATAAAAAGAATAAAAAGAATTGTTGCTACTTTTCTTCTTTACCAACATACTGGACATATTTCTAATTAGTTTTGTTGGCGTATACTACTATTTCTACAAATATAAACATTTAATATTAAGAAATACGTGTCCGGGAAACTCAGTTTATTTGAACTTGTTCGAAATACAATTTAATATGTATTTAAGGATTTCTTACTATATTCCTTCTGAAGCTTGCCGTTTGTGTTCTGAAAGTATCTTTGATGCTATGACATTTTTCCAGAAAGGGCTATAATGGTTTTTCAATCACAATGCAAGGTAAAATGTATTTGAATCAAACATGTAAAACAGGTAGCACCACATTTTACAAACAAACGCCCGTCAATTAGATAATTTTTCAAGCTTTATCTTTGAATACAAGTTCCAGAGCATCACAAATGCTTATTATTATTGTTCTCGAAAATTTCTTCGGTTTTCAATTAAAACTTGAATTAAGTGTTCAATTAAAATTTTCAATTAAACATTAAAAACTAAAACAATCGACATTTTTAAATCCCCAAAGGAACTGTTTTAAACTTCAAAACATTGCAGATGAATTAAAACAATACTTGCTCACTCACCGGTGAGCGTGCAGGAACGAAGAAGTGTGAAATCAAATATTTTCACCATTAAATTTTCAGTGGTTAAGGGAAGGCCTGTAAAATTGTTTGAAGATAAAATAAGTTGAGTGGGAACAATTGAACGTATCATTCCTGAAATATTTGAAAAAAAAAAGACACAGAAGCTCCGCTTCTTCTTTCAATCTCAATTTTAGTACCATGGAATTTATGAAAAACAATAATACTCTTTTGGATAAATGCGGTCATGCAATGAAATCAAAAACTTCTTGTCGTCAGCATGAGTAGTATGCACATCGACTTCAAAGTCCTGAACAGACGGAAGATAAAACGGCCAGGGAATAAATACCAGATAAATTGATCAGAATCAAAAAATCTGTTGGTCAGGTTTCCTCCATTTATAAAATAGTTTAAAAGTCAAGTTTATCATCGTTTGCAGATATAGAAATTAGATATAGAAATTGATTTACAGATTATATTATTTCTGTAAAATAAAGAAAATTGTCGTTTCCAACAAGCATCATTATGCTATTACACATACAAATGCTTTACAAATATAAAATCGCATACCGGCTGTAACTAAAAATTGTTTTCGAACTCAGCACATAGATAGTGCATCGATAGTGTTTTGTAACTACTAATACTTTTACGTTTTTAAATGCTGTAAGCGTAAATCACGATGATGTACATTTTTCAGCTTCCAACGAAGGCTTTGATGACTAAAACACTCATTTTCACCTCTTTTATACTGGTGGCGAAAACATTGAGTACAGTCACATTGATACATGATGACAATGTGAAACTAAAGTTAACTGTAATCAAAAGAGGAAACAATGAGGATATGTGGGTTTTGCACTCTGTAGCACATTTAAAGGTACGTCAGGTGCTGAAACAGTTTTTTGTTGAGAGTAAGCAATCAGTAATAATGGGTAACCGTAAAATATTTTTTGTGCAACTTTATTTTCTTTTTGGTAATGATAAGGTCTACACAAATTGTAGCCTTTGCGGAAACAATTACAAAACGTCGGGCAATACGTCAAATCTTAGGCATAATTTAAAACGACAGCCTCCAGCAGCTGTCGTTTTAAGTGTTCCCAAAAAAAAAAAAAAAAAAAAAAAAAAAGAATTGAGGAACAGCCCCACTCAAAACTTTATTTATTGAATTTCTCACAAATTATTACCAGGATTTTGCTAAACATTATGGAAAAATAATATTTTTGCATACAAAACTTCAGAATTTTCTACTTTAGGTTTTGTGCACAGAAGCAATAAAAAATCGTACCGTACAAACAGAAAATGAGAGTTAAGGAGTCACGAATGAGCTCGTTCTTTAGGCAAAACATTTTTTTCGTGACTTTTGCTCAATCACTTCGGAATGAAATCGTCAAATCACTTCGGGATAGTTGGCAAAACACCGTGCTGGGAGCACGGTGCGCAGTTGTCTAAACGTTTTCTTCTGATCATTCGCCCGAGATCAGTTCCGATTCGAATACCATGAAGAATAGATGTTGCGGTTGTGTTTGTCTTACAGCACTGGAACAGTGGCCTTAAATCAGGGATGGGCGAATGCTTACCGCCCATCGAGTTCTCACTGTGGTCGTTATATCCCAAACAAAAAAAAAAAAAACAGTTAGTTTCAAAGTTTATGGGATCTTAGCTTGTTGACAATGTGAAAAAGTAAGAAATATTCTTGTCAAAAATAATTTTCATAAAGAAAATAAAGAAAATTGTCGTTTCCAACAAGCATCATTATGCTATTACACATACAAATGCTTTACAAATATAAAATTCTCTAACCGTAATATGAATATTCTCTAACCATAATGTGGCGTGCCGACACTTGTGTGGAGGTGCATCGGCCTGTTGGAACAAGTCCAACCCATCAGCATGAATGCAGGACATGAACGGGTGTACCTCGTCACAAATGACGTGCACATAGCGTTAGCCGGCCACAAACGTTTGTAGACGTACCAGGGGTCCCAGTGAAATCCAGCTAAACACACCCTATACCATTACGGACCTCCAACCAGCCGGTGCAGTTTCCTCTAGACAGGTGGGATCCATGGCTTCATGGGGTTTGCGACACACACGAATCCTTCCATCTGTCCGATACAATTGGAGTCGCGACTCGTGAGACCAGGCTACTTGCTTCCAGTCATCAAGTGCCCATTGGCGGTGTTGCCGTGCACAAACGAGGTGCGTTGAACCGTGTCGTGTACTCATCAAGGGGACTCGAGTTGGGCATCGGCTCCCAAAGCCCATATCGTGCAGGGTACGTTGCTCAGTCCGGACGGCGATGCTTGTTGAGCGCCCAGCATTGAATTCCGATGATACCTGCGAGAGTGTTGCACGCCTATCGCGTGAAACGATTCTTGACAGCTGACGATGGTCACGTTCACCCAATGTCTTTTTACGGCCCCACTGGTATCGTAGGTTGGAGGTTTTGGCAGAATTCTTGTAGTCACGGTGGTTCACACTTGCAATGGTCGTCTGTGAAAATTCGAACTTTGTTCCTACCTCTGAAATACTATGGCCCCTCTCTTGAGCGCCAACTATGATACCGCGCTGAAAATCTCTTAAATCGTTATTACTGGTCATTCTCATGCCGAAAACAGCTCTGACAGCTGGCAAGGATGTATATCGCTTTAACTACGCGCATAATTAAGGTTGCTATGTATTTTGAATAAGTTCGTCTGTACCAATTTTTCTGGTACTTCTGTATATATATGTACACTATTTTGCAAATATATTACTGTTGAAAAATTACGAAGCACTAAACAATATTCACGGTTCACTTCATCGCCTACTTTATGCTAGAATTCTACAAATTATTTAACTATATGTTATTGCAGATGTCATTACTTTCCTACAGGTGCATTATAAATATATAATGTGAAGTCCATAACGTAAAACAATTTTTTTGTCTTGCAGTCACCGATATCTTAATTTTTTAGAAAATATTAAACATTAGAACTCTTCGGTATAATATACACCGAGTTATTACTGAAATTGATCACCTGTATCAAAGTAACTAAGGCCCGTTGACCGCGTGATTTCTGAGAGGGGTCGATCAGTCTACCGATGCATTGTGTTTCAGGTGTAAGTGGATCATTAAGCAGAAAATTTCGGAAACTGATAGGTAAAGTAAGGGATTTATTGGACCTTTAAGAAACGCCAGATTCTGTTATTTCGGAGAGCGGGTGCTTCGATTTAAGAGACAGCTGAACTGACGGATTGTTCACGAGCTGCTGTAGATAAACTATATCAGGACTGGCGTAAAAATATTCAAACACTGACCCGGAGGAAAAACTACATAGCACAGCGAAAGGTTGACATAACACGTGTCCGACAATTTCTACAGGCCAATAGTCGCAACACTTCAACATTCGACTACAAAATACAATAGAAACCAACCCGGACCGGTATCAGCCATGAGAGTGCATCGGACGCTCTCAGGTATGGACTATGACAGCAGACGACCCTGACGTCATTCTCTTCTGACGACGGATCATCTGCGCATAAGACTCACCTGGTTCAAAAATCATGTACATTTGATGACGGATGACTAGAAAAAAGTGGGCTGGTCTGACGAGTCATGTCTTTTACTCCACTCCGTGAATGGTTGTGTACCCATTTGGCGCACACAACATCAGGTGCGAGGCACGGAATCCATCCTGTATGGTCTACACTGTCGAAGCTGGTGGTCGCAGGTGTATACTGTGGGGTCATGACCTTTCAGGAACTTGAAACCCTGGCGCATGTGAAACAACGCATGACTGGCGCCCCCTATTGTGAATTGCTTGCTGCCTCTGTACACTCAGTAATGTTGCATTTTTTTTCCGAATGGCAGTGTTTTATTCTAAGTTGAAAATTCGCCAAGCCACAAGTCCAATGTTGTTCCGAAATTTTTGGAGGAACACAATTTATACTAGCAACAAATCGATTGGCCTCCGATCTACACCTAAAAGAATCCCATAGAACTCTTATGGGACCTTATCGAACGGCATATCAGGTGCCTTGATACACCAATCACTGTAACAAATACATTGTAAGCCGAATTAGACACAGCTTTGTTGGACATACCTCCCCACTGCTTCCGGAATCTTATTGATTTCATGCCATGTCGGATAGCTGCTGTAATGGGAAAGAAAACAGGACATACGAAGTATTAGTAGATGGCCATATTTCAGTAGCATACTACGGATACAATAACATCTATGTATTTGAATCTATGCTATATGCCATGCTGTAGAAAAACTAGGGTGATACACTGGCTAATCCCTGTTTAGCGCGCAGTTTGAAACCATTACCAAATTAAATCAGAAACACAATGTGGATGAATCAGCATAATTTATTATGCACTGAATTTAAGCAGCTATTTTTTTCTCACATGAACAATTCGGTGATTCTTCTGGTTCAGCGAAGAAAGAAATTTTATCTCTGTTAGACTTAAAAAAGGAAAATATTAAATACAATTTTTAAAGGAATCCATTTTATGAAATTGTATGCGGTGTCGATACTCTTGCTTTGTATGATAGACAGATGAAACTATCACTTTTGGAAGCAGGAGACCTGAAACGCCACATAACCCACATTTTACGTTCATCGTCCCATGCGAGCTGACTGCACTTAAAAAAATGCCTTTCCTTTTTAGTAAAGAAATTGGTTTATTTTACCGAGTAAAGACGTATAGATGTTTCCAAAAACCAGCGAAACGCAATATTGTTTCTCCAACAGACTGATGTGTTAATAATATCAACGCTTAGGAAATCATTTAATTAAAACACTTTTCTTAGCCTTGGAAACCTCTGCTTTCAAAAGAAAATTGTTAAAAATATAGCATCACCTCTGTGATATGAACCCTATTAAGGTGTTCTTGTACACATAGCTACTCAGGATCCCTTTCCAAGTGTAATTGATCATATGTAGAGGATTTTAGGAAGGGAGTGTCTGACCCCAGGTCTTAAACAACCCTTAGAAATAGGAAGCTAGGAGATTTAGGCTAGAGTGCCTGATAGGAAAGTGACACGGAAGCGAAGTAGGAAGAGGGAGGAAGACGACATTATTTATAACCGGGGTTAGACGGCTTAAAGTGCCCATCCGACGCACGGCGGATGTTTAGTGGATCGAGCGGTCGTACCTGGCTGGGATCGAACATAAGGTCTTTTCCTTGGCACTCACGAATGATGCTAACTAGCCATCCGAGGCCTTTTTCAAAGTTTAAAATAATTTCCTTTATATGTAAATATAATTTTTCAGAATAATTAGCGAAATCTGTTTATCAAGACCGCAATTTTAAAAGGAGTTGCATATCATGTTTCTATTATTATTATTATTATTATTATTATTATTATTCAAATTTCGTGTTTGAAATAAATACATATTTATCAGCATATATAAACCGCTGTTCTGAAATTAAAATCAGTGAAAACGTGGTTTAAATGAAATTCCATATTGTTAGGTTCTTCCTCTTTTTTCAATGTAGGATGTCATAAGAAGGGCGAGGAACAACCAATAATATCTGCATCTGACGTACTTTTTTTAACGACTTTCCATATTGGAACGAATTCCTTATTAGATTTAAAAATTTGACAAGGTAAGAAAGTTGAATTTTTCGCGTTACAGATGAATCTCTAATTATTGTGAAATCACCATGAATCAAATTATGTTTTAGGAATATGAGTAAGGCCCTAAGTAAAAATGTTTCAAAAAAGTGTTACAGATATCCCCTAAAGATTGGAAAAAACAGAAATCTCCGGGTAAGGATCGTGCCCATTTTGTGTGTGTGTTGTCATTTACCGGTTAGTGTTGTGGTGAAGCCAAAGGGTCGTCGATAAGCAAATGGCATCTGTTGCTTCGAATTTACATCCTTGAAACAACAAAGCGAATCTTCAATTTTGAACCGAGGTACCCCACACTACTATGTTGTTAGTATATCTCTACTGAATATGAAAATTTCAGTAAAAATTAATTCACTGGTGCCAATGCGACACGTTTGTGAACAAAATTTGAGAATACTCTCATACTGAGAAATTAAATTCCAAAGTGAAACCGCTGTCCCTTGAGAATCACGTCATTACGTTACGGGAAAAAACGTTCCAGTAAATTTCACGCAACTGTTCAACAGAATGTTGTGTCCTATGTGTTCTCATAAAGAAGTTGCCAACTGGCTTGCTTATGAACTGGTTAAGTACCCACCATCTGTGTTTGAAAATTGTTTAATGAGAAAATTTAACAAGTCTGGTATTGTCCTTATGTTGTAAATAAGCCGCTCCATTTGAGCAAAAAAATTACTTACCACGTTACTGCGGTTGATAGAGCGTACTTTCTACACAAGGTTGCTTGGCCTAGAAATGTATATGATATATATTGTGTGTACTTTTCATACTGCACATTCATAGCCATTATGGAACCCGAGTAAAAGTAGTATTTGATGGATATAAAACATCATCCCTGAGTTCAAAAACTGAAGACCACAGGAGAAGTATGTGAACATCACAAGCAGAAATTATCTTTGAGGAAACTATGCCAGTCACTGTAACACAGACACTGTTCTTGATGAACAGCGTCTGTGTTACAGTGAGTGAAATTTCATTCAAACCATTAAATAAAAACCTAATTTTGTTTGGGATCGAAACGGTTCTTGCTGACTCTGATGCCGATTGTATGAATATCACAACAGCGATCCAGGTATCTACTTCAGATAACCATGTTGCAGTTGTGGCTGAAGACACAGAGATCCTGATCATATTGCTCGATCTTTCTGCTTATCATCTAAACTTATTCTTTCACAAAGAGGGCAAACTCCAGCCAGCAGTGAACGTGTACAACATACAGCACTTACAGTACAGTATGAGAAGTATGTGCAATGTGGTACCGTTTATACACGCGGTTTCAGAACATAACACCACGTCGTCTCTGCATCAAAAGGAAAGGAAATATGTTATGAACTGTTAGAAATAGACAGCGAGTTGCCGCAGGTCGTAAGTATATTCAACAGTCCGGCTACAAATTTTGACCGACTAATTAAAGCAGCAGAGCATTTTCTGGTGCGCATCTGTGGGGAACATAATGACACGCTGTCTTCCTGTCGATACTTCACATACAGGAAACTACTCGGACCCCAGTCATTGCAATCCCAGCAAAAACAGTCTTGCTGTGCCAGCACTGCCAGCAATGGCCCAGCACCATGTTGCCGCTGCCGAACCGTCAATAAAATGTCCGGGCGGACTACAAGAAGGCAATCAGTTCAGGCTAACAGCTGGTCAACAATTGGCACCCAATCAGTTGTCCTATGCTACAACAGGGCCATCACTTGTCCATCACAGGCAGTAGCTTCCACAAGTGGCCCTTCAGCGGACCTGAAAGAACGTGCTTGAAATGATGGCTAGCCAAATGTGGTCCTCTAGTTTGCCGGTAGTGACAGCTGGCAACCACTTGATGTAACTGGTGGCTTGCCGAATCTTGTCTGTCAATTTGCCAGTAGTAGCCATAAAAAAAATGTCAAGGATAACCGCAGTTACCCAAAGTTACAACTTTTTTTTCTACCCTTGCGGAACTTGTTAATTATACCACTGCGCTGGGGCAATTTTCTCAACAGACCGGAAAAACGCCCGTTTGGAGCTGGGGAGATACGAACCAGGGCCGTTGGCGTGGGATTTAAGCTGTCTACCGACCAGACTAATTTGCCACGCACGAGCGTGTGCTTGAAGCTGTCTGTTTAGTGCCGAATGTGGTGTAATCGAATGGTTCCCTCTTTCATTTTACAATATTGCGAGGTATTTTTCATAAAAGTCAGTTTCATATAATACATAAATTTATTTTTTCAACGTAGCAATAGTTTTTTTTTTACCTTAAGGAAACTTCACTCATTTTTAAGGAGTGTACCTATTTAGAGCCACTTTCGAAAGTTTTGTACTCTCCTTGTTGTCTTGAAAGGAGAATGTTGAATTAATATATATATCTACCGGGTTCGTGTCACATTCTGTTACATTTTTAACGTTTTATCTTTCCTTTCCGTTGTCCGAAGCTTCATTTTCTTTTAAGAGGAAAGATATTTTATTTTACTTCTCGTTATTTTTAGAAGCGAATTCCTCCCAGTCTTGTGTATTCGTCCCATGGATGAGTACATTATATCCACATAGGGTTGCTTTTTTTTTCTTTCAAATAATTAATACATTTTGTACACGTATAATTTTTTTTGTCCAACAAACGTTTTTTTAATGGTTTTCCAGGACATTTGTATGAAGCGGTTTAAAATTTTTTTCTTTTTATTCATCCAATCCATTCCATGAATTGTTATTCATGAGAATAGAGTGGGTGTATTTCATAGCTGTAATATAGTACTTTATGGCTTAACCTGATATATTCGTTGACTTGGAATTTCAATAGGAAATTAATTCACCTCCCTACATATAATTTTTTTTTCTTAACATCCACTAAAATAACATGATTGCGATAGCGTCGTCTTTAACTAACTGGTACCATGAGAGACACAGCAAGTGTTGCTTCTGCGCATGCGCAGTCCCGTTGCTTCCACCTGTTGTTGGTGTTGCATTGGTTGCCAACAACTGCCCACTAGTGGCATTAGTTTGGAAGCCCACAGTTCACGGCGATGCTGCAGGGCTATCAATGGCTCGCCAACTCATAGCGATGCCACCAACGGACGGCTACCGGGCCATGAGCGGCAGATTTCAGCCAGCAGTGAACCATCACTGCCAGCTGGTGGCCAGCAATTTCCCAGCACTTGTGTTTTTGCTGGGATTCAGTTTAATCTTTCAATTTGACCACCAACAGCAGGTTAAAGACTGCAGCAGATGTTAAGTGAATTCATATGGCAGAAAAAAGTGTGCAACTCTACAGCACTCCCACTTCGGATCGTGTAGCAGCAAAGGAACTTTTAGATACGGTATTGTGCTCTTCAAATGCAAAATTCTCTTGTGCCGAAATGTGCGTGGACTGCAGAAAGATTTCATGTGGAAACAGGAAGCCGGAGAATAAACGTGACAGCAGTTATCATGGTCAGAATGGTATATCAATATTACGTTAGCATATTAAGACTTCCCTTTCGTTCCCTTTTTATAAATATACATATTATTTCTGATGTATACGTAATTGCGTCTTTTTACTGAACTTTCTCTTCATAAATTTCAAACAAAAATAACCTGACATTTAAAAGAGATGGAATTTATTTGCAGTTCTCAAGTATGAGTGTTGCCTGTAGTTTTGGAACATTTTGTTCATGTCATGGTCACGTCAATAGTGAATAAATAAAAATGTTACTGACATTATGTGTACTTAAATTGCATTGTATGTCAGACTATTCATGTACAAAGAATGTTCACAACAGACAGAAATAAGCGATACAAGAGATGTATGAGATCAAGTTAACGCGACCCATTTGTACTATGCGTTACGTTTGATGTATGTAAAATGTTGGGATGTACTCAAAATAAAGGAAAATTCATTTGCAAAACTTATTTTTACGTTAATAGAACTTTCAATTTTTTTACATGCACTTTATTACTCGAATTTTTTTTTTGTTGAAATGAATGAAAAATAACGACTGAAAGCCATTTTAGTTGCAGAATGATTCACGGAAAGGGCTTCTGTCGGTCCTAATAACGGTAAGAATTTTTACATTAGATGCTGATTTCCAGAAATTTTAGGCACAATGTATTTAACAGATACTTGCTGATGTTATTTACATATATCCGTCCGTACGAATGTAGACATAATTTCTCTGCTTTGCTCAGTTTTATTGGAAAACTTCCTTTTAAAACCTAGGTAAAAGTATTTTTTCGTTGCATGTCAAGTGAAAAATTATTTTAAGTTTGTTGCTGTGCTCATGTTCAGCCAGCAAAATGAATGATATACGTCCCAAAATTACATTAGCTACTCTCATCCGCAATACACCCCACCCATGGGAAGGATTTGCAGAAACGTTTTTCCACAATCATTTGCAGAAACAATTTTTCACCATGATTTGCAGAAACGCTCTTCCACTATTCTGAAATTTTGTTTGAATCATTACATCTTTTTGAGTGCGTTCTCGATTTGATAGGAGACATTTTGTATGCAGGGAATATAGACCAGATAGTGTAGCTGCTGCATGGAAAGGTCTTTCAATGCCGCAGCTACACTACCTGGGCTTCATTCCCTACATACCAAATGTCTCCTAACAAGTCAAGAATGCACTCAAAAAGATGAACCTGGTGTGGGCAGAAGATCTCTGATATCTTTACATGCCATGCTTAACCGAAATACTGAGAATACCCCACTTTCCAACAAAGTTGGTGTTTATGCCATTTCTCAACAATATTTGGATGGCTCCAAGGGATGGTACATGGGAATGACCGAACGTTCGTTAAGAATTCAAGTCAACGTGCATGAGGGGGACAAAAAGAACAGAAAATTAAACACGGCCGTATATACAGAAGTTCAAATATGTCTGCTGCTATGTGGGATGACGTAAAGAAATTTGCTTCCTACTCCGCCCCTAAATCTACTGCCATTCGAGAAATTTCAGAGATCATTACCAACAGTGAGTCCTGTAATGACAGCGTCTCGTTAGAGTTACCAGAAATTTAGTGCCAATTCTTCAAATATTTAATGCCAAAGTGAAAATCCTCCAAATCGTCAGTGAATAAACATTCGAGGTTCGATTCCCCGGAGTCGGCCGAATAAAAATTTTTCGGTTGCTGTGCGTTGCTAAACGTGGAAAGAGCGATGTCTATATTTATTTAATGCCATTTGTTTTTCGAACATTCGCAACTGTATTTTATTGTCAAGTCAAGTAACCTCATTGTAATTTGTCGAAGCATTTTATTACCCAGTTTGCAGTTTGCTTCCTTGAAAAAGGAGTTTGGTTTAGGTGCGAAAGTTTCGAAACTACCTTTTCTATTCTACGCCAATAAATGTGAGTTACTGGTGTGGTTATTCTACTTGAAAAGTACATGTCCAAAAGTAGTGACAATATTCAAAATGAGAAGTTGTGTCTGTGTTATGCAAGGATATTCCGCAATCCAAATTACTCTAGTGTGCTTCCTTGATATGTAAACTCTTTTACAGATTATATCAGAAAACTTTCGCTTCTAACTTCATTTTCAGGAAAACGGCTCATAATTTTCTCTTAATGTCTGCCTGTGCGTGTGATGAAAGATAGATGTGGTATATGTGTGTACACACCGCGAAATATTATGCTTATGCACCATCACGCAACCATTGTTCATTTCATTCCATTTGAATTTTAAACTCTTGTTCTATTTACGATTCACAGTTGTATTTTGGAGGTTGCTCTAATACTTTGAAAAGTTCCCCGTTGGTGAAAGAAACTGCAGATCTTGCATACTATCATGCACTTCTACATAATGACCCCAATTATAGTCTTATAAAATTTGGAACTAATTCTACTTACGCTATACTCACATCGTTAACAACTATAATGTAGTAGCTTTGTAATCTTTTTGCTAAGCTAATTATTATGAATGAATAATGTTCTAAGCTTCAAAATAATGAATTCCCAAAAGGGTGTTGTTACTCGTTAATTATGAACTTAAACAAAGTCTCAACGCTGGTTATTTATATTAAGTAATCAAAGTCATAAACCTAACAGCCAGACAGAGGTCTGACAAAACTAAGAATTGAGAAAGACTGAACTTACTGAACAACTATTTATTTCCCAGACTCGTGGTCAACTAAGGCACTCATATATCTTGTACATAATAATGAATAAACTTTCCTCTTATAGTACGCACACAACCAACACAACTCCAACACAACCTCAACTCCAACGCAACAACACACACCTACAACCCAACACAACTACTCGTCTCGATGAACGCGCCTATATACGAGCTACCACCACGTCATGACTTACACTCATTGCCAGATCTCATTCAGCGGGTGAAATAATATTTCGTTCAGTAGGAAGATAATTTACATAGTAAAATAAAATAACTAGAGATAGTAAAATCAAAAGGAAAGTGAATATAGAGTATACGTTACATCATCTCCCACTTAATTTTTTTTTCTTTTCTTTTTTTTCTTTTTTTATGTCCGAAAAACCTATCAATTTTGGAGTGTAAGTCTTACATTTCGATGATTGACGTTTCTCGATCTTTTTTTGATTTGTTGTTTGGTGGTAGCCGTATTTACATTATCAACTTCGCATGACAATTTACGAATCTGTATTCGACTGTGAAATTTGTAGTGTAGAACAAACCAAACCTGCATCGGCATACTTTCCTTTTATTCTGCCTAGCAGGAATCACTTTTTTTAATTTCAAATGACGTGCGCCTCATTCGTTGAAATACATAACAACTGTATCAGCAGCGAAGATTGCCTGAAGCTGCCTAACAGTAACAATTTTACTATTTTCATTTCAAATTACGTTCGCCTCATTCGTTGAAATACATAACAACTGTATCAGCAGCGAAGATTGCCTGAAGCTGCCTAACAGTAACAATTTTATTATTTTCATTTCAAATTACGTTCGCCTCCTTCGTTGAAATACATAACAACTGTATCAGCAGCGAAGATTGCCTGAAGCTGCCTAACAGTAACAATTTTATTATTTTACCCCTAAGCACATAGATATATACAAAAAAAAAGTGGTTTAGTAGATGGACATAGAAGAAATATAAAAAAAAACACACATATATACACAAAAAAGAATGCATAGGCCCACACGAAAAAAGAAATTCTGACACGCCAACTGGTCGTGCAGGAAAAACAACAAACTGAGAAAAGAACCTGTCCACGAGAACTTACTTATCTCGAGGACGCATAAAAAATTCTAGTGCGGTAACGTTTTCCAGGCCTAATGGGACTGGTGAAATCAGGTGGCTTGGATCTCTTCCGGGATGGTAATGGAACTTCGGTCTGTTGTCGGTCAGGAATCTGGTGGTCTGGAAATCCCTGCGGCTGAGAAGAACGGTCAAAAGTCTGGCGGTCCGGAATCCCTTGCGGCTGAGAAGAACGGTCAAAAGTCTGGCGGTCCAGAATCCCTTGCGGCTGAGAAGAACGGTCAGGAACGTCAGAAGTCCGGCGGTCCGGAAATCCCTGCTGCTGAGAAGAACGGTCAGGAACATCTGAAGACTGGCGGTCCGGAAATCCCTGCTGCGGCTGATAGGAACGGGCTCGAGCATACTGTGCATTATGACGATACCCCGTAGCTTGCTCAGAAACTCGTTGTTGGTTCGCCACTCTTCTGTGTGGAGGAACGTATGAAGCTTGGGTGGGCACTTGTGTATGCTCGCGCTGAACGTTTTGTCTATTATGCCGCTGAGGGTTTTCGGAATAAGCCTCGCGGGGTGCCCGAGCATGGTGAGTTGCAGCATGTTTGCCATGTCGCTCTTCATACGTGCGTATGAGGCGAAAGCATTCATGAATAGTGGTAGGGTGTCGAACCTCAAGAAAATCTTGTAAGAATGGGTCGAGCTGCTGTACGAGGGTATCCAACATGTCAACATGACTGGCATGTGGATCCCATAGATTATATAGGCGTGTAGTCTCCAACGCAAATGCAACAGGGCTATCATTGGGACCCTGCTGACGAGAAAACAGCTGTTGAGCAAGGCTAGCTCGACTGAGGCCGAAAGGAAAGACCTCCAAGAATTCTGCACGGAAATTCTCATAATGAGAATCCGGGTTCGACCCTCGCCACTGCCGATACCAGGTCTTGGCGGTATCTCTCAAGCAAGTTCCGGCAATTTGGACCTTGCAGTCTTCCGGAATATTATAGAGATCAAAATGATCTTCCAGATCTTCAAGGAACTTTAAAGACCCCTCCAAACCATTGAAATAAATTGTTCCAGCATGCGGCACGAAATGAGCAAGCATTCTGCTTCGCTGAGAGGATTGAACTCCCTCAGCTACGACCCGCGACTCAGAGTGATAAGAAGCTGGTGCATTCCGAAATGGTGAAGAATGCTTGGGTATGTGCAGATCATTCATATCAAAGTTAGAGCCACAGGCTTCGTACAAATTGTCCAAACAAACACCATTACCCTCGAGACTTGCCGGATGGTGGAAATTTGCAATTGTCTCAGGTAAGGAAGCCATGGGTAATAATAGTCAGGATCTCGTGTTCGAGAAAAGTTCGGGCGCCAATTATAATGAATTAGCTTTATATCTTTTTGCTAAGCTAATTATTATGAATGAATAATGTTCTAAGCTTCAAAATAATGAATTCCCAAAAGGGTGTTGTTACTCGTTAATTATGAACTTAAACAAAGTCTCAACGCTGGTTATTTATATTAAGTAATCAAAGTCATAAACCTAACAGCCAGACAGAGGTCTGACAAAACTAAGAATTGAGAAAGACTGAACTTACTGAACAACTATTTATTTCTCAGACTCGTGGTCAACTAAGGCACTCATATATCTTGTACATAATAATGAATAAACTTTCCTCTTATAGTACGCACACAACCAACACAACTCCAACACAACCTCAACTCCAACGCAACAACACAACACCTACAACCCAACACAACTACTCGTCTCGATGAACGCGCCTATATACGAGCTACCACCACGTCATGACTTACACTCATTGCCAGATCTCATTCAGTGGGTGAAATAATATTTCGTTCAGTAGGAAGATAATTTACATAGTAAAATAAAATAACTAGAGATAGTAAAATCAAAAGGAAAGTGAATATAGAGTATACGTTACACAACATGCGTGTGTTTTTGTGAGCTTGGTTTTGTTTCTATCACACTTAGCATGTGTATTTGTGTGGGTGTTCATTCCCGTTCTTTCGTATGCTTGATTTATAATACAACTTAATCACATAACATTATATATGTTGCACATAGCGTCTGAAACGCATATAGAAGGACAGTCACGATTCTTTTAAAAAGCAAAATGCAAGGAAAGGGATACAGCCACTTCTGAAGATCAAACATCGTAACAAATACTTATGACATGCATTAGCGTACTGGGAGTACAAAAGCATTAGTAATGGCTACTTTTCTGCTTCTTCAGTATTGCAGTTCACGCAGAACTTCCTGAAGAAAAAAGACGATAATCTTATTCATTCACAGTGACATTAGTACTGTGCCTCGTAGTTTTCGAAAAATTACGTTCATAAAACTTGCAAATTTTACTTCAAATTTATGTTGAAGAACGTACTTTTATTTGCTGTTTATGAATAATATGCATCTACAACTGACAGTTTCACTTCCATGTTGTTAACTGACAATAGGCAGAGGTTAGCGAGTTCGCTTCTATGACGATATTTTGAAATTCTAACCGTTCTTACAGAGGATTTTGATGAACATATTTCACCTTGTATGGGTAAATACATATAACACTTCATAAATGTAGTCGAATACAGTTTTCTGTGAAAATCTGTAGTCGAATACAGTTTTCTGTGAAAATCTGTATTCGACTATATAGGATAGCTTAGGCCAGAAATGTAGAAATAATTATTTTGTACGGTATAAATTTGATTACAAAAGAAATGCAAAAGATCTTAAAATAAACTGTTTAATTCCATTAAAAATTTGATTGAATGTTTCGTTTTGTACATTTTCTGAAATATTTGTATATACACATTTTCGATTTTATTACATATAAGCTCTAACTTCATATACTTGAGGCAAATTAATTTTTGATGATAATATTTCAACTAATTGTGGGTAAATTACACTTCATAAATATAGTCGAATACAGATTTATGTGAAAAAGTTTTTGACCAGTGAGAGGGATGAATCTGAGCAAAACTGGTGGTTCAAATATGTTTGTAAAGGGCAATGTGTCGACAGTGTGAGTGCATATTGTAAGAACAGCAAGTGCAAGCTAAAGCCACCCAGGTTGTCGGGAGCGTGGAAACTCTTCTTCGGCAAATCGCTCTCATAGGACCCAACGGCTGTTTTCGTAGGAATCATAATTGGATTCAGTAATGTTGTTCCATAGTAACATATGACAAACACAAAAGCACCATGAATATCTTTTTATTTTAAATCCTCCAAATTTCCATTCTGTTGTTGTATAATATATTCAGCATAACTGGAAGAAAGGAACTCTGAGCTTCAAGGTGCACCATGAAACAACGTGTGTAAAGATTTTTCTGTGTTTAGACTGTTTTAAAGACAGTAAGAGAAAGAACAAATCACATGATTTCCACTTGTCCAAAAGCCAATACAAAGTATTCAAAAAACGCAGCGATTTGTTGTTTCTATCGAGAAACCATTAATTTTTACCTTACATTTGTTTCTTGAAATACCAAAATCAACTTTTTATTGAATATCATACGTCTTCAAGTACATCGAATTTTATCCAAAAGATGTATTTTGCCAGTTACTTTTGAAATAGTTTCGCTGTTTCCAGAGTTTCCAGAAACCTTTGAAGTCAACTAATAAAGCACTCCAATGCATTTTTATGTCTTTGCATATACACTGACGGAAAAAAAATCCCAACACCACGAAAAAATAGTTGTAGAGGAATGAAATGGCGGTAATGCATTTGTATAGGTAGCATATTTAATCGATTAAGGTTTCAAGATCACAGCTTATTGTAAGCGCGAGAAGCGTCATTTTAAATGTGAAATGCTGGTACATTAATAACCGGTGTAACCGCCAGAATGTTGAATGCAAGCACGCAAACGTTCATGCATTGTGTCGTACAGGTGCTGGATGTCAGTTTGTGGGATGGAGTTCCACGCCTGTTGCATTTGGTCGGTCGATACAGGGACGGTTAATGCTGGTTGGGGGTGACGCTGGAGTTGTCGTCCAATGATGTCCCATACGTGCTCGATTGGTTAAAGATCTGGTGATCTAGCAGGCCACGGCAACATGTCGACACTCTGTAGAGCATGTTGGGTTACAACAGCGGTATGCGGGTGAGCGTTATCCTGTTGGAAAACACCCCCTGGAATGCTGTTCATGAATGGCAGCACAACAGGTTGAATCCCCAGACCGACGTACAACTGTGCCGTCAGGGTGTGTGGGATAACCCCGAGAGTGCTCCTGCTGTCATAGGAAATTGCTCCCCAGACCATAACTCCAGGTGTAGGTCCAGTGTGTCTCGGCCGTAGACAGGTTGGTTGTAAGCGCTCACCTGGCCTCCTTCTAACCAACACACGGCCATCACTGGCACCCAGGCAGAACCGGCTTTCATCAGAAAACACAACAGATCTATACTCCGTCCTCCAATGAGCTCTAGCTTGAGACCACTGACGTCGCAAATGGCAGTGGTTTGGAGTAAGTGGAATGCACGCTACAGGGCGTCTGGATCGGAGCTGTCCTTCAAGTAACCGATTTGTAACAGTTCGTTGTGTCACTGTGGTGCCAACTGCCTCTCGAATTGCTGCGTCAGACGCGGTACAATGCGTCACGGCCATATGCCGTACACGGCGGTCTTCCCTCTCAGTAGTGCCACGTGGCCGGCCGGAACCCGGTCTTCTTGAGGCAGTACCTTCCCTTGACCACCGCTGCCAACAATCAGACACAGTGGCTACATTCCTACCAAGTCGTTCTGCAATATTGCGGAAAGAAAATCCACCTTCTCGTAGCCCTATTACACGACCTCGTTCAAACTCCGTGAGTTGTTGATAATGGATTCTTCGTCTTCTTAAAGAGGGGTGACCGAAGAAGAAAGTAGAAAGAAGAGGGATGAAGAATCGAAGAAGAGGAACTGATGACTCGAGCCCAGAGTCATCACCACAGAACCGACCCTAGTCCTGTGGTAATGTAAATATCAATGTAAATATTTTTAAATATTTCTTAGTGTGAGAGGGCCCATTGAGCAAAGGACTTGTTTCCCACGCGAAGATGGTTTCCTCAGTGTAAATAATGTGCATGTATCCCTGTTTGAATAAAGGGCGGACGCCCCAAACAGTTCGCGCCAGCAATTGATTCTCCCAGTCAGGGGCAGAGATGGCACGCACACCCGGGTCACGACGGAGAGGTGAGAAGTGCCGGCCCACGGGGGTAGCAGCAAGATGCAGGTCTACGGACCGATTCTGTCCGGATGGGGGAATGTCGGATCCTGGCAGGATTACTCGCAACGCCGTCACTATTAATTTCGAGAGAGTTCGCTTAACCCTGTGGAGTCCGGAATTGGACGGTACAGGTAAATGGTCATCAGCTAGTCTTTACCCTTTAAAGGCATTCTTGACTAACATCAACACCCTATGTCGAATCTCAACGATAACTAACGCTCAAGAACGTTACAGCGCATATTTACAGTAAACCTGCTTTGCATGTTCCGAGGGGCGCTACTAGCGCCACACGTATGCGCCGAGCGCGAAGACGTCATCTTACAGATGTACTCTCCCCGCCTACCAACTGTCGTTTACCTAACACAACCTCTTCTTGGTGCTGGGATTTTTTTCCGTCAGTGTAGATTTGACTTAAACAAAGTTTGCAGTACAGAGCTGAAATAAAATGTTTCAATACAAAAATAAGAGGTTTCACATTGGAGCCATATCTTTATTGATTTTATTTAAGGGAAGATAATCCAATTCTCTGAACTGTGTTCGGTGCGGACTGATAAAGACAGAAGTTTAACGAGTTCCAATAAGTAGGGTTAAGAATCATCGGATTATTAAATTCTCAATGGTAAAGCAAATCAAAATTAATGAAACAGAACTGATATGTTTTTCACATAAATGCTAGAAAAAATCACTCTGTTATCACTAGCTCACGGGTTCTTCGTAATTTCAGTCCTAGCACAAAACGTAGATTAGAAATTTGTGCGTTTGCGCCTGGAGAAATTGGAGGTACTGTCGTGTGCTTAGGTGAGAAGAAAGTTATTAAAGTTTAGTTCCGCGTGATGCGAACTCCAGTCTATATTTTAGTCGCACTAAGGGAGAGGCGGAAATATTTGCTTGTGCCTGGAATGTTTCCCATTAGCGATGAATCCCTTGGTGTGTTCCACATGGGTGCTGTTCCTGCTTCACGAATCTTGGTCCATCACAAATTGTCGCAATATTGTCGTGGTTGTAGAGCGTCCTTAGGGTAGGTGCAGAAACAGTTTCTAACACAGTTCACTTGTTGATTGTTTGATATATTAGGCGCGCAACACATTCTTGGCCACAGGCACGAAAAGTTGACGGCAAATTATAGCAAATGGAATACCTACGTAATCAGGGAAATAATCCGCATCGTGCTGGATTCATTTGAGCCATCGATCAGGGAGCTGCGGAATGCCATTGCGGAAAAAAGAGGGCTATTTCAAGTTGATAAAGCTATCAATACTTGTGTGGACCTCCTCGACAGAGGCGCAGTGCGTATCACTCAGGTGATGTTGCAGGGAGTGAAAGATCTTTCACTCCCTCAGATTATCCCCTCGAGGGGATAATCTGACGGCTCGAAGTCTGGAATGCGACGCGTGGAACAAAATCTGCCAATCGCGGGTCGGCGGTCGTGTTTAAAGTCGTTTTCGCGGTATGAAGACGCGCGTTATCCTGAAGCAATACAATCGAGCTTCTGCCCTTGCCGGTGTATGACCTTTTCGCCTCCATTGCGTCACTCAAACGAATAAGTTGCTGACAATAACTCCCAGCATTGACAGTTTCACCAGGTTTGAGCAACTCATAGAGTACGACACCGCGCTGATCCCACCATATTCATAGCAACAACTTCCTGGCATGGATATTCGGTTTGGCGGTACTGGTGGTAGGCTCATCTGGATAAACCCACGATTTTCGCCGCTTAGGATTATTGTAGAGGATCCACTTCTTATCACAGGTCAAAATCTTGTGGAGGAAATCCTTCTTCTTGAATCTGGAGAGCGAAGCCATCCCAGTATCGTAGCGCCTAGACTTGTTCGCAGCTGTGAGTTGGTGGGGCACCCAACGGCCCTCGTAATGTATCCGTTCAAGCTTGTGCAGGCGCTTTGGAAGGGCTTGGCCTGTTGCTCCGAGTTTCTGGGCAAGTTCTGACTGTGTGCGACATGGATGCCCGTCCAACATTTGTTCCAGTTCCTCATCGTCAACTTTCTGTGGCTGTCCCGGACATTCTGCATCACGAAAATTGAAATTTCCCTGCTTATACCGCTGAAACCACTTCTTATACGTACTGTAGGACACAGCAGCCTCACCCAACGCAGCGCAGATCATTTGCTGGGCTTCCGAGGCACTATTGTTTAGCTGAAACGTGAACAGGAGGCAGTGCCTCAAATGTTGCTTCTCGAACGACATTGCTTTCACCATCAACTTTCGTCCCTTCTGTCAGTACAGCTGTCAGCGTACTTTCAAATGAAATTACATATTCGTTAAATATGGAATTTCATTTGATTTTGCTACTTTGCTTGTTTGGAATGATCATCGTAGCTTTTTTCTAGGTTCTTAAATACGGGATTTTATAACATTTTGTTCGTTAAAAGCGATCATATCAGCTTTAAATTAACATTATAACCAAAAAAAGAAGAACTTATCTTTTTCGTTAAATCCCATGAAAAAAATCAGAGATGCTAAAAACGGGCTCCTAAAAAGCGATCTCTATTGTAGCTCAGTACTTGTGGAGTTACAACGAATATATTTATATTTCAAAATTATTAATCAAATATTTTTATTATTTTCAAATAAATACACAGAAAATAATAGGATGTATATATAGTATGATACAATATGATGTATTACGAATATTCACATAGATTCAGTAAGTGTAATTCAAATTGGAAGCAAAATGTATGCTGCAGAAGAATTTTAAAATTGAAGATTTGGATTAAATCAAGATATTTTCTTTTTTTCTTTTTCTGTTTGGTGGTATAACAGCAACCGTAAGCAACTTAATGGATTGAACGTCATCCCTAGTCTTTAATATTATGTCCAGTGTTTCCAGAAAAGAAGAGAGTCATTGTTGTGAGGGAAATGAAACATCTGTTGTTCTCACGGATTGCACTCAGAACACATTCCGCACGAATGGTCAGAAATCATGGCTTGTGTCATGTTCCACTGGTTAGCATAGTCAAGTTCATGAATAAAAATATATATAAGGAAAGTATGATCACGTTTTACTAGAGCTTCTCTACCCATGCGCTCCAAAGTCACTGATTATTTCGAAAGAAGATATTTATTTAATAAATTCATTTTACTGAGACATTAACATATATCAGCTTATTTTTGTGTATTGCGAACATACTAGACAACAATGTAAAGAATTTGACCCTACAGTTTCTACTTGAGGTTCAGACCTCGTTTCTTCAACACGTTAAGGGCAAAAAAAAAAACCAACACAGTATTAAATATTTATTTTTCTAATCTTATAGTGAAAATCAATGTTAAAAATATATGTTATTTCCATTTTAATATCAGCAAGATTTAAACAAACACACTGACGCTACGATGATATGACTCCTGACGGTTTTTAACTCTAGAGTTTGCTGGTATAATAAAACACTTCATTGAACTACGAAAATTCTATATCATACTTTAATTGAATTGGTCACAAATTGTTGGGAACTGTATTTTTCTTTCAAATAGTCGCAGTTTTATTCTGATTATTTGAAAGAGATCAATCCGAAATACCCGACACTTGGATGTATCCTACATTGACAAAAGGCAACGGACACCCAAAGGAGAAATAGAACATAGCATTTATTGACATACATTAGTACGGCGTCGGTCGAGCTTTGGCCTTAATGCATGCAGGAACCTTTGAGACAGGCTTTCGACAAGGTTTTGGAACACAGCGATTGGTATGCCCTTCCATTCAGTACATGATTCTGCTGCTAACTGTTGCTTAGTAGTACGCCTTGGTTCCAAACTTCTTATGCGACGCTCTAATTCATCACATAGGTGTTATATGGGATTTAGATCAAGGTTGTGTGCCGGCTAGTCCACGTACTTTACGGAATTATCGTCAAACCACGCTGTAACAGTCTTTGCTTTTTGACTCGTTGCATTATCCTGCTAATACCAACAAAGCTCGGTTCCATAGTTCTGTCACAGAGCTGGTCGGGCATAATTGTCCAGAATGTCGTGGTAGACATACTGGTTAACAGGTTTCTCCACGATAACCAATGAGCCGGGACCGTACCACGAAAAACACCCCACGCGAATACACTTCCAGCTCCAAACGTGACCGTAGGAACAGTACATTGTGGTAAATAGCGTTCCCACGACTGCCGCCAAATCCACACATGACCATCAGGCAGATAAATAGTGTATCCAGAATAATCAGTCCATAGGACCCGTTTCCATTGATCTACGGTCGGCGATAAATGTTCTTTACACCATGCTAACCGACGAGTGGCATTTCGAGTGGAGATGAAAAGCTTATGAGCAGTCACAGGACCACGGTAACCCATGGAATGAAGTTCTCAGCGAATGGTACGTGTACATACTGAGGTTCAAGCATTTTTACTCACCTGTACACTGAGATCTAGCGCAGTACGTCGTCTATTAGCTGAAACGACTCTCCTGAAGCTTCGACATCCTTTATCACTAATTTCCTATTGTCTGCCGGTACGTTTTACTACTTCAGGCACGTTATGTGTCATCCACTTATTCAGTACATCCAGAACAGTTGATTTGGATATGTTTAAACGCCTCTCGTTTTTTTATGGACAACCCACTAATATAACACACAGCAATCATTCCTTTCTCAAAGACAGTTCTTTCCCGCAGTATCATTTTCACTCAACCTCACAGTGCGATATGATCGCTGTCAGCTGAAGGCTTGATTTTATACCGTTTACAGCAGTACCGCGCATCTTAACAGCGCAGATGATCCGTTCATTTCCTTTTGAAGGTATGTCTGGTGACTTTGTCAATATAGTGTATGTTGTAAAATGCAATGCCTAGTTAAGGAATCGTTTGCAAATAAATTACCAATGCACACGTTTAGGTAAAATGAAGAGCTGCATAGAAAGGAATGCTTCACAACTGCGCCTTTCATCGTTTGAGGAGTGTAAAAAAGTTATTCGAGACAGTAGAATTTCTGTAGTGGATGAGATACATAATTTAACAAATGAAATGTGGAGGAGATCGATTTTTAAACTAGAGTCCGGCCAAAGTGAAAAGGAATTTTCGTGGTCACTGCGAAGGAAACCGTCTGGGTTCCACAGGGTGTGGAAAGAATTCCAAAACAGTCAGTCAGATTTCCGATGGTACGGAGGGCTACAACATTTAAGGACGACTGGTATATCCGATTACCAGAGGGGAACGTTTCTTTTCGGCAAGACTTCACATTAGTGGAAATAAACAGTTTTGGATATCTGTGCTCTCCTCAAATAACTCCTGATTTACTTTAGATGGAGGATCCAGTTGCTCGCTGGTTTAGAAAAAGATGGACAGTCACGTTATAACCGTTTTATATTCCTTGAAAGAGACACTCGCGAAATTGGTAGCATTGTCGTTTGTGGTGGAAACTCATTAGATGGACACACAGTCTTCAGTATACTTGCATGAGAAAACATGAATCTTCCACTCTATAGCAATGATGTCATTAATCCCAATAACTGCTCCCCTGCACGTGCAATATGGGATATATTTATCTTACAAGATAAACAGTACGTCCCAAACGAGCGTGTATGGTAGAAAGATATATCCAAAAGCAGAAACTTTGCAATATATGATGCCAGCCAGTTCTCTCGACCTTTATTAAATCAAGCATGTCTGGGACATTCGAAATAGGCTCGTTTTTGACCAAAACCATTCCATTCCAGGTTTGGATGGGCTTTGAGCAGTTACACGAACAGCTGTGGTTACCACCCACTGAGCTTTCAGTCACTATAATCAGAATCATGAAACATCGCTATTAGACATGCATTGCATTGAGGTGCGATAAGGCTCCGTATTGAGATACTTTCGCAATTTCATTTTGAGGCGTTATTTTTCATTTGATCCTGATTATGGTCGTTTTTGTTGGAAAGAAATGCTTCTTACGAAATATTCTATTATCTTTATATAACGTAAAATATGATACATATTTCACCAATGTTACAATATTTCATCATGATATTTTTTCGGTAATTGTGATTTTCCTGTTTTTTTCTTAATTTATGGAAACCTATATATCTTCCACAAAGTGATAAATAAAGTAAAAAACATTTATACAAAGGACTTACATTAGGACAAAATTCTTTATCACGGAGTCCACATGAACAGAAGAATTTACTTCTCATAATAAAGATTATCTGCTTCAAAAATGTATATCATATCTTATATTCAGGGAGTGCAGTTGTATTATAGCTCTGAGTAGCTGATTCCTTCTTCCAATTATTAAACTGAATACGGCATTATTCCCGCCTGAGCAGAATTGGAGGAGGTTGTGTTGACCAATAAAGTTATTTCTTTCTTTTGTGTCTCGAGCAATTGTTTAGTTCACAAGGTTATTTTGGAGTCTGCTCGCAATGCATGGACGCTCTTTAAGAATTCTGAGATCTTAGCTGATGCCTTAATAACTGCCTGCATCGCAGCAGAAGTAAAAAATGTTCCCAATTCCATATATCAGCAGTGTGAAAATGTTTGCCCTGGCGCTTGTCACAATGTACGTAACACACTATTAAAATTATGATACATCTACAACTGCTTTTCCAATCTTTCGTAGCATAACTGTTTCGTGAAAGATACATTTCGAGCAAAGAAGGTGGTAAATTTTCTTTTTACGGACAAATTGACAAAGCTTGGAAATGAAACTGTGTGATTGTAAAATATAGAAATGAAACGGTAGAAAAACTTTTGAACGACAAAAAGCGCGAGAAAATGTAACCGTAAGTTCCATTCAGTACATATGGAATTATTTCATATCCGATTGAAAATATTTTAAATTGCAGCTGTAACCATATCTATTGCAAAAATTTAGAATTTTTGGAGGAATTTTACTGAATCCAGTTCTTGCTTTAACTAATATTTGCCATCGCAGTAGTTTATCACTCACTGTATTTATTGGGAATGCCGATAAAACTGTCCTCTGGCAGAAGTTTGGTGTTTTTAGGTATGTTGTAAAGGTCAACGCATTTCCTACTTGTGAAAACACATATTTGTCCGTGACGGAGATCGAAAATACGTCCCCTCACGCCGGAGTAAGTTGCTCTCCCAACTAAGCTACACGGACGGAAAGTACTACTGCAGATTTGTCATTTTGACACGTGATTCACCTCAGTAATACGCCACACACTGGAAGACGCGGTAACATCGAATACAGAATTTTTTTCTGAATTATGTTTTGTTTCGTGGTTTAACGATCATCGCGAGCAACTCTATGGTGAATAAGCACTCGCATTTCGCTACTTTACTGCCCCTGGTTGCCAGGAATAGAAGGAAGTCTTGGCCGTAACACAAAACACCAATCAGGGTTCGTCCACGACTCGAATCAACGTTCATTAGAGTGAGCTGTCACAGGCCAACTCTTAGACAAATGAGTTACTTGGGTGTCTCACATGGATAAATGATAGCAGACATTCTTACTGCTACTATTTATACGTTGATCCAGGGTCCTGTTGTGGTTGTCTATTATATGAAGTTTCATTCCGAATTAGGAGCAATTGAGTACCGTTTCTTACAAAAACACCGCCCAAAAAAACAGAAAATAAACTGCTGAAAGCATTTTGGGTGCAAACCAGATATTGGACAACTTGCCCAGTATTCAGCGTCCCAAAAGGCTTTGGTAAGAGCGTCGAATTGTATTGAATTATATTTTGTGTGTGTGTTGTTTTTAATAGTTCAAAATAACACATTTCTCAATTTTTTGATGGTGTGAGGACTTTTACTTCTCATTAGCCACGCATGTACTGCTTTAAAGAATATGGCGCAGACCAATGATCTATATTACTAATTAATAGAAAATAATCGGAAGATTTTTTTCTCTATGTGTCAGCAAAATGCTTTCTTGCTACTACGTGATGAATTAGTAGAAAATTAGATTTTAAAACAAATGTGAAATTATTTATACTGTGTATTTTTTCCAGGCCAAATTCATTTATGCATCATACGATATAAATGCATATAGAAAAGAGAGAAACTGATGGGAAGACACGTACCACGTAACACTTTCTATAAAATTAATGCTACGTATGAGAAAACAGTTACAGAATTTTTAAAACGTGTGGTGTTAATTCGGAAACAAAATTTCAGTTTTTATAGTGCTCATGCGCAATATAAGAGTAATATTTAGGTGAAAGAAATATCCATGTGTTTTGTTCTGATCTTCTAAAATGCATTTCATGAGAGTTGCAAATGAAATTATTCAATTGCATCAATGGTGAAGCTAAGTTAAGAAATCAAAGAATAAAAACGTAAATTCCCGTGACTACCGATGCGTACATGCATTCACTCCTGCAGACGTGAGGGAGCCAATTTACGTAATAAAAATCAAGAAAGAGGAATTTGTTTTCGAAACCACGTCCGTGGATAAACAGTCAGGGTATTTGTATTATGCAAGATATTTATAACGTAGAATTACATTGCCCTACATTTCACTGGCTGTATAACAACAATGCAACAATACATTTCGAGTGGTTTAATCTTGCAGTCTTTTGAAAACAAAAATTGTTTTAAGAACCCAAAAGAAATATTTTTTATTTCTTAACTGTCTTAATGCATTCCTGGAAACGTTTCAAAAAGCGAAATTGTATTTGGACAGTTTGTAGTAATTCCTGTGTGGGGATAAATTTAAACCAAATAATACAGTTAGTTGGGCAAAGTGTGGTTTAAATTTTTTTTCTACCTGTTTTTTAATTATAGGGAAGAAGAGATGTAAAAATTAATTGAAGGAGTGTGTCCGCCGTCGATAGGAAATTTGCTTCTCTCACACCCGCGCTCGTTTCTTGAGATAATGGAAGAATGTCCTTTCATCGCTTGTAGAAACGAAATCAATTGCTCTTTATTTTTACTATTATTTGTTTGTTTTGTTTGGAGGTGTAACAATATCTGTGAGCAATTCAATGGGCTATAAGCAATTGCCTGTCCCTAATTTTGGGACACTGATTCCACATAAGGACGAGACCAAATACCCTAAGAAGAACACAACATCCATGCCTCACCGGGATTGGTCCCGGCAGTATGGTCGGAAGCAAGTGCTTAGACCGCTGCGGGACCGAGGCAGCACTGTTCTTACAATTGACTAATTCGTAAGTTTGCAGGGTTTGTTTGCTTTTTGCAAAAAAGAACATTCCAAGAAATGCATAACATGATTTACGTAAAATGTTTGAAACTTTGCTTAAACCAGCCAATGATATTCGGCATTAGAATTGTGAATGTCATTGACGCTCTTCCGAAAAATTTACTTTTTCTGCAAAAGTACAGTGCTGTAACTTACTGATTGGGAGTAAATTGAATTTAGTTTCTAATTCTCTTTTAAAAAATTATATTAATTATGTTCATTAAATGCTAATTATAAGATATATGTATGTTAAGTACATAAATTCAGTAGTGCTTTAAAGAGAAATATAATGCAGTGTCCGCTTTCCTGCAAACTGCGCATTAAGGAATAGGAGAATGTTTCTGAAAAACGTGTACTTGAGGAAGCTACAACAAATCTTTCAACTGGTATTCTTGTAAGGAGTCGTGATTTGGAAAACAGATTCACTACTAGTGTGAAACTTCTCACTATTTTAAGATTATTTGGCATTCAGTCTTGGAGAAAGTAATGGCGTTACAGCAAATACGCATTTTTAATCATAGTTGTAATTGCGATCATTTCTATAAAAAATATGAAAGGTCAATAAAATTACAGTTTAGGGTCCGAAATTCATGTCTAAAATTTTCAAAATAAAAGAAATACCCTTATTTTAAAATGTGTAGTTTGATACAAAGTGGTGAAAATATTTTAATCTTTATAATGCATTTAAAGAGTTTTACCGTAAAACTTACCTACAATTCATCAACACTACATCAATAAATGCTGCGGGAATACTAGTCCATCGCTGCATCGACGACCTGAAGCACGGTCCTTTGTAACAAAAGTTACCCTGTGCCGTTCCGGCAAGAAATTCACGGAAGAACACCACAAAATGAACCTGTCCGGACCTTGCCAAGAAAGCGTAGCATTTGTAGTGTTATGCAATAGAAAACAGCTCTTCATTTCACTCTCAGTTTTTCATAACAAAAGCTTAGAATTGCTTAGTATCATTATAAATATTTCTTTTATGCGGAAAAGAATCTTTACATATGCCTTTCTCTCTTCTAGAAACGTTAGAATAGAGATAGAGGCCGTGTTGTGTCCAACTCAAAAAGATGGCTCAAGGGTAACCTGCTTTCTCCTAACGGAGGCACGACCAGACGTCCAAAGCGCTGTACAAAAAAGCCGCGAACGTTGACTCACGTAGAAAAATAAGAACTCACTACTTCGAGTTCTTTGATCTTTTTCGTTTTTGTAATTTTTCTGTAATCCAATTTGAATGCAACTCAGTATTAGCAATTTTCCTGAGAGACAGGAAATGATAACTCCAAACCTTGTAACGTACCAGGAGATGTGACGTACCTGCCCGAAGGACGCACACGACATAAAGGCAGATAGGAATCAGAATAAAATGTCCGCGTAGCTCAATTGGTAGAGTGACTTATTGCGGAATGAGGGGATCCGGGTTCGAATCCTGGCGTGACAGAAATGACGGAGAAATTTACTTCATTATAATGGCGCCCGAACTATCCGGACGACCCGACCGTTCAAAATCTCGCATTGGTGTGATGTTATTTCCACACCGCGAGATAGGAAAAATAGGAGAATCCCTTCTCCAGCACTTCGAAAAAAAAAAAAAAAAAAAAAAAAAATTAGGGGGAGATGATGTAACGTACCAGGAGATGTGACGTACCTGCCCGAAGGACGCACGCGACATAAAGGCAGATAGGAATCAGAATAAAACGTCCGCGTAGCTCAATTGATAAAGTGACTTATTCCGGAATGAGGGGATCCGGGTTCGAATCCTGCCGTGGACAGAAATGACGGAGAAATTTACTTCATTATAACCTCTTCCCGGAACTAACTGCTATTACCTGAAAAATTTGGCTCTGATTTATAGTGGTTTGTAGCAATGATACGTGGCGAAGCGGGTCACCAAGTAGTCTGAGGCACAAGCTTAAGATTTGTATAAATCAGTGATCTAAGCCTTCGGTTCTGACCATTAGTTCGAGTGGGCCTGTGTGCGGCTCCAGTGCGAGTAATGGGTGTTATATTTGTTTTATCGAATTGGGTTTTTCCTTTGCTGGAAGCAGTGGAAACAATTTAGGAACGGCCGATCGTTTATAGCCCTTAGATTTTCAATCGGTGGTCGTTAAATCCTGCAATCAAAGTAAATCAACTCCTATGAATTAGAGACGGGTATCTGCATACAACGGCTAAAGTTGCGCATTTGGCTCCCGGGTGACGCACTGATCTAAGTGGCCACTTCTGAGTATTCGTCCAATTGGGTCTTTGCTCGAATACCGGTAAGGCGTGGGTTTTGTGCTTGTCGGTGCTGGTTCTCTCTATTCGTGGGAAACAGTGGCCCTCAATTACTGTCGTGCGGCTGCTTATAGCCCATCGAGTGCCACACGTGGTTGTTAAAATCCCATTGAAAGCAGTTGCGCATGATGTGAATTAAACTCTGAAACAAAAAAATGAAGAAAATATCAGGTAACCACAAAGTATTGGCCATTTTTCGTGGGAGCAAAAGATACACCAAGTAATGATTGAATTTACGAAGACATGGCATTCCTCCAGCGATATATCGTCAGCTGAAATCCCAAGTAGCCCTATGCATATGAATCAGATGAGTAAGCACTCTGGTAGTGGATAGACGTGCAATTATAATTGTGGTATCAGCAGAGATTATTCGTTGAATTTTGTTATATGAATTTTAACTCGGTTACACTAGGGTGTGATGAATACCGCCGTGGTGGTAGAGGCAACACATCTGTTTTGACAAATCTTCGGAGAACAGTTATGGAAGAGCAGACGAGCGCTCAACTGCGCACGCGCAAAACAGCTTTTCGGGGCTGGTCACCTTTCTGTTTAACAGTAGCATTTTTTATTCCCCGTCGTCGGACAGTAAGCGTGTCGTTTCTCTTTGTGGTGTTTTAAGCGAGTTATAAAGTTCGCTCCTTTTAGTAAAATAAAATAAGGGACTTTTCTTGGAGCACCCTTTTAGTTTATTAAGGGACAAAAAAAAACGTTTAAAACTTGGGCCCATATCGATCAAATATTTGCTTTGTGTAAAAACATAAGGTTCAGTGTTGAAGTTTTAATGTGGAGTTATAGCAAACTATCCTGGTTTACTGGAACCGAAAGCGCACATTCTTTGTTTCGTTTCTACTCTTTACTACTGTTTTTATTTTTTGTTATGGAGCATTGCATATGTATAAATAAAATTTCTACTTCAATTTATGTGCTTAAGTATGATGTCAGAGGTGGCGTTTTGAAACATCACAATCCACTGAAATCATTTTTCACTATACGGAAGAAGGTTGACAGCATTTCTTAAAATATTTAGCCCCTGGCAAATTTTAGGTAACACAACACCACTGGTATATCGAACAGCTTTATGTAAGGTATAGAGAAAACGCACAAACGAATTTTTTAAAACAATTTGTTTTTCTGAATACTTCATAGTTTTTAGGTTGCCTAAAAAATAAACCTATATAAATCCAAGGAATTTCATGTCCTCCCTCATATCGAAAACCTTGCAGTTTGATGTAGACGCATACAGTTGTTTGCTCATACTATGGTAATTTGATATGCCTTAAAGCATTTTGAAGCATATATAATCACATCGGTGCCCCCATTTTGCCGATGCCTCAACATACGAATATCAGACTTCACCTAAAAAAAGAAAAACATAAATAAAAACATGAGGAGATTTTAGTTAAATGTTTTGTTGTGTAGTATCCACGCAGCAGTTGGCTTTTATTCAGGACGCTTGGCATCGTCCGCAGTATCAATAGAAAAGACGCAAGGCAAAACCACTGCTCATATATTGCTTACGCTCTTCCTCATAACGTGACGTGTCACGTTATTATTATTTTTTTATTTGAGATTTAACAACCACCGTGAGCAACTCAATGGGCTATAAGGAGTCGCCCGTCCCTAATTTAGGGTCACTGGATACAGGGAAGGGATAGATCCAGGGCCGTAAGACAAGTACAACATCCATGCCTCGCCGGGATTCGAACCCGGACCCCGTTCGGACGAATGATCAGAGGCCATCGCTTAGACTACTGCGCCACCGGGGCGGCCACGTTATGATGAGGCGCTAGCAATACAGTTCTGGTGTGAGTGAAAAGGAAGTGAGATTTATTTCATTCCCTCAAAGTTCAGCCTCGGAGATTCCTGTTTCGGGTTTATTTGTTTTGTTAATTCTGCTAGACAGCATGGCAATAAATTTTGGTCAGGTCCCTGCTGCCCTCTATATCAGAGAAACGGGTTTTCTGTGTGTTTATTTTATGTCTCACGAACTAGATATAAAGAACTAGACATGAGGGATTGATACCGATTCGAAAGTATTTATTCAGGAAAAACTTTAAAGCTACAATTCCACACTCATATCAAAATTTGACATATTACGATATATACAATGCAAGAGATGTAAGGTCAGGTGATGCGTAACATCACAGCCTCTCCTTGACAAATGTCAACCCCGCCTTCTCGTGGTGCATCCTGTTCTCACTAAAGGGGCTCTGACGACCGCCCATAGCGGTATAACTATACCATCGGGATTAGAGGAAATTCTATCCCACACTCACCAACCCGCTTGGCCAGCGTGGTGAGTTATGGCCAAACCCCTCCAAAATGATTCCACAACTTAAATCTTGGCCCTCAGTCTCCGGCAGCTGGAATGTACCTGGCCAAGGCAGCGGCCAGTGTGACATGAAGGCAGAGGGTGCTAAGAATCCCCGGAGGACCGGACTAGGCTGCCATCTGATGCTGACCTTGGCTACTTACAATGGACGCTCCCTATCTTCTGATTCAAGGCTTCTTGAATTGGAAGAGGAACTACAAAGGATCAAGTGGGACATCGTGGGGCTAAGTGAGGTAAGGAGAAACGGAGAAGATCTCATCGAACTGAAAAGTGGACATCTCTTCTACTATCGTGGGACAGATACTGGCAGAACTAGTGGTGTTGGATTTATAATAAACAAGAAACTGAAGGATAAAGTTGTAGAAGTTGAAAGTTCCTCTGACAGAGCTGCACGACTTGTTATCCAACTCTCGAAAAGATACCAGGCTCAGATTATTCAAACTTATGCACCCACCACAAGTCATCCTGAAGAAGAAATTGAAGAATTTTATGAGGAAATTTGTCGTCTAAATAATAAAGGTAAGCAGCACTTGAAAATAATTATGGGAGATTTCAATGCAAAAATAGGGCAACGGCAACAGAATGAAACTTCAGTAGGTAAATTCGGTCATGGCAACAGAAACCAGCGTGGAAATACTCTCGTTGAGTTTGCAGAGGCAGAAGGGTTTTTCATCTTGAACTCCTTCTTCAAGAAAAAGCCACACAGGAAATGGACATGGAGACATCCAAATGGGACGACAAGTGAAATTGATTTTATTATGTGTAACAAAAAATTCATCATAGAAGACTGCAGTGTGCTAAACAAGTTCAACACAGGTAGTGACCATAGATTGGTGAGATGTAAGATGCACCTCAACACTAAACTTGAACGTGGCAAGCTCATAAGACAAACAAAATCTATTGACATAACCAACCTTAAAAAACACCATAATACCTTCAAGTTAGAACTGAAGAACAGGTTCTCTGCTTTAGAAGGCCTAACATGGGAAGAAGTGGACATCTCTGAAGTTAACAGAAAAGTAACCAAAGCTCTTATGGAAACAGCAACAAAATTAGCTGGGTCTAAGAACAAGTTGCAGGTGAACAAATTATCAGGAAAAATCAAAATGTTGATGCAAAAAGAAGAGAGATGAGGACAACTAAAGAAGATGTGACTTCCAAAGTGGAATATATAGAGCTATGCAAGACAGTAAGAAAAAGTATCACTGAAGACGTAAGGAAATTCAACTGTGAACTAGTGAGGAAAGCAATTGAAAACAACCAAAGCCTAAAGATAGCAAAGGGACATCTCAGTAAGGGAAGAAAACAGATTATGGCACTGAGAAAAGAAGATGGTTCTGTAACAAGAAATAGAGGCGAAATTTTGACAAGAGTGAAAGATTTCTACTCCAAATTATATGAAAGGGATGATATATGCACTCCAGACATCATGAAAGATACCAGTACCAGAGTTCCTCCAGTCCTTCCAGCAGAAGTTGCACATGCAATCAAGAACATGAAGCGAGGAAAAGCTCCAGGAGAAGATGGAATTACTCTAGACATCATACAAGAAGCAAGTGGAGAAATCGAAACAGTACTCGCCCAAATTTTCACTCGATGCCTTAATGAAGGGAAGATTCCTGAGGATTGGAACACCGCTACAATGATCCTGCTACATAAGAAAGGTGACATTGAGGATCTCGGAAACTACAGACCTATCAGCCTCCTATCAGTAGTTTATAAAATCTTCACTAAAGTTCTTTCACACCGCTTGAAGGTAACACTGGACATGGCTCAACCGAGAGAACAAGCTGGATTCAGGAGTGGCTACAGCACAATAGATCATATCCATGTGCTGAGAGAACTAATTGAAAGAGCGAGGGAATATGAACTTCCATTGTGCATGGCTTTTATCGATTATGAAAAAGCCTTTGATTCGGTGAAACCATCAGCAGTTACAATGGCTCTGAAAACCTGCGGTATTGAAGATGCATACATTAATATTATTAATAACATCTATGAAAATGCAAGTGCAAAGATTAGGCTGTTTGAAAATACAACACACGTAAAAATTGGAAAGGGAGTGAGACAAGGTGACACCATATCTCCGAAGCTCTTTAATGCCACATTGGAGGGTGTTTTTCAGTCGCTGAGCTGGGAAAACAAGGGGATAAAGATTAATAGAGATTATCTAACCCACCTTCGTTTTGCTGATGACGTAGTCATTTTTGCAACTACCCCATCAGAGCTGCAGAGTATGATCCAGGAACTTGCTGACAAGAGTAAAGAAGTGGGATTAAAAATGAACTTTCAGAAGACAAAAGTGATGTTCAATGCTTTTACAAGAAATGAAGATTTATCGATTGATGGAGAAAAGCTGGAGATAACAGACACGTACGTTTATCTTGGACAGCAGATATCAAATGAGGGTCACATTGATGAAGAAATTAATCGGCGTACAAAACTTGCCTGGAGAGCTTTTGGAAGAAACAGCATAATTTTCAAGAGCAATATGCCATTATGTCTTAAAAGAAAAGTGTTTGATCAATGCATCCTTCCAGTGCTTACGTATGGTGCAGAGACGTGGACCTTAACTAAAAGAGACATACAAAGGCTGCAGACAACTCAAAGAAGCATGGAGAGGTGCATGCTGGGTGTAACCAGGAGAGATAAGAAGAGGAACTCGTGGATCCGAAAAATGACAAGAGTGGAAGACATCATGATCAGAGTTAAATCCCTGAAATGGCAATGGGCTGGACATACTGCCAGAAGGACAGATCATCGATGGACAGCCGAAATTTTAGATTGGATTCCAAGGGACAGGAAAAGACCCAGAAGAAGACCACATGGGAGATGGGTGGATGAAATTCGAAAGTATGCAGGGGTGACATGGAGGAGACTGGCACAAGACAGACCGTTGTGGAGGAAACTTGGGGAGACCTTCGTCCAGCAGTGGATTGATAATGGTTGACGATGATGATGATGATGATGATACAATGCAACAAAAAGCAAAGCAATGCCAGGTTTTGAAGAGCGGAAACAACAGCCAGAAAAACGTCTCTTACTATATTTCCTTTTTCACAAAGCCAAAATAAAATACCAGAGAATCAAACAATAACTCCTTATTACAAATTATTACCGTCAGCAACAGTAAGAGTAGCACCATATTTTCAATATGTAAGAAAGCAGATTCTGAATTTACTGCCTTTTCCCCAAGTCCGAGGAATGATATCTCTTCTGCAGGATTCAAAAAAACAAAATGAAGCCTATAAAGGACATTTAATTGTTTTACTAAGTTTATATGAATAAAAACAAACTATAGTATTGTATATTAAAACAAAATTAATTTATCAGTTTCATACAAACCAGATCCTACTTTTGCACACCAAAGGCAAATATTTGATCCCTCGGCCATTAGAAAAGCAGATAATTCCATTAACGTAAGAATACCCCTAAAGGGCGTTTTGGAACTTTGTATCTTTCGTCCAACGTTGTTTCAGCGGCACCTATGAAGAAATAGAAAATGATCCACCGGAGTAACAATTAACGGCAATCCGAAAAATTGCAGTAAGTTGCGTATATCTTAACCAAAGCTCAAAATGTCATCAGAAGCCCTCACATGCCCATTTCCTGCGTTTCTATGCACTTCCGAAGATACATAACTTTGGCGAGACCAAAGGTATCATCTACAAATCGAACAGGTCGAATGTAACAAGCTGTAAAGGCTTGTTATCTTCGACCTGTGGATTTGATATGTAGATGATACCTTTGTTTCCGTCCAATAGTTAGCAATATTCGCTCAGCTACATATAATTAGCCAAGTCTATATTTCCCAAACTTTCCACCTTAACGACTTCCAAAAAAACTGCAAAAAATTCTGCTGAGTTTGTCAATCGGCTAAAGTGATACCTATATAGCAATCACTTACCGGTATGTTTAGCTGTAAAATCAGTGTTCACAAGTATCTCACTTAATGGAACTCTCGGATCATTGAAAGCAAGTCTTCTTGAACATGATTACCGCGAACCGGAAATAGATGAAATTTTGAGACTAGTGTAAACTCGTATCAGGCAAAACAATTTCTTCTTTCGTGGAAGATTAGTTCAACAGACGGAAGGCCTTGCGGTGGGTATAATAAGTGGAGGACAAAAAACCACTGTCGCGTATTCATCTGAATTTTATTCCGTCACTTTGAGGAAAAACTTCACCAGTGTGTTACTTTCGACCTGTTGATTCCATATACCTTTGTTCTCTGATATCATTGTCCTGCGGACGCTACCTTTATTCTATGGAATGGCATGAATTCGGAAATACCTAAATTACTTGAACTTATCAGTTCCTTAGTTTCTCACATACAGATCATTGTGATACTGAAAACAATGGCTTATTATTCCTTGATGTCCTTGCCTCACACTCTGAAGGATCATTTAGTACAACAGTTTACCTCAAACCATTTGCTGACTCCTTACCCTCACATGCAAATTCAAATCACCACAAGTAAATAAGAAAATATCTGCTTTCTACCCTTACGTATATTGCGCAAGACATTTATGCTGAACTGGGGATTCCTTACTGAAAGAGCTTAGTTTTCTTACAGGATTTGTCGTACTCATAGGATACAGCCGTACGATATAGACAAATTTCTCTATAAATTTAGGAAACCGAAGCCTGTCTGCACACTCACACCAATATACCTCCTAGTAACAGAGAATTCTGCTGTCATCTCAGTCCTTCCTCCGAGTTGCTTCAGAATTTCAAAAGTTCTCAAAAGATTTAATTTCAAAGTTATTTTAAAACCTATAAACAGTGTGAATTTTTACAGAATAAAGATTATTTCGGTATCTGATCAGTTTCTGCGGAATTTATCAATCCCTTGTGAATATGAAATATCGCATGTAAAATAGACCCGCAGGCTTTAATTTTCAGTTTTAAGGAATACAAAGCTTACTTACAAAAATGTCAACTAAAGAAGTCATCTGTGGCCCAACAATGTCACAAAAATAGCCAAAAATGTTTAATCGAAAATCCAAAACTTATTGATAATCTTGATTCGATTATTGAGCTTAATCTATTAGAATATTTCTACATATACGGCAACTCTTCGCAGCTTGTAAATGACATGACGTCTATTCCATTTCTTTAAAAACCGCGTTGAAAAAACTCACCGAAAACCGTGACCTCTCAGAATACTGATGATATCGCAATGATATAAATTTTTACCCTCGGTATGTACTGATGAAGCAGAGGCAATCGCTCAGCGAATGTTGAGTAGATCTTAAAATAAAATATTAAATTGTAAATAAACGTTGCTGATTTTTTCTACCTCATCACAAGTCTGGTATTTATAAGATATGCAGTTAACTGACTTTGCTGTAAAACATTAAACATGAAAGACTTGTTTTCGAGAAAGGACTGCAATAATTTGCTTAAAGCATGCATAATTCTTTGAAGTCATTCACCTACTTCATAGAAATACAGACTCAGGAGGCTCTAACCTCTTCCAAAGAACACGTTCAAGAAATTTCATTAAGACAACTCACCAACAACTGAATTCTATATTAATAGAGCTTCAAGAATTTTTTACTGAAGGACAATATTAAGTCTGTACTGTACTCGAACTTGAGGCACTATTTATATATTTTCATTGCGACCACCTCACAATCATAAAATCATTATATCTTAATTTTTGTAGTCCACAGTTTTCCGGATGTGCTAAAAGAAGTATATTTAACTGCAAAAGAACTTATTAGCCAATACGAAATTATTCCTAAAAAACAGAATAATGAGCGGAGAACATAATGCCAAATTTACGCTATACTTCCAGTTGCAGCCCGCTCTCCGTTAATTATTTTTGCTCATTATGATTACAGATCGGCCGATAGTTTTTTGTTTCTGGACGTTTTTTTTTTTTGCTGTGCTGTAAGTTGCGCAATTAAAACAGATTCTTCGATGAAATTGATTGTAATGAGTCTTCATGTATTTCTTGGTGTGAACGATAAGGACTGCTGCCTACTATAAAAAGATTATCAGAGAGGCATCCAATGACTCTCAGATGGATGCGTCTCTTAGCTTTGCGCAACTTTAGGTGTCGGAAGAAGCACGTTCCAGAGACGGACAAGCTGTGCCCCGCGTTGGGACGTGGTTCTATGAAGCTCACATTCCTCTTGATATCGTGATGATTCTACTACATTGTTTCACTAAAGATTTGTCCAACGATGAGGCAATTAAGGAATCGTTACAGGATGAAGTTACCACGTCGACTGAGAGTGTTACCGACTGGTATCACAGAGAACTAATTTGCGTCCCTTCAAACGCAAAAAATAGAGGGAAATAAAATATTTATTTGGCATACCATGTTCTGGAATGTTTATTCTGACCGACCTGTGTCGCCTTTCCTTAGCACACTGCTTTCAGCTTTTGATTCGCACAATCAGAGAGTTCTTTCCTGGCATGAGGTCAATTGATTTCAAATTTACGAAAGCAGTTTTTTTCATTTTGCCAATAGGTACTTTTCCATTCATGAGTGAAAAAAATTATCTCATAATAAATATATTGGAGTAGAGACACAATTAGCATCAATACAGATCTTTGTAAGAGCCAACCAAAAATAATCACGACTTCTTATATTGCTTTGAAAAATACTACAAGCTTCACGTTTATTTCCATTTCTTTCCACTTCCAACACTACTTCACCTCGTGGGCGGAGCTTTATATCTTTGCGGCTAAATTATTCATACATCTGCCATCTTACTGCAGCCGTACGAAATATGAATCTCTCTCTAACTGTAGGACATTTTGAAATTGTCGACTAGTCTTTGATCCCTCTCTCGTAGCATTTATTTAAGCTCCACTGTCTGCCAGTCAGTAAGTTTCCTGTTGTTCCTCAGTGCAATGTACTGAAGCTGTGTTGTGCAGCGGATAAATGGTTATCATGTAGTCCTGCCAAAAGGCAAAGAATGGACAACGCTAGTGAAACGTGAAGACGTAATACAATGTAAGTGATGGCAACAGGGGGTGCTGACGAGGTGTGGCATAGCAGCTCCAAAGCGAAATATACACCTCTTTAGATATCAAGAACAAGCTTTGGTTTAAAGGCTTTGTTTAATAACAATAATAGATTACGAAGACGGAAGCCACGTAATATACGATAACGTCTAATCATATACCTTCCAAGGTTAATTCATCAGAAGCAACGAAATCGAATATCGAGTGCCCAAATTCGTGCCTGCGTAACCACATGCAGATCGTCATGGGTAACCACATGGAGATCGTTAAACCATCTTTCAAGGAAAAGACTTACAGAATCCAAAGAGACATCCAGCATCGTCGGTTGCATATGACGGCAATCTACTGCAATCACAGGAAGATGTACGTAGCTCGCCTTTCGAAACGCAGTATTCCAATTTTAAGAGAGATTTTATACCCATTGTTACATTCGTAATTTGCCAGCAGATTTTCCCAAGAAATGTTTAAATATATATCATTTCTGAAGGAAAAATTATTAAAACATTAAAGTACATATGTGGTTTTTTGTAAAAAATTCTGACTAAAATCCAGAGATGTTTTTGGTTATAGGAGCGAAGAAATGTGATTAATATGCTCCAAATTGCAAGAATTTTGGATAATTGTGTTTACAAATGCGTGTAATGCAAACAGAAAAACGCCGCCACGGTATCGCAGTATTCTATGCGCTGGATTCGAACCATTCGTCCAAGATGGGTCCGGATTCGAATCACGGTGAGGCATGGATGTTATGTTTGTCTTATGGCATGGCAATGGCTCATTTCCTCCCTTGTAGCCAGTAGCCGTAAATTAGGGACGGGCGACAGCTTATAACCCATTGAGTTGCTCACGGTAGTAGGTAAGCTTTCCAATAAAAAATTACATAAGCAAATTCTGAAAGCAACATTTGATGCACTATGAAAAGTGTGAAGCTCTCTGGCTACCGATCCCTGTTTTGCTTCAAAAATTTTGATGAAGAGTGTTATTCAAATGCTAACTTTTCCTATTAGTGAGTTGGTCCTTCCAAAAACCTCGGGACACTCATTAAACTGGTTTCTGTTTATTTTTAAGTTTATAAAATTATCACAGAAATACCCGATATTTTACCGCACGCAACGGAAGAAGATATCGTAGCAGGTGTAAATACTAGGATGCTGACTAACAGAAACGCAATGGTTCGTTCAGCATACCACAAATTCAAATGGGAGGAGCGGTTCTAGCCAATTTTTGCATAACGTTAGGAATTCGACAGCTGGAATGAGAAAGTGGGTTTCGTAAAGAGCACATATATTACTTAAGACAGAATATATGTAAATAAAAATGGTGGAAAGTTGCTTGAAATTTTCTTGACACATCAGGACCGGAATACGAGAAGAACATGGTTTTCAGCTACAAAGAATATTTATCAAACTATTTGTGCAACACTTTAGAAACATATTTTTTGAACCTAAGAAAAAAAAGTAGAACTGAACAAATAACGATTCATTAAGCCTTTTACTCATACCTCCAGCTGAGAAAGGAAAGCAGATTTTTTTAGTTTCTCACTTTCAGATCGAATATTGTATAAAAGGGAAAACTATTTTTACACTACTTGAAATTATGGCATTACGTATTTTCTAAAGATCGGCGCCATGCTTCCAAATCTGAATTTCTCAGGTGGAAATTTTAAATTGAGGTATAACTCCACAAAAAGAAATTGAAAATTCACAGCCTTTTTGGTATTTCTTTAACTTAACTTCTGTAGTATAACTTGGCAAAGACATGATACACAGTCCAGGTGTAATATTTGTTTATTTTTTAACATCTCCTATTTCGAGATGCACCCTACAATGAGAAACAAAGAAGTTTGACCTCTAGACTGTTGAGTAATGTGAAGAAAACTCGGTGGCAATCACAAAAAAAGGCGTATATTTTAAGTTCGTATTTGGAGGAGGATAGTTGATTGAGTTATGTGAAAGAGAAAATGTAAGGAACGGTCCTGAGCGATTTTTGTGTTTCTTGTATGAAGAAATGCACTCATATTGCTCAAAGTCACAAGGTGGCGAATTTGTCTAAATGATGTCTTCTGACAGTTCGTCCCAGATGGGACAGTGTTCGAATCCCTGTGAGGCATGGATGTTGTGCTTTTCTCACAGCCCTGGAACCAGTGGCCGGAAATTCGGTACCAGCGACTGCCTATAGCCCCTGGAGGCTCACGGTTGTAGTGAAAACCAGAAATAAACAGAATTCTCGCAAACTAAGATTTTGAAAATTTAGCACCAAGCGAATGCTTGTAGTTATTTTATTATACTAATATGCGTTGACACTTTCGTATTAAAACATTTAATAGGAAATTTGAAATGACCAAGTTGCTCAACTACCTGTGAGTTAAATTTTGATTCGAACAAGTGACCAGATTAACAGTCTTCTGGCTCATCAGTTCATTCTGATGCCAAAACGCATTTATTTGCCTTCACTGAATTTTAAAATACAGCGAATTAAAGTTCTTTTAAACGTACATCCTTCCGAACGGCACATAATTACTTCTGCAGAACGAGTCTCACCAAAGTTTTAACAAGTAAAGTAAAACTCTGTAATACTAGCGGTAAAATCACTGATTATGAATTTCGCTATAATACGATCTTACACAGGGATTCAGGAATTATCAAAAATGAATACTTCATTTATTTACGTAAGGACTGAGATCAGTTATAGCACGAGGTAAATCTCTGGATATATAAAACAGACTGTGGGTGTGTCTGTCGGTTGGATTTCACATAGAATTAGACGACCTAGAGCGACGAAATTTGTTATGAAGGTACCTGTAGACATCTTCTGGGGTACCTGTAGAGATCTTCTGGTGCACCTCGAAGCGATTTTTTTTTATTTGAATTTGATTTTTTGTTATTTAAAGTTGCGCGTTTCTACCCGATCTGAGTGTGTCTTTCTGCTTTGTTGACATTAACCTGATCACACCGAACATTAAGGCGTGCAGAAAAGTAGTTCGCCATAAATGTTAGGCGTTTCTTTTTTAGAATTCCGTTACGACTATTTTCATTCGTAAATACATTTGTTACGCCCTTTTTGTAAGCGTTGTTTGCCTACTGTATTATGACCTTGAGGGCGGAGAAGAATAAAAAAGAAAATAGTTCGTAGTTTTTCAATCTGCGTTATTAATTCAAAAATGTCGTACGTCAGAAGGTCATCATACTGTGACGACGTTGTGACCTAGAAAATAGAACGTTGTTTTAACGTAATTCTAAAAAAAGAACTGGCTCAAATTTATCATGAACTACTTATCTTCGCCCTTTCGCAGTGGGTGTGATTATGTTGCATGTAAAGAAAGCGGTAAAGAAAGAGGAAGGGCACATTGTTTTGGGGGGAGCGCTGTTTGCCAATTGTATTACGACCTTGAGGGCGGAGAAGAAAACAAAAGAAATAGAACGTTGTTTTTCAATCTCCGTTATTAATTCAGAAGTGTCATAAATCAGAAGGAAAGAAACAATGTGTAAGAAGAACACAAAGAATGGATAGAGAAAATCAAAGAAAGAGAAGAGAACAAGAAACAGCAGAAGGACATGAAAGAAAGCTGGAACAAATTAGGATTTCCAGAGCACAATCAAGGGCATAGGAATCATACCAGCAGCGAGAAAGAAGACTGGAACACAATAGGACTTCTACGGCGCAATCGAGGTCACGGGAAGTACTCCAGCAACGAGACACCCGACTTAAGCATTATCGACTCAATACGGCTAATGCGCAGTTGAACATCTGGAGAGAAAAAGAAAATGAAATATTCGTCTACAACCTGTCCGTGGATTACGCCTCTGATCCATCATGTGTCATTGGATCAATGCCATTAACGTGTCAATACTGTGCAGCGATGAAATGGAAAGTTGAAGCTCCAGGTATGTGTTGTAATGGTGTGAAGGTTCAGTTAAAATTATTGCAGGATCCTCCGGAGATATTACGTACGTTTTTGACGGACAACTCATCAGATGCAAAACATTTTCAAAACAACTTACGCCTTTATAATTCCTGTTTCCAGATGACATCATTTGGCACAACTGAAAAATTTAGACAGTCTGGTTACATGCAAACATTTAAGATACAAGGACAAGTGTATCATAGAATCGGTGGTCTACATCAGTGAAGCAAACACCTTTTCCTGTGAAGCAAACACCTTTTCCACCTTTACCCAATGAACAGGCAAACGTTTTGCAGATCTATTTTGTATGCGACGATACACAGCAAGCCAACCAACGTTGCAGGAATGTGCCGCAAACAAGATGAGAAATAGTAATGAAGCTGCAAGAAATCCTTCATCGAGAAAATGCTTATGTCAAGAGCTTTGAAACGGCTCTAGAAAAGTTTACTCCTGAATTAAAATTGGTCATTTTAGCAGACAGAACACCACCCAGTGAACACGAGGGACGATTCAATGCACGGACGACATCAGAAGTGGCAGCAATCATGTTGGGAGAACAATATGAAACGAGAGACATAGTCTTAGAATTGAAAAACAGCACCATCAAGAGAATTGCCAATACTCACAGGTCCTACGATGCTGTACAGTAACCATTAATGTTTTGGCAAGGAAAATATGGATACCATTTCGAACAGTTTCAAACAAACACATCTACTGGAATATTGTCATCTAAGAAGATATCTGCTATGGATTTTTATGCCTTTAGGACTATGGTGCGTTCTTCAAGTTTCAACATCATACTGTGAAGCAAACACCTTTTCCACCAGTTTATTGTGGATATGTATACCAAAATTTAATTTGAAAGGCTGGGGTACATTTACCTTAATTAAAGGGCACTGAGAGTGGAACAATATGTTCATCTCAGAGACGCTGTCAACAATTATGGAAATGTTGCTGACATTGGTCGGTTGGTCATCTTGCCATCCAGCTTCACTGGCAGTCCTAGGTATACGCATGAAAGTACTGAAATTGCTATGAGTTACGTGCGGATGCATGGTCGACCTGATGTCTTCATTATTTTCACATGTAATCCAGCTTGGGATGAAATCAAGAATGAACTGTTTCCAGGGCAAAACCTACTCCTCACGATTTGTTCGCAAGAGTCTTCCATGAAAAGAACAAGGCACTCATCAATCTCATACCCAAGACCAAGATTTTTGGCAGTGTACAATGTCACATTTATACAATAGAGTGGCAGAAACGAGAACTTCCTCATTCCCACATTCTGGTGTGGCTTAAAGATAGGATATATACGTACAGAGAGTTGATGTTTTCATCAGTGTCGAAATACCAAGTCCAGAAGAAAACCCACATTTGTTTCGTTGTATAACAACGCAGATGGTACATGTTCCCTTTGGGAACATTAATCTGAATTCTCCATGCATTAAGGATGGAAAATGTATCAAAAGATACCCACGTGGTTTTTTAAAAGAAACACAAACAGGGCAAGATGGATACCTTTTTTATCGTCGGAGAATTCCAGAAGACGGTGGAATTGTAGCAAACATCCTTATTTTAGGATCTGAGATGTTATTAGACATAGATGGATTGTTCCATATTGCGATCTGTTATTGAAAATCTTCAATGCTCATATAAATATAGAGTACTGCAATTCAATCCAATCAATAAAGTATGTATGCAAATGCGTTAAAAAGGATCTGACATGATTGTGTTTGATCTGACCACTTCTGAAAATGATGTGAATGAAGTTCATCGATATGAAATGGAAAGATACATCGGCTGCAATGAAGCTGTCTGGAGAAAACTAATCTTTCAAATCCATAAACGTTACCCCACAGTGGTTCAATTAAGCGTCCACCTTGAGAATGGACGGAGAGTTTACTTCACCACAGATAATGCAATTGAACGAGCCCATGTTCCTCAAGAAACGACATTGACATCTTTCTTCCGACTCTGTGTTGAAGATGAGTTTGCCCGGACCCTATTGTATCAAGAAGTTCCAAAGTAGTTCATGTGGGAAAAAAATAGAACCGACGTAAAATGGGTTTAAATGTACCTCACCACCCAGGAATAAGGTCCAGTGATGCACTCGGTCGAGTGTATACTGTCCATCCAAACAACTCGCAATGCTTCCATCTCAGACTGCTCTTGCACGAAGTACGTGGCCCAAAATCGTTCCAAGAACTGAGAATAGTTGAAGGAAGGGTGTGTCAAACTTACAAAGAAGCTTCCCAGCTTAGAGGACTTTTGGAAAATGATGAACACTGGAATGCAACTTTAGAAGAAGCAGCTCTCTCTCGATCACCAACAAAGCTTCGAAATCTCTTTGCTGTTATGCTGCAAGCATGCGCAATGCCAAATCCTAATCAATTATGGATTAATCAAAAGGAGAACATGTCTGAAGATATACTGCATCAAGCACGAGTTCAAGAACAGAATATGGAACTAAACTACAATGACATCATCTTAAACAGAACTCTAATCATAATTGAGGACAAGATTAAAACCTTAGGTGGATAAGACTTAAAATCTTTTGGATTACCTCAACTGACTCGAAACCATGTTTTAGCATTTTCCAATGAAATACTAGAAGAAATTAGCTACGACACGGAAACGCTTTCAAAATATGTAGTGGAAAATGAAAATAAAAGGGTTCCAGATCGAAAGGCAGCATTTGACAAGATTACAAGTGCAGTTTTCAAGGGAGATGGTGGCATACTTTTTCTGGATGCTCCAAGAAGTACTGGAAAAACCTTTCTAATCAATCGTATTTTGGCTAAAGTACGACAAAGAAGCGATATTGCCCTGGCTGTTGCTTCATCTGGAATTGCTGCTACACTACTACAACGAGGAAGGACAGCTCACTCGGCTTTCAAGTTGCCTCTAAATTTGGCAAACACGGAAACGCCAACATGTAGCATTTCTAGGGGTTCAGGAAAGGCAAACGTTCTACAAGATTGTAAGCTAATTGTCTGGGATGAGTGTACTATGTCGCACAAATCTGCATTTGAAGCCCTTGATGTCACTTTACAAGACCTCAGACAGAACAACAAAAGAATGGGAGGGATTACTCTGGTGTTAGCCGGCGACTTTCGGCAAACACTGCCAGTCATTCCACGTGGAACGAGAGGTGATGAAATGCAATCATGCTTAAAATCTTCATATATTTGGAATGAAATACAAAGATTTTACCTCAAAACTAACTTGCGAGTTCATATTACTGGCGATACTCCTGCGCAGAGGTTTGTCGACAAACTACTGAAACCAGAAAACTGATATGTGACACCTGATAAAGAAGATGGATGTATATCAATGGCAGATGTTGGAAAAATTGTTAAAACACATCAATATCTATTAACTATGTGGCCCAGAGGAGTTTCTCTTAAAAGAGATGAAATCTGCAGCATCGCCTGCAGCTTATATCTCCGTTTCAGCTTAAGAACCCTTTTAATTTTTTACGATTATCAAAAATATTTAATGCATGTTGGAAATGTCACTCCTTCCGGCCATATAACTTAATCCGGAGCAGATCTTTTAGAAATATTGTTGTGGGTTTTTAGCTCGAAAAATTTAAGACCCTCCGCATTGGACACGTTAAGCGCCCAAAAAAGGAAAGACATCCTTTCTGTACGTGTGGAGAAATCCATTCTCTTCTTTCTTGAATACATATGTGCACTAGTCAAATGGTCAGGACTATCTCACGTCTACTTTGCTCTCTTTTCAAACTTATCGTCAGGTTGAATTATTCCTGCTATAATAAGTAGAAAACGCAGTGCTTAATTTATCAGTCCAGTTCATCGGAATCGTCAACTTATGAGTGTGAGAATGATACCGATTATAAAAAAGTTTACTCTTGGTTTTCGATACGGACCTTTTTTTTTTTTGAGTAAAAACTTAACGTGCACCATGACCAACTCAATGGGATAGAAGCTATCGCAAGTCCCTAATTTAGGGTCACTGATTCCATGGAAGAGAGAGAGAGTGAGTCAGTGCGTTGAATACATACACAAAATTCATGCCACAGTGGGATTCGAACTCAGACGTTTGTCGGACGAATGGTCATGAGGAAGCATTTAGAATACTGCGTTACCAAGGCAAAAAGACAAAAGTGCACTTCAAAATTTATAACACATCTTGATTTATCTGCATGTGCATTTTGTTATGAAAACAAATTAGAAATGTTTTTATGGTTTGGATTTGCTGTTTGACTTAAGATTTAAGTTAAACGAATGTACACTTTCTCTTACAAACGCTTTACTTTGGAATGTTCGTAATATATTCACTTAAATATGGAGCTATTTCAACTCTGTATATTATTATATTTACCGTATAAAAAGAAAACGAGTCACAACAGCAAAGGTAATAGCACAAACAATGTTTGCTTTCACTGTGTAGTTTTCGCTCTGTCAAGCGTTTCAGGAAGTAGAAAACAGAATAACGTCTTAAAAACTAAAAGGTTTTAAATTATGTATACAATTCGTTTTACACAAATTAGTGCTGTCGGCATGCAGATATTGATAAATATTGATGAGGACCATGACATTGTATGTAATCAATCGCAGTTTGCGATTTAAACGGGCAAACAGTCGGTAAGCTCATCGGGGAAAATCGAAGAATGAAACAGAGAATCGTAGAAGTTAAATTATGCAATAGTTTAGGTAGTGTCGATGACATTTTTAACGTTTTAGGATGAAACAAACAAGGTGTGTGCTTGTTTCGTACCGTGTCTCCTGACGACTGAAATGAGGAAATCGAGTCTTGAAACATGTGAATCGTTGCATTGTGGCTATGAAAAAATAAAAAATTATTTTCTCAAAGTATTGTGAGTGTGGATGAAAGTTGGGTTCATCATTATAAACAAGAAATGAAAAATCAATCACTGTAATACCGAAATCCATGATCTCCTGAGCCAACAAAATTCGAAATTATGATTTCTGCGTAAGTGCGTGCATACTCTGTTTAGGGACTACATAGGAATTATTCATCAAGAGTGCATTGTCAAAGGTACAGTTACCAACTCTGGGAGCTGAGTGCCTACCATAAAAAAACTAATGCAAAGAATAAATCACGTGCGTGGGGAAAAAAACACAACGATTCTGCAGCACCAAAACCCAAACCTCATGCCCGTGTTTTCAATTTAGAAGTCATATAGACAATCAGGATTGAAGTTCTTGAACATCCACCCTACCAACAGCCTAGATTTGGCACCGCAGCTAGTTGTTTTGTGCTATCAAAATACATTTGAAAATAATTGTGTTTACTTGTTACCAAGATCCTCAAATCGCTACCAGGAAATGGTTTCGAGAAAAACTGATGAATTTTACAGAGACAGGTTTAAAATATTGTCAAAATATGATGTATCTGTATCGAGCGTAAGAGGGGCAATGTGCACAAAATTAAATACGTGAAATAAAGAGAAATGTTGTTCTTGTTTTATTTCAATTTGATAACTCGCCATTGGGCTTGTATACAAATATGAAGGCGTTACTTTCCGGACATGCTCCGTAGAAATGATTTTTTTTTCTGGGCACCTCTTTTAATGCAAAAGGTGGTTTACGTACAACTTATCTCACGTTATTTATACAAAGTTCAAAAGAACTAAGTAATCTTTATGGAAATCTCGTTCATTTCAGATATCTGACTTGCATTCAGTGGAAAAAAAAATTCAAACAAAATATACCTTGAAGCTAACATTAAGAACTTTATGACTGGTCTTAATTTTTAAGAATGCAAACGGCCATACATTTGAAGTTATAATATGGGTTCCAGTTTGGCATATAACTAGCAAAGAATCACATTAGGTTTTGTATTTTTGATTCACTCGATTTTTTTATATAATCAGCTGTCATTCTCTAATGATGACTAGTGAAAACTTTATGAACTTTGCCCTCTTCCTTTGCAGATATATATGCTAACATGCATTAAATTTTACAGGATGGTAAAAAGCAATGTATCGGAACAGCAACATTTGTTTATCATTTAAAGAGGTTTATGAATTAATCTATGATGACATCTGAATCAAAAAGGAGTTCACAGAAAGTTTGGTTTAAATATTTTAAGGTATGATGTGATTTACTACCCGAAAGTATTTTCCACTTATATAATTAATTAACCCTATGGCTAGAACGAATTAAATCGGGGTTAGCAAAATGTGCTGAAATCGTCCCACGAAAACATATTCTCAGTCTAAGAGGTGAGCTGATCCTGACTGGAACGAGTGAACCTGAGCATCTGAATGTTTTGGACGGTGATTTACAGGAATCCTTTCTATATGATTGTCTGCTTAAAGGTCTATAACATTGTCGACGAACCTATAAATCGGAAGAGACAGAAATTAGAGTCAGTTGTTTCTACACTTCGGTACAATGTCCGTCTCAGAAGGATTAGTCCTTTTCCTGGATGCCTTGCCTAACTAATTTCCAGACTTTCTTGAATATCCAAGTCCTTTTGACTTGAAATGAGAATGACGTGTCTTTCTCTCGTGTCAGAAGGACGAGGCTTGGAGTCATTTGCCAGTGAATAAAGGACTTGAAGGAAGCGTTTATCACTACTGTGAGATTTATTGTCGGTACAGATGAGATGGTGGTGTGGCAGAAATGTTTCCTTCGTGGTTTTGTAATACCCAGTTACATTTCTGTTTGGGAGTGCAGAACGTTTTTAGCACCATATGGCTTGCGTATATCGGCCGCTTAAAGAGTCAATGATGATTTTTCCGAAAATGTAGAAGCGAATATTTGAGATCCTGTTGATCAGAATGTTATGTAATCCGCACACTTTATCGGAAGAGCAACAGTTTCACTATATTTGCACAGCGATCTATATATGTTTTTCACTACATATTGTTCGCTAGTGAAATGAAGAGAGGAAATTTAGTCCAATAATGTGTCTTCAGAGTATTTACCAGTGGCGAATATTCGGGGTTTGCTAGGTGTGATGTGCACACCCACACAGAGTCGCAATTTAACCGATATTATCGATATTATTGTTTCGGATTTGTTTCAAATAAAACTCGCCAGAGTTCTTCCTCAGGCTTCTAGTGGTGGTTAAAATTAATTTCTCCACATAATGTTTTCATTAATAAGAAATGGTTCGTTCTGTAAGCATATCGCATTTGAGCTAGAATCCTTGGATGTGCTGTACTACGTCTGCACATCCGACGACCATAAAGCAGCTGTGGTACAAGCGCTCCCCAGACGGCGCTGCAGGTCACGTTCTTATTTTCCAGTGATCTCAATCGTACCAGCGGAACTCTCAAGGTGTGTTACCCAAAATCAGCACCCATTGAGTCTCACGGAGCAGCAAATTGCTCTTATATTGTTGTTGTTTTTTGTTTTTATGTATTTCCAGTAAGACTCTTTAAAGTTTGTCAGCTAAACTTAATTCCCTTGTGCAATATTTTCGTGAAGAGGAGAAGGTTCGTTGCTACGTGCAGTAAACAAAACTTAGAAAGTAACATTTGCAGCAGCAAGAGTGATATTTTAACAGTGGACATCCTAAGTACTTAAAGAAATTGCAATTCAAAGCTCTCCAGATGGCGCTATAAGTCCTGTTTCTATTTCTTCGTGGATCCAACGCAGAGGTTTAAATTTCTAGGGTGTGCGCGATGACCCCACTGGTCATACTCGTTCACGTTTGGAATAGCGTGGAGTCATAAACACATTTCAACGTCTGCTACGCGTTTTCTATCTTTCCGTCGCTGTGGGAATCGATGTGTTTATGCGAGCACAGATACAATTGAATTTTGACATCCATTTAGGTTGAAGATGTACTAAGTGTCCCATTTGTTTTGCCAGAGATTTTGAAGATCGTGTAAAGCGAATTAAAGAAAGTAAGCTTCGTGCTGTATTTAAAACCTATATATAAAGAAAAAGACACCGAAAATATGTTCATCACTCTAGTACACTGCCGGACAATTGCTAAGGACGGATGACAATAGCAACGATAGCAACCATAAAATGGAAGGCAGGAAAATGTGGAAATTAGCATAAGTGCGGGATACAGTAAGACGTGTTGTGCGTATGCAAATTTTGGATTTCCGAACTTGTTCGTGACGTCATAGCGCTGATAAGAGATATAAAGGATTTGACGCGTATTGACCGTTGTTGTTCAAACGCAAAGTTGAAAGGGAAAGAATCAATTGACGAACTTGCAATTTTCAGTATGTCTTCCCGACATCACCTAGATGATTTTACGCGTGTCTGTATTATTGGCAAGATTGAAGAAGGGCGAAAAATAACAGATGTTGCCAGGGAGTTCGACGTCAGCCACAGTGTTGTTTCAAGGCTTTCGAAATCATTTCAAACAAATGGAGAGTGTAGCAAACGTCACGGGGAGGTCGTGTTCGCAGTACAACACCTGCAGAAGATCGGTACATAGTGCTATCAACAAAAAGACACCGGCACAGCACAGCTAGTGAGGTAGCAAATCAGTTTATGGCTGCTACTGGCAAGCGGATCTCCCGAAAAACTGTCGCCAGACGTTTGCACGAAGGAGGACTATACGCTCGCCGTCCTGCTGTGTGCATTCCATTGTCCAGACGTCACCGTACCGCCCGTTTGCAATGGTGCCATCAACATCGCAATTGGACTGATAGCGACTGGTCTGCTGTCCTCTTCTCAGATGAGAGTAGATACAGTCTATCGTCTGATTGTCGACGACAACTGATCTGGCGTGATAGTGGTACTGTATATTGTCCAGCAACATACAGGAAAGGGACCGATATCCGCCATGTAGTGTCATGGTATGGGCTGGCATCATGATCAATGGCCGTACGTCCCTTTATGTGCTTCCAACTGGGACTATGACTAGCCAACGGTACATTAATGATGTTCTGCTACAGCATGTTCGCATGTTCCGTGGTGCTGTCGGTAATAGATTCATTTTCATGGACGACAACGCAACATGTCATCGAACAGTCGCTGTCCAGGAGTGTCTTGAGAGCGAGGATATTCAACGCCTCGTATGGCCAGCACGCTCTCCAGATCTGAATCCCATTGAAAATGTGTGGGATGCTTTGGGTAGGAGTCTTGCTGGTCGCCAATGCCCTCCAATAAACAAGGACACCCTCATCAGTGCACTGACAGAGGAATGGGATAAATTAGCCCAACAGCTGCTTGATAATGTTGTGCAAAGCAGGACACAACGTGTGGAATCTTGCATCGCCCTCCATGGTGGCCATATCCCGTATTGACATCTTACGCCGGAACGCCTGCGGACGGTAAATGCATTTTTTCTCGTTTACGTATTCTGCACAAAATGGCCTGTTTGTCCCTTAAACACGTTCCAAAGCCTTCTGGATTTCAGAGCACAATAAATTGTCTTTCTTGTAATGTCCTGGCATTCTGACATTATTTTATTTCACTTGGCATCCAACCACACTTACTTTTTTATGCGCTATATAGCCATTTATGATCCGTCCTTAGCAATTGTCCAGCAGTGTATTTGCACAGGAAATTCATATTTTTCTTACAATTGGAGTGTACGTAAATTTTTTTACCGTACGTTATTTGACGACATCTAAATAAAAGAAATGCTTTTCATATGTAAAAAAAAATCAATGCGCGCGAATTTTGCAGCTCGGAATACATAATAAAATTGTTGCGTGTTTTTCTCATAAAGCGCACACCGAACCTAAATCGGCACGCGACGCCATTGCTGTGCACAAACCTGAATCGGTTCTCACTATGTAATAATTGCTGTCTTTAATACGAAAATAAAAACAGAAGCGAAATTACAACTTGTCATCTTAGTTAGGTATTAAAGTTAGTGCGATTGTTTATTTTAGGATTTCTGAATTCGAATTTCAGGTTTTATTCTATTGTGCTTATACGAACTTTACTTTACTTACTGTTTTTATTAAAACTGTTAATAATAACAAGAGCAAATAATGTTCCACTTTAACATTACTTCTGCGGCCCTGTCCATGGTCTTGATAGCGCTTGAAGAAGCTCTTGAGTAACAGTAGTTTCAATTTTAACTGGGATTTTGAGTGCCCAACAAACGCCAACTGTAACTCTAACCGAATCAACTTGTCATCATCTTAAGTAAAACGTAATGATCATGTTCCCTAAATGTAGATGCTCATTTCAGATTTAGCTACTGGTGAAAGGAAAATGCTAATACATCACCATGAGATCTTGGCAACAGCAAGTTTTCCACGCGTGCATCTGCCCTTGTTCCAGTAGAACTTCAGACCTTTGCAGGGTTATACCAAAAATAGCTCAAAACTTCAAACCAACGGAAGGAATGTGAATATCAGCATGCAATTGACCATTGCGGTGAGATCAGTCTGCCCAGCACGGTTACAAAAATTAGCCCGGCTATCTAGAAGTAGATAACATCCCAAATTAATTACATTACGTTCGCAAGTTTACTCACAAAACTATATGTCGGACAATAGAATAAAGAAACTGTAACCGTCAACGTCAACATCGTGTTTCCTTCTAGACTGCAAAATACCGAATGATTAGGATGGAGTTTTCAAAAGCCAGTCGCAACTGAAGTGCAGAGAACTACGAAAAACGCCATTTGGTTTGACGAAACATGGTTGCAACACCGTCATACCAATGGGAGGGTGCGTGTATAGCGTAAACCACACGAAGTGATGAACACAGCTGCCTAGTCAGTGCCATGCAGGCTGGTGGATGCAGTGCAAAACTGTGCGGTAGATTCACAGAGGGTTTATTAAGACGCTTCTTACCAGTTTAGGGTGCGTTCACATGGACTTTTTAAGGCCTTTTGTACTTGTTGCGGTGCGTTCACATGGGCTTTCTTAAGACCCTTCGTATCTGTTGCGGTGCGTTCACATGGGCTTTCTTAACACCCTTCGTACCTGTTGCGGCACGTTCACATGGACTTTCTTAAGACACTTCTTACTTATTGCGGTGCGTTCACAAGCTTTCCTAAGACCCTTCGTACCTGTGGAGACCAGCACCAGCAGAACAAAGTGGGTGTATATCCTCTCCGACAATTAATAATATTTAAGAAAAAGAAAATTTACTACTTTAAAACCGATCGATGAGATGCCCGTTTGTCTTCCTTCTCATTCTATCAGTTATAGTATGGCTGTATAATTGTCTTAATTATTCTCTTAACGATTGAGCTTCACTCCCAGTTGGGGTAATTCCAGAAGGATGATACGGAAAGCCCCATCGGCCTCGTTGTTTGAGAATGGTTCTCTGTATATCTCGAATACTTCCAGACATTGCACTGGCATACAAATTCCGAAGAGGCCAATCAAATGCAGCATGCGTGGTTTGCATTGGAACAGCAAATTCGATCTGCGGAGGGCCAATCTCCTAAATCTGAAATGGATCTGCTAATGATATATTTGTACCAGATACCCGAAGGAATCTTATATTGTCCGTGACTCGCAGTATAAAAGCAGTTTTGGCGGAAGTTAGAGGACTAACATAGTACATGTTAGGGAGTTGATCATAATATTTCATCACTTTGGTGTTTGGATGCGCAATATACACTATCAACCAACAAGTAATTGGTCCCTGCAATCGACCATATCTGCGGTCCTGATACGTCACGGCCGCCGGTGTTAAATATCGCGTGGGAAACAACAACGCAACGAGTCACATGCAAGATGCCACGCAGTTCGGAGCTCTCTGATTTCGAGAAATGTATAATCGTCGGGTATCACAGAAATGGCTGATATAAGTTTTACGCATTTATGAAATGCATCCTTCATGATGACGTGGAGAAATTGGTGATTCTAAGGTTGATTTCTGTACCTAAATTCGTTTGTTCTGGCGAAGAGTTGTTAGCGGATAACACGATCTTAGCAGTGTGATGATGTTTAGGGTAATGCTAAACCATTCGCAAACAAGTACATATTTTAATTTCTGCAGTTGTAGCAACATTATATGGACAAAAAGAGATTCGAAAGTTACTCAAAGTTGGAAATACACTATCTACCAAAAAGTAATTGGACACCTATGATAGCAAAGGAAAACGAAGTTTATTCACCTTCAATAGTTGGTGGAGCCTCCACTAGCGACAATTACAGCTGCGACCCTCCGGGGCATACTCTCAACCAGGCGTTGCACGACGGCTAGCGGTATTTTCTTCCACTCGGCTTGGAAAAGACAGGTCAGTTCCTTCACCGATTTCGAACGGTGGGGGCACCGCTTAAGTCGACGTTCCAACTCATCCCAGAGGCGCTCGATGGTCTTAAAGTCCGGGCTCTGCGCAGGACAGTCCATTCGATTAAACCCATTGTCACCATACCAAGCCATGGTGGACCTCACAACATGACAGGTGGCATTGTCATCCTGAAAGTAACATAGGTGCACCCCGTAAAACTGCCACAACGTAGGAAGCGCATGGTCATCCAAAATGGTGCAGTAGGTCTCGGCGTTGAGTCTACCAGGAATTGCGACCAAGGGTCCCGTGCCATACCAGGAGAAACACCCCCATAGCATAATCCCACCGCCGCCGAACTTTACAGTTGGCAGAATACATTCCGGCAGGAGGCGTTCTCCAGGTAGACGCCAAACCCAGACCCTGCCATCTGAACAATAGAGGATAAACTTTGATTCGTCGCTCCAGAGAACCGGTTTCCACTGTTCAACGGTCCGCTGTCGACGTTCTTTGCACCACGTTAGCCGAGCAGCACTGTTGGACTTGGTGGTCAAATGGTTGTGGGCTGCAGCACGTCCATGATAACCAAGCAGATGGACTTCCTTACGGGTGGTACTCATCGAAAGAACACTCCCGGATGCCTGTTGGAACTCCTCGCGGATGTGGCCCATCGATTTTGTGCGGTTCTTCCGAATTTCTCTGGCCAGCACTCGTCGGTCTCTAACTCCCAGTTTTGTGGGTCTACCGGGTAGGGGCACATTCCGACAGTCACCTCTCATCTTCCACTTGCCAATCACGTAGGCCACTGTCGGTGTTGGTTACGTCAACTCGCTGGATATGTCACGTATGGATAGGCCATTTCTGTGGTTCTCGACGATTACACCCTTCTCGAAATCAGATAGCACCGAACTGCGTGGCATCTTGCATGCGACTGGTTGCGTTGCTGTTTCCCACACGGTATTTCACGGCGACTGCCGTGACGTGTACCAGGACCGCAGATATCGTCCATTGCAGGGGCGTTCAATTACTTGTAGGTAGATAGTGTAACTTTTTTCCAAGTTGTATACCGATGTGTTTTCTCAACGATGTGTATAAAAGAACTGCGCTAATTTTTCATCCTTAGGTTCCTGCTGCAAGATATTTACTTAGGTTTTATTAACAAACAGACATCTTTATCATCATTTTATACTACGGGAGGATTGAATATCGCACTTCAGTTTTAGCCAACGTGTTTTCGGCTAAATCGACACCGAAGGAACGTGAAAATCAGTGTTGGTTTTCTGTCGTGTATGCACTTGTCCTTGAAAATGGGATTGCTTTTCATATTCTAAGTTTTTCCCGTCACTAGCATGTTGATTGTACTATATTTTGTTTTACAAAAACAAAAGGTGTGTTGACCGCATTTGTGGTTTTGAACATGCTTATTGCTTATATGACCTTTTGAGACGTCTAAGTAAGTCATAAAATTGTAACTTTATTTCCATCAAGTTTAATTACTTAAAAAAGCAATGAACATATGTGTTCGTAAAACCAAAAATTTTAAATTTGATTTCAAATATTTAGAATATTTCATGCCTGTTTAACTGCAATATAGGAAAATATATTTTGACAATAAAATTCGACTTTGCAAAAGGTTGATTACAGACACACACTGGGGCGGTGACATACATTTCAATGGAAATTCGGGTTTCCCGAAAATGAACCGTGCCCTGTCCTATGAAAGAATAATTTGACAGTACCTGCTTGAAAGTTTTCAGTTACATTTCTTTCTTTCGCAGAAGGGTGAGTTTTCCATTTTTGACCCCGAGACGATAAGTGGAGATAAACTTTATCTACTAAATCATGAAGAACACGTTTCCTGCTGTAAATAAGGGTGTTTTCTTCTACGTTGGATGGGGGCAAAGCCAAGGATTTCTTCGGAAAAATCCACTTACACGAACAGCATGCAAGGCGACTTGTAGGAACGAAATGGGATCTCCAGCCGAAATAACTTCTATTTTTTTAATTTGTTCCTTGTATGGGTATGAAAAAGCAGTCCACCTATAAACTTCAATGTGATTTAATGATGATTTTATCCCACTACTTGCACAGAGTAAACATTCGTATTTCTTGGAAATTACAGAATGTTAAAAGAAGCGTTTGGAGGAATAGCATTATCTCGCAGCAGAGCTTTTGAATGTTATACACGGTTTTGAGGCGGGTGAGAATACTTTGATAACGACCGAGATCTCGGTGTTTTTTTGTTTTTTTTTTATTGGAGGTTTAACGACCACCGTGAGCAACTCAATGGGCTATAAGCAGTCGCCCGTCCCTAATTTAGGGTCACTGGTTCCAGGGAAGTGAGAGAGCCAGTGCCGTAAGACAAACACAACATCCATGCCTGACCGGGATTTGAACCCGGACCCCTTACGGACGAATGATCAGAGGCCAACGCCTTAGACCACTGTGCCACCGGGGCGGCCTCGGTGTTTCTGAAGTGTACGGCGTACTAATCTGGCTTTAAATTTTCGTTTTCCCAGATTATGGCGTTGAGTCTCATGACAGATGGACTTACTGATGAGCTGCTCAGGAAAAGGTCTCACTGTAATTCGGCGATCTATATTTAAATGGTTCCGCACCCCTTCGATTTCTCCGCTGTTCACACACTGGAGAGCCACTCAGATCTAGGATCATCATCAGAGAGCTCCTGCCCGCACGAAACCGTGGATACCATTCGAAAACTGTGCTGCGATATAATGCTGTGTCTTCTTTCAATATTGTGAATGATTTATCAGCTGATTTACCAAGTTTCCAATAAAATCGGATTTCTAGTCTCTACTCTTTCATTTCTAAATTTAAATGGGACGAAAACGATTGTAATGATTCTGTTGACACTTGTCTGCCGCCTGTCGGTACCGGTATAAACTGGTTTCAAGATATTCTCTGATTGGCCAAGTACTTCTGTCTTCTGGCACACACGCGATAATTTTATCCCACTACTTTTACTTCAATCATGCGGTCAGTCCTGGAACTTTTTGGCCTTACTTTGTATTTTGAACGGAATGATAATCCGTTTCCATGCTTCAACAAACGCTGGCAAGATTTCTGTTTCATATCCCAAGACGAATGTCGTAACTATTTCTGTCCAGGATAGGTGCAACTTATATCCACATACATTTTTTACGGTTCCGGTGGCATAATTCTCTGCACCACCTGCAATGTTTCCATTCATCAAACAACAAATACTGTAATAGATTAACAACTGAGAAATACTTAGCATAAAGAAAGGAAAAGTATAACAAAATAACTCCGACAAGCAGGAGAAGGGTCAAGCGACTGAATCATCAAAGTTCAGATGATGAACAGAATGTGGCGAAAAACGCGAAGTCAAATGGCAAGAGCCCAGATCAAATGGCCAACATGGATAATGATGACGACGTCGTGTTCAAATGTATTCCAGGAATTAATGACCGGTCAGTAAAACTTGACTTTGCTGAATGCAAGTAGAATGTAACGGAATGTACAGTTCCTGATGTAATCAAATTTTGGAATTCAGAAGCAGTTGCAAAGACACTTCCAGGAAAAACAGGAAAAGCAAGGAGAATACTCTCGGTGGTACCTAATTATGTACGCTACGAAAGAGCGGTGCCATTTTGCATCCAAATATTTACAAAAAAACAAAAAGACAGTTCGCAGAAGTTTTTGGGTACTGGAATATGGTCTCTTTATTTAAACGAATTAAAATCATCGCTGTGCTAATGTTTAATGTGATTACGGAAATAGTCTATTACCAAAACAGTCTTTTTTTGTAATAATGACAAGGAAGCAAATAAAGAGTTTATCAAATGGATATTCCATGAAATGCGGATTTTTATTAGTATGCATGCATACCAGTACAATACTTTTTCTAGTCCGCATACTGTCAGCATAATTTATAAATGTTGCTGCATCAATAACGCATAATTTATAAATGTTGCCGCATCAATAACGCATAATTTTCAAAATTTCAAAGAGGAACATATGGTTCTTTTCGTAGGAGTGTTTAGCCATTGATGAGTTCTTTACGTCACAGTTTCGTATACAAGTCTTGTGCCTATTCAATCGAAAATGCAAGGCTCTACTTGTGGGCCAATTGAAGGAGCACGAGGCTTATATTATGAACTGTGAATTAAAGAAGTCATCGATGGCTACATACTGTTAGCAAAAGGGCCATAAATGTTTCTTTGAAGAAGCAAATCTAATTGATAAATCACATTCAACCAGCAAACTTGATGTTTTGGAACTTAACATGTATATCATAATTCTTCGCACTTTGTTAATGACATGGCTTCCACAAAATTTCCATCAAGCCGTTGGAAAAAAATAACCAAAACCCATGTTTTTAAACACAATTTATAATATCATATACAATTTGAATACTGTACTTATGTGCCATTCGTCCTGATGAAGCTAGATCAATACCCAACGAAACCAAACTCTGATCGACTTGAAAAAGTAAATATTTGTGACAAACATAGTAATTATTTTAACATATATTATTGTCACAAATCTGTAGTCTCTGAATTCAAGAATACCTGCTATTCACCCTTTCGCTAGAAGGAGCGTTTTATAGCAACGAATAAGGCATAGTATTCATTAATTACCACGCGGCAAATATACTTCGTCAATTTACATGTATTTCAAGGTGCGAAGTTGGTAGCAATTGCACATTCAAATTTTTGACAAGTACAGGCATTTTGGAATTAATTGAGCTATAGCTGTTACTAAGGAGAACAGTATGACGAATTCGTCGAAACTGAAATTTGACGTTGCAAAAAGAAAACAAAATTGTGTTCATCGCTTCAGGGAAAGTTTTAAAACAAATCTTAAAATCCTGTACACCATGAATAGTTAAAAAATGGTGCGTATTGGTTTATTAAGAAGGTTAATCGCTTCCTGAATGCGTGTATATATATGTGGTGGACTGAAAAGTTGTATTCTAGTTCTTCTCTTCTCAAATATTCTCAGACTTCTTTGCTCAAAACTTCCTTTCTGGTTTGTGCGGCTCTCTTTTCGGTTCGCAAACTGTCCTTTAGCTCAAATGCGCGATGGAACATAAACAACAAGGTTCTGGTGTACAAAAGTCTTCTTCAATATAAAACATCGCAGGTAACAATGAGTTATTGAAAATAAATCTGTAATCCCAATTTGTTTAATTACAAGTAATTAACTGCAGTAACATATGCCACCACAAGACATTTGGTATCAATAGATCTGTAAAATGGTTATCGCCTAAATCCGTACGAGGTACCTGGCTGCCCGCGTTGCAATAAGGTAGAAAACAAAGAGTATCAAACTAGACTGTTACACGTACAGAAATCTGCAGATTAAATTTATAAGAAAACGTTTATTTTCCCCTGATTCCTGGGAGGAGGATCTATAAAATCATCAGTCTTTTGTGTTCCACTACAGATTCATATACAGTGTAAGCGTGTCGATCCGCAAATGTCTCAAACACACAAACAGGTACTATTTATTTATGACCAAATTAGGTCGATTTAAAAAAGACAAAGACTACATTTCGAGAACGCACAATATTAGACATTAAAATCTATACAAATTTATTTCGATTAATTACTGACAGGTTTTTAAACGTATGTTACCGTTTTACAAGAAATGTCTAATATTTCTTTAATTTACCATTATTTTTCCCGTTTACGTTTTCAGATATTTTTTTAAATAACCAAATTAATTAAATTTTTTAGATGATTTGTGGACATCTGAAACAATTTTTGCAGAAATAAATTAATGAGATACCTAATTAATTAATAATGCAGCTAACCTAATGAGTTAATGAAGCACGCAATGTCACACTATGATTTTGATGACATATCACTCAAAAGATGATTATCGTTCAAACTCTTTTTAGCTTTCATGTATTGGTTTAGAAATTAATTTCAGAGCCAACTTCCGAACATGAAAACAAAGTAAGTGACAATATCAATTGCAGAATCTTTGCGTACACGTTTACGATAACTGCAAATGTGTATTTGACAATAGTGACAAAACCAGAATTAATAACATTCCGGTACCTTACTTCTGCAACATACAGATTTCCAAAATTAGTCAGTAGTTTAAGAAAATAAATTTTCCTATGATTCTTTCGGATTAACTGAACAAAATAAAGTGGAACTCAGTCTGTTTATTACTTTATCTAAAGTTATTTTAAAGAAACCTAAGTTGGTTATTAAATTAATCTTTCTTTATCTGAAGTTATTTCAAGAAATCTAAGTTGGTTATTAAATTAGTCTGAAAAATATGTGCTGTAATGCAATTACGACAAAAAATCATTTCCTTTAGGAAATTGTAAAATTTCCATGTTTACAGTAAATATCATAGAATTTTTTTTAAAACTCTAGGTTTCATAAAATTTACCGAATTTTGGACGACAACCGCTAGGAATGAAAGCACTTTAATTACACAATGTTTTCGCTCTCATGCATAAATCCGACATTGGGAATTTCCGCATTTGCAATGGTTACTTAGTCTGTTGACCTATTATTGATATACTGGGTTTTATTCCAGTTCATTTTCTTAAGAATAAAACATGCCAATACCAAAAATATTCAATTTTCATGACAATTTCGTGTATAGCAGAGCTTTCTGTTCCAACTGGGAAACAAGGAATGATATTTCGATAGTATTCGACCTAACATCCTATGCGAGAACATATCCATGGAAAAGGTAGATGTCATGCATTGACTTCATAGGACCGAAGGAGCTTTGAAAAAACGTTGAATAATACTGTACCTCTACATGTTCATGTCTCTAAAAATCTGGTTTACTGTGTGGAACCTGTTTTCAATAAGATAAATTTTGTTATGCAACTGTTCTATTTGAAATTTGTGTTGCGTATATTTCCTAATAAAGTGTAATTTTAAGTCTTGTGTCCAGCAGAATTATTTTGCAAATTGTGCAGTACTAGAGCTTATGAAAGATTAGAAGCGTTAGTTATTATATTTATAAAATCGCATTTTTAAAAAAATAATATTTCACACAGAAGATTCTCAGTTTGTTTGGGTTTTGAGGTTTCAGAATGAAGAGAAAAGACATTAATCCTTTAAACGACCATGGCTTCTAAAATCTAGTAGCACTCTAAATTCCATAACGCCTGAAACTGTCCGTTGTTTCTCTTCTTTGTTTAGTAACAACAGAGGTGACTGGCTGTGACTCCTGCTGTCCCCCCCATAGGTAGTGCAAGTTTAAAGAACTGATAAGGGTAGGAAATCTGACTCACTGTAAACAGGCGTTTATGGCAGTAATGGCCGTTTGTATGTTCGGTCGTTTTGGGCGTTGTGGTCGTTAAAGGGTTAAGGGAGAAATTCTCGAAGTTCAGTGGCTCCCGGAAATTACGGATCTATATCGAAGACACGTGATAGTTACTATTTCTTGTTATCAAATTCCATAGAACATCGTGCAACAGGTATGGAAATCCTCCCACATGATGCAACAGGAAACGAGATCCGTCGGAGCAGATGACCTGCTTTGAATCGTTCAAGGAGCAGCTTTGATGTTCGCGTGTCCATTTTGAGCTGCTTTGAGGGTGAATCGAAGTGCGCATTTGAACACGAGGCGCCTGCTCCTACGCAGTCTCATTTTCAAAAGGGTTCAATGGTGTGTGTTATATCATATTAGTCCCGTCACCAGCATTCCATTTATCAGCAAGTTCACCACAATATCCCTTCTGTCATTCCGTAACATACGGGATGACCTTTGCTCTCATATAACATCCTTAAGCCGTGTTTAGAAAACATGTTGGCGGAGGTCCGTGAAGTTTCCCTCATCGAGCAACTTTTGATGGTTCTCACATAAGCTGACTTGGAGCACTTCTCAAACCTCCCAGCTCGGAAATTCACTGACCAATTCATGTGGCCATTTTAATTTTACCTTTGTCAAACCAGCATAACACCGTTGCCATTCCCATTTGAAGAACAAGAATAACGCTGATTAACAGAGATGAATATCAGGTTTCATTTACTGCGTTTCATGACCATTACAAGTGCCATCGTTTACCTGCAGTTTCCCCAATTTACGTAAAGAAACAGCAGTCAAAATATTTTGTCTGTTCGGTGTATATAGTAATGTATGATAGATGATAACGATTCTGTTAGCCTAAATTATATTTTTTCCTATAACACTGTTATGGCATACACATTATTCTCTTTCACAAAAACTTAAAAAGCAAATTGAAGGTTTAGAACGTTTAATATGTTCTGAATTTACAAACAATATATACAAACGTGTTATGTTGCATTCCCCAAAAATGAGGATTTACCAATACTTTTATTGAATTCCGTGGACACGTATAAATAGGATCAGATTTAAGACTTTGTAATTTGAACTTTCAGTCTCAGCCAAAAAAAAACTTTATTTTTATATATTCGTAAAGGACTTTTCAAATAAAAGAACGAAAGAAAAATGAAGTGTTTTCAAACAACATATACCAAAAGTTAAATTGCATATTCACCAAAAACGTTATTGAAGGATGTATCCATTTTGTAGGACTTAAAAAAACAAAACAATTATTAGTACGCGTCTGTGCACGTTTACGCAAAATTTCACCTGTCACTGGTTAGGGGACAGATATATCCTCAAAAAATGAAAATTATAGTACTTTTGATTGAAGCATTAATCATTTTTCTCTGACAGTGTTACCTATCATACACTGAAAAGACAAATTATTACGTAAACCCGCTTCATACCGTGTGGCAGCACTTTTTTCACGCAGGACCAAACGTCTTTGTACAGAAGCAGTGAGGTTCCGAAACACAGACTCAGGTAACGCTGACCAACAATCTAAGAGTGCTTGGCGCTGAGCAGGCGAGTGATGTAAGTGGGGATAATTGTTCACTAACAGCTCGCTCCAGTACGTCCCATAATTATCCATGGGATTGATGCATGGTGATCAGGGGGCCATGCGTGTGTGGTAAGCTCCCTACTATGTTACAGAGACAGTCATTGTGCTATTGAAGGATCGGAACCTTTTTGGCCAGAGATACGTAATGAAAGGGTTAAGATGGTCATCCAGGAGATGCACACAGCTGGACTCAGTGGCGGAACACTCAAAAGGTACCAAAGGATGCAGTTCGGACCACATCAAAACTCCCGAAACAGCTACACCGCATCCACCGGCCTGTAGTATTCCAACTTGGAACGCTGGGTTCATATTTTCGTGTGGTGTACGCCACACACGCTGACTGCCATCGGCGCGATACAGTGTGAAATGTGATTCGTCAGACCATATGATGCGTTATCAATCATCCATGTTCCAGTTTTGATGGGACTTCGCAAACTGCAGCCGAATCATGCGACGCTGTGCCGTTATTCGTTGAGAAATCCTAATATTCATTTATTGAGAGGCACATCATGTCCACGAGTTGGTAGGTTTTAAGAACAACACCGAAGAAAACTGAGTTACGCTTCTCAATCCTTATTACCATCACGTTTAGAAATCTGAAAACTGATTTGTAAACATGATTTACATTTAGCTGTCTCATACGTGTAGTAAATAATGATTGCTGATTAGAAAGGAATGTAGTGACGAAGTCGGATGAAAATCAACAAGTACTTCGAAGGGAATGTCTTAGCAGTAATTGAAAATACACCCAGATGAGATGTTATGTGACGGAGTTTACACAATGCAACTTTTGTACAGCAACGCTCCTAGTAAGTAAGCGTTTTGGCTTACTTGGCTCAGTAAATGATTCGTAAATTTATTCGTAAATTTTTAAATTTGAATTGACCAAATTGATAGGATCATTTGAACACTAAACTGTTTTGTGTAAAATACATAAAATACACTTTTCGTGAAACCACGAAAAAAATTACAGGATTATTGACATTAATGTGGCATGTGTCCTAGCATTTTAATAAGTCAAGGTAAGGACGACTTCTCCTCCAATTAGCACTGATCAGCGTTAATTAGGAAATGCGATTCCGTAACGATGGAAACCAAAGAATAGAAAAAAATATATATAATTCCTTCGTCACGTGGTTCAGCTGCATTTTCGGACCACCTAAGAAACGGATATGAACATAAAGGATGAAAATCGCACATTGCCTGTTTTCTTAAATGAACCTCAAGAATTAATGAAATATCCCCGCATATTGAAAGTATTAGCATTTTAAAAAGATAATGAGTTTTTGCTCACAAGGGCTAAGTCGAATTCAATAGTGAAGAGCATATTAAAATGTCATATTTTTTTCGTTTAATATGCTATCACATTATATTTTCCTTTCTGAATGAAACCCATTCTTCAGGTTTTCATTTAAATTTCCACAATTTCTTGAAATAACAGGTATTCAAGTACAAAACATTCTAACACTCATTACAACGTCTACCGATAACAAATAAATAATATAATTGTTTTTGGTTGAATGTCAATTCTCTTCTTCTTCATGTATATAAAAAATTCTGTAAGTATCATGCACTTTCCTCATGTAAAAACATATTACCATCAACTTTTTCTATTGTAGGGAATAAAAAACCTGATGCTCACAAGGACAGGTTCAAAAGATATTTTGGTACAGTGTTGCTCCTTAAAAGCATAAAGTTGTTATTAAGCGGTAGATAACGGAATCTGACAATTTCTTTTATTCTTTCTTTTTTGTGGTGGTATTATTTCTCACGATATTCTGGCTTCGAAAAGCTGCTGGTAACTGGTAAACACATCAGATCCACAGAACAGGCAAAACATATCTTTTTGCCTCTGAATATGTTATAATTCACAGAATTTAATGTCTTTTGGTATGTTCCAAATTTTCACGATCATTTTGACATTTCAAAAGTGCAATGTAACCCTGAAAGTGAGTAAAAGGTTATTATCCTTAGAACTTTAATCCCTCGGTCGTACGGAATATCACATAGATAGAAATGCATTAAATTAAAAAAAAAGTGTATTCATTTAGGTTGTGAACGACGATTCATTTATCCATGTCTTATCAGAAGTAATTTATAAATTTTATAGTTAAGGAAAACGTGCCATAAAAATTTCGATCCTGTTTCCCCAATATTAGCTTTTTATTGTAGGTGAATATTGTTGCCATTTGTATCATGCCTGCGCGTTTGAATTTGTCTCATTATAACAAACTCTCGAAGTATTAGGAGTGTAACTTAATTTTCGGCCACAAGCACGACACTTTCACAGCAAATTATAGCAATCAGTGCGTCACTCACACTTATGAGTTGCTGACAAAAACGCTCACCATTGACCGTTTCCCCAGGTTTGAGCAACTCATAGTGTACGACACCACTGAGATCCCACCATATGCACAGCAACAATTCCTGGCATGGATATTCGGTTTCGCTGTATTGGTGGTACGCTGACCTGGATAAACTCACGATTTGCGCCGCTTAGGATTATCGTAGTGGATCTACTTCTAATCACAGGTCAAAATCTTGCTGTGGAAATCCTTCTTCTTAAATATGGAAAGCAAGGACACAGCAACATCGCTGCGCCTAGACATGTTCGCAGCTATTAGTTGGCGGGTCGCCCAAGGGCCCTCCTTGTGAATTCGTCCAAGCTTGTACTGGTGCTTTGCAATGGCTAGCCATGTTACACCGAGTTTCTGGGCGAGCTCTGACTGTGTGTGACAGAGATCCGCGTCCAACAGTTGTTCCAGGTCCTCATCGTCAACTTTCTGTGGCTGTCCGGAACGTTCTGCACCACGGAGGTCAAAATTTCCCTGCTTAAACCGCTGGAACCACTTCTTACACGTACTGTAGGACACAGCGGCCTCACCAAAAGCAGCACAGATCGTTTGCTGGGCTTCCGCGGCACTTGTTTTTCAGCTGAAACGCGATCAGGAGGCAGTGTTTCAAATGTTACTTCTCGAACGACATTGCTTTCACCGTCAACTTTCGTCCCTTCTGTCACTACAGTTGTGAGCGGTTACATTTGCCTTTAAAGCTGTTGGATGGCGCTGAAATCAGCCATTATCGCCCACAGCCATTTGCATTTACCGACGTTCTATGATCGCTTGCGGGTAGGGGCCGAGAATTAAGTTGCACCCTAATATATTACGATGCTCCAAAGACTTGGACTTCCCAGTACTAACACTCCGAACCGGTTACCATTTTGCTCTATACCGAATTTCCTAGTAACATCAGGAGAGGTATCCTTGCCATATTAAACCAGAATTTGATTTCAGGATTCCATTTTGTTCATATGTTGTCCATGAAGTAAGTCGGTTTAAGTGAAAATCTGTAAGTAATGAGTGACCACAGTGGTCCCTCACGAAAGCGTTTTACTGATCAACCAAAGATTATCAAACTTTCTCAACATTCGCTTCCCAAAGTAGGAGACCCGGAGGTAAATCTTCCACTGAGGCTCATGGCAACAATTTGGCCCCGACGATAAAAATCGAACAGCGCGCAAGTGGACGGACATGGAACTAAAGCGCCAAAACCGCAACCGTGAGATCATACCTCTTCAATTTTTTTTTCAAGAATTTCCAACACTCTCCGCGGTGCTGCTTTCTAGTCACGTATCACGTGACAGACGTTATCGTAATATCGTAATTCGACCACTGGGGCACTGTTTTAAAAGCGATTTTTGAACCTCTGCATCTTTTTTTTTTTTGATTTACAAAAAAAAAAAAGATGTGAGAAGTGAGGCACCAATTGCATAAATTATATCATTTTCTGAATAATTTAGTGAAAGTAACGTGTCAACTGAAACCTGAAAAGACGTAGCGTCATGTCGTTCATGTGTTCATCCACAAGTACTTTTCACGAACATTTGAGCTGTATAGTCAAATAATTCTGTGTATGCAAATATCTTATTTTGGAAAATAAGTTTACGACAGATACAGTGTTAACGGGCTGTCCATAAAGTACGTCCGCGTTTAGAGGGAGAAGGGAAGTTCCTGACCACCGGATCAAATATGATATGGGCAGAGGTTTAGTAATACGGACGTTCATAGGCAAAAATATAGTGGATGTTATTTCTTCGTTTTGTTTTATCTTTTTTAGCACGCCTTTTGTAAAAAAAGATCGTGGTTACGTTATCGGTTTGTCCGTCCGTCCGCCTGTAGACACGATATCTCTGCAACTAATAGTCCGATTTAAAAAATTCTTTTTGCATTATGAAGCTTCAAATGTGCGAATGGTGATCCTTTTTTTGCGATGCAAACCTTTGCCGCTAGAGGGCATAAATGTAGATGATCCCTAAATCAAAACACATTCTGTTTTATATATTTCCTTCTAAACATCCAATTCAAAAAATTACTTTACTTTTCGATTGCATTCGTATCGAAGATTATTTTAAGGATACTCCCTTTTCCAAGTTACGCATAGATGCTCCGCTAGGGGGCGTAAAAGTAAATTACTTTTCCCCAGATATCTCTGCTTCTAAAACTCCGATTTGAAATTGTTTTCCTTAAACGGACACAACTCGTGATGGGAAATATTTTACATATAATTTCTAATTTTTGTTATGAAATGGTTTGACCACGAGGCACAGTGTGAAATTTCAGCAGTCTAAGAGAACTTTATTCCTATGGCTAAGTATACTTGAGATTGTGGGTTTAGAAGGTAATTCAAAGCAAAACTAATAAGTATTTAAGTATTTCTACATTTTATTTGGCATAATTTACATATTACATTTGACATTAAGTACATATTTTGGCATTATTTACATTTACTTTTATGTAGCATTATTGCATACTTCGATCTAAGTAAGAGTCACAGGTCAACTTCGTATAACAAAAAGGAGAACGGTACATGTCACGCATAAGATTGTAATATGTACGTATACATGTATTGAACATACAACGACCGTAGCTGTATACGTAAAATTGTAATGGAAAATATACAGGACTCAGCCGGCGAAATTAATCACTATCACTGTTCGAATAATATGTGGTCTGAGAATCATTGAAAGACGAGTCTTTCAGTAAACGTAATACCCCAGGCAGGATGTTTGCATGTTCCGTTTTAAGCGAAGCACGCAGGCTATCGATAAGAGGATCAGAGATGATAAGCAGTTGATGCAATAAATCCGCATCGGTTTCGATTCTAGAAGTATTTCTAACAAATAGTTCACGGTATTTTCTGCTGTCTTTATTTATTACGTCTTGGGCTTCCTCGGAAAACTAACCGATTGGCATTACGGCTGTACCTATAATATCTCTGCCATAGATAAATACTTTATGTACGTTTGCGGGCATAGAATACCACGGATACTCCTTCAAGCATCACAGGCCGCCCCGGTTGTGTAGTGGTCTAAGAGGTGGCTTCTGTTCATTCGCCCGGGATGGGTCGGGTTTCGAATCCCGGTGAGGAATGGATGTTGTGTTTGTCTTACGGCTCTGACTCGCTCCCTTCCCTGGACTCAGTGGCATTAAATTAGAGACGGGTGACTGCTTATAACCCATTCAGTTTCTCACGGTGGTCGTTAAATCTCCAATGAAAATAAAAGGTATCACAGTCTTTGAAAGATTTGTGGGGCCTGCCCCTTTTACAGGAAACCCTGTACAAGCAAATAGGCAGGGCTTGACCTACAGTGTCTGCAAACCCGATGATCTTTTGAAGCCACGATGCTTTGTCCGCCAGGAACTTTTCCTGGTGTCTTTGCGCATCCAACCAATTCTGTTCGACTTCATAAGCAAAAGGCGTCATTTGGCAAATGTGGCCTTCCCCATTCGTCCTGGATATACGCCAATATTGCGTCCTTATTTTGTTTTGGAGGTAGTTGATAACATTTTCAAAAACGCCAATACGGGATATTCGAGGAGTCATTCTGGTACAAATAACGGCAGGGTGTTGATGCGCAAATTTGCTCAAGATTTCTCTTTTCAGTTCAATAATGTAAACGTCTAGCTTTAATATAGTTGGGTGAATAACGCTGAACAACACGGAACAATGTCTTAAAAGCTTCGTTATAATGTGACAACAACTGTTTAGTCACAATATAAACACGCTTTCTTGAAAATACGATATTTTGCACTACTCTATAGATATAAGTAAATGTTCGCGCAAGTAATCTTACCTTGAAACACTGTCGAAGATGTTCCCACACCGCACAAACCGCCATGTATCACCATTGCTGCACACTCATCCACTGATTTGGAAGCAATGATGCGCTTCCGTTCGTTTCGCTATCTGGCCAACGCCACTGGCTGTAGTTTGAGCGACATGTAATAACTGTTCGACGCCATCATTGGTTAAACTACTGTCGAGGTCACTGAAAGGCCATCTTTAGCTATCGGAATCCCGTGTGTTTTAACTGATATAGGTCACCCACAAAATTGAATTAAGTTCCTCTAGGTTGCTGAAATTTCACACTGTGCGAGGGGGCGCAAACTTTGATTTCGGCTTCAGATGTTTTTGCAGCAAAATGTGAGCTTCCAAAATCTCGAATGAAAAAATTCTGTCGTGGACGGATTCTACACACGTGAACAAACCTTTTCGGAATGTTTTCTTCTTTAAACAATGTATGATTTTTCCGCCAGCGGGCTGTTTTTGTCAAAATCGCTGCTATTAACGGTCCGATTTGAAAAACTTCTTCTTTACAAATTTTGAAGATGACAATCTGATTTTTGGCGTAAATGTGACAAAGATGGTAAGTCAGATAATATCCGAAAACTTGAAAATTTTCATCGTCCTGGAGCGGGACTCGAACCCGTGTCTCCCAGAAAACGCCTAGGTATGCTAACCACTACACCACCCAGAACGACCAAGTTTCAAGTTTCCGATCAATTTGAATTTAACCATCACAGGATTCGCTAGTCGAAGCAACCGGCATTCATGTTTAGCGAATCTGGAGGTTAATAATCCTATCTCGTGATTGCCCGGAGAAGCAGATAAATCATGAAAGAAATACGGGATTACGCCGTATAATACAAATTTTGAAGATGACAATCCGATTTTTGGCGTAAATGTGACAAGGATGGTAAGTCAGATAATATCCCAAAACTTGAAAATTTTCATCGTCCTGGAGCAGGACTCGAACCCGCGTCTCCCAGAAAACGCCTAGGTATGCTAACCACTACACCACCCAGAACGACCAAGTTTCAAGTTTCCGATTAATTTGAATTTAACCATCACAGGATTCGCTACTCGAAGCAACCGGCATTCATGTTTAGCGAATCTGGAGTTTAATAATCCTATCCCGTGATTGCCCGGAGAAGCAGATAAATCATGAAAGAAATACGGGATTACGCCGTATAATACAAATTTTGAAGATGACAATCCGATTTTTGGCGTAAATGTGACAAGGATGGTAAGTCAGATAATATCCGAAAACTTGAAAATTTTCATCGTCCTGGAGCGGGACTGGAACCCGCGTCTCCCAGAAAACGCCTAGGTATGCTAACCACTACACCACCCAGAACGACCAAGTTTCAAGTTTCCAATCAATTTGAATTTAACCATCACAGGATTCGCTAGTCGAAGCAACCGGCATTCATGTTTAGCGAATCTGGAGGTTAATAATCCTATCTCGTGATTGCCCGGAGAAGCAGATAAATCATGAAAGAAATACGGGATTACGCCGTATAATACAAATTTTGAAGATGACAATCCGATTTTTGGCGTAAATGTGACAAGGATGGTAAGTCAGATAATATCCAAAAACTTGAAAATTTTCATTGTCCTGGAGCAGGACTCGAACCCGCGTCTCCCAGAAAACGTCTAGGTATGCTAACCACTACACCACCCAGAACGACCAAGTTTCAAGTTTCCGATCAATTTGAATTTAACCATCACAGGATTCGCTAGTCGAAGCAACCGGCATTCATGTTTAGCGAATCTGGAGGTTAATAATCCTATCCCGTGATTGCCCGGAGAAGCAGATAAATCATGAAAGAAATACGGGATTACGCCGTATAATACAAATTTTGAAGATGACAATCCGATTTTTGGCGTAAATGTGACAAGGATGGTAAGTCAAGTAATTAATTGACTTTCCGCTAGGGTAAATAATGGTAAATTGCGCTTTCCCCAATATATCTGCTTTTAAAACTCCGATTTGAAAAATTCTTCCAGCCAGCACCGGATACAGCTGCTGACTGAAATTTTTGTTGTTGTAATTTCTAAGTTTTTATAAAACATGGTTTGGCCGCCACGGGGTGTGAGCGTTAAATTTCTGCTTCGTAGGTATTTGCAGCAAAATATCAGATTCTAAAACTCCGATTAAATTTTTTTCGTGGACCGATACCGCTCATGTCGATGATACACATTTGAGAATATTTTCTTCTTAAAATAATGCATGGTTTCTCCACCAGAGGGAGGACAATATCTCTGCCTGTAAAAGTCGGATTTGAAAAATTCCTTATTTGTAAGACAGCGTTTTCAGTGCAAAATATTTCTTATAAAATTTAAAAATTTTCAGATAATGCATAGTCTTTCCGCTAGCGGCGTAAATATAAATTGCGTTTTCCTCAATATCTCTGCTTCTAAAATTCCTATTTGAAAAATATTTTCTACACCGGCTACAGCTCCTGGCAGGATTTTTTTTTTGCTTATGATTTGTAATATTTGATGAAGAACGGATTGGCCATCAAGAAGCGTAAGAATTAATTTCTGCGTCTGATGTATTTGCAGTGAAATCTGAGCTCCTGAAAACTCCATTGAAAAACTTCTTTCGTGGACCGATACCGCTCACATCGAAAAAGCTTTTGAAAATAATGCATGGTTTTCTTGCCAGGGGGCGTAGACTTATATTTTATATTCATCGATATCTCTGCTTCTTAGAGACCGATTTGAAAAATTCTTTCATTGTAAGACAGCGTTTTCGCTGCAAAATGTTTCGCATATAATTTCAATTTTTTCTTAATGCACAAGTCTGCCACCAGAAAGCGTCAGCTGACGTTTCCGCTTACAGCAAAATCTGCGGGATAAAAACCCGACTGGAAAACGTTTTTCTTCGGCCAGATACTAGTGTGTTTCATACCGGTTCGATTAATTTTGAATCTTTTTGGTAAATTTAATTTGCATCAGAAGGAATTCAAAAGACTTGCTCATTACGCCCGAAAATTCGGTGTCATCTTTCTCGTTTCTGCTTTTGATAGTTAAAAAGGTATGAAATATTTCAGATTTCTTATGATATTCAGCTAAATCACAATATTAAGTTCTCGTATTTGTACTACTAAATCTATCGTGGTTTGTAGATGGTATGATCGGGAGTGTTGCAAACTTGAATGCATGCGTTCATTTGAAGATCTTTATTTCAGAATGATAAAGTTCGTATAGGATTTACGAATAAAGTGATGGCTTAATAATAAATATTTTCTGAAGAAAAAGTGTAAATGCGTGAAAGATTTCTTTAAATAATTTCATGCTTTCTTTCTGTTTCTCAACGGACTTTTTTTTTTTTTGATTGGAGGTTTAACGACCACCGTGAGCAACTCAATGGGCTATAAGCAGTCGCCCGTCACTAATTTAGGGTCACTGGTTCCAGGGAAGGGAGAGAGCCAGTGCCGTAAGACAAACACAACATCCATGCCTCACCGGGATTTGAACCCGGACCCCTTACTGACGAATGATCAGAGGCCAGCGCCTTAGTCCACTGCGCCACCGGGGCGGCCAACGGACTTCTAAAAGCAGTCAACAAACAAAAAGGGGGTTGCGGGAATTAGGACGTACTGATTAGGGGTGGAGGTGTCAACAATCGGACTGAATGTGACATGGGAGGGAGGGGGGGTGTCTAAAATAGTAAAATATCACGGACGTACTTTATGGACGGCCCCTAATAAATATGAGGTTATTCTGACAAAAATAGCCTCCATTGAGCGATACAGTGATTATAGATTTCTTGATAGGTTGCAGCATGTCAGCGCTCACTAATGGGTGTGTTAGCTTCCGTTTGTTTGTAGTGCGTGTGTGTTCTAACGGGATCCCGTAGATGGTTCCGACGCCATTATTATACATAATTTGAAGCCGAACATTTGCTGTAAGATGTGAAATTAGAAGAGGTTTTATTTGTTTGGAAATTCTAAGGGACGAGGATACATCCATTTGTAGTGTGAATGTTAGGGATTCTTACTTCTAACGTGAAGAAAGTGTTCCGTGGGTCATTATATGACTCTCCGAGTGTATTTCTCTTATCGTTTTGGACAATTAAGGTGTTGAAAAAAGCACGTTTCAAGCATTTTTCAGATATGTGTTCCCGTACACAAAGTACTTAATTCCATATTCCTTATGTCCCAGTTGAAATGGAGAGCAATTGTAATGTATTCACACTTAAGCCAACATAGAGGAATCGAAAAATTAATTTTGAAATGTTTTTTCTTCTTCAAAATAATATTTTTAGGTGTTGATTGGCATCATTGTTCATTTTGATGTGAGTTATATCCTCATTTTTATCACCCACCTCTCGAAATGGTAGAGATGATGACTACGGAGCCGACAATAAAAATACATGAAACACCATGCTATCCAGCAACAAATTCCCGCTACATAAAATCTGCCAATCCAAACGAAGTTCACCCAATCCAAAGAAAGACGCCAGTGGCGAACGCAGCATCTCCTTCCAAATTCAAAAAGGTTTAGAAATTGAGTTCAAATTTATATCAAAGACCAACCAAACAACGAATAAATGTTATTTGATTCTTTAAAATCAGTTATTATTCTACTTACGTGCATGTACGCGTTCTTTTGAATTTTGTTTTTGTACTGATTTTTTCTGATATTGTCAGACGGAGAGTTATAATAGGGAACGTAAAGAAGTCCGACAAGACGTTGCACTTCTGAAATAGAGTCTCTTCTTTCTTTGAATATACATCGGGAAAGATTTTCAAAGCTCCTCTTCCCACTTCACGCTTACGTAATGTATCTTCTGAAATACTTAGATTTACAATGCTAGCAATAAATGATAATGATTCATCAGAATTGACAGGTGTTTTGTGCTAACAATCCATTTCACATAGATGATTGATGGCAGATCCTTGACAGCATGTTTTCAGTTTCCCTTTCTAAGGTAATCCACACAATTCTGATTATAAATCACAAGCATAACTAACATCAGTAGAACGCTTAGAGAAAATCACTGCATTTTTTGCTTTGACGTTTTTTTTTTTTTTTTTTTTTACCCTGGATTTTTCGAAATCAGGACCTGCAAGAAAATAATGGTAAACCATAGCAGAATCCTTAGATTTCCCATCGAAAGGAAAACAGCCTGCTAATGCACATTCTGGTATATTGACATAAGATAGAGAGATATGAATAATTCTTGCTGTAGTGTATGAAGAAACAAAAACTTGTTATTGTGTTTAGAAAACATGATTTCCTAAACAAAGATTTGAATGCACAAAAGGTTTTGTCGAAGTGGAGCTTTTAAGTCGTGTTGCAGATGGTGAGATACTTGGCCGATGAATAACATACACGATGAGAAACACGTCGTTTAACCCACAAATGAACATTACGAGAATGATAGTCGAAACTAGTTTGAGGATATTAGTGCATCGGGAAACGAAGTCTAGGCTATTGTCAAGACAGGATATTGTATCAGATGTACTTTCCGTTCGACTTGAAGGCAAGGCCGTTCGCTATTTTATCATTTTAGATTATATTTCTATCTAATTATTTTATTGATTAGAATCAAGATTCATTAAGAAGAAGGCAAATTATTGCTTTCGCCAAGTAAAAGTTCAATATCCCGAAATATTCCAGAAAAAAATGTGAGTAACAACTTTCATTTTATATAATATTTTACCTTAATTTTTATCATTCAGAAGCATTCAACTATGATAACCCAATGTCAGACAAAGATGAATGTTTCCCGCGATCACTTCGATACTCATACAACGTGAGAAACAGTACAAATATTACAACGGTATAGTTGACAAATATGTACAATTAATATTATAACCACGTAATGAAGTTCAACACGAAAAATGTGTTTGAAGAACTAATTGAATAATTCAGACCAATAGGCTACACCAGACGAAAACTTACTATTACGAGTATAAGCGTTCATTAGTTGAACATCATAATGATATACACTGAAGTGCCAGAAAAACTGGTAGAGACAAACGTATGCAAAACACATCGCACGGTCACCTATGCGCGTACAGGGTTGCGTCCGCCAGTGCGTCTATAAAGCGATAGACATCCTTGCCAGCTGTAAGAGCTGTTTTCGGCATGAGAATAACAAGTAATTGCGATTTAAGCGGTTTTCAACGCGGTGTCATAGTTGGTGCTCGTGAGGTGAGCCATAGTATTTCGGAAGCAGAAAGGAAGTTCGGATTTTCACGGACGAACATTGCAAGGTTGTACCGTGACTACAAAAATTCCAAACCTCCAACCTACGATACCAGTGTGGCCGTAAAAAGACATTGGGTGAACGTGACCATCGTCGGCTGTCAAGAATCGTTTCGCGCGAAAGGCGTGCAATACTCACGCAGGTATAATCGGATATCAATGCTGGAGCCTCAACAAGCAGCAGCTTCCGGTCTCTTCAACGTACCCTGCACGATATGGGCTTTGGAAGCCGAAGCCCAACTCGAGTCCCCTTGATGTGTGCACAACACTGAGCTATGCGCCTTACTTGGGCACGGCAACACCGCCAGTGGACACTTGATGACGGGGAAACATGTAGCCTGGTCTGGCGAATCACGTTTCCAGCTGTATCGGGCAGATGGAAGGATTCATGTGCGGCGCAAACTCCATGAAGCCCGCCTGTCCACGGGGAACTGTACCGGCTGGCGGGGGTCCGTAATGGTATAGGGTGTATTTAGCTACACTTCACTGTGACCTCTGGTACGTCCACAAACGTCTGGGACCGGCCAACGCTATGTGCGCATCTTTTCTGACGAGGTACCCATGTTCATGTCCTGCATTCATGCTGATGGGGTTGGGCCTGTTCCAACAGAACAATGCACCTCCACGCAATTGTCGGGATGCCACATTATCATTAGAGGAGCATTCATATGAGTATCGGGTGTTGCCATTCCCACTTAATTCTCCAGATCTGAACGTGATAGAACAAATTTGGGATGTCATGCAACGCGCTATCGAACACAGGAATTCGAGACCTGGGAATACACCCGAATGGTGGAACGATCTGCAGGAAGTATGGTGTGCATTGCCTACAGGATATATCCAGAAGTTTGTGGAGTACATGCCCGTCGTATTTCTTCAGTCCTGCGCTCCCGTGGGGGACCTACCAAGTATTAGACTGGTGTACCAGTTTTTCTGGCACTTCAGTGTATATTCACACATTTGAATTTGAAAATCTCTTTGTGTCTGATATTTTCGTTCTTCTATGAGAAACGTTTAGTGTGATACTTGATAATTACTATAATATATTTTATAACCGCTGGTGGAAGTTAGAAGATGTTTCCATTTCTGTATGGTTTATCGATTGTAGAAATCAGGTTGACTTTTTTCTTAACCGGTTCCGTTGACTATGATTACTTTTGATAAAATTTATCCGCACCGAAAGGGTTCAAAACCCGAGCTCATTACAAACGAAAATAAAATTCGGTGCCATCTCTCTTGTTTTTCATTATGTTTTATCTTAACATCTAAAGAATTCGGAACCTGGAAAGTTCGTATTTCCTTAATATGGTTTTCTACGGAAAAATAGTGCACCTTCTTCGTTCAAAAAAAAAAAATGCTATACAGGCTTATTTTTTTGTACCACATACTTTCCGCAATTTTCTTTGTGTGCGTCTTAATAGAAATCAGCGTCTTCCATTTGCGATTAGAAGTGTGAAAGAAAAACGGACAACAGTTTTCCACAGTTTACGACAATTTATATTTTTAAATGTTACGGAATAACTCGTTACCATGTCAATAAATGATCATAGTTATAAATAAACGTCACTTTCATAAAGTAACTGAAACCGAAATGTGGAAATCAGAAATAAAATAATTACGCAATTAATTAACATATAAAGGATTCTAAATTAAAATTTGTAGTAAAATATGAGTAGGAAAAATGAATTTCCACAGTTAATTTAAACAAGTACTTTCCCTGTTGCAAAAAAGCAGATCAGTACATTCGACATATGGTCTATGAATGTTCTTTTTCCATTTTTGCAAATAACTTTGAGACTTTTTCACATGTATTCAGTCATCATTCAAGAGTGATAATTTAGTCTGTGATTAAGATTAGTTAAAAATGGTTCATTGTTGTCCTGATTTCTTGATTTATCGGTCTTCATTACACTCCAGTACAATGCATAATATATGAATCAGCATACTGAAAAAATGCGCACAAAACTTTCAGATTTTTCTGCGTTACCTTTCTGCCGGTTATTAGGGAGTTTTCCGTGTTGACACCAATAAAAAAATTAAATTATAAAAACTATTCTGACGAAGTTTTCAAATAAACACAGAAAGTATATACACTATCTACCAACACGTAATTGGACACCTGTGATAGCAAAGGAAAACGAGGTTTATTCACCTTCAATAGTTGGTGGAGTCTCCACGAGCGGCGATAACAGCTGCGACCCTCCGGGGCATACTCTCAACCAGGCGTTGTACGACGGCTAGCGGTATTTTTTTCCACTCGGCTTGGAGGAGACAGGTCAGTTCCTTCACCGATTTCGAACGATGGGGCACCCCTTAAGTCGACGCTTCAACTCGTCCCAGAGGTGCTTGATAGGGTTAAGGTCCGGGCTCTGCGCAGACCAGTCCATTCGATGAACCTCATTGTCACCATACCAAGCCATGGTGGACCTCGCAACATGACAGGTGGCATTGTCATCCTGAAAGTAACGTGGGTCCACCCTGTAAAACTGCCAGAACGTAGGAAGCGCATTGTCATTAAAAATGGTGCAGTAGGTCTCGGCGTTGAGTCTACCAGGAATTGCGACCAAGGGTCTCGTGCAATAACAGGAGAAACACTCCCATAGCATAATTCCACCGCCGCCGAACTTCACAGTTGGCACAAAACATTCCGGCAGGAGGCGTTCTCCAGGCAGACGCCAAACCCAGACCCTGCCATCCGAACGGTAGAGGGTTAACCTTGATTCGTCGCTCCAGAGAAGCTGTTTTTAGTGTTCAACGGTCCACTGTCGACGTTCTTTGCACCACGTTAGCCGAGCAGCGCTATTGGACTTGGTGATCAAAGGCTTGTGGGAGGCAGCACGTCCATGATAACCGAGCAGATGGGATTCCTTACGGATGGTATTCATCAAAAGAACCCTCCCGGATGCCTGTTGAAACTCCTCGCGGATGTGGCCCATCGATTTGGTGCGGTTCTTCCGAGTTTATCTGGCCAGCACCCGTCGGTCTCTAACTCCCAGACTGTCGGAATGTGCCCCGACCCGGCAGAGTCGGGTCACATTCCGGCAGTCACCTCTCATTTTCCACTTGCCAATCACGTAGGCCACTGTCGATTTTGGGTCATTCAACTCGCTGGATATGTCACGTATGGATCGGCCATTCCTGTGATACCAGACGATTACACCTTTCTCTAAATCAGAGAGCTCCGAACTGCGTGGCATCTTGCATGCGACTGGTTGTGTTGTTGTTTCCCACACAATACTTAACGGCGGCGGCCGTGACGTGTATCAGGACCGCAGATATCGTCGATTGCAGGGGTATCCAATTACTTGTTGGTAGATAGTGTATTAGCTCAGTGCTATGTTTATTTGCTGTCAAAATTCGGAAGGCTAAAGTTCAATAATCGTTAGGAAAATGCGTGTAGAACGAATAAACATTTGAAGTATGGATAGTATAGATTTTTATTTGAAGTCCGCTTAAAGAATTCAAATAAGCTTTGTAAAAACCGTATAAACTTTCCTGTACGTTATTGCTTAGTAAAACTGTGATTTTTAAAGTACTTTTATAGTACTTTTCAAAGGAAAATTTTCCAGCATTTCAACAGCATCTTTCTTTATCGAAAACACAAGAACACGAACCGAAGTTTCAAACATTGGGGCAACCCCAATCGTTCAGAACCTATCGTACGGTTAACGTATATTGCCCCTAACCATAGACAAGGTGACTGAATCTAGGCTAGGCAACAGCTTTTTCAGTCGGGAAAAGACGTGACGCCGTGGGTTCAGCCTTCTTTAGAAAGGAGGAAGGAGCAGGTGCTACACAGAAAAGATCAGAATGAAAAGAAGGTGAAGAGAGGAGTGAGAGTGTATGCGTTGCTAAAGCGGAACGCTAAGTGATGAAGCAAGCTGAACAAATCCAGACATGGTACAATCACTCTGCATTACTTATGTTAGATATTTCAGGCCTTTTTATTGAATTGTATGAATAGGGGGAAAAGGTAATTTGAAATTGATTAATTGGTTGGTCCAGGGAATATGTTCGCCGTCTTGCAAGAAAAACTGATTTTTTTACTGTAATGTTAACAAAAGCGCAATGCTATTGTTTTACTGTAATCAGGCTGTGCAATCAACTTGTATTAATCAGTTGGAAATAATTTTCGCAAAATTTAGATGTTCTTGTTTGAAATTTAAATTAGTCAGAGTTATGAAATGGAATGTAAATTTGATCAAATGTTTTAAATACCGTGATCCACAATGTGAGTCTGTAGTTGATGTCATCGTTTGGTTGAGTAATGTTAACACAAAAAGTATAATGTTAAATTGACTTTAGTGTTTTATTGCGCATTAACGGATTAATTAAATTTAATAGGATGTTGTAGAAACAAAGTTATTTTAGATTATAAAATCTTTGTTACCGTATTTCAGGGGTTTAAATAGCAAATTTCATAATATTAAGAGAGAAATGCCATCTGCTGTGTGACTTCTATTTACCTGTTTAGTAGGCCAAGCACGCAATGTTATTAGCTAACGACCAATCAGAGTGCATTTTTCCCCAATTGGCCAAATGTCTTATACGTGTATTATGATTGGTTCAAAGATTTTGTCATTTTTTATTTTGGAAATTTCGCCAAAATTACTACAAGAAATGTACTTAGAGCACTTGATTTAGTTTTCCAGCTGAATTTCTACTTCCACAATAACTCTTCTGTAACTAAAAGTAGCAGATGTTGATGCAATGTAGTTAGTTAATAAAAACGCCGACTGAAAAAGTATTTAATCTAACAAATGTAATTTCGTTGCAATGTCATTTTAATACTGTATGTTAACTGAAACAATTTGTTGTTCACGAAAGTGTAATGTTATTGTTTTACTGTAATGTTACTAGATGTATTTTATTAATTAGAAAAGAGAAGAACATAATTTTTCTTTACACAACAGTGTCTAAATAAGTACGAAAAGTATCTTTCTTGAATAAGTTTTTACTTACTACGGCTCTTAAAAGAGCCCTTTTTTATTTCAATAAATTTTTCGCAACGGGGTCCCTAAATAAGAACAGATTCCTTTTTAATACTCCAAGAACTGGGGACAGTGTCTGCCCAGTTAATAGTTAGATAATTGGATAAATAAATCAGCTGCGGACAGTGTCTGCACAGCACAAGAGGAAGAGAAAAAAAGAACAAAGAGCAGCTGAGAGGAAAGTTACTGGAAATACTCAATCCAGTTTCTGATAGCGTGAGAACTAACTGCGGACAGTTTCTGCACAGTCAGCGGGTGAAAGGAAGAAGATAAGATTTAGGAAAGTTTGTAAACATTTGAAAATAAACCAATTGCCAAGGGTACTTACGCTCTAAAAGGCAGCCCTTATCAAGCGAAATAGCTAATAAAAATAATGCTTACCATTCCGAAGCGTGTATGAGGAACCAGGAATACACATACCTTATTGTGAAGCTCCAAGGTAGTGAGATGGCCTGCTGACCAAGGGTATCACAGACACAGAAAAACTAGAGAAGAAGGCTTTGCCTTTAGCACCAATGTAAGAAGAGCGAAGTTCAACCAGCAACGATAACATTACACGGGGGTTATGTAGTATTAATCTACCACTCACCCGTATGAAATGATCTGGATTTCGCGACCGCGGCGCAGCCGAGACCAAACAACGACCAGGTACAAGATCTCGTGAGGGCAACTTTCTGTAGATTACTTCGTAACTATTTGAATAATTTTATAAAAGTGATATACTGATAAATTTTCTGGCAGTTCTTTTTGATAATGTAAGATTTTATGAAGTGAAAAATTCCGAAGTTATGCCATAAAATCTTTGAAATTGCTAAGTACAATTTTTTACTATTAGCTGGAGGCGGAATATCTTCTAATGCGAAGTGAACACAAGATATTTTTAAAAAGCGGCAAGTATTTATTCCTTTAACTTGAAAATCTGTATGAAAAAATTCCGTATCCAAAGCAATGTTAGCGTTCCAATTTCGATTTAACCAGTTCATTTTAATATTATTGTTACTTCTGTGTAATTGATAAGTGTTTTCGGTACGAAAACTCCACCTCTTTGAAATTTTTGTCATCATAAATAATTCATCATAGATGGTCAGTTTTTTTGTTCGAATCAGCAGAAAAACTCCTTTGTTTTATTACGTATGTTCAGTGCACCGGGGGAACAAAACACAGAATTTTAAAGTGACTCGAAGATATGAAAGCCTCAACGGTTGTTGGGTTTTTTTCTAGAAAACTTTGCAACAAAAATAATTATTGCATTTCAGCCAACTTTAATGTGGTGGCATATTGATAGAGTCATTCTTCTTGTTTGTTATGCTAAGTTAACGGAAATAAACAGCACATAGGAAATGTGAAAGACACTTTCTCCTTTTTGAACAATACAGCTTCATACCATGTCTAACGAGCTTAAATGAATATTCATTAAATTTCCATAGAAGGTTAAGTAAGGGAATTACTTATGTAAAAGTAGTATACATTCTAATTACACAACTTCTAAACACAATGAATAAAACTTTGTAGTTTCAATTATTGTGTTTCCAACTAACTCGTTTTCCTTCTGCACAACTTTAACTAGGTTACTGCTACAAACGCAATTTGCAGATGGACACCTTAGTGGTCCAAGATTCGACGGTCGCCGGCAAAAACTGTTGCCGTGTCTGACCGCAATCTACTCCGCATCTCCCGGTGTATTTCAAAGTTGTTTGAATTAGGACATCTCTTTTTTATGTTTATTAATGTTTGCGTACATATTTTCTTTCAATCTGTGTGTGCTTAAAACTTTTATCTCATGCTTGGCTCCGTGTAAAATTTTCGGGATGATGAAACGGAAAAGTGCATTTTATTTGGTAGAACATTGCGAAGGGGTCTTTAACATATAAGCAGCAGGTACTGAATTTAATCAGGCAATAAATGGTGTTTCAGGTACAAGGTGTTTTTTTCGAGATGTGTCCGGTTTGGGATGCCTGTACATCATGTCTGTTGTGTTTATCTGAAAACTTGGCTCTCTCGCTTTTCTGGAAGCAGTGACAATAGATTTGAAATAGTCGACAGCTCATATCCCATAAAGTTGTACACGGAGGTGGTTGAATAAAAGGGACCAGATTTTTGAGAAAAAAATTGAGGACAAAAATGACATCCTATCTTCAACTTCAAGCCAAAATTGATATATTTGGTTGCAAAATGTACACATGATTGAAGACAATACCTGACATATTTTTGGCAAAGCCGAAGATTAGCAAAGTGTGTTATGAAATGTACTACAATTGTCGAGTTTTGTTGGAAAATATGCGATAATCTGATTTTCACGCGTAATAAGCACAACACAGCAGTGAAATACTCTTATGCAGGATATTATTTCTGATGAATATTAAATGGTACTCCTTGGGGCAGCGCATGCAAACAAAATTACATTTGATTTTATACTGAATTTTCATTGTAATTCTGTACAGGAAAAAATATCCGAAGTCAGAAAATTACTATACACTGAGCTGGCAGAATTCATAGAATACATGTATGTTGTCTCTATTAGAAGGAATACTTCACGTCCAATAACTTCACTTGAAGAAACAGTTTAATAAAAAAAAATGTACTAAACAAAGCTGTAGAACTGTCAATGGAATCTACCAAGTGCAATAATATTTAGCCTCTATTACTAATTGCAAGAAACTGGATGCTGAAGGTGAAGAGATTCATTTCCGATCCTATACATTTATTTTAGTTAAATCCAGTTAAAATAGAAATAAAATGACATCACGTTTATAAAGATGACTTTGTTCGGTGCTTCTGTATGCCTGCCATTAATGTTGCGTGATCTCTAACTTAATTGAAAGAAAAATTCAGCCTCTTCAGAAAAAACTCCATTTCTTTGTGAGACCATATTTTTTCAATTAAATAAGTAGTTAATGTTAAATTTAGTTGCGTTTGATAGATTCAATTCAGTTCAATTATTTTTGTTTAGCATATTTTTTGCTATTTCAATTTGTAGGTGTTTTAAAACTGAGGACATTTAAGCTCCTTAATCAGTTTTTTATGAAGTTGGCGACGAAGCATTGAATTTCAGGATGTCTGGTCACTTTACGGTAAGGTATTTCGACCTAAAATCTCTGCCTTATGTTTCTAACGGTAACATTTATTTACATATTTTCTTCGCAATAAATGTATTTCCAAGGATGAAAATTTGCACATCAATAAAACTAACTTTAAATTATAGCATGGGATAATTAATACTTGCAAAAACATAGCCGTAATTATATTGAAAATCAATCATTTTTCTTTGAGTAATGTTCAGACCTGTTAATAGGTGGCGCGACCTGTACATTGATGACGGCAGCATGTAGAGAAACAAATGTTGGATTGTTTAATTATGGTTATGTTTTGGCAAGTATTAAGTATCCCGCGTTATAACTTAAAGTTAGTTTTATTGATGTGCAAATTTTCGCCTTTCAGAATACATTAATTGCGAAGAAAATATGTAATGAAGTTATACCACTGGAAACATAAGACAGTGATTTTAGGTGGAACCACCTTAAATTACCAATTAAAAAGAAATATCCAGTATCGCTCCAAGATGCCATATGAGCACCCGGGTAAACAGTTTGGAGCCATAAGGCAAATTGATTTATTGAACGCTTTATGGTGCGCTTCTGGTAACAGGAACTATTAGAATTCCAATGAAATACTTTTAAATTTTATACAAGTTTTTAATTTCCAGGAAAATATCATTTGAGGTTTCACTAAGCATTTATCTTTAAAAATAATACTCAAATCAACAATGGATGACAATATTTTAAATGCCCGTTTTTCAGCATATTTTCATCTTCCTAATACAATCACAAATTACTGTCCATTTCATTAACATCTGTGTCAAATTTTAATTTACTTAAGTGTATTTTTGTGTTTTAAGGATTTCGAGTGGTTTGGACGAAATTGTTTCAAATTCTATTTGTAGTGTGAAATCACAGTTTAATTAAACCGGTTATTGAGTTACCCATTATCCAACACTCCTACGCACATGTTCATATGGATATGTTGAATATGTGAATTGTTGTCCCTCGTAAAACGCTGAAAACGAATTACCAAAGTGCGAAGGATCCAACAGCTAGCATTGTAGCATCAAAATCAGTAAATTTCTCGAATTTTCCAAGTTCACTTTTCAAACCAAAAGGTTCATACTATGTGTGCAACATATCCTCTGCGATATGAACATGATTGCAATACTTCCATTCTGTGTTAGATGTCAACGGGGACAATTTTATTTTATCATCCTAAAGTTTTGTATTTTCGCCTGTTGAATGAATTTATCACAACTGCGATTTTAAATATCTTAGAATTATTGGTGATGAAATGATATAATGGAGTGCTGGTGCACATAGAAACTAGAAATGCTTTAATTCCTGGTACGGGGTTTTTCACTCTTTATGAATAGGATATTTTAATGTGCTGGAAAATTGTTTTTAAAGAACTTTGTTCAGTGGCACATGTATTGCTTGAACTTCAAAAGTCAGAATTTTTGTAAAACAGCTAAACCAGTGTTGTTTTGTTTGTATTTTTTTACTACAATAAATTTTATTTTGAAATGTATTGTATTCCACATCAAGGACCTGTTTCTATTTGACATACCTTGCTGAGCGCTTGATGATTGATATAATTTTAGTATATAGTCCTTCTCCATTCTTATACATCCAAAATTTCCCATTTTCGTGACGAAAACATCCTGGGAAATTTCAGCTGTTATATTTAGCTTTTCTTTATCATTTAACTTTGGTTTTACTTTTCACTTTCGTTTCACAGCCTATCCATGCCGTAACAATTGCTTTATAATTGTGCAACTTCCAGTAACATTGGTAAAAAGGAAGTTTGACCTTCTTCGAACTCCAATGAACATTTCCGGCATATCAGAATTCGTTGGAGGTTTTACATAACACCAATATTATACGAAATAGTAATTTTAGCCTGGCTAAAATTGCATGTAAACCCCACCCGATGGCTAGAGAGACACATCATCTGCACGCATTTTTTGCTGAAAGTAAAAGCCTTCTGTATGCTTCCGCATTTTTTTTTATCTCCGTCTTAACCTTTTTATGTGGAGCGGAAATACCTTCTTGCGTGTATGATATTAAGAAAGTAATCGTATTGCTTAATCGATGAACCTTTCATTTAGTTTGATAAAGTTCGTAAAACAAGGTAATAATTCCTAAACTTATCATCCTGACTTTATGAAACTTTTCTGACTTAAAGTTTTGATGGCAGTGTTCCCCTGTGTGCAGTAATATTAAACGTTTTATCTGTATTACACTACGCAAAGGAAGATTATATACAACATGCGCGATTGCCCACCTAATTCTTTCAAGAAGTGTAGATTGCATTTCAATATAGTTTCCAAGAACCAATCCTAAAGCCTTATTTTAAAGTTGTCTGCCCACAGCACTGATACTGTGTGTCAGAAATTGATCCCTATTATTCTCTAATGTAATTTCGGAAGAATTTTTGTTTTGCAGAAATGCCCAATTATTATGTAGAAATGCACTAAATAATCTGGAAAATTATATTCTTAAATTAGTGAAGAATATGAGAAAAAAACTGGTTCCAAGTTTATAAAAAATTTTCGACGTTCTTAAGGATCTGATATCTTAAAAATTTAGAAAGTCAGTACGTTGGCAGAACTAAATTTCATTTGCCCAATGAATCCTGTTTCGTTGCAGGTAAATTTCTGTCAGCACCTGGACGACATATTAACTTTTAAAGGAAAGACATTTTCGGTGTTCCAGGTCTCTTGTTTGTAGACAATATTTTCATCAGTTGGTTAAAGTAATGACAGAAAATTCCGAAAAGCACGCACTGAACTCAATTCCCTAGTGATTAAATTAACAATTTCGTTCAAAATATCACACAAAAAAAGAACATTACGTTGTTTTGTTTGGTGGAAAAATTGCGTTCTTCGGCAATTAGATACATTTAAAATTATAAGAAAAAAGAGCGACTTGGGCTTCGATGTGTCCTCTAACCAAACATGATACATTACTGTCTGTGAAAATCATAACACCAAGAAAAATGGCGTTACTCAAATGAAATTTCTATCAGATATTCCTCATGTACAAGAGATAATTGACTACATTTCTAGAGCTGAACAAGAATTTTTCGTTTCATAGCCTAGTATCGTGTGAAACCACCTCGAGTAACAAAGGATATCAGAAAGCCATCCGCCATTCAACGCTGCATGAGTTGATATCAGGTAACCTCCCCTATTCAACGCTACATAACGTAGCGTTGAATGTGGGAGGTTTCCTGATATCGTCCCGGAATATGCACTACCACGATGGTTCAATACGAGACCAGAGTTCATTTGTAGAGACTAGTGGAGGTGCTTAGCGGCAACTCGCGTAGCTACCATGACCCAGACATGATCAATAGGGGACATATCCAGCGAACGAGCAGGCCAGGGAAGAAGATGTATCTGCTGTGTATGGAAGAGATCTTATACATTCCGAGCCACATGTAGACGTGCATTTTCATACTGGAGTATAGCGCCAGGACAACTGTGAAGGAAGGGCACCTCCTCTGCTTCTGAAAGATCACTGATGTATCTCTGACGGTTGACGTTTCATTAGAATTCGTGTCAGTCGAAATCGCCAATTAAACGCAACGGCGCAATAAACCATGACGCTTAGTGTTGGGCCGGTGTGATGCTGCAAAATATAGATTACCGTTCACCATGATGTTTTCGAACAAGTAAGCGACCATCGTGGTGCTTTAAGCTGAATCCTGACTCTTCAGAAAACAAGACCTGTTGCCGATCAGCGCCCCAATGTCTGTATTGGAGACTCCATTTCAGCCTGAAACGTCTGTAGTTGAGAGTCAAAAGAATGCTCAGCGATGGGCTGCTAGCGGCCAGTTTCTGTTAAGCTCAAGATGCCAAACTGTGCTGGAGCGATACGTCAGAGTTGTGACAGTGCTCCTCTTTTATGCTGACATCGAGGATGTCGCTGTGCGATCGGTCAGTGCCATGCGGTAGAGATGTCTACTCTATCTCGTGCTGTCGTTCGAATTACGTTCTACTTTCCGAATTTCTTTTCGTCCGAGCGTCTTCTGCCTACAATCGCCTCATTATCATCACTGAACTGGCGGTTCTTCCTGTAGGAGTGGCAATTTCATGCGCCGAGAATCCTTCACTAACTCAATGTCGGCCCTTCCGTACTTGCAGTATTTTGTTGCAGCCAGTTCTTTATAATCAATACCGGCGAGTTCAGAGGGAGATGATCCTTAACAACATGCGCATTTTGACTGATATTTTTAATCACTTACATGCCCCAAAATGTTGTATATATGCTGTACGTTTGAAGCTAATACCAGAGTTTTTTATGGTGTCGTTATTTTCACACCCCGTAATGTACTTTCGGCTGCTCATAACGGAACAGGGAAATCGAAATCCATGCATTCTTTGAATTAACTTTAATCCCAAGCCGTCGAGTTAATACAATTCTGTAATTCCTCATTTGTTAATACTATGTGTTATAAGAAAATTTGGTAAAATTTGAGCTACATATTGCGATGAAAACTTGTATCAATTCAAAGAAAGATATGTTGTTAGCTTTATTGGCATCTTCACAATAACGGCCTCCAAGAGCAAATTTCCCCTAAAATGTGAGGCAAAACGTTTTGCCACACTTAAGTGTGGGCGGGTGTCTAGTTTGTAAAAATAAATGATTCGGTTTTGGGAACGATGAATAAAAAAGCATATTTGAAAATGAAAAGCAAAATTTCAAGTAACAATCTGCACAATTTGTTTTGACAAGTGTATACAATATCCAAAACTATAATGCCTTGCTCCTGCTGTTCGTATTACTTAATCAAAATGCCTGATAGCTACATTTTATTTAATACTAATGATTTGTCAAAGATTAATTATACATTTCATGTAGTTTATACACCTCAAGATATGTATTGAAATTTCTATCAGCTAAAGAAGGGTAGTATATTGGAGTCCGTATCCTCGAGATTTTAATAAAAAACATCAAATTCACAAGTATTCTGTCGATATGATAAAGAAATAACTAAGATAGATTCGCACAGCAGCATTCTCTCTAGATTTTTTTTCTCGGGCCCCCTCCTTGACACTTCGATTACAATTCATCATCTGCTGTCATCTAAGGCAAATGCACGAATTCATTTTTTTTTTGTGAACGTATCATCATAGAATAAATGTGGAATTAATCAGGAAACTAAAATTATGCAAGTTGGAAAATTTCGGGGAATGACTTTGTCGATATAGTTTCCTTATTGTTTCGGTAAAATTATCAGTCTGCAAATCTTTTTGGTACTACAAGCGCTGAACTTAACCAGTTTATATTATTTAAGAATTCACTCAAAAGCAAAGTTCTGAATTTCGCTTTTCTTTAGTAATTTTATGCAAAAATGAAAAATACAAGTGCAAAATAATTTTTGCTTTTACTCATAACCTTTGAGTTACGGGTTATCGCAAGAATACAAAGATATCAGCTGAACGTTGCGTTTTTTTCCGCTTCGCTCCTCCCACGTGATATCAAAAGGAATAGCCAATAAGAGCATAGATTTCTAACAACTTAGAGACTGTCTACGAACCTTGATCACAAAAACGGAGAAAAAAGTTCATACCTGTGGAAGGCACTATGGATTGAATTCGTTATGAATCCATCTTTGTGAGACCACATACACCCATACATGCTGATTTCTGCCCTGGGGCTGATGGGACCTTCCATCACGACAACTCGACGTGTCACACAGCTAGAAATCTTCGAGAGTGGTTGGAAGAGAATGTTGAAGACTTCAAAGTACTTCCCTGGTCCATAATTCCGTAGACTTAAACCACACGGTCGAGGTGTGCGACCACCTCAATCGTGTTGTTCGCTCTAATGGTTCATCCACCGCGCAAACTCCAGCAGCTGTCAGATGCACTGCGATCTGCATGACTCCACATTCCTGTAAACACCTTCCAGCACCTTATTGATTCACTCGCAGCCCTTCTAGCTGTAATCCGCACTGTACACTGCTGTTATTCATGATATTAGCTGGTGGTCACAATGTGATACGACCGTGTATATAGGACAGACCTACAGGACTTTAACTTTCCGTGTGAAGGAACACACGACCTATGTGCAGAACTATGACTTGAAGATGTCTGTTGATGTATGTATATATACATATCAATCGTTCATGAACTTTTTTTGCTAACGGGAAAATTGTTCGGTGATATATCGTTTTTTTTTCGAAATGAAAATTTTTTCCGAATCATTGAAACCAAGTTCTGTTCAACATCAGTATAGACAACCCGAACTAAAAGACATTTTGAGACTGGTGGAAAATTGTATCGGACAAAACAGTTTCATTTTTCGTGGAAGATTTTTACAATAGACGAAAGACCCTGCCATGGGTAGCCTACTGTCGCCTATTTTATGCTAAGTCTGCATGCGCCATTTTGAGTACAAACTTTTTCAGCTTGTTACATTCGACCTGTGAATTTGATATGTAAATGATACCTTTGTTCTCTGGAATTGCATGAATTCGGAAATACCTAAATTAGATGAACTTCTCAATTCAATTGATCTTCATATATAGTTCACACGGAGACTGAAATTATTGACTGCTGATCATTCCTTGATGTCCTTGTGTCACGCTGCGAAAGATCCTTTCGTACAACAGGTTATCGAAAACCATTTGCTCTCTCCTTATTTCCACACACAAACCAAAACACCCATCAAAAGAAAAAACTCCGCGTTCTGCACATACCTATAGGGTGCAATACGTACATGTTCAACTGAGAATTCCTTGCAGAAAGAGCCAGATTTCCTTAAACGAATTTCGGTACAATGAGGACCTAGCCCTATTGCTATAAACAAAGCTGTCCAAATCTTTGGGAAACCGAAGCCTGTCTTCTCTGTCACGCCAATGGATTTGCCAGTACGACAAAATTTGGCGGTTATCCCATTTGCTCCTCAGATTTCCTTCGGAATTTCAAAAATTCTCAGAAGTTTTAATTGCAAAGTTATTTTTGAACACATATACGTGGTGAATATTCGCAAATCTAAAGACTATGTCGAAGACATAAACTTTTGCAGAACTTATCAGATACCTTTTGAGTGTGGACTTTCATATACAGAAAAGATCCCCAGGGCGTTAAGTTTCCGTGTGAAGGAAAACACAACCTACGTACAGAACTATGGACTGAAGAATTCGTCTATAGCACACCACTATCACGAAAAGAACCATACATTTTTGTTTGAAAACGCAATGCTTATTGATAAAGCTGATTTGACTATCAAACCTAACACATTAGAAGATTTCCACAAACACCGCAAGTCATCACGGCTTGTAAACGACCTTGTCTCCATTTCTTTGACGCGTGTTGAAACAACTCACTAAAATCCGTGACCGTCAGAAATCTGATGATGCCACAATGATTTAAACGTTTAGGCTCGAGTTGTTCTGATGATGCTGAGCCAAAAAGTCTGCCAAATTATAGTCGATGTTAAATAAATATTCAGTTATGAACAAACGCCTATAATTTATTCTATCTATATCTCACAAGTGTGCAGGTTTAAATTATATCAAATCATCATCATCATCATTGTCAACCATTATCAATCCACTGCTGGACGAAGGTCTCCCCAAGTTTCCTCCACAACGGTCTGTCTTGTGCCAGTCTCCTCCATGTCACTCCCGCATATTTACGAATTTCATCCACCCATCTCCCATGTGGTCTTTTTCTGGGTCTTTTCCTGTCCCTTGGAATCCAATCTAAAATTTCGGCTGTCCATCTATGGTCTGTCCTTCTGGCAGTATGTCCAGCCCATTGCCATTTCAGGGATTTAACTCTGATCATGATGTCTTCCACTCTCGTCATTTTTCGGATCCACGAGTTCCTCTTCTTATCTCTCCTGGTTATACCAAGCATGCACCTCTCCATGCTACTTTGAGTTGTCTGCAGCCTTTGTATGTCTCTTTTAGTTAAGGTCCACGTCTCTGCACCATACGTAAGCACTGGAAGGATGCATTGATCAAACACTTTTCTTTTAAGACATAATGGCATATTGCTCTTGAAAATTATGCTGTTTCTTCCAAAAGCTCTCCAGGCAAGTTTTGTACGCCGATTAATTTCTTCATCAATGTGACCCTCACTTGATATCTGCTGTCCAAGATAAACATATGTATCTGTTATCTCCAGTTTTTCTCCATCAATCGATAAATCTTCATTTCTTGTAAAAGCATTGAACATCACTTTTGTCTTCTGAAAGTTCATTTTTAATCCCACTTCTTTACTCTTGTCAGCAAGTTCCTGGATCATACTCTGCAGCTCTGATGGGGTAGTTGCAAAAATGACTACGTCATCAGCAAAACGAAAGGTGGGTTAGATAATCTCCATTAATCTTTATCCCTTTGTTTTCCCAGTTCAGTGATTGAAAGACATTTTCCAATGTGGCATTAAAGAGCTTCGGAGATATGGTGTCACCTTGTCTCACTCCTTTCCAATTTTTATGTGTGTTGTATTTTCAAACAGCCGAATCTTTGCACTTGCATTTTCATAGATGTTATTAATAATATTAATGTATGCATCTTCAATACCGCAGGATTTCAGAGCCGTGGTAACTGCTGATGGTTTCACCGAATCAAAGGCTTTTTTCATAATCGATAAAAGCCATGCACAATGGAAGTTCATATTCCCTCGCTCTTTCAATTAGTTCTCTCGGTACGTGGATATGATCTATTGTGCTGTAGCCACTCCTGAATCCAGCTTGTTCTCTCGGTTGAGCCATGTCCAGTGTTACCTTCAAGCGGTGTGAAAGAACTTTAGTGAAGATTTTATAAACCACTGATAGGAGGCTGATAGGTCTGTAGTTCCTGAGATCCTCAATGTCACCTTTTTTATGTAGCAGGATCATTGTAGCGTTGTTCCAATCCTCAGGAATCTTCCCTTCATTAAGGCATCGAGTGAAAATTTGGGCGAGTACTGTTTCAATTTCTCCACTTGCTTCTTGTATGATGTCTATAGTAATTCCATCTTCTCCTGGAGCTTTCCCCCACTTCATGTTCTTGATTGCATGAGCAACTTCTGCTGGGAGGACTGGAAGAACTCTGGTACCTTTCATGATGTCTGGAGTACATGTATCATCCCTTTCATATAATTTGGAGTAGAAATCTTTTCACTCTTGTCAAAATTTCGCCTCTATTTCTTGTTATAGAACCATCTTCTTTTCTCAGAGCCATAATCTGTTTTCTTCCCTTACTGAGATGTCCCTTTGCTATCTTAAGGCTTTTGTTGTTTTCAATTGCTTTTCCTCACTAGCTCACAGTTGAATTTCCTTACGTCTTCAATGATACTTTTTCGTGTTGTCTTGCATAGCTCTATATATTCCATTTTGGAAGTCACATCTTCTTTAGTTGTCCTCATCTCTCTTCTTTTTTGCATCAACATTTTGGTTTTCCTGATAATTTGTTCACATGCAACTTGTTCTTAGACCCAGCTAATTTTGTTGCTGTTTCCATTAGAGCTTTGGTTACTTTTCTGTTAACTTCCGAAATATCCACTTCTTCCGATGTTAGGCCTTCTAAAGCAGAGAATCTGTTCTTCAGTTCCAACTTGAAAGTATTATGGTGTTTTTTAAGGTTGGTTATGTCAATACATTTTGTTTGTCTTATGAGCTTGCCACGTTCCAGTTTAGTGTTGAGGTGCATCTTACATCTCACCAATCTATGGTCATTACCTGTGTTGAACTTGTTCAGCACACTGCAGTCTTCGATGACGAATTTTTTGTTACACATAATAAAAATCAATTTCACTTGTCGTCCCAATTGGATTTCTCCATGTCCATTTCCTGTGTGGCTTTTTCTTGAAAAAGGAGTTCAAGATGAAAAAATCCTTCTGCCTCTGCAAACTCAACGAGAGTATTTCCACGCTGGTTTCTGTTGCCGTGACCAGAATTTACCTACTGAAGTTTCATTCTGTTGCCGTTGCCCTATTTTTGCATTGAAATCTCCCATAATTATCTTCAAGTGCTGCTTACCTTTATTATTTAGATGACGAATTTCCTCATAAAATTCTTCAATTTCTTCTTCAGGATGACTTGTGGTGGGTGCATAAGTTTGAATAATCTGAGCCTGGTATCTACTCGATAGTTGGATAACGAGTCGTGCAGCTCTGTCAGAGGAACTTTCAACTTCTACCACTTTATCCTTCAGTTTCTTGTTTATTATAAATCCAAATTCAACACCACTAGTTCTGCCAGTATCTGTCCCACGATAATAGAAGAGATGTCCACTTTTCAGTTCAATGAGATCTTCTCCTTTTCTCCTTACCTCACTTAGCCCGACGATGTCCCACTTGATCCTTTGTAGTTCCTCTTCCAATTCAAGAAGCCTTGAATCAGAAGATAGGGGGAGCGTCCGTTATAGGTAGCCAAGGTCAGCATCAAATGGCAGCCTAGTCCGGTCCTCCGGGGATTCTTAGCACCCTCTGCCTTCATGTCGCACTGGCCGCTGCCTTGGCCAGTACATTCCAGCTGCCGGAGACTGAGGGCCAAGATTAAATATCAAATATACTTCATTAAGAAAAAGATGCACGGTTTAAAATATTACTAATGGATGCCTTGTGTTCAACAATTTTACAAAAGCCAAATTTCATATATGCTTTTGATTTTTAGAAACACTTTCTTGAGCTTTGACAAAGCCAATTATTGATTTTTAGTTCTTCTAATGTAAAAGGATTAATTTCGTATATATTGCCATCGAAGTGGTTCGAAAGAAAATTAATTCAATGGATAGGAGTGGAAAACTTAAAAGCGGAGGGTCTGAGATTTCGAAACCAATTTTTTTAGAAAACACATGCAAATAGTACCAAAGGTTTCTGAATGTTGTCAGTGATATAAACATGCTTGAAGAAAAGCCCCACATTACTTTGTGCCATAGTGTAAAATTATGAAACGTACTGGTAATGGAATTCACAAACAAAAATTCAATTTCTAGCTAACGAGATCACCCAGAAATAAGCCTTTAAATATTCCGCATAATCAGCTAAATGGATCCAAAAAAATCGCGAATGATCTAAATGATTTGTGTAAATATTGCATACGTGAGGAAAATACTTTCTTCGTATATTGATACATATTAATGATTCTACCATAGTGCACTACGATGTCTTCAGTTTCTTCTTTAGAAGTTTAGCTATTCGAAAAGTATGTATATTTTGATTCTATGGCAGTTACTATTTATATTATGCTCTTTGATTAAAATAGTACGTTTGTATTCTTAATTTAAAGACGAAAGGTGTTTAAAACTCATGAATTTTAAGTGATATATTAACGCATTCTTTAGACTCGGAAAACAATCAAATAGCTTCTTACTTATCTGAGTCTATTTCCATTTCTTCAAAAGACGTCTTTGATATTTTTATACTACATAGAGTTTACTCTGTTCCTAATTTGCTTTATATCCTAGGTAATGTGGTCTTAATTACCTATTTAGTTCTCTGAACCGCTCTTCTGATCTGGAGTAACAAAATGACATTGAGTCAGCTTTGCGCAGTTTCTCTAACATCTGGCGCAACATAAGTATTCAAATGAAGTGCTGTTCCAGGGATCGTCAACGAATTGCGTCCAAAATGACTAGCATTTCTTTTAGTATCGAAACAAAAAATGTTGTGATATTATACCAAACCAGCATGACATAACATCACCACGATAGATTCCGGTTAATTAGGCCACCGGTTAATTGAGGCAGACTTTTATCTGGGACGATTCCTGAAGAAAATTCCTACTTAGTTCTTTGATATAAAAATCCTTATCATTAGGGTAGGCGCTTAATTGGTTGAAATTTTTTTAGCTCTAATGTGCTCTGATTAACCAGAATCTGAATCTGCTGTAAATTGTTCTAAAGCACCCTTAATGAAATGCAACTGAACGACTTTCCATTTAACGGCATTAACTCCGTTCTCAAGAATAATATTTCGTGTAAATACCGAAGTAGTAGGAAATGACCGATCCGGCGTCAAAGAGCAGCTCCTTCTAGAGAAGGAGCAGGGGACGTGGCCTGACGCAGAAGGATGGGAGCGTGGCGTGTGACCGAAGGGTGTGGGGGCGTGACCGGTGGCGCTAGTGTGTAGTGTCGATGCTGTCCCCTAGCGGTGATTCTTGGAACTTTCGATGAATCTTTGAGAGATGGCAGTGACCAAGTGGGAGAAAGGGCGTGGCAGATGACGTTAGTGTGTTGGGTAGATGTGCTGCCCCTAGCGGTGCTTTTTGGAACTTTTGATGGATCTTTGAGAGATGGCAACGACCGAGTGGGGGAAAGGGGATGTGTACGTTGCCCCCTCCTAGCGGTGCTTTTTCGAACTTTTCTCGGGAGATTTATTGGACGTTGACAAATTTTTGGGAAGTCTTTCCAATATTTATTTATTTTTTTTATTTTCTTGGGAGATTTATTGGACTTTGTCAAATTTTTGAAGGAAGTCTTTTTGTCGTTTCCAATATGTTTTTTGTTAATTTATATTTTCAGAAATTCCCTGAGGTGTTAGGAATTTTTATAGACGTTGCATTACTTTTTTAATTTTCTCGGGAGATTTATTAGACTTTGTCAAATTTTTGAAGGAAGTTTTTTGTCGTTTCCAATTTTTTTTTACTCGTATTTTTTTTTGTCCTATTTTTTCTCTCTAATTTATTTTATTAAACTTATATTTTTAGAACTTCCGTGTGGTGTTATAATTTTTATAGACGTTGCATTATTTTTTTAATTCTTATATTTGTCCTCCCTCCAATTTTAATTTAGGCAAGGAAAGGCTTTGTTTGAAAAGATTTCGTTCCTGTTGATTCATGTTCCGCTATCTTTTGTCCGCCATGTGTTTTGGGATGACTCACAATTTTCTCTTTGCCTCAGACCATACCATTTTGTATGACACGTGTTTTGGGACGAGTGACTATGATGGGTGACGCACGTCGTGATAGCGGACAAAACCATGACATCAGCCAACGCCATTTCTACCGCGGGGTCGGCGGTTGACGTCATTTGAGATTCTGTAGACACAATAAGTTACAAGACTGATTTTTTTCAATAACTTGATCATTTTGCAACGAATTTATTCCTTATTTTTTCCCCAAGTTTCCCATTTTATATTCATAATTTTTCAACGTAACGATTTTCTTATTTTCTTTGAGGAGACTTCACGCATTTTCAACGGACGTTCCAACATAAAGACGTTTTCCAAAGTTTTGTGCTGCAGACATAATCTTAAAACACGATTGTTTATTAACGTATTTACGTGTTCATGACACTTTCTGTTACATTTTTTAACGTTGTACCTTTTTCCAACGTACAAAGCCACAATTTTTTAGGCATAGTTAAAATGCTAATTTTTTTATGTTTTCGTATTTTTTTATTTCTTCATGATTATTCAGGGAAATGTACCTTTTAATGCATTATCTTAATCTTTTTGTTCTAAATGCTTGCATACACGTTAAACTTCTCGATGTACCAACATTATTTTTATTTCTAACTTTTCAAACTAACAACTACTTTTATCGAGGCTTTATTTTTTCTGATTCAAACAAGCAAACGTTTCTTCATTATTATTATTTCCGTTACCTATACAAACAACTTTTCTTACTTGCTTTTAATGTATGACTTAATCTGGTTTTCTATATAGCTGTTTCATGTTTGTGCAAGAAATATACAGATCTATAGCAACTAGCTATACATAACATTCGTCCATAACAGTATCTTTTTTTTTTTTCCAGATTTAAACTAACACACGCTTCTTAACGACTTCATATCGGTTTTCTGGGGAACTTTTCTTTTTCCGTTTTCCTTCATTCAATTTTATTCCAGATCATGAGACGAGGAAATGCTTCTTTAGAAACGATTTCGTTCCTGTTCGCAGTGATTATTGGATTTTGACAATTTTTTTGTGAAATGACTTCATGCTAATTCTGAGTCTTTCGCCTTTACAATATTATTTTCTCTTAATTTTTTCGTGTGTTCAAGAATTCTACAGGTCTTTCACAGTTAAAATTCTGGTGAAACAATATTTTCGTACTTTATTTAGCATATCATTATAGCTTCCCAATTTTCGCTATTTTACTTCATCTTTTTTGAAATTTAGTAAAACTTTTCAGTATGTCAGTAATTTATTTCTTACTTGGCCAAACTTATGACTCCTTTTATTTAGACTATTTTTTTTTCATTTCATTTCAGCAAAATGATTATTTTAGATGTAGCAATTCATCAGGTTTTTTGTTTCCTTATATATCATATTTTCCAACTTGCTTTTGAAGTATTTCTCAAAGCTTGCATGTATGTCAAATACGCATTTTTTTTTCCTTCCCTAGTTTGCTATACTTTTTCGTGGACTGCCCCAACAGGAAAGCATTCATTGTCAAGGCATGAAATCTAAAACCTTTTTTCTTACGATAAAATTTGTATTCTTTGGGACATATTTTCTGTATATTGTTCTGTCTCGTCCGAAAAAAAACATTCATTCTGGAGGCAAAGCGAGTAATTTCGTTCTTCCACTAAACATTATATTTTTGCGTTTTACTAACTCACCACCCCCATAGCGAAAATAAAGAAATACTTACATCTGTTCCCTACATATCGACTCAATCTATTTCTTTTCGAAATGCTGATCATGACATTTCAACTAAAATTTCATACTTTCACCAAAAAACATATTCTTAAACAAGCTATTTTTTACATTTATTTCATGTATAACTTAATTTTTGTTGTTTACTCACCTCATCAAAGTCAATCAGAACTCCCCTAATCCCATTCCTTTCCCTCATTTAGTTAGCTTAAATTGAGATGTTTCAAAACTTCGCGTATATTTCATTCCCTTAATGTCCAGTTCTCCCGTGTCTGCCCCCTTCATTTTTAACTTCTGTGCATGCTGCATTTTATCTTTAGACGTTTAGTTTCATTGATCTTTTCTTTCGTTTTAATTAGGTTTTCATTATCGCATTTTTTATTCATTGTCTCAGCAGAAAAAACTTTTATTCTGGAGACATAGCGACTATGTCCGTACTTCCTCTAAACATTTTTTTCACGTTTTACTAATTGTTCAGAAAAGCAGTTGTTTCCAAAGTCCCATAGTGAAAATATCGTATTCCCCTTATAGTACATATTATATTTTTCCTTCTGTTCAGTGTTGTATGATTCTTCAAACTTTGGTTTATTTTTATGAAACTTCTTTTTTTTTTCTTAGTTTGTGGATTTTCTTATTCAAACTTTCAATCTTTTCCTATCGATTTATTTACTCTTATTTTCCCATTCGACTTTACTTTTGAACAGAAATGTATCTAAAATCTTCAGATGTATTTTAGTCTACAAGGCCGATTCTTCCCTGTTTCAAATAAAGTCATTGTAGGATTTTAGTGTAAATGCCCCTAAATCTTTAAAACTTACTTTTCATAGTTAGATACAAATTCCTCGAGGTTTACATTAAAACATGAAAGAAGAGTGTTTTTACGCTCTCTCCAGTGTGTGAGCTTTCCCCAAGAAATTAACTTTGAATTCCCCCTGTTTCTGTCGGAAACTGAAAACCTCCTGCGACTGTTTTCACGCGTCTCTTGCTTACAGGAAAACCTCATATGGCATGAAATCACTTTGCTTCAGAGATCAAACTAAATTCCGGTTTTGAACTTTGAATGCAAACTCAAGCTCGCAAAAGCATAGTTTTCTGAGCAAACTTAAACTGTCTAAGATGACAAAAATCTAAAACTGCTGACTCAATGGGACTGAGCGTTTGAACTTTGCCGTTCATTCACCATTTAAGAGATCCGTCGTGAACCACTAGAAGGGAAGTAAGCAGACCCTGATTTAGTCCACTGTTTCCAAGGAAGATAGAAAGCTGGTGTCTTAATTCAAAAGCTCTTAACTCAAGCCTCCCCAGGATTCAATTTCGGACGAACGAATACTCAGATATCAATGCTTAGACATTGAAAAATTGCTTCAGACAAATATTTTCTAATCGAACAGAAGAAATATACATCAAGGAAAGAAAACTCAAATTATACATATGCAAAGAATTTGCTACGGCTGAAGGTCCCCCGAGTGAGTTATTGCTTCAGACAAATATTTTCTTACTTAAAGTGCTTCAATTCAGAATTTGTACCATTCATTCTGAAGCATTCTTTCTTACGATAAAATTAATATTCTTTGCAATATATTTTCAGTATATTTTTTCTAAATCAACAGAAAAAATATTCATTCTGGAGACATAGTGACCAAGTCCGTACTTCCACTAAACGTCATATTCTTAGCAAACATTTTTTTCCCTACATAGCAATTTCCTAACTCACCAGAAAAGCAGCTATTCTGATTATGTAGCTAAAATATCGAATTTCTCCAAACAAATGTAATAATTTTTTTAAGAAAGACTTAGTTTTTTTCTCTGTATAACTACTTAATCTATTTTTCGAAAAACTGTTCTACGTTTGCGTATTTTGTTTAACTTTGCTTTACACTAGTAGTACTTTTTTCCTGTTTCATTCCAACAAACTTGTTTCTTTTCGACTCGATCACTCTCACATTTTCATAGAAACTTTCCTAATATCAGAAATGTAACAAAAACTTCAGATATATTTTTTAACTTTAGAATAAGTCTCACCGACATTTATTATCATGACATAAACTAAAATTTCATACTTTCCCCAAAAATAATTTTCTTAATGAGTTGTTTTACACTTTTTTCATAATTGGCAAGGACTATATTTTTTTTAAATATAAGGTTAGTTTCGAGAAAGTTAAATTTCGTCTAGTGTTAATCGAACAGAAGAAATATACATCAAGGAAAGAAAACTCAAATTATACATATGCAAAGAATTTGCTACGGCTGAAGGTCCCCCGAGTGAGTTATTCAATCAATGCTCGTATTACCCATTCAAAGATGGAGGTATCAGGATGACCAAATCCCTCGTTGTTGCCTTCTTGTAGCAAAAGAGGTGGTGAACTTCAGCAAACATGGTTCCATAATATTGGAGAAACACATTAGGTTTTACGGAGCAATTAAACCCACGCCAGTGACCTTCTTCGTTCACATACACTCACATTCAAACAGAAAAAAATATAAATGAATGACAAAAAATTATGAAATAAAAGTACTCCTGAAAAGAACTGATGCTTAATCCTAAAAAGGACTTTTTTATTCCTCAAAAGAACTTTTTCCTCTCATCTGGACTCTAAATTGCTCAAACGTATTCCACATTCTTGAGCTTCCACAAGAATTTTCTTCATATTAATGTTCTCGAAGAAAAAGTGAGTAATGGTGGGACGTATCAGCGATTGAAGGCGCTCACCAAAGTATTTCCCCAAAGTTTTGGGTTCAACAAGAGCAAATGTTTCGTCCAAGCATAGAGTCCATTTGTCTTCTTCTGTTTCGTTAAAGCACCTATGCCTCAGCTGATTGTTTGGCATGAGATTAGGATGCAAATGACATTCTCTGCAGTAATACACTTTTGCAATGTTTTTTCCAACCGCATCGACCAGAGCAAGTTTAAGAGCATTGGTGTCTTGATCAGATATCGTATGTTCGAGTCCGAATTTACTGCATACCAATCTCACTGCATCACGAAAAACTGTCCCAAACTGTAATTGTATAATACCGTCCCACAGCTTTTCAGAAGCATCACGAAACGTGTTAATTGGTCCCAGGTTAGGGACACAGAAGCACAATTCAATTGCAAGACATCATTGGAGCACGTGAACAGTTGTTGAAAGGTGTACACAGGCCCATCAGATGAAGGTGAACAGTTCATCAACAGTTCTTTATTGATCACTTTGATTTTGTTGAGAGCGTCATAACAATGCGAGCGGTCCATGAACTTCTTGAATGTTCTAGCAGACATTGTCACACCATATTTGGTAGGAAACAGTTTTTCTCCTTTGGTAGTGTAGCTGCGAATGTGCACTCTCACAGTTCCAGAAAAATCAGTCACTTTAGCTACTTTGTTTCTCCCGAGGGACACATGATGAAGAGGCATGCTTTCTAATGAAATACCGGGAGGTGGAGGTTCGGCAAACGGATCAGAACATCCATAGTTTAAAAGCTTCCATCGTGCTTCCATTAAACGCGGATCATCACTCACTTTTTCTTGGCATCAGAAACATCTGAAGACGAAGAAGTTCGCTTCATGTTTAACGCAGATCGACGAGGAGGTAGGTAACACCACGTACGAACGGGAACCATTGTCATAGAAGTCGTCGAACCAATGTCGTTGCCTAACCACAGCAGTATGTTTTTTATTAAGAGGTCATGTACTTTAAATTTGGTGAGCTACTGCCTGGGTTAGGCGACGGTATTGGTCTTGTGTGAGTCGAGGGGGAAAATGCGGACGAGTCATCTTCTATGACAATGGTTCACGTTCGTTTCTGTTCGCATAGGAAAAATGAAATCTGAGGGTGGAACAATGGAGATAGTAACACTCATTTTACAAATTTTTGTGAATGGTGGCAATATAAGAAGAAGGAAGTTTAATATCTACTTCTTTGAGATGTGATTTGTACGCCACGTGTGTGGGTGAGTCGCCATGTTGGATGTTGCCATCCTACTAGCTGTCGTCGCCATTTTCTTTTTTTTTTGGGGGGGGGGTGTTGACGTTTCACGATCACCACCATTTTGTTTTCTCACATGTAGTCAATTTCATTTTCACCCCTTCGGAAATTGTACTTTTTGCCTGACTATTTGACACTGGTTTTAAACGAACATGCTAAATTCTTGATCATTTACACCTGTCCGTAACGTGCTCGTGCTTGCATCGCCGATGACTCACGCACTCGTTAATCGTACGTCTTATCTCAAGTCTATCTGTTTCATTCTCGCTTCGTTGCTCGGTGTGAAGATACTGCTTTTTTCAATTACTGCTACATTTTCTTTCGTCTGAAGAAATGTATTCTTCTAAGATGTATCATAGGGATGACCTCCATTTTTCCTATGAGAAATTATTTTCTGATTCTGAAGCTACAGATTATCTTAACCACCTCGAAAGTGAAGTAGAATATATCGGTGATGATCTCAGCAAAATTAAGATTTATGGAAAAACCTATAAAATTCCTAGACAACATGTGGCCTACGGTGATAATCATCTCCATCACTCATTCAGTGGATTGAGTGTGCTGGCTAAACCTTGGATACCAGTACTTCGTGAAATCAAGGATGCTGTTGAGAATGTACGTGGAGAAATATTCAATTTTGTTTTGATTAATAAGTATAAAAATGGAAATCCCTGTATTGGTTTTCACAGAGATGACGAATGTGAAATTGTAAAAAATTCATGCATTGCCTCAGTTTCTCTAGGCCAAACAAGGAACATTGTTTTTAAAAGAGATGGTTTTCAGCCTGTCGTCATAGCTTTGGAATGTGGATCCCTTTTACAAATGCCACCCCCCACGAATGAGTCAGGGTATCATGGACTGCCACGTTGCAAGAATGCTCCCAATATTCGTCTAAATCTGACATTTAGAAAGATGATAACAGGGTCATCCTTATCACGTGACTATGCAATCACGTCATCAAGAAGCGGACAACACACATGCGTGAACAAGACGAATGAGTCATGGTTTCACGACCTTCCACTTTGCGAAAATGCACCTGATGTTCGATTAAATCTGACCTATAGAAAGATGATAACAGAGGTTCCTTTATCACGTGGCTATACAATCACGTCATCACACAGTGAACAATGCTTATGTGCCAACAACAACTTGTTATCAGTTTTGGCCGAGGACAGACCAGCTCCCTCATTCTGTTCTCTGCCTTCGAATTCTGTGCACGTTGTGTTACCTACCTCCTCGTCGATCTGCGTTAAATATGAAGCGAACTTCTTCGTCTTCAGATGTTTCTGATGCCAAGAAAAAGTAAGTGACGATCCGCGCTTAATGGAAGCACGATGGAAGCTTTTAAACTATGGAAGTCCTGATCCGTTTGCCGAACCTCCTCCTCACGGTATTTCATTAGAAAGCATAGCTCTTCATCATGTGCCCCTCGGGAGAAACAAAGTTGCTAAAGTGACTGATTTTTCTGGAACTGTGAGAGTGCACATTCGCAGCTACACTACCAAAGGAGAAAAACTGTTTCCTACCAAATATGGCGTGACAATGTCTGCTAGAACATTCAAGAAGTTCATGGACCGCTCGCATTGTTATGACGCTCTCAAAAAAATCAAAGTGATCAATAAAGAACTGTTGATGAACTGTTCACCTTCATCTGATGGGCCTGTGTACACCTTTCAACAATTGTTCACGTGCTCCAATGATGTCTTGCAATTGAATTGTGCTTCGGTGTCCCTAACCTGGGAACAATTCAACACGCTTCGTGATGCTTCTGAAAAGCTGTGGGACGGTATTATACAATTACAGTTTGGGACAGTTTTTCGTGATGCAGTGAGATTGGTATGCAGTAAATTCGGACTCGAACATACGATATCTGATCAAGACACCAATGCTCTTAAACTTGCTCTGGTCGATGCGGTTGGAAAAAACATTGCAAAAGTGTATTACTGCAGAGAATGTCATTTGCATCCTAATCTCATGCCAAACAATCAGCTGGGGCGTAGGTGCTTTAACGAAACAGAAGAAGACAAATGGACTCTATGCTTTGACGAAGCATTTGCTCTTGTTGAACCCAAAACTTTGGGGAAATACTTTGGTGAGCGCCTCCAATCGCTGATACGTCCCACCATTACTCACTTTTTCTTCGAGAACATTAATGTGAAGAAAATTCTTGTGGAAGCTCAAGAATGTGGAATACGTTTGAGCAATTTAGAGTCCAGATGAGAGGAAAAAGTTCTTTTGAGGAATAAAAAAAAGTCCTTTTTAAAACTAAACATCAGTCCTTTTTAGGACTAAACATCAGTCCTTTTCAGGACTAAACATCAGTACTTTTCAGGAGTACTTTTATTTCATAATTTTTTGTCATTCATTTATATTTTTTTTCTGTTTGAATGTGAGTGTATGTGAACGAAGAAGGTCACTGGCGTGGGCTTAATTGCTCCGTAAACCTTAATGGGTTTCTCCAATATTATGGAACCATGTTTACTGAAGTTCACCACCTCTTTTGCTACAAGAAGGCAACAACGAGGGATTTGGTCATCCTGATACCTCCATCTTTGAATGGGTAATACGAGCATTGGTTGAATAACTTACTCGGGGGACCTTCAGCAGTAGCAAATTCTTTGCATATGTATAATTTGAGTTTTCTTTCCTTGATGTATATTTCTTCTGTTCGATTAACACTAGACGAAATTTAACTTTCTCGAAACTAACCTTATATTTAAAAAAAAAGATAGTCCTTGCCAATTATGAAAGAAGTGTAAAACAACTCATTAAGAAAATTATTTTTGGGGAAAGTATGAAATTTTAGTTTATGTCATGATAATAAATGTCGGTGAGACTTATTCTAAAGTTAAAAAATATATCTGAAGTTTTTGTTACATTTCTAATATTAGGAAAGTTTGTATGAAAATGTGAGAGTGATCGAGTCGAAAAGAAACAAGTTTGTTGGAATGAGACAGGAAAAAAGTACTACAAAGAAAAAAAAATCGAAGTACAGTGTAAAGCAAAGTTAAACAAAATATACAAATGTAGAACAGTTTTTCGAAAAATAGATTAAGTCGTTATACAGAGAAAAAAACTAAGTCTTTCTTAAAAAAAAATATTACATTTGTTTGGAGAAATTCGATATTTTAGCTACATGTTGAGAATAGCTGCTTTTCTGGTGAGTTAGGAAATTGCTATGTAGGGGAAAAATGTTTGCTAAGAATATGATGTTTAGTGGAATTACGGACTTGGTCGCTATGTCTCCAGAATGAATGCTTTTTCTGTTGATTTAGAAAAAATATACTGAAAATATATTGCAAAGAATATAAATTTTATCGTAAGAAAGAATGCTTCAGAATGAATGGTACAAATTCTGAATTGAAGCACTTTAAGTAAGAAAATATTTGTCTGAAGCAATTTTTCAATGTCTAAGCATTGACATCTGAGTATTCGTTCGTCCGAAATTGAATCCTGGGGAAGCTTGAGTTAAGAGCTTTTGAATTACGACACTAGCTTTCTACCTTCCTTGGAAACAGTGGACTAAATCAGGGTCTGCTTACTTCCCTTCTAGTGGTTCACGACGGATCTCTTAAATGGTGAATGAACGGTAAAGTTCAAACGCTCTGTCCCATTGAGTCAGCAGTTTTAGATTTTTTCATCTTAGACAGTTTAAGTTTGCTCAGAAAACTATGCTTTTGCGTGCTTGAGTTTGCATTCAAAGTTCAAAACCAGAATTTAGTTTGGTCTCCCTAGCAAAGTGATTTTATGCCATATGAGGTTTTCCTGTAAGCAAGAGACGCGTGAAAAGAGTCGCAGGAGATTGTCAGTTTCCGACAGAAACAGGGGGAATTCAAACTTAATTTCTTGGGGAAAGCTCACACACCGGAGAGAGCGTAAAAACACTCTTCTTTCATGTTTTAATGTAAATCTCGAGGAATTTGTATCTAACTATGAAAAGTAAGTTTTAAAGATTTAGGGGCATTTACACTAAAATCCTACCATGACTTTATTTGAAACAGGGAGGAATCGGCCTTGTAGACTAAAATACATCTGAAGATTTTAGATACATTTCTGTTCAAAAGTAAAGTCGAATGGGAAAATAAGAGTAAATAAATCAATAGGAAAAGATTGAAAGTTTGAATCAGAAAAAAACTAAAAAAAAAAAGAAGTTTCATAAAAATAAACCAAAGTTTGAAGAATCATACAACACTGAACAGAAGGAAAAATATAATATGTACTATAAGGGGAACACGATATTTTCACTATGGGACTTTGGAAACAACTGCTTTTCTGAACAATTAGTAAAACGTGAAAAAAAAATGTTTAGAGGAAGTACGGACTTAGTCGCTATGTCTCCAGAATGAAAGTTTTTTCTGCTGAGACAATGAATAAAAAATACGATAGTGAAAACCTAATTAAAACGAAAGAAAAGATCAATGAAACTAAACGTCTAAAGATAAAATGCAGCATGCACAGAAGTTAAAAATGAAGGGGGCAGACACGGGAGAACTGGACATTAAGGGAATGAAATATACGCGAAGTTTTGAAACATCTCAATTTAAGCTAACTAAATGAGGGAAAGGAATGGGATTAGGGGAGTTCTTATTGACTTTGATGAGGTGAGTAAACAACAAAAATTAAGTTATACATGAAATAAATGTAAAAAATAGCTCGTTCGAGAATATGATTTTTGGTGAAAGTATGAAATTTTAGTTGAAATGTCATGATCAGCATTTCGAAAAGAAATAGATTGAGTCGATATGTAGGGAACATATAATTAAGTATTTCTTTATTTTCGCTATGGGGGTGGTGAGTTAGTAAAACGTAAAAAAATAATGTTTAGTGGAAGAACGGAATTACTCGCTTTGCCCCCAGAATGAATGTTTTTTTCGGACGAGACAGAACAATATACAGAAAATATGTCCCAAAGAATACAAATTTTATCGTAAGAAAAAAGGTTTTAGATTTCATGCGTTGACAATGAATGCTTTCCTGTTGGGGCAGTCCACGAAAAAGTATAGCAAACTAGGGAAAGATTAAAAAAATGCGTATTTGACATACATGCAAGCTTTGAGAAATAATTTAAAAGCAAGTTGGAAAATATTATATATAAGGAAACAAAAAACCTGATGATTTGCTACATCTAAAATAATCATTTTGCTGAAATGAAATGAAAAAAATAGTCTAAATAAAAGAAGTCATAAGTTTGGCCAAGTAAGAAATAAATTACTGACATACTGAAAAGTTTTACTAAATTTCAAAAAAGATGAAGTAAAATAGCGAAAATTGGGAAGCTATAATGATATGCTAAATAAAGTAAGAAAATATTGTTTCACCAGAATTTTAACTGTGAAAGACCTGTAGAGTTCTTGAACACACGAAAAAATTACGAGAAAATAATATTGTAAAGGCGAAAGACTCAGAATTAGCATGAAGTCATTTCACAAAAAAATTGTCAAAATCCAATAATTACTGCGAACAGGAACGAAATCGTTTCTAAAGAAACATTTCCTCGTCTCATGATCTGGAATAAAATTGAATGAAGGAAAAAGGAAAAGGAAAAGTTCTCCAGAAAACCGATATCAAGTCGTTAAGAAGCGTGTGTTGGTTTAAATCTGGAAAAAAAAAGATACTGTTACGAACGAATGTTATGTATAGCTAGTTGCTATAGATCTGTATATTTCTTGCACAAACATGAAACAGCTATATAGAAAATCAGATTAAGTCATACATTAAAAGCAAGTAAGAAAAGTTGTTTGTATAGGTAACGGAAATAATAATAATGAAGAAACGTTTGCTTGTTCGAATCAGAAAAAATAAAGCCTCGATAAAAGTAGTTGTTAGTTTAAAAAGTTTATAAATGAAATAATGTTGGTACACCGAGAAGTTTAACGAGTATGCAAGCATTTAGAACAAAAAGATTAAGATAATGCATTAAAAGGTACATTTCCCTGAATAATCATGAAGAAATAAAAAAATACGAAAACATAAAAAAATAAACATTTTAACTATGCCTAAAAAATTGTGGCTTTGTACGTTGGAAAAAGGTACAACGTTAAAAAATGTAACAGAAAATGTCATGAACACGTAAATACGTTAATAAACAATCGTGTTTTAAGATTATGTCTGCAGCACAAAACTTTGGAAAAGGTCTTTATGTTGAAACGTCCGTTGAAAATGCGTGAAGTCTCCTCAAAGAAAATAAAAAAATCGTTACGTTGAAAAATTATGAATATAAAATGAGAAATTAGGGGAAAAAATAAGGAATAAATTCGTTGCAAAATGATCAAGTTATTGAAAAATATCAGTCTTGGAACTTAATGTGTCTACAGAATCTCAAATGACGTCAACCGCCGACCCCGCGGAGGAAATGGCGTTGGCTGATGTCATGGTTTTGTCTGCTATCACGACATGCGTCACCCATCATAGTCACTCGTCCCAAAACACGTGTCATACAAAATGGTATGGTCTGAGGCAAAGAGAAAATTGTGAGTCATCCCAAAACACATGTCGGACAAAAGATAGCGGAACATGAATCAACAGGAACGAAATCTTTTCAAACAAAGCCTTTCCTCGCCTAAATTAAAATTGGAGGGAGGACAAATATATGAATTAAAAAAATAATGCAACGTCTATAAAAATTATAACACCTCACGGAAGTTCTAAAAATATAAGTTTAATAAAATAAATTAGAGAGAAAAAATTGGACAAAAAAAATACGAGTAAAAAAATTGGAAACGACAAAAAACTTCCTTCAAAGATTTGACAAAGTCTAATAAATCTCCCGAGAAAATTAAAAAAATAATGCAACGTCTATAAAAATTCCTAACACCTCAGGGAATTCCTGAATATATAAATTTAATAAAAAAAAACATATTGGAAACGACAAAAAAAAAAACGTCCTTCAAAAAATTTGACAAAGTCCAGTAAATCTCCCGAGAAAATAGAAAAAAAATAATAAATATTGAAAAGACTTCCCAAAAATTTGTCAACGTCCAATAAATCTATCGAGAAAAGTTCGAAAAAGCGCCGCTAGGGGGGACAACGTACACATCCCCTTTCCCTCACTAGGTCGTTGCCATCTCTCAAAGATCCATCGAAAGTTCTGAAAAGCACCGCTAGGGGCAGCACATCGACCCAACACACTAACGTCATCTGCCACGCCCTTTCTCCCACTTGGTTGTTGCCATCTCTCAAAGATTCATCGAAAGTTCCAAGAATCACCGCTAGGGGACAGCTTCGACCCTACACACTAGCGCCACCTGTCACGCCCCCACATCCTTCGGTCACACGCCACGCCCCCATCCTTCTGCGTCAGGCCACGCCCCTGCTCCTTCTCTAGAAAGAGCTGCTCCTTGACGCCGGATCGGTCATTTCCTACTACTTACCGATGAAATTTTAGTTTTCAAATTCTATATCAAAACTATGTTTCAAGGATGCTTACGGTTTTAAATTTCTAGTAAGAAATGAAATCACAAATGTTTCAAAAGTAGTTGATATTATTTGAAGTACAAGAACACACGAAAATTTTCTTTTGTTGTATCGGAAGGTGTGCACAATAACAAAGGAATAAGAACGTTATTAACTCCAAAAGATGGAGTATTAAATGCTTCTAAAAAGAGAACAGCGACGTATGAGCGACATTTTTATTTTAAGTAAGCGAAATACAGGTTGCGCAATTCAGATTATCAAGATTTCGCTTGCTTTCAATAATTTTGAACATAAATTTAATCGGAAAACATATTTTAAAACACTATTTTTTTTAGAATGACCTACCCCTGTTATTTTTTTCTCTCCTATGTTGAAATGTGGTTCCATGAAATTTTTACTACAGAATCTTTACTAACTTTACTGCCAGTGCCTTAAAATTCTTTAATATAGGGTTGGTCAGCAGATTTTCTACCTAATTCGATAAGTGTTCACATATGAAACTTTCGTGAAATTCATCTTTTTTCAATTAGGCAATGTACGAAGCTATTATGTAATAATCAGGCATTAAACCTGAATTCTGAATCACTGAAGGAATACAATATAGAGTGTATGACATACTGACATTTTCGGTGTTCTCCCAAATATGGAAACGATAAAGCACGTCTCGTTTAGTCACAACATTTTGCAATCCCAACAGTTGTGGGAAAAAGCAAACATAAAAATATTGCCTTCTAAGCGGGGAAAAAGGTAAACATCGAGAGCGATGCCTATTTGACTTCTGAAGAACTGTTGGGCACGCCATTCGAAAGATATTTCTTTTAAAGGAACAATTCATATAACACTTCGTATAATATTTATCCTTATTTCGTGTTTCCTGGACTAGTAATAGAAAAACAGCCAGTGAAGTATTTTACCTACTGATTTTATACCTTTCAATAAGGACAGATCTGTAAACTAAGGTCAACTAGAGTAATATTTACGAACTTTGTCTTCTAAGACAAAGGTACCTCATGAAATCCACTACAGAGTGAATTCCGGTGAGGTTCATAGAAGTACCCGTATTCATCTCCAACAGAGGCTAGGGGAACACAGGAATGAATTCTCAGTACTGATGTAAAATTCTCTGAGCCATTCAACATAAGGAACGGCCTCCGAAGTCTTAACTCTGAAGAAATGCACATTATCTTGCACACAAACTTTCACACTGCATGTAAAACACTTTTTAATCACATACGATCTTTCTCACACTTTCATACATAGCTGTGACTTCTTTTACTCATACCGTGATGAAGACCGGCAGGCATAGGCAACGAAGGAACTTGGAACTTGCAAAGCTGCAAAAAGAAACACTGCTCTAAAGCGGGTCAAAAATGAACAGTATAGGGGGAAAGAGCACATTCCGTAAGCATTGTAAAATCCCCCCTTAAAAAAAGGAAACTCTGCAAAAATTATTGCTATAGCAATCTACTCCCTACGCCTAAAGTGCACTGTTTGATCAAATCACATTTGCTTATACTACACATAGATTTCAATCTTGATTGAAAACACTCTAGCTTTTACTTTAATTATACTAAAGTAAAACAAGAATAATAACGTTCATCATTATTTTAACCATCAATACTCATTACACATTATATGTACAATACTTTAAAATCTAACGGAATTTTCCATCATGAATTGGAAATGAAAGACAAAAAAGTGTTGTTTTTGAGTATAAGGATTTCTTAAAACTCTTTGCGAACTTCAAAGTTCGTTTCATGAATGAGAAAGCGCTTCGTCTTCCGTGTAAAAAAATTGTTTAGTAAATCGTGATTTTACATTATTTTGGGAAGTAATTACTGTAGGAAAGAAAAGCACGACTCTGAAATGTAAAGTTTTCATGGACCTGTAATTTTACTCTTAAATATATATTTAATTACTAAGCTTTACTTTGAGTTAAAAGAATATTTCATTCACATTAATTTCTGCACCTTATGTAGTTAGGCGTATAAGAATTGACTGGAGTTGATGTTAAGTCATGTCAGCATATCAACATGTTGCAGTACAAACGTTTTTAACCAAGAATACTTCATGCTTTCACTCACAGGTCAGCAACATACACTATTAAAAACAAAGCTGTAAAAGTTTATCATCGCTGCCTTAGGCTGAAACAAAATATCCCTTTGTATGAATACGTAGAATCTGAACCTCATGCCTCATCCAGATTCCCTGGCTCTATTCCGAGCATAGGATTTCAGATTTAGTTTCGGTATCTGCAAATATTTCTGTCTGTGTAGTATGGAAAAACATTCACTTTGTGTCAGTATTGTTTCACATCGTTAAGTTTGTCAATTTGGTTATAAATTGCATAATGTACAGATTGCACAGAAAACCTCCTGTAACGAAACCTTGGCCACCCAAGTGGCGCAGCTGTGTCTTATTACCATTTGTCCATGAAGGGTCCGGTTTCGAATCCTGGTGAAGCATGGATGTGGTGTTTGTTTTACGGCCCTGGCTCTCTCCCTTCTCTGGGACCAGTGGCCTTAAATTAGGGACGAGCGATTGCTTATAGCACATTGAGTTGCTCGCTGTGGTCGTTAAACCTTCAATCAAAAGAAAAAGAAACAAAATCTTTTATTTTTTTTTTGGAGGTTTAACGACCACCGTGAGCAACTCAATGGGCTATAAGCCGTCGCCCGTCCCTAATTTAGGGTCACTGGTTCCAGGGAAGGGAGAGAGCCAGTGCCGTAAGACAAACACAACATCCATGCCTCACCGGGATTCGAACCCGGACCCCGTTCGGACGAATGATCAGAGGCCATCGCTTAGACCACTGCGCCACCGGGGCGGCACACAAAATCTTGTAACATGCATGTGAGTAAAATGGTGAATAGAAACAACAAAAAAAGCTAATTTATTTGGGTTTATATGTCTATTTTATCCAATGAAATAGATGTTTCCTTTAACGACGAAATATTCTATTACTTGGAAAGAAATAATTTTGATGCTGGTGCTCTGGCTACATTTGCGCAGCATAAAGGTATTTTGTACCTGAACGAAAATAAAAGTATATCTGGTATAAAAGCACCTGTATTTATATATTCAATTTTAACCTTCATGAAAACTTACAAATATTTTTCAAATAAACCTCACCTCGGTTATCCGAGTTCCCAATGTGTACTATAATCGGATTGCTTAACTGTTTATCACCTATCTTTTTCGAAATACAAATATTTCGCGGGACAGTTTAACTCTCGCTTTATTTTCCCTTTTGGAGGCTAACAAATGTAGGCCTAATGCTACTGAAATGAGTGAACTTGTGCATCGGAAAGCGATCCTTTTCAATTAGCTGTGAAATTCAAATTCGTCGCAAATAAGAGATTGTACTAAAACTTTCTGAATGATTGCTATTTAAAAGACCAAAACAGTGAAGATAATTATAAGAAACGTAGCAGTAGATGCTTGAGCCTCCTGTTTCTACCCAGTGCTATGAGCTAACCCTATTCTAACCGGGTTGAGATGAACATAAGAAACGAGACAGTAATGTTTCAGCCACTTGTTCCTATCCAGTGCTATTGTGTACCTGCCATTGAGCTAGCTGTACTTCATCCGGTATCCGATGATGCAACACAGCACAAGGAACAAGAATGAGGCATTTTCATGCCTGACTGATTTGTTGTCGGGTCTTCTGTGATTAGAGACACTTTTACCTCAGCGTTAATAGTTTATTCATATTCCCATTGCTCGAAATTCCCCAAAGATTACTCATATACTCAATTACTCGAAATTTCCCAAAGCCTGAAGGCAATACATCGCTGCTGCAGATGAAGACATGATTGAGATCTTGGCTTTGGCATCATGAGAAAGAAATCGTTCAGTCACCCATATTCGATAGCTACCACACATGTTCTTTTATTCATATGGGCTGGAAGTTTCGGCTATTCTGTAAAAATAATATTCCACTTTTGTATCACTGCATAACGGTATCTGGTGTCTTGCAGATGATGCCAATCCTGCTTTTATGATATCCGTCACTCAGGAAATGTTTTCTGACCTCCCTTGAGTTGCATCCGCAGCTGTGCCGATCCATTACAGGGAGACAATACAGCTATGAGTAATTACTGGCATCTAATTTTAATGGTATGGTCACTTTTCTTAGAAACGAAGTTGTTCTGCACTTCGCGACATTAGCATTGTAAGACACTGCAGCGAAGTAGAATTTCGACTGTACTGCGATTATCCTCTCAGAACATCGCAGAGAAGATCCATTTATTCCTTCAAAAAATGGTGTATGTGCGCTAAGGGAAAACTTGATGTTATCATTTCGTGTGCCCATGTCTTCCTTCTTTGCATACAACGTCTATCCACACTGAACGGCTTATGTGTCGCGGTCAACAGATATTCTGTGTTGTACAATCAATTCAAACAATGGGCTATAATCGAAAATTTATTAAAGTTTGTACGCTTATGTGTGAAATGAGCGTAACACACTTGAACGAATTGAAAAATAAATTTAATAATTTGGAGCAGATAGCACAGTAGTATTTACACTTAGATGGAGTAATAGATGTATTTTGCTTCAATTGTCTTTTTGCCGTTGGTCATACATTTAAACAAATGAGATGTATTATTCATACATTACTCAGAATACAAACTCCATGTACATTTTTTCACACGTGAGGAGGGAATATCCATTTTATGACGTAACCCAAAGTACGAGAATTAACACAAGAAAGGAAAGTGGAAGTTATAAAATTGAAGCACTTTTACAAAACTAATAATATATATGCTAGAACAGTACCTACATCATACAGGCAGCACAGTTTTGTATAAATGTAGCCCAGTCCTACACAGCTTCGCTGTCTAACACAGATCCGTATCACTTCGAAAGCCTAAGACTCGCAATTGTAAGTTTTACTATGAAGACAGTTTGATAGTTAAAATGTTTAACAAATCACGTCTGAAAATACATTCGGTATAGCAGTATAAAATAGATGAAAGGTAAAAGAGAAAAAAATCCCCACTTTGCTATAAAGTCGGAATTTCGCTTCACAAAGTGCAAGAAGACATCCGTGCGATATTGAGGCACACGCTATGCATTTCGATATATGTTCATACCATTATCAAGCTGAAATTTCGTAGTTTCGCTGGTGGAGAGGGTAGAAATATCTGAAAACTGCCAATGCGTAGCTGTCTTGCTACTATCTAGGTCATCACTTTATTCACATGTTGAACACCTCTCCATCAAGCATTTCGTTAGCAAGTTGCTGTAAGCCGTCATGTAGATTATGATCCGTATTATCGAACGGAGGTTGAGGTTTGCTAAATCGAATACCAGGTTTGCCGGCTTTAAATCTTTTTCTATATTTACAATATACTTCATCTTTCATAATTTGCTTCCAAGGGTAAGGGATGTCGACAGGGGTAACTTTGTTGCAATTATTCTCATATGTCTTTTGAATAATCAAAGCCTCAGAGAATCGTATCGTTTGCTCGGAATTTTGGTCTGTAATAATTTTCGCATTTTGGAGATCTGGAATACATTTATTATCGATACAATCTTCAACCAAGGCTGTCTTTTTTTCTTGCTTTCTCCATTTGTCCATTGTTGTTTAATCCGGAATCTGAGTTGATTTTTAGTGCTACCGACCTAGTGTTTTTCAGATGCTGTAGCATCCTGACGCAATATTGAGATAATGTAAACTCTTGTCTTATTTTGTGGGACTTTTGGTGCTTTTGTTCTTTATGAAGATGTCACGATAAAAGGTAACACTCATTCCAATGCCTTTCTGAACTCTGCTACATTCCCTTTTTAATAGAGAGGAAATGGCGAGGAAGTAAGGAAAAGTGCCAGAATATATTGATTTTCCATTCTGCTGTCGTGGTTGATGTTTAAGTTCATAAAACAATCTCTTAATCATCTTGCTCTTATATCCATATTTCATATCCATTTTGGTGATGCAATTCAACTCCTCGTTTTGAAGCCTACTAGTGCTGCATAAGGCAAATGATCGCTGTACTAAATATCGAAATGCTGAGATCATATGGGCCCACGGATGGAATGAATTTGCATGCATACATACAGAAGTGTAAGTACTCTTACTAAATATTCGAAATTCTACCTGCTTCTCATTCTTGCAAACAGTGACATCCAAAAAGGGTAGATCATTATTTTGTTTCACTTCTTTGGTGAAATTAATAGTTGGTGAGTAACTACTGAAGGGTTTTCGGAGCGTTTCAATTACTTCTTGGTTTGACTCTCTGAAAATTAGAAAGGTGTCTTCGACGTATGTACCATATAAGGCTATACCATTAGCAAACATAGGGACCACATTATATTCTATCTCCTGTAGCACTACCTCAGTAAATAGTGTGGATAGAGGGTATCACATCGCAGCACCGGATATTTGCCTATATATTTTCCCAAATAATTCAAAGAAATCAATTCCCTGTATGTACGATAGAGCTGAGATGATGTCGCCAATTTCCTTACGTAACAAAGAATTGCAAAAAGAGAATTTTTATATATAATTTATTTAGCTGTTGTTACTGGAGTGCTTGGAAACAACGATTCCACGTCCATGCTAACAAAGCAGGAGTAAATGGGATGAAATAAAACATTGCTTAACTATCTCTACGAAAACTGTACAGTTTGAAATATTATAGCAAAAGTTCATTAACAGTGGATACAATAAGTTGAACAAGTCCATCTCCAAGTGAATAAAGGGAAATTAGTTTTGATACAAAACTAATAAGGTGTCAACTTTATAGAGCTTGATTTTTCCGAAAATCATCGAGATTCCCGCACCCTTTGGTGGCCTTAATTTTTTGATGTTGTCCGGAAGACTGCTGTCATTTCGGAACCAAGCAAATTTACGTAATAATCGATCATTTGGGTCTTTATTAACATGGTCTGCAGATAGCTAATATAGTGCGCTTTCCATTTTATTTTGGTAGTCACCGTGATCTAATATAACTAGTTGTTTAGATTTATCGTCTTCAATTATATTGTTGTTAATGTTTTTTTCGTAATTCCAACAGTTGTTGCCGTTCATATCGGTAGACGGAATCGTTCGAGTTTCTTCCAGTACTTTGTTCATACATTTCACGCTTTATAAGCCTTATATATTTGATATCTTACGGGATTTCTTTGAGTTAGAGATACATTTACTATTGTATTTTTCAGCAATGGGATATAATTTTCAGACTTTTGTGGGCGGTTCGGAGGGGCAAATTTTGTCCCTGTATTGATAGTAGTTAACTGGTTATATGTTATCTCAAATGTAGACAAATTAATCAAACCCGTTGGGTGAGTAAATTCCTCAGTGACATCAGGAAGGTCAGACTCGCCCAATAGCCCGTCCAATTTTTTTACAAAATTTACAAGTGAAGTACTTTTGTTTTTTATTCAGGAAATAAAAATAAATTACTTAGTGATTCAAAGTTGTTACTTAGAATATTTTTGAGTGAAGTAATACTACTTTGGTTCATGCATTTGAAATAAGCATCTAGGCACTTTTTATTAAGGCCAAAGATGAAAGAACGCTGAGTTTTAATTAGGGAAGTCAACCTTTTAATCTCACATGTTTTTAAGATATCGTTATCTTTACGACTCATGGGTTGGTTAACGATTATTAATGATATTGGCATAAGATCCAAGTTACGGCAATTTATGATGAATTGCAATTTGTGCTCCTCGTGACATAGCCGAAATTTAATTAGGAATATTACTTTGTTTTGCAGGTAGTATAAATTTGCATTTCATTCAGAAGCTAAGAATGTTCTCTTCTTTGTTTTTACACTAGTCGTCGTACTATAACACGAATAATACGCAATTGCGACGAATGGTAATTTGCATTGCCTATCTTTTTAGTGCGTCTTTTGTAAAAAAAGATCGTGCTTACGTTATCGGTTTATCCGTCAGTCCGTCCGCCTGTAGACATGATATGTCTGCAACTAATAGTCCGATTTAAAGAATCTGTTTGCATTCGGAAACTTTAAATATTCGAATGATGATCCTTCATTTTGTTTTTTGTTTTTAGTTTTACAATGTGCAATTTTGTCGCTAGATGGCTTAAAGTCAGATCATATCGTATTTTAAATAAATTTTTATTCCATATATTTACTTCTAATCATCCGACTGAAAACATTATTTTGTCTTTCGATTCTATTTATGTTGAAGAGTATTTTAGGTATAGTTACTTTTTCAAGTTACGCATCGATTCTCCGCTAGGGGAGTAAAAGTAAATTATGTTTTCCCCGTTATCTCTTCTTCTAAAACTCCGATTCGAAAACTTTTTTCTTCAAGGGATACAGCTCCGAAGGAAAATATTTTGCATATATTTCGAATTTTTGGTAAAGAATACTTTGGCCACTAGGAAGCGTAAGGGTTAATTTTTCCTTCCGGTGTATTTGCCATAAAATCTGAGCTTCTAAAATCTCAATTGAAAAAATTCGTTCGTTGACTGATGCCACTCGCATCGATAAAATTTTTCGGAATATTTTATTCTTAAAATATTGTATGGTTTCTCCGCCAGCGGGGAACAGGTATATCTTGTATTTATTAATATACCTGCTTCTAACGGTCCTATTTGAAAAATTCTTTCTTTACTGGATAGTTTCCGGTGTGATATGTTTTTCATATAATTTCAAAATTTTCAAGTAATTCATAGACTTTGCGCTATAAAGCATAAAATTAAATGGCGTTTCCCCCGATATCTGTGCTTCTAAAATTCCGATTTGAAAATTTATTTTTGCACCGGATACAGCTCCTGATGGGAAATCTTTTGCATATAACTTATAATTTTTGGTAAAAAATTGTTGGGCCACTAGGGGGCTTTAGACTCGATTTCTGTTTCTGATGAATTTAAAGAAAAATCTGAGCTTCTATAATCTCAATTGAAAACAAATCGTTTGTGGACCAGTACTACTCACGTCGACAAATCTTTTAGGAATATTTTCTTCTAAAACTAATGAATGGTTTTTACGCCAGGGGACGCAAATATATATATATATATATATATATATATACTTAAGAGCAAAACTGAAGACTAAAGAAAACTTTAGAATTTAAAACGAAGGTTGCAAAATAACCTGAAGATCAACACGCGCAACGCAGCAGTTTTGAAAATTCAGAATTCACATTCTATAAAGAAGATACCTAAGCAAAAAAATACATATATAATTTTGACTCACGCCTAGTACAACATAGAAAAGGTTATGTATCTACCTGTGTGAGTAAAAGGAGAAAAGATAAAAAAATAAAATAAAACAACTGAATGTAGAAGGTGTCGAGAATACTGAGCCTTGGCTTTATCAAGGACCAGCAAAAACTCTGCATTTTCTCACTTCCACAAAGACCTAGTTGGAAATGGGTTTCTGCAAGGCCATAGATGCAAGTAACATTCCCACCTAAAATAGTTTAAAAAATATATATATGTCAGGTCCTCCGTAGAGTTGCTTGACCTAGCACTAGTTAACAATTTCGCTTGCATCCATTAACCTTCCTGGCCCGACCCATGCTCTTCATCTGTTACTATTAAACAGAGAGAAGAAGATTAAAGAGAACTCAAGCTGTGAGAGTGACATAATAATTAGAAATGATTTTCAGCCATAACGAAATGCCAAGTTCGTTAGAGAGAGAATTTAAACCTGAAAATCAATGCAAAAGAAATCCTAATTTTTACATTGCAATTAAAAAAGGAAATATTAATTTTTAACGAACAGATTTTTTGAAAGAAAACTTGAGTCTAAAACCCTCTACTCTACAACTTATGACAGCACGAAAAACGAGAATAAGTTAAAGATAATAATTAACTAAAGAAAACTTTGTGAAAGTTATGTACCTTAAACAGTTAGTTGCAATATGTACAAAGTATTTCAGCAGTGCTTTAAGTGCATAATTAATTAGTTATTAAGAACTTAACTACTTTGAAAAACCAGCGCATAGAAAAGGAACAAGCTTAGCCATCTTCTGTTCCTAGGTACCCCAAAAGACGCTCAAAGTTACAAAGAAAAGAAAGAGTTAAAACCCGCAAAAAATGTTAACAGACAAACCAATGCCTAAAAGCTGAAAAACTAAAAAACAACAGAGAAAAAGTACATGAAGTACAAACATTGAACTTATAAAACCTAGAACCCAAAAACAAGGAAGAGAGCTTACCTCTTGTGTGACAAAAACTTTTCTCCTCACAAGAGAAGAACATGGCTGACCTCTTCCGCCACTCCCTAGTCGCTGGGGGCAGAGAGGGTGGGGCTGATGGCCTCCTCATACAGCAAGAAACCAACGCGCGGAGATTTTAACCAGAGAAAAAATATATAAACTTAAGACTGTGGATCTGTATGATCAGAAAGAGCAGAATTAACTCTCCAGAATACATGAGAAATATTATAAAATACACGAGCAGTGTATTTAATAATCTTTTGCATGTATTAAATCACCTTAGTGAGCTTCTATAGATTAATCAGAATCTTATTAATTTTAATGTTGGTTTTACTATTTTTAGTATAGCTATCCTAGTGATGAATAACTAGTTTTCTTTTTTTATTTGTTTTTATTTTCTTTTATAAACAGATTTTTAAGCTTTTTTGTGATTTTGTTTATATTATTTAATTTTTTGTTTTAATAGGACCGTCATATCCATAGCACTAAGGTTCCTTTAGGTAGTTAATAGGCATCCTCTAGCCAACTTCCTTACGGCTTTGATTGGTCAGAATCATATTATTAACTGTGTAGAAAATTAAAGCAGATCTGCCAACCTTACTCTATTATTCAGAATAATTTTTCTTAAAGTTCTTTTGATGAAAGAAGAGGGAATTTCGTTCTCTAGAAAACTTTCTAATAGTATATTAATGTGGTAATTGAAGTCCAAATTGTTGCTGCAGATTCTTGAAATTCTTAGGACCTGAGAAATTAGTACATTCTCAATTACTTTGGTTGAAATGTTATTATTCCAGTGTAGATATTTAATTACTTTGAAAGGAAAATTAACTCTTTTAGCAAAGAGGCTAATAGATGGGTTACCTCTGTTGAGCTTAATGCTTAAGTCTAGGAACTCAAGTTCCTGATTACTGTGGTTGGTTTACATAAGTTAAGAGAGCTAGGATAGATATTATCAAAATCACTCTCTATAACTTCTGGAATTATTGATACACAGCAGATCATCAATATATCTAAAAGTGTAAAGGTAGTTATCTGAGCAGGTGGGGTGATTTTTAATGAATTTATATTCCTTAAAGAACAGGAATAGATTAGCGATATTCGTGGACGTTGATGTTCCCATGGGAATACCGTTCACTTGCTTATAGAGAGTATTATTATATAAGATATGGTTATTTTTTATGCAGCAATTGAGATAAGAGTTCCAAGCTCCTACAATAACAAATTGGTTAAGTTTAAATTCTGCATACAGCTCTTTAAAGGTAGTGATTATATCTGATAGAGGCAGATTAGTATAGAGGTTTTCAAAATCATAACTGTTAATATCTAGGGGACAAACTTTGAGTATAGTAGAAATCACTTCTGCATTATTATTAATTATCCAAAAATATCTGTACATCAAGTTAGAACAGTTTCTAATGTGTTTCAAAACCTTCTTTAAGACATCTTCAAAAGCAAGATCTATTTTCTTTTATGACTCCTTACTCCACTAGCTATGAACCTGAACTTCACAGGATCCTTATGAAACTTAACCGTTGCAAAAAGAAATGGAAATTCAGGCTCATATCTTCTAGTTTGTGGAATTTTAAGTTTCTTGAAGAATGCCTTAAACCGATTTTCTAACTGTTTGGTAGAATAACTTACGGGCTCGTATGTTACTCTATTATTGAGTTCCATAGTTAACAATTCAAAATAGAACTTCTTACAGATAATTGCAAAATTATTGCTAGCTTTATCCGTAGTGGTAAAATTAATTGGTCTTGTAGTTTGGAGAGTGACCTTTTAGCTTCTCCAGAGAAAAAGAGATTTCTGTCGAAACAAAAGTCCAGACCTGCCAACTCACCGGTGAAGCTATTGATTATATTATATTTCCATTCTGCGAAGGCCTCAATAGGCTGATTGTACGTTAAACTGGTTTTTACGATGTACCTATTAACATCTTGAGTGAAGCTCTCAAGAATCCTTTCTTTGGAAATTGTGAAGGAAGGTCTGAATTTAGAGCCATACTCTAATAAATTCCTAAGCTTTTAATTTGGACTTCAATTACCACATTAATATACTATTAGAAAGTTTTCTAGAGAACGAAATTCCTCTTCTTTCATCAAAAGAACTTTAAGAAAATTATTCTGAATAATAGAGTAAGGTTGGCAGATCTGCTTTAATTTTCTACACAGTTAATAATATGATTCTGACCAATCAAAGCCGTAAGGAAGTTGGCTAGAGGATGCCTATTAACTACCTAAAGGAACCTTAGTGCTATGGATATGACGGTCCTATTAAAACAAAAAATTAAATAATATAAACAAAATCACAAAAAAAGCTTAAAAATCTGTTTATAAAAGAAAATAAAAACAAATAAAAAAGAAAACTAGTTATTCATCACTAGGATAGCTATACTAAAAATAGTAAAACCAACATTAAAATTAATAAGATTCTGATTAATCTATAGAAGCTCACTAAGGTGATTTAATACATGCAAAGATTATTAAATACACTGCTCGTGTATTTTATAATATTTCTCATGTATTCTGGAGAGTTAATTCTGCTCTTTCTGATCATACAGATCCACAGTCTTAAGTTTATATATTTTTTCTCTGGTTAAAATCTCCGCGCGTTGGTTTCTTGCTGTATGAGGAGGCCATCAGCCCCACCCTCTCTGCCCCCAGCGACTAGGGAGTGGCGGAAGAGGTCAGCCATGTTCTTCTCTTGTGAGGAGAAAAGTTTTTGTCACACAAGAGGTAAGCTCTCTTCCTTGTTTTTGGGTTCTAGGTTTTATAAGTTCAATGTTTGTACTTCATGTACTTTTTCTCTGTTGTTTTTTAGCTTTTCAGCTTTTAGGCATTGGTTTGTCTGTTAACATTTTTGCGGGTTTTAACTCTTTCTTTTCTTTGTAACTTTGAGCGTCTTGGGGTACCTAGGAACAGAAGATGGCTAAGCTTGTTCCTTTTCAATGCGCTGTTTTTTCTAAGTAGTTAAGTTCTTAATAACTAATTAATTATGCACTTAAAGCATTGCTGAAATACTTTGTACATATTGCAACTAACTGTTTAAGGTATATAACTTTCACAAAGTTTTCTTTAGTTAATTATTATCTTTAACTTATTCTCGTTTTCGTGCTGTCATAAGTTGTAGAGTAGAGGGTTTTAGACTCAAGTTTTCTTTCAAAAATCTGTTCGTTAAAAATTAATATTTCCTTTTTTAATTGCAATGTAAAAATTAGGATTTCTTTTGCATTGATTTTCAGGTTTAAATTCTCTCTAACGAACTTGGCATTTCGTTATGGCTGAAAATCATTTCTAATTATTATGTCACTCTCACAGCTTGAGTTCTCTTTAATCTTCTTCTCTCTGTTTAATAGTAACAGATGAAGAGCATGGGTCGGGCCAGGAAGGTTAATGGATGCAAGCGAAATTGTTAACTAGTGCTAGGTCAAGCAACTCTACGGAGGACCTGACATATATATATTTTTTAAACTATTTTAGGTGGGAATGTTACTTGCATCTATGGCCTTGCAGAAACCCATTTCCAACTAGGTCTTTGTGGAAGTGAGAAAATGCAGAGTTTTTGCTTGGTCCTTGATAAAGCCAAGGCTCAGTATTCTCGACACCTTCTACATTCAGTTGTTTTATTTTATTTTTTTATCTTTTCTCCTTTTACTCACACAGGTAGATACATAACCTTTTCTATGTTGTACTAGGCGTGAGTCAAAATTATATATGTATTTTTTTGCTTAGGTATCTTCTTTATAGAATATATATATCATCATCATCATCATTGTCAACCATTATCAATCCACTGCTGGATGAAGGTCTCCCCAAGTTTCCTCCACAACGGTCTGTCTTGTGCCAGTCTCCTCCATGTCACCCCTGCATACTTTCGAATTTCATCCACCCATCTCCCATGTGGTCTTCTTCTGGGTCTTTTCCTGTCCCTTGGAATCCAATCTAAAATTTCGGCTGTCCATCGATGATCTGTCCTTCTGGCAGTATGTCCAGCCCATTGCCATTTCAGGGATTTAACTCTGATCATGATGTCTTCCACTCTTGTCATTTTTCGGATCCACGAGTTCCTCCTCTTATCTCTCCTGGTTACACGAAGCATGCACCTCTCCATGCTTCTTTGAGTTGTCTGTAGTCTTTGTATATCTCTTTTAGTTAAGGTCCACGTCTCTGCACCATACGTAAGCACTGGAAGGATGCATTGATCAAACACTTTTCTTTTAAGACATAATGGCATATTGCTCTTGAAAATTATGCTGTTTCTTCCAAAAGCTCTCCAGGCAAGTTTTGTACGCCGATTAATTTCTTCATCAATGTGACCCTCACTTGATATCTGCTGTCCAAGATAAACGTACGTGTCTGTTATCTCCAGCTTTTCTCCATCAATCGATAAATCTTCATTTCTTGTAAAAGCATTGAACATCACTTTTGTCTTCTGAAAGTTCATTTTTAATCCCACTTCCTTTACTCTTGTCAGCAAGTTCCTGGATCATACTCTGCAGCTCTGATGGGGTAGTTGCAAAAATGACTACGTCATCAGCAAAACGAAGGTGGGTTAGATAATCTCCATTAATCTTTATCCCTTTGTTTTCCCAGCTCAGCGACTGAAAAACACCCTCCAATGTGGCATTAAAGAGCTTCGGAGATATGGTGTCACCTTGTCTCACTCCCTTTCCAATTTTTATGTGTGTTGTATTTTCAAACAGCCGAATCTTTGCACTTGCATTTTCATAGATGTTATTAATAATATTAATGTATGCATCTTCAATACCGCAGGTTTTCAGAGCCATTGTAACTGCTGATGGTTTCACCGAATCAAAGGCTTTTTCATAATCGATAAAAGCCATGCACAATGGAAGTTCATATTCCCTCGCTCTTTCAATTAGTTCTCTCAGTACGTGGATATGATCTATTGTGCTGTAACCACTCCTGAATCCAGCTTGTTCTCTCGGTTGAGCCACGTCCAGTGTTACCTTCAAGCGGTGTGAAAGAACTTTAGTGAAGATTTTATAAACTACTGATAGGAGGCTGATAGGTCTGTAGTTTCCGAGATCCTCAATGTCACCTTTCTTATGTAGCAGGATCATTGTAGCGGTGTTCCAATCCTCAGGAATCTTTCCTTCATTAAGGCATAGAGTGAAAATTTGGGCAAGTACTGTTTCAATTTCTCCACTTGCTTCTTGTATGATGTCTACAGTAATTCCATCTTCTCCTGGAGCTTTTCCCCGCTTCATGTTCTTGATTGCATGTGCAACTTCTGCTGGAAGGACTGGAGGAACTCTGGTACTGGTATCTTTCATGATGTCTGGAGTGCATGTATCATCCCTTTCATATAATTTGGAGTAGAAATCTTTCACTCTTGTCAAAATTTCGCCTCTATTTCTTGTTACAGAACCATCTTTTTTTCTCAGTGCCATAATCTGTTTTCTTCCCTTACTGAGATGTCCCTTTGCTATCTTTAGGCTTTGGTTGTTTTCAATTGCTTTCCTCACTAGTTCACAGTTGAATTTTCTTACGTCTTCAGTGATACTCTTTCTTACTGTCTTGCATAGCTCTATATATTCCACTTTGGAAGTCACATCTTCTTTAGTTGTCCTCATCTCTCTTCTTTGCATCAACATTTTCGTTTTTCCTGATAATTTGTTTACATGCAACTTGTTCTTAGACCCAGCTAATTTTGTTGCTGTTTCCATAAGAGCTTTGGTTACTTTTCTGTTAACTTCAGAAATGTCCACTTCTTCCGATGTTAGGCCTTCTAAAGCAGAGAACCTGTTCTTCAGTTCCAACTTGAAGGTATTATGGTGTTTTTTAAGGTTGGTTATGTCAATAGATTTTGTTTGTCTTATGAGCTTGCCACGTTCAAGTTTGGTGTTGAGGTGCATCTTACATCTCACCAATCTATGGTCACTACCTGTGTTGAACTTGTTTAGCACACTGCAGTCTTTTATGACGAATTTTTTGTTACACATAATAAAATCAATTTCACTTGTCGTCCCATTTGGATGTCTCCATGTCCATTTCCTGTGTGGCTTTTTCTTGAAGAAGGAGTTCAAGATGAAAAACCCTTCTGCCTCTGCAAACTCAACGAGAGTATTTCCACGCTGGTTTCTGTTGCCGTGACCGAATTTACCGACTGAAGTTTCATTCTGTTGCCGTTGCCCTATTTTTGCATTGAAATCTCCCATAATTATTTTCAAGTGCTGCTTACCTTTATTATTTAGATGACAAATTTCCTCATAAAATTCTTCAATTTCTTCTTCAGGATGACTTGTGGTGGGTGCATAAGTTTGAATAATCTGAGCCTGGTATCTTTTCGAGAGTTGGATAACAAGTCGTGCAGCTCTGTCAGAGGAACTTTCAACTTCTACAACTTTATCCTTCAGTTTCTTGTTTATTATAAATCCAACACCACTAGTTCTGCCAGTATCTGTCCCACGATAGTAGAAGAGATGTCCACTTTTCAGTTCGATGAGATCTTCTCCTTTTCTCCTTACCTCACTTAGCCCCACGATGTCCCACTTGATCCTTTGTAGTTCCTCTTCCAATTCAAGAAGCCTTGAATCAGAAGATAGGGAGCGTCCGTTGTACGTAGCCAAGGTCAGCATCAGATGGCAGCCTAGTCCGGTCCTCCGGGGATTCTTAGCACCCTCTGCCTTCATGTCGCACTGGCCGCTGCCTTGGCCAGGTACATTCCAGCTGCCGGAGACTGAGGGCCAAGATTTAAGTTGTGGAATCATTTTGGAGGGGTTTGGCCATAACTCACCACGCTGGCCAAGCGGGTTGGTGAGTGTGGGATAGAATTTCCTCTAATCCCGATGGTATAGTTATACCGCTATTGGCGGTCGTCAGAGCCCCTTTAGTGGGAACAGGATGTACCACGAGAAGGCGGGGTTGACATTTGTCAAGGAGAGGCTGTGATGTTACGCATCACCTGACCTTACATCCCAGAATATATATATATATATATATATATATATATATATATATTCTATTAAGAAGATACCTAAGCAAAAAATACAAATATAATTTTGACTCACACCAAGTACAACATAGAAAAGGTTATGTATCTACCTGTGTGAGTAAAAGGAGAAAAGATAAAAAAATAAAATAAAACAACTGAATTCCTGTAATTACTACATGTTCCTGAATTCCTGTAATTACTACAGTTCACTATAATAAGTATTACAACCATATTATCACCGGAAACTTGAGTTTTGTTGAAAATGAAAAGCTTAGAATTTATTAGAGTATGGCTCTAAATTCAGGCCTTCCTTCACAATTTCCATAGAAAGGATTCTTGAGAGCTTCACTCAAGATGTTAATAGGTACATCGTAAAAACCAGTTTAACGTACAATCAGCCTATTGAGGCCTTCGCAGAATGGAAATATAATATAATCAATAGCTTCACCGGTGAGTTGGCAGGTCTGGACTTTTGTTTCGACAGAAATCTCTTTTTCTCTGGAGAAGCTAAAAGGTCACTCTCCAAACTACAAGACCAATTTTTTTTACCACTACGGATAAAGCTAGCAATAATTTTGCCATTATCTGTAAGAAGTTCTATTTTGAATTGTTAACTATGGAACTCAATAATAGAGTAACATACGAGCCCGTAAGTTATTCTACCAAGCAGTTAGAAAATCGGTTTAAGGCATTCTTCAAAAAACTTAAAATTCCACAAACTAGAAGATATGAGCCTGAATTTCCATTTCTTTGCAACGGTTAAGTTTCATAAGGATCCTGTGAAGTTCAGGTTCATAGCTAGTGGAGTAAGGAGTCATAAAAAGAAAATAGATCTTGCTTTTGAAGATGTCTTAAAGAAGGTTTTGAAACACATTAGAAACTGTACTAACTTGATGTACAGAGATTTTTGGATAATTAACAATAATGCAGAAGTAATTTCTACTATACTCAAAGTTTGTCCCCTAGATATTAATAGTTATGATTTTGAAAACCTCTATACTAATCTGCCTCTATCAGATATAATCACTACCTTTAAAGAGCTGTATGCAGAATTTAAACTTAACCAATTTGTTAATGTAGGAACTTGGAACTCTTATCTCAATTGCTGCATAAAAAATAACAATATCCTATATAATACTCTCTATAAGCAAGTGAACGGTATTCCCATGGGAACATCAACGTCCACGAATATCGCTAATCTATTCCTGTTCTTTAAGGAATATAAATTCATTAAAAATCACCCCACCTGCTCAGATAACTACCTTTACACTTTTAGATATATTGATGATCTGCTTTGTATCGATAATTCAGAAGTTATAGAGAGTGATTTTGATAATATCTATCCTAGCTCTCTTAACTTATGTAAAACCAACCACAGTAATCAGGAACTTGAGTTCCTAGACTTAAGCATTAAGCTCAACAGAGGTAACCCATCTATTAGCCTCTTTGATAAAAGAGTTAATTTTCCTTTCAAAGTAATTAAATATCTACACTGGAATAATAACATATCAACCAAAGTAATTGAGAATGTACTAATTTCTCAGGTCCTAAGAATTTCAAGAATTTGCAGCAACAATTTGGACTTCAATTACCACATTAATATACTATTAGATAGTTTTCTAGAGAACGAAATTCCTTCTTCTTTCATCAAAAGAACTTTAAGAAAAATTATTCTGAATAATAGAGTAAGGTTGGCAGATCTGATTTAATTTTCTACACAGTTAATAATATGATTCTGACCAATCAAAGCCGTAAGGAAGTTGGCTAGAGGATGCCTATTAACTACCTAAAGGAACCTTAGTGCTATGGATATGAAGGTCCTATTAAAACCAAAAATTAAATAATATAAACAAAATCACAAAAAAAAGCTTAAAAATCTGTTTATAAAAGAAAATAAAAACAAATAAAAAAGAAAACTAGTTATTCATCACTAGGATAGCTATACTAAAAATAGTAAAACCAACATTAAAATTAATAAGATTCTGATTAATCTATAGAAGCTCACTAAGGTGATTTAATACATGCAAAGATTATTAAATACACTACTCGTGTATTTTATAATATTTCTCATGTATTCTGGAGAGTTAATTCTGCTCTTTCTGATCATACAGATCCACAGTCTTAAGTTTATATATTTTTTTCTCCGGTTAAAATCTCCGCGAGTTGGTTTCTTTCTGTATGAGGAGGCCATCAGCCCCACCCACACTGCCCCCAGCGACTAGGGAGTGGCGGAAGAGGTCAGCCATGTTTTACTCTTGTGAGGAGAAAGTTTCGTCACACAAGAGGTAAGCTCTCTTCCTTGTATTTGGGTTTTAGGTTTTATAAGTTCAATGTTTGTACTTCATGTACTTTTTCTCTGTTGATTTTTTGCTTTTCAGCTTTTAGGCACTGGCTTGTCTGTTAACATTTTTGCGGGTTTTAACTCTTTCTTTTCTTTGTAACTTTGCGCGTCTTTTTGGGGAACCTAGGAACAGCAGATGGCTAAGCTTGTTCCTTTTCTTTGCGCTGTATTTTCAAAGTAGTTAAGTACTTAATAACTATTTAATTATGCACTTAAAGCACTGCTGAAGTACTTTGTACATATTGCAACTAACTGTTTAAGTCATATAACTTTCACAAAGTTTTCTTTAGTTAATTATTGTCTTTAACTTATTCTCGTTTTCGTGCTGTCATAAGTTGTAGAGTAGGGGGTTTTAGACTCAAGTTTTCTTTCAAAAATCTGTTTTTTAAAAATTAATATTTCCTTTTTTAATTGCAATGAAAAAATTTGGATTTCTTTTGCATTGTTTTTCAGGTTTAAATTCTCTCTCTCAAACGAACTTGGCATTTCGTTATAGCTGAAAATTATTTCTAATTATTATGTCACTCTCACAGCTTGAGTTCTCTTTAATCTTCTTCTCCCTGTTTAATAGTAACAGATGAAGAGCATGGGTCGGGCCAGGAAGGTTCATGGATGCAAGCGAAATTGTTAACTAGTGCTAGGTCATACAACTCTGCGGAGGACATGACATATATATATTTTTTAAAACAATTTTAGGTGGGAATGTTACTTGCATCTATGGCCTTGCAGAAACCCATTTCCAACTAGGTCTTTGTGGAAGTGAGAAAATGCAGAGTTTTTGCTGGTCCTTGATAAAGCCAAGGCTCAGTATTCTCGACACCTTCTACATTCAGTTGTTTTATTTTATTTTTTTATCTTATCTCCTTTTACTCACACAGGTAGATACATAACCTTTTCTATGTTGTACTTGGTGTGAGTCAAAATTATATTTGTATTTTTTTGCTTAGGTATCTTTTTAAAAGAATGTGAATTCTGAATTTTCAAAACTGCTGCGTTGCGCGTTTTGATCTTCAGGTTTTTTTGCAACTTTCGTTTTAAATTCTAAAGTTTTTCCTTAGTCTTCAGTTTTGCTCTTCAGTATATATATATATATATATATATATATATATATATATATTTGTCAATATCTCTCGTTCTAGGAGTCTGATTAAAAACAATATTTCTTTGTCGGATAGCGTTTCCTATGCGAAATGTTTTCCAAATAAATTCAAAATTTACAAGTAAATCGAAGTCTTTCCGCCAGAGGACGCATTGTTAAATTGCGTTTTTCCTGATTTTTCTGCTTCTAAAAGTCTGATTTGGAAAATTCTTCCTGTATCGCATACAGCTCCTGATGAAAGAAAAACTTCATATAATTTCTAATATTTGCTAAAGAATGGTTTAGCCACCAGGGGGCATAATAGTTAATTTCTGCATTTGATTAACGTCCAGCAAAATCTGAGCTCCTGAAACTCAATTAATGTTCCTTTCTTGGACCGATAGTGCTCACATCGAAAAACCTGTTGAGAATACTTTCTTCCTAAAATAATGCATGGCTTTTCTGCCAGGTGATATAGAAGCATATCTTTATTAGTCCATATCTCTGGTTGGAAAAGAATCTGATTCCAAAAAACCTTTCATTTCATTGTTGGACAGTATTTCCGGTGCGAAATGTTTCTCATAAAAGTTCCAATTTTTCCCAACGCAAGAGCCTGCAACCAGAGGGTATAAGCTCATGATTCCGTTTACAGCAATATCTGCGGGATTGAAAACCCGATTGAAAAACTCCCTTCTTCGGTTAGATACTATTGCTTTCTATACTGGTTCCACTGACTTTGAAGAGATTTGATAAATTTAATTTGAGTCAGAACGGATTCCAAAGAAGTGCTCATTACACCCGAAATTTCGGAGTCATCTTTCGCGTTTTAATTTCAAACTGTTGTTGGCAACTTTAGACAGAAAAAAATAATTGCCGTACCCAGACAGAGTCAGTATTCAAAAATATAGAAATGTCATTCCAGAATCCGCAGGATGGAGATACACTTCAACCAGGTTCATGCTACTTTGATTAATCAGTCATACGGTGAGGATGATCAGCCGAACCAATAGCGAATGCCATTGACTTTGCGAAAGTGTGACGTCAAAATCGAAACACGCAGCACATGTACGCCATTGGCTGATGGACGGTGTGTCGTTTCTGTACGTTCTTTTTCATCAGCAATATCACATATTGCTAATTTTGCAAATCCCATCGATTCAATTATTTATAGATTGCTGTTACGCACAAACCTAATTTTTTCTTAATGAAAATCTTTAAAATGCCATTTTATTCTTTTGTACGACTTATACACTGGTGTGTGTCTTATTTCCCAAAAACGGTTGTAAAAATCAATCTTATAAAATATGAAATTTGAAAAAGGGATGCATCAAATTCGATTACGTTTAAAATGCAGTTCCTTCAAAAATGAAAAAAAATGTTACCAAAATTGAGAATCTCTACACGAACGATGCCAGTGGATCAAATAAATTATTACCTGAAGTTACAGACATATACATTTGGGTATTACACAGCATAATGCATGAAATTGTGGATTTGTTTTTCGATTAACACATTGTTCTACCTCTCACTGTATTATAATTAAAATTTATGCTTTTTTGTTTGCCTGTTATCTATTCACTTTTTATTCGAACTTCGGGTGTTCGGTTAGTTACATTCTTGAGATGTTGCTTCATGGTGGTATATTGGATTCTACCTGCTATACGTTTCATTCCAAAATATATGGAATTTTAGAATTTCAAGTACAAATCTTATAAAAGCCTTTCAGTACAAACATATTTCTATTCCTAATAAATAATTTACACTTTGCTAATTATTTTCTACTGAGTCTAATAGCTTCGTGTTTTTGCTGCATATTACTTTAAATCCTTCAGCATACCACAGTTTATTCCCTTACTACCCATTAAAAAACATCAATGCAGCACAATACCTCGACTCCAACACATAGTTTATAGCCCCCGTTTAATGGAATGTCTTTAAACTAAGTACACACCATTGTCTTTGTGGACGATGTAAATAGTTGCAGCATCTTCAAACATCTTCTTGTAAGTGCTTTAGATGTGATACGTCGTGTGTTCCATGAGATGTAAGCAGAAATTTATTCCTGCTTATGTTTATCGATCACATATTTATGCAGTGATACTTTTGGAAAAGCATTTATATTAAGTTCTATATAACATGATAGTACCATCTCATTCAGCTTTAGGACGGGCGTGGGTGAACAAGTGTGTACCAAAAGTAGTATTTTGTCTTTTAGGCTTCTGCAATTAGACGTAAACTGTTCTCCTTATATTTACACGACTTTCCCAAGACCCATTACGGGTGGGTAATGATGCAGGCAGATGAGAAAGCGGTAGGTATCAGGTCATTGAACAAATCCCAAGCAGTGCCTCACTTACAGCTCTTCCTTTCTAGGTAGGTCACTTACAACACTGGCTAATGGATCTAAATCAATACGTCGAAGAGCAGTGCGCTTTTTATCGGCGGATGTCAAACACTATGTTGAACAGCAGTGCTCTATTTTCCAGTTGATCTCAATCAATACTACAAAGAGCAGCGCAGTGCGAAAACCGTGAATTTTTAAGTATAACTCTTTTTTAACTAGCTATTTTTCATAGTTCATATGTCATTAGATGTGAAATTTAATGGCGATTTAAAAAATATTTTAGTTTTTCCTGTATCTAAATCTGTTCTTATGACATGACATAAAAAAGACCTTTGACAAACACCCTGAAATTCAGGGTAGCTGCACATGAGTTAATACAGCCAATCAAAGACACATTTTTACCAGATTGGCTTCTTCCTAATGCTAAACTATTCTTACTCCGGCATTTATCAGGGTTGACCGAGATATATTAGTGCATTGTAGTGGTTGTTTCTTGTAGTTATTGGGGTATAATTTGTGTACATTCTCAAAAATGGTTAAAACTGCGGAATTGACGATAACGGAAAGAGATAGTTGTTCTGCATGAAGAGGGACGTTGTTCAAGGCAAATCGCTGAAATTTAGGCTATAATAAATGTACAGCTATAAGGCTACTGAAGAAAGTAAAACACACTAGTGACATTAAAAATATGTGTCACAGTGGAATGGCCACAACCACTACAACCAGTAATGAAAAAGTGCTCAGAAAGCTTAGCTTGGCAGACATGACGCTCAGTTCACCTGAATTGCTTCAAAGATGGTCTGAAGTCGCTGATGTTAGTTTTGGTGCAACTGCTGTTAAGGGGAGGCTTCTTGAATATGACTCACGTGGCCGCAAAGACGTAAACCGCTGTTAACTGCAAATACAAGACAGGGTAGACCTGAATGGGCAAAACAGCATGACAGATGGACAACCAAGCAATGTGAAAATGTTCTTTTCAGTTATGAATCAGAATTTCGCCTTAATTTGAATCACAGCAATGGCTATAGAAGGAAATTCAAACATGAATGATTCCATCCAAGTTCTTTAGTGACTGTTGTTAAGCATCCGGTGAGGTCATGGTTTGGAGTTGCATTTGTGCACATCCCATTGGGACCTCCATGTATTGGGAACCTCCATTGGGAACCTCCATTGGGAACCTCCATTGGGAACCTCCATGTTTTATTAGTCTGTATTGTTTATGGTTTAATTGGTCTCAGAAATGCCTTTATTCATATTTATTACAAATGTCCTACTTTGGTATTCATTTACAACGGTATTCTCAGATACATTTGTAAAGCAAGCAAAAAAAAAAAAAGACTTTCGTGTGTTAGGAAAGTATATAGCGATTTTTTCCTTAGAATGAAGAAAAAGAAAAGAAAAGGATAATGAAATAAATAAGAAAAAAGAACACCTCTTAATATTCAAAGAAATAATCATTGGTCTACAGTAAATAATATGGAAAATAAAATAAATATATTTAATAAAAATGATTTTAATAAGGAATTCTCCTGGCAATGTCATAATTATTTAAGACCTATTAAGTTCATATATTACAGGTGATTAAGGCTAAAAAGTATTGTGTTTTATGGAAAGTAAAATTACATATCAATTTTCTCCACACACACACACACACACAAAAAGAAACGTTTTATCGTACGAAGAATAGACAGGCACGTGCATGAAAAGTTTTATTTTTGCCTTACTGTCTAAGATGTCATACATGTCTTATAAACTGGAAACGTATCACAGAGGCAGAGCATTAAAAGAATAAAAAAGGATAATTTCGTCTTTCGTGCTGCTACCAACACATGTCTCACTCCGTATCATTAGCGGGCTATCCATATATGCACAGTGGTTTTTCTGTGTCCTTTGCATTGTTTCCACTAAAGACAGTGGTTTTAGGCAACTAACTAATGCGAGATTCTGCGTGGATATAACAACATAAAATATTTAATTAAAAGCCTCCGTGTGTCTTTTTTTTAATTTCTTGTATGTTACGTGACATAAGTAAATAGACACCAGATCTGTTAATATTTTTTTCTGTCTGCATTGAATGGAAAGAGCTGTAGTTGTAGCTGGGTTTAGTATATTGCAGTCATACCCTTTACAGTACGTAGGGCGTTCATCCTGTCAGGCATTCTGGAACTGAGATGAGCAATGGTGCTCTGTGGAATCTGAGCCCACGACTCACGTAACATGGACAGCAAGTGTGCTTTGTCGGTTGGTTTCTATAGCATCCGTCGTAATTTTCCATCCAATATGGCCCACAGGTGTTCAATCGGATTCATATCACAGCTCTGACTTGGCCACGACAGTTTCGGGATGACGTTATATTCGTGCTATGTTTGTGTAGGTTTTTGCCGTATGATATGCTGCGCCATCCTCCATGAATAAGGAAGTACCTTTTGACATCTGACCCCTGGGGAATATTTGTAGCGGGTTCCTCTCAAGGATGGTTATCAGTTTTTTTTTTTTGCATTGTTGTTGCCCACACATTCTATGATGACTGAACGGCCAGTCATGCACATGGCTCCTCATATTATGACAGAAAAACGGCCCCGCGTTTCACAGTTGGCTCTTGGTACTTCATTCTAAATTCCCGGCTGGGAAACGCCACATCCAGACCCTGCCGTTGTCTGAAAATTGCCGAAATCGGGATTCATCAGAGAATATGACAGTGTGCCAAAATGCTCAGAGTCGCTCAATCTTGTCTGTTGCCCATGCCAATCTGCGACGAATATTTGCTTCTCGCAAATGTGGTGTATGTCGAAAAGCTCTTCTATTATAGTCCAGTGTGTGAGGGTACCGCTGAACAGTTTTGTAACTCACTTGGAGGTGTTCTGCAATCTCAGCGGCCAGGCTACCATTATGGGTTCCGAAAGAAAGGTTGATAGCACGAAGACACTTCTGTGGCTTCTCTCGGCGAGCAGTACCCGTTGGTGGTGCTTCCTTGATTGCTTTCTTGAATTCCTCGAACACTCGATTAACTGTAGCAAGAGGAATTTACAGGTTAGCAGCAATCCGACGCCTGCTAGTTTCGAGATCCGATTTCCCCACACATCTTCCTCAACTGAAAGTCGCATAGTTCCTCAGCTCCCTTGGGTCGAGACATGTTCGTTTGGTGGCACCTACCCACTGACGTTCCTCTGCAAAATATATCAAAGGGAATTTCAGCATGCAATGCAATGTAGACTCCACAACAATGCAAACATTACATAACGACAGGTATCGATTTACTTATGTCATCTCTATGTATAAAGATAGGCATGAATTTTTCCATCTTAATTTAAAGTACCAATCTGCGCCGCAAAGTCACGAGAATTTTGTTTTCTAGTGCGCATTTCACACCTTGGAGGCTCCGCTATGCTCTGTCTGGAAAGAGAAGCAAAGAGTGCGTGGACTCAGAATGTCCCAGAGGGCACATGTATATCAGAATGGGAAGTAAAGAAAATCTGTAAGTAATAACCAAGTCTGTACAATTCAAATACAAATTTGGATTATCTTTAGTAGAGGCTTCCGATAACTCGTTTATGTTATTTTTAAATATACTTTGCAGCTTCCCTAGACAATAAAGTACTGCACTGTTCGTACAATGACTTAGACGAATATGCTTACTAATATAATACATTTTGATATTAAACTGTGACTTTTTGTAAATGGTGAACCTAGAAATTTGTTGGATTACTAAGTTTTTGTTTTGTATTGTGGATGAGCCAGGGCTGCAGAAATCACCTGTCCGCCCATTTGCACTCGGTAGATATTGGTGAAGTACGGGTTTTTTTCTTCAAATTAGTCGTCCTTGCGGAAGACCAAAATTTTTTTTTTTTTTTCATGAGATTGCGAACTAATTTTTTGGGGAAAATGCATCTCGAATTTTTTTAGGTTTCTCATTATTAGTAAAAATAAATCTACGGGAAAGAACAGTAAAATAAAATCCCGTAAGTTGAGTTAACCCTCATGCACCAAGATATGAGAAAGAGGAGCAAAACACACTACAACAAAAGACTGCATACGTTGGGTATTATCCTTACGGAGCAACCGAACCACTCCGCTTCCGTAATGAGCTGTTTTGTTTGTTTGCTTTACGACCGCTAACCACTGAATGTTCAGGTTTTCTCCTAAAGGAGAATTCCAGATACATTCCCGCCGTTGATTCCAAGTTTTGAAATCACGTTGGATTTTGGGCAGCGCATCAAGACAACAGGTACCCACTCCCTCACTCAACGATTCCATGGATGTTCGTAAATTATCTTAGTCTGTAAATTACAGCGGAGAAATTCAATACATTTCAAATCAGTGGACACGGGAAATATTGTTATTTTTCTCTCTATCGCATATGTATAATAATGATCTCAAAAGAAGCTTTCACAGTGCGATTTACGAGATTATTTTAAATGTTGTGATGTCATTAAAAATGTTTGTTAATAAAAATTCGATTGAACGCGTGTATCCTTCTTCGCCGGAAGTTGAAATCGGTGCTGCTTTCATATGAACAGCAGTAAAATGGGACATGGTATCTATGACAGTGAAAAGTCGCAACGGAGCCACCAGCCACCAGAAGAGTTGGAAAACGAAATTTCTATTGGCTAAACTGAGGGATGAAAAAGAAATGTATTGCATGTAATGCATATGTTTTCCAAACTTAGCAGACAAAAACATCTCACTATATAAAAGAACTGGCAGTTTATCCTAAAGTTTCAAGAAAGACACCCTTCAAACACACGGCCGAAGTAAATGCCAAGATATTTCTCTTGCAAAAGAGATTCCCACAAGTACACCCATGGTGGTTCCGCAAAAGAATATCAAAAAGGGAAATTTTGTTAAGCTAATGAAACCTTTCAACAGAACTTATTTTCTTGTTAGTGAAAATTTCGCATATTTACATTCAAAGTCGTGAGACACTGACAGATGAATAATGTTATCAATCTAAGTGACAGTAATTTGAATCGTGATGCTTGTGTAGATTTTGTGAAATCTATAAGTGCAGTTTCGCAAAACGAAGTAACAGAAATAATAAGAAAAGGTCGGTTTTTTTCTTCACGGCTGATATCTCAACTGATAGAAATTCACGCACACTGAAAGTCGTCAATGTAAGATATGAAAATGTTGGTTTACCGAAAACTCTGTTGGCAGGTATAATTGCTGTAAAACTCTATAACAATGAGGGAATTCAAGAAAACACTTTAAAACAATTGGAAAAGATATTGATAGCTGAGGAACAATTGTCTAATAGTTAATTGGACTAAATTTGGATGGATCAGCAGGTAATATGGGCATTTACAATGGGCTACAAAAAACTTATGAAAAAGAAATATCCCTGTCTTATTGTCATACATTGCATCAGTCAAAATCTAGAGCTTGCAATCCTTGATATGAAAAAACGAGACAACTGTGTTGCTGTTTGAAAAGACCTTAAATCAAATCTTTAGCTTTTTTTAATATTCTTCAAATAGATAAAGCGAACTGCAGGAAGATGCGAATGTGTTAAACAACGATCTTATTAAATTTTGTGGTTTACATAACATGAGGTTGGCAGCAATCCAAAATCTTGCTCTCAAGACCCTTACCACCCATTTTGGTGAGACAATTTTCCATCTGGAATATGTGATAAAGCAAATAATTAGAGATGAATCAGTGACTGTAAAAGGGCTGCTGAAAGTCCTAAACTCGGACAAATTTCAAAGTTTTTTCTACTTTTCTTGATTAACTTTTTAAACACCTTAGGCCAATGTTGCAAGGCTATCCAGGGTGAGTACTCCTAGCTACTGATACATGGAAGAAAATAGAGCTAAGTATCCTAAAGCTGAGGTCATTAAAAGTGAAGAAATGGTCCGCTTCATGAGTTTTAAGAATTCAAAAAATGAGACCCATAACAAAACAAAGAGAGCTGTCCAGCTTGCTTCGAGATCCAGTGCTACCAATAAATCTGGTGGTCATGTAATTCGTTATGACTTAACTGCCAGTCTATTACGTTTTTACCAAAGCGTTTCCAACTGTTTCAAGAAAATATCATTGAATCGTTCACTATGTTTGACTTCAGTGAGTAGCCAGAGGAGGAATTCCTTCTACTTCATTTGACAATGAGCACGTATAATATCTGTGAGACTAATTTAAGCAGTTTCTTCCTTGGATGAATTACTCTGAAATTCAAAATTCAAAATATTATGAAGAAATAGCCAAGATACTCCTTATTTCAAGTATACAAAAATGTATTTTTCTCCAAGGAATACCGAAACATTCCCATTCTAGTTTAATTGATGTCAACATTGTCATCAAACACTGCAGTGTTTGAGCGAAGGTTGTCTGCGATCAATATGCAAAACAACATATTGAGATTCAGTATGTTGCAACCTGTTTTGGACTCTGTTATGCAGTTAGATGGTAATGTACCACAGATGACAGACTTTGACCTCAGTTTGGCAATTACTCTGGTACTCATTGGATAGTGGTAGGACCAGGTGGAAGGCACACAAATTAACAAAATATGGTGATTATAACTCATGGTTGTCATTCGTTTAGAACCATATGTTGCAAAGAATCTTTCCTGGGCAGCTAAAATGATCTTATGAAAATATGTTCTCTGCTGCGATGTATTCTGAAAAAGAATGAGGTACAATTGACGTGGGTTCTATTCTTGGAAATCATAAGTGTACCTCTTTACAAAGATGCAAAATGATGTAAATCTGTATTACACTGAACATTCTAAAATTAAATTTAAATATACCGGAATCTTTCAGAGAAACCTTTGTATGATAATATTCCTGCTTTTTGACTTTGCGAACCGTGAGCCACCTTCGCCATTCACTTTGCGTCTTCGAAGCAAGATGAAGGCTTTTTTCTAACGCTCCTGCAATGCAAGACAATCATAGGCACCGATTTTGAGGCGCAAGGTTAACCTTGGCCCTTCAGTAATCTTAATGAAAGTCAGTGTCCAACGTTAGTTTTCGTCCTGTTTAATTAAATAATTTTTTTGGCCTGATAGCGTGGACCAAGCTCCATATTATGATGCCAAAAGTATTTATTTCCAAAAGATTAATAAATAACAAAACATTTTTTTGCCATATTCAACATTTCTCATTTAATAAGAAATTGGATTGTCAGCCACAAACTGTGTTTCACAAGGTCTCGTGATATGTGGTAAAAATTAAAAACAATTATCAGAAATAAAATAAAATAAACATATAGAAACATATCTCGTATAATCTGTAGCGTCTTTATTTATCCAGTTATTTTGTTGCCCTTTTTGTACATTCTTTAAGTGACCCTGAAAATGTCTCATGTTTTAATAAACTTTTCGAAACAAAATATCTCTGAATATTTTTATAAAATCACTGGCTGAATTTTCTTTTTAAGATTATTTATATTGTGAAGAAAATACTTCTCTTTCCTTGTTCTTCTGCTGAAGAGAGACTGCAGTTGCGTGTTTTAAATATACGTCGAATATCGTAGTTTATATGTTTCCCTTTTGTTTGAAATGTTCCTACTCATAATGGAATAGACATGCGCCTCCCACGTCTGATCTCTTCAGGCCTGCCGCTCCAAACCATATATAAATTGGTAACGTCGGCGCGCCTGAGCTAGAGTTCACTTGATGGCAGTTTCCGAGTTTCCATAACACTAGAAGAGACACATGTTGACAATATGGTTTCCTTCTCGAAGTGAAGGAACTTTCTGTGTATCATGCGTCTAGAATGCATCATTCAATCTCTGCATATTTTTGTAACCCATAACTATGGGAAATCCTGTACTATTCAGCAATAATTTTTGCTGGTATGTATCTAAAAGTTCATAACGAAACAGCTGCTTTTATTCAAAGTGTGCATTTTAGATAAAGTTAAACTTATTATTCAGGATCACCTTCTGCTCTTGACTGCTGAAGTGCACAGTTGACTGGAATACATACTGAAAGGATGTTTTTATCAGACGAGTCCATATCATCATCATCATCATCATCATCATTGTCAACCATTATCAATCCACTGCTGGACGAAGGTCTCCCCAAGTTTCCTCCACAACGGTCTGTCTTGTGCCAGTCTCCTCCATGTCACCCCTGCATACTTTCGAATTTCATCCACCCATCTCCCATGTGGTCTTCTTCTGGGTCTTTTCCTGTCCCTTGGAATCCAATCTAAAATTTCTGCTGTCCATCGATGATCTGTCCTTCTGGCAGTATGTCCAGCCCATTGCCATTTCAGGGATTTAACTCTGATCATGATGTCTTCCACTCTTGTCATTTTTCGGATCCACGAGTTCCTCTTCTTATCTCTCCTGGTTACACTAAGTATGCACCTCTCCATGCTTCTTTGAGTTGTCTGCAGCCTTTGTATGTCTCTTTTAGTTAAGGTCCACGTCTCTGCACCATACGTAAGCACTGGAAGGATGCATTGATCAAACACTTTTCTTTTAAGACATAATGGCATATTGCTCTTGAAAATTATGCTGTTTCTTCCAAAAGCTCTCCAGGCAAGTTTTATACACCGATTAATTTCTTCATCAATGTGACCCTCACTTGATATCTGCTGTCCAAGATAAACGTACGTGTCTGTTATCTCCAGCTTTTCTCGATCAATCGATAAATCTTCATTTCTTGTAAAAGCATTGAACATCACTTTTGTCTTCTGAAAGTTCATTTTTAATCCCACTTCTTTACTCTTGTCAGCAAGTTCCTGGATCATACCCTGGAGCTCGGGTGGGGTAGTTGCAAAAATGACTACGTCATCAGCAAAACGAAGGTGGGTTAGATAATCTCCATTAATCTTTATCCCTTTCTTTTCCCACCTCAGCGACTGAAAAACACCCTCCAATGTGGCATTAAAGAGCTTCGGAGATATGGTGTCACCTTGTCTCACTATCTTTCCAATTTTTATGTGTGTTGTATTCTCAAACAGCCGAATCTTTGCACTTGCATTTTCATAGATGTTATTAATAATATCAATATATGCATCTTCAATACCGCAGGTTTTCAGAGCCATTGTAACTGCTGATGGTTTCACCGAATCAAAGGCTTTTTAATAATCGATAAAAGCCATGCACAATGGAAGTTCATATTCCCTCGCTCTTTCAATTAGTTCTCTCAGTACGTGGATATGATCTATTGTGCTGTAGCCACTCCTGAATCCAGCTTGTTCTCTCGGTTGAGCCATGTCCAGTGTTACCTTCAAGAGGTGTGAAAGAACTTTAGTGAAGATTTTATAAACTACTGATAGGAGGCTGATAGGTCTGTAGTTTCCGAGATCCTCAATGTCACCTTTCTTATGTAGCAGGATCATTGTAGCGGTGTTCCAATCCTCAGGAATCTTTCCTTCATTAAGGCATCGAGTGAAAATTTGGGCGAGTACTGTTTCGATTTCTCCACTTGCTTCATGTATGATGTCTACAGTAATTCCATCTTCTCCTGGAGCTTTTCCCCGCTTCATGTTCTTGATTGCATGTGCAACTTCTGCAGGAAGGACTGGAGGAACTCTGGTACTGGTATCTTTCATGATGTCTGGAGTGCATGTATCATCCTTTTCATATAATTTGGAGTAGAAATCTTTCACTCTTGTCAAAATTTCGCCTCTATTTCTTGTTACAGAACCATCTTCTTTTCTCAGTGCCATAATCTGTTTTCTTCCCTTACTGAGATGTCCCTTTGCTATCTTTAGGCTTTGGTTGTTTTCAATTGCTTTCCTCACTAGTTCACAGTTGAATTTTCTTACGTCTTCAGAGATACTTTTTCGTACTGTCTTGCATAGCTCTATATATTCCACTTTGGAAGTCACATCTTCTTTAGTTGTCCTCATCTCTCTTCTCTTTTGCATCAACATTTTGGTTTTTCCTGATAATTTGTTTACATGCAACTTGTTCTTAGACCCAGCTAATTTTGTTGCTGTTTCCATAAGAGCTTTGGTTATTTTTCTGTTAACTTCAGAGATGTGCACTTCTTCCGATGTTAGGCCTTCTAAAGCAGAGAACCTGTTCTTCAGTTCCAACTTGAAGGTATTATGATGTTTTTTAAGGTTGGTTATGTCACTACATTTTGTTTGTCTTATGAGCTTGCCACGTTCAAGTTTAGTGTTGAGGTGCATCTTACATCTCACCAATATATGGTCACTGCCTGTGTTGAACTTGTTTAGCACACTGCAGTCTTCTATGACGAATTTTTTGTTACACCTAATAAAATCAATTTCACTTGTCGTCCCATTTGGATGTCTCCATGTCCATTTCCTGTGTGGCTTTTTCTTGAAGAAGGAGTTCAAGATGAAAAACCCTTCTGCCTCTGCAAACGCAACGAGAGTATTTCGACGCTGGTTTCTGTTGCCGTGACCGAATTTACCTACTGAAGTTTCATTCTGTTGCCGTTGCCCTATTTTTGCATTGAAATCTCCCATAATTATTTTCAAGTGCTGCTTAACTTTATTATTTAGATGACAAATTTCCTCATAAAATTCTTCAATTTCTTCTTCAGGATGACTTGTGGTGGGTGCATAAGTTTGAATAATCTGAGCCTGGTATCTTTTCGAGAGTTGGATAACAAGTCGTGCAGCTCTGTCAGAGGAACTTTCAACTTCTACAACTTTATCCTTCAGTTTCTTGTTTATTATAAATCCAACACCACTAGTTCTGCCAGTATCTGTCCCACGATAGTAGAAGAGATGTCCACTTTTCAGTTTGATGAGATCTTCTCCTTTTCTCCTTACCTCACTTAGCCCCACGATGTCCCACTTGATCCTTTGTAATTCCTCTTCCAATTCAAGAAGCCTTGAATCAGAAGATAGGGAGCATCCATTATACGTAGCCAAGGTCAGCATCAGATTGCAGCCTAGTCCGGTCCTCCGGGGATTCTTAGCACCCTCTGCCTTCATGTCGCACTGGCCGCTGCCTTGGTCAGGTACATTCCAGCTGCCGGAGACTGAGGGCCAAGATTTAAGTTGTGGAATCATTTTAGAGGGGTTTGGCCATAACTCACCACGCTGGCCAAGCGGGTTGGTGAGTGTGTTATAGAATTTCCTCTAATCCCGATGTTATAGTTATACCGCTATTGGCGGTCGTCAGAGCCCCTTTAGTGGAAACAGGATGCACCACGAGAAGGCGGGGTTGACATTTGTCAAGGTGAGGCTGTGATGTTACGCATCACCTGACCTTACATCCCATGAGTCCATATAAATATATATATATATATATATGTTTCTTAATAATAAACTAAAAGCAATTGTGTTTCCTCGTTTTTTAGCGCCAAATGACGCACTTACACTGCGAGGGTTGAATTTTATGGGATACTTAGTACCTGGTTAACCCAAAGCTGTTATCCCACTGCTAGGGAACTTACCTACTCTTTGGTAAGTGCACAGGTAGTAGGATATTTCTGTTTCCACGCCGAAAGTCATTAGATACCAGTGTGTTAATCATCGGTTTTGTACTCAGTACAGACACACACAAGCAATCTTTTCCCCCATTATTTCCAAAATAAATGTGTAAGTGTTCCAATGCCAGTTTTATCTTCAGGAATGAACTCGGAATATTGAAGTCTCTTGCTGTCGTAAAAGCTCACAGGATTTTCTTGATTTTGTTTGTTTGTAACCTTATTCTCTTTCCTTTGGTGACTATATCGATTTCCACGGAGCAAGCAGACGGTTCGTTTCATACTAAAAACTGTAAGAAAAAAGCTATGTTTCATTAACAAGAGTTTTCTAGGACGAGAAACATTCAATTTTTCTACTGAAAGGACTTTACAGTTACTTTAATAGTTCAGAGGATACAAGCTCGATTAACCAATCACATGAGCACAAAACAAATTATGCTAAAAAAAGTTATCATATTTTGAAAACATTATGATTAAAATTACCTATAATTTTGTTTTCAACAGAAATAGTACTTGACAGCCTCGATCCTTTGACATTGCCAACAACGGGGAACACAATTGCGGATATAATTGACATAAGATCAGATAACTATGATAGTCCTCGTACAGAAAGTCTACATATCTATTATATTAAAAAATCGGACAGCTTTTATTTTTGAAATTAATGGCAAGTGATAAATGACATTGGCTGTCCCGGTGGATGAGTAGTCAAGCGCTGGCTCCTGATCATTCGTCCGGAGTATGTTCGGGTTCCAATTCCCGTGAAGAATGGATGTTGTGTTTGTCATAAGGTACTTGCACTCTCCGTTCCTTAGAAAACGCGTCGCTAAATTTGAGACAGCGTTTGTTCATAGCGGAACGAGTTGCCGACGTTGTTCTTGAAGTCCTAAAAAAATTACGCAAAGACAGCATTGGATGTTGGGATCCGGGTTTTAACCCTTTAAGGGGCAGCTGTACTTGAACCAAATGGTGCCCCAAACTTTCGCTCTCTCCGAACAGAAATGTTCAGATAGCGGACGGGTTTCACGAAAGCTACAGCTAAAAAATATATCTTCCACCTCCCCTATCATCTCAGCAACACCGAAATAAAACCCGTCATAGGTTGTAACATATCCTTTCTATTCCTATATTCCCTCTTCCTTGACACAAGATATGATTAAAAAGAGCTAATCCCCTGGCACGAATATCATGCCAGTGGATAAAAATAAGTCACTCAAATATATTTTCTCTCCTTTCTTAGTTTCACCTCCATTGCTATAGCCCTTATCAGTTAATTTGTCAGAAAGGATTAGTGTTAATCCTAACCCTACACAATCACTTTAAATAAAAAAACTAAAAGCTATAACAAGGCTATTTTAATACTCCAGTTTTTAAGGTCCCTCATTTGTGCAGCTTTGGGAACACTAAACACATCCCACATTATTTCGTTCTAGCTTCATTTGGTTGGCTACTTAGACAGCAAATATCTTCGTTCGAATTTATTTTAGCCCATTTTGAATACATCGAGTTATTCGTTCCAGCTGGCTATAGGGTTAAAAGACTGAAACATTATTCCAAAACTATTGCGCCAACTATCGGCGCGTAACTTAAGTGCAAACCTCAGCTTTACAGTCCGATTGGGCTAGCAGAGTTTGTTCCTAAAGAGCAAAACCTGTTTTTGTTGCGTATCATTTCACCATCTCACATGCTCACTTCCAGATGCTTTATTACAAGGACACCGCAATCTTTTGAGATCTTAAATTCTTTTAAATAGTACTTATTTTTCCCTCCATAATACTCTCCGTTTCCACGCCATCTCAAATTGTTCAATTCTTGGAACTTTTGTAAACGAACAATTTCTGCAGATCACAAACAGCTGTTTTGAAACATTTGTGCCACCTACATTTTCAATGAATTCAATAATTTGGTTCCAACGCCTTTTAATAAATGATAAGAGCAAATATTTTAAACTATTTGCTGCGCCGATCAAATCTTTAAAATATTGTTCTCCGTGCAACATTAAAAATTTTATTATAGTTTTTATTTTTAATATATAAATATTTGGGCAATTTACTAGTAAAAGCAAATAGCATATTTTAAAAAGTACTATTTTAAAAGTCTGCATGCATACTTCATGAGTCATTAACATGGGTGATGACAATACGAAGTCCTACCATTCGACAGAGAAGCATTCTGTTTCTACATCGGCCCAGCTGTTCAATTACACGACAGACAGGAGCTGAAGCCACTGACGCTTAGCAGTACTACCTGATGTCGGAATGAGCCGATTTTGCCCCTTTAGAATGCCGTTTAACCACCGGCTAGCGTTACTGACGTCCGCCTGTTAGAAAATGGGGTGTGAACGTCTGAACGTTGAGCACTATGCCATCCATGGCCTGTTTTTTAACCAGAGTACGTAATAGAAACATAAGCATCAAGGTTTTGGTGCACAAATAGCTTCTGCAACGAAAGAAATTGTAGGTAGCATTAAGGTATTTGAACTCAACTCAGATTGTAATCGGAATATGTTTAATTCCAAGCAATCAAGTTTAGTAATATATTTTCCACGTAAAGTCGTCTAGTAGCAATTGAGCATTGCTACGTGGTTTATTCTCTACACCATGTGCTTCTGTTTTGTTTAGGTAGCACTGTTGTGGTAAAACCCGACTCCGAATATGAAACTGTTTTACAGGAAGACAAAAATGGTTAAAAATAGCGAGAAAACCCACAGAAAAAGAAATATCATAAGAAATGGACAGAAGAATTTCCTTGAAATATTTTTGAAGATGGTCTTGCAAAATGTGGAATTTGCTGCAATGCAGATATGACAGTTCATACATCTTGTAAATTTTAACAGGGATATAGCGACCCTTTCAATTATGATACTTTAAATTTCTTCATAAATCTGTGCCGAACAGGATAACTATTTTAGACTCTCTACAGAAAACTGTGAAGGCATTTGAAAATCTCCACAGTTTCCTGTTATCACACATTTGTCGAAATGCATTAAATGATGGATTGAAGAAATATTGAAGCAGTTCAATTTATTATTCAATTTAAGCTACTATATTGAAAAAAAGAAAACAGGATTGCGTTATCTGACTTTGAATCATTCACCATTTTATCCAGAATGTTAGATGCTGAAGCTTGTACATCAACAAGCATCAACATCTAACGTTCTTTATAACATGTATAACGAAGTGAATTTCTCCGTCATTTTTATCCGCGCCAGGATTCGAACCCGGGTCCACTCATTCCGGAATAAGTTGCTCTACCAATTAAGCTACGCGGACATTTTATTCTGATTCCTATCTGCCTTTATGTCGTGTGCGTCCTTCTGGCAGGTACGTCACATCTCCTGGTACGTTACATCATCTCCCTCTTATTTTTTTTTTTTTTTTTTTTTTTTTCGAAGTGCTGCTCTTATTTTTCCTATCTCGCGGTGTGGAAATAACATCACACCATTGCGAGATTGTGAACGGTCGGGTCATCCGGATAGTTCGGGCGCCATTATAACGAAGTGAATTTCTCCGTCATTTTTGGTCTACGCCGGGATTCGAACCCGAGTACGCTTATTCCGGAACAAGTCGCTCTACCAACTGAGCTACGCAGACATGTATTCTGATTCCTATCTGCCTTTATGTCGTGTGCGTCCTTCTGGCAGGTACGTCACATCTCCTGGTACGTTACACATGGTGAGTGATTTAATGTCAGAAAACACCATCCGTACTGGTCTTGTAACCAGTATGCAAACAGAAATCGTTGCAGGAAATTTATTTGTTGCATATCGAAGTTCATACCAGAATCTGTGTTGAAGGAATTAGAACAGTATGAGTTCATTAACATTATTTTAGACTCATCTACAGAAAAAAGCTCAACGAAAGAATTGATCATTTATGCAAGAAATTTGAAAACTTGAGAAACTTAACGATACCTTTTTGGAGGTTCTATAATAGAAAAGAGCGATTCGGAAACTTATGTTTGTTTCTTTTGGTTTAGATTAAAAGAAAAAAAAATATTGGAATGTATTTTTAGCAATAGGTGAGAGCAAACATGTTTGGTGAAATAACTGGTTGATGTGCTGAATTTAAAAAAAGTTACCAGATATATTGTCAGTGATTTGTGTTGTTTACTGATTGCAGTTAAGCGTACTTTATGCTCTGAAGATCGTATCGTATTTGTAATGTTTGACTCTGTTTAATTTTCATTTGTGAATTATATGGACATTCCATTAACAAAATCAAGCACATGGAAGCTCGCACAATTTTCATAATTCCGAAATTTCACCAAATTCGATGGATGGAGGCTAAAGTAAGATTTCTGAAATCAATGTTTCATAACCACCAGTTGTGTTGTATTTAGAAAATGAAACTAAAGAAAAAATGAGAAAGATGACACCGAACGTTTTGTGCGTCATTTAAATCCGCTCTGACGAGAATTATATTCATGAAAGCAATTCAAAGTAAAAGTAACCTGTTAGGAAAACAATAAACCGGTTCCTGCAATCGATAAAACATAGAGAAATAGAAACACCTACTTTAGTTCCACCAGCGGTTAAAAAAGCATGTTAAGAAAATTAACAAATAGCACACAAAAATTTTCTCAAACCACCAAAAAGGTATCAGAGACAAAGGCATTTTCAAATTGAGCAGTTTAAAAAGAAATATAGCAGGAAACGTGATATCCGTGTACGTCTGCTAGCTGAATAATTTTGCGTAATGAAAAAGTTGAAAATACGTAAAACATGTTTTTCATCGAAAAAGCTATATTAAGGAAAAAAAAATTTCAACTGCGTCTCCCGAAAGCTCAGGTAGCGCGAAAAATGTATCGAGAAATTTGGGCATTATTGAGAGAACATAATGTTCGACATCTAAATAATAGCGAACGGCATACGTAAGCAAGGAATTTCTCAATTGTACTTTTAGAAATGGCGATACAGCTGGATGCTGAAGTACAAAAAAAAAAAAAATACCTACCGACAGAACTGTGAACAAGAAAACTCCTCATACACTAGCTTAAATTGTTCTATAAGGTAAATGGCAGGCTGTGGTGAAGGAATTTTGTAAATCGCACATACAAAAGCAGAGATATTGAGTAAAACAGATTAAGATTTTTTACCCCCTACCGGAGAAATTATGCCCTATTTGGTAAGAAAATACGCACGCAGATCGTGCACATTTTTTAATAGTATCTGACCGAAGAAAGAAGTTTTTCAATCGTGTTTTTAGTCCCTCAGATATTGCTGAAAATAAGATATGCATCAATCCCCCACTGGAAGAAAAACCATGTTAATTCATGGTTTTTAGTATTCTCCAATGGATTTTCGCCATGAGAGGTATCGATCGACGAAATAATTTCCTAAATCAACTTTTTCAGATCATAGATTTGGCTTCAAATACATTAGAAGCAGAACTATACATTAAAAGTAGAACACTTACGCCCCATGGTCATCAAATCATTCTTTACCAAATGTTAGAAATAATATTCAAAACAGTTTCAATCATGAGCTGCATGTGATACAGGAATAATTTTTCAAATTGGAATTTTAGGAGCAAAAATAAGGGAAGAAATGCAGTTTGCCATTACGCCCCTGGCGGAAAGTCTATGAATTACTTGAAAATTTTTAACTTATATGAAAAGCTCGTAACTCCGAAAACTCTATTCAACAAAGAAGGAATATTTCAAATTGGACTCTTAGAAGAATCAGAGATATTAGCAAAAATAAGAGATAATTCTACGCCACCTGGCACTGAAAACATGAATTATTTTAAAAGGAAAGTATTCCGAAAAGATTTACTTACGTGAATGCTATGGGTCCATGAAAGATTTTTTCAATCGAGATTTTAGAATCTAAGATTATGCTGCGAATACATCGGAAACAGAAATTAATGCTTACGCTCCCTGGTAAAACAAACATTCTTTAAGAAAAATTAGAAATAATATTCAAAACATTTCCCATCAGGAGCTCTTTCATCTTATTGAAGAATTTATCAAATCACGTTTTTAGAAATCAGAGTTCTGGAAGAAAACAATTTACTTGTACGCACCTTAGAGGAAATTCTATGCATATCTTCAAAAAGCGACTATACCGAAAATAATCTTCGACAGAAATGTTATCGAAATGTAAAATATTTTTTTAATCGGATGTTTCAATGCAAATATAAGGAATAAAATGTATTTTGAACTCGATATCATCTGTTTTACGCCCTCCAGCGGCAAAATTGTGCATCGTAAAAAAAAAACGAAATGGTGGATAATTATTCACACAATTTAAGCATCCCAGTGCAAATATAATTTTTTCGAATCGGGCTAATAATTACAGAGATACGTTGTCCACAGACGGACGGACAGACGGGCGAACGTGCAAAGTTTAAGGTTCGTATACCCACTTCGCTGTTTGGTATCTGGCAACGTGAGCTTTACTAGACCCCTTGAAAAAGCCCTGGCAAAGTATTTTGCTAAGTTTCTAATGGACTCCCCTTACTTAGTTACGAGATCCACTAGGGATTTAGAAGGGATAAAGGTATATCAGCCTCACAATGTGCCTTTCATTTTGGATTTCCTCGATATGGTGGCTTTACACCCTATTGTACCTGTGGATGCTACCTATCAAATTATCGTATGCTACCCATCAAATTACCGCTGTTTCTGAAAGCAGTGCAATTCTTAATGGGTCAGGTTTTGTCAAACAGCGTTCGAATTTTAAATTTCAGAATTGCATTTATCAACAGTTAGAGGGCTCACCGATGGGTTCCTACCTGGCCGCAGTGTTGGCAGAAATTCTGCCTCAGGACATTGAGAATAAAGGTCTTATTGAATTTCAACCAGCCCCCAGTTTTTACTTAAGGTACGTTGACGACATCTTGGTAATCTGGATTTACACGCAAGATTAATCAGATAGTTTTGCCAACACACAATCATCAGTCTTTCCTACTATTAGGCTCACGGTGCAGCAGGAATATGATTTTAAGTTGCCTCACTTAGATATTTTCATTCATAGGAACCCACATTCTAATTTCTTAAGTTTTTCAGTTTACCGTAAACACTCAGCTATTGGTTCATTAATTCCATTCAATTATGCAATTTCTCGCATCCATTCCAGTATGACACTTCCGCTATTAATTTTCTTGTCCGCAGGGCTTACACGCATACCACTACATCTTCTTTCATCAGGTGTTTAATTATATTTTTAATATTGCTAGTAGTTTCAGCTACCCTACCTACATAATTAAACGCATTTATGCTAGTGTTAGGGTGAGTAGTTCTACTACTCTGGAGAGACATAGAGCGGAGGATAGTTGGAAATTCATAGGAACGGTTGAACACATGCTGTGCTATCTCGCCTGTGCTCCAGACATAAATGACGTATTGGCATTAGCACTAGAAATTTGTCAACATGTGTTAGAAAAGATCGTAATAAAGCTGGCATGTAGCAAAAATGGGGTGTTTACAATAACCCTATGCTGGACCCATACTCAGGAGAGATTATCAGAAACTACATAGAATCTACTAGACGGCGGATAGGATTGCTCTTGCAGGAGCACAAATATAGCTTAAAAGCTAACCTAAATAGCACAGCCATAGCAAGAAATATCAATTCTGGAATTATGTACCCAGACTGGCAGAACACTAAATCATTAGCAACTCCCGCTTCTACCCACTCACTATGATGCATGGGAAGTATTTATATTACAGCTTTTGGTGACCAGTGTTGCAACGATTACAGCTGTTACGAACTGTCTGCAATTGGGAGCACCTGATTAATACGTTTTGAAACAGCCTGTTGCTTCAAGTGGCATAATGTGTTCCGTTTGGAATAACTTGTTCTTACAGTTTATCTTTTTCATCATGTTTTGCATAAGTTGTTTACAAAAAATCCTATTTTGTCAAGTGTTTCTGTAGTAACGTGCCCATGGTGCACATGGACAGTGTCTATAAGATATTATGTTGGCGAGCCAGATATATCTGAAGATGAGATGATCGTCACCTTGTAGGTATCATTAGTTTTAATTTGTACATATAATTTATCTTTTAATAAATTGTGCTCAGAGAGTATTGTTTATTTTCAGTTTGATTCCTTTGCACGAAGTTTTTCTTCTCGCGTATTGAAATGATGCTATTGCATGAACGATATGATAGATTTCTTTAACATTGTTATTTTATTTGGAGTACAAAACTCCAAAATGTTAATACATATATAAAGTTTTTGACTGTTAATTTAAATTGTTGACACCGTTACGCTATTTTTTTTAGGCTTAATAGCCTTTGCGTCATTTTTCCAGTCTTGAATGGAAGTATTGAGAAGTACAAAACGCTTAGTGCCTAATGTTACTTACAGCAGAAACGAAGCGTATATATAAAGTCGTTTTAAAATCGGACGATAAAAAACTAAAGATAAGAATATGGATAAGCAATCCTCTAAGAGTGTCTTCAATAAAAAAAAGTCCAGTATCTGGTTATAAATATAGGAACACCGAAAAATATTTTTTTGTTTATTTATCTTCATTTTTTTTTAATTTAAGTAAATATAAGTCATAAAAAATTTAAAGTTAAAATTGATAGTAGTCTAAATTAATCTCCAATTTTAGATAGAAGCATACCCAGCCAAAACACAAGTGTCAGGAAATAGCTGGACACCAGGTGGCAGTGATGGGGCCATTGCTGGCTGAAATCTGCCGCTCACGTTACGGTAGCAATCCGATGGCGGCCATGCGGCATCGCCGTGAATTACGGGCATCCAAGCAAGCGCCACTAGTGGCCCGTAGCTGGCAACCGAAAAACCTCAAAACCAGGTGGAAGCAGTGGGACTGCGTATGCGCAGAAGCAACACGCACAGTCTCCGTGGTACGAGTTAATTGAATACGATGCCATCGTAATCGTGTTATTTTAGTGTATGTTAAGAAAATAGAACCATATATAGAGAGGCAAATTAATTTCCTATTGAGATGCCGCGCCGATAAAGATTACAGTCAGTGGAAAATTCTACAAATAATTAATGAACTGCAAGAAATGGTCAAGTGCTCCCATGTATTTATAGAAACTCATTTCGTAGCAAAATTCCTGCTCTGACACACCAAGGATCGATAATACACTGCCGGACAATTGCTAAGGACGGATGACAATAGCAACGATAGCAACCATAAAATGGAAGGCAGGAAAATGTGGAAATTAGCATAAGTGCGGGATACAGTAAGACGTGTTGTGCGTATGCGAATTTTGGATTGCCCAACTTGTTCGTGACGTCATAGCGCTGATAAGAGATATAAATGATTTGACGCGTATTGACCGTTGTTGTTCAAACGCAATGTTGAAAGGGAAAGAATCAATTGACGAACTTGCAAGTTTCAGTATGTTTTCCCGACATCACCTAGATGATTTTACGCGTGTCCGTATTATTGGCAAGATTGAAGAAGGGCGAAAAATAACAGATGTTGCCAGGGAGTTCGACGTCAGCCACAGTGTTGTTTCAAGGCTTTGGAAATCATTTCAAACAAATGAAGAGTGTAGCAAACGTCACGGGGGAGGTCGTGTCCGCAGTACGACCCATGCAGAAGATCGGTAGTAAGTGCTATCAACAAAAAGACACCAGCGCAGCACAGCTAGTGAGGTAGCAAATCAGGTTATGGCTGCTACTGGCAAGCGGATCTCCCCAAAAACTGTCGTCAGACGTTTGCATGAAGGAGGACTATACGCCCGCCGTCCTGTTGTGTGCATCCCATTGTCCAGACGTCACCGTACCGCCCGTTTGCAATGGTGTCATCAACATCGCAATTGGACTGATAACGACTGGTCTACTGTCCTCTTCTCAGATGAGAGTAGATAGAGTCTATCGTCTGATTGTCGACGATAACTGATCTGGCGTGATAGTGGTACTGCATATTGTCCAGCAAACATACAGGAAAGGGACCGATATCCGACATGTAGTGTCATGGTATGAGCTGGCATCATGATCAATGGCCGTAAGTCCCTCTATGTGCTTTCAACTGGGGCTATGACTGGCCAACGATACATAAATGATGTTCTGCTACCTCATGTTCGCATGTTCCATGGTGCTGTCGGTGATAGATTCATTTTCATGGACGACAACGCAACATGTCATCGAACAATCGCTGTCCAGGAGTGTCTTGAGAGCGAGCATATTCAACGCCTCGTATGGCTAGCACGTTCTCCAGATCTGAATCCCATTGAAAATGTGTGGGATGCTTTATGGAGGAGTCTTGCTGGTCGCCAATGCCCTCCAATAAACAAGGACACCCTCATCCGTGCACTGACAGAGGAATGGGATAAATTACCCCAACAGCTGCTTGATAATGTTGTGCAAAGCATGACACGACGTGTGGAATCTTTCATCGCCCTCCATGGTGGCCATATCCCGTATTGACATCTTACGCCGGAACGCCTGTGGACGGTAATTGCATTTTTTCACGTTTACGTATTCTGCACAAAATGGCCTGTTTGTCCCTTGAACACGTTCCAAAGCCTTCTGGATTTCAGAGCACAATAACTTGTCTTTCTTGTAATGTCCTGGCATTCTGACATTATTTTATTTCACTTGGCATCCAACCACCCTTACTTTTTTATGCGCTATATAGCCGTTTATGATCCGTCTTTAGCAATTGTCCAGCAGTGTATAAACAGCAATGAAATACACCCACTTCATTCCCATGAATAACACGAAATTCCGGGTTTCAAACAGAAGTCCCGGAACGACATAAAAAATGATTTTGTTGGAAAAATATAAGAATTATACGCGTACAAAATGAGTATGTTTATTACAAAATGATCGATTATTTGAAAAAAAAAAGAAAAAGCAACGCTTTGTGAATATAATGTACTCGTCTATGGATTGAATGCACCAGATTGGAGGAATTCCCTTCTGAAAATTACCGGAAGTAAAATAAAATATATTTCACATTTAGAACAAATGTAGCTTCAGACCGTTGAAAAAATAATATATGTTAAAATTTAACAGAATGTGACATGAACAGGTATATATGTTAATTAAACAATAGCATTGCAAGACACAAGGACTGCACAAAGCTTTGCGAAACGTCTTTAATATGGTACACTCTTTGAAAGTGAGTGAGGTTCTCTCAAGGAAAATAAAAAGTATTGTTACGTTGAAAAAATAAATTTATGAATTATACGAAACGGATATATATGAAAGCTAATTCGCAATTTTGGAAAATTAAACAGAACTCTTAGTTTCAGATCACGCAGGAAAGAGGCTCACTTTCTAGGAAGCATACGTAAGTGACAAACTAGAGTAGTAGCTAAACCGCATGGTTCGCATACAAGCTGTCGTTGCTCTGATGCTATTCTGATCCACCTGGGATTTTTTCCTTATTGCGTTTCGTGTTCCTACCAGAAACAAAATTAACAGTGCGTGCTTTTGTAACGTTACTTAACGCACAGCTATGTAAATATGTCTTGTTAAGCCTAACTGTGGAAAATGAAGAAACATTTATAAAACCCATTAAGTCTCCTACGGAATAACTGATTCCTTAAAGGTTTATTACTCTCCATATTAAGGAATGCTGCCCATGCCGGGAAAATCTTTCCTACTATTTTCCCACCTGCAGTATATATTCCCAAAAAACGAAAATCTATCAAATTTAAACTTTTATTATTGTCAAAGGCGTATAAAAATAATTGATATAAATAGCTTGACAATAGTAATGCAAATCATGAGTTCAGTCTGTTATTCAGTTATTGTGTAGGAATTTAAAGCTTGATAAGTCATATGTTCCAATACATATTATATAGCTGTACGTTAAGTAACGATTGAAAAATCTGCTTCAATACTATAAAATAACTGCAATCCAGTACAAGAATTTTGAAGTTATTCATCTCACCGCCGCCTCAGTTCTAGGATCAGCTGTCCAGTGACTTCATTCTCATTCGCTTGCCTTCCATTGACGCAAGGTAAGAAACAGGTTTACAACTAAAGCACATTTTGGGGTTTAAATCAGAATCAGAATATTTCGTCCGCATTCATCCTATACTTCGTCTCCAAAACATTAAACTATAAATATTACCCTTATGCATTTCTTCTGGATCGCACCAGCTATCTTGAGCTGGACTTCTTGTTAAAGTGATGAAAAATCCCCTTTGGAATGGTGTCATTTATAAAGATACACGCGACACAGTATATACTGTATATCCCATGCTGTATTTCTGTTGTTCTTTCCATTATTTCATTGTGCAACTGGGTATTATGTCCTTTTATGGGTTCCGCAATTGAGAGTTTATTCTCGAAATGATTCTAAATTCCATATAGTAAGGTTCCTTTTAAAGTCAGCCTAACTTCTGAGTTTGTTTTCCTTTTTTCTTTCTTTCTTTTTCTTGGGATCAATACGACTTCATTTTTCTTCTATTTGATTTTACCAGGTTTTAGACAGTTTAGTGGGAGAATCGTTGTTACTGTTCTCTTCAGAATTTTTTTCTTTGTAGATTGTTTCTGCAAATAGGATTTCGCACTTTTTCTTCTGTTCAAAAATTATTTTTTCTGCTTTCCAAATAAGTACATAATCTATTTCAAGACGTACTGAATCATTAAGTTCTTTGATTTTGGTCATTCTAACTTTTTTGGTGCTCCTCAAATCTTGTTTCAGGTTTTCCCTTAGTACCTAATATAAAGTGAGATATCAAAGGTGTTTAACATGCACTTGAGAAGCGTAATTTTTCGATCACTGGTTTAATTACAAATCTGCTTCTGATCTTACATCTACAGAAGGAAAGCGAATTACGGAGTCATGCATAGCCGACAATGGATCTCTGTGTCGGCAATACATGAAAATCAAAGTGGTGGTGAAAGGAATGTCTTAAAGTTTATTATACCAGACTAGCTCTTGTAAACGATTATCGTAGAGGATTAGTCTAGGCACCTCAGGCTTCTAATACATAAACAGTACTTTAAGAACAGACTGATTTTATAAAAATATAGTATTATTTCAAGATATTTATAGCGGAATATCACGTAACTGTTCATAGAAAACGTAACACCGAATCAAAATTTTTAGGGCGATTTTAGAGAAAGGCGAGCACATTTTTTTTTTTTTTGAAAAAAAGACGATCACTAATTTTTTAAACGAGTGGAAGCCTAGATAGTTAGATACCCTTCTTCACTTAATTTTTATCAGGAATGCATTATTTGTAGTCTCGAGTTTTCACCTGGCTAAGAAATGAAACTGCCGAAAGGAAGGATACAGATCAATGGGAATTATTCCTGGTACTTTAGCTAACAAGTATGACTGAGCAGCATTTCACTGTGGTAGGGTATAACATATAGGTGCTAAATACCTCTAGAGCTTCAGAACACCACCCGTTATATTGTTGCTGCTTAGAAGTGGTAAGTATACACTGTGACGATAAATGAAAGTAGTTCGTCATCCAAACAGTAGTAACTACGGGACAAACCACTGATTTCGAGAAACGAGAACTTAGAATAAGAATAAAAAAAACACTTATTATTTATATATATTTTATTTTATGAATTTACTTAAAGTAAACTAAAAAAGAAATTTAAGAAATAAATTTTATTGAACATGTGGTTTCGAATGAACTCATTTTTTTGTAAAATCAAAACAAATTATTTAAATACTCAGTGAAATTCATCCAAATACGCGGCGTCAGTGAACAAACAAATACATCGCGCTTTCCAACATACAATACATCGCGCTTTCCACGTTTGCTTAAACGTGGAAAGACCGATGCATTTGTTTATTTAAATCCTCGTTTATTTCGCTTAAATTATATTTTACAGAAGAAATATGAAGTCTCTGTCTCCGTTTTTTCGAATCTGAAGATTATTTGAATTTAAGCGATTTTTTTCTTTTACCTGAAAAACAAAAACGTCAGACACATATTTTGGTAAAGATACTACACAAGTAAAGCCTCACTGCTTTCATTTTCGTGTTGAAAGGGAACATGTATGTAGGTGAGTCTGTTAAGAAAACAATATATTGTTGAGACAAGAGGGAACGCTTCTACTTAGAAACACTTTGCAACACAAAATTTAACAACTAGTGACTTAACAATTTAATATATTCACCTTTTAATTAGTCTAGTCTTTTGCTTCTACTAGAGAATTCTTTGATGGCTATATTAAAATTTATAGGAAACCTGAGACTTGATCGTTATGTTTGCTGTACTGGTCAGCATACTCGGGAACTATTCGGGATACGCGGATTCGATTCCCAATCCAGGACGACGAAATATTCAAGTTTTCGGATGTTACCTTACTTACCATCTCTGTCACATTTACACCAAAAAACGGATTCACATCTTCAAAATTTCTATAGCTTAGAGAGTTTTATGGATGTAATATTGCTGATAACAATGGTGATAATAACACCTTTAGATTCTTGGTGAACTGAACTTCGAATAAAGTAAGGATATGAATAAATTTGGACGGCATATGTTTGAGCAAGACATTGGGACGAAATGACAAAAATAAAAATTCTAATGCGGAAATATGAGGAACACTAAAAAACACTGTAAAAGCGATGTTTTGAAGTCAGTCACTGAAATTTACCTTCGTGTAAGCAGTGAAAACCATCACTGTTAAGACAGGTTTTAAAAATTAGAAGAGTATTGTATTGATGTGCATAAAAAAATTAGTAATATTTCACGTTGCTTTCCGTAATCATATTATGCCAACACATAAACGAATTCATGCTGTTCTATAAGAATCTCTAACGTTTTATTAATGATATGTTACAAGGTAATTCCAAATGTTCTTCACAGAAAAAAAAGTGCCTACTATGATCTTGAAAACCTAGCTTGAATTCTTGAGCTAAAAGCCTAGATCATCCTACATCTTTCTTTTGTTCTACAAAGTTAAATCAGAGGTATCATATTAGATCATAACATTTCCAGTCACATTAGATATTAACAACCCAGCTAAATTACTATGAGATGTTTCCTTGTTGCGTAGATTATTGCTGCGAATGTATTACAATTCCTGATTTGCAGGCATTTTCCTTATACACTACAAGTTACAAAAATTTCCCATTTAATAATTTAGTGCAAAGAGGAAATTATTTAACTGGAATGAAACTTTGCCTTTATTATTCAAAACAACTTAAATAAAAAATCAGTACCTAAAAAAACTTTCGTAGAGCAATTTTCATCTTTTTTTTTTGCGAAATACTTTGTATTTTTCTTGATAGGTAGCACAAAACTGTACTTCTGGAATGGAATTTCTTTTGCAAAGTATCTGGGCAACTTCGGATGTTCACAGTACGGTCATATCATTGAGACCACCTCATACGTTTGACGTCAACAGCGCGTAGCCAATGAAAGAAGGCATGTGTCATGAGCTGGCTTGTAGGGTATATAAGGAGTGCTGTTGGCATTCTGAAAACGTATCACTCGTTGCAGTAATGGATAACAGGAGCGATTTATCAGTTTTGAAGAAAGGGATGATTATCATCTTTCAGGCCAAGGGTGGCAGTATTTCTGAAAAAGCATATTTTGTGAACTGTTCGCGTGCTTCTGTGGTTAAAGTGAATCGTGATTGGAGAAATGACACCATTGGAATGAGCGACGTGGAAACTGCCGAGCACCACGTGTTATTGATGTGATATGGTAACGTCGGCTTCGAAAGCTCATGAGGGACGATCAACACGCTACAGTTTAGCAACGCACTGGCCGAATGAAAAAAGGGGACTACCGGATGTGTGTCTAAAATGACAGTTTAATAGCAAACCATGCTGCGTATGGGGCTCCAATGCAGACGGATGTTCACTGCTCCTATGCTGAAGAAAGTGCATCGGCAGAAAAGGGTTATATTTGCACGGACGTTGGGGTATAAGGCGAGAAAAGTCAGAGAACAAACACTCTTCAACAATTGCTGGAAGAATACAAGTTATTGGGCACAGCGTTATGGTCTGGGGAATGTTCTTCTGGCAGTCCCTGGGTCCACGCATGCCTGAGGAAGGCACTATGTACCGAATTATTTATGATTCCATCGTTGCAGACCACGTACAACCATATGTGCTGATTGTCTTCCCTGGGGCGGATGGGATCTTCCAAAACGAGAATGCGGGGTTTCACACAGCTAGAAATGTCCGAGAGTTGTTGGCAAAGCCCGTTGAAGACTTCATAGTACTCCCCTGGCCTCCTAATTCCCCAGACGTAAACCAAATTGAGCTTCTGTGGGACCACCTCGAACGTGTTGTTCGCTCTATTGATCCTCCACCACTCACTCTCCTGCAGCTACCAGATGTACTGAAGTCAGCATGGCTCCACATACCTGTGAACACCTGCCAACACTTTATTGAGTAACAACCAACCTTTTACGCTGTTGTCCGCGCTGCACACGGTAGTTACTATGGATATTATCTGGTGGTCACAATTATATGACTTGACCGTGTATTAAGTAATAATCATATATTTCCTAGGAAAGTTATTTCTGTTTCATACCAAGATATTTTCAGTGCTGAGACATATTTGTCATCATTATCCTTGTTTCCATTATTCAGTATTTTAAACGATAAATTGGAAACTACCAATTTCCAATGATGACAAAAATGTGTGCGATGTGTATCAAAAGTTAAACAACACACGTGTTTTTATTTCGAAGATTATTTACCCATCATGCCTGTTCCTCGAGTCTGAGATATTCCATCATTGTGGAAGTTTCAACAATGCAGAAGCAAAATACTTTGCTCTCTATCATAAATCCAGATTTTTACGACCTTCACGTAACACGACCGAATCAATAATGAGAAATTTATTGACTAATTAATAATAACATGGAATTTGCGATCAAAACATTTTTCTTCTTAGAATAAAATTGTACTTTTCGCGCCTGCTACCTACTCCACAATCCTTGCATAGATCATATTGAAAATCAGTAAAATAACGTGCGGTGTATTATCTGATAAAATCGGTATGTATTAAATAAATTAAAGAATTTGTTTTGGGAGAAGTTTGTCATAAAGATTTGTATGGAAGTTGCTTTGCAGTGGCTTATCGCTCACAAAAAGTCATCTAAGTTGCACACAGAATTACGAGATTTTGCATAATTAAACAGCAATCGGTGTTCGAATTTTCATCTCATACTACACATATTTCCGGGTACCGTTTGCGAATAGAAAAGCATACGATGGAAATAAAATAATAGCAGGAAAATGTATACCTTGAAATCAGGTCCGGTCACGGCTGTCGGTTTTCGCAGACCGCAGTAGGATACGGATAAGAAAAAATAGTTATATCTTCTCTTTCTTTTCTAAGTAGCTCAGATTGTTTTCGTTGTTCAGGAGTTTTTGGTATTTAGAGGCAAACGGACGTTTAATAGAAAATGTTCAAAGAGCATTTTGTCATTTAGCGTTTTTTTTATCCGTGTATTCCAATGGTATGAAATACACGGATAAAACAAAACGCTAAATGGCAAAATCTATTTTAAGGTGTTCTTGCAGAACACCTTAAAGAAACACGGGTTTAACATCATAAGGGTAAGCGCCAATGTATTACAGAGAATGGTTGGTATGGCGGCTACCCGGCTTGGAGAAAACAGCGTCGGCGTTCTTGGTAATGTCCTCGATCACTTGCACAATGTAGCCGGTGGAGGAAGCCAGATCTGTTAGTTTGTCGACTTCTTCAAGTCTGGATGCAGTGTCTGACGAGAGAGTAAATGGATGTTTAGCTCTGTGTCTGCAAATGGCTAATTTGGCCGCAACGGGTAATATAGAGGTGGGTAGTATTACATTTGGGACATAGGTTGGCTAGTAATAAACTTTGGTTTGGTGGGATCCAAAAGTTGATTTCTTGACTAGGACGTCCAAAAACTGTCGTTGTCTTCACACACCATGGAAAAAAGGCGTTCAGTTCATCAACCCCATGCTGCCAGATAAAAAATATATAGTCGCCGTACCTGAGCCGTATAAGAGGAGCGAGCTTAGCTTCATTAAGACATTCTGATTCCAGCGGTCTGAGGACGGCTTCAGCTAGTACATTAGATAGCGATGAGTTCAAGGCAACACCTTCGGACTGTTTTTAAATAGGTTATTGGAACAGAAAAACTAGATTCCGTCATGATTTCTATCGAATAGGAGATGCCCAGAAGCGAGCCCTGTGAGAACATTGAGGATTCAGCAAGTACTCGCTTCAAAGTGTCCCATGCCTCATTGAGAGGTACTAACCCATAAAGTGACACCACGTCAAAATTACCGATGATGTGGTGCGGAGCCACAGTGAAATTCTTAAATCTTGTGATGAAGTCCTCCGACAAAGACAGAACTGTTTTGAAGGTAGGCAGAAAAGCTGTTAAGAAACTAGGAAGTTGACGCTCGAGATGTTTTGATGGGCTGTCCTCCGTGAAACGATATGCCTAATCGTTAGTCCTTGCATGTGATGTTTAATTCTTGCAAAGAGTGAGTTAATCTTCAGCCCCGGAGGAAGCGATGCAGCTCATTTAAAGGTTGTCCAGGATAGCGGGCATTTTCACCACTCTCTGAACTTTCGCAATGCACTTATTCGGTGGGTTAGAGGCAACATGGGTTGAGTCCGACTGCTGTAGGAACTTCATGATTTTATGGTTGTATTCATCGGGGTCCATTATCGGAATCTGGACTGATTGATCAGTGAGTGCGAAGATGATCGATGGGTCGTCCTTTATCTTTAGGATATCTGTTAAGTCATGTGGCCCTAGTGCGTCGAGTCTTGGATAGCTTATTTGATTTGTTTAAGCGCTGGAATCATTGAAGACTATCTAAGTCTCTGTGTATCGCAGGTATTTTGTTGTACAGTAGGTTTTCAATTGCTGGCATTAGCTCATGGATGGAAGGCTGGGTGTTTTAGCAGAATTTTCGACCCTTTTCCAGTAAGCCTAGTTCATTCTGCATTAAGATGTTTGATGAGACATTGATTACTGGGATGGTAAATTTCTGTGAAGGCATATTTCTTGATTCCCTGAGACGGGAGAGCTTTTCATTATGTGTGGACACAGGGGATCGATTCTGGTGGTCGACCAGCATACTGAGCTGGTGAAGGAAAACATCCAAAATTAGAGATGAGGATTCGGCAGCCAGTTTCAGGTGTAAGTGGAATAAATTATGCTCCAGGGACATAACGCGTTTTCGTTTGAGCTATACCAGATGGGGCAGGGTCAACCGCTGGAAAGTCAGTTTTATGCTGAGGAACCATTGGTCGCTCACTGCAGTCTTGAAAAGGAGAAACTTCTCCAATCCAGGTAGCAGCCATACCAACACTTTTCTGAAATACTTTGGAGCTTACCCTTATGTACCCGGCCTAACCTACTTCTTGCAGAACACCTTAAAGAAACTGCAGAACACCTTAGCAACGGGATGCGCTCACCAAGATCGGTATCACGTCACCTGCTATCATCCAGGACCACCCATACCTCACTGACGGATGCAGGAGTATATTCCATACCATTGTAATACACGGATGGTTCTACCAAGAATTATATCGGAATGACAAAATGCTCTTTCGCTGTTGGACTAGACAAGCAGAAGCTGGGCGTCTCGCACAGAAGGTTAACAACCGCCTTATCCCGGGAAGTTGTTACCCATTCTACCATCCCGTAGTGGAACCAGATCAAGCGAGTTGTTCCTCAAACTACCGCCAAGGTCACTGCCCTCAGAGAAACAATGGAGATATTGTCTAACCCTGTGGTTTGCAATGATAACGTCTCACCAGAGCTTACCCACGTATAGCGAATATTTCTTCTCGCTTAGCACATTTCTGTGGACATCTCTCATCGTTGCATGCACGCGACACAACATATCATGTTCTCACATTCTGTTCATGTTTAAGTTTTTTTAATTTTTTATGTTATTTATTTCTCTTGCTCTGCCGAGTCGCGCATAAGTCCGAAGAAGACCCCCGTTGGTGTTGAAAACTTACGCTTCAATAATGTTTGTATTTCAAATTAATATTCGAAGACTTTGATATCGCTGTTATTTCTTTTCATTTTCTTTAAGAAAACATTTAAGTGTGTGGCACACATTTCTCTCATCTGGCAGTGCTAGTGATAATAGCGTGAATACTCGTGGCAAAAATTTTGTTTCTTCATGTTTACGGAAGCATAAATGTTTAGTTTCTGCACAGATATTTACTCTGTTAAATATGAAGAGCAGTTAGAAAATTAAATTTAAGCAATGTCATGCGCATGTCTAGTTTACGAAAAATATTTCTCCGACAAGAGATAATCACTTCGGATCTGTCTTCCTTTACGTGCTTGTTTTCATGTGGTGTTCGTTTTGAATAAAGTTACGGGAAATGAGCAAGCGTTTCCTCATATTCACGTACGAGGAAACCCTTGCTGACTTCCGATATTATTTGCCAACTTTTTGAATCATGTTTAATAGAAAAATTATCGTTAACAATTGAAACATTTTACCCATGCACATATTTAAAAGGTGTTAATAGGAATCCTTCACAAGCCAGGATAAACAACATCAGCACTCAGATTCTGGTCATTTCCTGAAATAAAAAATATGTAATGCACAGAAAAATGCAGGAGAAACCGGTGATAAAATTTTTCCTTACGGATCTGACTCCTTCATTACTATGAGTTCATTAAAAAGGAAAACTTTCGCGACACACTGCTTGTGTTATGGTGAAAAAATTTTGAAGGTTGAAGTTATTTATCAAAAGGGACTTACTATTATTATGCTGGTATTGAAATTGATATGGAAATTATAGAAAATTTAAATTTGGGAGATGGGTGGATGCATTTCGAAACAAAAATGTTTTCTAAGTATTAGAAGGCCATGAACATCCTAAACAAAAATGCATCTGAAAATTTACATTCCACAAGAAGTTATTGGAAAGTTTGCGTTGTTTGTGTTCACGCAGAGTTGAGTCACCTGAAAGTGCAAAAATAAGTGAATATTGTTGCATGTGTATGAAAAGGTGTCACTATAAGTCATAGGATAAAATGTACTCGTTCAATAACAACTTGTGGAGGCGGTGAAAGTAAATTTAAAAGGATAGGACAAAAATTGCAGTTATGAAATACCTTATAATACCAGGCTTCGGATCGATAGCCTTAGTCAAGCTAAGGTGGGGTACATGGGACCAACTCATGGAAGACAACAGCACACAAAATTTTTCACACTGCACTAATTTTGGACTTTTTTTGAAAGCCTACTGCCTGTATTTATTATTTTTCTTTAAAAACTTAACAAAATAATTTAGTGGACAATCAGATGGTATTTCCTTTTTTGTTGTTTGCTTAAACACAGCAGTATAAAAACAGAATCTCAATTTCTTTTCTATTTCTCTTTGGCCACTGGCCTTATGAACAGCACAACTTGACATATTTCAACACAGTTGGTTTGAACACTAGGCATTGACTTTATGCATCCAAAATTATACTACGATTCACATAGCTTACACACAAAAAAAAAAGATACTGGATTATTTTTAATTCCACAAGGTGGACAAGTTCTGTTCTTTTGAAACGTACTCTCTTCTCTCTCACCTAGTTAGCTCAATGACAAATTTACAATTTTACACTTATTGATTTAAATTTACTGCACCTAAACAATCTTAGCAAACTCTGCAATCTCCCAGACCAGCTTCTAAGACTTCGATTTAAATTTACAGTTATTTTAAGAGCCACAAATTATACATTAACCAAATCTACTATCTGAAAGTAAACAAACCAAGTAAATTATCCTCAAAACAGAAATTACACTGAGCACAAGCATTAATTAACATTACATAACCTATAGAACTACCCTGAATGAACCTACTTCACTTATAAAGAAACCTCACTAACTAATCTTAAAATATTATCACTATTCATAACATCACCATAATTCAGAAATTCAAACAATCTTCTTGCACTAGCTTGCTCATAAAAATCACCTCACTCTGCACTTCACATAATAGCTCAAGATACTTAATAACTCTATACTGTAAACAAAAGCTCAAAATACCAATTAACTAAATTTCCAAACCAAATATCAAGTTCACTAACACCAACAACCAGAATTTAGAATTTACATCCCTAGCACTACAGCAAATCATAAACAAATAAATCTAGATACTTTAAATCACCAAACAAACTTAAATTTAACACCTGCAGTGAGTTACTGAGGTAGCGGTGAGGCAAATACTCTCAGTTCAGACACTACCCTGGGTTTTTGAGAACCAACACAGGAAGAAAATACCAGTCAGGCTGAAGGCGTGAAATTGGGTCGTGAATCCAATTTCAGCCTAGGCAAAGGGAAAGGAAAAATCCTCAAGTGTGACACATCATCATCAGGTACAGAATTTCCTCTAACATGATCTCGCCAATTATTGAAGCAACGCCCGACCGACCCTCGCCGGCAGTACATATCTCCGTGAGCAGCGAAACTACTGGGGGGGGGGGGTGAAGACAAGTTTTCCCCCAAAAACCACGTCCTCAGGGCTCCCCCTTTTCGAACCAATGCATGATCCCACCTTGATCAACCACGCCTGCAAGAGCCTGTCGTACTTCAACCCTAAATACTCCAGGAACATCCGGCCCAGAACTAACACAACTATATCCCAGGAAAATTCACTTATCTCTCTATATCCCAAGAAATCCTAAATCACTATATCCACATATATCCCAGGAAAATTCCCTTATCTCTATATCCACATACATCCCAGGAAAAATCACTTATCTCTCTATATCCCAAGAAATCCAAAATCACTATATTCACATATATCCCAGGAAAATTCACTTATCTCTCTCCACATATATCCCAGGAAAATTCACTTATCTCTATGTCCACATATATCCCAGGAAAAATCATTAGCAAGGAAATTCCTCTGTACCATGGCAATGCGCAGGTCCACTTCAGACAATAACACTGACCATTTACATAACCCACTAAATATTTTCACCTTATTGAAAATTAAAATTACAATTTAGACTCTTTTTGTAAAAACAAGAAAATTTAGGCCAAAGAAAAGAACAATTAATACTGGAACTGGTGAGCAAAAGTGTCTTCTCAACACATGATGTTTATTCTTTTTGTGAAATACAAAACTTGAGAACCCAAATAACTCAACTTCTATTTTGCACATATGGCATCCTGGTGAAAATTCCCTACTCAGAGCCCTCTGCCCTAGGACAAGTTCCCGGCTTGCCCTAAGATCACCCCTTTCCAATGGGAGATTAACACTCATCTGGAGCATGTAAATACTGGTCCTCAATTAACACTCCTACCATCTCAATTTCGACACTCAACACTCCAAGAATGTAAACAACACTTTAGGTTTCCAATTTCATCACACTATAATATGTTCCCAAAATCCCAATATAAATCATCCCATAATTTATTTTCACTCAAAAAAAAATAACTCAACGCTGTAAAAGACTAGAGAGAAATGTTTACTATTATTTTATCACCCACGACATCACAATAACACTGCTTTTCAATTATCACATGCCCAACTAAACTGTTATCGATGCACCAAAATTCACTGTGCCCAAACATTAAACTAAATTTTTCCGATACATTAAAATTTACTGGCCTGGGGAGTTGCTAAAATACCAGACATGACAACACAAAAAAAAAACATAAATGAAAGCATTTTCAACTCCCTCTCTTTTTTTCTTTCTTTTTCTCTGAACTCATACCTGAGGAACTAATAAATTTTAATTTTGAAAGCTGAACGACAACACAGTCATAATCAGAGGCAAAAAAAAACTTGCTCTTTATCTTTTTGTTTCCTATGCTCAGCTCGAAGTTTAGGTACTCTGCGTGGGATGTTATATATCAATACAGAAAGATATGGACTAAAACATTACCTTCGAGCTGGCGTTCTTTTTTTTTCTTTTTTTTTTCACCACAGTTTACAGTCCTGGCACAACCACAGTCTTTTTTCTTTCCTACTGCACCAGAGCATCGCCGGAGCCAGCAGGTACCTCCCATTGTGGTGGACTGGTGGTCATCATCAAAAAGCCGTCAAGCAAAAAAAAAAAAAAAACTCCTCCCCAAACTTTGGGAGGAGATGAAACTGTTTTTGGCCTCTCTCCTCCGGCCTTTGAAGCAGGCCTCCTCCTCATTGGGGCAGCAACCGCATGGAGAGGTGTAGATGCTGTTGGCGGTATATCCTTAAGGGAGAAGGCTGGTCTTGCCTTCCTCGGCTAAGTTCTCTCCAGGGCGAAGTTTCCGGACGGCGGGAGGCTTCTTTATCGGCGTGCTACATCGTCAACCCCTCGAATGCGAATACGAATACCAGAGCCAGAGTGTCCCATTGTAGTGGACTGGTGGTCAGCAAAATGCTGCCATAACAAAAAACACTTTTTTTTTCTGTGGTTCTCTCCCGCCAAAAGGCGAGGAAAAAAACCTCCGCCGTCCCCTCTTTCTCTGACAGCCAGCAAGAGGACCAGAACAAAAGTGACTGAGACAAGCGTCTCAAAGTGTCAAAGAAGTCTCGCGTGTTGGAAAAAAATGCTGACCCCTGACTGGCTGACCTTTTCCCTAGTAACAGCAATTCTCTCCCACGCCTCAAGTGACCTCTGACCTTCACACGTAGGAACCAAGCCTCTTGACCCTGAGGTCTAAAAATAGATTCTGTTGCTGAATTCCTTACCCAAAAGACGAAAAGATGTTGTACTTTTGGGCGACTTTTCACGACGTTGGGAAATGAGGAACGCAAAAATGGCGAATTCTTGCTTTGCAGAAAATCACTAATTTTAATTTTCTTTTTCTCTCGTTCCGTGATGTTAAACCAAAATTAATTTTGATTCTCTGAGCTGCACACCTACTCGCCTTTTCCTATCGCGATAAAAGAACAGATAAAATAATTATTTTCAAAACCCCAAAGTCAGTTAAATCAAATATTATTCTCTTTTTCTTTTTTTTTTTTTCCAACATGAAATTTTGTTTTCCTGGTTGTGATTAAGACAAGCGAATTTTGCGCACGAATTCCCCTGCCTTTCAACCAGGAATTTTCTTCTAACGTATGTCATGGGAGAAAATTTTTGCATTAATTAATCTCTGATAAACCAACAGAAAGATTGATCAGGTCTCTCTGAAATTCACCAGAGGTTAAAATTTTCGCCATGACAAATACATTCCCCCTGCGAAAAAAACGAGCAAAGCGAGTCGAAACATAAAATAAAATCTCAGAAAATTCGCTTCTACCTACTACTCAACACACACGTGCTCCGACCATGTCAAGAAACCGATGAATGTAAACAAACCTGCAGCGCCACCTACCTCCGGTGAGCTGACTTCCGTCCCAACATGGCTACCACTGAACTAGGAAAACACATGTTCCGAAGCGAAGCTACTTATCACCTGACCTTAATTACAGAGGTAAAAGAATTTTTACAAGCCAAAAATTTTCACGGAACGAAGAAAAAAAAATTCTGCACCGGCTCAAATACTAACCTTTTAACTAAACTGAGAAAATTAAATTAAAAGAAATTTAACTGATTATTAAATTCCTAACTCACTGGCTATTACTACAGTAATACTAATCCTACCCAACACTGAACCTACACTGCACTCCAATAGTAAACAACCTAGCTTAAAATAACTAACCAGTGCACCTGGGCACTAAATTAACCAGCGTGAGGAGAGAAGAGAAGTTACGCCTCTTACAATTTTGCATTATGCTTTCACCAATTTGACATCACCAACAACAGGCATTTTCGAATGACAACATTACTTTACAATACACTTTCTTCGCTTAGTTCAACAGAATATGATAAATTGCGTGAATGCAACACCTTAAAAATACACTTAATTCAACACTCGGACTGTAGAGGAAAAAAATTTTTGCAACACATGAAAAATACACCTAGAAGTTCAATATTTGGAAAAGTGTGAAATTGCATATATATATGTGACACACTGCAAACTATTAATTAGCATTAGTTATGTTCGAAATGCCAAATTATACATTATGCAGGCACGCTTGAGAAATTATTTGTGTGAAAACTCATGTAGGTAAACACCCAAAAAAAATTGTATGTATGTCAGGCACCGAACAAAATTACTGAAATTACTCATATATGTCATTGAAAATATTACACCAACACAAAAAAAAATTTCTATGTGTCAAGCCCTAACTGGCTTTCATGTTAAGCCCAAAATTATTCAAATATTATAAACACTGCTCCTGAAATATTATAATACTTATACACAGAAATTCAGCTGAAATAAAAAAATATGCACTTTCGCTACTTTGGTCACTGAGAGAGAGAGACTACCAGAACTTATCACTACGAGAAAATAATTCACATATGAAACCATACTCAAGATTTTTCGTAACTACTGTGCAGTACAGGTTGAATTCCATGACAAGGCATGTATCCTATGGTCACGGCACCAAATGTTATGGTGAAAAAATTTTGAAGGTTGAAGTTATTTATCAAAAGGGACTTACTATTATTATGCTGGTATTGAAATTGATATGGAAATTATAGAAAATTTAAATTTGGGAGATGGGTGGATGCATTTCGAAACAAAAATATTTTCTAAGTATTAGAAGGCCATGAACATCCTAAACAAAAATGCATCTGAAAATTTACATTCCACAAGAAGTTATTGGAAAGTTTGCGTTGTTTGTGTTCACGCAGAGTTGAGTCACCTGAAAGTGCAAAAATAAGTAAATATTGTTGCATGTGTATGAAAAGGTGTCACTATAAGTCATAGGATAAAATGTACTCGTTCAATAACAACTTGTGGAGGCGGTGAAAGTCAATTTAAAAGGATAGGACAAAAATTGCAGTTATGAAATACCTTATAATACCAGGCTTCGGATCGATAGCCTTAGTCAAGCTAAGGTGGGGTACATGGGACCAAGTCATGGAAGACAACAGCACACAAAAATTTTTCACACTGCACTAATTTTGGACTTTTTTTTGAAAGGCTACTGCCTGTATTTATTATTTTTATTTAAAAACTTAACAAAATAATTTAGTGGACTATCAGATGGTATTTCCTTTTTTGTTGTTTGCTTAAACACAGCAGTATAAAAACAGAATCTCAATTTCTTTTCTATTTCTCTTTGGCCACTGGCCTTATGAACAGCACAACTTGACATATTTCAACACAGTTGGTTTGAACACTAGGCATTGACTTTATGCATCCAAAATTATACTACGATTCACATAGCTTACACAAAAAAAAAAGATACTGGATTATTTTTAATTCCACAAGGTGGACAAGTTCTGTTCTTTTGAAACGTACTCTCTTCTCTCTCACCTAGTTAGCTCAATGACAAATTTACAATTTTACACTTATTGATTTAAATTTACTGCACCTAAACAATCTTAGCAAACTCTGCAATCTCCCAGACCAGCTTTGAAGACTTCGATTTAAATTTACAGTTATTTTAAGAGCCACAAATTATACATTAACCAAATCTACTATCTGAAAGTAAACAAACCAAGTAAATTATCCTCAAAACAGAATTTACACTGAGCACAAGCATTAATTAACATTACATAACCTATAGAACTACCCTGAATGAACCTACTTCACTTATAAAGAAACCTCACTAACTAATCTTAAAATATTATCACTATTCATAACATCACCATAATTCAGAAATTCAAACAATCTTCTTGCACTAGCTTGCTCATAAAAATCACCTCACTCTGCACTTCACATAATAGCTCAAGATACTTAATAACTCTATACTGTAAACAAAAGCTCAAAATACCAATTAACTAAATTTCCAAACCAAATATCAAGTTCACTAACACCAACAACCAGAATTTAGAATTTACATCCCTAGCACTACAGCAAATCATAAACAAATAAATCTAGATACTTTAAATCACCAAACAAACTTAAATTTAACACCTGCAGTGAGTTACTGAGGTAGCGGTGAGGCAAATACTCTCAGTTCAGACACTACCCTGGGTTTTTGAGAACCAACACAGGAAGAAAATACCAGTCAGGCTGAAGGCGTGAAATTGGGTCGTGAATCCAATTTCAGCCTAGGCAAAGGGAAAGGAAAAAATCCTCAAGTGTGACACATCATCATCAGGTACAGAATTTCCTCTAACATGATCTCGCCAATTATTGAAGCAACGCCCGACCGACCCTCGCCGGCAGTACATATCTCTGTGAGCAGCGAAACTACTGGGAAGGTTTGAAGACAAGTTTTCCCCCAAAAACCACATCCTCAGGGCTCCCCCGTTTCGAACCAATGCATGATCCCACCTTGATCAACCACGCCTGCAAGAGCCTGTCGTACTTCAACCCTAAATACTCCAGGCACATCCGGCCCAGAACTAACACAACTATATCCCAGGAAAATTCACTTATCTCTCTATATCCCAAGAAATCCTAAATCACTATATCCACATATATCCCAAGAAAATCCATTTATCTCTCTCCACCTATATCCCAGGAAAATTCACTTATCTCTATATCCACATACATCCCAGGAAAAATCACTTATCTCTCTATATCCCAAGAAATCCAAAATCACTATATTCACATATATCCCAGGAAAATTCACTTATCTCTCTCCACATATATCCCTGGAAAATTCACTTATCTCTATGTCCACATATATCCCAGGAAAAATCATTAGCAAGGAAATTCCTCTGTACCATGGCAATGCGCAGGTCCACTTCAGACAATAACACTGACCATTTACATAACCCACTAAATATTTTCACCTTATTGAAAATTAAAATTACAATTTAGACTCTTTTTGTAAAAACAAGAAAATTTAGGCCAAAGAAAAGAACAATTAATACTGGAACTGGTGAGCAAAAGTGTCTTCTCAACACATGATGTTCATTCTTTTTGTGAAATACAAAACTTGAGAACCCAAATAACTCAACTTCTATTTTGCACATATGGCATCCTGGTGAAAATTCCCTACTCAGAGCCCTCTGCCCTAGGACAAGTTCCCGGCTTGCCCTAAGATCACCCCTTTCCAATGGGAGATTAACACTCATCTGGAGCATGTAAATACTGGTCCTCAATTAACACTCCTACCATCTCAATTTCGACACTCAACACTCCAAGAATGTAAACAACACTTTAGGTTTCCAATTTCATCACACTATAATATGTTCCCAAAATCCCAATATAAATCATCCCATAATTTATTTTCACTCAAAAAAAAAAATAACTCAACGCTGTAAAAGACTAGAGAGAAATGTTTACTATTATTTTATCACCCACGACATCACAATAACACTGCTTTTCAATTATCACATGCCCAACTAAACTGTTATCGATGCACCAAAATTCACTGTGCCCAAACATTAAACTAAATTTTTCCGATACATTAAAATTTACTGGCCTGGGGAGTTGCTAAAATACCAGACATGACAACACAAAAAAAAAAAAAACATAAATGAAAGCATTTTCAACTCCCCTCTCTTTTTTTCTTTCTTTTTCTCTGAACTCATACCTGAGGAACTAATAAATTTTAATTTTGAAAGCTGAACGACAACACAGTCATAATCAGAGGCAAAAAAACTTGCTCTTTATCTTTTTGTTTCCTATGCTCAGCTCGAAGTTTAGGTACTCTGCGTGGGATGTTATATATCAATACAGAAAGATATGGACTAAAACATTACCTTCGAGCTGGCGTTCTTTTTTTTTTTTTTTTCACCACAGTTTACAGTCCTGGCACAACCACAGTCTTTTTTCTTTCCTACTGCAGCAGAGCATCGCCGGAGCCAGCAGGTACCTCCCATTGTGGTGGACTGGTGGTCATCATCAAAAAGCCGTCAAGCAAAAAAAAAAAAAAAAAAACTCCTCCCCAAACTTTGGGAGGAGATGAAACTGTTTTTGGCCTCTCTCCTCCGGCCTTTGAAGCAGGCCTCCTCCTCATTGGGGCAGCAACCGCATGGAGAGGTGTAGATGCTGTTGGCGGTATATCCTTAAGGGAGAAGGCTGGTCTTGCCTTCCTCGGCTAAGTTCTCTCCAGGGCGAAGTTTCCGGACGGCGGGAGGCTTCTTTATCGGCGTGCTACATCGTCAACCCCTCGAATGCGAATACGAATACCAGAGCCAGAGTGTCCCATTGTAGTGGACTGGTGGTCAGCAAAATGCTGCCATAACAAAAAACACTTTTTTTCTCTGTGGTTCTCTCCCGCCAAAAGGCGAGGAAAAAGAACCTCCGCCGTCCCCTCTTTCTCTGACAGCCAGCAAGAGGACCAGAACAAAAGTGACTGAGACAAGCGTCTCAAAGTGTCAAAGAAGTCTCGCGTGTTGGAAAAAAATGCTGACCCCTGACTGGCTGACCTTTTCCCTAGTAACAGCAATTCTCTCCCACGCCTCAAGTGACCTCTGACCTTCACACGTAGGAACCAAGCCTCTTGACCCTGAGGTCTAAAAATAGATTCTGTTGCTGAATTCCTTACCCAAAAGACGAAAAGATGTTGTACTTTTGGGCGACTTTTCACGACGTTGGGAAATGAGGAACGCAAAAATGGCGAATTCTTGCTTTGCAGAAAATCACTAATTTTAATTTTCTTTTTCTCTCGTTCCGTGATGTTAAACCAAAATTAATTTTGATTCTCTGAGCTGCACACCTACTCGCCTTTTCCTATCGCGATAAAAGAACAGATAAAATAATTATTTTCAAAACCCCAAAGTCAGTTAAATCAAATATTATTCTCTTTTTCTTTTTTTTTTTTCCAACATGAAATTTTGTTTTCCTGGTTGTGATTAAGACAAGCGAATTTTGCGCACGAATTCCCCTGCCTTTCAACCAGGAATTTTCTTCTAACGTATGTCATGGGAGAAAATTTTTGCATTAATTAATCTCTGATAAACCAACAGAAAGATTGATCAGGTCTCTCTGAAATTCACCAGAGGTTAAAATTTTCGCCATGACAAATACATTCCCCCTGCGAAAAAAACGAGCAAAGCGAGTCGAAACATAAAATAAAATCTCAGAAAATTCGCTTCTACCTACTACTCAACACACACGTGCTCCGACCATGTCAAGAAACCGATGAATGTAAACAAACCTGCAGCGCCACCTACCTCCGGTGAGCTGACTTCCGTCCCAACATGGCTACCACTGAACTAGGAAAACACATGTTCCGAAGCGAAGCTACTTATCACCTGACCTTAATTACAGAGGTAAAAGAATTTTTACAAGCCAAAAATTTTCACGGAACGAAGAAAAAAAAATTCTGCACCGGCTCAAATACTAACCTTTTAACTAAACTGAGAAAATTAAATTAAAAGAAATTTAACTGATTATTAAATTCCTAACTCACTGGCTATTACTACAGTAATACTAATCCTACCCAACACTGAACCTACACTGCACTCCAATAGTAAACAACCTAGCTTAAAATAACTAACCAGTGCACCTGGGCACTAAATTAACCAGCGTGAGGAGAGAAGAGAAGTTACGCCTCTTACAATTTTGCATTATGCTTTCACCAATTTGACATCACCAACAACAGGCATTTTCGAATGACAACATTACTTTACAATACACTTTCTTCGCTTAGTTCAACAGAATATGATAAATTGCGTGAATGCAACACCTTAAAAATACACTTAATTCAACACTCGGACTGTAGAGGAAAAAAAATTTTTGCAACACATGAAAAATACACCTAGAAGTTCAATATTTGGAAAAGTGTGAAATTGCATATATATATGTGACACACTGCAAACTATTAATTAGCATTAGTTATGTTCGAAATGCCAAATTATACATTATGCAGGCACGCTTGAGAAATTATTTGTGTGAAAACTCATGTAGGTAAACACCCAAAAAAAAATTGTATGTATGTCAGGCACCGAACAAAATTACTGAAATTACTCATATATGTCATTGAAAATATTACACCAACACAAAAAAAAATTTCTATGTGTCAAGCCCTAACTGGCTTTCATGTTAAGCCCAAAATTATTCAAATATTATAAACACTGCTCCTGAAATATTATAATACTTATACACAGAAATTCAGCTGAAATAAAAAAATATGCACTTTCGCTACTTTGGTCACTGAGAGAGAGAGACTACCAGAACTTATCACTACGAGAAAATAATTCACATATGAAACCATACTCAAGATTTTTCGTAACTACTGTGCAGTACAGGTTGAATTCCATGACAAGGCATGTATCCTATGGTCACGGCACCAAACGTTATGGTGAAAAAATTTTGAAGGTTGAAGTTATTTATCAAAAGGGACTTACTATTATTATGCTGGTATTGAAATTGATATGGAAATTATAGAAAATTTAAATTTGGGAGATGGGTGGATGCATTTCGAAACAAAAATATTTTCTAAGTATTAGAAGGCCATGAACATCCTAAACAAAAATGCATCTGAAAATTTACATTCCACAAGAAGTTATTGGAAAGTTTGCGTTGTTTGTGTTCACGCAGAGTTGAGTCACCTGAAAGTGCAAAAATAAGTGAATATTGTTGCATGTGTATGAAAAGGTGTCACTATAAGTCATAGGATAAAATGTACTCGTTCAATAACAACTTGTGGAGGCGGTGAAAGTCAATTTAAAAGGATAGGACAAAAATTGCAGTTATGAAATACCTTATAATACCAGGCTTCGGATCGATAGCCTTAGTCAAGCTAAGGTGGGGTACATGGGACCAAGTCATGGAAGACAACAGCACACAAAATTTTTCACACTGCACTAATTTTGGACTTTTTTTTGAAAGGCTACTGCCTGTATTTATTATTTTTATTTGAAAACTTAACAAAATAATTTAGTGGACTGTCAGATGGTATTTCCTTTTTTGTTGTTTGCTTAAACACAGCAGTATAAAAACAGAATCTCAATTTCTTTTCTATTTCTCTTTGGCCACTGGCCTTATGAACAGCACAACTTGACATATTTCAGCACAGTTGGTTTGAACACTAGGCATTGACTTTATGCATCCAAAATTATACTACGATTCACATAGCTTACACAAAAAAAAGATACTGGATTATTTTCAATTCCACAAGGTGGACCAGTTCTGTTCTTTTGAAACGTACTCTCTTCTCTCTCACCTAGTTAGCTCAATGACAAATTTACAATTTTACACTTATTGATTTAAATTTACTGCACCTAAACAATCTTAGCAAACTCTGCAATCTCCCAGACCAGCTTTGAAGACTTCGATTTAAATATACAGTTATTTTAAGAGCCACAAATTATACATTAACCAAATCTACTATCTGAAAGTAAACAAACCAAGTAAATTATCCTCAAAACAGAATTTACACTGAGCACAAGCATTAATTAACATTACATAACCTATAGAACTACCCTGAATGAACCTACTTCACTTATAAAGAAACCTCACTAACTAATCTTAAAATATTATCACTATTCATAACATCACCATAATTCAGAAATTCAAACAATCTTCTTGCACTAGCTTGCTCATAAAAATCACCTCACTCTGCACTTCACATAATAGCTCAAGATACTTAATAACTCTATACTGTAAACAAAAGCTCAAAATACCAATTAACTAAATTTCCAAACCAAATATCAAGTTCACTAACACCAACAACCAGAATTTAGAATTTACATCCCTAGCACTACAGCAAATCATAAACAAATAAATCTAGATACTTTAAATCACCAAACAAACTTAAATTTAACACCTGCAGTGAGTTACTGAGGTAGCGGTGAGGCAAATACTCTCAGTTCAGACACTACCCTGGGTTTTTGAGAACCAACACAGGAAGAAAATACCAGTCAGGCTGAAGGCGTGAAATTGGGTCGTGAATCCAATTTCAGCCTAGGCAAAGGGAAAGGAAAAAATCCTCAAGTGTGACACATCATCATCAGGTACAGAATTTCCTCTAACATGATCTCGCCAATTATTGAAGCAACGCCCGACCGACCCTCGCCGGCAGTACATATCTCTGTGAGCAGCGAAACTACTGGGGAGGTTTGAAGACAAGTTTTCCCCCAAAAACCACATCCTCAGGGCTCCCCCGTTTCGAACCAATGCATGATCCCACCTTGATCAACCACGCCTGCAAGAGCCTGTCGTACTTCAACCCTAAATACTCCAGGCACATCCGGCCCAGAACTAACACAACTATATCCCAGGAAAATTCACTTATCTCTCTATATCCTAAGAAATCCTAAATCACTATATCCACATATATCCCAAGAAAATCCATTTATCTCTCTCCAACTATATCCCAGGAAAATTCACTTATCTCTATATCCACATACATCCCAGGAAAAATCACTTATCTCTCTATATCCCAAGAAATCCAAAATCACTATATTCACATATATCCCAGGAAAATTCACTTATCTCTCTCCACATATATCCCAGGAAAATTCACTTATCTCTATGTCCACATATATCCCAGGAAAAATCCTTAGCAAGGAAATTCCTCTGTACCATGGCAATGCGCAGGTCCACTTCAGACAATAACACTGACCATTTACATAACCCACTAAATATTTTCACCTTATTGAAAATTAAAATTACAATTTAGACTCTTTTTGTAAAAACAAGAAAATTTAGGCCAAAGAAAAGAACAATTAATACTGGAACTGGTGAGCAAAAGTGTCTTCTCAACACATGATGTTCATTCTTTTTGTGAAATACAAAACTTGAGAACCCAAATAACTCAACTTCTATTTTGCACATATGGCATCCTGGTGAAAATTCCCTACTCAGAGCCCTCTGCCCTAGGACAAGTTCCCGGCTTGCCCTAAGATCACCCCTTTCCAATGGGAGATTAACACTCATCTGGAGCATGTAAATACTGGTCCTCAATTTCGACACTCAACACTCCAAGAATGTAAACAACACTTTAGGTTTCCAATTTCATCACACTATAATATGTTCCCAAAATCCCAATATAAATCATCCCATAATTTATTTTCACTCAAAAAAAAATAACTCAACGCTGTAAAAGACTAGAGAGAAATGTTTACTATTATTTTATCACCCACGACATCACAATAACACTGCTTTTCAATTATCACATGCCCAACTAAACTGTTATCGATGCACCAAAATTCACTGTGCCCAAACATTAAACTAAATTTTTCCGATACATTAAAATTTACTGGCCTGGGGAGTTGCTAAAATACCAGACATAACAACACAAAAAAAAAACATAAATGAAAGCATTTTCAACTCCCCTCTCTTTTTTTCTTTCTTTTTCTCTGAACTCATACCTGAGGAACTAATAAATTTTAATTTTGAAAGCTGAACGACAACACAGTCATAATCAGAGGCAAAAAAAAACTTGCTCTTTATCTTTTTGTTTCCTATGCTCAGCTCGAAGTTTAGGTACTCTGCGTGGGATGTTATATATCAATACAGAAAGATATGGACTAAAACATTACCTTCGAGCTGGCGTTCTTTTTTTTTCTTTTTTTTTCACCACAGTTTACAGTCCTGGCACAACCACAGTCTTTTTTTCTTTCCTACTGCAGCAGAGCATCGCCGGAGCCAGCAGGTACCTCCCATTGTGGTGGACTCGTGGTCATCATCAAAAAGCCGTCAAGCAAAAAAAAAAAAAAAAAAACTCCTCCCCAAACTTTGGGAGGAGATGAAACTGTTTTTGGCCTCTCTCCTCCGGCCTTTGAAGCAGGCCTCCTCCTCATTGGGGCAGCAACCGCATGGAGAGGTGTAGATGCTGTTGGCGGTATATCCTTAAGGGAGAAGGCTGGTCTTGCCTTCCTCGGCTAAGTTCTCTCCAGGGCGAAGTTTCCGGACGGCGGGAGGCTTCTTTATCGGCGTGCTACATCGTCAACCCCTCGAATGCGAATACGAATACCAGAGCCAGAGTGTCCCATTGTAGTGGACTGGTGGTCAGCAAAATGCTGCCATAACAAAAAACACTTTTTTCTCTGTGGTTCTCTCCCGCCAAAAGGCGAGGAAAAAAACCTCCGCCGTCCCCTCTTTCTCTGACAGCCAGCAAGAGGACCAGAACAAAAGTGACTGAGACAAGCGTCTCAAAGTGTCAAAGAAGTCTCGCGTGTTGGAAAAAAATGCTGACCCCTGACTGGCTGACCTTTTCCCTAGTAACAGCAATTCTCTCCCACGCCTCAAGTGACCTCTGACCTTCACACGTAGGAACCAAGCCTCTTGACCCTGAGGTCTAAAAATAGATTCTGTTGCTGAATTCCTTACCCAAAAGACGAAAAGATGTTGCACTTTTGGGCGACTTTTCACGACGTTGGGAAATGAGGAACGCAAAAATGGCGAATTCTTGCTTTGCAGAAAATCACTAATTTTAATTTTCTTTTTCTCTCGTTCCGTGATATTAAACCAAAACTAATTTTGATTCTCTGAGCTGCACACCTACTCGCCTTTTCCTATCGCGATAAAAGAACAGATAAAATAATTATTTTCAAAACCCCAAAGTCAGTTAAATCAAATATTATTCTCTTTTTCTTTTTTTTTTTTTCCAACATGAAATTTTGTTTTCCTGGTTGTGATTAAGACAAGCGAATTTTGCGCACGAATTCCCTGCCTTTCAACCAGGAATTTTCTTCTAACGTATGTCATGGGAGAAAATTTTTGCATTAATTAATCTCTGATAAACCAACAGAAAGATTGATCAGGTCTCTCTGAAATTCACCAGAGGTTAAAATTTTCGCCATGACAAATACATTCCCCCTGCGAAAAAAACGAGCAAAGCGAGTCGAAACATAAAATAAAATCTCAGAAAATTCGCTTCTACCTACTACTCAACACACACGTGCTCCGACCATGTCAAGAAACCGATGAATGTAAACAAACCTGCAGCGCCACCTACCTCCGGTGAGCTGACTTCCGTCCCAACATGGCTACCACTGAACTAGGAAAACACATGTTCCGAAGCGAAGCTACTTATCACCTGACCTTAATTACAGAGGTAAAAGAATTTTTACAAGCCAAAAATTTTCACGGAACGAAGAAAAAAAAATTCTGCACCGGCTCAAATACTAACCTTTTAACTAAACTGAGAAAATTAAATTAAAAGAAATTTAACTGATTATTAAATTCCTAACTCACTGGCTATTACTACAGTAATACTAATCCTACCCAACACTGAACCTACACTGCACTCCAATAGTAAACAACCTAGCTTAAAATAACTAACCAGTGCACCTGGGCACTAAATTAACCAGCGTGAGGAGAGAAGAGAAGTTACGCCTCTTACAATTTTGCATTATGCTTTCACCAATTTGACATCACCAACAACAGGCATTTTCGAATGACAACATTACTTTACAATACACTTTCTTCGCTTAGTTCAACAGAATATGATAAATTGCGTGAATGCAACACCTTAAAAATACACTTAATTCAACACTCGGACTGTAGAGGAAAAAAAATTTTTGCAACACATGAAAAATACACCTAGAAGTTCAATATTTGGAAAAGTGTGAAATTGCATATATATATGTGACACACTGCAAACTATTAATTAGCATTAGTTATGTTCGAAATGCCAAATTATACATTATGCAGGCACGCTTAAGAAATTATTTGTGTGAAAACTCATGTAGGTAAACACCCAAAAAAAAATTGTATGTATGTCAGGCACCGAACAAAATTACTGAAATTACTCATATATGTCATTGAAAATATTACACCAACACAAAAAAAAATTTCTATGTGTCAAGCCCTAACTGGCTTTCATGTTAAGCCCAAAATTATTCAAATATTATAAACACTGCTCCTGAAATATTATAATACTTATACACAGAAATTCAGCTGAAATAAAAAAATATGCACTTTCGCTACTTTGGTCACTGAGAGAGAGAGACTACCAGAACTTATCACTACGAGAAAATAATTCACATATGAAACCATACTCAAGATTTTTCGTAACTACTGTGCAGTACAGGTTGAATTCCATGACAAGGCATGTATCCTATGGTCACGGCACCAAATGTTATGGTGAAAAAATTTTGAAGGTTGAAGTTATTTATCAAAAGGGACTTACTATTATTATGCTGGTATTGAAATTGATATGGAAATTATAGAAAATTTAAATTTGGGAGATGGGTGGATGCATTTCGAAACAAAAATATTTTCTAAGTATTAGAAGGCCATGAACATCCTAAACAAAAATGCATCTGAAAATTTACATTCCACAAGAAGTTATTGGAAAGTTTGCGTTGTTTGTGTTCACGCAGAGTTGAGTCACCTGAAAGTGCAAAAATAAGTGAATATTGTTGCATGTGTATGAAAAGGTGTCACTATAAGTCATAGGATAAAATGTACTCGTTCAATAACAACTTGTGGAGGCGGTGAAAGTCAATTTAAAAGGATAGGACAAAAATTGCAGTTATGAAATACCTTATAATACCAGGCTTCGGATCGATAGCCTTAGTCAAGCTAAGGTGGGGTACATGGGACCAAGTCATGGAAGACAACAGCACACAAAATTTTTCACACTGCACTAATTTTGGACTTTTTTTTGAAAGGCTACTGCCTGTATTTATTATTTTTATTTGAAAACTTAACAAAATAATTTAGTGGACTATCAGATGGTATTTCCTTTTTTGTTGTTTGCTTAAACACAGCAGTATAAAAACAGAATCTCAATTTCTTTTCTATTTCTCTTTGGCCACTGGCCTTATGAACAGCACAACTTGACATATTTCAGCACAGTTGGTTTGAACACTAGGCATTGACTTTATGCATCCAAAATTATACTACGATTCACATAGCTTACACAAAAAAAAAAAGATACTGGATTATTTTCAATTCCACAAGGTGGACCAGTTCTGTTCTTTTGAAACGTACTCTCTTCTCTCTCACCTAGTTAGCTCAATGACAAATTTACAATTTTACACTTATTGATTTAAATTTACTGCACCTAAACAATCTTAGCAAACTCTGCAATCTCCCAGACCAGCTTTGAAGACTTCGATTTAAATTTACAGTTATTTTAAGAGCCACAAATTATACATTAACCAAATCTACTATCTGAAAGTAAACAAACCAAGTAAATTATCCTCAAAACAGAATTTACACTGAGCACAAGCATTAATTAACATTACATAACCTATAGAACTACCCTGAATGAACCTACTTCACTTATAAAGAAACCTCACTAACTAATCTTAAAATATTATCACTATTCATAACATCACCATAATTCAGAAATTCAAACAATCTTCTTGCACTAGCTTGCTCATAAAAATCACCTCACTCTGCACTTCACATAATAGCTCAAGATACTTAATAACTCTATACTGTAAACAAAAGCTCAAAATACCAATTAACTAAATTTCCAAACCAAATATCAAGTTCACTAACACCAACAACCAGAATTTAGAATTTACATCCCTAGCACTACAGCAAATCATAAACAAATAAATCTAGATACTTTAAATCACCAAACAAACTTAAATTTAACACCTGCAGTGAGTTACTGAGGTAGCGGTGAGGCAAATACTCTCAGTTCAGACACTACCCTGGGTTTTTGAGAACCAACACAGGAAGAAAATACCAGTCAGGCTGAAGGCGTGAAATTGGGTCGTGAATCCAATTTCAGCCTAGGCAAAGGGAAAGGAAAAAATCCTCAAGTGTGACACATCATCATCAGGTACAGAATTTCCTCTAACATGATCTCGCCAATTATTGAAGCAACGCCCGACCGACCCTCGCCGGCAGTACATATCTCTGTGAGCAGCGAAACTACTGGGGAGGTTTGAAGACAAGTTTTCCCCCAAAAACCACATCCTCAGGGCTCCCCCGTTTCGAACCAATGCATGATCCCACCTTGATCAACCACGCCTGCAAGAGCCTGTCGTACTTCAACCCTAAATACTCCAGGCACATCCGGCCCAGAACTAACACAACTATATCCCAGGAAAATTCACTTATCTCTCTATATCCTAAGAAATCCTAAATCACTATATCCACATATATCCCAAGAAAATCCATTTATCTCTCTCCACCTATATCCCAGGAAAATTCACTTATCTCTATATCCACATACATCCCAGGAAAAATCACTTATCTCTCTATATCCCAAGAAATCCAAAATCACTATATTCACATATATCCCAGGAAAATTCACTTATCTCTCTCCACATATATCCCAGGAAAATTCACTTATCTCTATGTCCACATATATCCCAGGAAAAATCCTTAGCAAGGAAATTCCTCTGTACCATGGCAATGCGCAGGTCCACTTCAGACAATAACACTGACCATTTACATAACCCACTAAATATTTTCACCTTATTGAAAATTAAAATTACAATTTAGACTCTTTTTGTAAAAACAAGAAAATTTAGGCCAAAGAAAAGAACAATTAATACTGGAACTGGTGAGCAAAAGTGTCTTCTCAACACATGATGTTCATTCTTTTTGTGAAATACAAAACTTGAGAACCCAAATAACTCAACTTCTATTTTGCACATATGGCATCCTGGTGAAAATTCCCTACTCAGAGCCCTCTGCCCTAGGACAAGTTCCCGGCTTGCCCTAAGATCACCCCTTTCCAATGGGAGATTAACACTCATCTGGAGCATGTAAATACTGGTCCTCAATTTCGACACTCAACACTCCAAGAATGTAAACAACACTTTAGGTTTCCAATTTCATCACACTATAATATGTTCCCAAAATCCCAATATAAATCATCCCATAATTTATTTTCACTCAAAAAAAAATAACTCAACGCTGTAAAAGACTAGAGAGAAATGTTTACTATTATTTTATCACCCACGACATCACAATAACACTGCTTTTCAATTATCACATGCCCAACTAAACTGTTATCGATGCACCAAAATTCACTGTGCCCAAACATTAAACTAAATTTTTCCGATACATTAAAATTTACTGGCCTGGGGAGTTGCTAAAATACCAGACATAACAACACAAAAAAAAACATAAATGAAAGCATTTTCAACTCCCCTCTCTTTTTTTCTTTCTTTTTCTCTGAACTCATACCTGAGGAACTAATAAATTTTAATTTTGAAAGCTGAACGACAACACAGTCATAATCAGAGGCAAAAAAAAACTTGCTCTTTATCTTTTTGTTTCCTATGCTCAGCTCGAAGTTTAGGTACTCTGCGTGGGATGTTATATATCAATACAGAAAGATATGGACTAAAACATTACCTTCGAGCTGGCGTTCTTTTTTTTTCTTTTTTTTTCACCACAGTTTACAGTCCTGGCACAACCACAGTCTTTTTTTCTTTCCTACTGCAGCAGAGCATCGCCGGAGCCAGCAGGTACCTCCCATTGTGGTGGACTGGTGGTCATCATCAAAAAGCCGTCAAGCAAAAAAAAAAAAAAACTCCTCCCCAAACTTTGGGAGGAGATGAAACTGTTTTTGGCCTCTCTCCTCCGGCCTTTGAAGCAGGCCTCCTCCTCATTGGGGCAGCAACCGCATGGAGAGGTGTAGATGCTGTTGGCGGTATATCCTTAAGGGAGAAGGCTGGTCTTGCCTTCCTCGGCTAAGTTCTCTCCAGGGCGAAGTTTCCGGACGGCGGGAGGCTTCTTTATCGGAGTGCTACATCGTCAACCCCTCGAATGCGAATACGAATACCAGAGCCAGAGTGTCCCATTGTAGTGGACTGGTGGTCAGCAAAATGCTGCCATAACAAAAAACACTTTTTTCTCTGTGGTTCTCTCCCGCCAAAAGGCGAGGAAAAAAACCTCCGCCGTCCCCTCTTTCTCTGACAGCCAGCAAGAGGACCAGAACAAAAGTGACTGAGACAAGCGTCTCAAAGTGTCAAAGAAGTCTCGCGTGTTGGAAAAAAATGCTGACCCCTGACTGGCTGATCTTTTCCCTAGTAACAGCAATTCTCTCCCACGCCTCAAGTGACCTCTGACCTTCACACGTAGGAACCAAGCCTCTTGACCCTGAGGTCTAAAAATAGATTCTGTTGCTGAATTCCTTACCCAAAAGACGAAAAGATGTTGCACTTTTGGGCGACTTTTCACGACGTTGGGAAATGGGGAACGCAAAAATGGCGAATTCTTGCTTTGCAGAAAATCACTAATTTTAATTTTCTTTTTCTCTCGTTCCGTGATGTTAAACCAAAATTAATTTTGATTCTCTGAGCTGCACACCTACTCGCCTTTTCCTATCGCGATAAAAGAACAGATAAAATAATTATTTTCAAAACCCCAAAGTCAGTTAAATCAAATATTATTCTCTTTTTCTTTTTTTTTTTTTTTCCAACATGAAATTTTGTTTTCCTGGTTGTGATTAAGACAAGCGAATTTTGCGCACGAATTCCCCTGCCTTTCAACCAGGAATTTTCTTCTAACGTATGTCATGGGAGAAAATTTTTGCATTAATTAATCTCTGATAAACCAACAGAAAGATTGATCAGGTCTCTCTGAAATTCACCAGAGGTTAAAATTTTCGCCATGACAAATACATTCCCCCTGCGAAAAAAACGAGCAAAGCGAGTCGAAACATAAAATAAAATCTCAGAAAATTCGCTTCTACCTACTACTCAACACACACGTGCTCCGACCATGTCAAGAAACCGATGAATGTAAACAAACCTGCAGCGCCACCTACCTCCGGTGAGCTGACTTCCGTCCCAACATGGCTACCACTGAACTAGGAAAACACATGTTCCGAAGCGAAGCTACTTATCACCTGACCTTAATTACAGAGGTAAAAGAATTTTTACAAGCCAAAAATTTTCACGGAACGAAGAAAAAAAAAATTCTGCACCGGCTCAAATACTAACCTTTTAACTAAACTGAGAAAATTAAATTAAAAGAAATTTAACTGATTATTAAATTCCTAACTCACTGGCTATTACTACAGTAATACTAATCCTACCCAACACTGAACCTACACTGCACTCCAATAGTAAACAACCTAGCTTAAAATAACTAACCAGTGCACCTGGGCACTAAATTAACCAGCGTGAGGAGAGAAGAGAAGTTACGCCTCTTACAATTTTGCATTATGCTTTCACCAATTTGACATCACCAACAACAGGCATTTTCGAATGACAACATTACTTTACAATACACTTTCTTCGCTTAGTTCAACAGAATATGATAAATTGCGTGAATGCAACACCTTAAAAATACACTTAATTCAACACTCGGACTGTAGAGGAAAAAAATTTTTGCAACACATGAAAAATACACCTAGAAGTTCAATATTTGGAAAAGTGTGAAATTGCATATATATATGTGACACACTGCAAACTATTAATTAGCATTAGTTATGTTCGAAATGCCAAATTATACATTATGCAGGCACGCTTGAGAAATTATTTGTGTGAAAACTCATGTAGGTAAACACCCAAAAAAAAATTGTATGTATGTCAGGCACCGAACAAAATTACTGAAATTACTCATATATGTCATTGAAAATATTACACCAACACAAAAAAATTTCTATGTGTCAAGCCCTAACTGGCTTTCATGTCAAGCCCAAAATTATTCAAATATTATAAACACTGCTCCTGAAATATTATAATACTTATACACAGAAATTCAGCTGAAATAAAAAAATATGCACTTTCGCTACTTTGGTCACTGAGAGAGAGAGACTACCAGAACTTATCACTACGAGAAAATAATTCACATATGAAACCATACTCAAGATTTTTCGTAACTACTGTGCAGTACAGGTTGAATTCCATGACAAGGCATGTATCCTATGGTCACGGCACCAAATGTTATGGTGAAAAAATTTTGAAGGTTGAAGTTATTTATCAAAAGGGACTTACTATTATTATGCTGGTATTGAAATTGATATGGAAATTATAGAAAATTTAAATTTGGGAGATGGGTGGATGCATTTCGAAACAAAAATATTTTCTAAGTATTAGAAGGCCATGAACATCCTAAACAAAAATGCATCTGAAAATTTACATTCCACAAGAAGTTATTGGAAAGTTTGCGTTGTTTGTGTTCACGCAGAGTTGAGTCACCTGAAAGTGCAAAAATAAGTGAATATTGTTGCATGTGTATGAAAAGGTGTCACTATAAGTCATAGGATAAAATGTACTCGTTCAATAACAACTTGTGGAGGCGGTGAAAGTCAATTTAAAAGGATAGGACAAAAATTGCAGTTATGAAATACCTTATAATACCAGGCTTCGGATCGATAGCCTTAGTCAAGCTAAGGTGGGGTACATGGGACCAAGTCATGGAAGACAACAGCACACAAAATTTTTCACACTGCACTAATTTTGGACTTTTTTTTTGAAAGGCTACTGCCTGTATTTATTATTTTTATTTAAAAACTTAACAAAATAATTTAGTGGACTATCAGATGGTATTTCCTTTTTTGTTGTTTGCTTAAACACAGCAGTATAAAAACAGAATCTCAATTTCTTTTCTATTTCTCTTTGGCCACTGGCCTTATGAACAGCACAACTTGACATATTTCAACACAGTTGGTTTGAACACTAGGCATTGACTTTATGCATCCAAAATTATACTACGATTCACATAGCTTACACAAAAAAAAAAGATACTGGATTATTTTTAATTCCACAAGGTGGACAAGTTCTGTTCTTTTGAAACGTACTCTCTTCTCTCTCACCTAGTTAGCTCAATGACAAATTTACAATTTTACACTTATTGATTTAAATTTACTGCACCTAAACAATCTTAGCAAACTCTGCAATCTCCCAGACCAGCTTTGAAGACTTCGATTTAAATTTACAGTTATTTTAAGAGCCACAAATTATACATTAACCAAATCTACTATCTGAAAGTAAACAAACCAAGTAAATTATCCTCAAAACAGAATTTACACTGAGCACAAGCATTAATTAACATTACATAACCTATAGAACTACCCTGAATGAACCTACTTCACTTATAAAGAAACCTCACTAACTAATCTTAAAATATTATCACTATTCATAACATCACCATAATTCAGAAATTCAAACAATCTTCTTGCACTAGCTTGCTCATAAAAATCACCTCACTCTGCACTTCACATAATAGCTCAAGATACTTAATAACTCTATACTGTAAACAAAAGCTCAAAATACCAATTAACTAAATTTCCAAACCAAATATCAAGTTCACTAACACCAACAACCAGAATTTAGAATTTACATCCCTAGCACTACAGCAAATCATAAACAAATAAATCTAGATACTTTAAATCACCAAACAAACTTAAATTTAACACCTGCAGTGAGTTACTGAGGTAGCGGTGAGGCAAATACTCTCAGTTCAGACACTACCCTGGGTTTTTGAGAACCAACACAGGAAGAAAATACCAGTCAGGCTGAAGGCGTGAAATTGGGTCGTGAATCCAATTTCAGCCTAGGCAAAGGGAAAGGAAAAAATCCTCAAGTGTGACACATCATCATCAGGTACAGAATTTCCTCTAACATGATCTCGCCAATTATTGAAGCAACGCCCGACCGACCCTCGCCGGCAGTACATATCTCTGTGAGCAGCGAAACTACTGGGGAGGTTTGAAGACAAGTTTTCCCCCAAAAACCACATCCTCAGGGCTCCCCCGTTTCGAACCAATGCATGATCCCACCTTGATCAACCACGCCTGCAAGAGCCTGTCGTACTTCAACCCTAAATACTCCAGGCACATCCGGCCCAGAACTAACACAACTATATCCCAGGAAAATTCACTTATCTCTCTATATCCCAAGAAATCCTAAATCACTATATCCACATATATCCCAAGAAAATCCATTTATCTCTCTCCACCTATATCCCAGGAAAATTCACTTATCTCTATATCCACATACATCCCAGGAAAAATCATTAGCAAGGAAATTCCTCTGTACCATGGCAATGCGCAGGTCCACTTCAGACAATAACACTGACCATTTACATAACCCACTAAATATTTTCACCTTATTGAAAATTAAAATTACAATTTAGACTCTTTTTGTAAAAACAAGAAAATTTAGGCCAAAGAAAAGAACAATTAATACTGGAACAGGTGAGCAAAAGTGTCTTCTCAACACATGATGTTCATTCTTTTTGTGAAATACAAAACTTGAGAACCCAAATACCTCAACTTCTATTTTGCACATATCGCATCCTGGTGAAAATTCCCTACTCAGAGCCCTCTGCCCTAGGACAAGTTCCCGGCTTGCCCTAAGATCACCCCTTTCCAATGGGAGATTAACACTCATCTGGAGCATGTAAAATACTGGTCCTCAATTAACACTCCTACCATCTCAATTTCGACACTCAACACACCAAGAATGTAAACAACACTTTAGGTTTCCAATTGCATCACACTATAATATGTTACCAAAATCCCAATATAAATCATCCCATAATTTATCTTCACTCAAAAAAAAAAATAACTCAACGCTGTAAAAGACTGGAGAGAAATGCTTACTATTGTTTTATCACCCACGACATCACAATAACACTACTTTTCAATTATCACATGCCCAACTAAACTATTATCGATGCACCAAAATTCACTGTGCCCAAACATTAAACTAAATTTTTCCGATACATTAAAATTTACTGGCCTGGGGAGTTGCTAAAATACCAGACATGACAACACAAAAAAAAAAAAAACATAAATGAAAGCATTTTCAACTCCCCTCTCTTTTTTTCTTTCTTTTTCTCTGAACTCATACCTGAGGAACTAATAAATTTTAATTTTGAAAGCTGAACGACAACACAGTCATAATCAGAGGCAAAAGAACTTGCTCTTCTTCTTTTTGTTTCTTATGCTCAGCTCGAAATTTAGGTACCCTGCGTGGGATGTTATATATCAATACAGAAAGATATGGACTAAAACATTACCTTCGAGCTGGCGTTCTTTTTTTCTTTTTTTTTTTTCACCACAGTTTACAGTCCTGGCACAACCACAGTCTTTTTTCTTTCCTACTGCACCAGAGCATCGCCGGAGCCAGCAGGTACCTCCCATTGTGGTGGACTGGTGGTCATCATCAAAAAGCCGTCAAGCAAAAAAAAAAAACTCCTCCCCAAACTTTGGGAGGAGATGAAACTGTTTTTGGCCTCTCTCCTCCGGCCTTTGAAGCAGGCCTCCTCCTCATTGGGGCAGCAACCGCATGGAGAGGTGTAGATGCTGTTGGCGGTATATCCTTAAGGGAGAAGGCTGGTCTTGCCTTCCTCGGCTAAGTTCTCTCCAGGGCGAAGTTTCCGGACGGCGGGAGGCTTCTTTATCGGCGTGCTACATCGTCAACCCCTCGAATGCGAATACGAATACCAGAGCCAGAGTGTCCCATTGTAGTGGACTGGTGGTCAGCAAAATGCTGCCATAACAAAAAACTCTTTTTTCTCTGTGGTTCTCTCCCGCCAAAAGGCGAGGAAAAAGAACTCCGCCGTCCCCTCTTTCTCTGACGGCCAGCAAGAGGACCAGAACAAAAGTGACTGAGACAAGCGTCTCAAAGTGTCAAAGAAGTCTCGCGTGTTGGAAAAAAATGCTGACCCCTGACTGGCTGACCTTTTCCCTAGTAACAGCAATTCTCTCCCACGCCTCAAGTGACCTCTGACCTTCACACGTAGGGACCAAGCCTCTTGACCCTGAGGTCTAAAAAATAGATTCTGTTGCTGAATTCCTTACCCAAAAGACGAAAAGATGTTGCACTTTTGGGCGACTTTTCACGACGTTGGGAAATGAGGAACGCAAAAATGGCGAATTCTTGCTTTGCAGAAAATCACTAATTTTAATTTTCTTTTTCTCTCGTTCCGTGATGTTAAACCAAAATTAATTTTGATTCTCTGAGCTGCACACCTACTCGCCTTTTCCTATCGCGATAAAAGAACAGATAAAATAATTATTTTCAAAACCCCAAAGTCAGTTAAATCAAATATTATTCTCTTTTTCTTTTTTTTTTTTTTTCCAACATGAAATTTTGTTTTCCTGGTTGTGATTAAGACAAGCGAATTTTGCGCACGAATTCCCCTGCCTTTCAACCAGGAATTTTCTTCTAACGTATGTCATGGGAGAAAATTTTTGCATTAATTAATCTCTGATAAACCAACAGAAAGATTGATCAGGTCTCTCTGAAATTCACCAGAGGTTAAAATTTTCGCCATGACACTTGCATTCTTATCTTATCAGCAAAATCAACAATAGAATGGGCTCCAAGTGCAAAGGAAGAGCATCCACTAAGCACTTCTTGTGTTCCATTGAAACATAACTTAGCTACTCTCGGCTGTCATGGAATATTATTTATTTATTGTTACCTACAATTTTTCAACACGGAAGGAAATAACTTACTTATGGTTCTTCAATTTAATGTCCGCTGGATAAAATACATTTTTATATGCTTTTCACAGCATGTAACACGTCCTTCCAAAAGCCAAATACCTTTTGATTAAGCTGTTTTTTACATTCATGATATATCCAAAACCCCAGAACCGTTATTAACGCATATACAGCGTTTTCTGAAAGCAGCATTATGTTACATAGCCAAGGAAAATTTTTAACCCTATTTTGTCTACTAAATATTTTCCAATAAAGAACTGAAAAGAAATGTTTTAATACACAAAAATTAGGATTGTTATTGGAAACATGGAAATGAATTATATTCCCTTTCGATTTCCATTACAAAGTCATAATTGTACTTAACTACGCTTCAAGTACATTAATATTGCCTCCTAACTACCCGTCAACGGTGCACATTTTGTCCTGAGATATTGCCCAGATTCGGCTTCTTTCCTCAACAATTATCAACAAAAAATAGAGCATATCTTGAAATTACACTGTTTTTCCGGATGGTACCTTTACATAACGGTTCTAAAGGCTGTGGGTCATTAGGCGCAATTTTTTACTGCAAAGTGGAATGAAATGTACTTAATACAAATTTAAGGTTTGTGGTATTACATTTAAATTAATACTGCAAAATTCTTAGAAAAATTATCCTTTTTTTCGCAGAAATGATTAAATCGCAATACGGAAGACAGTTTATGAAAGAAAAAAGTACAATATTTATTTATTTGACTGATTAAAAGGGATGAAAATTCACACGTTAAAAATAGTAACACGAAAATAAATAGTATCCCACATATATTTAAGGGGCTAGGGTTTCTAAATAAAAATTAGCATATACTGACGAGAAATTAACTGATGATAATTCAAGGGATTGGGACCAACAACAAACTTTTGAGCAATAATCCTGATGCGGACATTTAAGAAGCACTGGTGCCAGATGCTTGACTAAAATATACGTTGATATACCTGAAAAATATTACTAATATTCACTACAAGTTTTTGAAACGTGCAAAAAAGCGGCAATTTTAATATATACGAGAAAAAGAGCTGTACTTATGAACGTAAACATGTGTTCAAATGTATTTATAGCCTGCATCATAAGTGAATCTAGCGGAATCCTTATATCTAAAAGGCTAAGTTGGTGACCATCTGCATCATTTTTTAAGTCGTCATAGCAGCAAACGAGGAACAAATGTTTGTGACGTCACGATTAGCTTTTAGTGCAGGTGACGTCATGACCTACATGCGCACAGTTCACGCGTATATCACTTTGATTTGTTGTCATAGCAACAAAGAACACAGCTGCCTCATAGTCAGCTGCTGGTATGACGTCATTTGATCCAAATCCATAGCCCATGACGTCAGTGATGGGTTACGTCACAAGGTCAACTGACATTCCATTACAACATAAACCAACGTCTTTACTAAGTGCTGTTTGCCAATGTACAAAGCCACGGACAACGGTTACACAAATGCAATACTATCAACATCGTCTTTCGATCCGTGACGAAATACATCCATTATTAAGCGAAGGAAAGCTTACGGAAAGCAAGCACATACTGCGTATGTAAAAATGGAAGTTATTACATTTAATTACATACGACAAAATCAGTCTCATTTAAGTGTCGAAAAGTATAAAGGTCTGGTGGACCAAATTCAGAATGCTGGAGATGATGAGTTTCTTCCTGGAAAAGCTCTTATTTTACCATCTTCATTTCAAGGTAGTCCACGAAATATGGTGCAAAATTATCAGGATGTAACGTCGATAGTCAGAAAATATGTCAAGCTTAATATTTTCCTTACCATGACTTGCAACCCGAAATGGGAAGAAATTACGGAAAACTTAAACAGTCAATCTGTCAGAAACCTTCCAGAATTAGTTGCAAGAGTCTTCCAATTAAAGTTGAAATATTTAATGGATGATATCAGGTGATGCGTAACATCACAGCCTCTCCTTGACAAATGTCAACCCCGCCTTCACGTGGTGCATCCTGTTCCCACTAAAGGGGCTCTGACGACCGCCCATAGCGGTATAACTATACCATCGGGATTAGAGGAAATTCTATCCCGGGATTAGAGGAAATACTCTCGTTGAGTTTGCAGAGGCTATCCCACACTCACCAACCCGCTTGGCCAGCGTGGTGAGTTATGGCCAAACCCCTCCAAAATGACTCCACAACTTAAATCTTGGCCCTCAGTCTCCGGCAGCTGGAATGTACCTGGCCAAGGCAGTGGCCAGTGTGACATGAAGGCAGAGGGTGCTAAGAATCCCCGGAGGACCGGACTAAGCTGCCATCTGATGCTGACCTTGGCAACGTACAATGGACGCTCCCTATCTTCTGATTCAAGGCTTCTTGAATTGGAAGAGGAACTACAAAGGATCAAGTGGGACATCGTGGGGCTAAGTGAGGTAAGGAGAAAAGGAGAAGATCTCATCGAACTGAAATGTGGACATCTCTTCTACTATCGTGGGACAGATACTGGCAGAACTAGTGGTGTTGGATTTATAATAAACAAGAAACTGAAGGATAAAGTGGTAGAAGTTGAAAGTTCCTCTGACAGAGCTGCATGACTCGTTATCCAACTCTTGAGAAGATACCAGGCTCAGATTATTCAAACTTATGCACCCACCACAAGTCATCCTGAAGAAGAAATTGAAGAATTTTATGAGGAAATTTGTCATCTAAATAATAAAGGTAAGCAGCACTTGAAAATAATTATGGGAGATTTCAATGCAAAAATAGGGCAACGGCAACAGAATGAAACTTCAGTAGGTAAATTCGGTCACGGCAACAGAAACCACCGTGGAAATACTCTCGTTGAGTTTGCAGAGGCAGAAGGGTTTTTCATCTTGAACTCCTTCTTCAAGAAAAAGCCACACAGGAAATGGACATGGAGACATCCAAATGGGACGACAAGTGAAATTGATTTTATTATGTGTAACAAAAAATTCGTCATAAAAGACTGCAGTGTGCTAAACAAGTTCAACACAGGTAGTGACCATAGATTGGTGAGATGTAAGATGCACCTCAACACTAAACTTGAACGTGGCAAGCTCATAAGACAAACAAAATCTATTGACATAACCAACCTTAAAAAACACGATAATACCTTCAATTTGGAACTGAAGAACAGGTTCTCTGCTTTAGAAGGCCTAACATCGGAAGAAGTGGACATCTCTGAAGTTAACAGAAAAGTAACCAAAGCTCTTGTGGAAACAGCAACAAAATTAGCTGGGTCTAAGAACAAGTTGCATGTAAATAAATTATCAGGAAAAACCAAAATGTTGATGCAAAAAAGAAGAGAGATGAGGACAACTAAAGAAGATGTGACTTCCAAAGTGGAATATATAGAGCTATGCAAGACAGTACGAAAAAGTATCACTGAAGACGTAAGAAAATTCAACTGTGAACTAGTGAGGAAAGCAATTGAAAACAACCAAAGCCTAAAGATAGCAAAGGGACATCTCAGTAAGGGAAGAAAACAGATTATGGCACTGAGAAAAGAAGATGGTTCTGTAACAAGAAATAGAGGCGAAATTTTGACAAGAGTGAAAGATTTCTACTCCAAATTATATGAAAGGGATGATACATGTACTCCAGACACCATGAAAGATACCAGTACCAGAGTTCCTCCAGTCCTTCCAGCAGAAGTTGCACATGCAATCAAGAACATGAAGCGGGGAAAAGCTCCAGGAGAAGATGGAATTACTGTAGACATCATACAAGAAGCAAGTGGAGAAATCGAAACAGTACTCGCCCAAATTTTCACTCGATGCCTTAATGAAGGAAAGATTCCTGAGGATTGGAACACCGCTACAATGATCCTGCTACATAAGAAAGGTGACATTGAGGATCTCGGAAACTACAGACCTATCAGCCTCCTATCAGTAGTTTATAAAATCTTCACTAAAGTTCTTTCACACCGCTTGAAGGTAACACTGGACATGGCTCAACCGAGAGAACAAGCTGGATTCAGGAATGGCTACAGCACAATAGATCATATCCATGTGCTGAAAGAACTAATTGAAAGACGAGGGAATATGAACTTCCATTGTGCATGGCTTTTATCGATTATGAAAAAGCCTGTGATTCGGTGAAACCATCAGCAGTTACAATGGCTCTGAAAACCTGCGGTATTGAAGATGCATACATTAATATTATTAATAACATCTATGAAAATGCAAGTGCAAAGATTAGGCTGTTTGAAAATACAACACACATAAAAATTGGAAAGGGAATGAGACAAGGTGACACCATATCTCCGAAGCTCTTTAATGCCACATTGGAGGGTGTTTTTCAGTTACTGAGCTGGGAAACCAAGGGGATAAAGATTAATGGAGATTATCTAACCCACCTTCGTTTTGCTGATGACGTAGTCATTTTTGCAACTAGCCCATCAGAGCTGCAGAGTATGATCCAGGAACTTGCTGACAAGAGTAAAGAAGTGGGATTAAAAATGAACTTTCAGAAGACAAAAGTGATGTTCAATGCTTTTACAAGAAATGAAGATTTATCGATTGATGGAGAAAAGCTGGAGATAACAGACACGTACGTTTATCTTGGACAGCAGATATCAAGTGAGGGTCACATTGATGAAGAAATTAATCGGCGTACAAAACTTGCCTGGAGAGCTTTTGGAAGAAACAGCATAATTTTCAAGAGCAATATGCCATTATGTCTTAAAAGAAAAGTGTTTGATCAATGCATCCTTCCAGTGCTTACGTATGGTGCAGAGACGTGGACCTTAACTAAAAGAGACATACAAAGGCTGCAGACAACTCAAAAAAGCATGGAGAGGTGCATGCTTGGTGCAACCAGGAGAGATAAGAAGAGGAACTCGTGGATCCGAAAAATGACAAGAGTGGAAGACATCATGATCAGAGTAAAATCCCTGAAATGGCAATGGGCTGGACATACTGCCAGAAGGACAGATCATCGATGGACAGCCGAAATTTTAGATTGGATTCCAAGGGACAGGAAAAGACCCAGAAGAAGACCACATGGGAGATGGGTGGATGAAATTCGAAAGTATGCAGGGGTGACATGGAGGAGACTGGCACAAGACAGACCGTTGTGGAGGAAACTTGGGGAGACCTTCGTCCAGCAGTGGATTGATAATGGTTGACAATGATGATGATGATGATAGCCAAAAGGCATATTTTTGGAGTTCCGGTGGCCAAAGTTCGTGTAATCGAATTCCAAAAAATATTGCTTCTCCATGCTCATGACTTTGAAAGAAGAGGAGAAACCAACATCGCCTGAGACAACTGACCAAATTATATCGGCAGAGCTACCAGATCAAGAGCATTTACCACTTTTATATGCAACTGTTGCGAAACACATTGTTCATCGCCAGTGTGGCGAAATAATCACAATTCACCGGGCATGGAAGAGGGTAAATGTGCCAAGCAATTTCCGAAGCCTTTCCAAAATGAAACAGTAACTAACAAAGGCGGCTATCCTTTATATCGCCGTAGAAAGAATGCTGCAACCACAACTGTACGTGGTAAAATTATTGATAACAGCTGGATTGTTCCTTATAATTCCTATCGTTTGTTAAAATACAATTGCTACATTAATGTCGAGGTGTGCGCTACTATGAAAAGCGTGAAATAGCTTTTTAACTACGTATACAAAAGTCATGACTGTGAAAATGTGCATACAACAGAGCACAACACCAAATACGACGAAGTAAAAAGGCATTTTGATTCCCGATACGGTAGCGCACCTTAGGCAATATGGCGAATCTTTGGTTATGATATGCATCAGCAATCTTAAAAATAGATAGATTATCTGTTCACCTTCCGGAAGAACAGAACATCCCCTTTAATCCGGAGCGTTTAAACAATGATCAAAATGCAGTTTTTCACAATGCTTAGAGAGATACAATGCTTACAGCATGGTTCAAACTAAATGAGGGCAATGAAGATTCGCAATCCACTTCATATAGCGACATGGCAGGACATTATTTATTCAATCAAGAAGAAAGACAATGGGTCCAACGAAAAGGGGGTGGAAATAAAGCGATTGGAAGAACGTATTCAGTCAACCTTGGATCAGATCCAGAAAGATATTGTTTGAGACTACAGCTACTTTATGTGTCTGGAGCGAAAGCTTCACAGATCTAAGAACAGTCAATGGAATTCCATATGATACCTTCCAAGAAGCTGCATTGCACAGAGGTTTAATTAACAATGATGAAATATGGGAAAAAACCTTAGATGAAGCATAAGTTTGCCTCATGCCTCGACAACTACGATATTTATTTGCATACATTCTTATCATTGTTTCACCACCCAATGCACAAGAATTGCAGAAAAATATAAATCGAATTTTTGGGACGAATTTTCACGCTGAGAACTTGAAAATTTCTGAATTTAAAACATTTGCAAAGAAAGCCATTCTATGTCCCAAAAACTCTGATGCTGACAAATTAAATGAGAATGTTCATGATCTCTTACAGGGGAAAGCAAGCACATACTTAAGGACTGATTCAATTGATGCCGATGGCGAAGAAAATACTGAACAGTATTATCCTATAGAGTTTTTAAATGAGCAAACTCCATCAGGAATGCCACTTCACAGACTCAAGGTGAAGATTGGACATATTATCATGCTCCTGAGAAACTACAATACACAACGAGGTTAACGCTATGGAACAAGAAATTGGTTTATGCAATGGAATTAAAGAACTAAAATCCAATTTGATCATTGCAGGCTCAGCATGTAGATCATCACAAGCGATCATCAGAAGACCAGCATGTAGATCATCAGAAGGGGTATTGCAAGTATTCCTCAAAACGCTGCAATAGGATACACAAAAAGAAGCACGACGTATGAAAATAAGCGATTTTTTTAGACTTTGTTTGAGAACTCAGAAAAACAGGTTGGGTTTCGAACGAGGAGAACCGAACCCACAATGGCTTATGTTGCTTTGAATCGCCTAAGTGTTGTAAATTATATGTAAATAACTATATTTGAACTCAAAAAACATAAAACTCGTTCAGCCTTGTTACTTGAAACATACATTCTATACTTCTGTTTTCCATAACACAAGATTAAGTATTTTCATAAAGTAATTTATCTAAAAAATTCTAATACAGTAATACGTAATACAGTGGCAACCATAATAAAATATGGTAAATCATTGGGTGGGTGCAGACCCCACGGACCCACATACGTTAATGCCCATGGATGTGTTTACAACCACTCTCCGTTAAGAGAAAACTTTTTACTCGTTTTTGTGTAACCGTGTATCCGTTGGAAAGAACGCGACCTCTATTTTAACACGTTTCTAGAAGCGAGAAAAGCATCTGCATATATTCTATTCCTCATCAAGGAGTCTTATGCGAAAGGTCCAAACAATTCTCAGCTTCAGATGTGATATGAAGAGCTATTTTCTGCAGTTTAACACTACCAAATTAAAAGCTTTCCTGGCAAGAACCTATCCGGTTACTTCAGTAGTATTCCGACGTGAATCGGCTGCTGGAACGTGAGAAGATGACTTTCGTTTCAGCTAAGCCAAGCTTGATGACGTCACAACATTACTGTAAAAGACTTTTCCGTTGCGTTCGTTGATATGGTCTCGTACTTTTAGGTTTTACGTTAACATTTGTTGAAATACATGTAATGATGAAATTTGTTCACCATTTGCTATATAAGTATATAATTTAAAATATGAATTACCTCTTTCTTTTCGAAATTTTTAGCCAAATGATTTAGGATCCTAATTACACTATCGCCTTTTATTTAAGTAATGACTTATTCTACTAGATCAGGAACAAAAATTCTTATTTAAAAGCAATTTGCAAAATTTATAGAATCTGGAAAAAGCAGACAGGCAGTTTCCAAAAAAAATTATTTCAAAAAGTATGCATTACTCCTAAAATACATTATACGTTGACATTTCCTGCTTTTCGCATTTTAGCAATCGAAAAGCAATTTGCAATACTTCCAAAATAGCAGTTATTCTCATAAGATCAATTCCACAAAATATTTATATATAAATTCTTATTTTTATAGTTTAACGAAAATTATAAAAATATTTGGGGAAACACTTCCTAAATTTTTTCCGAACCTTATATTTGATTTCTGAAAATATGTTTTAATGCAACGCACTGATACAAACAAATTTATTTCTTTATTATCCGTGACCGAAATGTCCTTAGTGGCATTTCGGACCTGGATGATATCGTTCCTTATGTACACCAGTATGGCAACAGTCTTTTCTCTCTCTCTTTCTTTTAATGGAACACACATTTCGTGAAGTGTTATGCAGCTCCAGTAAAGTGAGTAGACAAAAAAACAGGAGAACTCAGTTTATATGTTTACCTCTTACATTTTTTTTTTGTCATTTATAAGTAAACTCTTGCCTTTCAAAAATACTAAATATCTCTTAATTATAAATTTTATCAACATAACTTTCTTCGCATTTATACCTTCAATTTTGTTGCCGTTGTGTCGTAAATTAGGATGTGGAAGAACATGAATACAGTTTTCCAAATTATGTTCACCGACTTCCCCATTGTAGCGAATTCCGCTTTAAATTTTCAAATTCGTATTCTCTTTCTTCTCATTGTGATTTCACTATTTCCTTTCAGCAACTTGATTTAAGACACATTTTCTTGAATGTGAGCTGTCATCGATCAGCTATGTTATCCCCTGAAATAGAAACCTGCTCTTTCTTGATGTTGTCATATCGGGCTCTTTCCTTGAGCATTTGCTTTTTAAACTAATCCACAGCCCAAGAAGATACCATTTCGCAATAGACTTAAAAAAGTATCATTAAAGAGGAAGATGGGTTTATCTAACAAGGTTGTGTCACGTTATGTACGCGTTTAGCTACGTCGTCACATGTGATTCTAGATGGAACGACTAAGAGCATAAAGTGGAACGTATCGTCTCCTTAGACAATAATGTTAATATTTATCAGCTAAATAAATCCGCACAGAAAGTTAGCTTTGTTGTGAAATCTTTCGCCGTCATTTGGTGCTAGTTTTATAGACAAAATGCTAATGAGAGAGCAGTGAAGGCTTTGAATAACTTTGAGAGCTATATTCTACCTGAGGTAAAATAACTATTCAAAGCTGACCTTCTAAACTATCTTAATATCTATGTATTTTAATATATTAAATTACACCTCGTTGGGTGAAAATATCAATCGAAAATGAATCTGTAATGAGGCATTGTATGCTGTATAGATACTGTGTATGTTCTACATCGATGATCTATTATGACCATCCCGAGCTACAATGCCTAGAAGAATTAGTGTGTCGTGCTCGCAGAAAAACTTGCTGCCCGCAATCATGAAAGCGGTAGATGGCGCTGCGATCGGATGTCACGTCGCTTTTCGGGAGGAAGGACGACGAAAATGCACATCTTTCTATGACACAGACCCAGCTCGTCAGCATTATGTGTACTCCTTGAACGATATTTTATAAGCAGATAACTTAAGTATTTACGAAATAATCGACACACCTCTTTCACCACCCCCTCACCCAAAAAAAAAAAAAAAAAGAACGAACGGGGTGCTCAAGATTCATTAATAAGGGTATCGTAGTTTAAGTTAAGCTTTGCATTGTGCTAACGTCAACATTAATGTTAGATATTTCGGAAGTTTTAGAGTCATACATGGGTTACATTATGCAAAAGCACTGGAGACCAATATGCAGTTTACAATCACTGAAACATCAACTTACAGTATAAAGTAAAAATTAAAAAAAAGAAAATATTTTGCCCCTCAAAACCTTACCGGAAAAAAAAGGGGGAAATATTTTCTCAATGAGACATGGGCTTTATAATTTGCATTCCAATAATCCAAATAGGTCTTGAAATTCAGTAACCTAAAAACTTGAAATTATTTAATAATGTACTTCATTTTTGAGCAATGAGTGACTAAATTTCTTGGTAAGAACATGGGATCAAAATAAATATTGAAACTTAATGCTTTCCATTTAGTTGCAGAGTGTGGCTTTGAAAAGAAGCCTTTTAATGAGTTAAAAATAGAATACAACAAATGCGATTACTATTTTTAAATTGGTCTATTTTCTAATAATATACCAACTGTAATCCATTTATAAAAATCATTCCTAAAAAAAACTTTGCCTGTGATACGATAAACAAAATGAATCATACTGAACAGAAGTAAATATACAAAACCTGAATGTATATGATGACATTCTTTTAAAGAAAAATAATTATAACATTTTTCTTTACTTTTCTTCACCTTATAATAATTATGTGATTAAATTTGCTATTCAAATGGGTTTGCAGTGAAGAGAGGAAAATTGTTTTGCACCTTAAGTAAAAAGTTTAATAAGGTAAAAATTAAGAAGTGGGTGTTCATGGTATCTGTCTAAATGGGATAATTCTATGCAGTCCTTGTAAACTATTTTTACCCTTAAAAAAAAGGAAATTATTAATGTAGCATACACACAGGCGTAACATGGGGAAGGCACAGTAGGGCATGTGCCCCCCTCTCCCCACTTAAAAATTGGAAAAACTAATTAGTCGTTCTCCTTTTAAATGCCATAAAGTGTGATATACAGCGAAGGGAACACTACGTAATAGCCATCATTGTTATGACTGCTTTCCAGCAGAAATTCATGCGCAATAGCATGCAGTCATCTTTACGATGGGTATAGCGTCTAGAAGGTAAAGTGTGCCGAGCGCCTAGCATGCGTAATGATTGGCGTAAATACCGAAATTTGTCTCCTTCGTAGATGGCGCTGCGATCGCCTTCCCTTCCCTCTTTGTTAATGTGAGCGAAGCGGGAAACTAAATTCGTGTTGCTTACAGTGAAAAGAGCGGCGATTTAGACGAAGACGTGTTATGTTTTAGAAGGAATGTGGATTACCTAAATATTGTATATAAGTTATACTTATTTCATTATGCGGAAGAGAAATAACCATTGTTTTGTGCCAGGTTGCAATACTCAGTACAAAAACAGTAAGCTGTCGCTTTTTGGAATACCCAAAAATGATAAACTTTTACAGCAATGGCAAAAATTGATTCCCCGTGCAGATAAAAACTTAGACAAATGTAGTGCTGTATGTGAACTGCACTTTGATGAGAGATTTGTGGTTCGAAATTTTGTGCATAAAATAAACGAGGAGACTGTGTTTATACCCAGAGATCGGCCCATCTTGACACCAGATGCAATTCCAACAATATTTCCAAACCTTCCCCATTATTTATCAAAACCTCTGGCAAAAAAGAGGAAAGTTAGGGAAACCGATGATAAGCCTGATGGTAATTTAAATAGCTTGGAATTTACTTCCCATAGAGTTACACTGAACTGCCTTCTGAATATCAACCTTCCTTCAGAATTTTGGGGTAAACAAATACCTGCTAATAATTCAAAGTGCATAATTTTCCATGTTCATTCATTCAAATGTGAATTGTCAAATTCATTGACAACTGAAAAACTGGTTGTTGTAACCGAAAGTGAACCAGAGTTTACCTGTGAAGTGTATTTACGTGGATTAAAAATGAACACAGTTTCTAATATTACTTCTAAAGATGAATTAGAATCCATTATTCGAGACACTGATAGGCTAACAATATGTCATGGTGCAGGCTCCATTTCAGAATTTGAAAATAACAGGAAGTACCTTGAAAGTGGAGTTATTTTTGAGAATAATTTGTACAGCAAAAAATGTGTAAGGAAAGGAACAACAGCGACTTGCCTCAAATGTAAGTATCTGCGGCGCTTACTTTTGCACAAAATAGCTTATCATAGAAAAAAGGCTACATTTAAAAATAAGTATCAGAATAAAGTTCGGAAAATCAACAGGCTGAAGAAACGAGTTATTTCGCTCTCTGATTACATAAAAAAAATCCAAAACAAAAATAAGAATTTTACAGAACTTTCCATTAATGAAAAAATAGCTGAATTACCCATTAAGCAGCAGCAAATGGTTATTCATTGTTATAAGGCAGCAAAAAGGAAATCTGCAAGAGGTATGTCATATACCAAGGAATGGTTACTTGAATGCTTACTAATGCACATAAAAAGTCCAAAATTGTACGAGCACATACGGAAACACAAAATCATGATCCTACCTAATAGAACAACTATTAGAAAGTATATTTCAAATTACAACAGTGGTTTTGGATTCAATGCACTGACGTTTGAAACTATTTCAAAGAAAACAAGTGAAATGGAGCCTTTTGCAAGACATGGTGGAATATTAATAGATGAAGTGAAGCTTACAGAAAAACTGCAAGCAAATTCATCTGGTGAAATATTAGGGTTTGTTGATATTGGGCCATACACTTCAGAAACTGTTAAGCATACCCCATGTAATCACGGACTGGTAATGGTGTTTCAGCCATTAAATGGAGATTGGACCCAAATAATTGGTGTTTTTGCCACAAGTAACAATATAAGTGGAACTTTGCTTGCAAAATTAATTATTGAAGCTGTTATTCTCACTGAAAATGCAGGTCTGTTTGTTGATTTCATTACGTGTGATGGGGCTTCTTGGAACAGGAATATGTGGAAGACATTTGGTATATCAGCAGATTGTTCTGGAACTAAATACAGCATTATGCATCCTACAGATTGTTCTAGAAGTTTACATTTCATATCAGATTTTCCTCACTTAATAAAATGTGTACGGAACGCATTTGTTACCAGAGGTTTTCTTCTGCCCGAAGGAGAAGCAAGACCAGAGCATGTTGAAGCAGCATGGAGGAAGGACTCTGACATAACTACTCTAAAAGTCATGCCAAAAATTACACGCGTTCATATTCACCCGAATAACTTTGAGAAAATGAGGGCAAGCTATGCTTTGCAGCTTTTTAGCAACGAAGTATTAAAAGGCCTTTTTCTCTATAAGCATCATATTGAAATACAGTTTGGAAGCACTAATGCAACTGCATTTTTCATAAAGTTGATGATGGAATTAATAACTGTAATGACCTCTAGGAGTCCATCAAGTAGTCTCCGCACAGATTCTGAGGGATGCAAAGTACTTAATGATTTTCTGTTATATTTAGATAAATGGGAAGCTTTTGCAGGAGATAAGAGGATTGGGTTTTTAAGTGCTAGCACAGCTGCAGGATTACGAGTCACTATAAGCAGTACTATCTCTCTACTAAAATATCTAACAGAAACCTTGAACTACAAGTATGTAATGACATCGCGCTTGAGTAAAGACTCAATAGAAAACATTTTTGGCATTATTCGGCAACTGTCAGGCTGCAATGACCACCCCACTGCAGCAGAATTTTTAGTGACCATTCAGTGTTTAAGTTTTTATAATCTGGCCAAGCCTGTAAAGTGTGGTACTAGCTGCACAACAGAAATCATCAATTCCCTTATTGGGCCAAGTGACACCATCAGTTGCAAACCTAATGTTTTGTTAAATTTAACAAAACATTAGGTTTGTTAAATTTTGTTAAATTTGTTACACTACAGTTTTAGTGTAGCAGCAGAGCACTTAACATACTGAAGCAGAATGGCTTTCGATTTAAAATCTTGGTGTCGACCATATCGGCAGTAGCTCTGTGCCACTTCGATCACTGGAAAAATGGTACATGACAAAATTTGTAGAACTTCATGAAGTGTACCAAATTGCATTCACATTTTGTTGTTCAGCAAATTACAAGAAAATGGGTGCTGGAAGATATAATATTTCTTCCCTATCTTACAAATTATTAAACGAAAATTAAATTGAAACCGAAGAAAGATACCAACCAGCGCCCTTTTCAAACATGACGCACCGGACGAAAATGCGGATATGCAACCCCCCATCAGTTATTTGTGTAAACAGCGACGATGTAAAAAAATATAAAAGTAGCCCAGGTGAGCAAACCCTAGTGATAAATATACGTGCGCTTCTTCATATATATAACACAAATGACGGTTTAAAAGTTAAAAAATGATTCCGAAAAAAATGCAATTTGTGCGTGGCCCTCAGGCCTCACCCGCATTTAAGATCGGGAGGGATGCCGGCTTTGTTTTTTATTTTGTCACAAAAGATCCACCCGAACTTTCTTCCTGCCTCCTCGGGAAATCGAAGCTATGAGCAAGGTTTAAAAAAAAAAAAAGGCAAACAAAAAAAACTTCCAACTTTCTGGATTGGTGTTTCTTCTTTTCTTTAAATAAAAAAACCTGCTGGTGAGTGGTAAAAGATTTTAACTTTTTGTAAACCCATAAGACTCTTGGGACGTTAGGAGCCCTGGGCACCAGCCCCGTTGGCCCACCCCCTAAGATGGCCATGCATGAGGTGCTTCGAAAGGAGTTGCTTTTTTTGTATTCATTAAGGTGAATCAACAAATCCTGGCACACCTTACAGGTTTGGCACCAATGGCAACTGAACAGGTGCCTTTTCAGGAAAAATATTTTCAAAAATGCTCTCCAACCCAAGAAAACACCAGTTTACACTTATCCGTGCCCCCCCCCCCCCAGAAAAAAAAAATTGGTCACACTACGCCTATGTGCATACATGTCAGGAGAATTAAATTCTTAATGAATTGTTACTGAAAAGATTAAGCACAGAAATTTCAGGGTGACTCAAAGCTAAAGTTCAAGGCAGTGATGTTTTATTAGAATACATGGCCAACTTCCATGTAATAGTGGGACACAGAATGCTGGTTTTAAACATTTGTGATAAAAAATATTATTATGAATTTGTTTCATGCTTACCTCTTCTTGTACTGCCTTCACAGATCTATTTTCTACACGATTAGAAAAAATGTACATAGCTAAAATTGTTTCCATTCAACCTGCACATTTCCCCCTTTCAATATGTAACATTGAATAGATGTTCTGCTTTTCGATCACATATTTCACTCCCAGCCCTGCAATAAGTAATAATGAATTGTGGTCCTGCTTTTGATTGCACTTTCACACAGTCTTGTGGCTGATGCAGAGTTAACTGATAATCTCCTTTTGATGTGAGAGAAATAAATTTGTGCTCATGTTCTTCCTTTAACAGCCACAAGAAAATACAATAGCAGGCAATGGTAGTTAACACTACTGAATCTTTAGGATAGTTAAGCTTACCATAATCTCTTGCAGTTAAATAAACAAAGCTGTAAGATTATGCAAGATCTAAATCTATTAGTTTGTTATGAATAAATAACAAAATTACACTTGAACAGTTTGTTTCAAACTTGGTTCGAAGAATGCCTAGTTATGTGTATCAGCACAGGCTTCATTTCTTCAGGAGTATCCGATATGCAGTACATGTTAACACAATAATTTTGTTCGGTTTCTTTAAGAAATTAGAAACATGTTGCAAGTTTAGTATTATATGCAGAATACCTATGACTGTGTATATCAGCACAGTTATAAAAGTAGGTGGGATATAAAACTAATCATGCAGTATTTGGAATCCATATGTATAATCACAATTACAACCGAAGTATCACAATTATATTATTACTGTATTTGAATGTCTTCTCTCTGTTACTATTTCCAGTATAAATTTAATGGACTGACTCAAAAAGTTTTTTTGACAATTTGCATACGAAACTGAATTTAGTAAACTGTTAATTGTGCAGGATCCTTGTAGAACGTTTGTTTGGTAAAGGTTTACTTAAATATTTCGGTAAATTTGGGAAAATAGTAGGTATGGCGTCAGGCTTGAGTAATGGTTTGTCTCCGCATGTTAGAACTTACTTACCTTGAATAGTGGAACGATAATGCATCTCCATGAATTTAGATTCAAAGTGCAAGGCACATACAACACAACTTTCATCAAGTTTCTTATCAGCTCTGGGAATTGCCTTATCCCATTTGCTCAACATATCAGGTATTTTGGGGACAGCAAAGAGTGATATTTTATTTTTGCAGGATTTATAGCCAGTATTACATCCTGGCACAAAACAGCTGCTTTGCCTTTTCCGTTTTCTATGTTTTTTATTATTTGCTACTGCAGAATTTACCAGTCCTTTCACAGCTGACATTATTTCCTTATGATCTTATAACTGTTGCAGTCGATTTCAGTACTGCACTTAAGTTTAACCACACAGTAGGTTTAACGCGTGACAGCCAATACTTGATCAACTTCTACATCTTCACGAATAAAAAGTTACTAATTTCGGAAATAAATTTCGTTATAAACAATCCACAGTTCACAGTTGAATAAAACTAACACCGGAATAAGCCTATTGCGTTTCAGTGATCAACTGTTGAATTACCTAGTGTATTACTGTTATGATCGAGCTACAACGAGTTAGCAAAGATACTGCCAAAAAGATTTCCCTCCACTAACCTTTGTTTTGTGAAAATTTTTGTAAGGCAGCAAATCCTTGGTAAACAAACTTCCCACCATTGAATAACATGAAGCCGATGAAGCATCCTAACGTAACTTCCGATACCAGCGCCCTCTGTCATTTCATGACGATTGGTCACAAAACCGTGAGGGACATCTTAGGGAGCACGACACACTAATTCTTCTAGGCACTGTACCCGAGCCTAGAGCAATGAGCGCGCCTGGAGACTGAATGGTGGCGCAGGTGAAGTTCGCGGAGCAGTAAATATACAACCCGAGGACCGACTTTCGGTTTGTTGAGTGTTCAAAGTCAGAATGGCAAAAGCTGCCGATTTATCGGAGTTTAATAAAGGACAAAAAGTGGTACCACAGCGCCTCAGAACTGTGATCTCGGAAATGGCGCAACTTGTGGGTTGTTCACGTGCCTCTGTAGTGAGTACGTACCAACAGTGGTTTACGGATGGACAAACGATGAACCGTCGTATAGCCGTGCGCCGCCCGCAGGTCATTCATGCCACACAGAGACTGTTGAGTATTTTTGCAACGTCCGCAGGGCTACAATACAACAAATCACCGGCAGTTACAATAGTGGTTATCAGAGCAATGTGGCACAGGACACAGTTCATCACAGCCTACTTCGCATGTGCGTGTGTAGCCGATGACCCAGCCGTGTCCCCATGCTGATTGAACTTCATCGCCAAGAACGCATGAAACTGTCCCAAGATCATAGAGATTGGACCGTGGATGATAGGAAGAAAGTGTTCTAGTCTGACAAATCAAAATTCCTGGTGCATCATGTAGACGGCCGAGAGCGGACACGCATATTACCAACGGAGGCTATGGCATCTGGATGCACTGTAGGGCGGAAACATACCAGCTAATAAGTTTTTATGCTCTAGGAGATATTTTCTTGGGACAATTTATGCTTCATTATCCCAATACCACAATCCCTGACAGCTGTTAGGTATCTGAATATCGTTGCCTACCAGGTTCATGCATTCATGGCAACTGTGTTCGCTGCTGGCGATAGCCATAACCAACAGGATAATGCGCAATGCCACACTGCCAGAATCATCAATGAGTTGTTCGAGTAACATGCTGGTGACTTTTGCTCTGGCCTCCAAATTCTGACATGAACGCAATCGAACATTTGTGTATCGGCTTGAAAAAGCGGGTTCGCACTACATCACCACCATCCCGAAACGTACGGGAACTGGAGGACATGTTGTTTACATGCCAGATACCACATGATTACTATCGCCACCTCATCGAATAGATGCCTCACCGAGTGGTCGCTGCTTTGCGTGCTAAAGGGCGTTCTGTAGCTTATTAGGTAGGCGGTCATAATGTAATTGTTCATCGGTGTATATTCTGTAAACTATATTTGTCCCCATGTAATATTTCATATCAATAAAATTAATAACAAGAAGTCGTGTAAAATGGTTAACTCAAAACACTAGTACATAAAAAAGCGATATAATACCTGCTACGTAGTATCTAGAAATGAAACATTAACGAGTAAGCCATAACTTACCAAAGAATAATATGCAGTCATCTGGGGACAGAAACATGCTATGTTTCGTTTTTTCAGTTTTAGGTTAATATTGCTAGATCTTCAGAAAACTATGCGTTCAATGTTCCAATGTATACACAAAATAGGTAACATGCTTGCCAGCTGAGTTTATGGCATATTATTGGCAACGTGAGCTTTCATGCTGTGATCCAATAACGCTGTAATATGCGCTAACCAAATAGAAATTATATTGTGGTACGAGTTAATGATGATAATGTTATTTCTGTATAGATATGTAGTAATTATTTTAAACATTATAATGCCAGGTATTCTAACTAAACAATTATTGCGAAAGGCGTTCTGCCTTCTTTAATAAAACTAGCTTTGTTCCTCTTGTTTTCAAAATGGTTTGTGCAATTTATTAAGAAAAGTAGAAATATACACGCCTTTTAAATTTAAGTGAAGAAATTTCCAAAATTAATCGGTAAGTGTTAACACACAGGCATAGTGTCAGCTAAATTAAATAATTATTTAAATCCACGCATCTGTGTTTTCGTCGTTTTTTCGAAATGGTCATTGGTGCGACACTTTTTATGATACTGGTGGGTTCTTTGTCTTACCGCAGTCACTTTTCTCCCGGGAACAAGTAACCTCAGATAAGAAACATATGGCTGTTTCTATCCTGTTTATGTGTAGTTGCCAACGGTGGTTGTGGGCTTGCCAAACAGAACAAAAAAAGAAAATGTTAATCAACTGACTTCTGGGAATGCGAGATTCAATTTGTTTTCAAAAAACGTGTAAATCTTTGAAATGTAAACACGTACATCATATATTTGTTCCAACAGAAGAAAAAGAAAGAATGCTGACCAATATCAGAATAATGGAGAGAAGAGAAGTAATCCAAATTTGGGGAGTGTGATATATATATCATCATCATCATTGTCAACCATTATCAATCCACTGCTGGACGAAGGTCTCCCCAAGTTTCCTCCACAACGGTCTGTCTTGTGCCAGTCTCCTCCAAGTCACTCCCGCATACTTTCGAATTTCATCCACCCATCTCCCATGTGGTCTTCTGGGTCTTTTCCTGTCCCTTGGAATCCAATCCAAAATTTCGGCTGTCCAACGATGGTCTGTAATTCTGGCAGTATGTCCAGCCCATTGCCGTTTTAGGGATTTAACTCTGATCATGATGTCTTCCACTCTTGTCATTTTTCGGATCCACGAGTTCCTCTTCTTATTTCTTCTGGTTACACCAAGAATGCACCTGTCCATACTTCTTTGAGTTGTCTGCAGCCTTTGTATGTCTCTTTTAGTTAAGGTCCACGTCTCTGCACCATACGTAAGCACTGGAAGAATGCACTGATCAAACACTTTTCTTTTAAGACATAATGGCATATTGCTCTTAAAAATTATGCTGTTTCTTCCAAAAGCTCTCCAGGAAAGTTTTGTACGAAGATTAATTTCTTCATCACTGTGACCCTCACTTGACATCTGCTATCCAAGATAAACGTACGTGTCTGTTATCTCCAGCTTTTCTCCATCAATCGATAAATCTTCATTTCTTGTGAAAGCATTGAACATCACTTATGTCTTCTGAAAGTTCATTTTTAATCCAACCTCTTTACTCTTGTCAGCAAGTTCCTGGATCATACTCTGCAGCTCTGATGGGGTATTTGCAAAAATGACTACATCTTCTGCAAAACGAAGGTGGGTTAGATAATCTCCATTAAACTTTATCTCCAGTTCAGTGATTGAAAGTTATTTTCCAATGTGGCATTAAAGAGCTTCGGAGATATGGTGTCACCTTGTCTCACTCTCTTTCCAATTTTTATATGTGTTGTACTTTGAAAGAGCCGAATCTTTGCACTTGCATTTTCATAGATGTTATTAATAATATTAATGTACGCATCTTCAATACCGCAGGATTTCAGAACCATTGTAACTGCTGATGGTTTCACCGAATCAAAGGCTTTTTAATAATCGATAAAAGCCATGCACAATGGAAGTTCATATTTTCTCGCTCTTTCAATTAGTTCTCTCAGTACGTGGATATGATCTATTGTGCTGTAGCCACTGCTGAATCCAGCTTGTTCTCTCGGTTGAGCCATGTCCAGTGTTACCTTTAAACGGTGCGAAAGAACTTTACTGAAGATTTTATAAACCACTGAGAGGAGGCTGATAGGTCTGTAGTTCCAGAGATCCTCAATGTCACCTTTTTCATGTAGCAGGATCATTGTAGCGTTGTTCCAATCCTCAGGAATCCTTCCTTCATTAAGGCATCGAGTGAAAATTTGGGCGAGTACTGTTTCGATTTCTCCACTTGCTTCTTGTATGTTGTCTACAGTAATTCCATCTTCTCCTGGAGCGTTGCCCCGCTTCATGTTCTTGATTGCATGTGCAACTTCTGCTGGGAGGACTGGAAGAACTCTGGTATTGGTACTTTGGATGATGTCTGGAGTACATGCATCATCCCTTTCATATAATTTAGAGTAGAAATCTTTCACTCTTGTCAAAATTTCGCCTCTATTTCTTGTTACAGAACCATCTTCTTTTCTCAGTGCCATAATTTCCTTTCTTCCCTTACTGAGATGTCCCTTTGCTATCTTTAGGCTTTGGTTGTTTTCAATTGCTTTCCTCACTAGTTCACAGTTGAATTTCCTTACGTCTTCAGTGATACTTTTTCGTACTGTCTTGCATAGCTCTATATATTCCACTTTGAAAGTCACATCTTCTTTAGTTGTCCTCATCACTCTTCTTTTTTGCATCAACATTTTGGTTTTTCCTGATAATTTGTTCACATGCAACTTGTTCTTAGACCCAACTAATTTTGTTGCTGTTTCAATAAGAGTTTCGGTTACTTTTCTGTTAACTTCAGAGATATCCACTTCTACCGATGTTAGGCCTTCTAACGCAGAGACTCTGTTCTTCAGTTCCAACTTGAAGGTATTGTGGTGTTTTTTAAGGTTGGTTATGTCAATATATTTTGTTTGTTTTATGAGCTTGCCACGTTCAAGTTTAGTGTTGAGGTGCATCTTACATCTCACCAATCTATGGTCACTACCTCTGCTGAACTTGTTTAGCACACTGCAGTCTTCTATGCCGAATGTTTTCTTACACATAATAAAATCAATTTCACTTGTCGTCCCATTTGGATGTCTCCATGTCCATTTCCTGTATGGCTTTGTCTTGAAAAAGGATTTCAAGATGAAAAACCCTTCTGCCTCTGCAAACTCAACGAGAGTATTTCCACGCTGGTTTCTGTTGCCATGACCGAATTTACCTACTGAAGTTTCATTCTGTTGCCGTTGCCCTATTTTTGCATTGAAATCTCCCATAATTATCTTTAAGTGCTGCTTACCTTTATTATTTAGATGACGAATTTCCTCATAAAATTCCTCAATTTTTTTTTTCTTCAGGATGAATTGTGGTGGGTGCATAAGTTTGAATAATCTGAGCCTGGTATCTTCTCGAGATTTGGATAACGAGTCGTGTAGCTCTGTCAGAGGAACTTTCATCTTCTACAACTTTATCCTTCAGTTTCTTGTTTATCCCCTGAGAACCGGACTAGGCTGCCATCTGATGCTGACCTTGGCTACGTGTAATGTACGCTCCCTATCTTCTGATTCAAGGCTTCTTGAGTTGGAAGAGGAACTACAAAGGATCAAGTGGGACATCGTCGGGCTAAGTGAAGTAAGGAGAAAAGGAGAAGTTCTCATTGAACTGAAAAGTGGACATCTCTTCTACTATCGTGGGACAGATACTGGCAGAACTAGTGGTGTTGGATATATATATATATACATATATATTAGTCCAAGTGAGAGAATTGTGAAAATGGAGAGCATAACTCAGGCGTGATATCCCAATTGCTTTTGAATAATCATCTTCCCAAAAGTTAAAGCATGGCTAAGCAGGAACTTGACAAGGCAGCCGAACCGATGCACTTAGAAGCAACCTAGAAAATTTCACAAGCAGAAATGCTCCCAGGGCTACATGATTGCGGTGAAACTTTTAACAAACGCTGATCTTTATTCTTATTGAAATTAGATTTTCAGCTTACTCACTCCTATATATTCAATGAGGTTTTCCAAAACGAATGGCGAAAATTGGTATAAAATTATGACGCTTTGCGAAAATCCTGTACGATTAAAAAAAGGGGTTGCTGGTGTATAACACAATAAAAACACGTGTGTTAGTGTCATCCTGATTTTACGAGAGCTCAAAAGCTTCCTTTTGTTACTACTTGTATAGATAATCATATACTTAAAGTCATATAAATCCTACGTTCTTTAAATGGCCTCACAGCACTGTGGTTTCACGAGGGCTTACAAGCTTCCTTTCGAGTTAAGGTGCGTCGCATAAATACAGAGACAGTCGACTTCGCGCTGTGAACGCAATGAGAATATAGGTAGGAAGCTGAAGTCGTAACTAATTAGACATAACCCTACAACAAACGTTTCGATCCGTCGAGATGACCGGATTGTGTGAAAAGACCACCACAAAGTGAAATAGCGTAATTTTACGTGTCTCATAAATATAAAGACAACTATGTAAAGTAACTCCATGCAAATGAGATGTACAAATTAGCATGTTGTACGCACGCGCATGGGCCGTCATTCGGTCCAGCCTACAGAAGACAGCAGACCTACCGTCAGACATTCATTTGCCGAAATGCCACGCAACAGTCAACTTTCTGGTGAGGAGGTGCAGAAAATTTGGAGACTGAGAGCAAATGGATTGCCTTAAGCAAAAAAGGAGTAGGGCAGTCATTAACAAGACTTTATCGATATGCGATGCGTTAACTGCCAGAAAACGGGCTGGAAGGCCTCGAATAACAACCAAACGAAAAGATCGTGCCGTCATGCGTTTAGTTTCCTCCCAAAGGTTATCACTACATCAAGTTTCTTGGGCTGTTGGTGTCACCGTCAAAAAGGACACAGTTCATCGACAAATCAAGGAAAGTCGCAACACTGTGCTCAGTAAAATGCGCCGTCTGCCACACCTCACGTGGCGCCACGAGGATGTCAGTTTGTTATGGGCAAGCAGCCACATGCACTAGACAGACGAGTGAATCTCAACTACTTTCTCCGATGATAAAAAGTTCAACCTGGACTGCCCTGACAATTGGAACGGCTATTGGCATGATTTACGACGCGAGCCACACACTTTCTTCAGCAGACAGAAAAGAAGGGGATCTGTGATGGTGTGGGGAGCTTTTGCGTTCAATTTGACAACGGATATTGCGTTTCTGAGAGGCAGGCAAAACTTCGAAACGTATGAGGACCTACTCACCAGCTACCTTCTACTGTTTGCCGAAACTCCAGCTGGTATTGATTATCTGTTCCAGAAAGGGAATGCATCTATCCATCGGTCTGCATCAACGAAAAGCTGGTTTAATACTCATCATGTGACCGTAATAGATTGGCCAGCACTCAGTCCAGATATGAACCCTATCGTGAATCTCTGGGGTATCCTAGCTCGTGATGTGTATGCGAATGGACGGCAGTTCTCAAGTGTGGTGGCATTGAAACAGCAGATTGAACGAAGCTGGTACGCACTCCGTCCAGAACACTTACATCACTTGGTGAACAGCATCCCCAATCAAGTCTTCGGTGTTTTTCGGAACAACGGCTCCACTGTTCGTACCGGAGGTGCTCATAACTAGTAAGTCTTTATATTTTTGAAACAGCTTATTTCTGTTTTTTTCTTGTACTTTGCGTTGGAATTGTAATGTTTCCGTCAAACTATTGCGCAGCTGCGTGTACTATTCTATTTTTGCCATAAATATGAGGTGTACATTTCAGCTCGTTGTTATTTCTTTTTTATTAGAGAATATGTTCTGTCTCTATATTTATGCCACACACTATAGAAAGACTTCTTGGATTATGGAAACTAACCCAGTGAACAGACAGTCAAATATCTGGCAATTTACGGGAAATAAAGCCCATCAATTTTTGGTTCCTCTCGAGTACCGGCAACTATGGACAATATGATCGTCTTTCACTTCCATTACATTAAGTTCATAAATCGATATATCTCAGTATAAGAGTTTCGTTGGAAATTTCATTTGTTGTTTGCGTACTTATTGGAAGCATAGGGAACCACAAATTTAAAACATTGAGTAAGGTATGTTTTTGGAAAAAGGAAATTAATTTTGATAGAATTCACCTTTGTTTGATGCAATACCTGTAGCAGTTACTTTTTCAAGCACATGGGTATCTAATCCAGTCTAATGCATTGAGCAGCATGTGATGTATTTTCAGTATTATTTAATAAAAACGACATAACGGTTAGCAGATGTCTTCCTGCTTAATGGAGTTTTCGTGGTTATCTGCGTGTTGGAAGTTTTGGGTGTCAGGTGGCTATAAATTTATTTTTCCTATTTACCTAAGTTACACAACAAAAGATATTCTAGAAATCATGAAATAAAAGTAGAACTACTTGTGCCCTCTCTGGTGTATATGATAAGATCGTGAATAAAATACACAGTGTGTGCTGGTAATGTCTATTTATTTTGTCGGTGGTATTACATGTGTAGGTCGTATAGTATTAAATGTGTAGGTCGAGTAGTTGCTGATGTGCCTGAAGTCGATGTTGCTGAGCTTGAAGTCAATCATCTGTTAGTTATAGCAAACAGTGGTTGATGATACGAGAAGTAAGAGGCATAGTTAACTATACGGAACAGTTGCCATTGAACCGCCAGTCAAAAAATGCCATTGAACCGCCAGGCAAAATTTGGTGTTTCGATCCTTTGCCACAAAATATATATTATTTTTTCTCAACCGAAACGTCACTGTTCTACAATGTGTCCTCTTTTAAATCCAATATAACACAAAAGTATACCCACTCACCAATACATTTAAATTCGTTGCCACAAAGTAGATATAACTTTCCGACAAACGAAACTCCGCTCTATAGCAATGCGTGTTATTTTTAATTCCAGTGTATAACGAAATTATACACTGGAATTAAAATTAACACCCACCAACACGTATTTTCCAATTCGCTCTTGAAAAATGTTAAAATTTTAATTTAGGTTTTTAGTGAACACTGATTTCATTGTGTGCTAAAATTTCAGTTTTTCCTGAAACATTCAAGTGAAACCCTTCATTTACTTTATAGTTTTACGTTGCATACAGCTCTAAATAGGCAGGATCCAAACACTTTAATGATAAATACTATGAGAAAATATTCTTTATGAGCCAGAGATAAAAACATATTCAGGGTGATAGCATTAAAAATTGCATCTGATGATAGAAGCCCGGCAATATTTAAAAATAAACTATGCTTTATCATCTCAAAAACAAGATATATTTCACATTGGATACAAAAATCGGTTCGAGAAGCAACACACAATATTAACTTAGAATTCATTAAAAGGTTAGAGAAAACGTACGTGTGAATTCCGCGACAGGGTGTTCTCGCCATTAAGTTGCTTAACATATCGTAAATTTCTGTTGGACTTTTACCCAAACGAAAGCAAAACTTAATGTTAAAACGATGCTAAAAAACTCCATTTTCATCAATTACCGAAATCGGCGTAAGTTACTCAAAATACTGGGATGTACTGCAGCAAGCGCGTGACGTAGATGGTAGCAACCAATTTCCCTGTGAGGGGGATAATGTCGGAACGTAATCCAATAGTCATCGTTGGTATGCCACACACGTACTTTACCGTACAGTTCAGTTGTAGAACTTTTTTATACAATTCCGTAGTTCCAGAACGGACAATTGATAGCAATACGTCAGGGCAAACTCCTCTGAAGTGGTTTTTGGTGTTCTCATCTCGCACAATATGTAATACCTGCGGTCTGTGCTGCAGGTGGAGTGTTTTGTGTGAGGTACTCCAGTTGCTTTTGTATTCGTTTTCCCCTTTACTTTAGGGTTTTAGAAGGAGCCAAAATGTTATTCAATAGTGATATTTGTTGGTTTGGATTGGGTGATGATGATGATACTGAGAAAATATATGTATTGATTTCTCTTTTGTGTTTTTCCAAGCCTAGAGCAGGAAAAGCATTTTGTGGTGTCAAGCAGTGACGTTGCTACAGCTAAATATAAATGCTACCAGAAGATCAGCCCAAAAAATTTTAGAGAACAAAGAACAAGTTAAAACGGGTTTAATTTTGGGGAGGGGGAAGGAAGCAGGTTCTCATTCGTATTCGATCGGCTTTTTTTTTCAAAACAGACTTACTAGCGGCACGTTATTGCTGACTCTTTTCGTCTGATTTGGTGTTTCCTGTTCTTTTCTCACGCAAACGTGCTACCTCCGGTGTGTTGTGCAGTTGGCGTGTTTTGTAGAAGACTCCTTAAGGATTTCGGGCTGCTCTTTCTATTCGTTTTTCCTCTTAACTTTTCGGTTTACAAGGAGACAAAACATTAGCCGATCGCGTCTTCGTTGGATCGGGTTGGATGGTTTCATTGTTCAAGTATTTTTATTTGGATTGGAATTGATGATGACATTGAGCAAGTATTTATATTGTCGGCTATATCCCCACAGTTGAGGCTATAACTCATCTGAAAATTAACAATACGGTGTTTAAATCCCAAAACCACCATCAGACTACACTTAATGTATTATCACTGGACAAGGCGTTCTACGTTTTCCAAGAGATTTGGATACATCTTGGTTTGAAAAGAAATAAAATTTCAATGAACCTGCATGGAAAGATTCGGTCTTCTCTCAGTAAAAAATTGCAAATATTTGGATTTGCAAAAGCGTCACACAGCAGGAAATTCGGTTGGCAGGGCACGTCGTGAAGCAGTGACCTCACGGAAACATTTAGTAGTACTTTCCGAATATAATAAACACTGGGAACTATGTGCAAAATATACTGAATAAATTGTATGCCTTTAAGAAAAGAATAGATATCAGAATTAATTGTACTTGGAAATTTGGCGCTGAAGTTTACCTAAAAGGTATCCCCAAGGCGTTTGATACAATTGATATTTTGTTTTGAATCACTGCCACCTTTCTTAAAAAATAAATATATATAATTCAGTTTTTGATTTAAATACTCAAAATATATTAATTTCGATAAGCATATGAATTTGTAGACCAATTTCTGAATTCACTGGAGACTTTCACAAAACGATAATAAAAAAAAGATTAGAACTAAAATAAACTATTCGTACACATCTTAATTAATGTATTCATTATAGAAGTATTTCGTGTTTCTCCCACAAAACTGTCGTGATTTACATACACAATTTATATACAACGATAAGTAGATTTTGTAAAAGAGTGCTGCCCCAGATCTAAACCTGTCCTTAGTAAACTCACAGATTACAAATTTAAATTAGTGGGCTCAATAGGCAAGAAAAACCGAAATGTAAGGGAAAGGTAGAAGAACAAATCTCATTAAACAACAGCGGCGACACATCTCAATGAAATGACGTACCGCACCCAATCTACAGGGAGACCAGTACATCTAGGGCACCACAAAGGTAATCCACAACCCCCTAGGGTGTGGGGAAACTCCCGCAAACTTCATCCGCAGATGCAGCATTCCTTATTACTCAGGATCTCTAGCGACGTAAAAGAAAGGGTTTAACCAAAGGCATGGGTTTAACTTACAAGAAGACCTTACAGCTGACCACCCGCGGACTTCGGTGAATTTTTTTAATGGAAGTAGGGGCAAAATGAGGATATATGTGTGCCGACATTTGATCTAATGCCTCTTATTTTCGGAATAAAAAATCATAACGATCCGGAGGATATCATAAAAAAATTCGTGATTTCCTGCAAATGATGCTTTACTGTAATGTCACTAGGTCCTACAGCAGTGCATTATATTATACTTTTACTGTTATGGTGGCTAATGTCGAAAAGCGGGGAATGAACAGTGAAGTATCAGTAGTAGCAAAGAACGGAATGCCTGCATTTTCCCATCCTCCCTTAAAGTTCTCTCGTTCTCACTTTTCAGAATTCTGTAAGACGTTACAACAACATTGTGTGACATAGGTAGATATTAAATGAAACATATGTATTTCTATTCAATATTTGCATGAGCTAGCTATGTCGTGAGCTGTAGGCTTTGTAGTGATGTGGACCTTACACTTAACATTGTATTGTGTCATTGTCAATGGCAATTTGGTGTAGTTTCACTAGCAAATAATAAAAAACTTGTAGAAGTAATCGTTGAATAATGGAACTTAATAATGAACAGCACATATGGGGACAGAGGAATTATTAGGAGAATCGAATTATTACAATTTAGCTTATAAAGTATAATTACGTACTTTTATTTGAAGACTTAACATACATGTTGTTAGGCATCACTATCGGAGGTTTCGCTATCGTTTATTGGTACACAAAGTTGCAGATGATAATTATCATAAAAACAATGAAATCATAACACTTCTCTACAACGCGAGCATTTGATAAAAGAACTGTTCGAGCATTTATAATTCGTTTGTCGAAAGTCGTCAGTAGTAAGAAATGGGGGTTTTCATCACAAAGGAAACGCACCCCGACGCACCACGGCCCCGCCCACTGCGGCCAACGTGCTCCCACTGCTGCCCACGTGCTCCCGCACAGACGGATGTGGTCAATCATGACGTCAGTCACCGCCATTTTTTTCCACGTGTTCCTTCCGGCCATCTTTTGTACGCCACGTGTTTTGAGATGAGTCTTTGTTTTCTCCGACCATGCCATTTTGTGTGCCCCGTGTTTTGAGATGAGTCATCGTTTTCTCCGACTATGCCTTTTTGTGTGCCACGTGTTTTGAGATGAGTCATCGTTTTCTCCGACCATGCCATTTTGTGTGCCACGTGTTTTGAGATGAGTCATCGTTTTCTCCGACCATGCCATTTTGTGTGCCACGTGTTTTGAGACGAGTCATCGTTTTTTCCGAGAATTCCTTTTTGTGTGCCACGTGTTTTGAGATGAGTCATCGCTTTCTCCGACCATGCCTTTTTGTATGCCACGTGTTTTGAGATGAGTCATCGTTTTCTCCGAGAATTCCTTTTTGTGTGACACGTGTTTTGAGATGAGTCATCGTTCTCTCCGAGAATTGTTTTTTGTGTGCCACGTGTTTTGAGATGAGTCATCGCTTTCTCCGACCATGCCATTTTGTGTGCCACGTGTTTTGAGACGAGTCATCGTTCTCTCCGAGAATTTTTTTTTGTGTGCCACGTGTTTTGAGATGAGTCATCGCTTTCTCCGACCATGCCTTTTTGTGTGCCACGTGTTTTGAGATGAGTCATCGTTTTCTCCGAGAATTCCTTTTTGTGTGACACGTGTTTTGAGATGAGTCATCGTTTTCTCCGACTATGCCTTTTTGTGTGCCACGTGTTTTGAGATGAGTCATCGTTTTCTCCGAGAATTCCTTTTTGTGTGCCACGTGTTTTGAGATGAGTCATCGTTTTCTCCGAGAATTCCTTTTTGTGTGACACGTGTTTTGAGATGAGTCATCGTTTTCTCCGACTATGCCTTTTTGTGTGCCACGTGTTTTGAGATGAGTCATCGTTTTCTCCGAGAATTCCTTTTTGTGTGACACGTGTTTTGAGATGAGTCATCGTTTTCTCCGACCATGCCATTTTGTGTGCCACGTGTTTTGAGACGAGTCATCGTTTTCTCCGATCATGCCATTTTGTGTGCCACGTGTTTTGAGATGAGTCATCGTTTTCTCCGAGAGTACCATTTTGTGTGGCACGCGTTTTGGGATGAGTCATTGGGTGACATCGCCGTGCTAGCAAGCAATACTATGACATCACCGATACAGTCATGATAAGAATGGGGTAAGAGGAGAACTTGACGTCATTTCAGATTCTGTTAAGCTCCAAGACTGATTTTTTTTCAATAACTTGATCATTTTACAACGAATTTATTCCTTATTTTTTTCCATAATTTTTCAATGTAACGATTTTTTTTTATTTTCTTTGAGCTTCACACATTTTCAACGGACGTGCCAACATAAAGACGTTTTCCAAAGTTTTGTGTTGCAGACATAATCTTAAAACACGATTGTTTATTAATGTATTTACGTGTTCATGGCATTTTCTGTTACATTTTTTAACGTTGTACCTTTTTCCACCATACAAAGCCGCAATGTTTTATACATAGTTAAAATATTTTTTTTATTTTTTCGTATTTTCTTTTATGATTATTCAGTGAATGTACCTTTTAATGCATTATCTTAATCTACTTTTTTTTCTAAATACTTGCGTACTCGTTAAACTTCCCGATGTACCAACATTATTTTATTTCCTAACTTTACAAACTAACAACTACTTTTATCGAGGCTTTATTGTTTCTGATTCAAACAACCAAACGTTTCTTCGTTATTATTTCTTTTTCCTACGCAAAGAACTTTTCTCACTTGCTTTTAATGTATGATTTAATCTGGTTTTGTATATATCTGTTTCATGTTTGTGCAAGAAATATACAAATCTATAGCAGACATACATACAATTTGTTCGTAACAGTATTTTTTTTTCAGATTTAAACCAACATACATTTCTTAACGACTTGATATCTGTTCTACAAGATGTGACGAAACTTCAGATTTTTAATTTTTTCCCTCTGAAACTGTTTTTTTTTCTTACTTGTTTTTAATGTATGATTTAATCTATTTTTCTATCTCACTTTTCTATGTGTGTACAAGAAATATACCGATCCATAGTAGTTAAAATTCGATTGAAGCAATATTTTCTTCATTCTTACTGTATTTTTCCATTTCTTTCATCTATAGTAGTTAAAATTCGATTGAAACAATATTTTCTCCATTCTTACTGTATTTTTACATTTCTTTCTAACAGACGTTTTTTCCCTTCTCAATTCCCGCTATCTAACTTATTCTATGTTTTTGAATATCATTCTATGTTCGCGTATTCGTCCATTATGTTATTTGAAACTTTGTAAACGCCTCATACTTATGTTCTGAATTTTTTTTAATTTCAACCAACGTTTCTTAACGACTTGAATTTCCGGATGTGACAAAACTTCAGATTTATTTTTTCTCCTTTTAAACTATTTTTTTCTTACTTGCTTTAAATGTGACTTAATTTATTTTTTACATCGCTGTTTCGTGTATGTACAAGAAATATACAGATCTATAGCAGTTAAAAATTCGATTGAAACAATATTTTCTTTATTTTTACATTTCTTTCTGACAAACACTTTTTTTTTTTGCATTTCCCCCTATTTAACTTAATTTTGTGTTTTTGAATATAATTCTATGTTCACGATTCGGACTTTATTTTTTTCATTTCATTTCATTCAACGTTTCTTAACGACTTGATATCACAAGATGTAGCAAAACTTCACATATATATATTTTTTTGTTTCTTCATGCAACGTAATATTTTTTCAAAATTCACTTTTAAGTATTCCTAAAAGCTTACATTTATGAGAAATATACAGATCTGTAGTGGTATAAATTGGACGGCAACAGTATTTTCTTTATTCCAACTTTACTTTTCTATTTCTTTTCAACAGGCGTTTCTTCATTATTATTCCTTTTTCATATGTAAGCCACTTTTCTTTCTTTCTTTTAATGTATAACTTAATAAATTTTTCTATCTTACCTTTTCGTCTGTATACGAGAAATATACAGATCTATGACAGCTAAAATTCGATTGTATCAGTATTTTCTTTACTATGACTTTATTTTTTCATTTCATTTGAGTAAACGCTTCCTAACAACTTAATATCACAAGATGTACCAAGCACTTCAGAATTTTTGTTTCCCTCACTTTCCAACTCACTTTTAAGTATTCCTAAAAACCTGCAGGTATGTGAAATATTCATATTTTTTCATTCTATCCTAATTTGCTATACTTTTCTTTAACTCACCCAACAGGAAAAGCATTCATTATCAAGACATTCATTCTAAAGCATTCTTTCTTACGATAAAATTTATATTATTTGCAATATTCTGTTCTCTGCCTTCGAATCCCGTGCACGTTGTGTTACCTACCTCCTCGTCGATCTGTGTTAAAAATGAAGCGAACTTCTTCGTCTTCAGAGGTTTCTGATGCCAAGAAAAAGTGCGAGATGATCCGCGCTTAATGGAAGCACGATGGAAGCTTTTAAACTATGGATGTCCTGATCCGTTTGCCGAACCTCCTCCTCACGGTATTTCATTAGAAAGCATGCCTCTTCATCATGTGTCCCTCGGGGGAAACAAAGTTGCCAAAGTGACTGATTTTTCTGGAACTGTGAGAGTGCACATTCGCAGCTACAATACCAAAGGAGAAAAACTGTTTCCTACCAAATATGGCGTGACAATGTCTGCTAGAACATTCAAGAAGTTCATGGACCGCTCGCATTGTTATGACGCTCTCGACAAAATCAAAGTGATCAATAAAGAACTGTTGATGAACTGTTCACTTTCATCTGATGGGCCTGTGTACACCTTTCAACAACTGTTCACGTGCTCCAATGATGCCTTGCAATTGAATTGTGCTTCGGTGTCCCGAACCTGGGAACAATTCAACACGCTTCGTGATGCTTCTGAAAAGCTGTGGGACGGTATTCTACAATTACAGTTTGGAACAGTTTTTCGTGACGCAGCGAGATTGGTATGCAGTAAATTCGGACTCGAACATACGATATCTGATCAAGACACCAATGCTCTTAAACTTGCTCTGGTCGATGCGGTTGGAAAAAACATTGCAAAAGTGTATTACTGCAGAGAATGTTATTTGCATCCTAATCTCATGCCAAACAATCAGCTGGAGCATAGGTGCTTTAACGAAACAGAAGAAGACAAATGGACTCTATGCTTTGACGAAGCATTTGCTCTTGTTGAACCCAAAACTTTGGGGAAATACTTTGGTGAGCGCCTTCAATCGCTGATACGTCCCACCATTACTCACTTTTCCTTCGAGAACATTAATGTGAAGAAAATTCTTGTAGAAGCTCAAGAATGTGGAATACGTTGGAGCAATTTAGAGTCCAGATGAGAGAAAAAAGTTTTTTGGGGGAATAAAAAAAAAGTCCTTTTTAAGACTAAACATCAGTCCTTTTCAGGACTACTTTTATTTCATTATTTTTTGTCATTCATTTATATTTTTTCTGTTTGAATGTGAGTGTATGTGAACGAAGAAGGTCACTGGCGTGGGCTTAATTGCTCCGTACACCTTAATATGTTTCTCCAATATTATGGAACCATGTTTGGTGAAGTTCGCCACCTCTTTTGCTACAAGAAGGCAACAACGAGGGATTTGGTCATCCTGATACCTCCATCTTTGAATGGGTAATACGAGCATTGGTTGAATAACTCGCTCGGGGGACCTTCAGCCGTAGCAAATTCTTTGCATGTATATAATTTCAGTTTTCTTTCCTTGATGTATATTTCTTCTGTTCGATTTAAATTTCTCGAAACTAACCTTATATAAAATGAAGTTGTAAAAAAAAAAAACAAAAAAAAAAATAGTCCTCGCCAATTATGAACTTTTTAGAAAACGTACCCTGTCATTTTTCAAGTGAAAATATTTCGCTCTTTTAAGATTTCTAACATGTCTGAAAACGCTCCTTTAAGGCAAATGATTTATCCATGTTATTCTATGGGATTTTCTCCTGCTTTTCAGGTCAACGTTTTTCCAGAACCATCCTCTAAGTAAAATGAAGTGAAACATTTTTAACCTAGACGGAATTTAACTTTCTCGAAACCAATCTTATCTAAAATGAAGTTGTAAAAAAATACAATCCTCCTCAATTATGAACTTTTTAAAAACGTACCCCTTAACTTTTCAAGTGAAATACTTTGCTCTTTTAAGATGTCTAACATGTCTGAAAATGCTCCTTTAAGGTAAATGATTTTCTCATGTTATTCTATGGGATTTTTGCGACTATATAAAAAACTAAAATAAAAAAAAATCGCCCTCTCAATGAAAGCAACAAATTGGCGATGTTTTTTTCAGTGTGTGAGACTTCTTGCTGTCTATTCCTTAATAAGAATCAAGAGAAAACATACTTAGAATACGATTGGTTGTTCTTTATGTTCAAGATTAGTATGTTCTTGAAGTAATTAAATAAATGGTGTGTGATCTTGTATCAGAAAAACAGATGCGATGGAGATAACCTATTTAGAAATGAATGTAAGGGGAAACGAAAGTTAACGTATGAAGGAATACCTCAAACACAGATGTTTCACATGCAATGCCTGGTAAGTTAAAAGTGATCATTGCGTGAATGAAGTAAACTAAAATTTTTGACGCATTTCGACGTAAAGCGAAATAAATTGGGAAAAAAGAAGAATGTGTTTAGGTGTGTTCATACTGACTTTGACGAGGTGAATTAGCAATAAATATTTAGATATACATGAAAAAAGTGTAAAATCAACTCATTAAGAAAATTATTTTTGGGGAAAGTATGAAATTTTAGTTTATGTCATGATAATAAATGTCGGTGAGACTTATTCTAAAGTTAAAAAATATATCTGAAGTTTTTGTTACATTTCTGATATTAGGAAAGTTTGTATGGAAATGTGAGAGTGATCGAGTCGAAAATAAACAAGTTTGTTGGAATGAAACAGGAAAAAAGTACTACGAAGAAAAAAAAATCGAAGTACAGTGTAGAGCAAAGTTAAACAAAATACGTAAACGTAGAACAGTTTTTTGAAAAATAGATTAAGTCGTTATACAGAGGAAAGAACTAAGTCTTTCTTAAAAAAAATGATTACATTTGTTTGTAGAAATTCGATATTTTACCTACATGTTGAGAATAGCTGCTTTTCTGGTGAGTTAGGAAATTGCTATGTAGGGGGGAAAATGTTTGCTAAGAATATGATGTTTAGTGGAAGTACGGACTTGGTCGCTATGTCTCCAGAATGAATGTTTTTTCTGTTGATTTAGAAAAAATATATTGCAAATAATATAAATTTTATCGTAAGAAAGAATGCTTTAGAATGAATGTCTTGATAATGAATGCTTTTCCTGTTGGGTCAGTTAAAGAAAAGTATAGCAAATTAGGATAGAATGAAAAAATATGAATATTTCACATACATGCAGGTTTTTAGGAATACTTAAAAGTGAGTTGGAAAGTGAGGGAAACAAAAATTCTGAAGTGCTTGGTACATCTTGTGATATCAAGTTGTTAAGAAACGTTTACTCAAATGAAATGAAAAAATAAAGTCATAGTAAAGAAAATACTAATACAATCGAATTTTAACTGTCATAGATCTGTATAGAAAATTTATTAAGTTATACATTAAAAGAAAGAAAGAAAAGTGGCTTACATAAGAAAAAGAAATAATAATGAAGAAACGCCTGTTGAAAAGAAATAGAAAAGTAAAGTTGGAATAAAGAAAATACTGTTGCCGTCCAATTTATACCACTACAGATCTGTATATTTCTCATAAATGTAAGCTTTTAGGAATACTTAAAAGTGAATTTTGAAAAAATATTACGTTGCATGAAGAAACAAAAAAATATATATATCTGAAGTTTTGCTACATCTTGTGATATCAAGTCGTTAAGAAACGTTGAATGAAATGAAATGAAAAAAATAAAGTCCGAATCGTGAACATAGAATTATATTCAAAAACACAAAATTAAGTTAAATAGGGGGAAATGCAAAAAAAAAAAAAGTGTTAATCAGAAAGAAATGTAAAAATAAAGAAAATATTGTTTCAATCGAATTTTTAACTGCTATAGATCTGTATATTTCAGCGATGTAAAAAATAAATTAAGTCACATTTAAAGCAAGTAAGAAAAAAATAGTTTAAAAGGAGAAAAAAATAAATCTGAAGTTTTGTCACATCCGGAAATTCAAGTCGTTAAGAAACGTTGGTTGAAATTAAAAAAAAAAATTCAGAATATAAGTATGAGGCGTTTACAAAGTTTCAAATAACATAATGGACGCGAACATAGAATGATATTCGGAACATAGAATGATATTCAAAAACATAGATTAAGTTAGATAGCGGGAATTGAGAAGGGAAAAAACGTCTGTTAGAAAGAAATGTAAAAATACAGTAAGAATGGAGAAAATATTGTTTCAATCGAATTTTAACTACTATAGATGAAAGAAATGGAAAAATACAGTAAGAATGAAGAAAATATTGTTTCAATCGAATTTTAACTACTATAGATGAAAGAAATGGAAAAATACAGTAAGAATGAAGAAAATATTGCTTCAATCGAATTTTAACTACTATGGATCGGTATATTTCTTGTACACACATAGGAAAGTGAGATAGAAAAATAGATTAAATCATACATTAAAAACAAGTTAGAAAATAAAACAGTTTCAGAGGGAAAAAATTAAAAATCTGAAGTTTCGTCACATCTTGTAGAACAGATATCAAGTCGTTAAGAAACGTATGTTGGTTTAAATCTGAAAAAAAAATACTGTTACGAACAAATTGTATGTATGTCTGCTATAGATTTGTATATTTCTTGCACAAACATGAAGCAGATATATAGAAAACCAGATTAAATCATACATTAAAAGCAAGTAAGAAAAGTTCTTTGCGTAGGAAAAAGAAATAATAACGAAGAAACGTTTGGTTGTTTGAATCAGAAACAATAAAGCCTCGATAAAAGTAGTTGTTAGTTTGTAAAGTTAGGAAATAAAATAATGTTGGTACATCGAGAAGTTTAACGAGTACGCAAGTATTTAGAAAAAGTAGATTAAGATAATGCATTAAAAGGTACATTCACTGAATAATCATAAAAGAAAATACGAAAAAATAAAAAAAATATTTTAACTATGTATAAAACATTGCGGCTTTGTATGGTGGAAAAAGGTACAACGTTAAAAAATGTAACAGAAAATGCCATGAACACGTAAATACATTAATAAACAATCGTGTTTTAAGATTATGTCTGCAACACAAAACTTTGGAAAACGTCTTTATGTTGGTACGTCCGTTGAAAATGTGTGAAGCTCAAAGAAAATAAAAAAAAATCGTTACGTTGAAAAATTATGGAAAAAAATAAGGAGTAAATTCGTTGTAAAATGATCAAGTTATTGAAAAAAATCAGTCTTGGAGCTTAACAGAATCTGAAATGACGTCAAGTTCTCCTCTTACCCCATTCTTATCATGACTGTATCGGTGATGTCATAGTATTGCTTGATAGCACGGCGATGTCACCCAATGACTCATCCCAAAACGCGTGCCACACAAAATGGTATTCTCGGAGAAAACGATGACTCATCTCAAAACACGTGGCACACAAAATGGCATGATCGGAGAAAACGATGACTCGTCTCAAAACACGTGGCACACAAAATGGCATGGTCGGAGAAAACGATGACTCATCTCAAAACACGTGTCACACAAAAAGGAATTCTCGGAGAAAACGATGACTCATCTCAAAACACGTGGCACACAAAAAGGCATAGTCGGAGAAAACGATGACTCATCTCAAAACACGTGTCACACAAAATGGCATGGTCGGAGAAAACGATGACTCATCTCAAAACACGTGGCACACAAAAAGGCATAGTCGGAGAAAACGATGACTCATCTCAAAACACGTGGCACACAAAATGGCATGATCGGAGAAAACAAAGACTCATCTCAAAACACGTGGCGTACAAAAGATGGCCGGAAGGAACACGTGGAAAAAAAATGGCGGTGACTGACGTCATGATTGACCACATCCGTCTGTGCGGGAGCTCGTGGCCGCAGTGGACGGGGTCGGGGTGAGCACGTGGGCAGCAGTGGGAGCACGTTGGCCGCAGTGGGCGGGGCCGTGGTGCGTCGGGGGGCGTTTCCTTTGTGATGAAAACCCCCATTTCTTACTACTGTCGTCCAGAAAACACATTTCGTTCACATATCCAAAAATATTTCTTTCATTTATTAACTTTGCAGCAAACTAAGCGTACTGTAACATATTCTTGAAAATCGGTGCAGGAAGTTGGTGACGTATAAGTGAATGGATCTTCACTACGCTTTCTTGCTTGTTTAAATGCCTATTTATTTATTTTTAAAGTTCGACAGTTTTGTAATTATTTAAGAAAGATGTTTACTTGACGGAAAAGGTATACATCACAAGGTTGACAGCATAGGGTACAAAGAGGGGGAATGATTACATCAATAGAAGAACAAGTGCCGATATCCTTTGTGAAGACACTATAAAAGAGTGCTGGATCTGTTTGACCTCCCCATGAATCCACGATGAATAGAAACTTCTCTTTTTCACAAAATGATCAGATAATGTTTTTCACGAAACTGCTGAAATGTTCTTTCATTAATTTCCCTGATTTCGACTGTGTCACGAATACATTTCCATATTCCGCAGTTAGTCCTTCCACAATCTTGGAAACTAGAGGTCCAAACTGTCCCTGAGGGTCATGCATACATAGCAAAACGTTTGGAAGTAATGCTCTAGAAGCCGTCAATGCATACTGCACAGTGTAACTATGCGTTAGTTTGCTAAAATCTCCGAAGAACACCTCTGTTGTTTTTTCTCCACGCACATAAAGTGTCCTGTTCACATTGATCCTATACTCACATCTTGTTTGATCAGTTTTAAGGACGTAAGCCAATGGAAACTCTTTGATCAGTCAGGAAAGGCGTTTTTGGAATTTCTCCGCTTCCGCGATAATAGTTGACAAATACAATTCATTTTGTGACTTTGATGTAGCGCGTCACTTTTCGCTGGTGGGTGTCATGAACCAGTTTGAATTTTTCAACCACCCTTGTGATGCCATAAAACGCAAATCGTCCGATTGATGTTACACTTCTGCAGCAGAAGCCACACGAAAATCAAAATCGTACAGCTTGCTAAACAGTATCCAAAATGGAGTTTAAAACCTCTACATCAACGACGATGTACTGCTTTACAACGGAAGGCACACCTGAAAAAATGAGAGCAAGAAATTGAACGGGAAGGTGGATTAAAGGGAAAATATGACATAATCAACAAATGAACCTGGGATCGATTTTGTGAAGCTCGAGAGAAAAAAGCAGCCGGTAACCACCAGAATGATATAACAATGGGCTTCTGCTGCAGCGGTGCAACATCAATCGGACGATTTTTGTTTTATGGCATCGCAAGGGTGGTTGAAAAATTCTAACTGGTTCATGACACCCGCCAGCGAAAAGTGATGCGCTACATCAAGTCACAAAATGAATTGTATTTGTCAACTATTATCGCGGAATCAGGGAAATTCCAAAAACGTCTTTCACGACTGATCAAAGAGTTTCCATTGGCTGACGTCCTTAACAATGATCAAAGAAGATGTGAGTACAGAATAGATGTGAACAGGAGACTTTCTGTGCGTGGAGAAAAAACAACACAGGTATTCTTGGGAGATTTTAACAAAGTAACGCATAGTTACACTGAGCAGTATGCATTGACTGCTTCTTGAGCATTACTTCTAAAAGATTTTCTATGTATGCAAGAGCCTCAGGGACAATTTGGACCTCTCGTTTCCAAGATTGTGGAAGGACTAACTGCGGAATATGGAAATGTATTCGTTACACTGTCGAAATCAGGGAAATTAACGAAAGAGTATTTCAGCAGTTTCGTGAAAAACATTATCTGACCATTTTGTGAAAAGGAGAAGTTTCTATTCATCTTGGATTCATGGGGAGGTCAAACAGGTCCAGCACTCTTTAATAGTGTCTTCACAAAGGACAACGGCACTTGTTCTTCTTCTGATGCAATCATTCCCCCTCATTGTACCCTATACTGTCAACCTTGTGATGTGTACCCTTTCCGTCAATTAAAAAAATTATTAAAAAATTACAAAACTCTGTCGAACTTTTTAAAAAAAATAGGCGTTTAAACAAGCGAGAAAATGTAGCGAAGATCCATTCACTTATACGTGATCAACTTCCTGCGCCGATTTTCAAGAATATGTTGCAGTGCGCTTGGTTTTCTTGGAAATGTGAAAAAAATGTGTTTTCCGGACGACGTTCGACAAACGAAATATAAGTGCTCGAACAGTTCTTTTATCAAATGCTCGCGTTGTAGAGAAGTGTTATGTTTTCATTGTTTTATAATAATTATCATCCGCAACTTTGTGTATCAATAAACGATAGCAAAACCTCCGATAATGATACCTAACGACATATATGTTAGGTCTTCAAATAAATGTACGTAATTATACTTTATAAGCTAAAATGTGTGTAAAGTACCAGGAGATATGACGTACCTGCCAGAAGGACGCACACGACATAAAGGCAGATAGGAATCAGAATAAAACGTCCGCGTAGCTCAATTGGTAGAGCAACTTATTCCGGAATGAGGGGACCCGGGTTCGAATCCTGGCGCGGATAAAAATGACGGAGAAATTTACTTCGTTATAATGGCGCCCGAACTATCCGGATGACCCGACCGTTCAAAATCTCGCAATGGTGTGATGTTATTTCCACACCGCGAGATAGGAAAAATCGGAGAATCCCTTCTCCAGCACTTCAAAAAAAAAAAAAAAATAAGGGGGAGATGATGTAACTTACCAGGAGATGTGACGTACCTGCCAGAAGGACGCACACGACATAAAGGCAGATAGGAATCAGAATAAAACGTCCGCGTAGCTCAATTGGTAGAGTGACTTATTCCGGAATGAGGGGATCCGGGTTCGAATCCTGGCGTGGACAGAAATGACGGAGAAATTTACTTCATTATATGTGATAATTCGATTCTTCTAACAATTACTCTGTCCCCATATGCGCTATTTATTATTAAACTCCATTACTCAACGATTACTTCTGCAAGTTCTTTATTATTTGTTAGTTAAACTACACCAAATTGCCATTGACAATGACACAATACAATGTTAAGTGTAAGGTCCCACATCACTACAAGGCCTACAGCTCACGACATAACTAGCTCATGCAAATATTGCACAGAAATACATATGTTTCATTTAATATCTACCCATATCACACAATGTTGTCGTAATTTCTTACATAATTCTGAAAAGTGAGAACGAGAGAACTTTAAGGGAGGATGGGAAAATGCAGGCATTCCCCGCTTTTCGACATTAGCCACCATAATAGTAAAAGTATGCTATAATGCACTGCTGTGGGACCTCGTAACATTACAGTAAAGCTTCATTTACAGGAAATCACGAATTTCGTTATGATATCCTCCGGATCGTTATGATTTTTTTATTCCGAAAATAAGAGGCATTAGATCAAATTCCGGGACATATATATATCCTCAATTTGCCTCTACTTTCATTAAAAAAAATCACCGAAATCCGCGAGTGGTCAGCTGAAAGGTCCCTTTGTTAGTCAAACACATCTCTGACGGTCTGTCTAACACCCACCTGGCAACTTCCAACAGACTTGTCATACTATCTGATAAGTTGATCCATCTCATCTGACTATTCCAGCAAAAACAGCAATAGTCAACAATGTTGGCATTTCGTTGTTCTTTCGGCAAAGGAGTCAGTTGAAGAATGACCGCCGCCTTAATTCTCGGACGCCTAAGGACCATTCTGGTGTCATTGTCAACCGCACCTCTAACAAGGTCTAGGATTCAGGTGTGTTAGGACATTAATGAAGTTGGGAAAGATGAGGAAACCTTTATTTCATTGTGTGTTAGGACAATTCAGTTGTCGGAAGAAGCACACTTCAGGGAGCGATGAGTGCTCTTCCCGTACACTTGGTACGTGGTTTTTCTATGCTCACATTTTTTTTTGATAGAGTGATGATTCTTACGCATTGTTTCGCCAACGGATTTGGTTACGATGAGGCGATTGAAGAAATATCACGTGGCAATGTTACCACCTCCACTGAGACAGTTATCGACTTGTATTCGTATTGCAGACAACTAGTCTCAGAGTTTATGGTAGGGTCGCAATGTGTGGAAGGAAGGCTTGGTCGTGATGGAATCGCCGTCAAAGTGGACGAAGCGAAAGTAAGCAAAGGGAAGTGCAACTGCGGTTGTCTCGTCGAGGACACCTAAATTCTTGGTTTCTTTGAACGAGATACCAAGCGGTTCAAGGTGCGGATCTGCCCTGATAACAACAGTTCTGCAGATACATTGCTGCCCCTCGTCTTCCAACACGTGGAGCCAGGAAGAACGATTACGACGGAACAGTGGGCTGCTGCATATCGGAATCTGCCAAGCTCTGGCTACGATCATTTCACTGTCAACCATTCCCTCAACTTCATTGATCGCATAATAGGGGCGCATACACAAGGAGTCGACAGCAATTGGCGTCCCCTGAAACATAAATTCACACAAGGCAACCACAAAATATAATTGGCAGACCATGTTCTAGAATATTTATTCTGACGGAATTGCCGTCTTTCCTCTTATAATTGCTTTGAAGTCCTGTTTCGTGCGATTAGACAGTTCTTCTTTGGGAGATAAAACTTTTCTTGCTTTTATTCTGCTAGCTAGACAGTTTCATATTCATGAGAAAAAACAATTCTTCCTTCAAAATAAAATATTTCACACATATGCTACAATCAACATTCAAAAAGGTCCTTTTAACGACTACCTTGAATCCATGTTATTCACTTCCTTTGCCACTAGAGGTTGACAGTTAAATGAGCGTAGCCATAGCTTGGCAGATTCCGATATGCAGCATAAAAAACCACATACCAAGTGTACGGGAAGAGTACTCATCATTCCCTGAAGCGTGCTTCTTCCGACAACTGAATTGTCCTAACACACTATGAAATAGAGGTTTCCTCATCCTTTCCAACTTCATTAATATCCTAACACACCATGAAATAGGGGGTTCCTCATCTTTACCAACTTCATTAAAGAAACTTTTCCCTTCCGACATCTGAATTGTCTTAACACACTATGAAATAGAGGTTCCCTCATCCTTCCCAACTTCATTAAAGAACCTTTTCCAGTTCCACATATCACAGGAGCAGAGATCGAAAAACAACAACTTACGTAACACAGGAGCAGAGATCGAAAAACAAAAACTTACGTAACACAGGAGCAGAGTCGGAGAACTAGGTCACGTAAGTAGCTATAACGCATTTCGCATGAAACGAGAAGAGCGGAGAAGATGTGAAGTGCTACCGTGGCGCCATCTACAAGCGGACTGCTTTGGAAGGTTAGCCCTGTATAGTAGTAGCCTGCAGAAAATTGAGTGTAATTCAAGAGCCAAAATGTCCAGATTATAAAAATGCAGCTGCTAGTTTATAGATGAATTTTAGAAGAATCAGTAGCATAATAAATGTAAGAAGTTTTTCTGTTATCTCCACCTATTGTTCACTAGAACTGGAGAAACTACAGCTAAAATTTTACATTTCATCACGGTGCAGATGACGTTAGAAAGGAAATGTCTGATCGCAGGCGTGTAACACCCACTAGATATTAAAAACTCGCCCATTAGGTTTACACTACCCCATAACAAAAATAAATAAATACATACACATATGAAAAAGAAACTTTGGAAACATTGGAATGTAACTGCACAGTTAAGACGCCACATGTGGGAAAGCAAGAATAACACCCACAGTTAAGATACCAAGAGAAACGCCGTAAACGGAGAATATTACAGACACCAGTTAGCACTCACCCTAGTCTCGGTGGGGGCTGAAATATAAACGCGAGTTGTTTTGCTCTCTCCTCAAATTATTACCGTCAGACGACGAAATGAACTTGAAGTCCTTTCTTTTCATATATGAGCACAACTGTGCTCACCTGAATACTACCTAACCTATACGAGGCACAGTTCCTGTATTAACATTGTTTGTCCTCATTTTAATAACACGCCGCAGCACCGAAGGAGCTGAATAAAATCCTAAGGACAAGAAATCTGTTAGACCTTCTTCCGGACTCACTGGAGCGGCCGTCGACCACGGATAAGGGGTTCCACGAGAGATATCGCTAACTTTAATCCTAACGCAGCTGCTGCGTGAGAACAAAGACCTGCCGTTGTTTGGGGTTGCATTTGTTCGGATGTGTCTGTTAATGAACATTTTACTGTATCAGACACCATGAACCTTTCTTAAAGTTACAAATGACGCTTTCATAATGAAACACTACTGTCCCTCAAACTGAGGTCAAGCAAAATAACACAAAATCATTTTGTCTATTTCAGAGTAGAATAGGACATCCCAGAAGAAAATGGCATGCTGTTCTAATTGTAGCATGCTATTTCAGGTAAAGCAAACTAAAAGTCATAAATAAAGCATTCTAAACCATAAATATACAAAAAATTAATTTTCTTGATTTCTATAAAGAAAAAATTGCGGGATTAGGAACCCTACTATATCGGTTACCAATTCAGTAGAGAAATAAATGTAAGACATTTTTTGTTATCTCCACCTGTTGTTCACCAGAAGTGCATCCCAAACCTTTGGAATATCCTATAATCAAGACGAGGTTCCTGTTACAGAACGTAACAAATTAAAAGTTTATGGGGAAGAATAAATTGGAAAATTAGTATACAAAATGTAAATAATTCATAGTCTTGTAATTTTTGTGTTTCATTTAATTTGAATAGTGTTCTTTATTTTGCAGTCTATATGATGTGTATATTTTCTAATACGATAAAGTAGATCTATTAAGTAGTTATTTCAGTGCTTCATCCAAAGAATGTTAAATCTTCAAATGATTGATTTAGGAAGAACCTGAAGTACAGAACGTAAACGTAATACCAGAAATTAGATTTGTTTTGAAAATCTCAAACGAATATGCACTTTCTTTCCCTAGTTAAGTACGTTGACCTGAGCAGAGCTATAGAAGACTGAAACTTATGTCACATTATACGTCATTCAGCTGGGAGACATTGACTTCAAATGACGGTTTATTTATTCATCTTGCTGTTATGTAAACAGTAATAATTTTAAACAATTACATATAAGCCCAAATATAGCAGCAAGGAAGATAAAGGAAAAAACCTCGCACACACCTGACTTAGGCTCGATCTCCCTAGTTTTGTCAAGCCAAGAACATTCACATAGTAGCAGCAGCAAGGTCAAGATAGAAAAACAAAAAAGAAAATAGTAATTGATTCAAAATACAACACGTCCACTATATTATATAAATACAATAAATATTTGTATTACTTGTGAATAATGTAACCACACATCATACATATATTTATATAAAATTATCAATAATACAATCGATTTTTATAAAGTTTGAACACAGTGGTACCTTACTTTTCTAGATGTTTTACTAAGCAACTCGCTTGAGAACACTCTTTGTACACAAGTCTATTAAGTCCTATACATGATAATTGATAATTACACAGTACAAATCTAACTATATATCATCATCATCATCATTGTCAACCATTATCAATCCACTGCTGGACGAAGGTCTCCCCAAGTTTCCTCCACAACGGTCTGTCTTGTGCCAGTCTCCTCCATGTCACCCCTGCATACTTTCGAATTTCATCCACCCATCTCCCATGTGGTCTTCTTCTGGGTCTTTTCCTGTCCCTTGGAATCCAATCTAAAATTTCGGCTGTCCATCTATGGTCTGTCCTTCTGGCAGTATGTCCAGCCCATTGCCATTTCAGGGATTTAACTCTGATCATGATGTCTTCCACTCTTGTCATTTTTCGGATCCACGAGTTCCTCTTCTTATCTCTCCTGGTTACACCAAGCATGCACCTCTCCATGCTCCTTTGAGTTGTCTGCAGCCTTTGTATGTCTCTTTTAGTTAAGGTCCACGTCTCTGCACCATACGTAAGCACTGGAAGGATGCATTGATCAAACACTTTTCTTTTAAGACATAATGGCATATTGCTCTTGAAAATTATGTTGTTTCTTCCAAAAGCTCTCCAGGCAAGTTTTGTACGCCGATTAATTTCTTCATCAATGTGACCCTCACTTGATATCTGCTGTCCAAGATAAACGTACGTGTCTGTTATCTCCAGCTTTTCTCCATCAATCGATAAATCTTCATTTCTTGTAAAAGCATTGAACATCACTTTTGTCTTCTGAAAGTTCATTTTTAATCCCACTTCTTTACTCTTGTCAGCAAGTTCCTGGATCATACTCTGCAGCTCTGATGGGGTAGTTGCAAAATGACTACGTCATCAGCAAAACGAAGGTGGGTTAGATAATCTCCATTAATCTTTATCCCCTTGTTTTCCCAGCTCAGCGACTGAAAAACACCCTCCAATGTGGCATTAAAGAGCTTCGGAGATATGGTGTCACCTTGTCTCACTCCCTTTCCAATTTTTACGTGTGTTGTATTTTCAAACAGCCTAATCTTTGCACTTGCATTTTCATAGATGTTATTAATAATATTAATGTATGCATCTTCAATACCGCAGGTTTTCAGAGCCATTGTAACTGCTGATGGTTTCACTGAATCAAAGGCTTTTTCATAATCGATAAAAGCCATGCACAATGGAAGTTCATATTCCCTCGCTCTTTCAATTAGTTCTCTCAGCACGTGGATATGATCTATTGTGCTGTAGCCACTCCTGAATCCAGCTTGTTCTCTCGGTTGAGCCATGTCCAGTGTTACCTTCAAGCGGTGTGAAAGAACTTTAGTGAAGATTTTATAAACTACTGATAGGAGGCTGATAGGTCTGTAGTTTCCGAGATCCTCAATGTCACCTTTCTTATGTAGCAGGATCATTGTAGCGGTGTTCCAATCCTCAGGAATCTTTCCTTCATTAAGGCATCGACTGAAAATTTGGGCGAGTACTGTTTCGATTTCTCCACTTGCTTCTTGTATGATGTCTACAGTAATTCCATCTTCTCCTGGAGCTTTTCCTCGCTTCATGTTCTTGATTGCATGTGCAACTTCTGCTGGAAGGACTGGAGGAACTCTGGTACAGGTATCTTTCATGATGTCTGGAGTGCATATATCATCCCTTTCATATAATTTGGAGTAGAAATCTTTCACTCTTGTCAAAATTTCGCCTCTATTTCTTGTTACAGAACCATCTTCTTTTCTCAGTGCCATAATCTGTTTTCTTCCCTTACTGAGATGTCCCTTTGCTATCTTTAGGCTTTGGTTGTTTTCAATTGCTTTCCTCACTAGTTCACAGTTGAATTTCCTTACGTCTTCAGTGATACTTTTTCTTACTGTCTTGCATAGCTCTATATATTCCACTTTGGAAGTCACATCTTCTTTAGTTGTCCTCATCTCTCTTCTTTTTGCATCAACATTTTGGTTTTTCCTGATAATTTGTTCACATGCAACTTGTTCTTAGACCCAGCTAATTTTGTTGCTGTTTCCATAAGAGCTTTCGTTACTTTTCTGTTAACTTCAGAGATGTCCACTTCTTCCGATGTTAGGCCTTCTAAAGCAGAGAACCTGTTCTTCAGTTCCAACTTGAAGGTATTATGGTGTTTTTTAAGGTTGGTTATGTCAATAGATTTTGTTTGTCTTATGAGCTTGCCACGTTCAAGTTTAGTGTTGAGGTGCATCTTACATCTCACCAATCTATGGTCACTACCTGTGTTGAACTTGTTTAGCACACTGCAGTCTTCTATGACGAATTTTTTGTTACACATAATAAAATCAATTTCACTTGTCGTCCCATTTGGATGTCTCCATGTCCATTTCCTGTGTGGCTTTTTCTTGAAGAAGGAGTTCAAGATGAAAAACCCTTCTGCCTCTGCAAACTCAACGAGAGTATTTCCACGCTGGTTTCTGTTGCCATGACCGAATTTACCTACTGAAGTTTCATTCTGTTGCCGTTGCCCTATTTTTGCATTGAAATCTCCCATAATTATTTTCAAGTGCTGCTTACCTTTATTATTTAGATGACAAATTTCCTCATAAAATTCTTCAATTTCTTCTTCAGGATGACTTGTGGTGGGTGCATAAGTTTGAATAATCTGAGCCTGGTATCTTTTCGAGAGTTGGATAACAAGTCGTGCAGCTCTGTCAGAGGAACTTTCAACTTCTACAACTTTATCCTTCAGTTTCTTGTTTATTATAAATCCAACACCACTAGTTCTGCCAGTATCTGTCCCACGATAGTAGAAGAGATGTCCACTTTTCAGTTCGATGAGATCTTCTCCTTTTCTCCTTACCTCACTTAGCCCCACGATGTCCCACTTGTCAGGTGATGCGTAACATCACAGCCTCTCCTTGACAAATGTCAACCCCGCCTTCTCGTGGTGCATCCTGTTCCCACTAAAGGGGCTCTGACGACCGCCCATAGCGGTATAACTATACCATCGGGATTAGAGGAAATTCTATCCCACACTCACCAACCCGCTTGGCCAGCGTGGTGAGTTATGGCCAAACCCCTCCAAAATGATTCCACAACTTAAATCTTGGCCCTCAGTCTCCGGCAGCTGGAATGTACCTGGCCAAGGCAGCGGCCAGTGCGACATGAAGGCAGAGGGTGCTAAGAATCCCCGGAGGACCGGACTAGGCTGCCATCTGATGCTGACCTTGGCTACTTACAATGGACGCTCCCTATCTTCTGAATCAAGGCTTCTTGAATTGGAAGAGGAACTACAAAGGATCAAGTGGGACATCGATATATATATATATTAACTGAAGCCTCTGTGAACTTCAAACTGGTAAAACACTGAACGCAAACTAAGAGAGCACGTTTTATAGCCAGTGCCAAGACTGGCAGCAATATCTGCTCTGGTGTTTCTTTAAGAGATTCTTCTGATGGCTCATTGTCTCATGCGCATACCTGTTGGCAATTTGAAGGTTCCTAACCTCATCCAATGCACTTGCTGAATGTAAGTACAGAGCATAATTTAACGTATCAGGTCGACCTGTCCAAATCCAGCACAGAACAGGAAAGAATACAGCAAACTATAACTCATCTGAAAATTAAGTGCTATCATGCTAAGGGCATAAACGGGGAGATGGCAATCAGTTATCAGGAGGCTTTCAGCTGAATGATGGGACTGATACATGGAATGCGGTACCAAATGTTGGCATTTCTCAGAATCAGAGTATCTGGCAGAATGACTCAGATCAAAACAAAAAGCAAAATTCCACAATTTATTGATTTACCTTCGGCCGAAAGAAATTAATAAAATAAAGATTAAGGACGATGTATCTTTTAAATTGCAAATATCAGCAGTATTAAGAGTAACTTTAACCAAAAAGTATGCCTTGGGAATCACATAGCTACATTTTTTACTATTATTTGGGTCAATAAGCTCAATCGTTTCATCTCTGTAAGCTCAATCGTTTCATCTTTGTATCTGTTGTTATGTGTCCAGTAAATCTGGCTTTGCTATCTCGTGTCCTTCTTGGTGTTGCATTTTGGGAGGCCAGCAGTGTACTTATGTAGCAGATCTTTCTGAAACTATAAATTTCATTCTGATCCTACGGAGACCGTTTTATTTCTTCAATGGCAGTAATATACATAATAATTTTGATATTCCTTTAATTTTGTCATACACAAGTCCAGATTTCCATTTTCTAACATAAAGTAAAGCATTCAGTATTTAACTGAGAAAAAAAAATATGTGTATACATACAGTGAAGGAAAAACAAATCCAAACACTAAGAAGGGGTTGTGATACGTAAACGACAGTTGGTAGGCGGTGAGAGCACATCATGTAAGATGACGTCAATGCAAATTTCGCGCTCGGCGCATACGTGTGGCGCTAATAGCGCCTCTCGCAACATGCAAATCAGGTTTGCTGTAAATAACCTCTGTAACGTTCGTGACCGTTAGTAACCGTTGAGATTCGACGTAGTGTGTTGATGTTAGTCAAGAATGCCTTTAAGAAGACGAAGAAGCCATTATCAACAGCTCACGGAGTTTGAACGAGTAATAGGGCTACGAGAAGGTGGATTTTCTTTCCGCAATTCTGCCAAGTCGTTCGACTTCTCAGAATTGTAGCCACCTTGCATGATTGTTGGCAGCGGTGGTCAAGGGAAGGTACTGCCTAAAGAAGACCGGGTCCCGGCCGGCCACGTGGCACTACTGAGAGGGAAGACCGCCGTGTACGGCGTACGGGCGTTGCTCATCGTACTGCGTCTTCGGCAGCAATTCGAGCTGCAGTTGCCACCACAGTGACACAACAAACTGTTACAAATCGGTTACTTGAAGGACAGCTCCGAGCCAGACACCCTGTAGCGTGCAATCAATTTACTCCAAACCACTGCCGTTTGCGACATCAGTGATGTCAAGCTAGAGCTCATTGGAGGATGGAGTGGAGATCTGTTGTGTTTTCTGATGGAAGCCGGTTCTGCCTGGGCGCCAGTGGTGGCCGTGTGTTGGTTAGAAGGAGGCCAGGTGAGCGCCTGCAACCAACCTGTCTGCGGCCGAGACACACTGGACCTACACCTGGAATTATGGTCTGGGGAGCAATTTCTTCTGACAGCAGAAGCACTCTCGTGGTTATCCCACGCACCCTGACGGCACAGTTGTACGTCGGTCTGGTGATTCAACCTGCTGTGCTGCCATTCATGAACAGCATTCCAGGGTGTTTTCCAACAGGGAAGCGCTCGCCCGCATACCGCTGTTGTAACCCAAGGTACTCTACAGAGTGTCGACATGTTGCCGTGGCCTGCTAGATCACCAGATCTTTCACCAATCGAGCACGTATGGGACATCATTGGACGACAACTCCAGCGTCAACCCCAACCAGCATTAACCGTCCCTACATTGACCGAACAAGTGCAACAGGCATGGAACTCCATCCAACAAACTGACATCCAGCACCTGTTCGACACAATGCATGAACGTTTGCCTGCTTGCATTAAACATTCTGGCGGACACCGGTTATTAATGTACCAGCATTTCACATTTAAAATGGCTCTTCTCGCGCTTACATTAAGTTGTGATCTTGAAACCTTAATTGATTAAATATGTTATCTATACAAATGTATTGCCGCCATTTCATTCCTCTACAGCTATTTTTTCGTGGTGTTGGGATTTTTTTTCCGTCAGTGTATTTTAATTTTAGGAGTCCATCGCCTTCAACTTGTGAAGCAATGCTGAAGAGGTAGGTATTCCTCCCATTTTCGCAGATATGTAACCGAAGCAAATTAAAATAACTGATCTGACCTTTCTTTCAAACTGATTTATTAATTTCTAAATGGGGTTTCATATAATTTTCGGGAATTCAAATTTATCTTTATCTGGTAGTTATTTCCTTTATCCGAATAATGCATTTTGCTAGAATACTACATGCATTCACGAGTGGATACCCTGCGGAGATATTGATAGACATGTATTTCTAGCTGCAATTGAAAACAAATGTGACATAAGAGCAATCGTGATTTTTTCATATTGAAATGAATGTTTAGTTGATATCATTGATCTAGAAAAAAGTGCATAGCAACACTAAGATTTCTCAACATGATTGTATAACATTAGTATAAATATTTGGTTGGAATTTTCGGAATTGCTGCCGGGGTAATTAATTCACAATGATTCTGGTGAAGAGAAATATTGAAAATGACTGAGAAAACATATTAAGATGAAAGTTATTGACTCGGATAAAAAAAACAGAATAAGAGAATGGTTAAATGGACGAAGTCATCACTCTTTCCACGTTATTTTTTAAACAACGCATAGCGACTGAAAAATTGTATACCGGCACTGCTGGGACCGAACCCCAGAACTCTCGATAACTAGTCGAGTGCGTTCGAATTTACGCTACAGCGCCAACAATTCTCAGCTCAATGCGCGGTTTATCTGTCAGCATCTGACTCCACGTATTTGATATATATTAACCAAGAGAATGGTTTTCCACTGTTGAAACCTCATCGCCGACTGTTAAATTCTGTGGAGTCCCATGCTATTCGTTATCAATATGAATGTCTTTATTTCCCACAAAAAACATGTCTTATTAACGAAAATCATCTCGGGGAACGAAACAAGAACACCCAAACAAATAGATGATCGTGGCTCATCGATGCAAATATAGATGATCGTGGCTCATCGATCCAAAAATAGATGATCGTAGCTCATCGATGCCAATATAGATGATCGTGGCTCATCGATCCAAAAATAGATGATCGTGGCTCATCGATCCAAAGATAGATGATCGTGGCTCAAAGATTCATAGCACATTTTGTTCTACCGATATTTGGAAGCACACTATGAATTAAAAAGCGTATTGTTTAAATTGGCTTTTTTAAGGAATGTTTGGTATTTTCTAACTATAAAATTATACTTAAGTTCTCTCCAAAATTAGAACTTTTTTATCCGTGGCTTAGAAACTTTTAGCAAAAGGGGAACCTCCTTCTAAATAAAAGGGAATGCATACCTGTCATTTGTGCGTTATCTGTATAGCACATCATTTCAACAAGTTTTTATAGTAGTTCGACTAATTCGCCGTATTTTCTGCCATCATATCAGTCGAATTAGTCAACTGATATGCTGGCAGAATTTGCGGTGGGAGACCGATGATGGATTGGATCAATATGCGTACTCTTCCTCCGGATTCTGCATGGGCAAATGAAAGCCTGGTGTGGGAAGTCGGCTATTCAAGACGGTGGGAAAGGTTGAATACAAATTAACCGGAATTTTGCAAATCGATAAAACATCCAGAAAGAGAAACCGCTACTTACTCTCAACAACGGATGAAAAGTACGTTACCAAAATTAACAGTTTGTGCCCAGTACGTTTCTTACAGCAGAAGGAGCATATCAGAGACAAAGGTATTTTCAAATCAACAGTTAGAGCAGATACATAAAAAAACATGACCTAAATCTACGCCCCTTTGTTGAAGAATTTTGCATAATGAAAAATTAGGAAATACAGCAGAACCCGGAAGTTCGGTATAAAATGAATTTTTTCGGCTCCCTTGCTTTTGCGTAGTAACTTAATGTTAATTGTATCGCATATTCTGAATAACATTTTTGTGACAAGCCGCTTAAAACGAACTTTATCTGGGAGAAAAATAAGGGTGTAAGTTTACATCTGTGTTACAAATTTCAAATCTAACAGTTTATGGTTTCCAGAAACGAAGATCATCGCTCTCAAAACAGCACGTCTTTAAGCAATACAATCCCATAGCTTCTGGGGAACAATGATACGGATGTCTTTACCGATGTCACTCAGAAGGGACGTCCAAATTACCTGATATCCAAATTACAGTTTCTCGAAATAGTGATATCAAGTATGCGAATGTGCTGTGCGAATTTTGTGGTCTTTCTGGGTTTTCGGTTTTTGAAGTCAGCCGCTATGGTACGGAAGCTGCGTTCCCCAGACATTAGAATCACCTCAATCCTCTCCGCTTCTGTCAATGCCATCTTCATTTACTTGCGACAAACAGTGGTTCTTTAAGATTTCTGTGTGGATAACTTGTGAAGCACAAAACATATATCAAAGCTGATGACAGCAATCAATTTCCGAGAAAATTCTGGTCTGGTTTGATATTCCCCATGACCTCCTTACCATTTGAAAAATTTGACCTTGATCCAATATGGCGGATTTCAACATGGCGGCCATGTTCCGGAAATAGCCTAAAAGTTAGGCTCCCTCTCCGATCATTTGCTTAGATATTCAGATATTTTATTTTCCCTCCCGTTTTTGAAATACAATTTTGTCCTGCGACTTTTGCCTCATCCTGTTTATTCAAGCTGGGCGAAATTTTTACGGCTAGATGCATGACGTTTCATCCTTGCGTCAGATTTTCATTCATTTTTTTTTGTTTCGGATGCCTTATATTATTTTAAAAATAATTTACATATAATTGCGTCTTACTTAATAATGTTCACGTAAATCTAGGTGATAACGGTTTTTCGGGAGGGGATTAGCTTCCTCGTAAAGGAGAGTTTGATCACTCTGAAAGAGACCTTTGAGGATCCCATCGCCCGCTCTACGACGCAAATGTTTTAACTTGCCCGTTGCCTTTCTACGATGGACATGGTGTTTTTACAATTTGGTTTCAGATACTGAACGGAGCTTTCAGTATATTATTTGACCATGGTGAGAACAAAAGTTCGAAAAAAATTGACGGCTTCAAAGGAAATTTGTATGTCTGTAGAGAAAGAACAAGCAGATTTGAAATGTATGTCTTTAGAAGAAGAACAAGCAGATTTTCTTGTATGTCTTTTAGAGAAAGAATAAGCAGATTTGAAATGTAGTTTATGGTGTTGTTTTCACTAATTTATTGACATAACTCAGTGCTGACTTTGCGCCCTATTTCTGATATCTCTGGGGATTTCAGTTGATATTGGTGAATTATGTTTCTTTTCTCACTTACAGTGTCTCGATTAATCGCATGAATATGTTTTGTCTGGAATGGATGTTACATTGTGATATATACTGTATAATGTCTTGAGATTAGTGCTATCGCCCAGAACACTGAAGTAGATTTCCCAGAATGATTGTTCACAATAAAAGGTGAAAAAACCTCGCGCCGGGTTTCGTTGCAGTAGTCACTTGAAATGTCTTGGCACCACATGTAATTTATCGTGTCTCGTCAAAATCTGATTTTATGGTTGTTTTCTGCTACCGTGTTTTTAAAATGATCCACAAAATTTTAGACAGGGTTAAGGTCGGGACTATTACATGGCCAGTCAAGAGCACTTAAGTTTTCCTCTGCAGGTAGTTTTTTACTGTTTTGATCTGTAGCATGGATGACGGTCATTCATAAAGATTGTGTATCTGTGCACTTGTATATGAGTTAACAGTTTCTCATGTAACATTTCCACATAAAGACAACCAGTCATAATAGTGCCTGTAAGCAGAAAGCATAATGAAGCAGTATCGGATGCTGACATACCACCCCATATTATCTGACTAGGCGGATGTCTGACGGTGCTAACGGTGCGTTTTTCATCAAACATTTTGCACTTTGGTCGTCGAACATGTGCTTCACGTAATTAAATTTGACGCACGATTGATTCATCGGAAAAAAAGAACTTAGCTCCAATTTTCAGCAGTCCACGACTGATGACGCATCGAAAACTGGACTTTCTTTTTAAAAACAGAACTGAAGTCTCTTCTTTTTATTCCACGTTTATTATCAGGTTTATAATACTTTAATTGAAAATCTTCAATAAGACGTCGGGTAATAGTACTGAGAGAAATATCAGATCTTTTTGATTGCAGAAAGGCTTTGATTTTCTTTCATGAACTCATCGGAGAACGCATGCGTATTCACATTATGGTATTGTCAGCGCGTGCGTTCGTTTTCCTTGGACGTTCGCTTCGCTGATCGTATTATGATCAGCAGTTTTGCTCATATTCACTTTTTTTGCTTATGTAACATTTGGAGTATCTTTCATCATATCAAGTCATTATTTTTGCCATCTAGGTAACACTTAACGAAGATTTTTTGCCCATTTTACTCTACATAGATAATACGTACAACACCTCTCAGCATGACAACGAGATACAAACTGACACCCGCACGCTTCCGCTGTCTCTATTAAGAGATTCCACTGTAGGATCATGCAACACTGACAGGAAGTGATACAGACAGTAGCTGATGCTATCGGCAGATATCTCTTAATACCAACAGGTGTTCTTAAACTTTTGCAAATGGCTGTAATATCACCAGTAAATATTAGATTTCATAATACCAAAAATCGTATTATAAAATAAAAATTAATCACACTAGCACAATCTCGATTGGGAAATATGTTTGCATTTTAGGGCTACAGATTCTTATAATATTTCCATTTCTGCTATATATTTATTTTTGTTTATTTTGAAACTTTTACAGGAAATCAGTGTCGTTAATGTTACTTTACTTAATACTAACTCTGTTTAAGTAATTTCCCCGAAAAAAAACATATATATAAATGCCGACTTTTACTATTAAAAGGAGTTCTTGTCTTGTTTAGGAACACTCCTCGAAGCGGAGTAATAGATATAACTGAAAAGCAAACGTTCACTTTATGCCTGTTGAGATGAGAACAATACATTATTTGCGTTATTCTCAAAGACAGTTCCTAAATTAATGTGTGTTTTGCAATAACTATTAGACGTCGAGATTCATCATGAGGTAATGCAAGTTATTTTTAGGAGTATCACTCTTTCTTCAAAAAGTGTTATTCACTACAGCTTCAATTTTGTTTCAGCGCTGTGACAATTTCCAAACGCAAGAGAATCTTACAACAACAATGCAGAGTATCTATAAATATTGAAGCCTGCAAAATACACAAGAAACGTACTGGCTCGATTCACGTGTTCAAACATAATGTAATCCTCACTGTATTTTTATTAACATGGAGTAATAACGTGTTGTAAAAGTCTACAAAGCATACCTCAGTACGAAGGAGCAAGAGTGCGCAAATGTCATGCAACGAGGCAGTTCTCTTTAATCATTCTTTAACTGTATATTCGGTAGCCAATTATTTAAACAGTTTAAACCTAACAGTCAACCAAAGCGAACAACATTTCCAGTGGGACTTGAAACACGAATATGCTTCAATGAAAAGTAGATGCTACCAAACGCATATTAGTTCAGGCACTGTCTCTCAGATAATAATAGGTGTTCCTCTTACATAAACTTATTCATGGACCTAAGTATCAAAGGACAATTAAAAAACTTTGTAAATTGAAATGCTTGTTTACTGAAAGGAATTGGTATTTTAATCCAATTCTTTTAATCTCAGAAGTATTTCTATATTGCAAAAGTGTGTTTCAGAATCAAGACACAATGCGTTCGTTGACCGTAAAAAGTATAGGAATGCTAAAGGAATTTTTGAATAAAAAGGCACAACTAAATACTAAATTGAAAAAAAAACTGTTTGTCACAATGTAAAAATGAATTGTCTGTTATATATAAATACACGTTGAAATAATCTAGACTAAAATTTTTCATTTTAGTAGGGTGGTAATAGACTTTATTAAAGTGATTTATGTGGATAATGCAGTAAGCTATTTTTGATTTTGCTTTGGTCTTTGGCAAAAGTATTGCGCATTTTTGCAGCTGTTGTTCGTAAGAATTGTGATTCGATTTCAATCGTGGGATTCAGCTAAACGTAAGATTTACTGAACAGCTGAAATTGGTTTTCTGTAGCGGTAAAGTTCTTGTGTAAGTAAAATTGGTATATACAGTAAATAAACCTACTGTATGCTATCCCACTATTTCCCTAAGGGGAAAAAGAAGCTAATTTCTCAGCAATATGGCATCCATAACTATATGCAGGAGTGACAAGTTTTTTGGATAAAGAAGCTACAAATTTGTCTGTACAAATTGCATTTACAATATATTTCTAGAAATCTGATATCTATTCGTTTGGAGCTGATTCAGAAGCGATTTAGCTATAAGTGTTGAGCATCGGCTAAGGCGTGATGGTCTCTTAATTAAATTTTGCCATTTTTCCTTTCTGGCTACCATTAGGGACTCTTTTTGCAGTAGATGTTAACACATTTTTAGAACGACTTTACAGTAATTTTATTAATGTTTAAAATATATTTGTTCCTTTCTTTAATGTTCTGTGTGATGGATCTTTCTCTGGATTATGAACTTACATCTGGCTTTTCAAGAAAACAGAGCGTTTCTTAAAATTGTTTGAGGTACCTTATTTGTCTCCTTTACCGGGTGATTTTCATTGTCCAATTATTCTTTTAGGTCTGTGTTTAGAAAATGATGTTTTTAACTGTCATAAGATCCAGTAGTCCATTGCTAACACATCAAGGATTTTCTAGGATGATCTGCAAAATGTTTAAATAGATACCCGTGGTTTTGTTATTCAGATGTTCAAGAATAGTGTGGTAGCTTTGAATGTGTGGCTGGTAGCTTTATCCTGTTGGAGTTCTACTCTTTAAAGTCTCTCTGGGAAAATGCATGTTATTACCTTTTTAAAAACAGCTGTTAAAACGCAATGTTGGTGATATGTAGAATTGATTTTAGCATTTTTTCAGTTTTTATTAACTTTAATTCCTCCTCGTACGAGACACCAAAATAACCATGAATCATTTACTGAAATCATCTTGGGATTCTTGAAACCAGGCTTGTAAGTCTGTTTCTGCTATTTTACCATAGTAAATCGACTTTTCTATTACACTGGTTTCTATATATAAGGTTTCATCAATAGTCACAATGATTTGAATCTGTCTCCGGCAAGTGATTTTCAAAAAGGAGTCTCTACCGTGTTCTGTGCTCAGCCACGTACTAGGCAAAAGGCGGTAATCATCATGTTTTTTATTCAGATTCAGATCTTCGTTTATTTACTTTTTTATTGTTGAAACAGATAATTTTGACAATTTGCGATGGTTCTTTTGGCTGGTGGATTTTCCTTTGAGACGTGTGTCCTTACTTTTGACACTGTCGCGAAAGTACCTACCTTTGGATATCCGTTTTTTGGTGCTTTTTCCTTCTAAAAAAATGCTTGACGATTTTCTCTCTATAATCAGTAATATAGTTTATTTTACATTTAGAAATGCTGCTCCATGATTTTCATAGCGTTTTTAATTACAGAATGATGGTATTTCTCTTCATAAAGAGCAAATAATCGCATCCACAGCTGCTATAGCTGCGTGATTCTTTCGTGTTCACTTACACGCTCTTGATATTTCTTTCGTGTTCATTTTAACGCTCTAGATATTTCTTTCGTGTTCATTTTATACGCTCTTGCAAGTTTGAAATCTGTAAACTTTATTTTCTGTGATTCCTTATCAAAAAACTTCTGAAACTGTGTGAACATCCTTTGTGTTTCGAAACAAATGAAGAGATCACACTAAGGGAACACCATAGGCCTTTCTCTTTTGAGTGGTATCTTACATACGGTTAGCTTATAAAATTCTTATGGAAGAATTTAATACATAAAATAAAAGTTTGTAATATTTTGCAACGAAATGTCTGGGATTTCGCTCATCCTCGAGTACTTCATGTGGGCTTGCAAATACACTATCAACCAACAAGCAATTGGACACCTGTGACAGCAAAGGACAACAAAGTTTATTGACCTTCAATAGTTGGCGAAGCCTCCACGAGTGGCGATTACAGCTGCGACCCTCCGGGGCATACTCTCAACCAGGCGTTGTACGACGGCTAGCGGTATTTTCTTCCACTCAGCTTGGAGAAGACAGGTCAGTTCCTTCACCGATTTCTTACGGTGAGGGCACCCCTTAAGTCGACGCTCCAACTCATCCCTAAGGTGCTCGGGTAGGGTTAGGGTCCGGGCTCTGCGCAGGACCGTCCATTCGATTAACTCCATTGTCACCATACCAAGCCATGGTGGATATCGCAACATGACAGGTGACATTGTCGCTCCGAAAGTAACATGGGTCCACCCCGTAAAACTGGCACAACGTAGGAAGCGCATGGTCATCCAAAATGGTGCAGTAGGTCTCGACGTTGAGTCTACCAGGAATTGCGACCAATGGTCCCCTTGCCATACCAGGAGAAACACCCCCATACCATAATTTCACCGCCGCCAAACTTCACAGTTGGGACAATACATTCCGACAGGAGGCGTTCTCCAGGCAGACGCCAAACCCAGACCCTGCTATCCGAACGGTAGAGGGTGAACCTTGATTCGTCGATCCAGAGAACCTGTTTCCACTGTTCAACGGTCCACTGTCGACGTTCTTTGCACCACGTTAGCCGAGCAGCGCTATTGGACTTGGTGATCAAAGGCTTGTGGGTGGCAGCACGTCCATGATAACCAAGCAGATGGGCTTCCTTACGGATGGTATTTATTGAAAGAACACTCCCGGATGCCTGTTGAAACTCCTCGCGGATGTGGCCCATCGATTTGGTGCGGTTCTCCCGAATTTCTCTGGCCAGCACCCGTCGGTCTCTAAGTCCCTGTTTTGTGGGTCTGACGGGTCGGGGCACATTCCGACAGTCACCTCTCATCTTCCATTTGCCGCCCCGGTGGTGCAGTGGTCTAAGCGATGGCCTCTGATCATTTGTCCGTAAGGGGTCCGGGTTCGAATCCCGGTGAGGCATGGATGTTGTGTTTGTCTTACGGCACTGGCTCTCTCCCTTCCCTGGAACCAGTGACCCTAAATTAGGGACGGGCGACTGCTTATAGCCCATTGAGTTGCTCACGGTGGTCGTTAAAACCTCCAATCAAAAAATCAAAAATCTTCCATTTGCCAATCACGTAGGCCACTGTCGATTTTGGGTACTTCAACTAGCTGGATATGTCACGTATGGATCGGCCATTTCTGTGATACCCGACGGTTACACCTTTCTCGAAATCAGAGAGCTCTGTAATGAGTGGCATCTTGCATGCGACTGCTCGCGTTGTTGTTTCCCACACGATATTTAACGGCGACGGCCGTGACGTGTATCAGGACCGCAGATATCTTCGATTGCAGGGGTGTCAAATTATTTGTTGGTAGATAGTGTATTTTATGCCTACCGCTCTGACGAAAGGTCATTATCTCTTTAAGTGATTATTAAAATAATCTCAGTTCACTGTTTTTATATGAACATATTTGTATTTCAAGCTTTTGGCAAGAAGTAGCATACCGAAAGGAACTGGCAAACAATCTTAAGCTGCACTTTAGAATTATAGAAATGGAGGCTTTTCAAAAATATTTCAGTGATTCTTAGTTTTGAATTATCCTTCGATTGTTTAATAATCATATTCATTATTCTTTTTTTAATGAAGTGTATTTCATTAGAATATATATTTCTTAAGGAACAATTTCGTTGATGATTCAAAGCATTTCTGTATCGTTTATAAATATATTACATCTATGACATTTCAGTCCTAAAACACACAAAGAATCTGAAGAAAAAAGGAGAAATGCAAGGTCAATGTGAAGAGAGCCAAGACTAAGTTAGTGACGTGCAGTGAAATAAGGATATCGATAAGAGAACATCCATATTAGTGGAATAAAACAAAAATATCGATATGGGATATCCATCTATCGAAAACCAACAAAACTGAGCTCAGAACCTTACTCTTGTTCTGTGAATAGAAAAAAATCAAATTTATTGTCAAAGAGTGAGTTAAATTTGCTCAATGAACTATAAAACATGAGGTAAACATTAGTACAGGATGCACAGTTGTTAGTACACTGCCGGACAATTGCTAAGGACGGATGACAATAGCAACGACAGCAACCATAAAATGGAAGGCAGGAAAATGTGGAAATTAGCATAAGTGCGGGATACAGTAAGACGTGTTGTGCGTATGCAAATTTTGGATTGCCGAACTTGTTCGTGACGTCATAGCGCTGATAAGAGATATAAAGGATTTGACGCGTATTGACCGTTGTTGTTCAAACGCAAAGTTGAAAGGGAAAGAATCAATTGACGAACTTGCAATTTTCAGTATGTCTTCCCGACATCACCTAGATGATTTTACGCTTGGCCGTATTATTGGCAAGATTGAAGAAGGGCGAAAAATAACAGATGTTGCCAGGGAGTTCGACGTCAGCCACAGTGTTGTTTCAAGGCTTTGGAAATCATTTCAAACAAATGGAGAGTGTAGCAAACGTCACGGGGAGGTAGTGTTCGCAGTACGACACCTGCAGAAGATAGGTACATAGTGCTATCAACAAAAAGACACCGGCGCAGCACAGCTAGTGAGGTAGCAAATCAGTTTATCGCTGCTACTGGCAAGCGGATCTCCCGAAAAATTGTCGCCAGACGTTTGCATGAAGGAGGACTATACGCCCGCCCTCCTGTTGTGTGCATTCCATTGTCCAGACGTCACCGTACCGCCCGTTTGCAATGGTGCCATCAACACCGCAATTGGACTGATAACGACTGGTCTGCTGTCCTCTTCTCAGATGAGAGTAGATAGAGTCTATCGTCTGATTGTCGACGACAACTGATCTGGCGTGATAGTGGTACTGCATATTGTCCAGCAAACATACAGGAAAGGGACCGATATCCGACATGTAGTCTCATGGTATGGGCTGGCATCATGATCAATGGCCGTACGTCCCTCTATGGGCTTCCAACTGGGACTATGACTGGCCAACGATACATTAATGATGTTCTGCTGCCTCATGTTCGCATGTTCCGTGGTGCTGTCGGTGATAGATTCATTTTCATGGACGACAACGCAACATGTCATCGAACAGTCGCTGTCCAGGAGTGTCTTGAGAGCGAGGATATTCAACGCCTCGTATGGCCAGCACGTTCTCCAGATCTGAATCCCATTGAAAATGTGTGGGATACTTTGGGGAGGAGTCTTGCTGGTCGCCAATGCCCTCCAATAAACAAGGACACCCTCATCCGTGCACTGACAGAGGAATGGGATAAATTACCCAACAGCTGCTTGATAATGTTGTGTAAAGCATGACACGACGTGTGGAATCTTGCATCGCCCTCCATGGTGTCCATATCCCGTATTGACGTCTTACGCCGGAACGCCTGCGGACGGTAATTGCATTTTTTTCTCGTATACGTATTCTGCACAAAATGGCCTGTTTGTCCCTTGAACACGTTCCAAAGCCTTCTGGATTTCAGAGCACAAAAAATTGTCTTTCTTGTAATGTCCTGGCATTCTGACGTTATTTTATTTCACTTGGCATCCAACCACACTTACTTTTTTATGCGCTATATAGCCGTTTATGATCCGTCCTTAGCAATTGTCCAGCAGTGTATAATAGTAATGATAAATACTCTGTGAATTATTTCTGAGACGGAAGTATATTTCCTTATCTTCTACAGTTTATACTTGATGACTACGGTAACCATTATGCCAGCAGGTAGATTTCAGAAGACCATTTAAAATAATTTATTGGAGTGCTAACTACTCCCGTCGCCTATTCATCGAAGGAGTTTATACAATTCAAAATTATTAATCTAATGCATTTATGCCAATTGGAAACAAAAATCGTATGATCTGCTCAACATGCCAATATAAGTTCAACCGATATAAAGTTTCCGTTTAACAAATATAAAGTTCCATGTAACTGCTAAAGTTTCACTTTCACTTCATTTCACCTGCGTGGTGTAAACCCAAATGAAAGTGAATTGAGGTGATACTGCGTTTCACAGCTGCTTTCAGACTATAATTTTTGTATAAATGCTAGTTAACTGGAATATTTTTAATTCTGTTGTTATGAATCACTACTTTTTGAGAGTATATTCATTACTTATGCAAAACAGTCATTCAGGAATTATGTTTGAATTTCCAGGTTGTGACTACTCTCGTCGATTAAGTCATTCGCTGCATGGAAACTGCGTTCATGACCAAAGCGCTTTCAATATCACAGTTGTTTTTTGTAGACTGCCCAAAATAATACGAGTTCTTTTCATGAGGAATGATATGTCTTCTCTTTTCAAAATGACTGATCGTGACAAATCATTTGCGCACACCATTCAAATGTGTGGCATTCACATATCATTCTTATTTTCAAGTTTCACCATTATTCCCCACCTGACTGGTGATTCCTCATTTGCACAATGGTGAACACTTGTTGTTTCTCGACATTACTTTTCTTATTGGAAATTTTTTTAAAAACTCATGACTGTGGATTAAGATTCAACGTGCTGCGATATCCATGCGCAGGAATGGCAGATTGAACTATTATTTACAGTGTGGAGAGCTAACCATTTATGGTAAGGAGTTGTTGTTAATGAATGATCCATCAGTAGTATGTAGTAAATTGTAAAAAACTACTTCCTTCATGTAGTACTTAGCAGAACTCCTACTTATTTTAAGTACATATAACGATTCTCTCGAACATGTTATTGAAAAAAAAATTCTGTTCAAGAAATTTAACTTTTAATAATTTTTCTTTGATTGGAAGTTTAACCACGACCGAGAGCAAATCAATAGGCTATAAGCAGTTGCCCGTCCCTAATTTAGGACCAATGGTTTCAGGGAAAGGAGAGAGCCAGTACCGTAAGACAAACACAGCATCCATGCCTCATCGGGATTCGAACGCGGATCTCTTCTGGACAAACGATCAGAAGCCATCGCCTAGACCACTGCGCCACCGTTGCGGTCTTTTAATAATTTAGAGGGTTTTTTTTATAAAACCACAAACTATTTAAACAGATGTAAAACTTGGATATTATCCTTTTCTCACGGCTTTGGTTCTCTCGCTTCATTAGATCCAGGGACCTTAAATTACAATGGAGAAAATTCTTATAACCCTTAGAGTTGTTACGATGGCAGTTAATTCACAAAAATTAGAAAAAAGTCAGGTTTCCATTTTGTCTGATGATCTTGCAGTGCAGATGTACTTCTCCTGTCATTGGTCCATCTGCTCTGCGTTTCTCTCTCTCTTCACGCTTCCTTTGATGCTATCTGCTATAAATTACAACAAGCTATGTGAATGATTGCTTACAAAACAACAGCTACAACCAGTTTAAAAAATAATGAATACAACACCCCTGATCATTGCCTTTGACAAAACATGAGCATTATTTAAAAATATAAGTGCACCTTTACAATACATGTTTTGCTCTATCATAACCGCAATTTTAAATTTGAATTTGTATCTCCTTCATTATAAAGGTTATCTTACTAGCGATAAGTGAAGTACAATACACGACGGCCAACAATTAAGAAAAGCCAATGAAGATCAGAATGTCGCATTAGCGCTGGACAGTTTTGTTCATCATTGTCCAGAACTCATTTGGCATTCATTTTTGCTAAGAAAATTCAATTATTTCTGGTCAATGATATCACGGTGTGACTCACAAATTGATGTACATAAGAAATTCTTGCAACAGTTTCTCAGATCACTGATGTGTTGTGAACGTCAAGAAAGTTTGTATGGGACACGTTTTTATCGAGAAAATGCAACTCCATTTTAGAATGTTACAGTGAAAGTAAATCAAAATAAAAAACAAGTACAGGTAAATATTTTGTTAAGTTTGATGATCAATTAGAACACACTTTCCTTTTTCTCCGAGAGTACCGTTTAACCATATTTATTCGATATTTTAATAAGGATTATCTTTACATTATTTATCGGAGATTTAGAATTTTCCCTTTCCTAGTTACACCCAGAATGCATATATACTTTATGTTGTCCACCACATGTGCTTTTTAGTTAAGACTCGTGTTCCTCGTGCATACGTAAGGACTGAAAGTACTCACTCAGTATGCATTTTTAGTGTAATACCGGCTGGTTTATCGAACTGACTGCGTGGTTAGTTTTATATACCGTCATCCTCATATGAGAAAACCATTATCTATCCCCAGTTGGATGAAGATCTCATCAAGTTTCTTTCTCAAAAATTTTGAGTCTGTCGCATGTCACTCCAGTGGACTTTGGGATTTCATCTAACCAAGTCACACGTGGTCTACTTTGGCATCTTTTCTGTCTCTTGGTATGAAGTCTGATATTTCATCTGTTAATCGGTGTTCACTTTTTGTAGCATTAAGTCCAGTTCAATTCCATTTTAGGAATTTTATTTTCATGACGATATCTTCTGATCATGCCATTTTTCCGATGGAGGAATTCGTCTTCTTATTTTCATGGTAACACTGAGCCAGTGTTGTCAAACGTACTACAGTTATATTACAGGTATTGTAATTTACCTCATTGTACTATGAACAATAGAAAGTCTATTATGTCATATTTTAAGTATCGTATATCAAACTATAATATTGCAATCTGGACTAAAAAAGTTCTTAAAAATTCTATTGTACCGGTATTTTATTTTTACTGATTTGTTAATAGTGGGATCAAAGCTGTTGTTTTGTGAATATTATGCCAGCATGAGGATTACGACTTGGGCGTAACAGCACAAGACATCAGAACCGGAATGAAGATGCCAGAGACTAGATGTAGAATGTCTACTTGTTCATGCATAAACCGCTGTATTTGCACTAAAGCTAATGTACATTAATTGCTATTAACAATGTGAAACAATTTATTGGACATTTTAATTTTAAATATTATTCCTTTCAACATTTAAAATTGATATGATACTAGAGCGATAAAAAACTTAGACTAAATTTCTATATTTTTAAATCATGAAAATACATTAAAGAGTTTCTTCTGTTATCTTCCTTTGTTCTTGGTGTATAATATATTTTATAAAAATACCATAGTTTTTTTAAAATGGTTCTATGATTACAATTTTAGAAGTCGGCAACACCCGTACCCAACATGCATCTCTTCACGATTGTTTCCGTAATTTTGGTTTGGATATCATTTTAATAAAGTTAGATGTAGAGAATTGGAAAGATGCGGAAGTTTCATACGAACGAGGTTGAGGATTACAGTGCCTCGATGTACTCACTCCCATCAGTCACAGCTCTCCAGAGATAGACCCTCCCATCAGTCACAGCAATCCAGGGATACTGGACCATTTAGAAATTCCCATGGACTCTGTCAGAATGAAGTCACATGCTGCCCATCAAGTTTTGCGACTGATGTTTAGTAAACGAATGATGCTTTTCAAATTTGCAAATAAATTTTTTAGGTCTATACATACCATATATCCGGCTTTACGAAAATTGAGAGTTTAACTTTTTTTGGTAGATATATATCTCATGGCTATTTATATTCCAAATAAAATTATCATCCATGTTATAAATGCTATTTTTTATGAATAATAAACTAAAAGAAAATTTGAAGAAGGACAATTATTTCAACAGACATTCATTAAGCATGAACACTTTAAAACTTAAATACGTTTTTTTCGTGTTGAAATATATCAGCAGAGCATGCTCCTCAATTATTGAACATACCTCCGGAATACCGGAACAAACCGTGACACACAAGTGTACACATTTAATTGCTTCGAAATGAATATTAATATTGGCTGAAAATTTCATTTGCTTACAATACATAAAATAATAAATTACGAATATATATATATATAGCAAATTTATGTATTTAAATCCATTTTGCTGCACTTATAGGGATTTCATTAACATAAAAGATGTTACTCTGTTACTTACAGTATTTTTAAAATAATTTGTTTTAAATGATATTAATTACTGATTTAAACTGCAAAATAAAACTGAGAGTTCAGTGCTAGCGTCCGGAGTGAAAGAAAAATGGCGTATTTTGTGACAGGAAGATTTGTAATACCCTTGAAATATTTAGTGGGTTGCAAAAAATACATTAATATAGAGAGACAGAATTATCCCTAAAAACTAATAATACGATAAACCTTTTCGCAATCTCCCTTCTCAGTTTTATTTGGACAGCATTTTTCTTTAATCCACCAAATGAAACGAAGGGAAGTCCACAAGCAGCATTTTAGGTTAGGTACAATTGCTCCGATATACACTCAGTAGACAAAACATTAGAGATACGACTAATGGGCAGTTGCCATGGGCATCGTCCGCTCAGAGGCAACAAATCAAAACCGAAAGCAAGCGATAAATAGGCCGAAGCAGGGCTTCCAAACAGGTTAGCGCAATCAACAAACACTGGTAAACGTGACGATCTAAGAGACATTGATCTCAAATGCATTCTGGGGCGTTCTGTTACCCTGGTGGTAGAGTCTTCGTGCTCCCGAAGATAGCATAATCAAAAGTGAATGATGAGTGTACCATCGATAGCAGTACCGGTGTTCAGAGAACTAAATGTAGCAGGCTACAGCCCATTGTTAACTGGAAGTAGAATATCCAGGGTCAGACGATTCGAAGTAGAATATCCAGGGTCAGACGATTCGAAGTAGAATATCCAGGGTCAGACGATTCGAAGTAGAATATCTACGGTCAGACGATTCGAAGTAGAATATCCAGGGTCAGACGGCAAGGTTGGCAACAACAGCGCAAATAAGATTCAAGTTAAATTTCAGAAGCCTACGCACAATCAGCATGCCAGTAGCACACGGTACATATCCTTGGCTACGGGAACAGACACCCTACCCGTGCGGCATGGCTCACTATTCGTCATCGGAATGTACGCGTCGCCTTGTGGGCGGAACATTGAAGTGGACCCCTGCGGATTAGCGCTGGGTCATGTGGTCATGTAAATCACGTTTTTAACTGGATCGAGATAATCGGAAGGGTGTTGGTCTATGTATTGAGATAACCGTAGTCCATGAGTCCATGTCCCCGTAGTTCCATCTCGGTCGTATTCAAAGTGTTGGTAGCTCAGTGATGATTTCTTGATGCTTCTGATGAGTCACATTAAGTAATTTATTATGTCTGGAGAGGACCTTATAATCGTTGCGTGATACCAGTCTGTGATGGCTGATCACCTACACGCTGTACATTAGTATCAAATAATAATTAACAGTTTTCTCAAGAAGAATCTTAAAGCTCAGTTCAATTTATCTGAGTGTCCTTGTATGTTAAAGCTGATGAAAGGCATGTATTGAGATATCCTTAGGAAGGCAAGTTTGAGATCATTTTGGTTTAAAAAAAAAGACAGGAATATTTTCAACATTCAATTTTTTCTTCATATACACTGACGGAAAAAAAAATTCCAACACCAAGAAGGGGTTGTGTTAGATAAATGACAGTTGGTAGGCGGTGAGAGTACATCTCTAAGATGACGCCCATGCAAATTTCGCGCTCGGCGCATACGTGTGGTGCTAGTAGCGCCCCTCGGAACATGCAAAGCAGGTTTGCTGTAAATACGCGCTGTAACGTTCGTGAGCGTTAGTTATCGTCGAGATTCGACGTAGTGTGTAGATGTTAGTCAAGAATGCCTTTAAGAAAACGAAGAAGCCATTATCCACAGCACACGGAGTTTGAACGAGGTCGTGTAATAGGGCTACGAGAAGGTGGATTTTCGTTCCGCAATATTGCAGAACGATTTCGCAGGAATGTAGCCACTGTGCATGATTGTTGGCAGCGGTGGTCAAGGGAAGATACTGCCTCAAGAAGACCGGGTTCCGGCAGGCCACGTGGCACTACTGAGAGGGAAGACCGCCGTGTAGGGCGTATGGCCGTGGCGCATCGTACCGCGTCTGCGGCAGCTATTCGAGCTGCAGTTGCCACCACAGTGACACAACGAACTGTTACAAATCGGTTACTTGAAGAACAGCTCCGAGCCAGACACCCTGCAGCGTGCATTCAATTTATCTGAGCTCAGTTCAATTTATCTGAGTGTCCAAACTACTGCCGTTTGCGACGTCAGTGGTGTCAAGCTAGAGCTCATTGGAGGACGGAGTGGAGATCTGTTGTGTTTTCTGATGAAAGCCGGTTCTGCCTGGGTACCAGTGATGGCCGTGTGTTGGCTAGAAGGAGGCCAGGTGAGCGCCTGCAACCAACCTGTCTGCGGCCGAGACACACTGGACCTACACCTGGAGTTATGATCTGGGGAGCAATTTCCTATGACAGCAGGAGCACTCTCGTGGTTTTCCCACGCACCCTGACGGCACAGTTGTACGTCGGTCTGGTGATTCAACCTGCTGTGCTGCCATTCATGAACAGCATTCCAGGGGGTGTTTTCCAACAGGATAACGCTCGCCCGCATACCGCTGTTGTAACCCAATATGCTCTACCGAGTGTCGACATGTTGCCGTGGCCTGCTAGATCACCAGATCTTTCACCAATCAAGCACGTATGGGACATCATTGGACGACAACTCCAGCGTCACCCCAAACCAGCATTAACCGTCCTTGTATTGATCGACCAAGTGCAACAGGCATGGAACTCCATCCCACAAACTGACATCCAGCACCTGTACGACAAAATGCAGGAACGTTTGCGTGCTTGCATTCAACATTCTGGCGGTTAGACCGGTTATTAATGTAGCAGCATTTCATATTTAAAATGGCTCTTCTCGCGCTTACATTAAGCTGTGATCTTGAAACCTTAATCGATTAAATATGTTACCTATGCAAATGTATTGCCGCCATTTCATTCCTCTACAACTATTTTTTCGTTGTGTTGGGATTTTTTTTCCGTCAGCGTATATATTTACATACAAAATTACTTAACAATTTACTTTTCGTCTGCTGCTGTCATGGATGGAGCTCTGCGCTTGCTACTTTGGCTCTCTGTCTATTCGGAAGAATCAGTGTTCTTACATTTGTCTCCTGAGTGCTTCCTAATCATCATCGTCAGCAATTATCAAACAACTGTTGGTTGATGGTCTCCCCACTTTTCTTACACAACTGGCTGTCTTGATGTCCTGAGCCTGTCTCCTTCTTGTTTTTTCTGCATGCTTTCGAGTTTCATCCATCCATCGCTCACGTAGCCTTCTTATGGGTCGTTTTCTGTCTCTTGGAATCCAGTCTAAAATTTCAGTTGTCCATCGGTAGCCAGTTCTTCTGGCGACATGTCCAGCCATTGTCATTTGAGGGATTTTACGCTGATCATGATATCTTCCAGTATTATCATTTTTCTTATCCACGAGTTACTGTTATTATCTTTCCTGGTTACCATTCATCTCTCCATGTTTCTTTCCGTTGTTTGCTGCTTTTTTATGTCTTTAAATTAAAGTCCATGTTTCTGCTCCATATCTAAGAACTCGAAGAATACATTGTTTAAACCCTTTTGCTTTAAGATATAATAGCAAATTGCTGTTGAAAATGATAAAATTTCTTCCAAAAGCTCTCCAGCCAAGTTTTATACACCAATTGTCTTCGTCATCAGTGTGAGCCTTGCTTGTTAACCTGAGTGCTTATTGATCTTAATGTTGCTCATATTAATCATTAACCCTGTTGTGACAAAGAACAAATGATTCGCTGAAAGGTCAGCTCTGCGTACAGCACCTGGCAAATATTGATTTCTAAAATGCGATTTTAAGATGTAGCGAATTGCAGAAAAACAACGTTTAATCCCTTGAGAAAGTTGCGTAGTATTTAAAACATAAAAGGTGTGATGAATTTTACTTTTGTTAATACGCACTTGAAAACAAATTTGATATGCGTTTCAGGAATAATTCTGCTGAAAAAATGCATGTTTTTGTCAATTACCAACCAGGATAGAAATTTTATTTGTCGCTGAAGTTGAGAAACGGGCGAGCAGCCATTGGGAGATTCAAAAATACACACGTCTTTCAGAGAGTGTTGTTCCACAGTTAAAAATTATATCAATAAATCCTTACTAATTTGAGTCAAGGGCACCATTATTTGTGGAGTGTAAGGGTAAAATTAAACTTGAACTCTCTTGCAACGTCATCTTCAGATTTTACGTTCTGCTTCTTAAAATATATTTGACGCAAGTATTTTTAACAGAATACTACCAAAATTACTTTTTGCATATAAAAACATCATCTACGGCCTCTTTCTCAAGCGCACATATCCGATTAATCCAGATTATTTTTTCTTGGACGTGATGTTATTAACCAAAAGTGTTGTTTTAGTATCTGCATATAGAAAGATTTTCGTGTTTAGATAGAAGACATTTGTGTTTCGTATTTCGTTGCTCGGAAGTAAATTCATTTACGCCGCGGGATTTTTATGATCAAATTTTACTATACTCAAATTATAGTTCTGAAATGAAACTAATTATATTCCACCTTGTTTATGAGGAAACATTTAGGCACGGTATTTTATCCGAAATTTTGTTTTAAAAGAATATAAATTTAAGTTACCTTTGAAAGACGGAATGTAATACTGTTCAAGCGCTTGAATTGTCTCAGCAATTCACTCCCGTTCAGGGACACTAACACGCATTCTGGTATTATTTCATTTTCTGATGTAAAGGCTGGATTGGAAAATTGTTGCAGGAGATGTATTGGTGTAGTTTCGGGTCCTGATTTATTTGGCTAAATTTTTCGAAAATGAAGGATATACGAATTGTAACGAATGACAGCAAATAGTGAAAAAATTTTCCTTTTATACTATATTTTAACGACTTAAATCGTAAAACTTACCGCCTAGTAAGACAATGTCATGAAACCTGCACAGACCTCCGACAGCGCTGCGGCCGCGACGACAAGTTTGTCTCCTGTGAAGACGACGGTCATCTCGGCGGCTAATTCAGGGGCGAAACAGGAACGTTCTTGCCAGAAAAGCGTTCCATCCTGTACTGCTGCTCTACAGAAAATAGTTCTTCATTTTACGAAGGACTATTTTTTCAGAAATGAAGAAAATATTTCTTTATTTCTGTCAAGGTTTTACAAAGAGGTGGTAAGCTAGTGGACCGAATGTTATGTGAAGTTCTATAATCGAATATTTGGCTAAGGTGCAAAAAAGATAGAAATATTTTTATAATGAATGTGTGATCCAAATTTCGGACGTAAAATTTTTACCGTATTTACTCGAAACTAACGCGCAACTTTTCCCTCCAAAATCGAACCTGTTTATCCAGGTGCGAGTTAGAATCAGTGACAAATACTTATACAGGGAGTCTCTCAAATTCCTCAGTGTAGAATATCGTCGTTGCGGCGTGCCAGAGCATGGAATTTTCTCTGAGTGTCTAACTGTTGCTATGGCCACCGATAATCTCCAACTTTCCCCATTCTTCTACATTCGTTCAGAAGCTGCGACGAAAAATATAAAATACGGACAGTCGCTTGCCTCATAGTATTGTTCTCTGAAAGAAACACTGCATTTTGTTACTTGAACGAGGAGTATACTGTCCACAGATGTGGTCTAAACGGCAGCATTATCCAGCAAAGTCTAAACTGCAGGTGGTTTTCTTTGCAGAGGACCATTGCAATCGCGCTTGTTTTAGAGAGTATGGAGTTTCAGAAGTGAATGTAAGTTTTTGGAGGAAGCAAACGGAAAATCTGAATCAGTGCTCCAAAACAAGAAAGATGTTCTCGGGACCTAAGACTTGTTGATTTTCAGAGATTGATGATCGTCTAGATCATTTCGTGAAGCAGCAGCGTGCATCAGGGTTTCCTGTTACTGTAGAAATCCTTCAGGCAAAAGCAGAAAAAATGTATCCTGAACTTGAATCCAGTGTAAAGTTTACTGATTCAAGAGAATGGATTTGCCGTTTTATGAAAAAGAAAGGATTTTCTGTGAGGCGGTGTTCTTCAATATCACTTTGAAGAAAAGCTATACAATTTTCTCAAGTACGTCATATCAGCAAAAAGTAAGAACACCTTGTTTTAAGCCAGATTTGGAATGCTGACCAAACACCATTGTATTTTGATATGCCATCAAATTACACTGTAGAAAGTATTGGTGCAAAGCAAGTTAAAGTGCTAACAACCGGAAAGGAAAAGCTCCGAATGACGGCCATGCTTTCCATTACCGCAAATGGGAACAACCTATCACCGTATGTTATTTTCAAGAGATCATGCTATAATGTGTGGCATGATCTCTTGAAAATAACCATCGGGAGACACAGAACTGATAAAAACTGGATGTGTTAAAAAACCTTCACTCTCTGCAGTAACATAGTGGATTTTAGATGTCTGGGAGTTAATTCCTATTGACTTAATTAAGCGGTCTTTTCGGAAGTGCGTCATTTCCAATGCGATGGATGGCACTGAAGACGACGCTATTTTCGAACAATCCAGCAGTTAAACCACAACCGACAGCAGCCATGAAGATTCGTGCGGTGAAATATCTGAGGATGCAATGCATAATTTGGAATAATGTGGAATTTAAATAAACTGAAGAATTGTGATATTTCGTAAGTTTCATAAGTTTATATTTCTTTCATGTTTTCCTGCGTCTTAGTATACGAGTATTCAGAAAAAAAACGCATTTTCGTAGTTGACATGTAAGGTGCGCGTTAGATTCGAGGGCGCGTTACATTCGAGTAAATACGCTATGTCACCATTTTTCAGAACTTACAATTATTCTTAACAGGGAATTAAGCTGTAATCAGACGTAAGTGAGAGTTGAAGAGAGATTGAAGTCTCGTAAATCCACAATTATTCTAGTAAAAGAGACATTTCAAAAAAATGTCTCATAATTTTTACCAGCCAGCGACACTCTTTTCTCAGACAAGTTTACATTAGTCGAAATATAGCATATGTTTGGAGTTTAAATTTTAAAATGCAGAGCGAAAACCTTTCTTTGGTCGACGAAATATGAGGTATATAAAGCATTTTTATTAAATAGGATAGCTATACTAGTGATTTCTTGGTGTAGAATAGAAATAAAAGTTTCCAAGCTTTCGCACATCAACCAAATGCCTTTTTCAAGCCGTTTGCTGTCTAACTTCCTTGAAAAAACCATCTGGCTGATGTGTGAAAGCTTGGAAACTTTGATTTCTATTCTACAATAAGAAAGTTAGGATCACTAATATAGTTTTACTATTGGGTCTGTGGGAATGAAATATCCGACGCGAACGAGCAGTGGAGACAGGTCCCCACCACAGTGTAATGGAACCACCAACAGTTATTGCGGGTATTACGTCATAGAGTCACTATATATAGCTGGCACGTGTGTGAAGAATATGGTTCAAGCCTGGTTTGTTTGGACGCAACGTGGCTTGCAAAGGAAACATGCAGACACCGGATTTAAGAGTCATCTTTCTGTATTAATTTAAACTGGGCCATTCTGCAGAAATTGCCGCTCGAAACGTAACAAAGCGTTTGGGGAGAATACAGCCAACTAACGAACCATTCGACGATGGTTTATGTAGTTTCAAGCGGAGATACGGACCTGAAAAACAAAATACGTGCTCACTGACTGTTGCTTTTTCTGACGATAATCTGTTATGTGTGGTTGAAGCGGACCTGCGAAAAACGTGTCGTGAGATAGCGGTAGAGGTAGATGTTCACCACATGACCCAATAAGACTACGTGTTTGGAAATCTGCATGTCGTTGTTTGCCAGGAATAAACAGGAACCTCTACAGCCTCAAATCGTTACCTACGAGGAGAAGTGGGTCTTTTGTGATAATAGGAAACGATTTCCACAATGGTTAAGCAAGGGAAAGCCTGCTGGACGGCATCCTAACCGCCCCTACACACCAAAAAGATGACACTCCTTGTCTTATGATCTACAGCCGGAATATTTCTCCGACGTTTCTTGGCAAGAGGCCAAACCATCACTCCAGAACATTATTGTGCTGAGTTACACCAGGTGCACCGGCAATTGCTGCAGAAACAACCGGCTTTGGTCAACAGACATCGTATTCTTTTGTTCCAGGCCAACGCGCGCCCTTATGTCGCACAACGAACAATGCTGACACTAAGTGCCTTGAACTATGCAGCACTGCCTCATCCTGCCTGTTCCCGCACTTGTTTTCAAAATACTGTCATCTGTTTCGTCGCCTATGGATGACTTCCTGTCCAGGAAACAATTCACGACAGACAACGCGGTTCAACGTGCAGTTGATGACTTCTTCGGGTCCTAGCCACAAGGTTTGTTTCGTTCCGGGATCATGGTCTTGCCGGCCAGATGTCAAATATGTGTCGATGCGGAGGTTGATTATTTTGCCTAGGTAATTTGTTCTACTTTTCCGTTCTAGTCGTACACGTGTGTTGGTCCTTTGCCGGACATTTCATTCGCACGAACCCTATAGCTAAAAAGAAGGAATTCGCCTTCGTGGCTACAACTGAAATAACGCCACCTAGGTGTCGCAGTGGTCTAAGTGCTAGCTTATAATCATTCGTCTCAGAAAAGTCCGTCTTTGAAACAAGGTGAGCCATGGACGTTGTTTTTGTCTCACGGCACTGGCTTTGTCCTTTTCCTGGTACTAACGGCTACAAATTAGTGACAGGCGATTGATTATATCCAATTAAGTTGCTCATGGTGGTTCTTAAAACTCCAATAAAAATGAAATAATAGAATATCCGAATCCGGAGAAGGATGATATAGGTTCAAGTCGAATCAAACTACCGGCAAAAGTTATAATTCGCTGTATTTGCTCGCGAAAGTTTAGATGAATCTCTGGTCGTTAGGTTCGAGAAGAATGTGTGATCTACGCAAAACAAGCTCATGGCTTTCATATTTGAATTAGAGAGAGAGATTTTTCTTTTTTTGTGTGCGGGTTTAAGAAACGGAGTAAACAATTAAATGTGCTGTAAGCATTCGCTCGCCGCTAACTTAGGAACGAGCACATGCTTATAGCACATGAAATGGGAAGGAAATGTGCTAATTCCGTGAGGAAAGCTGAAAAACCGTGACTTACAGAGATTCCCTATTGTTATTTAGTATTTAATATGAATATAATTATTATATAACATATTTATACCATGGATGTTTATTCTTTGCTCATTTCAATGTTTTTTCAAGGTAATCTCAAGATAAGCAGTAGATAATCTTCCATGCTTCTGTCGGCATTTTCTTCCGAAAATAAGATATTTTAAATCTAAAAATATTTGCGCGGAATCATTTAATATCTTATAAGTACATATTTCATTGTAAACACTTGAAAAAGCGAAAATCAGCAGTCTTCCCTCGTGCATTACAATTTGCTCTAAAGTGATTGAAAATGGCAGCACTTTATATGCAAAGGAAGTTATTCGGCTATATAATGTTGTACTAATAAAATAGTTATCGTGCCATTATGGAAAAAATTTTTAGAAATGACATTCCGATTTTAATTTAAACGTGGATTAATCATTTTATCATCCTTTCTGCTCTCGCGCTGTTGTAGGTTTGCGAGATGATAAGCGTTTACTCAAACCGAATGAAACATAATTATAAAGAAAAATTTTATCAGTAGAATAAGAAATCCAAAAACAGGGTCAGTGTCGTGCGGTTGAAAATGGGCCAACAATACAGAAATTTTAGAATATCAAATTTCACCAAAATTCTTTTCAGAGAGGTAATACATTTTTATATATTTTGAAAACACGAAACGTGCGAGCCACGAAAGATATCTTTGCATCGAGTAGACGGAACTCTCTCTTAGAGGCCTTCAAGTCATAATCCTACGGATTGGAAGGGTAAATTAGAGGAGAACGGACGTTATACGTCTCAAAAGTGAATAGTGAAGTGGATAAGAACGGATTTTCAGTCATGTATGAACATCGCAATGACACTTCTTTTTTGTAAAATTTTTAAATTTTATAAGTCTTTAACTGAAATAAATAGATAAACACTCAATGTACAAAACATTAGAGAAAACAATCTAATATCTTGTTGATTCTCCTCTAGCGCTCATTACAAAATCTAAAACCCAAGGCGTCGAATCCACCAGGTGCCGGCGGGTTTTCGGAGGTATGACAGTCACGCCTGTTGCAGCACTGTTGAAAACCCTGCCTGGAAATTCGGTCCAGCATCCATGGATCTGATGGGTATCCACGGGAGACTTCAGAGGGTTTAAATCTGGGGAATCTGGAGAACAACCGATGGTTCCAAATTCTGATTAGTGTTCCTAGATCCACGCTTAGTTGGTTGCGGACCGTGGGCGGTATATTCCTGCTACAGCAGACCTTTGGCAGCAGGATGTACGAAGACAGTAACACCGTGTCGGTGATCCGACAGCACATGATGGTAGTGCTCAGCAGCAAATGACCTCTCAAGAAAGTTTAAAGGACCTCGTGTGTCCCATGAGAAGGTTGCACAAACCTCCACAGACCCTCCACCGCCTTGAACAGGACCGCCCTGACATGACGAAGCCGTAGTTCCATGAAGCCGACTCCACCTGGCTACCCTCTCATCACTTCGGTACAGCTGAAATTGTGATTCATTTGACCTCAAGACGCAGCACCACTCTGCAAAGGTGAACGTTATCTGAACTGGTCAATATGGCTGTATTTTTCCACCGTGTTTTCGCGAAATATTCAGCTCTCATTGAGTGATGGTAATTTTCTTTACATACGTCACTAAAATTTTAACACATTGGGTGAACTCTTTAATGCTCTCTATTTCCTGGCTTTTCTCCAACGCTCTAGAAACAGCCATGTTTAATATTTTGCAAACCCAATCAATGTGAATATTTTGTTCTGTTGCTGCTACGATATTTGACTGTTTGTTCTGTAGTGACATGTGTCTTTGTATCATCATATCCTATCTCCATCAAAGTGGCGTCTAACACGTTTCCAATATTCTGAGCGGTCTTTGTCTCCGGGAAACACAAGAATACATAGTATGGTTGAGACTCCAACATGATTATCAGAACCTTGTTTTTTTCTAGAAGAATCTAATATCCAAAAAACATTCCTGTACAATGTTTTCAGTCCATAAGTCAGTCGTGAAATATGCAGACTGGCTATTTGCAAGGAATATTTAATATTGTTTTTCACGTTTTCAACGACCTTTATAAAGTTGGAACTTATAGTCTTACTTCTTAGTAATGCACTGTCTACAACTTTATTTCCTTGTTTTGTTCCCAGTTCCACTACTTCTTGAGCAAACCCATCAAAGTATATATTATCTACTACATTAAAAGCTAAGTGATCTCCCGCCACCATTTTACTTTCACATTTCTTAATTTAATCCGATTAGGCATTTCGTACTTTAACTGATGATTGTTTGGACAGCAAAGTGTTGACAGATTGGCAAGTAAACGGCAAAGTAGACATTTTACATATACCTGATATTCCTGATACTCACGGAGATGTCAGCTCATGTGTTTCAGGTATGCATTGAGGTAACATGTTTGATATTTTAGGATGATCTGAATGAGCTAATTAGCGCTAAATAAGCTGATAATTCCCTTCGATGAAATAAGGGGAACGACTACATGTGATATCAAATTTTGCCAATACTCATAGGGAGCTATTGTTTTATTAGTGTTCGGTAGAAACTGAGCAATCAGGTTTTATATTCAACAGAAGTTGAATGAGGTAATTAGAGCTCAACAAATTGATAATGCGCGTAATTAAAGTTTTCTTATCCGTTCCTATTATATTAGGTGAATTCTATTGCATATCAATGTTACTCTGAACACTGAGATATGACATCAGAGTTGACTCCACAAGATGTACAACATTTTCTATCCGACAGTTTCTTGAGCAGATAGAATAAAAATTCCACGGCAAAAACCAAAAAATTGTGAAAACACCCATTCATTATGAAATGAAATGAAATATAAAGTACTTTTTCTTCCGAAGAAACTTAGATTTATGTAATATACTGTATAGTTATTGTTTGAAATAAACTGGAATTCGGTATCCGGTTTTAGTTTGGAATGCTAAACTAATGCAGATGGGTCTGGTACTTTGGCAGAAAATAAAGCTCATCGACTTGTTACGTATGATTGCACATCTGGTCCTTTTGAAACTAAGGAAATGCAGCAGAAAACCTGCTTAAATATTATATTGTTAGCGCTGCAATGAAAGAATAGCATCACATCTCAACAAACGAAAGCGTTTAGTCATCAAAATTGTGTCTACTTCTACAGAAATAATGCTCTCAGTTTTTAAGCATAAAGTGTCTCTTAAGACTCTACATGGTTAGGTCTTTACTCATGCAGTATCCAACTAGCGATGCTATGCTGAAATAATCGTTATTATAATTTTTAAGGAACGATATTTGCACTGCTCTTTTGTTTGGTATTATGGTATCAAAATTCTAAAAATTCATTTTTCTTTATCAGTGTTCTGAGTCGAAATTTAATTACCTCAGTTTCAACCGCAGAAGCAGATGTACTAAAATTATGATCTGGCGCATAAAGTATATTATTATAATAATTAACAATGTGTTGTTAATTAGTGTGTGTTAAATAAAATTATATACAGGAAGTACTTCGTCTTTGCGCTCAATTTCTTTTTTTTTTGGGGGGGGGGGAGAGGAGCTAGTAATTCTCCCGATTAATGTTTTTTTAGTTTTCAGATATCTGCGTATAAATTCATGGCAGGAATGAGATACCTTCTTTAAAATTGCTCTTCTAATTTTTATATTATTTTTATTTGTAGCAGTGATGTTCCCACTGATATACTTATGAGGTGCAATCTGCGAAACGGAATGTAAAGGACATTTTCGCATGGATGCGAATTCAAGGTTTTTTGTAACCATTTTTCCCCATTGAAAACAGGCTGCACAATTTTTAATGGTTCTTGAGTTTTGTTTTATTAGAAACTTGAAAAATACTCCCGCAAGGCTCTCCCTATATCTTCATTGCATTGTCTGTCAAAATATATCCTAAAAAACTTAACCCACTTAGGCTCCGTAGCGTTTCAGTTCAACAAGTACTATATACATAATTACCGCTCTCATTAAGTGCCACCAAGACGGTGCCATCCGGCTTCGCGTCTTTCATCAGATACGTTATTATTGGTAAGATCTAATGATTTGAATGTTTGCGCTCTATTCGTCCTGACGATGCCGAGCCAAACGCTCTGCGAAACCGTAGTCGATGTTCATGGAATATTTATTTGTGAATAAACGTTGAAAATTTATTCTATCTCTTTATCACAGTTGTGTAGTCTTAAATTATACATAAATTACACGTTATTATTTGTTTTTAGAACTGCATTATACATGTATTTTATACACATTTACATACGTCGCGCTCGCGAAGAAAACTTATTAAAGTAAGGCGCGATTTGGCTATAGGAGAAGCTTCAGATTTTACTGTTGTTTTAATTTTAATCACAAGAACGGTAGTAGAAGGTGGAACATCACCAAACGGCGTGGGTGAGCTCCACAAGCAAAGGACTAAGGCTGTTGGATAAATAATATTGTGGCATCGGGTTCTTCTACTACGCACGTACTGCATTATCTGATAGGATTGGCTTTTTTTTACAGGATGTCTTGAAATGCAGCGGTATCTCACAATGTCAATTTTGAAAACAGCAGAACAATGTTATTTTTAAAAATTCATCACATTCCAATTCATATGTTAGAGTTATTAAAAATAGCGTGGCTCTCACCCTTTCCCTATCGCCAGAAAATGTTGGAGGGTATAAGTCAAAGAAAGTCGGTAAACGATCATATAAAGGAAACTATTTAATCACAGGATGATACATGTACTCCAGACATCATGAAAGGTACCAGTACCAGAGTTTTTACAGTCCTTCCAGCAGAAGCTGTACATGCAATCAAGGACATGAAGCGGGAAAAAGCTCCATGAGAAGATGGAATTACTGTAGACATCATACAAGAAGCACGTGGAGAAACTGAAACAGTACTCGCCCAAGTTTTCACTCGATGCCTTAATGAAGGGAAGATTCCTGAGGAATGGAACAACACTAATTCAAACAACGAACAATTCCTGAGGAATGGAACAACGCTACCCTGCTACATAAACAAAATGTGACTTTGAGGATCTCAGGAACTATAGACCTATCAGCCTCCTATCAGTGGTTTACAAAATCTTCGCTAAAGTTCTTTCACACCGCTTGAAGGTAACACTGGACATGGATCAACCGAAAGAACAAGCTAAATTCAGGAGTGGTTACAGCAATATAGAACATATGCACGTACTGAGAGAACTAATTGAAAGAGCGAGAAAATATGAACTATCATTGTGCATGGATTTTATCAATTATGAAAAGGCCTTTGATTCGGTGAAACCATCAGCAGTTACAATGGCTCTGAAATCCTGCGGTATTGAAGATGCATACATTAATATTATTAATAACATCTATGAAAATGCAAGCGCAAAGATTCGGCTGTTTGAAAATCCAACACGCATGAAAATTGGAAAGGGAGTGAGACAAGGTGACACCATACCTCCCAAGCTCTTTAATGCCACATTGGAAAATGTCTTTCAATCACTGAACTGGGAAAACAAAGGGATAAAGAATAATGGTTATTATCTAACTCGTCTTCGCTTTGCTTATCACGTAGTAATTTCTACAACTACCCTATCAGAGCTGCATAGTATGATCCAGGAACTTGCTGACAAGAGTAAAGAAGTGGGATTAAAAATGAACTTTCAAAAGACAAAAGTGATGTACAATGCTTTTACAAGAAATGAAGATTTATGGATTGATGGAGAAAAGCTGGAGATAACAGATACCTACGTTTATCTTGGACAGCAGATATCAAGTGAGGGTGACATTGATGAAGAAATTAATCGGCGTATAAAACTTGCCTGGAGAGCTTTTGGAAGAAACAGCTTAATTTTCAAGAGCAATATGCCATGTCTTAAAAGAAAAGTATTTGATCAATGCATCCTTCCAGTGCTTACGTATGGTGCAGAGATGTGGACCTTAACTAAAAGAGACATACAAAGGCTGCAGACAATTCAAAGTAACATGGAGAGGTGCATGCTTGGTGTAACCAGGAAAGATAAGAAGAGGAACTCGTGGATCAGAAACATGACTAGAGTGGAAGACATCATGATCAGAGTTAAATCCCTGAAATGGCGATGGGCTAGACATACTGCTATCAATGGACAGCCGAAATGTTAGATTGAATTCCAAGGAACAGGAAAAGACGCAGAAAAAGACCACGTGGGAGATGGGTGGATGAAATTCGAAAGTATGCAGGAGTAACATGGAGGAGACTGGCACAAGGCAGACCATTGAGCAAGAGGCTTGGAGAGACCTTCGTCCTGCAGTGGATTGATAATGGTTGACAATGATGATGATGATGATTTAATCACTGATATCATAAAAATGACTCTACAACTTAAATCTTGGCCCTCAGTCTCCGGCAGCTGGAATGTACCTGGCCAAGGCAGCGGCCAGTGCGACATGAAGGCAGAGGGTGCTAAGAATCCCCGGAGGACCGGACTAGGCTGCCATTTGATGCTGACCTTGGCTACCTATAACGGACGCTCCCTATCTTCTGATTCAAGGCTTCTTGAATTGGAAGAGAAACTTTCAGAAGACAAAAGTGATGTTCAATGCTTTTACAAGAAATGAAGATTTATCGATTGATGGAGAAAAACTGGAGATAACAGATACGTATGTTTATCTTGGACAGCAGTTATCAAGTGAGGGTCACATTGATGAAGAAATTAATCGGCGTACAAAACTTGCCTGGAGAGCTTTTGGAAGAAACAGCATAATTTTCAAGAGCAATATGCCATTATGTCTTAAAAGAAAAGTGTTTGATCAATGCATCCTTCCAGTGCTTACGTATGGTGCAGAGACGTGGACCTTAACTAAAAGAGACATACAAAGGCTGCAGACAACTCAAAGAAGCATGGAGAGGTGCATGCTTGGTATAACCAGGAGAGATAAGAAGAGAAACTCGTGGATCCGAAAAATGACGAGAGTGGAAGACATCATGATCAGGGTTAAATCCCTGAAATGGCAATGGGCTGGACATACTGCCAGAAGGACAGACCATAGATGGACAGCCGAAATTTTAGATTGGATTCCAAGGGACAGGAAAAGACCCAGAAAAAGACCACATGGGAGATGAGTGGATGAAATTCGTAAATATGCGGGAGTGACATGGAGGAGACTGGCACAAGACAGACCGTTGTGGAGGAAACTTGGGGAGACCTTCGTCCAGCAATGGATTGATAATGGTTGACAATGATGATGATGATGATGATCATAAAAGTAAGAATTATAATGGATTTAAAGACATCAATACCGACATATTGGTTTCTGAAATTAGGGGTAAGCTAAAATTAGTCCCTAAGTTGATTTGTTGAAAAAGTTGGGCTGCCATTTTCGCTCAAATTCTAAGTTCATGGAGGAGTTCCCTCTGTCGAAATGACTCAGCTTTGTCTCTCACCCTCGTTCATCGGACATTAATGTATACATCAGGAATCCCAATTCTGTCAGAAGACAAAATCTGTTATTTCTTAAGGTTTTTTTTTATAATAAAAATTAAAAAAAAAGTGTTTACATGCATAAGCTAATTGAAAAAAAGAAGTGGTTCCACTGTATATTACGAAAGAATCTGAAAAGGAATGAAATAAAGAAACCTAATATGTATTAACAAAACAGTACTGCAAGAAACGTACAAAACGAACACAATATCAGAAAAAAATTTGACCCACTCGCATGGATTTAAATTTCGGCCTTTAGCCTTTCTTGGCACTCTACTGAATCCTGACCAGGAGTTATAGAATATGATCACAAAAATAGCATATTGATCATTCTCCAGAAGTGTGTCTGGGTTCGAATCCCGGTGAAGAATGAATGATCTGTTTGTCTTACGGCGCTGGTTCTCTCCTTTCACTGGAAGCAGTGGCTCTGAACTAGGGACGGGCGACTGCTTATAGCTCACTTAGTTGCTCACTGTGGTTCGTAAATTTCCAATCAGAAAAAAATTGCGTCACTATGAAGTTCTGGGTAACATTCTTAAAAAAAAATGTCACGGGTGTTTTAATTTAGAAATTATCCAACAACATGTATACCATTATTAACTAAAGAAAAAGAAGTCAATAACCTTACGCTTTAAGATTTATTTTCGCGAAGAATATTTCCTAACAAGGAAACGTAAACCAGCTCACAAATCTGCATTGGAAAGCAAAGTAGGTGAAACGGACTTAGCCTACGGCTCTCTCTATTGCAATTATTTCCTAAACTTTCGGGCAGAAAGCGTTTCTCTAATTCATAAAAATAAAATTTAAGCCTCTATATTTTGTTTTATTCCTATATATAAAATTAATTTGTCATTAATTACTGCAAGAAAATTTTCCAATAGTGAAATGCTGTGCAAGATTTTTTTAAATTTACCTCATTAATTTTAATTAATCAGAGATAACTTGCAGCAGTAAACTCCGTAATTTTCAAGTGGATTTTAACGAAATGTCTGTGGAAAGGCAATGCTTTTTTTCTCGAAATTCTATGTTTGCAATTTTTCTGCGTACGGTTTATAAGGAAAAGGATTATTCCCCAGCTGGAACAATAACCTCATAAAATGGAGAAATTAACTAGTTTGCGACACATCTACCGCATAAGAAGGATCAGAATCGGAACAAGAGTAGTTTAATTTAGAATGATTCATTTGAGCTTTATTTATTTATATAAGGATGGAGAAAAATATGCCTTCGTTTAAAATTGATATGGGAGTTGAAGAAAGGTAGAGAACAAAGAAGTCAAAAATACTAGGATTGTCCCAAAACAAATACGAATGCTTCTTTAAAAAATTGCGCACCTTAATTATCACTTAGGTTGTCATGTTTTTCGAAAGGCTGTCCATTGCATTGAATACAGTTGTCCCAACGTTTTTCTCACTTTTAGAATATGTTCTGGAATTCTTCTTCTGAACTATTCTTGAAGCACCACTGCACAGCATTAGTCTCAAATTGTTGATTAGTCTCAAATTGTCGTCTCCGTATTGTCTTTTTTTTAATGGGAAACAACCAAAAGTCATATGGGGAACCCAAGTTGCGTTTCATGACCAAATGCTCGGTCAAAATTCTGTAAATTGATAATTTTGAAATATGAAAATATCTTCGATATATCTAATTGATAGGTCTTCTCGTATAATAATGTCTCTTGAATTGATAATTTTGAAATATGAAAATATCTTCGATATATCTAATTGATAGGTCTTCTCGTATAATAATGTCTCTTGAATTGACGTTTACCTCTGTAACTCTCGATAAACGTCTTCCGCCATGAGCGATTAAAACCACCGACTCACGAGCATCCATAAATTCTTTATGCCATATGTAAATTGTTGATTTTTACAGACATTCATTTTTCTCAGCCTGTTACATAAGACGTAAAGCCTTTCCAACAAATTTCTGAAGTGGATAGAAAATTTGAATGGCGAATCTTTGTTCCTCTTTCACATCCATTTTTTGAGAAATCACAGAGCTAAAACACATGTTAGTGGTACACAAAGCAACACTTGTTAAACTACGCACTACCGATGGCCAATGCGTGATAAAAAGATGTGGCCTGTTACTATAGTTATTAAAAAGACTATCGTTCTTTTTATTTATTTTTTATTCTTTGTTTATTTATTTATTCTTTTGAGGCTTGTGCCAAGGTCGAAACCTGTATTGCACGTTTTTTATAAAACCATTCTCAGTTGTTTGGGACAAGCTATGTACGTTACTAAGAGAAATAATGAGGAAAACAACATCAACAAAACTGCAGATACTAAAGGATACCGTGAAACATTTTTCAATTAGTTACATGAGCAGTGTTGCAACTGTACAATGAACCTGGGTGTGATGGTGTAGACGCATAAGTGCCAAAGACGTTGCAAAGGGAAGATGAAGTCTCAATATGGGGTATGGTCATACGTAACGTCGATTAATCATTAGCACCGTCGCACAGTGTGAAATTTTAGCAATCTAAGGGAACTGTTTTCAATTTTGCGAATGAACGATATCATCAAAAACACACGGAATTCCGATAGCTAAACATGGCCTTTAAGTGACCGAACAGTTATCACATGCCACTGAAACTAACGCCAATGGCGTTGGCCAAACGGCGAGACGAACGGAAGCGCATCATTGCTTCCAGTTCAATGGATGAGTGTGCAGCAATTGTGATACACGGCGGTTTGCGCGGTGTGGAAATGTATTCATCAGTGTTTCAAGGCAACGTTACGTGCGTGAACATTTACCTATACCTATAGAATAGGGCAAAATATCGTATTTTAAAGAAAGCGTGTATAAAAACAGTTTTTTGTTTGTTTGGAGGTTTAACGACCACCGTGAGCAACTCAATGGGCTATAAGCAGTCGCCCGTCCCTAATTTAGGGTCACTGGTTCCAGGGAAGGGAGAGAGCCAGAGCCGTAAGACAAACACAACATCCATGCCTCACCGGGATTCGAACCCGGACCTCGTTCGGACGAATGATCAGAGGCCATCGCTTAGACCACTGCGCCACCGGGGCGGCATAAAAACCGTTGTAGTCACATTATAAGAAACCTTTCAAAACATTATTCCGTGTTGTTCTGCGTATTCATCTAACCAGATTAAAGCTAGACGTGTACACTATAGAACTGAAAACAGAAATCTTGTGCAAATTTGCGCATTTACCCCCTGTCGTTATTTGTGTCAGAATGACTCCTCAAATATCCCGTCTTGCCATTTTTGAAAAATGATATCAACATCCTCCAAAACAACGTACGGACGCAATTTTGGCGTATTTCTTGGACGAATGGGAAAGCCAAATTTGCCAAATTACGCTTTAAAAAGCATCAGAGCAACACTTAGAAATTTTGCTTATGAAGTCGAGAAGAGGTGGTTGAAAGCGCAAAGACATCGGGAAAGATTCCTCGCGGACAGGGCATCGTGGCTTCAAAAGAACATCAATTTTGCAGACATTGTAAGTCAATCCCTGCCTACTTGCTCGAACAGCGACTCCTGTAAAAGAGACAGGCCCCACAAGTCTTTCAAAAAATGTGTACTGAAAGTCCAAATCCGAAAATGCAAAACCATTGTTGAGTCGTCAGGTCAAGAAGAACTGTCAAAGGCGACTGAACTGAAACTGCGAAAGGCCGGAAAACGTGACTCAGCTTCAAATACAAAAGAGCTCTGTTCTGTGTCTCTTACGAGAGGCACAAAATTCAGAAAGCTCGGAAATCTTCTGCGGACAGTGTAGTAACTTTATCTTTAGAACAAGCACTCGCTCTAATGGTTGATGCTAATCTTTCGACAAATCAGTATATTATTGTACGTCATCACGCTGTTGAGCGTGAGTCTAAGTTGTATCCCCGTATTATAGAGTAAAATAAGCTAAACAAATGTGTTACCTTTCCGATATAGCTACATTAGAAACGGCAGCCGAAATACCAGTGCACTCAGTTATTGACCATACACGGTTATGCAAAGTCCAGATAGAAGTCCTTCGAAAGTTGGGCGAGGATAAGAATTTAAAAATTAATATTAAATGGGGCTGTGACAATTTCGAACAAAGTAGGTATCGACAAAATATTTTCTCATGAGCACTGTACATACGACAGTTTATATGGTAATACTATGGTTTCCATACAAATACACGATGTAATTAAGGACCGTAAAACCGTAATATGGATAAACCGCGCGTCCCTCTTCCACACGATATTGCCAGCCCATTCATTTCATTTTTGCAAAGGAATCCGTGGAAATAATTAAAAGGTAAGTTGGGAACATTTAGAAATAAATAGGTAGCCTTTCTCCTACGAAAGTTGTTGTAGATGAAACGGAATTTCTTGTTAAGGCCACAATGATATTTTTCATGATCGTTGGAAAAGTACGCAATACTGTGTCGTCATGTGTTTGAAACATGCTATTTGTGTGGAGCAAGACCGCGTGAGATGTACAATCTCAGTTTTCTCTCACATAAGGATGTAATTACGAATTTGTTAACGTTTGGACTGTCTGTCATCGATTCCTGGATTCATTTTTTTTAATGTTTACTGCACATTTGGTACAGACTTGAGATTCAATCGTGGCACGTCCGCGGTGCAGCCAATGAGAATAAATTCGCAGAGAAAATAAAGCTTGTGAAAGCAGCTCGGTTTACTCGTAGATATGCCAAAACAGCAAAGGGGGAACACGAATGACGGTAATAGGGCAAAAAAGTTTTTCAGAAATGCAGAGATATATCTGCTGAAATAACCGGTGTCAATGAAAAGTGGATCAAGCGATTTCGTGTGATATTAGAGTGCCTGAATGGTGGGTTTACGGTAGATTTAGACAATTTTGGTGACTAACCTACCGACACTTTGGACTTATACGTGAAAGCGTATGCGTGGTATTCTATGACCGTAAGCAAGCATAAAGTACTTATCCATGGCAGAGATATTTTAGGTACAGCCATACCACCAATCGGACAGTTTTCCGAGGAAGTCCATGAGGTAAGAAATAAAGACAGCATAAAATACCGTGAACTGCTAGCTAGAAAGACTTCTAGAATCGACACCAACAGAGACTTATTGCATCGATTGTTTATCACCACTGATCGTCTTATCGGTAGCCTGCGTGCTTCGCCTAAAACGTAACATGAAAATATCATGCCGGAGGTATTACGCTTACTGAAAGACTCTTCTTTCAATGATTCTCAGACGTCAGATTATTCGAACAGTGATTGTGATTAATTTTGCCGGCTGAGTCTTGTATATTTTTTATTGAAATCTTACGTATACAGTTGCGGTCGTTGCATGTACAATACATGTATACGTACGTATTACAAGCTTACGCGTAACATGTATGGTTTTCCTTTTTGTTACAGGAAATTGACCTATGACTCGTACTTAGGTCGAAGTATGCAATAATGCCACATAAAAGTAAATGTGAAAAATGCAAAAATATGTACTTAATGCCAAATGTAATATGTATATAGTGTCAAATAAAATGTAGAAATACGTAAGTACTTATTAGTTTTGCTTGTATTACCTTCTAAACCCACAATCTCAAGTATACTCATCCATAGGAATAAAGTTCCACCCGATTGCTGAACTTTCACACTGTGCGTCGATTATCAATTTGCACTAGGTGATTGATAAAGTATTTTGGTAACATTGTCCATTCTTCTCTCAGCGCTGACTGCAGCTGTTGGACAGTTCCTTTTGTTTGTTGGCCTGCAGCACCGCGTCTCCCATAGAGTCTCACACGGGATTTAATTTGGAGGAACGTGCTGGTTAATACATGCTCTGAATGTCTTTACTTTCTAACGGCGACCGTACTATGAGGTGAGGTTATATAGTCCATTAACACTGATTTTGCGCTAATGGAACCTCAGAACAGACAAACATGGGGAAGGATTACCTCATTACAGTATCGCGGGACGGTACTTTATCTTTCTCAAGTTTCAGGAGCTCCGAAAATCCATTGATCAGAATGCCTTCCCATACGAGAACACTGCGGCTGCCATATCCCTTTCATTAATGTTTTCAGGCCGAAACCAAGAGCAAACGAAATATCACGTAAGTTTTGTTTTTCTCTGTCATCAAAAAACCATTAGGTGATAAAAAAGAAACTAATATTATATTTAAAATTAGCTTAAATATAATTTTAAAGTCACATATTATTTCTTGTGTGACAAAGTATTCTTTTTTCTATTTCTACTTGATTTTATAGAGGAGTGCAAGTATACTGAAGCGCTGGGTAAATACACGGTGTAGATTAATAAGAAAAACAGGCCTCTTACATAAAGTTGCAAATGTTATTTTCCTAAAAGAAAAATAATTCGCCTCAGTGCATCTCAAAAAAACAAAAAAAAAAAAAAAAAACCCACACACAATTGAAGATTTCTTTCTAATTAAATCATGCAAACAGAAGTCCAGAAAAGAATTATGGATTTGGCATTTTCACGTATTTTCTATATGGTTTGTGTATTTCAAAACGATCTGCCGATAAACAGGAAATGTGAATACTACAAGTACCTTAATTCAGACCTGTAATCCACGAAGATCAACCTTCAAATGCGTAAGTAGGGGACGCTATCCCTTCTATGGAAAGAGAGCAAACCGAAATCTCTATTAACCAACAACAAAGCAATAAATACTTTATACACGTTTTCCAAACAAACTATTGTGATTTATGAAGTTACAATCGTATGATCTAGTTATAATGGGTTCTTACAGTATATTTTCAGAAAACCACATTAACACATTAACTAGGTAAATTCCTTTAGTTAACTCCCTTTATTTTATTTGCATTTATTATATTTGAAATGAACTTTTACAAAATAAGTTTTTCATTGGATTTCCTATGGTAAAATGTGTAGTTTAACTTCCTAAAACATTTGACTAAGATTTTCGAAAAAAAAATGTTATACATATTTCAAGGTACATATTTTGATAGCAAATGATTAAAATTTGTTTTAATCTGTAAAAGGCATTTTAAACATTTTAGAGAAGAACTTATCTGCATGTAACACGATGTCAACAAAGGTGAAGTTTGGCTCCCTTGAAACGAAAAATAATCCTGTCTCGCACCGGCCACCAATTCACGTGTGGAATAATACAGGAGGAAGCGTGTACACTTGTTCCCATTAAAGCGTTCCATTCTGTAGTGCTAAGTTGCAGAAATATGTCTTCATTTCTGTCTCAGTTTCTCAAGTCGGATGCTCAGAACTATCTGATTATTTCGCATATGGTTCTTGATGCGAAATAGAACGTATGTAGATGTTTTTGCCGCTTCTAGAAAAGAGTTAAAACAGAGGTCCTGTTTCTTCTCCAACGGAGGCATGTTGCAATTCGAAAAGTTTCAGTTTTGATGCTTATCGCGCCAGCGTTGTTCACAGATCAGTTTGTTTTAAAGCAGCGGCTCTCTCCTTTCCATGGAAACAGGGTCCCTAAATAAAGAACGGGGGACTGTTATACCCCTCTGAGGTGCCACGGTGGTCGTTAAATTCCCAAAGAAAACAAAACAACGAAAAAGTTCAGTCAATTTCTGAAGTGCAAAAAATAAATGTACAATTCCATTTTCCCTAGGAACGAATGCGTTGTATTAGACAGAAAAACGTTTCCTCTCGTCTGCGGACACCTTCCTTGAACTCAGTTTTTCATCACTTACTTCAAATAACTTGATTCAACTTTAAAAAAGGACACCAGAAAAAACTGAAACTACAAATAACTTCTTATTTAATGTGTTTGAAACTTTTGTCCACACAGTACTTACAACCAACTCCCCAAATACAATTTCGCTTTCACAAGCATTTTAGGATATATTGAAAGTTCAAGAGAGTAAACACACAAATAGTTTTTTTATTGAAATTTTTCTTTCAGAGGAAATACTGTAAACGACATAAAACCACTCAAACAAAAGTTTTGTTGCATTGTCATTATATAACCACTTAAATAAAGGTCAGTTACACCTCTTGTCGTAAATATCTGGCACGTTTAAAATGCTTTGATGGTTGTTCTACGAAACGTTGTTTGAAAATCAAACAGCTTTTTTTATCTCTTCATTAAGTAAAGCTGTTGGAGGCTCCTTCATCGGTGCACTGTTTAATGCATGTACGCTTCCAAGTTCACATAATTTTTGTGTTATTGTTTTTTAATTTTCTAAATTCAGCATCATCTTATGATGCATTTTAGGAGATCCAAATGTAATAGTTTGAAATTTGTTTTTTCTTTTGTAGAACCCCTATTCCTCTCTTGACGGGCTGAATAATTCAAATTAGAACATGCAAAAACCAGAACTATTTCCTCCACTATATGTAAAAGTCAGAGAAAAATAATGTTTTAATTCGTTCGAAAGATATTTGATGCACAGTCTAACAAAACTTGAAAATGTGTTTTTTTCCGTTATTTAATTAAAAATATATATTGATATAGATTGAACGGTTGGTACACCATTGATTCTATACAAAAGTGAGGTTAGCATGAACACGTTACTTTTTCTCTTAAACAAAAAAAAGCAAAAAAGAAAGAGTCCGAGAAACATCTATAACGCAACATTATTTATGGAAAATAGCAAAATTTTATAGTGGCTGTTCAATAAGTAGTGAGACTTTCTGCCTGAAAGATTCAAAACATAACATACCTAAAGATAATCGACGCCAGCATTTAAACAGCGGTCTCACCGTTACACAAGTCGTTGTATTTCGGCGGCATAGAAGGAGTCAAGCTCCTGCTGCAACCAGTTAACCACAACTTTACGCACCTGATCCTCCCAAGTGAAACGTAGGCTTTTGATAAATTTTTGCATAGGTCCAGAGATGTACAAATCGCATATGGATTGGCCTGGAACATAAGGCGGAAGTTGAAGTATTACCCAGTGAAAGCGCTGCAATGCTCGTTTCGTGGTAACTGCCGTATGTGGCCGTGCATAACCATGCGGAAGCACAGTACACTGAGGGAGCTTGGTCTCTTATTTTGATAACTTGTCGAAACTTCATTAGAATTTGACAATATCGTTCGGCATTTCTGTTTGATCCTTTTGGCAGTCACTGTAGAGGCAAGTGTCCTCGATGGTCAAAGAACAGTGTGAAAATCACCTTGCCTTTGGAAAAGGTCGGCGGTGATTTCCTCGGCGTTGGCGATGATGCATGTTTCCTCAGCAAGATCAGATGTTTCGACTCTGCGTCGAAATTATTACACTAGCTTTCTTATCCAGATATAATACATAGCAGGAAATATTCAGCTTCTTCATGGTAGCGTAACAGATGCTGTAACGATAGTGCCATTCGTTGAGTGACCTGCTCATTGGACAGATGATTCGGTGTCCACGTTGCGAAGACCTTACGATATTCAAGGTGCGAGTGCATTTTCCCATTGATAGTTGCGATGCTCACGCATGCACTGTTTGCCTTTTTTCGGATGGTAATTCTTCGATTGGCCTTTACTGCAGCATCAAAACGTGCAATTTTCGTCACTGAAATTGCTCGACGTGGTGCTTCTGACTTTGGTTGGTCTGCAGTATGTTTTATCCACCACTAAAGAGCAGGCACCACCCTATTACACTACTGTGTGAAAGACAAGCAGGCTATGCATCGCATTCATTCTTCAGTGATATTCATTTGTTTGTGTTTTCTCAGCTTCAAAAACTGAATAACAGCACGTTGAAGAACTTCGGACGTATCCATATCCTGTGAGATAACAATACAATTAGTGCAGCATGTGACATGACTTCCGTAACAAACAAGCTTCACCGCAGTTGCACAGACTTTAAATCGCATGTACACTAGAGCCACACATTGACAAAACTGGGGAGCGCAAACACGCTCTAGGGAAAGAGTCTCACTACTTACTGACCTACACGTATTAATATTTTTGATATTTAACACCAGTGGAAAGACCACATCAGAACGGGTGAAAATTCTTTTGCCCGAGTGTAGAAGTTGCCCGCAAGACTATTCGCAACTAGACCAATCAATTCATCCGAAAGGCTACTTGGACAAAAATGGACGAATCGTACTCATGGACCAGTTGTCCATAGGAGGAACTGTCCCATTTGGACGAATTCGACATATGAAGCATCGGTAATGGAGCAGTCGTTGTTGGAAGACGTCGATACTGTTCCTTTAGCCTGAGACAATTTCCATAAAAATAGTACAAGAATAGTACCAAAATTTCATTTCGCTACGTGGTATTGAAATGAAGGAAAAGTCTTAAAAAAATTATTTGTGACAAACGTTGTAATATCTTAATTAATATAATCGTCACACAATATGTAGTCTCTGAATTCAAGAAGATTAAGTGTTTTTCTTTGAGAATTATTGTCAAAATGAATAACGTTTACAACAACAACAGGAGATATAAAAATATTAGATTTTCTTGTATCTTCAAAAAAACAAAGATTTTATAAAAGTTTGGAACGAATGAGCGTCAAAATTTTTAAATATTAAAAAACATTACATAAAACATAGGGGCATTTTATGTATTTAAGAGAAAAATTATAAGAGTTTTGCATTTTTGAAAGCTCTGTTACTTTTTACAAAGAGGAACTCTACCAATTAATATAATAAAAACAATAGAAAAATTGATTTGACAATACATTTGAAATAATAGTGTTAATAAAATACAGGAAGAAATAGTTTATATATTGTCAAGGTTGCGGTCTATTGAATCCGCTGCTTATGATTTCCTACTACTTAATATTTCACAATCAATTAATTGCTGCAGAATATTTCAAACAGAAGGATGGAATCAGTCTTCATATAATACTGTAAGATATCCAGCTCGAAGAGACTTTCACACACTTGCCCTATTACATCTTCTCAATTTTTAAGAAATCCACATATGAAATATGGATAATAACGGAATAAGATTTGTATTTCTTTGCAAAAAATGTAAAAAGAAGAGTAGTACAAAAATTGTTATAAATTTTTTTTTTAAAACCTTTCCTACCAAATTGAAAAATGAGTCACCAGGATTTTATAATAAAAAAATTTGGACTACATTTAAACAGGGGCTAGATTTGAACCCACATCTTGAGGATTAAATTTTAAAATATTTCATGATATATTTACTACGAAAATACCTTTTAAGATTAAACTAGTTCTAGATCCAAATTGCCAGAGCGTGGGCTGCAGGACATATTAGAATACATTTTATATATAAAATATTTTCGGTTCTTCAGTGTAAGGTATTGCTTGTTTCCAGATATTAAAATTACAGAGGATTCGACAATAAATTTTTGTTTATATCAATCCCAGGAAAAAATATTTGAATGTAGACTGCTGTAATTGCTATCGGTATACAGAGAAAATAACAACGCTCCTGAAATTTTTGCACAAGCCGACACCGGACTGCAAAAAATATAGATCACTCACCGTAAAGCTAAAATACAAACGTAACCGCGTAAAACAAAAAGCAAGGATATCTTCCAATCAGTGTTGCATTCTACTGATTCTTGAGTAGATCTACTGATTTAGACTCCACTTTACTCATAGATATTTGTAATTTACTGATTTTGCTCTGTTTGAAGAACCACCTACACCCTCAGTAACATGCTCTCTAAATATGTATGCATTCTTTTAGTACTTACGATATATCGATCCAATCGACAAGACTCATTTTCGTGCTGGTCTGCCGAGAAAAGTTTGAGGAAGGCAAAATTTATTCAACATCTGCTACTAATTATTTTAAAAAAATCATACTGGTTGCTGAGATATATTCTTTTATTCTATATAACTAATCGACATGTTATACAACGATTTTCCCTAGTTTTGTTAAAACCCAGATTATTAGGAAACCGGCTATAGTACCATATTTGTAATAATGATATTTAGCCTAGATTCCTGATACAAATATAAATGTCCACATTTTGCACAGAGCTTTGCGTTAAGGATAATTCGGAAACGAAAATTCATTAAAAGTCGATTTTTCGAAAAACAAGAAATCAGAACACACAGAAACGAGATGTAGCACGAAAACTTCACATTACTTAAAATTCTCGCTGTGCCTAGTTCTTTTTATAGTGAATTTTATCTGGTAGAAAAGTAATGCTTCCATCGAAAGTCTGAAATAGGACGGACAGTGCTAAATAAGAACACAAAATTACTCTACCCAAGGATAGAACAGTGTTCTGTTAAAAATCCCAAAACGCATGCAGAACATCTCCTATAATGCAATATGATTCACGTGCAAAGGAAATTTTCAAATCGAAGTCCACGATGCAGATTTTCGAAGAAAAGGAAAAGAAATCCTTGAAGCTCGAAAAGAGAAAAACTGTGGAAAAAAAGCACGTTAATTCCCATCTAATTAAAACCTTAATGCTTATAGATACATTTGTTCCAGTCTATATTATTGGAAAATTTCATTCATGATAGAGGAGAATGCATGAGCAAAGTGTTCTTCAGGTGCAAGCTACAATACGAAAATTTCACTTTCAACTACTACTGCTTACCATACTACTTCTCCTGTTTCAAGAACGCCTTACGGGTAAGAAGAAGTAGTATGGTAAGCTAAGTGGGCTTCTGTGCCTCTGGCGTTAAACCTTTGCACAATTTTAAGTTGCCTTTGTACGCGTTCTTCGAAAACATATATGGCATCAACAGCGAATATATTTTCTTTTTATTTATAATTTTAGAAGCGGATATAATAAAAATATGATTTTATGTCATCATTTAGAAGGATTATAAACAGAAAAATATTTTATTTTAGCGAAATATATTCGAAGTTCTTTTGTTTTGTTTTTAAGTCGGTAATTTTGATACAGTGTAAACATGAGGAAAAAAATGAAATTTGTATAACTTTTTCTGAGAATTGTGCATAAATTAAAATGAAAACTGAGTTCTACATCCTCTTCTTGGGACGTAGAATTTATTCTAAACCTATACCAATATTGGAAAAATAAATAAATATGAATTAAAGTATATGTCTTCCAGTTGCCTCTGAACATGCATTGATTATCGTACGTTTTGAAACAAATACTGATGTATTTGAGTCTCCAAGATCTGTATCTCTCACGACAAAATAATTTTCGAATCAGACAAACAATTTGAGTCATATAAGGGAAATACAATATACCACCATAGATTGGCAAAATTCCATTCATGATAGAGGAGAACTACTACTGCAGTAAGGAGATGTAGTAGGGTAAGCTAGTGGGCTTCTATACCTCTGGCGTCAAACTTTTGCACAATTTTAAGTTGCCTTTGTACACATTCTTCGAAAACATTTATGGCATCAACAGCGAATATCAGAAAACAACATACATATTTTGAAATTTATAAAAAACATAATTTGGTACTTTTGGAGTTGAATTGGTTCAAGAACGCCTAACGGGGTTCGTCAATGAACGGCTGTTACGCGTTTCTGAGGGCGACAAAGTTAAATTTCGATTTCCTCGGGTCTGGAAATTTCATTGGCCCTAGGTTCCGTTTAACAGATAAGTGAATTTTGTTGAAATAAATAATTTCTTTGGTTTTTCTTTATTCAAAATACATTAGTAAACAAGTTAAACCGGTGTCATTTATAGGCTGTATTTCTTTTTTTCCTTTTATACCCTGCATAGAAGTATATCATATCTCGGGTTGGGGAGGTCTTAATAGAACATCTGCTTTTTTGACGTTGAAGAGCGGTACGAATCTTACTCTGGCTGACGAAATCAATTAGTGAAAAGGAATAATTGTATGTTTCATATTATCTTTTGGCTTTGTGAAAATGGAAAAGCAGTAAGAGAGAGTTTTTGTCGGCTGCTTTTTTCCCTCTCTAAAACTTTGTTTCTTTTTGTTGCTATACTGTTTATATCATAATGTGTCAGCTTTTACTATGTGTTTGGAACTGCCACATTAATTGTTTTTCCTTAATATGTTCTAATCGAATCTTTATCGATCTCTCATGATTAGTTCTATATTACTACTTCATGAAATACAAAATAAAGATCAGGAAGACCCGTTTCTCAGATATATTGGACAGCAGGCACCTGACCAATACGTTTTGCCATGTTGTTTTGCCCAATATGCAAAGCAAATAAACCGGAATAAAGTATTCCTCAGGTACAGCTTCAACACAATAAAAACAAATGCTCTCGTTCTTTTGTACCCCCACCAGAATCTGCCGTTTCACAGCATGTCATGAAACTAGACTGATATTACAGTCACCGTGGAATCGAATAGGACCTGCAGATCTCCTTAAGGAAACTTTTTAACAACAAGATAATCAGAACTTCAGGGTTAAATATATTAGATATTATATAAAAACTTTCAAATTAGATACTAAAACCAAAAGTTTCGCACAGGAGAAGAAACGGTAAAAGAAAATATCAGTAACTGCGTTCCATTCTATAGTGGCTAAAGGTTCATGTCATTCTGCAAAATGAAATTATGTACGCAAAAACGTTTCCACCTTTTCTTCGATTTCGTAAGATAAAATGACACATCATAGGTCGCACAAACTAATCAAACCATATCTCCGTCAAGCGCGACATAACACATGTGTACTTATAAAGCATACGAGAAGGAAGCCATAAAAATTTATTATGGTAAAACTTCGAACATTTCTATTTTCTCCAAGCCCAAGTTTTGTAATGAATAATTACGGTTTTCCTAAAATGAGCAGTTTATTTTCCCTGTCAAAAGAAGCCGTATCCGTATTTTCCAAGTTGTTTGCGATAGTGCATATAAAACGTGGCTTAAACTATGGTCGGTGCAACGAAGCGGCATGGAATTAGGTCAGAGATTACAAAAATAACAAATGTTTTTCTCTTAGATCCTGCGGATGAAAACCGTTGAAAACTGTGTTCTAGGGGTTGAAATTTCTCCTTCTGAATTCCATCTGTTTGATTCTTTTCATTGCTATGCCTTAGATTCTACAAGTCCGATTGACTAGACCCTCTTAGTTCCGAGAATCACCTTATCGTGATAAACCTCATTGAACTTTTTTTTTTAACAATCGTAAGCTTAAGTTTTAAACTTCGGAGATTTACATATATTTGCATCCTGGTAAGTACACCGAAGGGGATGAACAGGTTGAACACCAGACAAGTATGATGTTGGTCCCGTACGTGTCTCTAAAATAGATCTTATCCGGCGAGGCATGGACGATACAGCATTTTTGAAAGGGTTGCTGTGATATCTTCGCTCCAAAACGTTACCAGGCAATTCGCTAACTCTTGTAAATTACGTGGTTCAACCCCGGAAAGATTGGATTTGCTGTTCCGACACAAATCACAGATGATCGGTAGGATTGATTTCTGGGAAATTTGGAGGTCAGGGCAATAAACGACAGTCATCCTGATGTTCCGCAATGAAGTATAGAACATTCCGGGCAGTGTCGAACGCAATTGTGAGGGATGTACTTTACATAAGTACATCTCTCACAATTTCGATAAAATGATGTACTTTATCTGCAGGGATATTTATACGGCTGGCGGACGTCATGGGTTCCTGCAAATGAAACACTGGACCCACTTTTCCCACCAGTACATTACGCGAACAACTGCACTTTTTTAACCAGCTTGTTATCGTCTGAATTATTATCGGTGCTTTCCACAGTAAACCGAATTTAGCATGAGCACTCGGTTCAGATGTGGAGCGGCCTGCGTCTCCGCATCAACATTTGTTCCCGTATTCGATTCACTACGTATTTTGAAGCATTACTCTTGTCACCAGCATCCCAATTACCTACTAGCTGAGACACAATATCCTTTCAGTAGGCCGGAACTATGTTCGATAGCCTTCGCTCTCCTCTTTTTGGTTTTATTGGAGGTTTAACGACCACCATAGCAACTCAATGGGCTATAAGCAGTCGCCCGTTCCTAATTTGGGGCCAATGATTCCAGGGAAGAAAGAGAGCCAGTGCCGTAAAACAAACACAACATCCATGCCTCACAGGATTCGAAACCGGACCCTTTTCGGTCGAATGATCAGAAGCCATTGTTTAGATCACTGCGCCACCAGGGCGACGCGCTTTCCTTTTGCATCAAGGAGCAGTGGTTGGCCACCACTTTCCTGTACTTCGTGGTTTTACTCCGTCGGACCTTTTTTGAAAGTACTAACCACGGTTGACCATTCCACAAGCCTTGCCATCTCGGAACTGCTTTGAAACAATCGTTGTCCATTACAATCTGTCGTTTGTCAAACTCGCGAAAGTCGCAGCTTTTCCATTTGAATAAAAAATAATAATACTGATTACCCTGGTCATTCCGCGGTGTGAATTTTATCGTTCTATGATTTTCACCGGCATTTCCGTTTACCTGCAGTTTGTGGAATTCAATAAAAAAAATGTGCTGGTCATAATATTTTACAGTACATCTTTGATGTGTATATTTAAAGCGCATCGTCAAATGTTTTCCAGTAATTTCTTTGAAAAATGTAATTTTTATATGTTTAAGGTATATTTTTTTTTCGAGTAATAAAAGAAATTATCAAAGTGAGTTTAAACTCACATCTAACAAATGCGGTTATAAGTACATCTTTGCAAACGAAACTGGCATTTGCTGCTTATATCTATTTGCCAGGCGTAATCTATATTTCGCTGGTGTGGCTGTGATTATTCCAAATTTACTTTTCAATCGAGGCGTAAGATATGTATAAACTGAGGCCGTTCGAATAAGGAAAATTAAGTGATAGTATAGAAATCTCGGTCTGACGGAAACTAATACACTATCTAGCAACAAGTAATTGGGCACCTGTGATAGCAAAGGAAAACGAAGTTTATTCACCCTCAATAGTTGGTAGAGCCTCCACGAGCGGCGATTACAGCTGCGACTCTCCGGGGCATACTCTCAACCTGGCGTTTTACGACGGCTAGCGGTACTTTCTTCCAGTAGGCTTGGAGAAGACAGCTTAGTTCCTTCACCGATTTCGGACGGTGGGGGCACCCTTTAAGTCGACGCTCCAACTCGGTCCCAGAGGTGCTCGATAGGGTTGAGCTCCGGGTTCTGCCAGTCCATTCGATTAACCCCATTGTCACCATACCGAGCCATGGTGGACCCCTCAACATGACAGGTGGCATTGCAATCCTGAAAGTAACATGGGTCCACCCGTAAAACTGCCACAACGTAGGAAGCGCATGGTCATCCAAAACGGGGCAGAAAGTCTCGGCGTTAAGTCTACCAGGAATTGCATCCAAGGGTCCCTCGCCATATCATGAGAAACACGCCCATAGCATAATTCCACCGCCCCGTCGAACTTCACAGTTGTCACAATACATTCCGGCAGGAGGCGTTCTCCAGGCAGACGCCAAACCCAGACCCTGCCATCCGAACGGTAGAGGGTGAACCTTGATTCGTTGCTCTAGAGAACCTGTTTCCACTGTTCAACGGTCCACTGTCGACGTTCTTTGTACCACGTTAGCAGAGCAGCGCTACTGGACTTGGTGATCAAAGGCTTGTGGGCGGCAGCACGTCCATAATAACCGAACGGATGGTCTTCCTTACGGATGGTATTCATCGAAAGAACACTCCCAGATACCTTTTGAAACTCCTCGCGGATGTGGTCAATCGATTTGGTGCAGTTCTTCCGAATTTCTCCGGCCAGCATCCGTCGGTCTCTAACTCCCAGTTTTTTGGGTCCGCCGGGTCGGGGCACATTACGAATGTCATCTCTCATCTTCCTCTTGCCAATCACGTAGGCCACTGTCGATTTTGTGTGCTTCAACTTGCTGGATATGTCACCTATGGATCGGCCATTTCTCTGATACCCGACGATTAAACCTTTTTCGAAATCAGAGAGTTCCGAACTGTTTGGCATCTTGCATGCGACTGGTTGCGTTATTGCTTCCCACACGATATTTATCGGCGGCGGCCGTGACGTATATCAGGATCCCAGATATCTTCGATTGCAGGGGTTTCAAATTACTTGTTGGTAGATAGTGTATTTTGATAGCGAATAAATGGTTTGAATGCTGGATTTGGTGGTAGCAGAGACTGGTCATAACCATGGGTTTGTTACTTTGACACCTCTCGTTTTCAAGATAAAAGAGAGATGTTTAACACACTTTTTGAAGCCACCCAATCGCATGGAATACGTATTATTATGCCTTGTGTTATGGAGCCCAGAAGAAAGGAGAAGAAGTGATCTCTTATCGCCTGTGACCGTTTGGTATTTCTAAGATGAGAGGGCAAAAAGTTTTTTTCTTTTCTTTTTTTTTTTTTTTTTTTTTTTTTAGTATTTTTCGTAAAACCCTGGCGCTGCGTGATCACATCTGTAAAAAGCGCAAAAAATTAGGAGCCCCATTTTGTTTACGTACATCCGCTGCTTAAATGGGTAATGTGGATTATCTTGCTGCATTTAATAATTTATTTTTTACCAGATATTGTGCTATTGTGGCAGCAGTTACAGAGGCGAGTGCAGGAAGCAAAGAGATCATTCGGCTACAATCACCACAACATGAACCGATTTTGAGATACATTTTAAACCTTTTCTTTGAAGTAACGGACTACGGCGATGCCCAGGTGTGTAATGCAGAAAGTCTTATTAGACAAATACTAAGAGATTATAAATATAAATATAGAACTAAACAAGAAACAATGGAATCTTTTTTTTAATATAATTTGAGATATCTCCTTCGGCATTCGCTGCTGCAATGTATTACTGGATGTATTCATTTTCCGAAGCATATTTGGTAGTAAGCTTCGTTCGGCTATTTAATGTAAATGAGAATGAATTTGCAAAAAAAATTTCACGTTTTATCAGTTTCGCCAACTTTAAACTACTTTTCTGCTAAACTTTCGCCATTTCTGCGACATTTATCATACTGGGACATCGGTTTTCGTATTCCCTCACTGTAGAACGTGGCCGCTATTGAAGAGAACCACTTTGCACTCCTCCTTTAATTTTCACCGTCCAAGAGACGCCAACTAGCAAGGAACTTCTTCACTACTAGAACACGTTACAAACACTTGGTGCTAAGTCGGGACTGTACAGGGGTGATTCGTTTGTTTCCAATCAAATAACACGAGGAGAACTTGAGTCTGTGCAGAAATGAGGCAACAAAGTTAAAGAAATGTGAAAAATGTTTGAATATAGACCTCACCTTTCCGACTATGAAGGTCCGCCCCTTTTCATTCTTTTTGTATTGAAAAATCTATTTGCGGACCTTATCTAACAGTCGGCGAGAGGTACGATTTTTAAGCACTGTAAACTTTCATAAAATCACGCAGCCCCGATCTGATATTCTCTTAATGGCATCTGTGGCTGCCCCACAAATGAGGGAAGTCGGCACGAATACGTGATATCTTTTTTGGATTGGAGGTTTAACGACCACCGTGAGCAACTCAATGGGTGATAAGCAGTCACCCGTCCATAATGTAGGGCCACTGGTTTCAGGGAAGGGAGAGAGCCAGTGTCGTAAGGTAAACACAACATCCATGCCTCACCGGAATGCGAACCCGGACCACTTTCTGAGGAATGATCAGAGGCCATCGCTTAAACCACTGCGTCAATTCGTCGACTACGACAATTCGTCGCGCGTCAATTCGTCGACTACGACAATTCGTCGCGCGTCAATTCGTCGCATGCGTCAATTCGTCGACCACGACGATTCCTCGAGCGTCAATTCGTCGACCACGTCGATTCGTCGAGCGTCAATTCGTCGTGGACAAATTCGTCGAGCGTCAATTCGTCGTGGACAAATTCGTCGACTACGTCAATTCGTCGCGTTTGCAGATTTTGGTTACATACAGAACGAATGCATGAAAACGTACGATTTCGAACGTCTTCCTCCCTGATCAAATTTATAAAGTTTGGACACGCAGACAGGATAGGAATATTACGTTTTTCTTTGGCACTAAAAATATTAGACGGTAGACGGTTTTTGGAATAGGGCAGGGCCCGGTTGGTCAGAGCCCCCATATAAAAAATTTTCGTAAAATCTACAGTTGTCAATTCAGAACCACCAAATCTGATATACTATCTCGTGGTATTATTCTAACTTAGACTGTAGACGGTTTTTGGAAGCGGTTAGCGACGGGAAGGAGGGGGGGGTCACTGCCCCCGTACAAAATTTCCGTAAAATTTAGTTTTCAATTTAGAACTACCAAATTTGGTATATTATCTCATGGTACTCTAACTTAGACGGTAGACGGTTTTTGGAACGGGTCGGGGCCTCAGGGTCAGAGCCCCCCCCCGAAATTGGTTTAAAACTAGAGTTTTCAATTTAGAACCACCAAATTTGGTATACTATCTCACGAAATTCTAACTTAGACTGTAGACGGTTTTTGGAAGCTGTTGGAGCCAGGTGGGTCAGAGCCCCCCCCCCCATCACCATACAAAATTTTCGTAAATTCTAGTTTTCAATTTAGAACCACCAAATTTGGTATACTATATCATGGCACTCTAACTTAGACGGTAGACGGTGTTTGGAACGGGTCAGGTTCAGGGGGTTACAGCCCCCCCGTACAACATTTTCGTAAAATATACCGTTTTCAATCACCAAATTTGGTATACTATCTCATGGTGTTCTAACTTAGACTGTAGATGATTTCTTGTGAAGGGTCGGAGCCCGGGGTTCAGAGCCCCCCCCCCATAAAAGAATTCGTGAAATCTACAGTTTTCAATTTAGAACTACCAAATTTGGGATACTATCTCATGGTACTCTAACTTAGACGGTAGACGGTTTTTGGAATAGGTCAAGGCGCGGGGGTAAGAGCCCCCACATACAAAATTTTCGTTAAATCCATAGTTTTCACTTTAGAACCACCAAATTTGGTATCATGGTACTCTATATTAGACGGTAGACGGTTTTTGGAACGGGTCGGGCAGGCGGTCAGAGCATCCCCCCCCATATTTTTTTTTCGTAAAAACTAGAGTTTTAAATTTAGAACCACCAAATTTGGTATACTATATCATGGTACTCCAACGTAGACGGTAGACGGTTTTCAGAACTGGTCGGGGCAAGGGGGTTAGCCCCCTACACAGAAATTTTCGTAAAATCTATAGTTTTCAATTTAGAACCACCAAATTTGGTATACTATCTCATGGTACTTCAACTTAGACGGTATAAGGTTTTGGGAACGGGTGAAGGCCCGGGGGTGAGCTCCCCCTACAAAATTTTCGTAAAATCTAGAGTTTTCAATTTAGAACCAACCAATTTGGTATACTATCTCATGGTACTCTAACTTAGACGGTAGACGGTTTTGGGAATGGGTCGGGCACGGGGTCAGAGCCTCTCCACATAAAAAATTCGTAAAATCTACAGTTTTCAATTTAGAGCCACCAAATTTGGTATACTATCTCATGGTACTCTAACTTAGAATGAAAACGGTTTTTGGAAACGGTTGGAGCCAACGGGTCAGAGCCCCCTATACCAATTTTTGTAAAACCTACAGTTTCCAATTTAGAACGACTGAATTTGGTACTCTACCTCATTGTATTCTAACTTAGACCGCAGACGGAAAGGGTCGGTGCCCGGTGTGAAGGGGGCCCATTCAAAATTTTCGTAAAAATTACAATTTTTACTCTTACGAACTGCATCCCACTACAGCACTCCATTACCCCACCTACGGTCTATGTAAGAGGTCGTAGATAACAATAAAGTGAAAAAATATCTGGTTAATGGTGTAATAAAAACACAAATTAATAAACGTTAGCTTTCACCACCAACGGTTGCCTTATCAGGCAGAAATACAATGTAACGTAAATAATGCAAATTCTTTTTTGCTTCGTATAATTAAATTAACTAAATTAAAAAAATTAAAATAAGTTTACTGGAAATTTACGGAAATACCTTTTTCATTCATTAACTTTCACCCGCTGAACTTGGTGATTTTACAAATAGTAATATTTACCCGGGAAATACCGGGTACCCCTACTAGTAAGAACTAAAGATAATGTTACACTTTTAATCAGGTACAAAAATAATTAGAAAGCCCTAGGACTGGGCCTGTTTAGTAATTTTCAGTCTGCCGTGCTAATTTTCATAAGGTTTGCATAGAAGTCCAAGATTTTAGCAATGCGCTTTTCTAAGGTTGGAACTATTAAGCAGACCCTAGGCCTAGGGCTTTTTGATAGTTTTTAGTCCTCCGAGCTGATATTTATGTAGTTTTCATAGAAAATAAAATGAATTCTGTTGAAATGTTACTCGAACACAAAGCATTAATGGACACGCCCGAGACCTAGGCATATGCATTTATAGTAATTTTTGATAATGCTGTGATCATATGAGGTTTGCATGACAAATCAATTTAAGAGTGTTACGCTTATCAAAAATTACTTAAAAGGCCTAGGCCTAGCGGCCAATAATTAGTATTTGGTGCCTAAGTGAAAGCGCAACATTATTAACTTGATTTGTTATGCAAACCTTATAAATATGACCACGGCGATTAAAAGTTACTAAAGAGTCCTTGTAAGTAATATTTTTTGACCGAGTGCAAGTGCAATTTACGAAATGTCAATAGGTCAAAATATCTAAAGTAACAATGAAATTTGGAATATTTCTTTTTTCTTTCTTTTTATTTCAGTTTTGACACTTGTATTATGTTTTAAAAACATATATTTCTCCTATCGTTTACCTTCATTGTGCTTTTAACAGAATTTCTTACCATGTTTTGGGTATTTTATTTTGTGTGGCTGCAGTTATTTTAATGTTTTGGGCATTTCATTTTGTGTGGTTACTTGTTTTTATGTTTTGGGCATTTTACTTTGTATGGGTGTTTTTGTTATCTTTTTTGTTATTTTCTTTTCTGTGGTCGTTGTAATGTCGACAGGATGAAAAGGGGAAACTGTGGACAGTCACGATGCCTGCTTGCTTATATATTTTTTTCAAATACAGCACATGATTTTGTATTGATTTATACCACTTACTCATTAAGCGACTACAGGTTTCTTTAAATATGAACTTTTTCTTAGAGCCTTTTGTTTCCTCTACCTAGCTTTTTCAGCTCCGCAATTTCTTTTTTTGGTTTTAGAATATTTTCCTTATTATTAATCTATTTTCTCATGCAAACTCTTTATGTAAGGTATGTTTATTCTATCGAAGTATTTTGCAATTATACGTGAAGCCCTGTTGCTGAAGTAAAAAAATATTTGCAACTGAAACAACGCAGTTCAGATATTTTCCCGCTATTAACTCAAAGAATGAAAACAAAAAGAACAAATCTGTGCAATGGTTGAGGCATGAGACAGTACTTACTGGTAGTAAGGCAAAGTTTTAAAGAAGAATGAGCTTAGGAATTTCTAACTGCAACAAAAAAGATCATCCGCACTGTATCCCTCCCCATCCCTTAGTGCCGGCCTTTGGACGTCTTGAAAGAGAAGTCTTAAGGACACATCTGTATCGTAATTGCCTGAGCATTCGCGACATTCTTCTGGTGTCGTAGTAGAAAAAAACACTTCCTAATTCGCCTAAATTGCTTGGATGTAATGCCAACGAACAAAGTTTTGCTCTGGCATTGGATTTCTGTTGCTTTTGATGGAATACTTTTCCCCTGGGATTCACCGCTTTCAGTGTAGTCTTCAGGACACACGGCAATACACCCCAACGTAAAACACGAATTTCACGGCAATTAACTGCAATTAGCGAAAGAGAGGGACGGTACAGGAAATAAGTCGAACGAGACAGATCTGAACTTAGAAAGTCGGGGGAAGGTGTTGCATGAAAAACTGTGTTTGGCTTACAGACCGTTTGGCACGTAGGGACGTAGGTTTTGTTTAATATGTTACGGGGTAAACAAATTGTCTTTTCAGTATAACAATTTTCTTTCATACGCATGGTGCAGCACAGAAAAAATTTGAATTAATTTTTGAGAATTAGCATGACGCCTACCGGCCCAGAGTACAGCTGCCCAGTCCGCGCCTGCTGCCGCCTCCGGAACCTGGCTCCCGGGTTCTTCGCATCTGTTGATCCCCGCCTGGAGCGTCCCTGCTTTAAAATACATGTACCTCTGCGTTTTGGAAAAACGAAAGATAAGATGTCGATCCTTAAACTTAACCATTTCTTGTGACCGCAGGTACGAAAATCTTTAACTTCGCTTAAACCGTAACTGGAGGAACAAGCTTCACGTGATTGTCTGTATTCTGAGTGTTTTATTGAATGGTTGCTCATCAGTTCGTAGTTGACTGGCGAACAGGGAACGTGCTTGTTGAAACCTTTGTTGTGCGTTGTCAAGTGATAATAGTGGAAATATATCATTCTAAATATTTTGGAAAGAGAAAGTGCATTGTTTTCCGAAGGCACTATGCAGATGAAGAACACAACATAAATAGTTCACTCACAAAAAGAAAATGATTTGCTGAAATGGAAAGGGTATTTATTTTGCCATAACAGAGTGCGAGGTGATTTACGGTATTGGCACTGTATTGTAAGAAATTATGGAAATTGTACTGGCTTTGCTAGTACTATTCTTATTGGAGATTAACACAAGATGCGCAATGAGAAACCACATAATCATGCTCCAAGACCGGAGAAAAGTGACGTTGCTGTTGCAAGAGCGCAAATAAAAGAACGAGCGAGAAATACGGACGAAGCCCCTGCACAAATTATTCAAACTGTGACAACGTCAATGGCTACAGTAAATGCAGCTTACATGCCTAATATGGATGCACTAAGGCAAGTTGTAAAACGAATACGAAAAGAGAAGACATGCTTGTGGAGCCTAAAACTTCAGAACGGATCGATGCCCCAAAAATTTACAGGAGGAGATGGTGCAAAATTTCTTGGCAGAGATAGCGCACTTGGACATCAAAGAATTATTTTATTTTTAACAGAGAATAATTTACGAAAGCTTAAAGAAGCACCTCCCTGGATTATGGATGGGACATTTGAAACTTGTCCAACCCTTTTTAGGCAATTATGTACCATTCATGCTATGGTTGAAACGAATCCAGAGATGCACAGACTTGTCCCACTAGTCTATTGGTTACTTTCCAACAAGTATAAGGAATATAATACTATTATACAGTATTTTTGCAGGAGTTATAAGACTATGCATCAGGCTATGATATTCAGCTTGCACCACAATATACATATAATAATAGATTTTGAAATAGCTACCGTTATAATGCTGCTAAAAAGGAACTTGGAAGCAGCACACACAAATGTTGTTGGTTTCATCTCGGAAAAAAATGTGCTGAGGATATCCATCCTCTGGCATAGCCTTGAAATTTAGGGAAAACAGTGAGTTTGCTCTCAAAGTCAGACATTTGCAAGCACTCGCATTTTTTCATATGATGAAATGCCAGCTGCTTTTGAAGAAGTGAAATCAATTTTACTGGAATGTGCAGATTCTGTAGTTCAGTGGTTTGAGGAAAATTATGTTCTTGGAAAATTTCGTGGAAGCAGAAGAAACAATCCGAGCAGAAGCCCTCCGCTTTTCCCACCAACAATTTGGTTAGTAAGTGAAAACAATTTATTTGGCTTTCCCACAACACAACAGACGCTGGAATACAATTCTGGGAGAGAAAAAACTGTGACTGTACAAAATAATCAGTGAAATTGAGAAAGAGCAGAGAGCAACTATGGCTAAAATCGAAAGAGTGATAGCACAGATTCCAACAAATCCACCCTGAAGAGAAACGCTGGCAAGATAAAAAGGAATTCGAACTTCTGTGGCGCACAGAGACAATGTTAACATGTTGGACTTTTTAAGAGGAATTTCATATAATTCTACCCATTACTAAAATGTGCTGGTATTTCTCACTAATTGAATTATACCTTTTACAAGCTTACATTTGAATTTTTCAAGAATGTAATTCCGCCGAAGATGCAAGAATGTAAAACACAACGCAAAATTAAAAAAGACAAAATTTTCAAAATAGCATGCCAAAAACATAAAATGTCAAAAAGTAATCCAAAATGTGCAACAAATAAAAATTCAAAATGCAATCAGATTCCAACAAATATCATCACAAGTCACAAGCATTACAAAAATGCGAAACGCTATGTAACAAGTACAACACAAAATAAAGCAAATGCCAAAACAAAACAAAAATGCATAGGCTTTGTAAAATGTACAAAATAAAATAAATGCCATATTTTTTTTTTTTTTTTTTGGTTGGAGGTTTAACGACCACCGTGAGCAACTCAATGGGCTATAAGCAGTCGCCCGTCCCTAATTTAGAGTCACTGGTTCCAGGGAAGGGAGAGAGCCAGTGCTGTAAGACAAACACAACATCCATGCCTCACCGGGATTCGAACCCGGACCCCTTCCGACGAATGATCAGAGGCCAACGCCTTAGACCACTGCGCCACCGGGGCGGTAAATGCCATATTCATAAGGATTTCATGACAAGTCAAGTTAAAAATAAGCTTTTACTTAGACTTCAAATAATAATTACTAGCCTCTATACCTTTTTAAGTCTTCAATAAGTGCAACATCAGTAACCTGAGTTGTCATCAAACATTATCAATATGACCATAGCATACAATCACTTAAAAGACTTGGTAATGGATGAATTGAGGAATCACTAAGTTCAGCGGGTGAAAGTTAATGGCTGTTTATAATTTTGTACTTGAGTAAATACGCAACACAATAAACTTGACTTTCTCTGAAAATTTTATGTATATGAGCACGGTTGATTGAAAACTGATAAAAAGGCTTAAGGCCTGTTTATTAATTTTTGTGCCTCAGTCAAAACGCAGTACCATAACCTTGGCATGTTATCGAAACCTTATGAATACGTTGGACTAAAAATTCCTAAAAAAAGGTTACGCCTAAGGTCTTGTAACTAAAGTTTTGTGACAGGGTAAAACTGCAACATTAATAACTTCACATGTTATGTTAACGTTGTGAATATGAGCACGGCGGATTAAAGATTTCAACAAATAGCCTTTGGGATTAATGTGTTGTAGCTGAGTAAAAATGTAACATTATCTTTATTTTCGATATAAACCAAACTACGTGCTGAAATAGCCCAACTATATATACGTATACTTCAACCATATACCGAAGCGCTGACAAAGTGAAAACAAAAGTGCAATTTTGTACGGTCTCCTAAAATTTTATGGCCAGCCTACATGGAAGTGGACTTGTTGATATCAAAAACATACTTTTTGTACGGTTCATAACAAATAGCAATGGACACGTCGCAATCTTTTTTTTTTTTTTTTTTTGTTGGGGTTTAACGACCACCGTGATCAATTCAGTGGGCTATAGGCAGTCGGACGTTCCCAATTTTGGGCCACTGTTTCCTGGGAAAGGGGACAGCCAGTGCCAGAAATCAATCACAACGTCCATGACTCACCGGTATTTGGACCAGGATCCTTCTCGACAGGTGGTCAGAAGCCAGCGCCTAGATCACTCCGCCGCCGTAGCGGCACACGTTGAGATGTATTTTTCATACGGCCCCAAACGCTCTTATGGACATACTAGATTGAACTGGATGCAAATAAATCATTAATATAATTTGTTCTAGCAGGGATAAAAGTTATTTGCCAAGTACATATTACTATTTGTGGAATCACCAAGTTCAGCGGGTGAAAGTTAATGAATGAAAAAGATATTCCTGCAATATTCCAGTAAACTTATTTTAAATTTTTTGATTTAGTTAATTTAATTTTACGAAACAAAAAAGAAAGAAAAAGGAATGGGAATACTTACCTTCTAGGAGACATCTATAGAACTGCCGTACATCTGGCGTGTGCTTCTGTGAATCCCGCGACACAGAAATGCAAAGTGCCTATGTGATGTCGCATGCGTACGACTTCACATTGGCATTGATCATCTTTTTCTTACCGTTTTGAATTTTGAATATCTGGAACTCTCTATTTACATTACATTATATTTCTTTCTGATAAGCCGCTCGTTGGTAGTGAAAGCTAAACTATATTGATTTGTGTTTTTAATACACCATTAAACGCATATTTTTTCACTTTATTGTTATCTACAGTCCCTAACTTAAACCGTAGGTTGGTTAGTTGATGGTTTATGGTGCAAGGCCCTCAAAGGGCCAAAGAGCGCATTAGAACATAGATAAGGTATTCTTAAGAGTAAAAAACGGACCTTTTTACAAAAATTTTGCATGGGGCTCCCTTGACCCCGGCCCCGACCCCTTCCCAAATCCGTCTACCGTCTAAGTTAGATAACCATGAGTAGTATACCAAATTTGGTTGTTCTAAATTGAAAACTGTAGATTTTGCGAAACTTTTATGAGGGGGGGGCTCTCACCTCCCCGGGTTCCAACCCCTTCCAAAAACCGTCAAGCATCTAAGTTAGAGTTTCATGATACCAAATTTGGTGGTTCTGAATTGAAAACTGTAGTTTCTAAGAAAATGTTGTGTGTGTGTGTGTGTGTGTGTGTGTGCGGGGAGGGGGAGGGAGCTCTGACCCCCGGGCCTTGACCCGTTCCAAAAACCGTCGACCGTCTAAGTTAGAGTATCATGAGATAGTATACCAAATTTGGTGATTCTAAATTGGAAACTGTAGATTTTACCAAATTTGTATGAGGGGGCTCTCACCCCCGGGCCCCAACCCTTTCCAAAAACCGTGTAGCGTCTAAGTTAGAGTTTCATGATACCATACTTTATGGTTCTGAATTGAAAACTGTAGATTTTACAAAAAAAAATTGTGGGGGAGGGTGCTCTGACCCCGGGCCTTGACCCGTTCCAAAAACGGTCTACCGTCTAAGTTAGAGTACCATGAGATAGTATACCAAATTTTGTCGTTCTAAATTGAAAACTGTAGATTTTACGGCATTTTTATGAGGAGGGGGCTCTTACCCCCGGGCTCCAACCCCTTCCAAAAAACCGTCTAGCGTCTAAGTTAGAGTACCATGAGATAGTATACCAGATTTGGTGGTTCTGAATTGAAAACTGTAGTTTTCAAAAAAAAATTTTAGGGGTCTGATCCCCCGGGCTCCAACCCCTTCCAAAAACCGTCTAACGTCTAAGTTAGAGTACCATGAGATAGTATACTAGATTAGGTGGTTCTGAATTGAAAACTGTAGTTTCTAAGAAAATTTTGTATGAGGGGGCTCTAACCCCCAGGCCTTGACCCGTTCCAAAAACGGTCAGCCGTCTAAGTTAGAGTACAATGAGATAGTATACCAAATTTGGTGGTTCTAAATTGAAAACTGTACATTTTGCAAATTTTATAAGGGGGCCCTTACCCCACGGGCAGCAACCCGTTCAAAAAATCGTCTAGTGTCTAAGTTAGAGTACCATGAGATAGTATACCAGATTTGGTGGTTCTGAATTGAAAACTGTAGTTTTTAAGAAAATTTTGTATGTGGGGGGCTCTGACCCCCGGGCCTTGACCCGTTCCAAAACGGTCTACTGTCTAAATTAGAGTACCATGAGATTGTATACCAAATTTATTGGTTCTAAGTTGAAACTGTAGATTTTACGAAAAAATGTTTATTAGGGGTCTGACCCCCGTGCTCCAACCCCTTCCAAAAACCGTCTAACGTCTAAGTTAGAGTACCATGAGATAGTATACTAGATTAGGTGGTTCTGAATTGAAAACTGTAGTTTCTAAGAAAATTTTGTATGTGGAGGGCTCTGACCCCCGGGTCTTGACCCGTTCCAAAACGGTCTACTGTCTAAGTTAGAGTACAATGAGATAGTATACCAAATTTGGTGGTTCTAAATTGAAACTGTAGATTTTACGAAAAAATGTTTATTAGGGGGTCTGACCCCCCGGGCTCCAACCCCTTCCAAAAACCGTCTAGCGTCTAAGTTAGAGTACCATGAGATAGTATACTAGATTAGGTGCTTCTGAATTGAAAACTGTAGTTTCTAAGAAAATTTTGTATGTGGGGGCTCTAAACCCCCGGGCCTTGACCCGTTCCAAAAACGGTCTGCCGTCTAAGTTAGAGTACAATGAGATAGTATACCAAATTTGGTGGTTCTAAATTGAAAACTGTATCAACCTGCTCCACCATCGGGCCCTCCTCCACTGGGTCCTGTCCCACAATTGTTGACAGAGGACTTTCCTCATCTGGTGCCGACTGCTCCACCCACGTTCCTTGCTGCTCCAGCTGACCTGACTGCTGACCTTCATCCTCCGTCGGATGAAGACACTCCAAGTACAGTAACTGACATGGACTGCCCTACTGCTAGTGACTCTTCTGGCAATGACTCTGACCCTACAACTACCAGCAAGCCTGCTCGACGGGAGTCGTGGAGTGCTCCGCAGACTCCGCTCCCTCCTCGCACCGGTGCTGCAAGAGGTCGTTCTGTTGACTCATCTTCCCGCTCCTCCTCTCAACATCGTACTTCGCCACGAATAAGTCGACATCCTGCTGTGATTCCAGGTTCTAAGACTCCACCCCCAGTGCTTTCCCTAGATTCTTTTCTCCGATACCTAGCTGAAGCGAAGGCGGATATACCGGTACGTCCGCTTTCTCTTCATAAAATATATGAAGTATTATGCTCTCATAAACATCCTAGATTCTTTAATCAGTTTGTTGCACGTCATATGCTTGATCTTCCTACTGTTCTAACCCAAGTTTCTAGTGTGATATCTGTGTTTCGAAATCTTGTGCTTTCCTATCCCGATCTCAAATTTAGTGTTGACAGAATGAAGAGGCAGGCGAGGAAAATAACAGATTCCAGCGCACGTGCGTGTCGACCTGGGAAGGACCTACCGATTCAAGGTAGTCACACTTAACTGCAGAGGGTTCTCTGCTTCTCCTAGAAATGCTCTAGTGTATGAGGACTTGGCGCCTCTACACGCAGATCTTCCCTTTCTCCAAGAGACCAATTGCTCTGCTACCACTTTGTTCTCTCGTTGGCGGGCTTGGCCCTACGATTTTCACCATGCTTATCGAGTTGGACGGAATGGTGGCCTTGCACTTGGGATCCATCACCTCCTACTCCCTCTGATTTCGACGCCAGTGATTCGTGCATTACATGTGGACAACCTCCAGGTCGTTGTCTTTTGCATTGAAAACGTGACCTATCATGTTTTTAACATATATGTCCCCTGTGAAGAGCGTCTGTTACCTGAGCTTCTCTCCACACTCCGTACAGAGCTGTCATGCATCCCACCGTCTGAATATATTCTCATCGGCGGAGATTTCAATTGTACGTTGTTGCCGGCCCTTGACCGCAATTCAACCGTTGGCGAATACCGCAGACAACGTGTATTACAGATTTCTCAGCTAGTTGAATATTTTCAATTATTTGATGCGTTCCGGCATCTACACCCGTCGGAAATCTCTTTTACCTGGCGGTCTTCCATCCATGGCAGCACTACGGCAGCACGGCTGGATAAATTTTATGTTTCGACTGCTCTTCTCCCGTCGATCGCAGCTGCTGCCCATCATCCTTCCGCCGCTTCAGACCACAGTATTGTCAGTCTGTCGGTGTGTGTGTTTCGCCTTTATTTTCAAGGACTCAACGAGTATGGACTTTTCCGGACTCGCTCCTAGATGATCAACAATTTTGTGTTGCTGTGCGTGAGTTCCTCCGAAGTCGTCAGCCCCTTCTTGATACTACGTCCGACGCGATGCAACTGTGGCTCAGTGTCAAACATGACTTGGTCCTTTTTGTACGGCGCTACTCCCATGCCACTCGGAATGAGAGCGATATGAAAATTGCAAATCTACGTGCTCTATTGTCGATGCTCTCTCTTGATCATCCGCAATACCCCGGCTATCTGGCAGATCTCCACGCTTTGCTTCTTCCTCGCGCATCCGATGCAGCCTGCAGGATGCATTTCTTGCATCTCTCCCCTACAGCTGATTCTCACGATTACTTAACCGCCTTGGAATCTCAACATCGTTCTGCTACATCTTTGCGTCATCTTCGCCTCCAGGATGGTTCCATCACTTCGAACCCATCGAAGCTATGCACCTTCACCAGACAGTATTTCACCGCCAATTACAGTGCGGTAACGCAGTCTTCATTCTCATTAGCTTCTCCTCTTCTCTCCTCTCTTCCTCAGGTCCCCTCTACTTTATCTACTTCTTTACTCTTCCCTTTCTCTCTTCGCGAACTCCGCGAAGCGTTCGCTACTCTCAATCCTCATGCCGCTCCTGGACCTGACGGCCTTCCTCTGTCCTTTTATCGTGCTTTTCTACCGTGCCTTGTGCCTTTTCTGTCTGCGTGTTTCTCGTCTGCTTTTTCCTCTCCTGCGTTACCGCCCGACTTTACTTTGGCACACATCATCCTCCTTCCTAAGAAGGGTGACCTCTTGGATCTTGGAAACTGGCGCCCTATCTCCATCCTAAACACTGACTATAAGTCCTATACAAAACTCTTATCCCGTCGCCTTAATTCTGTTCTCTCTTTCGTTATTTCTCCCGACAAGACACACACTGTGCCTGGTCGGACTATTTCCACTAACGTTTCTCTTCTCCTTCATCTTCACTTCCTCGCTTGTTCTTTTAATGAACCTCTTGCCTTTCCCAATCTGGATCAAAAGTCCGCTTTTGATAACGTTTCTCACTTTTATCTCTCTGCTGTCCTTTCACAATTTGGCTTTCCTCCTGCCTTTTCTTCCGCACTCTTAGCCCTTTATCAGGGCGCCAGTTTCCATGTTCGAGCGGCCACATTTCTAACCGCTCCAATTCCGTTTAAGCGGGGCATCCGGCAAGGATGTCCGCTCTCCGGCCAGCTATTCGCTCTCGCTTTTGAGCCTTTCCTGTTAGCAGCCCGAAGATCACTCCTGGATGTCCTACCGCCGACAGTGCCTAGTACTCGTCATCATCGAATAATTTTCACAGCCTATGCTGATGATGTGACCTTTTGCGTCCGGGATGAATCTCAATTTGATCGCCTGTATTCTGTATATCAACGGTATGTTGCAATATCTGGAGCTGCGCTGAATGCCACTAAAAGTTCTGGCTTATGGTGCGGGGCATGGGCTGCCCGCACCGATGCTCCTTGGGGTGCGCAGTGGACAGCCACTAATCAGAAGTTCCTCGGTGCGTATGTCGGATTGCCCTTGGCTTCTGCATCCGCCACCTGGACTGCTCTTCTTCCCCGGATACAACGGACTGCTGCCTAGTGGAGTAAGGCCCGCCCTTTCACATCGTTCCGTCAACGAGCAGCCGTTGTTCGTCGACAACTTATCTCCCTATGCGAATACTCTTGGATGTCGACGGTTGTGCCCGTGTCACAAATGATGACCATCACTCGCCTCTCAACTTCCGTCATCTGGTCTTCACATCACTGGGTTAAATCTGCCACGCTTCATCTGCCAGCCTCATTAAGTGGCATCCAGCTTCCTGATCCAGCTGTCCTTTATAAAACACATCGCATTATTCATTTCATTCGCCTTGCCACTTCAACTGTTCCGTCCCTTACCACTACCTTGAATGTTCTAGCTTCTTCCCGGGACCCATCTTTCACCTTCCTACTGTTTCTGAAGATGGATGCATACTCTCTTCTCCCGTCCCACCTCCCTCCTGCCCTGCGAGATTGCCTTTCTCTCTTTCGTTCGCTTCCTCTTCTCCGTTCATTTCCTTCTTCAACTCTTGATCTCCTAGATGAACCTCTCTTCTTCTCTTCTCTTATTCACCCTCCTAACCTCCCTTACTTTTACTTTCTTCATTGGATCCGCTCTGGTGTGATAACTGTCCGTTCTCTCGTAACTTCTGATCTAACCTGGAGACCTCTTTCTTCCCTGTTTCTATCTCCAACCATTACTCTTGCTAACGAATATCTTCTCCTTCGCACAGCGCTTTGGAGCCTCTTTCCATTCCTCGCTTCAACTGATGGTCTCTTCTCGGTCCCCTCCGCTCCTCTTTCTCTACCGTTCTTTCTCCTCATTCGTAGCTCCCCGGTTCTAGTTACTTCTATCTCCTCCTCTTCTCTTTATTGGCTTCTTCTTTCCCCTCCCGCACTTCCACTTTCTGTTCATTCTGCTCCTCCTTCTCTTATCCCCGCCATCTGGACAGCCTCTACCTCTCCCCTTTCCTCCCCTCTTGAACTCAATGTCCATTGGCAATTTCTTCACCTTCGTCTCCCCGCCCCATCAGTACTATTTCGCATGACTCTTCTCAACTCTCCACAATGCTCCTTTTGCCCTGAAGTCAGCGACGTCCAACATCAATACCTATTCTGCCCCGTTCTCCTGCCAGTCCTAAACACAGCATTTTGTCTTGCTGATCGAATTTGTGCTCGATCGTTACCCTTTCTTGCATATGCTTGGCTACTCCAAACAAAGCATCCACCTACTCACTTGTCTCCTGTGTGCCGTTACATTTTTCTTCTTGTGAAGTTGACTGTCTATGCTTTCCATCTTTAACAACGCTTCCCTGCTCTTATTCCACCTCCTCAGGAGGCAAGTGCTATCATTCGGAGACGCTTCCTAGCACGGTTAACCTCTCGCCTCCAAATGGAGCACTCTCGTGCTGCCTCAACAAACACCGATAGCGTTTTTCAATCCACCTGGGCCCAATCGGCTGGGTGGTTCCATATCCACAATTTGCAGTTACATGTCAATATATAAGTGGCATTTTGTTGTCGCCCACGTTCACTGTAACAAATCATGTTTTTCGTATTAATTTTGGTGCTTCGCTATTTGTGATTTTTCTGTTTTATGTGCCATTGGAGATAGCTCATCATGTTTCCCATGTTCTCTTCGATAATGTTGGATTTTATGTTATTGTATATAATTCTTCCTTCTGCACAGTTTACTGCACACGCAATGTCCCCTTCATTTTGTTGAATATATTTTTAAAATATTAGTCACTGTGCGTATAATTTAATGTAACAAGATGCCCCTCTGAGTACATTTTGCGTTATTTCCCCTTGTCACTGAATACTTCTGTACATCTGTTGTAATTTTTGAATGTAGCATCAGTGCTGCATTTCTGTTTCATGAGAAGCTGCCCTTCTGGGTATGTTTAGCGGCTTTCTTCCTTGTCACTGTATTGTTCTGTACATATGATATGAAACTTGTGCATTGCATTACTGTTAGATTACGGTTTTTTTGTAAAGTTGCTCTCCTGGGTCCGTTTAGCATATTTCTCTCTTGTCACTGCATAATTCTGTACATATGATAAGTATTTCTGCTTATTTGTTTCTACCATTACTGTCATAGCTCTAAATACTGTTCCACCTGTTAGTTCCTTCTCACCCATGGTCTTTTATGTGAATTAGTACCTTGTGCATGTTTAATCTTTAGTATGGTAGTAATGCTTAATTGGAATTTGTGCATAGTATAGAATCATGTCTTTCCCTGTCTACAATACTGTAGGTAAACATTTTCATTTGTATCGCTCGTGCTTTATTGTCTGCCTCTCCTTCGCCCTACGTGGCGAAATAATTTTATGATTTTAACAATATTTTGTTTTACGTTTCACTGGAACTTTCCAGCTGATGTATATACCACTGTATTTATTGGCAGAATTCCATTGTCATGTACATATAAATGTTATTTTACTGAAGAATGAAGGCAATTTTGAAATGTAGATTTTGCAAATTTTATGAGGGGGGCCCTTACCCACCGGGCTGCAACCACTTCAAAAAATCGTCTGGCGTCTAAGTTAGAGTACCATGAGACAGTATACCAGATTTGGTGGTTCTGAATTGAAAACTGTAGTTTTTAAGAAAATTTTGCATGTGTGGGGCTCTGACCCCCGGGTCTTGACCCGTTCCAAAAACGGTCTACTGTCTAAGTTAGAATACCATGAGATTGTATACCAAATTTATTGGTTCTAAGTTGAAACTGTAGATTTTACGAAAAAAATTTTACTAGGGGGTCTGACCCGCGGGCTCCAACCCCTTCTAAAAACCGTCTGGCGTCTAAGTTAGAGTACCATGAGACAGTATACCAGATTTGGTGGTTCTGAATTGAAAACTGTAGTTTTTAAGAAAATTTTGCATGTGTGGGGCTCTGACCCCCGGGTCTTGACCCGTTCCAAAAACGGTCTACTGTCTAAGTTAGAATACCATGAGATTGTATACCAAATTTATTGGTTCTAAGTTGAAACTGTAGATTTTACGAAAAAAATTTTACTAGGGGGGTCTGACCCGCGGGCTCCAACCCCTTCCAAAAACCGTCTAGCGTCTAAGTTAGAGTACCAAGAGATAGTATACCAGATTTGGTGGTTCTGAATTGAAAACTGTAGTTTTTAAGAAAATTTTGTATGTGGGGTCTCTGACCCCTCGGGTCTTGACCCGTTCCAAAAACGGTCTGCCATCTAAGTTAGAGTACCATGAGATAGTATACCAAATTTGGTGGTTCTAAATTCAAAACTGTAGATTTTGCGAATTTTTTTATGAGGGGTGGGCTTACCCCCGGGCTGCAACCCCTTCAAAAAATCGTCTAGCGTCTAAGTTAGAGCACCATGAGATAGTATACCAGATTTGGTGGTTTTGAATTGAAAACTGTAGTTTTTTTAGAAAATTTTGTATGTGGGGACTCTGACCCCCCCCCCCCCCCAGGCCTTGACCCGTTCAAAAATCGGTCTACTGTCTAAGTTATAGTACCATGAGATAGTATACCAAATTTGGTGGTTCTAAGATGAAAACTGTAGAGTTTACAAAAATTTTTATGAGGGGGGGGCTCCGACCCCCCAGTCTCCAACCGTCTCCAAAAACCGTCTTGCGTCTAAGTTAGAGTTTCATGATACCATATTTGATGGTTCTGAAATGAAAACTAGATTTCACGAAAATTTTGTATGTATGTGGGGGGAGGGGGAGGCTATGACTTACCGGGGCTTGACCCGTTCCAAAAACCAACAACCGTCTAAGTTAGAGTACCATGAGATAGGATACCTGATTTGGTGGTTCTGAATTGAAAACTGTAGATTTTACGAATATTTTGTATATGGGGGCTCTGACCAACCGGGCCCTGACCCGTTCCAAAAACCGTCTTACCGTCTAATATTTATAGTACCAAAAAAAAAAAGCTTAATATTCCTATCCTGTCTGCGTGTCCAAACTTTATAAATTTGATCAGGGAGCAAGACGTTCGAAATCGTACGTTTTCCTGCATTCGTTTTGTATGTAACCAAAATCTGTAAACGCGACGAATTGACGTAAGCGACGAATTGACGCTCGACGAATTGACGCGCGACGAATTGACGCGCGACGAATTGACGCACGACGAATCGTCGCAGTCGACGAATTGACGCACGCGACGAATTGACGCATAACCGAGAAGCACTATAAGTAGGGTGCACAGAAAGCGGGCTGTAAGTAGTGGAAGTGTGTTGAACTGCCGGACCTGTGCGTGGGAAGCTTCCTGATGCCTCGTCACAGAATACGACAGTCATTCCAGCACGTTTCGGAGTTCGATAGAGGACGAATAGCGGCTTATCGCGATAGCACTTTATCGTACCGAGACATCGGCGCCCGTGTGGGACAACATACAGCCACAGTGAGGCGAGTGTGGATTCGGTGGGTGCAGGAGGGACGGACGGACCGACGTCAGCGATTGCCGCAGCCGCGGCACACAACCGAACGGGAGAACCAGTATGTTGTGCGGCGGGTATTGACGGCTCGCACCGCTACATTACGAACGTTTGCGCAGGAATTAGGGTGTGATGCGCAACAACCTGTGGCAGCACGTACCGTTCGAAGCCGTCTGCAGGTGCGGGGACTTGTCGCACGGCGCCCATTACTCCGATTACCATTGACGTTACACCACCGGCGAGTGCGGCGGCAGTGGGACTTTGAACGCCGCACCTGGACTACGGAATGGCACGACATTTTCTTTTCCGACGAAACTCGCTTCTGCCTGCAACACCACGATGATCAGATCCGCGTGTGGCGGCACCGCGGCGAGAGACTGTATGACGTCTGCATTATGTATCGCCATACCGGTCCGTCGCCTGGCGTTAAGGTTTGAGGCGCAATTCAATATGACACCCGCACCACTCTGGTACGCATCTTTGGTACACTCAACAGCCACCGCCACATCTCCAACGTTTTGGAGCCCGTAGTCCTCCCTTACCTACAGGACCTGCCAGCGGCCACGTTTCAACAGGACAATGTGCGCCTGCACGAGGCACGCATCGTGAAACAGTTCTTCACGGCCCACCAGGTGACACTGATGCTGTGGCCCGCCTGTTCTCCCGATATGTCGCCCATCGGACACGTCTGGTCGCTGATCGGCAACCTAGTGCCATGGCAAACACCACCCGCAGCTACGCCTGCTGAACTGTGGCAACGTGTGGAAGCAGCCTGGCCCGACATACCCCAAGCCCACATCCAAAGCCTCTTTCTTTCGATGCCGCGGCGTATAGCGGCCGTTATTGCCAGCCATGGGGGCCACACGAACTATTGATGTCTGCGTGTTCCGCAAGTCGCACGGACCTGTAAGCTCAATCGTTTCATCTTTGTATCTGTTGTTATGTGTCCAGTAAATCTGGCTTTGCTATCTCGTGTGCTTCTTGGTTTTGCATTTTGGGTGGGTAGTGTTTTTACATGGTAGAGATTTTCGCCATAAAGAGGATTTGTCAAGTATTTTCGTCGGTCCCAGCTCTTCACTATGACCACTGGTTTTAATTTATTTAACATGTCCAACAAATGATACATTGAAGTCTCATGTTTTATAGTTCATTAGATAGAGTTATCGGCGCACCATTTTACGTTCAAAAAGAAAATTATATTAATAGAATATGATGAATAAAAAATAATAAATTCATAACGATTTATTTTTGTCATATGTCGAGAAAACGTGGAATTCTTTAAGTTAAGGTGGACGTCAAGTAATTTTGCTTCCTATACTTCAAATCGAAAAACTTCTGTACACATTATCTTCACAATTAATGCGTTCGTTCCCAAAGATGAAGATTTGAACACCGATTAAAATTGCTTCATTTTATAACTTGGAATACTTAATATTTTCTGAAACATAACCATAATCATACCATCCAACAATTGTTTGTCTACTGACGTCATTAAATACTAGTCGCGCCAATTTTTTTGTTGTAACACCACCAAAGGAAAAGTTATTGATTTTTAATATAATTATGTTTATGTTTTAGAAAATATTAAGTATTCCAAGTTATAAAATGAAGCAATTTTAATCAATGTTCACATTTCCATCCTTGGGAGCGCATTAATTGTGCGGATAATGTGTACAGACGTTTTTCCATTGCATGTATAGGAAGCAAAATTACTTGACGTCCACCTTAACAATAAAAATTTGCAATTTACACTCGGCACCGCAGAAAGCGAATTTTACAACCATTATCACATGCGTATATAATATACATAATATATCATTAATATTAATATAAATTATTTTTGTTATTTACTGAAAAATGAATTGTTTCACATGCAGATTTTTAATAGCGATTTTGCACTTATCTTTCAAAGTATTTTCCAATTACACACGCTACAGTAAAAGAATGCCACCAATTAAGTATACAAAATTCGTTAAAACAATTTTACGGATCCCACTGGAAAACGAACGCACTACAAATTTACCGGCGGTGACACTAAAAACGTGAGCACTGATGTTCTGCCATTTATCGGCCGATCTGTAATAATTATACTGCACATAGCGGGCCAGGGTTGGAATTATAGCCGATGTTTGTTGAGGAGAGATTTATTACATCACACATACCAAAATATTCAAGACATTTCATTGATCTACACTGATTGCCGACGAAACGAGACGAGTGCGGAAGAATGAATTTGATCTTTTTCATTCCTTCATATGGCAATGTGGCCCTTTGTCTTGATATAACAATTCAAATAATCTTAAAACAACACCCCTTTTTGGCAGAAAAAGAATAGTGAAATTCTTGTCTCTTTGCTGTTTTTTTTTTCGTAATGTCTTTATATCTGTATTGTGTTATATGAACTTAAGTTCTCCTCAGATTTCTGGATGTGTATTAGCAAAACGGTTTCGATATGGATTCGAAAAGGTAGTTATGTGTGAAAACATTTTCTCAGCATTCTATGTACACTGAAGAGGAATTGAATTAGAGACAGATGGTGTTATGCAAATGTGACGCTGTAGGCGGCCATGTAAACGGAAACGACATGACGTATGCAACGATCCGACAATATAAGGAGTGATACGACTGGAATTAGTAACAGTCGGACGCAGTATGGGTAAGACGAATGATCTAGGCGCATTTAATCGTGGGCAAATTGTCGGGGCACGACGAATGGGTCACTCCATCTCGGAAGTCGTGCAGGCACTGGGATTTTCACGAGCCACTGAGTCACGGGTGAACCGTGAGTACATCGAAAATGGTAAAACCATCCCTGCAAGGGCCAACTGCCATGGACAATAGTGTGTGAATGAGCGGGTTCATCGTGGCTAGCTCGCATGTAATAGCGGATAGACGTGCCACAATGCAAAAAATCACTCGGCAATGTAACGCTGGTGCACAAAAACGTGTAAGCAGCCACACCAACCAGAACCATCTCATCGCTATGGGGTACAGAAGCCATCGTCCCACGAGGGTACCTCTGCTGACCGCACATCACAGGGTGCAAAGATTAGCATGGGCGCGGGAAATAGCCACTGGACCCTTGACATGTGGAAAAATCTTGCCTGGACTGAAGAGTCGAGATTCACGTTGGTACATGCGGATGGCAGGATACGAGTACGGCGCAAACCACATGAAGCGATGGATCCTTCTTGCCAGCAGGGTACTCTTCAAGCTGGTGGGGGTGGCATTCTCGTCTGGGGACTGTTTACGTGGATTGAAATAGGACCCCTGGTACGTGTGACATCGTCCCTCACAGGTCAACGTTACCGGGATATCCTGGACGACCATTTGCTCCCGTTTGTGCGTGTTCAACATCCCACTGGGGACCTTATCCTGCAACAATACAATGCACCGTGCCATCGCTCCTGAACTGTTTTCGAATGGTTGGATGAACACTCCACTGACGTGACCTCGCTTCCTTGGCCAGCTAGGTCACCTTATCTCAAAACCATCGAGCACATCTGGGTTGTCATCGAAAAAGGTGTTCGAGGCTCTGACCCCCTCCATAAAATCTTCGTGAACTGTGTAAGCTTGTTCAGGGGTCGTAGATCTATACGGATTCCCAATGTTTCCGGTGTCTTGTCGAGTCCATGCCGAGACGAATCGCTGCCGTCATCAGGACGAAAGGCGGTGCTACACGTTACTAGACATTTATCTCTAATTAAATTGCTCTTCAGTGTATATCCAAATGCTACAAGCAACGCTAAGACAACTTTTTCCGGCAAACTAAGTTTTCCAGTATTCTCCAGCAGTGTAGGATAGCAGCTAATTCTATCTCGGTAGCTCTCCAAAGAAATTTTCGAACTTCTACGGAATTTAATATGTCACGCCATAGAGTCAATATGCTTAATTTCAATGGATGCTGAAATTCCAAAAGAAAGTGTTAAGTCAAATGGAGTGCCAAAAAAAAAAGAGTTAGCCAAGCTTAGAAAGAATACGTTGGCTCATTCATTTTAGAATCTTGACATCGGAATTCAAATTATTTAACGAGTGTCGGTTTTTACTTTCATAATTCTTCTGTGCTTAAAGGATAAGTAAATGTTTTACAGTATTCATGAAAACCAAGAACAGTTTGCCTTTCTACCTGTAAATGCAGGTCATTCAGATGTGCAGAGATATTGACCAGGAATTATGCGGATAGCTCCCTGCCTCCGAGATGGTCACCACCCAACTAAAATTCAGTAGCGACTGTGCAATAAAAGTCTATTTTGTATGTAGAGGGTTGTTTTAATAAAACAATAAGATGCAAAATATTATAATTATATTGTAACGAAGTTAAGTGAATTACCCCATTTTTCCTGTACATAATACTGTAACGAAATTAAGCGATTTCAAACTGATTTGCAGAATGAGGACAGGAAACGAAAGCCTTGAAACAAATATTATTTGTTTCTGAAAATGAATTCGTACATTTCGATTAAGTGCCAAACAGCACTGTAGAATTTTATGGCATATGGACATTAAAAAGTTCTTATGCACAGTTGGATTATTATATGTAATTATTGTTTCTAACAAAAAAGTGAAAGTTTATTCATACTGAAAAACGTAAATTTTAGTAATTTAATTTGTTTCAAAATTGCTCCCTAATGCGCCACTCAATATTATGGAATTTTATTTTCTTATTATAATTTCCGTATGTCATTACGCGCATGCAGGTATATTACGATAATTGCTGCAATTCATCAAAAATAGCTGAAGAAATTTAAGACGTTCGGTTTCTGAGAAAGTTTGTAAGCAGGTGTGTATGTGCCGAGAAGAACACACATCAATATCAACCTTTGTTACAATTTGTCTGTCGGGGAAGAACACACCACGTTGCAAATTCCAGTTGGTAATAACTTTTAAAACGCAGCATTATTTGAAGCCTGCATACATATATAGAGTCTGATAGTTAACGTTGTTTTACGTAAGTAAGAATTATAAACTCGTTAGAACATATTTCTGATCTGGTGAAATCAAAAATGGAGCGAAACATTTTACACTCTTTCCAGAGAGCAGGCGCACAGAACTCAAAACTTTACAAGTCAGTTCTACGGAGAGTTATAGGGTCAGCTTGGCCTGGATTAAGCCTTTGTCGGCCTCTAGTCTAAGGCGTCTGGGTGCGCACCAAATTTCTGGTGAAGTAAGAACATATTGAATTGCAATAAACCCCGAACTCTAGCAATACGCATTGAAATTGTAATTATTGAAACATTTTGAAGTCTGAAATCTTTAATTTTCGTGCTTTGTTTTCATACGTACAAATCTCAGCACATATGAAAATCACTCAAATTGAATTCACGATTTGTTAAAATTTACAATCAACTGAGTACGCTGCAGGAAACCGATTTAGTGTGCATAATAATTACGCCAAACCCATTGAATCAATCGCAAAATGACAATTTGTATGATATGTTTTAGATAAAATTATCTATTAAATCACAGAAATCCAGTGATCTCACTAAGTCACCTTAAAAGATCATTTACGCCAACGACCTTGCAAAGTCACATGACCAATCATTTTCCATAACATTTTCAGAGCACTCTCTGTCCGTTTTGATATCCACCTCTGCATTTTGCAACCCAAACATTACTAGTGACACTTTATTTTCCGGTTAGACCTACTTTATGTATAACAGAAAAAAACTTTACAATGGCTTGCAACCCATGACGAAAATATTACGCCATGTACCATTAGGTGATGGCGCTGCAGACAATTTGCAGGAAAAGGAAGTCTTTTAATCCATCTGAAGATTTCGTTTTACTGTAAGTAGAAAAAGCTCTTTGTGTTCAAATTTGTTTTAGTTCTGTGCTAATTATACTAATAATTACGATCTTGTAACCGAAACGAATTCAAAGATTTGGGAAGCTATTCCAATCCTATTTAATGCTCAGGAAGGACGTTTTAAGAAATTTTTATAGGGCTCATTTAAAGTGCCCTCCAAGCATTTACGAAATGCTTTCGTCGTTTGGTAAATCTTTGTACAGAAGTGATAAGCACGGTATTGAAGCAGGAAATATCAATTTCCCTTAGAAAATAAAACAAAAGGGTTAAGGACACTTCTACTTTAATAAAATTATAAATTACTATTTTTGTAGATTAGTTAAATACTTTGGGAGCATTTTATTTAAGTTTATTAATGGTTCTGTGGTTACGCATTTTTCTGATTTTTTTATAAGTGTTTTGCTTTAAAGAAGCGGAATGCCGGTGAACTTTTTTGTAGAGTTGGGAGATTCACATCCTAATAGAGACATCTATATTATATTTTGAAACTGCTTGTCATTGTAACACCAAAGAATGATTTATTTAATTTTTGTTAATTTTTGAATTTCCTGAGAAATCTGAAAGGCAGTAGTTCGTGTTAAGATTTCGTTACCAGCGTTTTTAGATTGCTGTGAAAGTAAGTACCTTTAGAGAAACTTATTATTTGCAGTATGAGGATATTATATGTGGTTTTAACGGATAAATTGCTTTCCCGATGTATATGTTATATAGTGGGGAAAAGGAGAGAAACTCTTTGATCATTGGATGAGCATTTTGCATGAGTGTTAACCAGTTGAAGTGCTTAAAAAGTAAGAAGATTTTGGATATTTGAGAAAGAACCTCGTATGTGAATATGGCGTTAATTATAGCTCAAGCATGGAACATGTGGTACTCATGCACCGCAAATGAGTGTACAACTCCAATACATTATTAAATTTATAACATTACTATCTTTATTTTACTTAATTAATTTCCTATTTTTGAGCAGATTTTTGTACAATTTATGCATTTTTGGGGGGTTATTGGTTTTTCGTGTTTTATATATTTTTTGGTTAAATAAAGCAGCAGACTTGCTTAATTTTTTTATACAGATGTGAAATATTTGTGACAGAGATTCTGCAAAGTCGGTGTTGATAATTGTGATAGAAACGTCATCAATTATTAATCTTTGCAATTCCAAAGCAAACATTAATTAACCAATTAACCCTGTTGAATGCTGCAATTTAAATGTATTAAGAACTTTCCTAATGAAGCTTAGATGTACTAGTTTATGTTGAAATTTGAAAACAAGGATGTTCTAATTGCCGTGAAAGTCAGTTTCTTTCGAACATATTCTAGAGAACATTTATATTTGAACTATACCAATATTTTCTGTTACTACATGGAACATATTACCTTTGCAAGGAATGAATTGAATACTATTGAATGATAAGGAATCCCTTTCATAGTATACCTTCAAAGTTGGTTGACTCTCATGAAGAGATATATGTAAGTCGAGGCAAACTAGCTCTCGGCTGAACTTTTTTTTTTAATCGTGCAGCAGGATAGATGTTCATAAAATCAATTTCAATCTGGAAGCAATTGTTCAGACAGAGATGGTCATCTAGATATTTAAAATCATATTGATGTCTTCAACTGTCTAAGCGACCATGTTTCCTGAAGTACGTATGCTTTAAAGAACAAAAAAGGTTGCAAATGCTGGTTATGTGGGAGTAACCTTCTGGAACACCATAGTCTTCTTTGTACATTTTTTCTTTCGAAGTATAGTTATTGCTGCAAGCATTCACGGTATGCACAAACACACCTGGATTATTGTGGTAATGACTTTAAAATTGAATGAAGGTAAAAAAGAGACGTATAACGAAATTTCAAAACGTTAAATAAATTTACTTTTAACGTTAAATAAATTTTTTGTAAACTTTATGCGTTAGATGACTATACAATGTTCCTTTTTAAGGATTTATGTAGCATCGAACAGGCGTCGAAAGAAAATAAAGCGCTACAAATTATGATGTAATTTATCGTACTGCAAAAATCATGATGCCTATGAAAGTCGAAATCCGTATTCTACATTAAGTGAAATCCTCAAATAAAATTAAAAATCTAAGACAGTGCTTCAATTAGGACCTCGTGAGCTGACAGCTGTTTTTATTCTGCGGAGAACGAGTAGATCCATTTTAAAGCAGAATGTTGAATATTGAGGATAAATTTAGGATTCAGTTCATACAGTGTGAGTTATGAAATGCGAAGCCGATTTTTCATCCAAACCGGAAGTAAACAATATAACCTCCTCTGGTGAGATCAAGGTTCAACATTGGCTTCACTAAGAAGGAAGACGATTCGGTCTGTGTTATTTCAAAGTTGTAGTCTACCTGTTTATTTATGAAATAATAAAAAAAAACCTTGAAATTTTGATAATTTAAATTCAAACTTCAACATTTTTTAAACGTACAATGGCAACCATGTCGAAAAATGTTGTAACCTACAGAAAAATACCGGGACTAAAACAGAACTATACCGGGACTAAAGCAGAATTATATATATATATATATGGGATGTAAGGTCAGGTCATGCGTAACATCACAGCCTCTCTTTGACAAATGTTAACCCCGCCTTCTCGTGGTACATCCTGTTCCCACTAAAGAGGCTCTGACGACCGTCAATAGCGGTATAACTATACCATCGGGATTAGAGGAAATGCTATCCCACACTCACCAAACCGCTTGGCCAGCGTGGTGAGTTATGGCCAAACCCCTCCAAAATGACTCCACAACTTAAATCTTGGCCCTCAGTCTCCGGCAGCTGGAATGTACCTGGCCAAGGCAGCGGCCAGTGCGACATGAAGGCAGAAGGTGCTAAGAATCCCCGGAGGACGGGACTAGGCTGCCATCTGATGCTGACCTTGGCTACGTATAATGGACGCTCCCTATCTTCTGATTCAAGGCTTCTTGAATTGGAAGAGGAACTACAAAGGAACAAATGGGACATCGTTGGGCTAAGTGAGGTAAGGAGAAAAGGAGAAGATCTCATTGAACTGAAAAGTGGACATCTCTTCTACTATCGTGGGACAGATACTGGCAGAACTAGTAGTGTTGGATTTATAATAAACAAGAAACTGAAGGATAAAGTTGCAGAAGTTGAAAGTTCCTCTGACAGAGCTGCACAACTCGTTATCCAACTCTCGAGAAGATACAAGGCTCAGATTATTCAAACTTATGCACAAACCACAAGCCATCCTGAAGAAGAAATTAAAGAATTTTTTGAGGAAATTCGTCATATAAATAATAAAGGTACGCAAGTTGTAGAAGTTGAAAGTTCCTCTAACAGAGCTGCACGACTCGTTATCCAACTCTCGAGAAGATACAAGGCTCAGATTATTCAAACTTATGCACAAACCACAAGACATCCTGAAGAAGAAATTAAAGAATTTTTTAAGGAAATTCGTCATATAAATAATAAAGGTACGCAAGTTGTAGAAGTTGAAAGTTCCTCTAACAGAGCTGCACGACTCGTTATCCAACTCTCGAGAAGATACCAGGCTCAGATTATTCAAACTTATGGACCCACCAAAAGTCATCCTGAAGAAGAAATTGACGAATTTTATGAGGAAATTCGTCATACAAATAATAAAGGTACGCAGCACTTAAAGATAATTATGGGAGATCTCAATGCAAAAATAGGGCAACGGCAACAGAATGAAACTTCAGTAGGCAAATTCGGTTACGGCGGGAAATTCGGTCACGGCAACAGAAACCAGCGTGGAAATACTCTTGTTGAGTTTGCAGAGGCAGAAAAGTTTTTCATCTTGAACTCCTTTTTCAAGAAAAATCCACATAGGAAATGGACATGGAGATATCCAAATGGGACGACAAGTGAAATTGACTTTATTATGTGTAACAAAAAATTCGTCATAGAAGACTGCAGTGTGCTGAACAAGTTCAACACTGGTAGTGACCATAGATTGGTGAGATGTTAGATGCACCTCAACACTAAACTCGAACTGACAAGCTCATAAGACAAACAAAATATATTGACATAACCTACCTTAAAAAACCCCATACTACCTTCAAGTTGGAACTGAAGAACAGATTCTCAGCTTTAGAAGGCCTAACATCGCAAGAAGTGGATATTTCTAAAATTAACAGAAAAGTAACCAAAGATCTTATGGAAACAGCAACAAAATTAGCTGGGTCTAAGAACAAGTTGCATGTGAACAAATTATCAGGAAAAACCGAAATGTTGATGCAAAAAAGAAGAGAGATGATGACAACTAAAGAAGATGTGACTTCCAAAGTGGAATATATAGAGCTATGCAAGACAGTACGAAAATGTATCACTTGAGACGTAAGGAAATTCAACTGTGAACTAGTAAAGAAAGCAATTGAAAACAACCAAAGCCTAAAGATAGCACAGGGACATCTCAGTAAGGGAAGAAAACAGATTATGGCACTGAGAAAAGAAGATGGTTCTGTAACAAGAAATAGAGGCGACATTTTGGCAAGAGGGTAAGATTTCTACTCCAAATTATATGAAAGGGATGTTACATGTACTCCAGACATCATGAAAGGTACCAGTACCAGAGTTCTTCCAGTCCTTCCAGCAAAAGTTGCACATACAATCAAGAACATGAAGCGGGGAAAAGCTCCAGGAGAAGATGGAATTACTGTAGACATTATACAAAAGCAAGTAGAGAAATCGAAACAGTACTTGCCCAAATTTTCACTCGATGCCATAATGAAGGTAAGATTCCTGAGCATTGGAACAACGCTACAATGATCTTTCTACATAAAAAAGGTGACATTGAGAATCTCAGAAACTACAGACCTATCAGCCACCTCTCAGTGGTTTATAAAAACTTCACTAAAGTTCTTTCACACTGCTTAAATGTAACACTGGACATGGCTCAACCGAGAGAACAAGCTGGATTCAGGAGTGGCTACAGCACAATAGATCATATCCACGTACTGAGAGAACTAATAGAAAGAGCGATGGAATATGAACTTCCGTTGTGCATGGCTTTTATCGATTATGAAAAAGCCTTTGATTCGGTGAAACCATCAGCAGTTACAATGGCTCTAAAATCCTGCGGAACTGAAGATGCCTACAATAATATTATTAATAACACCTATAAAAATGCAAGTGCAAAGTTTCGGCTGTTTGAAAATACAACACACATAAAAATTGGAAAAGGAGTAGGACAAGGTGACACCATATCTCCAAAGCTCTTTAATGCCATATTGGAAAATGTCTTTCAATCACTGAACTGTAAAAACAAAGGGATAAAGTTTAATGGAGATTATCTAACCCAACTTCGTTTTGCTGATGACATAGTCATTTTTGAAACTACCCCATCAGAGCTGCAGAGTATGATCCAGGAACTTGCTGACAAGAGTAAAGAAGTGGGATTAAAAATGAACTTTCAGAAGACAAAAGTGATGTTCAATGCTTTTACAAGAAATGAAAATTTATCGATTGATGGAGAAAAGCTGGAGATAACAGTCACGTACGTTTATCTTGGACAGCAGATTTCAAGTGAGGGTCACATTGATGAAGAAGTTAATCGGCGTATAAAACTTGCCTGGAGAGCTTTTGGAAGAAACACCATAATTTTCAAGAGCAATATGCCATTATGTCTTAAAAGAAAAGTGTTTGATCAATGCATCCATCCAGTGCTTACGTATGGTGCAGAGACGTGGACCTTAACTAAAAGAGACATACAAAGGCTGCAGACAACTCAAAGCAGCATGGAGAGGTGCATGCTTGGTGTAACCAGGAGAGATAAGAAGAGGAACTCGTGGATCCGAAAAATGACAAGAGTGGAAGACATCATGATCAGAGTTAAGTCCCTGAAATGGCAATGGGCTGAACACACTGCCAGAAGGACAGACCTTCGATGGACAGCCGAAATTTTAGATTGTATTCCAAGGGACATGAAACGACCTAGAAGAAGGCCACATGGAAGATGGGTGGATGAAATTAGAAAGTATGCAGGAGTGACATGGAGGAGACTGGCACAAGACAGACCGTTGTGGAGGAAACTTGGGGAGACCTTCGTCCAGCAGTGGATTAATAATTGTTGATAATGATGATGAAGATGATATGTATATATACACTGAGTGCCCACTTTATTATGACAACCTGACAGTTTTAAGCAAATGAGCTATGGCTGCATGCTGTTGCAGCCAGAGGTAGAGGCTGGTATAGAAAGGGAAATCTTGGTGCTTGCGACAGTAGTCGAAATGATTTTTGGGTGACGTGATGGGTAAAAATGCGATTTGACACGCTTTCAACGTCGGATGATTGTCGGAGCTCGGATCTAGTATCACCGTAACCGCCACATTCGTGAAATGTTCCAGAGCAGCTGATGTTAAAGTGTTTAAAAACTGGTCTGTCAGCCAAAAAACTGGATTTCTACGTGCAACGTGTGGTCGTAATCGACAGGTGACTGCTCGGGCGGAACGGAGAGTGCCCAGACTGGTAACAGACGACTGAAACGCAGCAATGCAGCAAATTACAGACCATCTTAATCAAGGATCCCTCAAATGATCTCTGCACGCCCAGTTCGCCGTACATTGCATTGGACGGAATATATGGCAGCCGAAGGCCTGTTCGAACACCTTAGCTGTCTGCAGTTAACAAGAAAAAGCGTCTCCAGTTCGCACAGGAACCCAAGGATTGGACAGTCGATAATTGGAAACAAATTAAATGGTACGATGAATCACGTTTTCAGTTGCACCATGCCGATGGCCGAGTGAGAATTTTGGGAAAAAACCGAAAGCATGGACCCCAAATTCATTGGTACAACCCTTCAAGCTGGCGGAGGCAACGTTATGGTTTGGGGAATGTTTTCCTGGCATGCTTTGTGCCCTTTTATTCGTATTGATTAACGTCGGATGGCACATCATATCTAAATACCGTTGCGGACCAAGTGCATCCTGTCATGCAGATGATTTATCGCAATGGCTACTTTCAACAAGATAATGCGTCCTGCCATAGTGCTCGTATTGTACAAGATTGGTTTCAGGGACATGCCGGTGAGCTTACTTTGCTTATGTGGCCCCTACAACCTCCAGATCTCAACCCCATTGAGAAATTGTGGGATGAAGTTGAACGAGCCATCAGACAGCTGGATCCACAACCCTGCAATGTCACAATCCTGGAAAGTGCTATTCATCAATCATGATCTCAAAATCCACAAACCACTTTTCAACATCTCGTGGAGTCCATGCCACGAAGAATTTTTTTAAATGCCACGAAGAATCGATGCAGTATTAAAGGCAAAAGGTGGTCCAACCAAGTACTGAGGGGGTGGTCATAATAAATTGGCCACTCAGTGTCTATATATCTTTATATATATATAGTTATGAATAAATTAAGCAAAATCATATTCATATGTACAAAATCCATTTCAGTGCTGCGGGCCTACACTAGTAGAAGATAATATATAATAATAAATAACACCCTAAAAAGACCGACATCCCCAACCTCTACTTCGCCGAAATTCAACACAAAACTTAAATTTTCAAAACTGACAAAAATCCCTACATTTCAAACCTAAAATACAAAAGTACAAATAAAAAGATTAATCACATGTATCAACTAAAACACTCAAGCAACCCAGACCAATCTTCAAGGAAAAGCATCTGAGTCACTTGAGAAAATATAAGAGTTCATCTTTAATGAGTGTGCTTTTTTAATTTGTCATTTGCCAAATTATATTTTTTTAAATGTAGTAACACAAAAATAAATCTTGTTGCACACTGCTTTCCCTTAATATATATATATATATATATATATATATCACCAACCCGCTTGGCCAGCGTGGTGTGTTATGGCCAAACCCCTCTAAAATGACTCCACAACTTAAATCTTGGCCCTCAGTCTCCGGCAGCTGGAATGTACCTGGCCAAGGCAGCGGCCAGTGCGACATGAAGGCAGAGGGTGCTAAGAATCCCCGGAGGACCGGACTAGCCTGCCATCTGATGCTGACCTTGGCTACGTACAACGGACGCTCCCTATCTTCTGATTCAAGGCTTCTTGAATTGGAAGAGGAACTACAAAGGATCAAGTGGGACATCGTCGGGCTAAGTGAGGTAAGGAGAAAAGGAGAAGATCTCATTGAACTGAAAAGTGGACATCTCTTCTACTATCGTGGGACAGATACTGGCAGAACTAGTGGTGTTGGATTTATAATAAACAAGAAACTGAAGGATAAAGTTGTAGAAGTTGAAAGTTCCTCTGACAGAGCTGCACGACTCGTTATCCAACTCTCGAGAAGATACCAGGCTCAGATCATTCAAACTTATGCACCCACCACAAGGCATCCTGAAGAAGAAATTGAAGAATTTTATGAGGAAATTCGTCATCTGAATAATAAAGGTAAGCAGCACTTGAAGATAATTATGGGAGATTTCAATGCAAAAATAGGGCAACGGCAACAGAATGAAACTTCAGTAGGTAAATTCGGTCACGGCAACAGAAACCAGCATGGAAATACTCTCGTAGAGTTTGCAGAGGCAGAAAGGTTTTTCATCTTGAACTCTTTTTTCAAGAAAAAGCCACACAGGAAATGGACATGGAGACATCCAAATGGGACGACAAGTGAAATTGATTTTATTATGTGTAACAAAAAATTCGTCATACAAGACTGCAGTGTGCTAAACAAGTTCAACACAGGCAGTGACCATAGATTGGTGAGATGTAAGATGCACCTCAACACTAAACTCGAACGTAGCAAGCTCATAAGACAAACAAAATGTATTGACATAACCAACCTTAAAAAACATCATAATACCTTCAAATTGGAACTGAAGAACAGATTCTCTGCTTTAGAAGGCCTAACATCGGAAGAAGTGGATATTTCTGAAGTTAACAGAAAAGTAACCAAAGCTCTTATGGAAACAGCAACAAAATTAGCTGGGTCTAAGAACAAATTGCATGTGAACAAATTATCAGGAAAAACCAAAATGTTGATGCAAAAAAGAAGAGTGATGAGGACAACTAAAGAAGATGTGACTCCCAAAGTGGAATATATAGAGTTATGCAAGACAGTACGAAAAAGTATCACTGAAGAAGTAAGGAAATTCAACTGTGAATTAGTAAGGAAAGCAATTGAAAACAACCAAAGCCTAAAGATAGCAAAGGGACATCTCAATTTAGGGGAAAAAACAGATTATGGCTCTGAGAAAAGAAGATGGTTCTGTAACAAGAAATAGAGGCGAAATTTTGACAAGAGTGAAAGATTTCTACTCCAAATTATATGAAAGGGATGATACATGCACTCCAGACATCATGAAAGGTACCAGTACCAGAGTTCCTTCCAGTCCTTCCAGCAGAAGTTGCACATGCAATCAAGAACATGAAGCGGGGTAAAGCTCCAGGAGAAGATGGAATTACTGTAGACATCATACAAGAAGCAAGTGGAGAAATCATAACAGTACTCGCCCAAATTTTCACTCGATGCCTTAATGAAGGGAAAATTCCTGAGAATTGGAACAACGCTACAATGATCTTGCTACATAAAAAAGGTGACATTGAGGATCTCAGGAACTACAGACCTATCATCCTCCTATCAGTGGTTTATAAAATCTTCACTAAAGTTCTTTCACACCGCTTGAAGCTGACACTGGACATGGCTCAACCGAGAGAACAAGCTGGATTCAGGAGTGGCTACAGCACAATAGATCATATCCACGTACTGAGAGAACTAATTGAAAGAGCGAGGGAATATGAGCTTCCATTGTGCATGGCTTTTATCGATTATGAAAAAGCCTTTGATTCGGTGAAACCATCAGCAGTTGCAATGGCTCTGAAATCCTGCGGTATTGAAGATGCATACATTAATATTATTAATAACATCTATGAAAATGCAAGTGCAAAGATTCGGCTGTTTGAAAATACAACACACATTAAAATTGGAAAAGGAGTGAGACAAGGTGACACCATATCTCCGAAGCTCTTTAATGCCACATTGGAAAATGTCTTTCAATCACTGAACTGGGAAAACAAAGGGATAAAGATTAATGGAGATTATCTAACCCACCTTCGTTTTGCTGATGACATAGTCATTTTTGCAACTACCCCATCAGAGCTACAGAGTATGATCCAGGAACTTGCTGACAAGAGTAAAGAAGTGGGATTAAAAATGAACTTTCAGAAGACAAAAGTGATGTACAATGCTTTTACAAGAAATGAAGATTTATCGATTGATGGAGAAAAGCTGGAGATAACAGACACGTACGTTTATCTTGGACAGCAGATATCAAGTGAGGGTCACATTGGTGAAGAAATTAATCGGCGTACAAAACTTGCCTGGAGAGCTTTTGGAAGAAACAGCATAATTTTCAAGAGCAATATGCCATTATGTCTTAAAAGAAAAGTGTTTGATCAATGCATCCTTCCAGTGCTTACGTATGGTGCAGAGACGTGGACCTTAGCTAAAAGAGACATACAAAGGCTGCAGACAACTCAAAGCAGCATGGAGAGGTGCATGCTTGGTGTAACCAGGAGAGACAAGAAGAGGAACACGTGGATCCGAAAAATGACAAGAGTGGTAGACATCATGATCAGAGTTAAATCCCTGAAATGGCAATGGGCTGGACATACTGCCAGAAGAACAAACCATCGATGGAAAGCCGAAATTTTAGATTGGATTCCAAGGGACAGGAAAAGACCCAGAATAAGACCACATGGAAGATGGGTGGATGAAATTCGAAAGTATGCGGGAGTGACATGGAGGAGACTGGCACAAGACAGATCGTTGTGGAGGAAACTTGGGGAGACCTTCGTCCAGCAGTGGATTGATAATGGTTGACAATGATGATGATGATGATGATATATATATATCACACTAAAGAAATGCGTAAGAAAATATGTTCAATGCACACTATCCTAAAACTGCGGTTAGCTGCTAGAATTAAGGACAGATAATGTACATGAAACCAGAATTCATTCAAGTCTCACAATAAAACAACACAAATTCAAAAGAAAACCCCAAACAATTACGTAGCCAGTGGCTGAGGACCACTCATCAGGGAAAAACGTTCCCAACCCCCGACCACACCTCAAGCTTCAGGTTCCATGTAAATGTAAATTAACTCAATTTGGCCAAAATAAGACGTCTATTTAATTTTCTTTTAAGTTTCAAAAGAAAACACACTGTCTTTCCGACCCGAAACGAGGAACTTGAATGAAAAAAAATTATAACTCAGAACAAACCTGGAAATATTGCCAATTTGAGCTAATTTTCCCCCACAATAAATCTAAAGCTTGAGGTGTAGTCGGAGGTTGGTGACGCCATTTCCTGATGAGTGGTTCTCAGCCTCTAGTTAAGTACTTGATTGGGTTTTGTTTTGAAGTTGTTTTGTGTTAGTGTGATAGAGTGTGTAACTTGATTGAATTCTGGTTATATATATGTGGGTTTTCGGTATGTGTCGTCCTGATGGTGAAATGCCGAGATCACTACACAGAAGGACGACCGTTGCATGACGTGAGCATCGGCCGTCGGCGCGTCGCTAAAACATGCTTCCAGAGACAAGAAGTAGAGCTGTGGAGAGTTCTGAAGCTTGAACCCCGAGACAGAGCTGTGTGTTGAAAGGTGTTCGATGTGTTCGTCATTTTTGTATTTCTTAGCGGAACGAGTAGGTTCCGTTGTTAGTGCATCCTGATAACAATTGCAAGTGTACGTCAGATGAAATGTGTATGTGTTCAGTGTTCATCCAGCCCGTCCATTATTTAAGAGTTGGGATTCGATGGAACCGTAGTGGAAAGTTTCCCAATACCCCACGTTTCTGGTGACTGCAAGTGAGATCGGTCCCGAATCGCCTGTGGATTACGCAGTGGCAAAGTCAGAGCTTTTATTTCAAATCTTGAAGGTAACCTTTCTTGTCAACCATGTATAAAAAATCTCGCAAAGGAGACTTGATTCAAGTAGCACAAGAGATCGGCGAAACGGTGCCAACAGGAGCGACGATAGTTGATTTAAAATTAAAAAAAAAGCATTGAAATCTATAAAAATGATCCGAATTTCGTAAAAGACGTCCTAAGTTCTATAATAGAAGAGATGAAGGCGATTGCTGAAAATGATCGACTACTAGAGATGGAAAAAATCAAATTATCGCAAGTGAAGAAGAAAGTGGAACTGGAAATTATTCGAAGCCGTTCGGCATTGGAGCTGAATAAGCGAAGTGATAATACGGGACTTGAGCGGCCTACGTTTAATCTTGAAAACCTGATTAAAAGTGTTCGTACACTGAGTATGACTATTCCAGTTAAACCAGAAAATCTCAATTTGTTTTTCCAATCTGTGGAACGAGCTTTTGTTATAAAATTGGTGCCGTTGGACATGAGGTCAGAGATTTTGATAAACCTTCTCGGGGAAAAAGCTAGCAACGTATTGCTTTACATCGGGAAGGAAGAAATGAAAGATTGTGATAAGCTTATGTCGCTAATATTAAGAGAGTTTCAGCGGACAGCGCAAGAATGCCTGGATAATTTTCGGAAAGCCTGTCGACAGCTGAGTGAAACACATATTCAATTCGCATTGAGATTAACAGCGACCTTTGAATATTATTGTAAACTGTGTGATGCTAGTGATTTTAACTCGTTCTGCAAATTGATGGTGGAGGACAAATTGTACCAAACCTTAGACAGGGACACGGTATCTCACATAAGGGTTAAGCAGGGAGAAAGTTGGTTTGACCCTGTCAGATTAGCGAAATTTGCGATGTTTATTTTGTGTCGACAGGAAACCCGTTAAACGACGTTCAGACAATTGAGTACAAATCGGTGGAGAATACGAATAAAGGTGGAAGCGTAAATTTTAAGAATGTACGGTACGAAAGGTCCAACAAAAATAACTATGGACAAAATAAGGGAAAACCCCACTGCTACGTTTGTGGAGGAACACATTTTGCAAAATTTTGTTCTAAACGTTTTCGAAGACAACCTGAAGTTGTAAGTGAGCAAAATGGGCATGGTGAAAGTTCAGTCAATGTACTGGAATCAGAATCGCCCGTTGAGAGGAAAGGTTTTATAAAGAAACTGGAGTATGTTGACATCTTGATTGATGGTAAAGAAGTAACTGCTCTTATTGATAAGGCACCTAAATTGCGGCAGTAAATAGCAATGTTGTCCCGGGCAAAGTTCCAGATCTCACTAAAGAGTTCTCACGTTGTTTTCGAGGTAACGGCAGCAGTTTCGAATAGCCTCAACGCTCAGTGAATGCAAACCAGTTTGCCAAGATGAAAGTGGTTCAAGGTCAGATGCTGGCGTCGTGGAAGCCAAGCCGGACAGAACAGCAGACTGTTATCGCCGCTTAAGGATAGCGAAATGAGAACGTAATTAATATTTTTTTGCTGCATGTTGCGAGTGTGACGGAAGATTCGAGCATGTTGAACTTGGATCATTTACGAGATTTAGAGTTGCGCAGGGAAGTTTCGGATCTTGTGCATGGCTACAAGCTAAACAAAACCAAAAGTACAAATTTAAAAATGAAAATTGTGTTAACAGATGAGATTCCTGTATGCCAAAGGTCACGCAGATTATCTTTTCTCGAAACACAGAAAGTGGAAGAGCAAGTCAATGAATGGCTGAAGCAAGTGATCATTCAAAATAGTTGTTCTGACTATGCTTCGCCGTGGTATTATGCAAAAAGAAGGACGGGTCCATGAGGATCTGTGTCGGTTATAGGAAACTGAATAAAAAAACTGTTAATGATAGATTCCCTCTACCGATGATACAGGAAGTTTTGGACCAGTTGCAATCGGGGAATGTGTTTACATCGATCGACTTGAAGAATGGGTTTTTCCACGTGGATATGGATGAGAATAACTTTAAATATACATTCTTCGTGACCCATGAAGGTCAACAGGAATTCCGAAAAGTTGCTTTCGGGTTATCAAATAGCCAGAGTGTTTTCCAGAGGTATATTTACCACGTATTTCGCGAGCTCTTGAATGATGGTACTGTAATCGTTTACATGGATGACATCACTATACCTTCGGTCGAAGAACGTGAAGGTGTAAAGCGTTTAGCCTGCGTCTTTGACAATGCCTCTCAATATGGTCTCGAATTAAACCTAAAGTGTCAATTCTTAAAAAAGAGAATCGAGTTTTTAGGCCACATAACTGAGAATGGAACCATCCGGCCATCGCTTGACAAATCAGCAGCCGTTCAAAATTTCCCAGGACCTAAGAGCGTTAAGCAGGTTCAGAGTTTCCTTGGACATGCAGGATATTTCAGAAAATGCATCTCATTTTGTTCAGTCGTTGCCAAACCGTTTAGTGACTTGCTACGCAGCACATCGACTTTTTATTTCGGACCTGAGCAAAGGTCAGCTTTTAAAGCTCTCAAGTGTGCACTGTCCAATAACCCCGTGCTGCACATCTTCAAACAGGGTGCTAAGCTGGAATTACACACTGACGCCAGTAAGCATGGCTATGGGGCTATTTTGCTTTAGCAGGCTGATGACGGCAAGTTTTGCCCTATTCACTATATGAGCAGAAAGACAACAGCCACAGAAGAGAAATATTCGAGTTATGAATTGGAAGTCTTGGAAATAATGGATGCCCTAAGGAAGTTTAGGAATTACCTATTGGGCACTAAGTTTAAGAAAGTTACTGACTGCTCAGCCTTCCAACTAACCAAAAGTAAGAAGGATTTGACGCCTAAAATTGCAAGATAGGCGCTTTCTCTAGAAGAATTTGATTATGAAATTGTACACCGCCCGGGCAAACAGATGAGACATGTGGACGCTCTGAGTCGTTATCCTGTAATGGCTATTTACTGTAATGAGCTGACCTCGAAAATCATAGCTTCATAAGCAAGTGACGAATATACACTGCCGGACAATTGCTAAGGACGGATGACAATAGCAACGATAGCAACCATAAAATGGAAGGCAGGAAAATGTGGAAATTAGCATAAGTGCGGGATACAGTAAGACGTGTTGTGCGTATGAAAATTTTGGATTGCCGAACTTGTTCGTGACATCATAGCGCTGATAAGAAATATAAAGGATTTGACGCGTATTGTCCGTTGTTGTTCAAACGCAAAGTTGAAAGGGAAAGAATCAATTGACGAACTTGCAATTTTCAGTATGTCTTTCCGACATCACCTAGATTATTTTACGCGTGGCCATATTATTGGCAAGATTGAAGAAGGGCAAAAAATAACAGATTTTGCCAGGGAGTTCGACGTCAGCCACAGTGTTGTTTCAAGGCTTTGGAAATCATTTCAAACAAATGGAGAGTGTATCAAACGTCACGGGGGTGGTCGTGTTCGCAGTACGACATCTGCAGAAGATCGGTACATAGTGCTATCAACAAAAAGACACCAGTGCAGCACAGCTAGTGAGGTAGCAAATCAGTTTATGGCTGCTACTGGCAAGCGGATCTCCCGAAAAACTGTCGCCAGACGTTTGCATGAAGGAGGACTATACGCCCGCCCTCCTGTTGTGTGCATCCCATTGTCCAGACGTCACCGTACCGCCCGTTTGCAATGGTGCCATCAACATCGCAATTGGACTGATAACGACTGGTCTGCTGTCCTCTTCTCAGATGAGAGTAGATAGAGTCTATCGTCTGATTGTCGGCGACAACTGATCTGGCGTGATAGTGCTACTGCATATTGTCCAGCAAACATACAGGAAAGGGACCGATATCCGACATGTAGTGTCATGGTATGGGCTGGCATCATGATCAATGGCCGTACGTCCCTCTATGTGCTTCCAACTGGGACTATGACTGGCTAAATATACATTAATGATGTTCTGCTACCTCATATACACATGTTCCGTGGTGCTGTCGGTGATAGATTCATTTTCATGGACGACAACGCAACATGTCATCGAACAGTCGCTGTCCAGGAGTGTCTTGAGAGCAAGTATATTCAACGCCTCGCATGGCCAGCATGTTTTTCAGATCTGAATCCCATTGAAAATGTGTGGGATGCTTTGGGGAGGAGTCTTGCTGGTCGTCAATGCCCTCCAATAAACAAGGACACTCTCACCCGTGTACTGACAGAGGAATGGGATAAATTACCCCAACAGCTGCTTAATAATGTTGTGCAAAGCATGACACGACGTGTGGAATCTTGCATCGCCCTCCATGGTGGCCTTATCCCGTATTAACATCTTACGCCGGAACGCCTGCGGACGGTAATTGCATGTTTTTCACGTATACGTATTCTGCACAAAATGGCCTGTTTGTGTCTTGAACACGTTCCAAAGCCTTCTGGATTTCAGAGCACAATAAATTGTCTTTCTTGTAATGTCCTGGTATTCTGACATTATTTTATTTCACTTGACATCCAACCACACTTACTTTTTTATACGCTATATAGCCGTTTATGATCCGTCCTTAGCAATTTTTCAGCAGTGTATCAGTGCTATCAAAAAACTGTTGGCAGATGGTAAGGTGAATGACTACGTTCTTAATAGTAAAGTGCTGTACACAATAGAAAGTGACATGGACGACATGGTCGTCCCTCAAGCTATGCAGGCAGGAATCATCCAGGAGATTCACAAGAAGGGTCATTTTGCTGCACATTATTGTTGTGAAAGAAAATTTGGACCATAGTATGAATATGATCCCTTAAAATACCCAAGTACTCGATGGCGGTAACTGGACCATGTGGCATAATAATGGGTCCAGCCGAATAGCATCATAGGTCAACCCGCATACTTGACAGCTGAAATCTGACATTCCAAATTGTACTCTTAATGGGATTTATCCATATGAAAATCAGACGTGCTCTTCAGAATAATATAAATGAGGAATAATCGGATAACATCCCACGTGTACGATCTATAACTGCCCAGGTTTTATGCACACAGCACCATTATTTTGTGATTGTCGCGTTGTTTTCTGTGATTAAACACTGAAAGATCTTCTAGAAATTCCTCTTCCTACCTTCCAACAGATTATTGTGTAGAAACAGGGTCTCCCAGGCGGATATTGAGTTCTACTAGAAGTATTACAGAAGGATTTCTGTGTCGTTTGGACAAATTCCTTGCCAGTTCAATGGCCACTCTCATTCAATCTCGGTTCTCAGCCACAATTTTATTTTCTTGATGAAGTCTTGCAATGCTTGCTCTGCGACCTATAATCCTGGAGACTGCTGCTTTTGAGACATCAGACAATTTAGATGTTAAAACTTTTGCCGGTGGTGAATTTTAAAATCCCTCGTATAAATTGTCTAAACCGGCTTCCAAGATTTTCCCTCTTTGGAAATCTGACCAGTCGCCATATCATAGACAACTCGTCCGAATCGCTGCTGAACACAACGGTTACCACAGTGGGATACAACCCTGGATATATATTCGAATACAAAGTACACAAAAGTTTAGAACAAGACACTGTGGATTCACCGTAGATAAGTATAAACCAACAAGTTAGTAAAATCATGCAATGCATTGATTATGAAACGCTTCTCAACATAACAGAAATCATTACTCAACTTATTAATCAAGTTATGAGGATAATGGTGGTGGAATACATCTCGCTCCCATGCCCTGACCTCTGATTCCGTTTCGATTATGTTCAACAGAACGGGTTAAGTATATTTCCGGAAAAGCATGATAAAGGTTTGTTTCAATCGAAGCATTTTTACGTAAGTTATGACGCATAAGGGCGATTGAATGGATCCCGCTCCTGGCATTTGACCCCATTTCGCCCATTTTTTATAGGGTTCGTCTCCAGGTGGTCCGCTACTACATACTGAAATTTCATGGACATCGAACCATGTTTGCGCTAGTTATGACGCATAGGGTCAATGGAATGGATACCCTCTTACATCCTAAGCTTTGACCCTATTTCGCCCGTTTTCATTAGGGTTCGTCCCCAGGTAGTCCCCTACCACATATGAAACCATTTGTACGCGAGTTATCGTGCTGACGAAGAGACGGACGGACAGACAAACGGACAAACTTACTGTTGGAAATCGTAAAAAGCACAGACTTTATGGGACAAATCCGGGTCTGGCAATGTCTGAAAGCTTGCCAAATATTGTATGAACCTCTTTATATAAAGACCCGGATTTGTTCCCAAAGCCTTGTGCTTTTGGTTTATGCTTACACAAAAATTTATCGCAATTTTTTTTAACATGTAGTTTACACAAATAACATTAATCCTTATAACTATGCTATTAACATTACTCTGTCCAAACCTAGCGTTTTTGGTTTAACAGTATGTTATTTGATCTCAAACACAATGAAATCTATGTAAATCTTGCAGTATATAACTTGTAAACAAATAATATATAAAAGTCCCAATTTTTTTAATTTTGAGAGTAACTGAATTCATTTTTTAAACAATGGGCTTACACTGATTATTTTGAATTTTAAGAGAAGTACCTAAATTTCGATGATGCAAGCATCCAACACTGTGTGTGATGTTACATTTGCGGCATAGTCTCCTTGTAAATTCCGTATGAGAATTTCCATTTCTTATCGATACAGCAAAAATTGTGAGATTCGCTTTTTCAAAATCATTTTGATATTAAACACAGCTTTCACTTTTGTTCTTAATTTTATTCTATTGTGTTGAGAAGGTTGAATTTTCGGTTAGGAAAAAGATCATTCTTTCTTCTTGTTTTTCGTTAGTCGTGCATCATCATGTCAGAGAAATCCACTTACCTTTTTGGCTGTCGGAAACCCAGTTGCTCGGCAAATCTGTGGTTATATTCTTTCCAATGGACGATGATACCTTGGAAATTAATGTGTACGAATACAATGATTCACTTTACATAAGTTAGTCCAGCAAAAAGGTGAAGAACCACTTAAAGTTTCACTGGTCTTCATAACTCACATATACATACACTAAGAAATAAATGGTGTTTTTATTGCACACTAGGAGATCTAACTTTCACCTTTTTGCCGTTAGTTAATTTGAAACCTATGTTTTCCTAACAACGGAGCAACTGTACTTCCAACTGAACTACGCTAGCTGGCTTATTACTACCACTAGAACGATTTCACTCATGCATCATCGCACTAGTAAATCATGTACGTCCCATTCCGTAGTACGTTGTAAAGACTTAGGCATTTGGTATTTATACGGCACCTTTAAGGTCTTTAGAAACGTAAACCTCCTTTTTAATTTCGAAGCTTTAAGAACATCAGAGAATACTCTTTTACGACAACGACCTGCATCAACATAATACTTAAGGCGAACTAACTGCTTTCATCAATTATTGAAATATCATTATTTGTCCTTAATCTACTTTTTAAAAACATTCAATTGATTGTGAAAAATCTTTCTTGAAACATTGATGATCGTACTTGATAGAGGTAAGAGTATGTTGTGTGGAAATCAATTTTTTTTTTTTTTGTGAAGATAAAGTAGAGTGAAATGGCTGTTACTGTCTGGAAATGGGAGATATATATATACAGCCATTTGCAAAAGTATAAGACCACGTGTTTGTATTAGGATGTTATTGCCAATTGCGTCAGCTACGGTCTGTATCACTCAACTTTCTGTCGGTGTTCCATCATCCTACAACGGAAGCTGTTTATAAAGTTGGGGGAAGTGTGGGAGTGTCAGTTTTCTTCTGGTTTTCAGGCTGACAAGTTTTGCACGTATTTTCGATATAGCGAAAAATGGGCAAAACAGCTCCATTTATTAAAATTCAGATGGCACAAATGAATGATACTCCAAACGTGACATAAACAGAAAGGTGAATGTGAGTGAGACTTTATCCATAATACGATCATAAAATATCGAGATACAGGTGAATTTAGCGACTGAAAGGGAAGTGAATGTCCAGGGAAAGCAACCCCACGTTATGACAATACCATAATGCGAATATTTATGCGTTCTCCGAGGAGTGCGTGCAAGAAAATCAAGGCTTTTTTTACATTCAGAAAGGTTTGCAATTCGTATCAACACTGTTTCCCGACGTCTTAGGAAAATTTATGGATTAAAATCTTATAAATCTGCACATAAACCTAGACTAACCTCTGTAATGAAAAGAAGAGACTCCAGTTTGCGAAGCTTCATCAATCGTGAACTGCTGAAAATTGGAGGCAAGTTCTTTTTTCCGATAAATCAACTGTGCGCCAGTTTGAATCACGTGAAACACATATTCGAGACCAATGGGCAAAAAGCATGATAAAAAAATACACCGTTAGCATCGTGAAATATCAGCTTAGTCAGATGATATGGGTTGCTTTGTTAGCATCTGGTACTGCTTCATTATCTTTTCTACCGACAGCCACTGCCAAGACTGTTCCTTTTTATATGGAAATGTTGCGTGAAAAGCTGTTAATTCATATGCCACACAGATTCACAATTTTTTACATCATGTTTTTCCATGCCACAGATCAAAGAGATTAAAGGACTACCTGCAGAGGAAAAACATGAACTGTGCTTGACTGGCACGGTAATTGTCCCAACCTTAACCCCATCAAAACGTTGTGGACCATTTTAAACAAAAGGTAGCAGGAAAAGAGCCATCAAATTTCCAAGCTTTAAATGACGCGATAAATTACTTGTGGTGCAAACGCATTTGAAGTGACTACGGCAAATACCTCAGTGAGAGTCAGCCACAGCGTACACTGTCCGTTATAAAAAACAAAGGAGGGCAGGCAAAGTACTTATTACGTTCTTTTTGTGTAGGTGTTCATCTATGGTGTCATAATACACTGCTTTGCCACCCAAAATGCAACACCAAGAAGGACACGAGATAGCTAAACCAGATTTACTGGACACATAACAACACTCAACACTCATACAAAGATGAAACGATTGCGCTTACAGGCCCGTGTGACTTGCGGAACACGCAGACATCAACAGTTCGTGTGGCCCCCATGGCTGTCAGTAACGGCCGCAACACGCCGCAGCATCGAACGAAAGAGGATTTGGATATGGGCTTGGGGTATGTCGGTCCAGGCTGATTCCACACGTGGCCACAGTTCTTCAGGCGTAACCGCGGGTGGTGCTCAACGGGCCACTCGGTTGCCGATCAGCGACCAGGGCCACGGCAGAAGTGACACCAGGTGGGCCGTGAAGAATTGTTGCACGATGCATACCACGTGCGGGCGCGCATTGTCCTGTTGAAATGTGGACGCTGGCAGGTCCTGCAGGTAAGGGAGGACTACAGGCTCCAAAACGTCAGAGATGTAGTGGTGGCTGTTGAGTGTACCGGCGATGCTTACCAGAGGGTGTGGGGGTCACATATGAAATTGCACCCCAAACCATAACGCCTGCCAACGGACCGGTATGGCGATGCATAATGCAAGCGTCATACAGTCTCTCACCGCGGTGTTGCCACACGCGGATCCGACCATCGTGGTGTTGCAGGCAGAAGCCGGATTCGTCGGGGAAGACAATGTCGTGCCATTCCGTAGTCCAGGTGCGGCGTTCAACCATCCACTGCCACCGCACTCGCTGGTGGTGTAACGTCAATGGTAATCAGAGCAATGGGCTCCGTGTTACATGTACCCGCTCCTGCAAACGATGTCGAACGGAACGTGCTGACACAGGTTGTTGCCTAACACACACCCTAATTCCTGCGTTAACGTTCGTGATGTGGCGGTGCGAGCCGTCAATGCCCGCAGAACAACATGCCGGTCCTCCCGTTCGGTGGTGTGCCGCAGCTGCGGCAATGGCTCACGTCACTCCGTCCGTCCCTCCTGCACCCACCGAATCCATACTCGCCTCACTGTGGCTGGATGTCATCCCATACGGGAGCCGATGTCTCGGTACAAGAAACCACTGTCGCGATAAGCCACTATTCGTCCTCTGTCGAACTCCGAAACGTTCTGGAATGACTGCCGTATCCTGTGACGTGGCATCAGGAAGCTTCCCACGTACAGGTCCTGCAGCACAACACACTTCCACTACTTACACTCAGCCTTCTGTGCACCCATCTTATAGTGCTTCTCGGTGGCGTGCCGGGCGCACATTATTTGCATATGCTCTGCAAAGCTAATCGTTTGCATGTCCTTTTGCGGGCGACGCATGTTGCAAATTTCAGGCCAATTGGATGCTTCCTTCTTGGTGTTGCATTTTGGGTGGCCAGAAGTGTATAAGTATTCGTTTGTGGTGTCGTAATATAAGTATTCATCTGAGGTGTCAGATTTTCAAATATCTCTGCTGGCAGTTTTTTCATTGAAAAGCCCAATATTCAACAAATTGACAGGTTGACTTTAAGTGCTGAAAATGACTATATGTATGTATCTGTATGTATTTAAATTTATGTCACTTGTAACTCAACCAACACCAAAGAACACAATCTGAATGAACAAAATTAAAATCACCCTAGACGTGCTGAGAAATTGTTATTCCTTCTGACACGACCACCATGTCAATAAGTTGAAACAAGTGATGCAATCATAATATCTCTCTATTCTTAGATCGTCGCCATGGTTATAGTCCTTTTTAGCAGGAAATGAGTCATGAATCAGTTCAGTGTTAACCATCCCCATGAATTATTATTACAATGGAAAATTTGTATCAAAGTAATATTTAAAAACACATCTTTCCCCAAATTTCCAAACATTTGTCAAGTTTCTTCTTAGATTAGTACTTAACAACACGTATCTTTATTTAGCTTACAAACGCATGTAAACGACTTTGACGGAAATGCCTCTTCAAATAAAAAAAATATGTTTTTTTTTTTTGCAGCAGCAGCAGCATTTTGCATATACACCGATGACCCATTACATTATGACAACCCCAGACGATAGAAATGAGCGCGCTTGGAGACCGAACAGTTGGGCATGTGAAGTTCACAGAGCAGTATACATATATAGAACCTTAGGACCGGCATTCGATTAGTAGAGTTTGTGGAGTCAACATGGGAAAAATTGCCGTTTATCGGAGTTTGACAAGAAACAAATTGTGATGGCTCGGCGCCTCGGAAGTACGATCTCGGAAACGGTACGCTTTCTGGGTTGTTCACGTGCCGCTGTAGTGAGTACGTATCAAAGTTGGTGAACAAGTTGCCAAACGACGACCGTTGTCCAGCCATGTGCCGTCCGCATCTCATTGATGCCCGATGGAAGCGGAGACTGTCGCACATTGTTCACAGCAGTACCACAGTGCGACAAATAACGCGCACCTACAACAGTGGTAAGAAGTACAATGCCCCACAACACACAGTTCATTGCGGCCTTCTGCGCGTGGGCCAGCGCAGCCGAAGATCCAGCAGGGTCGCCATGCTCACTACACGTCCTTCTCAACAACGCATGAAATGGGCCCAAGATCATCGAGTTTGTATCCTGGATAATTGGAAGAAAGTGGCCTGGTTTTACGAACGAAGATTCGTGTTGCGTCACGTAGACGCTGAGCGCGGATACGCGATTACTAACCAAGCCTATAGAACTTTTATGCACTGCTGAGCAGAAACAGATAGGTGGCGGCGGTGTTATGCTATGGGCGATCTTTTCTTGGGACACCTTATGTCCAATTATCCCAACAACACCTTCCATGACAGCTGCAAGGTATCTGTATATCGTTGTGGACCAAGTTCACTTATTCAAGGCAACTGTTTTCTCTGTTGGTGATGGTCATTACCAACAGAATAATGCGCGCTATACCACACTGCCAGAATCGTGAAGGACAGGTTCGAGGAACATGCGTGTGTCTTTCTGTTAACGTCCTTGCCTTCACCTTCACCTGACATAAACCCAATCGAATATGCTGACAAGAGTTAAGAAGCAGGATTTAAAATAAACTTCCAGAAATGAAAAGTGTTATGGAATGTTTTTTTAAGAAAGGAAGATTTATCAAATGATTCAGAAAATTTGGAGATAACCGTTACCTAGATTTTTATTTTGGGACAGCTAAAAAGGGAGGGTTACATGAATGAAGGAATTTATCGGTGCTTCTTTCAAAAACTCTTGTTTGGAGAGCTTTTGGAAGAAACAGCGCATTTTTTAAGGCAAAATGCTATGATGCGTTAAAAGGAAAGGGTTTAATCGACGGAACATTCCAGTTGTTACGTATGAAGCAGATACATGGGACTTAACTGAAAAAGACATACAGAGATGGTAGGCAACTGAAAGAAGAATGGAGAGATGAAAGCTTAGTGTAACAGGAGAATAAAAACAGGAACTCGTGGATCAGGAAAATGACAACTGTGGAAATGGCATCATGATCAGAGAAAAATTCTTGAAATACAAGTGGATTGTACATATTGCAAGAATTACTAACCACAGATGGATAACAAAATTTTAATACACATTGCAAGAAGCACGGACCACAGATTGACAAAAAATGTTTTGATAAGATACGAGTGGTCCTAAAAAGAAATGGAAGAAAAACAAATGGTAGATGTTTGGACAAAATTCCAAAGAATACTGGAGTGACATTTAGGAGACTGGCTCAAGACAAACCGTCATGCAAAAAAATTGGGAGACCATCATCCAGCAAGGAATCGATAATGCTTTACTATGATGTCTGAGTAACTTTTTAAATGATTAGGTCCCGAACAATAAGCTCTTCTTTCCGGTGTAAAAGATGTGTCTCAGAAAGAGATATTATCTGACTAAACTGCGTAAACTCTGTCTATGGGGACATACGCATGATTGTGACATCAAAAGCTCCGAAGGAAACTAGTTTTTGCAGTGTCTAAGACTACACATTTCCTAATATGTATGTTTCTATCCCATGTGCAATTCTCACAAGATACGTAATAAAGTTACTGTATAAAGTTACGTCAATTTCTCCTTTCGAAATCTAATAATGGGAAAACCAGTTATGTACATGAATTGCATGTTTCCCCAAGTATGCTTTCATTACACGTATAATAAAAATGCAAATAATAATATAATTGTCGTCTTGTGTTGAATGCTTCTCAGTCTTTAAAGCGTAGTCGTAGGTTCTAATGGTGTCATCATAGAAAATAACACACGCTTACATAAACCAATTTCAAACCGTGGGGGAACTTAATTCTGGGTGAAACACAAATAAGTTCACTGGATAAATTTCGTGCATAGCAACACCCAACAGCAGTATACAGGGACTGTAAAAGATATACCTTTCATTTTCCTGCTATCCTCCAGTGACCGAAAGGCAGATCTTACTATATTTTGATAAATGTTGTATATTCTATTGAATGAAAGAAGAGCTAGTTATATTAATAAATTATTGTTTCAATAAATTGCTGAAAATAATATATAATTTAAACCGTTTTCTAGAAGATGTACAGGTTTCCATCTCTGATCAAATATTGACAATCTTTTATCTGAACTTTCATTAAAATGGTGATTACTGTCAAATTAATGCTGCCGGCTTGCAATACCTCTGCTGCATACGGGTAATGGACAAAGTGTTTCCTGGGCCGACGTCACAGGGAAACACCCACGCATTCGCGTCCCCAACCACATGGAGTCTGCGGAAAACCAAGGAAAACCACGGTAAAGCCTCAGACTAGATGGCCGGCAGGAGCGGGATTCGAATACCCGTCAGAAACCTCCGTCTCCAACACAGCTGATAGTGACAGAACCAACTGCTCTATGCCGGTGGAAATTAGATTATATATGAAAAATTTGTAAATCCATAATCGATATACCTGCATTCGATTATTCCTTAATCCATTGCTGAATAAGACGTTAGTTTTAAGTAAGCGGAAAATGATACATTTGTTTGTCATAACTTTAAAAATTACATAAACGTATTTGGGCTCATGATCCACCAGTAGCAAAAAACAAAAACAAAACAAAATCTGGAAACAGATTTTGTTGTTTTTGTTTTTGCTACATCCCATACATACCTACTTCTCAAGAACTAGCAAAATACAACTTTCGCATGACCACTATGTTGATCAAAAAATCGTTACGGATTTTATGGTCAGTGGGAGTAAAATACGATAACGTACAACAACTGGTACCTGATGCTTTACCCTTCATGATGAAAGCAGCTACATCACTTTTCGTACTGTTCCCCAAAATGATTAACTTGACATGTCTTGCACACAGGCGCCACAGAATTGCTGAACAATCCTCTGCAATTTTCCAAAATACGATTCGTTAATTGCAACAGGTAAAAATATTTTTCTGAAAGTTCCCAGCAAAACCGAAATGTTGAAATAAATGTTCCCAGACCAACCACTCTCATCTCAGCCTGTGATTATACGTTAGGGCACTAGGTTTCAAGCTGCAGATATTATGGAGACAACTTCAGTTAAAATCAAGGAAATATTCTCTCAATCGGACTCGAACGATTCTGCTTCAACTAAAAAAGGTCAAATTCTGTTGAATAGTGATACTTTATTAGAGAAATTGGCTTTGATAAAGACACCAATTGGACTGTATCAAATCAGCCCGTCCCAGAACTTGAAATTTTAAGTGCTCTTTAGATAAATATTTTTAAAAATCTGAAAAGACAATTGAAATATTGAGAAAGGTGCGTCTACCGGACTACATTGAAAAAATTATAAAACACAAGACGGAGATAAAGTTTTAAAAAGAATCCAGGCCCAGAAACTACTACAACAATAAACCATATTCTCCAGGGAACTTTAACCTGCAATCGTGCTGTGTTGAAAGATCAGGAATTCTCAGAATTGTAATGTTGAGTGGTCGTTCAACCAATTTAAAGGTACGAGTGTTTTACGAGAAAACAGGAGGAACTTTGTGTTCGACAACGTCAAGTGCTATATTGTTGATAGTTGTAATAGCAGTGAACAACCTTGGTCTTAAGTAAAGCAATATGAAATTTGTAAAGTAATTTTTTAATATCTTATGACAGTAAAAGTAAATAAAATATATTGAATTATATCAAAAGGAATGTGCTACATATTTTTGTTCCTTTTCCTACATATTTCATTTTTAACAAATATGTTGGCATTTATGTTACTTAAAACAAATAAGATTTGCACCCAAAACCTTTTCCGAACATTGCAATTAAGTGCCAATCAGCACTACACTGATTTTAAACAAGCTGCCAATAGAAATGATTAAATTTACTTGTATTAATATATGTCAATCATATTTCAAACAAAAAAGTGAAAGTTTTTTTTACTAGAGGAGGTAATGTTAGTAATTTATTTTCCTGTCATATGGACTTACCTTTGATTTTCAGTTGAAACACTCAAAATTGTCTCTTAATGCGCCACTTAATATCATGGTATTTGAATGTTTTGTTATACTTTCCGTGTGTCACTTCATGCATACAGGTATCATACGATAATTACTGCAATCCATTAAAAATCTCTGAAGAAATTTAGGACCTTCGGTTTCTGAGAAGCAGTTTGGAAGCAGGTGTTTATGTGTAGAGAAGAACGCAGATGAATATCGAGTGCTATTACACTTTGTCACTCGGGAAGAAATCCATCAAATTTAAAAGACCCATATCGAAATGACTTTTAAAACGAGGCATTATTTGAAACCTACTACATATATGGAGTCTCATTTCTAACATTGTTTTACGTAAAACGAATTATAAATTCGTTAGAATGAATTATTTCTGATTTGGTGAAATCAAAAATACAGTGAAACATTTTTAAATGTTTCCAGAGAGAAGGCGCATAAAACACAAAATTTCACGAGTCGGTTCTACGGAGAGTTAGTTATAGGGTCAGTCAGAACCGCATTAAGACTTTGTGGGCCTCTAATCTAAGACGCCTGGGTGAACACCAAATTATTGGTGAAGTAGAAACATTTTGAAGTCCAACAAACTCGAACTCTATCAATATAGATTGAAATTGCGATAATTAAACATTATGAAGTGTGAAATCTATTAATACTGGTTTTCATATGAACAAGTTTCAGCAACTATAAAGATCACTGGATTCGAAATCACGATTTGTACAAATTCATAATTTACTGAGTATGAAGTAGGAAACATATTTCGTTTTTATATCAATAACGCTATACCCATTCTATCAATTTCAAAAGGCCATTTTTCTCGATATTGTTTGGGTAAAATACCGTATTAAGTCCCAGAAATCCATTGATCGCACTAAGGCACTTCAAAATATCATTCGCACCATCGACCTTGCAAAGTCACATGACAAATCACCTTCAGTAATATTTCAGTGCACGCTCTGTCCTTTTTTGATATACACCTCTGCATTTTGCAACCAAAAACATTACCGAATCATGTACCAGATTTATGGCGGACAAACGGTACAATCCCAAGATATTAATTAGGCATATCGATTTAAACTTAAGGGGACACAATAAAAGCTACTGAGGGGTAACGGATGTTAATTTTAACAAGAAGGTAGAGAAAGGTGGAAACAATTCCAACCTCACGTTGATCAACAGACCCAAATTGTTTCTTAGTGAAAAATCCGAATCCGAAACCATTAGTTAATTTTAACACTGCCTTTAAAGCTGTTCGCTTTATAGTATACGTTTGCCAAAAGGTGTAAAACATGCGATGCAAGTCAAAAGCAAAACCCATAGGCAATAGCCCCACGACACGCACTTTATGTCCGTCATGAGATCCGCTACATATTTGGCAACGCTGGAAAGGCACATTTTGGTACAGAAAGCGATAGCCGAATCCAAGCGAGATAAAGTTAGACAATGGAACTATCTATCTGGTATTCCATGAACGGATCCTCAATCTTGAGAAGCCACATATCTTTCCACAGTTTCCTCCGAAAATAACATTTTACTATGTCGTATATGTTTTTTTTTTTTTTTTTTTTATTTATGTCAAATGGAAAGGTTTCAAAAACAGCCTAAGTTTTGCCCAGCATGAATTATAATCCGGTATTTCTCCTGATATAATAGATGTCGTGTGCATCATCTGTTCTCCTGCTTTGTGAATTCAGAAGTGAATATTTTAAAATGCCTTTATTCGCTAGCTGATGGTAATCACAAAACTGAAAAAGAACCGCAAATGACTGTAGCATGGCGCTAAGAATATATTCTTGAGCAAACAATAAATCGACGCAAGGTGCATAAGAGCAAAATCACGTCTTGTTAGTTCTTCACCAGACCCCAAAACTGAATGCAGATTCACATTTTCCCAAAACATATCTTCTTCTTTATTTATAGTTATAACTGTTTTTTTTTTATCCTTACTTGTGTTCTATCGCATTCGGCGGAGTAAATAACAGTAACTAAATTTACCTGTAATCTGTTATTCGCATCAATTGTTACGGTTTTAAATGCATTGTCTGACAAATGATTTTGTGGAACTCTTTTTAATCCTCTAGATTTCCTTTCTATTCTCGATCCTTCAGCTCAATAACGTATAATTCATATTTATCGGCGAAAGCACACTTTCTTAAATTTGATATGTATAATATCATTCCGATAGTGTCTTTTCTGGCTACCAATCAATAGTAAACCAAGTTATAACTAAGAACTGTTCTCCAAAATATGCGGCTATACATGTCCAGGATCAAATCTGAACACAAAAACCAATCTCCATAAAGCATTCACATCGGTAGCATTAGTTATATGCTCAACTTAATATGAGAGCTACACTGTCTACCAACAAGTAATTGGGCACCTGTGATAGCAAAGGAAAACGAAGTTTATTCACCTTCAATAGTTGGTGGAGTCTCCACTAGCGGCGATTACAGCTGCGACCCTCCGGGGCATACTCTCAACCAGGCGTTGTACGACGGCTAGCGGTATTTTCTTCCACTCGGCTTGGAGAAGACAGGTCAGTTCTTTCACCGATTTCGGACGGTGGGGGCACCTATTAAATCGACGCTCCAACTCGTCCCAAAAGTGCTCGATAGGGTTAAGGTCCGGGCTCTGCGCAGGCCAGTCCATTCGATTAACCCCATTGTCACCATACCAAGCCATGGTGGACCTCGCAACATGACAGGAGGCATTGTCATCCTGAAAGTAACACGGGTCCACTCCGTGAAACTGCCACAACGTAGGAAGCGCATGGTCATCCAAAATGGTGCAGTAGGTCTCGGCGTTGAGTATACCAGAAATTGCGACCAATGGTCCCGTGCCATACCAGGAGAAACACCCCCATAGCATAATTCCACCGCCGCCGAACTTCACAGTTGGGACAATACATTCTGGCAGGAGGCGTTCTCCAAGCAGACGCCAAATCTAAACCCTGCCATCCGAACGGTAGAGGGTGAACCTTTATTCGTCGCTCCAGTGAACCTGTTTCCACTGTTGAACGGTTCACTGTCGACGTTCTTTGCACCACGTTAGCCGAGCAGCGCTATTGGACTTGGTGATCAAAGGCTTGTGGGCGGCAGCACGTCCATGATAACCAAGCAGATGGGCTCCTTTACGGATGGTATTCTTCGAACGAACACTCCCGTATACCTGCTGAAACTCCTCGCGGATGTGGCCCATCGATTTGGCGCGGTTCTTCCGAATTTCTCTGGCCAGCCCCCGTCGGTCTCTAACTCCCAGTTTTGTGGGTCTGCCGGTTCGGGACACATTCCGACAGTCACTTCTCATCTTCCACTTGCCAATCACGTAGGCCACTGTCGGATTTGGGTACTTCAACTCGCTAGATATGTCACGTATGGATCGGCGATTTCTGTGATACCCGACGATTACACCTTTCTCGAAATCAGAGAGATCCGAACTGCGTGGTATCCTGCATGCGACTGGTTGCGTTGTTGTTTTTACACGATATTGAACGGCGGTGGCAGTGAGGTGTATCAGGACCGCATATATTGTCGATTGTAGGGGTGTCAAATTACTTGTTTGTAGGACTCGGTTGTTGGATTCCCACCCGCAACACGATACTATCATTGCAGGCGATTTTAACGCTAAAAGTCCCCTCTGGGGAGACCAAGAAGAAGATGGGCGAGGTAGTGAATTTCTTGACTTCGTCATTTCTTCAGATCTGACGATCAGGAACGATCCTGAGAGTATTCCCACGTTCAAAATGCCACTGCGACGTCGTGGGTCGACCTCACCCTCACGAGGACATCGGTCCTCAACCGCCTCCAGAACTGGCAGGTACTGGACGATGTGAGTTGAGCGATCACCTTGCTATAACCTTCACGATAGGGTTTGAGAAAGTTGGGAATAAGCCTAAGTCTAGGTTCGACGCCCGGAACCTCAGATGGTCGGAACTCCAGGGCCGACTATCAGATCTGCTAAGAGACAGATGTGCAGCAGATCTCGATGAGGTAGAAGACCTAAATGAATATCTCGGTATTCTTACCAAAGAGATAGTAGCGACTTGTGAAGGTTGCAGGAAAGGGGTAGGGGGTAGGGCAAGACCCCTGCTTCCCTAGTGGTCGGAAAATCTGAGCCTTCTGCGAGGGAAGGCCAGACGCAGCAGACGAAGAATGCAACGCGAGAGATTGGACCCAGACAGGAGGGAACGCCTGAAAAGGGAATATAATCTCTCCAACGCGATGTATCGCAAAGCAATTGTAGCATCGAAGGGAGAGCACTAGAGACAGTTGGGTGTAACCACCCCTGTCGGTTATCCCTTTGGGATACCGTACAAGGTGGCGAAGGGCTCGCTCACCGGCCCACTGTTACTGCCATCCGTCAGAACAGAGAGTGGCCCTAACACCGCCACTCTGCAAGACACAGTGGAAGTGCTCTTAAACCACCACTTCCCGACCGATGAGAAGACGGGGACTCCCCGGATCAAAAATCGATCAGAGAGCGCTGCAGAGATCCACCAGACACGGTTGACGACCCGCCCTTCACGGAGGCCGAGATAAGTGCTGCGATCAACAGTCTGAACAAAGACAAGGTACCAGGCATAGAAGGGTTGGACCTCTTGGTCATCAGAGAAGTGTTTCTGGCCAACCCTGTTTACTTCGCTGCCCTATTGAACAAATGCCTGGAAAGAGGTTGCTTCCCATCAATGTGGAAGACTGCGCTGCTCGTCCTCTTCAGCAAAGAAAACAAGAGCCGAGCAGACCCCGCAGCCTACAGGCCGATTTGCCTGTTAACAGCTTGGAGTAAGGTGCTGGAAGAGGTCCTTGTGATCCGAGCAACCCATTACCTTGTCGGCCTAGGTAAGCTCTCCAGCCGCCAATTCGGTTTCACGCCGGAGAGGTGTACCGGCCAAGCGCTGGTCAGCCTTACTAAGCAGATAAAGCAAAATCGAGCACAGGGAAAGCCTACCTGCCTCGTCTCGTTGGTTGTGCAGGGCGCTTTCAACAACGTCTGGTGGCCACTCGTGTTAGACCGTCTTAAAAGACTTGGCATCTCCAGGAATCTGTTCCTGCTAATAAGCGATTTTCTCTCGCATAGAAGAGTAGAGTTTGAGGTCGGAGATAAGACCTACAGCAGGGAGTACACGAAAGGGTGCCAGCAGGGCTCTTCCTCGGGCCCCTTGTGGTGGAATGTGGTTGCAGATACTGCACTTGCGCTTCCACTGGAAGACGGGGTGCAGCTGGAGGCCTACGCAGATGACCTAACGCTAATAGTGTCAGCATCTGGTAGGCACGTGACTGAGCGGAAGGTACACACCGCTCTCTCACAGCTAGATAGTTGGAGCAAGGAGTGTTGGCTCTGCTTCGCTCCCGAAAAGACGACACTAATCCTAATAGCAAAGAAGGGGGAACTGGTCACCCCACCAAAGCGTCGCTTCAATGGGCCCACTATTAAAGCGGTGAGAGAGATGCGGTACCTAGGAGTCATCCTTGAAACCAGATTGTCGGGCCTACCGCATCTTCGCTTCTTGCAGGACAGATGCACCAGCATTCTAAATAAGATCAACGGAATGCGGCTGACTCGGCCAGCTAAAAAGGTACACTGTAAGCGAGGGGTGGAGCGCATATTAACATATGCGTGTCCCGCCTGGTGCTCAGATACCGTTAAAATGAGAAATGGTAACAACCAAATTCAGCGCAGGGCGCTATTGGGCATGACGAGGTGCTTCCGCACGACCTCCACAGCAGCGCTCCAAGTGCTGGCTGGGTGCGAACCGGCGGACCTGGTGGTAGCGAGGAAAGCAGTAATGCAGACCCTCCGCTACGGGGACGATGTTTCTTTCCTAGGACACCAGTACCAGTCGTCCGAGGTGGAACTTCCGAAAATGGACTGGACTTGCCACCCAGTCAACGAGCTTTGTCTGAGCTGGGACAAAGATCTCCCCACAGGACATGAGAAGGAACTGTTCACGGACGGTTCGAAAATAGGCGGTAGTGTTGGCGCAGGTTTTCGCGTGATCTCGGATGGCAACGAAACGCACGCGGAGCGAGTGAAACTATAGCCCAATTCCTCTGTCTTCCAAGCAGAGTTATTGGCGATCAGAGAAGCACTGCGTTGGGTGCTGTCTATCAACTGCGAAGGGGCTTATAGCATATTCTCTGATAGTCAAGCGGCCCTGAAAGCGCTTGGTCAGTTCGGGAGTAAGACTCCTCTTGTCAGAGAGATAAAAGCGCTATTCAAGTCAATGGAGAGTAGGAGGGCAACCTTCCACTGGATCCGAAGTCATGTCGGTACAGATGGAAATGAACGTGCAGACCAGCTAGCGAAGGAAGCTACTGGTAAAGAAGGCATAGATTTTCAGATGCAAACGCCGCTGCAAAGCGTGCGGACGCAACTGAAAACAGCCACATTGGTGGAGTGGCAACAGAGATGGGATGAGGGCAACACGGGTAGAAGAACTCGCCGTATATTCCCCAGAATCTCGATAAGGCGCATTGAGAGTAATGGCTTCCTCAACCAGGTACTAACCGGGCACGGCGCATCGCCGGAGTACTTCCGCAGATTTGCGGTTAGGGAGCGAGTGTGCATGTGTGGTGCCCAGACTGCAGATGTCGCACACATGATTCTAGAATGTGCTTCTCTGGCAGGGAAGAGAGCAACTTTAGTGCCAGAATTGGCAAAGACGAGGGACCTCTCGATCCTGCTCGCGTACCCAAGAGCGCGACAGGGGCTCATCGAGATGGTCAAGCACCTCAAAGAGGAACAGGCGGTCTACCTAATTGAGGGGTGACCGAAGAAGAAAGAAGAAAGAAGAGGAATGAAGACCGAGAAGAGAAGCTGATGACTTGAGTCCAGAGTCATCACCACAGAACTGACCCTAGTTCTGTGGCAATGTAAATATCTTTTTAAATATTTCTTAGTGTGAGAGGGCCCCGTTGAGCAAAGGATTTGTTTCCCACGCGAAGATGTGTTCCTCAGTGTAAATAATGTGCATGTACCTCTGCTTGAATAAAGGGCGGACGCCCCGAACATTTCGCGCCAGCAATTGATTCTCCCAGTCAGGGGCAGAAAATTTTTCTATCCCCTGCCCAAATGGCACGCACAACTGGGTCATGACGGAGAGGTGAGAAGTGCCGGCCCACGGGGGTAGCAGCAAGCTGCAGGTCTACAGACCGATTCTGTCCGGATGGGGGAATGTCGGATCCTGGCAGGATTACTCGCAACGCCGTCACTATCAATTTCGAGAGAGTTCGTTTAACCCTGTGGAGTCCGCATTTGGACGGTATAGGTTAATGGTCATCAGCTAGTCTTACTTGTTGGTAGATAGTGTATATGAAATGAGGGAATGTTTGGCGGGACACACTTCTCTACAAACAGGTACACCACCTTATTTTAAATCTTACGTAAGCCTTTTCCTAAAACTTTAATACCACATAATGTTTTTGATTATATATTTTAAGTTTTGAAGAAATTTCTGAAAACAATATCAACGACATTCCTATTCATTTTCAGTTTTCTGCTTTTTAGGTTGCAAAAGTAACCTGTAGGTTGAAGGTCAAAAAATGTTTTAAAGATATTTTGTGTTTGCTTCTATGAATACACGTATTGCAAATATGATTTTTCTTTTTTTAAACATATTATGGAAGTAATATTTTAGCGTAGAATATTACAAATTAACACTGGGAGTGATAGAAATAAATTTATAATGGCTGGGTGGCGCAAGTGTATATAATAATTCAATCGTTTGTTTTTCTACGACAAGTGTGTTGTTAAACACATATACTCCTTCTGCTTCGAATGATCTTATTAGCATACCCCGCACTTGCGAAAGTTGGGCTTTCACAGCTCTATCCAATTTTTTATTATTAATTAGCAATGCTGCACCTCACCTTTCGAAGTGTAACAAGATAAGAGATCTCAAACTGTATCGTATGGAGTTCAGTAAAATGTGCCGAACAAGCGCTAGTTTGTGCTTTATTAGATTGGTTCAACCAAGAATATTTGGTTTAACGCGATGAACATGGAGTAAAATTCAAGAACGAAACATTGCGAAAAAATATGTCTTACACCTTTTTAGAACTCAAAAGGGGCATAAAATAAACAAAAATGACCATAATTCAGTCATTTTGGAAAGGGTGACTGCAGTTTCTTGAGACGGCAAAGATATGATTGTCGTCAAACCATCTGCCACGGCTACCCCTGGTCTGAGCCGAGAGATGTCCGCAAAACAAATTAGGCTCAGGCAAGAAACACATGCGGTACGACCGGCAAGCTTGAGTAACTGTTGTGAGCACTGAAAGGTACGAGCAAATGGTATTACGATTAATGATGACACACATTCAGCACGACAGGAATACTTCAAATTATGGGAGCTATCGAAACGTATTTAAAAATGACTGTGACAACGTAATCATTTGTTTAGTTTATATCATTTTTGATTTCTAAAAAGATGTACCTCACAGTTTTTTTGAATTTTTTCTACCTTGAATGTTCTTCACGGTAACTGAATATTTTATTTAGTGTACTTCTTATATATTATTAAAACTGAGTTTTAATTGAACTTTCTATTTTTTAGAAACCAATACTGACCTAAGTATTGTACGACCTCCTGATTTTGTATTTTGTTTATTATAAAATATTCAGATTTGTTAAAAATACCTAAATACATCTTTGTTAAAAATACCTAAATACATCTTTACAATGAGTGCAAATCTACATGCTACATTGAAAGTATTTCATATTTTCATTCAGAGTTCCATTACAGTTCCAGCTGCATTTAGTTCCTGCTTTTTTTGTATAAAAAATCCTGGTTGTGTATTTAGAAGAATCCACATTCTAAATTTATCCTTATTGCTAATTAATTCCAAAATAGCATCCAATTCCTGTTTTCTAATAGAACTATTTACATACTCTGCTGTAAATACGAGATAAAGAAAATTACAGCAGAAAAAATGTTCAAACTTCACATCTCCTTGCTGAGATAATATCATTCTGCTCCAAATTTATGACAAATGCATTAGATAACTAAGTGCTGGAATATTATGTTTTTGATTTGTTTAAAAAATATGTAGGATGAATAATAACACAAGAAATATGAAAATAAATAAGGTTAACTAAATGTACGTATTTTCAACATATCTGCAGTGTTCTTACATAATGTAGTAAAAGGATGGACAACAATTTTGTTGTCCCTCATCTGTAACATAACGCATGTGTCTAGTACTTTGATATTATACTTTCAGTATTATATTCTGAAATATAGTTATTTTTATAAATTACTCCTACAAATGTCACTAGTATTTGAACAACTCATACAAAATGAAGAGGTTCAGTCCTTTGCCAAATACAAAAACATGATTCAGGATATTATGTCGCGTATTCCATATCAATCCAGTGCGTAATAAAAAGGCACCAAAGCTACCATCCGAACTTCATCCAATGGTAACGAAGGCAGGCAGCTCCACGAAACGGGATCTCCCACTCAAATGCTGAACATGTTCGTACATTGCAAACAGTAGTCTTCCTGGGTTCGAGTTTCCTTCCCGGAAAGAAGTCATTTTTGCTTTGGAAGTATCTCAAATGTTTTTCTTTTTGCTTTAATGTTGTTTTCTTACCCAATCCCAACACTGCTTAGGTTTTACAGAATTAAGTTGCGTTGCTCCGCACTTTAACTTTATTTTCAAACAAATATCCTTTATCTCTGAATGTAATCCTACTGCACTGGTTTAAAAACATTAAAACATGTTTTGAACTAACAATTATCAAGTTTTTGAATTCTGATATTCTATCAGGTACATAAAATAGGTCGTGCATGTCACACGAATTCCTGTTTTGAAGTCAAGGCACTTTTGTCAGGCTAAATTAAAAATATTTCAGATTGAAACTACGAGTATGTACACTGCCGGAAAGTGAAGAAGAACACCCAGAAGAAATGCTGGTAGGAACGTGATATTATAATATGTAAATTGTTAAGAGCAGCAGAAACTGTGATCCAAGTTGGAATGTCATTGGATGAAATAATGACGTCACTGCGGGAGGCAACATGCAAATGCAAGAGCTCGTAATTTAAGGACTAGGGCCTGCAGAAGGAAGTCATTATTCTGGTGTCGTGTTGTTGAGTGCTCGTTAAAGCAGCTAAGATTCCTGGACGACGCAGGCGCGCAATATTTGTTCAGTTATCGGAGTTCGAGCAAGGCCGTATGGTGGGTCTCCGGGAAGGAAGTTGGTCCTTAGGTAATATTGCGGATCGAGTGGGACGACAGGTATCGGACGTAGTATGTTGGTGCCGTCGGTGGTCAGAGGAACATTTGCACACTAGCAGACGTTGTTCCGGGCAACACAGAGTAACAGACGCACGAGAGGATCGGCGTATCAGAAGGGAGGATTTGGAAGAGCCGACGGCTACGGCGTCACAAAATCGATCATCTGTCATACCAAGTGTGTCTACCAGAACGATACGGAATCGTTTGTTGAAAGCAGGACTGCGAACACCGTGCCACTGGAAAGGTTACTACTAACCTCTGGTCATCGTCGAGCAGGTTTGCGTTGGTGTAAAGAACGAGTTTATTTGAAGGTATGATGGCGTTCTGTGGTCTTCAGTGATGAAAGCTTATTAGGGAGTCTGATGGTCGTGTACTCGTCCGAAGGCGACAAGGTAAGCGGCATATGCCATTGTGCATCCACCAACGACACACAGGTCCCACGCCGAGCATCACCACTTGGAGAACAATTAGCTATCTATTCAGTCTGGGGAATACTGTACACTGAATAGCAGTACTACGTCACCGACATTGTGCTGCCGGTCGTCCTGCCATTTTTGTGTGCGATCCGAAATGCGATATTCCAGCAGGATAATACCCACCCACAATTCTCCCGGGCTACTTCACATGATATTTAGGCTGCTCGCCAAATCCCTTGGGCAGCTCGCTCTCCGGACTGGCATCGAAACCAGCATGTCTGGGACTAGATCAGACAAAGTCTCTTCCGCGGACTCCGGCAAGCAGCAACAATCACCGAATTACGCGTCTATGTTGAAAGTGCATGGAATGCTATCTCCCAGAGTGATATCCAGCATTTGTACGACCGAATGCATGCCAGATTGGAAGCTTGTATTGCTGCTGGAGGAGGTGCAACACCTTATTATAAGTTGTCTTCTGTACAATGTAATACGCAATTAAAGGTGAAATAAACATTGAATCACTTCACACGTTTTATCACTTTCTTTCATAACAAGATGTTGCTACGACATAAATGTCATAGATGCAGCTGCAATTTTTAATGGTGTTCCTTTTTCACTTTTAAACAGTGTATATTCGCTCGCTAAAGGCCCTAAACATTTTGCAAAAAAACGCTATTTACTTATAGTTTGTCATGAAAATTTACGTACGCATATCTTGAACAGCAAGAAACAAAACCTTCTCTCAGCTGATGAGCAGAATGATTCTCTAGGTCTTTCAAGCACGTTTCTATTAAATGCTACAGGTTTTTGAATACTCTTCTCAAAGTGTTCTTAGTAATGGCTTCAATAACTTCTTGAGAAATGCCAGTAATGGCGTATATTTTATTTGAGAACAGCCATTGTGTTAGTATTATTTCTGTACACCATTCCCAACAATAAGTCATAGAAAGAGATGTCGGGTGGTATTAAATCTGGAGATCGCAGTGGCCAAACCTTTTCTGAGATTACTCGGTCTGAAAAAATTTCGATTCCTCTCATTCTGAGATTTCAGGAATGACATGTGACAACATCTCGATGAAAATATCTATAATTGTGTCATCATCTGCTAACACACTCACTGAATACTTCCAGGTAAAATTAGGTGATGACGTTTCATTAAAAAAAAATGCCGATATTTCGGGCACAATATCCAGCCACACCAAACTCCCATTTGTTTCTAAATGCAAAGGGTTTGCAGGCAATTCATGCGGATTTTCTTGGGCATATAAACTATCTACCAACAAGTAATTGGGCACCTGTGATAGCAAAGGAAAAGAAGTTTATTCACCTTCAATAGTTAGTGGAGCCTCCACGAACGGCGATTACAGCTGCGACCCTCAGGGGCATACTCTCAACCAGGCGTTGTACGACGGCTAGCGGTATTTTCTTCCACTCGGCTTGGAGAAGACAGGTCAGTTCCTTCACCGATTTCGGACGGTGGAGTCAGTTCCTTCACCGATTTCGGTCGACTCTCCAACTCGTCCCAGAGGTGCTCGATAGGGTTAAGGTCCGGACTCTGCGCAGGCCAGTCCATTCAATTAACCCCATTGTCGCCATACCAAGCCATGGTGGACCTCGCAATATGACAGGTGGCATTGTCATCCTGAAAGTAACATGGGTCCACCCCGTAAAACTGCCACAACGTAGGAAGCGCGTGGTCATCCAAAATGGTGCAGTAGGTCTCGGCGTTGAGTCTACCAGGAATGCGACCAAGGGTCCCGTGCCATACCAGGAGAAACACCCCCATAGCATAATTCCACCGCCGCCGAACTTCATAGTTGGCACACTACATTCTGGCAGGAGCCGTTCTCCAGGCAGACGCCAAACCCAGAACCGGCCATCCGAACGGTAGAGGGTGAACCTTGATTCGTCGCTCCAGAGAAGCTGATTCCACTGTTAGACAGTCCACTGTCGACGTTCTTTGCACCACGTTAGCCGAGCAGCGCTATTGGACTTGTTGATCAAAGGCTTGTGGGCGGCAGCACGTCCATGATAACCGAGCAGATGGGCTTCCTTACGGATGGTATTCATCGAAAGAACACTCCCGGATGCCTGTTGAAACTCCTCGCGGAAGTGGCCCATCGATTTGGTGCGGTTCTTCCGAATTTCTCTGGCCAGCACCCGTCGGTCTCTAACTCCAAGATTTGTGGGTCTGCCGGGTCAGGGCACATTCCGACAGTCACCTTTCATCTTCCACTTGCCAATCACGTAGGCCACTGCAGATTTTGGGTACTTCAACTCGCTGGATATGTCAGGTATGGATGGGCCATTTCTGTGATACCCGACGATTACACCTTTCTCGAAATCAGAGAGCTCCGAACTGCGTGACATCTTCTTACATGCGACTGGTTGCGTTGTTGTTTCCCACACGATATTTAACGGCGGCGGCCGTGACATGTATCAGGACCGTAGATGTCGTCGATTGCAGGGGTGTCCAATTACTTGTTGGTAGATAGTGTACATGTGTGTGTTTTGATAGCTTATGTTACCGCTCAAATAAATTCATGCTTCATCAGCATAAGTTAGTGAGGTCTAAAATCCCAGTAAGAAAGTTTTGAAATGAAAAACAAAGCCGTACACATTCTTCACGATCCATTCGAACCAATTCTCGAACACATGACATACCATAAGGACGTAGTTTTGATTGTTTGGCAGCCCTTTGACATGTGGAATGAGAAAGATTAGTCGCCTGGGAAATTCTGAGAATTTAGATTGATGATGATGCCTTTAAGCTGCTTTTACGTCCTGTTTTTTCTCTTCAGACAGTTTCTAGCTTCCTGATTGCTGATTCACAAGAATTTCTGTTGTATCTAACTTTTTCCTGCCAATTTTTACATAAAATTGTTTGAAGGAAATGTAGTACAATGTGCTCTTCAACAAGGTTCAACTAAACTCGTTTTCTAGTAATTACGAGCGAAAAACATCCGCTGTTCGAGTCTAATACTTTCCGGTAGATCTTCAGCAAAGCTTCCACCAAGTCAGCAAAGCTTTCACCAGGCCCTACAGTTACACCACTCTTTGGACGACTAAAGAATCATAAACCTGGATCTACCCTTAGACCTATAGTTGCAAAAAACAAAGCTCCTACGTACATATTAGAAAAATCCGTAGCTAAATTCTTCTCTGAACGTTTAAAAAACTCTGATTACGTAATCAAGTCAACAAAAGAATTTGTGGAGCGCGGAAGAAAGTTAAATATATTTGATAATGATATAATGGGAAGTTTTGACATAGTGTCTTTATGTCCATCTATACCTATACCAGAGGCTGTCGCAAACCTTGAAGAAATAATCATCACTTCCCGTGAATTCACACCAACCCAAACAAAGAAAATTATCGCCGCCTTAAATCTCATTACTAACCACAACTACTTTAAGTTGGATGGAAACATCTACAAACAAACTAAAGGAGCACCGATGGGTTCACCTTTATTTGCAGTCCTGGAAGCAGTATTTAGACCGCTAGAAGATCTCATCCTTTTAAATTGTATCAAGAAACCCCGAGTTTGGATCTGCTATGCAGATGACATATTCTTCATATGGGAACATGGAGTAGACGAATTAAATGATTTCATGCGCAAGATAAACAACTTGCACAATACAATAAAGTTCACCATGGAGCTTGAAAAAGACGGGACGTTGAATTATCTTGACGTCGCGCCCAGAAGAAATAGAACATCCAGCTTCGATTTTAACGTTTATTATAAACCGACCGCAGTACCGAACCTTGTCAATCCTCATTCGCACTGCCCAAAGGAGTACAAACTTTCCGCGTTTAGAGCGTGGTTCCATAGAGCGTACAACGTATGCAAACCCGACTATCTAAATAATAAAGAAGTTGAGAATATCTATAGCAAAGGTCGAAAGGCTGGGTATAAGAAGGATGATATAGACAGAGTATATAAGACTGTGAGAAATCGTGTAATATCAGCAATAGAAAAATTGCCTAGTAGGACAATGAGATACGCAGGATCCATCACATATATCCCAGGCTTTACATATTGGTTAAAGAATTTATTACGCAAATACAGCATATTAATAGCAATGAAATCCCCGACCCCGTTATCACATATAATATCAAGCTGCAATGAGATACATTGTGAGAAAGAAAAGGCAGGTGTGTACGCTATACCGTTGGTATATCCTGACAACACGGAAAAGATATATATCGGAATGACAAAGCGATCCTTGGACACTAGATGTAAAGAACACGTACGAAGTGTGAAGCAGGACATGCAGAATACAGCCCTCGCCAGAGAAGTCATGCATTGCTCGGCCACTCCTGTATGGAATAATATTAGAAGAATTGTCCCTTACACGAATTTCAAAGAGACTGCCATCAGGTAAACAGTGGAAATCCTATACAACAAAGTGGCATACAAAGATATAGTCTCTACGGAACTACCAATGGTTTGGCATGCATTATTAAAAGATGGAAACACGTCACGCAGCTCTGTATAACTACGTGAAAAAAATTCATGTAATATGCTCGTGATGTCACTAGCGTTATTTTCAAAAATCATCTTCGTTCTTTACATGTTTCAATTCTCTGCATTTTTGTGTCTATCATTGTCTTGAAAAAGCCTCCCAGTGGTGTGCGAAAGCTTGGAGAATATTTGTGCTGACTACACCACGAAAATAAAAGGATTTCATACGTTATATGCGTTTCGTAATTGTTCAACTCTGGTTTATTTAAAAAAAAAGTTCCTTTCGTACTTTTAAAATTCATCATGAAATGTATCTTTTTGTAAGTTAATCTTTCAGTAGGTAACAATACTGTATTAACAATTGCAAAGGTTTTCCGTTAAGCATTTCAGCATTTAATTTTACTTCTTTGGAATTTAACCTTATGGTTAGGGTCACACGAGCGATTACTGCTGGATTTTTGCTACTTTTGTAGCTCAAGGAATGCACTCAAAGGCCTGCAACAATAGTGAGTAGACGCAGCAGTAAATGTCACCAATCACGTAGTGAGGAGTGAGATTCAAGGTCATGTCGCAAAAGAAGCGCCCAATTTTAAGTACTTCATTTGTAGCCAGAACACTGGCCATATACAGCGACATGGGAAGCGAGTGAGTTCTGTGCTTGTTTCAATTCTGTTTTTTTTTTTATTTAATCACAATGTATTATATTGACAGTGAACATCTAATAATTCAAGTTCAAAAGTATCCAGTTCTATACGAACCGAAATGAGAAATGTAGAAAAATAAGAACATGAACAATATTTGTACAATGCCGCATAACCGTATCAGATGTTTTGAAGCTATCACTCACAACGGACAGAAGAAAGTCAAAAAACTTTATAGACATTCTATAATATTAGAAAAACATATTTGGGAACTGTAGAAGTTTTTTGTGAAGAATTGGAAATTTTCCATTGGGTATCTTTCACTGATAATTAGGATGAATCCATCATTTCCTATGATATGTTCGCCGAAGTCGACGACGAATTATTATTAAGCATCATTATTACGCTGGAGACTCATGTTTCATCACACTACCATCACTCAACTCAGTACGCAGTCTTGCTGATGCACATTCTGTTCATCTGGCAGGGCAGCATTTGTGGTCAGAACAATATTTGACGGCTACCGTCCGCCCATTTATTTGCGTCTTTTGTAACAGCTTCATTTACTGAAGAAATCAACTAGTAATTATCACTCGTGTGGCCCTAGCCTAATCCACACACCACACACTCAAAAGATTTTATAAAGGTACTGGTGGCTTGGTGGGGCGAAAGCATCAATCAAGTAAAAAGTGTTTTTCACGACTTTCAAGAAACTGTTAACAAAATTGTACCAATTTTTCATGCTTTATGTTTGCCGTAGTATACTTATTGTTAGCCAGAATATCTGCCAGGGCTGCCAATGTCTATCGCATTAATTAAGCATATCAGCAGCTGCGGAAAAATCTATTAAGTACAATTATCCGTATGAAAGATTTTAACCAGTAGATGTCAACAAATCCGTGATGTACCGGTGAATTTGTTCCTGAATTTTAAAGTAGTATATACCATTGCCTGGAATCTCCTTTTGTGGCCGAGAGGGAAGCAAATGACATCTCACTATTGTATTTCCAGGTGTGTTGGACATAATTAAGAATCTTCAGAAGTAAGACTTTCAGCCCCGTATTTATCTGTAGTTAGGGATAGGAAATAAGGACGTTATGATAGCAGAAATAACAAGAAAGTTGACACTGAATTTTCGGGTGTAATAAGCACGTCCTTTGAATCCATTCTAACGCATATTAAATTTATCAAAGCTATTCAAAGTCAATGGAACCGGTATGGAAAACAATAGATCTGACCAAAGAAAGAAGATTTTCAATCGGGTTTTTAATCCCTCAGATATTGCTGTAAACGGAATCGTTATCTTACGCCCTCTGGTTGCAGACTTGTGCGTTAAGAAAAACATGAATTTATATGACAAAATTTGTCGAGTTTTCAGGAGCCCAGATTTTGCAACAAATACTTCAGAAGCAGAAATTAGCACATATGACCCCTGGTGGCTAAACCATTCTTTACCAAACATTAGAAATTATATGAAAAATATTTTCCATCAGGTTTTGTATGCGATATAGGAAGAATTTTTCAAATCAGAGCTTTAGGAGCAGAAATAACGCAGAAAACGCAATTTGCCTTTGTGTCCCCTAGCGAAAAGTGTATGATTTACTTGAAAATTTTGAATTTATAGGAAAAAACATTTCGCATCGGAAGCACTATCCAAAAAAGAAGGAATTTTTCAAATATTTTTGTCAATATCTCTCTCTCTTAGAAGTAGATATACAAAAATAAAATATACATCTTCGCCCCCTGGCGTAGAAACCATGCATTTTTTCAAGAAGAAAATTTTCCTAAAAGGTTTGTCGACATGAGTAGTATCGGTCAACAAACGACGTTTTTTTCAATCGTGAATTTAGAAGCTCATATTTTGCTGCAAATACAACAGAAGCGGAAATTAAGATTTACGCCCCCTGGTGGCAAAACTATTTTTTACAAAAATTAGAAATTATGTGCAAACGATTTCCCATCAGGAGCTGTATCCGGTGCAGAAAGAATTTTTCAAATCGGAGATTTAGAAGCAGAGATATAGGGGGAAACGCAATTTACCGCTACGCCCCCTAGCTGAAAGTCTATGAATTACTTGAAAATTTTGAAATTTAATGAAAAACATGTCACACGGAAAACACTATCCAACAAAGAAGGCATTTTTCAAATCGGTCTTCTAGAAGTAGAGATATTGACAAAACTGAAATGTACATCTACGCCCCTGGCGTAGAAACCACGCACTATTTTAAGACGAAAATGTTTCTAAAAGGTTTGTCGACATGAGTAGTATCGGTCAACAAACGACGTTTTTTTTCAATCGTGAATTTAGAAGCTCATATTTTGCTGCAAATACAACAGAAGCGGAAATTAAAATTTACGCCCCCTGGTGGCAAAACTATTTTTTTTACAGAAATTGAAAATTATGTACAAACGATTTCCCATCAGGAGCTGTGTCCAGTGCAGAAAGAATATTTCAAATCGGACATTTAGAAGCAGAGATATAGGGAGAAGCGCAATTTACCGCTACGCTCCCTAGCGGAAAGTCTATGAATTACTGGAAAATTTTAAAATTATGTGAAAAACATGTCACACGAAAACACTATCCAACAAAGAAGGGATTTTTCAAATCGGACCCCTAGAAGTAGAGATATTGACAAAAACAAGATGTACATCTACGCCCCCTGGCGGAGAAACTGTGGAATATTTTAAGAAGAAAATATACCACACAGGTTTATCGATGTGCGTGGCATCAGTCCAAGAAATAATTTTTAATCGATATTTTAGAAGCTACGATTTTATGGCAATCAGAAGCAAAAATTAACCCTTACGCCCTCTGGTGGCCAAAGTATTCTTTACCAAAAATTTGAAATTATATGAAAAAGATTTTCGATCAGGAGATGTATCCGCTGAAGAAAAAAATCGGAGTTTCAGAAGAAGAGTTATCGGGGGAAATGTAATTTAATTTTACGCCTCCTAGCGGAAAATCTATGCGTAATTTGAAAAAGTAAATATATCTAAAATACTCTTCGACATAAATGGAATCGAAAGATATAATTTTTTTTTCAATCGGGTGTTTAGAAACAAATCATCATCATCATTGTCAACCATTATCAATCCACTGCTGGACGAAGGTCTCCCCAAGTTTCCTCCACAACGGTCTGTCTTGTGCCAGTCTCCTCCATGTCACTCCCGCATACTTTCGAATTTCATCCACCCATCTTCCATGTGGTCTTCTTCTGGGTCTTTTCCTGTCCCTTGGAATCCAATCTCATGTCCATCGATGGTCTGTTCTTCTGGCAGTATGTCCAGCCCATTGCCATTTCAGGGATTTAACTCTGATCATGATGTCTTCCACTCTTGTCATTTTTCGGATCCACGTGTTCCTCTTCTTATCTCTCCTGGTTACACCAAGCATGCACCTCTCCATGCTACTTTGAGTTGTCTGCAGCCTTTGTATGTCTCTTTTAGCTAAGGTCCACGTCTCTGCACCATACGTAAGCACTGGAAGGATGCATTGATCAAACACTTTTCTTTTAAGACATAATGGCATATTGCTCTTGAAAATTATGCTGTTTCTTCCAAAAGCTCTCCAGGCAAGTTTTGTACGCCGATTAATTTCTTCACCAATGTGACCCTCACTTGATATCTGCTGTCCAAGATAAACGTACGTGTCTGTTATCTCCAGCTTTTCTCCATCAATCGATAAATCTTCATTTCTTGTAAAAGCATTGAACATCACTTTTGTCTTCTGAAAGTTCATTTTTAATCCCACTTCTTTACTCTTGTCAGCACGTTCCTGGATCATACTCTGCAACTCTGATGGGGTAGTTGCAAAAATGACTATGTCATCAGCAAAACGAAGGTGGGTTAGATAATCTCCATTAATCTTTATCCCTTTGTTTTCCCAGTTCAGTGATTGAAAGACATTTTCCAATGTGGCATTAAAGAGCTTCGGAGATATGGTGTCACCTTGTCTCACTCCTTTTCCAATTTTTATGTGTGTTGTATTTTCAAACAGCCGAATCTTTGCACTTGCATTTTCATAGATGTTATTAATAATATTAATGTATGCATCTTCAATACCGCAGGATTTCAGAGCCATTGCAACTGCTGATGGTTTCACCGAATCAAAGGCTTTTTCATAATCGATAAAAGCCATGCACAATGGAAGTTCATATTCCCTCGCTCTTCCAATTAGTTCTCTCAGTACGTGGATATGATCTATTGTGCTGTAGCCACACCTGAATCCAGCTTGTTCTCTCGGTTGAGCCATGTCCAGTGTCACCTTCAAGCGGTGTGAAAGAACTTTAGTGAAGATTTTACACAACCACTGATAGGAGGCTGATAGGTCTGTAGTTCCTGAGATCCTCAATGTCACCTTTTTTATGTAGCAAGATCATTGTAGCGTTGTTCCAATCCTCAGGAATTTTCCCTTCATTAAGGCTTTGAGTGAAAATTTGGGCGAGTACTGTTTCGATTTCTGCACTTGCTTCTTGTATGATGTCTACAGTAATTCCATCTTCTCTTGGAGCTTTCCCCGCTTCATATTCTTGATTGCATGTGCAACTTCTGCTGGAAGGACTGGAAGAACTCTGGTACTGGTACCTTTCATGATGTCTGGAGTACATGTATCATCCCTTTCATATAATTTGGAGTAGAAATCTTTCACTCTTGTCAAAATTTCGCCTCTATTTCTTGTTACAGAACCATCTTCTTTTCTCAGTGCCATAATCTGTTTTTTCCCCTTACTGAGATATCCCTTTGCTATCTTTAGGCTTTGGTTGTTTTCAATTGCTTTCCTTACTAGTTCACAGTTGAATTTCCTTACGTCTTCAGTGATACTTTTTCGTACTGTCTTGCATAGCTCTATATATTCCACTTTGGAAGTCACATCTTCTTTAGTTCTCCTCATCACTCTTCTTTTTGCATCAACATTTTGGTTTTTCCAGATAGTTTGTTCACATGCAATTTGTTCTTAGACCCAGCTGATTTTGTTGCTGTTTCCATAAGAGCTTTGGTTACTTTTCTGTTAACTTCAGAAATATCCACTTCTTCCGATGTTAGGCCTTCTAAAGCAGAGAATCTGTTCTTCAGTTCCAATTTGAAGGTATTTTGGTGCTTTTTTAAGGTTGGTTATGTCAATACATTTTGTTTGTCTTATGAGCTTGCTACGTTCGAGTTTAGTGTTGAGGTGTATCTTACATCTCACCAATCTATGGTCACTGCCTGTGTTGAACTTGTTTAGCACACTGCAGTCTTCTATGACGAATTTTTTGTTACACATAATAAAATCAATTTCACTTGTCGTCCCATTTGGATGTCTCCATGTCCATTTCCTGTGTGGCTTTTTCTTGAAAAAGGAGTTCAAGATGAAAACCCCTTCTGCGTCTGCAAACTCTACGAGAGTATTTCCACGCTGGTTTCTGTTGCCGTGACCGAATTTTCCTACTGAAGTTTCATTCTGTTGCCGTTGCCCTATTTTTGCATTGAAATCTCCCATAATTATCTTCAAGTGCTGCTTACCTTTATTATTTAGATCACGAATTTTATCATAAAATTCTTCAATTTCTTCTTCAGCATGACTTGTGGTGGGTGCATAAGTTTGAATAATCTGAGCCTGGTATCTTCTCGAGAGTTGGATAACGAGTCGTGCAGCTCTGTCAGACGAACTTTCAACTTCTACAACTTTATCCTTCAGTTTCTTGTTTATTATAAATCCAACACCACTAGTTCTGCCAGTATCTGTCCCACGATAGTAGAAGAGATGTCCACTTTTCAATTCAATGAGATCTTCTCCTTTTCTCCTTACCTCACTTAGCCCGACGATGTCCCACTTGATCCTTTGTAGTTCCTCTTCCAATTCGAGAAGCTTTGAATCAGAAGATAGGGAGCGTCCGTTATACGTTGCCAAGGTCAGCATCAGATGGCAGCCTAGTCCGGTCCTCTGGGGATTCTTAGCACCCTCTGCCTTCATGTCGCACTGGCCGCTGCCTTGGCCAGGTACATTCCAGCTGCCGGAGACTGAGGGCCAAGATTTAAGTTGTGGAGTCATTTTGGAGGGGCTTGGCCATAACTCACCACGCTGGCCAAGCGGGTTGGTGAGTGTGGGATAGCATTTCCTCTAATCCCGATGGTATAGTTATACCGCTATATGTGAAAAAAAACGTATTTTTGAATTCGACATCATCTGCATGTACGCCCTCTACCGGCGAAATTGTACATCGTAGAAAAACGAAATAAAGGATCATGATTTGCATATTTCAAGCTTCGAAATGCAAAAATAATTTTTCAAATCGGACTAATAGTTGCAGAGATATCGTGTGTACAGACAGACGGACGAACGCACGGACAAACCGATAACAGAAGCACGATCTTTTTTTACAAAAGACGTGCTAAAAATGGTCATTAGTTTCCTCATTGGCGGAATGCAAAGCGTGGAGTGTGCTCATTTAAACTCTTTCAATTTAGTTCGCTCTCTTTTGAAATTCATCCGCGCGTCTCCCACCTGGCTTTTTCCATTTGATATTTACTACTCCAGAATAGTCTAAATGAAACGGAAATTTCAGTTGCAACAAATCAGTACGTTGTAGTGCCAGATCTCGTTCAGATAAAAGCTGTTACGGGACGTAACACACGAGAATGCAGTTCAGGGATAATTACATATATATGCCATATGGTGTCCAAATTGCGGGTCAGTTCACCGACATTTAGGAATGAGCATAGGTGTAGTCCCATCATGCCCCAAGCATGTTCAATCGGTGAGAGGTCGACAATCCCGGTTGCCGAGGAACGGTGTCAATATTACGGAAGCAGACCTTGAATATGATCCCAGTGCCGTAAGTCATTTGGCAACTTCCATACCTTTTATCGACGCAACACGAGTCGGATATCTCATCTGGCTGCCAGCAAGAAAGAAAGTTACGTTCAGCCCGATAACCATTGTCACACCCAAATAAGAATAATAGTTTCCTTTGTTGTAATCTGGTTATCAACTCCATGTAAAATACGTTGCTGTCCCAACGGGCAGAAAAAATGTATGTAGTACGTGCTTTAATAGCCGGACGTGCTTAAATAATCACTACTTTGTGTTCTGAACACACCCTATCCATGCAGTTATTATTCAGGTTTCAAAAATTGAATATAAATCTGTAGTTTAGAAGTATGAAATATTGCACAAATTATATATTGGATGCACAGGTTCATCCTGGATGTATAAAAATAAAGTATAAGGAAAGTTCATGCACATTATGTGGGATTTCAAATATAACGAAATTCATATTATTACTTCAGAAACATAATGTCGAAGTAATTCCTTTCCACCTCCGATTACTCTTAAGACGAAAGCCATTCTCAAACAACTTCTAATGTTACCCATTAAGTGATGTAAATAAAATTTAAACATTATCTTCAATATTTGGGACCCTAAAATATCCAATATCAAACATTATACGATTACACTTTGTGAAGAATAATGTTTATCCTGTAATTTTTTGATTCCGTAAAAAAATGTGTTGTTGTTATGGAAGTAACTGCGATAGATTTTTCTGGTATATTTACAGCATTATTGCACTTCTACAAAACTGGACTAAAGTCATTTAGGATTGATCAGGAACCATTAATGTTCTCACTTTCTTTTACACTTTACAGCATCAATCATATGTTTGCCAGACTTTCTCCAAATTCATTTTTTTGTATTATCCATTGCAGAATTGCAGTTACGTTTTTGTAGTCGCATGTGTTCATTATACATAACCGCCGTCAAACTGATTATTTTAATTGATATGAGCTTTTTCCAATATGTTTTAACATAATTATATTTAAATTTTAATATTTAAATTCAAGATTCAAAGACATGCTGATCATAACCGAATATTCAATGTCATCTTTCTTGTTCAATATCTCTCTTTATAAAATGTCGTTTAAAGAAAAGTCGCCCAGAAGCGTTCATAGTGAATAACGTTCTGTATACAAACGATAGTTTTGTAACTTGCATCTTTTCCTTTAAGAGTAGCAACATGAATTTTATGTTTAGAGTCGAATTTTCTGACGGAAAGAAGAGAAGTAAGTAAATGTTTTTCTTACTGATTCAACTGAAACTGACCATTGACCAATTGATATTCCCTTAAATTATCCTCTTTCCAGCAAAAGTGGTGAGTGTCCAGAAAATAGTAACCGAAGGAGTAACGATTTAATTTTTACATCGAGATAATCCGCCTTTTATGAAATATTATTACATAATACATAAATATTTTTTCCTGTACCTAATTTCAGTTACCATAGCACTAAGTTGCTTTTTACAGTTAAAAGAATCTGCTTGCAGTCGTAAATTTAAAAAAATTGACTATATATTGTAATTGTTTCTGAGAAAGTTGAAAATCTTCGTTTCAAATAAGGTTTCTGATAAATGGAAAAACTCCCACCTGAAAGCAAAATCAAAAGTATCAACAAGACGTTTTAAAGGTGAGTTCCTAATACAATCAACTTTGAAATTTACCGAAAGGTGCTGCGTAGCCTTGCGACGAAGAACGCAGGCCAAGACTGCAGACGTGCTCATTGCGTTTTGTCAGTACAACGTATGACCCTGGGCGCCAGTCTGCAGATTGCGTTTGTAAAAGTAAAACTTTCCGTATTGTCAAGGGATTGTATAAAATTTGAAATCTAATTTCCCACATTTACTGAAAAGCAAATGCACTATGTTATTTATTATTTATTTTTTTTTTGCCAATAAGTGAATTCTCCATACCCTTGTATTAAATACTTGTTATTGAGCCACAATATTAGCCTGGTAATATGGTCGTTTCAATTGCTTTACCTACGGTGCTTATGTCTGTATTATACACTATCTACCAACAAGTAACTGGACACCTGTGATAGCAAAGGAAAGCGAAGGTTATTCACCTTCAATAGTTGGTGGAGCCTCCACGAGCGGCGATTACAGCTGCGATCCTCCGGGGCATACTCTCAACCAGGCGTTGTACGACGGCTAGTGGCATTTTCTTCCACTCGGCTTAGAGAATACAGGTCAATTCCTTCATCGATTTCGGACGGTGGGGGCACCCCTTAAGTCGACGCTCCAACTCGTCTCAGAGGTGATCGTTAGGGTTAAGGTCCGGGCACTGCGCAGGCCAGTCCATTCGATTAACCCCATCGTCACCATACCAAGCCATTGTGGACCTCGCAACATTACAGGTGGCATTGTCATCCTGAAAGTAACATGGGGTCCACTCCGTAAAACTGCCACAACGTAGGAAGCGTATGGTCATCCAAAATGGTGCAGTAGGTTTTGGCGTTGAGTTTACCAGGAATTGCGACCAATGGTCCCGTGCCATACCAGGAGAAACACCCCCATAGCATAATTCCACCGCCGCCGAACTTCACAGTTGGCACAATACATTCCGGCCGGAGGCGTTCTCCAGGCAGACGCCAAACCCAGACCCTGCCATCCGAATGATAGACGGCAAACCTTCATTCGTCTTTCCAGAAAACCTGTTTCCACTGTTCAACGGTCCACTGTCGACGTTCTGTGCATCACGGTAGCCGAGCAGCGCTATTGCACTAGGTGGTCAAAGGCTTGTGGGCGACAGCACGTCCATGATAACCAAGCAGATGGACTTCCTTACGGATGGTATTCCTCGAAAGAACACTCCCGGATACCTGCTGAAAGTCCTCGCGGATGTGGCCCATCGAGTTGGTGTGGTTCTTCCGAATTTCTCTGGCCAGCACCCGTCGGTCTCTAACTCCATGTTTTGTGGGTCTGCCGGTTCGGGGCATATTGCGACAGTCACCTCTCATCTTCGACTTGCCAATCACGTAGGCCACTGTCGATTTTGGGTACTTCAACTAGCTGGATATGTCACGTATGGATCGGCTATTCTGTGATACCCGACGATTACACCTTTCTCGAAATCGGAGAGCTCCGAACTGCGTGGCATCTTGCATGCGACTGGTTGCGTTGTTGTTTCCCACATGATATTTAACGGCGGCGGCCATGACGTGTGTCAAGACCGCAGAAATCGTCGATTACAGGGGTTTCCAATTACTTGTTGGTAGATAGTGTATATGGCTTTCCTTCCCTCCTTTAATAAACTAATACGTAAGTAAGCAGGGAACAAAAAATTTGCACTGCAGACTGCAGCAACTGTTCCATGAAGTCATGCAGCAAGAAAACAAGTGACAGTCCAAATCAAAACTGCAAGATGTTTTTGCATGCATATGAGTTGACACGAATGGGCCTTCTCCCGAAATAATGGAGAAACAATTACTTCCACCGGTTTTGGAGCTTAGAACAAGTCCTATATGGAGTACAATGTCAGTATTGACCCTGGGTTAGCAACAAAACATTTATTAAGTGTTATTACCTTGATATCAGGTAAACGAGTGAGGCATATAGTGAAATTAAAGTTTCTTCTGAACTTAGCATTTAGAGTGTAATAAAATCATTTAGATATAATCTCAGAACACGTACATATAGCAGGGGCGAGAGATAGGTTATTTTCGTCAGGGACCATTTTACTAATTTGTACAGCATACACTCTTCTCATTTGAATAAATAAATTCATCTGAAGACTTCAATGAAAATTGTGGGAGTACATTACTTAGGTAACACTTCTCATAATTGATCCCAGTGGAATGAATGTCATACAGAGAAACGTAAGTATATGTAAAACATCAGTTCCGGTATATAGTGTAGGCACCATAGAAGGGCACTAGCCCAAAGGTACAAGGGTAAGTACAGAAGACAAGAAGTAAAGGTGATGCACCAAATTATAAGCAAGAACACCTTGTGTTGTAATGTGGAAAATATGACGTGGAAAGGGGGATATGCTTCAGTGCTTTTGTCCGTGGCTTTCAAATTTGCTTGTATTAGGACATTACTAGAATTCAACACTGTTTGTCTGTACCGTGTAGCGCAGCGTAACGTACAGGACCGAGTACCGTATTTTTTACAAAACATATGTGAACTCAAATCAGTTCTATTGGTATGGTTCACAAACATTCTATCAGAATTAAAATTTCCTTAGCCGTCTTCCAGTCCTTCATATTATCCCGATTTCAACGGGCTTCGTGTTATTGAAGGACTGCGTAAAGATTTCCAAACTAAGAATGAAGGAAAAATTGTATTCCATCTGCTTCTTTTAAGGTTTTGTTCGAGGACCGTACTATATTTTACCAACTTATACCAAATTACCGTTTTTGGAATCAAATACAATTGAGTTTTCACAAAATAAAAATATGTTTACTATGTTGATATATACTGTATGTGTATATCAAAGATAATTTGTCTAAAAATGGCTTTATATAAAATCATTTTTCATTTCTTGATTGTAAATATCGCCAGTCTGACTTTATTTACTGGTTGTGTGTTGCCGAATAGCTCACCAACTAAATAACCGGCCGCGTGTACTCATTGAACCTCGTGTCTGATATTCATTTTATGTTAGATTGCATACGTATTTTCCAAACCGGGTACTTATCGAAGTAAGAGAAGATAACTAGAGAAGCTAATTTCAGGAGATTTAAACTGCAATGCGTATTAAATATATTTGATCAATGAGAATATCCTTGAAACTTTAAGATTACGCCGAATGTAAAGCAGAGCATAAGCAAAACACTTCGGCGCGACCTTAACTACTATCTACAGATCTAAGAAACAACTTAAAACTGCTATGCGCCAGTAATAATCGTCCAGTAGTGTTGGTCACAGTTGGGGAAAACAAAGGACTTCTGGAGTTCGAAGAAAAGCTTAATGTGAATGCCCGTCTGGCTAGGATGACGGTTTTGAAAATAGCAGATCCACTGGTTTCTGAACAAGTAAAATAACCCGGATATTTAATCAGTGGCAAAATAACTTACATTGATTGTCTAAGAGACATAACTGTGGGGCTGGGACAATTTGTCAGGAACGACATCGCCGTCGTCTCAGAAAGCTTGTACGCAGAAATAGGACTCCTTATGGGCAGCAATTAACCCATGCACTTAGTAAAAGCTATTTCTCAGCGAACTATGAGCAGGTAATTGAAGAGGATCGGTACTGGCTGTTACATGCCGAAACGGAAATCCTTTAATTCTAAGAAGAACTTGAAAGTTGGTCTACAGCCCAAGTAGCACAAAAACGTTTGTAAAACGTTTTAAAACCAGTTCGGCGAGACGTTGAAAATACGTCACAATATTACGTTTATAAAACGCTAATACGTCTCGTTGATTCAATAGTTTTTCAACCGTTGTTATAACGTTGTAGCACTGTTTTTAAGACGTTTACATTACGTTATTTAAACGTCATATTCCTTTCATTATGACGTTTAGCAACGGTTTTAACAACCGTTTAGAAACGTTTGAATGACGTTATTTAACCGTCATATTCCTTCCCTTATTACGTTTAGAAACGGTTTTAACAACCGTTTAGCAACGTTTGAATGACGTTATTTAAACGTCATATTCCTTCCATTATGACGTTGAAAAACGTTTTTGAGAACCGTTTAGCAACGTTTAACTGACGTTATTTAAACGTCATATTACCTTTATTACGTTGAGAAACGGTTTTAACAACCGTTTAGCGACGTTTTATTTTCGATTTTACAACGTATTTTTCCTTTCTGTATTACGTTTAGTAAATGTAACAGCAACGGTTAATCAACGTCTAAATTTCCTTTATTAAACGTTGCTGTCCTTTGTGTATTATGTCAAACGTCGCAAAAAACGTTACCACAACGTTTTATCGAAGGTTTTATTACAGTTTAAAGACTTTTTTGGCTTTACGTGTGCCGTTGCAAAACGTTAGAACGTTTCTATTTCGTTCTAGGGTCATTCCGTATCGACTCAACACAGCGACTTGATTTGACCATCTCAGATTTTAATGAAATTTGGTACATAGGTGGCCTCTATATAGATTAAGAAAAATACCAAATTTCATCGTCATATATCCACCGGTTTTGAAAATACAGCTATAAAAAGTATTAAAAACATCCCAAATTCGGAAGATTGCTGGGTTTTTAAATTGTGATTGCAGCTCCCCTAATTAAGATAGAGATGGGAAAGGTATCTTTCTGTAGTATTGTTTATGCTATTTTATTTGATGTACACCATCATCATCATCATCATCATCATTGTCAACCATTATCAATCCACTGCTGGACGAAGGTCTCCCCAAGTTTCCGCCACAACGGTCTGTCTTGTGCCAGTCTCCTCCATGTCACTCCCGCATACTTTCGAATTTCATCCACCCATCTTCCATGTGGTCTTATTCTGGGTCTTTTCCTGTCCCTTGGAATCCAATCTAAAATTTCGGCTGTCCATCGATGGTCTGTTCTTCTGGCAGTATGTCCAGCCCATTGCCATTTCAGGGATTTAACTCTGATCATGATGTCTTCCACTCTTGTCATTTTTCGGATCCACGTGTTCCTCTTCTTATCTCTCCTGGTTACACCAAGCATGCACCTCTCCATGCTACTTTGAGTTGTTTGCAGCCTTTGTATGTCTCTTTCAGCTAAGGTCCACGTCTCTGCACCATACGTAAGCACTGGAAGGATGCATTGATCAAACACTTTTCTTTTAAGACATAATGGCATATTGCTCTTGAAAATTATGCTGTTTCTTCCAAAAGCTCTCCAGGCAAGTTTTGTACGCCGATTAATTTCTTCACCAATGTGACCCTCACTTGATATCTGCTGTCCAAGATAAACGTACGTGTCTGCTATCTCCAGCTTTTCTCCATCAATCGATAAATCTTCATTTCTTGTAAAAGCATTGTACATCACTTTTGTCTTCTGAAAGTTCATTTTTAATCCCACTTCTTTACTCTTGTCAGCAAGTTCCTGGATCATACTCTGTAGATCTGATGGGGTAGTTGCAAAAATGACTATGTCATCAGCAAAACGAAGGTGGGTTAGATAATCTCTATTAATCTTTATCCCTTTGTTTTCCCAGTTCAGTGATTGAAAGACATTTTCCAATGTGGCATTAAAGAGCTTCGGAGATATGGTGTCACCTTGTCTCACTCCTTTTCCAATTTTTATGTGTGTTGTATTTTCAAACAGCCGAATCTTTGCACTAGCATTTTCATAGATGTTATTAATAATATTAATGTATGCATCTTCAATACCGCAGGATTTCAGAGCCATTGCAACTGCTGATGGTTTCACCGAATCAAAGGCTTTTTCATAATCGATAAAAGCCATGCACAATTGAAGCTCATATTGCCTCGCTCTTTCAATTAGTTCTCTCAGTACGTGGATATGATCTATTGTGCTGTAGCCACTCCTGAATCCAGCTTGTTCTCTCGGTTGAGCCATGTCCAGTGTCACCTTCAAGCGGTGTGAAAGAACTTTAGTGAAGATTTTATAAACCACTGATAGGAAGCTGATAGGTCTGTAGTTCCTGAGATCCTCAATGTAACCTTTTTTATGTAGCAAGATCATTGTAGCGTTGTTCCAATCCTCAGGAATTTTCCCTTCATTAAGGCATCGAGTGAAAATTTGGGCGAGTACTGTTTCGATTTCTCCACTTGCTTCTTGTATGATGTCTACAGTAATTCCATCTTCTCCTGGAGCTTTTCCCCGCTTCATGTTCTTGATTGCATGTGCAACTTCTGCTGGAAGGACTGGAAGAACTCTGTTACTGATACCTTTCATGGTGTCTGGAGTACATGTAACATCTATTTCATATAATTTGGAGTAGAAATCTTTCACTCTTGTCAAAATTTCACCTCTATTTCTTGTTACAGAACCATCTTCTTTTCTCAGTGCCATAATCTGTTTTTTCCCCTTACTGAGATGTCCCTTTGCTATCTTTAGGCTTTGGTTGTTTTCAATTGCTTTCCTTACTAGTTCACAGTTGAATTTTCTTACGTCTTCAGTGATACTTTTTCGTACTGTTTTGCATAGCTCTATATATTCCACTTTGGAAGTCACATCTTCTTTAGTTGTCCTCATCACTCTTCTTTTTTGCATCAACATTTTGGTTTTTCCTGATAATTTGTTCACATGCAATTTGTTCTTAGACCCAGCTAATTTTGTTGCTGTTTCCATAAGAACTTTGGTTACTTTTCTGTTAACTTCAGAAATATCCACTTCTTCCGATGTTAGGCCTTCTAAAGCAGAGAATCTGTTCTTCAGTTCCAATTTGAAGGTATTATGGTGTTTTTTAAGGTTGGTTATGTCAATACATTTTATTTGTCTTATGAGCTTGCTACGTTCGAGTTTAGTGTTGCGGTGCATCTTGCATCTCACCAATCTATGGTCACTGCCTGTGTTGAACTTGTTTAGCACACTGCAGTCTTCTATGACGAATTTTTTGTTACACATAATAAAATCAATTTCACTTGTCGTCCCATTTGGATGTCTCCATGTCCATTTCCTGTGTGGCTTTTTCTTGAAAAAGGAGTTCAAGATGAAAAACCCTTCTGCCTCTGCAAACTCTACGACAGTATTTCCACGCTGGTTTCTGTTGCCGTGACCGAATTTACCTACTGAAGTTTCATTCTGTTGTCGTTGCCCTATTTTTGCATTGAAATCTCCCATAATTATCTTCAAGTGCTGCTTACCTTTATTATTTAGATCACGAATTTCCTCATAAAATTCTTCAATTTCTTCTTCAGCATGACTTGTGGTGGGTGCATAAGTTTGAATAATATGAGCCTGGTATCTTCTCGAGAGTTGGATAACGAGTCGTGCAGCTCTGTCAGAGGAACTTTCAACTTCTACAACTTTATCCTTCAGTTTCTTGCTTATTATAAATCAAACACCACTAGTTCTGCCAGTATCTGTCCCACGATAGTAGAACAGATGTCCACTTTTCAGTTAAATGAGATCTTCTTCTTTTGTCCTTACCTCACTTAGCCCGACGATGTCCCACTTGATCCTTTGTAGTTCCTCTTCCAATTCAAGAAGCCTTGAATCAGAAGATAGGGAGCGTCCGTTATACGTCGCCAAGGTCAGCATCAGATGGCAGCCTAGTCCGGTCCTCCGGGGATTCTTAGCACCCTCTGCCTTCATGTCGCACTGGCCGCTGCCTTGGCCAGCTACATTCCAGCTGCCGGAGACTGAGGGCCAAGATTTAAGTTGTGGAGTCATTTTGGAGGGGTTTGGCCATAACTCACCACGCTGGCCAAGCTGGTTGGTGAGTGTGGGATAGCATTTCCTCTAATCCCGATGGTATAGTTATACCGCTAATGGCGGTCGTCAGAGCTCCTTTAGTGGGAACAGGATGTACCACGAGAAGGCGGGGTTGACATTTGTCAAGGAGAGGCTGTGATGTTACGCATCAACTGACCTTACATCCCGTACAACACCATAGGGGTTAATATTTAAAAAATTCAAATTTTAAAATTAAAATTAAAATTTTGAATTTTTCAAAATGTGACACTCCAAAAAATTCGAAATTTTTTTAAAACAATCTTTATATGTTTGGCATTTGATTACATGAGTTGTAACTTGGGATGATAATGGGTTTACTTAAAAAGCTATATTCAAATTTAGCCTAACACAAGAGTTTAATGAAAAAAAATAAATAAATAAAAAAACATGTAAACTGAAAATAAATTTGGGCTAAATCTCTAAAAAGTTTCATTAATAACAATAGATATAGTATTTTTGTTATTTAAAACCATTTATTTAAACAATGTTTTATTTTTAATTAATTTGTTTAAAATCTGAGACTACATGGGCTTAAAAGTTTTATTAATTTCTTTATTCAGAATTTGTAATAATTCACAATACAATACAAAAAAATAAAGACTGTGCAGTTATACTGTAGGCTGCATTTTGTTTTGGACAAAATCATGCATGTTCCGACTTAAAAAACTGATTCTGTTGTTTAGATCATTGGTAACAAGACCCAGCAAGCAGCAACTTGCATTCCTACCTTGCAGACCTCAGTCTGCTTTAGGTTTTGATGGTGATCAGATGTGTTTCTCAGTATGCTTAAGGTTTTGATGTTGATCATATGTGTTTCTTGCAGTGAAAGTGATATGTGTTTGAAAATTTTTGTTTTTGAAAACTTTAAATTGAATAAAGTACATCCTTTTTAGTTTTGAAACTAGACTTTTATAAATTGAAGCTGTGCAGGATTTTTTAGGAAAAATAAAAAGAACAGGTAATGGGAGGCAATTATTTTACTATTTGAATTTTACATTTTATGCACAAATAGTCAACAATGGAAAGTACAAGATATGCATTAATACAATGTTTCAATCCATATAGAAATGTGACAGACTGGATGTTGGAAAATTTTGATGACTTATCAAAGGAGACTAAAATTTGTGATTCTTGCAGAAAGCAGCTGAAAACTTTAATAATTAGTCAAGAAGCAAATGAAACCTGTGCTGATGAGAAAATGGACGAAAATTTTCCATCTGCGTCAGAAGTAATTGAAACACTGAATACTTCGCTCCATGAATTGGGTGAATCAGCTGTCAATAAGAAAAAGCTAAAATCTAAATGTTATGCTTCAACCAAAATTCAAAAAATCAGTTCTGCTATGAAATGGAAGCTTTTTACAAATATTCAAGAATCATCTGATGACGAGGATGAAATACTTCCCGACTCTCTTATGGACAATCTTAAAAGTAATTTTTCTAACTGCACTAGAGATAAACAGTTGATGATTTTGACTTGCTTACCAGAGTCATGGAGTGTTAGGAAAATCATGCAAGAATTCAATGCTCCTAATTATATGGTAAGACAATAAAAAAAATTCTGAAGGAGAAAGGAATTTTGGAAAGCCTTAATAGAAAACCAGGTAAGTCTCTCTCTTCTGAAGTAGTTGTAGTATGATCGTTTTACCAAAGTGATGAAATTAGTCGGGTTTTACCTGGAATGAAAAGATTGTGTTTCTGTTAGGACTGAAAACGGAGATAAAGTTTGTCAAACAGGCTGATTTTATGTAATTTGACAATTTGCAAGCACGAAAGTCAGTTTTTCCAAATTCGCAGAGCTCAGACCAAAAAACCCGTGTCCTGGTAGGGTCTAGTGGTACTCATACGGTATGTGTTTGCACCACACACCAAAATGTAAAACTGATGATGGAAAATGCAAGAATTGGTTCACTAACAAATGGACAATTATCTTCCTACAAACATTGTCTTGCAAGAGTATTATGCAACCCTGCTTCCATAGATTGTCATTTGGGGAAGTGTCCCACCTGTTCTGGGAACACGGTTTTGAGAACTTGGTTGAAAAACTAACTTTTCGCCAATGGATTACAGTTGATAGATGCAACTTGGAGACATTAGAAAAATCAACTTCAAATTTTATTGATTTGTGACATGACTTCATTGCTAAGCAGCAAAGCTCTTTTATGAATAGTAGTACTAAGGAAAACCTCGAGGACTCAGAATTTCTCATCATTTGTGATTTTGCTAAAAATTATAGTTTTCTTCTTCAAGATGAAGCCCAGAGCTATCACTGGACCAGTGGGCAAGCCACAGTCCACCCATTTGTCATCTATTACAAAACAGAAAAGACTGAACATGCAAGTTTTGTAGTAATTTCTGAATGTTTAGAGCACAACACAATTACACTGTACTGCTTCCAAAAAAACCCCTTATTAACTTCTTGAAAAGTAAGTTTGGTGACAACAGCGTCAAAAAAATGTACTATTTCTCTGACGGCTCTGCAGCCCAGTGCAAAAATCGGAAATTTTTTCACAAACTTTTATGTTTCCATCAGGATGACTTCAACATTGATGCTGAATGGCATTTTTCAGCAACAGCACACGGGAAGGGGCCATGTGATGGCGTTGGTAGAACGGTGAAAAGGTTAGCTGCCCGAGCCAGCTTACAACGCCCTTACGAGAATCAAATTCAAACACCATTTCAGTTGTACGAATGGGCAATTCAGAACATTTTTGTGGCAAACTTTACATATGTAAGTCAAGAAGAATACATAGAAACAGACCAATTTTTGGAAAATTGCCTAAGCAAGTCTCTAACAATACAAGGTACCCAGAAACTTCATGCTTTTATTCCTATCCCATTGAGTAATTCAAAAATAAAAGTGAAGATGTTCTCAGAATCAAACGAGTCAGCTACTGAAAAAGTATCAGCATTACAAGACAGACTGCAAATAACAGAAATGAGTGGTTACATAACCATAATCTATGAAAACAACTGGTGGGTAGCGTATGTTCTACCAAAAGAAGAGAGTGAGAATGAAGTTAAGGTCGCATTTTTATATCCAGCTGGTCCATCTACATCCTTTTCCTACCCTAGCCCACAAGATTGTATTATGGCTTCCTGTAAGTTACATCTTGTGTAAAGTAAATCCTTTGACTCCGACAGGAAGACTCTACAATCTCTCTGAAACAGAAATACACCAAACTACTGAAGCTTTTAAAGACTATATCAAGGATCTACAAGTGTGATTTCACTTCAAAACAATGATGCAACTTTTTTTTTAATTTTAGGAGATTCTGCATTAAGTGACGATCTAAGTTTAAGATTAGGAATATAATTCGCATAAATGTAAACAATTCAATGCCATATGTTATTATTATTTTGATGTGTTTCTTGAGCAGTAATTGAAATTACTTTTTAAAGTCTGTTTATTTTTGTATTGAATTGTGAATTATTACAAATTCTGAATAATGAAATTAATAAAATTTTTTAACCCATGTAGTCTCAGATTTTAAACAAATCAATTAAAAATAAAATATTGTTTAAATAAATAGTTTTAAATAACAAACATACTATATCTATTGTTATTAATGAAACTTTTTGAGATTTAGCCCAAATTTATTTTCAGTTTATATGTTTTTTTCATTTTTTTTCCATTAAACTCTTGTGTTAGGCTAAATTTGAATATAGCTTTTTAAGTAAACCCATTATCATCCCAAGTTACAACTCACGTAATCAAATACCAAACATATTGATTGTTTTAAAAAAATTCAAATTATTTGGAGTGTCGCATTTTGAAAAATTCAAAATTTAAATTTTAAAATTTAAATTTTTTGTAAATCTTAACCTCTATAGTGTTTGTTGTACATCAAATAAAAGAGCATAAAAAATACCACAAAAAGATACCTTTCCCATCTCTCTATCTTAATTAGGGGAGCTGCAATCATAATTTAAAAACATATCAATCTTCTGATTTTGGGGTGTTTTGGGACATTTTATATAGCTGTATTTTCAAAACCGGTGGCTATATGACGAGAAATTTGATATTTTTCTTAATCTATATAGAGGCCACCTATGTACCAAATTTCATTAAAATCTGAGATGGCGAGATAAATAATGCCTTCAAATTGTGTTGAGTTGATACGGAATCACTCTTCAAATCTTTTACTTTGCATATTACATTGAAAACAAACGTTTCCATAACGTAGCAAAACCGTTTAAACGACGTTTCCATAACGTAGCAAAACCATTTTAGCAATGTTTGTGCTCCGTAAGAGGGACGTACGGTAATGCTTATCTTAAAGCTGCCATGATAATCTGTTGTATACAGTCTTGTTACCTAGTCTACAAAAATTTGGGGGTAAATAAATGAAGTTCTTAGCTAACCTAAAAAATCATTTTCATCATATGAAGGCCCCTTCACAAAACTTTTCTTGTTCCTAATAGTTATTTTACTATCACGTATTTTTGTTGAAACTTTATAAGGGATGACTTTGTTAGAAAAGTAATGTTATAAAAAAGAAAGCATTTCTATCACAGTTACTAGTGCAACACAATCTCTCACCATTATACAGAGTGTCCAAGAATTATTAAACACATTACAAAATTATGTACAAAAAAAAAAAACTATGAGCATTGTCTGTTTTTCTATGTCACATATTTCTAACACGGTTCCTATATTTTTGTATTGCAGAATTGTTACTCCCAGAATCCGATAGATGGCGCTAGGTGTGGCCTGATGAGGAATTTATGAGAAATGCGCAGTCAGTAGTCATGTCATCCATACAGCAGAATGCGATGTGTGTGTTATGGTTTGCGGAATTAAAGTCTGTCATTAAAGTTAAAAGACGGTACCGTTTAGAGTATGGTTGTAATCCTCCGTCAACAAATTCAACTAAGCGGTGAATGAAACAGTTTAAAGAAACTGGCAATGTGGAACATCGTGGAGGAACCGGTAGGCCTAGCGTCAGAGGTGAGATGGTTGACCAAGCTATGAAAGTTTCCGACGAAGCCCCAGGAAATCTGTTCATAAAGCAAACAGAGAACTGTGCATTCCAAAATAGACAGTTCACGATATCTTGCACAAGAAATTAGTTTCATGCTTATAAAATTCAAATAGTGCAAAAGATGCATACAAATAATCACACTCTGCAATACAATTTTGCTGTGGATATGCTGAATCAAGTGGAAAACGATAAAAACTTTCTGAGTACTGTAATTTTTAGTGATTAATCCACATTTCATGTATGAGGTATTGTTTCACTTTGTAAACTATGTTTTGTTTGGATATGGGGCAGTGAACCGCCTCATGCTGCTATTGAACTGGAACGTGATTCTCCAAAAGTTAATGTGTGGTGCGCCCTATAAAAAGAGAAGTGATTGACCCTTTCTTCTGTGAAAAAAACCATAAATGGTGACATTTACTTGGATATGTTAGAAAATTTCCCTATACCCCAGATCAAAAGATATGACGTCGTTTTCCAACAAGACTGCATGCCTTCGCATTGGTCAATGTGTGTACGTAAGTGCCTAAATGAGTATTTCCCCAACAGATGGATTGGGTGTGGTGGTCCCATTCTGTAGCTCCTCGCTCCCCAGATCTAACTCCATTGGATTATTTCATATGGGGTTATGTGAAGGATCGTGCCTATCAGACGCCTTGTACTGATTTGCAGGAACTGAAGCAGCGTATCACAGCTGCTATTAATTCCATAACTCCTCAGATGCTTGCCAATACATGGCATGAAATCGAGTATCACCTGGACGTACTACGAGCAACCAAGGGATCTCACATCGAAATTTATTAACTTGTGTAGTTACATTGTAAATTTGTACAGTCAGTTTCTTTCTATCTGTTTAATGTTTTGTTTTACATAATTTTGTACTGTGTCCAATAATTCTTGGACACCCTGTATATTTATTGTTCACAAGGTATAGGACTTCACAAACTATGTGTTGACTCAAGTCCATTTCACTGGCTTCGTTGTGGCTGTTGCAATTTTCTTGAAAATTCAGTTGCTCATATTTAACAGAACATAAAGTAGGCATTTTAATACCACTAACATCTAAGTTATTGCAACATAAAACTGAGTTAGTTGTGTTGTTCATTTAAGAGTTTTTCGGACACATCTGAAATTTAGCTGATAGATTATTAGAAATGTGAGGTGAAATAATGCTGGGAGATAAATCAAGTAGTACTTTCACAGCTTTGTTTTTAATTTTTCTTTTAAGTGTAGCTAAAGGCTATCTGTGTTTCTGCTGCAGATCTGTGTATTTATATCTCAGTTTACGTTTCTTTATCATTTTTTCTGTATTTTTACAGGAGTCTTTTATTATGGTATGTTAGTTGCTTTGTATTTTTTCAACCCATGTGTATTTGGTTCTTAATCTTTTTTTTTTTCACTAGTTTGCGAATTTAGACTTAGTTTTTGGTTATTATTGTCTTAGTATTTGAGGAAGTTTGTTTAGTGTAATGTCCCTAGTTTATATCTTGTGCTTAGAAATTGCAATTTTTAGTTTCCGCTTGAGGGTCCTATTTGTGTAACAAACAGTACGTAGCATATAAATAATTGTAAGAATCAATTGATTATGCATGTTGAAACACCTTTTTCAAGAATTTGTATGCAAATAAGATATGAAAACAGCCACCCAATTTAGTTTGTTCTGTCTTGGGTTAAATTCTGTTGATACTCATACATATATACTCATTTCAAGAGTAACCCTTTGCATTGTTTGGCCAACCAGAAAAAAATATTTTCTTCTATTGGTTGTTCATTAATGCCATTTGTTGTTGTACTCTGACATTGTGCTGTGCTCTTCTCTCTATTTCTGTACATAACATTAACTTCAAGTTCCTGAAATGTATAAGTTCTTTTTCTGTTTCAATTCATAGGTGGTCACAAAAAGTTATAATGAAACAAATGAACAATTCATGCATTCATTTCATTATTTTCATAGGCTTCAAACACAATTCATATATTCTGAATATATATCATCTTCATCATCATTGTCAACCATTATCAATCCACTGCTGGACGAAGGTCTCCCCAAGTTTCCTCCACAACGGTCTGTCTTGTGCCAGTCTCCTCCATCTCACCCCTGCATACTTTCGAATTTCATCCACCCATCTCCCATGTGGTCTTCTTCTGGGTCTTTTCCTGTCCCTTGGAATCCAATCTAAAATTTCGGCTGTCCATCGATGATCTGTCCTTCTGGCAGTATGTCCAGCCCATTGCCATTTCAGGGATTTAACTCTGATCATGATGTCTTCCACTCTTGTCATTTTTCGGATCCACGAGTTCCTCTTCTTATCTCTCCTGGTTACACCAAGTATGCACCTCTCCATGCTGCTTTGAGTTGTCTGCAGCCTTTGTATGTCTCTTTTAGTTAAGGTCCACGTCTCTGCACCATACGTAAGCACTGGAAGGATGCATTGATCAAACACTTTTCTTTTAAGACATAATGGCATATTGCTCTTGAAAATTATGCTGTTTCTTCCAAAAGCTCTCCAGGCAAGTTTTGTACGCCGATTAATTTCTTCATCAATGTGACCCTCACTTGATATCTGGTGTCCAAGATAAATGTATGTATCTGTTATCTCCAGTTTTTCTCCATCAATCGATAAATCTTCATTTCTTGTAAAAGCATTGAACATCACTTTTGTCTTCTGAAAGTTCATTTTTAATCCCACTCCTTTACTCTTGTCAGCAAGTTCCTGGATCATACTCTGCAGCTCTGATGGGGTAGTTGCAAAAATGACTATGTCATCAGCAAAACGAAGGTGGGTTAGATAATCTCCATTAATCTTTATCCCTTTGTTTTCCCAGTTCAGTGATTTAAAGACATTTTCCAATGTGGCATTAAAGAGCTTCGGGGATATGGTGTCACCTTGTCTCACTCCTTTTCCAATTTTTATGTGTGTTGAATTTTCAAACAGCCGAATCTTTGCACTTGCATTTTCATAGATGTTATTAATAATATTAATGTATGCATCTTCAATACCGCAGGATTTCAGAGCCATTGCAACTGCTGATGGTTTCACCGAATCAAAGGCTTTTTCATAATCGATAAAAGCCATGCACAATGGAAGTTCATATTCCCTCGCTCTTTCAATTAGTTCTCTCAGTACGTGGATATGATCTATTGTGCTGTAGCCACTCCTGAATCCAGCTTGTTCTCTCGGTTGAGCCATGTCCAGTGTCACCTTCAAGCGGTGTGAAAGAACTTTAGTGAAGATTTTATAAACCACTGATAGGAGGCTGATAGGTCTGTAGTTCCTGAGATCCTCAATGTCACCTTTTTTATGTAGCAAGATCATTGTAGCGTTGTTCCAATCCTCAGGAATTTTCCCTTCATTAAGGCATCGAGTGAAAATTTGGGCGAGTACTGTTTCGATTTCTCCACTTGCTTCTTGTATGATGTCTACAGTAATTCCATCTTCTCCTGGAGCTTTTCCCCGCTTCATGTTCTTGATTGCATGTGCAACTTCTGCTGGAAGGACTGGAAGAACTCTGGTACTGGTACCTTTCATGATGTCTGGAGTACATGTATCATCCCTTTCATATAATTTGGAGTAGAAATCTTTCACTCTTGTCAAAATTTCGCCTCTATTTCTTGTTACAGAACCATCTTCTTTTCTCAGTGCCATAATCTGTTTTCTTCCCTTACTGAGATGTCCCTTTGCTATCTTTAGGCTTTGGTTGTTTTCAATTGCTTTCCTTACTAGTTCACAGTTGAATTTCCTTACGTCTTCAGGGATACTTTTTCGTACTGTCTTGCATAGCTCTATATATTCCACTTTGGAAGTTACATCTTCTTTAGTTGTCCTCATCACTCTTCTTTTTTGCATCAACATTTTGGTTTTTCCTGATAATTTGTTCACATGCACTTTGTTCTTAGACCCAGCTAATTTTGTTGCTGTTTCCATAAGAGCTTTGGTTACTTTTCTGTTAACTTCAGAAATATCCACTTCTTCCAATGTTAGGCCTTCTAAAGCAGAGAATCTGTTCTTCAGTTCCAATCTGAAGGTATTATGGTGTTTTTTAAGGTTGGTTATGTCAATACATTTTGTTTGTCTTATGAGCTTGCTACGTTCGAGTTTAGTGTTGAGGTGCATCTTACATCTCACCAATCTATGGTCACTGCCTGTGTTGAACTTGTTTAGCACACTGCAGTCTTCTATGACGAATTTTTTGTTACACATAATAAAATCAATTTCACTTGTCGTCCCATTTGGATGTCTCCATGTCCATTTCCTGTGTGGCTTTTTCTTGAAAAAGGAGTTCAAGATGAAAAACCCTTCTGCCTCTGCAAACTCTACGAGAGTATTTCCACGCTGGTTTCTGTTGCTGTGACCGAATTTACCTACTGAAGTTTCATTCTGTTGCCGTTGCCCTATTTTTGCATTGAAATCTCCCATAATTATCTTCAAGTGCTGCTTACCTTTATTATTTAGATCACGAATTTCCTCATAAAATTCTTCAATTTCTTCTTCAGCATGACTTGTGGTGGGTGCATAAGTTTGAATAATCTGAGCCTGGTATCTTCTCGAGAGTTGGATAACGAGTCGTGCAGCTCTGTCAGAGGAACTTTCAACTTCTACAACTTTATCCTTCAGTTTCTTGTTTATTATAAATCCAACACCACTAGTTCTGCCAGTATCTGTCCCACGATAGTAGAAGAGATTTCCACTTTTCAGTTCAATGAGATCTTCTCCTTTTCTCCTTACCTCACTTAGCCCGACGATGTCCCACTTGATCCTTTGTAGTTCCTCTTCCAATTCAAGAAGCCTTGAATCAGAAGATAGGGAGCGTCCGTTGTACGTAGCCAAGGTCAGCATCAGATGGCAGCCTAGTCCGGTCCTCCGGGGATTCTTAGCACCCTCTGCCTTCATGTCGCACTGGCCGCTGCCTTGGCCAGGTACATTCCAGCTGCCTGAGACTGAGGGCCAAGATTTAAGTTGTGGAGTCATTTTGGAGGGGTTTGGCCATAACTCACCACGCTGGCCAAGCGGGTTGGTGAGTGTGGGATAGCATTTCCTCTAATCCCGATGGTATAGTTATACCGCTATTGGCGGTCGTCAGAGCCCCTTTAGTGGGAACAGGATGTACCACGAGAAGGCGGGGTTGACATTTGTCAAGGAGAGGCTGTGATGTTACGCATCACCTGACCTTACATCCCAATATATATATATATATATATATACAGTACTCACAAAAAGTTTGGGATATTATGGCTTCAAAAATGAAACATGGTGATATGCATATTTAGTGACTACAGGAGATAGGTTATCAGCATAAATTAGCATCATGATGACACATCATGTGGTGGGTGTGTGTGTGCAAGCTCCGATAAAAGTAGCTTCCGAGAAGTAGAAAACAGGTTGTCTCAGTGCTTGGACTACAAGTTTGCTGAATGCATTTCCTTCAGAGTAGGATTAACTTGAAAAGATGTCCAGACGACGTTTAAGTATTGGCATCAGAAATAGGGCTGTTGACATGGTACATGCAGGTGTACGGCAGATTGATGCAGTTGCTGCTTTAGGAGTTTTGCAAGCCAGCTACACACAAAATTTCTACCGAATGGAAATGCAGATCAAGCAGGATTTTACCCCCCCCCAATAAACAGGTGTGTGTGGGGGTACTTTAAAAAAACCCAAAAAAACCACCCACTGCAAACTGTTATTATTTTTTTTTTTACAAAGAAACACACGATTTCTTTTCTGGTTAATGCTCTTGTACGTTTTGTTTTTGCTCTAAGTAATTCCCAAATATATTTTACGACTTCAATATACTTGGGCTGTAGAGATAGAATATTTTAAATAAGCAATGTTTATTCACAATTAAATATTTTATTTTAAGATTTTAAATCTACTGTAGTTTCACTGAGCATTTGGCTTGGCTTCATTAGGACAAATGGAGTGCAAACGTTCAAATCATCGTGACATCATCAGCATTCTGACAGTCACTGCTTTTGGCAAGTTGTTTCCACGTGTTTGAAAGAAATCTAGTAGATGTCATGTCGTTGACAAGCCATGACCAGTTGCACTATATGTGGAAAGCTTCTAATATATTACGCTTGATAGTCAAATCAGGTTTATCAAGAAGCGTAGCATTTAAAAAAAATCTGGTTATTTTCATGACAATGTTGGGCTATAGACGACTTCTTCAGTTCCATACATAAGTCATGTGTTCCTTCACATGAAAACTTAAAAGCCCTACGGATCTGTCCTATACATGAAAGTCCACATTCACAAGCGATCTGATAAATCCCCCAGTTATGTCTTCAACGTAGTCTTTTGATCCATAAAAATTTGCCTTGTTTATAGATTTCAAAATAACTTTTGAAATTTAAACATTTGAAAGTTCCTAAATTTCTGGACAGCTTTGTCTACAACAAAAGGACAATCTATATCCTGTGTGTGCCACAATTTCTTTAAAAAAATCAAACTTTTTTTTATTTTTGTGTTTACTGACCATGGTGAGCAATTCAATGGGCTATAAGCAGTCGCCTGTCCCAAATTTAGGGTCACTGGTTCCAGGGAAGGAAGAGACCCAGTGCCGTAAGACAAACACAACATCCATGCCTCACTGGGATTCGAACCCAACCCACTTGGAAGAACCGAACAGTCATAAGCCAGTGCTTAGACCACTGCGGCGGCAAAAATCTAGCTTTTTCTGCAAGGAATCCTCTGTAACGCATAGATGTACTGCACGATATACTTGGGTAGAAAACACCAATTTGTTTCCATGACTTTTCTTTATGACTTGTCAACAACATGACACCTACTCGATTTCTTTCAATTGCATGGAGACAATTCACCAAAATCCATGATCATCAACTACCTGATGATGTCACATATGAATGTTTATGCTCCTTTTGTCCTGATGAAGCCGAGCTGAAGGCTCAACAAAACTATAGATCTTAAAATAAATTATTTAATTGTGAATTTAAACATTTGAAAGTTCCTAAATTTCTGGACAGCTTTGTCTACAACAAAAGGACAATCTATAATTTCACACATGGTTTAATCCTTTAATTCCACTAATATTATATTTACCAACTTGGTGAAGTCACCAAGTTGGTTTAGTTTCACAGGGTGATATCCAGTTGTACTCTACAGAGAGATCTACTGGTAGGAGGGGAAATACTGATCTGAGGGATATAAGCTCAAGTTTTAAAGCTACAGGAGGTTGTACTTAATTTACACTCACCTGTGTTTAGCATAACATCCCTAACATTCCTAACTAGAGCCATGAATAACCAAACCTGAGTAAAATTTAAAAAGAAAAAGAAATCATTTATGCAATTTCTTTATATAATTCAACTGTTTTGAATGCCCTATTATTTCTTAATGTAAATCACACTCAAAAATTTGCCCTAATTAGTGCTGGAAACTTTTTAAATTATGCTCATAAAATTATATTATGATATACCCCCAAATTTTAATTTATCTTTATATATATTAAGAATCAAGCAAGAAGAAACAAAAAGGGAAGTAAACAATGAAAAACAAGTTACTAGTAAAGTGAAAAGCCAAAATGAACACAAGCTGCAGTTACAATTAACTGGAATGAAAATTTAAAAAAAAGGAAGAGAAAAAAGCTAAACCACTGATGAAACCTATTGAAAGTGCTGTCATCATGGCATTCAACTTTTTCTGTTTTTTTCCCCGACAGCCAGAAAGACTCCTTTGATTCTCACCCCCCCCCCCGGATCTTTTTTTTTTTTTTTTTTTTTTTTTGCAGTATGGACCCAAACACAGCAAATAGCTCTAATCTCAACTTCGCATGCTCAGTAGATATGTCACTAACTCACTATTATATGCTATGCTACAAATAAATAGTCCAATATAATAATGATAATTTTACTCACAAAATGACTGAATCATACATAGTTGTTTGTATTATTTCCATGAAACTTTCATGTCTGGCTTTACTTTGCAAAAACCTCTTTTTTGCATCAGAATTTTTTTTTGTGCAATATCGTTTTCAATAGAAATGATGGATAAAGCTGATAGCTGTTCCTGCATCGTTGTAGATCTCAAATAAGTCTTTATCAGCTTTAATTTATTAAAACTTTTTTCCCCCTTTCTACAGACAGGAATTGCAATATTCGAAAGCAAATCCTACTGTTGGGATAACAATGAACCATATCATACTGGAATATGAAGTTTAGAGCTTCTATTGTAGTAGCTGAGCTGCATTTGCTCATAAGTGCTTGCAAATGCCTCAGCTCTTCAAACAGTTGCTCCCCATCGATATCTTTTTCTTCACTGTCAGCATCCTTAAGGAATTTTTCTAACTGAATACACTTTTCTTTTAAAGAATCCCTGTCAGGCAATTTCTTCAAATTATAAAGGAAACCCGAAGCGTTGGAAAGTTTTTGCAACTGAGTAAATCTTTCCTGAATGGCAAACAATGCGCTATCAATGAGTGGATAGAAAACCATTGATTTATATATGGTTTGCAATCTGTAGGAGCTTTGTTGCAGTTTTCATAGTAAAAAGTGTTTTTTTCCGCTTTACCCTAGGCTGTGGGAATTTGGGATTTATTTCCAAGATGTACATAACAATAAGGCTTGTCACTCAAGCCTTATTGTTATACACTGAGTTGCCACTTTATTATGACCACCCCCTCAGTACTTCGTTGGGCCACCTTTGGCCTTTAATACTGCGTCGATGTAGATTCTTCGTGGCATGGACTCCACGAGATGTTGATAGGTGGTTTCTGGAATCTAAGACAATGCTTGATGAATAGCACTTTCCAGGAGTGTGAAATTGCAGGGTTGTGTATCCAGTTGTTTGATGGCTTGTTCAACTTCATCCCACAAATTCTCAATGGGGTTGAGATCTGGAGATTGTGGGGGCCAGCTAAGCTAAATAACCGGCATTTTCCTGAAACCAATCCTGTACAATACGAGCACTATGGCAAGACGCATTATCTCGTTGAAAGTAGCCATCGCCATTGGATAAACCATCCACATGACAGGATGTACTTGGTCTGCAACGACGTTTAGATATGATGTGCCAATCAGACGTTGATCAACACGAATTAAAGGGCCCAAATCATGCCAGAAAAACATTCCCTAAACCATAACGTTGCCTCCACCAGCTTGAAGGGTTGTAGCAATGCATTTGTGGTCCATGCTTTTGTGCTGTTTCCGCCAAATTCTCACTCGGCCATAGGCATGGTGCAACTGAAAACGTGATTCATCGGACCAAATATTTTTTTCCAATTATCGACTGTCCAATCCTTATGCTCCTGTGCAAAGTGGAGACATTTTCTCTTGTTAACTGCAGACAGCAAAGGTGTTCGAACAGGACTCCTTCTGCCATATCCCATCCGTGCAGTGTACGGCGAACAGTGCGTGCACAGATCATTTGAGGGATCCTTGAATAAGATGGTCTGTAATTGCTGCACTGTTGCCCATTACCAGTCTGGACACTCTCCGTTCCGCCCGAGCAGTCACTAGTCGATGATGATCACACGTTGCACGTAGAGACCCAGTTTGTTGGCTGACAGTCCAGTCTTTAAACACTTTAACAACAGTGGCTCTGGAACATTTCGTGAATGCGGCGGTTTCAGTGATACTCGCTCCATGGCTCCGAGCTCTTACAATCATCCCACGTTGAAAGTCCGTCAAATTGCATTTTTTACCCATCTCGTCACCCAAAAATCACTTCTACTACTGTCGCAAGCACTAAGCTTTCCCTTTTTATACTAGCCTCACCCTCTGGCGGCAGCGTGCAGCCATAGCTCATTTGCTGAAAACTGTCAGGTAGTCATAATAAAGTGGCCACTCAGGTGTATATAAAAATGTCAACAAACATCAGGAACGAAAAAAAAAAAAAAAAAAAAAAGGTTAAATTTTCCCCCCCTGAAAACCCAAATGCGTAAAAGCATCAGAGAAGAATTCTCAGAAAAAAACCCGCACAGGAATCGAAAATGCTTCTTGTTGGTGGTGGTATATATATATGAACTCTGCATGTGCCAGAGAAACAACAAAGGAGTATTCAGCTTTCATTTTTGTGGCAAATACAGACTAGCAAATAAAAGAAAAAAAAGTTAGCGGATAATTTTTCTATGTAAGAAAATTTATAAATCCATGGGCATCCCTTCCATTTGGTGGCTGCCTACCTGGCCGGTAAATATGTATATTAGCGTCCTAAATTATTTCCTCGGAAAAATGTCAGTACCTAGAAAAAGTGTGAGGTAAAGATTTTAGAGTACGGAAATTAATGGCAAATGGTGCAGAAATTTCATATTTTAAATGTGTTTTAAAGATTTTCTATCGTAATATTGAACTGTGAGTGTGATGCTGTGAAGAGACGCTGCGGTAGGCCTAATGCATCGCCAGAGGTGCATACAATTAAAATGTGATCTGCATACACAACCATTGAAACAGAAAACTTGCTGCAAACCCGCAAATTTCGATAACAATGGAACGAGATAATTTAAAGAAAAATTAATATAACAGTAAATAATTATTAGAACATTACAGATTCCAGAGAGGGCAAAAGGACATTACGACTGAATCCGCAAAAATGCGTGTAAAATGGACCTTAGGCCAAAACTTAAAAATTTTTGGACTATGAACCTCATAAAAACAAGAGACTAATTTTTATATCAAGAAAAGCAGTTCTGTTAATGAACCTTCAAAAATTATATATAGCATCTTTAACAACTTAATTCAAAAATGGTACTTATAAAACATATAAGGAAAATATTTTATTTTAATAACTGGCAACTGCAAGAGTAACCTGACAATAAAATAAAAAAAATCTTTCTGTGTAAATGAAACTTTTGTTACAGTTCCTATATATTGAGAACAGGCCTTGATAAAATCAAGAGGCCAGAAACTTCTGCAAAAACAAAATAACTCTATCGGAAGATGTGAAAAATAGTTGAACATTCTCATGTTAAGATAGAATTAAATATATTAATCTCAGTAAAACCTTAAGTGTTTTAATTGGTGTAATAATATTTTTACTTTTTTAATCTACAAGCAAAAACTATCTGCAAAATTTGCTAATAATTTGCAAACTATACGTATGGCGTACGCATGTACGTCTATATTGTGTGACTCTGCGCATCGCTACGGCGACGATGTGAAGCTTTGCTTCATTGAAAGGAAGATTCGCTGCATCGTTTAATTCACGCGCGGACGACTACAAGTCCAAGCGCGTATTTTGTTACCACGATAGCGAGCCGTGTTATACTCATACGCTACACAATATAGTTCGTTCATGTTTTGTCATTGTGTTTAAAGCGATGTTGAGAAATTTTGCGTTCTTTCGCATACGATTCCTTGATTCAAAATAGAAAGTACTAACATGCTTTTCTATGTTGTACAGGAAACTGGGGAACTATAACTTTCGGTTGTGGTTTGAACAGCTTCCATTCATAGCTGATTTGCTGTGTCACTGCACTTTTGGTTCTCCTGTGTTAATAGCTTGTTCGCAGGTCAATTACTATCTTACTCATACATATCTTTTGCAAATCGAAGAGTTTTTTCCCCGGTTTTTCCTGCCAACAACATACAGGATACAACAAAATAAAGGGTGGCTGCTGTGGACCTATTTTCTGTAGCGTATCACTACATTTATTGCTCTCCTGCCAACAACATGCCCTCTTTCTCTTGTACTCTTCCGCCCATCATTTTGGCACAGCAACAAACCTTCCTTTTAAAGGACCAAAGCTTCACATTCTTTGCCGGAGCAATACATTAGGACTACCGCAGCTTCTCTTCACAGCGTCAGACTCACAGGTCAATATTACGAAAAAAATATATCTTTAAAACACATTTAAAATATGCAATTTTTGCACCATTTGACATTAATTTTCATACACTAAAATCTGTACATCGCACTTTTTCCAGGTACTAAAATTTTTTCAACAAAATAATTTAGGACGCTAATCTACACATTTACCACCTGGCCTACCCCTTGGACCGGCCCTGGCTGGAAAACCACAAGATCGAATCTTTACAGCTACCTCAGGTCTGACCTTAATACTACTAAGAAAATTTGGGAATCTATACAGCAACGTTTAGATAACCGCATTCCATACCCCAGTATACTGGCAGACCTCTGTAATGTGTTGACTAATATGGGACTAACTGCACCAAACACTAATCAATAATGTCACTGCAAGTATGCTTCGTAGGTGTCAAGACGTTCTTTGACACATAGGTAGTGTTACTGGATACTGAAATCCAGAGGTTTGGACATTCTCTGAATATACACTTTTGTCTATATTGTGGTACTACTTGTTGTGAGCAGAAATTGCCCATTGAATTGTTTTTGTAAACACACTCTGGCGTTTATGTTACGTGGCTTCACTTCATGCAATATCCCTAACTTTTTGTGACCAGTATATATAATATATATACATACATACATTGCTGAAAAAAATGTGTACAATCAAACTGCGACAGTTTGTACGGCTTTTCTACACAGCGTAGCTATGTGATCCAGCCTTTAATATGTTGCCCTTAACAATCTGATAATAAAAGAGATCCATAATTCAGAGAAAGGCTAATTAGGAAGCACTGGCCTAATCGGAAAAGTATTAATCCGACAGTGAATAGAAATATTGGTTTGTAGCTCTCTAATTTACTTGCTTAGAAAAGATTATTCATTCAGAGAAATCTGAAGATACAGACTCAACTAGCAAATACAAAAAATTGGTCTATTACTCTTGCCATTTGGGAACAAACAGCTACAAAATTCAAAGTGAACATTAAATTCAAAACTAGTAGCACCAAAAGTAAACAGCTATCAAGATGGTTTTGAAGCATTACAGAAACAAAGGAGCAATGATATGTGTTCAAAAATAATATTGTTGAGAGAAAATTAATTCAAATTAGAAAAAAAATCCTCATAAAACTATACTTCCAACCAAAGTAGTAGAATGTAAAAGTATGCACGCACGCCCATAGTTTTCAAATTATTAGCAGATTTTGCCAATATGGGCACATTTGGACGTTTGTGGCCTCTAGATTTTATCAAGGCCTCTTTCTCAGTACATAGGAACTGTATCAAAGTTTTCTTTACACAGAAGGAATTTAAATGTTATTGCCAGGTTCCTCTTGCAGCAACTAGTTATTAAATTAAAATCTTTTCCTTAAGTATTCTGTAAGTCGACAGTCATTTTTTTTATTGGAAGTTTAACGACCACCGTGAGCAACTCAATGGGCTATAAGCAGTCGCCCGTCCCTACTTTAGGGTCACTGGTTCCAGGGAAGGGAGGGAGCCAGTGCTGTAAGACAAACACAACATCCATGCCTCACCGGGATTCGAAACTGAACCCCGTTCGGACGAATGATCAGAGGCCATCGCTTAGACCACTGCGCCACCGGGGGCGGCACAGTAATTTTTGAACTAAGCTGTTGAAAATACTATTTATAATTTTTAAAGGTTAATTAATGGAACTGTTTTCTGGGTATAAAATGTTTCTTTTAATTCTCTTGTTTTTATGAGGTTCATAATCCAATATTTTGCCATAAAGGTCAATTTCACACACATATTCAATTGTATTTTGCCGTCATCGGAATTTGTAATGTCCTAATAATTATTTTTTTATTGTTTCTTTAAATTATCTTATATTGTCATCGTGATATGCGGGTTTGCAGCAAGTTTTGTTTCAATAGTTGTGTTCACAGATACATTTTATTTTTATACAACTCTGCTTCCAACTTCTCCCACCCCTGCATTCCTGAAATTTGAACAAAAATTTAGTAAACTGTAACTGGAAAAGCAAAGCAACTGACCACCTTGCCTGTGACAGGTTCAATAGCATTTCTCTGCTTCATTATTTGATAGGCACAACTCTGATATGTGGAAGGGGAGATGGGCACATTTGAATGTAAGTGTGTACTCCCACAGTCTAACAAAATGTTGCATTGGATATTTGTATATATTCCATTTGGATACAGATACATTATGATTTCAGTAAGCTTAATTCACATCTGGTATAAAATGTGCATTTTCCAAAAAAAAAAAAAAATTAAATTTTTGCGTGCCTTATGTAGACTTTGAATTGTGACTGATAATTTACTTCTTGGCCACAGGACTGTGTACAGGGTGGGTTTTGAATTTTTTCAACCTTGAAGCTTTTTGGATTTAATAAGTATCTCTCCAACAGCTTATTCCGTTTGTTACTCTACACCCAATATATTTCTTGCAAAACAACTGGCTGAATGAGCCCTAAGAAATGCTGATCTAATATATGATAACAGTAATATAGAGTATCCTTTATAACTAACATACCAAAAAGCTGCGTTTGTAACAATGTTTGCTACATAGAGGCTCATGGAAGCACATTTGAGTAATTAAGCATAAATTCAATACCGCTCTCTAAACATTTGAAGAATTAGAATTTCTTTTACAACTAGCTGCATTTGTTATTTAAAAATCTAATCAAATATTCAGTAGCTCATAAAAATGAAAAGGTCAGAAATTTCGTTTTCTTGAAATATATTTTTGGTACTCTTTCACGAAAATACAAAATTGAAAACGAAGCAGCTGTGTTTAGATCCGAAAATCTAACAAATTCTTTACTACTCCTAGTTTAAAATGCAGTCGATGATATATATACCTGTTAAGAAAATACATGAATGTGTTCACGTGTTAAGCCTACCTCCACGTGTTACGAAACGAATACATGAATTGTGTTCGAAAACGAAGCTTATGAATTGAAACAAGAAAAGAACTTACCTTTTAAGAACGATAAAATCCATGGATTAGGCATGCAGCTCTGGACGATCGAGTTCAGCCTTGCCATAACTCACCGTCCGTAGTACAAGTGATGTAACAGCAGGTTAGAGAACGACGCAGCCGCAGACCAGAAGCTGCTTTAAAACCAATGGAATAAAATCTTCTAGTCGTATAAGAAAAAAAAAGGAGGAATTCAATAATCTTTATCAATCATACACAAGCTTACTGTTTTATCAACAGTATAATTTTGTTCTTTTTTGCCTGAATGTAATGGCACGCCAAAGATTAGCTGTGACCTTGCTAACATGACGAAAATGCAACGTTTAGCAAACGTAATGAATGTGACAAAATCGCAACGGTAACGGATGTAACATTTAACAAACGTTTATCAAACGTAGTCTTTGTACGGAAGACCAAATATCAACTTTTGCAACCGAAATACGACGTCTTTTAAATGTCATGTGCTACTTGGGAGTGTTATCTGCAACACCAAGACTCGACACTAGAACACTGGAGAAAGGTCATGTGTTACAAGACAGAATTCACCTTGTTCTCTACCCACACAGGTGTTCGTTTGTGGGAGCCTCATTAAAAAGGCTGACCTAACCTGCTTTGTAAATACATTTCAATGTTTCTGAGTTGGTGTCACAGCGTGGGCGAACGTTTTGTTGGCAAAGATTAGGCGTACTGGTAACGTGTGCTTCAAGGATTATCTGAACGTTGTTAAGGATCAAGTACATGCCGCAGTATTGACGTTTCTTCTAGCAGGTGATGGCTGTTTCATGGAAGACAGTGCTAATGTCCATTTTGCAAGATGTCATCAGCAGTGGTTCAGCTACCATGACAACGTCCTTCGCTAACTTCCCTGGCCTATTTACTATGCCTCCTTTCAAAAACGTCGTGGTTCTTGCCATAGCCCTCATCGTTCACTCGCTTGAATCCACAGTGAGTTTGCTAAGAAAAGGACAGCCAGTAAGGATCCCTGTCATATTAACTGTGCTTCCTTTAAAAAAATGGAGGTTCTTGCCATACCCCTCATCTCTCACTCGCTTAGATCCATAGTGAGTTATCTCACAAAGGGACAATCAGTAAGGATCCCTGTTCTATTCACTGTGCTTACTTTAAAACAAATTGAGGTTCTTGCCAAAGCCCTCATCGCTCACTCGCTTGAATCCATAGCGAGTTATCTCACAAAGGGACAATCAGTAAGGATCCCTGTCCTATTCACTGTGCTCCCTTTAAAAAAATGGAGGCTCTTGCCATACCCCTCATCGCTCACTCGCTTGAATCCATAGTGAGTTATCTCACAAAGGGACAATCAGTAAGGATCCCTGTCCTATTCACTGTGCTTCCTTTAAAAAGATGGTGGTTCTTGCCATACCCCTCATCGCTCACTCGCTCACTCGCTTAGATCCATAGTGAGTTATCTCACAAGGGGACAATCAGTAAGGATCCCTGTCCTATTCACTGTGCTTCCTTTAAAAAAATTGAGGTTCTTGCCATACCCCTCATCGCTCACTCGGTTAGATCCATAGTGAGTTATCTCACAAAGGGACAATCAGTAAGGATCCCTGTCCTATTCACTGTGCTTCCTTTAAAAAAATGGTGGTTCTTGCCATAACCCTCATCGCTGACTCGTTTGAATCCATAGTGAGTTATCTCACAAAGGAACAATCAGTAAGGATCCCTGACCTATTCACTATGCTTCCTTTAAAAAAATGGAGGCTCATGCCATACATCTCATCTCTCACTCACTTGAATGCACAGTGATTTTGCTCACAAAAAGAAAAAGAGTAAGGAATTCTGGCCTATTTACTATGCCTCCTTTCAGAAAAATGGAGGTTCTTGCCATTCTACTCATCGCTCACTCACTTGAATAAATAGTGATTTTGCTCACCAGAGGACAATCAATAAGTATCCCTGGCCTATTTACTATGCCTCCTTTAAAAATGGAAGTTCTTGCCATACCCCTCATCTCTCACTCGCTTGAGATAAGATTACATAAAAATCATATACACCACACAGCTTCCTTCTTTGTTCGCTTCTTCAAGCCAACCTAAATGCAATCAACATGTAGGTCAGCTTTGACCGCCTAAAATACTTTCATCACAACGTGAAGAGCTGAATCCTTAATAACGCACGAGTTTCCATTTCTCTAAGAATTATTATTTTTGTTCAAAAAGTTTATAATTTAGTCCCCCTAATAAATATAAACTTTGGCGCATCCTGTTTTAAAATTCAGGAATAAGTAGTTTAAAATATATCTGCACGTAACTGATCTGTAGTAGTGCCTGGAGCTCAAAGTCAATTTGCCAGAATCGCGATGATTGATATTTTAATCTGAATATTTATGGGAGGCAAGATTATTTATTTTTATGTTTACAGTAATATTATTTGACAGTTCGAAATAAGCACGAGGTATTTTTTCTTTTGAAAATGGAAAGCAGAGGAGAGAAACAAAAACCGGCAGAAGAGTTTCCTCCATTAAATTCGTCATATATAAAATTATAACTCTCAGTATGTGAACAATAAGGGTAGTGTTTTTGAAATGCTTCTAAAATACATACAATATTTAAAATATTATTTAATTGCAGAAAATTGTATTTATTTATGTATAATTTGTTTCTTATATCTGTATAAAGGAAAATATATTGAAACTCCTTCAGACATACAGTTCGATCCATAATTCGGAAAATAATACTTCTTAGCATTGTAATTTTTTGCCACAAAAAGATGTGATTCCTAAAATATCAAAGGAAACACTTTTCTGCATATTTGGAAAAATTCTGCCAAGTACGAATAGCACTTTCAAAATAAGATGCGTGTTTAACTCATCAATTATTCTAAAACGAACTGAAGACTTATTATTCCGGATTAAGAAAATTCTGCGTGTGCGCTATTGTGCCTGATGTGTTTCTTCTTAATTGCTGTATAAAACTTCATTCAAACATATAGCATACTATCAATTTAATTAAATGATTCGATTTTCCAAGCGTTTCGCAATACCATTATGATGGTTACAGAGAGAATTTGTCATTTTCATGTAGGACTTCCGTCCACAGGTAGTGGAGTTTAGGTCCCAGCCACCTACAGCGAGATCGCCTTTTGGGCAGGACACAGAAACGGAAGGAATGAGAGCAAGTCTAGCGACTTTTGACAGAACAGTTTGTAGTGAGATTAGAGTACAGTAGATGGCGCCACTGTACAAGTACGATATTGCACATAGATAGGTGAGAGAATTTCAGGGAGGACATAGGAAAGGATACCCATTTAACCAGTGGGTCCAGCCTAGGGGCCGTCACTTTACGTGCTCGTCCGATGCACGGCGGATATTCAGCGATTGTTAGTAAATCACACCATCTCTGAAAGAGATGCCCAGGCTTGAACCTGGGGACCCAGCATCGATAGTCTGAAACACTAACCACTAAGCCATCAGCGGCTCTCCATTATGATGGTGTGATTATCAAGACTTTATACAACTTTACATTATGATATATAAGTGATTTTCAAGAGAAAAAACTGGCACTGTTATACAAATTTTCGAAGAGACGTCAGTTGATGTGTAGTAAAGCTTTAAAGACGAACAAAAGGATTAATGACATTACGTACTATAAGAAATGATACCTGTAAAAAGAAGGTATATTCTGCGATCTGAATTGCTCCTGTAAAGTTAGTTTTTAATGCAACACCTTTTGACTGCTTCTGGTTAGAAAAATTTAGATTGAAATACGAAATTCGGCAGAAAGTATAATTTTTCTTAACACGTCAGCGTATGTGGATAGTAAAAATGGTGTTTTCTGTAAATTCACTATTTGTACTTTCACTTAATTTTCTAAAGTTTGTTTTTACATGTTAAAGTGTTTGTTAAATACAGTTTTGGAGCTTAAAAGTATTCCGCAACACTGATTAAAATTTTGCCTTTTCCCCTATTTTGTCTCTTGGTTTACAAAATATATATTTTTTTTAAATTCACTTTTTGTGTCTGCGCAAATGCGAAAGCAATGGTCTGTGTTCTTCTCTTTAGATAACAGAATAGCTCAAACGTCAGAAAATTAATTGTTTTTTTCTCAGTTTTTTGAGAACATTTATTTAATTTTTTGCTGGAATTTCGTTTCAGGTATAATATAAAATAATATATGCATCATAAGAGTATCATTTAGGTTCAGCCGCTTCTACTGTTGTTGTTATTTCGAATTCTGTTTTGATAAACATCTAAATGAATTAGTATTAGACTGAGGAAAACCAATATTCCAAAAATACATTTGGTTTGGCCCATACAACCTGTAAAGACATATTCCCATATTAATGCGTTATGTCCTACGTGTAAAAATAAAATGGAATATTCCTGCCATTGTCATTCTGAAAGGAATGGTCAAATAACCATGATGGAAATTTTTTATTGGACCATTGATACATTATACCTAGGTACTGCTGCACATACTTATATATTACTCCATACTAGGTGACTCATTGTTTTCGTAACAGACTGAACGAAATTTAAAATGAAAATCAGGAATATTTTCTATGATCCAATTGTAATTCTAACATAAACGTCACAAATAGCAAACATTTTCTCACTATGAGATTGAGAAATTGAACATTACTTATGAATAAGTGCGAAATGTGTCAGTTGTTAAGCCATTGGCAGTTAAGATTACAGGTCTGTATTTGTCTTGGCCAAGAGATATCAACAGAAGGTAAACTTGCGAAAATAATTTTTAGTTGTGAAAAGGTTTGTTGGAAAGCATTACAATAGAATAGCAAACGTTCCAAAGATATTATGCCTCAAACGGAAGGTGTTAAATCAATGCATATATTTCTAGTCTTTCTTACAGATTAGGAGCAAGGTCGTTTTTGAAAACTACATACGGGGACTCCGGCCAAATAAACACAGTGTGGAGAGATGCCTCGTTGTTGAAAGCACCAAAGAAATGAAAAGGAATTCACGGATCAGGAGAATGACTAGAGTGGATGACATCGTGAAGTTTCTTACGTGGCGATGCTCAGTAAACATTTACAGCACCGTTGGGCACCTACGATACTAGGATGAATATCAAGGGACTGGAAAAGACCTAAAATATCTCCTGGAGATGGCAAAGGAAGTTCGAAAGAATCGTGATTTTACACTGAAGAGAATAGTCCAAGACAGTGGGTTGCAGAAGAGGCTTTGGGAGACCTTCATCCAACAGCAGACTGAAATTTCCTGATGACAATGATAATGACCATGATCATAAATTTAGATATTTAACACCATGTAACTCTGTGTTAAGAATAAATAATATATAATTTGGAATATGTGCACGTGAGAAGCATTTTGCTGTTGATAATAGCTCAAAAGTTGTGCTTTTCGTATAATTCCAAAATGTAGTTTTTCTACGAATCTGAAAAGTACGTGATTGTAATGCCTATGTTATGATAAAGTGTTATTTCAAATGAAATAGACAGTTTTAGCATTTTATAAAGTCAAACCTGTTTAAGATCTCATTTCTCACATTGCACCGTTTTGTACGGAAACTCTTGAAGTTTGTTACGGCGTATATAAACGCGGTGATCGATTCTTTCCAACATGCGTTAAAATATCATCATCCACTCCAGAAGTAGCTCTTGTGACACGTTGTTTCAGAACAGATAAATTAACAGGAAAGAGAGGGTCGAAGATCCTGTCTTTGCCTTAGACTCATACAAAATATGTCACAAGATATTACGTGCGGGCTTCGCGGTAGGCGACATGCGAGTGCAATATTGTTTCTGCCAGTCCAGCGGAGTGGAAGATTTTCGTTGAGGTAATTTCTAACTTCCCGATGCCAGCGTAATGGTGCTGCATCATATTGGAAAATGACGTTATCGTGGTTTTCCAGAAATTGAGGAATCAACCAAATGATTAGCATATCGGGGTAAGAATTTCCCGTTACAGTATTTGCTTAAAAAAGAAGGGACCGTATACTATTTTACGGGACATTGCACCTAACCCATTAACTGTTTGGGAATTCCACTCATGCTCCACTATTGCTCTAGCAATTTTAGTTAGTCACCCATATGCGAATGTTACATTTAATAATTATCCCACAAACGGGGAATATCGATTCGTTTGTGGAAACTAAACGCTTAATAAACCATCTTTTTCGAACAGCTCTAGCATTTCTGTACAAAATTATCGATGTGCGGTCCTCTCGTTGTCACTTCGACTTGTAGGAAGTCATTTGCAGTCGCTTCCTCAACGTTTTCCAAACAGTCGGTTGTGGAATTTATATCTCTTGATCTGAAACTGTAGAGGATTCCTTTAGGTTGGAACGGTAAACCGCATTAATATACTCAATCTGAAATAGGTAACGCTGCCGCAGACCGAATATTGTTCCATTCATCGTTGTTAGTCTCACAACGCAACGGCTACTCCCGTGACGTTGACAGAAAATTTATATTATCTACAGCGTGCAATTTCAGAAAGCGTCATGATTGCTATGTGTAAGAAGTATACCAGCACTGAATGTTTTTCAAGAGATTTGAGCAGGGGTGAATTGTTCATTGGTTCCTTTTCATAAAACGTTGCAGTAAATTTGGAAACGAAATATTCATGTGATGTAACTGTCAGTAAAAACAATAATAAATAATAAAATGTTCTCGGCCTCCGATTGTTTTCTAAATAACAGAGATTGGGTACTGGCTTAGAATAACATGTATATTTTGACGTACGTGGATATACAGATAGAGTGTGTGGGCCTGGCTCCATCTAATTTTCATAACAGGATGTTCTAAGGGCAGCAAGATTTACTTTAAGTAAGTGAAGCATTTTTTTTATTGTATTTCAGTATCTGCCGTTGAATTTGAATGAATGGAAGGTTTATTAGAACCGTAAAGCTAGGATTTCAAAACAGTTTCGTTATTTTCTTCGAAAATTTATATCTATTAGAAACTAAAGAAAACATAATTTATCTTTGTGCAGAGGCAATGTCATAGCCAATGAAGTAAAACTGAGGCGTGACTATTGCTAGTTGAAAACTTTTCCCAATACCCCGCCGGGTAGACGTGAACCGTCGACTTTGGCAATTTTTGGGAGCTCCTTCGAGGGCTTTAAATCGAAAGGAAGAGCATTTTTACATATGTGGTAAGGCTAGGAGGCTAAACAATGGTGATTCTAACAAGGTCTGTCAGAATAGAAGGGCTGGGTCATAGGCTTTGCACACGCGGATACCTACGAACCTGTGCGTGTGACGTCACCACGTTGGAAGGGGGCTGACCGCTGGATGGCTGCAGTGCACTGATGGAATGAAAGCTAACGAGCATTTCAGTGCCTTTTGCAAAAAAATACAACAAATGATTCATTCCAGGTACTTAACAGACTTTAAAAAAGTAAAAAAACGCGTATCTGGTACAGACATGGAACATTTTCATTATAACACACAATACGTTTAAATTTTAAATATTTTTGTAGTGAGTAAAACATTCAGGTCACAAATTCTCCTGTCAACATCTTGCTCCAGCAGATGTGTACATTAAAATATATTTGATCTGCGAGATAACGCAAATCGATTACCTGAAATGAAAAGGTGTTTTTTTTTTTCGACGTTTTCTTCTCTGCTTAATTTCTTAAATGTCAAACAGTAATATTAAAATTGCAAATTTTTTCCTATGTTTTCATTTTTGTTATTCCTTAAACTATATTTGCCGTGTTTTTGTAGTGAGTCTCTTTTTTTTTTTTTTGATTGGAGGTTTAACGACCACCGTGAGCAACTCAATGGGCTATAAGCAGTCGCCCGTCCCTTATTTAGGGTCACTGGTTCCAGGGAAGGGAGAGAGCCAGTGCCGTAAGACAAACACAACATCCATGCCTCACCGGGATTCGAACCCGGACCCCTTTCGGACGAATGATCAGAGGCCAACGCCTTAGATCACTGCGCCACCGGAGCAGCGTAGTGAGTCTTCGACGTCTTTCTAAATCAGTATTGGTTTTTTTTTTTTCACGTAAAGCAGTAATGTACTGCTTTTAAATTACGAACTTTTAATGCGCGAAATTTTAAAAAGAACCCGAAAGGAACACAATGTCCCTATTCATTTGTATACCATTGTTAAAATTCTATGAATTAATAAATATATATTTTTGTATAGAGGCCCCCACTTTAGTTGAACATCAGATGCCATTGCAATCTGAATTACTGATATCATCATCAGCATCATCATTGTCAACCGTTATCAATCCGCTGCTGGACGAAGCTCTCCCCAAGTTTCCTCCACAACGGTCTATCTTGTGCCAGTCTCCTCCATGTCACTCCCGCATACTTTCGAATTTCATCCATCCATCTTCCATGGGGTCTTCTTCTGGGTCTTTTCCTGTCCCTTGGAATCCAATCTAAAATTTCGGCTGTCCATCTATGATCTGTCCTTCTGGCAGTATGTCCAGCCCATTGCCATTTCAGGGATTTAACCTCTGATCATGATGTCTTCCACTCTTGTCATTTTTCGGATCCACGAGTTCCTCTTCTTATCTCTCCTGGTTACACCAAGTATGCACCTCTGCATGCTACTTTGAGTTGTCTGCAGCCTTTGTATGTCTCTTTTAGTTAAGGTCCACGTCTCTGCACCATACGTAAGCACTGGAAGGATGCATTGATCAAACACTTTTCTTTTAAGACATAATGGCATATTGCTCTTGAAAATTATGCTGTTTCTTCCAAAAGCTCTCCAGGCAAGTTTTGTACGCCGATTAATTTCTTTCATCAATGTGACCCTCACTTGATATCTGGTGTCCAAGATAAACGTACGTGTCTGTTATCTCCAGCTTTTCTTCATCAATCGATAAATCTTCATTTCTAGTAAAAGCATTGAACATCACTTTTGTCTTCTGAAAGTTCATTTTTAATCCCACTTCTTTACTCTTGTCAGCAAGTTCCTGGATCATACTCTTCAGTTCTGATGGGGTAGTTGCAAATTGACTACGTCATCAGCAAAACGAAGGTGGGTTAGATAAGCTCCATTAATCTTTATCACTTTGTTTTCCCAGTTCAGTGATTGAAAGACATTTTCCAATGTGGCGTTAAAGAGCTTCGGAGATATGGTGTCACCTTGTCTCACTCCCTTTCCAATTTTTATGTGTGTTGTGTTTTCAAACAGCCGAATCTTTGCACTTGCATTTTCATAGATGTTATTAATAATATTAATGTATGCATCTTCAATACCGCAGGATTTCAGAGCCATTGTAACTGCTGATGGTTTCACTGAATCAAAGGCTTTTTCATAATCGGTAAAAGCCATGCACAATGGAAGTTCATATTCCCTCGCTCTTTCAATTAGTTCTCTCAGTACGTGGATATGATCTATTGTGCTGTAGCCACTCCTGAATCCAGCTTGTTCTGTCGGTTGAGCCATGTCCAGTGTTAATTTCAAACGGTGTGAAAGAACTTTAGTGAAGATTTTATAAACCACTGATAGGAGGCTAATAGGTCTGTAGTTCCTGAGATCCTCAATGTCACCCTTTTTTATGTAGCAGGATCATTGTAGCTTTGTTCCAATCCTCAGGAATCTTCCCTTCATTAAGGCATCGAGTGAAAATTTGGGCGAGTACTGTTTCGATTTCTCCACTTGCTTCTTGTATGATGTCTACAGTAATTCCATCTTCTCCTGGAGCTTTTCCCCGCTTCATGTTCTTGATTGCATGTGCAACTTCTGCTGGGAGAACATTGCATCTTTGTGGACAGTAATTGCTCTGCAGATAATACCGATTTCATGAAAAATATTAGGATTGTGGAACAATTCTAACTGTGCGGTAGGACAAATTTTTCTTCAGTGAAACGCGCTCCTTCGGACACCTGAATTGATCAAAAGGTGACAATCCCGTTGGCGTAAATTTTTCCGAACATGGTCTGCTAAAGATTTTTGATTCCCTTCTGTTATCTCACTCTTAAGTGGACGCGAATAGCTCTACACATCGCGAAAATATCAAAAGGAATATGAGTATTATAGAATCACGTTCAAAGTGTACGGAAACATATATCTGAAACATGCTTAAGACGTTCTTCTTTCGACCCCTGAATTTTCCAAAACGATGAGGGCCGCCCCACCCCGGTGGCGCAGTGATCTAAGCGACGGCTACTGATTATTCGTCCGAAAGAGGTCAGGGTTCGAATTCCGGTGAAGCATGGATGTTGTGTCCGTCTTACGCCACTGGCTCTCTCCCTTTCCTGGAACCAGTGGCCCTAAATTACTGACGGGTGATTGCTCATAGCCCATTGAGTTCCTCACGGTGGTATAGCCCATTCAGTTGCTCACAAACTCATACGGAATGTCATTGTATGACCATCACATCATATTCTTGACGTCAGAAGCACTTCCTGCAATTCACTCCACGAAATGTATATGTCCTCCTACATACCAACTTCCCACTAATAGACAGTTTTCGTTTCATCAGGATGCAAAGCTTTTCTTTCGGAATAAATAATTCGGAGTAAGAAAACATGTAACATCCCTGAAGTTCCTTTTTGCCGCCCCGGTGGCGCAGTGGTCTAAGCGATGGCCTCTGATCATTCGTCCGGAATGGGGTCCGGGTTCGAATCCCGGTGAGGCATGGATGTTGTGTTTGTCTTACGGCACTGGCTCTCTCCCTTCCCTGGAACTAGTGACCCTAAATTAGGGACGGGTGACTGCTTATAGCCCATTGAGTTGCTCACAGTGGTCGTTTAACCTCCAATCAAAAAAAAAAAAGTTCCTTTTAACAATTAGCGGAAATAGTAACGAAACAGCATCAAACTTTGAAGATGACAATCCTCTTTTTGGTGCAAAAATGACAAGGATGGTAGGTAAGATAATATCCGAAAACTTGAAAATTTCATCGTTCTGGAGCGGGGCTCGAACCCGCGTTTCCCAGATAGCGCCCAGGCATGCTAACCGCCACACCACTCAGAACGACCAAGTCTCAAGTTTCCGATTAATTTGAAAATACCATACAAATAGCACACCCGGGCGCTATCTGGGAGACGTGGAGTCGATTCCCCATCCAGGACGACGAAAGTTTCAAATTTTCGGATATTAGACTTACTATCCTTGTCATATTTACACCAAAAAACGAATTGTTATCTTCAAAATTTGTATTGTATGGTGTAATCCTTTATTCCATTCATGAAACTGCATCAGTTCAGAACTGAAGTGCTGCTATACTGCACATTAACACCAGGCATCACGCGCTTAATTAGAAATAAAACCTATCTTGCTACAATCATTCTGAAGAGCTACACACACGTTTCCTTTTATGACACCCCACTTCACTTCAAAAGCACACCTGAAGAACTGACGTACATGTTGATTACCACAAAATATAACACAGAACGCTTTGTAACGAGAAAGACACAAATTTGGCACTTGTTAGGAACACACAATGTTCTTCACATGATATATGACACACTTCATTTGTTTCTGTTTATTCCCTTAGGAATTTTATGGAGAACCATTTTCGAAGTGATCTGCGTGCTTAGCAATATTTAGCACATCATTTATAATATTTATTTTCAATTTATATACCAAAAATAAGAGCAAACCTTTTTTATATTTGCTTGTAATTTTTCTCTGCTTTTTGCAAATACGTTCTACTTTCAAAATCTTAATCTATAAACATTATAATTCAGATTTTCTGTTCAAAGAATTCGTTGTTTAATTCGAGGATACTTTTGAAGTCAACAGCACGTGGCCAATGAAAGAAAGCACGTGCCGTGAGCTGGCTTGGAGTCTATATAAGGTGTGCTGTAGGAATTCTGAAAACATAATACTTGTGGCTGTCATGGATAAATGGAGCGATTTATTAGATTTGTAAAAAGGGATGATTATCGACTTTCGGGCCAAGGGTGACAGTATTTCTGAAACAGCGCAGTTTGTGAACTATTCGCGTGCTGCTGTGGTTAAAGTGTATGGCTTTTGGAGAAATGGCACCATTGCGAATAATCGAAATGGAAACTGCGGAGCACCACGTGCCAGTGATGTGAAAGTTGAACGTTGGCTTCGAAGGTGCGTGAGGGCCGATAGACATGATACAGTGGAACAGCTCACTGTCCGAATGAAGCAGGGGGCTACCGGAAGTGCGTCTAAAACGATGGTTTAGCGAACCCTGCTGCGTACCGTGCCCCGATGCAGACTGATGGTCACTGCACCTATGTTGACGAAGGTGCATCGGCAGAAAAGGCTTACATTTGCACTGCAGTATGGGAACTGGACCTTCGCAAAGATTTACCTTCTCCGATGGATCAGGTTTTCTGCTTCATGGAACGGACGGACTTTGGAGTATAAGGCGAGAAACATCGGAGAACAAACACGCTTCAACCATTTCTGGAAAAACGCAAGCTAAGGGGGCAGCGTTATGGTCTGAGGTATGTTTTAATTGCATTCTCTTGGTCCACTCATACCTGTGGAAGGCACTATGGACCGAAGTCTTTACGAATCCATCCTTGCAGACCACGTACACCCACACATGCTGATGGGATCTTCCGGCACGACAATGCGTCATGTCACACAGCTAGGAAGTTCCGATAGTGGTTGGAAGACCAAGATGAATACTTGAAATTTCTTCCCTGAAGCTCTATTTCCCCAGTCTCAAACCCAGTTGAGCATCTGTGGGACCACCTTGATCGTGTTCTTCGCTCTATGGATCCTCCACCACGCACCCTCCAGCAGCTGTCAGATGCTCTGCTGTCAGCATGGCTCCACATACCTGTGAACACCTTCTAGCACCTTATTGAATCATTCCCAGCCGGTCCGGCAGCTGTCAGCGTTGCGCACGGCAGTTACTCTTGATATTAGCTGGTGGTCCCAATAATGTGACTTGACCGTGTATATATATATATATCATCATCATCATCATTGACAACCATTATCAATCCACTGCTGGACGAAGGTCTCCCCAAGTTTCCTCCACAACGGTCTGTCTTGTGCCAGTCTCCTCCATGTCACTCCTGCATACTTTCGAACTTCATCCACCCATCTCCCATGCGGTCTTCTTCTAGGTCTTTCCCTTGGAATCCAATCTAAAATTTCGGCTGTCCATCGAGGATCTGTCCTTCTGGCAGTATGTCGAGCCCATTGCTCGTACGTGACAGACGTAGTGTTGGTGGCTCCAATATTTTATGCATTTTTGTGTGGAATACCTCGTCCCTCACTCACCTGATGCGTGGCCCGGCTGTCTAAAGGTACTTTGTACGTTTTGAGCTACTTTCCTAGTGTTCTCATCCTCATATTAGTTCATATTCATCCGTTTTCTTATCGTTTGCTCGTTTGTTTACGTTTGGAAGCTGCCAACATGACGGCTTCCGGTATTTCCTTATCATCTGTGGGCGTGGCTGATGCACGGCACGTCACACTTCCCACGTCCATGGAAGTTAACATACTCTCGTCCTCAGATGTGTCTGCTCAGATGCCTTCCCAGCTTTCTAGTACTCCTGCACCGGTGCCTTCACTGGACTTGGCTGCGCTTTCTTCTTCAGCTCCTGCATCTGCCTCGGTGCCCTCCATGGGTCTGATTCTACTGCCTTGCCTTCGGCCTGTGCTTCTCTTCCCTCACAGCCTTCTGTGCCTGCCGGATCCGAACAGACTTCTCTTCCGAGGATGTCATTTGCCTCTAAATTGCAACGAGGCGCTACTTCTACGTCCGATTCCTCTCAACCAGATGGTCTTTTGCAAGCAACGCCTATTATTCAGGTATCCAACCACAAGGTGAAGGTAACGATAGATGGCAATTCGCAGATTGGCCGTGAGTTCCATAACCTCCTGGATAGAGCTGTGCTCTTTCATGCTTTACCAAATACTCCATTGCCACGCTACATGGAAGACCTCTCTGAACATGTGTCGTCTGCGCCCATTACAGGAATTTCCGGTACACCTCGGGGTATTTCGGTAGAGTTCAATCACAAGGAGGATGCTGACTTTTTCTTGCAAACGGACTTTCGATTGGGACAAACCATCTCATCCCGTCGCCTCTTTCCAAGCGACCGGTGAACATCACGTTCTATCCTGTTCCACAGGAAGTGCCTGATACTGCACTTCCTCTCCTTGTCAGTCATGTTTGTAAAATTGTTGCCAAGGTCCGTCGCCTCTCTGACGCTCCCCGCGGAACTCGATTTGCACATGCTACCGGACCTCATCGTCAGTTATTGGTCGTCTTTTCCACCGAGAAAGCCTTGGCAGATTGCCCTACAGAAGCTACTGTTGAAATTGGCGCACGAACGTACAGTTTCAAGATTTTCACTGCTCACTATTGTACACACTGTTTAACATAGAATCACACCACTGCCTCCTGTGACCGCGTTCGACGTGGACATTCATCAAGTTCGCATCCCACTGCTGACCACATTGGTCTTTCTACTATCCCCACTACCGGTAGTTTGCCTGACGCGAATTCTTCGTTTCTTCGTCAGACGAAGATTTCCGTCACGGACAATGATGCCTTTCCTCCTCTCCCGACCCGTACGATTGGGCATCCACCTTCAAGATTGACAGAGTTGTCTTCGACTACAGATATGTCTACAGCGGAGTGTTCCGATCCGGGTGTGTTGAGTGGTGGTTTGGCAGATCGGCCGTCTGGCTCTTCTCCTAGCCTCTCGGATATCGGATCTCCATTTACAACCTTGTCTACCATACCCTTGTTGCAACATCTTCCTGAAGCCTCGGCTGTTGTACCAGTCTCCACTAAGGCAGATCAGCTTCGTACTGCTTCTTCGGCGACGGTCGTTTCCTCGTCTTCGGACTTGGGAGGTGAGCCTGATCCACTTATGGATACATCCGCCTTAGCTTCTTCTTCGAAGCGGATTGTAACTTCCAAAGGCGCTGTAAAACAGAAAAAGTTAAGACAACTTTCTGTGCTACATTCTGAGGATTCATCTAGTGTTCCCGAGGTTTCCGTTTCCGGTGTTTCTCCACCTGATGATTCTTCAAACACTATGCTTCTCCGCTCAGGTCCTGTCAATCCTCTCTCCGATGCTGAGGTTCTACAGGCAGTTGATACGTTTCCTCCAGTTCCTGGACCACTGTCCAGACAGCAACTTTTACGTTTTTTTCAACCTGCACGTACGATTGTTGGTTCTGAAGAATTCCTTCACTCACCTGATCTGGACCTGTATGCAGCGTTAACGCAATTCGAAGCTTATGTGTCACTTTTTAAATCTCTGTGTGCCACCGATCCTCGGTATCAGCCTTTTTTGAGACGTTACACGCGCCGTCTCGCCTCCTTGAAGGAGCTCGTTGAGAAGCATATATGTGATACCTTCTATCCTTTTACCGATGACCTTTAGCTCTCTTCTTCACACCGATTACTTTTTGTTCTCTCAATGCTAGGGGATTTACGATTCCGTTCGCAGATGCCCTCGTTTTCATACTTAGTGTATGTTGATTCTGTGTTTTCATTGTGTGTTTTTACTGTGATTCACAAGTAATGTATTGTAAATTTGCTTTATTTGTGAGTAAATTTGCTTTATTTGCTTTATTTGTGTGTAAATTTGCTTTATTTGCTTTATTTAATGTATTGTACATTTGCTTTATTTTAATGTTGCAATAATTGCGTGTTTTTGCTGTGTTTTCACAACTAATCGGTCTCGTTACTTGTGTGATCTCCTCATTATCTCAGTATCATTATCTTATCTGTTGTTTCCTGAATTTGTGCCTGTTTTTTAAATTACCTATAATTGTGAGTGAGTGTTTGCTGTGTTAGTGCTTTTCTTCATCGCGGATTATTATAGTGGTACGTTTGTTACCTTTGTTATTTTTATAAAGTTGCTGAGGTACTCAATGTTGTTTTGCGCTCTAACCACATTTCAGTTCCGTTCAGTTGATTTATCATAGCATAGTACATTTCATGCATTTGTGCACATGTGTTATTGTGTTTGACATGCCGTTAGGCCATTCATTGTTCGTGTGCATATTCATTTCCTTTCTGTGTAACGTTGTGCTGCATCGTGGATATACTGACTTTCCGCACTGTTGTTTTCTGTACTGCGGCTTTTAATGAATCTCCTATGTATGTATTTCGTTATAGCAATAAACTGGGTACCACTATGGTACCCACAGTTACCAATTCCAATACCATTGCCATTTCAGGGATTTAACTCTGATCATGATGTCTTCCACTCTTGTCATTTTTCGGATCCACGAGTTCCTCTTCTTATCTCTCCTGGTTACACCAAGCATGCACCTCTCCACGCTGCTTTGAGATGTCTGCAGCCTTTGTATGCCTCTTTTAGTTAAGGTTCATGTCTCGGCACCATACGTAAGCAATGGAAGGATGCATTGATCAAACGCTTTTCTTTTAAGACATAATGGCATATTGCTCTAGAAAATTATGCTGTTTCTTCCAAAAGCTCTCCAGGCAAGTTTTGTACGCCGATTAATTTCTTCATCAATGTGACCCTCACTTGATATCTGCTGTCCAAGATAAACGTACGTGTCTGTTATCTCCAGCTTTTCTCCATGAATCGATAAATCTTCATTTCTTGTAAAAGCATTGAATATCACTTTTGTCTTCTGAAAGTTCATTTTTAATCCCACTTCTTTACTCTTGTCAGCAAGTTCCTGGATCATACTCTGCAGCTCTGATGGGGTAGTTCAAAAATGACTACATCTTCTGCAAAACGTAGGGGTTAGATAATCTCCATTAATCTTTATCTCCTTGTTTTCCCAGTTCAGTGATTGAAAGTTATTTTCCAATGTGGCATTAAAGAGCTTCGGAGATATGGTGTCACCTTGTCTCACTCCCTTTCCAATTTTTATATGTGTTATATTTTCAAACAGCCGAATCTTTGCACTTGAATTTTCATAGATGTTATTAATAATATTAATGTATGCATCTTCAATACCGCAGGAGTTCAGAGCCATCGTAACTGCTGATGGTTTCACCGAATCAAAGGCTTTTTCATAATCGATAAAAGCCATGCGCAATGGAAGTTCATATTACCTCGTTCTTTCAATTAGTTATCTCAGTACGTGGATATGATCTATTGTGCTGTAGCCACTCCTGAATCCAGCTTGTTCGCTCGGTTGATCCATGTCGAGTGTTACCTTCAAACGGTGTGAAGGAACTATAGTGAACATTTTATAAATCACTGATAGTAGCCTGATAGGTCTGTAGTTCCAATCCTTAGGAATCTTCCCTTCATTAAGACATTGAGTGAAAATTTGGGCTAGTACTGTTTCGATTTCTCTACTTGCTTCTTGTATGATGTCTACAGTAATTCTATCTTCTCCTGTAGCTTTTCCCCGCTTCATGTTCTTGATTGCATGTGCAACTTCTGCTGGGGGGACTGAAAGAACTCTGGTACTGGTACCTTTCGTGATGTCTGGAGTACATGTATCATCCCTGTCATATAATTTGGAGTAGAAATCTTTCACTCTTGTCAAAATTTCGCCTCTATTTCTTGTTACAGAATCATCTTCTTTTCTCAGTGCCATAATCTGTTTTCTTCCCTTACTGAGATGTCCCTTTGCTGTCTTCAGGCTTTGGTTGTTTTCAATTGCTTTCCTCACTAGTTCACAGTTGAATTTCCTTACGTCTTCAGTGATACTTTTTCGTACTGTCTTGCATAGCTCTATATATTCCACTTTGGAAGTCCCATGTTCTTTAGTTGTCCTCATCACTCTTCTTTTTTGCATCAACATTTTGGTTTTTCCTGATAATTTGTTCACATGCAATTTGTTCTTAGTCCTAGCTAATTTTGTTGATGTTTCCGTAAGAGCTTTGGTTACTTTTCTGTTAACTTCAGAAATATCCACTTCTTCCGGTGTTAGGCCTTCTAACGCAGAGAATCTGTTCTTCAGTTCAAACTTGAAGGTATTATGGTATTTTTAAAGGTTGGTTATGTCATTACATTTTGTTTGTCTTATGAGCTTGCCACGTTCGAGTTTAGTGTTGAGGTGCATCTTACATCTTATAATGAATTAGCTTTGCTTATCTTTTTGCTAAGCTAATTATTATGAATGAATAATGCTCTAAGCTTCAAAATGATGAATTCCCAAAAGGGTGTTGTTACTCGTTAATTATGAACTTAAACAAAGTCTCAACGCTGGTTATTTATATTAAGTAATCAAAGTCATAAACCTAACAGCCAGACAGAGGTCTGACAAAACTAAGAATTGAAAAAGACTGAACTTACAGAACAACTTGTTTATTATGATGACTCCTGGTCAACTAAGGCACTCATATATCACTACTACACAACAACACACTGCAACGCAACACCAACCACCCTCAACTCCAACACAACAACACAACTACAACGCCACAACACAACTACAACGCAACAACACCAACTACAACGCAACAACACAACAACTCACTTCTCGATGAACGCGCCTATATACGAGCTACCACCACGTCATGACTTACACTCATTGCCAGATCTCATTCAGCGGGTGAAATAATATTCCGTTCAGTAGGAAGATAATTTACATAGTAAAATAAAATAACCAGAGATAGTAAAATCAAAAGGAAAGTGAATATAGAGTATACGTTACATCATCTCCCCCTTAATTTTTCTTCTTTTTTTTTTTTTTTTTTCCGAGAAACCTATCAATTTTGGAGTGTAAGTCTTACATTTCGATGATTGACGTTTCTCGATCTTTTTTTTTGATTTGTTGTTTGGTGGTAGCCGTATTTACATTATCAACTTGGCATAACAATTTACGAATCTGTATTCGACTGAAATTTGTAGTGTAGAACAAACCAAACCTGCATCGGCATACTTTCCTTTTATTCTGCCTAGCAGGAATCACTTTTTTAATTTCAAATTACGTGCCTCATTCGTTGTAATACAGAACAACTGTATCAGCAGCGAAGATTGCCTGAAGCTGCCTAACAGTAACAATTTTATTATTTTCATTTCAAATTACGTTTGCCTCATGCGTGGAAATACAGAACAACTGTATCAGCAGCGAAATTTACCTGGAGCTGCCTAACAGTAACAATTTTATTATTTTACCCCTAAGCACATAGATATATACAAAAAAAGTGGATTAGTAGATGGACATAGAAGAAATATAAAAAAAAAAAAACACATATATACACAAAAAAGAATGCATAGGCCCACACGAAAAAAAGAAATTCTGACACGCCAACTGGTCGAGCAGGAAAAACAATAAACTGAGAAAAGAACCTGTCCACGAGAACTTACTTATCTCGAGGACGCATAAAAAATTCTAGTGCGAAAACGTTTTCCAGGCCTAATGGGACTGGGGAAATCAGGTGGCTTGGATCTCTTCCGGGACGGTAATGGAACATCGGTCTGTTGTCGGTCAGGAATCTGGCGGTCTGGAAATCCCTGCGGCTGAGAAGAACGGTCAGGAACGTCAGAAGTCTGGCGGTCCGGAAATCCCTGCTGCGGCTGATAGGAACTGTCAGGAGTCTGGCGGTCTGGAAATCCCTGCTGCGGCTGATAGGAACGGTCAGGAGTCTGGCGGTCTGGAAATCCCTGCGGCTGAGAAGAACGGTCAGGAACGTCAGAAGTCTGGCGGTCCGGAAATCCCTGCTGCGGCTGATAGGAACGGGCTCCCCCAGGCTTTGGATATGAAGTCCCTTGATGCTGGGGCCCGTTGTGTCCTTCCAGTATCTTTTTGGAGGGACGTGTCTCCGGCCACATCGCTTGTTTTCGTTTACGCCCACGGGGCATGATAGTAGTAGCAGGCATCGGCCCTGTTTGCCCTGAACGGAGGTTCCAGGGGCGAAACCCGGGCGGATGCAAAGATTTCTGCCTTCGTCGCTGTTGCGGCGAAGCAGATTGGGGAGACAAGTGACGTTTGCGCCCAGCTTTTGGTGGTGCTGGACGGTGTGGAATATTAAATGTTGGATTCATAACTGACAAATCCGAAATGTCCGACGCCTCTGAGTCGCTGCTGTAATTCAGCGGTCGTGCAGGGCGATGTTTGGATTTGCCTATAGGAATACTTTCCGATGAGGTATTCAAAGAAGAAGTATCCCGCGTTGGTGCAGAGTTAGCCGGAAACGGCGCAGCAATAGTCTTGGCAATGGTTGGAGGGAAAGGAACGATACTAGTATTCGACGAACGCGAATCGAGCCTTGGTCTCACGGGAGAATCAGGTTGCGGTTGTAGAAACTCGTCTGGAGGGGGGAGGGTGAAGGAAAAATCACTGGTGATTCGTCAAAAATGTTCGGTGGGTCGTCCACAATTTCTGGCAGTTGAACATGAGATATAGATTCTTGAGTCTGTGGAACAGAAGGTTGAGTAGGATTGATAATGAACTCGATATCCCGTTCGTGATACTTGCGACATTGATCAACATGTACATAATGAAAATTGTTGTTCGGTTTCCCCAGAACAATATTATTTTCAAAGACATTTGCCACCCGATATGGACCTTCGTAAGCTGGGTGCAAATTTCTTCACTAAAGTATGCGAAACAGAAGACTGGAAGTGCGTTTCCACGAGAGTGAGATCTCCAACGACAAGATCTGGTTCCCTACGCCTAGAATTATAATATCGTGCTTGAGCCGCTTGTGCTCCTAGCATTGCAACACGAGCTTTTTCTGCCATAATGTGTACTGATTGCGGAGTTGGTCGCTGGTTTAATTCGTCGATATCATTCTAAAGAATTTGATATTTATACTGATGCATCCGGAGTTGGTCTTGTTAAATTTTCAAAAGGGGTTTTAATTTTGCGACCCAGAAAAAGTTCTGCAGGAGTAATTTTAGTAGACTCGTGGACAGACGAGCGGAGGGCGAACGCAAAAAGTTCTAAATGTTCATCCCATCTTTCATGGTGGTCCATTACGAAAGTCGCAATCATTTTCACTAGCGTTCGGTTAACGCGTTCTGCAGGATTACTCTGGGGATGATATGGAAATGAATTTATGTTTAATGTGTAATCTCGCACACATTCTTTCAAAAATGTCAGAAATAAATTGAGGACCATTATCCGAAACTACTTTATTAGGTGCACCATATCTAGAAAATACTTCATTAACTAAGACATTACAAATAATCTCAGCCGTAGCGGCTTTAATGGGAAAAACTTCAACCCATTTAGAAAAATTATCAGTTAGTACTAAAACATAACGAGCTTTATTTTTAACAGATAATGGATAAGGTCCCAATAAATCTATGGAAATAATATCAAATACATGAGAACTTGAACTAGATTTCAAGTGACCGGCCGGTCTTACATTACGGTAATTATTAATCTGACACAAGTGACATGATTGAACGTATGCGAGCACACTTTGGTACATGCCAGGCCAATAGGCAACATCCCGCAATTTACAACGGGTCTTGCGAATACCTAAATGGCCTGCAAGAGGTTTGTCATGAAATTCATTTAAAAGAGCCATTCTAAGGGTTCGCGGAATACATGGGCGAAACTCTGCCCTAGTAGTCCGAGACTTTGTATAATAAAGAAGACCCTCTATTACTTCAAAATGTTGTGACCTTCCAGCCAGAGAAGGATCACTTGGTAGGGGCGAACCCGCAAGCAAAAAATTGTAAATATCCCCAAAATCTGGATCATTTATTAATTCTGCCATTATCTGCTCTCTGGATGTGATATCAGCTATCAGAAGTAAAGGCTGACATCCAGGAGTAGTTTCGGTGGGGACCCCACTAATCGGAACGCGAGATAATGCGTCCGGTAATTGATTCTTATTACCTGGCTGATACGAAATTTTGATATTGCTCTCTTGTAACTTCAGAGCCCACTTCATAAGTCTTTGAGATAGGTGTTTAGCAGAATTCAAATACTGAAGGGCAGAATGATCCGTAATTATGTTAACTGTCAATTCGTTAAGATAACATTGAAATTTATTCAGTGCATACACAACAGCAAGACATTCACGTTCCGTAGCTGAATAATTGCGTTCAGCTTTGGCTAAAGTACGAGACGCAAAAGCTATTGGATGCCCAGCTTGTGACAAAACGCAACCAAGACCAACTCCGGATGCATCAGTATAAATATCAAATTCTTTAGAATGATCCGGGAAAGCCAACACCGGAGGCTGAGTCAATGCAGACTTCAGTGTTTCGAATGCAGCGTTAGCGTCAGGTGTCCAAATAAACTTCTTGTATTTACGCTTTAAGGCATACAATGGCTCACATATTGTAGCATAAGCGGGGACGAACTGCTGATACCATCCGGTCATTCCCAGAAAGCGGGATAGTTCTTTTGCTGTTTTAGGCCGAGGAAAGTCAGCAATAGGCCTAATTTTTTCATTATCAGTGAATAAGCCGTGGGGAGTAATTTTCAACCCCAGATATACAATCTCGTCCCTCGCTATCTGGCATTTACTAGGTTTTAACGTCAAGCCAGCATTGTATATAAGTTGGAACACCTGTTTGAGCAGAGAAAGGTGCTCGTCAAAAGTCTCTGATGTGATAATAATATCATCCAAATAGACATGCACATGGGGACCCAGGACAGGTCTGAGAACCGTGTCCATAAGCTTTTGGAAAGTAGCAGGTGCAGAAGCTAAACCAAAAGGCATACGTAAATATTCATAGGCCCCAAAAGGAGTCACAAAGCCCGTTTTATCGACCGAGTCCGGATGTACTGCCACCTGCCAATATCCACTCGCCAAATCCAAAGTTGACATCCATTTGGTTGACGACAAGTCATTTAGAATATGTGACATGACAGGTAGGGGATAATTGATTGTTTTTGTGACTTGGTTGAGTTTGCGAAAATCTGTCACGAAACGAAATTCATTTGGTTGTTTCTTTGGAACCAAGAAGGCAGGAGCCGCCCAGGCGCTTGTTGATTCCCTGATTATGCCCTGCTTAATCATTTCCGCAATTTGACGTTGCATTTCCTGTTTTTTATGTGGAGCACAAGGGTAAGGTTTCGTCGCAATGGGTTTCGAACCATCAGTGTCAATAACATGATAAACCACCTGTGTGAAACCAGGTTGATCCGAAAATAAACCAGGGCTTCCTGTAAAAGGAGAGAAAGCTGGTCTCGTTGCCCCTCATTCAATTGGTCACTCAACAATAAACTCGTAATATCTATAGGAACCGTCGGAATCATTTCGACAGGTTCCGGAAAGGAAATCACATGTTGTACAAAATTCAAAGTTATTTGGAACTTGTTAATAAAGTCCATACCCATGAGACATTTCACGGGTAGCTCGTCTATAAGCAGGAAAGAATGTGTAAAACGAGCTTTTCCCAGCCCTAAAGATAATGTGACAGTTCCTGCGATACTGAAGATTTCGTTATTTGCACCTCGCAAATACTGCGTTGCAGGCTGAACATGTATTGCAGAAAAAACATCATTGCAAAACTTTGTATTTAGGGCTGATATCTCAGACCCAGTGTCGAACTTTGTCTCGACAATAATGTCTTCAAGTGTCAAGAATACATCAGGCAACTGAGGAGTTTGAACAGTCACTAATACTGTTTTAGGGTCAGGATGTTTGGTATCAGGAAGCAGGACCGACCCTTCGTCTACTTCCTGTGGAAGTTTAAAGGAATTCTGGTGGTGTTATCATGTGGTCGGAAACCTCGACCCTGCCGGGTATCGGGAAAATTTTCACGATAAGGAAAATTGCGTGCACCCTGCGTCGGGAACTCCGCGTGTCTGTTGACATTTTCATATTCGTTACGTCTGCCCTCAGAACGGGCAGAAAAATTATTATTGCCCTGAGCATGATAACGTTCCGAATGCTGCTGAGTGGAACGGGGTCGAGCATACTGTGCATTATGACGATACCCCGTTGCTTGCTCCGAAACTCGTTGCTGGTTCGCCACTCTTCTGTGTGGTGGAACGTATGAAGCTTGGGTGGGCACTTGTGTATGCTCGCGCTGAAAGTTTTGTCTATTATGCCGCTGAGGGTTTTCGGAATAAGCCTCGCGGGGTGCCCGAGCATGGTGAGTTGAAGCACGTTTGCCATGTCGCTCTTCATACGTGCGTATGAGGCGAAGGCATTCATGAATAGTGGTAGGGTGTCGAACCTCAAGAAAATCTTGTAAGAATGGGTCGAGCTGCTGTACGAGGGTCTCCAACATGTCAACATGACTGGCATGTGGATCCCATAGATTATATAAGCGTGTAGTCTCCAACGCAAATGCAACAGGGCTATCATTGGGACCCTGCTGACGAGAAAACAGCTGTTGAGCAAGGTTAGCTCGACTGAGGCCGAAAGGAAAGACCTCCAAGAATTCTGCACGGAAATTCTCATAATGAGAATCCGGGTTCGACCCTCGCCACTGCCGATACCAGGTCTTGGCGGTATCTCTCAAGCAAGTTCCGGCAATTTGGACCTTGCAGTCTTCCGGAATATTATATAAATCAAAATGGTCTTCCAGATCTTCGAGGAACTTTAAAGACCCCTCCAAACCATTGAAATGAATTGTTCCTGCATGCGGCACGAAATGGGCAAGCATTCTGCTTCGCTGAGAGGATTGAATTCCCTCAGCTACGACCCGCGACTCAGAGTGATAAGAAGCTGGTGCATTCCGAAATGGTGAAGAATGCTTGGGTATGTGTAGATTATTCATATCCAAGTCAGAGCCACAGGCTTCGTACAAATTGTCCAAAAAACACCATTACCCTCGAGACTTGCCGGATGGTGGAAATTTGCAGTTGTCTCAGGTAAGGAAGCCATGGGTAATAATAGTCAGGATCTCGTGTTCGAGAAAAGTTCGGGCGCCAATTATAATGAATTAGCTTTGCTTATCTTTTTGCTAAGCTAATTATTATGAATGAATAATGCTCTAAGCTTCAAAATGATGAATTCCCAAAAGGGTGTTGTTACTCGTTAATTATGAACTTAAACAAAGTCTCAACGCTGGTTATTTATATTAAGTAATCAAAGTCATAAACCTAACAGCCAGACAGAGGTCTGACAAAACTAAGAATTGAAAAAGACTGAACTTACAGAACAACTTGTTTATTATGATGACTCCTGGTCAACTAAGGCACTCATATATCACTACTACACAACAACACACTGCAACGCAACACCAACCACCCTCAACTCCAACACAACAACACAACTACAACGCCACAACACAACTACAACGCAACAACACCAACTACAACGCAACAACACAACAACTCACTTCTCGATGAACGCGCCTATATACGAGCTACCACCACGTCATGACTTACACTCATTGCCAGATCTCATTCAGCGGGTGAAATAATATTCCGTTCAGTAGGAAGATAATTTACATAGTAAAATAAAATAACCAGAGATAGTAAAATCAAAAGGAAAGTGAATATAGAGTATACGTTACAATCTCACCAATCTATGGTCACTACCTCTGTTGAACTTGTTTAGCACACAGCAGTCTCCTATGACGAATTATTTGTTACACATAATAAAATCAATTTCACTTGTCGTCCCATTTGGATGTCTCCATGTCCATTTCCTGTGTGGCTTTTTCTTGAAAAATCAGTTGAAGATGAAAAACCCTTTTGCCTCTGCAAACTCAACGAGAGTATTTCCACGCTGGTTTCTGTTGCCATGACCGAATTTACCTACTGAAGTTTCATTCTGTTGCTGTTGCTGTTGCCCTATTTTTGCATTTAAATCTCCCATAATTATCTTCAAGTGCTGCTTACCTTTATTATTTAGATGACGAATTTCCTCATAAAAGTCTTCAATTTCTTCTTCAAGATGACTTGTGGTGGGTGCATAAGTTTGAATAATCTGAGCCTTGTATCTACTCGAGAGTTGGATAACGAGTCGTGCAGCTCTGTCAGAGGAACTTTTAACTTCTACAACTTTATCCTTCAGTTTCTTGTTTATTATAAATCCAACACCACTATTTCTGCCAGTATCTGCCCCACGATAGTAGAAGAGATGTCCACTTTTCAGTTCAATGAGATCTTCTCCTTTTCTCCTTACCGCACTTAGCCCGACGATGTCCCACTTGATCCTTTGTAATTCCACTTCCAATTCAAGAAGCCTTGAATCAGAAGATAGGGAGCTTCCTTATACGTAGCCAAGGTTAGCATCAGATGGCAGCCTAGTCCGGTCCTCCGGGGATTCTTAGCACTCTCTGCCTTTATGTCGCACTGGCCGCTGCCTTGGCCAGGTACATTCCAGCTGCCTAAGACTGAGGGCCAAAATTTAAGTTGTGGAGTGATTATGGAAGGGTTTGGTCATAACTCACCACGCTGGCCAAGCGGGTTAGTGAAAGTGGGATAGCATTTCCTCTAATCCCAATGGTGTAGTTATACCGCTATTGGCGGTCGTCAGTACCCCTTCAGTCGGAACAGGATGCACCACGAGAAGGCGGGGTTGACATTTGTCAAGGAGAGGCTGTGATGTTACGCATCACCTGACCTTACATCGGAGGCACGATGACAGGTCCAAAACACTGAACAAAGAATCCATGAGCACTGACTCACATAGAACGCTATATATAATGACACAATTCATGAAAGAAGCAAAATTCTTGAATTGTATTTTGAATTCATGATACAAACATTAACATGAAAGATTTATCTACAGTGATGGTCTTGGGACTGCATCCACATTTAACTACACCTTTATTCATTTTAATAATTCTCTGACCACACTGAGTTTAGTAAGAACATTTTAACATGACTTAAACAAGTCTTCAAGTTTTTTTAAATATTCACAGTTTTTCAAAGCTTTAACTTTTTTTATTTTTAATCTTACTTGATGTGTCTAAACATTTAGCTTCTTGTTATAAATATTTTCTCTTAATTTTGTGAAAAATAAATTTACAGCTAAAGCTGGTATCTGGTGGTGATGTTGTCAGGAAGTTTCCTTTTAAAAATATTGAAACAAATAATATTTTCACCATACTGATTACAATTGTTGTTATGTGTTTTTCCCTTAGAGTAAGGGAAAAAACATATGGTTTCATGTTATAGCAGTTTCTTTAATATTGATGGATACAGGCACACAAGCCGCAGAACAAATTTTCTTAATATACACTGCCGGAAAGTGAAAACAGAACACCAAGAATTAGACGTCTGATACCAACGAAATTTATACAGCATAATAACGAAATACAGAGGATAACGTGATCAAAACATTATGTCAAAATGCAGCGGTATTTGCTGGTAAACTGAAAAATAACATTTCCATGTAACATGATTAGTACCAGGTTGAACTGCCATGAACTGCGTCACACTGTGCAATTCTGGCATGGATTCTGTCGTACAGATGTTGGATGTAAGTCTGAGGTATTGAGTTCCAAGCATCCTTAGCCTGGACGCGTAAATCGAGGATGGTCGTGGCTGGCCGTGTCGTTGTCCCATAAAATCCCACACATGCTCAATGGGGGACAAATCCGGTGAACGTGCAGGCCATGGAAGTTGTCTCACACCCTGAAGTGCATGTTGCGTTGAACGTGCCGTGTGTGGGCGTGCGTTATCTTGCTGGAAAACACCACGATGGACCGACCTTACAAATGGCACAACAACGGGCTGAATGATGTTGTTGATATAGGAGGTGCTGTTTAACGTACCCGGTACAAACACTAGTTGTGTACGGGAATGATAGCTGATCGCTCCCCACACCAGGACACCAGGTGTAGGCTCTGTGTGTCGCTGGCGGATGCAAGAAGGGTGGAGACGCTCCCCTGTGCGTCTGCGAACACCCATACGGCCATCGGAGGCTCCCAAGCAGAATCTGCTTTCATCACTGGACACAACAGATCGCCATTGCGTTCTCCAGTGCAGACGTTGGCGACACCACTGCAGCCGTTCCTGTCGGTGGGCTGGAGTCACAGGTACACATGCCAGGGACACACTTTCACGTAGTCCTTCATTCAGTAGACGGTTGCGGATTGTTCGCGCAGTCACCACAGGTGCAACGACAGCTTGGATTTGCGTCGCAGTGGATGTTCTGCTTGACGACGCCGCTCTTCTTATGCGTCGATCGGTCCGCTCATCAGTCCGTCTGTGACTCCCGGTTCCACGTGTCGTGTGGGAATGTTCCCCGTATCATCTACGCCACCATCGTACCACCAGCGATACTTCCCTTCCAATTCACTCCGCAATACGACAATACGACCACCCGGCCTCGCGGAGTCCGACTAGACGACCTCGCTCAAAGTCCGATAACTGCTGAAATCGTACACGTCTTCCATGTCCAGACATTGCAGCTTCTTCAGGGTCTTCGCACGCGACCGTACGCCGACGACTGATTACATTCACTTCGCCGTACTCCTTAAATACCACCGACGATAATTTGCATATTATGCCGTGCTGTGGCGTAAACGCTCACCGGTTGGTCCCGAAATTAACATCCCACCTACGTAAACTCGACCCCATTAACATATGTAAATTTCATGATCGCCCGCCAATTCCTTCTTGGTGTTCTTTTTTCACTTTCCGTCAGTGTATAAAGTCATTTGCTTTAGAAGCAGGTTATAAGGAGCATGTAATTGGTGTTATATATAAGAGCGCCGAACTTTCGTTTACTTAATCAACGTCGCCTTGTCAAGAAATCCAGTCAGAGGTTTATGGGCTCTTTTCAATTATGTACCTGACTTACCTATATCATCCGGAATGCGTTTAAGAAATTAGGACTCGCAGTCGGAATTTGCCAGTCAAGGTCCTTATCACAGTACCTTCGTTTCTCCGGAAGCCATAGCACCTCGCTTGAAAATGCAGCGGAATACTCCATATCGCTTAAATACCAGGATGGAACTATCAAATGTTATATAGGCATGACAAAGAGGTCATTTGGAATTCGTTTTAATGAACACAAAAGAGACGTCTTGGTCAATAAATCAACCACTGTCCTCTCAAGGGAGGTAAAATCTTACGCCGCCCCACAATGGGGTGAATTACAACAGATCGCACCGTACACTACCGTCAGAGGTACAGCCATTAGGGAATCATTGGAGATTTTGCTGAGCAGTGATGTTTGCATTGATGACGTGTCATTGGAGCGTCCTTTGGTATGGCTCATGTTCCTGCGTTCCTTTTTATAAGTGCTTGATTATTCAAACTTTCTATTGTTTTAGCACGTGCCGTGCTCTCTCGTTTATATACTTTTTGCATGCATATTTAACATTTTTCTGTTTATTGATTCAGATTCCTAACGTTGTACTTAAACCACCTTTAAGCCTGAAGAAGGCACCCGTAGGTGCTGAAAGCTTGCAGCAATTTTTTTACTGTTTTTATGCCAATAAAATGATATTGTTATTATTTACTTAGTTGTTTGGCGTACCACTACTCCCTTTTATCCAGTTTAACTATGGATAAATTGTTAGGTTGCGGGTGAAAACTTAAGTTATAGAAGGACTTTAAGAATTTCAATTGGCGGCAGGTCGGGCGTTGGTAGACAATGAGAACGTAAAATTTCTCTAAATGATGAAGTACAGTATTTCATTCAAAACATATTATATAAAATTAATTTTATTTTTTAGAAAATTGTGTTTTCAAGTGGTTAGCTGTTTTTTAAAGGCAGAGTGTCTCTACGTACTAAAAAGATATGTTCCCAAACTGTGGACCATACACTTTTCTGTGTAATTTGAACTTGTTATAACAGTTAGAGGAATGGATCAATCCATTCGTCTATAGATATAACAATACTTTAAATTCTCCTCAAGAGGACAACTGGCTTTCTTAATACTATGCTAGTTTCAGATACTGCCACAATAGTTGAATTTTATAATGCACGTACGATTTATTTTCTGAGTGCCACGACATTAGACTTTAGTGATAATTCGTTGTGCCATTGTTTTAAAGATTTCCAAACAAATGTGCACGGATACAAACATTACTGATGTTCCGAACTGAAATGGCCAAATACTGATACATTGAAGTTAAATGGTCATGCTAAGGAATGTTTAATTAATATTACATTAATATTGCATGCTAAGGAATACGCTTTGATGTTCAATTTTTTGTGCTTTAACTGTGAGTTGTTATGACTCGGAAATACGATTTATTTTGCAATGCAGGTATCTCAATAAGTTTACGTACTAAAAGCAATTTTAGTGGGAATTTGAATATCATTATTTAGATAATCTTGCATTGCGGACCAATTATCTCATACTTAAATCCTTTATTGTCAAAAATTCAGATCAGAAGGGTCTACTAGTGAGAAAGTGAATACATTAGAGGACAATAAAATGTAAAACAAAGCTTGAAATAGATTTCTTTATTAAATGCACAAGGTGCACTTAAGTTTCAAAATTTTGATGCACAATTTTTGCAGGTTCACAGAAAAAATTATATAATTGGATTCTTAATTTATTAACGTAAACTGAATTTATCAAATATATTAGTAATTAATATAAATATTTACTTAATATAAATTTCTCATTCCGAGAAATTATACTTATATGAACAAATTTTTATTCATCATCAGCCATTGATCGGTAATCAGAATCATCAATTATGTCTTTATCAGTTCTTTCACCATTTGGTGTAGTTTTCCCCTACTTTTTGCAATTCTCACCATAGCAGCATAGCAGTTTCTGGACTAAAGTTATCTAATGTCTCTTCACTTAGATTGATACGCATTAAACCACTCAATGTGTTTGGATAAAGCAAGCATTTACAGTCATTTTTCACACTTCCTATTAAAGAGAACCCCCGCTCACATTGAGCAGCATTGATGGAAAACACATGTCCAATTTGTGTCAGATAGAGAATATCTTTATATTTCCCATCGTCACATGATCTAATTTTCTGCCACCGTTCGGGAATTTAGTTTCTTTTGGGCATTCTTTTGATTTTCCCACATGTCCTTCACATGTTTCTTAAACATTTTCCATTGGATCATCGTTTAAACTGTACAAAAGCAATTTTCGTCTTGTGGAATTTGAATGTGCGACCATAAATTATCAATTTCGTTGTTTCAATAAGTCCAATTTGTTCATTGCGCGGCCAATAACGTGGCTCGAACACTACAAATGCAGACAAAAGCGAATCATTAATAAAAGATTTAAATGTATCTTCAATCTGAGAAAAGCAGCGTTTGATTACATGTTGTGCTTCTTTTAAGGCTTGCTACTTTGCTAAGTCTAATTCTTCAGCTACGGATGATACATTCTTTTCTTGCAATGATTTTCGATGAAGCAAAACGAGCTGTCCGTAAGTGCTGACTTGCACCTTCTGACAGGTTTGCATTCTGAAACATATATGCATGCATAAGTAGTATCTTTACTGATACTATTTTAACACCATTTTCTATATCCCAATCTGAAAATTTTACAATTTTATTAATATCTGTTAAATCATTAAAATTATTAAGGATAGCTTCAATTTTTGTACGAGCATATTCTAGACTAGCATAGTTTGTTTGAAATACTTTGCTTAAACTAGAAAGTAGTTTTACTACAATAATTTTGAAAAAGTGTTCAAGAATAGTGCACATATTACCAAGCTTTGTAATGCTTGCTGCACGTTCTTTGTTTGTTGCTGTGCCAGTTGATGATAAACGTTCCAAATGGATAAAAAATGGTTCATTGCACCTTAGCAAGACCACAATGGCGCGATTTTGGTGAGGTAACCAACGAACACATCGTACTTGAACAGGTTTTAGAAAAAAAAATTTCCAGTGACTCACCAAATGTTCATAACTCAGCCCAGTTCTTGGAAGGATACCTATGCATTACAAAAAGTCATCCAATGTAGACTGCATTTGTGTGAAACATTTTGAACTTAGCATTACATCCCAGACTTTTAGTTGCAGCCGATGTGCACAACAAAGCATACTAAGCTGATGACTGCAACTATCTCAAAGTGACTTGTGGACACCACTTTTGGTTCCGAAATTAATTGCACTCCATCTAATGTTCAGTAATTAGCCTTGTTTTAGTCTCTTCTAAACATAGGTTCAAACAATCTGTCACATCATTTTACAACGAATTCTTGATGCTTTTCTCATCAACATTTTGCACTTACTGTAAAGTTGCAAATTCGGTGACAGCTCCTCGATTTCCAAGAACTCTAATACAAATTATTTTTTGCATTCAATGCAATCTGTGCTGCCATTTGCTAAAATTAAAATAAAAATCCTTTATTTCAAATATGAAACTACATTTACTTTCATATTCTTATTGATGTATGATATTAATGTTCTGGCTTGCTTATTGTTGTTATATTTTCACTTACTTCACACCAAACACATCTTGAAAATCTAATTTCACTTCTAAATGCTGTAAATGGCATATTTTGTTTTTTTGCCATGTGAAAAGCAATCTTAAAGAGTGTGTGTAGCAGAGAATGTTAAAATATATGCTACACAAAGTGTGTGTAGCAGAGAATTTTTCTGTGACACTTATAAACGCGGAAAGAGAGAGGACTTCTATTTGATGTTCCTAATCCACGTCAACTGTCTAGTTATTTGTTCAGTCGCTACTGTTCATCTTTGGTGAATCCACAGCGTTGTGCGGGGCTCCAAAGAAAGCTACCTGCCAGGTGGTTTGGCAGTTTGTCGTATGTGAGTCTGGATAATTTTTTGGCTGTTGTGGTGCGATGGAAGCATGTCCGGCGCGTAACTGGAAGACCCTGGGTTCGATTCCCGGTGGAGGCCAATGACAATTTTTCCATGACTCATAAACGTGGAAAAAGCGATGACTTCTTCTTGATGTTTCTATCCATACTTCGATCATTTTAACAAATATTATTGATTAAAAGATGTTGAGGGAATGAGCAATCACTGATTCCTAGAACGGCGATTGTTGTGCCCTATTGCAGATGGAAAAGATCTAGATTACTTGGCTTTTCAGCAGACATCAATGTTTCCACCGGTACTAACGATACATCGATGTTTTAGGAATGAGTAACCACCGATGCCCAAAGTCGATGCTTTTCACTGAAATGTGCCTTCCTAGTATACATCCCATTGCACATGCGCGTTGTCTCTGTCTTCCGCCGAGTGCTTATGTTTCCTACATTCTCGCTTTTTCGGAGCTGGATTGCCTCAGCACATATTTTGCCTTCGGAACAATTCGTTCGTCAGAACGTTCGGGCGAGGGTGAGGTACTAAGTCTTCTTCCTACGTTCACGCTATATGGGTCTGCGACAAAAACAGTTTAAAACATCAAAATTCAGTAAAACACTAAAAAATATTTTTTTTTCAATACTGAACCCAGTCAGCTTTTTTGCAAGAAGTGAAAGACTTGGAAAAGATAGAATACTGTGAGGAACTTTTAATCAACCTATAAATTGTCGCTCAAACGTTTCCTTTGATTTATAGATCTATTTTTCCTCAAACGTTTTCTTTGATCTATAGTGATAAACTTGATTGGCTTCTCGCAAGCGCTATGATTAGAATTAATAACTAATATGTATTGGTTAATATAGCACATAATTGTGTTTAATTTACTATGTTCATATCACTCGATTTTCCATTTAACTCTTATTTTTTCTCATCAGTGGGACTGCGCTCGTTAAACCTGTTTCTGTAATTATATATACTGAGTACAATTTCGCTAATTTAAGAGGAAATATAGAAAAGCTGTTGGCCATTTCATGATAATACAACTTCCAACAAAAAAGAAAATTCTGGTTGCTGTAATCGTGACTGAGTGGCATTTGAATTAAAAGATAGATCGAATAGTGGCCGTTAACTTGAGAGACTGACTCCCAGGCATTCGATCACATTTGAATAAAAAATAACAACGAAAAAAACATAAAAGTGGTACGAACTTTCAAAAGTTTGCAACTTTCAAACTAGGCTTTTTTCCCGTCCTATTAAACTTTCCATGATTGAGCAAGATTTTATTGACAATCAAAGCTCGTTTCAACTTTACCAGAGAAGGTAAGAACTCCCGCTTTAAGTTTCAATATTTCCTTTACGTAGAAATTACGTAAAATAATGAAATTACTATATTTTCATTACATTACTTCCTTTACGTAGAAATTACGTAAACTATTGAAATTACAATATTTTCATTACGTAGGAGTATAGGCATCTGCTCAATTTATACCACGTTAGATATGAAAAAGAATTTTCGTGGTGATCCTTAATAAAAAAATATTTTCGGGAAAAACACATGGATATGGACAGGTTGTCGCCTACCGTGATCTTTTCTGAGAATAGCAAAAGGGAAAATATCTTCAGGAAATGAATTTTGTTCTAATAAAAATGGAAGATCAGGGTTTCAGCAGGTTTTCCCGTTTAAGCAGCTGATGTACCTGAACTAAAAGTTCCTAAAAGGTTCGGCGCTCCAAACAGAAACGTTCATATAGCGACAGTATTTTGTGACAGCTGAAGAAATGAAATTCCTTTCCCTCTTTTATTTCAGCTGTAGCGACTTGTCACTGGTGATAATTATTGCGTGTAAGTCGCTAATTACCTCATTCTCGCAAGGCAAGATGGAGAAAGGTTACTGTTTTTGATACTGATTTAATCGCACTCGATAGATGAAAGCGAATCAAACATATTTTACACAATTATGTGCCCCATTGAAATTTTTATAGCTGTTTATGAGGAAAGCAGTGAAAAAGGATTAGTGTCATTAATTGCCACGCTCGAGTTTAGCTTAAAGGCACATCTTACATCTTACCATTCTATGGTAACTACCTGTGTTGAACTTGTTTAGCACACTACAATCTTTGATGACGAATTTTTTGTTACCCACGTAAGAAAATCAATTTCACTTGTCGTCCCATTCGGATGCCACCATGTCCCTTTATTTTGCGGCTTTTTCTTGAAAAAAGAGTTCACGATGAAAAACCCTGTGCCTCTGCAAACTCTACGAGAGTTTTTTCACGCTGGTTTCTGTTGCCGTTCCCGAATTTACCTACTGAAGTTTCATTCTGTTGCCGTTGCCCTATTTATGCATTGAAATCTCCCAATATTATTTTCAAGTGCTGTTTGCCCTTATTATTTAGATGACGAATTTCCTCATAAAATTCTTCAATTTCTTCTTCAGGAGGACTTGTGGTGGGTACATTAGCTTGAATAATCTGCGACTGGTATCTTTTTGAAAGTTGGATAACGAGTCGCGCAGCCCTGTCCGAAGAACTTTCAACTTTCAGAATACTGTCCTTCAGTCTTTTGTTTATTATAAATCCAACACCAGTAGTTCTGCCAGTATTTGTCCCACGTTAGTAAAAGGGGTGTCCACTTTCAGTTCAACGATCTCTTCTCCTCTTCTTTCCTCGCTTAATCCCACAGTGTTCTAGTTGGTCTTTTCGAGTTCCTCCTCCAGTTCTAATTCTATTGAATCAGAAGATAGGGAGAGTCCATTAAACGTAACCAAGGTCAGCATCAGTTGGCAGCCTAGTCCGGTCTTCCGGTGATTCTTATAACCCTCTGCCTTCATGTCGCACTGGCCGTTGCCTTGGTCAGGTACATTCGAGCTGCCGGATACTAAGGGCCAAGTTTGAAATTGTGTAAGCATCTCTCTCTCTCTCTCTCTGTGTGTGTGGAGGGGGGGAGCATAACTCACCACGCTAGTCCAGCGGGTTGGTGAGTGTGGGATAGCATTTCCTCTAATCCCGATGGTATACTTATACAGATGTTGGCTGTCGTCAGAGCTCCTTTAGCGGGTACAGGATGTACCACGAGAAGGCGGGGTTGACATTTGTCAAGGAGAGGTTGGGATATGACCCGCATCACCTGACCTTGCATCCCTTTTACGAATATTGCCCCAAAAAACAACTTCAGCCAATAATTTTCGTAACAACATTCTGAAATTCGCAATGCGTTTTCTGTTTGAAAAATACGATGGGGACTTTTTTTAGTCATTCCTATTTTTTAAATCAAGTTAACTTGCTTAGTTGAAAGTCATTTCCAATGAAGTGTCAAAAATGTAAGCTTTCATTTTGTGTGGTGCTGACAGGGTTAACAAAACTGGCACTTCGCTGTTCAAATACGGTCCGAACAAAATTAATGTATTTACATTCATCATTACGCACTTGGTTTGTTTTCGATGTATATCCTGCGTAATACCAAACACAGCTATTCGATAACCTCAACTTGAAACTCCTTTAAATCTATCTCGAAATTTTAATTGACGTGTTTCTGGAATTGTTACCCTATGACTGGTTTATTCAGAATCCTACAATGTTAGTGACATGTCAGACCATTCACATATAATGCTTTTAAGCAATTAGTTTCCATGAGAATTTTACACATCAATCTCGCCGAAGAGCCGAAAATACATTTTCTTAATAAACGAATTACATTTTAAGCGTGGCGTCAGAAATTACAAAAACATCAAATTCCGGGATTCACCTCCATATGTTCTAAACCATTCACTCATTTTTCCTCTGGGTCTTAACAATGCCTTCTAATTATTATAAAACTCATTCTGCAAAGTGCTGGTTTTTTTTATGAAATTGTTTTCAACGGGCGACCAACGACACTGCACAGTTTTCCATTTTGAATTTTCGAATTTGAATTTATTTTAAATATCACTTTAATTACTGCCACCTTTGAATCCATATGAATTAAAAATTATTTAGGTATGTTGACTATTTATTTTTCTTTAGTGTAAAATCACATCTTGAAACAGGATACAGCAGAAAATTATGTCTTTCCGGAATATCGGATTTAATTCAAATAGCATGTGGTATATTATTTGTAAAAATTATTATTTAAGTTGCAGTTTTCAAGTCTGCAGAATGAACAGTGCGATGATTATATTCAGTCGTGCGGATAATAGTTTCTCCACATTTTGAGGCAAAAGTGAGATGTTGCTAACTAATATCAACTAGCGTCTGCCGAGAGAGATATGATCAGCTCACGAACACTCATTCCGTTATCTCATTGGTGGGTGCCGTCACGGCACCCCCGCACCGAGATGGCACCCTCCAATTGGAGACCGCGCTGCGCGGTTATTGTGGTGTGTTGTTGTTTTGATAGGGGGATAATCATGGCTGCTTCCAAAAGGTAAGATTTAATCTCGTGCTTTTTTTGAAAATCTGCAGAATACACATTACACAATTGCATTTCTTAACCTATGTATTTCTGGGCCGTATTGCATAGGGTCCACAGTCGAAATTTTTATATGATGTTTGTATTTGCCATTCGTAGTTACAATTTCTGTCTGCCCCTTCGTGAAAACTAAACAATCGCCACCCTGTTAGTGGTGAAAGGTATCGGAAAGGTAAAAATAATGTTTTGAATTGGGTGTTTTCAACCAGAAGTAAAAAAAAAATTGACAGCACTGGCAGTCCTTTATGAACTGGAGATTGGCTAATGTTATAGAAAATCGTTAGTAACAGGTATTGGTAGAACTAGACCCGTCGGAATCGATGGGTTAGTTTTTTTGTTTTTGAAAAGAATGAACTTATATGAAACAACAAATGTGAACTTTATTTGATTTACAAATTCATTCAACCAATTCAGTACAGACAATTAACCCAGGTTCGTGATTTTTTCTTTTTGAAAATAAACTAATGTGAAACAACAAATGTAAACTTTATTTGATTGACAAATTCATTCAACCAATTCAGTTGAGACAATAGCCCAGGTTCGTGATTTTTTTGTGACTGAAGATTTAAGGACCACCACCATGAGCAACTCGATGGGCTATAAGCAGTCGACTGTCCCTAATTTAGGGTCACTGGTTCCAGGGAAAGAAGAGAGCCAATACCGTAAAACAAACACAACGTCCATGCCTCACCGGGATTCGAACCCGGTAGACTAAATCTGTTAAATTCGAGGATTAGTTTTTTTTTAAAGAATAAAATCAAATGATACGTTTATTTACATAATGGGAAACGTCTTACCAACGTGAATAAACTGAATCAAATGAATGTTAAATTGTATGTATACATCACACGGCACAATGCAATCAGGTATTCGCTGTTCCGTTAAGAACTTTCATACAAATTCCTGCTTGCATTGTTTTGCATAACGGTTTGCTGAGAATAGAGACTTTGGACTGTCTCAGTCCCTCCATGCCCTGCCTTCAACAGCGCGTGAGTCAACCGCGTGATCAGATGTGAACTGCAGGCTTCTCCCATAGATTTTACGTGGGAAATTTGCCACCCCACAACGCCCGGACCGTTGCCCAAATCTCATTTTTCTCTTCGACTGGCACATCTACATGGTAAGACCTTTATTTTGATACCTCAACCATATTTTTACGTTCAGCCGTTCCATTAGAACTGGTTTTACAGTAAAAAACCTTATAGAATTAATATATAGATGATTCAACAACACCCATCCCTCTTCTAGAATTCAGAGTTTTGTTGCTATCTTGTAGAGCTGGTGTGACATCGTGCCTCACAGGTCAATGTTACCGGGATATTCTGGATGACCATTTGCTCCCGTTTGTGCGTCTTCAACATCCCACAGAGGACCTCATCCTGCAACAAGGCAATGCACCGTACAATCGCTCCCGAATTGTATCCGAATGGTTGGGTGAACAGTCCACCGAGGTGACCTCGCTTCCTTGGCCAGCTAGGTCACCTGACCTCAATCCCATCGAGCACATCTGGGATGCCATCGAGAGTGATGTTCGAGGCTCTGATCCCCCTCCATGAAGAAATCTTCGTGAACTGTGGGAACTTGTTCAGGGGTCGTGGATCCGTTTGGCTTCCCAACGCTTACGGTATCTTGTCGAGTCCATGTCGAAACGAATCGCCGCCGTCATCAGGATGAAAGGTGGTGCTCCACGTTACTAGACAGGTATCTCTAATTCAATTGCTCTTCAGTGTATATACAGAGAGAGAGCTTTTAAAAGTGGTCATGAAATTGCATTTCCCAAATTTGGTAAGACACCTTGTAAATCGTAAACAAGCCTCTGGTAATGTATACATAGGATAATGATGCGTGCAAAGTCATAATAATCTCAAACATGAACGATGTGATTAATAAGTCTCATTTAAAATAAAAGCGCTATATAGCGGCTAAAGATATCCAAGAGAACAATCTGCAGCGTTCCAGGGGTCCCATTTCAGTCAACGTAAACAGTCCCCAGACGAGAATGCCACCCTTACCAGCTTGAAGAGTACCCTGCTGGCAAGAAGGATCCATCGCTTCATGTGGTTTGCACCGTACTCGTATCCTGCCATCCGCATGTACCAACGTGAATCTTGACTCATCAGTCCAGGCAACATTTTCCCACATGTCTAGGGTCCAGTGGCGATGTTCCCGTGCCTGTGCTAATCTTTGCACCCTGTGATGTGCAGTCAGCAGCGGTACCCTCGTGGGACGATGGCTTCTGTACCCCATAGCGAGGAGATGGTTCTGGATGGTGTGGCTGCTTACACGTTTTTGTGCACCAGCGTTAAATTGCAGAGTGATTTCTTGCACTGTGGCCCATCTATCCGCTGTTACAATGCAAGCAGCTGACGATTATCCCGCTCATCCACAAGCTGTTGTCCACTGCAGTTGGCCCTTGCAGGAATGGTTTTACCGGATTTGATGTACTCATGATGCACCTGTGACATAGTGGCTCGTGAAAATCCCAGTGCTTGCATGACTTCCAAGATGGAGTGACCCATTCGTCGGGCCCCGACAATTTGCCCACGATCAAATGCGCTTAGATCCTTTGCTTTACCCATACTGCGTCCGACTGTTACTGATTCCCATCGCATCACTCCTTATATTGTCGGATCGCTGCATATGTCATATCGTTTCCGTTTACAGGGCCGCCCACAGCGCCACATTTGCATAATGTCCGCCCCGGTGGCGCAGTGGTCTAAGCGATGGCCTCTGATCATTCGTCCAAACGGGGTCCGGGTTCGAATCCCGGTGAGGCATGGATGTTGTGCTTGTCTTACGGCACTGGCTCTCTCCCTTCCCTGGAACCAGTGACCCTAAATTAGAGACGGGTGACTGCTTATAGCCCATTGAGTTGCTCACGGTGGTCGTTAAAAATTCAATAATAAAAAAAAAAAATTTGCATAATGCCAGCTGTCTCTAATTCAATTGCTCTTCAGTGTATATATATCCTTATCTGAGGCAGAGGTGTGCATGTGCTCATGTTACAAAAGGGAAAGCCACCCCTGCTAGTAAAAAAAAAAAACTGACTCATTATACTTTGACCATGCTTAAAGTAAGGCATAGTCGAAGGATATGTAATGAAATCGTGTAGCACTATTGCACTACATGCTTTCATTACAATCTTTCTTCAGCATTTATATGTGAAAAATGTTATGACTTCCTAAGGAACGTAATTTTAAATTGCTAAATTGATCTTGAAATTTTGTACATATACACTGAATTATGACCATAGGTCATCCTTTCGCCCTCAGTACAGCAGCTATCCGACATGGCATCAATTCAATAACATGTTGGAAGCAGTTGGGAGGTATGGCTAACAAAAGAGGGTGTAATGCAGTCTTTTAATGCTGTTACGGAGGTATAATCGGTGTATTGAGATGCCTGAAAGGCCGTTCTATAATGCCCCACAAATGTTCTATGGGATTGATATTGGTGGAGTTTGAAGACCAATTTATTTGCTGGAAGTCTGAACCAGTGTTTAAGCTAAGGTCACTATTTCCGCGAAATGCGATGAGTTAATCAAAAATGCGAGAAAAAAAGATTAGTGTCTGTCGCAAAATTGCACCCGCTATTTAAATATTAACCCAACAGCAAATTCTACTCCGGCTATTCTGTTTTTATGGAAACTACTTTTCGAAATTCCAGCAAAGATTTGTGCTCCGCTGTTATTTTCTTAATCCTTAAGGTATAATAGGTTCCTACCGTGTCTCTACAGCACCTGTTGAATCACTCCCCACCCCCCTACATACACTCTAGAGCGCTCCATAAAGGGTGGAGTAGGCTGGCAGGCTAAGATAGAGGCTAGAGCGATTAGACCCCTTCCCCCATTCAAGTTACCTGCGATGTCTATAGCTTCATTCCCACCCCCAAGGCCATTAATAACCCCTGCATTTGTGACCGGAGTGACCTTTCAAACTTCTACAGAGAAAGAACACATATTAGGAAAGATAAGTGCAAACTAGGGGTTGCTCTTGCCACTCAAGTTGCCGTCCATCATACAACGTGCCGCATTTCAATGGATAACTTCATTATTAAGAAACGCAAATATTGTGAAGGCAGTGCCGATAAAAACTACTGAAAAAGAATGTGAGTTTAAAAAAAAAAAAGTAAAACTGCTACTGAATCTAATATACCTTCGAGCAACTAATGTGAAAATTGTGCTCCCTTTACAAATGGGTGCAAGTTAACTAACTGGAGGGATAAAAATACCATATTTGAACTGCGAACTGTGTGTTGCAGCAAGAAAAAGCAATGTCCTGCCAATTGATAAAGTAAGTGAAAATTCCCAACTTCCAATTATTTTCATATATTTGTTTTTGCGCATGGCTGCTAACTAATAAAAAAATTCCTACGCGGAAGGAGTTCGATTGAAGCATCAAACATTTAGGGCGATTAAAACATCAATCAATTTAGGTTGATCGAAACATCAAAACAATAATATGTGTCAACTTTCCATCGTGCATGACAGAGATAACATAACGCGTATGCGTAACCACAGAAAAAAAAAAAAGTTTTTAATTTCAGTTGTTGCCGAAACCACGGCTTCCCAGCTGGAGAAAAAAACCTCAGGAAATAGTTACTTCTAAACAAAGGGCACGCTCTTCACCTTAAGATTCTGGAAGTGGAAACACACACAAGACCGAAATAAAAAAAATTAAATAAAGAAAGAATCCCGGCGGTCTCGATCCCCAGAAAATGTCAACACACACAAGACCGAAATAAGAAAATTTAAATAAAGAAAGAATCCCGGCAGTCTCGATCCCCAGAAAATGTCAACACACACAAGACCGAAATAAGAAAATTTAAATAAAGAAAGAATCCCGGCGGTCTCGATCCCCAGAAAATGTCAACACACACAAGACCGAAATAAGAAAATTTAAATAAAGAAAGAATCCCGGCAGTCTCGATCCCCAGAAAATGTCAACACACACAAGACCGAAATAAGAAAATTTAAATAAAGAAAGAATCCCGGCAGTCTCGATCCCCAATAAATGTCAACACACACAAGACCGAAATAAGAAAATTTAAATAAAGAAAGAATCCCGGCGGTCTCGATCCCCAGAAAATGTCAACACACACAAGACCGAAATAAGAAAATTTAAACAAAGAAAGAATCCCGGCAGTCTCGATCCCCAGAAAATGTCAACACACACAAGACCGAAATAAGAAAATTTAAATAAAGAAAGAATTTCGGCGGTCTCGATCCCCAGAAAATGTCAACACACACAAGACCGAAATAAGAATATTTAAATAAAGAAAGAATCCCGGCAGTCTCGATCCCCAGAAAATGTCAACACACACAAGACCGAAATAAGAAAATTTAAATAAAGAAAGAATCCCGGCGGTCTCGATCCCCAGAAAATGTCAACACACACAAGACCGAAATAAGAAAATTTAAATAAAGAAAGAATCCCGGCAGTCTCGATCCCCAGAAAATGTCAACACACACAAGACCGAAATAAGAAAATTTAAATAAAGAAAGAATCCCGGCAGTCTCGATCCCCAATAAATGTCAACACACACAAGACCGAAATAAGAAAATTTAAATAAAGAAAGAATCCCGGCAGTCTCGATCCCCAGAAAATGTCAACACACACAAGACCGAAATAAGAAAATTTAAACAAAGAAAGAATCCCGGCAGTCTCGATCCCCAGAAAATGTCAACACACACAAGACCGAAATAAGAAAATTTAAATAAAGAAAGAATTTCGGCGGTCTCGATCCCCAGAAAATGTCAACACACACAAGACCGAAATAAGAATATTTAAATAAAGAAAGAATCCCGGCGGTCTCGATCCCCAGAAAATGTCAACACACACAAGACCGAAATAAGAAAATTTAAATAAAGAAAGAATCCCGGCGGTCTCGATCCCCAGAAAATGTCAACACACACAACAGTCTGTCAGACAAGTAAAGTTTCACCACGTGGTTTGTCATCACATATTTTACAAGCTAGAAGGGGATGGATTACAAGAAGGGGGGGGGGGTTACCAAAAACAGTTGTCAAGTATAATTAAAAATTGCAAGGTTTAGGAGGTCATTTTCTTTGTTTGGGTTCTCTTTTTCTGGCAGTACTGAAAAAGTTAATGCTGTATTTTTATATTTTATTAATATTTATTTTTATCTATTGTAATTAATCTTGAGTGTCAGCAATTTAAAAATTCCCTATTTGAAAAAATATTTAACACTGCTAAGTTAACGATTCAAAACAGACAGTTCTGTCTTCTGTAAAAATAGCATGAATTCCATGAAAGCTGAAGGACCAATTGCGAAACAAGTTCTTGCCCACGATCGGCAGAAATGACGTGGGAGAGGTAGGAGCGTGGGCAGGGAGGTCCCACAGCAAAACAACGAGGAAACACATTCAAAATCACACGTCCGGTGAAGTAGCCGTTACCCTCCGTACTTTTGCCCAGCCTCTCTTCTATAAGTGAGGAAGTGCAAACGCAGAGGAATGTTTTCACCACAAGCTTCTTTTTTTAATATTTGCTAGTACCTGTAAATTAATGTGTGAAGCACACATACACTCACAGTACAATAATTGTAGGACTAATACTATTTTAATAGCACGTTTTTTTGTTTTGCCGATTCGCAATATGAACCAAGTGTACTTCGTCTCTGATATTAAAAAATAAATATGTAGAAGGCTCAAATGGTAATATTTTATTTTATTGTAATTGAAATAATAGTTGGTTTGAGGAATATACTATTGCTATTAATAAAAATTTGAATTTAACTTGTTTTATAAATACTTGGATTGAGTAGGGTTATTGATGCTGAAATACTTTTTTTTTTTTTTTTTTTTTTTACACTCATATACCTTTTTTTATATATATTACTAATTTTTTACGCTTTCCAACCGTAGGTTGAAGAAGCGTAGTATATGCTCCAGCTTTGTCCGTCTGCACAATAACTCACATAAAAATGGTTCGATTTTGATGAAATTATAGTATGTGGTAGGGGACCACCTGGGGACGAACCCTATTGAAAATGGACGAAATGGGGTCAAAGGTCAGGACATAGGAGCGGGATCCATTCCATTTCCCTTATGTGTCATAACTTATGCAAAAATGCTTCGATTGTGACAACACTTTAGTATGTTGTTCTGGAAGTATACTGAACCGATTTTGTTGAATATAATCGAAATGGGGTCAAAAGGTCAGGACACGGGAGCCAGATACATTCCACAGCCATTAGCCTCATAACTTGACTAAAAATGTTTCTGTTGTGACAAAACTTTAGTATGTTGTTGTGGAGGTATACTGAACCAATTAAGTTTATTATCATCGAAATGGGGTCAAAGGTCAGAACACAGGAGCGAGATGTATTCCACAGCCATTATCCTCATAACGTCGGTAATAACTTGAGTAATGAATTCTGGTATGTTGGAAAGCGTATCATAATCAATGCATTGCATGACTTTACTAACTTGTTTAATAAAGTTTAACTTAAAATACGGGTAGATGGGGTACACAATAAGTTCAATCGCGAAAGCAGCTTATAATGTCGTAACCAGGGATTTCAGTGCGTCTCTTGACAGCAATTAAATTTTTATTAATAGTAACAGTATTGGCATTTTCAATTAAATTTTTATTAACAGTAACAGTATTGGCATTTTACTTATTCAATTCATACTGGTCATTAATCAAATCATTCATGCAAAGACAATGTTGTAACTCACAAAATCAAATTTCAGATTTGGATTTAATGCTTATTTAATCATGGTTTTAGAAAAAAAAAAGTCCTTATCCTGTTAGGAGCTGTATATCAACTTACACTGCCCAATACAGTTTTGTTTTAAATATGTTATTATCTTCCAAGCTAATTAGTTTTCCACTGCTGTCCAAGGCATTGTTGGAATGAACAGTTCATTTGATATTACAATTTTTTGAGTGACAAAAGCGGCTAACTTTCTTTAGCATTTTGCTACAACTTTTTCCCCCATTTTAGCATTTTTGCTACAGCATTTTTTGAGCTAGTTTACACCCTGGTCTGAACTGTGCTGCCCAAACCATCCCTGTACAGCATTGTACCTGTGACTTGGCGCCTTGTCATCTTGGAAGACAATGTCACCATTTGGAAAAAAGTGCAAGATTGCTGGGTGTACAGAGTCAGCAAGCAATTCACGACAGTAGGCACAAGTCACATGTTGTTCCACATGCACCAGGGGTCCAAGTTTCTGCCAAGTAAACACGTCCCATACCATAACAACTAACACTGTCGATACCAGGCAGGATTGATCAACCGCCTCATGTTGTTTCTGATCTGCTGCATAGATCCATGCCCAAAATTCTTTTCGAGTTTTTGGAAAAGTGAAATATTCGGGGGATAAAAAAACTGTGGTTAAATTTTATTTACACTTAACTCCTTATAACTTCCTATAAGATGAGCAAGTCAATGAAAAAGTGAAGCCAATTTTTTTCCCCCTTCTTTCATGTTTTTTGTTGTGTGTAACGTACCAGGAGATGTGACGTACCTGCCATAAGGACGCACACGACATAAAGGCAGATAGGAATCAGAATAAAACGTCCGCGTAGTTCAATTGGTAGAGCAACTTATTCCTGAATGAGGGGACCCGGGTTCGAATCCTGGCGTGGACAGAAATGACGGAGAAATTTACTTCGTTATAATGGTGCCCGAACTATCCGGATGACCCGACCGTTCAAAATCTCGCATTGGTGTGATGTTATTTCCACACCGCGAGATAGGAAATATACGAGAATCCCTTCTCCAGCACTTCGAAAAAAAAAATACATAAAAATAAGGGGGAGATGATGTAATGTACGAGGAGATGTGACGTACCTGCCAGAAGGACGCACACGACATACAGGCAGATAGGAATCAGAATAAAACGTCCGCGTAGTTCAATTGGTAGAGAAACTTATTCCGGAATGAGGGGACCCGGGTTCGAATCCTGGCGTGGACAGAAATGACGGAGAAATTCACTTCGTTATATGTGTTCCGTGTTGCAAAAACATTTAGGTTATTTTGAGGATTACCCGGAATATGTGGGATAGTATGGTTTGATAGTGTTTTTTTTTTGTTTTCTCTCTCTCTCTCTCTCTCTCTCTCTGTCTGCTTTGGTCCGCAGCAGAAGAGGGAAAAATAAATTCAACGTAAATATTATTTGGGTAATGAGAGTGCATTTTATTTGATATTTAGCACTTATGCAATGTAATCTGTAATAATTAATAATAGCTGTACTTTAGTGCAACTTGAATATAATGTTAATACGTATTGCAAATATATTTATTTCATGTTAATGTGAGCTTCAATCGCCGTCAAACAAAATGGCACTCGTCAGTTGAGTTTCAGGTATGAATGCATTTCTTTTCTTCTGTGGTGTACAATAATAATTTTAATTGTTTTTTTGCGCTGAGGCTGTTAGGGGAATTAAAATGTGATGTGTGGTCGGTCATGAAGTAATATATTAAGCCTGCGGTTGGCCGGCAGATATATATACGTTCGTAGATTTCTGTGCCCAAAGCGACGACGATGCAATAATACGTTCATCTGAAACCTGTTAAAAAGAGGCGAGAACGCATATATGCACATCTTAATGCTTAACGACAGCAAATACTACAGAAAGACAGGACGCTTTTAGAGGAGTCTCCTGTTATTCATGTGACAAAATTTCGCATTGCCTCTTCCAAATCCCCTGTCACCTGAAGGGTTAATTGAAGTTGTACATTATTTTTTTTGCTCCCCTTTGTGTAAGTGTATTTGAAATAGTCCCCCTTTCCCCCTTTATCGCCATTTCATCAGAAGGAAATTCCACCCATTGGGGTCAAGTGGAAAAGGGTGCAGCTAAGAGCTATGGCCATGTGTTTCTTGTTGCTAACATTGCCTGTAAGCTGAATTCCTCCAACAGTCAAAAGTGTCCATTATTACTTGGTCAAGCTGGGGAACATAATTTAATTCTTGCTGCCCGAAGGAGGTGTGATAATGGATGAATTACTGACTTTGACCATAGTTTCATGTTTCTGCACGGGCAGGGGTTTGCTGTTAAGAGTACACTAAATTTATACATACCAATGTTGAAACCATTTTGCTGTTGCAGAAATTCAGGAGTATAGACTTGAGTGTGGGAGGGGGAGACAAGCAAGGCACAGAAACTGCCCCCCCCCGCATGTTTCTCGGAAGAGCATGATGTCCTCAAGAGACGCTGACCAACACGTTAAGCTTTTATCAGCAGACCCTAGAAACAATCTCAGCAAAAGACCACACACACACAGCATGCACTCATCCAAAAGACTACAAAACTGTCCCAAAAGAGCATGCACTCATCCAAAAGACTACAAAAATTTAGATGTTCACCCGCTCTCCATAGAACAGCCTAGTCTGCCTTATTGTTAAAGTCCCCTAGAGGGGTAGAACCGTGTTGCGAGCTGTAAGCATCACATCATTTGCCCGCAGAGGATTTCTGTTCAACAGACCACGCGTCTAGCATCAAATCAGCCTTCTACATACAATTTTGGTGCTCCAACACATCCTAAAGGGCACAGTGGAAACACAGGCAGATGGCTGATTCAGTGTGTTTGCATCACTTGTTTATACACACCAAAAGCAAAATGTGCATCTGGTAGGTAATTCCTATGTTGCAGAGTATATTTGTCTTAAAATTTTACAAAAATAGAACACGATATCAATGTAGAGAAACAAAAGATTTGAAGAAAAGGAACATGTAAGCACTGGCAGATGGGCATTTCAGTGTCTTGTCTCACTTGTTTAGATGCCCAACACCACCAAAATTGTTACTGACAGAGGAGCAATACAGAACCATGATGCCAGTGTAAAAGAAAAACAAAGCTTTAAAACAATCTGTAAAAAAAATACAGATGTGGACACCCAAAGTCAGAAATCAGCTCTCTAGAAATCATGGTTGACAGCATTTCACTGTGTGCTCTGCCTGTAGAGAGGTAACACGTTCTAATAATTCTTTATAACAAGTAAATAAGGAGAAAGAAATGCATGAGTTAGAAGGTATAGTTTGGATAAAAATCCAAAGAAACATGGTGAAAAAACTCACCATAGCACTTTCCATGTAAGCACACTTGTTTTTGATGCTGAACAACCCAAAAATTGCTTCTAACTAGTGGGGCACGAGCTGAAAGCCTCAGCATACAAAAACCTCAGTGTCTATGTCAACATCCTCTTGATCATCCTAGGGTCGAATCTTCTTTCCTGTGGCAGAAGCTCATATATTCCCTCGGAACCTAGAGAGTACTGAACATTTGATGAGCGACATTGCCTCTTCTCCATAAACAGCCAACACTTCACGATGGATATCAGTTGGATTCAACTCATAAAAAAAAACACTGTTCCATGAATTTCCGAACTTGAATAACATTCCAGCTGCTGTGCCATAACAAACTCCTGTTAACTAATAAACTACGCAACACAATTGTGCCACACTCCTTCCATGAGCAGATGACAAAACGTGTGGTGTCACTCTACAGCCGTGTTGTATCCATTTCTGAGAGTCACTGCTATGTGAAACCTATTTTCTGATATACCCTCGTAGCTAATTTGTTATCTTTTTCCTTGTACACTGCCGGACAATTGCTAAGGACGGATGACAATAGCAACGATAGCAACCATAAAATGGAAGGCAGGAAAATGTGGAAATTAGCATAAGTGCGGGATACAGTAAGACGTGTTGTGCGTATGCAAATTTTGGATTGCCGAACTTGTTCGTGACGTCATAGCGCTGATAACAGATATAAAGGATTTGACGCGTATTGAACGTTGTTGTTCAAACGCAAAGTTGAAAAAGGAAAGAATCAATTGACGAACTTGCAATTTTCAGTATGTCTTCCCGACATCACCTAGATGATTTTACGCGTGGCCGTATTATTGGCAAGATTGAAGAAAGGCGAAAAATAACAGATGTAGCCAGGGAGTTCGACGTCAGCCACAGTGTTGTTTCAAGGCTTTGGAAATCATTTCAAACAAATGGAGAGTGTAGCAAACGTCACGGGGGAGGTCGTGTTCGCAGTACGACACCTGCAGAAGATCGGTACATAGTGCTATCAACAAAAAGACACCGGCGCAGCACAGCTAGTGAGGTAGCAAATCAGTTTATGGCCGCTACTGGCAAGCGGATCTCCCGAAAAACTGTCTCCAGACGTTTGCATGAAGGAGGACTTATACGACCGCCTCCTGTTGTGTGCATCCCATTGTCCAGACGTCACTGTACCGCCCGTTTGCAATGGTGCCATCAACATCGCAATTGGACTGATAACGACTGGTCTGCTGTCCTCTTTTTAGATGAGAGTAGATACAGTCTTTCGTCTGATTGTCAACGACAACTGATCTGGCGTGATAGTGGTACTGCATATTGTCCAGCAAACATACAGGAAATGGACCGATATCCGACATGTAGTGTCATGGTATGGGCTGGCATCATGATCAATGGCCGTACGTCCCTCTATGTGCTTCCAACTGGGACTATGACTGGCCAACGATACATTAATGATGTTCTGCTACCTCATGTTCGCATGTTCCGTGGTGCTGTCGGTGATAGATTCATTTTCATGGACGACAACGCAACATGTCATCGAACAGTCGCTGTCCAGGAGTGTCTTGAGAGCGAGGATATTTAACGCCTCGTATGTCCAGCAAGTTCTCCAGATCTGAATCCCATTGAAAATGTGTGGGATGCTTTGGGGAGGAGTCTTGCTGGTCGCCAATGACCTCCAATAAACAAGGTCACCCTCATCCGTGCACTGACAGAGGAATGGGATAAATTACCCCAACAGCTGCTTGATAATGTTGTGCAAAGCATGACACGACGTGTGGAATCTTGCATCGCCCTCCATGGTGGCCATAAACCGTATTGACATCTTACGCCGGAACGCCTGTGGACGGTAATTGCATTTTTTTCACGTTTACGTATTCTGCACAAAATGGCCTGTTTGTCATTTGAACACGTTCCAAAGCCTTCTGGATTTCAGTGCACAATAAATTGTCTTTCTTGTAATGTCCTGGCATTCTGACATTATTTTATTTCACTTGGCATCTAACCACACTTGCTTTTTCATGCGCTATATAGCCGTTTATGATCCGTCCTTAGCAATTGTCCAGCAGTGTATAACTGAATGTATGAGTGAATCCCCATTACAACATGATAGTTCTTTTGATACATTTTTCAACAGCTTACAATGTCATTAGCTTATATCATTTTACACTTCAATATAATCTCTTGTACCTAACACTTTGGTATTTTTTTACAGCTTTGTTGTTTTTTGTTTTGTTTTAATTTCTGAAACCTTTGGGTATTCTGGTTTTTGTATATCCATGCACCCCACCCTCTCTTTTTTTGTTTTTACATTAGAACAGTTAAAAGGACTAAACTTTTTGAGAGGACAAACACATGTACTTATTGTGGAACACACTGCGTGTTTGAAAGCATTTTCCTGCAGCTAATGAGAGATGTCACCTAGAGATGACATTGACTATTAGATAAGTGTTTCATAGTGGATTTATATAAAAAATTTCCACTAAAACACTTCTTTCTGATGGTCTCAGTTACAGCAGTAAGCAGATCTGAAGTTCACGCTACAGATATTGTGGGTAAGTTTCTTTTCTGGTAATATTTTAAATTACATTTGTGTAGGCATCAACTTGTCTGAATTTTTTCTTCACATTGTAATTAGCTCATTTATTCTCTTTTGTCTTGTGCAACTGAACCCCCATCGCGACATGGTAGCTTTGATATATTTTTACACAGATTATGATAGTGTGAAATGCAGCTCACTTTCAGGCTTTTCAATGACAGAAATGGGAAAAAAATTGGACTCGGCTGAGAAAAAAAAACAGCATAAAATTTATTTATGAATGAATTATAATGTTAAGTGCTGAAACTTACTCATTATCAAACTGTTGCTACTCACTGGCAAAAAAATTAAGTTTTAAAATGAGTGCGCCTGGAGACCAAACGGTGGAGCAGGTGAAGTTCACAGAGAAGTATATAAACAACCAGACCAGCTTTCGGGTAGTAGAGTGTTAAAGAGTCAGAATGGGAAAATCTGCCGATTTATAGGAGTTTGATAAAGGACAAATTGTGATGGCACAGTGTGGCTTATGGATTGTTCACGTGCCACTGTAGTGAGTAGGTATCGAAAGTGCTGCACAGATGGCCAAATGATGAATCGTCGTCTGCATTTCACTGATGCCAGAGGGGAGCGGAGACTGTCGCACATTGTTCACAGCAACCACAGTGCAACAAATCGCACACATATATACAACAGTGGTGATCAGGACAATGTGTCACAGCACACCGTTCACTGCAGACTTGTGCGCATGGGCCTATGTAGCCGAAGAGCTAGCTGGGTTCCCATACTCACTGCATGAAATGTGCCAAGATCGAGATTGGACCATGGACGATTGGAAGAAAGTGGCCTGGCCTGGCGAATCGAGATTATAGGTGCATCATGTAGACAGCCAAGCATGGATACGCCAATTACCAAATGAGGCTATGGCACCTGGATGCACTGTTAGGCAGAAACAGGCTGGCGGCGGCGCTAGCTGTGGCCGATGTTTTTTGGGACACTTCTCACTTGCAGAATCTTTTTCAGAAGTCTGCAACACAGAAAGAAACACTTAACTGTCTGCAAGGTAAAGGGATACCTAAACGTTAATTTTGCCATAAAATTTATTGTTCTGCCCTGAGTCAATTTGAGATATTGATAATAGTGCACATTCATATTTAGTTGCAATAGTCAAACTTGCTTTTTCCTGATAAAAATGAAGAAGAAACTAGAACTATTTTAATACATTCAGAACTTAAATATTATTCTTTAAATGCTTTTGGAATTTTAAAAATAATGGTCAAAAAGTATAAGGAATTATTTGAAATCCATATTTTTAATTTGCATTTAGTTAAATGATCAAACTTTAACTCCCTCTCTTCGAAGGATGTTTTTCCTGATAGACATTGTTCTTACTATTCCTTCAGCAATTACAGTATGTTGTACTAGGGACCTCACCAGGTGATTGTGTGAGAAGGTAAGGATCATGTCAACTTCGGAAATACCAGTAATATTGCCACATTTAACTTGATTTGTAAAACAGGGGTCCATATAAGATTTTTTCTTTGAAATCCAGTTTGTGCATTGACCACAGTTTTGAGAAAAATTTGATGAATTTGTGAAAATGTGATGGGGAATCATCATTATATTCATTGATATAATTGTTAAAATCCCATAAAACTGAAGTGAGCTAAACAGCAATGGTTCTTGTAAAGCAAAAAACTTTTCACCTCGTCAAACTGAAATGAAACAATCTGGAAGATCATTGAAAGACAGTTGCGACAGTCGGCTTTTGGAATACCACATAATATAGCCTTGGAAACGAAGCAGGGAACTTAAAAATTTGTGATTATATGGTTTTAGTAAAAAAATATCTGAGTAAAGCTATCTGGAAGTAAAAAAATAGATAAAATACTGTAAAAGGGGACTGTTAACTTCCAAAATGCCGCATGGCTACGGAAACTGAAATGAATATTGCAAACACTTCACAAATATGGATTTTGTAAACTAACAAAAAAAAAAAAAAAAAAAAAGCAGTAATCTAACTAGAACAAAGCTATCTGGGTGCCAAAAATGACAGAACTGAGCATGGCCACCAGAATGCCTCACAATGCGACCATACAAAACAGAACGAGGGCGATATAAATGTGTAAAAACATAATTTTTGAAAAAGGAAAAAAAGAGCGCAAAGGAAAAAAAACACCTTATCAATCTAACTGAAGTGAAGCTATCTTGGAAGCAAACAGTAAAAAAATTAAGTTGAGACGTCAACTTACGGAATGCCGACATATTCCGTTAACTTGCAGCATTTCTTCGTTTCTGTGACCGCACAAATGGAGAAAACGCTTTAAAAATATGGGTCTTGTAAAAAAAAACCCTTCATCTAACTTTCAGTTAGATAAAAGTTTTGTCGTCCATGCCAAAAATAGAAAGAAAAATTGTGTCCATTACCTTCCGAAATGCCACATCAAACGTGCATGGTGTGTTAAAAGTGCACAAAAACAGCACTTTTTAAATTTAAAGCTGAAAAAAAAATTATTATATCTTATCAAGTTGAAGTTATCTGTGCGAAAATATCGAAGAATTAAAGCTAAAGTAAAATGGAGGAGGGTGGAAAACAGTTGCCTCCGTGATCGATAATAGCTTCACGTCTGGAACGGGAGCCGTTACAAAAGGTGTGAAAATTTCTTTTCCTTTGTTTTAAAAAATCTTAAAAACAATGTTAAGAAAATAGAAAAACACTCTGCACACCTTTCCAAGAATCTGCAATGGGTGTCGCCGTGTTTCTCCTCTCAGGGGACATTTTAGTCCCCATTATCCCAATCCCTACAGCTGTCAGGTATCTGAACATCATTGCATACCAAGTTCACCCATTCTTGGCAACTGTGTTCCCTGCTGGTGATGGCTATTACCAACAGGATAATGCATCATACCACACTGCCAGAATCGTCAAGGAGTGGTTTGAGGAACATGATGGTGACTTTCTGTTAATAAATAAATACATCGCTCTTTCCACGTTCCAGAAACACACAGCAACCGAAAAATTGTTTTTCAGCCGCCGCTGTGGAATCGAACCAACAGAACTCTCGGTATCGCGCCGAGTGCGTTACCTTTACGCCACGGGGGCCAACAATTCACTGTGCTATGTGTATTTTTAAGTCAGCTTCTGACATCATAAATCCGTAAGATGGGCTCAGCTACTGAGACGTCTCCATCTGGTGGGAATTAACGGCACTAGCTATATATATTATAGCAGTTAAATCCAAAGGGCGAGAACCAAGGTGAAAATATTCCAAATACGTGGCGACAGTTAATAAATAAATACATTCTTAAGACTTTCTGTTAATGCCCTGGTGTCCAAATTCACCTGACACGAACCTACTGGAACATTTGTGGTTCGAATTGGAAAACGGGGGTTTCTGCTAAATCGCCACCACCCTGAAATCTACAGGAACCAGAGGTACCAGATACCCCAGGATACCTATTGCCACCTCATCAAATTGTGATGCCTCTCCGAGTGGCCCCTGTTTTGCGGGCTAAAGGGGGTCCTACAGCTTATTAGGAAGGGGGCCATAATGTAATGACTCATCGATGCATTTAGTTTGTATACCAACATACACATTACAGTGTATAATTATGATTGCAAAGTCTGAGAAATGTAAGCAGCATCTTTATTTCTCTGTATAAACTTGCACATGCAGAATTAAAGGAATTAGTTTTGTTTCACTGACATAATAATAAAACAATTTGTAAAATAAACTTTGCAAACTGAATACTCGTTTTTGTTTTTTTTTTTCATCCTGGAACATGTAACTTTAAAATGTCACTAATAACAATGATTCTACTTAATGTGAAGTGCTAACCAAGATAACAATAGAATAAGATAATTTCAATAAATAATTTTTAGAACATTTCAGATTCCAATGAGAACAAAAGTACATTAGGATTGAATGTGCATCAATGTGTGTGAAATGGCTAGATTCGTTTTTCACCTTCAACCAGAAATGAGGTGGTTAGAATTCAAGATTTCAAATTCCATGGCATTTATGGTATTGGGTGCAGGTACCACATTTCCATGGGCTTTTTTTATTAGTTTTACATATTTATTTAGTGTGTAATATCTTGAAGTAGTGGCCGAAAATGGGTAAACAGAAAATTTAAAGCAAAAAGGAAATTTTGTCTAAAACAAAAAGAAAAATGAGAATAACATTTTATTTTATTTTAAATCTACAAGCAAAAGCTGTGAAATCTGCTAATAATCTGTAAACTATCTGTGTACAGCGTACGTCTGTATTCTGCAATTCTGATAATGACACGGAAATGCTTCAAAACTGAATGTTAAATCCGTGATAAAGGAATGCACCGCGAATTGAATTTTTAAATTATTTATTCATTCTTAAGGGATACAGTACATATGCAATCAAAATAAAGGGAAGAATAAAATAAAAACTGACATGCTGATATTGGTTTGCAATACACATGATTACTACAGTAGGCACTTCTCAAAACTAATACACAGTACACAACAAAAAACTGCTGGTGCTCAACACAGACAGGAAATACAATGGCAGCAATTGTTAGCACTCTACGAACGATGATTGTTGCAAATGTCTGAAATGGAAATTCGTCCCACATTTTTTTATCCCCACAGTTTGGGACTATTTCAGGAACTTTTGAACCTACACTTTGATCTTTTACAAACAGCTGGGCTACTGATGGACAAATTAAATGTAAGTCATTAAACAAGAATTCATGGTTTTGCTTTAGTTTCACCTGTGCACATGCTACTATACACAGACACACACACACAAATGAAATTCATGCAAGGTGCAGAAAATCAACAAACATCTTTGAAACCAAAGGAATACATGAAAAGTGGCAGAAATTGTGAGTAGTATGTTATAATAAATTTGCAAACTAGCGGTGGAAAACATCTCCGCCTTCTATACCGTTTTATTTAGCCTACATCTACAAATATTTCCATGCATCAGAGACTTATTTACCAAGCTAGTGTTATAAGAGCATTAAGTCTTGTAAATACAAAGTTTTCTGTGCAAAAAAAAAAAAAAAAAGTAATAACTCATCAGTCTTACAAGTTGATGACCATATACATGAAGAACTCTGATATATCATGTGTATAAATGTGCACCAATTTCTTTACACAACAGGAATGAGGTGCTTCTTCCTATGCAGAATTTGTACATTGAAGTGAAGTACATGATCTTAAGATTTGCATTAGAAAAAAACGAGTTTCACAAGACTTATGCCAGGGAAAAAAAAATTAAACATGTAACATGGTTAACTGCAATATTGGTAGCTTTTTGATAAATATACAGTTCACAAAATAGAAACAGTTTTTTTTTCATCTATCCAATAGATTATTAAAGGATTTATTTTCAATATTTTTGCTTGACGGATCTTTTGTAAAAGTTTAGGTCCATTACAAAACTAAAGTAATAGTTCCATGCAGCTGATTAAAATACTCAGCTATTAATACACTGGCGGAAAGTGAAAAAAGAACACCAAGAAGGAGACGTCTGATACCAACGAAATTTATACAGCATAATAACGGAATACAGAGGATAACGTGATCAAAACATTATGACAAAATACAGCTGTATTTACTGGTAAACTGAAAAATAACATTTCCATGTAACGTGGTTAGTACGAGGTTGAACCGCCATGAACTGCGTCACACTGTGCAATTCTGGCATGGAGTCTGTCGTACAGATGTTGGATGTAAGTTTGGGGTATTGAGTTCCAACCATCCTCAACCTGGACGCGTAAATCCGGGATGGTCGTGGCTGGCCGTGGAGACCGGATAAGTCGTTGTCCCATAAAATCCCACACGTGCTCAATGGGGGACAAATCCGGTGAACATGCAGGCCATGGAAGTTGTCTCACGCCCTGAAGTGCATGTTGCATTGCACGTGCCATGTGTGGGCGTGTGTTATCTTGCTGGAAAACACCACCATGGACCGACCATACAAATGGCACAACAACGGGCTGAATGATGTTGTTGATGTAGGAGGTGCTGTTTAACGTACCCGGTACAAACACTAGTTGTGTACGGGAATGATAGCTGATCGCTCCCCACACCAGGACACCAGGTGTAGGCTCTGTGTGTCGCTGGAGGATGCAAGAAGGGTGGAGACGCTCCCCTGTGCGTCTGCGAACACGCATACGGCCATCGGAGGTTCCCAAGCAGAATCTGCTTTCATCGCTGAACACGACAGATCGCTATTGCGTTCTCCAGTACAGACGTTGGCGACACCACTGCAGCCGTTCCTGACGGTGGGCTGGAGTCATAGGTACACATGCCAGAGGCACACGTGCACGTAGTCCTGCATCCAATAGACGGTTGCGGATTGTTCGCACAGTCACCTCAGGTGCAACGGCAGCTCGGATTTGCGTCGCAGTGGATGTTCTGCTTGACAACGCCGCTCTTCTTATGCATTGATCGGTCCGCTCATCAGTCCGTCTGTGGCTCCCGGTTCCACGTCTTCTCGTGTGGGAATGTTCCTCGAACCATCTACGCCACCATCATACCACCACCGATACTTCCTGTCCAATTCGCTCCGCAATACGACGATACGACCACCCGGCCTTACGGAGTCTGACTAGACGACCTCGCTCAAAGTCCGATAACTGCTGTGAAATCGTACACGTCTTCCATGTCCAGGCATTGCAGCTTCTTTAAGGTCTTCGCACGTGTCCATATGCCGACGACTGATTACATTCATTTCGCCGTACTCCTTAAATACCACCGACGATAATTTGCATATTATGCCGTGCTGTGGCATAAGCGCCCACCGGTTGGTCCCGAAATTAACAACAAACCTACGTAAACTCGACCCCATTAACATATGAAAATTTCATGATCGTCCGCCAATTCCTTCTTGGTGTTTTTTTTTTCACTTTCTGCTAGTGTATATATGTACATAATTGAATGTTTATTTGTATGTCTGCCATACAAATCTATAGTTTTCAATTTAGAACCACGAAATTTGGTATGCCATCTCATGGTATTCTTAGTTAGACCGTAAATGGTTTTTGGAAGGGATCAGAATCAAGGGGCTCCCTTACAAAATTTTCATAAAAATTTCCATTTTTAATTTTTAAGAACTGCAACACAATTCAGCACTCCAACACCAAATCTACAGTCTAAGTTAGAGATCGTAGATAACAATAAAGTGCAGAAATATCCATTTAATGGTGTATTAAAAACACAAATGAATAAGCATTTGCTTTCACCATTAACAGACAGCTTCATTAGGAATAAATACCATCTAACGTAAATAGAGAATTCCAGATATTTGAAATTCAAAATGGTAAACAAAAGGATGAGCAGTGCCAATGTCAAGTCACATGCACACAACATGACATAGGTATATTGCATTCCAGTGTCGCAGGATTCTCAGAAGCACATGGCAAATGTACGGCAGTTCTATGGATGTCTCCTCGAAGGGTAAGTATTTCCATTCCTTTCTTTTTGTTGCATAAAAGTCAATTAACTAAATAATAAAAAAAAAGACATATATGAAATATTACTGCATCAGCCAGTCATTAGCACTGGCTGGCATTAATTTGGAGGAACTCTGCTTTTCACACGAACAATTCTACGTCGCCTGCTCAAGGGTTGACAAACCTAAAAATCTATATTTTTGCTCCTAATGGAAAATCCAAAAATATTGTTTATCAAAAAGTAATAACCTAAGTCAATTAAAATAAATTTACTGAAAAATTACAGAAATATCTTTTTCATCCATTAACTTTCACTTGCTGATTCCATGAACAGTAATATTTACCCTGGAAATAACGGGTATCCCTGCTACTAGAACAATAAAATACATAATCAAGTCAAAATAAATAAACACAAAATGTTAAATCATATATGCTAAATTAAATTCATCAAATTTAACTTCTACTGAAACAACAAATAAAACTAACCTACCAAATATTTAAAGACATTTTCTGAGTAAACTACAGTAGTTCACTTAACAAAGGAGGTCTTAGCCATTTAATTTAATACCAAATAAGCAATATCATTTAACTATGGACAAAATATAAGATAACCTGTGATCAACTGAATTAACTTAGTAGAAATATAACACATGCCAGCCTCCACACATCAATAAAATTTTAATTTTAAAAACAGAATAAACACCTAACCTGACATGAATATGAGACCATTTTAGTTTGCTTCTTTTCTTAGCATAAACCAAAGGCAGTGCATATATTCTACAATATATTTTCTCGCCCTTTTTCCTTCATCGCTTTCCTATCATTATTTTTGACAGGACTCAGAAAATTTGCATTCAGGCAACGAAAACTTTTAGCGATACGATTGATTGTGTCATTCGTTTTGGAAATTTAAATGCAAAATTTGTAGGCATTATTTGTAAAGTGTTTACATTTCCTTTTCTTAAATCTTTTGCTTCTTCACATTGATATCATGTTTTTGTGTAAAATTTTAAGACAAATATACTCAGTAACAAAGGAATTACCTACCAGATGCACATTTTGATGTTGGTGGGTATAAACAAGTGCGGCAACCACACTGAAACAGCCACCTGCCTGTGTTTCCACTGTGCCCGTTAGGATGTGTTGGAGCACCAAAATTGTATGTAGAAGGCTGATTTCATGCTAGACGTGTGGTCTGTTGAACAACAGAAATCCTCTGTGGGCAAAGGATGTGATGCTTACAGCTCGCAACACTGTTCTAACCCTCTAGGGAGCTTTAACATAGAGCAGACAAGGCTTCATGCTATGCTCTTCCAAGAAACACAGGGGGGTGACTTGCTTGCCTCCCCTCCCCCACGCAGGTCCATAATGCTGAGATGTCTGCAACGGCAAAATGGTTTCAACATTGGTATGTATAAATTTAGTGTACTCTACCAAACACATGGCCATAGCTCTTAGCTGCACCCTTTTCCACTTGACCCAAATGGGTGGAATTTCCTTCTGATGAAAGGGCGATAAAGGGAGGGGCTATTTCAAATACACTTACACAACGGAGAACAAAAAAATAATGTACAACTTCAACAATCAATGCATTACTTCATGACCGACCACACATCATATTTTAATTCTCCTAACAGCCTTGGCAAAAAAAAAATTATTATTGTACACCACAGAAGAAAAGAAATGCCTGAAACTCAACTGACGACTATCATTTTGTTTGATGGCGATCGAAGCTCACATTAACATGAAATAAATATATTTGCAATATGTATTAACATTACATTCAAGTTGCACTAAAGTACAGCTATTATTACAGATTACATATCATAAGTGCTAAATATCGAATAAAACGTGCTCTCATTACCCAAATAATATTTACACTGAATTTATTTTTCCTCTTCTGCTGTGGACCAAAGCAGAGAGAGAGAGAGAGAGAGAGAGAGAGAGAGAAACACTATCAAACTATACTATCCCATACATTCCGGGTACTCCTCAAAATAACCTGAATGTATTTGCAACACGGAACACAACAAAAAACATGGAAGAAGGGAAAAAAATTAGCTTCACATATATTGAATATCTTCAATTATTTGAAAAATCTTAGCTATCGCTTTTGCCACGTTATATTCTGGACGTGGGAAGTTGAGAAATTCCTTGCATTTGAGACATGATATTACAATAAAATAGAATAAAAAAGGCTCTACTCATAATGTTTTTCCGGTGGTCCTCTTCTTTTTATTGTTTTCAATTTTTGACATTAAAATATCATGGTTCATGCCTAAAAGGTGATTATGACTTGTCATAATCACCTTTTAGGCAAGTCATAATCACCTTTTAGGCATGAACCATGATATTTTAATGTCAAAAATTGAAAACAATAAAAAGAAGAGGACCACCGGAAAAACATTGTGAGTAGAGCTTTTTTTATTCTATTTTATAGTAATATCATGTCTCAAATGCAAGGAATTTCTCAACTTCCGACGTCCAGAATATAACGTGGCAAAAGCGATAGCTAAGATTTTTCAAATAATTGAAGATATTCAATATATTTATAATCACACGTTTTAATTTAAATTTGTTTCCCATTACAAGAAAAAAATTATATAATTAGCTTTACTTTTTCATTGCCTTGCTCATCTTATAGGAAGTTATAAGGAGTTAAGTGTAAATAAAATTTAACCACACTGTTTTTATCCCCTGAATATTTAACTTTTCCAAAAACTCGAAAAGACTTTTGGGCGTGGATCTATGCAACAGATCAGAAACAACATGAGCTGGTTGATCAATCCTGTCTGGTATCAACAGTGTTAGCCGGTGGTGGCAGTCATGGTATGGGACGTGTTTACCTGGCAGAAACTTGGACCCCTGATGCATGTGGAACAACATGTGACTTGTGCCTACTGTCGTGAATTGTTTGCTGACTCTGTACACCCAGCAATATTGCACTTTTTCCCAAATGGCGACAATGTCTTCCAAGATGACAATGCGCCAAGCCACTGGTACAATGCTGTACAGGAATGGTTTGGGCAGCACAGTTCAGACTTCCAGCATATAAACTGGTCTTCAAACTCCAACAGTATCAATCCCATAAAACACTTGTGCAGCATTACAGAACAGCATTTCAGGCATCTCAGCACACAATTATACCTCCGTAACAGCATTACACCCACTTTTGTTAGCTATACCTCCCAACTGCTTCCGACATGTTATTGAATTGATGCCATGTCAGATAGCTGCTTTACTGAGGGCGAAAGGATGACCTATAGTCATAATTCAGTGATCATTCAGTGTATATGTACAAAATTTTGAGAACAATTTTAAATTATGTTCCTTAGGAAGTCATGACATTTTCCAGGTATAAATGCTAAAGAAAGATTTAATGAAAGCATGTATTGCAATAGTGATACACGATTTCATTACATATCCTTCGACTAAGCCTTACTTTGGGCATAGTCAAAGTATAATGAGTCAGTTTTTTGCTACTAACAGGGGTGGCTTTCCCTTCTGTAACATGTGCACACGCATACTGCTGCCTCAGATAGGGATATATATAGTGTATATACAGACAGAGAGCTTTAAAAAGTGGTCATGAAATTGCATTTCCCAAATCTGGTTGACACCTTGTAAATCGTAAACAAGTTTTTGGTAATGTATACATAGGATAATGATGTGTGCAAGGCCATAATAATCTCAAACATGAACGATGTGATTAATAAGTCTCATAGAAAATGAAAACGCTACATAGCGGCTAAAGATATACGAGAGAACAATCGGCAGCTCTACAGGACAGCAACAAAACTGAATTCTTTTTGAACCATCTATATATGAATTCTATAAGGTTTTTTACTGTAAGGCTAGTCGTGAGAGAAAGGCTGAACATAAACATATGGTTGAGGTATCAAAATAAAGGTTTTACCATGTAGATGTGTCAGTCGTAGAGAAAAATGAGATTGGGGCAACGGTTCAGGCGTTGTGAGGCGGCAAATTTTCCATGTCAAGTCTATGGTAGAAGTGTGCGGTTCACATCTGATCACCTGCGGTTGACTGGAGGGACTAAGATAGTCCAAAGTCTCTCTTCTCAGCGACCCTTGTGCAAAACGACGCTAGTAAGAATTTGTATGAAAGATCTTACTGGAACAGCGAACACTCGAAGACCTGATTGCATTGTGCCATTGGGCTGTGTGATGTATACATACAATTTAATATCCATTTGATCCAGTTTATTCACATAGGTAAGACATTTCCCATTATGTAAATAAATGTTTCATTCGAGTTTATTCGTTTAAAAAAAAACTAATCATCGATTTCAACGGGTTTTGTCTACCGGGTTCAAATCTTAGTGAGGCATGGGCGTTGTGTTTGTCTTACGGCACTGGCTCTCTCCCTTTCCCGGAACCAGTGACCCTACACAAGGGATAGGTTTCATATGAGTTCATTCCTTCAAAAAAATTATCGTCGATTTTGTGTACCGGGTTGGAATCCCAGAGAGGCATGGACGTTGTTTGTCTTACGGCACTGAATCTCTCCCCTCCCTGGAACCAGCGACTCTACGTTAGGGAGGGGTTGCACGAGTTTATTCTTTATAAAAAAATAAAATAATAATCATCAATTCCGATGGGTTTCGTCCACCGGGTTCGAACCCCGTGACGCATGGATGTTTTTGTTTTACGGCACTGACCCTAAATTAGGGACGGGCAACTGCTTATAGCCCAAGTGTTGGCTTACGATCATTCATTTGTGAAGGGTCCGGGTTCAAATCCCGGTGAGGCATGGATGTTGTTTTCCTTACTGCACTGCCTCTCTCCCTTCCCTGGAACCAGTGACCCATTGAGTTGAGTTATGGTGGTCCTTAAATCTTCAGTCACACAAAAAAAATATCACGAACCTGGACTATTGTCTTTACTGAATTGATTGAATCAATTTGTAAATCAAATAAAGTTCACATTTGTTGTTTCATATGAGTTCATTCTTTTTAAAAAAAAAAAGAAAAAAACTAACTGTCGATTCCTACGGGTTTCGTCTAGTTTTACCAATACCTGTTACTAACGATTTTGTATAACATTAGCCAATCTCCAGAAGTTCATAAAAGACTGCCAGTGCGGTCAAAGTTTTTTATTTCTGGTTAAAAACACCCAATTCAAAACATTATTTTTATCTTCCGATACCTTTGACCACAAACAGATTGGCGATTGTTTAGTTTACAGGAGGGGGCAAACAGAAATTTTAACTACAAATGGCATATACAAACATCATATAAAAATTTCGACTGTGGACCCCATGCAGTACGGTCCAGAAATACATAGGTTTATTCTTTCAAAAGGCTTAATCCTCCACTGTTTCGATGGGAATGGTAAAGAAAAAAATCGAGACAGCACGAAATGAAGATCACGATACAAACCGAATGCATCAATGTGGTCCACAAATACATGTTTATTCCTTCAAAAGGCTTAGTCCTCCACTGTTCCGAAGTGAAGGCAAAAAAGAAATGTGATTGTGTATTCTGCAGATCAAAAAAAGCACGAGATAAAAATTTACCTCTTCGAATCAAAGCAGCCATGATTGTTCCCATATCAAAACATCAACAGAATGACCGCGGTCTCCAATTGGTGGGTGCCATCTCGGTGCCGTGACGGCACCCACCAATGAGATAACCGAATGCGTGTTCATGAGCTGATCATATCTCTCTCGGCAGACGCTAGTCTAATATCATTGGATTATGTTTTGCTTTATTTTGGTCATGCGCGTGCTTTAGATCCACGTGGTTCTTTGCAAAACGCCTGTAATAGGAGTGTTGGACTTTCGAATGGGTTTTCGATGTTCAAATGCGGCTGAATGCCTCCGTAATCCCGCGCGGTGACACTTTTCTGAAGGAAACGTGGAGAAAATCCCACCGCAACCAAGCCGAGAGGCTGTGAAGATGACGTTGTGCTAACTTAGATGTCCATGCCCAGCATCGGGATCTTTTTTTACCCCAGTTTTGATGTGATTCTTCTGTTCCGCAACATTTGTGATTTCAGTGGTGTTTCAGATCAAGTGATATTAAGGTTTTTGGCTTCTCCGGTGATTTCCTGTTGTTTATCGTAAAAGTATTTTGACTTATTCGTCATAATTGTGAGACATTGATCCAGTGATTCACTGGGTGACGAGGATTCCTCGGTGCATTTAGTTATTTCAATGATTAATAGGATTACTATCTTTGTAAATTTGTTGTCTGTGTGTTGTGATAAGTTCCCTATCTTAAATATACACTCACGCCTGTTTATAACATACTGGAATTTATTATGAAATTTTTTTCGTCATATCCGTAAATTCGTTATAAGAAGCACGTATTGAATAAAAAAATGATAAGTGTGTAGATTAGCGTCCTAAATTATTTCATCGCAAAAATGTTATTACCTGGAAAAAGTGTGACGTACACATTTTAGAGCATGGAAATTAATTAATGGCAAATGGTACATAAATTTTATATTCTAAATGTCTTTAAAAAGATTTTTATCGTGATATTTACCCGTAATTTATATGACCCTTAACACATGAAATAAATGCTCTTGCAGGAGCATCGCAAATAATACCTTTCAGTTTCACAATAAATTTGTGTCCATCAATTAATAAACCATTAGCAATTAGATGCTTAATTTCATCAACAAAATCTTCGAGAAACACATTTACATCACCTGGCTTCATATTTCCATGATAGGCCCCTATGGGAAAAACTGACAAATTTCTAACATTTGAAATTAAACATAAAATAGGCCAAAGCTGGCTTCGCCGCCCCGGTGGCGCAGTGGTCTAAGGCGCTGGCCTATGATCATTCGTCCGAACGGGGTCCGGGTTCGAATCCCGGTGAGGCATGGATGTTGTGCTTGTCTTACGGCACTGGCTCTCTCCCTTCCCTGGAACCAGTGACCCTAAATTAGGGACGGGCGACTGCTTATAGCCCATTGAGTTGCTCACGGTGGTCGTTAAAAATTCAATAAAAAAAAACAATTTGCATAATGCCAGCTGTCTCTAATTCAATTGCTCTTCAGTGTATATATATCCCTATCTGAGGCAGTGGTGTGCATGTGCTCATGTTAGAAAAGGGAAAGCCACCCCTGCTAGTAAAAAAAAACTGACTCATTATACTTTGACCATGCTTAAAGTAAGGCATAGTCGAATGATATGTAATGAAATCGTGTAGCACTATTGCACTACATGCTTTCATTACAATCTTTCTTTAGCATTTATATGTGAAAAATGTTATGACTTCCTAAGGAACGTAATTTTAAATTGCTAAATTGATCTTGAAATTTTGTACATATACACTGAATTATGACCATAGGTCATCCTTTCGCCCTCAGTACAGCAGCTATCCGACATGGCATCAATTCAATAACATGTTGGAAGCAGTTGGGAGGTATGGCTAACAAAAGTGGGTGTAATGCAGTCTTTTAATGCTGTTACAGAGGTATAATCGGTGTATTGAGATGCCTGAAAGGCCGTTCTATAATGCCCCACAAGTGTTCTATGGGATTGATATTGGTGGAGTTTGAAGACCAATTTATTTGCTGGAAGTCTGAACCAGTGTTTAAGCAAGGTCACTATTTCCGCGAAATGCGATGAGTTAATCTAAAATGCGAGAAAAAAATTAGTGTCTGTCGCAAAATTGCACCCGCTGTTTAAATATTAACCCAACAGCAAATTCTACTCCGGCTATTCTGTTTTTATGGAAACTACTTTTCGAAATTCCAGCAAAGATTTGTGCTCCGCTGTTATTTTCTTAATCCTTAAGGTATAATAGGTTCCTACCGTGTCTCTACAGCACCTGTTGAATCACTCCCCACCCCCCTACATACACTCTAGAGCGCTCCATAAAGGGTGGAGTAGGATGGCAGGCTAAGATAGAGGCTAGAGGGATTCGACCCCTTCCCCATTCAAGTTAACTGCGATGTCTATAGCTTCATTCCCACCCCCAAGGCCATTAATAACCCCTGCATTTGTGACCGGAGTGACCTTTCAAACTTCTACAGAGAAAGAACACATATTAGGAAAGATAAGTGCAAACTAGGGGTTGCTCTTGCCACTCAAGTTGCCGTCCATCATACAACGTGCCGCATTTCAATGGATAGCTTCATTATTAAGAAACGCAAATATTGTGAAGGCAGTGCCGATAAAAACAACTGAAAAAGAATGTGAGTTTAAAAAAAAAAAAAAAGTAAAACTGCTACTGAATCTAATATACCTTCGAGCAACTAATGTGAAAATTGTGCTCCCTTTACAAATGGGTGCAAGTTAACTGGAGGGATAAAAATACCATATTTGAACTGCGAACTGTGTGTTGCAGCAAGAAAAAGCAAATGTCCTGCCAATTGATAAAGTAAGTGAAAATTCCCAACTTCCAATTATTTTCATATATTTGTTTTTGCGCATGGCTGCTAACTAATAAAAAAAAAATTCCTACGCGGAAGGAGTTCGATTGAAGCACCAAACATTTAGGGCGATTAAAACATCAATCAATTTAGGTTGATCGAAACATCAAAACAATAATATGTGTCAACTTTCCATCGTGCATGACAGAGATAACATAACGCGTATGCGTAACCACAGAAAAAAAAAAAAGTTTTTAATTTCAGTTGTTGCCGAAACCACGGCTTCCCAGCTGGAGAAAGAACCTCAGGAAATAGTTGCTTGTAAACAAAGGGCACGCTCTCCACCTTAAGATTCTGGAAGTGGAAACACACACAAGACCGAAATAAGAAAATTTAAATAAAGAAAGAATCCCGGCGGTCTCGATCCCCAGAAAATGTCAACACACACAACAGTCTGTCAGACAAGTAAAGTTTCACCACGTGGTTTGTCATCACATATTTTACAAGCTAGAAGGGGATGGATTACAAGGGGGGGGGTTACCAAAAACAGTTGTCAAGTATAATTAAAAATTGCAAGGGGTAGGAGGTCATTTTCTTTGTTTGGGTTCTCTTTTTCTGGCAGTACTGCAAAAGTTAATGCTATATTTTTATATTTTTTAAATATTTATTTGTATCTATTGTAATTAATCTTGAGTGTTAGCAATTTAAAAATTCCCTATTTGAAAAAATATTTAACACTGCTAAGTTAACGATTCAAAACAGACAGTTCTGTCTTCTGTAAAAATAGCATGAATTCCATGAAAGCTGAAGGACCAATTGCGAAACAAGTTCTTGCCCACGATCGGCAGAAATGACGTGGGAGAGGTAGGAGCGTGGGCAGGGAGGTCCCAGAGCAAAACAACCAGGAAGCACATTCAAAATCACACGTCCGGTGAAGTAGCCGTTACCCTCCGTACTTTTGCCCAGCCCCTCTTCTATAAGTGAGGAAGTGCAAACGCAGGGGAATGTTTTCACCACAAGCTTCTTTTTTTTAATATTTGCTAGTACCTGTAAATTAATGTGTGAAGCACACATACACTCACAGTACAATAATTGTAGGACTAATACTATTTTCATAGCACGTTTTTTTGTTTTGCCGATTCGCAATATGGACCACGTGTACTTCGTCTCTGATATTAAAAAATAAATATGTAGAAGGCTCAAATGCTAATATTTTATTTAATTGTAATTGAAATAATAGTTGGTTTGAGGAATATACTATTGCTATTAATAAAAATTTGAATTTAACTTGTTTTAGAAATACTTGGATTGAGTAGGGTTATTGATGCTGAAAGACTTTTTTTTTTTTTTTTTTTTTTTACACTCATATACCTTTTTTTATATATCATCATCATCATTGTCAACCATTATCAATCCACTGCTGGACGAAGGTCTCCCCAAGTTTCCTCCACAACGGTCTGTCTTGTGCCAGTCTCCTCCATGTCACCCCTGCATACTTTCGAATTTCATCCACCCATCTCCTATGTGGTCTTCTTCTGGGTCTTTTCCTGTCCCTTGGAATCCAATCTAAAATTTCGGCTGTCCATCGATGATCTGTCCTTCTGGCAGTATGTCCAGCCCATTGCCATTTCAGGGATTTAACCCTGATCATGATGTCTTCCACTCTTGTCATTTTTCGGATCCACGAGTTCCTCTTCTTATCTCTCCTGGTTACACCAAGCATGCACCTCTCCATGCTACTTTGAGTTGTCTGCAGCCTTTGTATGTCTCTTTTAGTTAAGGTCCACGTCTCTGCACCATACGTAAGCACTGGAAGGATGCATTGATCAAACACTTTTCTTTTAAGACATAATGGCATATTGCTCTTGAAAATTATGCTGTTTCTTCCAAAAGCTCTCCAGGCAAGTTTTGTACGCCTATTAATTTCTTCATCAATGTGACCCTCACTTGATATCTGCTGTCCAAGATAAACGTACGTGTCTGTTATCTCCAGCTTTTCTCCATCAATCGATAAATCTTCATTTCTTGTAAAAGCATTGAACATCACTTTTGTCTTCTGAAAGTTCATTTTTAATCCCACTTCTTTACTCTTGTCAGCAAGTTCCTGGATCATACTCTGCAGCTCTGATGGGGTAGTTGCAAAAATGACTACGTCATCAGCAAAACGAAGGTGGGTTAGATAATCTCCATTAATCTTTATCCCCTTGTTTTCCCAGCTCAGCGACTGAAAAACACCCTCCAATGTGGCATTAAAGAGCTTCGGAGATATGGTGTCACCTTGTCTCACTCCCTTTCCAATTTTTACGTGTGTTGTATTTTCAAACAGCCTAATCTTTGCACTTGCATTTTCATAGATGTTATTAATAATATTAATGTATGCATCTTCAATACCGCAGGATTTCAGAGCCGTGGTAACTGCTGATGGTTTCACCGAATCAAAGGCTTTTTCATAATCGATAAAAGCCATGCACAATGGAAGTTCATATTCCCTCGCTCTTTCAATTAGTTCTCTCAGCACGTGGATATGATCTATTGTGCTGTAGCCACTCCTGAATCCAGCTTGTTCTCTCGGTTGAGCCATGTCTAGTGCTACCTTCAAGCGGTGTGAAAGAACTTTAGTGAAGATTTTATAAACTACTGATAGGAGGCTGATAGGTCTGTAGTTTCCGAGATCCTTAATGTCACCTTTCTTATGTAGCAGGATCATTGTAGCGGTGTTCCAATCCTCAGGAATCTTTCCTTCATTAAGGCATAGAGTGAAAATTTGGGCGAGTACTGTTTCGATTTCTCCACTTGCTTCTTGTATGATGTCTACAGTAATTCCATCTTCTCCTGGAGCTTTTCCTCGCTTCATGTTCTTGATTGCATGTGCAACTTCTGCTGGAAGGACTGGAGGAACTCTGGTACTGGTATCTTTCATGATGTCTGGAGTGCATATATCATCCCTTTCATATAATTTGGAGTAGAAATCTTTCACTCTTGTCAAAATTTCGCCTCTATTTCTTGTTACAGAACCATCTTCTTTTCTCAGTGCCATAATCTGTTTTCTTCCCTTACTGAGATGTCCCTTTGCTATCTTTAAGCTTTGGTTGTTTTCAATTGCTTTCCTCACTAGTTCACAGTTGAATTTCCTTACGTCTTCAGTGATACTTTTTCTTACTGTCTTGCATAGCTCTATATATTCCACTTTGGAAGTCACATCTTCTTTAGTTGTCCTCATCTCTCTTCTTTTTTGCATCAACATTTTGGTTTTTCCTGATAATTTGTTCACATGCAACTTGTTCTTAGACCCAGCTAATTTTAAGAACAAGTTGCATGTGGAAGTCACATCTTCTTTAGTTGTCCTCATCTCTCTTCTTTTTTGCATCAACATTTTGGTTTTTCCTGATAATTTGTTCACATGCAACTTGTTCTTTTTATATATATTACTAATTTTTTACGCTTTCCAACCGTAGGTTGAAGAAGCGTAGTATATGCTCCAGCTTTGCCCGTCTGCACAATAACTCACATAAAAATGGTTCGATTTTGATGAAATTATAGTATGTGGTAGAGGACCACCTGGGGACGAACCCTATTGAAAATGGACGAAATGGGGTCATAGGTCAGGACATAGGAGCGGGATCCATTCCATTTCCCTTATGTGTCATAACTTATGCAAAAATGCTTCGATTGTGACAACACTTTAGTATGTTGTTCCGGAAGTATACTGAACCGATTTTGTTGAATATAATCGAAATGGGGTCAAAAGGTCAGGACACGGGAGCCAGATACATTCCACAGCCATTAGCCTCATAACTTGACTAAAAATGTTTCTATTGTGACAAAACTTTAGTATGTTGTTCTGGAGGTATACTGAACCAATTAAGTTTATTATCATCGAAATGGGGTCAAAAGTCAGGACACAGGAGTGAGATGTATTCCACAGCCATTAACCTCATAACGTCGGTAGTAACTTGAGTAATGATTTCTGGTATGTTGGAAAGCGTATCATAATCAATGCATTGCATGACTTTACTAACTTGTTTAATAAAGTTTAACTTAAAATACGGGTAGATGGGGTACACAATAAGTTCAATCGCGAAAGCAGCTTATAATGTCGTAACCAGGGATTTCAGTGCGTCTCTTGACAGCAAATAAATTTTTATTAATAGTAACAGTATTGGCATTTTCAATTAAATTTTTATTAACAGTAACAGTATTGGCATTTTACTTATTCAATTCATACTGGTCATTATTCAAATCATTCATGCAAAGACAATGTTGTAACTCACAAAATCAAATTTCAGATTTGGATTTAATGCTTATTTAATCATGGTTTTAGAAAAAAAAAGTCCTTATCCTGTTAGGAGCTGTATATCAACTTACACTGCCCAATACAGTTTTGTTTTAAATATGTTATTATTTTCCAAGCTAATTAGTTTTCCACTGCTGCCCATTGTTGGAGTGAACAGTTGAAAAAGTGAAGCCAATTTTTCCCCCCTTCTTTCATGTTTTTTGTTGTGTTCCGTGTTGCAAAAACATTCAGGTTATTTTGAGGATTACCCGGAATGTGTGGGTTAGTATGGTTTGATAGTGTGTTTTTTTCTCTCTCTCTCTCTCTCTGTCTGCTTTGGTCCGCAGCAGAAGAGGGAAAAATAAATTCAACGTAAATATTATTTGGGTAATGAGAGTGCATTTTATTTGATATTTAGCACTTATGCAATGTAATCTGTAATAATTAATAATAGCTGTACTTTAGTGCAACTTGAATATAATGTTAATACGTATTGCAAATATATTTATTTCATGTTAATGTGAGCTTCAATCGCCGTCAAACAAAATGGCACTCGTCAGTTGAGTTTCAGGTATGAATGCATTTCTTTTCTTCTGTGGTGTACAATAATAATTTTAATTGTTTTTTTGTGCTGAGGCTGTTAGGGGAATTAAAATGTGATGTGTGGTCGGTCATGAAGTAATATGTATTAAGCCTGCGGTTGGCCGGCAGATATATATACGTTCGTAGATTTCTGTGCCCAAAGCGACGACGATGCAATAATACGTTCATCTGAAACCTGTTAAAAAGCGGCGAGAACGCATATATGCACATCTTAACGCTTAACGACAACAAATACTACAGAAAGACAGGACGCTTTTAGGGAGTCTCCTGTTATTCATGTGACAAAATTTCGCATTGCCTCTTCCAAATCCCCTGTCACCTGAAGGGTTAATTGAAGTTGCACATTATTTTTTTTGTTCCCCTTTGTGTAAGTGTATTTGAAATAGTCCTCCTTCCCCCCCCCTTTATCGCCCTTTCATCAGAAGGAAATTCCACCCATTGGGGTTAAGTGGAAAAGGGTGCAGCTAAGAGCTATGGCCATGTGTTTCTTGTTGCTAACATTGCCTGTAAGCTGAATTCCTCCAACAGTCAAAAGTGTCCATTATTACTTGGTCAAGCTGGGGAACATAATTTAATTCATGCTGCCCGAAGGAGGTGTGATAATGTATGAATTACTGACTTTGACCATAGTTTCATGTTTCTGCACGGGCAGGGGTTTGCTGTTAAGAGTACACTAAATTTATACATACCAATGTTGAAACCATTTTGCTGTTGCAGAAATTCAGGAGTATAGACTTGAGTGTGGGAGGGGAGACAAGCAAGGCACAGAAACTGCCCCCCCCCCGCATGTTTCTCGGAAGAGCATGATGTCCTCAAGAGACGCTGACCAACACGTTAAGCTTTTATCAGCAGACTCTAGAAACAATCTCAGCAAAAGACCACACACACACAGCATGCACTCATCCAAAAGACTACAAAACTGTCCCACCAGAGCATGCACTCATCCAAAAGACTACAAAACTTTAGATGTTCACCTGCTCTCCATAGAACAGCCTAGTCTGCCTTATTGTTAAAGTCCCCTAGAGGGGTAGAACCGTGTTGCGAGCTGTAAGTATCACATCATTTGCCCGCAGAGGATTTCGGTTGTTCAACAGACCACGCGTCTAGCATCAAATCAGCCTTCTACATACAATTTTGGTGCTCCAACACATCCTAAAGGGCACAGTGGAAACACAGGCAGATGGCTGATTCAGTGTGTTTGCATCACTTGTTTATACACACCAAAAGCAAAATGTGCATCTGGTAGGTAATTCCTATGTTGCAGAGTATATTTGTCTTAAAATTTAACAAAAATAGAACACGATATCAATGTAGAGAAACAAAAGATTTGAAGAAAAGGAACATGTAAACACTGGCAGATGGCCATTTCAGTGTCTTGCCTCACTTGTTTAGATGCCCAACACCACCAAAATTGTTACTGACAGAGGAGCAATAAATTTTTGCTATAAAATTTATTGTTCTGCCCTGAGTCAATTTGAGATATTGATAATAGTGCACATTCATATTTAGTTGCAATAGTCAAACTTGCTTTTTCCTGATAAAAATGAAGAAGAAACTAGAACTATTTTAACACATTCAGAACTTAAATATTATTCTTTAAATGCTTTTGGAATTTTAAAAATAATGGTCAAAAAGTATAAGGAGCTATTTGAAATCCATATTTTTAATTTGCATTTAGTTAAATGATCAAACTTTAACTCCCTCTCTTCGAAGGATGTTTTTCCTGATAGACATTGTTCTTACTATTCCTTCAGCAATTACAGTATGTTGTACTAGGTACCTCACCAGGTGATTGTGTGAGAAGGTAAGGATCATGTCAACTTCGGAAATACCAGTAATATTGCCACATTTAACTTGATTTGTAAAACAGGGGTCCATATAAGATTTTTTCTTTGAAATCCAGTTTTTTCATTGACCACAGTTTTGAGAAAAATTTGGTGAATTTGTGAAAATGTGATGGGGAATCATCATTATATTCATTGATATAATTGTTGAAATCCCATAAAACTGAAGTGAGCTAAACAGCAATGGTTCTTGTAAAGCAAAAAACTTTTCACCTCGTCAAACTGAAATGAAACAATCTGGAAGATCATTGAAAGACAGTTGCGACAGTCGGCTTTTGGAATACCACATAATATAGCCTTGGAAACGAAGCAGGGAACTTAAAAATTTGTGATTATATGGTTTTAGTAAAAAATATCTGAGTAAAGCTATCTGGAAGTAAAAAAATAGATAAAATACTGTAAAAGGGGACTGTTAACTTCCAAAATGCCGCATGGCTACGGAAACTGAAATGAATATTGCAAACACTTCACAAATATGGATTTTGTAAACTAACAAAAAAAAAAAAAAAAAAAAAGCAGTAATCTAACTAGAACAAAGCTATCTGGGTGCCAAAAATGACAGAACTGAGCATGGCCACCAGAATGCCTCACAATGCGACCATACAAAACAGAACGAGGGCGATATAAATGTGTAAAAACATAATTTTTGAAAAAGGAAAAAAAGAGCGCAAAGGAAAAAAAACACCTTATCAATCTAACTGAAGTGAAGCTATCTTGGAAGCAAACAGTAAAAAAATTAAGTTGAGACGTCAACTTACGGAATGCCGACATATTCCGTTAACTTGCAGCATTTCTTCGTTTCTGTGACCGCACAAATGGAGAAAACGCTTTAAAAATATGGGTCTTGTAAAAAAAACCCTTCATCTAACTTTCAGTTAGATAAAAGTTTTGTCGTCCATGCCAAAAATAGAAAGAAAAAATTGTGTCCATTACCTTCCGAAATGCCACATCAAACGTGCATGGTGTGTTAAAAGTGCACAAAAACAGCACTTTTTAAATTTAAAGCTGAAAAAAAAATATTATATCTTATCTAGTTGAAGTTATCTGTGCGAAAATATCGAAGAATTAAAGCTAAAATAAAGTGGAGGAGGGTGGAAAACAGTTGCCTCCGTGATCGATAATAGCTTCACGTCTGGAACGGGAGCTGTTACAATAGGTGTGAAAATTTCTTTTCCTTTGTTTTAAAAAACCTTAAAAACAATGTTAAGAAAATAGAAAAACACTCTGCACACCTTTCCAAGAATCTGCAATGGGTGTCGCCGTGTTTCTCCTCTCAGGGGACATTTTAGTCCCCATTATCCCAATCCCTACAGCTGTCAGGTATCTGAACATCATTGCATACCAAGTTCACCCATTCATGGCAACTGTGTCCGCTGCTGGTGATGGCTGTTACCAACAGGATAATGCATCATACCACACTGCCAGAATCGTCAAGGAGTGGTTTGAGGAACATGCTGGTGACTTTCTGTTAATAAATAAATACATCGCTCTTTCCACGTTCCAGAAACACACAGCAACCGAAAAATTGTTTTTCAGCCGCCGCTGTGGAATCGAACCAACAGAACTCTCGGTATCGCGCCGAGTGCGTTACCTTTACGCCACGGGGGCCAACAATTCACGATGCTATGTGTATTTTTAAGTCAGCTTCTGACATCATAAATCCGTAAGATGGGCTCAGCTACTGAGACGTCTCCATCTGGTGGGAATTAACGGCACTAGCTATATATATTATAGCAGTTAAATCCAAAGGGCGAGAACCAAGGTGAAAATATTCCAAATACGTGGCGACAGTTAATAAATAAATACATTCTTAAGACTTTCTGTTAATGCCCTGGTGTCCAAATTCACCTGACACGAACCTACTGGAACATTTGTGGTTCGAATTGGAAAACGGGGGTTTCTGCTAAATCGCCACCACCCTGAAATCTACAGGAACCAGAGGTACCAGATACCCCAGGATACCTATTGCCACCTCATCAACTTGTGATGCCTCTCCGAGTGGCCCCTGTTTTGCGGGCTAAAGGGGGTCCTACAGCTTATTAGGAAGAGGGCCATAATGTAATGACTCATCGATGCATTTAGTTTGTATACCAACATACACACTACAGTGTATAATTATGATTGCAAAGTCTGAGAAATGTAAGCAGCATCTTTATTTCTCTGTATAAACTTGCACATGCAGAATTAAAGGAATTAGTTTTGTTTCACTGACATAATAATAAAACAATTTGTAAAATAAACTTTGCAAACTGAATACTTGTTTTTTTTTTTTTTTTTCATCCTGGAACATGTAACTTTAAAATGTCACTAATAACAATGATTCTACTTAATGTGAAGTGCTAATCAAGATAACAATAGAATAAGATAATTTCAATAAATAATTTTTAGAACATTTCAGATTCCAATGAGAACAAAAGTACATTAGGATTGAATGTGCATCAATGTGTGTGAAATGGCTAGATTCGTTTTTCACCTTCAACCAGAAATGAGGTGGTTAGAATTCAAGATTTCAAATTCCATGGCATTTATGGTATTGGGTGCAGGTACCACATTTCCATGGGCTTTTTTTATTAGTTTTACATATTTATTTAGTGTGTAATATCTTGAAGTAGTGGCCGAAAATGGGTAAACAGAAAATTTAAAGCAAAAAGGAAATTTTGTCTAAAACAAAAAGAAAAATGAGAATAACATTTTATTTTATTTTAAATCTACAAGCAAAAGCTGTGAAATCTGCTAATAATCTGTAAACTATCTGTGTACAGCGTACGTCTGTATTCTGCAATTCTGATAATGACACGGAAATGCTTCAAAACTGAATGTTAAATCCGTGATAAAGGAATGCACCGCGAATTGAATTTTTTAAATTATTTATTCATTCTTAAGGGATACAGTACATATGCAATCAAAATAAAGGGAAGAATAAAATAAAAACTGACATGCTGATATTGGTTTGCAATACACATGATTACTACAGTAGGCACTTCTCAAAACTAATACACAGTACACAACAAAAAAACTGCTGGTGCTCAACACAGACAGGAAATACAATGGCAGCAATTGTTAGCACTCTACGAACGATGATTGTTGCAAATGTCTGAAATGGAAATTCGTCCCACATTTTTTATCCCCACAGTTTGGGACTATTTCAGGAACTTTTGAACCTACACTTTGATCTTTTACAAACAGCTGGGCTACTGATGGACAAATTAAATGTAAGTCATTAAACAAGAATTCATGGTTTTGCTTTAGTTTCACCTGTGCACATGCTACTATACACAGACACACACACACAAATGAAATTCATGCAAGTTGCAGAAAATCAACAAACATCTTTGAAACCAAAGGAATACATGAAAAGTGGCAGAAATTGTGAGTAGTATGTTATAATAAATTTGCAAACTAGCGGTGGAAAACATCTCCGCCTTTCTATACCGTTTTATTTAGCCTACATCTACAAATATTTCCATGCATCAGAGACTTATTTACCAAGCTAGTGTTATAAGAGCATTAAGTCTTGTAAATACAAAGTTTTCTGTGCAAAAAAAAAAAAAAAAGTAATAACTCATCAGTCTTACAAGTTGATGACCATATACATGAAGAACTCTGATATATCATGTGTATAAATGTGCACCAATTTCTTTACACAACAGGAATGAGGTGCTTCTTCCTATGCAGAATTTGTACATTGAAGTGAAGTACATGATCTTAAGATTTGCATTAGAAAAAAACGAGTTTCACAAGACTTATGCCAGGGAAAAAAATTAAACATGTAACATGGTTAACTGCAATATTGGTAGCTTTTTGATAAATATACAGTTCACAAAATAGAAACAGTTTTTTTTTCATCTATCCAATAGATTATTAAAGGATTTGTTTTTCAATATTTTTGCTTGACGGATCTTTTGTAAAAGTTTAAGTCCATTACAAAACTAAAGTAATAGTTCCATGCAGCTGATTAAAATACTCAGCTATTAATACACTGGCGGAAAGTGAAAAAAGAACACCAAGAAGGAGACGTCTGATACCAACGAAATTTATACAGCATAATAACGGAATACAGAGGATAACGTGATCAAAACATTATGACAAAATACAGCTGTATTTACTGGTAAACTGAAAAATAACATTTCCATGTAACGTGGTTAGTACGAGGTTGAACCGCCATGAACTGCGTCACACTGTGCAATTCTGGCATGGAGTCTGTCGTACAGATGTTGGATGTAAGTTTGGGGTATTGAGTTCCAACCATCCTCAACCTGGACGCGTAAATCCGGGATGGTCGTGGCTGGCCGTGGAGACCGGATAAGTCGTTGTCCCATAAAATCCCACACGTGCTCAATGGGGGACAAATCCGGTGAACATGCAGGCCATGGAAGTTGTCTCACGCCCTGAAGTGCATGTTGCATTGCACGTGCCATGTGTGGGCGTGTGTTATCTTGCTGGAAAACACCACCATGGACCGACCATACAAATGGCACAACAACGGGCTGAATGATGTTGTTGATGTAGGAGGTGCTGTTTAACGTACCCGGTACAAACACTAGTTGTGTACGGGAATGATAGCTGATCGCTCCCCACACCAGGACACCAGGTGTAGGCTCTGTGTGTCGCTGGAGGATGCAAGAAGGGTGGAGACGCTCCCCTGTGCGTCTGCGAACACGCATACGGCCATCGGAGGCTCCCAAGCAGAATCTGCTTTCATCGCTGAACACGACAGATCGCTATTGCGTTCTCCAGTACAGACGTTGGCGACACCACTGCAGCCGTTCCTGACGGTGGGCTGGAGTCATAGGTACACATGCCAGAGGCACACGTGCACGTAGTCCTGCATCCAATAGACGGTTGCGGATTGTTCGCACAGTCACCTCAGGTGCAACGGCAGCTCGGATTTGCGTCGCAGTGGATGTTCTGCTTGACAACGCCGCTCTTCTTATGCATTGATCGGTCCGCTCATCAGTCCGTCTGTGGCTCCCGGTTCCACGTCTTCTCGTGTGGGAATGTTCCTCGAACCATCTACGCCACCATCATACCACCACCGATACTTCCTGTCCAATTCGCTCCGCAATACGACGATACGACCACCCGGCCTTACGGAGTCTGACTAGACGACCTCGCTCAAAGTCCGATAACTGCTGTGAAATCGTACACGTCTTCCATGTCCAGGCATTGCAGCTTCTTTAAGGTCTTCGCACGTGTCCATATGCCGACGACTGATTACATTCATTTCGCCGTACTCCTTAAATACCACCGACGATAATTTGCATATTATGCCGTGCTGTGGCATAAGCGCCCACCGGTTGGTCCCGAAATTAACAACAAACCAACGTAAACTCGACCCCATTAACATATGAAAATTTCATGATCGTCCGCCAATTCCTTCTTGGTGTTTTTTTCACTTTCTGCTAGTGTATATATGTACATAATTGAATGTTTATTTGTATGTCTGCCATACAAATCTATAGTTTTCAATTTAGAACCACGAAATTTGGTATGCCATCTCATGGTATTCTTAGTTAGACCGTAAATGGTTTTTGGAAGGGATCAGAATCAAGGGGCTCCCTTACAAAATTTTCATAAAAATTTCCATTTTTAATTTTTAAGAACTGCAACACAATTCAGCACTCCAACACCAAATCTACAGTCTAAGTTAGAGATCGTAGATAACAATAAAGTGCAAAAATATCCATTTAATGGTGTATTAAAAACACAAATGAATAAGCATTTGCTTTCACCATTAACAGACAGCTTCATTAGGAATAAATACCATCTAACGTAAATAGAGAATTCCAGATATTTGAAATTCAAAATGGTAAACAAAAGGATGAGCAGTGCCAATGTCAAGTCACATGCACACAACATGACATAGGTATATTGCATTCCAGTGTCGCAGGATTCTCAGAAGCACATGGCAAATGTACGGCAGTTCTATGGATGTCTCCTCGAAGGGTAAGTATTTCCATTCCTTTCTTTTTTGTTGCATAAAAGTCAATTAACTAAATAATAAAAAAGACATATATGAAATATTACTGCATCAGCCAGTCATTAGCACTGGCTGGCATTAATTTGGAGGAACTCTGCTTTTCACACGAACAATTCTACGTCGCCTGCTCAAGGGTTGACAAACCTAAAAATCTATATTTTTGCTCCTAATGGAAAATCCAAAAATATTGTTTATCAAAAAGTAATAACCTAAGTCAATTAAAATAAATTTACTGAAAAATTACAGAAATATCTTTTTCATCCATTAACTTTCACTTGCTGATTCCATGAACAGTAATATTTACCCTGGAAATAACGGGTATCCCTGCTACTAGAACAATAAAATACATAATCAAGTCAAAATAAATAAACACAAAATGTTAAATCATATATGCTAAATTAAATTCATCAAATTTAACTTCTACTGAAACAACAAATAAAATTAACCTACCAAATATTTAAAGACATTTTCTGAGTAAACTACAGTAGTTCACTTAACAAAGGAGGTCTTAGCCATTTAATTTAATACCAAATAAGCAATATCATTTAACTATGGACAAAATATAAGATAACCTGTGATCAACTGAATTAACTTAGTAGAAATATAACACATGCCACCCTCCACACATCAATAAAATTTTAATTTTAAAAACAGAATAAACACCTAACCTGACATGAATATGAGACCATTTTAGTTTGCTTCTTTTCTTAGCATAAACCAAAGGCAGTGCATATATTCTACAATATATTTTCTCGCCCTTTTTCCTTCATCGCTTTCCTATCATTATTTTTGACAGGACTCAGGAAATTTGCATTCAGACAACGAAAACTTTTAGCGATACGATTGATTGTGTCATTCGTTTTGGAAATTTAAATGCAAAATTTGTAGGCAATATTTGTAAAGTGTTTACATTTCCTTTTCTTAAATCTTTTGCTTCTTCACATTGATATCATGTTTTTGTGTAAAATTTTAAGACAAATATACTCAGTAACAAAGGAATTACCTACCAGATGCACATTTTGCTGTTCGTGGGTATAAACAAGTGCGGCAACCACACTGAATCAGCCACCTGCCTGTGTTTCCACTGTGCCCGTTAGGATGTGTTGGAGCACCAAAATTGTATGTAGAAGGCTGATTTCATGCTAGACGTGTGGTCTGTTGAACAACAGAAATCCTCTGTGGGCAAAGGATGTGATGCTTACAGCTCGCAACACTGTTCTAACCCTCTAGGGAGCTTTAACATAGAGCAGACAAGGCTTCATGCTATGCTCTTCCAAGAAACACAGGGGGGTGACTTGCTTGCCTCCCCCTCCCCCACGCAGGTCCATAATGCTGAGATGTCTGCAACGGCAAAATGGTTTCAACATTGGTATGTATAAATTTAGTGTACTCTACCAAACACATGGCCATAGCTCTTAGCTGCACCCTTTTCCACTTGACCCAAATGGGTGGAATTTCCTTCTGATGAAAGGGCGATAAAGGGAGGGGCTATTTCAAATACACTTACACAACGGAGAACAAAAAAAATATTGTACAACTTCAACAATCAATGCATTACTTCATGACCGACCACACATCATATTTTAATTCTCCTAACAGCCTTGGCAAAAAAAAAATTATTATTGTACACCACAGAAGAAAAGAAATGCCTGAAACTCAACTGACGACTATCATTTTGTTTGATGGCGATCGAAGCTCACATTAACATGAAATAAATATATTTGCAATATGTATTAACATTACATTCAAGTTGCACTAAAGTACAGCTATTATTACAGATTACATATCATAAGTGCTAAATATCGAATAAAACGTGCTCTCATTACCCAAATAATATTTACACTGAATTTATTTTTCCTCTTCTGCTGTGGACCAAAGCAGAGAGAGAGAGAAACACTATCAAACTATACTATCCCACACATTCCGGGTACTCCTCAAAATAACCTGAATGTATTTGCAACACGGAACACAACAAAAAACATGGAAGAAGGGAAAAAAATTAGCTTCACATATATTGAATATCTTCAATTATTTGAAAAATCTTAGCTATCGCTTTTGCCACGTTATATTCTGGACGTCGGAAGTTGAGAAATTCCTTGCATTTGAGACATGATATTACTATAAAATAGAATAAAAAAGCTCTACTCACAATGTTTTTCCGGTGGTCCTCTTCTTTTTATTGTTTTCAATTTTTGACATTAAAATATCATGGTTCATGCCTAAAAGGTGATTATGACTTGTCATAATCACCTTTTAGGCATGAACGGGCATGAAAGGATGACCTATAGTCATAATTCAGTGATTATGACTTGTCATAATCACCTTTTAGGCATGAACCATGATATTTTAATGTCAAAAATTGAAAACAATAAAAGAAGAGGACCACCGGAAAAACATTGTGAGTAGAGCTTTTTTATTCTATTTTATAGTAATATCATGTCTCAAATGCAAGGAATTTCTCAACTTCCGACGTCCAGAATATAACGTGGCAAAAGCGATAGCTAAGATTTTTCAAATAATTGAAGATATTCAATATATTTATAAGCACACGTTTTAATTTAAATTTGTTTCCCATCATAAGAAATAAATTATATAATTAGCTTCACTTTTTCATTGCCTTGCTCATCTTATAGGAAGTTATAAGGAGTTAAGTGTAAATAAAATTTAACCACACTTTTTTTATCCCCTGAATATTTAACTTTTCCAAAAACTCGAAAAGACTTTTGGGCGTGGATCTATGCAACAGATCAGAAACAACATGAGCTGGTTGATCAATCCTGTCTGGTATCAACAGTGTTAGCCGGTGGTGGCAGTCATGGTATGGGACGTGTTTACCTGGCAGAAACTTGGACCCCTGGTGCATGTGGAACAACATGTGACTTGTGCCTACTGTCGTGAATTGTTTGCTGACTCTGTACACCCAGCAATATTGCACTTTTTCCCAAAATGGCGACAATGTCTTCCAAGATGACAATGCGCCAAGCCACTGGTACAATGCTGTGCAGGAATGGTTTGGGCAGCACAGTTCAGACTTCCAGCATATAAACTGGTCTTCAAACTCCAACAGTATCAATCCCATAAAACACTTGTGCAGCATTACAGAACAGCATTACAGAACAGCATTTCAGGCATCTCAGCACACCAATTATACCTCCGTAACAGCATTACACCCACTTTTGTTAGCTATACCTCCCAACTGCTTCCGACATGTTATTGAATTGATGCCATGTCAGATAGCTGCTTTACTGAGGGCGAAAGGATGACCTATAGTCATAATTCAGTGATCATTCAGTGTATATGTACAAAATTTTGAGAACAATTTTAAATTATGTTCCTTAGGAAGTCATGACATTTTCCAGGTATAAATGCTAAAGAAAGATTTAATGAAAGCATGTATTGCAATAGTGATACACGATTTCATTACATATCCTTCGACTAAGCCTTACTTTGGGCATAGTCAAAGTATAATGAGTCAGTTTTTTGCTACTAACAGGGGTGGCTTTCCCTTCTGTAACATGTGCACACGCATACTGCTGCCTCAGATAGAGATATATATAGTGTATATACAGACAGAGAGCTTTTAAAAGTGGTCATGAAATTGCATTTCCCAAATCTGGTTGACACCTTGTAAATCGTAAACAAGTTTTTGGTAATGTATACATAGGATAATGATGTGTGCAAGGCCATAATAATCTCAAACATGAACGATGTGATTAATAAGTCTCATAGAAAATGAAAACGCTACATAGCGGGTAAAGATATACGAGAGAACAATCGGCAGCTCTACAGGACAGCAACAAAACTGAATTCTTTTTGAACCATCTATATATGAATTCTATAAGGTTTTTTACTGTAAGGCTAGTCGTGAGAGAATGGCTGAACATAAACATATGGTTGAGGTATCAAAATAAAGGTTTTACCATGTAGATGTGTCAGTCGTAGAGAAAAATGAGATTGGGGCAACGGTTCAGGCGTTGTGAGGCGGCAAATTTTCCATGTCAAGTCTATGGTAGAAGTGTGCGGTTCACATCTGATCACCTGCGGTTGACTGGAGGGACTAAGATAGTCCAAAGTCTCTCTTCTCAGCGACCCTTGTGCAAAACGACGCTAGTAAGAATTTGTATGAAAGATCTTATTGGAACAGCGAACACTCGAAGACCTGATTGCATTGTGCCATTGGGGCTGTGTGATGTATACATGCAATTTAATATCCATTTGATCCAGTTTATTCACATAGGTAAGACATTTCCCATTATGTAAATAAATGTTTCATTCGAGTTTATTCTTTTAAAAAAAAACTAATCATCGATTTCAACGGGTTTCGTCTACCGGGTTCAAATCTTAGTGAGGCATGGGCGTTGTGTTTGTCTTACGGCACTGGCTCTCTCCCTTTCCCGGAACCAGTGACCCTACACAAGGGATAGGTTTCATATGAGTTCATTCCTTCAAAAAAAAAAAAAATTATCGTCGATTTTGTGTACCGGGTTGGAATCCCAGAGAGGCATGGACGTTGTTTGTCTTACGGCACTGAATCTCTCCCCTCCCTGGAACCAGCGACTCTACGTTAGGGAGGGGTTGCACGAGTTTGTTCTTTATAAAAAAATAAAAAAAATAATCATCAATTCCGATGGGTTTCGTCCACCGGGTTCGAACCCCGGTGACGCATGGATGTTTTTGTTTTACGGCACTGACCCTAAATTAGGGACGGGCAACTGCTTATAGCCCAAGTGTTGGCTTACGATCATTCATTTGTGAAGGGTCCGGGTTCAAATCCCGGTGAGGCATGGATGTTGTTTTCCTTACTGCACTGCCTCTCTCCCTTCCCTGGAACCAGTGACCCATTGAGTTGAGTTATGGTGGTCCTTAAATCTTCAGTCACACAAAAAAAAAATCACGAACCTGGACTATTGTCTTTACTGAATTGATTGAATCAATTTGTAAATCAAATAAAGTTCACATTTGTTGTTTCATATGAGTTCATTCTTTAAAAAAAAAAGAAAAGAACTAACTGTCGATTCCTACGGGTTTCGTCTAGTTTTACCAATACCTGTTACTAACGATTTTGTATAACATTAGCCAATCTCCAGAAGTTCATAAAAGACTGCCAGTGCGGTCAAAGTTTTTTATTTCTGGTTAAAAACACCCAATTCAAAACATTATTTTTATCTTCCGATACCTTTGACCACAAACAGGGTGGCGATTGTTTAGTTTACAGGAGGGGGCAAACAGAAATTGTAACTACAAATGGCATATACAAACATCATATAAAAATTTCGACTGTAGACCCCATGCAGTACGGTCCAGAAATACATAGGTTTATTCTTTCAAAAAGGCTTAATCCTCCACTGTTTCGATGGGAATGGTAAGGAAAAAAATCGAGACAGCACGAAATGAAGATCACGATACAAACCGAATGCATCAATGTGGTCCACAAATACATGTTTTTCCTTCAAAAGGCTTAGTCCTCCACTGTTCCGAAGTGAAGGCAAAAAAGAAATGTGATTGTGTATTCTGCAGATCAAAAAAAGCACGAGATAAAAATTTACCTCTTCGAATCAAAGCAGCCATGATTGTTCCCATATCAAAACATCAACAGAATGACCGCGGTCTCCAATTGGTGGGTGCCATCTCGGTGCCGTGACTGCACCCACCAATGAGATAACCGAATGCGTGTTCATGAGCTGATCATATCTCTCTCGGCAGACGCTAGTCTAATATCATTGGATTATGTTTTGCTTTATTTTGGTCATGCGCGTGCTTTAGATCCACGTGGTTTTTTGCAAAACGCCTGTAATAGGAGTGTTGGACTTTCGAATGGGTTTTCGATGTTCAAATGCGGCTGAATGCCTCCGTAATCCCGCGCGGTGACACTTTTCTGAAGGAAACGTGGAGAAAATCCCACCGCAACCAAGCCGAGAGGCTGTGAAGATGACGTTGTGCTAACTTAGATGTCCATGCCCAGCATCGGGATCTTTTTTTACCCCAATTTTGATGTGATTCTTCTGTTCCGCAACATTTGTGATTTCAGTGGTGTTTCAGATCAAGTGATATTAAGGTTTTTGGCTTCTCCGGTGATTTCCTGTTGTTTATCGTAAAAGTATTTTGACTTATTCGTCATAATTGTGAGACATTGATCCAGTGATTCACTGAGTGACGAGGATTCCTCGGTGCATTTAGTTATTTCAATGATTAATAGGATTACTATCTTTGTAAATTTGTTGTCTGTGTGTTGTGATAAGTTCCCTATCTTAAATATACACTCACGCCTGTTTATAACATACTGGAATTTATTATGAAAAATTTTTCGTCATATCCGTAAATTCGTTATAAGAAGCACGTATTGAATAAAAAAAATGATAAGTGTGTAGATTAGCGTCCTAAATTATTTCATCGCAAAAATGTTATTACCTGGAAAAAGTGTGACGTACACATTTTAGAGCATGGAAATTAATGGCAAATGGTGCAGAAATTTTATATTCTAAATGTCTTTAAAAAGATTTTTATCGTGATATTTACCCGTAAAGTGCGATACTTTGAAAAGACGCTGAGATAGGCCTAACGTTGAAAGGAATATTCGCTGTGGCGCCTAATTCACTCGCGGATGAGTACAATTGCAGCCGCGTACTTTTTTGCCAGGAAAGCGAAACATCATGTACTCACACGCTACGAAATATAGTTCGGTTATGTTTCGTCATTGTTTTTAAAGCAGATATTGAGAAATGTTTAGTTCTTTCACACATGATTCCCTGATTACAAATTTTCTGTATGTAAGAAACGAATATGCCTTTCTATGTTGTTCAGAAAACGGGTGAAGTATAACTTTCCGTTCTGCTTTGAACGGCTTCCATTCGCAGTTGATTTGCTGTGGCACTTAACTTTTGGTTCTCCTGCTAATACTATAAGTAATATTATTCTGGAAATGTCAGATCGCTTCAATCACAAACACTGCCAAAACCATGAACGGTTGTCAAGAGTATTCTTTCTGATCATTTCCCAATATATCTAAATACAGTCACTGCCTTCACGTATCTCATGTTATTTCGAGAAAGTAAAGCACAGATGAAAAATATTTAGTTTTCTGCAAAAGAACTGTGCCATTCTAGAAAATCAAATGGAGAGCTCCCAATCATTTGTAATTTAAAACATTTGAGTTCTGCTGTCTATCTTTCACAGCGCGAAAGCCGGTGGTTTTATATCAATCAGAACATTTACTTCTTACTTTGCTTTTTCCCACACATAGAAAACAAACTATCTCTCTATGGGCTGTTTCATATCGGGTATATATGATTACGTATGCTTTTAAAATTATCACGTCTATATTTACCAAGGGAATCATTTACCTGAACTAATGAAATTTCGAGCAATCTGCCAGAAGAAGGTTTATGTTCTTTCAAATATCCGCTGTTGAATTCTTCAGGCATCACTATGAGGGAATATATGTTAGAACGTGTAAGAGTTCGAAGCTGTTGTTTCACAGCTGCGTTATTTAAATTAGGAAAGCAGAATGTTTTAATACTGTATATAATTTAAATTACTCACCAACCTTAAAGAATGAACAATATGGGTATCAAAGTTAATGAATTGGTCAAGCATTTATTAGATGGGATAAAATCATATGGTGATATGCTCTAAATTTAAAAAAGGCACTGTTGAAAATAGATTTTAATTTAGTTATTTCTGTATGAGATTCAAGTCATACTGGGTGCCATTTCGTTATCCATAAGTGAAGCTGCGGAGCTTCAAGCTGAAACTTTCAAGGAAATGGTATTTCCTGTTTTTTAGAAATCAATCAAAACCAAAATAGCAGTAAATATCGGCTAGATATCGGGCCAATATTGGTTATGTCTATCGAATGTCGTTAATATCAGTCGACATTGAGCCGATATCGGACTGATATTGGCATTGTCGACATATCCGACATTGTGTTGCCGTTTTTCAGCCGACATTGACATTTCAGATATATCCGACATAGTCTTGCCGTTCTTCAGCCGACATCGGCCCGATATTGGGTTTTCAGATATATCCGACATTGTCTTGCCGTTCTTCGGCCGATTTCGGCTCAATATTGGCATTTGAGATATATCCGACTTTGTCTTGCCGTTCTTCAGCCAATATCGCCCCGATATTAGCATTGCCGATATATACGATATCGTCTTGCTGTTGGTCGCCCGATATTGGCATTCCCGAAATCATGATGTCGGCACTGCCCATCTTTCCGTTCTTCACCTTTTATGAAGATAGGTAAATTAAATAATCTAAAGTACACCGCTACCAGTTTTTATATCATATAAAATAAAAATAGTATTATATATACTGTATAGCCGAGTAGAAATAACAAAATACTATTAAGCTTCTCGTGTCAGTGCAATGTCGAACTAAGCCAAGAAGGGCCGACCCGGTGGCGCAGTGGTTTAAGGCGCTGGCTTATGACCATTCGCTCGAGATGTGTCCAGGTTCGATGTTGTCCTTTTTTTGCGCTATAAGCAGTCGCCCGTCCCTAATTTAGGGCCACTGGTTTCAGGAAAGCGAGAGAGCCAGCGCCGTAAGACAAACACAACATCCATGCCTCACCGGGATTCGAACCCGGACCCCTCTCGGACGAATGATCAGAGGCCATCGCTGAGACCACTGCGCCACCCGGGCGGCGGATGCTGTGTTTGTCTTACGGCATTGGCTCTCTCCCTTTCCCTGGAACCAGTGTCTTTAAATTAGGGACGGGTGACTGCTGGACGGGTGACTGCTTATAGCCCATTGACTTACTCACGGTGATCTTCAAACTTCCAACCAAAAAAAAAAAAAGCCAAGAACGTTAAATTGGAAGGGTGAGCCAAGCACATAATTCCAATTTAACGTAGGCGCAACCCTGTGCCACCGTATTCTATTTCCAATCTGGTAGGCAAGAAGTTAACGTTGAATATTGGCGTAAAGCCAATGATTTTCTAACTGATAAGCTACCGCCTACCGAGGGGAAGGATTTGGCGTTTCGGTAATCCGATTACAGTCAAGCATGACGGGAGCAGGCGAAGCTCCAAACTTGTGCTCGCTTTGCCTGTGAGTCATTAACATGGAGGAAGACTACGCCGAAAGCAACCTGTTCTTGTTCCACCATTGTTCACTGAACACGTGCTAAATGTAACTTCCACGTAAGTAAAATAAATCTTATTAAACTTTTCTGCATGTTTTAATCATGCAAGAATTAATTTCAAAATAGCTTTTGCTAAATTGTAATGTCATATTTTTATAGATGTTGCATTTCTATTGCTGCTTTATCTGCAATACAGAACTGAAGTGTGGAAGTTAAGTACATCCTGTCTAAAACAATTAAAAAATCTGCTGTTGTTCATCCCATGGTTATTTTTGTTACGTAAACGAAGCAAAAACCGTGACCACGTGGATGAAAGTTGCTTGGGTTAGGTGATTTGTTCACGATGTCAGAGCGAGCTGGAAAGTTACGAAATGTTATTAAATAGGTAAATTTGTTAACAATATAATTTCGCAATGACGGTGAAGTGTGTTTAAACTACTGACTAGCTAATTGCAAATGCCGAATTAACTAGATAATTATTCACTCAGATTCGATGTGAGTTTATGTAAAGGGGCGATGAACATTCCCATGCCGCCCCGGTGGCGCAGTGGTCTAAGGCGCTGGCCTCTGATCATTCGTCCGTAAGGGGTCCGGGTTCGAATCCCGGTCAGGCATGGATGTTGTGTTTGTCTTACGGCACTGGCTCTCTCCCTTCCCCTGGATCCAGTGACCCTAAATTAGGGACGGGCGACTGCTTATAGCCCATTGAGTTGCTCACGGTGGTCGTAAAACCTCCAATCAAAAAAAAAAAAAAAAAACATTCCCATAATTCAAAATTTAATATTCCAGATTTTCAGCGTTGTTAGCTCAAAAAATATGTGTTCAGTAAAAATCTGCAAACAGAAACATTGCAGTAAATTTTACGTTATGGTGTGAAGTGATTCGTTGTGTTTTCTTCTGAAATATTTCTCGTGACATTACCTCAGTCGGAGAGATTTATATTACTTTTATACTGTTAATGATAGTATAAATGTTGATATTTATTTTTCTGTGTTGTCACTAATATCAAAATCTTTGAATGAAAATTGATTTTCGCTGGTATTTTACGATATTTTACACTGACTTTTGCTGTAATTTTTTTTTTTTTTTTGGTTTAAGAGGTTACACTAGTTTTTCATGCAGAGGCGGCCTGGACATATTGTCAAAATAAGGATATTTTTGATAGTACATATCATTAAAAGTAATATGAAATTATGAAAACATTACAATTTTGCAAATGAATATAATCAGAATATTTTGATTTGTGAAATATAATTTTTTCATGTTACAAATATTTATTCCAAATAGCGGTCTTCATTTCTTATTTTTTGAAGTGAGAATGCAGAGTATATGGATGTACATAAAAATATATAACAGCTCTATGAAGCAGATTTAAGCTAACGAAGATCCTTCAAAAAGAACCGTGAATTAAGCAAAACAGTGTGCCATTAAAAATGTTACTCACTGTTGCTGGTATAAAAAGATTCACTGCTGTGGTATATTTTGACAGAACAGTATAATTAATTGTGAAGATCTGCAAAAAGAAAAAAATATAAGTTTACTATTGTGAATTACTACTATGGTAGTCATAAGGTTAAAATTACTACTATGCTAATCACTAATGTTTTTTTTGCATGCATATATATAGCTACATGTCTAACAATTACAAAATTAGATTCTTAATGGATTCAATGACCAGTGAACGTTTGTTAACATGAACTGTGCTGCATTACTTATTTTCTTATTTTTGGTGTGCGTAGTGAGTGTGGGGTGGGGATCTGTCAAAATAAACATAATCAAAATATTTCTTGCCGAATGCTCTTTTTCTTTTCTTTTCTTTTCAGCAGCCTTGATGGGGAGAAATATTTATCAGAGAAAAAACTGAACCCTTTAAGTTATTACCCATGAATTTTTCTGTAGCAAATTAATCTAAAAATTAGATTTCTGTTACTTTGTTCTGGTAGTCAGTATAAAGAATTTTCAAACATTTTCTCTGTAGGTTTTTTATAATGTCATATAAAGTATAGCAATTGAGGTTCCACAGAGCATATGAAAAGATCTGTACATTAATTAATGGAACCTGACTGCATTACTATCCCTAATGCAAGATTACTCAAGCTGAAAGTAGCCTTGTCTCATTTTTAGACGTCGTATCACTGCACGGCTTCAAGCATGGCACACTAAGGCAAGAATGTTTTCAATATTATAAAGATTTTTAACAAACGGTTACCTAGTGGAATTTGGTTTGGTGTCGATGATTATATAAAATATTTTCTGGTATACAAACCATTCAAACGACCTTGGTATAAAAACTGAAGCTTTACCAGAACTGCTTCAGAAGCACTTATATAATTTTGAGTCGAATTTGGAGCACCTCGAGAAGATTAGTTGACTTCAGATCGCGTTAAATGGCAGAGAGGTGAAGCATTTCTTTCGCAGTGGGATTTTGTTTTATTTCCTGGTGTGGTATTAAAGCATCAGTATTTGTACATTTTTATATTCTCGCCGAAAGTTTAGCAAGCGCCGTGACCAAAGCAATGTCCTATAAACAGTTACCCGGGCTAAATGTAGCGCCACTGGTTCCAGGGAAGGGACGGACCCGGTGCCGTAAGACAAACACAAGATTAATACCTCACCGGCTTTCGGACCAGGACCCATCTAGGACGAATGGCAAGAAGTCAGCGCGTTGATAAGAGGGCCACTGGTGAGGCCATTTCTGCACTTCCTAATTAACTATTATAGATTTCACTGACATCGTGGTAATAAATGTCGGCCGTCCCCGTGGAGCATTGGTCTTAGCGATGGCTTCTGATCATTCGTCCAAGAAGTGTTGGGGTTCTAATCACGGTGTTCGAGATCTTCTGGCAGAGCATGAAAAAATAATGCAGATACAGGGCCAAATTTCAAAGATTTCCAAGAGGCCCAAAGTCCAATTTTTCCTCAATATTTTATGCAAAAATGAACGCTTGCGTGTATTGCTGTGTTGTTTGGACGAATTTTTTTTTTTTTGATTGGAGGTTTATCGACCACCGTGAGCAACTCAATGGGCTATAAGCAGTCGCCCGTCCCTAATTTAGGGTCACTGGTTCCAGGGAAGGGAGAGAGCCAGTGCCGTAAGACAAACACAACATCCATGCCTGACCGGGATTCGAACCCGGACCCCTTACGGACGAATGATCAGAGGCCAACGCCTTAGACCACTGCGCCACCGGGGCGGTGTTTGCACGAATAGCACCATCTAGTTGGGGGTTTTGGTTGGCAACACTAACACATTTAGTTCAAACGTTCGACGACGTGAAGCACTTTTCACCCGTAAACTATGACAAATTAGTGCTCTCTGACTGAAAAACGAATGCTTTCATTTGAATTCTTTGTCACGCAGATATTCCTGGAAAGGTGCTGCAAATGGAAATATGAGCTTACGTCTCCTCGCCGCGTATTTGTGTTAAGAAAAATTTAAAATTATATCGGATAGATTTCGAAAAAAAACTTTCCTCAACTGAATCTTAGGAACAGAGAAATCAACGGAAATATGATGTACCTTTACTTCCGCCAGGCGGAAAACCATGCACTCTTTAAAGCAGAAGGTATTTTTGAAAGATTTTACGAGGTGAGAGGGATTGGTCCACAAAGGTATGTTTGCAATCCGGTTTTCATAATTTCATATTTTGTTGGAAATACATCAATCTGTAGCACAAATAAATACTTACGCCACCTGATGGTCAAATTGTTCTGTACAAAAAGTTAGAAATTGTGTGTAGAATATCTGCTACCAGTAATTGCGTTCGATAGAGAAAGAATCTTTTAAATAAGACTTTTAAAAGCAGTGTCTTAGTGATATCGCAATTTACCTATACGTGCCGTATAGGAATCCTGTTCATTACTTAAAATGCACACTGTTCCAAAAATGGTGTTCTATAACGAACAATGGCATTGAATCAAAGCAAAAGTTTTTGCTGGGACATTCAGAAGGAAATGTATGTTAATAATGTATTTTGAGTTCGACAGCATGACCTCTTACTCAAGTGAGTAAGTTATGCATTGGTACAAAAACTGAATGAATGCAAAGATCACCCACCATTCCTACATTTCAGGCTTTCCATTTGAGAAAGAAATTTTCAAATCTGACTGACAGTTGCAAAGACATGGCGTCCACAGCTGATCGGATGGACAGAGAAAAGGATACTATGAGAACTTATTATTTTTACAAAAACGTGCTAACTGAAATCCCAGTGTCAAGATGTTTGCTATCTAATATAATTTAGAAAGATGCAGGTAAAACAGAAATTCCATTATAGTAAATTAATGTATGTATATCTCAGGCAAAATCAACCTCATACCAAGATTCACTGTCTTTTCAATACAGCATTTTGTACTTAAATAGGTGCAAATCTCATTTCCCGAACATGCTAACATAAACTAAAAGAAACAAGTAATTGGCCTAAATTTAAATATATAAAATAATGTTCAAGTAATATACTGAAAAGTAATTTCTTCAAATAATAGCATATATACATTTTTGTAAATCGAACTTAACATATAATTTACATACGTTTTCACATCTTTTTCTCTCTGAACAGTACACACAGCAAACCTACATAAAACGCAGGAAAGGAATTGAAGTGGAACATTTTGGTATCTCATTCTGATGCATATATCATTTCCAAAGGCAAGAAAAATTTATTATTGAAATTTTGTTTTGAATATAGGTGCATTTTTATTACAATCAAATAAAATCATTTTATTTAATGTCGATTTTTCCCAACATTACACGGAAATTTTAAAATTGGGATGAAATTCTTTTTAGCAGATGCATTGGCTATTTTATTTTTTTCTGGAACTTTTGGAACTTATAATGATGGACAAAATCTCAAGATTGAAATGAAGATATATAAGGAAGACGTCACCCTTTATACTAAACCCAGAAGCATATTTATCAATATCAACTGCTATACAACATTTTAAATTGCAAAAATGTTGTCTAAAGTCAATGGTGCTTCTACAACAATAAATTCCTGACACGTATTTCGGTACATTTACAAACAGAATTTACGAATACGATGTAAAAAGAAGCAATACGTGAAAACATCTAGTGAGTATACGAGCAACAAACATCATTGTTCTTCGTTTAGCCGAAATACTAAAAAAATTGAACTGCCTGATGGAGCTTCCTAAGTGGGGAGATTTCGAGACATAATGTTGTAGTTGAGACGATACTGAGAAACTGCGTGTCGATATAGATTGAATGGTTCAAAGAAGCAAGGCATTCGCACGATCATTGTTTAGGCCCTAATCATGACGAGGAGTTTGAATTACATTTGTCGCGGACGAAGTTCGAAGGATGTTGCCCGGTGTCAAGAGCGAAACGCCGATAAGTGCTAAAACGGACTATAAATAAAGATGAAATCGTTATTTCTTTTTTCCTTGCGGATTAGTTTGTGGGGTAAAGGCACAAAGCAAACTCCCTTATTTTCGTTTTAACAATATACAATTATACGTATATTGAATTAAGTCCAGACATTATGACCAGAGCGTTATTATGCAAATTTAAGTAGCTGCAGGTAAACGATGGCACGTGTGAGAATCTAGAAAGGGTTAACATAGCAGCCATTCTAGTCAGTGTTAATGAGTGTGGTTTGGCTTCCTCAGTTGAGAAACACAGACGACTTAAGCGAGTTTGAGAAATGCCCAATTGCAGTAGTCAGACGACCGAATCGGAGCATTTTCGAGACGGCAATGATTGTTGAGTAACTCACGGCCATCCATGGTGAGTACCTTGAAACAGGTCGAGGGGGAAAACCAAGAAAGCTGGGTAAGGTGTCAGCGGTCATTTCTCATCAATGTTAGAACTGAGGATTGGATATCCCGTATGGTACGTGCCAACATAAGAAATACAATATGGCAAACGGCTGATAATTTATATGCCGCTGACGAGAAGAATGCGTCGCAACATGTAGAACAACTAACTCTTCTGAAAATGTGGCTGCCTAAAAACAGGTCTCTCCGAATTCCGATTCATCGTCGGAATTGCCTACAATGGGCACGCGATCATCAAACTGCAACTTTTATGAATTGAAGAAACTTGTAAAGTCCGATGAACCTGGTTTTATGTTGCATCACATGCACGTCCGTTGTAAGCGTGCGTGTAGTACTTGGAGAATTGTTTTATTCGTATGCATAGTCAGATAAGAACAAGCACGTGGAGGAAGTGTAATGTTTTGGGATATGTTTACCTGGAAAACTCTGTGACCAGTCATTCATTTTCAGGAAAATTCGGCGTCTGCCTGCTACAAAAACATCGTTGCAGAACACGTACATCTTTTCATGTTAACTCTATTCATGTGTCGTAGTACATCAGTTCAGCAGCATAATACGTAATTACACACTGCCGTATAGTTTCTGAGTAGTTCGCGAAACATGAGAAAGACCTCTAAGTATTGCCCTGGCCTTCAAATTCCTCAAACAGCTTATCATCGTACGTTACAACAGTTAAAGTATCTGATGGTAAACAGTTGTTATCAGATACTGCAAGATACATTTATAAATATTGTCACTGCGGACATACTCCTGGAATAATTTGCTTAATTTCTCCAACACAACGTGACAGAAAAGGATTCTGAGTGGGATTACTATGTGGAAGTAATTCGGTTTAAGCAAGCGCTTCGGTCAGATTCAAAAGGTAATTTCGGTTTCTACAAGACCTTCTCGTTAGGAGTTTAGAAATGTTGTTATTAGGTTCTGTATTAGGATTGTAATTTATCTGTGGTTGAACTCATTACTATATATATATATATATATATATCATCCTCATCATCATTGTCAGATATATCATCCTCATCATCATTGTCAGATATATCATCCTCATCATCATTGTCATTATCAATCCACTGCTGGATGGAGATCTCTCCAAGCCTCTTACACAACGGTCTCTCTTGTTCCAGTCTCCTCCATGTTACTCCCGCTTACTTTCGAATTCCATCCACCCATCTCCCATATGGTATTCTTCTGTGTCTTTTCCCGTCCATTCCAATCTAAAATTTCGACTGTCCAACGATGGTCTGTCCTTCTGGCAGTATGTCCAGCCCATTGCCATTTCAGTAATTTAACTCTGATCATGATGTCTTCCACTCTTTTCATTTTTGGGATCCACGAATTCCTCTTCTTGTCTCTCCTGGCTACACCAAGCATGTACCTCTCCATGCTACTTTGAGTTGTCTGCAGCCTTTGTATGTCTCTTTTAGTTAAGGTAAACGTCTCTTCACCATAGGTAAACACTGAAAAAATACATTGATCAAACACTTTTCTTTTAAGACTTACAGGCATATTGCACTTCAAAATTATGCTGTTTCATCCAAAAGCTCTCCAGGAAAGTTTTATACGCTGATTAATTTCTTCATAAATGTGACCCTCATTTGATATCTGCTGTCCAAGATAAACATACGTATCTGTTATCTCCAGCTTTTCTCCATCAATCGATAAATCTTGATTTCTTGTAAAAGCATTGTACATCACTTTTGTCTTCTGAAAGCTCATCTTTAATCCCACATCTTTAATCTTGTCAGCAGTTCCTGGATCATACTCTGCAGCTCTGAGGGGTAGCTGCAAAAACAAAAAACGAAGGTGAGTTAGATAATCTCCATTAATCTTTATCCTTTTGTTTTCCCAGTTCAGTGACTGAAAGACATTTCTCAATGTGGCATCATATATATATATATATATATATATATATGACGCGAGATGATGTAAGGTCAGGTGATGCGTAACATCACAGCCTCTCCTTGACAGTCAACCCCGCCTTCTCGTGGTACATCCTGTTCCCACTAAAAGGGCTCTGACAACCGCCAATAGCGGTATAACTATACCATCGGGATTAGCGGAAATGCTATCCCACACTCACCAACCCGCTTGGCCAGCGTGGTGAGTTATGGCCAAACCCCTCCAAAATGACTCCACAACTTAAATCTTGGCCCTCAGTCTCCGGCAGCTGGAATGTACCTGGCCAAGGCAGCGGCCAGTGCGACATGAAGGCACAGGGTGCTAAGAATCCCCGGAGGACCGGACTAGGCTGCCATCTGATGCTGACCTTGGCTACGTATAACGGACGCTCCCTATCTTCTGATTCAAGGCTTCTTGAATTGGAAGAGGAACTACAAAGGATCAAGTGGGACATCGTCGGGCTAAGTGAGGTAAGGAGAAAAGGAGAAGATCTCATTGAATTGAAAAGTGGACATCTCTTCTACTATCGTGGGACAGATACTGGCAGAACTAGTGGTGTTGGATTTATAATAAACAAGAAACTGAAGGATAAAGTTGTAGAAGTTGAAAGTTCCTCTGACAGAGCTGCACGACTCGTTATCCAACTCTCGAGAAGATACCAGGCTCAGATTATTCAAACTTATGCACCCACCACAAGTCATGCTGAAGAAGAAATTGAAGAATTTTATGAGGAAATTCGTGATCTAAATAATAAAGGTAAGCAGCACTTGAAGATAATTATGGGAGATTTCAATGCAAAAATAGGGCAACGGCAACAGAATGAAACTTCAGTAGGTAAATTCGGTCACGGCAACAGAAACCAGCGTGGAAATACTCTCGTAGAGTTTGCAGAGGCAGAAGGGTTTTTCATCTTGAACTCCTTTTTCAAGAAAAAGCCACACAGGAAATGGACATGGAGACATCCAAATGGGATGACAAGTGAAATTGATTTTATTATGTGTAACAAAAAATTCGTCATAGAAGACTGCAGTGTGCTAAACAAGTTCAACACAGGCAGTGTCCATAGATTGGTGAGATGCAAGATGCACCTGAACACTAAACTCGAACGTAGCAAGCTCATAAGACAAACAAAATGTATTGACATAACCAACCTTAAAAAACACCATAATACCTTCAAATTGGAACTGAAGAACAGATTCTCTGCTTTAGAAGGCCTAACATCGGAAGAAGTGGATATTTCTGAAGTTAACAGAAAAGTAACCAAAGCTCTTATGGAAACAGCAACAAAATTAGCTGGGTCTAAGAACAAATTGCATGTGAACAAATTATCAGGAAAAACCAAAATGTTGATGCAAAAAAGAAGAGAGATGAGGACAACTAAAGAAGATGTGACTTCCAAAGTGGAATATATAGAGCTATGCAAGACAGTACGAAAAAGTATCACTGAAGACGTAAGGAAATTCAACTGTGAACTAGTAAGGAAAGCAATTGAAAACAACCAAAGCCTAAAGATAGCAAAGGGACATCTCAGTAAGGGAAAAAAACAGATTATGGCACTGAGAAAAGAAGATGGTTCTGTAACAAGAAATAGAGGCGAAATTTTGACAAGAGTGAAAGATTTCTACTCCAAATTATATGAAAGGGATGATACATGTACTCCAGGCATTATGAAAGGTACCAGAGTTCTTCCAGTCCTTCCAGCAGAAGTTGCACATGCAATCAAGAACATGAAGCGGGGAAAAGCTCCAGGAGAAGATGGAATTACTGTAGACATCATACAAGAAGCAAGTGGAGAAATCGAAACAGTACTCGCCCAAATTTTCACTCGATGCCTTAATGAAGGGAAAATTCCTGAGGATTGGAACAACGCTACAATGATCTTGCTACATAAAAAAGGTGACATTGAGGATCTCAGGAACTACAGACCTATCAGCCTCCTATCAGTGGTTTATAAAATCTTCACTAAAGTTCTTTCACGCCGCTTGAAGGTAACACTGGACATGGCTCAACCGAGAGAACAAGCTGGATTCAGGAGTGGCTACAGCACAATAGATCATATCCACGTACTGAGAGAACTAATTGAAAGAGCGAGGGAATATGAATTTCCATTGTGCATGGCTTTTATCGATTATGAAAAAGCCTTTGATTCGGTGAAACCATCAGCAGTTGCAATGTCTCTGAAATCCTGCGGTATTGAAGATGCATACATTAATATTATTAATAACATCTATGAAAATGCAAGTGCAAAGATTCTGCTATTTGAAAATACAACACACATAAAAATCGGAAAGGGAGTGAGACAAGGTGACACCATATCTCCGAAGCTCTTTAATGCCACATTGGAAAATGTCTTTCAATCACTGAACTGGGAAAACAAAGGCATAAAGATTAATGGAGATTATCTAACCCACCTTCGCTTTGCTGATGACATAGTCATTTTTGCAACTACCCCATCAGAGCTACAGGGCATGATCCAGGAACTTGCTGACAAGAGTAAAGAAGTGGGATTAAAAATGAACTTTCAGAAGACAAAAGTGATGTTCAATGCTTTTACAAGAAATGAAGATTTATCAATTGATGGAGAAAAGCTGGAGATAACGGACACGTACGTTTATCTTGGACAGCAGATATCAAGTGAGGGTCACATTGGTGAAGAAATTAATCGGCGTACAAAACTTGCCTGGAGAGCTTTTGGAAGAAACAGCATAATTTTCAAGAGCAATATGCCATTATGTCTTAAAAGAAAAGTGTTTGATCAATGCATCCTTCCAGTGCTTACGTATGGTGCAGAGACGTGGACCTTAGCTAAAAGAGACATACAAAGGCTGCAGACAACTCAAAAAAGTATGGACAGGTGCATGCTTGGTGTAACCAGGAGAGATAAGAAGACGAACACGTGGATCCGAAAAATGACAAGAGTGGAAGACATCATGATCAGAGTTAAATCCCTGAAATGGCAATGGGCTGGACATACTGCCAGAAGAACAGACCATCGATGGACAGCCGAAATTTTAGATTGGATTCCAAGGGACAGGAAAAGACCCAGAAGAAGACCACATGGAAGATGGGTGGATGAAATTCGAAAGTATGCGGGAGTGACATGGAGGAGACTGGCACAAGACAGACCGTTGTGGAGGAACTTGGGGAGACCTTCGTCCAGCAGTGGATTGATAATGGTTGACAATGATGATGATGATGATGATGATGCGAGAAACTAACCCCAGAAATTTTCCTGTCGTCGATTTTGCACCATCTGTAAAAATCCCACAGCAAAAAAAACATTCAATTCGATTTCTTTAAAATTGCGAGTTGATTAAATTAAAAATGTCTCAACCCGTTGTACTTTCTCTTAATGAGTTGAAAAACAGAATATTTTCCACCACTTTATTCTCATTCAGGAACAGTACAAATACAATTGGCACTGCTAGAGTGGAAACATCTGTGGTCTCATCTATCTACAGAGCGAACGCTGTATTTTTCTGAACCCTGTGCTTTATAACATATTCAACGTCTTTAAGCGCATCGCGGATTCAGTGAGACACTGTGTTGTTAAAAAGGTGGGTATCATGTTGAATTTGTTTGTCGTATCTTCATCAAACATGCACTTGATAATTGCTTTCGCACACCGTAACATCTGATTTTCCGCAATTGTATGGCCTTCCACAGCTATTTCTGTTTAGTAGCTTACAAAGTATGAAACTTTAATCGCTTCTTTACTATATTAATTACGAAGTGAAATGTACGTATTAACATTAGATACTGTTATTTTTTTCTTTATAAAAAATCAGCTGGTTTATTTGCAATACTTTGGGGCTTAATTTCTTAGTGACCAGACAAGAGTAAATGTTTCAAACTGATGTTAGGGAGGACTTCTCCGTAAACGACACGTTGTCGGCGTGGAAAGACCTCACTTCCTGTAAATGGAAAATCAAATTTAATCTAATCTTCATTGCATTTCCACTTTAGTGTTAGATGTAATGCCAATATCTTTAACATCTTCAAACGTTGTTTTGGGATTTTTCTCAGTTGAATGCTTTGTACGGGATTTGACAAGAATATCTTGGAGTATGTCTGAAGAAAGAAATTCACTTTCTGCTCCTCATTACCACGTTTCACCATAGTTCCAGTCTAGAAACAGTGATCCATGATTTCACGTTATAAAAGCTCCAATGGTAGGAATTTCTTCTTTGAAGTTCAAAGTTTTTACATGATCCTGAAATCCCAATGCTACCTTAAGATGTACGGACTTCCGATGTTCTGACAGTTCCGGTGAAAATCAGCAGCACGTGCGCACATTGCAAGGTCATCTTACAAGCTAAAAGCTAATTGGTTTCTTTCTACACCAGAGTCAGGTAAAACACATTTCCGGGACATTGGGATGTCAAAGAGTTATTTTTTCCTCGGTGAGTGTGAGCGGATCACACACATATTTTTCAAAACGTGACACAACACCTTCACGCAGGCGGTAAAAACATCTGTCTCAAACATCTGCAAAAAATAATGAAACTATTAATGCATTTCCACTTACTTGCGGTATAGAAAATATTTTATTGTAACTTCACAGAGACGCCGTTACAAAATTTTTACCGCTAATCCCTTTTAACAATTTCGCAAACCACCAAACGGGAGCCGCTGAACAAAGGTAAATTTTGGAGTTTGAACATTATTTAAATAATATTTAAATATTATTATTAAGAATATTTTCTAAAAGACATTAATTATCTAATTAACATTATTAAAATTAATTGTATGTTTTCATTTGTTTTTGAAAAAGGCACCGACCAAATAATTTTCAATTTTAGTGGAACAAACACTGAAAGAAATTATATTCATCCAAACCAAAAGTATATTTCTAACCATGAAGAAAATATTGCTTCTTGAGACGCTAGCTTTATAGTTAAGCTCCATGAAACAGGAGATTAAAATAAATGAAAGAAATATATAAATACATGCATTTGACTTTAAGTATTAAGAAAACAAGCGTCATATTGATAGAAACCGCACTTTTTCGGTAAGCCGTTTGAATTTTCTACCGTTCTCTGTATTGGTAATACCGTGGAAACAAATCGTATAGGTAACAGTTCTTTCAATTTTTATTATAAACAAAAGTTTTAATAAAAGACTTCACAATTACCCTTTCCAGAAACCTACTCATTTTTATGCTAAATGTATCGTTTTTGTAGGCTAAATTAATTATTTTTTTTTAATTTCAAAAACTTTTAAACAACGTATACAATTCACCAAAGCATGAAACTGAATTTGTGTTTCCATTGACTACAAATTAGCATAAATAGAAATAAAACTTTGAATAATTATATAGTATTTCATTTCTGCAGCATAATGGACTTATGAAGCAAATAAATGTACATGTCATGACTGAAGCAGTTCTCATATTATTTAATGGTTTTGACTATTTAACTATATATAATGACAATACTAAATCACTTTCGCAGAATCTAAAATATTAACGACAAAAAAACATGTTTTGCTATATCTTTAATGAATTATGTTTACGCAAATTTTGATCTTACAGATTCAGTAAATAGTTCAGAAAGCTACAAAAAATTTGCAAGCAAATCTTAAAATATTTTTTTCCTATAGAGCATCTGTTAAATCGCTACATTTAAGGGGACTTTAAATCTTGATCATATAAATTGCTTGGTAATTCAACCATATTAACACATATTACCACACCGCAAATGATGCATGTACACAGTCGAGTCACATTATTGTGAACACCACCAACTTTTGACATCAACAGCGGGTAGCCAATGAAAGAAAGAACGTGTCGTGGGCTGGCTTGGAGGGTATATCATGTGTGCTGTAGGCATTGTGATAACATATCACTCGTTGCTGTAATGGGTAAAAGGAGCAATTCATCAGATTTGCTTTACCCATTACAGCAAGGCGGGTAGTATTTTTGAAACAGCGTAGTTTGTGAACTGTTCGGTGCTGCTATGGTTACAGTGCATCGTGATTGGAAAAACGACTAAATTGCTAATTAGTAACGGGGCAACTGCGGAGCACTACGTGCCATTGTTGTGAGAGGTGAATGTCGACTTCGAAGATGCGTTAGGACCGATCGACATGTTACGGTATATCAACTCACTGACCGAATGAACCAGGGGGCAACCAGAAGTGTGTTTAAAACGACTGTTCAGCGAACCCTGCTGCGTATAAGTCTCCGATGCAGACGGATTGTCACTGCACTTTTGCTAACGAAGGTGCATTTGGAGAACATTCTTATATTTTGCACGGCAGTTTCGGAATTGGACGTCTGCTGATTGGCAAAAGATTGCCTTCTCCGATGAATCATGTTTTCTGTTTCATCGAACGGAAGGACGTTGACGTATACGACGATAAATATCGGAGAACAAACACTCTTCAATCATTGCTGGAAGAATACAAGTTGGTGGGGCAGCGTTATGGTATGGGGAATGTTTTCGTGGCATTCTCTGGGTCCACTCATACCTGTGGAAAGCAATATTGACCGATTTCGTTATGAATCCATCCTAGAAGACCACGTACATACGTACATGCTGATTGTCTTCCGTGGAGCGGATGAGGTCTTCCAGAACAATAGTGCGACGTGCCACACAGCTAGAAATGCATGGGAGTGGTTGGAAGAGCACGATGAATATTTCAAAGTACTTACTTGGCCCCCTAATCCATCAGACATAAACCCAATTTAGCATCTGTGGGACCATATCGATAGTGTTGCTCGCTCTATGGATCCTTCACCACGCACCGTTCAGCAGCTGTCAAATGCACTGCAGTCAGCATGTCGCTACGTACCTGTGGAAACCTTATTGAGTCACTCCCAGCCGGTCTAGCTATTGTACGCTGTGCACACGATGGTTATTCTGGATTTTAGCTGGTGGTCACAATGATGTGACTAGACCGTGTATAATATAAAAATTTTGTTTTCATTGGATTTCTAATTTGAAGACAACTCACTGTGTCTTTCCCCGACAGACATAAAGGTTTTCGATATGAAACCACTTTATATAAGACATCTAAGTGCCATGTCTGCCCATTCTAATATGACTTGCCATGAATAGCATAAGCCTCATTGCAAAAAAAATTATTACGTACGTGTTTACGTTAATACCTGAGATGTTTTAACAGATGCTCCCTCGAGAAATGTATAAATGATCCTTATCTAATTTTATCATAAGCCACTCTAGTGAAAAATATTCTTGAAATGACACTGTACCAAAAATTCCATAGTTTATAGTTTAATGGGGGAAGTGTTCAAAATGCACTTTAACGAAAGAAGTCTGTGCATACTGTATATTTATATACTATGCACACACGAGTAATTTTTATGTGGTAACGTATAAAAATAAGAGTCAAACAACGCTTTGCTGCCTCCCAGATGGGCGATTTCGTTTGGCTGGCTGTGACACATGTTCAAAGTATATGAATGTCAGATAAATATAATTTTACGATAGAAAATAGAAAATAAAACCAGTTTACCGAAGGCGCGTTACTCAAGCAAAAATTAATATGATATGAATCAGGTGCTCAGTAAAGGTTAACTGAGAAAAAACAACCACTAATACATTGAAATAAAGAAAGATAAGTCAGTATATATATACAATTTTATTTCCGTATAATACTGCTAGATTCTGCAGTCTTGAATCCGAAGAAACAAATTTATAAGATTTAAAAGAAGAGTTCGTCAAACCTACAGTGAAGATAGCAAATGCACATTCCTAATTTTATTCAGAAAATTAATGCTGAAATTTATGTTGACTTTTTATTTTAATGATAATGATTGTGGCATAGTAAATATCTATTTCGCGAATGTGTTTGAGGACGACAGCATGATATGATACTACGGTCATGTGTATCATGTTTAAACACACAACCTTAATTTCTACATTTTTGTTATTCTTCATCAAGTGTGTGCTTCAACAGCCATTTTTGAAGGCATTTCAATGTTTTTTAATCTGTTGCTGATTTGTTGGAATTTTAGTTAATGAACACTGTGAGAGCGAAGGTACTGGTCACGTGTCGTGGCTCCGCCTCCTACTTATGAATATGAAGCGTCCACGCTATAGATGCTTGTCACAGACACAAGGGAGTGTTTGTGTTTCTCTGAAACACTCCCCAAACTCTATTCGAGCGAACAAACGAAGCATTCCCCACTTTGTTATAAAATCTGTGAATCGGGAAGGCGGATCGAAACAGCTGAACAACCTGAATAATACTCACTACTAAGATATAAGGATATTGAGAGGAGTTACTAATACAATAGAAACATTTATTACATAATCAGTTAGGTTCCTGACGGCGGTGGATTACTCTTTCTCTAGCAACAGGTTTCCCTAAGGCTTAGACCTGGACGGTGGCGCAGACACGAAATCTAGGAGAACCACTTCTGAAGAAAATTATGATTGGTAGCCTAACGGCACTTCTCCGTCCATACGATTACAATCTTAGCCTGTGCTGAGATTTGACTTACTGTAGAGGAATATCTGTTACACAAGCGGGATTCCCTGACTGTTACCTGTACTGCTGCAACCGAACACTCTATCTGGACTTCCGCAGCTGGAGCGTCCCTCTCCTCACAAAAAAGGCAAACGCTTCGCGTCCCCTTTATCGGAGAACTACTCTCTTCGTTGGACGAAAGCAGACTCACTAACAGGTCCTTCCTAAGAGACCTGCTCTCCTCGCCTCTTCCGCACTACGCATGCGCTAAGACCCCGGCGCTGATATTGCCCTCTCGCTGACCTGCTGGCGTGGCTCGCTTTATCCAGCCACGTGTTCCCCTTTGACGTCACTCGCCGACCCACCCTGGGCGTTGGTTAGGCGTGCCACGCTGATGAGTTCTAATCCTACCTTTCGTGTCTCTGCGGTCTGTCAGATCTCTCCTTAGTATGTGTCCCCTTTGAGAAAGTAATCCAAAAAGTCTCTGCGGCCTGTTAGATCTCTCCCTTAGTATGTGTACCCTTTGAGAAAGTTCAGCAAAAGTCGCGGTATCATTAAAGATGTTATCAGTTCGTCGAAAAGGCCTCTCCCTTTCTAAGGCGTGAGAAACTAAGGTTCTTTGTTTGAGGCTCTCGATATCTGAAAAATAATGTTCGCGAACCTTCTGTCGCCTTCCTGGGCTTGTATTGTCTTACTTTTCTTTGTGAAAAAGTAGCATAATGTTCAGCATTATAATATTTCAATATGTCCGTTCTTACAAACACTTCTTGGGTTATTTGAAAATTTGCATTTGAAATTAAAACAAATTTACGTAACTTTATGTTCTCTAATAAAGTTGCATGAAAAATTACAAACTGGATTACGTAAAAGCAAATGAGATTACGTAAAAGCGTAGTATTCGCTGAAGTATTTGATATTTTGTCCATGGATTCGATCACTATATTTAATGTCTGCGATCCCCACAATTTTTTCTTCATAAGTAGTTAATGGAACATATAATTAATATAAATAAAAAGGAATTCTTCACTCAATACCTATGTTTAATTGGTACAACAGGAATGGCGCAATAAACTATCATGGAACAAATATTTCAGTTGTGCTGGTGACAGGGTAAATTGTGACCAAGTTTTTCAGAGTATAAATATCATTAGAGCTTTGGAATAAGTCATTTAACCCCAGGTTTCATAGAGTTCACAACTACGGGTAACCAATGCTGTAGGTAGTTCATATCGTATACCAATAAAATATTATTTTTGATCAAATAAGGAATAATTACGGTTTTTACGTAGTATTGCTCAAGAAGAGAACAAAAAGTATCTAGATACCACAACAAGAAAAAAATTGCAGTGAGAGGAGATATTAAGTCAAAAAGCGGCATTAGAGAAATCAAAGTGTGTTTCACTTTTTCGCCCTTAATACTTTCTGTCACATTTGGAATGTTAGATTTTACAGATGTAAACAACCGAACATGAAACTTACAATATTTGCATTAATTTATTTCATCTAACAAAAAATTATGGTAAAATAAGATTGTTCATTTATAACAAGTAAACATTATATGTTATTCAAAGAGATGTTCTACCATTTAAAGACCAAAAGGCACATTGTCCTTAATGCTGTGGAAACAGAAACAAAAAAATTGTAGCAGTGAACTGTTTATGGTCACAAAAACATGGCATATATGGAAAGATAATTCGCTGAAGTATTTGATATTTTGTCCATGTATTTGATGCAATTGTCGAGATGTTCGCTATTTTTGTTGTCACTTTTTATTCCTGTTTTTAATTCCATATCCATTTGGATTTAACACCACATACATCTTACTATAAAACTACATTTCGAAGATGAACATATAGGTTTCGTTTTTTTCAGTAACAAAGTGCACGATTTAATTTTTGTAGCACTATGATATTTAGATTTTTAAATGCTTCAAGTACATGTAAGAATACTTTTTTCTGAACAGAAATCACATTCTCTAATAAAATATTCACCTACTCCTGCGTTTCAGTATAATGAAATTTAAAAAAAATGTTATTTATGTTATTAGAACCGTTTTTTGAAGTGCAGAAACAAAATAAAATGTCTTCTTTCCTAAATGGAGTCGATGTTCCAATCTGATAATAGGAGATATTTAGCTAGAAAAAGAATAAATGAAAGGGAATTTGTGTTCTTACTAAACAGGTATCACACCGTCAACTGCAAAACCAAACTTACGAGAAGAATATGATTTAATGCTGTAATTAAAAGTAATTACACATGGTTGCAGTTCAGATACGTCATCAAAGAGAGTTACTTGAACAACTGCTGTGGGGAAAAGTCTAGGAAAGTGGTGCATTAGAGCAAATCACTGCTGCTACTCCTTTTATACCATTTGTCGCTGTCGTGTGTGGTGTGTGTTACCATATTCAAAGAATCGGATGTCAACGGCAGTAACCAACTTTATGATTAGCATGAGAAAGAGATATCAGGAAATTCATTCTCTTCATAACTAATTCTGAGTGAACATGTCTTTTTTCTCGGATTTCACAACTGAAATCCATATTTCCTTCAATACGGAAAAAGTAATGATATTACGTAAAAGCGTAGCATATCTTTAGAAACTGAAACTGTCAAGTTCCTTCTTTGACTTAAAATTTATTTTCCGCAGAGTATTTCAGTTTTCGAAGAAGCCCACGAGCGAACAAATTTCATAAGATTTAAAAGGAAATATTTCCACCGATCTTCAGGGATGCTTTGTTCTGAACAGAAATTATGTTTTGTAATAAAATAATCACCTACTTCTGCGTTTAAGTATAATTAAATTTGTAAAAAATATATGTAGCTCAATGTTATTCTGTTTTGAATATATAAACATATGGAATTTAATTTGAACATCAGCCCTGGGGTAGCAGTTTTCAGACTCTAACTCTTTATAGTTCCTACAATTTTTTTTTATTGGAGGCTTAACGACCACCGTGAGCAACTCAATGGGCTATAAGCAGTCGCCCGTCCCTAATTTAGGTTCCCTGGCTCCAGGGAAGGGAGAGAGCCAGTGCCGTAAGACAAACACAACATCCATGCCTCACCGGGATTCGAACCCGGACCCCGTTCGGACGAATGGTCAGAGGCCATCGCTTAGACCACTGCACCACCGGGGCCGGCTTCCTACAAATGGGCCCGAATTTGAGTGCGAAGTTAGGGATGGCAGATATCTGTAACACAGACATTTCACGTGGACTAGGAACATCAAACAGAGGTCATCGCTCTTTCCACGTTTATAAGTGAGTCATAGAAAAATTCTCATAGCTAGAAAAAGAATATAAGTGAGTCATAGAAAAATTCTCATTGGCCGCCTTCGGGAATCGAACCCAGGGTCTTCCAGTTACGCGCCGGATATACTTCCATTGCACCACAGCGGCCTCGGATTCTTCCTAACTTACACACACTTACGAGAAGAATATGATTTAATTAAGTAATTAATTACTGAGTGTGAGTGTGGAGGAATTCGAGGCCGCTGTGGTACTGAGTGTGAGTGTGGAGGAATTCGAGGCAGCATATCCGGCGAGTAATTGGAAGACCCTAGGTTCGATTCCCGGTGGCGTCTAATGACAATTTTTCCGTGACTCACTTATAAACGTGGAAAGAGCGATGACTCACTGTGTTTGATGTTCCTCGTCCACGTCAAGTATGTGTATTAATTATTTATTCGTCTTCTAATTATTTGTTCAGTTTCTGCTTACTAGCTTTGGTGAATCCCCAGCATTGTGCGAGGCTCCAAGACGCAACCTACCAAATTGGTTTGGTAGTTAGTGTGTGTGAGTCTGGTGGAATTCGAGGCAGCTGTGGTGCAGTAGAAGCATATCCTTCACGTAACTGGAAGACCCACTGTTTGATTCGCGGTGGCGGCCAATGATAACTTTTTCGGACTCACTTACAAACGCGGAAAGAGCGATGACCTCTGTTTGATGGGATTTATCTTTACATTAGCCTTAATTTCTCTCTTTCCTTCAAAAATGTGCCACAAGTTAGGAAAAGGCAACTGCTAGTATTTCACTGAGTTATTCACGGTGGTCGTTAAGCTACCAAAGAGAAAACAGTATTTGAATGTTTTATGTAAATAAAAAATATGCTTTAGAGCACGGGCCCCTTACCGTTTTTCGCCATGGCCCGAAATCAACAAAACCATCAACTTCGCAATGCATGGGTCTATTTAAAATTAAAAATGCTAATGTAATAATATAAGCAATAGTTATTCATTATCACACAGAGTGTAACAATTTTTTTGGTTTTTGAAATAACAATTAAGCCAGTGGCGCAACCAAGTGTGTGAGGGGGGAGTTTATGGTCATCTATATAGTGGGAAGGTATAAACAATAATATATTGTGAGACAAATAATATGAATAATTGGTAATTGAAGCCCTTTATGAAACGGATTTCAATTTCTCCAACATTTTAAATAACCGAATGCAATGTTTACAGTAAACAAGACATGTCAAAATAAACTCCCCTTTTAAATTTCGTCAACATCCGATGAAAACTTTAGAAGTTGGGCATTTTCATTTAATATTGTTTATGAATGTTCGCTGAAAGCCTCCGTAGTCCATACTTTTTCTCCCTCTCTCTCTCTCTCTCTCCGCCGTCTCCCTTCCGTGTCGCATTTGTTGGTCGTTGTCATAGGATTCTGGGGGCAGGCAAGTGTTGCCAAGTTGGGCATTTTTCCCTTGAAATTTAGGAGGAAATTTTGCAACGCTGTGACGTCCTAAAAATTTCCACGATCCAAGTGACCGGAAAAAAAAGAACACTGGTGGTTCCCAGTGATGTAATCTCCAGAAATTTCGTAACCTTTACACGTGTTAAACACGAAGGTTTAAAATTCAAAATTTAAAAAAATTAAAACTTTAATTCTTTTTTCTGAGAAGCTACGGCGACCCATCTTGAAAGCCCCGTCGACCCATCTTGGAAGCTCCGTCGATCGAGTTTGGTCGTGACCTGTAAGTTAAGAAACCCTGCTGTAGAGCAAATAGAAATATTATATAATCGTTTGCACTATTTACTTCAGAAAATAAATATCTTATAAATAGTTTTGGAATGAAAATTAATTCTCTTTCTCACAGGAAATTTTTTATTGGAAGTACGATTTCCGTACCAATAAATTAAAAATCCAAACTTTGGGTTTGTGTGGAACTATATTGCTGGATACGGTTTAAGCTCAGAAGTGCATGTCCAGTTTAGGTAGCAATTCTGGATTATTATATTTAGGACCTACAAATGACGCACGTGGACACATTGCCAGTTAAAGGAGCACGGGCGCTATATATTTTCTTTAAAGCAATATCCTAACTGAAAAGAAAACCGATTGATAAGTGACATAACTTTTAGGAACGTTTATTTAGGCAGAAACATAAGAACATTATTTCGATGCCTTAAAAAATATTTGAATATCTGAGGTTTTGTTAGTAATGGACATTATCATTCCAACTGAGGTAAAAGGAACGTGAATATAAAAAAAAAAAAAAAAAGAAAAAATGAAGTAGAGTGAGGACTCAATTAGGCTCAAAGGGTAGATTTGGATGAGGAGAGAAAGGGAGACGTTTTGACATTTGGTAGATGGCAAGTATGGATTTCGGCACGCCCTGCCATTGCTTTCGTTAAGAAATTTTCGTTACCCCGTCTAATGCAGTCACTCTCACCTTATATGACAGTGAACACAGAGCACTTATCAATTCGCTTCTTAATTAATAAGAAGAATCACCATTATATCTTTTTTTCGGTTGTTAAGGAGAGAAGTGTAGCTCCAATCTTAGAGTTTAAGTAGAAATACATACCAGTTTGGAAGATTAACTAGTTTGGGACAAACACCTGTTTTCGGCTGTTGTTGATGGTATTTTATTTTCTTATAAACATTCGGTGACATTTCACGTATTCAAGAGGAGAACGGATTAGCATTGAAAACATTTAATGCAGTTTAGCAACATGAACATTTCTACTTCAGTAGAGGATCCAGCAGAGGGCGACGATAACCACAAGCAATTATTTCCTTTTTAAATGCAAAAATCATAAATAATTAATTCATTTTTTCTAAAATTTTAGTAATAAATGTGCAGATTTATTTAAAAGTTTTGGTAAAACCCTTCCGAGATATGTCCTTGCACGGATCCTGGCCCACCATGGATGCTGTGTTTGTCTTATTACACAGGCTTTCTTCATTCCTTTGAACTACTCGTCCTAAAGTTGGGAATAGCTCATCGAGTTGATAACAACGGCGTAGTGTTCTTTTTTTTTGTTATCAGATCAACAAATTTTTTTAAGGTAAAACATCCCCCACTTTGGGTAGCAGTAGCTTGTAGCAGGTGTTTCTGTCTTCTCTTACATGCGTTTCTATTATATTATGGCGTACATTTGCCTCCTAGCACACAGAAACCATAGATTTCCCACTAAAAATTGTTAAAATGTATACGTCTTTCTCTTTGAACACACAAAACAGGAAGTACATGCATTTAGGAATGCAATATAACGTATAGCGCATATAAATAACGTATAGCGCATAAAAATGAAATTCTTTTGCATCTCATGAATGTGATAACTTCCGCTAGAATTAATTTGCTTTGCCAAGACTGATGTTTTTGTATTTCTGAGACGTATAAATTACGCAAATGATATGGTTTGCGTTGTGCATATACACTGGCGGAAAGTGAAAAAGTAACACCAAGAAGGAGACGTCTGATACCAACGAAATTTATACAGCATAATAACGGAATACAGAGGATAACGTGATCAAAACATTATGGCAAAATACAGCTGTACTTGATGGCAAACTGAAAAAACACATTTCCATGTAACATGGTTAGTACGAGGTTGAACCGCCATGAACTGCGTAACACTGTGCAATTCCGGCATGGAGTCTGTCGTACGGATGTTGGATGTAAGTTTGGGGTATTGAGTTCCAAGCATCCTCAGACGCGTAAATCGGGGATGGTCGTGGCTAGCCCTGGAGACCGGATAAGTCGTTGCGTCATAAAATCTCACATGTGCTTAATGGGGGACAAATCCGGTGAACGTGCAGGCCATGGAAGTTGTTTCACACCCTGAAGTGCATGTTGCGTTGCACGTGCCGTGTGTGGGCGTGCGTTATCTTGCTGGAAAACACAACGATGGACCGACCTTACGAATGGCACAGCAACGGGCTGAATGATGTTGCTGATGTAGGAGGTGCTGTTTAACGTACCCGGTACAAACACTGGTTGTGTACGGGACGGATAGATGATCGCTCCCCACACCAGGAGACCAGGTGTAGGCCCTGTGTGTCGCTGGCGGATGCAAGAAGGGTGGAGACTCTCCCCTGTGCGTCTGCGAACACGCATACGGCCATCGGAGGCTCCCAAGTAGAATCTGCTTTCATCGCTGAACACGACAGATCGCTATTGCGTTCTCCAGTGCAGACGTTGGCGACATCACTGCAGCCGTTCCTGACGGTGGGCTGGAGTCAGAGGTACACATGCCAGAGGCACACGTGCACGTAGTCCTGCATCCAGTAGACGTTTGCGGATTGTTTGCACAGTCACCTCAGGTGAAACGGTAGCTCGGATTTGCGTCGCAGTGGATGTTCTGCTTGACAACGCCGCTCTTCTTATGCGTCGATCGGTCCACTCATCAGTCTGTCTGTGACTCCCGGTTCAACGTTTTCTCGTGTGGGAATGTTCCTCGGACCATCTACGCCACCATCGTTCCACCACCGATAATACCCGTCCAATTCGCTCCGCAATACGACGATACGAACACCCTGCCTCGCGAGTCCGACTAGCGGACCTCGCTCAAAGTCCGATAACTGCTGAAATTGTACACGTCTTCCATGTCCAGGCATTGCAGCTTCTTCAGGGTCTTCGCACGTGTCCGTACGCCGACGAATGATTACATTCACTTCGCCGTACTCCTTAAATACCACCGACGATAATGTGCATATTATGCCTTGCTGTGGCGCAAGCGCTCACCTGTTGGTCCCGAAATTAACGTCACACCTACGTAAACTCGAACCCATTAACATATGTAAATTTCATGATCGTCCGCCAATTCCTTCTTGGTGTTCTTTTTTCACTTTCCACCAGTGTATTTTGATAACATTTTTTTCAAAATAACGTTTTACATAATAGAGTCTTGTATTAGAAACGTTTTCTGATCAATTAAGTCATGACCAAAATATTGTTTTACATCCTTGGCTGACTGCCCCTATTGAAATTGGAGAAGACAAAAACCAAAGATAAGACTAACGATCGTCTTCTTCCTTTGAACCAAGAAGCGATTAAGAAGGCAATACAATGCCAGTAATTATAATAGAGCAGTAAAGTAAAATGAATTGAACATTTAGCCACATAATTACAGCTTCTAAAGTAAAAATCGCAGAAAATGTTGCTAAACAACTGTACAATCGCAAAGCGCATGTAAAGTACCGTTTTTCCCTGAAAATAAGACCGGGTCTTATGGTAATTTTTGTTCCAAAACACGCATTATGGCTTATTTTCAGGGGATGTCTTATTTGTTCATGTACTACAAACTTTTGTCCTTTTTTTCATCTGTTTTTATTCATTTATTTATGTACATAAATCTACATTTTTTCATTTATTCATGCACAAAAATCTACATTTATTCATGTACAATAATCGACATTTATTCAAATACAGTCATATCATCGTCTTCTAGAACATCGTCATAACTCTCCAAACCCCGAATTCCAGCCTGAATTTCTTGCGACTCCATTTGCTCTAGAACCATTGATCCCAATCTATCATGTCCAGCAATAAATCTCTCCTTAAATGAGCACTTCTTGTCCACGTAGCCTGTTCGTAGTACATTGGAAACACAGATGTCAGTGCTCTAATAATCCGCACTTTATTCGCCCAAAATTTGGAATCGCAGCGTCATCTGTGACGTAACTGCTCCGCTCACATTTTGCGTCTAGTTAAAACACGGGAAGAACTTTCGTACACACCAAATATTAGATTTTGCTATATAAATTCTTCCATTTTCGAAGGTCAATATTTTTGTAATACTGACATGAAGGAACATGCTTAGTATTTCGTGAATCTATCTGAGATTTACAGTTTGTCATGATATTTATATTGTCCTGCATGCATATACACCGCAAAATCTAGCAAAAAATTTGAGAGGGAAACACACTGTAATATATAATGGACAGTGACATTTGATAATATGAAAGCTAGGCAGATGATGTTATATGTGCGAACATGTTACGTAACATGTATGCTACATGGGTCTTCTTAAGCTGTAATTTATTATTTAGTATGTAATTCCAGTACTATTTGTTTTTATGAAAATAAGCTTTAATTAAAAAAGCTAACATATATTCATTGAAGGAGGAATTTCTATCCACATTATCAAAGGGAAAGATCAACAAAATTGTCAACCAGCCATCTTGTGAGACACGTTGTCATTTACTTCGCTTCGTTAAGCCTGGTGAGGTCAGACTGTGCGTCGATCTCAAAGTATTTTCTAACAGTAATTTGCAATGCGCAGGCATACGAGCTTCGAGGAAGTCTGCCGTCACATTTTAAATTAATTTCTATTGATGTGAAATACCATTCTGCGTGTAACAGTTGCTTTAGTTTGTTACGAACAGACAGAGAAACACTCTCGTTTGTCTGTCTGCTTGGAACGAACAAACACCTTCGCCATACAACTTTAAAAATCCTGATTAGGTTGCTCCGTTTATTTGTGAGGTTCTTTCTGTCATTTCGTGATGTTTAAGGCCTATCAAATACATTGTAGTCCAATGGCGACATATTTTCTATTAATATTGTTCAAAATTCGAAAAATCAGAAAACATGACATTCAAGCTTAGTACTTCTGGTAGTGTGCACCGATGAAATAATGAATTATACCAGTTTTGTTAATTTTAAGTTCTACCGCAGAAAGGTGTTCTCAAAATATATACTTATTTCCAATAAGCCATTGCATAATGAAACTTTTAGCGCTTTTGCAAGTTAGTTACAGTTTCGTTTTTCAGCAAACTAGAAACATGATTTGCGTATGTCCTAAATTTGAAATCTAAGGTGTGTAACAGGGTGTTTAATATTATTGGGTTAAAAAGAAAATATTTCATTGATGTTGACTTTGCTCATTCCCTCATTCTTATTGATATAAAAAGGATATTTGACAAATTTAAGGAAGATTGGGTAATATTTAGAGATTGCATACTTTTCTCACTGATATATAATATATAGTATATAGGCTAATTGATTTTATTATGTGTAACAAAAATTCGTCATAGAAGACTGCAGTGTGCTAAACAAGTTCAACACAGGTAGTGACCATAGATTGGTGAGATGTAAGATGCACCTCAACACTAAACTTGAACGTGGCAAGCTCATAAGACAAACAAATGTATTAACATAACCAACCTTAAAAAACACCATAATACCTTCAAGTTGGAACTGAAGAACAGGTTCTCTGCTTTAGAAGACCAAACATCGGAAGAAGCGGATATTTCTGAAGTTAACAGAAAAGTAACCAAAGCTCTTATGGAAACAGTAACAAAATTAGCTGGGTCTAAGAACAAGTTGCATGTGAGCAAATTATCAGGAAAAACCAAAATGTTGATCCAAAAAAGAAGAGAGACAAGGACAACTAAAGTAGATGTGAATTCCAAAGTGGAATATATAGAGCTATGCAAGACAGTACGAAAAAGTATCACTGAAGACGTAAGAAAATTCAACTGTGAACTAGTAAGGAAGGCAATTGAAAACAACCAAAGCCTAAAGATAGCAAAGGGACATCTCAGTAAGGGGAAAAAACAGATTATGGCACTGAGAAAAGAAGATGGTTCTGTAACAAGAAATAGAGGCGAAATTTTGACAAGAGTGAAAGATTTCTACTCCAAATTATATGAAAGGGATGATACATGTACCCCAGACATCATGAAAGGTACCAGTACCAGAGTTCTTCCAGTCCTCCCAGCAGACGTTGCACATGCAATCAAGAACATGAAGCGGGGAAAAGCTCCAGGAGAAGATGGCATTACTGTAGACATCATACAAGAAGCAAGTGGAGAAATCGAAACAGTACTCGCCCAAATTTTCACTCCATGTCTTAACGAAGGGAAGATTCCCGAGGATTGGAACAACGCTACAATGATTCTGCTACATAAAAAAGGTGACATTGAGGATCTCAGGAACTACAGACCTATCAGCCTCCTATCAGTGGTTTATAAAATCTTCACTAAAGTTCCTTTCACACCGCTTGAAGGCAACACTGGACATGGCTCAACCGAGAGAACAAGCTGGATTCAGGAGTGGCTACAGCACAATAGATCATATCCACGTACTGAGAGAACTAATTGAAAGAACGAGGGAATATGAACTTCCATTGCGCATGGCTTTTATCGATTATGAAAAAGCCTTTGATTTGGTGAAACCATCTGCAGTTACAATGGCTCTGAAAACCTGTGGTATTGAAGTTGCATACATTGATATTATTAATAACATCTATGAAAATGCGAGTGCAAAGATTCGGCTGTTTGAAAGTACAACACACATAAAAATTGGAAAGGGAGTGAGGAAAGGTGACACCATATCTCCGAAGCTATTTAATGCCACATTGGAAAATGTCTTTCAATCACTGAACTGGGAAAACAAAGGGATAAAGTTTAATGGAGATTATCTAACCCACCCTCGCTTTGCTGATGACGTAGTCATTTTTGCAACTACCTCATCAGAGCTGCAGAGTATGATCCAGGAACTTACTGACAAAAGTACAGAAGTGGGATTAAAAATGAACTTTCAGAAGACAAAAGCGATGTTCAATGCTTTTACAAGAAATGAAGATTTATCGATTGATGGAGAAAAGCTGGAGATAACAGACACGTATGTTTATCTTGGACAGCAGATATCAAGTGAGGGTCGCATTGATGAAGAAATAAATCGGCGTACAAAACTTGCCTGGAGAGCTTTTGGAAGAAACAGCATAATTTTCAAGAGCAATATGCCATTATGCCTTAAAAGAAAAGTGTTCGATCAATGCATCCTTCCAGTGCTTACGTATGGTGCAGAGACGTAGACCTTAAAGAGACATACAAAGGCTGCAGACAACTCAAAGTAGCATGGAGAGGTACATGCTTGGTGTAACCAGGAGAGATAAGAAGAGGAACTCGTGGATCCGATAATGACAAGAGAGGAAGACATCATTACCAGAGTTAAATCCCTGAAATGGCAATGGGCTGGACATACTGCCAGAAGGACAGACCATCGATGGACAGCCGAAATTTTAGATTGGATTCCAAGCGACAGGAAAAGATCCAGAAGAAGACCACATGGGAGATGGTTGGATCAAATTCGAAAGTATGCGGGAGTAACATGGAGAAGACTGGCACAAGACAGACTGTTGTGGAGGAAACTTGAGGAGACCTTCGTCCAGCAGTGGATTGATAATGTTTGACAATGATGATTATGATGATGATATAGGCTAAAGAAACAAGATTTCCGATTATTATTATTTTATTCTCAGAACCATCCAACGAAACTAAACTTCAGACAATACTTAGATGAAAGCATTTAAATAATATTCATGTTATCTACATTAGTTAAACTTGTAAGATGCAACTCCTGTTTTTATTCGCTTACGTTTCTGTGGCGCTCAACATTCCTCAACAGGAATTTTTTCTGGTGTTTATCCCTGACTGACTAATTGAATTTCTTTATTAGTACTATTCCCCTTTCGGCAGTGTCATTCATCACTTTAAGGGCATTGGTGGAACTTCTTAGCGAATTGCTGCAATATTTCTCCACATCGTTGATCCCAAGCAGTCCAAAGAATGTCTTTGTATGGTTGGTAAAAAAATCGCTTAGGTATTTTTCTTGAAAGCCTACGTTTTTTCCATCTACCCGTTTTATTCCATTTTTAATTTCAGGTTTCTCTAATTCGGGAACATATTTTCCTTCTTAGCAAGAGTAATACGTTCACCCAGGAAATCCAATCCAACGTTTGTTTCTTACCGATACCAAAGGTGCCTCTTAGCCATCATCAAAGCACTCTACTTGACATATATATCTGGGTAAAAGCTCAGAAGTTGAATCACATCCAAGTCATTCTTTGGTACCCATCGACTTTCATCTACCTCATGCTAAAAGCGGACATATATGAGATTGACAAAATATGCTACTTATACCAAAGGTGTCTCTTAGTCATCTTCAAAGCACTTTTCTTTACATCTCTATCTGGGTAAGAGTTCAGAAGTTGAATCATATCCAAGTAATTGTTTGGTGACCATCGAATTACATCTGTCTGATGCCAAAAGCGGACATATATGAGATTGGCAAAATATGCTACTTTTGTCATTCCCTTCAATTCGTGTTCAGTCATCCCCTGTTGTTTATGGAATAAGACAATCTTTAAGTGCATAGATGGCCTTTGCCATCCACATTGCTTGACGATGAGTTACAGGAGCCCTAAATTTGAAATTTATTTCAGACCAAACTCCAAGAAAGAGGAGAGACAGATCTAAAAACTCTTCATATTCTTCACTTGGATGACTTACATATTTCAAGACTTTTTGAAGGTTGTCAACCATTTTCACACGTTGGTCTTCTGGAAAACCTTGGACGTGCTCTTTTTCATCTACCATGGTCGTATATGACTTTTTATCAACTAAATTTGAATGGTTTTGGGACTTTCGAAAGATCTGGATATCAGGACCACTTAATCGTATGGGGGAACACTCTTCAAAGAGGCCTTCAAGATCAGTTCATGGGTGTGATGTAGGCAAGCCAGCCACAACAGAGTCCGCCCAACTTCCTTCTCAAAAATTGTACATGCTCGTCGAATCAGTCCTGTATTTGACGCTGTATTATCAAACGAGAGACCAATGATATGGTCACGTAAACTGAATCGGTTCAACTCCTGAATGATGACTAGAGCTATATGCTCACCAGTTACTTTCTGGGCTACAGGCACTCCAAGCAGATGTCCAAAAAATTTTCCAGTTATAATTACAGCACCTAGGTCTTTCAGAGTTTCGATATTCCCAGTGGCAGCTGTTGGCAACAATTTACTCTCCCAATGTAACACCACATAGGAGGATTTTGAATATTAACTCTTCGATGTCTTTTGCCATTTGACTCCTGTCCTTTACCCGAGCTCGGTGAACAGTAGATGGAGATATGGCAATCTCGGAAAAATAATGGACAAGATTCTTTGAAATGGCAATGAATGAACTACTTGCCTGTTGAACAGAGTGTTGCTCTCGATCCCATGTAGCTGTGAACGTAGGATCAAGATGTTTTAAACGATGGCAAGGCACTTTCTTTGGTTGATATCGTACAGCAATTTTGTCTTGTTCATCGCTTGAACTAGATGTGGAAGATGAGGTTTCTAGAACCACTGTCTTGTTCATTCCCTTTATCTCTTCAGATTCTTTCCTTTTTTGAACTTCACACTTTGCTCTCTTTTCATTTCTTCTTTTATGAAGAAAACCAAAGGAACGAGCAAACTGACATGAAAATAGGAACTTTGGAAAATTGAAAACCTTAATATACATGATAGGATTATATAGATATATCTCGGCTCACGAGAATTCAAATAGAAAAGAAAAAGGCGACTTTTAGATAATCTCCCGATATGAATATCTAAATGCGAGTTTGAAATAAAAGTACCCACTTTTTCTTGTGCTGAGTGTTACGTAAGCTTGATCTCTGAAAGACACAGAACAGCATCAAATTCTGATAGTTAAAATCCTTCAAGTTTCAGTAACACAATCTGTTTTGTTCAATGAGTAAAAATAAGTAAAATACAAATCATCTTCTCTCCCTTTATTCATTATTTATTATTCGCTTTACAAATAAATATGCACCACATCGAAAAGACAATCTATCTGGTAAAACATTGACTACTTGTTTTTGTCAATAAAGAGTGAATCAAAACAGACTGAGGCAGTGCAGCCATACCAACGCAAGAAACACTCAACAATATCTAGGCAAGTCTTTATTCGCAGATAATTCTTTATTTTTCTAAGTATTAATACTTCGATAGGAAACTTTCCGGTATTTTATTGTTATGCAGGTTTGAATATTAAAATGGCTCTCAAGATGGTTTGATCAATCAACATTGGCATACCTGAAATTCGCTTTCTTCATGACACTGATATTATTTAAAAAGTAGCGTGCCTTTACTTTTATATTTAAAGTTGATTAATGATGAAAACATTTTTTCCTTTAGACATACTTTGAAAGGCAAAGCTATAATTTCTCCAGGAATCACTGTGATATGAAATCGAAATCACAAATGAAGTAATACTGAATCGTATATGACTGTGCCAACAAGACAGTCTTATAGCAATTCGAAGCACATGACGAGTTTGTGACAAGCTCAAAATAAATGGATTTCGGACAACTTTTCACTCATAAGTAAAACTATAAGCAGCAACATTAATATTATAATCTCTAGTGAGACATCTTTCATTTATCTCCAGATTTAAAAGCTATTTTCGTTTGCCACTAGGATCGATTGACTGCTGACATTAATTTTTATTATGTAAGTCATCTAAATAAAATGCGAATTCTAACAGTTGAAAGGAACTCCATGTTCGTAATACCAAAAATAGAGTATGAATTGAATATAGATAATTATCGATAGTTTTCGATAATCAAAACATAACAATCGATAACTATCGATTGTACTATCGATAGTGTGTTGGCAATATTGTTGGGAAGAAAATTTGCTTTCCAAGATGAAAATTTATTTCTGACAAAAAATTTTCTTACCTCTCCATGTTGTTAAAGAGCTAAGCTCCGATAAACTTCTAAGCTAATTTTTTCGAGGCCGCCCTGAGCAACTCAATGGGCTGTCAGCACCTGCGGCGAACCTGAAGCAAAAGGCACAAAAAAAATTGTGTGATGAACCAGCTTATTTGTACCTCCTTAATTCTCATTTTCACGTATGATTTTTTTTTGTTTCTGTTCACAAAAGCTGAAGAAAAGAATTCCGCAGTTTTGTATGCAAAATAACTTTTTCTATAATGTTTGGCAAAACCATGGTAATAATCCGTCAGATATTGAATATATAAAGTTGTGAGTGGGGATGTTGCTCAATTGTCTTTTTCTGTGATCATTTAAAACGACAGCAGATGAATTATGTTGTTTTAAATGATCCCTAAGATTTGCTGATTTGCCGTATTGCCTGACGTTTTGTAGTTCTTCCCACAAAGGCTACATTTTGCGTATACGTTATCCTTACCAAAAAAAATGCTATACAAAAGATATTTTACGTTCACCCATTATTATTTATTACTCATACTTTCAATAAAAACCTCTTTCAGCACCTGGCACTCGTTTAAACTTCCAGCACAAACAACGAGAACAACGCTTTTGGCTTTGTTTTTATCTGACTGAAACTTACACAATCTCTTTAAGCTTGTCTTAACTTGAAGAACAACAGAGTGCAAAACTCACTCGTTCACACCGTTTACCCTTTCAGTTACAGTTAACTTTAGTTTTGTATTATCATCATGTATCAATATGGCTGGGCTCGCTTGTTACCGACAGCAGTATAAATGAGGTGAAAGTGAGCGTTCCCGTCATCAATTTCATAGGTGGAAGCTGAATAGTGTACACTGACACCTTTGAAAAACGTAGAGCTATGGACAGTTAAGAAACACTATCGATGCACTATCGATGTACTGAGTTGGACGAAGCTATCGATACTACCTCCACCTCTAGTATGAAGATCTCTTCTGTTAGTGGAAATAACGGACCTTAATGGAGTTGTCATTTTGGTTTATTAGTCATATCCATTGATCCAGTGTAAATCTGTGAAAAGATCAAATATTTTATAAAAATAATAAATAAATTATAGTATGCGTTTTTAAATTGCAAAAATTTGTTATATAAAAAAATTAAACACATTTTGTATACTTTTTCTCAAAAATTAATGTAATCGTCGTAAAAGGGGATCTATCATTCCCATAAAATCACTTCGATTCTATTTTTTAATAAACACTTTTTTTCACCGAAAGATTTCCCCACAAAAAGGAAGATATGAAAGTTGCACTGTTCAAGAATTTTTCGGTTGATATGTGGTTTTCAATCAGCAAGCGAATTTTATTGCATCTTAATTGTCTTTTATAACGAGAAACAGTACACCAATTAAGTAGTAAATACACTGACGGAAAAAAATCCCAACACCAAGAAGGGGTTGTGTTAGATAAACGACAGTTGGTAGACGGTGAGAGTACATTTGTAAGATGACGTCTATGCAAATTTCGCGCTCGGCGCATACGTGAGACGCTAGTAGCGTCCCTCGGAACATGCAAAGCAGGTTTGCTGTAAATACGCGCGGTAACGTTCGTGAGCGTTAGTTATCGTTGAGATTCGACGTAGTGTGTTGATGTTAGTCAAGAATGCCTTTAAGAAGACGAAGAAGCTATTATCAACAGCTCACTGAGTTTGAACGAGGTCGTGTAATAGGGCTACGAGAAGGTAGATTTTCGTTGTGCAATATTACAGAACGATTTGGCAGGAATGTAGCCACCGTGCATGATTGTGGGCAGCGGTGGTCAAGGGAAGGTACTGCTTCAAGAAGACCGGGTTCCGGCAGGCCACGTGGCACTACTGAGAGGGAAGACCGCCGTGTACGGCGTATGGCCGTCGCACATCGTACTGCGTATGCGACAGCAATGCGAGCTGCAGTTGCCACCACACTGTAAAAAAATTACTGTAGATTTTACGGTTTTAAACCGTTTTCCAGGGTGCCAACATAAAACCGTAAAATCTACAGTTTTATGCCGTATTGGAGCAAAGCTACAGCTTTGCTCCAACATAATCAACACATTCGTTCCAGCCAAAATTTTTGTGTTTTCGTGATTATTTAGCCAAATTCTGATTTTACAGCCAAATTCTGTGCTGTTTTCTTCATTAAATACGGTGTTGGAGCAAAGCTATAGCTTTGCTCCAAAGCTATAGCTTTGCTCCAACACGGCACAAAACTGTATATTTTACGGTTTTGTGTTGGCACCCTGGAAAACGGTTTAAAACCGTAAAATCTACAATTTTGTTTTACAGTGCACAGTGACACAACGAACTGTTACAAATCGGTTACTTGAAGGACAGCTCCGAGCCAGACGCCCTGTAGCGTGCATTCCACTTACTCCAAACCACTGCCGTTTTCGACGTCAGTTGTGTCAAGCTAGAGCTCATTGGAGGACGGAGTGGAGGTCTGTTGTGTTTTCTGATGAAAGCTGGTTCTGCCTGGGTGCCAGTGATGGCCGTGTGTTGGTTAGAAGGAGGCCAGGTGAGCGCCTGCAACCAACCTGTCTGCGGCCGAGACACACTGGACCTACACCTGGAGTCATGGTCTGGGGAGCAATTTCCTATGACAGCAGGAGCACTCTCGTGGTTATCCCACGCACCTGACGACACAGTTGTACGTCGGTCTGGTGATTCAACCTGTTGTGCTGCCATTCATGAACAGCATTCCAGGGGTGTTTTCCAACAGGATTACGCTAGCCCGCATACCACTGTTGTAACCCAACACGCTCTACAGAGTGTCGACGTGTTGCCGTGGCCTGCTAGATCACCAGATCTTTCACCAATCGAGCACGTATGGGACATCGTTGGACGACAACTCCAGCGTCACCCCCAACCAGCATTAACCGTCTTTGTATTGACCGACCAAGTGCAACAGGCATGGAACTCCATCCCACAACCTGACATCCAGCACCTGTACGACATAATGCATGAACGTTTGCGTGCTTGCATTCAACATTCTGGCGGTTACACCGGTTATTAATGTACCAGCATTTCACATTTAAAATGGCTCTTCTCGCGCTTACATTAAGCTGTGAACTTGAAACCTTAATCGATTAAATATGTTACCTATACAAATGTATTGCCGAAATTTCATTCCTCTACAACTATTTTTTCGTGGTGTTGGGATATTTTTTCCGTCAGTGTAGTAACACTGTACTAGTGATCCGATTTATTGGCGTAGGAAAAACGCTTATGTGTTTACTCCTACGCCAATAAATCGGATCACTAGTACAGTGTTACCATTTATCTTAATTGTCTTTAACTTTATTTCTGGTATTGCCCAAAATATATTTAATGTTCAATAAACCTTTGTATGTTACCCCGGCTTCTGATATAAAAAATGAAGGGAATTATGAACATTAAATTTTGTCACTGGTATAGTGGATTACGACAGTTACATTTTTCTCCTGAATTATTGGAATCTTTAGAATTGAAGTATTACACTTTCTCATTCTTTCGAGGAAAACAATGTATTACTGATAAGACTGGAAGTAGAGATATCGAGAGTATTTGTGTGAGTTTATTTGGATGTTAAGCAAATATATCGAGCAAGAGGATAGTCTATAACCAATAGGCCGGTCCCTAACTTTGGGCCATTTGCTCCAGGGAAGGGTGGAATCCAGTGTCGTAAGGCAAACTTAACAACTGTGTTTCCATGGGATTCGCAACCAGGCAGGCATATCTCGGACGAATACTTAGAAAGCAGAACTATTTTTTAAGCAATGATTTTGAGTTAAATTTAGTACTTTATTTATCTTCGTTTGCAGTATTCAATTTCGAATTTTTTGAGTTGATGTATGAATTCTGGAATCTGTCAATACAGATACCGGAAAACCCATTTAGAAATGTTGTTGTGTCAATGTAACGCCGGGTAAGAGCTATTTTGGCTGCACGTGGAGGTCCAACTTCATATTAGGCAGACGGTCTTAATGTTTGACTCTTCGATGTATTTCTTCATTCGCGCATTAATGAGAATCGTGGACGACTCTAACAAATCTCTGGGATCGCTTCGATAGTATAACATTCTTGTCAATTTGCAGGTTTTGCTATGCTACTCATGCACATTTTCAGTTTACTGGAACCTCCTTTTTCTAGGTCCTGGAAGAGTAGGTCTCCAAACGCAAATCGGGACAGATCGTTTTGTACCCGTTCAAAGGCATGGAAATTCTTTAAGTTTTCTAAAGTTGGCTAAATGGAAAGCCAACTAATTACGACAATTATATGAACATGTTTTAGCCAATTTCTTTTTATCCTTATGACGACATAGCTTGGGGATCTTATCAGAGGACTATTGCTCAGTGGTAGGTAACGCAGAAAAGGTCTTCAGCTGGATCGCTGTTTGCGGACACAATGAAAAGGGAAATTTTAAAGTTGTGCGTTGTAAGTTAAAACAGTCACAGGGTATAAAACAGAAATTCGACTTGGGGACCTCTTCTTGGATATCACTACCATAATATAGTATGCAATTCTTAGGCAACTAACATATCTACTATTTGCCTATCAACATACATGTATTGTTTTTTTTTCTACTTCTGATGTCGGATTTTAACCTGTACAGAAACTTTGAATAATATGTGATAGCAAGATAGACCTTAAAATGTTGTTGGTGCTATGAACAAATATACCTCAAAAGAGGATATATGATTGCAGGATCCTTTCCGAAATACATACAATGTTTAAACACCCACCGTATCGTATTTAAAACGTGCTGCACTCACTTATATTAGTTATGTACATATTTGTATTGATATATGATCAAATATAAATTTTATTTCTAAAACATGCGGCAGTTAATTTTTTTTTAATTTCAAAGCTTTTGGTAGACTTTCTGAAATATTATTTTCATAAAACTTAAATCAAGCAACTTGTTCCTTTTTAATCGACCACATTTTCGTCGTCTAAGCGTGTTTTACGTGTTTAAATTAAAGTAGGAAATACGCAAATGAAATTACAGGTTTGCCTCCGTTGTTTCAAAAGATTGTTTTACTCCATAGGACCAACAATATTAAGAAAACGTATCTGGCTTTGCGACTTTCGATGGATTGTATATATATTTTTTAATTTGTCTCCAAATATTTTTTTACACTGCTAGCCACTCAAAATGCAACACCAAGAAGGAAGCATCCGATTGGCCTGAAATTCGCAGCATCCGTCGCCCGCGAGAGGACATGCAAACGATTAGCATTGCAGGGCATATGCAAGTAATGTGCGCCCGGCAAGCCACCGAGAAGCACTATAAGAAGGGTGCACAGAAGGCGGGGTGTAATTAGTGGAAGTGTGTTGTGCTGCGGGACCTGTGCGTGGGAAGCTTCCTGATGCCTCGACACCGAATACGGCAGTTATTCCAGCACGTTTCGGAGTTCGACAGAGGACGAATAGTGGCTTATCGCGGCAGTGGTTTATCGTACTGAAACATCGGCGCCCGTGTGGGATGACAGCTAGCAACAGTGAGTCGAGTATGGATTCGGTGGGTGCAGGAGGGCCGGACGGACCAACGTGAGCGATATCCGCAGCCACGGCCCACCAGCGAACGAGACGACCAGCATGTTGTGCGGCAGGCATTGACGGCTCGCACCGCCACATCACGAACGTTAGCGCACGAATTAGAGTGTGCTGCGCAACAACCTGTGTCAGCACGTACCGTTCGACGTCGTCTCCAGGAGCGAGGACTTGTCGCACGGTCCCCATTGCTCCGATTACAAATGACGTTACACCACTAGTGAGTGCGGCGGCAGTGGGCCGTTTAACGCCACACCTGGACTACGGAATGGCACGACATTGTCTTATCCGACGAATCCCGCTTCTGCCTGCAACACCACGACTGTCGGATCCGCGTGTGGCGGCACCGCGGCGACAGACTGTATGACGCCTGCATTATGCATCATGCGTTATGGTTTGGGGCGCAATTGGATATGACACCCGCACCCCTGTGGTACGCATCGCCGGTACACTTAACAGCCACCGCTATATCTCCGACATTTTGGAGCCTGTAGCTCCAAAACGGGTGCACAGAAGGCGAGGTGCCAGCGGCCACGTTTCAACAGGACAATGCGCGCCTGCACGTGGCACGCATCGTGCGACAATTCTTCACGGCCCACCAGGTGTCACTGCTGCCGTGACCCGCCTGTTCTCTCGATATGTCGCCCATCGAACACGTTTGGTCACTGATCGGCAAACGAGTGGCCAGGCAAGCACCACCCGCGGCTACGCATGGTGAACTGTGGCAACGTGTGGAAGCAGCCTGGACCGACATAACCCCAAGCCCACATTCAAAGCCTCTTTCGTTCGATGCCGCGGCGTGTAGCAGCCGTTATTGCCAGCCATGGGGACCAAACGAACTATTGATGTCTGCGTGTTCCGCAAGTAGCACGGACCTGTAAGCTCAATCGTTTCATCTTTGTATCTGTTGTTGTGTCCAGTAAATCTGGCTTTGCTATCTCGTATCCTTCTTGGTGTTGCATTTTGGATGGCCAGCAGTGTAGAAATGGACAAAACATCGTCTGTGAATAAAAGAAAATTCAATATCTAAAAATTCGAATAATTGTATTGAAAATATATATATATATATTTCTAATCAATGCAGAAGAGATAACCACATTTCAATATATTATTTCTGGCCAGAATTCAAATTAGATTGCACTTATTTGTGACCTACAGCTTTGTCGAAAAGCAAAACATATATAAATTATTAAGGTAAAGGTGAAAGCACATTTTATAATACATCCTAACAGCTTCAGAGAAGCCGCCCCGGTGGCGCAGTGGTCTAAGCGATGGCCTCTGATCATTCGTCCGAACGGGGTCCGGGTTCGAATCCCGGTGAGGCATAGATGTTGTGTTTGTCTTACGGCACTGGCTCTCTCCCTTCCCTGGAACCAGTGACCCTAAATTAGGGACGGGCGACTGCTTATAGCCCATTGAGTTGCTCACGGTGGTCGTTAAACCTCCAACCAAAAAAAAAAAAGCTTCAGAGAATCCCGGTACTGCAATGACGTCATTAACATTTGCCTTTTAGGTATGCTTGCTCTATTTCACGCTAATTTTTTCGTGTGATCCATCAGATGTATTCACGTATCTTTTCAATTTCTACGGAATACTCTTCATATCTTCAAATGTGTTCATCCTGGTGATGTTGATTTTTGAACTTTTTATTAAATTTATCCTTTGTTTTTAATTTTCTTTTAGTGTCGCTTGATTGTAGTTTTGAACATTTCTTAATAATTGTAAGGGGACGTAAAGAAAAAAATCGAGCGTCATGATATAACGCTTGCGTTTGTGGTATTGAAGGACATTTTTAGTTTGAAAAAATATCTTATTTCTATATATCACTGCAACATACAATATTTCTCTAAAATGGATTTTCTGAGAAAAATTGAAAAATCGATTTTAATATTGTTTGATATCTTTCAGTAAATTATAAAAAATAAATATAAACTAATATCTATAATTCTTCGTATACGATGTTGTGGAAGAAGAAAGAAATTTGGAAAAAGCTTTCTGCCTTGATAGTTGCGGAAAGCATTAAATGAAGTTTCCAAAACACCGATGAAAAGCGTGATGTCATGCAATTCGTTTAGTTTTCAAACTCTACACATCCCCTTCAAGTTTCACTCTCTGCTGAGACGTTCAAAAGAAGTAGTAAATCTCTTTAAACAAATAATGATGCGAAGAAAAGCTTCTTATAAAACTGGATTCCTGCTGCAACACGAATCATGAAATACGCTCATGTTCAAATTTTAAAAATATCCTCACGGGAAGGTATGTGATAATCGATTTTGCATGTAATAGAATTTCGAACTCAAAAATTATCCTAAGCAAATGAACAAACTATAGCATGAAAAAAGCTGAAAACCTATGTGCCTGCAGAGTGGAAGCTCTGAATTTCTTTATGTATACTGTCGTAAGTAAACCTGACGGTGCGGAAGTGAGATTTTTCACAAGAACGGAAGTGCCCGAGGATGCCTCGATGACACTACACAGTTCATTTACTTATGGATATAACCTATGCGACATCTGCTATTAATTCGCTTTCTAATTTACCTTTACAGCTTTACATTAATTAAAAGAAAGAAAATCACAGCCGAAATACATAATGTTCGTTCGACCACATTCAAAGCAATATATTAAAAGGGTTTTTTATACACATTTTATTTTCTTTATTGTGATCATAAAATCTGTAGACAGTGAAGTATCCGAGTGTCCCACAAAATTAAAACTTGGTTTGATTGAACCCAGCAATCAGTTACGAAATTTCGATGTCTTTAAAAGATCAATGATTTTGTTATACAATTCGCCATTTCTGCACGGGAAGCAAAGAGGTGACGGTCGCCTAGTAGGCGCAGTGACCTAAGTGATGTCTTTTGACCATTCCTCTGAGGTTGGTCCGCGTTCGAAACCTGGTGAGGTATGGATGTTATGTTTGTCTTAAGGCTCTACGAGACCCGCCATCTTGTATTGCTGCTTTCTCTTATTAACCAACGGGCAAGCGTAATTCACAAATTGCTCGTGCAATTTTGAACAATTTGGAAACCGTTTGTGGCTAACGCAAGATATATGATAAATAAAGAGTTCCCTGGTTTCAGAATTTTTATTGATCTTTACCTTCATTTTTTATCTGCAGCGCAACTCGTAACAATGCGTCTTCCATAGTTTTATTAATTAATAAAAAATACTTAAAGGGTCCAAAATGAAAATCTGAAACCAAGGAACTCTTTATTTATCATATATCTTGCGTTAGCCACAAACGGCGTTCCAAAATGTGCAAAATTGCCTGAGCAATTTGTGAAATACGCTTGCTTGTTGGTTAAAAAGAGAAGGCAGCAATACAAGATGACGAGTCTCGCAGAGCCTTAAAAGGCACTGCTCTTTCCGTTCGCTGTAACCAGTGGCGTTAAATTAGGGACGGGCGAGTGCGCATAACCCATTGAGTTGCTCACGGTAGCTGTTAATCCTTAATCAAACAAAAAAAGAAGTAGTAGAAAGGCTGAATGTGTATCCTTTTGCACGCTTAAAAAGCATTCAATATTTGTGCAGTGGTTTAAAATAGCGAATTTCGCTGCCAAAATGGAAAATTAATAATCAATAGAACAAAACCAAAATTGCTCTGTACTAGTAAAAAGGTTTTGCAATAAAATGCTGTAATATACATATGTTTGGACAGCATTTTTAATTATTATTTTTCATTACTTGTGTCAGTTTCCCAAATACCTTTTCTGCCAGCAGTACAGTTCCAGGGTCATAAATCGTTGCAAAAACAATACTGAATGAAGACAAGTAACTTTTGTATTGCAATAGTGACAAAGAAAACACCTAGTGTCGAAATTTCATTACTTTACAATACGGAATCCTTAAAGCAGAAGAAACCTGTCAAATACTTTACATGTCTTAAACATTTTCCCTTCATTAGAAGATGCCCCTCAGTGATGCCGCTCAGGGGCTAAGAGCTGGCTTCTGACCTTTCGTCCGTGAAAGTCCGTGTTCGAATCATTGTATGGTAGGGATGTTGTGTATGACTTACGGCACTGTCTCACTCCCTCGCCTGTAACCAGTATCCCCAAATTATGGGCGAACGAGCCTGTCATTTAGTATGAACGAGCCTGTGGTCGTTAGATCTGTAAATAAATAAACATTCTCAAAAGTCATTAAACTGACTTCATAAATGGCTTTAGTCTTTTTCGTAATTTAAATGTGAGAGTATCATCATCATCATCATCATTACCAACCATTATCAATCCACTGCTGGACAAAGGTCTTCCCAAGTTTCTTCCACAACGATCTGTCTTGTGCCAGTCTTCTCCATGTTACTCCCGCATACTTTCGAATTTCATCCACCCATCTCACTTGGGGTCTTCTTCTGTGTCGTTTCCTGATCCTCGGAATCCAGTCTAAAATTTCAGGTGTCCATCGATGGTCTGTCCTTCTGGCAATATGCCCAGCCCATTAGTTAGTATAGATGCAATGATATGAAATGACGGATCCACTTATAACTGTTATTATCACTAAACGAATCCCGTACAAGATCATTTCATTCTTAGAAATTGCGTGAAAGATAAAAACATGCCCTTAGTGTGAACAAATGGTGTTTTGCTTTGCATAAAAAACTTTTGAGATTCTATACTGCCCGGAAAATTTCTATTAAAACGGACCTCTGCTTTCTTTCTCCTACTGAATAACAAATTGAATCTACGTAATAATCAAAGTTATTTCGTGCTAATTATAGGTAAAAGGTTTGAAACGCTGTCAAAGCACGGTAATATTTTGGAGCCAAAGCACACACACCATATCCCCAAAATATCTTTGAAAATCGTAGGATTTAAAAAAACGTCTTTATTTACAATTTAAAAAACGTGATAGATAAAAATTCTGGCAAGCACTTTCGCGACCACGATGGCCGCATCTTCAGGCCGATGAGTGAAACCAGACTTAAAACAACACAAGGTTAAATAGTGACAGATAGGAGCACAAGTTATACACATTATGTAAATGGAACCCATTAGTCATTGCCATTTACTATAAATTATTACAAATCTTTGTAATAATCTGTAGTGAATGGCAATGACTAATGCGTATAAGTGCTCCTATCTGTCACTATTTAACCTTGTACCGTTCTAATTCTGATTTCACTCATCGGCCTCAAGATGCGGCCATAGTGGTCACGAAAGTGCTTGCCAGAGCTTTTATCTACCAAGTTTGTTTTTTAAATTGTCATTAAACGCGTTTTTTTAAATCCTACGTTTTTAAAAGACAAATTGAAAACGAGGAACAGTACACCAATTAAGTAGTAAATAGTAATACTGTACTAGTGATCCGATTTATTGGCGTAGTAAGTAGAAACATTAGCGTTTCCAAGCTTTTGCACCACAACCAGATGGCTTTTTCAAGGAAGTTAAACAGTTTCTGTCTGGTTTATGTGTGAAAGCTTGGAAACGCTAATATGTCTACTTACCACGCCAATAAATCGGATCACTAGTACAGTGTTACTATTTACTTTTTAAAAGATAATTTGGGGATATGGTGTGTGTGCTTTTGCTCCAAAATATTACCGTGCTTTGACAGCGTTTCAAACCTATTACCAAGTTCGAATCTAATTTGAACTGCAAGCATTTCTCTTGTGTTAGCAGAAAATGAATGCATGGTAAAAGTGTATCAATTTAAAGGTCGTGTGATAGGAAACGAAAAAATGATGCTCACCAAAGGGTGCTTCTTTTCAGGCAATTTCAATGTCTTCCCTTTATTTCGGGACACAGGATACTGGCATTGCACTCGATTAAATAACTTGTGGGTTCAATCTGTATAATTTGAGAAACATACGTGTAGTCCCAATCTGTTAAAATTTTGTGGGAATTGAAAAGTGATTTTACCGAACTATGCTACCTTCGAAACTCCCCCTCAGGCGTTCAGGAAGCATGGTTTAGAGCTTCTGTAGCCTTGCACTATAGGATCAAATGCAACAAACTGAATAAATAATTAAGAATGTTATATGACGAAATAAATGCTGTAGAATATTTTAAATATGTTTCTTTATTTGGAATGTAGATTTTAAGGCAATGAGCAGTAAACATGAAACAGTGTTTTGCAATTGTAAAAACACTTTATAACCCGAAAGAGTTTTTAAAGTAAAATAAATATTTCAAGTATTAATCCAAGACATTCATTACACAAAATCAAATATTTTGATCAGGTCATAATTCTGCCATAAATTGTAAAGTGGAAGCCTTAAACCTTTTTCCCACAAAAATTGTTGACAATTTGGTGTGCAACAAGTCCCGTATGCTCAGTTTAACAGTTCGTTGTAGTAGAGTTATCTCTCCGCGTACCGGTGTGGATTCTCTACTACAGAACAGTTGATTTTGTGTTGTTTGCCAGGATATTGTGATGAATTCTTGCAATGATTTTCTTGAAGCAAACCTGCACATAGTTTCACGACCTACATTAAGAACATTTCTTCTTCGGAGGGTCTTGACGTTAAAGATACTTTTTTTGACCTTCTTCGGAGTGAAAATGCGGAAAGACATTTCGCGTCTTTTTGTAAAAAAAGATGGTGCTTGTGTTATCGGTTTGTCCGTCCGTTCGTCTCTGGAAACAATATCTCAGCAATCATTTGTGTAATTTGAGAAACTTTTTTGCATTGGGAAGCTTGAAATATAAGAATAATGATATTTATCGTATTTGTAAGATTTTTCCATTTCTCTCGCCCTTTGGATTTATTAGCAATAATAAAAGAGCTTGTGTCGTTAAGCCACACCAGATGGAGGGGTCTCAGTTGCTGAGCCCATTCCTACGGATTTATGATGTCAGATGATGACAGATAAACACACATGGCGCCCTGGATTGTTCATACCGTAGCGTAAAGCGAACGTACTCGGCTGGTTCGAGAGATCTGGAATGAATTCCCAGCGGTGTCGGAATAGAATTTTTCAGTTGCTGTGTGTTAATTAAAGAAAATCGTGTTAAGAGCGATGGATTTGTTTTTTACGTTGTCTCCACGTATTTGGAAGATTTTCACCATTTCTCTCGCTCTTTGGATTTATTAGTTATAATTTAATAGCTCGTGCCGTTAAGCTCCACCAAATGGAGACGTCTCAGTTGCTGCTGAGCTCATCGCTACGGATTTATGATGTCAGATTATGACAGATAAACACACGTAGTGCCCTGGATTGTTCGTACCGTAGTGTAAAGTGAACGTACTCGGCTGGTTCCAGAGATCTGGAATTCATTCCCAGCGGTGTCGGAATACAATTTTTCAGTTGCTGTGTGTTAATTAAAGAAAATCGTGGAAAGAGCGATGGCTTTGTTTTTTTTACATTGTCTCCAGGTATTTGGAAGATTTTCACCATTTCTTTCTCTCTTTGGATTTATTAGCTATAATTCAACAGCTCGTGCCGTTAAGCTCCACCAGATGGAGACGTCTCAGTTGCTGAGCCCGTCCCTACGGATTTGTGAAGTCAAATGCTGACTGAAAAACCCACATTGCGCCGTGGATTTTTGGCACGTAGCGTAAAGTGAACGCACTCTGCTAGATCGAGAGATCTGGCATTCGATCCCAGCTGTGTCGGAATACAACTTTTTGGTTGATGTGTGTTAATTAAAGAGAAACGTGGATAGTGCGATGATTTTGTCTATTTAGTATGGTCATTGTCACTTTTTAATTACACATTGTGGTGAATATTTTGAGAGCCATTTTGCTTTTGTATTCTTAAAGGTTCTTAAAATAGCATATTTCTTTTTTTATCCTCTGATAAACAGATGTTTCCGATGCTCACTTAATAGCTTCTATCTTGTTACTGTTGGGCTCAGCAGTTTAAATAGTTCACACATAAGGTTGTCACGAGGATATTTTAAGTGTCATTAAATTATTCTATGTCATTTTGATTTATTCTAAAAAATCGTGTATACTCAGTATATGTTATGGAAATGTTTATTAGATTATACTTTATCAAATATTAACAAAAACATGTAAATAAATCTGCGCCATAGTAGGATGCATATTATTGTAATTATTTCATGAGTAATATCAGTTGATTTCTAATAGTCGTGTTAATGGATATAACCTTGCTAAACTAAATATGAAATAAGGCTCATAGAAATACCTTCAGGATGTTTTTTATTGTGAAAGAATTCGAATCATCATTACGTTCGTAGGGATGTACTACGTGAACTTTCGCGAAGGAAAATGAGAGCATTTAATGCACAACAGCAACAGGAAAGTGAAATCGTAAACATATCTGTTCATATCAGATTTTCACTTCATCATCAACGCTGAAATAATAATAAAATCTAATCGAATCATACCGACCACTCTACGTAGACCTGATAGCACTTACATGAAAAAATAATCTGCCAGTAGTATTATGCACCTTTAAACAGGGAATGAAAAAAAGCGAGGCAGTACTTCTCATTTATAATTTATATATATATATATATATATATATATATATATATATATATATATATATATATATATATATAAGAATATTAACATACAAGCAATCTACCTTCACACACAAAAAAAAAAAGGGTCCAACGGCCTCCAGAAAAAAAGATTATTAACAAAATGACAAAACCATGACAAAACAATGTCAAGTAAACACCTACAAAAACGCCCACTCAGAACCCCTGGATCACTTCAGGGAAAGGCATTCAGAGGACCTGAGCATAGAAGTTCCGTACAGGTTTCATGAGAATACAAAAATCTCAATAAAGCAATAGCGGACATCCAATTTAAAATTTTGTTTTGTAAATTTTGATGCATTCTGTCTTCCCTACCTGAACTGTGGAAAATACAAAATTGTTACTGGGATTAAAAATGAGCTAAAAAGGAACTATAAAACAAACTAATGATGTTACATGAACTGTTTTTGTATAAACGAAAAAGAATCATCAAAACGAAAACTGAGTCATAAATCTCCTTACAAGATTGAAAGATAGTAACAATAACATAAATCCTTCCACCAAACCTTTCATCACATAAACGTAGTCATTAGCAGAGAGTCGCGGTTAAGATGCAGATCGCCGCCCCAGTGGCGCAGTGGTCTAAGCGATGGCTTCTGATCATTCGTCCGAAAGGGGTCCGGATTCGAATCCCGGTGAGGCATGGATGTTGTGTTTGTCTTACGGCACTGGCTCTCTCCCTTCCCTGGAACCAGTGACCCTAAATTAGGGACGGGCGACTGCTTACAGCCCATTGAGTTGCTCACGGTGGTCGTTAAACCTCAAAAAAAAAAAAAAAAAAAAAAAAAAAAAAAAGATGCGGATCCAAGTTGGAATATTAAACTCCAGGTATATTCAGAAACCCAAGTGAACAAATATAGCTACAATTTCGTATGTACATTCTGAAATAAACCAATTTATTTAATATCAAATAAGTGTTTTCAATGGATGTAAAGAACGGGTGTGCCGGGTGGCGCAGTGGTCTAAGGCGCTGGCCTATGATCATTCGTCCGTAAGGGGTCCGGGTTCGAATCCCGGTCAGGCATGGATGTTGTGTTTGTCTTACGGCACTGGCTCTCTCCCTTCCCTGGAACCAGTGACCCTAAATTAGGGACGGGCGACTGCTTATAGCCCATTGAGTTGCTCACGGTGGTCGTTAAACCTCCAATCAAAAAAAAAAAAAAAAAAAGAACGGGTGTTATAAGTCTCCGTTGTGACTCGGAGGAAAATAATTTTAAGTGGGTCCCTAAGAAGTGGTAAGTTCAAAAATATTTTAGGCTGTAATGTTACAAAGTCTGATCTTGAAGGTGGAGTGTAGATTACAAGTAGATAAGAGATTACAAAAATAAAATTTACAAAATTTTAGTGGATAAGAATTATTTTTCAATGTGGAAAAAAACTTTTTAACTGTTTTGTGGTGTTGTCTCTGTTATTGCAAATGTGAATGATACGTAGAAATTGAGATATAATAATGTTTATGTGTATTGTTTTTAGAATTCTTGAAGTCCAAACACTCAGTAATTTAGGACTAAAGTCAAAATTTGTTCTTTTATCAAATACATCAATTGAGAATTTTCTACGCCTTAGTGTAATCTGTAGTTCCAAAAAAGTAATCTCAGATTTCTTGTTTGTGTTTTCCAGTACCTGAGTGAAAATTTAACTTTCCTATGATATATATATATTGTATTTTCCAATGGTTGCTGTGTTTGTAGCTTGTATCTTTGAAGTGTATTACATCATAATTCACTCAATCAATAACCGATGGGAGCTACAGTTACCAATAGTCTCTAAAAATGATATCTTGCTCTATATCTATGCGTAAGTACGTATGAAAAATCATCAGTATGATTAGTTTATATATCAAGTAATTTTGCAGCCGGAGAGGAATTTAAATATTACTCACTATTATAAACTACTTCAGTGGATGTAATGTTCCTATACATGTAATGAATGCAGTTGATATATAAATCATTATTGCATCTACATATTATCTCTAAATAAACAACTTTTCACTGCAACATGTTTTTTACAAGTATTGTTTTAATGTTTTGTTCCTATCTAAGCTGATTTTCTTAATTTTAAAACCATAAATTCTGCATTAGAATATTTTTGGAGCGTTATATTTCGCTAAATATAAAATTGATTAAAAAAAGAGCCTGTGTAAATACGTTTGAATCCGTTCAGAAGCGACGACTGCACGAAAGCATGAGCTTGTAAAGGAAACTGAAAAGAGCAGAATACCGCGTATTATTCTTACAGAAAGCTCCTGAAAATCTTTAGCTCCTGTCATTATACAGCTCTATAGATAGTTTGATTTCATATCTTTTGTCATTTTAATTAGTTTTTTTGGTACATGGATATGCAATTTGCCTTTTCCAGGGGCATTGAAGCCACCGTGATGGAGGGCTGGGGACTACGAAGTAAAGTACGATACTTAACGGTTCGTTATTCAGCACCTTGCGGGGAAAGTGGTTTGTTTAGTGTGAAACTGAATTTCTTCTAGTGTGGGTAGTAAAAGAGTTCTGTTGGTGGTTCGTGAGGGCTCTTCAGTGTAAATTGCTACCTGAGAAAGTGAGCATTTGTTCACATTAAGATTCTTCACGAATCTCTTATATTAATAAAAATGACAACGGTTAAGTTGTATAGAAGACAACCGTTTACCGTAAGGTCTCGTAAGCGCCGCAGATTTCAAAGGGATTTGTGGAAAATACAGGGTGATCGAAATATAGCATACTACTATGTAGGGAGACATTTCGTTTGATGACACTATTACATTTACGAGTGACATCACAACCTTTGTTTTCAGACGTATGGGATACATCGACAGTTGTTCTGTAATACCTTCTCCGATTATGTAAGAGTTTCAGCGAAACGTTGTATTTGTGACAATGTGTTGCTGGTTTTGAACGAGTAGGAAATGTTTTCATTTTCTTGATACCAGGAAAGTATTTTTTCAGAAATATCGGATTATAACTTTGCAATTTACCTGCACTGCTCAAACAATTGCCCAATGCTTGTTGTAGACTTTTAGCATTCAAGTTTTTCTTCACTGAATATCAGGAATTAAACTTATGAAAGCACACGTGTATGCGTATTGTAAACAATAATGATCAAAATTATCATAGCCTTTATATACATTTCACAACCTAGTTGTTGTAGAATGAAACTGCTTCACATATCAATAGGTCGATTACAGATTTTATTCAATGAAAACAAAATAGTTTCAAGAAGGGGAAGTTTAGAAAACAAGAGTTCGGACTCGGTAACACTTACTTGATAAGGCAGAGGCACAGTATATTTTGGTATAGTTACAGTTTAGACACCGTAACCTGTGTTCAAAAAACCCACACAAGTCCTCGACACATTTGGTGTCGTGATTGCTGTTGCACGAGTTTTGCATAAACATGCTCCAAGACTTCTTAGCACCAGCCTTTGGAACTCTATTTAATATATTTCTATAAGTTTAACAGCACAGCTCAGTATCATTTTATTTTACAAGACCAGAGTATTCAGTTATCATTAGCAGTGATCTATTGAAGGCTATAATAGTTTCACTGCAATTATTATTCTATTTTATCAATTTCAATTTAGATAACAGCATATAGTATCGAACCTCGATTATACGTTTTCCGGTATAAGTTCTCGCATTTTTACATAATTCTGGAATAATTTATAACGTAGTAGTCTTTTCGTACTTCTACGTTATTATAAAAAACGTAACCATAAGATGAAATAGTTCCTAAATTAAACTTTAACGGGCAGACGAAACATGTAAATAACAGAAATCAAACTTACGGAAAAGATGCTTTATTCATGGTTTTCTCCAACACATCATAACATCGCAGAGCACTTCGCATTAAACGCTCCACACACCACACAGCTCCACACAGTTCTTTTAACACAACGCTCCACAAGCAACAGTTTACTCGTAGTTTTTATCTCTCGTTCTTATCAAATCAGGCACACGTCACGCTCATTCAACTCCAATCATGCTGACAACAGTATTCGTTTGAGAGAAAAAATACCATGGTGAGAGTGAAGTATACTGAGAATAAACTCAAGATTTACATAGAGAAACAAATCAAAAAGGAAAGTCAATCTAGAATATACGTCACAAGTTCTCAAATTTTACTGTACTTCCTATTGCTTTTACAATTGTGCTTTAGGTTATATAGTTATAAGCTTTTTGTGATAATATGTTAAATTTTGAATTTCAGTTTATCAAAAATGCAGGACTATTTGATTCTTCTATACTTAATCCGGTATGTTACAAATTTTACACAGCATTTTCTACAACCATGAAATATGTGATGCAACTAGAAAATTGCAAAATAACGTTCATAGTTCTGATTTTTCTCTGAATTAAAAAACATTGAAACAAGCAGAGATTACTCAGCACAAACGCTAAATCAACTAGTGTACAAGATACTTGGAAAAGGGCGATGCTCACACCGATGATCCATAACATTATGAAACACTCCAGCTTAGAGAAATGAGAGCGCCTGTAGACCAAACTATGGCGCTGATGAAGTTCCCCAAGTAGTATATATACAACCCGAGGACCGGCTTTCGGTTAGTACAGTGTTCTGAGTCAGTATGGGAAAAGATGCCGATCTATCGGAGTTTGATAAAGGCCAAATTGTGACCGCAAGGCTCCTCGGAACTGAGATCTCGCACACAGCTCGGTTTGTGGGTTCTTCAGGGCCACTGTAGTGAGTACGTAACAGAAGTGGAGCAAAGACAGCCAAATGATGAACCGTCGTACAGCCGTATCTCGTTCGCCGCGCATTGATGCCAGAGGCGAGCGGGGATTGTCGCTCATTGTTTACAGCGACTGTAGCACCACATTGCAACAAATGACCGGCAGCAACAAGAGTGGTGATCAGGGCAATGTGTCGCAACACACATTGCATCGCAGCTTTCAGCGCATGAGACGGCTTAGCTGAAGACCTAGCCGTGTGGCCATGGTCACTGTACGTCATCACCAACAGTGCATGAAATGGGCCCAAGAACATCGAGATCTGACGGTCGATGATTAGAAGTGGCCTGGTGTGACTAATTAAGATTCCTGGTGCATCACGTAGACGGACGAGCACGGATACGCCGATTACCAACGGAAGCTTTAGCACTTGGATGCACTGTTGGGCGGAAACAAGCCGGTGGCGGCGGTAGTGTTATGCTGTGGGCGATGTTTTCTTGGGACACTTTAGGCCCCATTATCCCAATAGCACAATCTCTGACAGCTGTCAGGTATCTGAACATCGTTGCGGACCATGTTGACCCATGCATGACAACTCTGTTTACTGCTGGTGCTGGCCATTACCAACAGGATAATGCGCCATGCCACACTGTCAGAGACGTCAAAGATTGGTTCGAGAAAAATTCTGGTGACTTTTTGTTAATATACCTGGCCTCCAAATTCACCAGACATGAACCCAACCGGACATTTGTGGTTCAACTTGGAAAAGCGGGTTCGCGCTAAATCAACACCACCGCGAAATGTACGGGAATTGGAGGACCTGTTGTCGACTTTATGGTACCAGATACCCCATGTTAACTATCGCTACCTCATCGAATCGATACCTCGCCGAATGGCCGCTGTTTTACGGGTTAAAGGGGGTCCTACATTCTATTAGGTAGGTGGTCATAATCTAATGACTCATCGGTGGAAAAGTAAATAATGTGTGGGGTATTGAATATAAAAAAATCTTATTTTTACTTACTACCTAATATTTCGAAGGGAAGGTTTTTTTGTCATGTGTTGAAAATATGAAATCGAACAACATTTTTTAATCCAGTTTTTATAATGAAATTAGAAAAAAATATAATAAAAAAGTCAAAATAAACATAATCTTAAGGTTGCAAACAAAGTATTTATTTAAGCATGCATGTGTTGCATATAAATTAGCGTAATCTAAATTTATGAATATTTCCTATCCTAATGTTTCTTTTTGGAGACATTTAAAATTTTATAGAAATGTTCAAAATTTTGAAATTCCAACTGATTTAAAATTTTGAATGTTTTTAGATTTGTATGATTTTTAGGCCATTCCCTAGAAAAACCTGTAGCAGAGGTGTCTAGCATTTTTTCCAACCCTATCGTTTACTTGTCGTTCACGAGGTTTTATTTATAACATTATAGATATTGATCCTGTGCTTTAGTTAATACCACTTTCTCTTCTGACCTTGCACAGAGGATCCTTTAAGTGGCATTGTGTCTATTTAGATTTCGAGTTTAATTCCTCAATGTATTGGTATCGCATGTAGTACTTAAACTAGAAGGCAAATTTCTGCATAATCCAAACAACGTTGGATTCCGGTCTATTGTTTTTTCTTTGATACTTACAGGACGCAGAAGTCTGCCTTAGATCTTAAAATGTTTGCAAAAAGAATTTAAGATCTAAAGTATATTATTTTTACTACGCTATAACAGGTAATTGTACAGATTATTGCGCAAGGTTCCTTCACTCCTTGAGCACAACTAAATCATCAGTTACATAATATCTTGCGAGATCACCAAACGTTCCGTTACTCTGGTTTACGAAAATGTTTCATAAAACTGAAACTATGCTTAAATATTACAATATCAGTTGTATAATAATGACATTATCTTCAAATAAATATCATTTTGAGTGTTGCTCCGATTTTAATAGGACATTGATGATTACCTTGCATTGATGATTATCAAGCATGCCCTATGACCTTTCATCCAAGTGTGTACGGGTTCGAATTCCAGTGAGGCATGGATCTTATGTTTGTCCCACGGCATTGGCTCTCAGCTGTCCCTCGAAACGGTGATTAAATTAGCGACAGGTAACAAATTATCCCCTACTGAGTTGTTCAAACTGTTCGTTAATTCTTCCAAGCATTATGAAATTTTTATCGAAATTTAAAGGCAAAAAACAGGGTGTTCTGCCCAGCAGATAGCACAAATTTTAAAATAATGGCATAAATATATGTGGAAATTTTATCTTAAGTGTTAAATGCAAAATAAAAATAACAATTCATTTGCCATTTCGCACTTCTAGTTTTAGCACGAGTAAAATATGAAATTAGCGATTTGAATGATTTGTGAAATTTAGAAGTGCTGATTGCACCTTACACATCAAGCAACGTAGCAGGTAGCCCAAGGAGATGCAAAACGAATATTTAAATTCGTTCTAGACAACAAACCCGCCTGCTCGACCACAGAACTACTGAAAACATTTCACAGAAGTTTAAAAACCTTTCAGTGAAGTTAAGAGACTCCAGCTTATTTTGTTTCAATTAAAGATAAATACCAAGGAAATTCCACTGTCCAGATTAAGGGATATCTGAGTATTTTGCGAATATGCATATGGCGAATACCTTTATATGATCAGTTCCGAGAATAATTATCTAAGCACCTTTTTTCAATAGAGGTCATCAGTGTTTTGTGAATGACCAAATGTAGAAAGCAATATTCAATTAATGAAACGAAATACATATCCCACGTCTTATATTTCAAAATGAACTTAACTAATTGCTGAAAATGTGAATTGACACTCTAAACACAAAACAGTGTGTTCTGAATGCTAAAAAAAGACTTAAAATCATGGAGCTAAGGTCGGTAAATACATTTTGCATTATTTTTATATGTTAAAGCATGAGTTTTTAGGGCCGTCGTACCGAAACCAAACGAAGCGGATAATTTATATCAGAATTTACTGCTGTGGAATATCACGCGCACTGCAGAGCAGCTCCCACGTGTGCAAGCTCATTTTCATCACTGCTGGTTGTTCATATTTGTTCTCGGGAAAATCACAGCCAAAGTATGAGAGTGGACGTGTTCGACATGCGGCGAAATATTAGGGCTTGTTTTTCTCTGACAGCTCAATGTTGGCACGTCACTAGTGAGAATCGGGAGGTAACAGACAGAAGCAAGAATTGCATTCACTGTGAAAGCTATTTATCAATGGGTTTTTTCTTTATCTAGTGATGAATTTTGTTGCATTCCGTTGCGTATTATTTGTTGCAAAATAATAAAAACCATTGCTTCTTCTCCAGCAGAACTGAATTGAAACTTTATAACTAATCACAGTCATTTGCAAACAAAACTACGAATTATTTTAAACGTGTTTTAGACACTCAAGAAAAACCAAGTGATGCTTTCGTGAAAACAGTAAATGTTAGTAATAAAGATCAAGATGCAAGCTATTTAACAGCAGAATTCGTTGCTCAGAAATATGAAGTCATGCGAGTGTAGAAAACCTCATAATGCTTGCATGATAAATTATGGTCAATCCAATGCTTGGGAAAGAGGCTGAAAATGAATTAAGACAAATTCTCATTTCCGATAATATTATTTCTAGACGAATAGATAATGTGTCAAACGACACAGACGAAGTATTATCAGAGTCGCCAAAAATTGCAACTCTGCAATGCAAGTTGGCGAGTCAACTGACATCACCTATAAAGCCCAAATTTTGGCATTTGTGTGATTTGAGTACCAGGGAGATTTTTTGTCGAAAACTTTATCTGTTGAAAAGAAGTACCACCAAACTAGCGAAGACGATGTTTTCGATATTTTTTCAGTACCTGGAGTCAACTGATTTATCGTGGAATAGCTATGTTTGAATTTGCACAGATGGTGCTCCTTTAATTATTGACTCCATACAAGGACTTGTTACTGTTATTAGAGACAAAATTCCAAAAATAACTACAACTCACTGCTCTTTTCATTGGGAGAGTCTCGTCTGAAAAACAATCAGTAAGGAACTGAAGAAAGTATTACTTGATACAACAGTAAACATGGTTAACTTCATTAAACAGCGCAGCTTCGGTCACGCCTATTTGGAAAACTTTATGAAGACATGGGAAATATCATATTTTCCTGCTTTTAAACACGGAAGCCCGGAAACTTTTGCCGGGAAAAAAATTAGCACAGATGTTTGAACTTCGAGATAAACTACAGTGTTTCTTTAAAGATAACAATAAATCATGTTTTCTGGTTTATTTGGTATCACGTTATGGCCCTTAATGTTAGCATACGTGGAAGATATGCACAAGCTTCTAATATGTGAGGACGCAAAGAAATTATTTGAACTTCAACTGATGAACTTCTGACATTCAAAAGTAAATTTTCTTTTTGTAGAAAACATATCTCATTTGGTAATGTCGAAATGTTTCTTTTGTTAAGCAAGTTGTGGAGTCCGGTGGCAAAAAATCATGAAAAAACTGTACGTCTTGTACCCCAACATTTGGATTCACTGGCTGACAAAAAACAAAGTTTCCTTCTTTGTCATCAGATATGTATGACTGGGACAGGAACCTTTTCGTAGAGAGTTCAAATTCTCAAGATTTTTCTCACTCTGCATGAAAAGGAGCAACACATTGAACTGAGATACAATGTACACTAAAAATAAAGTACAATGAGTTGCCCCTTGATGTGTTCTTGCTCTCCATCAAAAATACATTCGTATATATTTCGCAAAAAGCACGTCTTCACGCAAAGTGCGGCTTCATTTGCTTGTGGGAAGAAGCCTTTTCTGGTTTGACAAATAAAAATGTTAAAAAACGAAACATATTGTTTATGACGATAATCTGATTTAGCTTTGATTCTTAGCTGTCTATGTAAATTCGAGTTCATTATCTTTTTCCGTTTCAACTTTAACGTTGTGTTTTCTCGCTCAATTAATGTTATCAGGCAACAGTCTTGATGTCAAGAGTAAGTGAACGGGCATGGTTTACAAGCAGACAAGCAAGACTTCTGCAGATATGATGAATTAAGCTAAGCTAGCAGAAGAAAGTGTGCTGCGTGTTAATCGTGAAAGCAGTCATATGCTGTAAACGGTATTTCGTATGCAGCCAGAGTTGTTTAATCTCGTGTCTGTTTGTCAACCATCCTACCACAGGTAAAATTACTGTGCAGAAAATGTCAAAAACAAGTAGCTCATTGATGTTTGATATTACTTTTTAGAACACATAACGTTATTTTAAGTGTATTTGGTAATAACATGCATTCTTAATTAAATTATATAATTTGTATTAGCTTCGTTGTTTTTGCATTTTTCATCCCAGTTCAATATTACATATGTCATTTCATTCGTTCTTTTTAGATAATCTGATAAAAAAGTACCAAATGTTATGCAAATTGCTTAACATCGTATAGGCCTTGCGCAATTATGCAAGTACTCTTTCGCGATATCTGAAGGCCTATTTCCAGAGTTTTCCGATGTCTCAAGTCCTACTTTAAAAGTTCCGCTATGTCTGAGGGCTTACTTCAAATATTCCGCAAAGTAAAACAGGGTAGAGAACACTGGTTTAAAGCAACTTGACAACACTCTGGTTTAAAGCAACTTGACAACACTCTGGTTAGATATTTAACGGTTTTTCATTAACCTTTTTTTTTTTGTCTGTTTTGTAAAGTTTTTTCGTTATCATTTCTTCTCTTTTTAGACAGTTAAACGTTTTTCATTATATGTTTTTACCTGTTTTTCGTTACTATTTGTCTTGTCCGATTGCATTGAGATCAGGCGGTGCACTTCTCTGATCTCAACCCGATCGGACATGTACGGACCTTTTATGGAGATGTGCTACGCAGAGTGGCCTTCCTGATGAAAATTTCATTGGGTGATCTAACATTTTAGGATCCTCCTGCAGATGAGGAACAAATTACTACTAGAGCTAAATAATGAAATTAAAAACTTTATCTGCACACTATCAAAATAATTTAAATCCAGGGATTGATTCAAACGAAATCACTGCCTTACACATATAGTAAAGGATTTCACAGACTTTCAATATTATTATGTTCGTATGTGAATAGTGGTTGTGTACTAAGCATTCAGAAAAAATTCCACATGTAGTTTAATTATGAGCTTTCACCGATAAATTCAGTAAAGCAGGACTATATTGAAAGTCTTTTCAGTATGTTATTCGAAAAAAAATGAGTATATAAAACAAAAACTTAAGTAATGTATTCACAATATACATATTAACTTACCGTTGTGCGACTTTCAGGCTGTAATAATGCAATAACGGAAGTCAACGGAATCTAGTCAAATCGTCTAATAAAAGAGTTGAACAGAATGTTCACAAGTTAGTGAAATCAGGCAATGCACTGATTTTGATACGCTTTCCAACATACCAGAAATCATTACTAAAGTTATTACTCAAGTTACGAGGATAATGGCTATGGAATAAATCTCGCTCCTTTGTCCTGACCTTTGACCACATTCCGATGATATTAAACAGAACTGGTTCAGTATACCTCCAAAACAACATAATAAACTTTTGCCGCAATAGAATCCCTTTTAGTCAACTTATGAAGATAATGGCTGTGGAATAAATTTCGCTCCTGTGCTTAACCTTTGACCTCTTTAAGATTATATTCAACAGAATTGGTTCGGTATACCTCCGGAACAACATACTAAAGTTTTGTCGCAATAAAAATATATTTAAGTCAAGTTATGTGGATAATGGCTGCGGAATAAATCTCGCTCCTGTGCCCTGACCTTTGACCCCATTTTGATGATTTTCAACAGAACCAGTTCAGTATACCTCCGGAACAACTTGAACTTTTGTCGCAATCCAAACATTTTTACCTAAGTTATGACGCATAAGGGCAATGGAATGTATCCCGCTCCTGTGTCCTGAGCTTTAACCCCATGTCGTGCATTTTTAGTAGGGTTTATTCCCAGAATGTCCCCTATCACATATTAAAATTTCATCAAAATCGAACCATTTCAACGCTAGTTATCGTGCGGACAGACAGACGAACAGACAGAAATAAGAACAAAGCTGGATCATATACTCTTTTTCAACCTACGGTTGGGAAGGGTACAAAAGGGTTAAAAGCTTGAATTGTGTTTGTATCTATGATTTTTTTAACATAAAAAACTGAAAGAAGATTCAAGTTTGGTTTTAACATAATACACACTGCCGGCAAGTGAAAAAAGAACACCAAGAAGGATTTGGCGGACGACCAAGGAATTTACATATGTTAATGGGGTCGAGTTTACGTAGGTATGATGTTAATTTCGGGACCACCCGGTGAGCGCTTACACCACAGCACGGCATAGTATGCAAATTATCGTCGGTGGTGTTTAAGGAGTACGGCGAAGTTAATGTAGTCAGTCGTCGGTGTACGGACACGTGCGAAGACCATGAAAAAGCTGCAATGCCTGGACATGGAAGACGTGTACGAATTCAGCAGTTATCGGACTTCGAGCGATGTCGTCTAGTCGGACTCCGCGAGGCCGGGTGGTTGTATCGTCGTATTGCGGACCGAATTGGAAGGGAAGTATCGGAAGTGGTACGATGGTGGCGTAGATGGCCCGGGGAACATTCCCACACGAGAAGACGGGGAACCGGGAGTCACAGACGGACTGATGAGCGGAACGATCGACGCATAAAAAGAGCAGCGTTGTCAAGCATAACATCCACTGTTACGCAAATCCGAGCTGCCGTTGCACCTGGGGTGACTGTGCGAACAATCTGCAACTGTCTAGTGGATGTAATACTACGTGCACGTGTGCCTCTGGCATGTGTAGCTCTGACTGCAGCCCACCGTCAGGAACGGCTGCAGTGGTGTTGCCAACGTCTGCACTGGAGAACGCAATGGCGATATGTCGTGTTCAGCGATGGAAGCAGATTCTGATTGGGAGCCTCCGATGGCCGTATGCGTGTTCGCAGACGCACAGGGCAGCGTCTGCACCCTTCTTGCATCCACCAGCAATACACAGGGCCTACACCTGGTCTCCTGGTGCGGGAGCGATCAGCTATCACTCCCGTACACTACTAGTGTTTGTACCGGATACGTTAAACAGCACCTCCTACATCAACAATATCATTCAGCCCGTTGTTGTGCCATTTGTAAGGTCGGTCCATCGTGGTATTTTTCAGCAAGATAACGCACGCCCACACACGGCACTTGCAACGGAACATGCACTTCAGGGTGTGATACAACTTCCATGGTCTGCACGTTCACCGGATTTGTCCCCCATTGAGCACGTGTGGGATTTTATGGGACAACGACTTATCCGGGTCTCCACGGCCAGCCACGACCATCCCCGATTTACGCGTCCAGGTTGAGAATGCTTGGAACTCAATACCCCAAACTTACATCCAATATCTGTATGACAGACTCCATGCCAGAATTGCACAGTGTGACGCAGTTCATGGCGGTTCAACCTCGTACATACCATGTTACATGGAAATGTTATTTTTCAGTTTACCAGCAAATACCGCTGTATTTTGCCATAATGTTTTTATCACGTTATCCTCTGTATTCCGTTATTATGCCGTATAACTTTCGTTGGTATCAGACGTCTCCTTCTTGGTGTGATTTTTTCACTTTCCGCCAGTGTACATTACTTAGCATCATCTTACCTGCATAAGACAATAATTTCAAAACTCATTGTGACACAAATCAAAATAATATTGAAAATACCCATTGGTGAAAGCCATAAAGCAAAATATTATTTTACCATTTAAAAATGTTTTCCATTTACGGGTAGTTAGTTCAGAAATTACAAAAATCATAGTTGCACGAATAACTTTGCGGGATCCAACAACACCAAGAGCAGATACACATCTCGACAAATGTTATCATATTAAGCGGAAGAATTTCAGGGATAAAAACTGATCTTCTAAGGCTTCACTGTTTCTTAATACTAAAAAACTCGTTAAAAAAGCAAGGAGGTAACTCACCTCAGAATGCAGAGAATGACCGGGAACCAAACAACAGAACGTAGAGAAAGCATGTCGACAACAAAAGCCCATAGCTTCACATAACAGCTCCTTTCCCGTGTGCTAACCTACAATGACATGGACACATTTGCCATTGAGGGTGCACTGTGAATATTTTGCTGTGTGATATTCAGTCAAAATCAACGGGAAGATTCTGACTAGTAACAAAAATAGCCTCATGAACATTTGTTTTACAAATTATGGATTTTCTACTTACCAATTCGTAACACCACGTTCATGCACTTAATCTCAATTGTTTAGCATACGTCCAGTACCTCAACCTTTTTAATATGTGTCTGGGACAGCAAATGCTTTCACCAGTGGAAATAGTGTGAATATCATGAGTAATCAGTGCTTCGTGGTGTGAAAAAGAACAACACTTCAGTAGACGATGCATAAGCTTTTCTTTACAGCGCTTGTTAATGTCCCAATCGACGCGGTCGTTTAGAGAGATAAGATTCGATGAATATTAAGGCAAAACTCTTCGCATAAGAATAATCAATCCTCATGCTATAACAGCATTTATAAATTTTAGAAACTGAAACCATATTTAAACTCCACATTTCTTTTACGTGCAATACCGGCCATCATTATTAAAGTGTAAAAGATATTGTTCCCTTTTATTTTAGGAAACGAGATTTCATTAGGACTTTAAAAGTAATTTTGTAATGACGGAAGAAAAATTAATGCATTACAGGCAGCCTAGTATACACCAGTCGTCCAGATAAAAGACGGTGCATAGATTTCATGTTTCCCTGTCGTTTCAGTTACAACCATATTTTGGGTCCACTGAGGTGAAAAATTCATTCCACTACCTTCCTTTGCAATGTTTTTTTATAAATTTTGTATTGCACTATACGGAGTTTATAGAATAATTAAAGAAAAAACTAAAAAAAATGCAATGCTTCTAATCCATAATAACTACATTACGTTTATCACCTTGAATTCTTCTTATTTTAACTTTACGCCCTTCCTCAGCCGTGAATGTTGAAAAACGTACTGAAAACTTAGAGAAAAAGAAGGATTCTGGTGTTGTAAAACATTTTTAATCGATGAAAAAAAACACACACGGGCTGAAAATGAAGCTTCACACGGGCTGGAAATGAAGTTCAAGTAAAAAGCTATAGTTTCTGACTCAACCAGCTCTCCCGCCAGTGTTTTTGAGAAATCATTCTCGTGAATTCATAAGCGACGATCTGCATCTGCTCCTCGGCAACAGTTCTGAGGGATTTACAACAGCTGTGTCTCGGGAGACGTAAATTCAGGTTACATGAATCAATCCTCTAGGCATCGGGACAAAAAGGGAATACAAGGCTACCAAATAACACTCCTCCTTGTAGTGAGAGCGGTGGCAGCTACCACGTGTAGGAGAGGACTGAAAAATATATAAAGGAATGTGAAATTCTTTCAGCGGAACGTATTTCAAAGCTTACCTATTCAAAAGCCATTTTTTATCTCATCATGGCCGACATCTGCTGGAAGTTCCGGTTAAGAAAACTAGAAATATCATTTTTTTTTAATATTAAACTGAGAATTTAGTACTTTCCTGAAGTACTGATACAGATTACTAAAACTGTACTTTTTAAACTTTTTCACAAAATGAAATCATATATAAAGTTTAACATTTTATTTGATGCAATTATGGATTAGAGATAGAAGGCAAATTTAATTATTGAGAAAAAAACTTTCGGGATATGCTCGACTTAAGGAAAAATTTTTTAGGAAATTTTTAAAAGAGTGAAAAATAATATACAATTGGTTCCCACGGCAATATTATTGAAAATGGAAAAAAAAATAAGTGCAGGCATCTTCTTACAGCAATGACATCTTAATCGAAGAAACACTAATATCATCTTACACACTGAAATTTTCTTTAAAGACGAAGGATTTTAATCACAAAGACTCAATAACAAATAATTTGTGATCTAATTCTGATTCACGGTAGATTTGCGTTGAAATTTCGATATAATGCATCCTTCCGGACGGTAATAAAGTAGATCCCTAGCAAAAAAGAGATCGATAGAATACCCAGGTACACTTTACAGATAATTTTTTGCAGCCTTCCCGTGCCAATATTTTTCATGTTGCAAATTAAAACTAGTGATTAAAAAGTAATCAGATCGACATCACATAGAAGTCATCACTCTTTCCACGTTTACAAGTGAGTCACGGAAAAATTTCTCCACAGCCGCCACCGGGAATCGAACCACGGGTCTTCCAGTTACGTGCCGAATATGCTTCCACTACACCACAGCGGCCTCGAAATTCTCCAGACTCACAATCGACAAACTGCCAAACCATATATCAGGCTTGCTTCTTTGGAGCCCCGCACAATGCTGGGGATTCACCACAGATGAACAGCAGCAACTGATCAAATAACTAGAATTCGAATGAATGATAAAAACATAGTTGACGTGTACCAGAAACATCAAATAGAAGTAATCGCTCTTTCCACATTTATAAGTGAGTTACGGAAACATTTCTCATCCGCCGCCTCAGGGAATCGAACCCAGGACCTTCCAGTTACGCGCCGAATATGCTTCCACTGCACCACAGCTGCCTCGAAATTCTCCACACTCACAATCGACAAACTGCGAAACCACATGGCAGGGTTGTTTCTTTGAAGACCCGCACAATGCTGGAGATTCACTACAGATCAACAGCTGATAATTTATTTATACTTAATGTAAATAAATCATCAGCTGTTCATCTGTGGTGAATCCACAGGATTCCTACAGATGATTTGATTTTATAGTAATCAGACCGAACTAATATTCTAAAAAACGAAAGCATATATGGGGTTTAACATAGTCCGGTTTATAATAAATGGAACTAAATCATAACAACAAGTAATAAGGCTTACTAATACATGAAATTAAGCCTTTAAGCTGCCGAAGTATCTAAACCATATAGGGCTAAAAGTTTTCCGCACTTTCCAAACAAAAATGTTCTCAGAGCTACCGAGTTTTACCAAAACTACGTCAAAATTATTTCTCTCCACGCAACATCTCAGCGGTACGGACCATAAACCAATCACTTGTGAGAAGATATCACTTATAGTCCTTTATTATTTGTTCCATTATCCAAAGCATGATGGGGAAGGGATCGTTCCTTCTGACACGTACATCATGGCGCTGGGCATAAACAAGAGACTAAAAAATCAAAAAATCACTCTTCTTTCATATGTTTATCGCCATTGTTATAGCACTTTTGGTAGGTAATCAGTCAGAACGGATAAGTTTCAATCGTTCCGGTAAATGACCATTTGCTTTAAACTAAAATGCTAAGGGCAGCGCATGTATTCGTTCAGGTTGATTCCAGTCCATTTTGCTAAAACCGAGTAAATTCATTCCAGCAGGTTGAAGGGTTAAGAAGAGCTTATGTAGTGTATTAAAGAACGTCATTGACCTAAGACTAATGGAAGAAGATAAGTAAGTCATAAAGGTAAATATTTACTAAACTACGTCGGCGACAATATCGACAATTTCAACTGTTTAGTTTTTCAAAAACAATACTTATTTTTACCTTTACATGTTCAGATTTGGATGAACGTAAAAAACGTCCATGATAACTACGAGATTTCATTTAGCTACGAAAGTCTATCTGCGCATGCGCAAACTACTGTACGAATGCACTGCTTTCCTGTTCATTTACAAATTCTCATTTCACTTATCGGGCTCGGAAAGAAGTATTTTAAACTGGTGCTTCAAGAAAGAGGAATAGCAGTTTCTAACATTCATGAACATTTCTTAAGAGCTTGCAAAATCAGACATGTATACGTTCAAACCGCTCGTCTTATTTCATACCCGCAAATGTCTTGGCATCTGAAATGTGCGTAGGAAAGGTTACTAACAAAGAGCACCAAATGAAAAGGGAACGTTACACTCTTTGACTAAGCAATTTTTAAGTGTTCATTGAATATATGGTAGAAATGGAATTAATAGTATTAATATAGAGCAGTTACTTGGAGTTTTGCACTTACATTCCACCTTCAGTAAAGCATCCGGAATACGAAAACCTGTATATTTAAAAATCAAAGCCCGAACACTAAAAAACAAGAGAAAAACTGTGATCATTACTTCTTCATGAACGCTAAAAATTGATGCCCTTCAGTTTAAAATAAATGCAATTTAAGCAGTATTTCAGGACTGACATATATATATAAGTTTCTTGCAGCAGTCGTGATAACGATTAGTGCTGTTCACTTGAAGAGGTATGATCTTAAACGTAGATGACGTAGCTATCGCTGTTCTCATTTTTTGTACAGTTTTGTCTATGTCGTTAAGTTATGAATTATTGTGGATTTAAAGTTGTTTTGTCTTTCAAATACAGGGTCTAAATTATATCATTACTATTGTTACCGTAATACTAGTTTATAGCAAATAAGCATATTGTATATATTGAATAAATGTATTTTCTGGTCTGTGATGGGAATTAATGATTTTATGAGAGATTTGTCTTAGGGAAAATCAGAAATATCTGAAAGTACAAGGCCTGGTTATTGAAAAAGACAGCGCCTATCACTGGCCATACAAATAAGAAGTACTGTGATTGCTTTTGGTTAAGCTTCTAACCAAACACAAAACGTTTCTTTAAAAAATAACGAATAAAAAGGAGACGGCAAATGGCATCAAATAGTCAATTAAAATAACATATTTCTTGGTTATCTTGAAAAAGTTTAAATAAAGTTTTTGAATAATGTATTTGAAAGTTTCCGATTAGAATTTGCATGTACTATTAAAATATAATTAATGACTAAGAAACACTCAGAGAATTTTTAAAGTGCAATGAAGCAGTAGTTTGTGACAATAGCTCCTTCTACACTTTTTGCTTTAGCAAACAAATTTAACAGAACCTTCTATGTCGGAATAATTTTACAGCAAATAGCTAAGCTTGTAACTGTTTGAATGCGTGTGAATTTGAATACAAGTAGTGTAATTTAAGGCTTACCTACGTTTTATGGAAAAAGACATGTCCAATATATGATAATTCGTCCGCCAACAAAGAAAGATGTCAAAGTGAACACATACTCCAAATTATAAAAGTTGTGTTTCAAATGGACTATAACTTCTTTATTTTAAGTGTGAAGAAATCATGTATGAGTTCATCGTACTTAAGTTAAACGATCTCGCAAATTGTAATTTTTCATATATCTACGATACAGTCCAAAACGCAGACCGATGGAACTACCATCGCGAAGCCCATGCAAATACCTAAGCGATAGTTAATCAACTAATTTAATGTTCATAGATAATATATTTCTTTCATTTGCTGTCCGGTATGGGCAATTATGAAATCAAAAATTCCTAACTCCCCATCACTAAAAAGAATGATAAATATTTCATTTTGATAAAAAAATGCTTCTGCTTTTGTCTTGATTCCAAACCTCTGTCACTCATCATATGAATGAAGACAAAAAAGGAATAATAATAAGACGTGCAGAGTAGTATGTAATAAGCCTTTCTAAAAATTTTGATTTTGTTTTCGGATTTAGAAAATCTCAGTTTACAGGAGCCACCTCGAGTCCTCGGTACTCAGCATTTTTCTCTGTGAGGGAAAGAATGATAATATTTCTGATGAAATTCTGATTATCACAAATGGATTTAAAAGGGAAAGCTAATACACTGATGACACGCTAATATTCTTATCTGAATGCAGCTCCTTGAGGGCAGAAAGTTTATCATATTCCGAAAAAAAATATATAAGGAGTATTTTCGTAATTGTTTTTGGATACAATACATTGGCGTTCAAAAAATTAGAAAATAAGGTCCAGATACGTAGAATCACTTTCTCAAGAATCTTGTATCGATACAAAAATTTAAGTGGAAATACCATATTTCAAAAAAAAAAAAAAAAAAAAAGTTACAAAATCTTACCTAGCATTTCTAAGAAATTTTAAGTAACTGCGAAAACGGCATTACAGTTTAAGAAGTATTGTGTTTCATGAATCTGTTCTTAAGGTCTTAACAGTTCCAGCTGCCAATTCAGGGTGAGTCACGATAGGTACTTTTAAATCAAAGACCTTCTTCTTTCCTTAATCGGTAAATAGTGCCTTGGAATTACAGAAGAGAAATTCCTTATGCACCGTATTTTTACATGGGACAATTAACCCTGCAAAATTTTAATTATGAAAAAGAGAAGTGCACGCTTTTTTCCCAGAATCATAATTTAAATTGTTTAACACTTTCTAAAATGGGGTCCCCTCTTTGACTGGATTTTCAACGCACTGTTCATAAAATTTCGAGGCGTAAGTTTATTCAAATATTTATTTTTCAGTAAATAAAGAAGGGAAGAGAAATTAATTTCTACCCAAAATGATTTTCACTAATTTATTACACACTTTATTTACATATAAATGACATTAAATTCTGAACATAATATTCATCATTCTAAGTAGTTCAAAGGTTACAGGGACTGAAAAGTTCCTAAGATTTAAGTAAATGAAAAATTATGTTCCATTTTTCCATTCTAAAGATATATTTTTGTCATTTTGAAAGTGATGGGTCTGTTAGGGTAGTTAGAAATTGGTTGAATGTGAGAAAGTACTGTCCTCAAACATTGGTGATCTTTTACAGAGTCGTTAAAGAAACATTATACACAACGGGTTCTTTCCTAGAAACGTTTTTTTACAAACGGTGAGCTATAAGAGGAGAGATTTTGTTACAAAATAATATAATAATATTCTAGTTTCAAAGAATTTTCTGTTTTCTTTTCTATTGTGCTACAAAGCTTTACTTTTGGTATGCTTTTCGTTTATCAGTAAATGAGCTTCATGACATTTTTTTTAATCCCGAGAGATTATTTCTGTCATTTGGCTCCCGGAGGGGAGAGAGACAGCGCATAGAGTCTAGGAGACAGATAGACAACGCTTATAGTCCAGGAGAGAGATATTCCGAAAAAATATATTTAAAGAGTGTTTTCGTAATTGTTTTTGGATACAATACGAGCATTTGGCGTACAAAAAATTAGAAAATAAGGTCCAGATACGTAGGATCACTTTCTCAAGAATCTTGTATCGATACAAAAATTTCAGTGGAAATACCATATTTCAAAAAAAAAAAAAAAAAAAAGTTACAAAATCTTACCTAGCATTTCTAAGAAATTTTAAGTAACTGCGAAAACGGCATTGCAGTTTAAGAAGTGTTGTGTTTCGTGAATCTGTTCTTAAGGTCTTAACAGTTCCAGTTGCCAATTCAGGGTGAGTCACGATAGGTACTTTTAAATCAAAGACCTTCTTCTTTCCTTAATCGGTAAATAGTGCCTTGGAATTGCAGAAGAGAAATTCCTTATGCACCGTATTTTTACATGGGACAATTAACCCTGCAAAATTTTAATTATGAAAAAGAGAAGTGCACGCTTTTTTCCCAGAATCATAATTTAAATTGTTTAACACTTTCTAAAATGGGGTCCCCTCTTTGACTGGATTTTCAACGCACTGTTCATAAAATTTCGAGGTGTAAGTTTATTCAAATATTTATTTTTCAGTAAATAAAGAAGGGAAGAGAAATTAATTTCTACCCAAAATGATTTTCACTAATTTATTACAAACTTTACTTATATATAAATGACATTAAATTCTGAATATAATATTCATCATTCTAAGTAGTTCAAAGGTTACAGGGACTGAAAAGTTCCTAAGATTTAAGTAAATGAACAATTATGTTCCATTTTTCCATTCTAAAGATATATTTTTGTCATTTTGAAAGTGAGGGGTCTGTTAGGGTTGTTAGAAATTGGTTGAATGTGAGAAAGTACTGTCCTCAAACATTGGTGATCTGTTACAGAGTCGTTAAAGAAACATTATCCACAACGGATTCTTTCCTAGAAACGTTTTTTTTACAAACGGTGAGCTATGATAGGAGAAATTTTGTTACAAAATAATATAATAATATTCCAGTTTCAAAGAATTTTCTGTTTTCTTTTCTATTGTGCTACAAAGCTTTACTTTTGGTATGCTTTTCGTTTATCAGTAAATGAGCTTCATGACATTTTTTTTAATCCCGAGAGATTATTTCTGGCATTTGGCTCCCGGAGGGGAGAGAGACAGCGCATAGAGTCTAGGAGACAGATAGACAACGCTTATAGTCCAGGAGAGAGATATTCCGAAAAAATATATTTAAAGAGTGTTTTCGTAATTGTTTTTGGATACAATACGAGCATTTGGCGTTCAAAAAATTAGAAAATAAGGTCCAGATACGTAGAATCACTTTTTCAAGAATCTTGTATCGATACAAAAATTTAAGTGGAAATACCATATTTAAAAAAAAAAAAAAAAAGAAAAAGTTACAAAATCTTACCTAGCATTTCTAAGAAATTTTAAGTAACTGCGAAAACGGCATTACAGTTTAAAAAGTATTGTGTTTCGTGAATCTGTTCTTAAGGTCTTAACAGTTCCAGCTGCCAATTCAGGGTGAGTCACGATAGGTACTTTTAAATCAAAGACCTTCTTCTTTCCTTAATCGGAAAATAGTGCCTTGGAATTACAGAAGAGAAATTCCTTATGCACAGTATTTTTACATGGGAAAATTAACCCTGCAAAATTTTAATTATGAAAAAGAGAAGTGCACGCTTTTTTCCCAGAATCATAATTTAAATTGTTTAACACTTTCTAAAATGGGGTCCCCTCTTTGACTGGATTTTCAACGCACTGTTCATAAAATTTCGAGGCGTAAGTTTATTCAAATATTTATTTTTCAGTAAATAAAGAAGGGAAGAGAAATTAATTTCTACCCAAAATGATTTTCACTAATTTATTACAAACTTTATTTATATATAAATGACACTAAATTCTGAATATAATATTCATCATTTTAAGTAGTTCAAAGGTTACAGGGACTGAAAAGTTCCTAAGATTTAAGTAAATGAACAATTATGTTCCATTTTTCCATTCTAAAGATATATTTTTGTCATTTTGAAAGTGATGGGTCTGTTAGGGTAGTTAGAAATTGGTTGAATGTGAGAAAGTACTGTCCTCAAACATTGGTGATCTTTTACAGAGTCGTTAAAGAAACATTATCCACAACGGGTTCTTTCCTATAAACGTTTTTTTTTACAAACGGTGAGCTATAAGAGGAGAGATTTTGTTACAAAATAATATAATAATATTCTAGTTTCAAAGAATTTTCTGTTTTCTTTTCTATTGTGCTACAAAGCTTTACTTTTGGTATGCTTTTCGTTTATCAGTAAATGAGCTTCATGACATTTTTTTTTAATCCCGAGAGATTATTTCTGGCATTTGGCTCCCGGAGGGGAGGTAGACAGCGCATAGAGTCTAGGAGACAGATAGACAACGCTTATAGTTCAGGAGAGAGATAGAGAACGCTTATAGTCCAGGAGAGAGATAAGCAGCGCTTTCGTCTCTTCGTTTTTACTTCATTAAATGCTGGAGTCTTTGAAACATAGTATTAATAGGTATGATATTTCTTAGGGTTAACCTTTACCAAGTTCCTCCTGTAATATGAAACATACGGCTTAAGCGAACGCCGTGGCCATTTAGATACTTCTGAGAATGATTTTCTATTATCTTTACTACATTTTCCTTCATTTTACCATGCTCATCAGCACCCATCCGGACTATAGGAGCTGTGATGTACTTTTTGGAGAAAATGGAAATCAATGTATTCGTATCTCAGGCAATAGTGTTCACATCTTCATTGCATACGTCAACTATTACAGTGTTCGAGAATAGACTTGGAACGTTCTTCTTGAGGAAATGAGAAAGATTCCAGGGGACTAGTGTGTTTCCAACAGTGAGTCTTGCAAAAATTCCAGACATCTTGTTTCACTGTTTATGGTCGTGTAGTTGCTGCCTACTCCAAATTAAATAGCTTTTATTCTCTCTGTTTGTGTGGACAAAGGTACGCCGGAGGATATTTCCAGAAATATTAACTATAGTCCGTAAACTGAAGGATGATATAAAAAAATTATATTTGTTTTAGTGTTCTCCAGTTCATATGACAAAAGAATTGCGTTTGTTTTCGTACATTGAATGAAGACTTGCGTAATTTCTCGAAACAAAATTTATTAATCATCACGGGGTTCAACGAAAATATTTTAATTTCAATATTCGTAAAATTATTTGTATAAACAAAAAGTTAGAGTTTCTTCATGCACATGGTGAAATCCTTTAGTAAGGCCCAAAACGTGAAAGACATTGTGAATCACACGTATACTAAATGTGTTGGTCTTTATCTTTTCCGAAAGAAGATATCCAGGACTTCATAAAGTACTAACACATCAAGATCATATTGAATTGCCGATATTCCAAGATACCTGAAAAGACATCAAACGATGGCCACTAAGGCGGCCTAGTCAAGCTTTACAGAAAGGGAATTTTGAATTTCACACAGTGATTTCTGTGGAACAATTTCGCAGGAAAATGACAATTACGTCTGCACAAAAATCATAACATTTTGATATGCAGCAGCCCTTTGTTGGTTGAGAAGGAACACACGCCCTAAGCACCATTTGTAGAATGATTCGAAGTGCTATTTCAATGCAAAATTCAGGATTCATAAACGTCCTTTTCAGCAATTTTCGCCATCATGAACTGATTATGTGTCGCATTCACTAAATGAATGAATTCATCCGCTATGATCATAAGGATTTCGACAAAGGGGTAAAAAGATCACCTTTCTATCCATGTCTTTCGATATTCCAAGTATTTTGAATGGCATGATCACACTTTTAACTTAGTAGTTTATTAACGCATGAAAATGAAATTTCATGAAACATCTGGTGTATGAACCTACATACAGTTGTAGGGTGGAACGTTTTTTTAACCTCTTAAAAGGAAGGCTTTGCTCAATGACCTATAACGATATTAAACAGTGTATGTAAAGCCATATCTATATGTTAAAATGCTAATTTTAACATTCCTGATCCCACACGTTGATTGATATGGGGTAGGTTTAGTTATTTCACAAATATTCTCATCACTGATTGCAAAAAAAGAATTAAAATCTGCGTCGCTCGATTCATTGCTGCTGTGATTATCTCTTAGTCTGGCTCAGGCTATTCATTGGGAAAACTAACCGTATATTAAAAAGACGAAGCGTGTGTCCTTTGGAGTTGCTCAGAGCAGGCACAAATCATCGAAACAACAAAAAACAACTGGTTCAATTTAAACTATTTGTAGTACACTGCACAAAAGGTGCAGTAGAATTGGCTTTCAAAGGCCAAGCTAAATTGCAATGAAAAAAGAGATACGATACTGAGCTAATTTATTCGTACTGCATTTTAATGGACGGAGTTAAAAAACATAACTGATGGTAATCCATTAAATCTTGTAATTTGCTGTTATAAATATTTAATAAGAAATAATTCGCTTAAAAATGTATTCTAAGCCTTCAGTTGCAAAGGATCAGTTCATGACATATTGTACAGGGTTAATTAGCATATTGTAATGCACCAGAATCTCAACGCGATAACTTAATGCATAGAAGATATGAGACGCAAGGATTATTATCAGTTTTCCCAAATTATAAGTGAGATTTTCATTCTCCACAGATTATTACTTCCAGTTCTATAACATGAATGGAAACTTCGCAAGAATCACAGTTGTGTGGTTTCCTGCTTCATACATCCTGTCTTATCCTTTTTCTTTAAACTTTTGAACTGAAAAGGCGAAATTGAACGTTAGATCAGACAAACTGAATAAATCTTTTGTCACTCCTTTTTTCATCCTCACAAATATTTCCCAGTAATCAATGCTCTTTTGTAAGATATAAATTATAAAAATACACAGTAAAATTTCAACGATAAACACCAGTACAACGAAAGTGAATGCACAGTTTGGACAGCAAATGCTCAGTGAATTACTTCAGTACTCAGCCTAGAGGAGAGGTGCGTTTTCTAATATTCACTACTTTAAGTATTCTCATTCTTTGCACGTATCACTCGACTTTGTTGAGTTAACCCAGAACACGTCAGCCTTTGCGGGACAATCACCTATCTTTCACTACATTTGTTGCACAATATTTTTTAAAATAATATTAACATAGTCTTCCGAAAGATAAGATATTTTAAGCGAAGAATGCTTGATCTTTTATTTAAAACGAAAAATAATATAACAATTGAACGAATATATTTTTTATCCTTTTAAGCGAAGCTTTATGTAAATTTTTCATTCGTTTTTAAGATATATCAATTGGTCGTACACTTCAGAAGCCTGAATATTGCTTTCTAATATATGGAGATAGTTTTGGCATACGATTACTGCAAACGAGAAAAATCAATCGGAAGTAAATGTAAATTTTATATGAATGGTTCTTTAATAATTGTCGAACCTCTGAAATTTATACTACCTACTGTATCCGAAGTGCATATGTATCTTGCAATATATTCGAGTTTATCACTTGCTGACGTAAAGTTTTTGAAACTCCTTTCCAGTGCAAATTTATGTGGGTAGCTAATTAACGCAGAATGTACTTAGTTGTAATTTGAACAGCTACATATTTACGATAAGAGCGTTCATCTATGTAAACCTCATCTGTGATACCGTTCATCTTTCCCATTGTACATAATCGTCATTCCATGTTATTTTATTGATATGGTTTCGTATATGATTATACTGTGCAAGATAAAGCACATCAACTTAATTACTTTTAGTTTTATATGAATAAAATAGTTTATATGTTCTGCATTATTTTAACTTTCTTGTTTTGGTCGGTGAAACATTTTTTTAAACCAAATTCCTCTTCGATTAAGCGTTCATTAAAAAATGGTTAAATGAAGACATTTATAGGTAGATTAAAGAGAGAATGATTATCGAAGGTATTACTTTTATAACCATTCTCCTGGAAGAAAAATTTTGCAAATATTTTCTTAAGGAAATTAAATCTTATACATCGATAGTAATTCTTCTGTCCTATCTGGAATATCAGAGTACAGACATTCAAACGGTAAAAGAAGCATATTGGTAGTTTTCAGACTTGTTTATTACCTGACGAACGGCCTGGAAAATCTTTCAAGTCTGGAAAAAATGAAATTAATGGCCTAGAACTTCCTTTTGAAATTTCGAAAATTTCAGCAGTTAAAAAATTAAAGAACTTAAGATCCCCAGGTGCAGATGGAACAGTGTATCAATGGAACTTTACTGAAGGTTTAAAGTTGAAATTTCCATGTTCTTTAGGAAAATGTTTAGTGGGTTTGTCATTAGTAACAGAATTTCTGGGAAATTCAATGAGTTTTTCATAAAATTTAAAACAAAACAAAAGACAAAGAAATAAACTTTGTTAAGCTCAGGCACCCCCTCATGCACTGTGACTACAAAGTACCTGCTGGGGTGATAAATAACAGACTGAAAATAATTCTTCAAAATAAAACCCAGTGAAAGTCGAAGACTAGTGCAAGAATTAATCACTGATACGAACGATTTTTTGAAGACTCGTGCAAGAATGAATCACTGATACGAACGTGTCAAAGACGGTAATCATTCGTATCAGTGACTGATATACCCCTTGAAAAAGCTGATACCCTTTCAACCGAATGATCATCCGAAGGAATTCATAAACTTCGCTTTTCGGTAGGCTTACATCCTCAAACACACACACACCATGCGTATACTCCAAATAAATTAAACGAAGCTGCTGAGGTCTATGTGTATCTCTTAAATGGAAACAAATATTAAAAATACGAGGCACCATCGTCTGAAAAGTAGGTTCTGTTCCAGAACTGCAAAAGCGATAATATAATGTTTTTCCAGAATTTCACAGGCTGCTTTCTCCTCACTGTGTAATGAGTTTTTTACAACAAAAATTGTATAACGCTTATTTTTGAATTTTCAGATGTATTTACATTTAAGAAGATTGAATATGACTATGAGAAATTTGTTTTGTCTCAAGTTTATGAAGTAGCGCTTCTATAGAGCAAAATAAAAACTACACGTCAACAGATTTAAAACAAATGAAATATCCAGTGAAATTCCCTATTCAATTAAGCTGTTCATTAAGAGTACATTGGCATTTGATTTCTAATCAAATTTAAACTGTACAATTAATGATTTCTGCATTTCTGGCCTAGGCTTAGCAGCATCGAATTTATTTTTAGCTCTTTCCTTTCGGTTTCTCTTTGTTGGATTTCTCTGGAGCATCGCTGCTGACATTCCAACAGTAATATGCAATCATGGAAAAGTTCCAATTCAACTTGTACCTTTTCTTCATTTCTGAAGTGTCATGGTGGATGTTCTCATCATGCTCATAACTTGCAACTCCACAGAGTTTAGTAAAAATGAGAAGATGAGAGTGCAGAAATGAAATTTCAGAGGCGTATTGCAGCAAATTTTCTTGTAATTTCAAATTAGGACATCTATGAGATCAATAATGTTTTCTGCTCTCTTGCTTCCTAGAAATTTAACATGAACATCCTTGAAACTTCGCAGGCTGCTTTCTCGTCACTTTGAAATATTTTGTCGAAATGAGAATGCTTAAAAACAGGAGGAATATGTTGACGAACGAATACACCTTCTTTGATCTTCATTTCCCTCAGGAGGACAACATTCGCCCTAAGGTACTTGTCCGCTGCTGGCGCAGCAGTCTAAGCACTGGCGTCTGACAATTCTTCAGAGATAGGTCCGGTTTCGATACCCGATGAGGCGTGTATGTTGTATTTGTCTTATGAAACTCGCTATCACCCTTCTCCTTAACCAGATGCCCTAAGTTAGGGACTGACGTCTTCTTATAGTTCGTATAGTTGTTTACGGTGCTCGTTGATACACCATGAGAAAAGGCCATTTTAAGCCTCTCCACCGCTATTCATGTCCTTATATAAATTCTACATTAGGTCTACTTTAATGTTAACATGTAGAACTAAAATCTTCTGTGAATCAAGAGATGTGTTGTTTTGGAAGCTTAATGCTCCTGGCTCCAGAGTTTTAGTAGAATTCTCAGAAAGAGAAAAATCATGCTCGAAAATGCAAACACAAATCTCCTGATAACTACTTCAAATGATTGCTAGTTCTTTGCGCGCGAGAGAGATAATTTTTTATTAACATGTACTCCAAAAAGTGCAGTATTATCATTGTCACAATAATAATTTCATAAATAATAGTACTTGTGCTTAGTTGACTTGTGCAGTAGTAAAATCTTGAGCGGAATATTTGCGTATGTTCCCAACGCCGAATTAACATTTAAATTAAATTTCTTATAATAATTGTACATGCTTTTTTTTGCCCCCAATAAGTAGGTAATAATGATTGGATAATATGCAAACCACTGTTCAATTCACTGACGTCAGCATTCCATAAAATCAAGAAAGATAGGAGATATTCAATATATTCCAAATTTTATATTTGGGAAAATGTGAATTTCGATTTTGTGGATTATCATTGCGAATGTTAGTAATAAATAATCTTAATGAACGACTGAAATCCGCCATATTGAATATTTAAAAAAAAAGAACTTAATAGGGAAAATGTATGCTCGCGTTCTGCATATTTCTTTAATGAATATCGCAAGGAATCCGAAAACATCTTCGTTTGAAACAGTCCGTCCGTTTCTAAATATCTAGTTTGTATAGGTATCCTTTGTATTTGAAGCATTTACTTCTTAAACAAAATATTTGTGAATGTGCAGGATACCAAACCGTTTCATGTTCACTTTGTAGTAATTACTTGAGTTGAATATTTGCGTATGCTCCCAAAGCCGAATTGTTGGCATCAAAAGAATATTTGGCTTTCAGTGTAGTTTTACGTAAATCTCTAATGAGTTCAAGTATTGAATTATCACAAGATACCAAACACAAGAAGAATTGAGACTTTTACATCAAGTGTTATTTACTTTTAAGATTTCGCCAAAATTTCTGTCATGCAAATGAATAAACAAATGAAAAGATTGTTTCTTTCAACGCGTATGAGTACTCGAAAAGAATATATAAGTAATGCCATTCGATTTGCACCTTAAAAACTGCTTAGGTGCTAATTATTGCAGATGATACAACAAAATATTTTTTGTAATAAGATCCGTAGAACAATAAGTTTATCAATGCAATCAGTGTACGCATGAAGAGGAGTTGGAAGTGTTTTCCCTCATACGGAAATGCAGATTATGAGTTTCTACGCCTTACGACATACTGAAGTGGAAACATTTACCCATCTGTTAACAGCGAGCTAGATCTCGCAAAATTTATTTAGAACGAACACTGAACAAACATTTACATTGTAATATTCAACTTGTAAATTATTTTTGGAAGTTGTTACTGCACACTGTTACACAATTCATAGATATTGTTTACTGATATCAAAGAAAACGTTCATTCCCAAATTTCCCAAATATTGTTTTAAACTGCTTATACATATATCCTCTCATCAGAACTTAAATTAATATTACGAAGGTAATCCGTTTAAAGGAAAATACTATCCATGAGATAAAACTTTTTCTTTTCTTTTCTTCTTATGTTGGTTGACGTTTCATTTTACGTGACCACACAACGTAACAGAAGCTGGGCAAGATCACGTTTTACGAACAGAAATATACTCATGTCTTCTATGTGCACTTGCACGATACTACTAAATAAATTTGTTTTATTGTAAAATCTTATTTATCACTTTGCAGCATATATTCTTAAACCATTATATCCATTGTTGGATAATTTGAGCAGAATGGAATACGAAATAATCAAAGATACTATTAGAGAGTAAATTTCAAAACCAGTTATTTATAATGTTTAGCGAAATACACTGCTGGACAATTGCTAAGGACGGATCATAAACGGCTATATAACGCATAAAAAACTAAGTGTGGTTGGATGCCAAGAGAAATAAAATAATGTCAGAATGCCAGGACATTACAAGAAAGACAATTTATTGTGCTCTGAAATGCAGAAGGCTTTGAAACGTGTTCAAGGGACAAACAGGCCATTTTGTGCAGAATACGTAAACGTGAAAAAATTGCAATTACCGTCCTCAGGCGTTCCGGCGTAAGATATTAATACGGGATATGGACACCATGGAGGGCGATGCAAGATTCCACACGTCGTGCCATGCTTTGCACAACATTATCAAACAGCTGTTGGGATAATTTATCCCATTCCTCTATCAGTGCACGGATGAGGGTGTCCTTATTTATTGGAGGGCATTGGCGACCAGCAAGACTCCTCCCCAAAGCATCCCACACGTTTTCAATGAGATTCAGATCTAGAGAACGTGCTGGTCATACGAGGCGTTGAATATCCTCGCTCTCAAGACACTCCTAGACAGCGACTGTTCGATGACATGTTGAGTTGTCATCCATGAAAATGAATCTATCACCAACAGCACCACGGAACATGAGAACATAAGGTAGCAGAACATCATTAATGTATCGTTGGCCAGTCATAGTCCCAGTTGGAAGCACATAGAGGGACGTACGGCCATTGATCATGATGCCAGCCCATACCATGACACTACATGTCGGATATAGGTCCCTTTCCTGTATGTTTGCTGGACAATATCACGCCAGATCAGTTGTCGTCGCCAATCAGACGATAGACTGTATCTACTATCATCTGAGAAGAGGACAGCAGACCAGTCGTTATCAGTCCAATTGCGATGTTGATGGCACCATTGCAAACGGGCGGTACGGTGACGTCTGGACAATGGGATGCACACAACAGGACGGCGGGCGTATAGTCCTCCTTCATGCAAACGTCTGGCGACAGCTTTTCGGGAGATCCGCTTGCCAGTAGCAGCCATAAACTGATTTGCTACCTCACTAGCTGTGCTGCGCTGGTGTCTTTTTTTATAGCACTATGTACCGATCTTCTGCAGGTGTCGTACTGCGAACACGACCTCCCCGTGACGTTTGCTACACTCTCCATTTGTTTGAAATGATTTCCAAAGCCTTGAAACAACACTGTGGCTGACGTCGAACTCCCTGGCAACATCTGTTATTTTTCGCCCTTCTTCAATCTTGCCAATAATACGGCCACGCGTAAAATCATCTAGGTGTTGTCGGGAAGACATACTGAAAATTGCAAGTTCGTCAATTGATTGTTTCCCTTTCAACTTTGCGTTTGTACCACAACGGTCAATATGCGTCAAATCCTTTATATCTCTTATCAGCGCTATGACGTCACGAACAAGTTCGGCAATCCAAAATTTGCATACGCACAACACGTCTTACTGTATCCCGCACTTATGCTAATTTCCACATTTTCCTGCCTTCCATTTTATGGTTGCTATCGTTGCTATTGTCATCCGTCCTTAGCAATTGTCTGGCAGTTTATTACATTGAAGAGCTATTGTTGCTTAGAAAACCACGAACACTTTTAACTTAAGTTCTTTGTCAAAATAAATTACCTCATTTGTACAAAAACTATGAATTCCACAATTAAAGGAATTGTTATGTTTTGTTAAAACACTGGCCAAAATTTAAACGTAGGTATAAATATTGAAGTAGAAAGCACTATTTAGACAATGGGAAGCATTTAACACATTTAAAAAGTGCTTCCCATTGTCTGCATAAGTGTTTCGTATCCGCCTGTCCACGGTCCGGTAACGGTCCGCGAGTTTTTATGCCGGTCAGCCAGAAATGAATGAATTTATTCATTTTTCTTTTGAATCGCAGTTGAATCAAAATAAGAGGAACTCTAGTTTTAAATATTTTGAACACCTGTAGTAGAAGATTAAAGGAAGCTTGGATCGCTAATCTCTTCACAGAAGATCTGAACTCCTACAGGATAACTCACCAGCAAAAGAAAAGCTTTGTCGAACTTCCCTGTGATACCAGTCTGATATCTATATACAGATCCAAATCTTTGATTTAGTTTTGGGGTATTACAGAGAAAGAATATCAAGGTCTCAGCGACAAAGCTCTAAAATTATTGCTAACATTTTCGACCATGTATTTTTGGCGAGAAAACCTTTTCATATTTTCGGCAATCAAAAAAAGGACAGGAACATAGTGAACATCAATGCTTCCCTGCGCCTTGTAGAAACGATGCTGGAATCATGGATCGATAAGATTGTCGCGAGGGAGCAGGAACAGACGTTGCATTGACTGCTTAAAAATATTGACGGTAAAGAGAGTATCATAGATTGCACTTATTCATAATTAAAGGATATTAACAGGTTAAATATATACGAACTGTAAGTCGTTGACATGGAATAATTTTTATATACATTATAGTATGTACGCAGTGATCATTATAATATAGAATATTACGATATTTAATGCTCGAAAATAGCCAAAATGTTTTGTTTCCTCATTACCGGTCCGGAAATGCAAAAAGATTGGGAACCATTGGTCTACATCATCTACATGTGGAGAGTGTGAGGGACGGTGTGGAGAGTATGATAAAGTGTTAACCAAGGCTACACAATTGCCAATGTGCACCTCTTTTTCTCTTCTTATTTGAACTTCCTTAGGAGAGGTATTGGCATTCACACACTTCGTTTCTAATTCCCGAAAGGAGATACCGTGGAGTCCATACGTGAATAAAATACCAGTTACCTGCCAAGATTCGTCAAAAACTGCACACACACACAAACATTCTACGTATCTACATAATTTTAAAGACGATTGAGAGATGAGTAACAATTTCTTGCAGGGTGTAGGATGAAATGCTTAGATGCCGACTCTATTTCAGTGGTGTGTATCACATAAAACGTTTTTGTTTCAAGAAAAGTCAGAACCTTTATTTCAATATATTTCACCTACACATCGGTTTCAGTGGGAAATATATATTTCTCGAAACACATGAAAAATATTCATGTTAGTTGGATATACTGTATGTGCTAGTTACTTGTGTTATATTAAATGTAAATGTCCATGCAATGAATTTAAATACTGATACTGCTGAAAGAATTCACTCGTTTTGTTTGTATTGGAAACACTAGAGAATAATATTACAGGTATTTGTGGCTTGCGAATATGCGTCCATTGTTGTTGAATTTCGCGGATTCAGTAGTAGTTATTATTAGCTCCTTGCTGTTTCCGCAAGGAGCTAATAATACTACTACTGATTAAAAAGTGTATTTTTCCCGTAAATGGGAACGATCAGTTCGAGGAATCACTATCCAGATTTCAGCCACCTTGCAGGGCAATACGAAATTTTCTACGTTCACAGATGGAAAGGATTTAAGGTATTCAAAACCGACACTAATCAGCATATGCCTAAAAAAAGGCGTTTTCTAAGGTGGGTAAATCACGGTAAGGAAACAAAAACAGATATGCGTTTTATATAAATATTTTCTTTTTTGCATATAAAACTGAAAGAAAATTAATTAAAATTTTCTTATAAAGTAAAAATGCTAATATTTGGGCATAATCATGCATAAATTTACCGAAGAGCCAAAATACTACTACCAAATGCCTAATACGGTGTTGGTCCTAAACGTACCGCCAAAAGAACACTTACTCAGTTAGGCATTACGCTACAAGATTTCCAAAGTAGTCTTGTATCTGGTACCAAAACGTCATCAGCAGAACCTTTATCTCTCGTAAGTTACATGATTGAGCCGATGCATATCGTTTTGCTGATCCAACATAAATTATAGGTTACCCATTTGATTCATGTCTGGGAAATTTGGAGGGCAAAACTATGACGGTCATAGTAAAAGTTCTGCACACGTTAATCTAAAACGGAAGCGAATGATGCAATTAGAAAAATGATTGCGTCAGACTCTCAGGAACGCAGTGGCGGCAGAACGACGCATTATCATTAGCTGTGTGGACCTGAAAGGGTTTGGAATTGGAAGCGTGCAGCACCTCATGTCGAGTCAAGGCGTTAGACCATCACTCGTACGTGAAAATAGAAACGCTTCGGGGAAAAACTCAGACGCAGGTGCATACTGCCTTGTAAGAAGTTTGTGGGGAAGGAACGCTTGGTCGAAGCACAATTTCTCGCTGAGCCTTGGGCTTTCGAGAAGACCGAAGCAGCATCGAAGACGATCACCGCTCAGGCGGACCTCAAGCGCCGACACACAAAACATCTGTCACATTTGTTGCAACGGTTCTCGAAGAGATTTGTCGTTTCACTGTCGAATATATTGTCCATCTGGCAAATTCGTCCACGACGTCTTTTGACCGGATTTTGACCAAACATAAATATAGATATGTTTGGTCAAAATCACTGGGAAAAAGAAAAATTGCCGCGCGCTGGGTGCCCCATCAACTCAACCCCGAGCAGAACGCACCCAGGGTGAGAATCGGACAGGGTCTCCTCCACAAGTTCGAAAGGGTGAGCGACACCTTCCTGAACAGAATTGTTTCAATTAAGAAGACTTGGGCACGTGAGTTTGAGCTGGAACTGAAGTCACAATAAGCGAAATGGAGGCATCCAAGTTGCACACGTCCTCAAATTGTCGTTGGCAACAATCTAAAGTGAAGCAAATTATGATTTCATCGTACGATTCCCAGAGTGTTGTGGTTTCTGACCGAGTGCCCGTAGGGCTAAATGTCACTGCAAAATATTATTACGAATTTCTGAGGACAAGGATGAGACCGATAATTGGTCAAAATCGCCCCAACGTTTTGGAAGCCGGAGCGATTTTGCTGCATGACAACACGTTATGTCATTGTGCAGCATCAGTACGGGGACTTTTGTCGAAATATGGCTGTGAAAGTTTATCCCACCCACCAGACAATCGTGATCTCAGTCCATCCGACTTTGATCTTTTCCCGAAGTTAAGCAATCGGGTCCGTGGCATCCTCTACGAATAGCTGGACAAACCGTCACTGGACGTGACTCGAGTAATAGGACAGCTGAACAAAGACGGCGGACTACGGGGAATTGAGGACCTACCTCGCCGCTGGCAAGCTGTCATTAGCAGCGGACGGGAGTTCATTGAACGGCAATAAGGTAAGTTTTTTCCATAATGGTACACTTTTCTCAAAACTGGAGAGTGTGCAGAACTTTTTTAGGCCCCCGTAAACCTGCAAGTCGTTCGAATTTCGGCGAACCATTCCCAAACAATTTGGCAAGCTTGGCCAGAAGGATTATCGTGCTGGAAGAAGGCGCTATTAGAAGGGAATGCCGTTGCTATGAAAGTAGGCAGGTTGCCTGCATATGTTGTTGGTAAAGGTCATCTTTCCTGCGCATCAATGATTTCGCAGCAGAACACCTCCCAAAGCATTCACTTCCTTGACCGGCTTGTTTGAATCCCACGTTACATCCTGTTGAAAGCACTTCACCAGATAAATGACTCACACGTATACAACACTCTAAATGCTGCAGTAGAAAACGAGATACAGTGAACCAGTCGACATACTTCATATTATTCGAAGTCGGTTTTGATACTCGTTTCTGTTGTAAGCGCTTTCAATGTTACTTCGAACTTAGCATGGGCACTCTGAACAGCCTCCTGCTATGCAAACCCATTTTTAGCAGGTTCGATATACCCTGTGTTATGACACATTACTCCCGTCACCAATTCAAATTTCAGGCAATTTGCGCCATAGTATCCAATCTGTTTGGTCGTACTATACGGGATATAAAGGTGAGCGGCATTCCCACGTTAATTCTTGATGGCAGTTCGTGGCGTTTGTTTTCTCCCACCATTTTATGAGCGTGCCAATCACGGCTGCCTATGAGCACCACAGAAGACTTGTCGTCTCGGAAATACTCTACGGCAGTTGCCTGCACATTGCAATTTGGTCTTTTTCTAACTCGCTAAAGTCCCCTGTGTTTCTCACTAGTAGAAAGAGAATAACACAAATTAACAGAGCTCAGTAACAGTTGTTCATGACATACACACGCGCTCTGATAAAAAATGCTGTCGCTTCCATTTGTGTAAAGACGAGCTGGTAATAAAGCTTTTGCTCTTAGGCATATGTTAAACTGAATAGAGTAACCAATAACTTCTGGCTATACAATAGTATAAAATAAATTACAAATAGAATTGCGGAAAAAAATCTGGTGGTGTTTTAGAAAACATAGGCATTTATTTTTAGTCTTTTAATTCTAAATACCTCAATGTGTCCTATAGAATTTAACCTTAGTTTGGCCCTCAGAAAAGCCAATATTTTTTGTTTTTTCTTTTGTTCTTTTTACTAAGAACCCATATACGAAAGTAATTCTCTAAACGATTATTGCTGAGGTTAAATAAGGAGCTGTGTTCATCATAATACTGATCATCAAAATTTATGAATCCACTGCTGGATAAAAATCTCTACAACTCCCTGTCCGAATTCATTATCTTCCATGCAACTCCGACATGATTTAGATTTCCGCTTCCGTCAGTCACGTAGTTCCTTTTTCGGTCCTTTTCCTTACCTAGGTGTCAACCTGGTAAATTGTTAAACGATGGTCAGTTATTATATAAATACACTGTCTACCAAAACGTAATTGGACACCAGTGATAGCAAACTAAAACGAAGTTTATTCACCTTCAATAGTTGGTGGAGCCTCCACGAGCGGCGATTACAGCTGCGACCCTCCGGGGCATACTCTCAACCAGGCGTTGTACGACGGCTAGCGGTATTTTCTCCACTCGGCTTGGAGAAGACAGGTAAGTTCCTTCACCGATTTCGGACGGTGGGGGCACCCCTTACGTGGACGCTCCAACTCGTCCCAGAGGTGCTCGATAGGGTTAAGGTCCTGGCTCTGCGCAGGCCAGTCCATTCAATTAACCCCATTGTCACCATAACAAGCTATGGTGGACCACACAGCATGGGAGGTGGCATTGTCATCCTAAAAGTAAATGGGTCCACCCCGTAAAACTGCCACAACGTAGGAAGGGCATGGTAATCCAAAATGCTGCAGTAGGTCTCGGCGTTGAGTCTACCAGGAATTGCGACCAATGGTTCCGTGCCATACCAAGAGAAACACCCCCATAGCATAATTACACCACCGCCGAACTTCACAGTTGCCACAATACATTCCGGCAGGAGGCGTTCTCCAGGCAGACGCCAAATCCAGAACCTGCCATCTGAACGGTAGAGGGTTAACCTTGATTCGTCGCTCCAGAGAACCTGTTTCTACTGTTAAACGGTCCACTGTCGACGTTCTTTGCACCACGTTAGCCGAGCAGCGCTATTGGACTTGGTGATCAAAGGTTTGTGGGCGGCAGCACGTCCATGATAACCGAGCAGATGGACTTCCTTACGGATGGTATTTATCGAAAGAACACTCCCGGATGCCTGTTGAAACACCTCGCGGAAGTGGCCCATCGATTTGGTGCGGTTCTCCTGAATTTTTCTGGCCCGCACCCGTCGGTCTCTAACTCCCAGTTTTGTGGGTCTTCCGGGTCGGGGAACATTCCGACAGTCACCTCTCATCTTCCACTTGTCAATCACATAAGCCACTGTCGATTTTAGGTACTTCAACTCGCTGGACATGTCACGTATGGATCGTCCATTTCTGTGATGCCCGACAATTACACCTTTCTCGAAATCAGAGAGCTCCGAACTGCGTGGCATCTTGCATGCGACTGGTTGCGTTGTTGTTTCCCACACGATATTTAACGGCGGCGGCAGTGACGTGTATCAGGACCGCAGATATCGTCGATTGCAGGGGTGTCCAATTACTTGTTGGTAGATAGTGTATATACAGTATGTTGCTACTCCAACGTCTTTGTTTGCTTTCACACAATATCGCTAAGCCTCTTATTTTACTCAGTCAAGAGCTCTTTTTCTTATCTCTCTTTGTCGGTCTGGTTATTCACTTGGCAAGGTACATTTCAGTCACTGGACATGGCGCTGCTGTTTGTAAATTTGGAATTAACTGTTTATTTTGACCCTACCACACCAAGTTGGAGAAAAGGTTGAGTAGGCATAAAACTGCATTTTTTCTAATATTACTGGTACACACAACTGCTAAGGACGGAGCATAAACGGCTATATAGCGCATAAAAAAGTAAGTGTGGTTGGATGCCAAGTGAAAGAAAATAATGTCAGAATGCTTTGGAACGTGTTCAAGGGACAAACAGGCCATTTTGTGCAGAATACATAAACGTGAAAAAAATGCAATTACCGTCCGCAGGCGTTCCGGCGTAAGATGTTAATACGGGATATGGCCACCATGGAGGGCGATGCAAGTTTCCACACGTCGTGTCATGCTTTGCACAACATTATCAAGCAGCTGTTGGGGTAATTTATCCCATTCCTCTGTCGGTGCACGGATGAGGGTGTCCTTGTTTATTGGAGGGCATTGGCGACCAGCCTCTCCAAAGCATCCAACACATTTTCAATGGGATTCAGATCTGGAGAACGTGCTGGCCATACGAGGCTTTGAATATCCTCGCTCTCAAGACACTCCTGGACAGCGACTGTTCGATGACATGTTGCGTTGTCGTCCATGAAAATGAATATATCACCGACAGCACCACGGAACATGCGAACATGAGGTAGCAGAACATCTTTAATGTATCGTTGGCCAGTCATAGTCCCAGTTGGAAGCACATAGAGGGACGTACGGCCATTGATCATGATGCCAGCCCATACCATGACACTACATGTCGGATATAGGTCCCTTTCCTATATGTTTGCTGGACAATATGCAGTACCACTATCACGCCAGATCAGTTGTCGTCGACAATCAGACAATAGACTGTATCTACTCTCATCTGAGAAGAGGACAGCAGACCAGTCGTCATGAGTCCAATTGCGATGTTGATGGCACCATTGCAAACGGGCGGTACGGTGACGTCTGGACAATGGGATGCACACAACAGGACGGCGGGCGTATAGTCCTCCTTCATGCAAACGTCTGGCGACAGTTTTTCGGGAGATCCGCTTGCCAGTAGCAGCCCTAAACTGATTTGCTACCTCACTAGCTGTGCAGCGCCGGTGTCTTTTTGTTGATAGCACTATGTACCGATCTTCTGCAGGTGTCGTACTGCGAACACGACCTCCCCCGTGACGTTTGCTACACTCTCCATTTGTTTGAAATGATTTCCAAAGCCTTGAAACAACACTGTGGCTGACGTCGAACTCCCTGGCAACATCTGTTATTTTTCGCCCTGCTTCAATCTTGCCAATAATACGGCCACGCGTAAAATCATCTAGGTGTTGTCGGGAAGACATACTGAAACTTGCAAGTTCGCCAATTGATTGTTTCCCTTTCAACTTTGCATTTGAACAACAACGGTCAATACGCGTCAATTCCAATCAATTCCAAATCAGTTCAATTCCAAATCAGACAAACAAGAAGTCTGATCCCGGCAATAAACACCACACCAAGAACCATTAAAAATTTTGCTTATAGAAGACGTGCTTCGGATTTAAAATTTAATTTCTCCACACAAATTTGAACGTCAACAGTTCTATTTCTTCTCATTATGCTTTCTTTAATATACACGGAATACTACTTACGACTTTCTCATTGATTCAAAAAATTGTTTCTAAATTTTGAATAAAAGGTCATAAACTCATCGCGCACTTTGTCGGGAGATACGAACACAAAGTTCAATAGTGGGGTATGGAAATGAACAGATTTTGTAAGAGCGGAACGGAATAACACACTATCAACCTCTCTCTGGTCGGAAAAACACGGTATAAAATTTTTGAGGATTGCTCGATGAGAACATTTATAATGGATTTTGGTACTGTTTGAAGCGTTGCGTGTGCGTTATGCCAAGCACACCTGACTCAGTGGAATATTTTTGAAGTAGCGTTTATCCCATGAGTAGGCTTGTGCTCGTTTTTTGTTATTATGCCAAAAATAACCGTACTATTTGTTATTGTTTCTTTCTTTTTATTTCGGAAATGTCGTTTCGTGGAAAGCTAATCAGCACCATGCAAACATATTCTATTACGTATGACATTACTCATGAATATTACGAAGTTCATGGGATGAAAAATCTGCTGTGGGAATTAATATAAGAAAATTTCACTGAATCCTCTACGTGAAATATGAATATTTTATTTATTTCTAGTTGAAAACGTTCCTTTAGTTTAGTAAGCAATGCGTGGGCATAAAAGAAAAACTCGTTAGTAGGTTATTGCAAATCGATACTAGGGAAATAACTTGTATTCTAGTGCATATATACGTTTATGATTTCATCAGTGCTAAATCTTTACATATCAGAAGTATTTTTTTAGTAACTTCTTTGTATAGATATGTGGTATTGAAATTTCTGAAATTTTGAAATTTCTCTTTATGAATTCAAGCACGTCAACTTTTTTTTAATTTAAAGGGAGACTAAATTTACAATTCAGATATGTGTAAGACAAAGGACAATTTAATTCTTACATTCTTTGATATGCTGTAAAACCTTTTTGTAAGGAACTGTAAGACAAGTTATTTAGCATATAAAGAACGTGTATCACATTTTAAAGCCACAACAAGTCATAAACAGTTATCAGTTTACCCTTTGATTTCAACAGAACTCCGGCAATGCAAGCTGCTTTAATTATATATACTCGCCGCCATTTATATACGTATAAATTGAGGGGTGTGTGACGCAATAACAGTCACTCATTGGCATATAATTCACTCGGGTTTTTTTTTTCTGTGAAGCAAAAGCTATTTTACGATGGAGAAAAACCATCAACTGCCGCTTTGGACTTGGTGTTCTACATATAAAAATTAAATTATTATATATAAAAGTGTGGAAGCGTAAACGAAAATGTGTGCCTACTAAATTATGCGAAAACTAAACAGAAATATGAATACATATAGCTATTATTGTCATGGTAGGCACAACAGTGGAAGTTAACGAAGCGTTTTTGGTTTTGTTTTATTCAACTCCAAGCAAAATAGCATTTAAAAAAAAACGAATAGTTGTGCCTCTGCCTCCCATAAGACTGCATATGTTTGTGAGGAGTCCACGGCCTACATATTAGTCGCGCCATCTCATGACAAGGGACATTAACGGGAGAGTTTTGTTTTCAGAGTTGTACCACCTGACTACAAAAGATTTGGTTTCCGAGAAATCGACTTTGAGTCAGATGCTTTCGTCCTTTTCGGTAAGGGATTTTTCTGGTTCAGAGAAGTATTTGTATCTACGCAAATGATTCTGAGTCAGATCCTTTCGTTCGTCGACGGTTTCCATTTTCATTGAACGATTTTTAAGTTTAACTTTGATTTTAATTCTTACGGAAAACATTTTCCTCGGATTCCTTATAAGTACGTTTGGAAACATTCACGTAATTTTTTGTATTTGTGCACTTCTGAATAAGTTAGAATTTTCTGAAAAGATCATGAACATCACACAGACATCCTGTTGAAATTTTTATGTCTAGTAATTCCACTGATTCGTTCATAGGAACTGTTCTTTGGGGAATTGATCCTGTTCAAGAAGCATTCCTTCGCCAATAATATAGTTTGCTGATTCATTCTTTTCGAACGACAGATCTCTATCCATAATTACGGTACCTTAAAAAAGAAATACAATTTTTTTGACTGCTTCAAGTTTTCTTCCTTTTATCACTTCGACAAAGTTGTACGTATAATCTAAAGCAATTTTGGAATTGCATGCTTGTATAACCTCATACTTCCAAGTCGTCACTAACGTTTTCCGAAAAATATTTATAAGTAAATGTGATTTTAAACCTAGATTAACCAATTTCAAAAACACACGGCTACGAAGCTATTGAGCTTCGTTTCTTTGGAACATACCAATTAATGCAGTTTTCGTGACCCTAAAGGGGTAAAGTTGCTCTGAGAAACTAATTAAGCGAAGCATTAAGTTTTTCTTTTCATGATAAGACTCCAGCGAATTTCTGCAAAGCCATCAGTTCAGTGTTCCAGTCGAAAAAACACACATTTTAATTACAATGTTCTTTATTTTTACTGTCCTTATTCTTCCACTGTTTCTAAAATTTGATATAAAAAACTAGTGCACCGAAAGATATTCTCCCTCATAATTTTGTGGTATTAGTTCGAAACGAAATCGCACTGTAGATGTTCTGCACAGTACAGAACTGCAAGATAATATACATTTGCTCAGTATCTATTGTTGCTGCTGTATGTATTCACTTTGAACCATCATCCACTATCTTATTTGACTCTGAAACCTGGGATTGAGAATTCGACGTTTTGATCAGTATGATTTAAATTTAAAATTGCCGCCCCGGTGGCGCAGTGGTCTAAGCGATGGCCTCTGATCATTCGTCCGAACGGGGTCCGGGCCCGGTGAGGCATGGATGTTGTGTTTGTCTTACGGCACTGGCTCTCTCCCTTCCCTGGAACCAGTGACCCTAAATTAGGGACGGGCGACTGCTTATAGCCCAATTGAGTTGCTCACGGTGGCCGTTAAACCTCCAATCAAAAAAAAAAAAAAAAAAAATTTAAAATTATGCAAAAACTTATTTTTATGTGTGCTGATAGATTAAATTCCCTAAGTAAGTTTAAGAGGTATTATTAAAAGATTAAATAAATTCATAAAAAGTGAACTTTTACTATATTTAAAATGTTGTAGCAAACACTGAACAAACCAATTTTTTGATGTACGAGTTGAATTGATTTATCACTGTATGGACTTCTCAGTTTGTCTTCAGTATTTAACAAATAGATTTTTTCAGGTATTCTTCATTAAATCATCTTTCACTTGACAATTCTTATGAATATCAATACTTGGATGAACTACAGAAATTTTAAAGACATATGCAATAATTGCTATGAATAAAGTGTTATGAAAAAATCCCGCAGAGCATTTTAATGATATGTTGAAATTGATTATGGTTTGACGCATTTTGAAATGGTAATTGCAGAATGCTGCGCTTTCTTGCTAGCATTTCAATTCCTAAGTGGACACCTTTTGGCAAAGGTTACCTAAATACGTATCCACTATTTTTCCCATTAACCTAAACAAATGGCAAAATCAGATGAAAATCGCGAAAGGTCGATATGTATGTCACAATAGATCATTGATTTCATATCTTTTTATTTAAAATGTTGAGTCATGGTACTCAAAAACTATAACATTTTGAATTATTATACCTTCCCTTCCTTTCATCTGAATAAAGAGAGTAAAAATACTCCGGACCTAATTGTGAAAAAGTGCTATTTAATCCTGAATGAAATCTTACATAGAAATAATTGTACATACTTTTAAAAATTTATTACTGAAAGAAAAATTTAAAAATAACTGAAAAATATGTTGGTTTACAAACGTGCAGCCGCAGCGTTTTGTATGTCTATGTTTCTCAGACACCAAAGGCTTTATGATGTTATTAAATAAGCTCATGGAAAACCTAGAGTCGTGCAAATCTTTGAAAAAAACTTTAATATATGGTATTTGTCAGTTTTTTTTGTTGTTTCTTCAATTTCAACGGAATCAAACATTGAACAATGAGTCTTGCATAAAACAAATTCTTAATTTCTTAGACTGGACGTGACACATATAAAACATTTTTTTGCTTATTCCAGAAAGTATATGTCCATTGCGTAAAAATTGTCCCAAAAGTGTTAAATACTATTTTTTTTTTTTTTTTGCATTGAAAATGAACTCTTAAGGGAAAAAATAAAACTTTGAATGTATAATGTACACGCATAGGAAAGGAAATGATTGCAATAACTTCGCTGAGCATTTGGGCAATCCATCTGAATAAAACAGCTACACGAGTGGAACAAGTCCATACGTTGTAGCTCCACCTCTGGCTAGGATACAAGCGGTAACACCGTGGGACATAGACGCGACATTCCGGAACTGCTTAGGTGGCGTCGCATAATTCCTCAAATATATACGAACAGTGAGAGGTCGAACAATCGGGCTTTCCATAGAAGCGTGTTAACATTACTGATACTGGCGTGGCGGAGTCGTGCCGTGTGTGGCTGGGCATTATTCTGTTGAAACATTGCTCGGTGCTGCTGCTACAGGAAAAGGAACACAACAGTTCATAGAATGGTCTGAACGTAGAATTGAGCTTTCTAATTGGTATGGAGGACTACCAACAGTGTCCGCCTATTTCAGGAAATCGTACGCTCTACGGCCCGTCTCCAGACTTCTCTACCAGCTGGTCATAGGCATCAAATGCAAGCCGTGACTCCACAGAAGACAACATGATGCCACTGTACACTGTCCCACAATGTTCCGTTCTGAAACCAATGCAAACATTGACGATGATACTCGTTGTGCAGCAGTAGGCTGCATATTATTGACATCCTCGAATGTAGTATTCCTGCAGCAATTCGTCTGTTACCTGTCAGGATAGCTACTTCCGTACCTGTAGACGAGACAACATAGCCACAAATCATTGTGAGCTACTATTTCGGTTATTTTCATGCGGTTCCCACAATCGATAGATCCCCGCATTCTGTCGCTGCCCTCGGCCGTCCACTGCTCGTGTCCCACTGGGTTATGGATTTCTCGACACACTGACGAAGACATTGTTCGATTGCCGGGTCTCTCCAAACAAAACATCTACGAGTACGATGTCTTGACAAACCGGAATCTTTCAGCCCAATTATACCTTCCCTGTATAACTCGCTGAACTCCACGTATTGTGTACATATTCGACGTAGAAGCACTCGCACAGTTTGTGGAGCTGAATGGATCGCAATACGCTTTCACAATGTTCCCTGCTTGCAAATAAGCTGATGATATACCTTCAATGAACAATTACCATGCGTTGTGTCGGGCAGCTATTTCGTCATTGGTGGTTATTGCTTAATCATCTGAATATTCGGGACCCAGGTACTTGCATGCTGAGTTTCATCAGAATCAAACAACTTTCTTGTGATGCTTCTATTTTTGGGCAAGTGGTGTATTTGATATGCCGAGGTGATGGATGCACCGTTGCTGTGCATTGCTGAAAATATTTTTTTTTTTTTTGGAGTAAGTGATTACTTTTACAAAAGAAAAAACATCTGAGATTATAGTACAGTATTTCGTATTTCTTTCATCGCCAAATATTTTTAAGATTATAGATTTATTATTGTTTATGGAACGATACAGATTTGGATTAGAACAATTTCATCAGTAGTTAAATAAATATTTTAGAAATTTATGTGTGTAACTGGTATTGACGTAAAAGCATTTCAAACCTCATAACTAAATTGAAATGAAAATGCCAATCTTTGTCAATACGATAGTCTACAATTTCTTAAAAAGGAGAAAATTTACTTCCGCACGTTTCTACTTTTTCTGACTCTTCCGACATAATTGATGTTTCCCAATTTGCCCCAAAATATGGTCTTATGTTAAACGGTGATATTCACTTTGTGAATATTTTCATGGGAATAAATGTCAAATGATGTCGTTATTTACATTTCACAAGATGCAACGTGCAACTTTGTTCAGTGAATGAAAATTACAATACTGCGCTCAGAATAATTTTATAGTTTTTCAAAAAAACAGGAGATGCACTATAATGAAATACCTTTTTTTAATAATTAGACAGAGGAACCTATTCATAAGATAGAAACATTCTGTAAACATAAGTGCTTAGATTTTGTGTGACTCTCCAATATTCGTAGAAGTAGAGACCAAATTTGGTGCAATTACTTTTAGGCATTCTTTTTATATAAATTTTCGTGCTTATGTTATTTTTGCGTCATGAAGTATCATTTTGATTTCAGTGTAATACTGAAGTCCAGGATTATTTTTACACTGCTTCTTTTGGGCAAAAATACCTACGCATAAATCAGTGACTCATTTTTATAGAAACATTTCTTAACGCTGGCACAAGTTAGAAGAAAGTAAAATTATGTCACTTTGTAAGAGGTGAAATTAAAAGTTGCTATTAATACTTTCTGATTTATTTGGAAATACGTGTCATTTGATTTCAAAACGATATCATGATTTAAAATTTTTTTACAATATAGCTCCTTCTTTGAATTATGAGAAGCTAGAAGAACGAACTCTTTTGACTTAACTGCGCACATATACAATGCAAGGGACAGGAAAAGACCCAGAAGAAGACCACATGGGAGATGGGTGGATGAAATTCGAAAATATGCGGGAGTGACATGGAGGAGACTGGCACAAGACAGACCGTAGTGGAGGAAACTTGGGGAGACCTTCATCCAGCAGTGGATTGATAATGGTTGACAATGATGATGATGATATACAATGCAAAAAAAAATATTTCCTTGGCATTTCTTAAATGCACTTTTTATAAAGTATGAATAACGAATATCATATCAAGTCTACGTGTTTCAATAACATGTATTATATTTTAATTGCCCTATAGCCATTAAGATTTATATTTACCAAATACGAGTATGGGAGATTCCTAATAATTTGCCACATTAATTACGTCATTTGTTAAAAACTAAAGCTCATGAAATTAGATTTGTAATTTTTTCCCCACTCTAAAAGAAAATAATTTCCCGAAATTTTTCCTCTGTCGTTTTACCATTTTTTTGAAGAAATTGTACCTTTCAAAGTAACACGGTTTTTTGTTTAAGTTTCTCATTCTTGTATATCAGATTTTATTTTTGCGAGTGTCTAAATTCCTCAATTCTTTGGAGCGAGAACGTATTTCGTGGAAACGCGTAAAGTTTTCCACAGTACCTTGATTTTTTTTTTGGAGTCTGGAATATGTTGTAAGATTTATAAGCACAGATTCGCAAATGCGCTGAGCAAATATATTTCGGAATTGTTCGCGAAAGCCTTAAATGTAGCTCAAGACATCACACACGTTGAAAAATTGCATTATTTCTGAAAAGATAATTACTCTATATAAACCGTAGCAGTGTGTTAGTATTTACAAATAGAGATGCAACCTTCAGTTGATTTACTTAGATGAGTAATATACGTTATCACAGTCCCTCATGCTTTAACTTTTTGGCGTTATATAAATAACATTAAAAATTTAAAGCATGTCTAATTGGCAGAGATACCGTAATACATTGAAGAAAATTGATGGCAGCAAAATGTTTATGCCAACTGAGCACGAGTTGATGAGTTTTAGGGAATTCCAAGCTTTTCCCTCTCTTGTGTATCAAAGGCAGCACAAGTTATGGGGATTTAAAGTAAATTCCAATTTTGAAGTAATTTGCGTTCAAATTAATACGTGTATGCAGATTTTTATTCCTTAAAAAAATCATGTAATTTATCCCTATCATCGCACTGATATTTTTTAATTTCAAATTACCTCCGGGTTTTTTTTAATTTCAAATAGTAAGAACAAGTCTCAAGCCGAACAAATCACGGGCAGCGCCTCTAAGTTTATGTTTATAGCTTACACATTTTTTATGAGATTAAATAATAAAAAATTAAGAACCACAGCACCTTTTGTGCTCATAAATAATAACTACAAAAAGTTTTGTTCTATTAGTGAACTTGAAAACACACTCATGATAAAAAACCAATATAATATTTTTTTCTTCTTTTAATTTCTTTCCAACCAATTTAAACTTACCATTTCCGTTGGTTCGCTGAAATGTTAGATTTCTTTTCTTTGCAAATAAATTGCATTATTTTCACTTTTTCTTAGAGATAGACCGCATTTATTTTTGTACATCATTTCTCAACTCGTAGCATTTCATTCTTTGATGACATTTATGGTCACACATTTAATAAATACAAAACATTTTGCTCTTAAAAGGAAACAAACGGTTCGAATTTGTATTTAGCTCTAATCTTTTAAAAGATGTTCTGACCTGTACTCTGTTTCATACCACTAAAGAAAAAAAAATATTTTTAAAGATTTTTTAATTCTAGGATGAGAAAATACCAAAGTACTAAACAGACACAAGATTTGGTAATTTTTATTTACACCTGGTATCCCAGTTGTTCTGAATGCGGCAGATCTTTACATCAGTTTCGTTTAAAAACATATGTAAAATACTTCTTGGTAGAAGAGCACCGTTTAGATTGAAAAAAAAGAAAAAGTCCTCCTCCCCCTCTGGTTTTCACTTTTTTTCAATTAAAAGAGCTTTGCACTTCTAGCATTTCACATCCAAATATGCTGACCTTTCGAAAAACGTTTTTCACGTTAGTAACCAAAAAGCCAATGGTAAAAAGTGAATTATGAATCATGCAAATTGTAGATATTTTTACAATTTAACAGCCGCAAGAACTGTGAGAAATTAAGAAATATAGCTATCCACTTTTCCCGAAAACAGTGGCACTTTAGGGATGGATGACTGCTTATAGCCCAAAAATATAGCAATTCAAGCCCATTGAATTGCTCATTGAGGTCGCTAAACCTGAAACAAACGCTGTTCAAACCAGGAATTTCGATTTTAATTCGAAGGTTCCGTTATATATATTTGAATATTTTACTTCAACTGGTGTAACTTTTTTTGTAATGAAGTTTTTGAACGATCTCTTCTTTAAATCGAACAGTGCTGACACCTAATGGAGCTACAAATGTACAATCGTTGAAGAATCATTTTGCTAATAAAGCAAATTTGTAACACCATCTTCGTCAGTTATCAGTATCTCTGAGTTTTACTAGCGCTGCCAACAAACCTGCAAGTCAAATCTTTAGGTTGGATCCAAAACAAAAATACACTATTTTATAATTAATTTTAATGATGAACTTGATTTTATAAAGCTGATCACCAGGATCATCAGTATTATAGTATATAAAGATAACTCAGGATTACATTGGTAAAAATTTTATTCCGGTGTTTGAAAGCATATTGTGGAGTACTCTTATTATTTGAAATACCAATATATTTAAGAGTTGTTTGGTATTGAGATTAGATCCAATAGTACATTATACATGTAAGGTGGTGCATATTTCAACCAATAAATCTTATCTGAATTTTGGACCCTGATCTACTGATTTCAGGCAGAATTCTGTGACAACACTGCTCATAACCTATGTTTCTAAAAGGAAATGAATAACATTACATCTACTTTAGCTTACCCTTTTCTATTATTTTTTTTACAACGAAAAGTGTGTTTTACCAAATAAATTAATCGTCACTGGGTTATTGTCGTATGATCTTTTAAGGAAATCTTCACATCTTGGCATCGACTGTCAAATACCAGTGAACTGGCTGTACTTTCGTTAGTGGTCTCTTTCCGTCCTTCGCTTGGTCAAGTATTGTTATACACATCGGTAAAAATATAAGTCGGCCAAATCTGTGTATTGTTTAAATATTAACCATTCGATCGTTCCGATCTGACCAAAGCGACGTTGTAAATTTTGAAAGGATTCGGAGTCAAACGATAACCAAGAGCGTGTATTCAACTATCTCCGGCATTTCTCAGAAGCCAAGAGCCTCAGAGAAGAAATGCACGGTATGTAATACAGAAGTAAGATATTTTGAGGAAGCGTGGTATATCCTATCTTCAACCTCTTTTTCCTTTATTTATAGAAATGGTGCCTGTCTGTGAATGATAGCAATCTTTATTCGTACACTGTGTGGCAACTGTACATTTTTTCTTCATGGAGGTTATAGAAAGTCCTAAACCTGTGTTCCGAAATGATTGTCAGTAAGCTCTAAAACTAAGATCGCAATTGTATTTGAAATTTAACATACCATATTTTAGATTTTTTACCCTCTACCGAAATTAATATGTCGGATGAACGGCACGCAGAGGTGAACACCCCACATTTTATTTCGCAAAACACAATAGCTTTGGAAAAGGCATCCGTAAAACTCGTTGAAGGATGCCCTTCATAAAAAAACGGATTGGTTATTTCTATTGGAAATGATCTCCAAAAATCATAATTATTCAACGGTCACAAACCAACATTTATTTCATGGTCAATAGCAATATAGTAAGTCCATTGTTTAAGCTGCTTCTTCTAAGGATCCAAATAAATAATAAATGCTGTATGCATTAGAATCGGTTATTTTGAAAACCTCCGCTTTCGTTAATTTGATCAAACTCAGAAAATACGTTTTAAAATTTCATTGAGGAAAACGTGGCGATCATTATAAAGAGAATATTTAAACTACTATTTTCTTTTCTTTAAGATTTTCCGATTGTTGATGAATATTTATTTTTATTTTTCTGCTAACGTCGAACTTCGTGTGCTCAGACAAATGCTTCCACCTAGTTTTCGAGCTGGGTGTCGAAATAAGAAAGCAGAAGTGACAAAGTTACACGAAAATCAAAGCGTGATTTGCGTACAGAAGTCAATGATGCGATTTAGCAAAATTAATTTCTTCAAATCTGTTAAATACATCATTTATGTATTGAATTTTGTTACTGGTTTTGTATTATTATCATCACAATTTAGCGATGAAACAAAGCATAGGAAATGGAGGACGATAACCGTTAACAGTTTACCCTGCTTAAGAAACCAGTTTGTTTGTATCACATTACTCCAGTATTACGTTTCGTGGCTTTGTTTCCTTGCCATACACCATTACTCAGCAGTAGTGCTTGGCAACGACAAGACGTTTTTGGTATTCCTAATTTTTTGGTGAGAAATTGTATTTTCATAAATAAATATATCTTTTTATTTCAATAAAATGCTGCAATTTCAGAACGTGCCAAATAATACACTGCTGGCCATCCAAAATGCAACACCAAGAAAGACACTAGATAGCAAAGCCGGATTTACAGGACACATAACAACAGATACAAAGATGACACGATTGAGTTTATAGGCCCGTGCGACTTGCGGAACACGCAGACATCAATAGTTCGTGTGGCCCCCATGGCTGGCAATAACGGCCGCGGTTGCTGATCAGCGACCAGACTTATTCGATGGGCGACATATCGGAAGAACAGGCGGGCCACGACAGCAGTGACACCTGGTGGGCCGTGAAGAATTGTTGCACGTTGTGTGCCACGTGCGGTAGCGCATTGTCCTGTTGAAACGTGGCTGCTGGCAGGTCCTGTAGGAAAAGGAGGGCTACAGGCCCCAAAACGTCGGGAATGTAGCAGTGGCTGTTGAGTGTACCGGCGATGCGTACCAGAGAGGTGCGGGTGTCAACTCCAATTGCGCCCCAAAACATAACGCCAGGCGACGGACCGGCATGGCGATGCATAGTGCAGGGGTCATACAGTCTCTCGCCGCGGATCCGACCATCGTGGTGTTGCAGGCAGAAGCCAGATTCGTTGGAGAAGACAATGCCGTGCCATTCCGTTGTCCAGGTGCAACATTCAACGGCCCACAGCCGCTGCACTGGCCGGTGGTGTTACATCAATGGCAATGGGCGCCGTGCGACAAGTCCCCGCTCCTGTAGACCACGTCGAACGGTACGTGCTGACACAGGTTTTCGTAAAACACCCTAATTCCTGCGCTAACGTTCGTGATGTGGAGGTGCGAGCCGTCAATGCCCGCCGCATAACATGCCGGTCCTCTCGTTCGGTGGTGGGCAGCGGCAATCACTCACGTTGGTCCGTCCGTTCCGCCTGCACCCACCGAATCCATACTCACCTTACTGTGGCTGGATGTCGACCCCACAGGCGCCGATGTCTCAGTACGATAAACCGCTGCCGCAATAGGCGACTATTCGACCTCTGTCAAACTCCGAAATGTGCAGGAATGACTGCCGTATTCTGCAACGCGGCATCAGGAAGCTTTCCGCGCACAGCTCCGGCAGCACAACACACTTCCACTACTTACACCCCGCCTTCTGTGCACCCTTCCTATAGTGCTTCTCGGTGGCGTGCCGGAAGCACATGGTTTGCATATGCCCTGCAATGCTAATTGTTTGCATGTCCTCTCGCGGGCGACGCATGCTGCGAATTTCAGGCCAATCGGATGCTTTCTTCTTGGTGTTGCATTTTGGGTGGGCAGCAGTGTAATTTGATTTGATTATTTACAGCGAAAAAATGTTACTTCGTTCATTTAAACCCTAACAAATACAATCAAGTTCAACTAAAGAGAGCGCAATGATACACACTGAAGTGCCAGAAAAAATGGCTCAGACGAGCTTATGCAAAATACATAGCAACGTCACCTATGCGCGTACTCGGTTGCGTCCGCTAGGTCGTATAGAAAGCGATAGACATCCTTGCCAGCTGCCAGAGCTGTTTTTGGCATGAGAATGACAAGTAATAACGATTTAAGCGATTTTCAATGCGGTGTCATAGATAGCGCTCGTGAGATGGGCCATAGTATTTCGAAGGTAGAAACGAAGTTCGGATTTTCACGGACGACCATTGCAATGGTCGTCCGTGAAAATGTACCGTGACTACAACAATTCCGGCAATACCTCCAACGTACGATACCAGTGTGACCGTAAAGGGACATTGGGTGAACGTGACCATCGTCGGCTGTCAAGAATCATTTCACGCGAGAGGCGTGCATCACGCTCGCAGGTATCATCGGATTTTAATGCTGGAGCCTCAACAAGCATCAGCGTCCGTACTGTGCAACGTACACTGCACGATATGGGCTTTGGGAGCCGACGCCCAACTCGAGTCCCCTTGATGGGCGCACAACACAGAGCTATGTGCCTTTGCTTGGGCACGGCAATACCGCCACTGGACACTTGATGACTGGAAACAAGTAGCCTGGTCTGGCGAGTCGCGTTTCCAACTGTATCGGGCAGATGGAAGGATTCGTGTGTGGCGCAAACCCCATGAAGCCATGGATCCCGCCTGTCAGCAGGAAATTGTACCGGTTGGTGGGGGGTCCGTAATGGTATGGGGTGTGTTTATCTGTACTTCACTGGGACCCCTGGTACGTCTACAAACGTCTGTGACTGGCCAACGCTATGTGCGCATCCTTTCTGACGAGGTACACCCGTTCATGTCCTGCATTCATGCGGATGGGTTGGGTCTGTTCCAACAGAACAATGCACCTCCACACAAGTGTCAGGACGCCACATTATGTTTAGAGGGGCATTCATCTGAGTTTGGGGTGTTGCCATTCCCTGAACGTGATAGAACGCATTTGGGATGCCACGCAACACGCTATCGAGTACAGAAATCCGAGACCTCGGAATATACCCAAATTGTGGAACGCTCTACAGGAAGTATGATGTGCATTGCCTACGGTATGTTTCCATAAACCAGTGGAGTCCATGCCTCGTCATATTTCTGCAGTCTGAGCTCCCGTGGGGACCTGCCAAGTATTAGACTGATGTACCAGTTTTTCTGGCACTTCAATGTATATTATACTGGTGTTAAACGAGTTGCTAACTACCTATTGAAAAACCTTTATTTATCAATAAAAGAAAAATTCAGTTTCCATTTCATGAAAGATTATATCTTTGAGTTACAAGAAATGAATGCACATTTTCAAGAAAAGCATGATGCACATTACGCAATCAACAAAGGTTTCTTCCAAAAATGCTAAGATTAAATTAATTATCATTAGTACCCATTCAAGAACAGTGGGGCGTGTACTTTGTGCCCTTGAAGACCAACAATCCTGCCACTTCTAAATCATGGTACATAGGCTGCACTCTTGGTAATTTAGGAGTTAAGAGTGAGTGAACATCACTACACTGTAAAAACTGAATCTACTACTACTGCTCTTGCACGACTGGTTAAGTCTGGAACTCATGTGTCCTCTTGGTCTGAGACTTATTTGATAATAAATCGAAACGTTTCGTGCCACAAAGACTACTCAGGGGAAGAAACTAGCTGTTAATACACGATATTCAAACTTGCTGAATGATTCCAGTTACAAGCAAACTATAATAACTAAAAACACACTCAAGTTAAAATATACACTGCTGGCCACCCAATATGCAACACCAAGATGGAACATTCCGATTGGCCTGAAATTCGCAGCATGCGTCGCCCGCGAGAGGACACGCAAACGATTAGCATTGCAAGATATATGCCAATCATATGCGCCCAGCACGCCACCGAGAAGCACTATAAGAAGGGTTCACAGAAGGCGGGGTGTAAGTAGCGGAAGTGTGTTGTGCTGCCGGACCTGTGCGTGGGAAGATTCCTGATGCCTCGTCGCAGAATACGACAGTCATTCCAGCACGTTTCGGAGTTCGACAGTGGACGAATAGGGGCTTATCGCGACAGCGGTTTATCGTACTAAGACATCGGCGCCCGTATGGGACGGCATCCAGCCACAGTGAGGCGAGTATGAATTTGTTGGGAGCGGGTGGGACGGACGGACCGACGTGAGCGATTGCCGCAGCCGCGGCACACCACCAAACGCGAGGACCGGCATGTTGTGCGGCGGGCATTGACGGCTCGCATCACCACATCACGAACAGGAATTAGGGTGGGTTGCGCAAAACCCTGTGTCAACAGATACCGTTCGACGTCGTCTGCAGGAGCGGGGACTTGTAGCACGGCGCCCATTGCTCTGATTACCATTGGCGTTACACCACCGGCGAGTGCGGCGGCCGTGGGCCGTTGAACGCAGCACCTGGACTACGGAATAGCACGACATTGTCTTCTCCGACGAATCCCGCTTCTGCCTGCAACACCACGATGGTCCGATCCTCGTGTGGCGGCACCGCGGTGAGAGACTGTATGACGCCTGCATTAAGTATCGCCATACCGGTCGGTTGCCTGGCGTTATGGTTTGGGGCGCAATTGGATATGACACCCGCACCCCACTGGTACGCATAGCCGGTACACTCAACAGCCGCAGCTACATCTCCGACGTTTTAGAGCCTGTAGTCCTCCCTTACCTGCAGGATCTTCCAACGGCCACGTTTCAACAGGACAATGCGCGCCCGCCAGTGGCATGCATCGTACAACAATTTTTCACGGCCCACCATGTATCACTGCTGCCATGGCCCGCCTGTTCTCACGATATGTCGCCCATCCAACACGTATGGTAGCTGATCGGCAACCGAGTGCCTCGGCAAGCACCACCGGCGGCTACGCCTGATGAACTGTGGCAAGTTGTGGAAGCAGCCTGGACTGACATACCCCAAGTCCACATCCAAAGCCTCTTTCGTTCGATGCCACTGCATGTAGCTGCCGTTCTCGCCAGCCATGGGGACCCCGCGAACTATTGATGTCTGCGTGTTCCGCAAGTCGCACGGGCCTGTTAGCTCATTCGTTTCATATTTGTATCTATTGTTATGTGTCCAGTAAATCTGGCTTTGCTATCTTGTGTGTCCTTCTTAGTGTTGCATTTTGGATTTCCAGCAGTGTATATACATAGTTAAAATAACATGAGTACTTTTGTGCTGGCGGCGAGCACATCAGCAGATGAAAGACCAAGTTGGAGTTCCAGAAACACATTTATACATGGATGCCGTTGCCAAACGTTCTTATTGAGGAAATAATCAAGAAAGTTTACTTGCTGTAAGGTAATATGAGAAAACAAAGGCCTGTATTTCGAATGGAACTCTATAAGGCTCTATTTTCTCATATTACGTTACAGCACGTGAACGTTCTTGAATTTATTTCCTCATTGAGAACGTTTGGCAACGGCATCCATATATAAATATGTTTCTGGAACTCCAACTTGGTCTTTCATCTGCTGATGTGCTCGCCGCGAGCACGTAAGTACTCATGTTATTTTAACTATCTATATATATTTTAACTTGTGTGTCGTTTTAGTTATCAAAGTTTGCTTGTAAGTGGAATCATTCAGCAAGTTTGAATATCGTGCATTAACATCAAGTTTCTTCCCCTGAGTGACACTTATTTGTTACTTAAGACCACCGGTAGGTATATGACTCTCTTCGCCTAAGGTTTGTACATTGTCGTTTTTTAAGGACGTATGCTGTAATGATGACTTACCTGCATAATTACATGCACCATGGACACGCTTATTTAACGTCTTGTGTCGTGCGAAGTACCTTGTTGCTGGGGTTGATAACGGACTATGTGCTTACTTATAACTTCGATGAGTTTGTATTGGTCACCTATTAAGTGGTGTTTTCTTTCTCAGCTTTGTTTCTCGCTGTAACCGAGTTGTGACGCGGATATCATGTCACTCACCAGGATCGCTGTTGTCTTTGGGACTGCCAATATATTAAGTGTGTGTGTGTGTGTTCTCCTAGCTCCAGTCCTTTTAACCTGATGACGCACAGGGTGCCTGTTGCGAAAACTCTTGTGTTTACCAAATATGTCTTCTTAGTAGTAAAATTCTAATTGTACGTTTTGGGTTGGTTTTCTACATGCTTAGACAACTGCCTTTTTTATTCTTATTGATATTTTTAGCATGAAATTTTTATGATTAAAGTACCAATTCCGTTATAAATATAAAGTTTCATTTGCATATTCTGACTTTGTTTTTGAACATAGATTTCTACCCACGGAGATTTCCAACATGTCAAACTCATCAGATTTCAAAACAAATGCAAGCGGAATATTCAGAATTCTGGTAGCTCCTGATTCATTGGAGAGTGACGGGGATTTAGAAGAGAAAGGAACAAATCTTTATCTCTTATTTTCATAAGATTATTGAAGTAATTACGTTGGTCAAATAAGTAACGTCTTTCTGACAGAATTTTCTTTTCGTTTTAATTCATGTCTGTTTGGTGCGACGAAAATGATAAATAAATATGCTTCTAGAAGCAGGAGAGAATATACTCTGACATTCTAAGCTCTTGTGTATTATTTATTATCTGATCTCCTGTACTTTGAAGAATTAAGAAATGGTCAAGATCATTGAACACCGAAAGTGTGTACTATCTATATCATTATATTACGTATCAAACTAAATCGCTTGCAAGGATTATGTTCATATCACTGTAAAGTTTTTTTCGGTATAATCTAAGAGTAAAATACGTTTCTACGTACTCATGTGATGTCCGCTGCTTTAGTCAACAACGATACAAATTAAAAATTTATACGAATTTGGTACCTTCATTTATGTGAAAAACTGCTTTTTAAAGTCTGCACCCTGAAACACGTTTACAATGTGAATGTATTTACTGACAGACACCGTATTAAACCCATTGATTCAGTTCCCCATGGACTAAAATAAATGGGTGCATTTTAGAAATTAACATTCTTACTTAACCGTGAAATTAAAATTTGAAAATCAATTTTCATTTGGCACAATAGATAAATAGAAACCCTAGAAGGTTTGATTAGGAGCGAACTATGAATAAAAATTTGATTGGCCCAAGTGTTTATGCTAGAAACTGCAATAACGAAACGGATATTTAAAATAAATGTCTGATCATCATTTTATTGAGAGAAATATTCATGAAAAATGAAACATGAAAAGTTTTAAAGTAACAAGATTTAAGTTTTTTTATTGTTTTAATACGACTGATTGTCTTGAAACGAATGACAAGTATGGAAGCAAAAAAGAATGAATTAGTTATTTAAAGCAGTAAAGTGTTACATGATGAAGCTAAAGGTTCTAGGAAATGTTCACACATTTCTCAATGTGAATAAGAAGAATTTGTTTCTGCAATGATTAATACCAAGACATGTCTGCAACACAGAAGCAAACATCAGCTTCAACATTTTTTTACTTTTTACTATGCCTTTCAACTTTTGCGCACGAAGTGTGGCATTTGCCTTATTATCGTAGGCCAAAAATCTCTGGAATGGAGTTTAGAAATTTTACTATTTATTCACTTATATATTCTGAGTTACATCTTCAATAATGTGTCTCAGGTACTGAGACTCTGTCGCATTGACTAACTCTACATATTATAGTTATATAAATGAGGATATTATTTATCCTCATTTCTAGTTTTTTCTTGAAATTTTAAAGAACCTGTAAGGGTAGAGTTAGATGTGGAGACTTAGTGAAACTTTTCGACAGTTCATTTTTTTTCGTACGTTTCAATCTTTAGCGTATCAATTCGTAATTTATATTCAGCACAATAATGGGCAGCCATTTATTATTGATTGTGCTCAACAATGCTTTTTAATCTCCGGTGTGCACGATGGTCCTTACACAGTACGCCTGCGCGCTTCAGCACCGCCCTGCAGCTTACTGATAACAATCTCACACGCTGGAAAGACGTGTTATGTAGTACCATTAGTAGCATTATGAAGTGCGTGTTATGTTTTTCCACAATGTCTCGATTAATACCAGGGTGTGTAAAGTGCGAATAACCAAGGGAGGAGGGGCCTGAAAACGGTGAATTCCAGGACGTTGTCCACCGAGAAATGCGACGACGTTGTTTATTGTTCATCATTCAGTCGACCAACAACTCAGTTAGAGGGTCGAATACGTATCCTCACTGGGTTCGTCTCCAGTCCTGACTCAAAATTGCGATGGTATGGCATCCACCCACAGAGAAGATTATGGCTCCACTAGTTTTATGATTATGAGCCGAGTAGGCAAAAAAAAAAAGAAAATTGGGTGAAAATTAAAGGCTAATGATAGAAAAGTTAATAGATAGAAAGAGGTCAGTAGATACAATTGCTAGTTTGCGCTGTAGCAGTGACTGAATCATATGACGTCAAAATACACACTTGCAGTAAGGGAAATAGAAACTAGTGAGAGGAACAGACGCCCTTACTTTAAACCAGGGGTTAATACACTGCCTGACACAGAAAATGCCACGCCATGAAGAAATGCTCGAAAACAGACCAAACTGCACACACAGATACCCAAGTAAGTACTGAACAAATGACTTAACTGTCACATGCAGACTGTGCTCCATTGGCCGCATGTACAGGATGATCAATATGGAGCGTGGCCGCCATTTTGGACGATACAGCGTTAAGTCCGACGGGGCATCGAGGCAATGAGAGTCCAAATAGAGTCCTGAGACATCGTGGACCATGTGGTATGGATCCGAGTCCACAGTTCATCTTCATTTTGCGGAGGTAGGAGGGTATTCAACAGACGTCCAATCGTGTCCCACAGATGCTCGATGGGTGAGAAGTCGATTGATGATACTGGCCACGGAACCATCCGCACACCATGTAAAACATTCAGGCTGATCCGAGATGCATGCGTCCGGGCGTTATCATGTTGAAAAAAGGATTCTGGGATGCCCTGTTGGTACGATAGTGCTACGGGCAGCAGAACTTTGTGAACATAGCGGCGTACCGGCAATATATCTGTAATGCGTACCAACGGTGAGCCGATGTTGGCACTGATAACGTCCCACACCATGATTCTACGTTGCTGGACCCTGTAGCGCTCTACATAGGTGAAAAATCCACCTGTTGGCCACGTGTCCTCCAGATTCTTAGACGGCGATCATTCGTGGTGAGACAGAACCGCGATTTGTCGCTGAGCACCGAACTGTTCCATTCGGCACCCTAAACAACTGTGGAGCGATACCACACCAAGCGGTGACGACGATGGCTCGCTGTTAAGAGTTGCTTTCACAAATGACGGCTGGACAGCAAAGCAGACGTAGCCAATCGGCGCGCTACTGTCCGAGTTGATATCGGAACATCTAAGCCTCCACGTAAACTCCGCACAATGTCGACCGTTGTGGCCTGTGGGTCAGCTACAGCATGACGTCGCATGCGATGATCGGAGGGCACGGACGTCCGTCTCCGTTCTCCGGTCCCTCTACGACGTTGCACATATCTTTCGTGGGACCACTGTCTCCAAATGCGACCAATGGTTGTGGCATCACGTTGCGTTTCTTCCTCAATAACATACAAAATCAATCCAGCGGTACGAAGGCCAACGATGACACCTCTCGTGAACTCAACCGTTTAACGAAATTGCGTACGGCCGCGTTTTAAACGCATTGGCACCCCTTGTTCATTCTCCAAGCACGGTAGCAGCTGAACCACTCATTTCTCGCGGCCATGACGGCGTCTCCACAGATATCCTCAATGGCTGATTATCCGCTTATATTCCGCGTGCAGTTCGTGCGTTTTTCCTGCAAATGCAATGATTTGCGTAACTTGTACATGTGCATCAACCCTGTAATTTGCATGCCACTCTGTTCAAGTCTTTGTGGTGTGTCATTTTCTCTGTCAGGCAGTATAATATCTGTACATTTTTCGGTGAGACATACCCCGAATGCCTGTTATGTTCCGCCTTGCACAACATTCTGTACATGACAAGCTACCGAATTTTAGTGCAAGTGTAATAGCATCGAATAACACTAAAACCCAACGAAAGGCGTTTGGATTCTAATGGAACTTGGACTAAAGCTTATTGAAAGTGTTTCCTGAAAATATCTATATTATATTTTGTAAATAATGAACTGTAAACTTTGTTAACAAGCTTTAAGCTAATTTATATTACGGTACCCTAAACGTTTGGTAATGTACAACATAAATAATAATTGTACTTTTCTCAAAATATCACACGTAAAAAAACGGGAATATTAAAGTTTGCATGTACTGTTTTGTAATATATATCAAGGTATTATATTTTTAGCGATGTCACATGCAAGACTTTGTTTTACGTTTCTGTATTCATATTCCAACATATCAAACATGCTGCAAATTATGGATGTAGTAAGCTACTATTTGATTTCAAATTCATAAAAAAAAATTTCAAATTAGGAGATATCTGTAGTTTCCGTTTTCTGGATACCAACGAAAAAAGTCATTGAATGGAGGTTACTATTTCGGATAACAGATTCAGTAAATTCACGTATTTTATACTATCATTTAGCTTCGAAAATGAAATATCAAACAACACTGATTTCGATTATGCAATATATAATATCATGGATATTTTACGCTTGCATATTTTAGAATTGAAATGGAATACTTCATTTATATTTCTCAGCTTCTTATCGATAGTTTCCGTTTGCTTTCGATTTGTTAAGTACACCATTTTTAGTTTTATTGGATGCGGATCACTACTCAATATTTAGCTTCATTATATCGCTTGATCTGCTTTAACAAACTACTATTTTAAACTCCAATAACTACAGTGTGGAACTTACCATCATACGTAGCAAGGCATGAGAGTTCCATGAAGATTTTACCTGTCATTCGGATTTTTTAGATGCATAATACAATGTAGCAGTAAGAACAAAATATGCATACCTCGAAAAAATAAGCAAATATCCATGACACAAGTTCGTTTACAGAAGTAAACTAATCGAGAGATATCTAAAAGTATTATTTATCAATGCAAGCAAATGATTTCCGGTGTTATTTAATAATGCGGTTATTAAATATCAGAGAGGATCATTTGCTTGATACCCAGAAATGTGTGAGTAATTTTTGTGTTTGCATCGGGTGATAGCGATACTTTTTCCTGGAGGGGTTTTCCTTTCAACATGTTGAACAGGAGATCCCGCATGAATGTTGTTTTCCAAAACTACTAACACAAACCCTGAGAAGTGCTATTTAGTTATGCTTTCTATAGAACAAAATGCGTGGGAAATAACAACTGCCACTACACGCACAACCTAGGAGATTTCCTTTCTGTCTCCAAATATTTTCAGTCCGATATATCGGGCAATGACCTTGAATTTGTCGGCATTTTAAAGTACGTTTACCTCTTAGGTATTATTACATCGTACCAAAAGACAAAATTTACAAACGCTCTTCCACTGTATTCAGAAAATTGTCAAAGCAAATTGCTTAATAAACAAGTTTGTAAAATAATGCAATGCATTGATTATAATAAGCTTTCCAACATACCAGGAATCATTACTCAAGTTATAAGAATAATGGCTGTGGAATAAATCTCGGTCCTGTGCCCTGACCTTTGATTCCATTTCGATGATATTCAACAGAACCGGTTCGGTATACGTCGGAAATAACATGATAAAATTTTGTCGTAATCGAAGCATTTTTACGTAAGTTATGATGCATAAGAGCTATGGAATAGATCCCTCTCCTGTGTCCTAACCTTTGACCCCATTTCGCCCATTTTCAATAGGATTTATCTCCAGGTGGTCCCCTACCACATACTAAAATTTCATCGAAATCGAACCTTTTTTACGTTAGTTATGACGCATAACATCAGTGGAATGGATTTCGCTCCTATGCACTGACCTTTGACCCCGTTTCGTTCACTTTAAATAGTGTTCATTCCCAGGTGATCCCCTACCAGATACTAAAATTTCATCGAAATCGAATGATTGTTACGCGAGTTATCGTGCGAACGGGCGCGCGGTCTCATTACGTGATGTAACGTGACGTAATGAGACCGCGCGCCAACATTCTTAAACACGATATTGTGACGTCACGAGATTTCTAAGCATTGGTAACATTAATGAAACAACGCCATGGCACTGAAAACGTTATAATTCGGGGTGGTTATTTAACCCACTAAACGAATTCTTCTCGAGTCGAGATCAAGCTAAATCGATTTCTAGTACCAGAAAACGGTAGGTTAACGACTTTCATCAAAATTCTTAGAGCCGTTTTCAAAATAAAATGTATATACATACATACATGAATTGCTACTTAAGGTGGACGTCGCCGCCCCGGTGGCGCAGTGGTCTAAGGCGTTGGCCTCTGATCATTCGTCCGTAAGGGGTCCGGGTTCGAATCCCGGTCAGGCATGGATGTTGTGTTTGTCTTACGGCACTGGCTCTCTCCCTTCCCTGGAACCAGTGACTCCAAATTAGGGACGGGCGACTGCTTATAGCCCATTGAGTTGCTCACGGTGGTCGTTAAACCTCCAATCAAAAAAAAAAAAAAAAAAAAAAAAAAAGGTGGACGTCAATTAATTTTGCTTCCTATACTTCCAATGGAAAAACTTCTGTACACATTTTCTTCACAATTAATGCCTTCCCAAGGATGAAAATTTGAACATCGATTAAAATAGCTTCATTTCATAACTTGGGATACTTAATATTTTCTAAACCATAACCGTAATTATGCAATCCAACATGTATTTGTCCACTGACGTCATCAAAGTACAGGTCGCGCCATCTTTTCTCTGGTTTTAACACCACCGAAGGAAAAGTTATTGATTTTTCATATAATTATGGTTATGTTTTAGAAAATATTAAGTTTTCCAAGTTATAATATGAAGTTATTTTAATCGATGTTCAAATTTTCATCCTTGGGAACACATTAATTGTGAAGGAAATGTGTACAAACGTTTTTCCATTGGAAGTATAGGAAGCAAAATTACTTGACGTCCACCTTAATAGTATGGGATAAGAGCGATGGAATGGATCGAAATCCTATGTCCTGACCTTTGACCACGTTTCGTCCATTTTCAATAGGGTTCGTCCCCAGGTGGTCCCTTACTACATGCTGAAGTTTCATCGTAATCGAACCATTTTTACGCACGTTATGACGCATAAGGGCAATGGAATGCATCCCGATATTATGTCCTGATCTTTGACCCTACTTCACCCATCTTGAATAAGGTTCGTCCCCAAACGGTCTCCTACCACATTGTAAAATTTCATTGAAATTGAACCATATTTACGCAAGTTATGACGCATAAGGGCAATGGAATGATTCCGCTCCTTTGACCCCATTTGTCCCATTTTCAATAAGGTTCGTTCCCAGGTGGTCCCCTACCACATAATAAAATTTCATCGAAATCGAACCATTTTTACGCCAGTTATCGTGCTGACGGACGGACGGACGGACAAAGTTGGAGCATATACGCTTCTTCAACCTACGGTTGGAAAGCGTAAAAAAGAGCGTATCTAAACGTGATTGCAAACCACATCTACACCATGTATGAGACTCCTTACGATTTTAGAGCAATCATTAATAAGCATTAATAAAATATGGTACCGGACACTGTTTGATATATGTAGGTGTTCCTAGTCAAATGTTCACTCGTGAAGATATACTAGAGAATCCTGCATTGAATTCGAAACATTTTCTCATGAGAATAGTGTAAAACAGTCCTACTTGCAACGGAAGAATTTACTGGAACACTGTTTCCTCCGTAATACAGAATGGTTATAGTTTCCTGTGCTTCTGGTGATAAAAGGATATTGGTAAAGAGAGTTATTAATTCAGATGTGTATTTTGCAACTGGTCAATGAAAAAAATGCGCGAGTGCGAGTGCGTGTGTGTGTGTGATAGCATTTTCTCAAAATGGTAAATTCTCTACAGGTCTCAAAACAAGGCTCATCCTATTGTGATCACAATGCCAGACCATTAGGGTGTTCCTCCGTCAGTAAATCCTATAACTAGGCACATATTATTCAGTTATCAAAAATATGCTTTTCATTGGAATGCTTGAGCTGGAAGAACGATTATCCTTTTCGTTCCGTCTTTTTCTTCTGTATATTTTTTTTGCCAGGGAGCGTAAAGCTATGTTTTTTTTTAATAGAGAATACATTTTATTCCACATGTTTTCTTAAAATCAAACAATTCATTTGTTTTATGTACCACCTCCCACGCAGACAATTTGACGTGCAATTTCTTATTAAAATGTTTTATGGAAATCTAGTCATAGGTAGTAATTATATAAAATGCATTTTCTCCAACGTCAATGCTTCTAAAAGTACATTTTAAAGTACGCTTGCTTGAGATGGTACTTATGGCAGAGAATATTCTGCACATAATTCATAAAATTTCATGACACATGGATGTCTCAATTAAATCTTAAGCGTATATTTTTTTTTTTTTTTGATTGGAGGTTTAACGACCACCGTGAGCAACTCAATGGGCTATAAGCAATCGCCCGTCCCTAATTTAGGGTCACTGGTTCCAGGGAGGGGAGAGAGCCAGTGCCGTAAGACAAACACAACATCCATGCCTGACCGGGATTCGAACCCGGACCCCTCACTGACGAATGATCAGAGGCCAGCGTCTTAGACCACTGCGCCACCGGGGCGGCGCGTATATTTCCCTTCATAACGTATTCCTAGCAATATTTACGAATATATAGGCCAAGTTGAAGGAAACAAAGAATGTTTAATTAGATAATCGTACTAAACAAAAAAGCATTTACGCACATCTCCTTTCCCAAAATGTATATCATTTTCTCTCTAGGATCGTTAACATTTTAATTTTCTAGAAATCACTGAAATATGTAATTTTTTTTAATACAGGTACGATATCTCTCTCCTCCAGTTCTGATACAGAGTAGGCAAGCGTACTGAAGTACGTATTTCAAAATTACATTGTTATTTCCAAAAATACCCTAAAAATCGTTTTAATAATTCTAGAGCTCACACTAGAATATGACATAGAAAAGGATACACTACTATAAAGATAAATCCGACTCTTTCACTTGGAAAAAACTAACATAATTTAGACCACAATCAAATTCAATATTTGAAGAATATAATTTTTCCTTTTGTTTCTATGGGTTCATGCAGGCGCATCAGTTTCGTTAGTTACTAGGTTTTTCGATACAGCCGAACTGAATTAACGATATTTTTTTTAAATTTCGTAATACAGCTTTGCAGTTTGGTCTTGTACACAAGTAGCCACCAGTACTTTGTGGCATTCGCAGGTTAAAATAATTCAAAGTGTCATCATTTTTTTTGTTGAATCAAAATATTGAAGTGTTCCACACGAATTTGGAACACACTAGGTCCAACGATTTATCCAGATCATTTTTAAAAATCTGAAACTTGTAGGGTTGTACTTTTATGAAATTTTTAAAGAGATAAAATTTTCTTTGATTACTAACTAATGTAGTTGTTACAAAATCAGGTAATCTCATTTACGTAGGATTTAAAGCACATAACTCGTAAAAATAACAAAATGTTCCAGCATAATTGCAAATCATATGTTCAAATTAAAGACTGTATTCTTAACGAATCATTCTGAATAATCTTTAATCGAAAATAGTGGATTAATATCTCAAATTCCTTTTCAAAACACTCCTTGTGGTCTTGGCACTTATCACGGCTTTCGGTATTTAACAATAATTTCATTACACCAGACTCACATATTTTAAAAGGCTGTGCAGAATATTAAAACACGAACTAACAAATATTTGAAATAAAAGAATCTACAATGGCGTGCAAAAATTAAGGACGAGACGGTTTTTTTAATGTGACGCCGTGTAGCAGTGCTCCACATCGACTCAAATCATACCATAAGATCCCCAAGATGTAAGAATATGGAACAAGTGAGCAAAACCGTCCAAACAAGGAATCCAAAGGATACAAAGGCAGTTTATTAAAAAGGTAGCTTCGAGCACAACTGGACAGAAGACAGAAACGTCCATGTGACAGGCGGCTGCCAAGAAAAATCCAGTCTTTAGTAGGGGATATGATCACCCCTGAATGCGTTGCAGGATTTATAACATCTGTCCATGCTGAGGACGAGGTTGTCAAGGAGCTGATGGGGCATCGCGGCCCATTCCTCTTGTAGCGCCAATCGCAACAGTGGAATCGTTGGTGGCGGCTGGTGAAGTGCTGCCAAGCGTTATCCGAGAAGGTCCCACATGTGTTCGATTGGATTTAGGTCCGGGGACCTTGCGGGACATTCCATGCGTTGAATATTTTTACTCTCCAACATCTCTGCGACAGTCACTGTTCGATGAGGTGTAGCGTTGTCGATCATGAAGAGGAACTCAGGACCCACAGCACCTCTAAACAGACGTATGTAAGGCATGAGAACCACGGTACAATATCAAACACCAGTGACTGAATCTCCTTGGAAGATGTGGAGGTCAGTACGGCTACCAAGCATGATACCGCCCCAAACGAGAACTACACCACCTCCAAACAGGTCCCTTTCGATGATGTTGGAGGTGTGATTGCGTGTTTCCTGCTCTCTCCAGATGTGTATATGTCCAGAATAGCTTGTCAGACTAAATCGGCTCTCATCCGTAAAGAGAACTCGACCCCATTGCTGATGTGTCGAGTTTTGGTGTTCCTGGCGCCACAGAAACCGCCGTCTACGATGAGCAGGCGTTAATGGCACACACCGTACTGGTCATCAGGCAAATAGACCACCTTTGTGCAGGCTTCTGGCTACGGTAAAATGCGATAATGGACGTCCAGCTGTCTGTTGCATGTGCCTTGCGATTTCTCCCGCTGTCTGTCGTCTGTCTCTTTTTGCCTGTAGGAAAATATACCGGTCGTTCGCCGATGTGGTTGTTCGTTGACGACCACTGCTAAACTCTCGGACAGCTGTTCCTGTCGTTTTAAATGCTCTCCGAGCTCGTGAAACGATGTTGTGAGCGATCCCGAAGTCCCCGGTGACACTAATCACACTTCAACCTTCTTCCAAATTCCCAATGACGCGACCTCGGGTAAAATCATCCTGATGTCGTCTACTGGATTGCTTGTTGGCCATATCACACGGTGGCAGCAACTCGTCGTCGTTCAAACCGATGTACACCGTGCAATAGCTTTCACCGAATTGCTTAGCGTACACCGCCCGTGTGCTTTCTACCCTTCCGACACCCCCCCCCCTACGTCATGCTGCATAGGTGAGCATGCCCTACCGTACCGGACCCTAGCCTATCTCCTGAGTGGTCTTCCGTTCCGTTCTGCCTGCTCGTTCCGCTGTTATGCTCATTTCTCCCCTTCGTCCTTAATTTTTGCACACCAGTGTAGTTCATCAAGTACTTCAAGGAGTTAGTACGAAACCAAGCATCATTAGCAGATTATACCTCTCTGATCGCCATTTTCGTATTATTGAAGACACGCGGGTCACCAAAACATAGGAACTCAACAGGCATTGGCTGTCGGAAACGAGTCGCAAATTATTAGGGACAATATACCTTATGAAAAAAGGAAAAACATTTTCCAGCAAATCAAGGAAATTGAGCTAATCTCATACTGTAAAAAGGCAACTTCAGTACTCAAGGTCTATGCGGTGGGTGTTTCATATCTCAGAGGCACAGCTAACACCAGGTCCATGATACGATATGATTGGTAGATTTGTCAATTTTTCTCTGGCGCTCTCCCTTCTCTAAGTTAGCAGATTTAGAAGTGCGATAGCGAAACCCATGTTATAGTGCATACCAAGAGCAATTGTTTCCTTCCCCACAGAAAGAAGAAAGTCTAGATAAACGAAAAAAAAATTTAACGGACTGCAACAATAATATATTTACTTTCTTGGATGTGTGTAATTAAGACAGTACGTGATTTGAACTGAAGAAAAACATGTGTTAAAACGTGGATGTACACGCCTACGCAGGCGCAACGTTGTGCTCCTTCAGGCACAAGTGGTCGCATTCATAGTGGTCCTCTTTGCATGAAACTCTACCAGAAGAATGCCATGCATGTCTCAGAAGATCGTCATGAGAACATTTTGTGCAGATTCGGTTACTCTGAATTTTTTTTCTGGTGGTGGGTATACGGAATGTTTCCACACTATACTCACCTTCTTTTCTTCGGGAGTGTAGTGGTACGCCCAGCACTCATCACTCGGCGTTACACCTCCCAGAAAGTCATATCCTTTTGCGTAAGGTATCAAGTGGTCGAAAGATGACATATTCCCCATACGTTCTAGTCGTCAGTCAACTTTCCCTCCCTTCTGGTCGTCTGTCAAGTCTCCGTCCCTTCTGGTCGTCTGTCAAGTCTCCATCCCTTCTGGTCGTCTGTCAAGTCTCCATCCCTTCTGGTCGTCTGTCAAGTCTCCATCCCTTCTGGTCGTCTGTCAAGTCTCCATCCCTTCTGGTCGTCTGTCAAGTCTGCATCCCTTCTGGTCGTCTGTCAAGTTTCCCTCCCATCTGGTCGTATGTCAAGACTCCGTCCCTTCTGGTCGTCTGTCAAGTCTCCATCCCTTCTGGTCTTCTGTCAAGTCTGCATCCTTTCTGGTCGTCTGTCAAGTGTCCATCCCTTCTGGTCGTCTGTCAAGTGTCCATCCCTTCTGGTCGTTTGTCAAGTCTCCATCCCTTCTGGTCGTCTGTCAAGTCTCCGTCCTTTCTGGTCGTCTGTAAAGTTCTTGGGCACCCATCGCGCACTGACTTAGCGAAACTGCAGTTTTTCATGCCCATTATCGTACGCATACCGTACAAAATATTGAACTTTCGTGCCAATGTGTGCAGATGGATCAACCGGTCCCTAAGGATAGCCCGTTCAATACCTCCCACTGTGGCAGGTGATGAGCTGTTACAGCTCGAACGGAAGTGGATAATCAGTCCATACATAAAAATGATTCTTTACTATCTCATATGATATTGAAAGTCAGATGAAATTAAATATGCTAAGTCCAAATACGAAATAATCTTCTTTGCTGTCATAGATGATTAAGTTGTATGTATGTCACAATTCCAGGTAATTTATGTTTTTTAGGATTCAATCATATGGTTCTATGTGATGAAATGTCCTCTAATGAAATATTTAAAATATTTATGAAAACATACCTTATGACGATGATACACATAAAAAAATAACCATGGAAAGAAACTGAAAGGTTAAAACTTCAAGTCATAGTTCATAGCGTCCTCAAGTAGTAGTTGATGATCTTCACAGACTGCTGTGCATTTCGGTGTATAAACACCATCCTCAGGCAGAAGTTGTCATCACTTGAAGGGCACAAGAGCCTTGTGAGAGGCCCCTATATACCTATATGCCCACTATAATGCGCGCCGCCTACGTTGATGAAACTGAATTATTCGATGTTATTCGATATTTTCCTGTAGTTTACTAAATGCACTTTTTTAATCAACTATAAATCACATTACTTACTACAACAATTCGATATCATTCCCTGAATTACAATTTTATATACTTTAAAATAATTTATGCACACACTATAATGTGTCGCTTGCGAACGATTCGTTTAAAAAGAATGAATCATGAACTGAATCATTGTCGAACGAATCTTTCTTGAAAAGAATCGATTCAGAAAAATAACCGTATACCTGAATAAATCAGTCAGAACTACTCAAACCCAATGGCTTTGGAGTTACGTTTCACTTGACATCAAAATTATACCACTGTGCCACTGTGAGGCTCAGGTTCTGGTCGTAAAATCTTAACTTATTCAGAAGGGTACAAATACATTAAATTTCGTGAACGTTTTGAAACGAACTTACAAGGAACCGAGGTGAATAAAATTTCCATAAAAATTAAACACAACTTTATACTTAAAAATCGTCCACTAAACCGGAACTTCTCAACGAACAAAAGTATCATACTCAGAGCATTTTGGCTAGATACAAATTATTCTGTAAACCGGAAGAATCACTGACAGAAAGAGCCAAAGAATACGAATCAGAATAGATTCCGATAGAAAATTATTTGGCAAAACCGAAGAATGTGAGTGTACAATGTAATTGGCCAAAGAAGATTAATTCATGAACATAGCAGAAAAATACTATACCAAATTACATTGCCGAAGACGAATGGATTTCTAAAAATTAGATTATGCTAAACGAATGACTTATTAACAAACCTAACCCAATTATAGCTCTCTACCTATGCAGTGTTTGTGATCCATAAAATAAATATTGCATAGAATACCAGCTCGCTCCATTCTTTGTGACTACTAAAAATATAAGTTTTTAGTAGTCACAAAGAATGGAGCGAGTTGGTAGTGGTAGATTCATTGAGGACGAGGCATAACTGTCCTCAATGAATCTACCATGTATCTTTATATTACACGGCATGAGCTAATTTCAAAGCTAATAAAGAAAACGAGAAATACAAGAAAATAACCGCCTTTTATTATTTATTCAGCACTCATCGGTAAGACGAGCACCGTTTTCAACAGACTTGGTCTGAAAATCAGTGACACTAAAACTTTACTAACTTATTTTACTATAACACATTTTTCCTATTTATGGCCCGTGACTTCTAATGTCGCATCTACAATTCAACACATGTATCATAATAAACATAATAAAGTACTATTCTTAAAGTTTAACCTGGAATTTTACAGTCTGTTACTTAGTTTTCCGCAGTAAATACGGTTATGTCAGAATGTTACTTTTTAAACTTTTTTTTTTGAAACGGAGTTCATTATGTTCATCACCTGTTAATGTTTTATACTGAACTGCAGGGAGTTCCAGCTTCGAATTTAAAGATTTTTACAGAGATAAACTACGAAACAGGAAGTAACAGAGAGTCCAATCGCATATTTTAATATAACTGATATCATTCTGCATACAATGAAGGACAAAATTTGCATGTGATTTAAGTACAAGTCGTAAACATGCGATATACTCCTGATCCCTTCAGTATCTCTAGAGTGTTGACTACCCTGGAGGGCGTGCCACCATTGTGAACCACTCAGGGCGGTTCGAACAGTGGCGTAAAAGGGTGCCAAGTTCATGGAGATGCCGAGTTGATCAACCGAAGAACTGTGTTTCACCCACCATTTTTGTGTGTTGAATAGTACAGCATATATCCGAAAAAGACAAATATGCCAGGGTTGACATTCAAGATGATGAGGTATTATGATTAGAGATGAGTAAAAGTCTAGTAATCACTACAACAATCCGAACATCACACATAAGACATATACACATAATACATTTTTTTATTTATATTTGTATTAATATACACTGCTGGACACTCAAAATGCAACACCAAGAAGGAAGCATCCGATTAGCCTGAAATTCGCAGCATGCGTTGTCCGCGAGAGGACATGCAAAAGATTAGCATTGCAGGGCATATGCAAATCATGTGCGCCCGGCACGCCACCGAAAAGCACTATAAGAAGGGTGCACAGAAGGCGGGGTGTAAGTAGTGGAAGTGTGTTGTGCTGCAGGACCTGTGTCTGGGAAGCTTCCTGATGCCTGGTCGCAAAATACGGCAGTCATTCCAGCACGTTTCAGAGTTCGACAGAGGACAAAGAGTGGCTTATCGCGACAGCGATCTATCGTACCGAGACATCGGCGCCCGTGTGGGATGACATCCAGCCACAGTGAGGCGAGTATGGATCCGGTGGGTGAAGGAGGGACGGACGGACGGACCGACGTGGGTTGCCGCAACCGCGGCACACCACCGATCGAGAGGACCGGCATGTTATGCGGCGGGCATTGCGGCTCGGACGGCCACATCACGAAAGTTAGCGTAGGAATTAGGGTGTGTTGCGCAAAAACCTGTGTCAGAACGTACCGGTTGACGTCGTCTGCAGGAACGGGGATTTGTCGCACGGCGCCCATTGCTCCGATTACCATTGACGTTGCACCACCGGCGAGTGAGGCGGCAGTGGGCCGTTGAACGCCGCCCCTGGACTATGGAATGGCAGGACATTGTCTTCTCCGACGAATCCCGTTTCTGCCTGCAACACCACGATGGTCGGATCCGCGTGTGGCGGCACCGCGGCGAGAGATTGTATGACGCCTGCATTATGCATCACCATACCGGTGCGTCGCCTGGCTATATAGTTTGGGGCGCAATTGGATATAACAGCCGCACCGTCTGGTACGCATTGCCGGTACACACAACAGCCACCGCTACATCTCCGACGTTTTGGAGCTTGTAGTCCTCCATTACTCACAGGACCTGTCAGCGCCCACGTTTCAAAAGGACAATGCGAGCCCGCACGTGGCACGCATCGTGCAACAATTCTCCACGGCCCACCAGGTGTCACTGGTGCCGTGGCCCGCCTGTTCTCCCGATATGTCGCCCATAGAACACGACTGGTCGCTGATCGGCAACTGAGTGGCCCGGCAAGCACCACCCGCGGCTACGCCTGACCCTGATAAACTGTGACAACGTGTGGAAGCAGCCTGGGCCGACATACCCTATGCCCACATCCAAAGCCTCTTTCGTTAGATGCCGCGGCGTGTAGCGGCCGTTATTCAAGCCATGGGGCCACATGAACTATTGATGTCTGCATGTCCCGCAAGTCGCACGGGCCTGTAAGCTCAATCGTTTCATCTTTGTATCTGCTGTTATGTGTCCAGTAAATCTGGCGTTGCTATCTCGTGTCCTTCTTGGTGTTGCATTTTGGGTGGCCAGCAGTGTGTATAAATAGTAAATAGAGTACAAAACTTTTCTTACGATTTTATATCGAAAATGCAAATTACAAGAAATTTGCACATACAAGTGAATAAAAATTTTATACCTTTGCTTTAATTCAGTGATAGACCACCGATAATTTCACCATGGTGTGGTGTAAGATATTGGGATTCTAGTAAGGTAAACCCATGCTGAAGAAAATCCCCCAAGACATTAGGAGTGGTAAACATGTCCTCACCTTACTTCAAGCGTGTTTCTGATTACTAAGGAATAACTACAGTGTTACCTGAAAACGCATGGTGCAAGCCATTCCCCTGCCATTTAGTTTAAGCCCCTTTGGATTCTTTTTATTAGCATATAGTAGTAAAAAAACTAACTAACCGTTTGGATGTCAGTTTGAGGTGCCTGGAATTAGTTGTCTCTATTTATTTATTTTTTTGTCACAAAGTGTAAAACCACCGTCGCCAAAAAAATCCACCTTATTATGGAAAATTATTTCTGATAATTACCTTTTGTTAAAAATTAGTTAGCGAATATTTTGTTGCATTGGAAGCACATACATCACGTGAGCTACACTGAAGCTTAATGGTATACGTGGAATGTCGGCATCCAGAAGATTGAAATAAAGCTGAATGCCAACTTCCAAATATGATGATGCATTGCAGTGCAAACATCTCTACTCTGTGGAATTAGGTTTTTATTGCACAAGTAGTCCGACTTATCAGTGCTCGGAAAATTGCCCCTTTTGCGAGGACTGTTCAATGTTTCGGTGCAAGACGAAAGAAATTCCATACTGAAGTCCTTCAGTTGTAAACGAACACAATTAGACTACATATAAAGGGAAATCGCCTAAAAACCCACGGGGTGGGAGGGAGGGGGAGTTCGTGGAATTTCGGGTGGGCTAATCACCCCTGAAAAGATGCCTGAACACATCACTGATTATATTTGACTTATTCAGTATACAGAAAATACGCTACAAGGACACGGTATCGAGTCACATCGAACCAAAAATTAATGTTAAAGCTTGCCCCTTATTAGATCCTGAGTGTCATGTAATGTTTGGCAACCTACATGATTGAGTTATATCATTTATTTTTTGTTGGGTTTTCGCTGTTTGTGAGATGAAACGTTGCCTCGTATATAAATGAATATCGATTAAAAAAGTTATTTTCTGCCATCTGGTTGCCCTGTGATACATACAAACTAGAAACACTGTTCGTAGTCTCGTAGCGGAGTGTTCGTACGCTCTGTTTGCAATCATCTTGCATCTTCAAGTACCCCGGAGAAGGCACTCACAGGTTATGCAAGGTACATTATGCTTAAGAGATGACTGGCGCACTCTTTTGCGCAATACTACGGTGAAAAGAAGAGTTGTTTGTTAAGCTGCGGATACAGCAGCCGTAGTGAGGCTACGTTATGGACACAATTATTTTGGACATGCAGCATCAAATCTTTATAGCATCGCACTTAGATGCATTTATAAAGGTTTTGCGTTAATTTTTCTGAAAGTGGATCATATTATGTTTTTTGGAATATCGGCCGGTCCAAAAAACTTACCAAACCTCTCTAATACCGTACCAGAATAGTTGAAGCTTTCCGTTTAAATAGAATTGTATCGTGCTTCAGGTTACACGTTTGCGAAAACCGGCCGCAGTGAAGCATATGATTTAAATATATAATAATCGATTGATGTAAAAATTCATGTAAAATTCAAAACGCCCAACAACACGTGTGTGAAACAAACTGTTCCATTGATTTTGGAATAGGGTATTACTGTAGTAAAGTTATGATTGTTTAATCGTAACGGACGCATCACAGACTCTTTGTGAAAGTCATGTGAAGTGAATAGAAACAGAAGTATATCGCCTTTGAGTCCTTCTGGGCGAAGTCCAAACCAATGAGCATCCATGCAAGACCTTGGTGGTTGTAGACAATAAAACGCTTGTTTGTTTGTTTTTAATTTGATCGGTGATGTGCTACGTCATCAGCTTTGTTTCTTCTTTTCTGTTCTCAGACGGGTGATACACTGATCTTGCTTAGTGTTTGATACGCCGTACTGACTTACGCTCTTGAGAGTAACAAATCAATGCAAGGAAAACATTTAGATCAGTATTTTCTGAACGCTTCATATCTTTCCGTTTTGTGGATGAAAACTGCCAAAATGCAAATGATTTTGGCACGCTGGCAAGCAGGATGTAAATCGATCTGGTCCTCAAATCTCAAGTGACTGAATGCAGGTTGCGTTTCACAGATTCTTGATGTCTTTACGAAGTTCATTATCTGGTTTCCAACCTACACTGGCGTGCAAAAATTAAGGACGAGGCGGTTTTTCGAATGTAACGTCATGCAGAAGTGCTCCACATCGACTCAAATCATACCATAAGATCCCCAAGATGTATGAATATGGGACAAGTGAGCAAAACCGTCCAAACAAGGAATCCAAAGTATGCAAAAGCAATTTATTGAAAAGGTAGCTTCGAGCACAACTGGACAGAAGACAGAAACGTCCATGTGACAGCCAAGAAAAATCCAGTATTTAGTAGGGGATATGATTACCCTGACTGCGTTGCAGGATTTACAACGCCTGTCCATGCTGAAGACGAGGTTCTCAAGGAGCTGTTGAGGCATCGAGGCCCATTCCTCTTGTAGCGCCAATCGCTGCTGCGGAATCGTTGCTGGCGGCTGGTGAAGTGCTGCCAAGCGTCTCCCGAGAAGGTCCCACACGTGTTCGATTGGATTTAGGTCCGGGGACCTTGCGGGCCAATCCATGCGTTGAATATCTTCACTCTCCAACAGCTCTGCGACAGCCACAGTACGATGAGGTGTAGCGTTGTCGTCCATGAAGAGGAACTCAGGACCCACAGCACCTCTAAAAAGACGCACATGATGCAGGAGAACCTCGGTACAATAGCGGACACCAGTGACTGAACCTCCTTGAAAGTTGTGGACATCAGTACGGCTACCAAGCATGATACCGCCCCAAACGAGAACTGCGCCACCTCCAAACCGGTCGCTTTCGATGATGTTGGAGGTGTGATTGCGTGTTCCCTGCTCTCTCTAGATGTGTATACGTCGAGAAATGCCTGTCAGACTAAATCGACTCTCATCCGTCAAGAGAACTCGACCCCATTGCTGATGTGTCGAGTTCTCGTGTTTTTGTCGCCACAGAAACCGCCGTCTCCGATGAGCAGGCGTTAATGGCACACACCGTACTGGTCGTCGTGCAAATAGACCACCTTTGTGCAGCCGCCTGGCCACGGTAAAATGCGATAACGGATGTCCAGTTGTCTGTTGCATGTGTCTTGTGATTTCTCCCGCTGTCTGCTGTCTGTCTCTTCTCGCCTTCAGGAAAATATACCGGTCATCCGCCGGCGTGTTTGCTCATAGACGATCACTGCTAAACTCTCGCACAGCGGTTCCTGTCATTTGAAATGCCCTCCAAGCTCGGTGAAACAATGCAGTGAGCGATCCCGAACTCCTCGGCCCCACTATTCACACTTCGACTTTCTTCCAACTTCCCAGTGACGCGACGGCGGGTAAAGTAATCCAGATGTCGTCTACTGAATTGCATGTTCACCATATCACACGGTGGCAGCAACTCTACGTCGTTCAAACCGATGCACACCGTGCAATAGTTTTCACCGAATTGCTGAGCGTACACCGCCGTTGTGCTTTATACCCTTGCGACCCCCTACGTCATGCTGCATATATGCGCATGCCCTACCGTACCGGACCCTAGCCTATCTCCTGAGTGGTATTTCGGTACATTCTGTCTGCTAGTTCCGCTGTTATGCTGATTTCTCCTATTCGTCATTAATTTTTGCACACCAGTGTATATGAAAAACATAGAGATGAGAAACTCATGAAAATTCTGCAAACTAATGAATGCAGAGAAATACGAAACAAAAAAGTAATTGTGAATCTGCGTTTGAGTACATACGAAGTTCCATCAAAGAGATGGAGCATCACGCCCAGGGGCTTACTAAAGTTAATGGTTGCTAAAGCAAAATATAGTCAATGTATACATTTAATACAAGGCACAAAACGACTCGCACGTCAATGATTTAATTTTGCATTAGAAGTTATTAAATAGCACAAACAGCGCTCGCTACAGTTTAAATATACCTTCACAACAGTTCCACAGTAATGCGAACAAAAAATTGTTGTAAATTAAACTTTACACTAAATATTAAATTTCTACCCAAGCGATAGTAAACCAAGCAATTAATCTGACCTAAAACGCTACAATTTAACGTCCAACAGAGAAAATAATATTCCTACGAAAGAGAAAAGCCGCTGAGTTATCGCTCATGTTCAATCCTTAACATATGAATGCCGACAAAAGGAAGTAAATTCTGTTTTCCCTGCCTACAGAATAGGAACCAAAAATATAACCGACATTTAGAAAAGCACTTTAACAAAAACAACATATTTCATAAAAAGACTTTCATATTCTTTGCAAAATGCAAAATAAAAAATTACAGCAGAAATTATTCAAAATCCATATCTCGCTGTTTAGACAGTGGCATGCTGCTCCAGAATTATGGCAAATGACTAAACTGAGCATTTGTGTAAACGTGGGTTGGATAATCCCTTTTGCCATTTTCAAATAAATGTTGGATGATTGATAACCCAAATAACCTTGAAAAAAATAAAAATGAATTCATTCATTTATTTTCAATATATTTGCTGTGGTCTAACATAATATAGTAAATGATGGTAACCCACAGTGTTGTTTTGCCTCTGGCTATAACTTAATGTATGTGTCAATTATTTCGAACTTCTTCTTTTTTTTTTTGATTGGAGGTTTAACGACCACCGTGAGCAACTCAATGGGCTATAAGCAGTCGCCCGTTCCTAATTTAGGGTCACTGGCTCCAGGGAAGGGAGAGAGCCAGTGCCGTAATAAACACAACATCCATGCCTCACCGGGATTCGAACCCGGACCCCTTCGGACGAATGATCAGAGGCCGACGCCTTAGACCACTGCGCCACCGGGGCGGCGAATTTCTTCTTCCAGTAATATGTTCTGAAATATAGTTTTACCTAAAATTTCTCCTTAACAGGAAAATTTCTTTGAATCTATAACTTATCCATGCAGAAGACGTTAGATCATCTACTAAAACACAAAAACCTTTTCCTGTGTATAAAGACGAGTATTGCTGAGCAAAGAATCACTGCTTAAAAGGTGTTTCGAACCTAATAAAGATCTTATCCATTCTGGAGATCTGCTTAAAAGATTCATCTAACCGAATGGAGATCTTACAGGATTTACTGTTAAAAAGATTATCCAACCTAAATGAAATTCTATCCGTTCTATCAAAACACAAAGGCCTGTTCCTGGACATTAAATCGAGCACTCCTAGAAAATGTAGCTCTCAAAAGGCACTAACTACACCATCCTTCTTGGTAACGAAACCACCCCACGGAACGAGATCTTCCACTCAAATGCTGAACGTGTTCATACATTAGAAACATCAATATTCTTGCATTAGGGTTTCGTTTCCGAAGGGAAGGCAGTTTCGCATTGGAAATATGTCGATTGTATTTCCTTTTGCTTTAATGTCGTTTTCTTACCTGAATTCAAGGCTTCTCAGGTTATACAGCTCTCGGATGCACTGTTCATTTTAAAACAAATTCTTCTAATCGCTACTTGTAATCCAATTTCATTTCCGTAAAATCATTAAATCGTGTATACTACATGCAGGTATCAGGTTGTCGATCAGATAAATGTTTTCAGACTTCAGAAAAATACATTTCATTTTTGTTATGAAATTAAGTTTATATAATTTGAAATTCCAGACAACGTTTAACTTTATACGTATAAATTCAAAAAGTAGGAACTGTACACCAAATTAAACTCAAAATAGTATAACTATATACTAAAAATCCGAAAATTTATTGGCGTAGAATAAATAATCAAAATTTCCAAGCTTTCGCACATCAACCAGATAGCTTTCTCAAGGAAGGTAGACAGCTAACTGCAAACTGGATAATAGAACGTTTCAACACTTTAAACGCGGTGACTGGACTAGACAATAAATGATTAGGAGCAAACGTGATATTTCGAAGAAACGAGGTCACGTTGGTTGGGCACGCCGTACTATGGTAGAAATCTCAGCATTATTTGAAGAATTGATTCCAAATACGTGGTAACTCCAGAGAGACGCTACCGTTACAAGCCTCGCAGCTGGTCAAGATTTCCAAGGTTTCGCGAATGGCAGTAGATTTGGGTGTGGAGTATGAAGCTAATTTCTTTACATCACTCCATATAGGATCGGCGGACTTGAACTTGACTTCTCTTGATAGGGCAGTGGTTATTTTTCCGTCTCTTGTATCCCTTTTATGTTCGCTGATTCTAATTCCAAACGAACGTTTGGTCATTCCGATGTAGTATCGCCTGGAGCCGTCCGGATATTTTAGTGGGATGGAGCCGTCCGGATATTTTACTGAGGCAGGATATACTTCGAACCAGATGCATAACTTTATCGAGAAAGCCAGAACCAGGAGTGCTAATAGTATTTCTATGCCGCAACTTCGCGACTTGGGCTCTATTCCCTACATACCAAATATTTCCTATCAACTCAAAAAACGCGCTCAGAAGGATGAACTTCGGTGTCGGCATAAGGTCTCCGGCATCTTTATACACGATGCTTAAGAGAAATATTGACAAGCCCCCTCTTCTCAATGAGGCAGGCATTTATGCCATCCCACTAAAATATCCGGACGGCTCCAGGCGATACTACATCGGAATGACCAAACGTTCGTTTGGAATTAGAATCAGCGAACATAAAAGGGATACAAGAGACGGAAAAATAACCACTGCCCTATCAAGAGAAGTCAAGTTCAAGTCCGCCGATCCTATATGGAGTGATGTAAAGAAATTAGCTTCATACTCCACACCCAAATCTACTGCCATTCGCGAAACCTTGGAAACCTTGACCAGCTGCGAGGCTTGTAACGATAGCGTCTCTCTGGAGTTACCACGTATTTGGAATCAATTCTTCAAATAATGCTGAGATTTCTACCATAGTACGGCGTGCCCAACCAACGTGACCTCGTTTCTTCGAAATATCACGTTTGCTCCTAATCATTTATTGTCTAGTCCAGTCACCGCGTTTAAAGTGTTGAAACGTTCTATTATCCAGTTTGCAGTTAGCTGTCTACCTTCCTTGAGAAAGCCATCTGGTTGATGTGCGAAAGCTTGGAAATTTTGATTATTTATTCTACGCCAATAAATTTTCGGATTTTTAGTATATAGTTATACTATTTTGAGATTATACGTATATATATTGAACTATTAATCTTAAAATATTTCATTTATACGTTTCCTTATGTTAACTTAAATATGTGATGTATTCAGTTTTGGTGCCGAAATTTACTTTCGCTTCTTAATTTGGAAAATTATTTATATAAAAAAACTTCTTACAGTTAAATTAATTCCTACGCTGACATAGCTCAATAATTAATATGAAACACTTGAAAAAGTGTTGATATTTATTCTTCAGATCTTCTACCTATTGTTAAGGTACCCACTGCTGTACAGTGTTGATCTAAAAACTCTTGCCCTTGTTAAGAACACTTTTCTTTAAAAAAATATTACAGCTAAAAACAACCGGTTTGTGCGTTTCCCAAAGTGTCGTACACGTAGACTTTGCAGTAGGTACGGTACGAATGAGTGGCAAGCAAGTGTTGATTTACTTACACTTCACCCCGATAGCGGGCACCACGATAAAAACACCTTTCATCAAGGACGGCGCCTTGTGCAACACGAGCAATTTATTGCTAACTATTGCGGGGAAAATAACGTCTCTTAGTTAAAGTGTAATGCTGTTAATTCTTAATAGAAAAGGTTTCTTTTCATTTGGTGTTAATAAATAAGGCCCATACATTATGACACTTAATAATTCATTTTTTTTATTCCTTAAATTTCAAAAATAAGGATGGCTGGTTGAAACCTAGCTATCTCAAACCGAAAGAAAGCAGTGTTTCTAGTAGCAAACAGGAAATGATGAAATTAACGGGGATGAGGCATCTTTCATTGCCAAAGAACCTGTTCAGAAAACAAACAAGAAAAAATCTTAAGTGCGACAAACGTTATCTAAATTTTTATTCTCCTGGACTGGAGGTGAAGAAGAACCTGTTCCACTATGCTTAATTTGTTCTGAAACTCAAATGAAAGCATTAAACCATTCAACTTAAAACACCACTTTGAGACAAAATACAATCAGTGCGAAAATACCATTGAATTCTTTGAAAATAGACTCAAGGAATTAAATCAGCCTGAAAAATTAATGCTGGGATCGACAGGAGATGACAGTCAGAAGATATTAAAAGCTCCGGATCACGTGTCACTTTTCATTGCAAAATGCGGTGCCGCTGAGACGATTGGAAAAACCTCGGTGAAGCCAGCAGCCGAAATAATGGCAAAAGTAATGATAGCAGAAAAGGCAGAAAAACCTTTGGACAGGACTCCTCTCTCAGATAATAAAGTGCGTCGGCGAATCACTCATATGTATCATAATGTAAAACAAATGTTATAGACTGATATTTCTCAAAGTCGTTATTATGCATTATAGTCAGTCAGCACCGAAGGTTCAAAATTTTTAAACACATGCTTTAGTAATTTGGAAAAAATCTTTCTGGTTACTGGTTCCCTCAAAAGATTTAGTCACCAACACACGAGCCCCTATGGGCCTTGGAAGACGGGAAAAGACGTGACGCCATAGTTACAACCTTCTTGAGAGGAAGAATGAACAGATTTTCAGACAGGAAAGCATTAAAGATAAAACCAATGAAAATTAGGGGTAGAATATATGCATTGCCTAATGCTGAATGCTAAGTTAGTTAAAAGCTAAGATAACATCTGTGCTCTAAACCTCTTAACTTATGATTTTTAATTTTCTCTTGAGTAACCATGACTGGTCCTATTTTAATCAGTGTCTGGTGGTTTTCATTAATTATAAGGCTTTTTGTATGGCTACCTTTGCAAGCTGATAAATCCACTGATATTGCAATTTTCGCAGATCTTAGTACTGTATTTGTTAGATACGAAAAAACCACGAAATTCATGATACTTGATTTTGCAGATCGTTAATAGGACATACAACAGGAGAAGATATCCTTAATGTAATGAATAAATTTATTCAAGACAACAAACTTCATTGGAATCATTGTCTTTGAATAAGCACAGACGGAGCAAAAATCATAGTCGAATCTAAAAAGTACGTGTTGCAAGTGTTCAAATTGTTGCACCAAATGCCAAATCCGCACACAGTTTCATACACAGGAGAACTTTGGCAACACGTAAGACTCCTGCTGATCTAAAGAATGTTATGAATGAAAGCGTCAAAATCTTTAATTACATTAAAGGCCGTCGTTTGAATGCCCGACTTTTTCGAAATTGTGCGTAGAAATGAGAAGTAGTCATACTCAACTTCTTTCCATACCGATGTTCGTTGGCTACCACTAGGAACAGTTCTAAACCGATTATTTTAGCTTCGGGAAGAACTACGAGTGCTTCTTAATGAAAGCTTTGAGCTCAAAAACTGTGTACACGACTGGGAATGACTATTTAAATTGGCATACTTAGTAGATATATTTTCCGTTTTAAAAAGTCTCAGCTTATCCTTAGAATGCAAAAAAAAGTAACTTCATCGTTTCAGGTTCAATATAAAGTGATCACTACGATGGCAAAATTAAATTTGTTGCAAAGGAGAGTTTGAAATGGAGAAATGGACTCACTTCTCTTTTTTCATGAAATGTTGACAAGTATGGCTGGTAAAATACACGCTGATACTCTGAAAATTATAGCACAGCATGTGCAGAATTTACAAGTAGAAATGCAAAACTGTTTTGCCGAATTCGAGAAAGGTTTTGAATTGATAAGATATCCGTTCAATATTAATACATCATCCATGCCAGATGGTATAACACAAGCCGAAGAAGAGCAAGTGTTGGAATTTGCTTCAGACGGATCCTTGAAAAATAATTATACGGAGTGTAGTTAACATCATTCTGGTTGCAAATGCAAAATGTGTATCCAGCTATAACAGATAAAGTCCTGAAGTACATCTTGCCTTTTTCAACTTCATGTACCTGTTAAGTTTATTATCGGCGTTTGTAGGTATTAAATAAAAAAGGAACAGGATTTTAAATGTGGAACTTCATTTCAGGTTAAAATTTACCTCTCGAGAATTAAATTTTTATGAATTGTCATCTCAGCATGAACAACGTCGTCCTTCTCTTTAACTAAATAAACTTTGGAATTAAATACTTGCTGTCGCTATCTACTTTTAGAATGTGTAACAAAAATCTAATCATATTTTTTAAGATATTTTGCTTTCACTTTATTTTTTGAATTATTTTAAAAAATTTGATAACATAGAAATTCTTTTAAAGTTTCTGTAAATTTTGAAAATAAACCTGTATAACCGATACCTTCAATATACTGTTATAAATACGTACGTGTACCAAAATTTTAAACAATAAATATTTTTTTTTATTGTTGATAACCTATATGCAATTTTTCCTACTTGGGAGGAGGGTAGAGATATTCAGGGTTACGAAAAGTTTTGAAGGGGTTCACAGATGTCTAAACTTTGGAAAACGCTGCTGTAGATGAGTACCCGTCAAACCTTAAGGGCGTCTTGATTTGTGTTAAGAAGGAGAATGTAGATTCGCAGCAATAAATGGTTGAAAAGCAAGAAAGCACTTTTCGTGCATGTTGTCGTTGGGTCAGTATTTAACTCATATCGCATTTTTTAAAGAACTTCAACGGGACAAAAACTTTGTGTTTTTATGTTAACAAAACAAGTATTTTTGTGCGTCTTCGGCGATAAACGGCTCAGGAAATCAGTGTGTGTGTGTTTCCTTTTTGATGGCTGCTCAAGAATTTGGTTTCTGCTGATAGTTCAGATTCCTTAATGTAAAATTTCATAAGAACTTACGTTCCTATAGTTTTTGTTGAAGAGAGTGTGAGAGACAGAACTTGTTGCTCAGTGTAGAAATCTGAATTTAATTTCTCCTAGCACATATAACATTTTTTTTTGGATTGGAGGTTTAACGACCACCGTGAGCAACTCAATGGGCTATAAGCAGTCGCCCGTCCCTAATTTAGGGTCACTGGTTCCAGGGAAGGGAAAGAGCCAGTGCCGTAAGACAAACACAACATTCATGCCTCGCCGGGATTCGAACCCGGACCCCTTCCGGACGAATGATCAGAGGCCACTGCGCCACTGGGGCGGCGGACCCAGTTTGGACGAATGATCAGAGGCCAACGCTTAGACCACTGCGCCACCGGGGCGGTACACGCAGCATGCAAAAGACGTCCTAATTCATAATACTCACGAAACACTTATGAATGCATATCTTCACCTTGTGTATATTATATTCGCATGCTTTTCTTTTTTTGAGATCTCGATTTTAAATACCCTTATGCTCGAAAGAGAACTGAAATTCACTCCGTTTTACTTTCAGGGAACTTTTATTAGGCAAATTAAATTCAAAATTTCATCAGAAAGAAAAGCGCATTTTTTAAAGTCTCAACGTGTTACTATATCCGATATCACGCAAACGTTTTGAAACAAATAAAAATTTATATTTGAAGGTTTCAGAATTGTGTAAGATCTGTACGAGATGTGTATTTCTTTTTGTTTCATGATACTTTGCTGGCATGCAAGAACTCAACCAACGTACTGGAAAGTTGAATGAATTTCAAACGTTGTACAGTATTTGATTTGAAAAGTAATATTTTTGTATTTAAAAAGGGACGTCTTTAATGAATTGTTCTTGTGTTTTTGTCATTTCAAGCTCAGTATTGACACTACAGCTAAATGTTGTAGAAATTGATCTACTTGGTGTTATGAGAAATAAATGCTCATTAAGCTTCTGTTACGCATCGTGATGTTTAATTTTTTAACTGCTGTTTTCCATGCAAATCACTGACGGTTCAAGGTGATAATGATTTAGTCATGTCGTCGATAATTTCTTCTAAGATAATTTCCCCACAAATATTGCGGAATAAACGATCTGCCATTTCGGGAACGCTAAGCTAGTCGTGTTGATTCAAACCTCTTTACTACTCGACACAAATCAAATGGCGACAGTTTTCGTTTTCCACTTTTTGTATGATTTCCGATTATATACTTCCGTTCATCATAACCAGCGAGGTTTTATCCTATAAACGTTAATGTAGATTATTTTTGTGTTGTTACTTCATGTTTATTTTGAGGTTTAACGACCACGATAAGCACCTCGATAGGCTATAAACAATTCCTCTTTTCATTTAGAGCCAGAGTTCCAGGGAAAGGGGATATTCAATGTCATATTACAAACACAATAGCCATGTCTCACTGGAATTTGAACCAAGACCCTTCCCCGACGAATGCTCAGAAACCAGAGCTTATACCGCAGCGCCACCGGGTCTGCGTGATAATACAGAAATCGCCACTATAAATGAACCTGTCGAATAACAATTTCTCTTCTAACACTTCTTTTTAAAAGCAAAACGTATTGAAATAACTTACAATGCCACGATTAGATAAGACTTTCTTAGCCTAAGCGTCATGTGTCAGAGCAATGAGTGCGGTGCGAGTAATCGGTTTGAGCACCCGCATTGAAAACCGGAACGATGATGATCTTACTTTCAGCGGTTCCATACCGGCGTAACTACCTTATTTTTATCGCGGTAAAGGTAAGTAAACAATAGTGTAAACACAGATGCTATTTTCTTTTTACCCCGCGGCTGAACCTAAATCTGCCACCATTTATGGCGAATCAGCTGGTGTAACCAGACGGCTAAACGTAGCTACAAACTTTTCTCCGCCGGGCCGGTGGCGCTGTGGTCTGAGTGATGCTTTCTCGTCATTCTTTCGATATGGGTCCGGGTTCGGATACCGGAGAGGCAAGAATGTTGTGTTTGTGTTACGGCACTGGCTCTTTCCCTTCCCAAGAGTCAGTGGTCCTAACTTAGAGACGGCGACTGCTTACAGCGCACTGAGTTGCTCACGGTGGTCGTTAAACCCTTCATCACAAAAATAAGAAAAAATCTTTTTGCTATTTCATGTGCTTTCAATACTCTCCTATTTCTATTTCGTGTTTGCTGCTTTTTCTATTCTGAACATCTACATAAATATTGCTGTATTTAATTCGAAAACATGAATATTCATAGTAATTCCTGGATGTTTAGTTCTATGCTTCTTCATATATTATTTTTAATTTCCAAAGAGGACTTTTGTTCTTTCCGTATAATTTAAAGTTCAAGCTTCTCATATATTTAATACGTTTTAGGGGTCCCATGGTTAATTTTCTGCTTTACAGACAAAATTGTATTTAAAAATTTTGTTAAACCCTTGGAAAAGTAAACATGAGACTAGATGTTTTACTTTGGATTTAATACTGGAATACTGCATTTTGTTTTCTGAAAATCATACCTGTATTGAAAAAATTCCCTTCTGTGCTGTACTTTACATCGAGGCGAGTGCAGTATTTTCTCTCTCAAGAAAATTATCATTTTCACTGCTTTTATTTTTTAAACACGTATTCTGATGTCATAGAAACATTAAATCAATTTTGCCTGACATTGCTTTGTTCAATATATACGGTTATCATTTTGGTAGTCTAGTTTCCAGATTACAGATAATCATAAATACAGAAATAATGAAATTATTGCAGAGAGCATTTGTATAGGCAAACTAGAGAATTATTTTACCGCCTCAGATGGGAGGAGTATACATTAGAAACTCTATAAAGCACTCAGAATGCTATGATTGAACAAAATGCTTTTACAGAAAGAGAATCGAATCTCTGGTGACCTCCCAATTTGGCACATAAATTGTTTAAAAAATCAATATAACTCTTAAATAACATTTATCGCGACAATAGGTCTTTCCGAGACCACGATTAAAAGAACTTGTCGTACAATGTGGATATTTGACTGAATGGGCAAATTATTACTGTGTATCATCATCATCATCATCATCATTGTCAACCATTATCAATCCACTGCTGGACGAAGGTCTCCCCAAGTTTCCTCCACAACGGTCTGTCTTGTGCCAGTCTCCTCCATGTCACCCCTGCATACTTTCGAATTTCATCCACCCATCTCCCATGTGGTCTTCTTCTGGGTCTTTTCCTGTCCCTTGGAATCCAATCTAAAATTTCGGCTGTCCATCGATGATCTGTCCTTCTGGCAGTATGTCCAGCCCATTGCCATTTCAGGGATTTAACTCTGATCATGATGTCTTCCACTCTTGTCATTTTTCGGATCCACGAGTTCCTCTTCTTATCTCTCCTGGTTACACCAAGTATGTACCTCTCCATGCTGCTTTGAGTTGTCTGCAGCCTTTGTATGTCTCTTTTAGTTAAGGTCCACGTCTCTGCACCATACGTAAGCACTGGAAGGATGCATTGATCAAACACTTTTCTTTTAAGACATAATGGCATATTGCTCTTGAAAATTATGCTGTTTCTTCCAAAAGCTCTCCAGGCAAGTTTTGTACGCCTATTAATTTCTTCATCAATGTGACCCTCACTTGATATCTGCTGTCCAAGATAAACGTACGTATCTGTTATCTCCAGCTTTTCTCCATCAATCGATAAATCTTCATTTCTTGTAAAAGCATTGAACATCACTTTTGTCTTCTGAAAGTTCATTTTTAATCCCACTTCTTTACTCTTGTCAGCAAGTTCCTGGATCATACTCTGCAGCTCTGATGGGGTAGTTGCAAAAATGACTACGTCATCAGCAAAACGAAGGTGGGTTAGATAATATCCATTAATCTTTATCCCCTTGTTTTCCCAGCTCAGTGACTGAAAAACACCCTCCAATGTGGCATTAAAGAGCTTCGGAGATATGGTGTCACCTTGTCTCACTCCCTTTCCAATTTTTATGTGTTTGTATTTTCAAACAGCCTAATCTTTGCACTTGCACTTTCATAGATGTTATTAATAATATTAATTTATGCATCTTCAATACCGCAGGTTTTCAGAGCCATTGTAACTGCTGATGGTTTCACCGAATCAAAGGCTTTTCCATAATCAATAAAAGCCATGCACAATGGAAGTTCATATTCCCTCGCTCTTTCAATTAGTTCTCTCAGCACATGGATATGATCTATTGTGATGTAGCCACTCCTGAATCCAGCTTGTTCTCTCGGTTGAGCCATGTCCAGTGTTACCTTCAAGCGGTGTGAAAGAACTTTAGTGAAGACTTTATAAACTACTGATAGGAGGCTGATAGGTCTGTAGTTTCCGAGATCCTCAATGTCACCTTTCTTATGTAGCAGGATCATTGTAGCGGTGTTCCAATCCTCAGGAATCTTTCCTTCATTAAGGCATCGAGTGAAAATTTGGGCGAGTACTGTTTCGATTTCTCCACTTGCTTCTTGTATGATGTCTACAGTAATTCCATCTTCTCCTGGAGCTTTTCCCCGCTTTATGTTCTTGATTGCATGTGCAACTTCTGCTGGAAGGACTGGAGGAACTCTGGTACTGGTATCTTTCATGATGTCTGGAGTGCATGTATCATCCCTTTCATATAATTTGGAGTAGAAATCTTTCACTCTTGTCAAAATTTCGCCTCTATTTCTTGTAACAGAACCATCTTCTTTTCTCAGTGCCATAATCTGTTTTCTTCCCTCACTGAGATGTCACTTTGCTATCTTTAGGCTTTGGTTGTTTTCAATTGCTTTCCTCACTAGTTCACAGTTGAATTTTCTTACGTCTTCAGTGATACTTTTTCGTACTGTCTTGCAAAGCTCTATATATTCCACTTTGGAAGTCACATCTTCTTTAGTTGTCCTCATCTCTCTTCTTTTTTGCATCAACATTTTCGTTTTTCCTGATAATTTATTTACATGCAACTTGTTCTTAGACCCAGCTAATTTTGTTGCTGTTTCCATAAGAGCTTTGGTTACTTTTCTGTTAACTTCAGAGATGTCCACTTCTTCCGATGTTAGGCCTTCTAAAGCAGAGAACCTGTTCTTCAGTTCCAACTTGAAGGTATTATGGTGTTTTTTAAGGTTGGTTATGTCAATAGATTTTGTTTGTCTTATGAGCTTGCCACGTTCAAGTTTAGTGTTGAGGTGCATCTTACATCTCACCAATCTATGGTCACTACCTGTGTTGAACTTGTTTAGCACACTGCAGTCTTCTATGACGAATTTTTTGTTACACATAATAAAATCAATTTCACTTGTCGTCCCATTTGGATGTCTCCATGTCCATTTCCTGTGTGGCTTTTTCTTGAAGAAGGAGTTCAAGATGAAAAACCCTTCTGCCTCTGCAAACTCAACGAGAGTATTTCCACGCTGGTTTCTGTTGCCGTGACCGAATTTACCTACTGAAGTTTCATTCTGTTGCCGTTGCCCTATTTTTGCATTGAAATCTCCCATAATTGTTTTCAAGTGCTGCTTACCTTTATTATTTAGATGACAAATTTCCTCATAAAATTCTTCAATTTCTTCTTCAGGATGACTTGTGGTTGGTGCATAAGTTTGAATAATCTGAGCCTGGTATCTTCTCGATAGTTGGATAACGAGTCGTGCAGCTCTGTCAGAGGAACTTTCAACTTCTACCACTTTATCCTTCAGTTTCTTGTTTATTATAAATCCAACACCACTAGTTCTGCCAGTATCTGTCCCACGATAGTAGAAGAGATGTCCACTTTTCAGTTCGATGAGATCTTCTCCTTTTCTCCTTACCTCACTTAGCCCCACGATGTCCCACTTGATCCTTTGTAGTTCCTCTTCCAATTCAAGAAGCCTTGAATCAGAAGATAGGGAGCGTCCATTGTACGTTGCCAAGGTCAGCATCAGATGGCAGCCTAGTCCGGTCCTCCGGGGATTCTTAGCACCCTCTGCCTTCATGTCGCACTGGCCGCTGCCTTGGCCAGGTACATTCCAGCTGCCGGAGACTGAGGGCCAAGATTTAAGTTGTGGAGTCATTTTGGAGGGGTTTGGTCATAACTCACCACGCTGGCCAAGCGGGTTGGTGAGTGTGGGATAGAATTTCCTCTGATCCCGATGGTATAGTTATACCGCTTTTGGCGGTCGTCAGAGCCCCTTTAGTGGGAACAGGATGCACCACGAGAAGGCGGGGTTGACATTTGTCAAGGAGAGGCTGTGATGTTACGCATCACCTGACCTTACATGTATACAACTAACTATTATCGTAAGCCTAAACTTTTGCCTTCAAAATACACTCGCGGAAAATGAAATGTGCGCATCAAGAAGGAAGCATCAGATTGAACTGCAATTTTCTGGACATAATGGTACAGATGAATCATACACATGATGGCAAAAACAGAGCTGCAAGACAATTACAGAGGGTTCTGTGGCACGCAGTCCCGTCATATTCAATAGCGCATCGCACTGCCTCGTGAGGCGACACATGCTGCAATACGGTCCAGCATGGAGGCGAACAGATGCTTAATGTTGCCCTGCTGCAGACTGGCCCACACGTGTTGGATGGTGTGCTGCAGATCCCGGATAAGGCGGCATGACGTCAGACAGCATTTCACATGCTCGATAGGGGACTTGTCTGCTGAGCGGGCAGGCCATGGAAGTGCCTGGACATGACGTGGCAACCCTATCCTTGTGCGGGCGGGCATTATCATGCTGGTATAGTACACATGGAATACCGGCCAGGAATGGGAGCCCATGTGGCAGTATGATCTCATCCACATAACCCTGGCCCATCAATGATCCACGTACCACTACTAGAGTTGATCGGCTATCGTAGGCAATGGCTCCTCAGACCATAATGCCTGCCGTGGGGGAGGTTGGGATTGTGCCTTTGATCTGGGGACCTCCAGGATGATCATCTGTCCCCAAAATAAAGGGGCGCTCATCACTATACACCACTCGACGCCACTGCACACGGAGCCTGCGATGTTCCTGTTGTAATAGCAGCACACTTACGTGACGCTGGGATTGCAGATTTGCTTCCGTCAGGCATTGGGAAAAGGTTCATGGGCACTCAGGAGCCGCTCACATATGCCTTTATAGTGAGCTGTGTACCTGTGGGATCCGTTGGTACCTGGCGAACTATTCGTCGATTCTCTTCACGGGAGGTCCTCCTGGTCCGTTCGGAGCTGCTCCGCCGTGTGGCAGTGCCGTAGCGTGTGGCAGTGCTGTAGCGTGTGCACTGCACCTAACACTGTCGGACGGTATGGTGAGAACGATCCACGGGGTTGGCTTAACGGCGTGCTGACCACAGTGCTGTTTTCAGACCGATGTTGAGGCCTCTCTCAAAGTCCGTAATTTGTGTAACTCGATGTCACTGGCATCTACCCGACATTCTTTTCACTCTATACTTTTTGCTTGCGTCGGCCGGGGCTTTTTGCTGTCATGGGGGCGTCGACGACACGGCGGTTTATAATGCTACCGGTTCGTGCTTGCAACGCCATCACAGCGTGTATGGTGATGCGCACTCGCCCCAAACGGGGGCCATTTGCTTACCAACACGCATTCTAGCTATTTGCAAAGTTTCGCTGTTGTAGCATGCTTTCCTCTAGGTGCGCAAATTTCGTTTTCTGTGAGTTTTGGCAGCAAACACCTTTTCAATTGCTCAATGAAGTGTAAACACGTAGGTAGTATGGAGACCCGTTAAGCGAGGATTGCTTGTCGTAAAGCCTTTACATCTGCCGGTGGTGCTTGAAGATCTCGAACAGATCTTCCTAATTCTATCCACAAATTGTCAATGAGGTTGAGGTCAAATTTTCGAGTTGACCATTTGAGTATATTGCATTCTGTTAAATTATGCTGGAAGCCCTTTGTCCCGACCCAGAAAGTGTGTGCCTTGCGTTGTACCTTTCAAAGATGACGTCACTGAGCATCAAGAAAACCGTTACTAACAGGTGCCAATGTTCGGAGAGGGTTGTCACATACTTTGGGCCTGTCTGCATTAAAATTGCTACTAGAATGATGGGTGCCTAAAAAAGGCCCATTTAGTTGCCACTAAATGGTTGCAATGCTTTCATCTGCCTGTACATCCCCAACGTAATCAGATTTACACCACACTGGCATTCTTCCATCGGCGTGATAAAGTTGTAACCTTGTTTCGTCAGAAAAATTTATATGTGTTCAGCAGCTTCCACTTCAGTGTAGAGTTACACTGAAGCTTCCACTTCAGTGTAAAATTAATATGTGCTGCTGAACACATTACGGGCGCATTTCGCCCGTTCATTGGAAATTTTCCGTTTTTCACCTAGACTTGCTATAACATGTGCAATGGTTTGACGTGGAAATGTCATTAGTTCAGCAGATATGGTGGGTAAACAACTGTCCTTTGCCACTGATATGAAAGGTAGCTTCATCACTGAAAATTAGGCGTAAAGCAAATGTGTCATTCGCCATTACTTTCTGCATGGTTTCAGCGAAGATAGCACGCTTCACTTTGTCGTCGGTCTTCAGTACGTGCAAAATTTGAACTCTGTATAGTTTCATTTGCAGCTTCCGTTTAAAAGTACGCCAAAGAGTTGTTTGTGGCATTTGCAGCTCCTGGCTGGCGCGGTGAGTTAACTTCCTTCAAAACTTTGACGAATTCTGCCAACGTTTTCATGTGAAACCTGTGGACGGCCGGTACTCTTCCTTTAAAAACAGATCCTGTTTCTACAAACTGCCTACGCTGCCTCCTTATGCTCTTAGTATCTGGAGGAGCACGTTTGTATCGATTATGAAGAATTTTCTCCAAAAGAATGACAGTTTTCAAACTCCAGCACGCAAAACGTCTTTTCTGCTAAGGTCGCCATTTCTTCCCACTTGCTTCGTAATCAGGCAGCTCACTTTCCTACGTCACCATAGCAACACAGCAGTAGATTCCAATGAAATTCTGAACTTCCTTATTTCTTGTGTAGGAATAACGGCTGCCTATTTGTCTTCATTAGCACGTTATTATCATTTGTAATCGGGGCAATGATATTGAATTACCTTGTATAATTATTTATATAACATTTTGCATATGATGTTTCTTTAATTTTACGGATAAATGCTTGGCCGTGTTTCATGGGGTAGCTAAAATATAGGTTCCGGGAGGTGCGCTTTTCGGGAAGAGTTTTAAGTGATTTCTTATATATATAAAGTGATGTAAACCTTACTTTTTGTCGATTCTAAGAGAGTTTGAACTCCCACTAGTGTATTCCCAATTATTTAATTAATCAAGGTATTTTTTGTTCGTTAAAATATTGGGGAAATCATAAGTTAAACTTTCTCTTTCCTTGTACTCAAAAAGTTCCTTTCATTCAGGAATGGTTGGCAACAAATTGGTATTTTAAGCACGTGGCCGGAAGTATTGTCGATAATTTAAAAGGCGGTAGCGAATAACAGCTGCTTACTGGCCCACTTTGTGATTGTTTTGTTCAAGCAAATACCTTTCTAAAAAGTTGCTGAAAATAGATTAAAATTTACCTGAATTATCTAAAATTAAGTAAAAATTATGTTTCAACGGATGATGTAAATCCTGCTGGATCTGATATCTATTACCCTCCTATATATCACATACATCGGGAGTTACTTTGGTTGTGACTCTTCTTGGATATGAGTTGTCATCACTCAACGGCCAGTGAGGGTGGCCGTTAAAGTTTAATATTGTTAACCAGAGTTGGCAAACGTAGTTTCGGACTGGGTTTCCGGAACGAACAGTTTTTCATATAATTTCATTTCTTTCTTAACGCACAAGAAAGGCACTAGAGGGCGAAAGGTCACATTTCCGTTTAAGAGTGAAGCAACATTTTGCAAGACTGAAAATCTCATGGACAAAATTGTTTCTTCGGATTGACACCCCTAACTATGAAACATTTTTGTGCGTAGCTCCTTCCCAAAGTAATGCACAATTTCGTCACAAGGGTGAGCAAACGTTTAATCTGTTTTTCTCAATATCCCTCATTCTGAATGTCCGATTTAAATGGATATTTTAACAGTGGATCCCATTTACTTTTTGGATAAATTCAGACTTGTACTTGTGGAGTGTTGTAAGTACAGCTTGTTTTCAACGAGATCACAGCTCCAACAGTGATAGTTCCTCTCACCTGCCCAACGAAAGGTTCTCGGTCTTCAGAACACGTCATGCACCAGCTTAAATATTGTCTTGGTAAGAATGAAATGTGCAGCGCGAACGAGCAGTGGAGACAGGTCCGCAGGTGTTGCGGGTATTAAGTAACAGAGTTACTATAAATACCTAGCACGTGTGTGAAGAACATGGTTCAAGCGTAGTTTGTTTGGACTTAACATGTCTTCCAAAGGAAACACGTAGACGCCGGATTTGATAGTCATCTTCCTGTATGAATTCAAACGGGCCATTATTCAGGAATTGCCTCTAGAAACGTTAGCAAAGCGTTTGCGGGTAACACAGTCAACGCAAGAACCATTCGGCGATGGTTTGTGATGTTTCGAAGCGGAGATACGGACCTGAGAAACGAAGCACGTGGTCACCAAACTGTTGCTGCTTCCGACGAAAAAAATAAACAGGAACCCCTACTGAATCGAATCGTCACCTGCGACGAGAAGTGGGTCCTTTATGATAATCGGATACGATCTGTACAATGGTTAAGAAAGGCACAGCCTGATGGATGGCATCCTAAGCCACCCCTACACACCAAGAAAATGATCCTCCTTGTCTCGTAGTCCACAGCCCGGATATTTCATCGGCGTTTCTTGGCAAGAGGCCAAACGATCACTCTAGAATGTTATTTTTCTGAATTACACCAGATACCGGAAATTGTTGCAGGAACAGCCGGCTTTGGCCAACAGATATGGTGTTCCTCTGCTCCAGAACAACGCCCGCCCTCATGTCGCACAAATAACGATGCTGGCACTAAGTGCCTTGGGCTATGAAACACTGCATCACCCTGCCTATTTTCTGGACTTATGTCCGACAAACTATAATCTATTTCGTCACTTGGATTCCTTCCTGTCCGAAAAACAGTTCACGACAGGGAACGAGGTTCAGATTGCAGTTAATGATTTCTTCAGGGCCCAGCCACAGGACGTTTTTCGTTCCTGGATCATGGCCCTGCCGGGCAGATGGCAACTATGTGTCTATTCAGAAGGGTATTATTTTCCCTAGGTAAGTTGTTCTACTTTTCCGTTCGCGCCGTCCACGTGTGCTGGTCATTTGCTCGACATTTAATTCACACCAACCCAACACAAAATCCTTTCGTGTAGATTAGGAAAATGACAAGAGTGGACGACATCATGATCAGAGTAAAATCACTGAAGAGGCAATGGGCTGTACGTATTGACAGAAGAACTGACGAACGACGGACAACCGAAATTTAGCCTGGATACCAAGATATTACAGCCCTGAAAACATCATGTGTGGTTACTTATGCAAACCAATAAGGATCTATCATAGTCTCACCTTTCCTTCACCATGGCAGCTCGAGACACTTTCTTCTAAATCAGTGCAGCGAATTCAGTGCAATTAGATAATTTATAATTTTACTCCTAACCCAAATAAGAAAAAGTCAGGATTTTCTGAAAAATTAGGCTGACTGGTAAGGTGATCAACAATTTCAGGAATTAGAATACCCAATATAAGAAATAATGAATAAATGTCTTTCTGAAATATTTCACTACTCACTTGTGATGTACACTGGCGGAAAGTGAAAAACGAACACCAAGAAGGAGACGTCTGATACTAACGAAATTTATACAGCATAATAACGGAATACAGAGGATAACGTGATCAAAACATTATGGCAAAATACAGTAGTATTTGCTGGTAAACTGAAAAATAACATTTCCATGTAACATGGTTAATACGAGGTTGAACCGCCATGAACTGCGTCACACTGCGCAATTCTGGCATGGAGTCTGTCGTTTGTGGTATTGAGTTCCAAGCATCCTAAACCTGGACGCGTAAATCCGGAGTGGTCGTGGCTGGCCGTGGAGACCGGATAAGTCTTTGTTCCATAAAATCACACACGAGCTAAATGGGGGACAGATCCTGTGAACGTGCAGGCAATTGAAGTTGTCTCACACCCTGAAATGCATGTTGCGTTGCACGTGCCGTGTGTGAGCGTGCGTTATCTTGCTGGAAAACACCACGATGGACCGACCTTACAAATGGTACAACAACGGACTGAATGATGTTGTTGATGTAGGAGGTGCTGTTTAACGTACCCGGTACAAACACTAGTTTTGTACGGGAGTGATAGCTGATCACTCTCCACAGCAGGAGACCAGGTGTAGGCCCTGTGTGTCGCTGGCGAATGCAAGAAGGGTGGAGGTGCTCCCTTGTGCGTCTGCAAACACGCATACGGCCATCGGAGGCCCCTAAGCAGAATCTGCTTTCATCGCTGAACACGACAGATCGCCATTGCGCTCTCCAGAGCAGACGTTGGCGACACCACTGCAGCCGTTCCTGACGGTGGGCTGGAGTCAGAGGTACACATGCCAGAGGCACACGTGCACGTAGTCCTGCATCCAGTAGACGGTTGTGGATTGTTCGCACAGTCACCTCAGGTGCTACGGCAGCTCGGATTTGCGTCGCAGTGGATGTTCTGCTTGACAACACCGCTCTTCTTATGTGTCGATGGGTCACCTCATCAGTCCTGTGACTCCCGGTTCCACGTCTTCTCGTGTGGGAATGTTCCTCGGACCATCTACGCCACCATCGTACCACCACCGATACTTCCCGTACAATTCGCTCCGCAATACGACGATACGACCACCCGGCTTCGCGGAGTCCGACTAGACGACCTCGCTGAAAGTTCGATAACTGCCGAAATCGTATACGTCTTCCATGTCCAGGTATTGCAGCTTCTTCAGGGTCTTCGCACGTGTCCGTACGCCGACGACTGATTACATTCACTTCGCCGTACTCCATAAATACCACCGACGATAATTTGCATATTATGCCGTGCTGTGGCGTAAGCGCTCACCGGTCGGTCCCGAAATTAACATCACTCCTACGTAAGCTCGACCCCATTAACATATGTAAGTTTCATGATCGTCCGCGAATTCCTTCTTGGTGTTCTTTTTTCACTTTCCGCCAGTGTATTTTATATTAGATAAGTAATATAAAATATATGGTCCATCATTAAAATAATCATATGTTTTACCGGTGGTGCTCTGACAGCATATTGACTTTTATGCAGAATTTATCATCGTAGAAAAAGTGTCATTTTTGTGACTCAACAAATTTAGTATGCAGATATCTTCAATATTTGAGTGTGCGAAGGTTGTGTATTAGACATATAGCGGCCAATATTTTCAATTTAAAGACGCAATTTTTCTCACACTTTTTATTGCCGAATATTGGCTTAAAAAATCACACAGTGTTGCAGCTTAACGATTTTAAGGAAATAGCTGTGCCACTCAGTTGGCGCAGTGGTCTTAGCGATGGCCTCTGATCATTCATTCGAAAGGGGTCCGGGTTCAAAGCCTGATGCGGCATGAATGATGTGTTTATCTTACGGAACTGGCTCGCTTCCTTCCCTGGAGCCAGTGACCCTAAATTAGGGACGGGCGACAGCTTATAGCCCATTGAGTTGCTCACGGTGGTGGTCAAACCTCCAATCGAAAAAAAAATAGCTGTACAATTTTGGCAAAGCTTGAAATGGCGCAACACTTAGACGAAGTTAACAATGCAACTGGCGATCTTCATCTCAGCGAGCTTGAGAATGGAAGCATTGTAGGCCTAAAAGATGCCCCGCTTCCTCATGTTAACTTATTGACGATCGTGCATTTCCATTTCTTCAGTATCTTACACGGCGTGACAGAGAAATTGCCACATCATGAAGGAATATTTGAAAACACACCAACCTGCACACACAAATAGCAAAGAAGGTCCTGAACAAATGATTTAATTGTCACATACATATTAGGCTCCAGTGGCCTGTGGCATCGTGGAACATGTGGTATTGAACCGAGTTCAAAATTCATCTTTATTTTGCGTGGGTGGGTGTGTACTCAATCGACATCCAATCGTAAACCACAGATGCTGGATGGGTGAGAGGTCAGAAGATCAGGCTGGTCGTGGAAGCATCCTCACACCGTGCAAAGCATTCAGACTGATACGAGAGGTATGCGGCCTGGCGTTATACAGTTGAAAAACTGCGTTTGGAATGACCTGCAGATACGGTGGTCCCACGGGCCGTAGCACCTCATCCACATAGTGGCATACTGTCAATCTTCCCGTACTGCGTACCAGCGGTGAGCCGTTGTTTGCGCTGATAGCAACCCGCACCATGATTCCACGTTGCCGTGTCGTGTGGCGCTCCACGTTGGCAGAGGAATCCGCCCGTTGGCTACGTCGACTCTAGACTCTCACACGGCGACCATCCGTAGTGAGGTACAGCGATTCGTCGCTGAACACCATAATGTTCCATTCGGCACCCCTCGCAGCTCAAGAGCGACACCACGCCAAGTGGCGAAGACGATGGCTCAGTGTTAAGGGTAGCCTTCCAAACGGACGGCTGCACAGCCAACCAGACGCAGACAGTCGGCGCGACTTTGCCCGTGTCGATATCGGAACAGCCAAACCTAACCGTACACTCTGCAAATTTTTGTCCGCTGTGTCCTGTACGTCCACTACGGCATGATGTCAGATGCGACAATCGGTGCACTCGGACGATAGTCTTCTTGCTCCGGTCCTCCTACGACGGTGTACAGATCCTTCTTGGGATTAATGTCTCCTAAGGCGACCGACGGTTGTGGCATCACTTTGCGTTTCTTCGGCAATACGTCGTAAGGACCATCCGGCTGTACGAAGGTCTGCGATGACCCCTCTCGTAAACTCATCCATTTGACGAAATCGCGTATGACATCATCTTAACGGCATTGGAACCCCTTGTTTGTTCTCCAAAAATGGCTACAGCAGAACTGCTCTGTATATTCTTTAGAATCGTTCATGCCAATATTACCAACAGCTGCAGGAGGGTAAAGATAACCATTCTCTGAAATTTTCAGAATGGCAGGATCAACAGATTGAATCCTTCCCTCAATTTCAATACTGGGACATTGTGATGAAACTAGAAATCCGCTTGCTAGTCTACGTCCGTTCTTTGCGACAAGCAGACTTTACCTTTTATCTAGCAGCCTTGACAGAGCTGATACCCTGGTTCTTTGCATTGAACAACACCAACTAAGCTCGTTGGACACCATTGCATCTCAGAGACATGGCTGAATTGGTATCAAAACATCCCAACACTCACAAAGCGTTCAATGATGGCAAGTTCGCAGTGAAAAAGACAAATAGGGTCTTCTCTGCGATACCCCTTGATCAAGCTCATGAGCAAAATAATGCGTACATTAAAGAAGATGGAGGAGCTGTTGGACTTACAGACAAACCAAGTGCCCTGAGGCGCTGGATGGTGGCAGGACCTGAAGTGACCATGATCATTCACGAATTCCAAGATGAAATTGTACGTCATAGTTCTGCTCCCATCATGAACAAACCACAAGTGTTCAGGCGTCATTCTTTAAGGATTTGAACTAACTAGTTCAAACCATTGAAGAGTTTGACAGTCCCTTTATGGAGGAAAGCAACGATCTACTTGTTTTAAATTCACAAGATGTTGTGGATTCTGAAGTCATGAAGTCACTTGCCAATGTAGAAACGATTAGAAAGGAACAATTTGATACGTTTGTTAAGGAACGTCTTCTAGCAGCTCTTACACAGCACGTAAAAAAGCAGTGTGCCAGGGAGGCCATTTTTTTCCAAAGTGTCATTGCAGATCCTGAGCTACCTTCACCAACCAGCTGCGGTTGGAACACAACGGATAATGGGATGAATGAACCCCATTGGACAGATCTGCTAGATGCACTTTCTTCATCTCTTAGCTCATAACATGAAAATGTTTTTTTTTTTTTTTTTTTTTTTTTTTATTGGAGGTTTACCGACCACCGTGAGCAACTCAATGGGCTATAAGCAGTCGCCCGTCCCTAATTTAGGGTCACTGGTTCCAGGGAAGGGAGAGAGCCAGTGCCGTAAGACAAACACAACATCCATGCCTGACCGGGATTCGAACCCGGACCCCTTACAGACGAATGATCAGAGGCCAACGCCTTGGACCACTGCGCCACCGGGGCGGCACATGAAAATGTACCAAGAACTGTGAGAAACATAGATGCAAATGCAAAATAAATAAATAAACTCCCGTGTACTGGACTATGTGGGTATGGCAGGGATTGTTAAACATTACTTTTAAAACTTTGAAGTCAATTATTATTTTTTTTTTTTTTTGATTGGAGGTTTAACGACCACCGGGAGCAACTCAATGGTCTATAAGCAGTCGCCCGTCTCTAATTTAGGGTCACTGGTTCCAGGGAAGGCAGAGAGCCAGTGCCGTAAGACAAACACAACATCCATGCCTCACCGGGATTCGAACCCGGACCCCTTTCGGACGAATGATCAGAGACCAACGCCTTAGGCCACTGCGCCACCGGGGCGGCTCAATTATTTTAAAACTAGTGTGTTAATAAACTGTAATTTCATTTGTAACAGACATGACTGCCATTGACCATTAAACAAACTCACTGAAAAAGCGATGATTTTCTCTTGTAAAACCCTTTAAAACAAAGTTATAGAAAGTATAAAATATTTTATACACTTGATATAAGTGTATAAAACAATCAATCAAATCAGACGATAATTATAGAAAACTGGAATTTTGGCCGCCATCTTGAAATTTAGGAGCTTCTGGGAAAATTTTGAAGTTGCCCAATAACTTAAAATGACACTTACTATTCATCATGCTAAAGTTCATGCTTTTATACAAAAGTGCACAATTCTTTTGCTATGCCGCTGGACTATTCTGTTTGATTTTTTTTTTTTTGGGGGGGGGTTGCTCACACATGCACAATTGTCAATAACAGTAATAAGAATACAGTTAATAAGTGCTCCTGTTTCGAAATGCACCTACCCATCTCCCAAATTCTAATTTTTGTCTAAATTCAATATTTACCTTCAATTTTAATATTGGTATTATTTTGTTTATAAATATCCATAACCTTTCTTTGTTTTCGCCACAACAACACTAATCTGTTGAGTACCTGTTAACAGGTCTATAACAACTGCGACAAACCTAAGAAAGGAGTGACATGTTAGAGTCACGTGATTCATCCAGTGCATTGATGCCCACGTCAGGAATCTAACCCTTTCTTCCCCATTTTGCGCTGGGTTACGGAGCGGATAATAAAGGGCTAGAATTTGAAAGCTTATCATTTGCGCCAGTTTTATGGTTATTACTTCTTAAATGTGACAGGGAAATAAACTGTTTCGACGTAGCTTTCGTAAAACCAGGCCGCTATGAGAATATTTCAGTTTGAAGAGCGGAGAAAATTTTCTGCAGCATTTGGTTTAGGATATAAGCCAATAAAGGGCTAATATGACCTCATACACGCATGCATTTTGGTTTGTTTGATAACAAAAATTTGAAACACTGTAACACATAGCATTATTGTCGATTTTGTGATTGTTAATTTAATTCTGAGGAAGTTTTACCTCAATATTATGCTGGAGTTCTTCATTCCACAGTCTCAGTAAAGCGGTGTTACTGATAATCTTATCACTCTTTTAGGCACACGATGTATTCCGACGCCAGAGATACGTTAGTTAGTCTCTTTATGGTTATACCTTTGGGTACGTATTGCGAAGTTCTAATAGGAATGAACCTGCTGTATCGATTACACACGCTCAGCAACGTAACACCAACTGACGATGTATTATTAGCCAATCGTAAAAAGAACTCTACTAACCAAATAAGTCGTTCCTCCTTTCCTTGAATGGAAGTTCCACTAAAGTATTATAATCTCACTATTGAGGAAAACGAACACTTGCTTTTAGCGAAGGACATTATGTCAGTGTGAGTGGGAATACCCCTTTCGCATCATCCCTTGTGTCATGAAACAAGGAATAAAAAACTAGAAGCAAGCGTTTATTACCACTAGCAGATTTATTTTCAATACTGCTGAGAGGGCAAATAGAACTGTTTGCCTTTAGTTCCGTAAAAACCGTGTGCTACATGAACACGTTTCTGTTCGCAAAACGTAGAAAATTGTGGCCCCTTAAAGGGCAACAGGAAATTCATGTTTTCATACTGCAAAATTTGCAACATCAAATGAATGCAAGTGTAAGCCTGCTAATAGGCGAAGAGTAAGTCTACGAGAAGTAACAGCTGTTAAAGTAAAATTTTGAATAGAAATATATATAAATATTTACATGCATAATGTACCGCACGTTAATATTGATTATGCCTTTGGATATGAAATTAAAGGTAACCATCAGAGATATTATTAAGTTTTTCTACATAACGAAATTAATTGTGGAAAATGTGTTTGGAAATTCCCAGAAATCGGTAGATAATCGTCGGGAACTTCATAAGGCTTAGCGAAATGTAAAAATGATTTTAAATGATTACGTCAAGTAAAAGTCAGACAATGATTTGAGCTAGAAACAGAGAAAAATGCATCATAATTTCCTACTTAAAAAATAATTTTAAATGTGATGCAACATACCTTTCTACAGTGTGGCGATTATGTGAATCATCTGCTTTAGGTATCTGCACAAAAAGCATTTTTTGCAACTGTTCTGAGAATTTTTATACCAGTAGTATTTATAGATTATTTCTGATCATTTGTACAGATACGTCACACTGAACTGGAATTTTAAAGCAACAGTTAAATGAATCTTTTTTCCTTAAATATTGATGGTTTTTTTTTATATTTTATTTTACCAACAACAGCTTCATTTGAGCATGTTGATTTATACGAAATTGAGAATTGCACATATTTTGCCTTCTATGCCTTCAAGTAAATAATGTAAATTTGTTCAGCCCCGTGTTATCATATGTTAGATAGTTTTAATGTTTTCAAGGTTAATAGCGGAATGTCGAAAAATTTGGGGAAAACAACCCTTCCTCTCTCTTTACATCATAAACTATGTCGAAATCTGAGAGTAACGCATTAACATTGTAGATTTTTAGAATTAAGTATCTTGCAGTAATCCTATTTTTTTCAATGACTCCATTTAAACAACAGCGGAAGTCATGACATTCTGTTGAACTTTGAGTACAAATTATTTACCTGGAAAGCGGAGCTCCTCTTTATCATTAACAGAGCTTTATTATTATTTTAAATTAACGCGAATTCTTTTCATAAGATTTTATGTTCAGTAGCACGTAATTACTAGAATTTTTAAGGGCAATTTCTTACTTTTTTCACATCATATGCACATCACGTTATCTGAAGTACTTTTCACCTCGTTTCCGACAGCTGCAATATTTGGTGTCTATGCACATAGAGAAAAAGGAAAAAATAGTGAAAATATTGAATTTGATTTAGTGTCATGGACGGATGTTTTACATCTTTCACGAGTGGTTCTTTATCCTAGAAATTTATCTTTAAAAGAAATGATGGATTTTCTGTGATGAAATATTTTGATATTAAACAGTTGGTAACATTTCCAAAATGCCAAATTTTTGCCCGTATCCTCCTTTTACTGCATTTTCTTAGCTCTGAGTGACCCCCAACTTAAAGATAAATGACAGCTCTTTTTTCCTACCTCATATATTCGTTGTATTTAAATTTAGTGAAAAAATGAATCATTACAATGCATTAAATATACCCTTCGGTTAACAAAACTTGCTTTTTACCTAACGTAAGTCGCTGTTCTGTCGCTTAAAACAGTCTTTCCAATTATATTCTTTGAATTTCCTCATTTCAGCAGTTATTTCGTAGAGTGTCTTAGAAGAAATACGACAGTGATGGAGTATTCATTATACTGAATTTTATATTAAAGAAAACAGAAACGCAGACTACCGGAAACGTACTGAACTGTGGAATATTTTGTGTTCTCCAAAAAGTACAGCTTGTCTTAATCCGAGAATTGCACTGAATAACTTTCAGAAATTAGGACATCATTTAACACGGCGAACGCAGTTGCCGTTCAAGCTCTGGCTTCAAAGAAGTTTATCCTTTGTACCAAACTTTGAAAACTTCAAAATCAATTAATTTTCAATTAGTTGTGTGGTGCAATAGCGTAAATACGCTGACGGAAAAAAAATCCCAACGCCAAAAAGGGGGTGTGTTAGATAAACGACAGTTGGTAGGCGGTGAGGATACATCTGTCAGATGACGTCTAGGCAAATTTCGCGCTCAGCGCATACGTGTGGCGCTAGTAGCGCCCCTCGGAACATGCAAAGCAGGTTTGCTGTAAATACGCGCTGTAACGTTCGTGAGCGTTAGTTATCGTTGAGATTCGACGTAGTGTGTTGATGTTAGTCAAGAATGCCTTTAAGAAGACGAAGAAGCCATTATCAACAGCTCACGGAGTTTGAACGAGGTCGTGTAATAGGGCTACGAGAAGGTGGATTTTCGTTCCGCAATATTGCAGAACGACTTGGCAGGAATGTAGCCACTGTGCATGATTGTTGTCAGCGGTGGTCAAGGGAAGGTACTGCCTCAAGAAGACCGGGTCCGGCCGGCCACGTGGCACTACTGAGAGGGAAGACCGCCGTGTACGGCGTATGGCCGTGCCCATCGTACCGCGTCTGTGGCAGCAATTTGAGCTGCAGTTGGAACCACAGTTACACAACAAACTCTTACGAATCGGTTACTTGAAGGACAGCTCCGGGCCAGACGCCCTGTAGCGTGCATTCCACTTACTCCAAACGACTGCCGTTCGCGACGTCAGTGGTGTCAAGCTAGAGCTCATTGGAGGACGGAGTGGAGATCTGTTGTGTTTTCTGATGAAAGCCGGTTCTGCCTGGGTGCCAGTGATGACCGTGTGTTGGTTAGAAGGAGGCCAGGTGAGCGCCTGCAACCAACCTGTCTGCGGAGGAGACACACTGGACCTACACCTGGTGTTATGGTCTGGTTAGCAATTTCCTATGACAGCAGGAGCACTCTCGTGGTTATCCCACGCACCCTGACGGCACAGTTGTACGTCGGTCTGGTGATTCAACCTGTTGTGCTGCCATTCATGAACAGCATTCCAGGGGGTGTTTTCCAACAGGATAACTCTCGCCCGCATACCGCTGTTGTAACCCAACATGCTCCACAGAGTGTCGACATGTTGCCGTGGCCAGCTAGATCACCAGATCTTTCACCAAGCGAGCACGTATGGGGCATCATTGGGCGACAACTCCAGCGTCACCCCCAACCAGCATTAACCGTCCCTGTATTGACCGACCAAGTGCAACAGGCATGGAACTCCATCCCACAAACTGACATCCAGCACCTGTAAGACACAATGCATGAACGTTTGCGTGCTTGCATTCAACATTCTGGCGGTTACACCGGTTATTAATGTAGCAGCATTTCACATTTAAAATGGCTCCTCTCGTTCTTACATTAAGCTGTGATCTTGAAACCTTAATCGATTAAATATGTTACCTATACAAATGTATTGCCGCCATTTTATTCCTCTACAACTATTTTTTTGGTGGTGTTGAGATTCTTTTTTCCGTCAGTGTATATTGAAAACATGAAAGTATTGTATTGAAAGAACCTGTGACAATAACTGTAACAATTGTAGTTCCATGAACTTCTCATTAACCTGCCGCAACTTAACAAAAGAAAAAAAAATAGCACAAAAATCACAAAAGTAAAAGAAGACGAAAACTACGCAGCAGTTAGGCTAAGTTTAACCTCAACATAACTTTAAAATAATCAAGAAAATTTTCGGGATATAACGAAAAATGACTGTACTAAGAAAAAGACTTAATACCCAGATGAACTATTAAATGTAGCACAACGATACAGCCAAATGAATATAACGCGATCTAAACAGGCTCACGTGAACTTCTGTCATGATACTCACCATGAGAAAGTGGTTTCACACTGCTTTACAAAGAAATCCTGAGGGCGATGGCTGGCATGATATCGCAGAAATGCACACGGGTAATTTTTTTCATGTTAAACCTTGTTTAGAATAGATCACGCGATGAGGAAGGAAGAAATATTTAAATTCGGCGGAAGCGCCCAAACGAATTTTAATTGTAGGTGTGTTTCTCACCTTGCGTCGATGAAGGAACGGGACAAAAAAGGAAGTCGTTGGACAGACTACCATAGTACGAAGCAAAGGTGAGATTATATTATAAATGTTTGTACAGGAATATACTTTTTATAAAAAATTATCGCAAATGCTCTAATTTTACTCCTCAGAATTTTAATACCGAAAAAACACGTGAAGAACATAAATCTCGGCATGAAAAAACTTTAATATTTTCAAGATGTTTATCATAGGATTTCTTCTTATTTGGGGACTTAGCAAACACCATGAGCAACTGAAATGCTTATAAGAAGGTGTCCAGCCGTAATTTACGGTCACTTGCTCAAGGAAAGGGACAGAGCAATCCATGAGGTCCTCACAAAACTCATGCCTTGCCGGGATTTGAATTCGGACGCCATCTCGGTCGAATGGTCAAAAGCCTGCACTTATACCACAGCAACGACAGAGAGAATCAAATTTTACATCTTTATTTAGCGCGTCTTTTGTAAAAAAAGATCGTGCTTATGTTACCGATTTGTCCGTGTTCGTCTGTACCCACGATATCTCTGCACCTATTAGTCTGATTTGAAAAGCTCTTTTTACATTGGGAAGCTTGAAATATGCGAATGATGATGCTTTATTTCGTTTTTTTTTACGATTTACAATTTCGCCGCCAGAGGGCGTAAAGGCAGATGATGTCAAATTCAAAAATACGTTTTATTCCACATATTTGCTTCTAAACATCCAATTGAAAAAATAATTTTATCTTTCGATTCCATTTATGGAGAAAAGTATTTTAGATATGGTTACCTTTCAAATTACCCATAAATTTTCCGTTAGGGGGCGTAAAAGTAAATTACATTTTCCCAATAGCTCTTCTTCTAAAACTCCGATTCGAAGAAATTTTTCTTCAGCGGATACACTTCATGATGGAAATTATTTTGCATATAATTTCAAATTTTTGGTAAAGACTACTTTGTCTACCAGGGGGCGTAAGTATTAATTTTTGCTTCTAACGTATTTGCCATGAAATATGAGCTTCTAAAATTTCAATTGAAAAAATTCTTTCGTGGACTGATGCCACTCCCATCGATAAACCTTTTTGGAATATTTTCTTCTTAAAATATTGCACAGTTTCTTTTCCAGAGGGCCTAGATGTATATTTTATTTTTTGTCAGTATCTCTACTTCTAGGAGTCCGATTTGAAAAAAAATCATTCTTTGTTGGATAGTGTTTTCACTGTGACATGACTTTCATATAATTTCAAAATTTTCAAGTAATTCATAGGCTTTCCGCTAGGGGGCGTAGTGGTAAATTGCGTTTCCTCCTGTATCTCTGCTTCTAAATCTCCAATTTGAACAAAAATCCTTCTGCCCCGGATACAGCTCCTGATGGAAAATCGTTTGCACATAATTTCTAATTTTTGTGAAAAAATGGATTTGCCACGAGGGGGCGTAAAACTTACTTGCCACTTCCGATGTATTTGCAGCAAAATATGAGCTTCTTAATTCTCGATTGAAAAAAACGTCCTTTGTAGACCAATACTACTCACGGCGACAAAGTTTAAGAAACATTTACTTCTTTTAAAAATGTAAAAATGCATAGTTTCTACGCCAGAAGGAGTAGATGTATGTCTTATTTTTGTCAATAGCTCTTCTTCTAGGACTTCTGTGTCTGATAGTGTTTCCGATGCGAAATGGTTTTTCTATAAATTCAAAATTTTCAAGTAAATCATAGACTTTCCGAGAGGGGGCACAAAGGTAAAGTGCGTTTTCTGCGTATTTTCTGCTTCTAGAACTCCGATTTGAAAAATTCTTCCTATATCGCATACAAGACCTGATGGAAAATATTTTTCATATAATTTCTAATGTTAGGTAAGGATGGTTTGGCCACCAGAGGGCATAGGTGTTAATTTCTGCTTCTGATGTATTTGTAGCAAAACCTGGGCTCCTGAAAACTCGACTAATTTTTTTTTCATGGATCGATACCGCTCATATGGGAAAAACCTTTTGAGAATACTTTGTACCTAAAATAATGCATGGTTTTCCCACCAGGGGACGTAAAGTCACATCTTATTTTTGTCTAAATCTCTTTTTCTGAGAGTCCGATTTGAAAAATTATTTCTATGTTGCAGAGCGTTTCCGGTGCGAAAAGTTTATCATATAAATTCATGTTTTTCTTAACGCACAAGTCTGCAACCAGAGAGGGTAAGCTCCCGATTCCGTTAGAGCAATATCTGAGGGATTAAAAACCCGATTGGAAAACTTCTTTTTTCCGTCAGATACTAGTGTTTTCCATACCGGACCCATTGACTTTAAATAGCTTTGATTAATTTAATTTGCGTCAGAACGGATTCAAAAGACGTGGTTATTACACTCGAAATTTCGATGTCATCTTTCTTGTTTTCTATTGACTTTAAAGCTGTGCATTAGGAAATTAGTTTGGAATTTCGTATTAGCAGATTTTGCTCACGAATAAGCATCCATGACAATAAAACTGAAGCTGAAATGTCCAGAAAATATTATGTCTCCTGGACTTACTACCGAAATTATCAGATTTCCTGAAACTTTATGTTCAAAAATGATTTTAGAGATTCACATTTCGGTGAACGGGCATGATTGCTAGTTGTGAGACAAAAATGTATTATTCTCATTGGCCTGCTTATCTCAGCTTTTTAGCCGTCCTTTAAGCATTAAATTTGCTTATAGCCTCAACTTTGGTTTCGCTGTAATTTATTATTACTTATTTTCCTTATAATATAACGAATATATTTCAAATAAGTGTTTCATTTAACTCTACTTCCAAATGCATATTTAACGTGATAAAACATTTAAAAAGAAATGAAAAATAAAAGAGATTTGACATGTGTAAGTAAGATGCCGCTTGAACAAAAATTTTCGATGATAAACATTTTTTGTTTGTATATATATAGCAAGCGTAACCTCAATACTTGTTTATAGCGTAACGATATCCCTTTCGAGTATTTAAACTTCAAATGGAAAGATTCATAATTAGACAAATGTAGGTCACTCGGAAAATGTTTTAGGAGAACTTCTTGACCAAAAAGTACATAATTTACCTGTAATGAGTAAGAAATATGTTATATATTTTTTCTCGATATCTGTACTACTAAAGATCCCACTGAGAAATTGTTTTAGCATTGGATAACATTCGTATAGTGGAACGTTTCCCACATATGTATAAACTTTTATGTAGCACAATCTGCTTCTAGGGGGCGTTAGAGTGACTTTCCTTTTGCAACTCAGTCTCCGCTTTTAAAAGTACCATTGAAAAAATTTCCTCCTTGTATGCTTTCCACTGTGATAAAAGTCATAAACGGTATGTTTTAAAATAAACTGCGGTGTTCGACGTAGGGTGTCTACACGTACAAATATGTTTCACGCTATACATTCAAGTTCCAAAACGGTATGTCAGACTGCCTAATATGATGTTGATCATCAACGTGCTGCCGAGACATGGACACTACTACATCACAACTAATGCTGTCTACCGTATTTGATACAGACACGTTACCAGCAGGCCCTTTAAATCGTGTAAGTTTCGTGGTTGAGCTTCTGCTGATCAGATTTGCTGTTGAAACATCAATAACGGATGCTCGATCAGAATGATGTTCTAGGAATTTGGAGTCCAGGGCATACCGGGAACTCTTCGTCATGTCCCATGAGCCATTCTCAAGCAATCCGTTAATGGCGAATTATCTTCCTGAAAAAAGACACTATTAAAGGAGATTGGTGCTGCAATGAAAAGATATACCTGTACTTAAGCATGCTTCGGTAGGTGACACTGTAACGTACCAGGAGATGTGACGTACCTGCCAGAAGGACGCACACGACATAGAGGCAGATAGGAATCAGAATAAAATGTCTGCGTAGCTCAGTTGGTAGAGCGACTTGTTCCGGAATAAGCGGCCTCGGGTTCAAATCCCGGCGTAGACTAAAAATGACGGAGAAATTTACTTCGTTATAATGGCGCCCGAACTATCCGGATGACCCGACCGTTCAAAATCTCGCAATGGTGTGATGTTATTTCCACACCGCGAGATAGGAAAAATAAGAGAATCCCTTCTCCAGCACTTCGACAAAAAAAATAATAATAAGGGGGAGATGATGTAACGTACCCGGAGATGTGACGTACCTGCCAGAAGGACGCACACGATATAGAGGCAGATAAGAATCGGAATAAAATGTCTGCGTAGCTCAGTTGGTAGAGCGACTTGTTCCGGAATAAGCGGTCTCGGGTTCGAATTCCGGCGTAGACCAAAAATGACAGAGAAATTTACTTCGTTATAGCACACCTGATTGTTTTTTGCATGAATGACTAGATCCTGTGATTCCCTGCAGAGCATTACCCAAATCATTACACTTTCTTCCCCCTGCAGGTTTTGGTCCCACAGTGCATTCTGGAGCTAACACCTTCCCAGGTAAACAACGCACTCGTATCCTGCCGTCCATAGGGTGAAACAGGATAAACGATACGTTGCGCCAGGTGACTTTTTTCCAATCATTCAGGGTCCAAGTTTGACTATCGTGTTCGCATTGTAAACGCCTTTGACGGGGAACCGAGGTTAAAGTGGGCACTGGAAGCGGCTGACCGCTACGCAGCCCCATTGTGAGCAGGATTCTGTTCTCTGTGTTTTAAACTCATTACTCTCGTCACCAGCGTTGAAATTAGCAAAGATTTGTGCTACAGCTTCCCGGTTTTTCGCTTCTACCATATGAAATAGGCTTTGCTCCCCTCTAGCATCCATTAGCCTTGCTCGGGCCAATCCTTTCATGTGGTTCGTGGTTTTTCTGTCCTCTTACCTCTTTTTGACCAAAGCTTACCGTGAGCATTTCCCAAACATTGTCGTCTAGGTTGGGCTCTGAATATTCGAATGGAAATTACAAGGTGGCCTTTTTCAAACTCGCTAAAATCCTCTGCCTTTCTTATCTCAAGAACAGGAATAATACTGATTAACAGAACTCAGTATCAGATGCTACTAAGACCGTTTAATGACCTTCGCAGTTGCCGAACTTTATCTGATGTTGCTTCTATTTGCATGTAGACGCACTGGTCATAATAGTTTAACGCTTAGGTGTATATAATTCTTATCTACATTGTTTTTTTCATTCTACCGCTTTTGCTCTACAAAACGTTTCCGCATGTTTTGTAGTTTTTCATTATCCACAAGCCAGCTTCTGAGAAGTGCCAAGTCTTTATGATTAAACTTAAATTTCCGTCATTAACAATCGCTTACAGACATTTGTAGAATAGCCTTCATTTTGAAAAATGTATATCTACGTATTTTTAATTCAAATATCACATAACTTTACATCGAAGGAACTATACAACCTGCTAAATTATTCGCGCTATTTTCCGTACCTGTTTACCTTCTTGTTAGATTTAAAGCAAACCTTATTCCTCGATGGAATGTTCGGATTATAACTTGTGGAGGAAAATATTTGTTTAACTTTGTAATATTCTTTTTGTTCCCAACTTGGTCAAAAGGATGCCTTTATGTCCGTGAACACGATGTCATCTTAATTATTATCAGGCGATTTGGCAAGAAGCAATGTTTTATAATTTAACAATAGTGTGTAAAACACCTTTCATCGATTTGTCTTTTCAGAAACGAAATTCTTATCATCCGGAAGTGTTTACTTAGCGAATAATGATACAAACCTATCGAATTGTACTAAAAATAAATTTTATTCTTTATGCGTGCCTCAAAATTCTAAATTGAAATAAATATTTCTTTCCTACGATATATTTTACAAACAAATTTTCCTTTCCCCGCATTTTCTTTTTAAAATAATACACCCTGTGTCCGTTTGGGTGCGTAAATATTCAATGCTTTTGAAATCTCTGAAACTAAATGTCCAAACTAAAATTACTATTTCCATCAGATACGGTTCGTGAAGGACAATGTTTTGCATATGATTTTAATTTTTTCGCAATGAAAGGTTTTGCCAATACCAAACAGGCACCAGGTGATGTTTCTGTTTCGGATGTATTCTTAGTAGTATAAGCAGTTTCGAATTCTCCAGTTAAAAACAAGGTGTTTCTTTGGTCAAACACTCTTTTGGACAAACAGCTTTTATCTCTATTTCCTAATCAAAATGAAACGTAGCTCTTCCCCTAAGAGTCATGGACACGCATTCTATGATTCTGGGTGTGTGTACTTCTGGCATTCTGCTTATGAAATGTTTTTCGTATGAAATGCTTTTCTTTCACACATCGTTATATTCAAATAATATTTTGTTTAATCTTTTTTATTATGTCTTAACGAACAAATTCGCCTACTGAAAGCGTGGACGCATTGCAGCCCAGTTTCACAGTGGTCTGAGCGCTGGCATCTGAGCATTCGTTTAACTGGGCAGAGCTCGAGCCCCTGGTAAGGCATGGGCGGTCTTTTTACGTGACTTGCCCTCTCCATCTACAGAACAGTGGCCCCAAAACAGGGACGGCCGATGTATTGTATTCCACAGAATTGCCAACAGTGATCATTTAGCTGTTGCCAATGAAAAAAGTAAGCCCGATATCTAGTGGCAATATACGTTTGTCCTTAACACCGTTCTAAAAATTTAATTGAAAAATTTCATTTTTATACACATATCAGCTACTACGATAACATTCGACGCTTATTTTCTAAATAATATCATACAATAATATACCTCACTTGTGGCCGAAAAGGAAAATCGTGTTTTGTTTCGATACGTGCATGTATCTATACAAAGGATTACAGAAATTAAGTTCATAACTCCCTTTCAGAAGTGTGTGACATCCTTAGGTTATACTTTGCGAAAAATAATGTTTGTCTTAATACTGCGCATTTGTCTCTATCGGTTATGTGTACGCACAAAAATTCCACACTACACCTCCGTTTGGATATGGAATAAGATGTATTAATTTTCACTGACCAGTTTTAACTGTAAGATACATTTCTCGCATATCTACTTTTTTCACAATTTAGAATTCTCACAGTAGCGGCGAAATGTCAAATATTTATATCTATGTGCAGTTTGTAAATTTCCTTTGATTTTTCTTGTCAGATATCGTGCAGAGTGGAAAATTTTCAGTCGCTTATCTTTCTTTAAAGAAAATACATTTATCACGCTATCGTTCATAAAATTATAACTCACTCTCCTCTATATACGTATCTTCACATTGCCTTTGAAAAAAGTCAGGTAGGCTCAGTTCTGTTAGAACCGTAAGTTTTTAAAGTAGGACTACGACTTGCAGATCGGAGAGTTCAAATGAGCTAGTTTTTGAAAAGATCCTCGATGCATCTTAGTTCGTTTGGCTGCTGTTTTCTTGGGCTTCTTACATTCCTCATCACTTGCTCTTGCCTCTCTTTTTTACGTTTTCCAACTGTAGGATGAAGAAGCGTATACGCTCCAGCTTTGTCCGTCTGTCAGGACGATAACTCGCGTAAAAATGGTTCGATTTCGATGAAAGTTTAGTATGTCGTAGCACCTTGGGACAAACCCTATTCAAAATGGATGAAGTGGAGTCAAAGTTCAGGACATAAGAGCGGGATCCATTCCATTGCCCTTATGCGTCATAACCTGCGTAAATATGGTTCGATTTCGATGAAATTTGAGTATGGGGTAGGAGACCACTTGGGGGCGAATCTTACTGAAAACGGACGAACTGGGTTCAAAGGTCAGGACACATCACCCTTATGCGTTATAACTTACGTAAAAATGCTTCGATTGAGACAAAACTTTATCATGTTGTTCCGGAAGTATACTTTACCGGTTCTGCTGAATATCATCGAAATGGGGTCAAAGGTCAGGTCATAGGAGCGAGGTTTATTCTACAGCCATTATCCTCATAACTTGTGTAATAACTTGAGTAATGAGTTCTGGTATGTTGGAAAGCGTGCCATATACAATGCATTGCATGATTTTACTAACTTGTTTTGATATTAACCCCTTTTGCTTGCGTTCATTCTGCGAACTCCGCGGCGTTGTCGAAAATGTCAACGCTTGACACGAAAACAATTTAAAAAAATAGTGTAAACCACTGCGATATGTTCTTTATATATTTGAAAAAATATATTCGATAGTTTTAAAACAACACCACGCACAGTCGTTTTGCACCAACGATTGTCCAAATAAACCGCGATATTGTCAAAAATGTTCACCGGTTCACAAGAAAACAATTTTTTAAATGTTCAGTTAAAACTACTGCGAAATGTTCTTCATATATTTGAATAGATCTCGTCGAGAACTTTGAAACGATACCACGCATGGTTGTGCTGCCCTCACGGTTGCTGAGATAGACTGTGCAAAACGCGGGGGCACACCCATCAATTTTGCGTCTCCGTAGCACACAGGGAGCGAGGGAAGAGTCACGCGCACGGTGTATTTCGCAAAACGTGAATTGGAATCTATGCTGTTTACGAATGTGCTAATACGATTAGAGTGCAGCAAGTTTTTTTAACGATATAAATGGTTTAGATTGAGACCTACTTTTGTCACAGGCGGTCGCCCGTAAGTCGCCCAATATTATCCGCTGAGAAAGGCGTAGTCCTACGTCAAAAACTCCCATGAGCCATGGATATCTAATATGTGGTCAGTGGAAGCATATCCGGCGCGTAACTGGAAGACCCTGGGTTCGATTCCCGGTGGTGGCCAATGAGAAGTTTTCCAACACTCACTTATAAAGGTGAAAAGAGCTATGACCTCTGTTTGATATTCCTAGTCCACGTCAAATGTCTGTATTAATTATTCATTTGCCTTCTAATTATTTTTCACTTGCTGCGTACCATCTTTGGTGCATAACCAGCATTGTGTGGGTCTCCAAGAAGGAACCTGCCAAATTGGCTTAGCAGTTAGTGTGTATGAGTCTGGAGGAATTCGAGGCCACTGCATTGCAGTGGAAGCATATACAGCGCGCAACTCGATGACCCTGGGTTCGAATCCCGGTGGCAGCCAATAAGAATTTTTCCGTGACTCATTTATAAACGTCGAAAGAGCGATGACCTCTGTTTGATGTCCATGGATATCTTCTTGTATGGAATAAGTTTTATGCTTAATCTTTGATTTTTTGAAATAAGCATTATTTCAGCCGGTTGAGGTAAATAGTTTTTCGTATTTCTATCTGCTACGCTTTATTAATTTTAGTGCAACGTGTTTCAGTCTCCATGCATAACTGTCTGCTCACAGTCGGTATTTAGAACATTAAACAGTTTCGAGGTCATGGGGCAAAGTCGTTATTTTCTTTCTCGATGCCATTTTTTTTAGGTCTAATGGGAAATATTTGAACGGACATGCTAATAAGTAGAGAATAATGCGTTGCTATCCGCTTTTCGCTTTATCAAGGGTCCCTAGATCACCAAACAATTTCTTTCCATTAGTAGTCAACAGCAAATTTTCCGATATAGTTCTTAATTTTTGAGAAGGATTACTGTTGTAAAAAATGCAATCAAAAGCGTGGGTAAGTGTATTATACGACATGGAAATAAATGGCGAATCAGAAAAATCGGGTTTAGAAAAAAGGAATGCAATTACTTCTAAACAACAGGGTTATAAAATACAAATTACTTTATGGTTAAGCATTACTTTGAATTTCCTGATAGTGAAAGCAAGCCTTTTTTCAACGATTTGACGTTCAGTGAAAGAATCATTTTCGTACATCAATTTTGCGTGTGTAAAATAAGGCAGTTTACTTTTCCCTTAGTACGTTTTTTTTTTTTTTCTTTTTTTTTTTTTTGTAAATTGTTTTTCTGAAGTATCTATCAATAAATGTGAAAATTATATTCCCGCGTTCGTTTCCTCTTCACAACGTTTTCCATTTAACTTCGGTATGTATTCCGCAGAACTCAGACTAATAGGCATATCATTACTTTCGATAGATTTTAAAAATTTTATGACGCATTTTTAATTCTGTTCGCCACAAGATTTGGAAAATGTGTTCCGACGATCGTGCTTTGGCAGTCTCGCCATCCCTGTGTTCAGCATTTAACTGTGGTAACTGTACTGAAAAAGTGAATATATTTCGAAATACACAATAGATCAGAAAGTAGTTTTATAGGTTTAGATCTAACTCTGATTCATGTCCTTCCTTCAATGTGGATGAATACGAATGAATTTGACGAGACAATCTAAAAAAAAAGATGTCTGATGTCATGACATAAGTTTCTTTTTCGATTACACGTTCTAAAACATGATTTCTCTCTCTTTTAGAAAAGTTACAGTTCAGACATTTATGTCGTTAGTATGATAGGGTCAACGATTTTCTTCTAACTGAAGAAAAGGCAAGTAAGAGTGCAAAAAATACATATAAAAATCTTTATATTCCGTACATTTTATGTAACTACACATTAGTAGAATTTATACATACAGCTTATGTGATCTACTAGAATATTTCAGCTCAGAAAGATGTAAACATGCTAGAGTTTATCTCTTGCAATATGGGAGGAAAGGATATTTTTATCGACTAGAACTGTGACCCTATCTACCATAAATCTTTTGGCCAAAGCGAAAAAACTGTTTCTGGGCTTCAAAGAACCAAGCTACAAAATATATTTTATACATATTGGGAAAGTTGCATATCATTGTTAGTTCACGTAGATTCTTCAACCATTAACAGTATTAATTTTTAGAACCCAAGATAATCTACAATTTTACACCAACCCTTGACTAGATGTCCAAAAGTTTTAACTATATCATAGATAGCAAGTGAATCAGTTGGTCGCTAAATTGACACAAAGTAGGCAATTTCTTTTAAAGTATTTTTTGTATTGAGAGTGATTTGATTCCAAAGAATATCTGTCAAAATACGAGTTTTAACAAGAAGACAAATCAGGATGAAAACCTTTCAATAACAGCAGTTAAGTTTGCTGTACCTTCAAAATCTTTCATAGGAAAAATCGGTACTCCTACGTAGGGACACATGACGGAGTAGATTCTCCCGCCCGTTAGCCAATCTGAAGAACTGTCAGGTTCTTCAGATTGGCTAACGGGAAATTGGAAGATTATTATTCACTTTAAGAAATTTTATTCCGATTTTCATTACTTTAAATTCATTCTCTTTCTTATTTTAATTGCAGATACACCCGATGCAAGAAATTACAAAATATCACAAGTTTATATCCAAGAGACAGGTGAAGATGTATATTTAGTACTTTCGAAAAATGATAAAATTTTAGTAAATTCTGCATTATTTTCTCAGTTTCCTAGGGAAAAGCAGACGTTCTATAAATTGATTAAATTTTCAACAATAGTGTATAGCATGATTTGAAGGAAGAAGGAAGGTACAGGTGGCCACGTTAGCAGAAAATAAAATGTCAAAAGATGTCTGCATATAGGCATGTTAGTAAATGACATCCTTTTATAGCTAAAAAGAAAAATATGGTTGAAAGAGGAAGGTATATTACTGGCAAGTGGCTAAAACTGGATGTCATTATTCTGTACGTATATGTTGATATTGAGCTCTTCGCACCTCCAAATTAATTCCATTTTTTGTTCACTCTTTGTATTTTTTAAACTGAGAAAACCTTATTGATTTAAAAGTATTTCTATTACTTCAGGGGGACCTTATTTACTGATTTAGCGTTAAGATATGCTACACAACGTGCAGAATTTTCATAACTCGCCCGATGCTGTACAAATACTTTTAGAAAACAAAAAAACCTAAATAAGCAGTTCAGAAACCACCGTCGTATCTTTTTCTATTTATTTTTAAATTAAAACCTGATATTTCATATTTTTAAACTAGTCTCATTTCCAGCAATTTTCAACGCTTTCTCATGTTGATGTTATGAGTATTATATATGACATATCTCAGGACTGAAATAAAATTTTCCTCACTGGAAGATCAAACTGAAATCTAATAAGAGGGAAGGTTTCAGTGTTACATAATCTTTTTTTCGTTTCATATGCGTTAAGGGTTTCTGTGATTGTTGGGAAGAGTAACTGTTTTCCGACAAGATCAACTTGAATCGTACATGTTTTACAAAGCCTGTATATTTTAGAACAGAATTTTCATTTTTATTTCATAACATTTCAGGCTACATTTCTTTGTATATGATTAGGATGATTTGTCTGATAGTGTAGGAGCTTTCTGTTCTTGGTACATGACAAGTATATCTGATTTCCAATTTTTTCTTCTTTTGACACTACTATCAATTGCGAAATTCTAAGCTGAATATCTTTTGCATCGGTATGATTATCTTCCACTAAAGCGTTGAACTAGTTGGTTTCTTGTTCCAAAGCCATGGAATTTTTATGTTTTACAATAGGATGTGACATGATGAATATTATATTAAACCAATTTAGTGCCACATTTTGGTTGCTGTGAGAATAATACTGCAGTTTCTTACGCGTCTATTAAATATATTTTTGCCATTTCCCTACCTGAAGATAACTGTTAGGTCAGTAGATAGGTATTGCTCTGCTGTATGGTTACGTTTTGCATCATTTGCTGATCTCGAAGCTCATCTTAGGGCAACAGAGGAGATTGCTTCTGTCTAAGAGAAAGAGATATACTTTGTGCAGAATCCGTGTTTTTGGTTTAAATATGACAAGGATGGTATGTCAGATAATATCCAAAAACTTGAAAATTTCTTCATCCTGGAGCGTGAATCGAACCCACGACTCGCTGATAGCGCCAGGGTAAACTGTCCCCAGGCACCACACAGAACGACCAAGTCTCAAGTTTCTGATTAATTTGGAAACTGTGATTAATAAACAAATGTAAATCAATAAAAATAGCATTTAATTATATAATTAAATGCCGTTTATTTATTGATTTACATTTGTTTGGGAAATAAATTATGTTAAACTATATTAAAATATGCAGAACGCACATTGCTATTACCCGGTTCAGAGGAACTGCGAGATTCACACAATAAAAAAAGTAATGCCCTTCTCTTCCAGTGTTCCATATATTCTTACGGTGAAAAAACAGGTTATTGACGTTTTAAATATAAAGCATTTTTTCTATGTCATTGTTTAACAATCCTCACAAGCTTAAAATTCTGTGAGGGAACGTTCGTTTCTATTACAAAGTCAACGAATTCGAGCAAATTGCATCATAATTCGATAATTTTGCAGAAGGTCGTACTTCCACCGTTGACCGCCGAAGCACCAAATTGAAAATTATCTTGTTCTGTTTCTTATGGAATGGGTGAGGGTTCTGGTAAACTTTTTTTAGAGTAAGGTTGTTGGAGATTTGAGAAAGGTGACTTTGACTTATAGCAACAAGATACAGAAGACGAAATTTCTTCCTCACTCTGACACATGCAAAGAAGGCTATGAAATGTCCCTCTCCATTTTACGTTCTTAGAATCAGGAAACATGCTCGCTTCAGGAGCTGCTGTAACCAATAATGCTGAAGATAACCGATACCTACATTTATCTTCAAAAGCAAACATCAAGTGATGATCACATTGATTAGGAAATTAATCGGCATATAAATTTGCCTAGAGAGCTTTTGGAAGAAACAGTGTAATTTTCAATAAGAATATGCCATTATGTCTCAAAAGAAAAGTGTTTGATCAATGCATCCTTCCAGTGCGTACGTATGGTGCAGAGACGTGGACCTTAACTACATGAGACATACGAAGAAGGCTCCAGACAACTCAAAGAAAATTGGAGAGATGCATGTTTGGTGTAACCAGGAGAGATAAGAAGAGGAACTCGTGGATGAGAAAAATGACATGAGTGGAAGACATCATGATCAGAGTGAAATCCCTGAAATCGCAATAGGCTGGACATATTTACAGAAGGACAGACCATCGATGGACAGCCGAAATGTTAAACTGGATTGCAAGGGACAGGAAAACACCCAGAAGGAGACCATATGGGAGATAGGAGGATGAAATTCGCAAATGAGTGAGAGTAACATGGAGGAAACTGGCACAAGTCAGATCTTTGTGGAAGAAACATTAGGATACCTTCGTCCAGCAGCGGATTGATGACGATGATAATGATGATGATTCTTACATCTAGTGATATTAATCCGAAACGAATTTACTGATACAGTCGGTGATGAACCTGCAGTGGATCATTAAAATTTACTAGAGAGGAAACATGAATAAAACTGAGAAATTTACAAAAAGACAATTTTAATGTTACTTTTCAAAACTAAGAGCCAAATCTTGCTCATTCTAAAAGTACAACTTTCCCGCTCACCACAGGGTAAGACACATTTCTTTAATTAGATGCGTTGGATATCAAGTTCACTTGCAAGGACAATGAAGTTCCGTAATCAAGGATATCTTTAATAGTTTAGGTATCGTTATTATGTTTCCAGGTAATAACAATATTAAAATGAACGAGGAGAGGAAATGGAAAGTAACAGTCAGTGTGTGCCGTGGTTTTTGTAGAAACGTTTAAGTTGAAGAATATAAAATTCCTGTAAAATAGATTATCAAAAGTACAGCGATGTTGTTCATTTGCTTTCAGATTTTTCTTTGTATTTAATACAAAACAAAAGGATATAATCTCCAATTTTGCCACAATGCAGTACTTTCCTGGAAAAATATAAGTATTGTTGTATATATATGATAAAACGGGTTAAAGATGTCGGTCATTATTTTTCTTGAAATGACGAAAATATAGTATCTGAAATTATTTATTTTTGTAAACAAGGTTCCGAAAAGCAAAAGCAAACTTCGTGCACAAAATAAAATGTCAAATCCATAATGATATAAATGAAAGTCGCTTTAACTTTGTTACCCTTTAGTTCTGCGGCATAGCTATATGTAAATGATAACGAACATAGAGACAACACTATTCTGAAAGTTTACTGAGACTAACCAGAAGACTATCTCCTGCCGCTCTTTAAGAGAATGGACTGTCACCTTCAACACAGTTTATAACGGCACGTAGAGTCAAATTTCGATTTAAAGTATTAGATATAAAACCATGAAACTTACGTCTGTGCTTCTCATTCACATCATTGCCGTGTACTTTCAATAACTACAAATAATAATAGTTACTCTCAATCGTTCGAAAGCTCTTCATATTTCCCTAAGTTTCATGAAATTATAAATGGTTATCTTTCAATATTATATGGAATCACCGAAGATACCCTCGCTCTTTGCAAGAATTAAACATCACAAGCAAGGACTCCCGCTTAGGCCCATTGTTTCACGGAGGGCAGCCCCATCAATAAATCTCGAGCGTCCACTTGCAACATTCCTAACAGCTTTCCTGCCTGTCTCCACAACAGTCCTGTTGTCGTCGGGTGACTTCGTCACAAGGCTGAAGAACTTCACTGTGGCTCCCCACCATGTCACCGGTAGTTTTGACGTGGTGTCGCTTTATCCGTCAGTACCTGTTGACGAGGCAGTGGACAATTTGAAGCTAGCACTGGCTGATTCTTCAATGTTCTCACGGGACTCACTACTGGGTATATCCTATGCGATAAAAGTGGTGACTGAATCATTTTTTTCTGTTTTAATAACCTAATTTACAAGCAGTTCAAATGAGTTGTCATGGGCTCACCACTATCTGTTGTACTAGCTGCAGCCATCCTCAGACCGCTGGAATCAAACATTCTTAAGGGAGCTAAGCTCGCTCCTCTTATATGGCTGAGATACGCCGACGATGTATTTTTTATCTGGCAGCATGGAGTGGACGAACTGAACGCTTTCTTGGATTTCATTAATTCCATCTACCGGAACATATGTTTCACCATGGAGTGTGAGGACAACGACAGTCTCCCGTTTTTGGACGTCCTGGTCAAGAAATCTCGTTCTGGATCCCTCCAAACCAAGGTTTATTACAAGCCAACATATTTCCAGAATGTAATCCTACCCACCTCTATGGGACCCGTTGCTCACAAATTAGCAATTTTCAGACAAAGGGCTAAACGTGCCTTTATTCTCTCCTCGGACACTGCGTCCAGACTTGAAGAAGTCGACCACCTAAGAGATCTGGCATCTTCCTCCGGCAACAGGGTGCAAGTGATCGATGACATAATCTACAACGCCGACGCTGTTTTCTCCAACCCGGGTAGCCGCCATACCATGCCGTATCTGCAGTACATTGGAGCTTGCCCTTATGTACCCGGCCTGACCTACTTCTTACCGAACACCTTAAACAAACTTGGGCTTAGCTTTGGGATACGCTCACCGAGATCGATATCACGCCACCTGCTATCATTCCAAAACCTCCATACCTCTCTGACTGATGCGGGAGTGTACTCCATACCATTGGAATTCGTGGATGGTACCACCAAGCATTACAGCGGAATGACAAAACGCTCTTTCGCTATTCGACTAATCGAACACAAGCGGCACGTCTCGCACAGAAGATTGACAACCGCCTTATCCAGGGAAGTGGTTACCCATTCCGCCATACCAAAATGGGACCAGATAAAGCGAATTCCTCCTTATACTACCGCCAGGGCACTGCCATCAGAGAAACCATGGAGATTTTGAGTAACCTTGCGGTTTGCAACGATGATGTCTCTCTTCAGCTTCCCCAAATATGGCGCACATTTCTTCACGCTTTGCACGCTTCTGTTGACATCTCTCGTTGTCGCATGCACCCGACTCAACATATTACATTCTCATATTCTGTTCATGTTTATTTTAAAATTTTCTATTGTTTATTCCTCTTTTTTCTTGCCTAACCACGGACAAGTCTGAAGAAGGCAACCGTTGGTGTTGAAAGCTTACGCTTTATTAATGATATTTATACGTCAATAAACGGATATTTTATTTCTTTTTCATACTAACAAAACACATGCATTGATGTAAATGTATTTAGCAGTATATTATTTATAAAAGTAATGTATATAAAATCTTAACGTTTTTTGTTGTATTTTGACATTTGTATTTGTTGATTACCAATTTGCCTGTAGATCGGGTGTGGAAGAAGACAACCATGTGTGCTTTTGGCGAGGGTATACTGTAATGTGGCTTGTGACCATATGTCAAATCCTTGTTAAGCTAGCCTGTAAGGTACAACTGCGAAGCGTCCAGGAGAGAAAACATCGGAATAGAGTACTGAGGCATATCCGCCCAACCATCGAGGATTTGTGCCGCTATTAAGAGACATTCTGAGGTGTGATTCAGAGGGGTTAAATTGGCTACCAGTGATGTCCTGAATTCTCAGTTGAGGAAAAGTGTGCGGTTAGCATTGGAAATGGCCTGAATACTTTGTAGGCGTCGTTTGTCGAAGTGGAGAATAGATGTGCTCTTGACACTGTGATACGGCTAAAAATCGGTCATCAGAATCTCTTCGATGTACCGTCGTCCTGTACTCGTCCCAGCTATTCGCACGTGGGTGAATTGCTGTTAAAATTTTCAGCGCTCTTAAATTAATTATCCTGTAATGTCAAGTTGTTAAATATTTCTCCAACTGAAATGCCTCTCAGTATTGCACACGATAAATTAGTTACTGCTGGAAAGAAATTGAAATAAATGTTGAAAGTTTTTCACACCTTTCTTGCTACTATTCGCTTCCTGACTTTCACCAAGGATAACGCAGATCTTTATATATGTGAAATTTGATGTTTCATGTTTCGTTGGCATCGACAGATCGAAATTTCCCAATAAAATGTTCTGTATGTATTTTCAATTGGATTTGTTTGATAAATCCATCCGTTATGTTTTCATATCGATTTCTTATAGTAATCAAACAGGGATTTTCTATTATGAAGCACACATTGAAGTTCCTCCTTTTTTAAGATTGTTTAACTGATCACATGTCATTTGTGTTCTAAAGATAAGAAAAACTAAACATTATCTTTTGAAAGACAAACTTTGTTGAGTAAAAAATCGAATAATCTATACAGTGAAATGTGAAATTCGGAATTCAGTATTATGGAATTATCCTCGACGAGCACAAAAAATTATCCCTGATAGAACAGTGTTTAAACTGTTAATTGTGCTGCAGCTGCATTGGGTACAATCCGTAATCATGCTTTCAAAATGAATACAAACATGTTATATTTATTTTAAAGTATTTTTTTCTTTCGTAAGGATCATCATCATCATCATCTTCATCATCAACCGTTATCAATCCACTGCTGGACGAAGGTCTCCCAAAGTTTCTTCCACAATGGTCTGTCTTGTGCCAGAGGTAGAAATGTATATCTTACAGTGGTCAACACTTTTATTTTCTGAGTATAACAGCATTTGACCTTGCGCTGTAAGGTTAAGCCTTAATTACACATTAATGTGCGACTTCAGCCTTCTTCTTCTCCTCTTGGTCAACCAGATTGTAAACTGTAATATAATACACAGTTCCCGCATTTCAACCCAAACTATGATGCGTGGGATGCCTGTTCTGGTTTCCTCTCCCAAGTGTAATAGAATAATATTCTGTACTTTAAATGCGCACTCTTTATCAAGGAAATTAAACAATCAAAATTTGTGCGTGAAAAACTACAACCGGAAAATACATTTTTGCAGAAGATACCGCAACCTGAAAAATTGATGTTTGGCATAACTTCAAATTACTTTCTCGTGCTGAGAAACACCAATTTTAACTCTTATGGAGTTCATTAAATATAAATATTATATTTGAGGTTTAAAAATACTAAACTCAAACAAAGTATATTACGATACCTAAATAAGTCTTATCTAACAGAAATTCATCATCCCCGAAATGCAGTACGAAGCTTCTGGAATCATATTTTGACTTTGACTTCTCATCCCCACAAAACCAGAAAAGCAGGACATTCTCATTGATCCTCTAAGTATGCATTTTACATACGTTTGTAATACGTAATTATTGTTTTTAGAATTTGATGGCAGACAAATCCTTTTTGCTGACAATGACAACGACAACGTAACAACTTTGACAAAGTGACACAGTACCCAACTACTATGTCTAGAGACAGTGTGATAGTTCATTCTTAGAAATGAAATACCAAGAAAACAGAAAATAAGGCACCCAGACGGACAGACGGGATCATCCTATCCACATGAAAATTTGTATGTGCAATGTACATGTAAGGAAAGGAAAGGAATATAGTGAAGTTGAGCCATTTATTTCGACAAAACAGACAGGAGTGAAACATGTCAGTCGGTACCATGCAGCACTACCTGTTGCTCGTATGCAAGCGGTTACCCAGCGTAGAGTCTTCCTCGAGTTCAGTCCTCCTGCCGAAAATCATCTTGAAACGATCCGGATGGCCACTTCCGTACTTGTAGATGACGCAACATGGCCACGAATGGTTGAGAGCGGAGATTTTTGTTCTGTTCGTGGGACACTCACAATCGCTCGATCCTGCGTTCTGTCGCTGTTCAATGCCGTCCACTGCCTGCCTACAGCTAGTTTCTGTACCCTACTAGACACATTGCCGCCAACATCGTACGATTGCCGCTTTGCTACGATACAACCGCCTGGCGATCGACGACGTGAACAACCTACCTCTCTTAGCCAAATTATACGTCCTCTCTTAAACTCTCTCAACTGCTTGTCGTGTGCACGGATCCGACGTCGAAGCATACTCGCTGTCTGTGAATATTAATGCAAATACAATCCGCTTTCAGAAATGTATCTGGGTGCGAGCTCCCCTCCTGTTATGCACTACGCGTTGAACGGATCCCGGAGTTGGGGCAGGCCACCATTTAGTCACTGGTCGTTATTTTTAATCATTTGCATATTCGACTCTGAGGTGCTTACATGCGTAGTTAAATCAGGACCGAATACCTTTCTCAGGTGTTTCGTTCTTCTGAGGAAAACAGTATCGTTCTTCTGAGGGATAGAGTATCGAAAAGAAATAACGTTTTTCCCGAGATTTCTACTGTTAACATTCCGATTTCAGTAGCTCTTCCTGGAATGGATACAACTCCTGATGTGAAATGTTTTACAAAATATATATTTTCTAATTCTCAGTAAGGATGGTTTGACCACAAGGAGACGTTAGATTTATGTCTTTTTCTGAAATATTTGCCGCATAACCTGAGAATCTAAAAGCTCGAATAAAAAATTGTTTCATGGAACGATATCGCTAACGTCGATAAACGTTTTCCACATATTATTTCTTAAAATAATGCATGCCTTTTCCGCGAGGGTGCGTAGAGTTATATAATATTTTTGTCAGTATCACTGCATCTAAAAGTCTAATTTCAAAAAATTATATTTTAATTTGATAGCATTTCCGGGTGAAATGTTTCTCATATATTTTCAAAAATGTCAAGTAATTTATAGAATTTCCGCTAGAGGCGTTTAGATAAATAGCGTTTTCCAGATATGTCTGGTTCTATAAATTTCAACGGCGTATAGGTAAATTGCTTACGTATGGTGCTTACGTATGGTGCAGAGACGTGGACCTTAAATAAAAGAGACATACAAAGGCTGCAGACCACTCAAAGCAGCATGGAGAGGTGCATGCTTGGTGTAACCAGGAGAGATAAGAAGAGGAAATCGTGGATCCGAAAAAGGACAAGAGTGGAAGACATCATGATCAGAGTGAAATCCCTGAAATGGCAATGGGCTGGACATACTGCCAGAAGGACAGACCATCGATGGACAGACAAAATTTTAGATTGGATTCCAAGGGACAGGAAAAGACCCAGAAGAAGACCACATGGGAGATGGGTGGATGAAATTCGAAAGTATGCAGGAGTGACATGGAAGAGAATGGCAGGAGACAGACCCTTGTGGAGGAAACTTGGGGAGACCTTCGTCCAGCAGTGGATTGATAATGGTTGACGATGATGATGATAGATAAATTGCGTGTTCCCAGATATGTGTATTAAAAACAATTCAAGTAATTTATATAATTTGCGCTATGGGGCGTATTGATAAATTGAGTTTCCCCCGATGTGTCTGTTTTTAAAACTCAAATTTTAAGAAAACATTTTCTGTATCTGATACAGGTCCGAATGTGAAAGGTTTTGCATATAATTTCTAATTTCCGGTAAAGTATGGTTTTTCCACCAGGGAGTGTAAGGTTTTATTTCTTCCTCGGAAATACTTCCAGCCAAATATGAAAAGTCTGAAAGCTCGACTGAAAAAATAATTTCGGGGACCGATACACTCACGTCGGAAACCTTTTGAAAACTTTATCTTCTTAAAACAACGCAAAGTGTTTCCCATCAGGGGGTGTGGATGCATGTCTTAATTTTGTCCAGATCTCGGCTTCTCATCGTCCGATTTGAAAATTTATTTCATTGGTGGTGAGCGTTTCAGCTTTGAAATGTTTCTCGTGTAATCTAAAATTTTTCTTAACGCATAATTCTGCCACCAGAGGGTGTTTGTGCACGTTACCGTTTGCAGCAATATCAGCGAGACTAAAATTGAGATTGAAAAACATTTTCGGTCAAATATTACTAACTATGCAAACTCTGTGGGCGTGCGTCCTTCCCCAAAAATATGCACAATTTCGCCGCTTGGTGGCGAAAAAGTTAGTCAGTTGTTCTCAATATATCTGCTTTTACACTTGCAATTCAGAAATTCTTTGAAAACACCGAATGCTATTTACCTGGTAGAAAGCTTTTGGCTAGTATAGGATTAGTTTTATAAATCACAGTTCTGTCCGTAAGTGGTGTTTGTGTACTTCAGCTTGCAGCTGTATTGGCGCTTCTAAAAACCCTATTCAGATTTTTTCTGTAATGTATGTCACTCTCTGCAATGGAGATGTGGACAATTATTATTTTCAAAAAATCGAAGCATTTCTTGTTAGGGTTGTAAAATTCGAAAAAAATTTTCGCTGTCTCTGCTTCACGGAGACGTATTGCAGATGTTTTTTTCTTAATCATAACTTTTCTAATGAAGAATATATTTCGGCTATTTTTAAATTTCCCAGTACGTAAAATTCTTCCGCTAGAAGGGGTTGAGTTATATTACGTTTCCTTCTATATTTCTTCTTCTTAATTGCTTGATATGAAAATCACATTGTCTCTGATACCTTCTGCTCATTACAACCGAAAATTTGGTGTGATCCTTCTTGTTCTTTTTTTAATTAACGTTTCGTGCTAGATATGAGATTGCGATGAACCCGCGAGGTAGTGATTATTCAGTGATTTTTTTTAGCATTTATAGAAATATATGGGTTTATTTAATTAATTTTGTTTTAAATTTAATTCAAAATTCGTAAGCTCCAGAACCCTACTTCCAGTCATTCGTTGAACTCCAGTTATTCGACTTAAGCATGTAATACAACCGGAGAGTGGTATCAATCCGAATTTATTAATTGATGGGAATCGTCCTTCAAGAAAACTTTAATGAATTAAAGTATTTAGAAAATGAACTTTATTTAAATGATAAATTTTATTATATTTTTTTTTCTGGTATTTTACTGCGCACTCTGCTAAAGTAATATTATATTGATAAGGAAGATATTAAGGAGTGTTCAAATGAAAAGGTACGAAACGACACTGTGGGTATAAATGAAGACTTTATTCAAAATATACACCATAGGCTGTAGCACAACGATCCCATTTATTAACGAGCCGAAGGATTCCTTGTTCCCAGAATTCCTGTGGCAGTGACGAGACCCAGTCCTGCACAGCGTCCTTCAGTTCGTCGTCCGGGTGGAAGTGCTTCCCTTTCAGATGTTTTTTCAGGGGACCAAACACATGGAAATCGCAGGGCGACATGTCCGGGCTGTAGGGTGGATGGTCAAGCTGCTCCCACTGGAACTTGGCCAGTTCCGCGTGTGTGACCCTGGAGAAGTGTGGACGCGCGTTATCATGGAGCAGAACCACACCCTCCGTGAGCAGCCCCGGTCTTTTGTTCTTGATGGACCTGCGTAGGCTTCGGAGTGTCTCACAGTACACATCGGAGTTAATGGTTCGTCTGTGCTGGAGGAATTCAACAAGTAGTGGACCTTGGACGTCGAAAAAGACGGTAAGCAACATCTTGCCTGCTGACGCCACGGCTTTGAACTTTTTAGAAGGAGGTGACGACACATGCTTCCACTGCATGCTGTCCCGCTTTGTCTCTGGCTCGTAGTGATGGCGCCAGCTCTCATCACCTGTGACGATCCCCTCCAGGAAAGCAGGGTCTTCATGATACCGAAACAGATGTTGAAGTGCTATCTCCATACGCAGTTCCTTTTGCTGGTCGGTGAGCTGCTTCGGAACCCACTGCGCGCACACCTTCCGATAACGCAACCTGTCGTGAACAATTGTCCACACTGTTCCAACGCTGAAATCCACCTCCACCGCCAACATTCGCAATGTGACACGCCGATCACCTCTCACTAGGTCGTCCACCTTGTCGATGAGATCGGCCGTGATGACTGTGTTTGCCTTGCCTGGCCTGGTCTCGGGTCATCAACCAAACTCTCACGGCCTGCACGAAAGCGGGCACTCCATTTTCTCACTGACTTGTCGGACACACAGTCTTCACCATATACGGTCACCATCCGGCGATGAATAGCGGCCGGTTTAACACCTTCCGCTGTCAGAAATCGGATAACGCCTCGCTGCTCCTCAATCGTCGAATTTTGCAATGTGAACGCCATCCTGTCCTCACACGCACTGCCGCGTCAATTGGACGGCGCTCTTTATAAGAGCCTCTGCTCTCTCCTGCGCATGCGGGCGCCTGCGCATGCTCCGATCCACGCCGGTGACTCCAATCTCATCCCTAGATGTGTCGCTACGTTCTTCCATAGCGGCATAGGCAAATATGTTAACGGTTACGTTCTTATGACGTTTCGTACCTTTTCATTTGAACACCCATATACATTCATAAAAAAATATTTGATATATATATTTCATAGGGTAAAACTAAATTTAAAATTCAAAGTTTTGCGAAATGTTAGTGACAATATACGAGAGCAAGACATTTCTATATTTTACTATAATAAAATTTCCAATCTGAGGAGGAAACCTGTCACTGAATATTTCAAATGTAGTACAAGGGTTACACCGAAAGTAATGAAAAAATGCGCATAACTTTTTTATTGACAAACAGAGGTCGTTCAACTTGCACATATTGGTAGAGTTATTTTTTCTCTATACAAAGCTACTACTCAACATAGACTCTATCACAAGCGATGTGTTTGCGTCATCGTTGAACCAATTCTCAAATCGTCTTTGAAAAATTCAGGTGTGGACTGTTGTACCCAATTCTTCACAGCTACTTTCACCTCGTCTGTGTCAACAAATCCTTGTCCTAGGAGACCGTCCTTTATTGGACCGAACAGGTGGAAACCCAAGGGTGCCAGATCTTGGCTGTACTATGAATGGAGGACGACCGACCAGCCTTATTTGCTGATCGCCAGATTTGTTGCCAAAGATGTGTGTTGTCTCGCATTGTCATGGTGAATCTGGATTCTTTCATATTCTTGTTCGGTTTCTTCCTCATTACAGCTTCTCTAAGCTTCTTCGGCGTTTCAATGTACTGCTCTGGTCACGATAGGGCCACTTTCCAGAAAATCAAGGAGAACGACAGCCCTGTCATCCCAAAAAACAGTCACTATAACTTTCTAGGCTGGTCACTATCTCTTGAACTTCTTAGGCCTTGGTGAAGAAGTGTGACTCAATTCCAAGAATTGATTCTTCGTTTCTTAATCGTAAAGATACGCCCACGTTTCATCCCCTGTCACCAGATCGAAAACAAAAACGCGTCCTCATTCGCTGCCAAAGCTTCCAGCGGATCAGAATAGACTTCCACTCTTCCCTCTTACAAATCTGGTGTCAACTACCGAAGTACCAACTTTGCACACACTTTCCGGTACTTTAAATTTTCTTTCATCTTCTCTACGGCATTGTGAATACAGTTCAGTTGTGCAACAAGCTCAGGGATCGTGACTCGTCTCTTCGCGCGAATCAATTCATCCGCTAGCTGATGATTCATGTCAGTGGTCGCAGATGATGGCCTCTCACTACATGGTTTGCCTTCAATGCTGGTTTCCCCTTCTTTATACATCTTCATCTATCTGTGCACGTTACTCTTGTCAATGGTGTCATTTCCGTACACACTGTATACCCATATCTGGATGTCAGACAGCCTGCACCTTTCCTTCTTCAAGAACTCAATGACGACACGTTGCTTTTGCTTAGAATCCATTATTTACCTGCAATGAAGAAGAAGTGTTATTATAAAGGAAGAGTTACCCCATCAACCTGTGCAATTTGAACGACCTCTGTAAGTTAATAAAAACGATATGCCCACTTTTGCCTTACTTTAGGTACAACCCTCATAATTTTTCTTATCCACTTTATATGGCTATTTAATAGGTAATTTTAGCAATGCCCTACTCCGGTACGTGCTATATAAAAACAACGAACATTTTATTATTTTAAGTATTTTTAATTTTTTCTTAAAACTAGGTAATTAAGTAATGATATTGGAAATGCAGATGTCAACTCTTCTGCAAACGTTTGTCCAAAGTATTCAACAAACAAATATATCGAATACATCTCAAATGTAAAACGCCACACGATAAAACATCACTTTCCTCGAGACATTAGAAGCAACGTCATAGAAACTGATTAACATTTTCCTGCTTTTATTCTGTGTTCAAAGTTTCTGTTCAATCCTGAACCAACATTAAAGTACGAAAAATGTTTAACCCACCAACGGTTTTGCAAGCGAATGGAAACAAGAAAGATGACACCGAATTTTCGGGTGTAATTAGCACGTCATTTGAATCGGTCCTTATGCGAATTAAATTGATCAAAGCTACCGAAAGTCAATGGGACCGGTATGGTAAACAGTAGTATCTGACCGAAGAAAGAAGTTTATCAGTCGGGTTTTTAATCCCGCAGATATTTCTGTAAACGGAATCGTGAGCTTACGCCCCCTGATTGCCGACTTGTGCGTTAAGAAAAATTTGAAATCATATGCGAAACATTTCGAAGCGAAAACGCTCTCCGGCAAAAAAAGAATTTTTGAAATCCTTTTAAAAAGGAAATCGACAAATACAAAATATGCATCTAAGCTCCACGGTTGGGAAAACATACATTATTTTAAAAGGAAGTATTCTCAAAAGGTTTTTCGAAGTGAGCAGTATCGTTCCCGGAATTCATTTTATCCGTCTGGTTTCAGTAGCTCCGATTTTGCTGCAAATACAAGAGAAGCAGAAATTAACACTTACGTCGCTTGGTCGCAAAACTATATTTTACAAATTATTAAAAATTATATGAAAAACCATTCCCATCAAGAGATGCATTCGATACAGGAGGGTTTTTCAAATCGGTGTTTTAGAAGTAGGAATATAGGGGAAACACAATTAACCTAAACGCCACGAAGCGGAAAGTCTAAATTGCTTCAAAATTTTGAAATTATATGAAAAACATTTCGCCCTAGAAACGCTACCCAACAAACAAGGAGTCTTTTAAATCTGGCTCTTAAAAGTAGAGATGTTGACAAAAATAAGATATGCGTCTACGCCCCATGGCGTAGAAACCATGCATTATTTTAAGGAAAAAAATACTCCTAAAAGGTTTGACAACGTGAGTGGCATCGGTTCACGAACGAATTTTTTCAATCGAGTTTTCTAGAAGCACACATTTTATGCAAATACATCAGAAGTGGAAATAAGGGCTTACGCCCCTGGTAGCCAAACCATTTTTGTCAAAAATTAGAAGCAATATGCAAAGTATGTCTCATCAAGAATTTTTCAAATCGGAATTTTAGAAGCAAGAATACAGGTGGAAACGCAATTAACCTTTACGCCAACTAGCGAAAAATCTATGAATTACTAGAAATTTTTAAAATTATATGAAAAACATGTCACACCGGAAACTTTATCCAATAAAGAGCGAGTTTTTCAAATCAGACCATTTGAAGAAGATATACTGACAAATATGGGATATACTTCTACGACTCGTGGAGGAGAAATCATACAATTATTTCAGAAGTAAATATTCAGAAAAGTTTCTCCACGTGAGTGGCATCGGTCCACGAACGAAGTTTTTCAATCGTCATTTTAGAAGCAGAAATTTTATGGTAAATAAATCAGAAACACAAATTATCCCTTATGCCCACTGGTGGGCAAAAAGTCTCTTTACCAACAATTAGAAACTACCCTGATACCTGTCTAGTAACGCGAAGCAACCACCTTTCGTCCTGATGATGGCGGCGATTCGTGTCGGCATGGACTCGACAAGACACCGGAAGCCATACGGATCCACGACCCCTGAACAAGCTCTCACAGTTCACGAAGATTTGATGGAGGGGGTCAGAGCCTCGAACATCTCTCTCGATGGCATTCCAGATGTGATCGATGGGATTGAAGTCAGGTGACCTAGCTGGCCAAGGAAGCGAGGTCACGTCGGTGGACTGCTCATCCAACCATTCGGATACACTTCGGAAGCGATGGCACGGTGCATTGACTTGTTGCAGGATGAGGTCCCCAGTGGGATGTTGAAGTCGCACAAACGGGAACAAATGGTCGTCCAAGTTATCCCGGTAACGTTGAGCTTTAAGGGACGATGCCACACGTAGGGGTCCCATTTCAGTCCACGTAAACAGTCCCAGACGAGAATGCCACCCCCACCAGCTTGAAGAGTACCCTACTGGCAAGAAAGATCCATCGCTTCATGTGGTTTGCGCTGTACTCGTAACCTTCCATCCGCATGTACCAACGTGAATCTCTACTCATCAGTCCAGGCAACTTTTTTCCACATGTCTAGGGTCCAGTGGCAATGTTCCCGCGCTCATGCTAATTTTTGCAACCTGTGATGTGCGGTCAGCAGCGGTACCCTCGTGGAACGATGTCTTCTGTACCCCATAGCGAGGAGATGGTTCTGGATGGTGTGTCTGCTTTCACGCTTTTGTACACCAGCGTTAAATTGCCCCAGTGATTTCTTGCACTGTGGCCCGTCTATCCGCTGTTACAATGCGAGCTGTCCGACGATAACCCCGTTCATCCACACGCTGTTGCCCACGGCCGTTCGCCCTTGGTTTTACCTGTTGCCCACGGCCGTTCGCTGTTGCCCACGGCCGTTCGCCCTTGGTTTTACCGGATTCGATGTACCCACGGTGCATCCGTGACATAGTGGCTCGTGAAAACCCTAGTGCCTGCACGACTTCCGAGATGGAGTGACCCATTCGTCGGGCCCGACAATTTGCCCACGATCAAATGCGCTTAGTTCCTTCGTTTACCCATACCGCTTCCGACTCTTACTGATTCCCGTCACATCACTCCTTATATTGTCTGGTCGCTGCATACGTCATGTCGTTTCCGTTTACGGGCCACCCACACCGCCACATTTGCATAACGTCAGCTGTCTCTAATTCAATTGCTCTTCAATGTACCTGCAAAGGATTTTACATCAGGAACTGTATCCGATGAAGAAAACAATTGAAAAATCGGAGTTTTAGAAGAAGAGATATCGGGAGAAGCGTAGTTTTCTTCTACGCCCCCTAGCGGAAAATCTATACGTAACTTGTGAAAGTAGCTGTACCTAAAATACACTTCGACGTAAATGGAATCGAAAGATAAAATAATTTTTTCTATCGGATGGTTAAATACGAATATATAGAATAAAATGTCATTTGAATTCGACATGATCTGCTTTTACCGCCTCTAGCGTAGAAATTGTACATCGTAAAGGAAAAACGAAATAAAGGGTCGTCATTCGCATTTTTCAGGCTTCCCATGCAAAAAGAATTTTTCAAAATGGACTTATATTTGAACAGATATGGTGTCTACAGTCGGACGGACAAACCTATATTATAATCACGATCTTTTCTTACCAAAGACGTGATAAATATTATGATACCGTGCGTAGTAAATAAAAAGAAAAGCAAAATTCTGTATAATCCATCCAAATTTAAGGAAAGCAAAATTTTGCATAATTCAACTAAATGTGGATTCCAGTCTACTGCGTTTTCGGAATATTTACAAAAAGTAGAAGTCTGTTGAGGTTCGTAAAAGTTTTACAAAAACGAATAGAAATATACTGCAACGTGCAATTGTAGGCGTTGTCGTACTAAGTTCCTTGTTTTTGTTTTTCGTTTTTGTGCCATATTATACTTTCAGCTACATAATTTTTTGAGAAATCCGAAACTTTCCTCTTCCCTGTTTTGTTAAACTGAAATTATGTTTAGACATTAAAATTTCGGTTTTATAACTGAAATTTTCTTCAAATAAACTGCGTGTCTCTCTGTTTTCAGTAGGCAAATATTTATACCTCCTCTTGCATAAATAATTTTTGATATTGAAATTACTCGTATTATCTTATAATTGCTTGTTAGTCGGTTTTCAATGTGAAAATTTTGGCACCTGCTGTTGTGTAAATAATTTTCAAGCAAGGCCTATGACCGTTTCGTCTTTGATTTAAGAAGCACTATCATAACACTTTTTAGGTTCGTTGGACACTACTAGTTTCGTTGGTCAACTGCTCTGGTACCAGAATATCTACGGATATTCAGGAGCTGTTGCTTTCTTTGCAACACAGAAATTATTGGAGGTTTTTATGTTTTACATATGTGTACACTTCTGTTTGTTAAAAATGCAACACCAGGAAAGGTGTTGAGGTCGGACTGAACACGCAAAAAATGTAGGTCACGTGAATAAGTACAAATAATTATAACCGCAGTTCACATCGAATTGTTTTGCGACAGACAAGTCCCTTAAGCTACACGGCAAGAGTTATAAAAGTACAACGCACGGCGCAAGTTGCCAATGTCGATTCAAGGGTATTGTGTCAGTAAGGTCATTTCATCCTTTGATATGACACACCACAGTAGAGGAAACCCTTACCTACAGCTGAAGGACTTTGAGCGAGACTATATATGTTTTACTTATGGAAAGCAGATACTCCTTTCGCAACATTTCCACTCGCGTGAAAGTGTGGTGGATGAAGATCCAGCACAATAATGCAAGTAGCCGTCAGTTAGAAGAGAAAGGCCTGATGAACGGATGTGAGAGGTTTGGAGCCCAGCAGTGTACGAACGAAAGGTAAGACCGTCATGTCCACCATATGACGTTGAGGGACCTAACAGAGACGTCCGGACGGATAGCATGAGAGCAGAGATCTATATTGATCAGTTAAGTATAACCGGTTATCTGAAAAGAAAGATTCGTGAAAGCTATAAATTATCTCACGTGTTATCAGACTAGAAAAAGTAAATTTGAGCCACAGCTTAATTTTTGAATGCAGCTTCAATCGAAACTCCCAATGAACTAATGTAAATACAAATTGCCTTCTAATATTCCGTCGAACAATCCAACTAATGAAATATATTATAGATTACATATATACACTGAATGGCACCTTTATTATGACAACCTGACAATTTTAAGAAAATGAGCTATGGCTGCACGCTGTTGCCGCCAGAGGGCGAGGCTAGTATGAAAAGGGAAAGCTTAGTGCTTGCGATAGTAGTTGAAGTGATTTTGGGGTGACGAGATTTGCAAAAAAATGCGATTTGACGGACTTTCAACGTGGGATGATTGTAAGAGCTCGGAGCCATGGAGCGAGTTTCACCAAAACCGCCGCATTCGTGAAATGTTCCGGAGCAGCTGTTGTTATGTTGTTAAAGTGTTTAATGACTGGACTGTCAGCCAAAAGATTGGGTCTCTTTTTTTTTTTTTATTTTGATTGGAGGTTTAACGACCACCGTGAGCAACTCAATGGGCTATAAGCAGTCGCCCGTTCCTAATTTAGGGTCACTGGTTCCAGAGAAGGGAGAGAGCCAGTGCCGTAATAAACACAACATCCATGCCTGACCGGGATTCGAACCCGGACCCTTTACGGACGAATGATCAGAGGCCAGCGCCTTAGACCACTGCGCCACCGGGGCGGCAGATTGGGTCTCTGCGTGCAACGTGTGGTCGTCATCAACTAGTGACTACTCGGGCGGAACGGAGAGTATTCTGATTGGTAACAGACAAATGAAGGCAACAGTGCAGCAAATTACACACCATCTTTCTCAAGGATGCCCTCAAATGATCTATGCACGCACTGTTCGCCGTACACTGGAGCGGATGGGATATGGCAGCCGAAGGCCTGTTCGAACACGTTTGATGTCTGCAGTCAACAAGAAAAAAGGTCTCCAGTTCGCACAGGAGCGCAAAGATTGGAGAGTCGATAATTGGAAATAAATTATGTGGTCCGATGAATCACGTTTTCAGTTGCGCCATGCCGATGGCCGAGTGAGAATTTGGCGGAACAGCACGAAAGCATGGACACCAAGTGCATTGCTACAACCCTTCAAGCTGGTGGATGCAACGTTATGGTTTGGGGAATGTTTTTCTGGCATGCTTTGGGCCCTTTAATTCGTGTTGATCAACGTCTGACTGGCACATCATATCTAAACATCGTTGCGGACCAAGTGCACCCTGTCATGTGGATGGTTTATTCCAATGGCGATGGCTACTTTCAACAAGATAATGCGTCCTGCCATAGTGCTCATATTGTACAGGATTGGGTTCAGGAACATGCCGGTTAGTTTACGTTGCTTAGGTGGCCCCCACAATCTCTAGATCACAACCCCATTGAGAATATGTTGAATGAAGTTGAACGAGCCCTCAGACAGCTGGATCCACAACCCTGCAATCTCACACTCTGGAAAGTGCTATTCATGAAGAATGGTCTCAGATCCCACAAACCACCTATCAACATCTCGTTGAGTCCATGCCACGAAGAATCGACGTAGTATTGGCCTAACGAAGTACTGAGGGGGCGGTAATAATAAAGTGGCCCCTGAGTGTATAAGTGTAACTTGAAGCCGGAAACCATAGCAATTTAGGATCTGTTGACTACCGCGTACAAAAAGAATAAAACAACTCTTCCTAACTTAATTTAAAACGCCCTAGTTTAATGTAAAGTGGTTGAAGTAGCCCAATTGAAAACAATGAGTGTAGTCTACTTTTAACAATCGTCAACCACTGTAACGTACCAGGAGATGTGACGTACCTGCCAGAAGGACGCACACGACATAAAGGCAGATAGGAATCAGAATAAAACGTCCGCGTAGCTCAATTGGTAGAGCAACTTATTCCGGAATGAGGGGACCCGGGTTCGAATCCTGGCGCGGATAAAAATGACGGAGAAATTTACTTCGTTATACCACAAATTATTTAGTAAATCTATGTATCTTGCATCCAGAAAGTGGTACACGTATGCAGTTGGCTCTCATAATTTTATATCAAAATATTAATCTTGCAAACTCGACCTGTGAACGAGTATATTTGTCATTTCATCAATTTAAGTGTAGTTCTCTGGAACAAAGACTCAAATTCCTGAAGTGTCTGTCTTTATATTAATCAAAAACAATTTACATATTAATTCATTTATGCATTGTTTGGAATGCATGGCTTACTTAAATGCATTATCAAGCTCGCCTTTTCCAAAGCATGTATACACTGGTTTTTATAAATTAAGCAACAAAACAAAGAATCGCCATTATTGGGTGAAATATAGTTCAAATTGCCTGGAATTTTCATATGTTACGAGCGAAGGCCTACATCATCGATGTAAGGAAGGCAAATGAGTGGAGCTGGCAGCGCTTTATGCAAATATGCAAGAGCTTAAAACTAGTTGTTTCGGAGGAAGTCTCCAATTCGTGTGTGACGATGAATGACACCATTTCGGGAGAGCGATTTTGTTAACATGCTGTCAAGACGTAATTTACCAGAGGAGTTACGATGCAGAACGGTAGGCCGCCACGACACAAGGCAACGCCAGGAAGACTTTGCAAGTTTGCTCAGCGTCAGCAGGATGTGGTAACAGTTCGAAGACACGGTTGTAGATTCTGGAAGGTACAGAGACGGTAGGCTTAGGGCGACGAGCTCCGCGAGGACAGATATTTCCGGCTTTCGACATCGCTGAACAAGACGTCTACACCCACTCATCTGAGATCTCTTCTTCCGGCAGCGACCTGACGGACGGTATCCGCTTCGATGGTACGCAGAAAGTTACATTAAGGATTGTATGCGCTGCTACCGGAATTATGCATGCCTTTCATCCCCCGCTACCGGAGGCAACGTTTCAGTTGAGAACGAATGCATGTGAACTGAACTCAAAATCAGTGGAAGTCCATTCTGTTCACTGATGAGTTGCAAAACATTTTACAGAGTGATTCTCGTCGAGTTTCAATCTAATGAGAGGCCGGTACTCGCTATCTTACCTTTAATATTCAGAAAAGGGACACCTATGGTAGTGGCTGTGCTTCTTCTATCTTCTCATTAATGGAGAAGATAGTGCTGGTTTTCTTCGATATTTGATCTTGTGAAAAGCCCATATCTCCTTCGCGTTTTCTTTTTTTATTTTTCTGGTGAGTGATCGGGATTCCTTTCACTTTCAAGAGTGTTGTGCGACCTGCTCTGCTCAGAAAGTCTGTTGAGCAGTGAACAATGAACTAGCTAGTTTTTCGAATGTTCTCTATATACAACAATAGTTTGTATCATCTGATTAATTGTTCAATTAGTGTATTATCAAATACGGATCAGTGATGGAAATTGGTAGATTTAAAAAGCTGAAACATTATGTAGAATGTGATCTATCGCAAAGTACATCTCAGGACACGACTTTCACTTTGATGAAGGATAGTGAAAACCCACAATATTCAGTTCCACATACAGATGAAGACAGAAAATACTGTTGAAAATACATTAGGTATGGATTTTCATTTGTAGGATATGAGGACTGTCCTGAGACTCAGTGTGTAGTACGCGGGGAAGTGTTATCCAATGGTGACATGAAGCCACCTTCGCCCTTGCTGCATTTACAAACAAAACATGCCAGTTATAAAAGCAAAGAACGCAATTTCTTTCAACGGCTATCAAAATACGTATTAGAAAATGACATCTTACTTGTCGTCAGCCAACAAATACAACGAAAATTCGGTTGAAATCATTTACTATAGGAGTTATCGCATTTCTAAATGTGGTGAAAACCATACTACTCTCATGTCCAAAACGTAAACATAATCAATACACTTTTGAATATTTCATGAACCAATCGTCGGAAAGGATCGTGACTGGGTATGCTAGTGTAATAACATTTTCAAGTGTAACGGCATACAAAAGAAAAGAGCGTAGAATGTCTCACACATGCCATGAGCCAATTCCCAAGTGTAAGTGATAAAGTGAAAGACGGAATATTCGATGCACCCCAAATCGGAAAACTTTTAAAAGACGAAATTTCGAGAAAAACTGATATGTTATGGAACTCACTGCATTTAAATCCATTGCGTCAGTAGTTAAAGGTTTTCTGGGCAGTTAAAAAGCTGATAACTATCAAGAATTAGTGAAATGACTCTTGCAGAGGCTAGAATATCGTATTTCACTTAGAAACACAGTTCTTCTTTCCCATTTCGACTTTTTCCCAGAAAACGTAGGTGATATAAATGACGAACAAAGGAAAAGATTCCACCATAATATTCACAGAATGGGTAAACGATACAAAGGAAGATGGAATCGGAACATGATTGTTGACTACTGCTGGTATCTGATAAAAAAGAATGAAAAACAGCATAAGAGGAGGCAGTTAAAGCAATTGTTGATGCCGTTTGTACAAAATTCTTATTCTTCCAAAGCTTATTTGTCGCTGCTATATATTTTGTTGGTTAATTTATTTCTCCGGCATTATATTTTCCACAAATTTCATTCTGATAATCCCTGAATAAAAATTTCATGAGAACATTGGGTTTTCTTGTAATGAAATATGAATTAAGCATAATTTATCTAACTAACATCACGGCTTTTGATGATATCTGTTGAGATTTCGTTTCTGATAATACTTCAGTTTGTGCTCAAAGTGCACAATTCAATACCTGCGTACTTTATTTCATTACTGACTTTTTTCAAAATGTAGGAAATGTCGCTCATTCACGAATGGTCATTGTAGCACAAAGGTTTTCCGTATTGCGCACGTTTAACTGACATTTTCGTTAACAGCAAAGGTCGATTTTGTGAAACACACAAAACATAACGCAAGTGGCAGAAAAAAATTGAAATTCGTTGTTTAATGTAATTAAGAAATATAAATGATTAAATAAAATAAATACGGTGTTTTAAAATGGGAACATAGGTTTTTGCGTACTGCATTATATTCATATTTTTCTTAGAATAAAAATGTATCGATATTTAAGTGATAATGTTCGCACATTTTCTTCTGCCTTTTGTGTTTGTAAACCGTTAGCATTCGAAATGTGCAGTGACAATAATATTTTGAAACAATAGTACGTAATGTGTAGTTAAAAACATTAAGTTATAGTTTAGGAATTGGTATACAGTTGTATTTTGATTGGGTGTTTTAATTTTGGACATAAGTGCTGCATAATAGAACTTCGGTTTTCAATTTTTTATTGATAAAAATAAGAATATATTTATTTCGTAAAGATACTGTCTGGTACTCGTGCGTTGATTTTCCATATAATTCTTGAAAACGCATATAAAAGCGCCTGAAATACAAATGAAGTGCATCATAGCAGAATTGGTCAATTGTGCGATTCAGAATTTTGCCTTCAATGCGTTGTTCTTAGTGTAGGGTTATTACAGAACGTCAAACCGTGACGTACGCATGTTAAATCGTTAAAACCAAACGTATTTTAAGTAATTCCTCAGACATGGAAAAAAATCAGCTATTTTACCAATAGAGCACCAAAAACATAAAAGATGTTCGATAGCAGCAATGAAACTAATCAATAGCTTCATAAAAGTTAAAGTTGCTTAGGGTTCGAATTTTTGTTCGACTTTTCTAAGCATTAGTCGCAATCAAATGCACATGATATCACGCACCGGGAAGACAGTTGCTCTGTTTACGTTCTGAGGAATTTTGCACTGGTGATCTTAAAAACATAGTTACATTTGACTTTTCCATATCTTCTTGCAAAGTATTACCACAGAAAGATCGGTTTTATTCCTTTGCCTCCGCCGAATCTTTGCTACATAATGCATTTTCACGCTCAAACTCCCAAAGCCGATGTTAGTGTAATGAGCAAAACGTACTATGACTGCAGTAACTACTCAATAATTTATTTATAAAACTTGATCTTAAGCTCATACGTAAAAAGTTGCTTCCAGGGAACCACTGGTTGGGTCATTTATTAGTTCTATCAGCTATTGCCCTCATAATAATACACTGCCGGACAATTGCTAAGGATGGATGACAATAGCAACGATAGCAACCATAAAATGGAAGGCAGGAAAATGTGGAAATTAGCATAAGTGCGGGATACAGTAAGACGTGTTGTGCGTATGCAAATTTTGGATTGCCGAGCTTGTTCGTGACGTCATAGCGCTGATAAGAGATATAAAGGATTTGACGCGTATTGACCGTTGTTTTTCAAACGCAAAGTTGAAAGGGAAAGAATCAATTGACGAACTTGCAATTTTCAGTAGGTCTTCCCGACATCACCTAGATTATTTTACGCGTGGCCCTATTATTGGCAAGATTGAAGAAGTTCTAAAAATAACAGATGTTGCCAGGGAGTTCGACGTCAGCCACAGTGTTGTTTCAAGGCTTTGGAAATCATTTCAAACAAATGGAGAGTGTAGCAAACGTCACGGGGGAGGTCGTGTTCGCAGTACGACACCTGCAGAAGATCGGTACATAGTGCTATCAACAAAAAGACACCGGCGCAGCACAGCTAGTGAGGTAGCAAATCAGTTTATGGCTGCTACTGGCAAGCGGATCTCCCGAAAAACTGTCGCCAGACGTTTGCATGAAGGAGGACTATACGCCCGCCGTCCTGTTGTGTGCATCCCATTGTCCAGACGTCACCGTACCGCCCATTTGCAATGGTGCCATCAACATTGCACTTGGACTGATAACGACTGGTCTGCTGTCCTCTTCTCAGATGAGAGTAGATACAGTCTGTCGTCTGATTGTCGACGACAACTGATCTGGCGTGATAGTGGTACTGCATATTGTCCAGCAAACATGCAGGAAAGGGACCGATATCCGACATGTAGTGTCATGGTATGGGCTGGCATCATGATCAATGGCCGTACGTCCCTCTATGTGCTTCCAACTGGGACTATGACTGGCCAACGATACATTAACGATGTTCTGCTACCTCATGTTCGCATGTTCCGTGGTGCTGTCGGTGATATATTCATTTTCATGGACGACAACGCAACATGTCATCGAACAGTCGCTGTCCAGGAGTGTCTTGAGAGCGAGGATATTCAACGCCTTGTATGGCCAGCACATTCTCCAGATCTGAATCCCATTGAAAATGTGTGGGATGCTTTGGGGAGGAGTCTTGCTGGTCCCCAATGCCCTCCAATAAACAAGGACACCCTCATCCGTGCACTGACAGAGGAATGGGATAAATTACCCCAACAGCTGCTTGATAATGTTGTGCAAAGCATGACACGACGTGTGGAATTTTGCATCGCCCTCCATGGTGGTCATATCCCGTATTGACATCTTACGCCGCAACGCCTGCGAACGGTAATTGCAGCTTTTTCACGTTTACGTATTCTGCACAGAATGGCCTGTTTGTCCCTTGAACACGTTCCAAAGCCTTCTGGATTTCAGAGCACAATAAATTGTCTTTCTTGTAATGTCCTGGCATTCTGACATTATTTTATTTCACTTGGCATCCAACCACACTTACTTTTTTATGCGCTATATAGCCGTTTATGATCCGTCCTTAGCAGTTGTCCAGCAGTGTGTTACGTCTGCTATTGCACGAAAAATTCCGAACTAAGGTCAGGTGATGCGTAACATCACAGCCTCTCCTTGACAAATGTCAACCCCGCCTTCTCGTGGTGCATCCTGTTCCCACTAAAGGGGCTCTGATGACCGCCCATAGCGGTATAACTATACCATCGGGATTAGAGGAAATTCTATCCCACACTCACCAACCCGCTTGGCCAGCGTGGTGAGTTATGGCCAAAGCCCTCCAAAATGATTCCACAACTTAAATCTTGGCCCTCAGTCTCCGGCAGCTGGAATGTACCTGGCCAAGGCAGCGGCCAGTGCGACATGAAGGCAGAGGGTGCTAAGAATCCCCGGAGAACCGGACTAGGCTGCCATTTGATGCTGACCTTGGCTACCTACAACGGACGCTCCCTATCTTCTGATTCAAGGCTTCTTGAATTGGAAGAGGAACTACAAAGGATCAAGTGGGACATCGTGGGGCTAAGTGAAGTAAGGAGAAAAGGAGAAGATCTCATCGAACTGAAAAGTGGACATCTCTTCTACTATCGTGGGACAGAAACTGGCAGAACTAGTGGTGTTGGATTTATAATAAACAAGAAACTGAAGGATAAAGTTGTAGAAGTTGAAAGTTCCTCTGACAGAGCTGCACGACTTGTTATCCAACTCTCGAAAAGATACCAGGCTCAGATTATTCAAACTTATGCACCCACCACAAGTCATCCTGAAGAAGAAATTGAAGAATTTTATGAGGAAATTTGTCATCTAAATAATAAAGGTAAGCAGCACTTGAAAATAATTATGGGAGATTTCAATGCAAAAATAGGGCAATGGCAACAGAATGAAACTTCAGTAGGTAAATTCGGTCATGGCAACAGAAACCAGCGTGGAAATACTCTCGTTGAGTTTGCAGAGGCAGAAGGGTTTTTCATCTTGAACTCTTTCTTCAAGAAAAAGCCACACAGGAAATGGACATGGAGACATCCAAATGGGACGACAAGTGAAATTGATTTTATTATGTGTAACAAAAAATTCGTCATAGAAGACTGCAGTGTGCTAAACAAGTTCAACGCATCTAGTGACCATAGATTGGTGAGATGTAAGATGCACCTCAACACTAAACTTGAACGTGGCAAGCTCATAAGACAAACAAAATCTATTGACATAACCAACCTTAAAAAACACCATAATACCTTCAAGTTGGAACTGAAGAACAGGTTCTCTGCTTTAGAAGGCCTGACATCGGAAGAAGTGGACATCTCTGAAGTTAACAGAAAAGTAACCAAAGCTCTTATGGAAACAGCAACAAAATTAGCTGGGTCTAAGAACAAGTTGCATGTGAACAAATTATCAGGAAAAACCAAAATGTTGATGCAAAAAAGAAGAGAGATGAGGACAACTAAAGAAGATGTGACTTCCAAAGTGGAATATATAGAGCTATGCAAGACAGTAAGAAAAAGTATCACTGAAGACGTAAGGAAATTCAACTGTGAACTAGTGAGGAAAGCAATTGAAAACAACCATAGCCTAAAGATAGCAAAGGGACATCTCAGCAAGGGAAGAAAACAGATTATGGCACTGAGAAAAGAAGATGTTTCTGTAACAAGAAATAGAGGCGAAATTTTGACAAGAGTGAAAGATTTCTACTCCAAATTATATGAAAGGGATGATATATGCACTCCAGACATCATGAAAGATACCAGTACCAGAGTTCCTCCAGTCCTTCCAGCAGAAGTTGCACATGCAATCAAGAACATGAAGCGAGGAAAAGCTCCAGGAGAAGATGGAATTACTGTAGACATCATACAAGAAGCAAGTGGAGAAATCGAAACAGTACTCGCCCAAATTTTCACTCGATGCCTTAATGAAGGAAAGATTCCTGAGGATTGGAACACCGCTACAATGATCCTGCTACATAAGAAAGGTGACATTGAGGATCTCGGAAACTACAGACCTATCAGCCTCCTATCAGTAGTTTATAAAATCTTCACTAAAGTTCTTTCACACCGCTTGAAGGTAACACTGGACATGGCTCAACCGAGAGAACAAGCTGGATTCAGGAGTGGCTACAGCACAATAGATCATATCCACGTGCTGAGAGAACTAATTGAAAGAGCGAGGGAATATGAACTTCCATTGTGCATGGCTTTTATCGATTATGAAAAAGCCTTTGATTCGGTGAAACCATCAGCAGTTACAATGGCTCTGAAAACCTGCGGTATTGAAGATGCATACATTAATATTATTAATAACATCTATGAAAATGCAAGTGCAAAGATTAGGCTGTTTGAAAATACAACACACGTAAAAATTGGAAAGGGAGTGAGACAAGGTGACACCATATCTCCGAAGCTCTTTAATGCCACATTGGAGGGTGTTTTTCAGTCGCTGAGCTGGGAAAACAAGGGGATAAAGATTAATGGAGATTATCTAACCCACCTTCGTTTTGCTGACGACGTAGTCATTTTTGCAACTACCCCATCAGAGCTGCAGAGTATGATCCAGGAACTTGCTGACAAGAGTAAAGAAGTGGGATTAAAAATGAACTTTCAGAAGACAAAAGTGATGTTCAATGCTTTTACAAGAAATGAAGATTTATCGATTGATGGAGAAAAGCTGGAGATAACAGACACGTACGTTTATCTTGGACAGCAGATATCAAGTGAGGGTCACATTGATGAAGAAATTAATCGGCGTACAAAACTTGCCTGGAGAGCTTTTGGAAGAAACAGCATAATTTTCAAGAGCAATATGCCATTATGTCTTAAAAGAAAAGTGTTTGATCAATGCATCCTTCCAGTGCTTACGTATGGTGCAGAGACGTGGACCTTAACTAAAAGAGACATACAAAGGCTGCAGACAACTCAAAGAATCATGGAGAGGTGCATGCTTGGTGTAACCAGGAGAGATAAGAAGAGGAACTCGTGGATCCGAAAAATGACAAGTGTGGAAGACATCATGATCAGAGTTAAATCCCTGAAATGGCAATGGGCTGGACATACTGCCAGAAGGACAGATCATCGATGGACAGCTGAAATTTTAGATTGGATTCCAAGGGACAGGAGAAGACCCAGAAGAAGACCACATGGGAGATGGGTGGATGAAATTCGAAAGTATGCAGGGGTGACATGGAGGAGACTGGCACAAGACAGACCGTTGTGGAGGAAACTTGGGGAGACCTTCGTCCAGCAGTGGATTGATAATGGTTGACAATGATGATGATGATGATGATGATACATATATCATCATCATCATCATTGTCAACCATTATCAATCCACTGCTGGACGAAGGTCTCCCCAAGTTTCCTCCACAACGGTCTGTCTTGTGCCAGTCTCCTCCATGTCACTCCTGCATATTTACGAATTTCATCCACCCATCTCCCATGTGGTCTTCATATGTATATTTAACACTTTCTTAACATAAGTGTGTTGACGCATTTCCACATAAAGCTAATGCATCTTCGTTAGTTCAGCATGTAAAATGTTCCCTTTTAATAACCTTCGAATTCTTGATAAAAACACGATTAGTATATCCAGGGAATAACGCGCTGTTCTACAAATGATATAGATTTCACTATGTGTGGTAAGGCTGGTGATTTAATAATATTCATTAGACTTAGCACTGTAGAGATATTAAAATTTACTCCGATGTCACAGTTAGATTCTTAACGTAGACGCGATGTTGCAATTTTCAGGAGAAAAAATAGTAACCCAAATTCAATTGTTTCTTGAGCAAAGCACTGCATTGGCGAGATAGAATTAAATTGCAAAAGGAAAACAGAAAGAAACTTCTATGCGAGGGTTGCAATTGCTTTTAAGGTGCAGATGACAAAACAGAAGATAAAAAATGCTTCGGCCGGATATTTTAAACGCATGTAATAATATTCCAGAGCTTCTCTGTAAACATAATTTTACGTTGTCCGAAAGCCGGACATGACCTCAAAAAATCAGGGTCAAAATTACGATAAAATGATTTTTTTTAGCATAATTAGTTGGTAGAGAACGACTTCGGCCCTTCTTTTTTTCCTCATATTTCTTGCACAGTAATTCCTATCATGACAAATGAAATAACACTTTGGTAACATTTCTCAGACCGATTGAAATGTATTTTCCCTGAGGACGTATAACATTTAAGAATTAGAAAGCTCAGCACATAAACTTTAAAAAACACAATTGGCAGATAGACATGAACCGAATTTGTGTTTAATAAATATTTTCTCATTATGGTGTGAAAGAAGCTTAAGATTTGACTAATAATGGCATGGCTTAATATACTGCCTCTTCAATTTTCTTTAACAACGATAAGTTTCTTTCGTATACCACTTTGCAAATACTGAATAAAAGAACATTAGAGAACCTCATTTATCAATAAAACGAGGGCAATCTCGTGTTTTACATTTAATAAATTATTCCTAGTAACAACATACTAATTTTACATAACTTCATATGTAAAACATTATTTAATATTATTACTGCAAATACCATTGAACCCGAAGCTGAATATATTTTCAGTCCTCCTGTGAATTTCAATAACAGTGTCACGGTTTGTACCAACGAAATCGTTCCAATTGAGAATATCTGAAATCCTCTATGCGTATAGGGAAACGTGTTGCTGCCCTCAATCCCACCTTTCCGGAAAGGACTTTTTTTTTTTTTTTTGATGATCCGTCCTTAGCAGTTGTAAAGCCAACACTGGTTTAACGACCACCGTGAGCAACTCAATGGGCTATAAGCAGTCGCCCGTCCCTAATTTAGGGTCACTGGTTCCAGGGAAGGGAGAGAGCCAGTGCCGTAAGACAAACACAACGTCCATGCCTCACCGGGATTTGAACCCGGACCCCTTTCGGACGAATGATCAGAGGCCATCGCTTACACCACTGCGCCACCGAGGCGGCCAGAAAGGACTGGATCTTAGACACACTTTCAACTAAAGATGGGTGTTGCTACGTACCGAGCTCATAGACATGATCACCCACAGCACTATATATCAATACGATGTCTGCATTGCTGCTAGGGATGACTGGACTATTTTGGTACTTTAGCTATTCCAGGGGCTGGAACATTTTGCTTGGATCTAAGATCGAACCCTAGAATTTGGGAGCCAGACACCAGCTTTCAAGCAGTGACGCAAAGCAAACAAAAATTCTTAAATTCCCAAAACAAACAGTGTTGCTGTGTCAACACTCAAGCCAACACTGGCAGCCAGCAGAGCCAGTACTGGCCCAGCAATATATTGCCGCTGCCCAACCATTAATAAAATGTCCCGGCAGCCGCCACATGTGCCAGCTGTTCAGGCCAGCAGCTGTCCAGCAGTTGGCACCCCATATGTGAAGGTCGTTATGAAATTTATTCCTCAATAAAGCAATGCAGAGCAAAACCTCTTCAAAGTTCGATTAGAGCGAATTACTACTCTTGCTCTCCATTTTTGTATCATTGGCAAACTAGAAATATGAAGGGGATTTTTCTGAATTTTTTTAAATTAGAGTATGTTTTTTAAGACTTTTTATTTATTTTCTTATTTTCCAGCAACAAAAGCATGAATTATGTTGTTTCTGTTCTAACACGTTTAAATTTTTTTTGTGTTCCGCAGTTCTTAAAGTGTATGCTTATTAATGTGATTTAAAGTAAGATGTATAAGGTTGTGCTTCTTTGTCTGCTACTCCGTTATTGATTTCAAAATTGGTTGTGTTCGAAACACTGATTCCGATTAAAGTAACGGGTGAGGAGAAAGATCCTTTACAGTTTTACTGTACGAGGATTCGTCTGTTAACTGTGTGTCGGTTCCTGGAGAACAAGAGGTATTGATGGCCACTTTAAGAGAAGAATTCAACCGAAATTCCACGCTTTCAGTAATCAACGGTGACTTTTCCTCGTTGTAAGTATGTGCAATCCACGTATTGAATGGCCCAAGTAGAGACATTCAGTGAAATAAAATAAAAATAGATAGGCTTGCCTTTTCTACTCGAGAAATGAAAAGGTATGTTGAGATGAACACTTAAACATCAGGAACATCAAGAGTTGGTTTTCTAGTTTTTAACTATAGTTATTAATTCTATTTATTATTAAGAAAAACAACAACAGTTTAAAGTTCGGTTGCTCAGATTGCGATACTGTGATTTGTGCATTAAAATTGCTAATATCTAATTACAATTTGAGACAAGAACAGCATACCTCATGGAAGTAAAGTCGAAAGAAAACAACCTATGCTGTTTTATACTAAGTAATCAAATAATAATAACACCCCCCCCCCCCCCAAAAAAACCGTTATTGGGCATTCAATTTCGTTACTATTGCTGGTGATATTCCAAAACCTAGGGACCATGTCCATAATTGTATCTCTGTTCTCTTGTGGTAAGATAACGTGATTATAGTTATACCAATTTTCTAAATATAAAGACAAAATGACTGAGATGTATCAGGCTCTGCTTCTTTGTCTGCTATATATATATAATATTGGTTTCTGACCGATAGTACTCATACAAAATTATACTAAAACCACTGATTGCATCTAACGGAAGGGCCCTATCCATAATCTTCAAATCCTGAAATCAACAGCACATCTTTATATTGAATGAAGATTGCAAGATTTTCGGTATGCAAGGGAATTTTGAGCTTTGCTCATAACAGGAAAGAATAACAAAATCTTGTTTCGGGTTTCAGCAGAGATACGGCAACACGGAGAACATTAGTGTTAAATGTCATTGCAAATAAGACATTAATCTTCTCATATGTGTTTTATCATATTAATTTGCTTGAATGTGAGCGTCTCTCTGAGCGGAAGACGTGTCGTTGAAGACGGAAAAAACGTGTTGTAGTTCCAGTTAACCCAGCCGTAAGAATGGTAAGGAGTACTACGTGCCTCTAAGACTCCCTTGTATCCCCTGTCTGAAAACAAAAGGAAACATTGCGAGGCTCAAGTCATCCTCCAAAGAATATCAAAGCGTAAGGAAAGAGGGGTGCGTGATTGGAACAATAAAGCTTTGAATCATTCTCATTCCTATTATCTTTTCCCCTGCTAACGTAACTTTTTGTGCTGGAACAACATTAATTTTTAATTAATTTTAAATTTATTATGCATCACATTGCGTTTTGTAAAACATGAATCGAAAATGAATTAATTATATCGTTATGTATACTGACCACATACATTAAATGTGCATATGGCGTATAGGATTACTGTAACTGACTGAAATCATTGAAGTTAGAACCAAAAATTCCGTGAAAAACGGAATAACTCGGAATACTAAACTATAAGACCTGCTTCCTTGTCGGCTATTCGGTTATTAATTCTAAAATTGGTTGTCTTCGAAATAATGATTCGGATTAAAATAAAGTGTGAGAAGAAAGATCCCTCACAGTTTTGCTGTACGATGAACCGGCTTTTAACTTATGCCGATTCCTGGAGAGTAAGTTGCATTGATGGCCACTAAAGAGAATAATTCAACAGAAATTCTACAATTTCAGTAACAAATGGTGACTTTTCCTCTTTGAAGCATGTGCAATCCATTTATTAGATGGCCAAAGTAGAAATATTCAGTGATACAAATTAAAAATAGATAGGCTTGCATTTTCCAATCGAGAAATGAAACGGTATGGGGAGAAGATCACTTAAACGTCAAGAACATCAAAAGTTGGTTTTCTTGTTTTGAATTATAGTTATACTCTCAACCAGGCATTGTACGACGACTAGCGGTATTTTCTTCCACTCGGCTTGGAGAAGACAGGTCAGTTCCTTCACCGATTTCAGACGGTAGTGGAACCCCTTAAGTCGACGCTCCAACTCGTCCCAGAGGTGCTCGATAGGGTTAAGGTCCGGGCTCTGCGCAGGCCAGTCCAGTCGATTAACCCCATTGTCACCATACCAAGCCATGGTGGACCTAGCAACATGACAGATGGCATTGTCATCCTGAAAGTAACATGGGTCCACCCCGTAAAACTACCACAATGTAGGAAGCACATGGTCATCCAAAATAGTGCAGTAGGTCTCGGCGTTAAGTCTACCAGGAATTGCGACCAAGGGTCCCGTGCCATACCAGGAGAAACACCCCCATAGCATAATTCCACCGCCGCCGAACTTCATAGTTGGCACAATACATTCCGGCAGGAGGCGTTCTCCAGGCAGACGCCAAACCCAGAGCCTGCCATCCGAACGGTAGAGGGTGAACCTTCATTCGTCGCTCCAGAGAACCTGTTTCCACCGTTCAACGGTCCACTGTCGACGTTCTTTGCACCACGTTAGCCGAGCAGCGCTATTGGACTTGGTGATCAAAGGCTTGTGGGCGGCAGCACGTCCATGATAACGGAGCAGATGGGCTTCCTTACGGATGGTATTCATCGAAAGAACACTCCCGGATGGCTGTTGAAATTCCTCGCGGATGTGGCCCATCGATTTGGTGCGGTTCGTCCGAATTTCTCTGGCCAGCACCCATCGGTCTCTAACTCCAAGTTTTGTGGGCTTGCTGGGTCGTGGCGCATTCCGACAGTCACCTCTCATCTTCCACTTGCCAATCAATTAGGCCACTGTCGATTTTGGGTACTTCAACTCGCTTCATATGTCACGTATGGATCGGCCATTTCTGTGATACCCGATGATTACACCTATCCCGAAATCACAGAGCTTCGAACTGCGTAACATCTTGCATGTGACTGGTTGCGTTGTTGTTTCCTCACACGATATTTAACGGCGGCGGCCGTGACTTACATCAGACCGCAAGTATCGTCGATTGCAGGGGTGTCCAATTACTTGTTGGTAGATAGTCAATAGTAAAATTGTATCACGAGGTATTGCGTTTGTATTACACAAAAATAAACAATGTTCCCTTAATTTCTCTTTAATTTATAATATTTAGGTTATATTATGTATGCTGTTATTCCAATAAAAGAACTTCCCGTTTGCAACATAATGCTAGACAGTTATCTCATCGTTTTCTTTCACTCGTGCTAAACGCGAAATTAGTACGTATCTTCAAGACTCGTGCTTATTTATTTGAAAATATTATATTTCAAGTTTTGTAAACCTCTTTAATGGATTTCGCGCTTCAACCGTCTAAATAGACTTAATTGAAATGTAGAGTTCTTTTATATTTGGGAATTAATCAAACACAGTGAGCAACTCCATGGGCTATAACAATTCGCCTGTCCCTGCTTTAAGGCCACTGGTCACCTGGACGCTAGAGACGTAACAAAAACGCTAGATGAATCGCTCACTGTGCTTCGAACCCAGAAGAATTGTCGGAAGCCATAGCTTAGACAACTGCGCCATCGGTTTGTCCCAAATGTCGAAGAGTAAACATTAGGATTAATACGTGTGCCTACTTTAAGAAATCAGGCACACTATCATTAATACAAGAAAAAGGAAAATATGTATTGGTTCTTCTTGGTGTTTATAAATTAAATTTTATGATGTTCAGCTTAATAATACTTCAAAAATATATTATAATATGATTACACTTGTGTTACTTTTTTGTTTGTTTATCATTGAGGGTTTTGTTCTGGATGAAGCAACACGCTGTTTTCTCATTTATATTCCACACCATAAATGCGTCAATGAAGACCGAACACATAATATGTCACAAATATTTTTTTTATCTAGATGTAACACTGTTCTTACTTAAACTACAATGTCCCTGATCACATGTTGGAAGAATTTTCAATTCACATTCTTCATGGCTCGTAAAAATTCACAGCAATTTCAAAATAATAGAAAGGATAAATTTTCATTCAAGGGGAACACAAGTGTGAACATTAGTCATCAGGGTGGTATGAAGCCATGTGCTCACAGGTGATTAGTTTGACAAGAGATGTAGCTTCTTGTTGTAGCCACAGTTGTAGCTCAAGATGTATCCACAGGTGATTAGTTTGACAAGAGATGTAGCCGCTGTTTCCCTTATGTGTCTTTAAATTTCGAAAGAAAGCATTTCATGATTCTTGAAATTCTGTGTATAAGATCATCTGTTTAAGGGTTTTAGTGGTAATGAACCGTTCCTTTAAATTGTTGTTGGGCTCTTTTCCTAAAACAGAATTTCAATGCTATCACCCAGATCATGTTTTTATTTCTGACTCATAAAGTATTTGTTCGCATTCTATTTATCATTTAAAGTGTCTCCATCGTGCACCTTTAGCGGTGTGTGCTAGTAAGAACTATAGGATAAGTAAAGCAGAAACACCAGTTTTATAGCATTCAGTATTTCAGGAAAATCCTGAAATTTTAACAGGTACTGCAATCAGTGATCAGTAAGGCACTAGAATTAGATTTTAAAGATTTTAAAAGATCAATTATAAAATATTTATTGGTCAGTAGGTGCACTTTCGTTGAACCTCAGATTTAAAAAAAGAACATGTCATAGGACCGCAGCGTTTCCGTCGTAAAAAAGTAACATCTGTTTTCTGGCAACGAATTTAAAAGGGGTAAGTACACTTTCCTTTTATTTTGGCTTCAAAGCGGACACATTTTAGGAGAATGGTGTTTTGGCTGTAAAAAAAATAATATCTATTTAGTGCCAACAAATCTGAAAACAAATTTTTTCACAATTTCTAGAACCGATTAATCTGGAGTTGTGTTACATAGATAAATCGAATATTCTTATAATCAGTCTTTAAATTATGTGACCATTAAATATCAAATCCTGATGCTTTGGCAGAATAAAGGAATTGTTTAAAATGACAAAGAAATTAAATGACCTTGCTCTATCATTAAGTTTTGCAATATTTTGGAGCGCAATACCGAACCCAACAAATATACATGGAATATTTGATAAATAAACGCAAAATTTTTTATTTTACATAACGTTTTTTTAGGGTAACGTAATTTTAATTATTACTTCCTGGATAGAATGATTTCTGAATTTTCATAAAGAAAAAATGACAAGCAGCAAGATAGTTTTTCAGAATGGTGACGAATATATATTACGTATTTCTGTATTATTAACGTTTATATAATTTTTACATCTTATTTATGCGTAACAAATTTTAAATAGCGAATGTCCCAATTGATGACAATTTTTTTAAAGATATGGAAATGTGCTCAACGAAGAAAACTTGACTTAACTTGAATCAGGTATTCCAATACATGAAAGCATTTAATAGCACATAAATATACATCGATTAGCCATTACAGAATGGCCACCCCCCAGCATAGAGAAATGAGCGCGCTTAGAGAACGAACGGGGGCGCAGAGGAGAGTTCACAGAGCAGTGTATATACAACCCACGGACCGGCTTTCGGTTAGTACAGGGTTCGGAGTCAGAATGGGAAAAGCTGCCGTTTTTTAGGAGTTTGATATAGGACAAATTGTTATAGCACGGCGCCTCGGAACAACGATCTCGGAAATGGCGAGGCTTGTAGGTTGTTCACGTGCCGCTGTAGTGAATACGCTTCAAAAGAGGTACACAGATGGCCGAACGACGAACCGTCGTTCAGTCGTGTGTCGTTCGTAGCTCATTGGTGCCAGAGAGGAGCAGAGTCTGTCCCGAATTGTTCACGGCGACCGCAGGGCTACAGTGCAACAAATCCCCCGCAGCTACAACATCGATGATCAGGACAATGTGTCAAATCAAATTGTTCACCACAGCCTTCTGCGTGTAGGCCTGCGTAGCAGAAGTCCAAGCTGGGTCTACGCGCGCCCTTCACGTCATCGCCAACAACGCATGAAACGGAGCACGATCATTGACATTGTTCCGTGGATGATTGGAAGAACGTGGTCAGGTTTGGCGAATCAAGATTCTTTGTGCCTCACGTGGACGGCCGACGCGGATACGCCAATTACCAACGGAGGCTATGCAACCTCGATTCACTGTTTGGCGAAAACTGGCCGGCGGCAGTGGTGTTATGCTGTAGGCGATGTTTTCTTGAAACATTTTAGGCACCATTATCCCAATAGCACACTCCCTGACAGCTGTCAGGGATCTGAACATCATTGCGAACCAAGTTCACCCATTCATGGCAATTGTGTTACCTGCTGATTACGGCTATTACCAACAAGATAATGCGCCATGCCACACTGCCAGAATCATCAAGGTTCGGTTCGAGGAACATGATAGTAACTTTCTGTCAATGCCGCGGTCTCCAAATACACCGGACATGAACATAATCGAACATTTGTAGTACGACTTTGAAACGCGGGTTCGCGCTAAATCGTCAGCCATCCCGATACGTACGTGAACTGAAGGACCTGCTGTTAATATTATAGTACCAGATACCTCAGGATACTTATCGCCACTGTACCGAATCGATGCCTTGCCGGGTGGCAGCTGTTTTGCGGGCTAAATGGGATGCGACAGTTTATTAGGTTTGTGGTCATAATATAATGGCTTATCTGTCTATTTGTTGCTGCAGAAACAAACACAAAACTTTATGAAAGTGCAATGTGAGGTTTTCGGCCATTTCGCGGAAGGGGTGGGAAACATCATTTTTTTTCACTGAAAACAGGTTTTTACGCACTTTAAAATACAAGACTGTTCTATCGGTTGTAAATATATTGTACATATAAATAAAAAAAAATTCGATCGCTTACCCTTACGTCCTTTTAATTTAGGCATGTTAAATAATATCGTGCGGTTACCATACAACAATCATTGAAAGGAATCATTGCATACAAGGACACTTATATTTGAATTTGTTGGATCAATGAAAATCTAAAGCTCGGTGAACATACAGTAGTCATATTTCCTTGATCATCAAGCGACGAAAAGAAATATTCACTAGACCTTTGAGAAGTTCTCCTGTCACCTGCTAACCCTGTACTAGTGCATTCGAAATGCTGATATGTCGCTTATAGCAACTAAACAAATTATAACCATCACATGTGAGACCAACGTGACTTGTTTCAACAGCCAACGGCAGACTGACTTTGTTGCGTACCAAAACATGTACCATATCTCTAGCAACTTCGCCACGCTTTGCGTGTCTTCCCTACTGGTAATAGTACGTCTGATATTTATTGAACTCTATTTAATATAATTGCATTTTTTTCGGTTTCGAAGTTCTTGAAAGCTATCTACCGCAGCGTAACTTTAGAAATATTTCTACTCGCTCACGTGCAGGGAGCATATAGCCTGCATTTTAACTTTAATTCGTATAATCGAATTTTTGTTTTATTTCTTGGGAAGTATGAAATGCATAAAGACATTGAACTTCCTTGTATTCCATTTTATACCACCTAATAATTTGAGGAACGTTTAATCATTCATTTTCTTTAAAGTAAGAACTAATTATTGAGTCCTCAGGAACTTTTCAAAAACTAATTGAATTCAAGCCAATCAATGAATGACATTCGTAATTTTATATGTAATTTATGTTTCAGATTAACAACTGCACATAAGGTTCCAACACCAATTTTAATTTTTGAAATTCTAATTCCTGCAAAATTAGTATCACTAAGATGAAAAAAAAAAAGGTTTCTTATTTACTGAACTTCCGTAAAATTCGTCCTGACATAAATGCTTGTTTCTGCTACTCTAGTTATAATATTAATATTATATGCTGTACTGTCTTTGATAAACTTCAAATTAAGTCTTTTGATTTCGTAAAGCTATGAAGTTGTACAACCTGTTGTTTTCATCGAAGCAAACGTTCTTCTCAATTTTTTCTTTCGTAGCAAAAATCTCATAAATGCCGTTATTTATGTCATGATATATCATTTTTAAGTACATAAACGCAGATTTCAGATAAAGTACATGATATGTTTCAATTGCATCAACAATATTGGCCTTTGTTAATTGGACACGAGTTACAATTAAGGTGAGATTGTTCCTCCAGCGTCCACAATCTTTCTTAGCGGAAGTGTTAGTTGTGACGTCACTACCTATCACTTTCAGTCTACAATTCTATTACTACGACATATCTACCCACTGATTTTTCCGAGATTTTAAGTTCAATCTAAAGCAATTTCGTTAACAACATGTAATTCAAACGCCCCACTGGGCATAAGTAGTATCATATAGATCTACCCTGTTTGTGTAAACCAAACAAGAAAATTACATAGTCATTCTAAACACAACTTAACTTATCAGCGTACTATAAAGATGGAGAAGTAAATTTTTGATCAGCGTAGTCTGTTTAAATCCAAATGTACAAAATGTTTCGAAAAAAAGCTTATAAGTTCAATTAAAATGAAAATTGATTCACGACTGATAAAAGTGCATATTTTCTTTGCTTAATAAATTACTGAAGATAACTTAATCATATTTCCATTAAATTTCCTGCTCGTGTTTCCCACATGTATTACCCTGTGTTTTTGGCATTTATATTATTCCATAACGTGTAATTCGTTGCGTTGAAAAAAAAAAGAGAAACACAAAATGTCTATTTTACAAATGATTTTAATTTTTTACAAAATATCTTTATTTTTTACATATGATTTTAATATTTTACAGATGATTTTAATATTTGACACAGGATTTAAATGTTTGTAAACGTAGGCCCAACACTGAGCCACCATTTTCCATTCCTAAAAGACGGTGGTTCAGTGTTTGGTCTACTTTAAATCTCAAGGCTGTGCTGTCCTGGGAAGAGACGGAGTAATTCAAGAGGTAGAAAGTCTCTTTAAATGCAGAGCGTGGAAACTTTGAATGCATGGAACCTTATACTAATTTCTAAATAGGATTCCAAATTGTAATAATAGTATAATGTTAATACTAATGTACCAGCTGTTTTGTAAAACCAATGCATCATTTGGGGTCGTTCCGAAGGAGCAAACATAAGTTTTTTTTACTGCAATCAGATCACAGGCACAAATATTTCAATGTTCCATAGAGACAACTTTCCTTAGCAATGATGACGACGGGAGTGTTTGCTATTCTGAAATGTAATTCCCTATTTATTTTTTTCTATAAATACTCATTTCAAAGTATGTCAGTCATTATCCATGTGTTGAGAAAAATATTGACTTCATTGTAACTGGAGGACATCATAGTTGTCACGGAAACACTTTCTATTTAGTTTCGGAAAATGCTTTCAAATACATGTATATCTATTAGAATTCATATCTATTATTATTTTGATGTAAATGTATTTAGTATTCGGGACATTTCAATAAACTGACGAATCCTTCAGGAGCGGGGAACATGAAGAACTAATTTTCCTCAGCGGTTGAATTAACATTTTCGATGCTTTCATATCAGGAAATTACAGCTGTAAACTTTAAGCTTTTTACTACTGTAACGTAAACTCTGCCATACTCTGTATGTGTTGTAGAACTGCTTTTCTTTCAAGAAATCATTTTTTGACGATTAAAAAATTATATTGTCGGCGTAATTTATATTATAGGCATAATTTTTTGATCAGCTTAAATGGATACTTAATCACTTTATCCCAGGATTAACTTATAATTTAGGAAAATCAGAAGGGACGATTGCATCATAATTAAAGTAAAGATCCTAAAGAGACGATGAACCTTATGCTTTTATAGAATTATGCATTCCGTGACAAAAGCCGTTAACGCACTGCCCTACAGCTACAGGAGTGGCAAGGTGGCCTTCTGAAGTGTGAGAATTGATGTTTTTAGCATTATAGGTCTGTCCGAGAAAACATTTTTACGGTAACACATTTACATCCCAGTTGTCATTTTCCTGTTAAGGAAAACATATGAAATCAGTCTTCAAGATGCATATGAAATCTGTCCAAAGCTATGCATTTTGTTCAAGTATATTTTGTATTTCACTAAACGAAATTCTTATCAATAATTATACGTATTGCAATAGGTATTTTTATAAGCTTCACATCTGTCTTAGATTCCGTGACAAAACGGCAGGTAAGTAAAGGAAAAAAGTAAACCATCACTTGGCTAAATTCAGGACGATCTGGTAAAATACTACATGCAATTTGTTTGAGAGCGACAGCATAATTTTTAAGAAACACAGTCTTGGTAAATTGATATTTTACAAAACATTCGCTAAGAAAGATACAATTGCTGCTTGCAAATATATATTTACAAGTACCTCGAAGGAGGAAGGCGTAGCTTAAATCAAAGGAAATATCTTTTCCTTTACATGAAACGCTTTAAGGTCTCCTGTGACATTTCTTAAAATATTGAAGCTTGAAAAAAAGCAAAAAAAATGCTTGCGAAACATGTGTTGCTTAATTATCAGGGAAACTATGGGACAGAAATTCAATATTTCGTGAATCATCGGGGTTCAATGAAAATGTTTTTTCCATTTCCTAGTGTTCGGTTAAATTTTATTTACGGTGTTACTGAACACATACCTGTGAAATTTGTAATCGATTTGATATTGAGAAATTTCGATTACAGTGTATAAATTCAGATTCTCTGAAACCAGTATGAATCGATCTGAAACGAGACTTAATTTTTATCATGGAAGATAGAACTGCATTTCTGTCACCAGTAGACTGCATTTGTGTCGCCATGTACAGCGAAGAGCCAAAAAATGATCATCTGCTAATATGATGTTAGTCCTCGTCATGCGTCAAAACAGCTCTAACACGGGAATGCATCAACTTTATAAGAATTCTACAGTTGTGTTGTGGTATCTGATATGAACATGTTACCAGCAGATCCTTTGAATTTTGTAAAGTACGTATTTGAGACGCGGTAGATCAAATTCGCTGATCCGAAACTAACTACACATGCTAGATTGGATTGATGTCTGGGGAATTTGAAGGCCAAAGCAATACCTGGAAGTCATCCTCATACTTCTCATACAACTCTTGTATAATCAGGTCCGTATGGTAATGGCGGATTATCTGTTGAAAAAGGCATTACTTGAGGTAAGTACCGTTGCCATGGAAGGATGTACCTGGCATACAATGATTGTTTGAGAGGTTGTGGACAATACAGTTTATGGAACATAAGTTACTAGACCCAGGGTTTCTCAGCGAACCGTTACACAAAGCATTATACTTACGCCAGGTAGATGAGGCACATGGTCGCGGTGTCCGCATGGTGCAACAGGAAATAAGATCCATGTGACCAGACAACCAATCCTTCAAATCCTTCGAAGTATAGGTTTGATGCTTTCATGACCATTGAAGATGGTTTCGCCGGTGAACCGAGGATACCACTGAAACTTGGAGCATCCTGCTGTTACGCAGCAGAGTTTCAGTAGGATTCGATGCATTGTGTATTCTGACACATTACTCCCGTCAGCAGCATTTTAATTACCGGAGAGGTGCGCCCCATTGTCCCTTCTGTTCTCTCGTACCATACGGTCTAGTCTTCGCTCACCTCTAGTATTGATGTTCTGTGCTCCGCATACACCTTGCTGGCTGTTCCCAGTTTTTTCCACCCTTGGATCACTTTTTTAAGGCACTAACCACGACGACTGACCATGAGATTCCGACAAACTTTGCCATCTCGGAAATGCTCTGACCCACGCCATTAAAATTTGGCCTTGTCAAACTCGCAAAAGCCCGCTATCTTCAACGTCTGAAGAACGAGAACAACACTTATTAACAGCGCTCAATATCAAGTGTTATTTATACAATTTCATGACATTCAGACATGCCGTTGTTTGCCAGCACTTGCATTCATTTGCTTAAATACACGCTGGTCACAATGGTTTAGCTGTTCAGAGCATTTGATAAGTTCTTGGAGTATAAAGCATTGCTACTTCAGGGTAAACCCTTTTGCGAAGGTGTAGCTTTATTGCAGAAATATTTACAAGTTAGTAAAATTATGCAATGCATTGACTATAATACGATTTCCAACATAACAGAAATCGTTACTCAAGTTATCGGGATAACGCTGTGGAATAAATCTCGTTCTTGTGCCCTGACCTTTGATCCCATTTCGATGATATTCAACAGAACCGGTTCAGCATACTTCCGAAATAACATGATAAAGTTTTGTCGCAATCGAAGCATTTTACGTACGTTATGATGCATAAGTTCTATGGAATAGATCCCGCTCCTGTGTCCTAACCTTTGACCCCATTTCGCCCATTTTCAATACGATTCGTCCTCAGGCAGGCCCCTACAAGATACTACTAACATTTCATCCAAATCGAAGCATTTTTACGTAAGTTATGACACATAATAGCGATGGAAGTGATTCCGCTCCTATGTCCTGACATTTGACCCCATTTTCAAAAGGGTTTGTTCCCAGGTAATCCCCTGCCACATACTAAAATTTCATCGAAATCGAACCTTTTTTACGTTAGTTATGACGCATAAAAGCAGTGAAATGGATCCCGCTCCTATGTCCTGACCCTTGACCCCATTTCGTTCACTTTCATTAGAGTTCCTTCCCAGGTGTTCCCCTACCACATACTACAATTTCATCGAAATCGAACGATTTTTACGTGAGTTATCGTGAGGGCGGGCATACGCATACAGCGCGTGACGTAATGAGGCAGATGGGAATCGCGACCAACTGCACGCAAGAATGTGACGTCATAAAAATTTTAAAATTTAATAGGATCCACACACAACGCGTGATGTAATGAGACAGATGGCGTGACCGCGCGCCGACATTCTCAATCGCGAGATTGTGACGTCATAATATTTCTAAGCATGGGTAATTCGGGGTGGTTATTTAACCCACTAAACAAATTTTCCTAAAGTCTAGATCAAGCTAAATCGATTTCTAGTACCAGAAAATAGTAGGTTAACGACTTTCATCAAAATCCTTAGAGCCATTTTCAAAATAAAATGTACAAGAAATGCTGCTTTAATAGTATGGGATAAGGGCGATCGAATGGATCCCGATCCTATGTACTGACCTTTGACCCCATTTCGTCCGTTTTTAATAGAGTTCGTTCCCAGGTGGTTCCCTACGGCATACTACAATTTCATCGAAATCGAACCATATTTACGCAGTTATGACGCATAAGAACAATGGAATGCATCCCGCTCCTATGTCCTGGCCTTTAATCCCACTGCACCCATTTTGAATTGGGTTCCTTCCCAAGTGGTCTCCTACCACATGTATAAATTTCATCGACATCGAACCATATTCACGCACGTTATGGCGCATAAGGGCAATAGAATGGATCCCGCTCCTATGTCGTGATCTTTGACCTCATTTCGTCCATATTGAATAGGGTTCGTCCCCAGGTGGTCCCCTACCATATACTAAACTTTCATCGAAATCGAACTATTTTTACGCGAGTTATCGTGCTGACAGGCAGACGGACAGGCAAAGCTGGAGCATATACGCTTCTTCAACCTACGGTTAGAAAGCGTAAAAAATCGCACAAAACGAGTTTTTAATAGGCTGTCAGGGAGAACTCTCCATAGTCAAAGCTCTACCTGTACTCGCAAAATACAAAATGTAAAGATAATACATAAAGCATTTCATTTTGCATGTCTGATTTGTGTGTTCAAAATGTTTTCTGTGAAATAGACAGTTCCTTTTTTTTTTTTTTTTTTTTTTTTTTTTTTTTTTGATTGGAGAATTAACGTCCACCTAATTCAGGGTCATTTGTTCCAGGAAAGAGAAATAAGCATTGTCATAAGACAAATGCAACGTCCATGCCTCACCGCGGTAGGATCTCGGGCTCATCTCGAACAAATAATCATTATCCTGCACTTACACCAATGCGCCATCGATTCGGCCTAGTAGATGATTCATTTGCATGTATAAAGAACTTAACGATCTTTGTATTCCTTGGACTACCCTGTTTTATACGACAGAGAACCCGTACGATAGATGCACATATTTCTCATAGGTAAATGAGAAATTCAGTACAATGCTTCTTTAAAATTAAAGACTCACAAATGTATCATAACTGTCTGCGTGCAAAGCATATTCATAAGAATTAAAGATGTCCTTTAACCTTTTAGGTAAGGATACCCTACGTTTTAGCTCAGACGAAGCTGATGATTAATTTCCACGAATTTTGTTTCTTGGACAAATTATTAATATTTATCTTTCTTAAATTAAATACTGAAAACTGCATCATAATTTACTTTGTAAAAAGCACGCACGAGTGAATGAAACACAGAACAAACATAATATGACCACATCTGCATAAATCATAAAATATTAAAAAATAATTTGCAAACAAACACTTTCTTTCAAGTTTCAGATTGTCTAAATTCGATGAATTATGTCTTAATAACGCGTTAAATTCCCGAGATTTTTGTTCCTGTATTACACACAGAATTAAAAGATCTCATGTATCTAATAACATTGTAAATGGATGGAGATATCTGAAAACTTTATTGAACGGTTAAAACCCCAAATCAAGCAACGTCCAGGATAATGGAAAATTTATTTCTGCACTGAAGTGAAAAATTCTTTAAGAGTAGTAAGAAAAATATTGAATGTAAAAAGGAGGAGTACATGCTCTCTTCTTTTGTGCTTTTGCGTTAGCTGAGATGTTGGGTATCTTGATTACAGGAAACTTTGGAAATTCAAATAATTTTAAGAAAATATGTATACATGTAAACATCAAGAAATCAATTTTGGATTACTCTAAACATTAAAGATGAACTGTTGATAAAATTTAACTGAAAACAGAGAAAGAAAATGGGTTCATTATTTTATTTTTGAGCTACCAAGTGTTTAACTAACAACACCATAATTGTTTGTTTCTTAGCCAATAAATATAAACATAATTCGCAATGTGTTGATCTTACGTACTAGCGGCGGCCATTGCCAACTACGTATGAAAGCTATAAATAATTGGTGCTCTATAATTCTGCTATATGGATTCCAGGGAACGTCGAGTTACAGCGCCGTCAGTTAGAAAGCCCGCCGTACCTGGAACATGCTCCATCATCGACGGGAAACGCGTCTATACAACATCTTTGAAGAGTAGTAGAAATCAGCACATGTGACTGCAAGCCAAAGATTCACACAGTGAAAAGCCCAGAAAAAAAAATCCGAAAATCTATTGCACACTCTTTACTGGAATACATAAAAATGCTTCATGTGCTAATAAATAAAAATACATGACAACAGCCGCCCCGGTTGCGCAGTGGTCTAAGCGATGGCTTCTGATCATTCGTCAGAAAGGGGTCCGGGTTCGAATCCCGTGAGGCATGGATGTTGTGTTTGTCTTACGGCACTGACTCTCTTCCTTCCCTTTAACCAGTGACCCTGAATTAGGAACGGGCGACTGCTTATAGCCCATGGAGTTCCTCACGGTGGTCGTTAAACCTCCAATTCCCCCCCCCCCCCCAAAAAAAATGCATGACGACAGTACATTTACTAATGTCATTACAAAACGTAATATCTTTTATGATGCCCTAATGTTGCTTAAAATCTACCCATTGAAAAATGTACACTTTTATATTCGAGAAAGCAAAATATCGTGGAGGAAAAATTCAGATAAAGCTTCATTGGTTATGAACCAGACTGTCAACTTTCAAACAATATTAGCACGTGCCAAATTTAGCAACATAACTGTGCCAGTAAACACAATGGCAAAACACAATGGACAACAAAAAAGGATTTATAATGAGACATACGGAATAATATATGATCGGTTGATTAAAGTATAAGGGCGGAAAGATACCAATCAAAAGTAGAACGTTGACGAATACATGCAGCAATCAGGTTCGCATGGAGGCATACCGATATGTCTTGTGCTTTAAAAATAATTTGCAAATTATACTGCGGCGATACCCATGTAAACACGCAAAAGACTGAGTATTGAATTCAAAACGTTCTCATTTTTAACATACGCTTATGGAGAGCGACGACTAAAGAACAGGAATAAAATGGTTTTCAAAAGCAAAACATTTGAAACTCATTGTTCTACTGGAAAATTGTTTCAATTCCTTGTTTATTCAGAGGGAAAGAACGTAGCTAAAAGTTACACTTATAGAGTCTGGCAGTTGTATTGTCTGGACGATTGTACTGAGGAACAAGAATTTGATTATGTGGCAACTGACTGGAATATAACCAATAAATGTAAAGGCCATTTTATTCCAAACCGTGCATATGGAAATCAAAAAAATTAGGTATCAGATGACGCATTTCTTTTCGGAGACCACTTGACTCTGCCAAAAAGAAAAAATTCCGCTGAGTGTGGTACAAAGAATGCCATCAAGAAAAATTACAATATTCAAAGTCACAAAAGTGAAAAAGTAGCAGCGATGAATATATCTACTAAAGCATATAAAAGCAAAATCCAGTGTTGTTCATAGTTCCCCAGACTAAAATATTGGGGAACATCCATGCGATTGATTCAGAGATGTTCAAAATAACCACCAGAGTGCCTCATGTAATTGACAATTGTAGAGTTTCTAATCAATTGAACAGTAAACCGTGTTTTGAAAAATTCAAAGCACTGCTCACAACATAGGCGAGCATATAAAAAAGCAGTGTCATTCTTTAGATTTGTCTTGAAAAAATGTATCAAGTTTTTGATATGCTACTTACTTCTTTTTCACAGGTTTCCGCCGGTAAGGTTATGCCAATTTTTTTGGACCATGAAAGTCTTTTGTTAGTGGACTTTAAAGAGCCTTATGTGAACATCAGTGCCAACCGCTACAAGGACACACTCGACAAGCTGCATAAATCTGTCGAGAATAAGCGACTCAGCATGCTTTTGCGCGGTGTGATTCTGTTGCACCGCCATGCTCGTCTGCATGTTGCCAACATTGTGCAGGATATGTTAGTACAGAAAGGGTGAGAGGTTCTGCATCCCCCAGCCTATAGCCCCGATATGTCACCATGTGACTTTCAGTTGTTCGAACCCTTAAAAATTTTCTAAAGGGACAACAATTCCCTTCCGTTTGAGGCGCATGGCCTACTTAAACAAATGGTTCAAGGAACAACCAAAGTCCTTAACGGACGGTACCGCCCTCTCCCCCGAGCAGTTGGATGCATGTATGAATGCAACTGCGACTTCTAAGGAACACTGGTGCATTCTTGCTTCCTTATATATTGATTTCGTTAATTCTGTCACACCTGTTCATGTACCTTTTCGTTCGTGTTAATAAAGACACTCGAACGGGTTTCATCTGATCATGCCTAACGCATCAAAAACGACGTATTTTTCCAAGCGCAGATCTGCATTTTCTTCAGAAAGAATGCAGATCAATGAGAATGTGTGTAAAGATATAGTCTGATTCCGTGCATGAAAAGATAATGTCTAGCATTGAGATTCACACTTCTTCTCTTCCTTTCCCCTTCGTACCATTCTATTCACACTTTTGCGACGGCGGACACATTGCGCAAACACGACCGGTAATCTACCGGAGGTAGGAGTTGCAGTCCTTCATGGCGATAAGGCGATCACTTTCGAACTGGCTGATGTTTGTACGGCTGTCTGGCACAGGGATGAGGCACCCTTACCCGCTGCTGAGCGAGCACTGCAATGTCGACCGAGCTACCAGACGCTTATAACAGAAAAACCGTCTGTTTCCGGTCTATGACTTTGTGCGATCTGATTTACATAGACTTCGTACGCATGTACCTGTGAAGCCGAAGAACTTACCATTTGTGAAATATTGCCTGATTAGCATGTCCTGTAAAAATCAAAGTCTTAGCTCGAATCATTTAAGGTGTTCTTGTTTTACGAACACGAGTGTATTAGCTCTTGAAACGATCCTCACATGTTCCGCGTTTTCAAGCGGAGTAATTCAGTTGATTTATAGAACATTGTTTGACCTGAAAACTTTCTTTATAATGCAAATGTCATTCTTTTTTCAAATAATAAACTCAATACGTCTTTATACTGAGCTTTAATGACATTTTTCATTAACTATCTCAAAAAGCGTTTCATCGTAAGATACACAAAATATTTAATTATTCGCGACACGAAAACCCACAATAAAGAAATACCAAATGTTCTGGATCACAATTTCTTTCATTCAACTTGAGATATTTTCCAGGAATTTGGAAAATTAGGTAAGCATTTTAAAAATATGTTACAGTAAGTACACAATGTTCTTCTTAATTTCAATTTTCGATTTTTATTTCTCAACATATTAAATCATATTATAATTAAAATAGTTTTAGTATCTGACTTCTTCTGTTACTTCATAAAACGTATAACTTAGTTATTCAATCCAAAACGTTTACAAGGGTGCTCGAAATTTAAATGTGACGTATTGGCACATTATACACTGCTGGCCGCCCAAAATGCAACTCCAAGAAGGACACGGGATAGCAAAGCCAGATTTACTAGACACATAACAACAGATACAAAGATGAAACGATTGATCTTACAGGCCCGTGCGACTTGCAGAACACGCAGACATCAATAGTTCGTGTGGCCCCCATGACTGGCAATAACGGCCGCTACACGCCGCGGCATCGAACGAAAGAGGCTTTGGATGTGGGCTTGGAGTATGTCGGTCCAGGCTGCTTCCACACGTTGCCACAGTTCATCAGGCGTAGCCGCGGGTGGTGCTTGTCGGGCCACTCGGTTGCCGATCAGCGATCAGACGTGTTGGATGGGCGACATATCGGGAGAACAAGCAGGCTACGGCAGCAGTGACACCTTGTGGGCCGTCAAGGAATGTTGCACGATACCTGCCACGTGCGGGCACGCTTTGTCCTGTTGAAAGGTGGCCGCTAGCAGGTCATACAGGTAAGGGAGGATTACAGGCTCCAAAATGTCGGAGATGTAGCGATGGCTGTTGAGTGTGCCGGCGATGCGTACCAGAGAAGTGCGGGTGTCACATCCAGTTGTGCCTCAAACCATTACGCCAGGCGACAGACTGGTATGGCGATGCATAATGCAGGCGTCATGCAGTCTCTCGCCACGGTGCCGCCACAAGCGGATCCGATCATCGTGGTGTTGCAGTCAGAAGCAGGATTCGATGGGGAAGAAAGTGTCGTGCCATTCCGTAGTCCAGGTGCGGCGTTAAACGGTCCACTGCCGCCGCACTCGCTGGTGGTGTAACGCCAATGGTAATCGGAGAAATGGGCGCCGTGCAACAAGTCCCGGGTCCTGCAGACGACGTCGAACGGTACGTGCTGACACAGGTTGTTGCGCAACACACCCTAATTCCTGCGCTAACGTTCATGATGTAGCAGTGCAAACCGTCAATGCCCGCCGCACAGCATGCCGGTCCTCTCATTCGGTGGTGTGTCGCGGCTGCGGAAATCACTCCCGTCGGTCCGTCCGTCCCTCCTGCAACCACAGAATCCATACTCGCCTCACTGTGGCTGGATGTCGTCCCACACGGGCGTCGATGTCTCGGTACGATAAACCGCTGTCGCGATGAGCCAATATTCGTCCTCTGCCGAACTCCGAAACGTGCTGGAATGACTGCCGTATTCTGCGACGAGGCATCAGGAAGCTTCCCACGCACAGGTCCGGCAGCGCAACACACTTCCACTACTTACACCCCACCTTCTGTGCACCATTCTTATAGTACTTCTCGGTGGCGTGCCGGGTGCACATAATTTGCATATGCCCTCCAATGCTCATCGTTTGCATGTCCTCTCGCGGGCGACGCATGCTGCGAATTTCAGGCCAATCGGATGCTTCCTTCTTGGTTTTGCATTTTGGGTGGCCACCAGTGTATATTTGGAAAACGTACATCTTCCGAAAGAAGCTTAACGTCCTGATGAATCATGTGACTTTTCAAATGTCTTCAATTTGGTAGCTTCTCGATGATTATTGGTTTGATGAATGAGATCAAATATGTACTCAAATGTATTGTGATTGGAAGTATTAAGCATCTTTATCAAACTTGAAATTTCCTTGGACCACCAGGATATAAAATTCCTCAGAGAAAATGTACTTCAATGCTTTTGAATTTCCAGAACTTCAGCTAATACTCAGCTGTTCCTAATACTGTGAATTTAATTAAACATAATAATTCGTGTTTATCCATGCCAGGAAAGTTTGATCATTTGCTTTCAGGAATTGAGACGCAGAAGAAAACATTGCCAACCGAGACTGTGATAATAATATTCGTACTTTTATTACTCGCACGCTTTCCCACGTGATCCAGTAGTTATTGTAAGTGCTTCAAAATGTACTTGACTTTAAATGAAATTATTGTAAGTGCTTGTAATGGAACAAATCTTTAACTTAGAGAGAGTGCTCTCTAAGTTAAAGATTTGTTCCATTAAAAAACAAATAAATTGTTTCGAGTGTTGAATAATTTCAGCATTTATTTCTCAGTAAAATAAATTATATACAGTATTTCTAACATGGTTCCATATTTGTATTAAGGGCTTAGTCCATGTGAATAAGGTTTGAAAGTGTTCACGAATATATTTAGCTCGGTTGAAAGTGTTCACGAACATACTTAGCTCGGTTGAAAGTGTTCACGAACATACTTAGCTCGGTTGAAATTGTTCAGAATATCATAGGTGTTGTAATTTCACGTATTTATTACATACACTGAGAAGCCTAAATATTATGACCAACGCGTCTTCATGCAAATCGAAACAAATGTATATAAATGACGGCGCGGCTGAAGGTCTTACAATTACATAAATTTCTCCTGATACCAAGTCTCTTAATCCATGTTATTCTTGCTCTTCAGGAAGTAAAGGCAGAGAACATCATCGAGTTTGACAAAGGCCAAATCGTAGTTGCCCAGACGACAGGTCAGAGCACCTCTCAGACGGCAACGCTTATGGGACATCAAATGTCAGCCGTGGTTAATATCTTCAAAAATTGTTCCGAATATGGAAAACGACGAACCGCCGGCAATGTGTAGGCCGTCCAGGTCTCATCCATGTTAGAAGTGTCCGAATGTATTTCGGTACGGTACGAAACAGGAGTAGGTATACTCTGGCGCAATTCGCCAGAAATGTGAATTCTGGTGACGAGTGTCACAACACACAATACATTGAACCCTGCTGAATATTGAGATGCGTAGGTGCAGGCCGCTCCGTGAGGCCATGGTTACCTCGGTTCAGTGTTTAAAAGCATTACAATGAGTATTAAAACTGTATCTTGAATAATTAGAATAAGTTCTTATGTTGAAGAATCTTGCTTCTTGTTGCAACTTGTGGAAAACCAGGTACGGGTGCTTCCTTTACCAGAGTATTTATTGTCACCACGATGCACCTTGGGACGAGACACAAACCGAACAGCTCTTTCGAAAATGCAAATGATGTACATTATCTTCCTTTAAAAGATTTACCTATTGGAAACATAAAAGTTTTCATGATTTCACACTTAGGAATTTACAGGTAGTGGACTAAGAGTACATAAAAACCCTGCGTGCGTGTTTTTTTCTAAAGGAAAACTGTGTTTCAAATGTATTCGTGAAAAGAGTAGCAATGTATACAAACTCACAGCAGATAGTACTAGTAATTTTATCATTTGTTCTAACAATTTTAAATGATGATACGAATTTACAGAGACAAGGAGCTATTCTAAAACATATCAATAATTACGATGTGAAGACCAAACACCTCCTTCTGCATAATTACTGAAAAATCCTTTAATCCAGCTTTGCCAATTACGATAGAAAAGTGTGGTTATTCAATATGGAGAAAATTGAAATGCCTTGACGAAATGTAGCAATAAGTGAAGCATTACGGTTGCAATAGAAAATTTGCAACGTTTGTTTAATTATACAGTAAAAAGGTGTTCACATTTTTGTCTACCAATAAACTTTCAGTCACCTTTTAAAATTAATTTCTTCATTTTTTTCAGCTGTGTAGCTGTAAATAACTACGATGTCATGCAGAATTAGTCACGGTTCTAAACAACCTTTAAGGAAGGTGGACAGGAATTTCATGTGGAGCGATAATTTTTGTCTAAATTCAAGACTCGCAGTGTTTGATAGAAATAGTGATAGTACGAACAGAGTAGTGCATAATATAAGACATGTGAGAATGGTGAAATTTCAAAAATTATAATGAATTAGCTTTATTTTGCTTTCCGCTAAGCTAATTATAATGAATAAGCTCTTCTACTGAGCTAAGTATAATAATGAAGCTTTCCTACTGAGCTTCAAATAGTGAATTCAAATGGTTGTTGTTACTAGTTAATTAAGAACATGAATAAAGTCTCCTGCTAGTAGTGTAGTAATTAGAATGTATAAAGTCTTAACGCTGGTTGTTAATGGTAATAAACTAACGATATAAACCTAACAGCCAGACAGAGGTCTGACAAAAACTATTAATTGAGAAAGACGTACTTAGTCAAATCTTTTTTAATTATGCGACTCTTGGTCGTCCAAAGCACACACACACAACTTGTTTCACAATAATGAAGAATCCAACTAATGGCATAGAACGAAACTCTCTCCTCTAGTATAACAACAAACGATCTCCTTATAACAACAAAATCTCTCCGTACAACACAAAACGCTCTCCGTACAATAACAAACGCTCTCTTTCGCTATCGATGAACGCGCCTATATACTAGCTACCACCACGTCATGACTTACACTCATTGCCAGATCTCATTCATCGGGTGAAATAATATTTCGTTCAGTAAGAATATAATTTACATAGTAAAATAAAAAAACCAGAGATAGTAAAATCAAAAGGAAAGTGAATATAGAGTATACGTTACAAGATCACTTCAAAAGAACAGGACTTCCAAGTTGGTCCTGTTACCAGAGTTAAATTGGTGTGCAGTTGATTTCCCAAACAGCATTTTGATGCCAGTTAAAACGAGTGTATATTTGTTTTAACCTGTCATCCAGATGTGTTCAATTGTAATTTATATGTTTACTTATCGCGCATTCAATTAAACCTTTCATTATCTGTGAAACCGAATATATAGAATGTTCTGCAGTTTTAAAATGGAAACTTGCGCTATATTACTATAAGCAACTTGAGTTGTTTGTAGTTTCTATTAGTTATAACGAATTCATGAAAACGCTTCAAAAAGCGTCACATTTAACCCCGATTGATCATCAGTTTTCGAATTACTAGATATGTATTATGCCAGCCACATGCATAATAGGTGCTTCCCTGATGACGACCGTTCGTTCATCTGTATTGTTTGCGGGTTATTTTGTGTATGTTTTTCCGTTGTGTGTGTCTTGTCATTTTGGGTGCATTTCTTGAGATTTTGCTTTTGTGCATTGGCTATAGCATTGGTTTAGCGGCTTTTGGCGCTTTCTACTTACTATAGTTATTCGTTCACATATTTTCATATTTTTATATTTGTACTTCACATTTTCATACTTATTCTTTTTTTTTGTTTCATCTTTGTAGGTAAGTGTTTAGATTTCATAATATTCTGATATTATAGTTCACTATATCGTGTGATTACTATATTATTTACCAACTTTGGTGTTTATATTTTTTTTTCGTGTACTTTCAAGTATTACATATAGAATTTTTTGTAGTAACATACACTGTATCATCATCATCATCATCATCATCATCGTCAACCATTATCAATCCACTGCTGGACGAAGGTCTCTCCAAGTTTCCTCCACAACGGTCTGTCTTGTGCCAGTCTCCTCCATGTCACCCCTGCATACTTTCGAATTTCATCCACCCATCTCCCATGTGGTCTTCTTCTGGGTCTTTTCCTGTCCCTTGGAATCCAATCTAAAATTTCGGCTGTCCATCGATGATCTGTCCTTCTGGCAGTATGTCCAGCCCATTGCCATTTCAGGGATTTAACTCTGATCATGATGTCTTCCACTCTTGTCATTTTTCGGATTCATGAGTTCCTCTTCTTATCTCTCCTGGTTACACCAAGCATGCACCTCTCCATGCTACTTTGAGTTGTCTGCAGCCTTTGTATGTCTCTTTTAGTTAAGGTCCACGTCTCTGCAGCATACGTAAGCACTGGAAGGATGCATTGATCAAACACTTTTCTTTTAAGACATAATGGCATATTGCTCTTGAAAATTATGCTGTTTCTTCCAAAAGCTCTCCAGGCAAGTTTTGTACGCCGATTAATTTCTTCATCAATGTGACCCTCACTTGATATCTGCTGTCCAAGATAAACGTACGTGTCTGTTATCTCCAGCTTTTCTCCATCAATCGATAAATCTTCATTTCTTGTAAAAGCATTGAACATCACTTTTGTCTTCTGAAAGTTCATTTTTAATCCCACTTCTTTACTCTTGTCAGCAAGTTCCTGGATCATACTCTGCAGCTCTGATGGGCTAGTTGCAAAAATGACTACGTCATCAGCAAAACGAAGGTGGGTTAGATAATCTCCATTAATCTTTATCCCCTTGTTTTCCCAGCTCAGTGACTGAAAAACGCCCTCCAATGTGGCATTAAACAGCTTCGGAGATATGGTGTCACCTTGTCTCACTCCCTTTCCAATTTTTATGTGTGTTGTATTTTCAAACAGCCTAATCTTTGCACTTGCATTTTCATAGATGTTATTAATAATATAATAATATTAATGTATGCATCTTCAATACCGCATTTTTTCAGAGCCATTGTAACTGCTGATGGTTTCACCGAGTCAAAGGCTTTTTCATAATCGATAAAAGCCATGCACAATGGAAGTTCATATTCCCTCGCTCTTTCAATTAGTTCTCTCAGCACATGGATATGATCTATTGTGCTGTAGCCACTCCTGAATCCAGCTTGTTCTCTCGGTTGAGCCATGTCCAGTGTTACCTTCAAGCGGTGTGAAAGAACTTTAGTGAAGATTTTATAAACTACTGATAGGAGGCTGATAGGTCTGTAGTTTCCGAGATCCTCAATGTCACCTTTCTTATGTAGCAGGATCATTGTAGCGGTGTTCCAATCCTCAGGAATATTTCCTTAATTAAGGCATCGAGTGAAAATTTGGGCGAGTACTGTTTCGATTTCTCCACTTGCTTCTTGTATGATGTCTACAGTAATTCCATCTTCTCCTGGAGCTTTTCCCCGCTTCATGTTCTTGATTGCATGTGCAACTTCTGCTGGAAGGACTGGAGGAACTCTGGTACTGGTATCTTTCATGATGTCTGTAGTGCATGTATCATCCCTTTCATATAATTTGGAGTAGAAATCTTTCACTCTTGTCAAAATTTCGCCTCTATTTCTTGTTACAGAACCATCTTTTCTCAGTACCATAATCTGTTTTCTTCCCTTACTGAGATGTCCCTTTGCTATCTTTAGGCTTTGGTTGTTTTCAATTGCTTTCCTCACTAGTTCACAGTTGAATTTTCTTACGTCTTCAGTGATACTTTTTCGTACTGTCTTGCACAGCTCTATATATTCCACTTTGGAAGTCACATCTTCTTTAGTTGTCCTCATCTCTCTTCTTTTTTGCATCAACATTTTCGTTTTTCCTGATAATTTATTTACATGCAACTTGTTCTTAGGCCCAGCTAATTTTGTTGCTGTTTCCATAAGAGCTTTGGTTACTTTTCTGTTAACTTCAGAGATGTCCACTTCTTCCGATGTTAGGCCTTCTAAAGCAGAGAACCTGTTCTTCAGTTCCAACTTGAAGGTATTATGGTGTTTTTAAGGTTGGTTATGTCAATAGATTTTGTTTGTCTTATGAGCTTGCCACGTTCAAGTTTAGTGTTGAGGTGCATCTTACATCTCACCAATCTATGGTCACTACCTGTGTTGAACTTGTTTAGCACACTGCAGTCTTCTATGACGAATTTTTTGTTACACATAATAAAATCAATTTCACTTGTCGTCCCATTTGGATGTCGCCATGTCCATTTCCTGTGTGGATTTTTCTTGAAGAAGGAGTTCAAGATGAAAAACCCTTCTGCCTCTGCAAACTCAACGAGAGTATTTCCACGCTGGTTTCTGTTGCCGTGACCGAATTTACCTACTGAAGTTTCATTCTGTTGCCGTTGCCCTATTTTTGCATTGAAATCTCCCATAATTATTTTCAAGTGCTGCTTACCTTTATTATTTAGATGACAAATTTCCTCATAAAATTCTTCAATTTCTTCTTCAGGATGACTTGTGGTGGGTGCATAAGTTTGAATAATCTGAGCCTGATATCTTTTCGAGAGTTGGATAACAAGCCGTGCAGCTCTGTCAGAGGAACTTTCAACTTCTACAACTTTATCCTTCAGTTTCTTGTTTATTATAAATCCAACACCGCTAGTTCTGCCAGTATCTGTCCCATGATAGTAGAAGAGATGTCCACTTTTCAGTTCAATGAGATCTTCTCCCTTTCTCCTTACCTCACTTAGCCCAACGATGTCCCATTTGATCCTTTGTAGTTCCTCTTCCAATTCAAGAAGCCTTGAATCAGAAGATAGGGAGCGTCCATTGTACGTTGCCAAGGTCAGCATCAGATGGCAGCCTAGTCCGGTCCTCCGGGGATTCTTAGCACCCTCTGCCTTCATGTCGCACTGGCCGCTGCCTTGGCCAGGTACATTCCAGCTGCCGGAGACTGAGGGCCAAGATTTAAGTTGTGGAGTCATTTTGGAAGGGTTTGGCCATAACTCACCACGCTGGCCAAGCGGGTTGGTGAGTGTGGGATAGAATTTCCTCTAATCCCGATGGTATAGTTATACCGCTATTGGCGGTCGTCAGAGCCCCTTTAGTAGGAACAGGATGCACCACGAGAAGGCGGGGTTGACATTTGTCAAGGAGAGGCTGTGATGTTACGCATCACCTGACCTTACATCCCATATACTGTATATGTACATGTATATATATATATTTCACTTCAGATAGAAAAACGTATTGCTCAAAAAAATTACTACGGAATTTCTTGAGTTGTACAAATTAGAAAAGCATGGAGTGGATTTTTTGAATTTAGCGATGTATCTTGAGCAATACTGTAAAAATACAATCGAATGCAATTATTTGTAGCCGTTTTGGTGGATTCTGACCATTCGTCCTCTATGGGTCCAGTTTCGTATCTTGGTGTATCAAGAATATTGCGCTTGTTTTACACCAATGGCTCTGCCCATTTTCTTTAACAAGTAGCTCTAAATTTGGGAAGGGTCGTATATATATGTGTGTGTGTATTTATATAATGTACAATGGGCTGGATATACTGCCAGAAGGACAGACCATTGATGGACAGTCGAAAATTTAGATTGAAACCCAAGGGACAGGAAAGGACCCAGAAGAAGACCAAATGGGAGATGGGTGGATGAAATTCGAAAGCATGCGGGAGTAACGTGGAGGAAATTGGCACAAGACAGACCGTTGTGGAAGAGGCTTGGAGAGACATGCGTCCAGCAGTGGATTGATAATGGTTGACAATGATGACGATGATGATTTGACAAAAGTTACCGGATATCCCTTCAAAGGCAAATGAACAGATCCGCTGCGTTGTTAAGATGCGCGGTACAGCTCAAACGGTACAAAAACAGGCCTGAAGCTGACCATGATCATATCGCCCTGTGAGGTTAAATGAAAATGTCCCGGCGGGAGAGAACTGACTCTGAGAAAAGAAAGTTTGTCGAGTGTATTATTAGTAGGTTGTGCATAAGAGAAATCGAGAGGCGTTTAAACATACCCAAGTCAACCGTTTTGAATGTACTCAATCAGTGGAAGACACACGGCATGCCTGAAGCAGCAAAACGTACCGGCAGACCAAAGAATATCAGTGATAGAGGACGTCGAAGCCTCAGGAGAGTCTTTGCAGCTAATCGACGGAGTACTGCACAAGACCTCAGTGTACAAGTGAGTAAAAATGCTGGAAGCTCGGTATGTGAAAGTACCAATCGCAGAGAACTTAATTCTACGGGTTACCGTAATCGTGCTGCTGCTCATAAGTCTTTTACTTCCACTGGGAATGCTACTCGTCGTTTAGCATGGTGTAAAAAACATATATTTCGTGGACCGTAGGTCAATAGAAACAGGACCTATGGACTGATGAATCTAGATACGCGATCCATCAGTCTGATGGCGTTTGTGGGTATGATGGCAGCTGGGGAAACGCTATTTACCACAGTGGGGTACACATGTACAGGGTGACCCACTCGCTACTGAACCCGGCATTTCTTTAATAATATTGACACCAATGATTATATTGCAACGAAATTTGAAGTGGACTTAACTCATTTCGTGCAAAATGTGATGACATCACAACATGTGTGGATGTGGCAACCAATTGTGATCAGACAGCATGGAACCCAGCTTACCATATTGTGAAAAATCCTTGTCAGTACGTTCGTCGTCACTGCCTGAATTTCTTCGGTGATGCTTGCTTTCATTGCATCTGTCTTTCGTGGTTTATTTTGGAAAACTCTCCCTTTTAGATATCCCTATACAAAGTAATCAGGAGGCGTCACATCTGGCGACCGCGGTGGCCATAAACCCTTCGAAATGACGCAGTCGCCAAAAAAGGACTAAATTTCGGCCATACTGGTGTGTGATGTCGCTCCATCATGCAGGTAATATACAATGGATACTTCTTCGTAGTCCAATTGATTTACAAAGGTGTTGAAGATTTCCATATATCCAGCTGTGGTGATGGTTGTATCGAAGAAGAAGATGACCAATTATACGGCGCAAGGTAATCCCACACCAAACACCAATTTTCTGTGAATGAAGGGATTATTCATGTAATGGAGAAGGGATTTATACTGGCCCAAATACGGGAATTTTGAGAATTGACTTATCCGGACAGGTAAAATCACGCCTCGTCCGAGAACCACGTGTAGCCCAGAATGCCCGGATTTTCCGGAAGAAATATCTGAAATCATCCACAGTATGTAACTCGTTTCACGTGGTCAGGCTCTTTGAGTTCGTTGACCACTGAGATACGGTACGCATGAAGCTTCGTTTTTCTCACAGCACGTTGACAAGCGCTTTTGGACAACCCTGTTTGCTGTGACAGTCGAAGAAGTTACTTCCTGGGAGACGCAAGTAGTCGACTCTTTACATTCCGGATCGTTTCCTTGGACATTTGTGGACGACCTACTGCATGATCGTCTAATAAAGTCTCCTTGGTTTCCAGTTTCTTCGACAATGCCCAATGGTTGACTTGCCCAGTGGATATCTGCCAGGAAACCTCTCCAGGAATTGATGTTGACAAGACTTTATCGCTTCTGTTTTCCAATAAGTGCTAACAATAAACACTCGCTCATCTATAGTATACCGACACGTTTTCACACGTATGCGTACAGACGCGAGCACGAGCACTCACTATCAACAACCATATTGTATGCGTACAGACGCGAGCACGAGCACGTATGCGTACAGACGCGAGCACGAGCACTCACTATCAACAACCATATTGTAGACACGTTCAGCTAAATGGACATAACAAATCAGCCGAGATGCGCGTCCGGCTGGCTGGCGGACTGCTCCTAAGTGGCGTCACACTTAGGAATGTGTCTGCCACTGAGGAGCACTCCGACTTGCTTGCAGTCAGCGCCGGGTTCAATGCTGCCTGGTATGAACCCGGCGCTGTCATCACATTTCGCACGAAATCAGGTAAGTCCAATTTCGGCATATGTTGTGATGTCATCACATTTCGCACGAAATCAGGTAAGTCAAATTTCGTTGCAATATCTTCATTGGTATTAATATTACAAAGAAACGCCGGGTTCGGTAGCGAGTGGGACACCCTGTATATATGCTCCTCGTATTCTTACTGGTATTTTGTGAACAAACGTTTCCTATTGCTCAAACAATTCATTGTATATAGATATCCAAATATATACATAATACTCGTATTGTAGTAACTTAAGGGGTTTTGTGTTTGTTGTTAATCTTTTTTTTGGAAAAGTGTGTATATATATAAAATTTAAAAAATTCTGGTATTATATTTCACACTTGATACCGGAAGAACACAAGTGAAATCACTGTTGAATTTAATAATGCAACTATATACAGTATGCCCTGAGTACGTGGTTTCTGAGTTACTTGAGTGCACCTTGTGGCACAACTAGCGCTTACATTTTTGACTACTAACAAACTAACGCTTACATTTTCGACTACTAACAAACTAGCGCTAGTGAGCTCGACAGTAGGATAATGCACGTGGACTACCCACTGAATGTGAAAACAATGACCGAATTTATTGACGGCGTGCATCGGCACACAATTCCGCTATTTTGTTTTTCATTTCTCGTGAGATGCTTGTAGCGCGGAGTCGTTAACAAACATGTCAGAGAAACTTCGAAAGAAGATACGGATTGAAGTAGAGATTATAGAACGACATGAAAATTGTTCCTAATTCGTACATACACCACGTGCTTACGAAATGAACGAGTCTGCTGTTAGAATAATCTTAATTGATGAAATTACGAAAACGGAGCACGTGTTAAGTTCTGTGCAATGCAGTCCGCAATTATTTCCAAGAAAAGAGGACTATTTATGGAAAAAATGGAAAGGTTATTGGTAATTTGCATAGAAGTTATGCAACAACATCTAATGCAATAAGTCATATGCTTACCAGAAAAAGCCAGAATTATGTTTGAAGAAGGAAAACAAAAACGTGTCGAAAGTAATTCAGTGAAACATTCATTGCAAGCCACGGTGGCTTCGTAGATTTAACAGGAGAGGAAAACTGCGCAGTATCAAAGTGACCAGTGATGAAGCGAATGCAGAAGCAATAGTTGCAGCCGAGTTCCTTGAGAATTTGGGAGATATTGCTTAGGATAAAAATTACCGACCGCGAAAATAGTTAATGTGGATGAGACTGGATTATTTTGAAGAAAATGCAAAATATTTCTTGCATTTCGCAAGAAGAGAAATATACCAGGTTTTACAGCATCAAAAGACAGGTGACACTTCTTTCGTGAGGAAATCCTACTGGAGAAAGAAAATTTAAATCACTGTTGGTGTAACACAGTGAGAACCCAGTGCTTTAAAAAATATTTCGAAGGTATCACTGCCCATGTTATGGAAATACAATCGAATGGATGACGAAGACATTCATCATTTTGTGCCGAAAATTGAAAAATTATGCAGGCAAAACAAACTGCCCTTTAAATACTCCTCCTGATGGATAATGCTCCCTGTAAAACTTGAAAATATTAAGGTAATAGTTTTACCTCCTAGTACAGCTTCCTGGATACAACCTATGGATCAAAGTCTCATACAAATGTTCAAGAAATACTATTTGAGAACAATATTTAGACAGGCAATAAGGTCTACTGAGGGGTTAATTCCAAATCGTGAAAACAGTTTTAGAAAGAATTCGATATCGTCAAAGATGTTAGATATATTAACGCCGCCTGGAATGAAATTGCAGTATTAACAATGAATGACGTATGGAACAGACAGACACCGCAGAGTGTTTAAGACACTTCGGATTAAGGATATGAGGATATAATCAGATAACATTTGGAAATCACCAAAAACCTGGAACTGAATTTAAAAGAAAATGCTTTTTAATGAGCTGTTGCAAAGTCAAAAAATCGTCACCGAAGAGTTAAAGATCTTGAAGAGCAAAGAAAGGAAGACGACGTTTCAGATTAAGAAAAACAAACTGAATCACTGAATCGATTTGAAGCTAAGGGGTTGTCATACTTTTTTTTATTTTTTATTTCAGTAACTCAGTGGGGTATAAGCAGTCACCGTCCCTTATTTGGGGTCACTGGTTCCAGGGAAGAGAGAGAGTCAGTGCCGTAGGAGAAACACAACAACCGTGATTCACCAGTATTCGAACCCCGACCCCATTTCGGACAAATGGCCATAAGCCAGTGTTTCGAGCACGGCGCCATTGGGGCGGCGGGTGTCACAATGCTTCACAATGCTCTGTGAAGGACGTGCTGGTTTTAAGGCTCAGGATCTACACTGCTGGCCGCCCAAAATGCGACACCAAGAAGGACACGAGATAGCAAATCCAGATTTACTGGACACATAACAACAGTTACAAAGATGAAACGATTGAGCTTACAGTCCCGTGCGACTTGCGGAACACGCAGACCTCAATAGTTCGTGTGGCCCCCATGGCTGGCAATAACGGCCGCAACACGCCACGGTATCAAACGAAAGAGGCTTTGGATGTGGGCTTGGGGCATGTCGGTCCAGGCTGCTTCCACACGTTGCCACAGTTAATCAGGCGTAGCCGCGGGTGGTGCTTGTCGGGCCAATCGATTCCCGATCAGCGACCAGACGTGTTTGATGAGCGACATATCGGGAGAACAGGCGGACAACGGCAGCAGTAACATTCCGGTGGGCCGTGAAGAATAGTTGCACGATGCGTGCCACGTCCGGGCGCACATTGTCCTGTTGAAACGTGGCCGCTGGCATGTCCTGCAGGCTCCAAAACTTAGGAGATGTAGCGGTGGCTGTTGAGTGTACCGGCGATGCGTAACAGAGGGGTCCGGGTGTCATATCCAATTGCGCCCCAAACCATAACGCTAGGCAATGGACCGGTATGGCGATGCATAGTGCAGGCGTCATACAGTCTCTTGCCGCGGTGCGGCCACACGCGGATCCGACCATCGTGGTGTTGCAGACAGAAACGGGATTCGTCGGAGAAGATAATGTCTTACCACTCTGTATTCCAGGTGCGGCGTTCAACGGCCCACTGCCGTCACACTCGCCTGTGGTGTAACGTTAATAATGGCAATCAGAGCAATGGGCGCCATGCGACAAGTCCCCGCTCCTGCAGACGACGTCGAACGGTACGTGCTGACACAGGTTGTTGCGCAACACACCCTAATTCCTGCGCTAACGTTCGTGATGGGGCGGAGCGAGCCGTCTCTCGTCCGATGGTGTACCGCGGCTGCGGCAATCGCTCATGTCGGTCCGTCTGTCCCTCCTGCACGCATTGAATCCATACTCGTCTCACTGTGACTGGATGTCGTCCCACACGGGCGTCGATGTTTAGGTACGATAAACCGCTGTCGCGATAAGCCACTATTCGTCCTCTGTCGAACTCCGAAAAGTGCTGGAATGACTGCCGTATTCTGCGCGAGGCATCAGGATGCTTCCCACGCACAGGTCCGGCAGCACAACAGACTTCCACTACTTACACCCCGCCTTCTGTGCACCCTTCTTATAGTGCTTCTCGGCGGCGTGCCGGGCGCACATGATTTGCATATGCCCTTCAATGCTAATAGTTTGCATGTCTTCTCGCGGGCGACGCATGCTGCGAATTTCAGGCTAATCGGATGGTTCCTTCTTGGTTTTGCATTTTGGGTGGCCAGCAGTGTAGATGCCGAAATCTTCTGGAAAGTGCTGGAATGAAGGCCTTGCTTTCTACAAAGTGATCTACGACCAGAAAAGAAAGGTCACTGTACAGATTATCTTGGTCAAGTATTTCAAAGAGCATCTCAATAGAAGTATTGGATCAGATTTGGATTGAGAAAAATACGAGTAAGATGTGGAGGGCTGAAGAAAGGATTGCAGAACAGCAGTTTGGTCAATAAAATGAAATATCAGGAGTAGGATGTATTTATACAGTAAAATCTTAAGGAAAGGACTTCAATAATAAATAGAGACCATGTCCATTTGCATCCGGCATTAAAGAGGAACCATTTTTTCAGGCGGACTTAAGAACGTCATCCTTTTAGCTATTTTGAAAGCAAAATGAAATTATCATCTTTTAGGGGGAGGGGTTACTTTGTAGTTGTTTGGGGAAGTGACTAGTTCCACTCTTCCTTTGACGACAACTAGTTTCCGGCCTTTGATAATAGTCTTGCTTTGTGTTTCTTTTCTTTCTCCATAGGTAAAGAGAGAGTTCTGCCTTACGTGGCCTGATTGATGGCGGTGTGAAGGAAAAAGTTTAAAAATCTATTATGATTATGTTTTGTTTAGGTTTTAAAGGGGCCAGAACTGCCATGTGAATTTCACGAGGCGCAACCTGACCCTGTTATTGTATGAATGGAGTGTTTCTGTAGTGACTGACCTTTGACACCGTTCCTTTATAGCTGAATGGTTTTAAAAGTTTCATTTGAGTTCACTGTAGCAATCTCCACCCCATCGCCTTCGCGGAAGAAGGATATAGGGACTTCCGAGAAACCGCCGAAACACACTTCTTTTAGTGTGTCTCACTGGGAAACTTTGTATTCCAAAAGATAAGTAATTAATGCTTGGTGTAAAAATGCAGTTTAGTAAGTTGTTTTTGAGTATAATTTCCGGAAAATAAATTTATAAATTAATACATCATTTGGAAAATCAACTTTTTTTGTCCAACCTGGAATTTTTGAGCTTTTCTGAGCATTATTTGTGTGTAGTATAATTTTGGTGGAGGGAAATGTCACACGATACATGCTACAAATATGATACTATGATTTATTGAAACCACACTGTGCCCCAGTGTGGTTTCAATAAATCATAGTATCATATTTTTAAAAACGTTCCAGTTTGTTGAATGGAGGAGAAATTTCATTCTAGAATGTTCTAAATATGACTCCTAAAAGCAACTACGGAGTAGAAATGGGGGAAAGAGACTTTTGAGATCACCCTGGGTGTGCAAGTACTGCATCCAGGGTATGCGATATTTAAGAAGACAAGTTTAGTAGACAATCTGTAATTGTTACCATAAGTGATTTATGATCATAGCCGCAATTTAATTTGACCTAACTGAGGAGCAGCAGACCCAATTCACAGCGTTAATATTATGTTGCTGCACACCTGAGATAATAAAGAGCTTAAAGTTCATATGAGTGAAAGCTAAAAGTATTTTTCATTTGAATTTTTCAAATCTTCTCGCAATCGCTAAGAAAAGAGAAAATTCAGAAACCCAAACAAAGTACAAACCAATCAACAAAAACATTAAAACAACCTATCTAATAAGATGTAGGTCCCCCTCTTGCCGCCAAAAGAATTGTCACCCGATTACGCACAGATTCACTTAGATGCTAGTAGGTATCGCTTAATGTTTGGTACCATAACTGCAACAGAAGATCTCGCCGTTTCCGTAAATTACCTGATTGGGGTGATGTTACGCCTACCGTTTCCGCCCACTGAAACCACAAATGCTTGATAGAATCCATGTCCGGGAGATTTAGGGGACATGGCAATACACGGAAGTCCTGCTCATGTTCTTGGAACCATTCCTGAAACTTCTCTCGCAGACAGGTGTGGAGCATTGTCTTATTAAAAGACGCCATCTCCGCCAGGTGTTACATTCGCCATAAAGGAGTGTACTTGGTCAGCCACGATGTTCAAGTACCTGACAGCTATAGGAATTCGCTCCACAGGGATAATGGGACGAAGTGTTCCCCAAGGAAATATTGCTCAGAACAACACACTCCCTACAGCCTCTTGGATCTGTCCCAGAGTGCATCCATGTAAGATAGCTTCCTTTGGTAAACGTTGCACACGTGCTCGGCCTTATGCATGGTGTAACAGAAAACGGGATTCATCTAATCATGAGACCTGCTACCAGTCTCCTATGTTCCATTGTCTATGATTACGTGCTCACTGTAAGCGTTGACGACGGTTAATGTCTATGAGCATAGGTACACGAATGGGTCTGCTGTTGTGGAGACCCATATCCAAGACCGTATGATGAACGCTGTGTTCGCACATATTAGGCCCTTTACCACAATTGAAACTATGGGTAATGTCAGCCACAGTAGCGCTGCTGTTACTGCAGACAAGACGAGATACCATGCTTAGATGCATTCCAGGGCCACCTAAAATGGTATTTATCAAAAGCCATAGGCGAAAGGTAAGCATAATAATCTCTGTTAGTGAATGGCGTATATCATATCGGTTAATATCGCTATTTGAACGTCATCCCGAAGAAGAAGAATAACTCACTCAAAAAAAAACCGGAAAACCTTTGTCTGTATAAAATCCCAAATCTACATAATACCTATTCCAATTTCTTACCAAAACAGTTATATTCTCATATATCTCAGAGCATAATTCATATTATCTGAATTCAGAACATAACAGTGGATGTTCCGAATGAGACCCTTCAATGATTTTATCCATTTTTTGCATAACAATGCTTTCTTTTTGGGATTTTAAACTCAGATAAAACGTTGTCATGGCAGTTTTAAAATTTGTAATACAAACAAATAATGCGTCAATAATTTACTCTCATACACAAATTTTTCTGAATTATTTCCTTTATTTCTTATCTAAAACTATTGCTTTTTATTTGTAAATATTTTGTATGTAATTCCCCATTTTTGTAGTTAAACATTTTTATATACAATTCACTCTTGTGGGTGTTTAAATGTGGTCGACATTTCTAGGGAGTAAAATGTGTTCGCATTTCAAATGTTTAACTTTATCGCAATTTCAGAATATTGACCTGCGGAGGACCTGAGAATAATGATTCCACTTAGTACGTAAAAATCTCAATAAAACCGTGAGGTTGTGGAGAATGTTCGCCAAAATTCCAGGTTTCTCACTCTCTTGCTTACAATTATTGATCTAAACTGCTACGCAGGTTAATGTTTCATGATTGGCAATATCTGAAATTAAAGTTAGCATGCGTTCCTGAGTACAGCAACAGCTTACATGCGAAAATATGCTATAACTAACTTAATATTCTTCTTATATAACAAATATTTTTTTTATTTGAGGTTTAACGTAAACCTTGAGCAACTTAATGTGATATAGGCAGTCGCCCGTCCCCAATTTAGGGTCACTGGTTCCAGGGAAGAGAGAGAGAGAGAGCTACTGTCGGGAGTCAAACACAACATCCATGTCTCACCGGGATTCGAACACGGACCCCTTTCGGACGAATGATCAGATACTATCACTTAGACCACTACGCCACAGGGGTGGCTGATATACATGTTGTAAACCCGTTTACCAGACAAAATACATGGCATGATTAAATAAGGAAGGTTATGGAGAATGTTCGCCAAAATTCCAGGTTTCTCACTCTCTTGCTTACAATTATTGATCTAAAATTATTGATCATGAGGCAGTTGGCTCTGAATATTGTGTGTTTCATATTATTTCACTGTTGGAAAAATATATAGGATAACATAACTTGGGCAAGACTAAAAACCATTTTAGTCACTTAAATTCATATTTTAAAATAGGTATTATAAAAGCCTACATATTATTTCACTTTTTGAACAAAATACATAAATTAACCCACCTTGGGCAGGACTAAAAATATTTTAGATACATAAATTAATATTTTAAAGAAGATTTATTGTCCCAATATCGAATTATGTTGGATTTTACAAGTCATTTCCTAACGAATTAGACATCATTAAAAAGAATAAGTGTTTCTTGCAGTAATTTGTGAGGAAAGATTTCTTAAGAATGGAATCAAGAAGAGCGATTGAATGAGTCAGGATACACCTTATATTCGTGAAAGGGATATTCCCTTAACAATTCCTGGGTTTGGACTCTCAAGGCCGTTCCACGTGTTGAGTGGCTGAGAGGGTTGCTGTTGTTTCCTGTGTTTTAATCCTAGTGACCCCTCGCCTTCGTGAGAGACGGATAGAGGGACTTCAGAGATCGCCAGCGCGGCACACTCTGTAGTGTGTTCCATGCGGTGCATTGGAATTTGAAGATATGTACATTCCCTTAACAAATTAGTGAATCCCGCTGTTTTGCTTTCTAAGTTTTGTATCGAAGTTCGAAAACGAGTAAGGTTTTATTGTGGTGGCAATATTTCCTTTAAAACAACTACTGTACTTCATCTTTCGAGCTGTAGTAGTAATAGCGTCTCAAACTTAGTTTTCATTGTAGAATTTTAGAAGCTATTTTAAATTGTTCTTAATATTCTATTGTACCACTTTGATCTGTTTTTGGTAATATATCTGCAATTAGGAATTCTCTTATGGTAATTAGAGTATTAGAATAGACTCCACAACTTAAATCTTGGCCCTCAGTCTCCGGCAGCTGGAATGTACCTGGCCAAGGCAGCGGCCAGTGCGACATGAAGGCAGAGGGTGCTAGGAATCCCAGGAGGACCGGACTAGACTGCCATCTGATGCTGACCTTGGCTACGTATAATGGACGCTCCCTATCTTCTGATTCAAGGCTTCTTGAATTGGAAGAGGAACTACAAAGGATCAAGGGGGACATCGTCGGGCTATGTGAGGTAAGCAGAAAAGGAGAAGATCTCATTGAACTGAAAAGTGGACATCTCTTCTACTATCGTGGGACAGATACTGGCAGAACTAGTGGTGTTGGATTTATAATAAACAAGAAACTGAAGGATAAAGTTGTAGAAGTTGAAAGTTCCTCTCACAGAGTTGCACGACTCGTTATCCAACTCTCGAAAGGATACCAGGCTCAGATTATTCAAACTTATGCACCCACCACAAGTCATTCTGAAGAAGAAATTGAAGAATTTTATGAGGAAATTCGTCATCTAAATAGTAAAGGTAAGCAGCACTTAAAGATAATTATGGGAGATTTCAATGCAAAAATAGGGCAACGGCAACAGAATGAAACTTCAGTAGGTAAATTCGGTCACGGCAACAGAAACCAGCGTGGAAATACTCTCGTTGAGTTTGCAGAGGCAGAAGGGTTTTTCATCTTGAACTCCTTTTTCAAGAAAAAGCCACAAAGGAAATGGACATGGAGACATCCAATTGGGACGACAAGTGAAATTGATTTTATTATGTGTAAGAAAAAATTCGTCATAGAAGACTGCAGTGTGCTAAACAAGTTCAACATAGGTAGTGACCATAGATTGGTGAGATGTAAGATGCACCTCAACACTAAACTCGAACGTAGCAAGCTCATAACACAAACGAAATGTATTGACATAACCAACCTTAAAAAACACCGTAATACCTTCAAGTTGGAACTGAAGAACAGATTCTCTGCTTTAGAAGGCCTAACATCGGAAGACGTGGATATTTCTGAAGTTAACAGAAAAGTAACCAAAGCTCTTATGGAAACAGCAACAAAATTAGCTGGGTCTAAGAACAAGTTCCATGTGAACAAATTATCAGGAAAAACCAAAATGTTGATGCAAAAGAGAAGAGAGATGAGGACAACTAAAGAAGATGAGACTTCCAAAGTGGAATATATAGAGCTATGCAAGACAGTACAAAAAAGTATCACTGAAGACGTAAGGAAATTCAACTGTGAACTAGTAAGGAGAGCAATTGAAAACAACCAAAGCCTAAAGATAGCAAAGGGACATCTCAGTAAGGGAAGAAAACAGATTATGGCACTGAGAAGAGAAGATGGTTCTGTAACAAGAAATAGAGGCGAAATTTTGACAAGAGTGAAAGATTTCTACTCCAAATTATATGAAAGGGATGATACATGTACTCCAGACATCATGAAAGGTACCAGTACCAGAGTTCCTCCAGTCCTTCCAGCAGAAGTTGCACATGCAATCAAGAACATGAAGCGGGGAAAAGCTCCAGGAGAAGATGGAATTACTGTAGACATCATACAAGAAGCAAGTGGAGAAATCGAAACAGTACTCGCCCAAATTTTCACTCGATGCCTTAATGAAGGGAAGATTCCTGAGGATTCGAACAACGCTACAATGATCTTGCTACATGAAAAAGGTGACATTGAGGATCTCAGGAACTACAAACCTATCAGCCTCCTATCAGTGGTTTATAAAATCTTCACTAAAGTTCTTTCACACCGCTTAAAGGTGACACTGGACATGGCTCAACCGAGAGAACAAGCTGGATTCAGGAGGAGTGGCTACAGCACAATAGATCATATCCACGTACTGAGAGAACTAATTGAAAGAGCTAGGGAATATGAATTTCCATTGTGCATGACTTTTATCGATTATGAAAAAGCCTTTGATTCGGTGAAACCATCAGCAGTTACAATGGCCTTGAAATCCTGCGGTATTGAAGATGCGTACATTAATATTATTAATAACATCTATGAAAATGCAAGTGCAAAGATTCGGCTGTTTGAAAATACAACACACATAAAAATTTTAAAAGGAGTGAGACAAGGTGACACCATATCTCCGAAGCTCTTTAATGCCACATTGGAAAATGTCTTTCAATCACTGAACTGGGAAAACAAAGGGATAAAGATTAATGGATATTATCTAACCCACCTTTGTTTTGCTGATGACATAGTCACTTTTGCAACTACCCCATCAGAGCTACAGAGTATGATCCAGGAACTTGCTGACAAGAGTAAAGAAGTGGGATTAAAAATGAACTTTCAGAAGACAAAAGTGATGTTCAATGCTTTTACAAGAAATGAAGATTTATCGATTGATGGAGAAAAGCTGGAGATAACAGACACGTATGTTTATCTTGGACAGCAGGTATCAAGTGAGGGTCACATTGATGAAGAAATCAATCGGCGTACAAAACTTGCGTGGTGAGCTTTTGGAAGAAACAGCATAATTTTCAAGAGCAATATGTCATTATGTCTTAAAAGAAAAGTGTTTGATCAATGCATCCTTCCAGTGCTTACGTATGGTGCAGAGACGTGGACTTTAACTAAAAGAGACATACAAAGGCTGCAGACAACTCAAAGCAGCATGGAGAGGTGCATGCTTGGTGTAACCAGGCGAGATAAAAAGAGGAACACGTGGATCCGAAAAATGACAAGAGTGGAAGACATCATGATCAGAGTTAAATCCCTGAAATGGCAATGGGCTGGACATACTGCCAGAAGGACAGACCATCGATGGACAGCCGAAATTTTAGATTGGATTCCCAGGGAAAGAAAAAGACCCAGAAGAAGACCACATGGAAGATAGGTGGATGAAATTCGAAAGTATGCGGGAGTGACATGGAGTAGGCTGGCACAAGACAGACTGTTGTGGAAGAAACTTGGGGAGACCTTCGTCCAGCAGTGGATTGATAATGTTTGACAATGATGATGATGATGATGAATTAGAATATTAAATTTACAGTGCCCTAGATGTATTATGCAGAACAAAGCACTTAATGTCAAAAAAGTGTTACATTCTGGAATAAAACAAAACATTTGCTTTTACCTTAAAAGAAAATGTTTCATGCATCCTGATCGGCCTTTTTTGTATTCAGCAAAAAACAGTTTCTCCCATTCTGTCATCCGAAGGTGATGCCGTTTTAAAGCAGATTTTCCAGTGATGCATACTGGTTTGCGTCACTGCAATATCTGAATGGAAGAGTTGTGTGCATATTCTTGTGAATATGTTAGTCCATGGATGGTAACTTTAGTTTAACCAGTACATTAATTGCACAGAACATACACGACGACTAAAATTAAAACAAGAGGAAGTAAAAGTAAATATATTTTCATCCAAAATGAGAGTTGGATAGCAAGAGATCTACGAAAGCGTGCATACAAATTGTTAGGTCATTTGCTGCAAATATCCGAAAAGAAAGTAATTGCCGAAACGCATTTTAAATAAATATGACATACACTGAGCAAATAAAAATACACTGCTCTACCTCAAATCGTTATTATACAATCTCCTTGAATTTACAACACCAGGAAGTATTTATCAAATATCCGTTTAAATTGGTAGTTGGATTATATAAATGTCCGCAGTTGCGAACATATGGCGTGATATCTGAGGGAGAAAAAAGTGAAAAACAGTTTGACGTGGCTAAGAGCAATTGGCCTTACCTGGTCGTATGGACGCCTACTTTGCTCGCGTGAAGAGTTAGATTACCTGGGCAACGGCATGCAAGGGCATCTGGAATCTTACCATTAGGCAGACACTTTTACTAGTCCTCATCATACGGCTACCTACGACAGGTGGATTCCTGTGCGGCATCGCTGAGAAAAGACATTAGGCACAATAACCGATAGCCAAATGTGACAACAGTGGTTGGAGAAAAGTAATATGGTTACCCTAATCAGATTTATGAAGTAATAATATGTTTGAACTCCTTTATAGCATCATTCGACGTCATGTCGCAACAATACGACAATCCACATCGGACTTTGTACAAGGCAGCTGCTGACATCCCCGTAACGACACGGATTGTGAATCACAGAATGAGCCACTTTCCTGGTCACAAATTGGAGCAAGCCCTGCTATCTTCTCTGTCTTTACCACTTTAAGACTTCAATGTCATGTGGTATCCCGTACCAGCTTGCAAACTTTGAAATGCACACGCTAACAGTTTCGATGTTTGCCATCTTTTTAAACTGAGAAAAGGACGTTAAGTACACTTTTTCTTACTTCCAGGAATTCAGAAAGCACTCTAGTAGACTTTGTAGTGTTGTTTGGTAAAGCCTTAATTTTGAAAAAAGGTCATTTTTTCTTCTTCAACTGTCATAAATTCCAAACTTAGATTAAAAAAAACAAAACATGACTGGTTTTCCTTCATTTGTTATCACTCGAGGATTCTTCGCCAAAAGCTATTATTTTCAGGCTCTGTATTTCATTGTTAGAAATAATATTTCACTTAATATGATAAGATAGGAAAATATCGACTGTTTAATTTTTGACATTATCATGTAATCCTCATCACCGAAACATTGTGTACAGTTTGCCAGTCAAACAGGTGCTCCTAAAGGGTACGTTACGTCTATCTACGGGGATAGATCCAAAAAAGGTTACAAGCAGCAGCATTGGAAAAGTTATTAGTGTGGAGGGTACATTTGTTGCCTAGAGTGGAGACATATGGCGCTAGTCGTCTGGCAGCGGTTGTTTGGGAAGTTAGTGCAAGTTCGCAGACACGTGAGAGCGATTGAAATGGCAAGACGTTTAGAAAAGTGGTCTCGCTTAGAGGTGCGAGCCGTAATTCGGTTCTTATGGGCAAAGAATGTGTCCGCATCTGCAATTCACAGTCTAATAGTGGAAGTTTATGGTGAAGAAGCAATCAGCCGACAACATGTAACGAAATGGTGTCGCTCTTTTCAATCGGGCAGAGAGGATGTGGAAAACCGCACCAGGGCAGCGAGCGGCCGTCCAAGTTCGTTAACGACAGAAATCAACACGGCACGAGTTGACGAAATGATTCAAAATGATCGACGAGTAACTGTGCGTGCAATGGTGTCATAGCTGGTACTCAGATATGGTACCGTTCAGCGTATCGTTTCTGATGTTTTGGGATATTCCAAGGTTTGTGCCCGCTGGGTACCACGTGCGTTATCCGAAGAGCAAAAAGCCACTCGAATGATGTGCAGCCTCACGTTTCTGCAGCGTTACCATGCCGACGGTCAGCAGTTCATTGATCACATCGTTACTGGGGACGAAACTTGGCTTCATCACTTCGTCCCCACAACCAAAAGAGGAGTGGAAACACATGGAGTGGAAACACGCTGGATCACCAACGAAAAAGAAGTTTAAGTTTACACGCTCTGTCGGTAAAGTTATGCCAACAATATTCTGGGATGCATGCGGTGTTATCCTTATCGAGTATCTGGAGCGTGGCCATACGGTTAATGCCGATCGTTATTGTACCACTCTGACAAGGTTACGTGAAGCCATCCGACGTAAAAGGCCTGGCATGTTGAGTGATGGTGTCATCTTCCTGCATGACAATGCCAGACCCCATACTGCACGTAAAACTCAAGAATTTCTGCAAAAGCCACCCCACCCCCTACAGCCCAGATTTGGCACCCAGTGAGTACTTCTTTTTCCGAAACTGAAAAAACACTTATCTGGAAGAAGGTTCTCTTCCGACAGTGATGTGAAAACAGCTGCCGAGAACTGGATCAATGGGCAGGGACGTGATTTCTGTCGAGCCAGGTTAAACAAGTTGGTCATGCGTTCAGATAAATGCCTGAACAGATTTGGTGATTATGTGGAAAAGTGATTGGCAGGTATGCCTCATAATTTCCTTTTGAATTTTCTGTCTATTGTTAATCAATCATTTTTATGACCCTTGTAACCTTTTTATTGGATCTGTCCTCGTAGTAACTGGAACAACAGCAGTTGTATAATGCGAAATCTCGTTATTGAAAAAGCTCGCTTTTACCTTTTTAGGGTGATAACAGTTTTCAGGTTAAATGAACTTATAATACGTGTGCTTTCAAATGTTGCTGAAGTGCGGCATCTTATACACCATCACCTAAATATTCAGCAAGAAACCTAACAAGAAAAATGACACCGAATTATCGGGTGTAATAAGCACGTCTTTTGAATCCGTTCTGATTCAAATTAAATTCACTAAAGCTACACTGACGGGAAAAAAATCCCAACACCACGAAAAAAAGTTGTACAGGAATGAAATGGCGGCAATACATTTGTATAGGTAACATATTTAATCGATTAAGGCTTCAAGATCACAGCTTAATGTAAGCGCGAGAAGAGCCATTTTAAATGTGAAATGCTGCTACATTAATAACCGGTGTAACCGCCAGAATGTTGAATGCAAGCACGCAAACATTCATGCATTGTGTCGTACAGGTGCTGGATGTCAGTTTGTGGGATGGAGTTCCATGCCTGTTGCACTTTGTCGGTCAATACAACGACGGTTAATGCTGGTTGGGGTTGACGCTGGAGTTGTCGTCCAATGATGTCCTATACGTGCTCGATTGGTGAAAGATCTGGTGATCTAGCAGGCCACGGCAACATGTCGACACTCTGTAGAGCATGTTGGGTTACAACAGCGGTACGCGGGCGAGCGTTATCCTGTTGGAAAACATCCCCTGGAATGCTGTTCATGAATGGAAGCACAGGTTAAATCACCAGACTGACGTACAACTGTGCCGTCAGGGTAAGTGGGATAACCACGAGAGTGATCCTGCTGTCATAGGAAATTGCTCCCCAGACCATAACTCCAGAGTGTAGGTCCAGTGTGTCTCGGCCGCAGACAGGTTGGTTGCAGGCGCTCACCTGGCCTCCTTCTAACCAACACACGGCCATCACTGGCACCCAGGCAGCACCGGCTTTCATCAGAAAACACAACAGATCTCCACTCCGTCCTCCAATGAGCTCTAGCTTGACACCACTGACGCCGCAAACGGCAGTAGTTTGGAGTAAGTGGAATGCACGCTACAGGGCGTCTGGCTCGGAGCTGTCCTTCAAGTAACCGATTTGTAACAGTTCGTTGTGTCACTGTGGTGGCAACTGCAGCTCAAATTGCTGCCGCAGACGTGGTACGATGAGCCACGGCCATACGCCGTACACGGTGGTCTTCCTTCTCACTAGTGCCACGTGGCCGGTCGGAACCCGGTCTTCTTGAGGCAGTACCTTCCCTTGACCACCGCTGCTAACAATCGTGCACAGTGGCTACATTCCTGCTAAGTCGTTCTCCAATATTGCGGAAAGAAAATCCACCTTCTCGTAGCCCTATTACACGACCTCGTTCAAACTCCTTGAGCTGTTGATAATTTCTTCTTCGTCTTCTTAAAGGCATTCTTGACTAACATCAACACACTACGTCGAATCTCAACGATAACTAACGCTCACGAACGTCACAGCGCGTATTTACAGCAAACCTGCTTTGTATGTTCCGAGGAGCGCTACTAGCGCCACACGTATGAGCCGAGCGCGAAATTTTCATAGACGTCATCTTACAGATGTACTCTCACCGCCTACCAACTTTCGTTTATCTAACACAACCCCTTCTTGGTGTTGGGATTTTTTTCCGTCAGTGTATTTAAAGTCAATGGAACCGGTATTGAAAACAATAGTATCTGACGGCAAAAATAAATTTTTCAATCGAGTTTTTAATTCCTTGGATATTGCTGTAAACGGAATCGTGAACTTTCGCCCTCTGGTTGCAGATTTGAGCTTTAAGAAAAACATTAATTTATATAAGAAACATTTCGTACCAAAAACGCTCTCCACCACAGAAAGTATTTTTCAAATCGGACTCTTAAAAACAGAGATATCGACAAAAATAAGATGTGACTTTATGGCCCCTGGTGGGAAAACCATGCATTATTTTAGGAAGAATGTATTCTCAAAAGGTTTCCGTCCAAGAAAAAAAAATTTTGTCGAGTTTTCAGGAGACCAGATTTTGCTCCAAATACATCAGAAACAGAAATTAACACTTATGCTACCTGGTGGCCAAACCATTTTTTACCAAACATTAGAAGGAAATTTTCAAATCGAACTCCTAGAAGTAGAGATATTGACAAAAACAATATATACATCTACGCACCCTGGCGTAGAAACCATTAATAATTTCAAGAAGAAAATGTTCTTAAAATGTTTGTCGACATGAGTAGCATCGGTCAACAAACGACTTTTTTGGCAATCGAGATTTTAGAAGCTCATATTTTGCTGCAAATACAACAGAAGCTGAAATTAAGACTTTCGCCACCTGGTGGACAAACTATTTTTTACAAAAATTTGAAATTATGTGCAAAGGATTTCCCATCCGGAGCTGTATCCGGTGCAGAAAGAAGTTTTCAAATTGGAGATTTAGAAACAGAGATACAGGGGGAAAGCAATTTACTTTTACACCCCCTAGCGGTAAGTCTATGAATTACTTGAAAATTTTGAAATTATATGAAAAACATGTCACACTGGAAACACTATCCAACAAAGAAGATACTCCTCCTAAAAAAACACACTATTGAGGAGCAGGAAACACTGTTCCTCCTAGCCTAGAGCTAGGTATCTCAGTTTGAATCTCAACTTAATTTCCTCAATTTTAGAGTAAGTTGCAATTCTCCGATAAACATTTATGTATCACTGAAAAATAATTTTTAAATTGTAAGTTTTCCATTATTAAGTTTATGCCAATATATCTCTAAATTAATTGAAGCATTATAATTTCATTATTTTAAATTCAATCCCTAAATATAATTACAATACTAAAATAATAGTTATGAACTTAGAAGTAGAAGATTCACATGGGTTTTTTTTCTCTCTTTTTTTAAAAATTAAAACATTAAAGTTAATTCACCAAATTTATGCCCACAACATTATTAAATGCTTAGAAATTATGACACGCATTCATTTTATGAGCAAAGTATTAAGGGATCATTTCTTGTTATTATTTTATATTTTATTAGACTACTTTATTTCAAGATTAAGATTAATAGCTGTAAACAATTAATATTAAAGGCAATTCATACTATAGTTTAGACATAAAATTCAACTCCAATGAAAATTTAAATTATTTTGGGATCCAGTGATTATTTTTCTCCAGCTCATCTATCTTTGATTAAATTGCTGCCCAAGCAGCTTTCTCCTAACTCTGTTATATATTATTCTCTGTACGTTCCATATCACTTGCAACGTACTTCCTCTTCTTTTATCACTGTGAGTAACTTTATTTCGCTCTGTCCATATTTGATTGTTTGTTTGCGCAACATTTATCTGGAATACAATGTTCTTCTTTCTTTGGGAACGGACTTAACTTTATTATTTGAGATGCTGTTGGGAGGGAGAACCCTGCCTACTGTGCGATTACTTTCCATACTCTCTGCGTAAACTGACATTTTACGAATACATGTAGTCTAGCCTTTATGTAGTTGCAACGCCAGCAGCTGTATTTTTGTCTTCCATTTAAAAGATTGGTTCTTTGTCGAGTCATTAAAACATTGTGGGCAAGATTGAAGATGAAGTCTCTCCTTGATGGGTATAGATAACGTGACGCTATGTTCTCCCAAGCTTTCTCACTATTGTATCCCCGCGGCAAGTGGAACTCATGAGTCACCAGCTGCCGCTTAGGGATATTCTCAAAATATATTTCTCTGGCCGTGATATCTTGATTAGAACTGTATTTACTTCAAAATGTTTGTTGATCTTGGTGTAATTTCGGTATCATTTGTCTTTATGGTAGTTTCCAGATTATTTCTCGACTTGTAAATTTTATCAAAGCAAGTACTTAAAAAAGTTACTACTTAGACATGTGTCCTCGTTTCACCGTTTTTTGATGTACATTTATCGTATTCTATGAAGCCAAATGGCAAGAATATTAATTTTCAGTCAACAATTAATTATTCTCTGGCCGTTTCACAGAAATCTGAACAAACATCTAGTCATTTTAAACAATGTTAACCTTCGAGGATCTTGAAGAACTCCCGCATAGGTACATTTTCTTACTAGAATTGTATTGACTTATTTTGCTCTACTAGCTAACAAAATCTTATGGATTTTCCACTCTTCTATCTCACGCTGTAGATCCTGTATGATATTTTGCCATGTAGCATTGCTGATTCCGTAATGTGTATAATCAATGCCCAAAATTTAAATTTTAGCATAGCTTGGGATACCAGCCTGTAGTGTCCATTTGTTCCAAATGATAGCTTTTGATCATGAAAGAAATACGGGATTACGCCATATAATACAAATTTTGAAGATGACAATCCGATTTTTGGCGTAAATGTGACAAGGATGGTAAGTCAGATAATATCCGAAAACTTGAATTTTTTTTTTTTTATCTGACTTACCATCCTTGTCACATTTACGCTAAAAATCGGATTGTCATCTTCAAAATTTGTATTATATGGCGTAATCCCGTATTTCTTTCATGATTAATCTGCTTCTCCGGGCAATCACGGGATAGGATTATTTACCTCCAGATTCGCTAAACATGAATGCCGGTTGCTTCGACTAGCGAATCCTGTGATGGTTAAATTCAAATTGATCGGAAACTTGGAACTTGGTCGTTCTGGGTGGTGTAGTGGTTAGCATAACTAGGCGTTTTCTGGGAGACGCGGGTTCGAGTCCCGCTCCAGGACGATGGAAATTTTCAAGTTTTCGGATATTATCTGACTTACCATCCTTATCACATTTACGCCAAAAATCGGATTGTCATCTTCAAAAGATAGCTTCTGATTTCTCTTTCTTAAGTTTCGCTCCCGTGATTTGTGCATAACTTGTGAAAAATTTACATTGCCTCTATAATAGATTTCTCGTTTTGCATGTCCAATACAACATCATCCACGTAGGCTGAGTATTTTATAAATTCATTATTTTTCCCTGGAATAGGTGAACCCTGTATCTCTTAATGTTCTTGAATTTTGCTTAAAAACAGCTCGATTGCCAATGTGAAGAGTGTTGGTGACAAGGGCGAACCCTCTTTTATCCGACTCTCGACTGCTATTTCATCCGTTTATTCTCCATTTATGATAACTTTTGTATTTGATTCTGTATGTATCAATCGGACATATTTGACAATATTCTCCGACATTCCGTACTTTTTTAGAATCTTTAGTAAGGATTCTTGATTTACTGTGTCAAAGGCTTTCGCCTGATCTAATGAAAAGATTCCAAATTTAACTTTCCTTTCATTGACTAGAAATATTATATCTCTGGTTAAGACTATGCTCTGAAATATATTCCTCTTTGTCACTGCACAAAATTCTAATGGGCCGATAGGTCTGTTCATTGCTGTTTTCACTCTGTTATTTAAAACGGTACACAGTATTTTATAGCCCACCTTTAATAGAGTAATAGGTCTGATTTTCTTACATTCTACTGAATCCATTTCAGCTTTTTTAATGAGTTTGTTAAATGACTCTTTAAGGTATTTGTCTACGTTAGAAGCATTTTTTTAAATTAACACAAAATTAATTAAATACACACAATTAGAGTTAATATGCAATGCAAAACATGAAAAGAAAACATATAACTTTGACAAAATTTCTTTAAAATGTTATGAAACGTGTCATTGTGAGTAAAAATTAAGTAAAATTTCATACGGACGCCAGACACTGTACAGTCAATTAAATTCTATATATTTCAATTTCCTTGATACTGTATATTACTGTAACCCTTTCCTGTGCAATGAACGAAAAACTTTGTATATTCCTTAAATTCACATTATTATAGCAAATCGAACAAAAACTGCAAAATTTTTTTGAAAATTTATTGAAAAATCTTATCGCATCATGTTTAAACCCTTATAATATCACCAAATACGCATGTACACTTTAACTTTTAGTTCAAAGCATAGAAGAGGATATTTGAAACAATAGAACAAAATTTCGATTCCATATCTTGAAAACTTTTTGAGTAATCACATTTCTCGTACGGAAATATAGCTTAAAATTTAGTTTTTCAGAAAACGTGTTAAAAAATTTGATTTGAAGAAAATTCTATATACTACTTGTTCATCACATTTAAAATTCACCACTCTTATATGTACAACCTTCCTTGATTTCATTTCGTGCCAATTTTGATTTTTTTGCAGTTCTTTTTCTTTTTTCGAGCAAGTTTTGCAGTGGGTAAGGATTGACGTCTCGAATTCATTATTCGCTCATTGTCCAGCCTCAAGTAATCATTAACCATCTTTTGTTCAAATGGTTATTCTTAATATTTCGAACACAGGTAACAGTCCAAAATAACCAGAATTAAACAGCAAAACTGCAGTATTTGCTCCTAATAACATGGTCTGCAGTCCAACAAATGTTTCTTTTGGTAAAACAGTCCATAGCAAATTGTTAAAACTTTCATTACAGTTTTGGGTCTTCCCATGCAAACATTTTGAAAATATAGCTTGATTACACAGACTCATGTACACTGGTTTTATAACCTTTATGGCAGAATCTGGAAGACCAGGAGATTTATCACAAATCTGATTACCAGCAGATAATGCGCGCTGGTATTTACACCAGCTGTCGGATCCTGTCGGGCATTGTCCATGCATTATGTTCTTGTCGCTGGAACAGCAGTGAAAAAATGCAGCTATAACCGCAATTTGCATACTCTGCAAATTTCCTACATTGCTCCGGATAGCAATGCCATAGTAATTTTGCAGTTTGTCTATAAACTTATCGGTTAATTTCCCTTTCCCTCCGATTCCTTTTTTGCTTTTTTTCAAATTCCTCAAGCGAGAACCAACTCTTTTCTGCACATGGCCTATACACTCCAGTTTTTGAACTGTGCCTTGCCCATAAATGTCTTTTACTTCCATATAGACTTTGTAGTCACCATCTCCATAGTATTCGGTGTACTTCAGTTGTCGATTTTTTTAGACCGTTCAAATATTCTATACACTCCCACTGATTCCATGCTTGATGCAGATCCTGTGTGATTTGAGCATAGGTGCTCCTTACTCGAATCACAGTCTCTTTTACACTAGTAACAATATTGTGTCATGACTTCCAAACCTAAAACTTTCCCAGTGTCAATGGAAATTACTGACACACAACCATTGAGGGATGTATGCCCACGCCGCTGCCAAGTGCCATCGCCTGACACACCACAAGCTGTAATTTTTGTTGCTTTCTTAGATGTACTCTTTTTAAATTCTTTACTTCTGTTGCTGCTTCTTGCATGTTTTGTTCAGTTGCAGCTTGTACAACTTCAAATAGGTGGCCTTCATGCCGTCTGAAAGCTGCCTTAGATAGAAAAGGCAAGTTCAAAGTGAATAACAGCTTTCTCCCTGCAGAATAACGCTTTCCAATCAATCGTAATCCAAGAACTAATGCTGAATTTATCAAGTTTTTGTTGTGTTCCTTGCGAGTTGAAGAAAAACCCATTTTAAAACCACACTAACAAATTAAACACAAGTTTGAGCACAGTCCAAATTTTGAATCTTCAACCAATTTCAAATCAGTTTGAAAGCATTCTGGGCAAGATAGTTTGGACAACACAGATATTAAAGCCTCAATATCAAATATTCTATTGCTTTTGGGCGCATCTGTTTCATTGTCTCATACATTTACTTGAATGTTCGAAATTTTTAGCTTACTTGAACTTGCAGTCATTACATCGTCACTATCACATGGCTTAGGGGCAGTGCAGCGATTGCCGTGAAAGGATCGTTTTTTCGATCTCTTAGACCTTACTTTTGGCATCTTAATTCACTTCAAATGATAAACAATAAATCTAAAGCAAGTTCACTACTAAAATATCAACGGAACATACAAAATTTCACCAGAAATTATGACTAAACAAAGCGCGAAGCAAACGTAACCAAATCTCAGAATAATACTGATTGTCATTCCACAGAACATAAAATATATATTTAATTAATATATTATTTAATTAATTAAGTGTTGCCAAATGCAAATAAATGAATCCAAAATTATTACAAATAAATTCTGTTAGCATTAAAAAATATATAAGCGAAGAAAATCACTTATGAATTACAATGTTTAACTTTTTACTGTTCGGTCGATCTCACTTCCGGTTTATTCAATTGGCTATAACTTCTGTTCTAATAAGCGTAGAAACAAAAATCAAAGTGTTTTGGATTCCTAAAAGTCTACTTTTTCAAGCAATATAATAAAACAAAATTCGAAAATTTTGCCCAAAAATCGGTATTTTAACGTAGACAAACACCTTAAATGATGTTGGTATTTCCATACCACCTAGTCTTTTGTTATTTCTGCACCCAGAACTTCATTGTCCAGCTCGTCCACTTAAAAAAGCTGTACGAATTGTTTTATGTCGTCCAAGCAAACATCTTGTCTTTTGTAAAATGTTCTGTAAAACTGAAATGCTTTCTTTATCGTGTCACACATTTGGTATTGTGAGTCTGTATATTCCAGAGGCAACGACATTGCCTTGTATTCTTTTTAGTTCTTTTGATAAATATTGACAAAATTTCTTCCATATGCAATTCTTTAACTGCAATTTGTTCCCTATTTTCACCCCTATTTCCATTATTAGATCATTAATTTCTCTCTTAACTTCAATTATTTCTCTTTCATTAGTGTTTTGAACATTGCCTTTAATTAATGCTCTCAGCATATTTGTGAAGAATCTGTATTGATTTCTTTTTTATCAGCTAGTTATCTTCCTTCTTTCTGTAAATACTCATTTACCTAATTTTTAAAATTTAGCCAGGAACTAAATTTTGAATCCGAATGAACATTTAAATTTCAATTATACTTTCTATTTCCGACTTAATAGGTTCTATGTTCAGCAGACAGGGATTTAGCCTCCAAGGCATGAGAGGTCTCCTACCTGTGTTAGGTACATCAATATTACCCATAAGCAATCTGTGATCTGAGATGTGAGAGTGTCCAACATTGCGATCAATTATCTCCATGTTTCGGACTGCAGATACATTTTGTGTGAAAACCGTCTATTCTTGAGGTACTGCCTCTAGCCTGCTTGTTTGTCCTGAGATATCGCCGTGGAAAGTTATCCCAACATCAGACAGGTGGTTTACCATGACCCAGTTATTAACATGAATTCTGCTACCATCTGTGTAAACCGTGTTATTGAGTCTATCCAAATGAGCATCCGAAACAGTGTTAAAATCACCCGTTATGAAACAGAAATCAAAATTCCCCGATATGAAATATGGAAGGGAGTCGAAACATTCTCTTCGATCTGTAAATCTAGAGGGAGCCTAAACACATATGATCTTTTTGAAATAATTATTTACTTTGAAAATTGCGGAGACAGCACGTCCAACCGCATCAAATTGAAAACCCATTGGATCTCCAGTCTTATACAATATCAAAACTCCTGCATAACCGGAGTTTGACAATGAAAATATATACCTATATGACGTGAGTATCTTAAATTGCGAGATGTCTTTGAAAGATTTAAAATGTGATTCTTGTATTCAGCAGAAATCAATTTGGTTCAGCAACAAGAAACCTTCTAATCAATCTGTTTTTTCAAATTTTTTCATTCCCGCAATGTTGAATAATACAATTTTGGAAGTGAATTTTTTGTAATGAATTATATCACAATCTATTCCTTTTATTGGGTTGTCTTAAAAGTCATGACGTATTTTAGCCATGTTCTGCAAAGGTCATTTATTGATAGAAAGAACAAAGATCAATCAATGATATAATGTCCGTTTTGTTCGACAACCTTTTGCCATCTGTCAGTGAGCTGCAGAATGCCTCGTTGATAGAAGAACCTGTCTTTCTTGGCGAAAACCTGTGTAAGGTGCTGATTTACAGCCTCATCTGAATTGAACGCTATACCAAGCAAGGACTGTTGAAGATAGCGAAACAAGTGGAAGTCTGACGGCGCAAAGTCAGGCGAGTATGCTAGGTGTGGTAATACATCCCACTCAATCTCCAATACTTTTTGGAGGGTGATAAAACGTGTGTGTGGTCTCGCGTTGTCGTGATGGAACACAACACCTTTACGATGAACTAGCTTTGGAAGTTTCTGGATGATGGATTCGTTCAAACTGTCCAATTGCCGCCAGTACACATTCGAATTGATTGTGTGGTTCCGAGGTAGGAGCTCGAAAAACACGACCCCTATAAAATCCCACCACACTGAGACCAGAACCTTCCGCTGATGAATGTCTGCTTTGGATGTCGTTTGAGGCGAAGCAGCACGTCGGGACCACGACCGTTTGCGCAGCACGTTGTTGTACACAATCCACTTTTTGTCCCCAGTTATCAGTCGCTTCGAAAAAGGATTATTTTCCTCACGTTTAATGAGCATATCGCAGATGCTTATACGCGCCGTCAATTGAGCTTCTTTGAATTGACGAGGAACCCACACATCGATCATGCTTACGTATCCCAACTTCTTGAGGTGGTCATGAACGCTTGAATGATGGATGTGCAATGTGTCTGCAATCTCACGTGTCGTGTAACATGGGTTTAACTCGATCAATGTCTTGATTTGGTCGTCATCATACTCGGTGGGCCTTCCCGACCGAAGAGCATCGTTGAGGTCAAAATCACCGGCACGGAATTTTGCAAACCACCCCTGGCACTGACGATCTTATAGAGCATTATAACCGCTCACGTTACGCAACTTTTCACAAGCTTGAAGCGCGTTCTTCCCCTTACGGAAGCAAAAGAGTTAAATATGGCTATAATGCACAGTTTGTTCTTCCATCTTCAACTTGATATCAAATCTCCACGAATCAATCAAATCGCTCACTATTCCTTTTAGACTGAAGCTGGAACTAGCACCTGTCGAATGCCATGGGGATAACAGAGCTGCGCATGCCTCTAGTACTTCCAAAACCGCCCAACCGCCATCGGGTGCCAAAATACCTCATGACGTTTCCGACTACTCAATATTTAGTTCTCAGTACCCCAGAACAGAGTACAAAACTTCACAAAAGGAACATGTAAGACTGCTTGTAAGAAATAAACAAATTCCCATACAGAAATAGCTTTCCTTTTTTTCCAAATCGCCCCATAAAGGAACATGCAGGAGGAAGGAATCTATAACATTCAATGTTGTTATGGATGGTTGTTTATTCATTGGAATTAGTAGTAGCGCGAATCGTTTTCCGATATTGCACAAATGATGATTAAACACTTTTTTCTCGAGGTCTAACGACCACCGTGAGCACTTTATATGTCTATAGGCATGAGACAAAAATAGATTTTGACCACGGATTTCTGGAAAGTGACTCAGACTGCTCCATTCAAAACGCACGCAACCACTCCCTCGGATGGAACAGGAACGTAAGCGCGATTCGGACACGTGATTTGAATTTGGCTCCTTTGACTATTCACTTTCCAATTTTTAATACATAAATATACTCCATAAATTAAATGTAGAAAAATTATATTATGATTATCCTTACGCAATACATACCAATGCTAGGAACATTTTTTATAAGAGAGAGGATTTTTTTCTTAATGCATATATTTCTATTTGATTTATGTGATAAGTATTGCAAACATTCCACAATTATTGGACATGTAAATTTTTTCAGTATTATATTCGGAAAATAATATATATATATATATATATATATAAGTACTTCCGTTGTTGGTGGGAACGATATCACCAGGAGGGTCCCACTTGGGCTGCCAGTATCAGACGCGGTTATTTTGAAACCACGCAGGACGTAGGTGTGGACGCACAGTCTTTCGACTTCTGGCATCCCTGTTTGTTTACAATTGGTGTGCTGGAGTTTTCTCTATAAACGCAGTTGATTTTCAACCGCTTGAAGTTTGTATCGTATAGTTTTATGTTTATGTTTTGTTTATTTTGATATTTACACGTATTTATCACTGAAATTCATTGCTTCTGTGTTTCGTAAGAAACGCAATAATGCCGGGTTGTGCAGTGGCTTGTTGTACTACGTACAATAGGAAAACCAAGAACACTGACATTATGTACCATGTATTTCCGAAGGATTTATTACTACAAAAATTGTGGATTCAGAAATGTAAGCGTCAGGATTCCTTCAAAGTGTCCAATGCAAGAGTGTGTTCTCAACATTTCACACAGGATGACTACCAGCGTGACTTAAAGGCAGAGTTACTTGGGTTAACTAACAGGAAAGTGTTGAAGCCTGATGCAGTACCTACACTAAACCTTCCCACAAGCAATAATACTGGTATTAAAAAGGTAAGTTCGAGAGCCAGTGCTGACATTTCAGGACCTGAGACTACAACGCCTACTGCACTTAGATGTCATGACCGTGGAGTTCGGGAAACGTGCATTGAAAACCCTTAATAATCTATCACCAAAGAAGAGGAATGTAGGGAAACCCATGGGAACTGTTCAAGAAACACAGTGCATGCTGAGTGATATAAAAACAATGGAGAAAAGAATAAAGAAATTGGAGGAAGAAAACCAAAGGCTAAACACAGCGTGCATTCAGATGAGAGTAAGAAACAAGTACCTTCACAGTCAGCTTGTAACAACTCGACGACGTTCTCAGAAATACTTGAAAAAATTTGACACGGAGTTAGAAACTGAAGTAAGGAAAGTTTTAGCAAAACTCTTCACTGCAAATCAGATTCGTTGTTTAATAAAAGGTAAGAAATGTGTAAAATGGGAAAGGGAAGACATCTGTAAAGCCATTACTCTGCGTGCAATGTCAAGAAAGTGCTATATTTTCTTGAGAGATAAAATGGGGTTTCCATTGCCAGGAATTTCAACACTGAGACGGTGGACTGCTCGCTCATTTCATTGTCGCCCTGGCATTCTACATGATGTCCTTCAGCTAATGAAGGCACAGGCACAAAGACTTAGTACTTTAGAGTGTACATGTGTCATTTCTTTTGATGAAATGAACATAGATAGCAGAATTTCCTATGACCAAGAAGAAGATAGGATTGTTGGTCCACGCAGTAATGTGCAAGTAGTCATGGTACGGGGACTGTTTGCAAGCTGGAAGCAGGTAATATAATTTGATTTTGACATACAGATGACAGCCTCATTGTTGAACAAAATAATATCATCTCTGGAAGATATTCAGTATAATGTTGTTGCTGCTGTAGCTGACCTCGGTGGCAAAAATCGTGCTGTATGGAAGGAATTGCAAGTAACACACACAAACACATGCTTCCCCAATCCTCAAATACCAAATAAACGAGTTTGGGTGTTTGCAGATGTTCCACACCTTTACAAGCTGCTAAGAAATCATTTTCTCGATGATGGACTAACACTTCCAGGTAATAAGAAAATTACAAAAGCTACAATTGAACAGCTCCTTACTCTGGATTGCAGTGAGATGAAGATATGCCCCAAGTTGTCACTTCATCACATTAGTGTGAAGGGCCGTGACCGCCAACGTGTATATTTGACAACTCAGCTCTTTTCAATCCACACTGCGCAAGGAATACGCTTTCTTATGCCACATGAAGAACACGTCGCGAAATTTGTTCAGCTTCTGAACGACTCGTTTGATGTGCTAAATGCAAGAAGGCCTACAGATGAGAAGTCTCTGGCATGTGGATTTGGAACTCATATCGTGAAACCCAAGAGAGGATTCTACGACAGCTGCATGCATGCATCCGAGGAATGAAGGTAGGTAATGCAACATATCTGTTACCCTTTCAGAAAGGATTCGTCACAACCATTCGCTCATTACTGGGACTCTTCACTGACCTGAAGCCTCTGAACATAAAATACATCTTAACTGCTCGACTCAATCAAGACTGCCTTGAACATTTTTTTTCACAAATACGAGGGCTAGGCCACTTCTATGATCATCCATTGCCTACAGAAGTGAAATCCCGTTTGCGTCTCTTGCTTCTAGGTACCAATGTAAGTGACATTCCATTTTCAAGTGCTGCTCCTGTTGCGCTAGGTGGTGGTGATGATGATTACTTTTTGACATCTCAGTTGTTTAGTGCCGTTTTACCTGATATGTCAGAACCCCTGGCAATGATTGAAGGTGAAACTGAGATTCAGGATATTACACTACATGACTCTACAGGTATTCAGGTACCACCTGCTACTCCTGGCTCTGATTGCTCTGTAGAAGGCTTTCGTTACCTTGCAGGTTACATAGCTTACCGAGGAAGAAAATATGACCGTTAGCTGGGTACGCCAACTGGCCAGCTACTTAATCCACCATCAACTACAGAATCAGTACCTGTTGGCTAGATTGAGACCCTTTCACGAGGTGGCCTGCTTGTTCCATCAGATCCATGTTTGGAGAAAGTTAGCCAGTTTGAGTTGATGTTTGCAGAAGTGCATGGACATGACTCTTTATCCCAGGAGCACAAGATTGTACACAAACTATGTGTGAAAACTGGTCAGAGGTTTCCAGATGTTCCTACAGAGGTAATAAAGTTGTATGTTAGAACCCGAACCTTTATACGGCTAAGACATTTAAATGCAAAAGCAAAAGTTAGGAAGGCAGAAGAAGCTCAACGCAGAAAAGCACGTAAGTGGCAGGCTTCATCAAAGTGAAAATTTCCTGGATGCACATGGCCGAACCAGATTTTTCATGCGATGAAGAAAATGTAAGCAACCTGCAGGAATAATGCCAAGTGCCAAGGAATTCTGCCATCAGAAAGCTAAGTTTGTTTTTTTTATTTCAATTTTTCATTGTTTGTATGCATGTATGCAAGTATTTGCAATTTTTCTGATAGCTATTATATATACTCATCTGAGAAAGAAAAGTTTTATTTCAATACATCTGTCATGGGCACATTGTGTTAAGGATCAAATCTGGTAAAGGAAAAGTTGTAGAATTGAATTAGCACAGCATCAGTGGTAATGAGTATACCAACTTATTTGCTAGTCATTAACATAAAAAAAATGTACCACACACATATATAGGAGAGACAGAGTTTTTAAAGATGAAATATTTTCACCATTCCTTCATGGTGTGTGTGTATATGTATGTATATATGGCGTGTGTGTATATGTATGTATATATGGCGTGTGTGTATATGTATGTATATATGGCGTGTGTATATGTATGTATATATGGTGTGTGTACATGTATGTATCTATGGCGTATGTGTATATGTATGTATATATGGTGTGTGTGTGTGTGTATTTTTCAAGATGTCATTTTTTAAGTAGATATTCGATATAGCTTCTATATTTTCATTTCCAGAAAAATGTCAACCTTCTTAAATGATGTGTGTGGGTGTGTACAAACAATTTTAAAAGAAAAACCTAAAAAAAGAAGAATATCAAAACCTAATCACCGAGCTATATTCTCCATTTGATGAGGGCTAAAACTAAAAAACTGTAAACTCTAAAAGTGAGATTATAAAAGGTGACATGTAATGTAGAACATGTTGAGAATAAACACTTATTCTTTCTTCAGGGTCAAACAGAAATGATCCCTCTCTCATTTCTACAAAGACCTGAAAGTGGGTTTCTGCTATATTACATCTGCTTAAGTGCAACAAATATAAATTTTGTAAGTTAAAAAAATCTTTGAACATTGAATTCTACTAAATTTTGTAAACTACTAAAACAACCAGCTAGCACACATGCTGGTAAAAAAGGTTTAAAGTGAAAACCACATTCTTAAGCTTAGAGCAAAATAATAAGCTTATTTAACTTTACAGGAAAAAGCAATTTTGAAAAAAAAAGGGACGTATAACACCAAACTCTTGGTTTTCTTGCGCATATACTTGTTTTTTTTTGTTTTGTTTCTTTTAGCTTGCTTATGTGTTATATACATTCACACCATGAAGGAATGTTCAAAAATGTTTCAAGAGTGAATATATAGAGAGACAGAATATTTTTCGTGTTGTCCACAGTACGGAACTGATTGATTTGGCAGCGATGCGTATCGCCGCCTTTGTTGGCATTTTTTGATGAAGTAAATTTCAGAAATAATTTAAGTATCGGTGTTTAACCTTAATTTTTGTAGTTGTTTATTTTGTATAGTGGCTTGGCGGTAAGTATTAAAATATGAGTTCACATATATGCAAATAAATTGGGAAATGTTGCGCTTCACGGAAGGTAAATGGTTTGATTTCATGATTTTGATTTATGTAGGAGCAGTTTTTTGCACTTTTATTTCGTTATTATCATAATAAGTGTGATTATTACGATCGTTTCGTATGCCTTAACCCAACGCCACAAGACGCTCAAAGCTGCCATGTTGGCTGCCGAGCGTCCACGCCGACGTCATTTCAGCAGCCAATGAGAGGCGGACATCGTAGCGAGCCCAACCTTATACCATGAGATATATCTAAAGACCTTGCGATATCACTAATAAATGTAATTGAGGGAATGATTACCCATATCAGAGATGGTGCAGAGCTAGAGGTCGAGAACTATTGATAGTTTTCGATAATTAAAAAATAACTATCGATAGTGTGTTGGCAACAAAGTTTCTCGAGACAAAATTTGTTTTGTCTCGAGAAACTTACTGACCTCCACATCTTCCAAGGAGGTTCAGTCACTGGTGTCCGCTATTGTATCGTGAGTCTCCTGCCTCACGTGCGTCCGTTTAGAGGTGCTGTGGGTCCTGAGTTCCTCTTCATGGACGACAACGCTACACCTAATCGTACAGTGGCTGTCGCAGAGCTGTTGGAGAGTGAAGATATTCAACGCATGGATTGGCCCGCAAGGTCCTCGGACCTAAATCCAATCGAACACGTGTGGGACCTTCTCGGGAGACGCTTGACAGCACGTCACCAGCCGCCAGCAACGATTCCGCAGCTGCGATTGGCGCTACAAGAGGAATGAGCGGCGATGCCTCAACAGATCCTTGACAACCTCGTCCTCAACATGGACAGACATTGTAAATCCTGCAACACAGTCAGGGATGATCATACCACCTACTGAAGACTGGATTTTTCTTGACAGCCGCTTGTCACATGGACGTTTCTGTCTTCTGTCCAGTTGTGCTCGAAGCTACCTTTTCAATAAAGTGCCTTTGTATCCTTTGAATTCTTTGTATAGACAGTTTTGCTCACTTGTCCCATATTCTTACATCTTGGGGATCTGATGGTATGATTTGAGTCGATGTGGAGCACTTCTGCACGACGTTACATTCGAAAACCGTCTCGTGCTTAATTTTTGCACGCCAGTGTATATTGCAATTCTGATATGAATTTTAGAATTATTTTTCCCTAGTAGGCTATTTGCCAGTGATATTGAAGAATTGGTAATTGAGAAATTTATTGCAGAAAAATCAAGAACAAAATGCACATGAAGATTCGAGGTCAGCATCACACATGTATCCAATCTGAACAACTTACGGTATATCGCGTTACTTAAATTTATAATAGGGAAAGAGAAATCTCGAAGTATCATGAAATTGTATGACAATTATAGGAGGAAAGCCAGTTATGCTTTTATTGCAGTATATTATTTTAAAAGGTAGGTAATCAAGAAATATCTGAAACAATTTTTTATTGGTTTCTGTAATTAAACCGTTTCTAAACCTCGCATAAGACCACTTGGAAAAATTCAGATTTCGAAAAAAAATTACAATAGTATCAGATGCTTATAGTATTCCTGTATAACTGGCTACCAAATGAATGATTTGGTAGCCATTTATACCGGTATACTATTATCTGCTTTAAAATCCATGATTGATTCGAGATTTTGAAAAGCAAAACCCGACAGATGTCGCTATACCGCAATGTCCGAAAAAGGAGGACGTACAGGCATATTTTTTTATTTTCTTATCAGGGTCACCCTTCTAAGAATAAGAGACCCTATGGTTTAGGCGCTACCTTTGATTTTAGACTGCGCATTTAAATACCCTGGCCATAAAAAGTTAGGGATATTGCATAAAATGAAGGATGTATGTATCTCAATCAATGCTTAAATGAAAGGGGAGGTCACTTTATGTGAAAGTAATACATTCTGTAAACTTCTGGATCGAGCAGTATAACGACCCATTTTGCGAACGAGGATGTTAATGTAAACGGACGCTATGTAAAATACAGAAAATTAAAGTAAATTTTAGCGACCTCTTCCCACTCAAAATAATTCCAAAGAAAAAATCACCACAAAAATGAATTCAGTGATGCAGAAACAGGAATGTGGTGCTAAAGAAAACGCTCTCTTCATTGGAGAAGGGAATATAGACTGTGCATCCAGAAGTACCAAAATATTAAAAATGGGAAAGTCTAAAAATGCAAAGGAAGACACTAGAATCCTGTAACCTAACAGTTTTTACTTAACCAATTTGCAAGGGAATTGAAAAACAAAATAAAATGCTAACGATTCATAGTAACCCCCTTCCCTCTTAAACACCGAAGAATGCTGCCACCCGAAGGATTGGAACAATAATTACAAACAGCACTGGGTGACCATCGTGCTGTGAGAAACGTTGCAAAGAGGCTGACGCCTACTCTTGCTTCGACTGAAGAGCTTCTTCAGCTTTTGAAAAGCAGCTTTCAGTTCATTTTCAACAAATGATAAGGAAGCGGATTTCTCTTTCTTCTTTAAGGAGAGTTCCTCCTAGGAACTCCGAAAACTCTTGGCTCGAAGTTTGGTGCTGTAGCTCTTCTGGACGCTCTAGAGAAATCACGCTGCTAGATAGCTATTACAATTTTCTGAATGACAACGGTATTATCGCGGACTTCAGAAATATGTGACGTCATGAGGGATGTGCAATAAATCATAAAGAAACCCGTCAGAATCCTGCTAATTGGGTGACTCATTCTGAAGGTGAGAATGCAGGGAATTCCTATGTCGTTGAGACATATGAGGTATTTTTGAGCAGCGAAAGCAGACTGGAATCCCTTCAAAAGCATCTTGGGAAACTGCTCTTCAGTGGTCTTCCCAGAACAGGTGGAAGGTCATGACGGATGAGATTCCAGTTGTGTCGAAGTAGTATGAGCAGTTGTAGAACGAACTGAAGTCTGAGAGGGCTGCTTCTGTAAATTCAGCCGGTTGTTGTTAGCAGAAGATTTCTTCCTCGTCGAGGAAGATTATGATGATGTTGGTTTCTTCTGTTGTGAGGACTTGTGACTTGAGAGTAAGTCTTTATACCGGAGATAAAATCTCTGGGTGATATTGGAGGATGTCTCTGATTTTCTTAGGGTACAGAACCGCTTTGACATAGTTGTAAACAGTATTAGAAACCATGTTATCAATAGAGTCAACCATGAGATGAGATTGTACCTTTTGCAGAGCTTCTTTGTTTAATGAGTAGATGAACGCATCCCTTGCTTTGGAGATAAATAATGCCCTGAGCGTGAGATACCCAAGCATCTATAAATGAAAATGGATCTACTCTGTCCATATATGCAGGTTTCTTCCGCTACATTGCGAGTAAATTTATCTAAAGTGTATTCCCCGCTGCATTTGTTTAATTTTACTGCGTTACAAAAGTGTTGACTGATTTGCGTATGGAATCACTGAAAGATATTCAGTGATTTCATATGCAAATCAGTCAAAGCTCATGTAACGAGACTCAGTTGTTATTTCTTAATGAGAAAGAGGTCAATAGGTTGTTGTGAAAGTTGAATGAGTAGCGTATCTCGGTCTCTTAACTCAAACAATTAGACGCTAGCACGAGTTGAACATACAAACTAATGTTAAATGAAACTGAAAACTTTTTTGCACGTGAGTGGAAGTCATCAGTGGATTTAAAGCTTTTAGTTGAAGGGGGCCAACATCTTCCAATTCCATACTTGCATAAATTTAAAACTAAAATTTATATTGTAAACCTTATGGAAAACGGAAATCGCTAAAAAATCGTATTTGCAGATCATGCACTCAACATCAAAAACAATTTTATTATCAACACAAGAATTTGGACTTGATACTTGAATACAAATTGAAAGAAAACATGAAAAATTCTGCAAAAAATCTACGTGCTAGGATAATGTAAGAAAAAGTAGCAGAAATATTTCTATTTGTGAACTAACATTGAATAATTAGAGTTTCCGCCACCAGAATGAATTGTGAAATAATTAAAAGCCCGACAATCAAATTTCATCGTGCTCACTTTGAGAAAAACATGTTATTTGGAGAATGGAGTGTACTAATGGATCAGTACAGAAATGAAGGAAGCAATGAAGAAAGCAGTTTATTTGAATGGATTTCAGATTAAGTATAATATAAGACTTCAGAGGAGCACTCGAAATACGCATTATATCAGTGCACCGCTTATTCGTGAATGAGTCTGACTGCCTGATTGAAGAGAAAGACATTGCACTACCTCACAGACAATCTGCTTCTACTGCAGTTATTCGGACATCATTTATTAATTCCACAGGTCCGCGACAACTATACATAAAAACTTTCTAGAATACCTTCAGACTTTCAAATAACTTCATTCCTGGGATGGCTACGTAATGACCGTTGATTTCGGGCAAGGTCTAAGTTAGTATTGAATTTAAATTTCGTTTATGTAGGAGAAAAATGAATATAGGAAATATATGGCCACAGGAAATTATTTAAAAAAATCATAAAGGGTAGTGAAACATCGAAAATTTAATTGATACTCCATAACAAATTGTTATACTGCCACACATTACATTGTAGCTGGTTATGTACTGCATCATAAAGGCATCCCTTGCAAATATACAAGTGCTGGGAAACTGCTGGCTACCAGCTGGCAGTGATGGGTCACCGTTGGGTGAAATCTACCGCTCACAACCCGGTAGTGATCCGTTGGTGGCAGCGCTATGAGTTGGCGAGCCATTGATGGCCCTGCAGCATCGCCGTGAATTGTGGGACTCCAAGCAAGTACCACTAGTGGCCCAATGCTGGCAACCAATGCAACCCCAACAGCAAGTGTAAGCAACGGGACTGCGCATGCGCAGAAGCAACACTTGATGTGTCTCTCATGGTACCAGTTAGTTGAAGACGACGTTATCGCAATCGTGTTATTTTAGTGGATGTTAAGAAACAAAATCCTTATGTAGAGAGGCGAATTAATTTTCTAATGAAATTCCACGTCGACGAAGATATCAGATTTAGCCATGAAATACAAGATTTCAGCCATGACATACCCCCACTCTATTCCCATGAATAACAATTCATGGAATGGAGTGGGTGAGTAAAAAGAACAAATTTCAAACCGCTTGAAACAAATGTCCTGGAAAACCATTAAAAAACGTTTGTTGGAAAAAAAGATTATGCGCGTACAAAATTTATAAATTATTTGAAAGAAAAAAAAAGCAACGCTATATGGATATAATGTACTCGTCCATGGGTTGAAAACACAAGACTGGTAGGAATTCGCTTCTTAATAAAATATATTTCCTCTTTAAAACAAATGTAGCTTCGGGCAACGGAAAGGAAAGATACAAAGTTAAAAATGTAACAAAATGTGACATGAAACCGGATTAATATATATTAATTCAACAATCTTCTTTCAGACGACAAAGATAGTACCAAACTTTGGAAAGCGACTCTATGTATGTACACTCCTTGAAAATGAGTGAAGTTGCCTTAAGGTAAAAAAAGAACTATCATTACGTTGAAAAAAGAAATTTATGAATTATATGAAACTGACTTTTATGAAAAATACCTCGCAATATCATAAAATGAAAGAGGGAACGATTCGATTATATATTCCGCCCAAAACAGACCGCTTCAAGCACATGCGCGTGCGTTGCAAATTAGTCCGTTAGGTAGAGAGCTCGTATTAAAAGAAATCCGTCTTGTTGCACGATGATATTTATTCAGCTAAAAAACGAAATCTATATACAGTTTAAAAACACATGAGCACTTTCGGTGTCACATTGACACCTTCATCAGATGTGATTTCACCATGTGGTTACGTGCTGGTCTTAAGTACGTGGAGTAGATGCATCATGGGAAAGGTAATGTCAATGTCACATGATATACCAAATAACAAGACAATCAAAAAGAAGGCATAGTTAGCCAATGATCACTTAACAGAAGCAATTGCTATTGCGCTGTCCTTCCCAACAAGATTGCTCCAAGGTGCAGGTAAAACACAAGGATAATAGTCATTACAGCAACGTGTATTATAAGCCGAAGTATAGAGGCTTTCTGTAAATAACAAGGAATAAACAGAGTTAGGGGTGTTTATGATCTTAGCGTTGTCCCAGTCTGGGGTGGAATTTCCAGCACTTATGGTTCTTGCAAAAGAGGTGCTTTGGTGATTCATTTTTAGATCATATCTGTGTTCATTTAATCTCAAATCCAAATTTCTTTTGGTAGAATCCACATAATGATTATTTAGTTTACCAGAGATAGTGTTTTTACCAACAAACCGACGGGACAGCCATGGGTTCACCTTTATCCGCAGTCTTAGCAGAAATTCTTCTACAGCATATTGAAAATAAAGTCATACAAGAATTCCCACAAAAACCTAGTCTCTATATCCGTTACGTTGATGAGATCTTGGTAATTTGGCCATATACCATAAATCAGTTACATCAGTTTGTCAACGCTATGTCTGCTCAATACCCCTCCATCAAACTCACGATAGAACTTGAAAATAATTTCGTCTTACCTTATCTTGACTTTCAAATTACTCGTAACCCTTCTGACAATTCCCTGTCTTTTGCCGTTTATCGAAAACCTACTTCTACACCCACTCTAATTCCGTACAATTGTGCTCACATTTTTCAGCATAAAATTTCTGCTCTGCACTTCTTATTTAGAAGAGCATATTCACATTCTTCTAGCCATTTCGCCAGCGCTCAAGAACTACAATGGATGTCATCCCTCGCTAAAAACCATGGTTACCCGGACAACGTTGTTAAGGGGTGCACAATAAAGTACGGTTTTCTATGTCAACTGCTTTAATTAGTGAACAAGTGCCTAAAAAGTATGTTGGATCTGTTGATTTTAATCCACATATTGTAAACCTCCTTACCAACATATGTTCTCGTCATAAAATACAATTTGGAATACGATCATGCAATCTATATACCATTATCCGCCACGATCGTGACAAAATTGACAAAGGGAAAAAAATGGGGTGTGTATGTTATTCCTATGCTCGACACTATCTCTGGTGAACTAAATAATCATTATGTAGGTTCTACCAAAAGAAATTTGGATTTGAGATTAAATGAACACAGATATGATCTAAAAATGAATCACCAAAGCACCTCTTTTGTTTGTTTTGTTTTGTTTTTTGTTTTTTTAGGTTTAACGACCACCGTGAGCAACTCAATGGGCTATAAGCAGTCGCCCGTCCCTAATTTAGAGTCACTGGTTCCAGGGAAGGGAGAGAGCCAGTGCCGTAAGACAAACACAACATCCATGCCTCACCGGGATTCGAACCCGGACCCCTTCCGACGAATGATCAGAGGCCAACGCCTTAGACCACTGCGCCACCGGGGCGGCCCACCTCTTTTGCAAGAACCATAAGTGCTGGAAATTCCACCCCAGACTGGGACAACGCTAAGATCATAAACACACCTAACTCTGTTTATTCCTTGTTATTTACAGAAAGCCTCTATATTTCGGCTTATAATACACGTTGCTGTAATGACTATTATCCTTATGTTTTACCTGAACCTTGGAGCAATCTTGTTGGGAAGGACAGCACAATAGCAATTGTTTCTGTTAAGTGATCTTCATTGGCTAATTATGCCTTTTTCTTGATTGTCTTGTTATCTGGTATATCATGTGACATTGACATTACCTTTCCCATGATGTATCTACTCCACGTACTTAAGACCAGCACGTAACCACATGGTGAAATCACATCTGATGAAGGTGTCAATGTGACACCGAAAGTGCTCATGTGTTTTTAAACTGTATATAGATTTCGTTTTTTAGCTGAATAAATATCATCGTGCAACAAGACGTATTTCTTTTAATACTAGTATTCATGCACGAATTATAATGTCTAGGTAGAGAGCTCACCTCCCACGCCAAAGGCCTCCGTTAGTATCTACCCAGATTAAAACGGGCGTTTTTCCGGTATGTTGAGAAAATTTCCCCAGCGCAGTGCTATAATTCACAAGTTGCGTAAGGGTAGCAAAAAAAATAAGTTGTAGCTTTGGGGAATTGCGGATATCCCAGATTTCTTTTTTATGGCTACTACTGGGAAATTGGAGGACAAGATTCGGCAAATCACCCTTTACGTCACGTGTTTGCCGGCTGCTACTACCGGCAAACTAGCAGAACACATTAGGCTAGCCATCATTTCTGGTACGTGCTTGCAGTGCCGCAGAAGGGCCACTTGTGGCAGCTACGGCCTGTGATGGACAACTGATGGCCCTGTTGTGGCATATCACAACAGATGGGGTGCCAACACTTGGCCTGAACTTCTGACATTTCTGTTGGCCTCCCGGACATTTTATTGACGGTTCGGGAGCGGCAACATAGTGCTGGGTCATTGCTGCCATTGCTGGCAGTGCTGGATGGCAGTAATGGCCCAGTGCTGGCCCACCAAGACTGTTTTTCCTGGGTATACAATAAAACCTAAAAAATACAACATCCCAAAATCCGGCAACTTCAGAGCTCCTGCACTTTTTGATTTCATTTTTGTGAAAACATCCGATGTGTACATCGCAAGATCATTCGATATGAGCTTGCAAATTGCTGATAAACGCTATCGGAAGGTTTCTGAAATTCGTCATCTCATTGGGCGGTGCTGAAGTGACTCGGACAAATCAGACGACGAATTGGCGTGTACGTTTGAAATGCGCGTCGAACATGTGATGATGATCTTTGCTTGTTGGCGGCAATATGTGGGTTCCATCGTGTAATGACATCTACATCGGCCTTCATGATGCATTGCGGTAATCGCTTTCGCGATGTATCGCAGTTTCGTTAGTCCAAAAACCGCAACATCGATGTAAAACTCACATCGGGTTTTGGCGATGTGTCGCTTCATCGCCCAACCCTAGCGGTTGCTTTGCCTTTTTTCAAGCTTTTGTTTAACCATTCGTCAAATTCATTTTTTTTCGACACAGTTTTATTAATAAATAATATGAAAAAGTGATCGCCAATATTTTATCCGAAACTTTTTTCCATCATCAAAACGATTTTGTTTTCGAAGAATGAGATCAGCAGTGCAACACCCCTGCATATTTGTCAGGCGTAGATGCGTAAGTTTTCGTTAGAGTGACCTGTTACGTGTAAGTACGTGCTGTACGAAACGACCATTAAAGAATTTATGGATGGCTTCAGAAATCCAGAATTTTCATAAATCTGACACTCGTCCGATGCCGTATTTTTGGGGTTTCACTGTGTGGCCGTTCACGCTGCTGTTTAAAGCTTTTTCTGGAATCAGGTCGTGGTTATAAAGTTTTGTTGGAGAAAATCCGGAAAAAAACTTCATTTTTTTCACCTTTAAAAATACACCGATTTTTATTTTGAAGACCAATGTTTCTTCCATTGGTTTTTACCGGATATTTTAAGCAATGTGAAAACGTACCAAACTGAAATTGCGGAAGGAGTGAGCTTTCCGCGATTGCGAAGTAGGGTGTGAGTTTATCATGAGGAGAAATGGTGACTAGAAATCAACGGCCATGGGACAAAATTGTTTTCAGTTCACACCAATCAATTCGTTTAGAAGAAATCCGTCAAAATTATCAGACTCTGGAAGTTGATGCAAAATATGTGACAGATCCATCAGTTTTTGTTTGTTGATAATGCAATTATAAGGCAAACTGAAAATATGTTAATTTTCGGAATAATGAATTTTTTTCGAGATAAAAATTTCGGACATTTCGAATAATAAAAAAGTAATAACTGAGGTGTCTATGCTTATATTTTTAGAGAGAAAATCTTTAAAAAACATCTTAGCAATTGTTTGATAACAGATTGCGTAGAATGCAACTGTTTTCTGAAATCATCCGTGATTTCGAATATTCTCAGTTTTTATTTATACACTGGCGGGAAGTGAAAAAAGAACACCAAGAAGGAAACGTCTGATACCAACGAAATTTATACAGCATAATAACGGAATACAGAGGATAGCGTGATCAAAACATTATGGCAAAATTTAGCTGTATTTGCTGGTAAACTGAAAAATAACATTTCCATGTAACATGGTTAGTACGAGGGTGAACCGCCATGAACTGCGTCACACTGTGCAGTTTTGGCATGGAGTCTGTCGTACAGATGTTGGATGTAAGTTTGGGGTATTGAGTTCCAAGCATCCTCAACCTGGACGCGTATATCCGGGATGGTCGTGGCTGGCCGTAGGGACCGGATAAATCGTTGTCCCATAAAATCCCACACGTGCTCAATGGGGGAAAAATCCGGTGAACGTGCAGGTTATGGAAGTTATCTCACACCCTGAAGTGCATATTGCATTGCACGTGCCGTGTGTGGGCGTGCGTTATCTTGCTGGAAAACACCACGATGGACCGACCTTACAAACGGCACAACAACGGGCTCAATGATGTCGTTGATGTAGGAGGTGTTGTTTAACGTACCCGGTACAAACACTAGTTGTGTACGGGAGTGATAGCTGATCTCTCCACACAACAGGAGACCAGGTGTAGGCCCTGTGTGTCGCTGGCGGATGCAAGAACGGTAGAGACGCTCCCATGTGCGTCTGCGAACACGCATACGGCCATCGGAGGCTCCCAAGCGGAATCTGCTTTCATCGCTGAACACGACAGATTCCCATTGCGTTCTCCAGTGCAGGCGTTGGCGACACCACTGCAGCCGTTCCTGACGGTGGGCTGGAGTCAGAGGTACACATGCCAGAGGCACACGTGCACGTAGTCCTGCATTCAGTAGACGGTTGCGGATTGTTCGCACAGTCACCTCAGGTGCAACGGCAGCTCTGATTTGCGTCACAGTGGATGTTCTGCTTGACAACGCCGCTCTTCTTATGCTTCGATCGATCCGCACATCAGTCCGTCTGTGACTCCCGGTTCCACGTCTTCTCGTGTGGGAATGTTCCTGGGACCATCTACGCCACCATCGTACCACCACCAAACGCCGTACTCCTTAAATACCACCGACGATAATTTGCATATTATGCCGTGCTGTGGAGTAAGCGCTCACCGGTTGGTCCCAAAATGAACATCACTCCTACGTAAACTCGACCCCATTAACATATGTAAATTTCATGATCGTCCGCCAATTCCTTCTTGGTGTTCCTTTTTCACTTTCCGCCAGTGTATTAATATCTACATATTTGAATAAACTTATTTTTTCCTGTCAGCCTAAATCGAATTTTTGCAAAACTGTTCAATGTTTATATGGGCAATGATTTAGAGATTGGGTTTGTTTTCAACGAGGGCCTTTGCTACGCTTAATATAAAAACGTACAGGATCAACATTCACAAGGAGAGTTGTCAATGTTAAATATAAGTTTTATTTTAAAAATATTAAACTGAAAAGTCTATAAACACCTTCATACTGGGATATATGCCATGATAACGTACTCGAATATCACGTAGAAGGAACACTGTAACGGGGTGCATAATAATACACAGTTCGTCCAAACAAAAAAAAGAGACTAAGTATCCCAAGAAAGTGATTACATCATGATGAAAATACGCATACAAGAACCTCAGGCCTAACAGGCATATTATGAAAAAAAAAGCCAAGCATTAACCAAATTATGAACCCTCCACAGCGCATGGGAGCCTTGCATGAATGAGGTTATATTAGAAGAAACGCTCGAATGCTGGGAACAGCAGATTGACTTTTCATTTACCTCGACGAACTATAAAGATACCTCGACTTCGGATACATGCACACTAGGAATATTTGAGCCAGTTTTAGCGAAGCCGTATAATTCAGCTGAGAGGCCGGTTGGTCAAATAGCCGTATCGCCAGTCATTTGGAACGGAGCGAAGTGGCAATCGGCCAATGCTGTCACCAATCGGTCGAGGAGTGAAAAATCCAGAGGCCAGCGTGCACCCTCAAACAACCGTGGCCATGTTGTGTCTTCTACAGGTAAGGATGGGAACCTTCCAGGCCTTTGCCAGACGACTTGCTGCACGTGAACCACGTACGAGGAACCCGCTCAGCGGCTTATCATTGACTAGCGATGATCGCCCGTACCAGTTGTAGTGGTGTAGGTCCCTATAATCGCGGGAGAATCGCCAGTGATGTCGTGTTACCTTCATTGATTAGTCACGGTTTCCACTTGGCGCCGATGACCAGCAAATACGTGTCTGGAAACGAGCCGGAGAGCGCACAAATCTTGTTTTCACAGTGGATCGCTAGATATCTTGCACATCGGGAGTGACTGGAAAGTGAGTCTCTTGTTGCGATTCCCGAACACACTCGGTAATGTGTGCCACTTTCACAGCTCAACTGAATGTCGACGACATTCTACGAGCGTTTCTTTCGCCCTCTTTGTCGCAGGACCACCATGCAATTTATAAAAGTATAATGCCCGGCCACACACGGCACATCTCACCTAAGCTTGCCTTATTAATTTCGACACACATCCATTGCCAGTACAATCGCTCGACCTCTCACCGATCGAACATCTTTTGGACATGATGGGTGCTCACCTATGTCCATCGAAGAGTGTCGGCGAACTGACCCGCAATTTGATCACCATCGGGCATACGGTAACTTAGGACAGTATCTGTGAATTTTATTCGTGTATGCAACGCCGGGTACCCGCTTGTATCCGTGCCAGAGGTGGCGCCAGAAAGTAGTGACTCGTTACGCTCGTGTAGCTGTTTTATCCGAATAAATCGTCCAAGTGCTCTGAGATTTCAGGTATTTCCTTCATCATTCATGTACATTGAACTTATCAATTTACATCTCGATTGGATGATACCTTCAGGATGCTTTATTTTTCGCAAAGAGTGTATTTTATTGAGGAAATAATATATTGAGCGACAAATATGTATCCACGGGCATTTATTTTACAAACGCATGATTTTATACGAATAAAGTCTGTATTATCATTTATGAATTATGTATTATGCTGAATTATCTCATAAACTAATATTTTAGACATTGTGCCCCAGCAACAAGGAGATACAGAATATAAATTCCTCGCGGAAAATACTAAGGAATATAAGACGCAATAGTTTATACATGTTAAAATTTCCAACCAAAATTCAAGTTTCACAAGATGGGTGATAAAGCATCAACTTAATAGCCATTCAAAATGTTCGCTGAAGAGTGAGTTTGATACCGCAAACGTTAATTGCGGCCAGTTTGAATTTCTGGATGATGAGTGTTCTAAATTTAAAAAAAAATATTCACTTGTTAATGTGGAAGAAAGATACTTCAGTTACTTCACGATAGGCAAATCTCAATCAATACCTGAAAGTACAGTGCGCTATTTTTTGGTGGACCTTTTCAAGGAGTACTGTAACTGGTCATAAGACGCAATCTAGTGCATAACTTTTGCTTAGTACCTGGTTCCGAAAAAAATATAGTTGACATTTGTGAATAGTCAACACCAAATGCCAAACAAAAAGAACAAGGAACAGCACAGGGCAGCAAGCTCAGTACTCGACAAGAGGCACTTCTTGAGAAAGGGACGGTTCTTCCGTGTGAATTTGCTTGATCGCTGTTAGACATACCTCCAGAGAAATGTCGTGACATTTTCATCCAGGTTAGTACAGATTTGGGAGACGCGGAAAATAATGACAGATGTAGCAGCTACGTTGGTTTCCAGGAGTTTCATTCACCAGGCTTTAGTGTTTTTGAATTGTTTTTGTAAATTTTTGAGTGTTTTGTTTACTCCAAGTTGGCATCTTGACATCTTTCATACTGATCGTGAAGGCGTAATTGCCACAGGAATCTTGTTTTCTCACTCTGATTCTAACCTTTCGGGTTTTCTTACCTATTCATATCATTTTCTGAGATCTCCTAGCTTCCGATTTCTGCAAGAACAGTTTTAGACCTGGTGCCAAACACGCCCTTCTTAAAACTGTTGTTATATTGTTTTTATTGAATGCAGTTAAATTTTTATCATTTTTTATGTTCCTTATAATTAAAACTGATTCTTACAATAGAAACGGATAACGGAGACGGAAACTATATAATTAATCACCTTCATGTACAAAATTAGAGAAAGACGCAAATGAACATTTGATCTGCCCTTTTTTTTTTTTTTTTTTTTTTTTTTTGCAGCTATAGCTGCTTTAGTTGCAAAGACATTGTGCCATATGTGACCAATTTTTCGTACTCCAGGGAATTGTAACAGACAAACATTTCCTCACAATCAGTTTTCTTCGGAAGATTTGGTTAATGGAAAACCTTATTAGGTCAACACATGCAAAAATAACTCTCTTTTTTTAAAACAAGTTGGACACCCCGTAAACATTTCTATTAATAAGATAATAATATAGAAAAATATATTCCATAACAACAAATACGCCAACAGTTTGAATTTCAGATCCCATTCATGGAAAATAAGTTAATCAAACTGTGGAAATAGTTCTCTCGAAGACTGATTCTCTTCTTTCCTCCAGTTTTCCAAACATTTACACGCATATGATTAGCCTTTAAAAAACCTGACTTCCTTTGGCAACACAGAAAGCTCACCGACGTCCTTTCTGCTTGTCGTTGCTTTTTCATTAACGCAAAGAAATTCTGAAAAATGTTTTTGTTTCGCTACATTTCAGGGATTTCAAAATATGCCACATATTCGGTTTGCATGTTTGTCAAATAAACCTCAAAAACCATTATTATTTCTCGAATACAAGAATATCTGACGCGTGGCGCTTAACACATCAAGCACATGAACACACTGATAATTCTAAAATTAACTCCCTGTGTGACTGAAGAAAGCATTTATTTATCTATTAGTTAGAAAAAATTCTTGAGTTAATTTCACAAAATATTTGCAATAATTGATTTTTATTTCAAATATCGTAATCCACATTGTCCATTTACAACGATGTTATGTGGTACATTTGCAAAACAAACAAAATGCAACTTTCGTGTGTATTAAAATATAGAAATGTGGAGCAATTTTTTCCGTAATATGAAGAAAAACAAAGAAAAGGATAATATCACCAGGTGGCATCGGTCGGTGAAGAATGCCTGCATGAAATTATTAAAATGGTAAATATATGATTATACATGTCCATAAATTTCAAATAATACAAGGAAAAAGAATACTTCTTAACAATCGAACTTTCGAACAATGCCTTTCAGTAAATAACTTGGAAAATAAAATTAATTCAGTACTAGTATGTACCTTTAAGCTGCATTCTAACAGAAGAATAGAAGAATACTCTTCCAAAGACCATAGGTGGTCTGAAATCAATAAAGGATTGAGTTTTCCACAAAGTGTGAAATGCAAATTGTCTAACAATTTATGTCTATAAAAGAGATTGTATTTCTTAATTTGATATCTGCGGTATTTTATCTTTTTTTTTTTTTTTTGAGGTTTAACGACCGCCGTGAGCAACTCAATGGGCTATAAGCAGTCGCCCGTCCCTAATTTAGGGTCACTGGTTCCAGGGAAGGGAGAGAGCCAGTGCCGTAAGACAAACACAACATCCATGCCTGACCGGGATTCGAACCCGGACCCCGTTCGGACGAATGATCAGAGGCCAACGCCGTAGACCACTGCGCCACCGGGGCGGCTATTTTTTGTTTTTTTATCTTTGTTCAAGGTCGTTTGAATATGATAAAATCTACATTCTCTCTTAGTGAACAATACATTTCATTTTTTTCACGTCTATGAAAATCGTATTTTCTCAATTCAAGGCAATATCAACAAATATTTTTTTCAGTAATAATAATTAATTGCGTGCATGCATTATATAAATCAGTTATTAAAGTGGCCATCGAACACGTATTTTATTCATATCATAGTTTGAAAGAGGTAAAGAAAAAAAGTGCCACAGTGATTTCAAATTTATATCCTTCTAGAACTCATACCTTGCACATTACATTGTACTTATATTTTCTTGATTTCAACAGCCATCACATAAATCAGATGTAGTCGGATTACGTGGAGTCTTCATAGCGCAGACTTCACTCACATAAATCGATTATCCAAATACGTGTCATTTAGTTATGACGAACGAGGGTCAATTCGAAATATTGTGCACTGTCGAGTCACATTCTTGTAACCACTAGCTAATATACATGGTAACCGCCGGGTGCAGCGCGGACGCAGCTAGACGGGCTTGGAATGACTCAATATAGCGCTGGGAGGTTTTCACAGGTATGTGGAGCCATCATAAGTGCAGTTCATCTGACCGCTGCTAGAGGGTGCGTAGTGGGGGATCGATCGAGCAAGCAACACGATAGACGTGGTCCCACAGATGCTCAATTGGGTTCCAGTCTGAGGAATTAGGGGCCAGGGAAATACTTTGAAATCTTCATCGTGCTCTTCCAACCACTCTCGGACATTCCTAGCTGTGTAACACGTAGCGTTGTCGTGTTGGAAGATCTCATCCCCGAGGGAAGACAATTAGCATGTATGGGTGTACGTGGTCTGCAAGAATGGATTCATAACGAATTTGGTCCATAGTACGTACCTTCCACAGATATGAATGGACACAGGTAATGCCACAAAAACATTCCCCAGACCACAACGCTGATCCCACCAACTTGTGTTCTTCCAGCAATGGTTGAAGAATGTTTGTTCTCCGATGTTTCTCTCCTTACACTCCAACGTCTATCCGTTCGGTGAAGTTGAAAACGTGACTCAACGGTGAAGGAATTCTTTTGCCAATCAGCAGAGGTCCAGTTCCGATAGTGCCGTGCAAATGAAAGCCTTTTCTGCCGATGCATCTTTGTTAGCATAGATGCTGTGGCCATCGATCGTTTTAATGAGAATTCGGCCAGTGAGTTGCTCCATTGTATCAAGTCGATCGGCCCTCACGCAGCTTCGCAGCCGACGTTCACCTCTCAAATCAATGGCACGTGGTACTTCGCAGTTTCCACTTCGCTTATTCCAAATGGTGCCATTTCTCCAATCAGGATACACTTTAATCATAGAAGCACGTGAACAAACTCCGCTATTTCAGAAATATTGTCACCTTTGGCTCGAAAGCCGATAATCATCCCTTTTGCAAATCTAATAAACCGCTCCTTTTATCCATGACAGCAACGAGTGATATGTTTCCAGAATGCTTTCAACACACCTTATATACCTTCCACGCCAGCTCACGACACGTGCCTTCTTTCATTGGATACGCTCTGTTGACCTCAAAATTAGGAGGCGTTCACAATAATGTGACTCGACTGTGTATATGTCGTACATCGTAAGAAGCAAATTTTCAGCAAAACGTTCTATCCTGCATTAATTAATTTGAAATATTTATTGGTAAAGAGTGTTTATATGTGACATCTAACAAAGTACTGAAGAGTTCGTCTCACTTTCCTTCAATTTCACATTGTCCTTACTATTCAATTTTAAATATATGTGTAAAATTGCCGTGCGAATGATATTTCATAGACGTCTTGGAGAGAGGTAAAACGTTTTCATTTAAATTTAATAATTTACATAATAACTTAAAGTTGAACCTGTATACCGCTCGTGATTCTCATAGCAACTAAACAGGGTGCATAATTTTCAGGTTCACATCAGCTATACACTTTTTTCTTAATTATTGGGTTGGTGTTACACCCATGTCCCCATTGAGAGGGGAAAACAACTTTGACACCTCTAGCAGAACGCTGTCATCAAGAAACGTCACATGGCTTACATCACACAGTCGGTTATGTCTAAAGTACGCCCTGATAATTCATTTAGTGAACAGATTCAAATACAAGTGCACAAGTATTGGTAAAAGTGGACCGTGAAGATAAGCCTGTTCAGCGTATTTTCTTGTGTGAGTTCGAATTCGGATGTGCTGCGGATATCGCAGCCCGAAGTATTACTGTGGCGTTTGAAAAGATGTGCAAACGAGCGAACCAAACACTTATGGTTCTCAAAATTCCAAATAGAATACAAGACCCTTGCAAATGCACTCCGATGTCGTCCACCAGTAGATAATATTGTAGATGGGGAGCTAAAGTATTACGTGGAAGCTCGACCACGCCAAAATTTCCGTTAGGTCAGCGGATGTTTATGTGTTTGTTCGACGGTTTCTTATTTGCATAAGGGCCCAGGAGATGATGAAAAATCATGATATGGGAATGTCATACGAATTGGGAACTGCCAACAAGATGCATCATCTGCAGATGTGAATTTCCTTAATTGCCGGGCATTGACGGGAGAAATTCACGTATCTGATGTAAACTCCAACGAAATGTATGGGTTCTGAAACAATAAAAGAAATCAGCAAAATGTTTGGATACAATGGCTCCATGTAAACGCTGAAAAGAGCCGACCCAGTACGACCATCATATGGGACTGCTATTGTACTGAAATGCAGCAGATTCATAAAATTTTGCGCACCACGCAGCCAGTTTTAATTAAAGAAATTTCGTCCTTCTGTTGTACTATAAGCTCGCCCACATGCACCGCAAAATAACATTATAACACTGCACTTGTTTAACTACGAAACTCTTCATACTGCATATTCCACACATCCCTATTGCAAAGAGTTCCGCGTCTTACAGCGCCTGGACCATTTCCTGCCATAGATAACCTTCTCAAACTACTAAGCTATTTGTCACACAATTTCCGATTACTTTGCATACCAGACATTTGGGTGCTAACGTCGTGGAACCGAGTTTCCGGTTCGGAATAGTATATTGGTGGAGACAGAAACTACTTTTATTAACTGGACAGGAATTTTCTGTTCATATGAGGGTCTGAAAGTTCATCTCTCGTTTCGGACATTTCATCTGCATCTACCAAGTAATTTCATGGGATACATGCAGACAGTTAAAATAGTGTAAATGACAGTTTCTTTTATCTTACTGAATCTTTCTTTCTAAAATCTTCCTGCAATATTTTATTTGAATTCAGCTGCCAAAACAAAAGTATAATTATTCTGCGGAACTGTTTCTGTTAATTACTTTTTCTAAAGATATATAGAAAATTGATTTTCGTCTTTAAAAAACAAATGTACATAGGTTTCTTCCAGCGCTTTGGAAACAGTTGTACAACACTTATTTGATTTTCCTTTTATTTATCTGAAGTTCGGTTGAGGAATTTTAATTTGCACATACACACATATCACTAAGCTGTTCTTTGAGGTTCAGAGGTTAGCTTTTTAAAGAAAGACAAACCGCCCAGCAATATGTTTCATTGATGGAACTAGAATTTACATACTGTGGGTGTATGAAACGTCTCCATTTACAAAACGCCTCCATTTGTTGTGAAATTTGTTTGTAAGATATGATATCATAATTAGAGCAAAGTTTTTCCTCCAGAAAATTAAACGATGCGTGGATGATTTAACTAAAATGCTATATTGTCATTATTATGGCTGAAAGTCAGATAGCCGTACTATGCGGCGAACTAGTCTGATGTACTGGCTGAGGACCATTACCCAGTGATGGGTCAATCTCCAGCACTGGATGGAGAATGCGCTTTGCGCTTATCTTATTGGCTGGCGCTCTCAACCTGTCCCGCACGGGGATAACTGGTTTTCCAGTTATTTGGGGAGCGGCGCCCCACGGCCCGAGCTGACCTTGTGACTGGTCAACATCTGATGTCATGCCACCGCTTTGCTGTCGGTGTTTGCAGGGACGGCTGTTCATCCAGCTGTTGGGGAGTCGCGGCCCCACGATCCCGAGCTGGTCTTGTGTCTCGCTTTTTCGTTTTTATTTAGTTTCTCCACTGGCTAGTTGCCCGTGTTGTATACTTTACCTAATCGCTACCACGTTATGCACTAACACCCCGGTCTTGTGGTTTTGTTACCCTCCACCACTAACTGTATTATATTAACCGCTCAGTTCGTAGGTTGCTGAGATTCCGTTTAGGTTCCCTTCCAGGATTTGTCTTCTTTGGATTTCTTTTTTCCTTTTAGCTGGTTTGGGTGCTAGACCTAACTGCATGTTTGCCGCGTGCGGAGACCCGTGAGGCGGAAATGGGATGTCTGGCGGCTGAGGTCGCAGGAGACCGGATAAGTGCCTCCTGTGTACCAACACTCCTCTTCGACCCCGGCTTCGCTGTAAACGGGAGGCTAGAGACTAACCCACCTCTAGTCAGAAGTCTTGTACCAAGTTGTGTACACGGCTTTAGCGGCTTTTTTGTCGTATAGCACGGCAGGGTGAGCCCGGGGGCTGTGGGATCATGCCAAAGGCGTTGGCATGACGGTACCCGGAGGCCGAAGTGTCCGCCGAGTGCGTGTGATCACAGCCAACGGACTATATCTGCAACGTATAAGCTCCAGAACTGTGTCCAGCGTCATTTTCTTGGCTTGCAGACCTCCAGTTCTCCCTTGTAGGGCTCGGTGGTGGGTGGAGTAGTCTGCAGACGAATCTTCCTCCTTTTTTTCCATGGGTAAAAAGAACAAAAACTCCAAATTTAAGTCACCTGACAAAATGATAGTTGACAACGACTGTCCTTCGTCTTCTCAACCTACCAAGTCTCATACCCTTAAACGGTCTTTAGACCTTGACCTGGACCAAGAATGTGGAACCTCTTCTTCGGCAGCTGTACCAGTCGCTCCGAAGCGTCGTCTCCCCTCGATTGCTGTGACTACGCATGCTACTCACTTGCTTGTAGAATCCATCGATCCGCATGAGAGACTGTCCACCAGATCTCCCTTTTTCATTTCTAAAGCTTTGGACGCTGCGGTTGGCCCCTTGAAGTCTGTGAGGAAGCTTCGCTCTGGGGACCTGCTTGTCCAAACTTGCAGTGTTTCTCAGAGTAACACTTTTCTGAACCTCACTAGTCTTCAAGGCATTCCTGTAAAAGTGACACCTCACCCGTTTCTTAACACCTCTCGGGGTGTTATTTCGGAGTTTGATCTCTTGCCATGCAGTGAAGACGAATTCGTGACTGAACTTGCTGATCAAGGTGTTATTGCTGCACGTCGTATGATGTTCCGGCGTGATGGTTCCATGATTAAGTCAAAAAATGTCATCTTGACTTTTAACTCCCCGAAAGTTCCGACCGAAATCAAGGCTGGCTACTTGGTCTGTGGAGTTCGCCCGTACATTCCCAGTCCTCTGCGCTGTTTCAGGTGCCAGAGGTACGGGCATTCACAACGTTTCTGTAAGAGTTCCGCTCGTTGCGCAAATTGTGGCTCCAGTGAACATGACGGGGAAGGTTGCACTTCTGCGGCCTGCTGTGTTAACTGCGGTGAGGCCCATGCAGCTTACTCCCGCAACTGTATGAAATGGAAGGACGAGATGGCGATCCAGCGGCTCAAGACCCTGGAAGGCCTCTCGTACCCTGCTGCCAAGGCCAAGTTGGGTATACCCACCACCCGACAGCGTACTTTTGCCGCAGTAGTTCAGTCTCTGCCACAACCCGTGCAGCCCTTTGTTCCGCGCCCTGTAGCTCTCGCCGCCCTTGCCAAGCGATCTACAGCTGACCAAGCGACACAGGTGTTTTTCCCCGAGCTCGAGATTTTTCGAATACCTGATTCTGGGCCTTCTCTTTTGCTGCCGACCGTCTCTTCCAGTTTCCAGTCGAAAGCCTGCACGTGCGGAAGACCCGGCCCTCAATCCGCAAAGGTGTGCAGTGTCCATCCAACTGTCTCGGCCTCAGCGAGGTCCCCACCCTCAACCAACATTATAGAGGAACATAGGGGGGAGGAGAGTGACAGTTCGTCCCCAGCCTCAAACAACATTGCAGAGGAACATGGGGGGGAAGAGAGTGACAGTTCGTCCCCGCCCTCTGCCAGCATTGCAGAGGAGTGTGGAGGGGAGGAGAGTGACTCATCCTTTGTGTAGTTGTGTTTAAAGAAAAAAAAAATTATAATTATAATAGTAAATTAATAAATTTTTATATAAACCTAATTAACTACCTTGTCTTCACAGCTTTCATCATACTCTTTTTCAACTTTTACCAAGCCTGTCTGTTCTTAATCATTTTCCACGTTTTTTAAAAATCTGTGGCTGATAGTTCTTTGTTTGGCGCTCTTTGGCCAAACCTGGCCCTTGCGCCAATAAAATCCAACAACCAACCAACCAGCTCTCAACCTGCTGTACCAGATAAAGGACAATTAATACAAATATTTGACCTAGACAAGGAACATCAAACAGAAGTCATCGCTCTTTCCACATTTATAAGTGAGTCACGGAATGTTGCTGCTTACCATCTTTGGTGAATCCCCAGCATTGTGGCGGGCTCGAAGAAGCAATATGCCAATTAGCTTGGCAGTTAGTGTATGTGAGTCTAGAGAAATTCGAGGCCGCTCTGGTGCAGTGGAAGCATATCCGGCGCCTAACTGGAAGACACTGTGTTCGATTCCCGGTGGCGGCCAATGGGAATTTTTCCATGACTCACTTATGAACGTGGAAAGAGCGATGACTTCTCTTTGAGATAAAGGACAACTGACCGAATATCTTTCGTGAAAGATGAAAGAATTTCCGAAATAAATACTACCGTTGAATCTACGTTCTCAAGATAAATAATTATCTTTCCCACAGAAGATACTCTTTAAAATTTTTTAACCACGAAACAAAGTTCAAACAGATATATTTTTGAAATTCTGAAACTGCTTTAAGAAAAACAGTTAAATTTATATAACGCTATCAAACAAGTACAGTCGCGTATCTAGAAACAAGAGTGACATTCATTGTAGCATCACTTTGAAGATCTGTAACAATAGTTTTCAACAGTACCGGGATGGACGCTCTTACAAGAAGTATAGTTATATAATATGGCGTGAATAAGATGTCGAGAGACTGCGCCAGTAATCTATTCATTTGGTATTAAATTGTAAAAGTTCTGGTTACTATCGCCATATTTTCAAAACAATTGGTTAAACATTCTAGCAAATTGCCTGCAACAACGTTATCACTTACTGGCTCCATTTGATAATTTTATTGCGTTGTTTGAGGCAAAACGTATATCCTCTTTGTTCATCCTCAAAATTTTTCGAGCTAAATATTTCACGTTTCAGCCCATCACCGTCAAGTGATTAGCGTTTCAATAACACCTTTTAGAAGTATAATGTAAAAATTTACATTGAATAGATAAATTATAATTTTTTATTATTACAATTATTTACTGAAAAGAAATAATGTAATGATATTTTCTTTTCCTATATTTCTGAGTTACAGGACTTTAGTTTCTTCCGTGAGTAAAAATATGAACTAATAATGATTAAGAGATACTTAAAAAATTCTGTGTCAAACCGCTAGTTTCAACTTATGAACTTACTGAACAAACATGGCTGTTTTCCAAAAATTATTTTCCAACACAGTTATCTGTACATGGTTTAGCTGCGGTAAATGAATGGCAGTAAAATCTTGTGACCAGTGGAAAGGAACGCAAAAAAAATGGTCTATGGCAATATCTATTCAAATCTCAGACATTTTCTTGTGTCTCTGTGATGGAGGGGTATTAAATGTTAAAATACATGCAAGGGTTAACAGATAAATGAATGAATTTCTCATTTTAATGTTGTCCATATATTGACCCTTTAAGTAGCTGATTTCAATGAACCAAATGGTGAACAAATTGTTCTGCGCTTCAAAAACAGGAAGTTCGCACAGCGGCCGGCTGTTAGGGACTCTACGGCAAAACAATTCCTTTGCTTCTCTTCTCTCAGTAGTACCGGCTATAAATCTGTTACCGGTAATAAGAGTTCGTTTCTATTCCTTAATTCTTTCATTGTGTGATATGATACATGTGATGATGAGGAAAGAATAATCCTCCTAATGCGGACATAGTGCCACTGGATAAGCACAAGTGAATCAATCATCTTCTCTCTTTTCTAAGAATCGACACCATTTTATGGACCTCTTATTAGGCCATCCACCAGAAAGGATTAATGCATTACAGCCAATCATCTCATTAATTGTCCCCATTGAACAACTAAGCTAAGCGGGAAAGGAAAGTTTTCTGATGAGTAGGTTCACTCGTTCCAGCCATGGTCGTCCATATCATGGACAGAAAATGTATTCATTCAAGCTGATTCCACCTCATTTTGCTAACACCCGGTTAATTAATTCCAGAGCTGGTTAACAACAAAATGAACCGAACATAACATGAAACAATTGAAGTTCAATGTCCGTGCTGAATCGCATACCATTAGCGTCCTATATTTTCGGGGTAAACAATGTGTGTCACACCCAACGCGAATTAGTTATTACGGACGTACTTCCGCTTTGGGAACCCTATATGTCCTCTTATTAAAGAATGTGAAAGGAGATCCAGTGGAATACAAAATTACATTTGTAAATATCGCTTTTGAAAAAAATTAATTTCCATTTCCATGACTGTTATGAAGATGCGCACAGGCTCTTCAAATAATCGAAAATATTCGTATAGCAGGCAGAGCATTATGTTTCTTATTTCCGTATATTGCAACTTTTAAATGTTTGATATAAACATCTGATTTCGCGACATAAAAGAAATAATTTTCATATAAATACTAATTTTCGTGCTCTGCAGTTTTGGGTTAATTGCACTGAAGAACTATTTTCTGTTTGCAATCTATTTCTAACAATATCGATATGTATCATATTTCGACTGAAAAACCTATTTTGTGTCAGATACCATTCATTTCAAAACACATTTTGCACATATTTCCAGCTTGAAAGAGCATGGAGGTCTTCCACTAGGGTTAAAACGTAGATCTTAATTCTCTTCTAAAAATCGTATTTGAATGTTTCTTTTTTGGACGATCTTCTTGGTATAACAGTTGCATATAAGTTGAAATTCTTCTGAATGCATTGTTTCCACTTCGCGGTATGATATCTGCATATAATATATTTAAAGACCTCTCTGCGCGTCAGAAACAATGAACAGGATAATATTTTTTTCTAGAGGGACAGCACTAACTAGGAAAAACCCTTCAGCATATCCGCAATCTGAAATAATGCACAAACTTCCAACTAAGTGGAAAAAATATATTCCAAATTCTTGATACCTGTCCCACCAAGTGTCTGATATAAATTCTTTTTTATCATCTGGTACCTTTCATTTCATCGAATGTGTTTCACATATTTTATGTATTTCTCGTTGCACTTCGGGCATTAAGTGGTGTTAGCTTTTAATTATGCCTGAAAGTGTAGCTACATGTGTCAATTCATATTGAAAAATTCCTTTCGGTCTCTAAATTTCAGCTACGGGAAAATTCCAAACATTTTCCGATTTAAGTAACGCTTAGTCTCTCCAGTTGACGACTTGCAGGCAAAGTTAAGGACATTTTACTACTTTCCTTTCTTCTAAATTACGTATTTAAAATTGACTATTTTGTATCACAACTCTCGCTATAAAAAATATTTAGTGCATGTCTTCCACTTTTTCATAACGTGTTGTCTTGTTACGCGTCTGCCTGTATCTTTAATTCGTAATGATATTGAATTTTAAGTACCTCTAGCGGAAACATGGTTTTTCTGCGATACGCATTACTGTATATAACATTTTGCGCACATTTCTACTTCTTCTGCTTCTTCCTCAAAATAAAAAACAGTTTTGCCGTCCATATTATTTAAAATTATACATTCTGTATAACATTTGTAATTTTTTGACAACAGACAGATTTGCCATAAAGAAACACTTCGGTCTGTGAATGTTTTAGCGATTGTAGGAATCATGTCGATAAAATAATCTTTTTAACTGATCTGATTCGCCAGGATGAAGACTGTAGACATGGCTTATTTTTAATAGTGCGCAAGTTATCATGTTGGCTGTGGAACATCATATTCTTTTTTAATAATTTTTGCGTTTAAAAAGGTGACTTCAAATTTGTGTGTATGTGTTAAAACGATTCAAATTACCCCATACTCTTTGTTATTTATGGGCAAATGACACCAAAGAAAATAATAATGACGTGTAGAAATACACTTTTATTGGTGAAAACATATGAGAGTTACATTCATGCATCCGCACACTCGAGACGTGAGACTACCTCAGACAGACCCAGACTCTGAACTAACAGAACACGGGTTGTGCCAAATAACTCAAATCCAGACTAGTATGTGTAATATGTGTATATTACACATACTAGTGCTTAACTAGATACTCTCCTTTAGGTCGGATTACAGCATGTATACGGTTTGGCATTGATTCCACAAGGGGTTGGAGTCATCTTCGTCCAAAGCATACCAGGCGTTTACTAGACAGTCCTCTTACGAGCTCAGATATAATGGAAATGGATTTTGCTCCACGATTTGTTTTTCTAAAATGTCCTATTCATTCTGAATGGTGTTCAGATCCGGGCTTTGTTGTGGCCAGGGAAAACGGTGAAAGTCGTATCGTTCTCGCTAAACCACTGCTGAAAACAACTTGAGTGATGAACAGTCGCATTGTAGTCCATGAAACAGCAGTTATCTACTACATAAAAGTCAACACGTACGGTGGACTTTATCGGAAAAAATCTTCAGATAATCCTTGAAAGACACCAGACCTCCCAGCAATATCAAGGGACCAGCTCCGTATCAATAGAACGTTCCCACACTATGACTCCACCTTCTAAACTGGTATTGTGTTTACAAGACAATATGGTTTCATTGCTTCATGGGGTTTCCCCGCCAATCACTACAGAATTTGGCCTACAGTGAATCGTGGAGCACTCCAGCCAATCGGCAGAGAACTTGGTGCACAGTGAATCGTCATACCACATGACTTTTTCCAGTGTTCCAATGCTAAGCCACGTTGTTTATGATAACACTGAATAAAACAAATTCCGGTTTTTTATGGGCACGCGACTGCCAATACTGTTCTTCTTCAGTTCCCTTAGTTCTCTGAGTAATGGGACTGCAACTGCTTTCATTCGATGCTTTGGTCAATAGCTGAAAACACGAAAATCTGTTTTTTCGTATGTCTTGTCAGACGATGAAAACCTCGAACCTGTCAGATTGTCGTCGGACCACATTTGCGCAGCTTACACAACCATTGCAATTTATGTTTCCACTGATTAAACTACTAAGACACCTCACGTTTTGGGAAACCAGTCAGCTTTGCTGTTTTCTAAATAGTCGCTGCAGCCAAATGAGCACCCATAGTAAACTCTTCATCAAACTACGGAAGATCCTTTGTTTTTCCATTGTGATCAAATATATTGACGAATTCAGCATAACAATAGTCTTAAATAGTTGCCAGCATCACGTGGGTGCGCACGTGACCATGAACGTTGTATATACGCTGTGAAAGTGACGTTTACCATAAATCTGCGTAAAGGTTTTACTTCTGCGCCCGATAGTGTTTGAATTAAAATACCAACTCCTTTGTGTCAAGTACCTGGGCAGCAGAACCGTTGCATCGATGAAGAATTTTATCATACACATCCATTCGCATATTAAAGCGATTGGTCTACAACAAAAGAAGTCGCTTCGTGCTTCGCTCGTGTATGATAAAAATCGCACAACCCGTCTGCAGTGAGCACAGGAATAACACATCTGGAATCTGGAGTACTCGGATCTAGGTCGTCTGCTTCGCAGAATGAGGCTTTAGATAATACATGACATTGAATTGCCATGAATATGGTGTAAACCGAACGAAACGATGTATACCTGCTTCGTAGTGTTAACTGTACAACATCAGGATGGAGTTGTAATAGTCTCGGTTTTTTTTCTGTACCAAATATTGTTTTCCTGTATAATACAAGAACAGCATTTCCGTGCTACGAGTTATCTCCACATGCCTTCAGAAAGGGCACAACTGTACATGTGCATGGTGGTTCCTTATCGATAGTACTACGTAGAACAGGATAATGCAGCTCACTAAATTTCAGTGATCCGCATATAATGGTTTCAGAGCTCCAGAACGCTTTCAGAGTGGTAAAATGGATCTTACAGTATCCAGAACTTAACTCAATTGAACAGGTTTGGACTGAAATTGCAAAACGCATTCAAAACAGAGATCCTTCTTCAACAAATATTGGGCAATTGACGGACAATGACGCATCCACTTTGCTGAACATACCTGTAGAACGATTTCAAAACCTAGTTGAATCTGTGGCATATAAAATCGAGGGCATTTTGAAGTTCAAGGGAGGGAAAATACGTCACTAGGTACAGTGTAAGTGTTCTAATAATTTGCTATTTGAGAACATATGTAACTTAAGAATGGTAATAAGAATTTCGAACTGTATTTATATGTATATTTGATAATATAGTCGGAGAAAAATTATTGATCTTTTAGTAGAAAGTCACTTTATTTTTCATTATTTGTTATGATGCATGTCTTCTAAACTGAGACGTTTCTTATAAAAGCGTACATTGACGCATAGTAACAATTTTGCTGGATAATTAAGCAGTACAAAATTGGTACATATTTAATAATATTTTTCGAGGATTTCAAATATAGTTTTTTTAAATTTGTCATCTTTGATAGCTCTTCCGTTTTTTAACTTTCTTATTTGATTTTTTTACATATAACCAGAACAAGGAAATTGTGCGTACACGTTCTTCCAATTCCAAATTTTTGAAGGGCTTATTCAAGCCCAATTACGCAATTTAAATCAGGTATGTTCATCATCCAAAAATAGGCTATCAAATTTTCAGAATCTTTGCAGTTGAGCCCAAATAATTTTTAAAGCCAGATTTTTTGCGCTCGAATATCCAGCGACTCCTTGTTGGGATGAAAAAGAGATTTGCAACTTAATTCGCATCGTCACATCTAATACAGCTTGAGTAGGTTTAATATCCCACTACAGCTGATTTTGTGATATTTTGATCCCTTACAGCACGTTTCTGTTCCCTCAAGCGGCCGGTGAGGTTCCTTCGTTTGTGGCGCACAAAGAATTTATTCAAAAATACAAGTTATAGTGTAGATTCCGGTCTTCTAGTAATCTGGAATCCCAATTTCGGGTGATAGAAGAATATTTTTTAATATAGGAGGCAATTTTTATACACAACATACTTATTGTGAGGATGTATTCTCACTCTGGGGTCAGCGTTACTTCTCTCCGAGGTTTTTACTCCTTTTTGCAAGATAATATGTAGCGTGTCAAATAGACAAATTTGTACGCCACTTTTCTTTTCGAAATGCTGATAAAAATTGCAAATATGCGTAATATGTAAATATTAATTGCATCTACTCTACTGAAAAATTATACTGATGTTCAAAGTAAACAGAACATCTGATATTAGTTGAGGTAAGACTTTGAGTTTTACAGGATTTGCATATTAGGCAATAGAGAACAAATGATTAGCATCTCAGTATCACACGTACCAATTGCGTCTACGTAGCTACTAATTGGCATGGCCACTACTGGGTTGCATCATCTACTGTATGTGCTGAGGAATCGAAACAAGTAATATGTTAATGGTGTCCTGCGGAAGAGCCATCCAAGCTATATTGAGCCGCGTCCAAAGTTCATCAAGCGTTGCTCCACTAACGATTGATCATTCCCGCAGTTAAGGCATCTTCTTTCGGTTCGACTCCGTATATATCACATTATCTCAAGATGGAACTCTTTGTTGACAGCGAGCTCTTCATGGATATTTTCAGGATGAACAATATTCTGTATGTCGAAGAAAACCTCTACCATGATCTAGCCTTTGCTTCCACCTTGGTGGATTCTGTAATTGTGTGGAGACGATGGCGATTTCCACGTGGATGATGCCCACATAGCTTGTGGGTCAAAGACGAAGCACCATTTTTCATCCCCTGTTATGATTTTTCTAAGAAATTGCGGTTCTTGTATCGCCCTCCACTATCATGCATATGTGTAACTTATCTTCAGTTAACATGCGTGGGACTATGTGTTGACACACCCGGTGCATCTTCATATCATCTGTTAGTAACTGTTGACACGCAGTCTTTGAAATCCCACCAGCATTTGTAATTTGTTGAATTGTCTGTTGTCTGACGGTGCGTCAAATGGCCGCATCCTTCGAAATGTTTTCACACGTGCAAGCTATCACTAGCTGGCCGCTTCGTTAGTTGTCCCCTCGACGTCCTGTCTGTATTCTATGAAGCGTTGATAGGAATCGAATGTTTGTGACGTCACAGCGTGATTTCTCTATAAACTTGCTTCGACCTCTCATAAGTTTCTATTGGACGTCTGACCAAACGAACTCAAAAATTACTGTTAACAGGCTGCTCAAAAATGCCATTCTGAATCAACCGCTGAACACTGTGCAAGTTGCTCACAATACCCGGATGTACCGCAGCGAGCGCGTGACGTAGATGGACGAAACGAATTTCCCTGTGAGGGGGTTAATGTAACGTAATTAAATAATCACGGTGGGTTTGCGATACATGTACTTTGTGCCCAGCGACAGTTCGCGTACTTCTCGATCAAATTTAGATTTTGCTCTACATTAAAAGGCATGTCTAAAAAACCTTTATATTTTTTGTATTGTGTTATTCCATTGCCTTACGTAAAATTCTGCTGTTGCGCAGTGGTCTAAGCAATGGCCGCTGATAGTTCGTCCAAAAGGGTCCGCGTTCGAATCCAGTTCAGGCATGGATGTTGTGTTTGTCTTACGGCACCGGCTCTCTCCCTTCCTTGGAGCAAGTGACCCTAAATTAGGAACGGGCGACTGCTTATAGCCCATTGAGTTGCATACGGTGGTCGTTAAACTTCCATTTAAAAAAAAAATCTTGCCCCATAGTAGTATGGCTCGTGTAATATTTTCAAATAAACAACGAGATAGAACTTCTTTTCATGAGATATTGGAACAATTTTTTTTACTGTAGCTCTTTCAGATATCAAAGAGCCTACATAAACATCGTGATGACTGAGCTACATTACAACATCTGTCTGATAGATGTGTATAAAAATATTTACACGTATTGTGCAAATTATAGATTAAAGAATTAATTTCGGGGAGACCTATTTTTTTAGCCCACGCATAGAAAACCATCTATCGGACATTTTAGGAAAATATGATTCTTTTTTTAGTTTTGAGTATATCCCTTCGAAGCAGCATTCAATGTTCGAACTTTTGGATGTTGAATAGTTTCCAGTATTTTAGGAGAAACTGGAATTTTATTTATATGAGAAAAGTTATTAAGTTTGATTAATTTTCAGTCTTGTTATGTTCTTCAAAAGCGCTTTAGATCGCGCCCTCATGCAGATTTCCAAGTTTCCGGCGAATTTTTTTTTATCTATAGTTCTATACCGATTAGGGATACTATGTGAACAACAGCATTGCCGAACTTTACTGCTCCAATAATAGTAGTATAAAATGACGGGGACTGCCGGAGGATGCATCCTTCTAAGAGAATGATGGGGGGCGTGGCTTTCGGCAGAAGGATGGGGGCGTGGCGTGTGCCCGAAGGATGTGGGGGCGTGGCAGATGACGTTAGTGTGTTGGGTCGATGTGCTGCCCCCTAGCGGTGCTTTTTGGAACTTTCGATGGATCTTTGAGAGATGGCAACGACCGAGTGGGGGAAAGGGGATGTGTATGTTGCCCCCTAGCGGTGCTTTTTCGAACTTTTCTCGGGAGATTTATGGGACGTTGACAAATTTTTTGGGAAGTCTTTCCAATATTTATTTTTTTTTTTATTTTCTCGGGAGATTTACTGGACTTTGTCAAATTTTTGAAGGAAGTTTTTTTGTCGTTTCCAATTTTTTTTACTCGTATTTTTTTGTCCTAATTTTTCTCTCTAATTTATTTTATTAAACTTATATTTTTAGAACTTCCGTGAGGTGTTATAATTTTTATAGACGTTGCATTATTTTTTTAATTTTCTCGGGAGATTTATTAGACTTTGTCAAATTTTTGAAGGAAGTTTTTTTGTCATTTCCAATATGTTTTGTTTTATTAAATTTATATTTTTAGGAATTCCCTGAAGTGTTAGGAATTTTTATACACATTGCAGTATTTTTTTCCCCTCATGTTCATAAAAAATGATCTGATGGTCCCAGCGAGTCCATTGAGAAAATATGTTTGAAAGGGGAAGATGCTTGTTCATGGAGTCAAAATGTTTTTGAGGGAATTTTTCTTGGAATTTTATTTTAAAATACAGTGTGAGGGGGAGTGGACGTTATTTGAGTTGTGAACGAGTTGATGTGAACATGAATTTTTCTGTTACGGTGGAACATCTCTCGTTGATTTGTTGTAATGGAGGATGTAATGAAACAGGCGTATCTTACAGTCGTAAAAGAAGGAAGTCTCGGTATGGTGAATGCTTTATTCCGTGTTGTCAAGAAAGAAGGCGTCAAGAAAAAAGACGTGGAAAAATGGCTGAAGGGGGAGAAAACGTACACCCTCCACAAACCGACGAGACGTCATTTTCCGAGAAACAGAGTGTTGGTGAATAAAATAGATCAACAGTTTCAAGCAGACCTGGTTGACCTTCCCAGTTTGAGTCGACATAATAATGGATTTCGTTACTTGTTGACGTGTATTGATATATTTTCCAAATATGCGTGGGTGATTCCCCTAAAACAAAAGTCGGGGTTCCATATCGTTCAAGCGTTTTCCAAGATTTTCGAACAGAGAAAACCTTTAAAACTGCAAACTGATAAAGGAACTGAATTTAAGAACAAAGAATTCCAAAAGTTTTTAAAACAGCACGAGGTGCATTTCTTTACGACGAACAACGAGACGAAAGCAAGTGTTGTGGAAAGATTCAATCGCACGTTGAAAACTAGAATGTGGCACTACTTTACAAGTCAAAACACCTTCAGATTCATCGACGTGCTCGACGATTTAGTCCACAGTTACAATCATTCTCCCCATCGAAGTATAAAAATGATGCCTGTGGAAGTGAACGAAAACAATGAAAAGCAAGTGTTTGACAATCTATATAGTGGTTTCAAGAGGGAAAAACCCTCCTTTAAATTCCAAGTCGGCGATCACGTAAGGATTTCTAAAACCGAATTAACGTTTGAGAAAGGGTACGAATCAAATTGGACGGAAGAAGTGTTTGTGGTGAGTGACCTCATTCCAAGATCCCCTCACGTGTACAAAGTAAAAGATTTATTGAACGAAGAGCTGGAAGGGACATTCTACGCCGAAGAGCTTCAAAAAGTGACACTTTCCGAGACATTTTCTGTGGAACGTGTTCTAAAGAAACGCAAAAGAAAAGGAAAAATGGAATACTTTGTCAAATTTAAAGGCTACTCCGATAAATTCAACGCATGGATCCCCGCGGAAGACTTGACCTCGCTATAAAACCGGCCTTATTTTTAAATGAAACGTCATTCGTCAAGATGAGTTTCTATCTGACACTACCGAGCGACAGCTCTCTCTGATACTTTTTGGACAACAAAATATCCCATTTTATAACACGTCTTCCTTCTCCAATTGAACTGAATGGAGACTGGGAAGTGTGACTCGTCGAGCTCATCTACCCCCCATTCGTGGTATAATATCACGGAAAATTCCAACCATTTCGAATACGATTTGGGAAGAAGTCAGTTTAAGACGGGAAGAATATCTCCAGGTCATTACGACTCTATAGCGGACATGAGCAATCATTTTGCCAATAAAATCTTTTTGAATTATAATAAAGCGACTCAAAAGGTCAAGTCAACTCTTCTTAAAGGTACGCGCTTGGTTTCCCCCAGGGATTACGGAAATCTTAGGATACCAACCCATGCAACTTTCAGCCGTGAGTGGAGCTGTCTCGGTAAATGGTGAATTTATCGCAGATCTAAACGGTCGGTTTTCTCTGTTGTATGTGTACAGTGATATTGTGGAACCGCAACCGGTAGGAGACATGGTTGCTCCTCTCCTTCGCATCGTTAAAGTGAGTGGTGTGAATGGAGAGATGGTGAGCGCTTTGTTCGATCGACCTCATTATTTGTCTCTTGCAAGAAAAATTTTTCAAACCATTGAAATCGTTTTAAGAAATCACATAGGCCAATTAGTGCCATTTGAACGTGGAACAGCGATCGTGAAACTTCATTTTCGTCTCAAGCATCTCTAATCATGTACGAACCATACCGCTGCTGTACGAAATACTTCGAAGATTATTACGTCAGTCAAACTGGAAAAGGAATAGCTTACTATCAAGGAGTGCCACTGCAAAAACGTTATGGACTTGGAGGACTTTTTCGTTCATTATTTAGAGCGGCGGTACCGTTATTTAAACAAGGTGCTAAAACACTCGGAAAACAAGTCTTACGAACGGGTATGGATCTCGCCAATGATGTCATTCTCGGTAAAGATGTGAAAACGGCAGCCAAACAACGAGCTAAAGAAGCAGGACAAATTCTCACTGATAAAGCAGCTTCTAAAGTGAAGAAAATGTTGGGGGGAAGCGTTAAAAGAAAGAGAAAAACGAAGAAACGTATCATTCGTTAAAGAAAGCCAAAAGGACCGCACGCGATATTTTTGATCCGTAAACCATGGCTATGATTCACAGTCATTCTTCCGTATGTCTCAAGTCGGAATTGGATTTATTTGCTTTACCGCCTACCCAAACGAGCATAGAAAAAGGACAATGGATCGAATATCACCCCTTGGCCAACATTCGAGATGGAGGACCTCTGGAATTTAATATTTCTGGGAGTGGAGAAGAATACATGGATTTGTCTTCCAGCCAACTCCATGTGAAAATTAAAATTGTGAAAGCTGACAATTCTTCACTAACTGAAAACGAGCCCGTGGGTCCCATTAACTGTTTTCTTCATTCTCCGTTTTCTCAAGTTGATATCAGTTTAAACGAAAGAGTTATTTCCTCATCAAGCAACACGTATCCCTACAGAGCTTATATCGAAACTCTACTGTATTACGGAGAAGAAGCAAAGAAATCTTATTTAGCATGTGAAGGTTTTTACAAGGATACAGCTGGACATCTACACGAAATTAATCCCACGAATGATGCAACAAACAAGGGATTACATCAACGCTACGAACTCATAAAAGAAAGCAAGACGCTGGATATGATTGGAACCTTGCACTGCGATTTATTTTACCAAAACAGACTGCTGCTCAATTTAGTGGATATGAAAATCAAACTGGTTCGAAGTAAACCGGATTTCTGCCTTGTTTCCTCCTCCGAGATCCCCAGTTACAGAGTTATCATAGAACACGCATCCATTTTCGTGAGAAAAGTGAAAGTCAACCCTGGAGTTGCCATCGGTCATGCAAAAGCATTAGAAAAATCTCCTGCCAAGTGTCCCATTGATCGAGTTTTATGCAAAGTGTATTCCGTCTCTCAAGGAAGTATGTCCTTCGTGCAAGACAACGTATTCCTCGGACAAATGCCCAAAAGACTGGTTATTGGATGTGTAGACAACGGCGCTTTTAATGGTACATATAAATCCAACCCATTTGAATTTAAGCATTATGATGTCAACTTTATCGCCGTGTACGTTGACGGACAACCAGTTCCTCATAAACTTCTAGAACCCAATTTTGAAAAGGGAAGCACAATTCGTTCCTTCCACAGTCTATTTCAAGGCACCGAGAAACTTGGTCAGGACCGTGGAATATTTATCGATCGTGCGGAACTTTCCGAGGGATACACTCTTTATGCATTCGATCTCAGTCCGGACCTATGCGATGGAGGACATTTGAACCTGATCCATCAAGGGAATTTAAGAGTGGAAATCAAATTTGGAAAAGCTTTGACAAAAACCATTTCTGCGCTAATCTACGCAGAGTTCCAGAACATTATTGAAATTTCCAAGTCCAGAAATATTCTTTGTGATTTCTCCAATTGAAGAAATGAACAGTATACAAATAACCAAGTCCTTAAAGCAAGATCACGTGACCCGACGTTCCTTCCTTGGAGTGTTTGCCTGTGACCGCCTTCCCAAGAGAACTGTCAAGTTCCCAGCATGCCTTGTTGTGAATACGGACCGACATGGAAATCCTGGAAAACATTGGTTGGTTATGTATATGTCAAACCCAAAAACAATGGAATTTTTTGATTCTTTTGGACATTCTCCAGAATATTTTCAAGGACCTATTTCTCAATTTGTCTCCAAGTTTAAAACTATGAATTTTAATGATGTACCTCTTCAAAGTTTGTTTACGGCCGTATGTGGTCAATTTTGTATTTTCTTCCTTTATTCTAGATGTCGCGGAAAAAGCTTGTACTCCATTGTAAGAAATTTTCGATGGAAATCTGAAACAAACGACGTGCGTGTCTATTATTTTGTTCGAAATAAATTTGGAATTGTAACAAAATTTAGAATTTAAAATAAAAATTGATTTCAACTCTAATTTATGTGTCTTTAAATTATTTTGTAAGTTCTTGATTGACCTCAGTTGACAACATGGAAGTGCCCAGACTACAACATCCTTTCACAGCTCTGATAGCGGGTCCTACGGGAAGTGGAAAGACCCAGTTTGTAAAGCGCTTACTTCAGCATCAAGGGGAAGTCATCTCTTCCCCTCCCGAAGACGTGGTGTGGTTCTATGGGGTTCACCAAACATTGTATGATGAAATAGAAAACGTGACATTTGTGGAAGGCATCCCCTCTAATTTCCGTGACTATGTGAAAGAAAGAACGCTGTTTGTCATTGACGATCTCATGACTGAATGCGGAAGTGATAAAAAATTAACTCACTTGTTCACTAGAGGGAGTCATCATTTCAATGTGTCCGTGATATTCATTACTCAAAATATTTTTCATAAAGGTAAAGAAATGCGAGAAATTTCCCTGAATGCTCATTACTTGTTTCTGTTTAAATCACGAAGAGATGTGAATCAAATCACTCATTTAGGGAGGCAGTTGTACCCTAGCAAACTTAAATTTTTTCAAGAAGTGTATATGGATGCCACAAAATCCCCTTACAGCTATTTATTGATTGATCTAAAACCTGAGACAAAGGAAGAATTAAGATTACGCTCCCAGATACTTCCGGGAGACATTCAAGTAATATATCAACCTCAGTGAAATGAAATAAGTCTCAGTTTTCATCATGACGCTCTGTCTAAGCAGTAGGTCCAACTTTTATGTATGATTCAACACTGTCCAAAAAACGTATTAAAAGACCTAATATCGAAGTGTAGAAAAAGTGGAATTAAAGCACTATGCGAAGTTTGTATGAATACGTTAAAAGGAAATGTTCCGCTTACTCCCACCCAGAAACATTCATTGCAACGGCATAAGCACACCTTGCGAGCTCTTTCTCGAAAAAAGACACCTCTGTATAAAAAGAGGAAACTCCTTATTCAAAAAGGGGGATTTTTAGGTGTGTTGATTCCCGCTGCTCTCAGTGTATTAACGACTCTGCTTACGAAATAATGGAATTTGCAAAGAAAATGGTTCTGATTCCCGAAGAATGGATTTCCCGTCATATGTCAACAGACGAAACGCTAACGGACTTGGACAAAGAAATGAAAAAAATTCTCCTAAGCAAAGAGTCTGACGAAGTAAAAGTGAAATTATATAATCAAGTCTTGAATAAGCGCATTCATGTTTCCAGTTTTAATCCTCCAGTTGCATCTCACGAAACCCCATCGAGAACTGAACAACCAGTGAAAGAAGAACATGTCAAAGACGAGAAAGTAAAAGATTTGTGGAAGACCTTATCGTTCGGTCCGTTCCATCTAACTTGAAACGAAATGCAAGAAATGTGCTGGACGTCTTTAAAACGAACTCTGATGTTATTGACTAGAGTCCCAAGGCCGAATTTAAATATAATGGATGCATTGTGAAAAACACGAATAGAATAGACCTCATAGACTCTATGTTTCGAAGCAAGGGATCTAAGCTGTACATACCTCCTGAATTTGTAAAAGCATTAAAAGACATTAATTTGCCCAAAAAGTACATTAAAAATAAACAAATGTTGAACGTTCCTGTACAAGAAGGAAATTCTGTTGTAACTTCTAAACGAAAAAATACAAATTCTAAGAAAATATGTAAAAATGTTCGTTGGATTCCATATTAAAAAAATTTAGTTGAACAAAAGTGCCATTCTTTTTTTTTCTCTTTTTTAAATGTAGTCATTTTCGGAACAGTTAATTCTTTCTTAGGGTTAAAAATGGAACACTTTATTTTTCTTAGTAGACAATTTTGAGAAAACACATTTCATTAAAAGCAGGGAAATTCCCATAGAATAACATGGGAAAACTAGTATACATAAAAAGACTGTTTCGAAACGAGTAAAAATCTGTTGAAGTTCATTTTCGAAAAAGTTGAGAAAAAATAAGGTAGAAAATAGAATGTAGTAAAAACAGTCACAGCAAGTTCCTGAAAGTTGAAAATTGGATGCACTAAAAATTTCTAAGGAAAGAAATTTTTATAAAACACAACTGTTTTAGTTTTCCCAGGCTAGAGGTGTCTTCAGTGAGAGCGCTTCTTCTTTTTCAACTAAAAGAATAAAGCCAGTCAGTTTGAAACATTTCAAACTCCCCGAAAATAAGCCGTGTACTCTGGTTTCAGCTCAATACTGTAAAGCATTGCTCTCACACCAGTCGGAAATCCCCCCGATTGGCCGCCTGATGGAAAACATCAGGCCCATTTCCCTTAATAAATACCCAAATATCCTTAAGAAAAATCTTTTGCAAAAAAAAACACTAGTTCCCCATTAAAACAATTCTTTCTGTTACTATTTTAAAAAAGAAATTTCTTTTACTTTTAAAATTCTTGAAACTTAATATTTTGACTCATTTCAATAAAAAAACATAATTTCAATAAATTTATATGAAAAAAATAATTTCACAAAATTTATATGAAACAAAAATAATTACACTTAAATTTAGGCTCTAGAATTAGAAAAAAAATTGCTTTAAACATTTCCAAAAAAATATTCGCATTTTTTTCAAAACATGAATTCTCACTTTCAGTAATTTACCTCCCTCCCTCCCCCCTTCCCTTACCCAAATTTTTAGGAGCCCTAAAAAGGACTTTTTTCAACAGCTGTTGTTTCCTCCAACGCAATACAAGTCGTGAACCGTTTTCAACAAGTTCGTAATGTCCAGAGATTCTAAAAATTCTTTGGAGATGAGCCCCTTCGAAGCATCAACGAAAGATTCCGCTACAACCACATGCTGCAGCATAGCAACGGTGCAGTGAGTGCTAAACTTAATATTCATGGAATCAGAGCAGGCATGCTCCATGATGTTGTTAGGCAATTCACGATAAGGCAAGAGACATTCCGGACATCGAAACAATGGGTTGAGCGTTCTTTTGCTGCGGTAGACCATGACTCCAATAAGAATTTGTTGGCGGAAGCATCTGGAGTACAGATCCTGATCTCAGAGTTAATGAAACTGGTTTAAACCCGTTTCGCTTAAAAATAAAGTATCTTTCTTGTCCGAGCGCAATGCACGACAAAGGTTCTAAATCTGATTCATTGTCCATCTGAAATACGATGCTATCTTTTCCAGTTCGGTATTTGTTTATTAACACAAAGTTGAAAGTCTCCTCACATTCTTTCTGAACAGCGAGCTTGATTTCTTGAAGCAATGGGGTCCAAGCTCAAACCGCTAAAAGTGTATTTCAGATTGGGGTCCCCGAATGCAACATGCTGTCTAGGAATGTTATATAACTTTCCGAAAATTTTTATTTTTTGAGAATTCACCACTCAAATATTCCACTTCATCTTCCAAACGGGAATAGTAAGGAATCGCTTGAGCAGGGGAGAAGAACTGAGAGTAACGAAAATGGAGATTTCCCTTGTTATGACGAAGAGACAACATTTTTTTTTCAGGTCAACACACTCACACCGAAGCGATAATGAGTCAGGCAGGCAGGCAGGCTTGCGATAAGGCGTATGACGTCAGGTTTCCGAGAGATGAGCAAGCAGCTTTCCTCCCTTTCCCCACCTGCTTATTCTGTCAGAAGGTCCTACCCTTTTGAAATGTTGGGGAAAAATTACTCCCCCCAATTACGTTGACAAAGAAATTTTCTATAAATGCGTGCATAGAGACACAATATTAAAGTAACAACATTCCTCAATTCATATTAAAAAAAAACAACCTCTACTGGTTTTAAAGTTCCTTCGCTTGTAATTATTTTTCTTGCTAAATGCATCTTTGACAACCCCTAATGCTGAACTTCTGTTCTTTTCAAAATGATTTGTTCCGAAAGGGGTTCACTCCCTGAGGAATGCAGATTCAAAGCAACGTGATCACTCGTTATTTCTGTACAGACAGTTAAAACTATGATCAGCAACAAATTTGAAAAAAAAACAAAAAAAACAATGGACTGTCTCCACACATTTTTAAAATGACGTCCTTTGAGAGGAGGTTTTTCAAGACAAATTTCTTCCAACAGGAAAAGAATGTATCGAGCAGAGTAAAAATTTTGAGTCTTCGCGTGAGCAAATTGAGACGAAACATCTTCGCATGAGCAAATTGAGAGGAATTATCTTCGTATAAGCAAATTGAGATGAAATATCTTCACGTGAGCAGAGTAAAAATTTTGAGACGAAATATCTTCGTATAAGCAAATTGAGATGAAATATCTTCACGTGAGCAAAACAAACGTTTTGAGACTAAATTTTTTTCTACGGATCCAAGCGAGCAGTAGCAAAAATGACGGAGGCATTTCATGGAACAGAGAATTTTTTTTTCTTGATGGAAATCTTCTCGAATAATGAGTGAAGACTTGAATTATTCATTCTCTTCCTGAGCAAAGTGTGCCGTGTGAACCCCCATGCCAAGCAGTTTATCGACATGGAGTGGCTCGAATGCAGGCAGCTATTTTGTTTTTAATTTCTTCCGGGGAGGCTCTTCCGATTCTAACGAATAATGCCCATAAGGAAGAGAATGAATATTGTCCTGGGATACGACTCGCTTGTTGTCATATGGGCTAAGAGATGTTTTGTTTGTGGCAACAGTGAAAACCGAATGTTTCATGCTTCGAATGCAATAGCTCATGTTCTTCTTTTCTTGCATATGAATGAGTGAAGACTTGAAATCATTCAAACAAAGCTGTTGGGAAACTACTGTTTTGCTCACACCTTTAGCTTTTTTGACTTCTTCTTCTTCTGTAGCAAAAGCATACATCTTCGGTCTAAGACCAACAAATTATTTTATGGCTCTTCCTTGGGTCTCGTTTTTAAATTTCCCAATTACTTTTTTATTTTTCAGACAATAGAGCGGGTGGCTTGTGCAGGAATCACTCGTGTCTAATTCATCTTTAATGTTTTCCATATCTTTATATAGATCTTCTGTCTTGATGTGATAGAAGAAACTATCAGTATCCATATAAAGAATGGAAATGTTGTCACGATATAAAGGCCTCATCACTTCATAATGGAAGTCGTACATTCTAGTTTTAGAGATGTCTAAAATGGCGACTCACAAATAAATGGGTTTGTTGAAGGTGAGGTGAGTGACATTAAAATGCATAGACACAAGAAAATTTCCATCAGCTTCATTTTTCAGTATGGAGCGGTCTTTAAAATTGGGCTTACTGAGCAGCTTTTCCAGTCGATTGTCTTCACACACCAGCTCAACTTTGGTTCGGTTCCGAATATTTTCCATTGTTTTGCCAAAGACGGAATTGTTCATCAATTTGAAAAATCTTTCTCAAACTCATTTTTTGCCCTCTTTCTCATTTCAGTATTAAGCTGAATATAAGGTTGCAACCACTTGCTTTGATCAAAGCTTATTCCTCGATGCACTTTTGTTATGACGAGACCCGCTTTGACTGCCTGTTTGAGAAGACGGTAATGAGCCACGTACCTGGATTTTTTATTTAAAGTAGTTAATAATTTGACCTGCCTGATTCCAGGTACTACCTCCGTTTCCGGACAGAAAGGCAAATCCGAATGAAGATCGTGAAGGGAGTCAGGATAGCTGATGTCAACATCGAGAAAGTATCCCGTTCTGGCATCGTCCGCTATACACGTGACATCCAACTGCTTCAGCTCTTCATAGGAAAGCCACCGGAAGTGATTCATTCATTCCAAAACCATAGAGGTTCGTACAATCGAGATAAGAGATGAAGCTGGTTTCTTTGGAGGCATCAAACTTTTTCAGATACTTATTATTGGCCTGAGCATGCCGCTTCACACACATACCCAAGCCCCCCCCCGCTTTCCGCTCTCTAGAAAAAGTAGCATATCATAGTCACTTAAAAGCTGGAGAGAAACGTTAGTGCATTTGACCATGGCGGACCAACTTCATCCAGGACAACTGAAAAACCAGGCAGGATCTAAAGTATGAGTGTCCTAACAAATATTTCGGAAATTTTCAAACACGTCGGCCAAAATGAGCACATCTGTTTTTAAGTACACCTCTGCATACTGACCTAAATTCTGAATCTTCATGACCGTCCATACTTTCTTGGCAGGCTCATATTCTTCATCTGTTATATGACAATTCGTTAATTTGTTGAAGAAATCCTTTTGGGGAGGTAAAGAAGTTTCTTCTAACTTGTTATACGACGAAATGTAGTCATAGGGAAAGATGCCTTTCTGCGTGAGGTGATTGAATTCTTCATCATGAGGAATAAGCAGTCGTGTAATTTTAAAATGCGTTCTCGGAAGATTATTTGCTAATTTCGATAAACTGCTTGGCATGAATCGAAAAATGTCCAGGAAACGAACTTTAAGCCCACCCATCTTTTTAGAAAAAGAAATAAATTTCTCGGTCGACTCGGGGAGCACGCTAATTTCTCCTGGAAGGCAATCTAATTCCTTGATGATAAAATGCGAGTCGTATCCCGAAAGGTTGTGCATCAGAACTGGAACAAAGGAAGGATTTTTGAAAATGATATTGCAGGAAGCATGTGCGGGTCCTCTGAATTTTCCAGTACGATGATCGTGGTCCGCCACTTTCTTTTTGGATTTGCTGCACGAATTATATCCACCTTCACCACAAATATGACATATGCTTGCTTTCCGATAGACATCTTTTTCAGCCTCCGTCAATGCAATCATAGGGATATTTATTTTATAATTTTTTTCAATAACTTCCACATCTTCTTTCAGAGTGTGAAGGAAATGACTCACAACTTCCTGCTCTGTTCCATGAGTTCGGAAAACATCATAACGACCTTCCACATCTTTTATGAAATAAGCATTGATATAACTTCATGAGATGGGGTTGGCGTGGTAAAGGACTCGCTTGGATTCGGGATCCGACCTTGAACTGGTTTTAAGACGCTCTCAAAATCAGCGTACACAACAAAAGGAACCCGCTGACTGAATTTGCAATCTTTAAAAGTTAATTCCTTGTCTTCTGGCATCTTGATGAAGACAGTCTCGTTTTTATTGCATAATTTCTTGTGCTCATTTAATTTTTGCTCTCCATTGCACCTCGTATCATAAGTTTTAAAACATTTTTTGCAGATGTGTACTTTACTTTTGATGGAAAGACAATTGACTGGAAATAAGCCTCTCAAAATTTGTAATGTAAGCAAAGTGGTTGCAACCTCCGTTTTCTAAATACAACAAATCTCTGTGGTCCGCCAGCTCTTCTTCACATACTTTAATGGGAAATATTTTACCAGCTTCATCTATCCCGTAAATGTTGATGCTGATATTGTTGGTCTTTTCAAATTTTGGAATGTCAGAAATTTTGACAGGATAGTCCACGCAATTCCACTTGTAGCCGCCTTCAAAATAAGGATTGTTTAGATAGGAGGACACCTTTTCTCGGTCTCTCCTTTGATCTTTAAGACGTGGGGTCCACACGGCATATTTGAAGCAGAAGACATCTGAATTTGTAACGTGCACAACAGCCTTTTTCGTCTGAATATGGCTGGGAAGCATAATAAAGGAACCTCCTCTCAATGGCCTAAACCGATTAACCCGGAGTTCGAACCACTCCACGTGAGAAAACATCCAGCCTGATCCTTTCAGTTCACATTCAGAACATTCAGTGAGTAGTTTCCTGGACATGATATCAAAAAATTCCCCGAGATATGTCGACCGATACACTGGCTTATTAATTGTTTTTAAATTCCGAGAACCTATATCAAATTCCTCCGGGTCATCGGGTTTAGGCTTTTTAAAAGCTGCTTGCATAAATGCATTTACTTTAATGGATGGGTGGGCTGCCAGTGCATGTTCTAGAATGCTTACAGAAGAATTTTGGATGCCATTCAAAAATGTGGAGAGACAGACCGCTGTTTCCTCTTCCGGAACAATCTTAAATGTTTGTAGACGGTTCTGAGCCACCGACTGCACTTGGATGTAAGCCCCCATATTCAATGGAGGAACAATGGGAGCTTCGGAACTGGGGTCCTCAGCAACGTGGCGGGGGCCAGCAACAATTTCATGGCTGGGGCTAGCAACAACTTCATGACTGGGGCCTGCTGCATTGGAGGGGATAGCAGCATTGGAGGGTCTGCCGAAGACGCATTCAACGAGTTCCCCACCTGCATTCTCGAATGACATTTAAGAATATGCATCTGCAAGTACGCATTTCTAGAAAAACTCTTCCTACACAATATACACGGAATAAGTGCCCCAGAATGAATTTTGACATGTCTCTGTAAATTTTGTTTCAAAGTGAAGACCTTCTGGCAGATCTTGCAAGTGAAATGGGTAGGGGGTAAGTCATACACAAATGAGGAAAGTAGGTCTCGCGACATTGGAATTTCCTCTAATGCCTGAAACACTTCTGAATTTTGCAAAAATAGCTGTTCATCTTCCAGCCACCATTCCTTCTGCGAAAGAATAATAAAAAAAAATTAACCCTCTCCCCTATCAAAGCATTTTTCATGAAATAAACATTTAAAAGGGAAATTCCTATGTTGATAATAAATTTTTATGAGAGCTATCGTAAAAATATGAATTCCTAAAATATTTTAAAAAAAGAACTATGTTTTAAACGATTCCACTAACATGAATTTTCCTTCCTGAAAATCTAACTTTAATCGTATGCAAAAGAACTCACATACCGCTAACATGTTTTAAACCCCTATCAACGCATTTTCGTGGAATAAACATTAAAATGGAAAGTTCCTACGTTGAGAATAAATTTTTATGAGAGCTATCGTAAAAATATGAATTCCTAAAATACTTAAAAAAGAACTATGTTTTAAACGATTCCGCTGACATGAATTTTCCTTCCTGAAAATTTAACTTAAATTGTATGCAAAAGAACTCACATACCGCTAACATCTTTTAAACCCCTATCAACGCATCTTAATGGAATAAACATTAAAATGGAAAGTTCCTACGTTGAGAATACATTTTTATGAGAACTATCGTAAAAACATGAATTCCTAAAATATTTTAAAAAAAGAACTATGTTTTAAACGATTCCACTAACATGAATTTTCCTTCTTGAAACCCTAACTTAAATCGTACGCAATAGAGCTCACATACTGTTCCTAATACACTCGTATATTTTTTCCTTAAAAGAATCCTCTCACGAAATTCTAACAACATCCTAATTCAAACAACTTTGGGGACCTAACAATAAATAAAAACATTGCATGCTAATAAACGAACGCTTACCTCTTCCATTGCAGAAACTGAAGCAAAATCACTTTTCGATGCCATTGCAGAACACTACACAATATTCAGACAGCGAGACAGTTGATAACTAAACGTAGTTGAAAACTAAACGTACGTACTAAACGAAAGCAGCAGAAAAACTGAGGGGGAGGAATGAACAACGCCAGTTTTATAGCAAACAGGATGCCTTTTTGCCCCCCCGACATTGGAAGAAACGTCATTGGTTCGAAGTTGAAACAGTTTCTGAAATTCTTGTGGGATCTGTTCACAAAGATGATATCGTGACGTACCCGTCACCATGCGTCATCGCTTCAGGCAGTATGATGACATTCCAAGTTCACAAGGATGACATCACGACGTACCCGTCACCATGCGTCATCGCTTCAGGCAGTAACTGCACGGAGAACTTATCTGGTCACAAACATGCTACTGATGAATCACCTCTAACCAGACAAAGCGAACTATAGCTCAGGAGTTATTTTAAGGTAAATTCTTAGCGATAGAAAAGTGAAAGGATTTCGTTATAGTTAATTTTCATATCTTGAGAGAATAAACTAAAAAAAATTGTTCATAGACAGAAAAAATAAAGCCTCGATAAAAGTAGTTGTTAGTTTGAAAAGTTAGAAAATAAAATAATGTTGGTACATCGAAAAATTTAACGAGTATGCAAGCATTTAGAACAAAAAGATTAAAATAATGCATTAAAAGGTACATTTCAATGAATAATTATGAAGAAATTAAAAAATACGAAAAAATAAACATTTTAACTATGCATAAAAAATTGTGGCTTTGTACGTTGGAAAAAGGTACAACGTTAAAAAATGTAACAGAAAATGTCATGAACACGTAAATACGTTTAATAAACAATCGTGTTTTAAGATTATGTCTGCAGCACAAAACTTTGGAAAACGTCTTTATGTTGGAACGTCCGTTGAAAATGCGTGAAGTCTCCTCAAAGAAAATAAAAAAAATCGTTACGTTGAAAAATTATGAATATAAAATGGGAAATTATGAGGAAAAAATAAGGAATAAATTCGTTGCAAAATGATCAAGTTATTGAAAAAAATCAGTCTTGGAGCTTAATGTGTCTACAGAATCTCAAATGACGTCAACCGCCGACCCCGCTGAGGAGAAAACGACGTTGGCTGATGTCATGTCTGCTATCACGAATGCGTCACCCATCAAAATGACTCATCCCAAAACACATGTCATACAAAATTTTCTGAGTCAAAGAGAAAATGGTGACTCATCCCAAAACACATGGCTCACAAAATGACAAAGTGGTGAAACTAAAATGGCGGAACATGAATCAACGGGAACGAAATCTTTTCAAACAAAGCCTTTCCTCGTCTAAATTAAAATTGTAGGGAAGAAAAATATAAGAATTAAAAAAATAATGCAACGTCTATAAAAATTATAACACCTCACGGAAGTTCTAAAAATATAAGTTTAATAAAATAAATTAGAGAGAAAAAATAGGACAAAAAAATACGAGTAAAAAAAATTGGAAACGACAAAAAACTTCTTTCAAACATTTGACAAAGTCTAATAAATCTCCCAAGAAAATTAAAAAAATAATGCAACTTCTATAAAAATTCCTAACACCTCAGGGAATTCCTGAAAATATAAATTTAATAAAAAAAAACATATTCGAAACGACAAAAAAACTTCCTTCAAAAATTTGACAAAGTCCAGTAAATCTCCCGAGAAAATAAAAAAATAAATAAATATTGGAAAGACTTCCCAAAAATTTGTCAATCTCCCGAGAAAAGTTAGAAAAAGCACCGCTAGGGGGACAACGTACACACACCCTTTCCACCACTCGGTCGTTGCCATCTCTCAAAGATCCATCGAAAGTTCCAAAAAGCACCGCTAGGGAGCAGCACATCGACCCAACACACTAACGTCATCTGCCACGCCCTTTCTCCCACTCGGTCGTTGACATCCCTCAAAAATCCATCGAAAGTTCCTAGAAGCTCCGCTAGGGGGCAGCATAGACCCTACACACTAGCGTCATCTGTCACGCCCCCACATCATTCGGGCACACGCCACGCCGCCCATCCTTCTCCTAGAAGGATGCATCCTCCTGCAGTCACCGTCATTTTATACTACTAATAATGTTTTAAACAAGGCTAACACAATAAGAGTATACAACGGAAAACCAAAATGTTAGAACTACATGTCAGACATGATTTTGTACTCCACATGCGGTCAACACAACTCTTCGTCGGGAGGGAATGGATGTTCCAGGATTTCTTAAGGTGTTTTTGGTATCTGGTGCAAACTCATTACCAGTACATTCTCTAACTTTTGTAAGTTACGTGGCTGAGCCACTGCAGATTGGATTTGCTGTTCTAACAAAAATTACATGTGCTCGATTGGATTGATATTTGGGAAATTTGTAGGACAGAACAACACCTATAAATTGTCCTCTTATTACGCGAGCCATTCTCGAACAATTTGGGCAGAGTGGCATGCTGTGAACTTCCTGAAGGAAGGCACTGCAAGATGGGAATAATGTTTCCGAGGAAGAATGTATTTGTCTATATGATGTTTAAGTAGGTTGTAGACCTCATAGTTTCCTGCACATGAGTTTTGCAAACAGTTTCATTTTCCAGACATTTCAGTTTTGGTGACATACGTATTTATTGAGAATAACTCACACACAGACATGTCTGATGACATTCAGTCGTGTATGCTGAGATATCGTTTTTGCATACTGAGATACCGGACTTTTCAAACTGTGCGTCGCGGCTCCTTGGGGCGTCGAGGATTTTGGTGAAGGGAGTAGCCGTCGCGCGGTTGGAATTCTCTGAAAAAGTCGGAAATTATGGGATAATGGCAGTCACACAATTGAAATAAAAAATAAAACTTCTTAAAATAATGGCAGTCACCCTTGAAGTAAAAATAAAACTTCCTGGAGATGAGTCCCTGGGTTCCCCAGATGTCACGTGGCCCTTTCCAACGATCAAAACAACGTGGGCAAAAGATATTTGATTGGTTTCTCATGATTCAGTTAGCTTTTCAGAGTAGGCACCCTTTTGTTGTAGCGCCGCGTGAATACCGGATTTATTCTTGTGCTTACTGTTCGTGATGACGGATGTGTAGTGGTTTGTGAGCTTTTCGTATTATTGTATTTATGTCCTTTACGTTTTAAGAACAGGCCAGATGGATAAGTTTTGAAATGCCAGTAAAAAAACGTGACGTTTTGGAAATAACAAACAGTTTAAAAGACAACAAGAAGCTAAAATACCGGAAATATGACGAAGGCTACCTAGATTTCGGGTTCATGTGTACCATTGTCGGAAATGAACAACGTCCACAGTGTGTTATCTGTTTTAAAGTACTAGTTGCTAAAGGAATGCTCCCAAATAAAATGAAGCGTTATTCGTAAACAATTCATGGAAGTTTGGTAAACAAACCACGTGAGTATTTTCTTCTAAGTTGAAAGGAGTGGCTGAGCAAAAGGCAATATGAGCAAAACAAGTTACAATCCCGACAAAGGCTCTTCTTTCATCCTACAAAGTTGTTTATCGAGTAACAAAGAGCAAGAAACCACACACTATTGCTGAAAGTTCATTTTACCAGCTGCTATGAACATGGTTTCCATTATGGTAAGAGAATCCGCTGCCAAGCAACTGCTAAGTGTGCAAGGGCGCCCATAAGGGGGTAGGGAGCTCGAGCTCCCCCCCCTAGCCGTTGTTATAGCCAAATTTTGGATAAATTTGAAACATTAAAATAGACGAAACTTATTTTTAAAGCATTTTTACAAAAATAAGATATTAGTGATTGATTGTATCAATTATTTTAGTTGTATTTTAGTATTTTGTACACTTACTAAAATGTTTGACAGCCTTGAAGGAGGAAATAAATTTTCTTAGCCCATCCCCTAAAAGTATTCATACGGGCGCCACTGTAAGTGTGCCATTATCAGATAGTCGTCAAATTCTCGATATGGCTGACGATATTAATGATCAGTTAATTGAAAATCTAAAGGACAAGGATTTTCCCATTCAATTGGATAAAGACACTGATAGCTATTACGATGCTTATTTGATTTGTTAAGTGAAATTTACACGTAGATGATGATAATGAATTTCACGATCTTCTTTTCTGCAGCAATATAACATTTCATACAAAAGCAGTAGACTTGATTCGGATAATAGATTCTTTTATGACAGAAAATAATGTAAACTGGGAAACTTGTGTAGGCGTGTGAAAAGAAGGATCCCGCTTTATGACAGGTAGTCATGGGGACTGGAAGCGTTTATTAAAAAAGAACTCTTCACGCTGAATGGACACATTGCATCATCCAGAGGGAGGTTCTTGCTTCTAAGAACACCAGACCTGTTCTAAACGAAGTTCTACAGTCAGTAATCGAAGTTGTAAACTTCATTTAAACTCGACCACTAGGTCCAGATGTTTTGAACAAATGTGAGCAGATATGGGGGCTGAGCACAGTTCTCTACTTTACTACTGCAAATCTCGCTGACTTTCATGCGGAAATGTCTTGTCAAGAGTATTTGAACTTGGGAGAGAACTTTATACTTATCTTCTTTACCAGAAATATTCCAAAAAGTTTGAAGACAGTGTCTTTCTGTCAAAGCTATCATATCTGTGTGATACATTTGACTTGAAGACAGTGTCTTTCTGTCAAAGCTATCATATCTGTGTGATACATTTGACAATCTAAATTCGTTAAATATATCCCTGCAAGGTAATGAGACCACCAGTTAGCTGCTAATGGACGAAATTTCTGCCTTCGAAAGAAAATTAGCCCTGTGGAAGAACAGAATGGAAGAGGGAGTTCTAAATGACTGCGTTTCTAAATTGCACACATTTTTAAATGGAAATGATTTTAAATTGAATGAAGAGAGAAGTTAGTGTTTCTGGATCGTTTGTCGCAGCTCATTGATTATTTTAAGAATTACTTTTCAGAAAATGTTCAACACAATTGGATCAAAGATCCCTTCAGCGCTGATCCTCCGTTAGCGTTCTTAACTGCAGAAAAAGAATAATTTATTGATATCTCATCAAACTCCACATTGAAACCCACATTTATGTTATCTTAATTACCAGAATTTTCGTCATTGATGAAGCAAGAGTACCCTGAAGTAGCTAACAAAGGCTTTAAGAATTTCGATTTCCTTTGTATTATAGCATTTGTGTGAAACGGAATTTTCTGCAATGAATGTCAACGAAACCAAGTACAGGTCCACAGTGAAATTCGACAAGGAGAGGAGAATTGCATTTTTGAAACTTGTCCTGAGATTTAAGCATCTGATGAAGAAAAAACAAGCTCATCCTTCCCACTGACAATGCTTGATTTAAAGCACAATATTGTAAGTTGATTTTACTTAAAGCATTTTTTTGTAGAAAATATTGTTTTCATTTAACATTTTCAGGACTATCTTCCTATTTCGTTTAATAAAAATTAGCAATAATATTTAAGTTATTATTTAATTAAAAAATATATTTAAATGTTAGCTTTTCACACATATTGTTCAAAAAATGTAAAATTATCTATGAAAACATGCATATATGAATTTTTAACATAGTTTATATTTTTGTATATTTGAGAGACGTCGCAAATTTATATAGCGTGAAGGGAGCTGTATGACAAAAAAGTATGACAACCCCTGTACTAAAAGATAAGAATTGGAAATCAAATAATTCTTTCTACAGGATATCAATTTTAGTAACGAATGAAAATAACACGAAGTGACGTGGCAATCCTGAACGGGAAATATATCACGATGACTGAAGCTCTTCTTGTGTTAACCTAGTCCTGACACATGAGAAAGGAAGTACGTTGTTATCACATTACCTAGTCCGAAAGAAAGTTTTTCAGTTGGCAGTTACTGATGCAGTGATTGCGTAAAAGAAACCCTGCAAAACCAAAACAAAAAATTGTGAGCATCAGAGTATTGAGAGCTTAAATTCACTAAAATGTTTAATACATGCCGATTTTTGAAGTGACATTTTAATGCTTAATTAAGCATACTGAACTTAAGCGATCCCGGATTCCTACTAGCTAGAACAAGCTACGATATTTTAAAACAAGCTTCACGTAATGTGATGTTCAAGGTTAAACTCACTTTGCACGTATCCTAAAGAACTAAGAGTTCTGCACACTCCTCTGGTTTCACTGCCATAAACATAACCATAAACGCTACAATCACACAATAACAAGCCGCGGACACTAAAACTTACATTAAATACCCCAGCTTGTACGATTACTGCTTCTTCCGCACAATTTCTCTGTAATTGTGGCTGATCTGAAATTACATTAATCCCTGACTCAAATCTTGAATTAAAATTAGAATTTAAATTCTTAAATATATTTGCTCGTCATAAAAATTAAACTTACTTTTTTATTTTGTTGACTCATAGTTCATAGCTGGTAAAGATATAAAGCGTGACTTTTTTATTTTTTTATATTATTTGTGATGCAAAAGGGAGCTCACTTATTTCCACGAGCCACATATTATATCTTAAAGAGACGTATGTGGCCTGCCAACAGCGGATTGGCTACACCTGCTATAGAGCGTGCCTGGGTTGCCATGACAGTACAACACGTAGCAGCTGCTCAGCTTAGTAACAAAACTCTACCCAAATACGCACTTATCGAGGAATGGAATTCTTTCGCACCAGGATTCATTAAAAAATAAGTGATGAGTTGGCATCGTAGTTATGAGAATTATCTGTTCGTATGAGAAAATCTTTACAACTTTGACCCTGAATAAAACAGAAATGGTATAAGAGAACAAAAATTGGATTACTGCATATTGAACAGCACGTTCCAAAGTTTCTTGGGATGCTAACTTCACATGTGCACAACCGGTTGCAAGAATAACGTCGACATGATCTCCTGCCAAGTTCTATCGAGCATGTCCTTAGGAATTATTGTGATGGTAGCTGTAATCCTGTTCTTCAGCTCATCCACATCCAGAGCCTTTGTGCGGTAAACAATATCCTTCATATAGCCCCACCGAAAAAGTCTATGAGGGTAAGATCCGGTAAAGAAGGAGACTAAGGAATTAGACTATTCCGTCCAATCCATCGCTTCGGAGAGGTTTCATCAAGAAACTTACGAACAGTAAGTGCCCAGTGAGGGTGCACCGCCCTGCTAAAAGGCGGTAGCCAGTAGCAGGACCTCCAATAGGAGGGTAAGAAATTCACTCAGTATGTCCAAATAAACATTGTATGTGACAGACTCTTCTCGAACGAATCGTCATAGGCCAGAAAATAGACCACTGCGCCACCGTGGTTGCCGAATGGACTTCTCTGGACATGGTAGGAAACACGCTCCGTATCTTCTTCACTTGTGCTTTACCGGCCAGCGCCCATTTTATGAAGCATACTACCAATCTTCACAAAGCTCTTGTGCCACTCTGGTACTGAGTTTCTGGTTGGTGGAATACGTCGGTATTTGGTACGGAAATTCCTATGGACTTGTGCATCTGACTTCGTTTCTATGTACCATTCCACACACTGCGCAGTTTCCTGTGGAGTAGCTCTCACTAGTTCAGGGTCGTACCTGGACGTAAGCAGAGGTCTTTGGAGTACCAGTAAAACTTTACGAGATGCTGTTACATGTAAAAAAACAGAACTTCTCTATCTTATTTCGTTTCAGTTTTATTGATGTTCAAATTTTGTAAAAATAATGTGGAACACCCTGTATCAATGTAAAAGCCATACCTAACACCCTACTTGGCTTAATTCAAAATTTTCTATACAGACATATCGTTTTACAGTCTTGTATTTAAAATGAAACACATGAAAAAAATTCGTTTGATTTTTTAGTGCGTGGAGCGGAAATTCACTTAGTATGGACATTTGCGGAAGAAAATGAGCTACTGAGTAAGTCTGTGTTAACGCCATAGCGAAGCTCTTCCATCAATTCAATATTTGCCGATAGCATCTGTGCATGTGGCTGTTTTGTTCTTTAAAGAATGATTCAGCATCGAGAAGGGAACGATTGCATAAACGATTAATAAATAACGATTTCATTTCAGAGCTTACAACATGAAAAGGTATGACTTTATTCAAAATATTGAAAAGATCGTTTTGTGTTTAAATATGGAAAAGTAACCACTACCTGTGTGTTATATGAGCCTTTTTTGGACATCTATATGTTGTCAATATGAAAACAACTTTACACGTTTGTTGCTGACTTGTTAAACGAACATGTACTTACTTAATTATTCTAATAAATCTGTTTTTACCTCGCTTTATTGTCTTACTTTCTTCAATTTTTAAAGGTACTTTAGCGAATAAAAATTACATTGACATCAATATTTAAAATTAATGAAATGCCTTTTTGAGCTGTCAGTATTATAATAATATAAAAGATTTTATATAAATTTATTGAACATAATTTGTGTAATACTTTTTCGAAGAAATTTTATTGCGTTACGTCTTTCATTAGACATAAAGCAAGAAATAGTGAGATATACCGACGATCTACTGGAAAATTCTGAAAACCTATACCAACGATGGTTGGACTTCAAACGAAAATTGAGTGGGTTCCTTCAAGGAAAAGGCAGAGAATTTGCAGAAGAACAAAGAATCAACTTTATATGGCTAAATAGGGTACTGAGAGCATTGATTAAAGGTAACAACCAGGGTTGTAACCAAGAAGAGATAATTAACATTAAAACTGAATAAATGGAAATTACAACAAAAGTAGGCACTGGCATTCGAGATGGGATTGCTGTAACTGACTTGGAAACTGAAGAGAATATGGTTAATGTATACCAGAAGAACAAAAGAAAATATAGTCGCCCCTTGTCGTATATTGATAAACATAACAGAAACAAAACACAATCACAGAAGCACAGGTTTTCTTTTAAGATCTCTATAGGAGACAGCTGACACTCTCAACAAATATCTCCGGATACGTAGAAGTTCCAAAACTAGAAGAAATTAATAAAGAGATGCTGGAAAACGAAGTTACGTTAACTGAAGTAAAAAAGCTATTCAAAAGCAAAAGAATCAGAGGTCCCCAGGACCGGATGGTAAAATGGCAGAATATTATAAAATGTTTGAAAAAGAAATAGCAATGTTCTTGGTCCAGTTGTTTAATGAGATGATCCTGCAGGGAATTCCGGAAGAATTTAAAGAAGGGTATATCAAATTGATTGAAAAAGAAGATTCGGAAGAAATTAATTTTGATAAAATAAGACCAATTACATTACTTAATGTAGATCACAAAATTTTTGCAACAATCATTAATTCCAGAGTTCGAAGTGTCATTAAGAAATTGATTAATTGTCAACAATATTGTGCTATTCCTGGAAGAAATATCTCTCAGAGCCTATTTCTCACGAGAGATATCATCTACTTAATAAATGAAAGAAAAATAAAGTTTGGACTTTTTCGTAACACCAAGCTAAGGCATTTGATTCCTTAGATCAACAGGCGCTCTTAAGTATTTTGGTAGAGTACGGGTTTCCTGAATCCATGGTGAAAATCATTGAAGATTTACATAGAGAGTCATATGCTCAAGTTTTGATTAGTGGGCACAAGACAAAGCAAATTAAAATCGAAAGAGGCATAAAGCAGGTTTCGCCCCTGTCTCCAACCTTGTTTGTGCTGACTATAGAGCTATATTTAAGGAAAATTTTCTCAAACACCAGAATCCGTGGATTCCCAATCCCGGTTCAGAACGATGAAGAAATTAGATGTTCAGCATATGCAGATGATGTTCTGCTCTACCTGAAAGATGAACAGTCAATAATCGAAGCCCTCCGGGACTTTGAAGAATACGATGCAATCACGGGTGCCAGTCTTAATGTCACAAAATCCAAAGCCCTGCTTTGGGAAAAATGGACATAACTGTCCCTGTTTTTTACAGGGAAGAACTTGGTTCCTTACAGTGCAATAACTTTGAAAAGGCTAAAAGTGTTAAAGATTTATATTTTTTTATGATTCTTCCAAGTAATATTCAGATTCATGAGTTTCATGTTCCACCGACATTTTGTAATGAGAAAGCTTAGGAAAACGTGGCAGGTCGCTTCTTGTACTCTGCAAGAAGGGACTTTGTCTTTAAGCTGGCGCACGATATGCTTTCGACTCGACAGAGTGGTATCTTTTTATCCTACTTCACCTTTCATTGTATTTTGTTTTGACTGATTAAATATGTCTATCGTCTTGTACAAACCCCTGTATTCGAATGACTTATTCTAAGTATTAAGGAGATTCATTATTTTTTATTAATAGGTTCCGCTTAGAAATTATCTCGCCCCATTAAAGCTTCGACGATAAATAATACTGGACTAATTTATTCTAAGCCTTCTAAAATCCAATGTCTATACCCGAGGCGTGGCTATTGTCAACAAATTCTAAGGGTTCTTAAATGTCCCTTTTTGATTCCGCCACCGAAAATTAAGTAGTACTGTAGAAAACTCGAGAAGCTACTTCGTGCTGTGCACTTCACAACCCCTGTAATATATCATCGTGCAAAGTAATTGCGATAAAAATGGAATATATTGGCAACTGTGCTACACAGGCTTATACATCTGATTAACACCACGGAAGCCTCCTGATAACTGCATGCATAGGAATTTCTTGCAGTTGGAGACACGACATTGCAATACAGATAAACATTACTTCCAGCTTTGTTTGCATTGAATGGTAATACAAATTTGGTACACACTGTTCGATGAAAATTAGGGCAGCGCCAACAAAAAATGCAGGTATTCGTTTTACCGTCAGCCTAGGGAATATTGAAACGATTTTATTAGAATAGCTAAGGATTTTAGAAAAGCCTGAATATATTAAAAGTGCTCATTTTTAAAGTCGCACACACATTCTCTAGAAATCATTAGCTGAAGAAATCACAATTACATTTTCATACAAACTTTATAATCAGAAATTTGATAACGGTATGAGAAATAGTCAAAGGGAAATTTGTTTTAAAACAGACCTGCAATTCAAAAATAAATTACTCAGGAAGTCGCTATATGAGACATGTTTCGAAGGCAATCATGTATTTTTGTTAGCTACTGGGTGTTATTCCCAAAATATTATATCTGCCAAATGCTAAACAAAATTAATTCGTTGTGCTTTAAAACATTTAGAATGTGAGTAGGACATGCCTTAAATTAACTATGCTATTCCCCAAGAAAAACTGCAGGCCAAACCCTCAACAATCAAACACACTGCCCATGGGTTACCGAGGATTCGAACCCTCACCGATTCGAACAAATTATCGGAGAGGTACTAATAACATTTTGTATACATCTCATGGATATATATATTCCATTAGATTTTCCTGGCGCAATTTTGTTTGCACATTGAGCCGACAAATGTATTTGGAGTACAAGGTCAAACGGAAATTAAAACATCAAGCAACCTAATTCAGTGCTGTGTCGGCGCACTTTACACCGTTATGGATGCAACGAGCCTGCTAAGCATCATTCTACGATCTGTATGTAGGTCCGTGGGCGAATTTTCTGGCATTCCTCAGGCAGGAAATGCAACGATGAAACTGGTGGCATTCACGCCAAAACTTGAAAATTATATGGATTATCCATATATGCGTACCCATTTGATTACATTAAGTGCCCAATGTGAGAAATACTATCAAGGAACACGTATGAAATAAAATTAGAAATCAATGGAATACTGCAAACGCTGAAATGCCGCCCCGGTGGCGCAGTAGTGTAAGCGATGGCTTCTGAACATTCGCTTGTGTTGGGTCCTAGGCTCTCTCACTTCCCTGGTAGCAGTGGCCCTAAATTAGGGACGGGAGTCTCCTTATAGTCCATTGAGTTGCTCAAGGTGGTCCTTAAACCTTCAATAAAAAAATCGCTGTAATCCATTGATTCAAAGCCGAACATAAATGTCGGGTTTTGTTTCCACGGCGGAAAAATCATGTTTTCAAATGTGTCTGGATTTCAACTAAGGCATCTGTTCTTTACCTGGAGTTCGCGAAAAATTATGAGGGATTCGGCACTGTACTGAAGTACCTTTTCGAAAAAAAGATAATTAAAATTTTTGAAAAAAATCACATATCCTCTTTTTGTAATGGAGAAGATAGAAAGAAACGATTACATGCACTGAAACATGGTCCATGTTTTTATTCTTGTTGCTGCTGTTTCCGCGGTGTAAAGATGAAAGTCCAAAGAAACTTTCATCAGTAGAATACTTTCGCCAGTGGCATATCATACCTTCTGTTGAAGAAAATGTCTATTTTTGCCTTTTAACTTCAAAGTAGAATCGAAATTGTCAATGCCACACTGATGATATTACAAAAGTGTCGTTTTATCGTTAACCCTATTACGTGATCCGAACGTAAAGAAACTAGAAATGTTAACCCCATCATGGAGCGAAGTTAATATCGCACATCCATTATTTTGGATCTCCTTGGTAAATTCTTACCAAAGGTAAAATTATACAACTTTAACTTAGTTTGAATTATGTGTCTTATATTCATTGGGATGTAAGGTCAGGTGATGCGTAACATCACAGCCTCTCCTTGACAAATGTCAACCCCGCCTTCTCGTGGTGCATCCTGTTCAAACTAAAGGGGCTCTGACGACGGCCAATAGCGGTATAACTATACCATCGGGATTAGAGGAAATGCTATCCCACACTCACCAACCCGCTTGGCTCACCAACCAGCGTGGTGAGTTATGGCCAAACCCCTCCAAAATGACTCCACAACTTAAATCTTGGCCCTCAGTCTCAGGCAGCTGGAATGTACCTGGCCAAGGCAGCGGCCAGGGCGACATGAAGGCAGAGGGTGCTAAGAATCCCCGGAAAACCGGATTAGGCTGCCATCTGATGCTGACCTTGACTACGTATAATGGACGCTCCCTATCTTCTGATTCAAGGCTTCTTGAATTGGAAGAGGAACTACAAAGGATCAAGTGGGACATCGTTGGGCTAAGTGAGGTAAGGAGAAAAGGAGAAGATCTCCTTGAACTGAAAAGTAGACATCTCTTCTACTATCGTGGGACAGATACTGGCAGAACTAGTGGTGTTGGATTTATAATAAACAAGAAACTGAAGGATAAAGTTGTAGAAGTTGAAAGCTCCTCTGACAGAGCTGCACGACTCGTTATCCAACTCTCGAGAAGATACCAGGCTCAGATTATTCAAACTTATGCACCCACCACAAGTCATCCTGAAGAAGAAATTGAAGAATTTTATGAGGAAATTCGTCATCTAAATATTAAAGGTAAGCAGCACTTGAAGATAATTATGAGAGATTTAAATGCAAAAATAGGGCAACGGCAACAGAATGAAATTTCAGTTGGTAAATTCGGTCACGGCAACAGAAATCAGCGTGGAAATACTCACGTTGAGTTTGCAGAGGCAGAAGGGTTTTTCATCTTGAACTCCTTTTTCAAGAAAAAGCCACACAGGAAATGGACATGGAGACATCCAAATGGGATGACAAGTGAAATTGATTTTATTATGTGTAACAAAAAATTTGTCATAGAAGACTGCAGTGTGCTAAACAAGTTCAACACAGGTAGTGACAATAGATTGGTGAGATGTAAGATGCACCTCAACACTAAACTCGAACGTGGCAAGCTCATAAGACAAACAAAATGTATTGACATAACGAACCTTAAAACACACCATAATACCTTCAAGTTGGAACCGAAGAACAGATTCTCTGCTTTAGAAGGCCTAACATCGGAAAAAGTGGACATTTCTGAAGTTAACAGAAAAGTAACCAAAGCTCTTATGGGAACAGCAACAAAATTAGCTGGGTCTAAGAACAAGTTGCATGTGAACAAATTATCAGGAAAAACCAAACTGTTGATGCAAAAAAGAAGAGAGATGAGGGCAACTAAAGAAGATGTGACTTCCAAAGTGGAATATATAGAGCTATGCAAGACAGTACGAAAAAGTATCACTGAAGACGTAAGGAAACTCAACTGTGAACTAGTGAGGAAAGCAATTGAAAACAACCAAAGCCTAAAGATAGCAAAGAGACATCTCAGTAAGGGAAGAAAACAGATTATGGCTCTGAGAAAAGAAAATGGTTCTGTAACAAGAAATAGAGGCGAAATCTTGACAAGAGTGAAAGATTTCTACTCCAAATTATATGAAAGGGATGATACATGTACTCCAGACATCATGAAAGGTACCAGTACCAGAGTTCTTCCAGTCCTCCCAGCAGAAGTTGCACATGCAATCAAGAACATGAAGCGGGGAAAAGCTCCAGGAGAAGATGGAATTACTGTAGACATCATACAATAAGCAAGTGGAGAAATCGAAACAGTACTCGCCCAAATTTTCACTCGATGCCTTAATGAAGGGAAGATTCCTGAGGATTGGAACAACGCTACAATGAGCCTGCTACATAGAAAAGGTGACATTAAGGATCTCAGGAACTACAGACCTATCAGCCTCCTATCAGTGGTTTATAAAATCTTCACTAAAGTTCTTTCCCATCGTTTGAAGGTAACACTGGACATGGCTCAACCGAGAGAACACGCTGGATTCAGGAGTGGCTACAGCACAATAGATCATATCCACGTACTGAGAGAACTAATTGAAAGAGCGAGGGAATATGAACTTCCATTGTGCATGGCTCTTATCGATTATGAAAAAGCCTTTGATTCGGTGAAACCATCAGCAGTTACAATGGCTTTGAAATCCTGTGGTATTGAAGATGCATACATTAATATTATTAATAACATCTATGAAAATGCAAGTGCAAAGATTCGTCTGTTTGAAAATACAACACACATAAAAATTGGAAAGGGAGTGAGACAAGGTGACATCATATCTCCGAAGCTCTTTAATGCTACATTGGAAAATGTTTTTCAATCACTGAAATGGGAAAACAAAGGGATAAAGATTAATGGAGATTATCTAACCCACCTTCGTTTTGCCGATGACATAGTCATTTTTGCAACTACCCCACCAGAGCTGCAGAGTATGATCCAGGATCTTGCTGACAAGAGTAAAGAAGTATGATTAAAAATGAACTTTCAGAAGACAAAAGTGATGTTCAATGCTTTTTCAAGAAATGAAGATTTATCGATTGATGGAGAAAAGCTGGAGATAACAGACACGTACGTTTATCTTGGACAGCAGATATCAAGTGGGGGTCACATTGATGAAGAAATTAATCGGCGTACAAAACTTGCCTGGAGAGCTTTTGGAAGAAACAGCGTAATTTTCAAGAGCAATATGCCATTATGTCTTAAAAGAAAAGTGTTTGATCAATGCATCCGTCCAGTGCTTACGTATGGTGCAGAGACGTGGACCTTAACTAAAAGAGACATACAAAGGCTGCAGACAACTCAAAGAAGTATGGACAGGTGCATGCTTGGTGTAACCAGGAGAGATAAGAAGAGGAACTCGTGGATCAGAAAAATGACAAAAGTGGAAGACATCATGATCAGAGTTAAATACCTGAAATGGCAATCCGCTGGACATACTGCCAGAAGGACAGACCATCGATGGACAGCCGAAATTTTAGATTGGATTCCAAGGGACAATAAAAGACCCAGAAGAAGACCACATGGGAGATGGGTGGATGAAATTCGAAAGTATGTGGGATTGACATGGAGGAGACTGGCCCAAGACAGACCGTTGTGGAGGAAACTTGGGGAGACTTTCATCCAGCAGTGGATTCATAATGGTTGACAATGATGATGATGATGATGATATTCATAAATGATTCATCATAAAAATTTTAATAAACGATGGAAGAATACCAAAATCTGTAAATCCAGTAATTTCCTTTAGTTTCTATTCATTATTTAGTAAAAATATGAGAAAAACAGATAACGTCTTATATCTCGAAGAGTGAAAATAAGATCACAATGAAAGCCTTTTATAACGCTGAATAATGTAATTGGCAGTGATTTCTGTTTTGTTACATACCTGTAGTCTGATAAATTTGTTTTCACTTTACTATTTGAGAATATAATTTCATTAATTATCAACTTCAAAGAAAGTTGGATATTCCAAGAGAAAATGCCAAATAGCTTTGAGCCACTGAACTGGCTTTCATTTACTGATTAGGTGAAAGACCATCAATAATTACGGGGCAAAGTATGGTATCCAGACCAATTTTTTTTTAATTATTTAAAATATATATAAGAAACAAGCCCGTTTTACGAAGGGAATAAGAAAAAAGGTAGATCTTTTGGCGTTACCAAGGTTGTAGCGCGAGGAACTTGATATTCCATCCCTTCCCTGTCCGTCCGCATATCTGTTTGTTTCTTTGTCTGCTTGTCCGTCTGTCTGTTATACCTCGATGAGCCAAACCATTATGACTTCCATCCTAACATGATATTCGGAATAGACGGTACAAAGTTTTTAAAGGTATCGTATTCAACTTGGCAACAATAAGTTACCAACAGATCATTTACCTCTTATAAATTACGTGGTTGATCCGACACAAATCGGATTTGCTGCCGCAACGAAGACCACAAGTGTTCGACTGGATTGCTATTTGGGGAATCTGCATGCCGGAAAGATACATGGAGATCATCTGCATGTGCCGAGAGATATTCCTGAACAATCTGGGGGAGTTATAGCATGGCATATCATCCTGATGAAAGAAGGCACTACTAGAGAGGATTGCCGTTGCTATGAAAGGTCCTACTTCGTGTGCAATGACTTTCAGGTAAGATGCACATCGAAAGATTTCTTGCGCATGCATTAATAAGAGTTTTCCAGCAGAACATTGCCCAATACGGTGCACTTCTTCACCCAGATGGTTGATGGTTTTCGTCACACGGTGCATCTTTGAGCCAACAATTCCCCAGGAAAAGGAAGCACACGCACCCGGCCGTCCACATAGTGCAACAGGAGCGCCGATTCAATTGACCAGATGACCTTCCAATCACTCGAGGTGCAGTTTTGATGCTGGCTTGCTAATTGTGGGCGCTTTCGACTCTGAACCGAATTTAGCATGATCAGTGGGAGCGGCATAAGGCTGCGTAGCCCAATTTTGAGCGAGCTTCGGTGTACTCTGTGTTGTGAAACATTACTCCCTTCAGCAGCATTCAAATTCCCGGGAGGTGGCGCCAGAGTAGCCTTTCTGTTGTATCGTACGACACGAGAAAGCTTTGGGTCATATATAGCACGATGAGCAGTAATAGGACCATATCTTTCTGGCCATTTGCAGCTTTACTCTCCTAGAAACACTTTTTGAATGTACTGAACACGGCTGACCGTAAGCACACTACAAGACTTGCCCTATCGGAAATCCTCTGTCGCAGTCATCTGGGCTTTATAAATTGGCTTTTACAAGACGAGCTTAATTTCGTTTCCTTTCACATCCAAAGAACAAGAAAAACCGTGATTAACATAGCCCAATATTAAATGTTAGTTTTACAATTCTATGACATAACGTGCGTTGTCGTTCGTCTGCAGTTTCTTCGATTTTGATAAAGACGCGCTGGTTATAGTACTTCGACCCTTCGTTGTATGTTTTAAAAAGTCTGTACTACTTTCAGAACACATAAAGAATAATCTAACATTATTTATTGCCGATACCTGTTAAGATATTAAAAAAGTACTTCTATTTGCTAAATTACGTTTAGTCTGTAGTTGTTTATTTATTTTCTTAAATAATGATAGTGTTCTATTTGCTCGCATATACTCTGTGTTGCGTATTATACAATGTAAACTAGCAAAACACGTAATCTGTTTTATGAAAAGTTCTGAAAGAAAATGAGGTTAACTGTAATACACATCACATTAAAAAGGTCTCATAAATGCAACACATGTCCTAGTAAGCTTTCTTTCGTATTTTTAGGAAAGAAATGGTATCCAATGTACCTTTCTAAAAATCATATTACTTGCTACGTGGTCTTTCGCTGATAAGCATCAACTGATCTGGATAATCTTAAAAAACTGCCTCACAAAATGTGGTTTGCAATGTAACTCGGAGCTCAATAGTGTTATCAGCCTATGATAAATATGATAGAGGTATATATGCAAGATTCAGCTGTCTACCTGTGCGATAAAACACCATACTATAAGTTGCAAATTAAAATCACTTTATTTACAATTTAAAAGTAGGTTAAAAAACAGACTAGCGCTTTCGGGGATCACGTTGTCCCCATCTACGGGTCCAAAGCACCACAGTGACACGATAGAGGCAGTCATTATATACAGATTAAAATCCCTCCCCCCCCGTACACCACGTCACCAACATTTTAGTGATGCCCACATTTACACAGAAACAGGCGTACATGTTAATAACAGTTGATATTACCGTAAGTATAAAAAAAATTACAAATGACATTAGGCAAGAAGTGCAGATTAGCCATTGGACAAAGTCTCTGTCGGGGCAACCAATCCACGCCAAGGTCCCGGTACATATGCAGGCAAGTCCAAATTACAACATCTGTCACAATAAGCAAGAATATACAGGCTTTCGGAAAGGAAAACAGTACTTTTATTGAGATTAGTTTCCAGAATTTTCACATTTTCCCAATCCGGTGAGTAACCGCCCTGTGTGACAGCTAACGTAAAGGCAGTATGAGTAGTGCCAACTCGAAGCATGTACTGGTGTTCTCTCAGGCGGGTGTTTAAGCACCTGGCAGTAGAACCTATATAACAATTCTCAGTAACATTCGGGTCTCCATGGGTAAGAGGAACACAGTATACCCCATGTTTTCTGAGGGTAGGAGTTCTGTCCCGGTCATTCCTGACCATATCAAAGATATTTCTGGTGCATAATTCAAAAGAGATGTCATGTCGCTGACAGATTTTTCTGAGTGTGGAGACTATAGGAGGGAGGTAATCTACTTTACCTACAAATCTAGTTGTCCGAATTTCCCTAGACAAAGTGGTGAAGTTCAGTCTAGTAGATCTTCTCAACAACTTCTTTTTTCAACTTATAGTATGGTGTTTTATCGCACAGGTAGACAGCTGAATCTTGCTAATGGTCAAGCAGAAAGAATGGTGCAGACTGCTAAGGATTCTCTCAAAAGAATAACACACGGGTCTTGGAGGAAGCGCTTAGCTAATTTTCAGCTACGCCAACACATCACTCCTTCATCTTCTACGGGTTTCAGTCCATCTGAACTATTAATTTCTAGGCGACTAAAGTCGTACTTAGACTGCCTTCATCCAGACCTTACTACTGATCGTACAGTTAAGCAAGAAGTTTATGCTAGGAAGCAGCTCGAACAACATAGTCTACGTAATTTTGAGCCAGATGATCCTGTGTACATCAAGAATCATCGAGGTGAGCCAGTGTGAATTCCTGCTATCGTTTCTCAACGTACCGGTACTGTTCCTACAGGGCGATAACACCTACAGGTGACACTGTGAAGCGCCATGTGGATCAGATGCGACAACGACAAGTGGAAGCACCTGTAACCGTTCCTGAAGTTTCAGATTCCAGTGCTTTTTCTCCTCCTTTGATTTCTCAGATTCCAGTGTATAACGAATTGAATTTCTTCGTCATTTTTATCCGCGCCGGGGTTCGAACCCGGGTCCACTCATTCCGGAATAAGTTGCTCTACCAATTAAGCTACGCGGACATTGATTCTAATTGCTATCTGCCTTTATGTCGTGTGCGTCCTTCTGGCAGGTACGTCACATCTCCTGGTACGTTACATCATCTCCCCCTTATTTTTCTTTTTTTTTTTTTTTTTCGAAGTGCTGCTCATATTTTTCCTATCTCGCGGTGTGGAAATAACATCACACCAATGCGAGATTTTGAACTGTCGGGTCATCCGGATAGTTCGGGCGCCATTATAACGAAGTGAATTTCTCCGTCATTTTTATCCGCGCCAGGATTCGAACCCGGGTCCACTCATTCCGGAATAAGTTGCTCTACCAATTGAGCTACGCGGACATTGATTCTAATTGCTATCTGCCTTTATGTCGTGTGCGTCCTTCTGGCAGGTACGTCACATCTCCTGGTACGTTACATCATCTCCCCCTTATTTTTTTTTCTTTCGAAGTGCTGCTCATATTTTTCCTATCTCGCGGTGTGGAAATAACATCACACCAATGCGAGATTTTGAACGGTCGGGTCATCCGGATAGTTCGGGCGCCATTATAACGAATTGAATTTCTTCGTCATTTTTATCCGCGCCGGGGTTCGAACCCGGGTCCACTCATTCCGGAATAAGTTGCTCTACCAATTAAGCTACGCGGACATTGATTCTAATTGCTATCTGCCTTTATGTCGTGTGCGTCCTTCTGGCAGGTACGTCACATCTCCTGGTACGTTACAAGTGCTTTTTCTCTACTGTTACTGAACTTCCTGCTGAACCAGTGTCCAAAGGTTCTGATGCTGAATTGACTCCAAGAAGACCACGACGACAAATTGTGAGACCGAAACTTTTCGAGGACTTCATAACTTAGGAAGGGGGGGGTTATGATTTAAGTGACTCCTCTAGGTTTTTGCTGCTAGTCCGCCAGAGGACGCAATTACTTACAGCTTCATTAATTGTAAAGGATATCTGGCATCCTTCTTTAGATTCGGGGTTCCTCATGATGGCTGAACTGTGAGTTTGATACTAAGTGTAAATAGTGAAATTATGTATATAAATGTATTATACCTCTTGAGTACCTTCTTCTTCCTTTCTTTCCCGCGGTGTTGTGATTCATCCAGAACAACTTGTATGTGACTACTTCCGGAAAACTGTGTTTTTGATTACTTTAAAATATTACGTTCGAACAGTTTAGCATATTTTGTAGTTACAAATCACTTTAATGTGAACTTCCGAATCGTAGTGCTATCCAGTATTTTTCGTGTACATTTCCTCATTGTTTACCTTGTGGAGAGGTACCTACGCATACATCACACAGGGTACTGGCTCCCCGGTAATAAATAAGGGCGTCTTCCTCCCCTTTCTACTTCGCTTCCGTGTCACTTTCCTATTGGGCGCTCTAGCCCAAATCTCCTAGTTTCCTAATTTTAAGAGTTGTTTAAGACCTGGGGTCAGACACTCCCTAAAATCCTCTACATATGATCATTTTATCATCACCCACTAATACTCCATTGCACAGCAAAGAAATTAGTTCCACATACATTCCATGCAGGACACTTATTCTAACGATTCTATTTAGACGCTAACGATCCTAACATGACGCTCATTAATCAGTGCATCCTTTCAGTTGTTACGCATAGAGCAGAAACATGGACCTCAACTAAAACAGATATACCGAAGTTGCAGACAACGGAAAAAAGCATTGAGAGATACATGTTGGATGTAACCAGGAACAGGAAAGATACAAAGAGGAACTCGTGGATATGGAAAATTACAAGGATGGAAGACAGCAATGATCAGAATCCCTGAAATTGCAGTGGGGTGAACATATTGCTAGAAGAAAGAGCCAGTGAGAAATATTAAACTGGATAGCAAGGGACAAAAAAAGACCCAGTAGATGATGTGGGAGATGTGGTGATGAAATTCGGAAGCAAGAAGAAAACTTTCATCCAGCAGTGGATTGAGATAGCGGTTGTAAATTATATATAAACGTAGATACTGTAAGAGCAACACACATTCAGTTAAGGGAACCAGTTTTAAAGGTAAAAAAACGCGTGTGCCAGTGACAGAGGACACGCACTCAACATCATATACGCATTTTCAGTGTCAATTGTGACCCCTAGAAATATAATAAATATTTTTCTTCTGATACGCTCCCTTTGGAATTTTGACTCACGGGCATTCTCTTGAATAAATACGAATCATATTCCCAGGTTTAATTTTGAAGATATGATTACAATTTAGTGTAGAACAATTTGTTTTTAAAATTTACCAACTTCGTAAATTTTCTAAACAATTGTGTTTGATTAAATGTTGTGTTCAAAGTAATTAAGTATAAAGCACTACCTCAACTAAAATGTGCAGCTCGGGGGGGGGGGTATACCGCAGAAAAGTAAAATGTGACCAATGTAGCTACTTCAATGTTTTTTGATGAATAGAAATTTACATGAGTTTAAAAGCGAAAATTTCGCTGTGCCTGGTAAGTGAAAATATTAATTTTGTGCAAGTATTTCGCTGCAGAAGTTATTCATTTTTTTTTCAATTTATTCATTACTGAACTTTATTCTTAATCGCAATTTGTTCACATGCCCATTTTGACCAGAAGTGAAACTTTTTTTGCAAAAATCTCGACAACTGAGTATTTGTTGTTAGCAAACACTAATAATCTCCAGTTAGAATTATCATGTTGAATAAAAGTAGGAACAAACCAAAAATTGAAGGCTCGGCAGCGTATTTCACAAGTGAATGTACGAAATTGCTATTAGAGCCATTTCCGCCACGCCATTGGTTCAGAGCTACTTTGGAGATTGTGAGTGGGCGGGGCCAATGAGGAGAGTCATGTGACAGGAATACTGTCTTTTTATCTGGGGAAGTCAGTGGCGGCTCGTGGTAGGAAAAATAGGTGAAGAACTACAAGAGCAATATGAAAAGATATCTACTGTCTTCAATGAAAATCAGTTAATGAGAACTTACCTATTTTTTTATATAGTAGATCAATTCTTCTTCCCTTTTAAAGCTGGAAATTTGTCGATTATGTCGTCAGAAAATGGCTGTTTCTTCGTGACATCAAGAAAATGTCTTTCTGAATAGAACTATTTGCCAAAGAAGCAAGTTTATCTGGAGAAATAGTACGAATTAAATTGGCCGAATTTGGTTGTGTCAGCAAGCCAGGCAAATTGAAGTTTAAGTTTCTTACAGTCTTGAAACCTTATATCCATTTCCATAAGAATGTGGTACAAAATTTCAAAATGCAATTGTTTGAAATTTTGAAAAATTGTTTCTGGTGTAAGAGCAGCATATTCCTGTTTAGATCTGCTTATTTCTGTGATTTTGCTAGCTTTTCCAAACAGTGTTCGAAATATCTCATAGAACCTTTTATGGCTGCAAATTTCATAAGTTTTTTTTTAATTTGAGTAACACAATAATTTATGTCTAGTGATTTTTTTTTTGCAAAATTTCGAATAATAGATCGGTGAAGTCAAATATTTCATTAAATACTATTCCCAAAAATGTAAATTCAAAAGTGTTCATATCATTTAAAACCCCTTGGACAAGTTGAATTGATTTTTTTTTCTGATTGGTCACTATTTGTGAAAAATTCGAATACTTCCTTCAATTTATCCCAATCTTCAACTATTACACATACTAACTTCGAAGTGGAGGACCATCGAGTTTCCGTTATGGTTGGCATGCATCTTGCGGTTGTTGACGTGAGTGTATTGTTTTTTCACCACTCAGCGAAGCGATCGCTTCGCTGAGAGGTAAAAAAACAAAGGAATTACACTGAGGCTTGCAAAAAATATTCGACACATAGAAATTTTAGAAAAACTCTGCTCTAATACAAGGTTCAAACGATTTACTAAGCAATAACAAAAACAGCTTGAGAAGCTTTATGCTTCATTTTTTTCTGGAGCCCAGTCAAGTGTCCAAGTCAAGTTTTTTCTGGAGCCCAGTTACTTGCCCCATCGTAACATTATCCTATTGACTTGTGTTGATAATCAAACTGTTCCAAAACTTTGTCTAGTATTTTGTATAAAGCTTCTGACGTTCTATCTTCAGTCACACCATGGAAACCCAAAAATCGCTCAACCAATACACCTTCCGAATCAACAGATCTTATTATTAAAGAGCACTCGGAAGTCTGGTTATGTCTTCCCATCTACTTGAATATAGAAGCATTGAACTTCATTTATTTCCTTTTTGACGTGATCATTTATATATTCAGAAATACATTAAATTAATTCGTTTTGAATAGTTTTTGAGTCACATGTAAAGGCACTTTTTATCGTTTCGTATTGATTTTGAATTTTTAAAGGAGTTCTTGATATCAACAGTGAAAGCAATTCCTTGAATTTCTACGATTTATCGAGTCAATGCCTTCGTCATGGTCACGGAATGCTAGTTCTTGTTTACTCAAATACAGTACTGCATCAATCATTGTCTGCAGGAAAAGTCTATTTAAACGAGCGCTTTCGCTGAAGTGCATTTTCAAAAGCCTAGCATTTTCCCACAAGGCATCGGCAATGGTATTATGATTCTTTTCAAAATTATTTAGCATTAATTCGTATTTCAGGTGTTTGCTAGAATCCCCACGTTTGTGAAGTGACCGTTTTATATTTAAGAAATCTGAAAATTGTCTTTATTCCACGCCGAATTTTATTACTAAAAAATAAGCAGGGCCAACAAAATAGTTTTCGTAACACAGAAGGGCTACAAAGCCATTATATTCAGCAAACCAACAATTTTTAAAATTAATATTGTAAAATTTGCCGCTCTTCTTGATTTCTTTCTTGGCGACAATTGTCAGTGAATCCGTCGGTCGACGTTGAAGTAAAATGTCTCTTTTATTTTCATCTTTCCACCGATTGAACGGAGTTTGCAATACATTACAGACAATGTCGTTCACAGGATACATACTGAAAACTAAAACTATCACTATGAGTTAAACTGTACACGAAACTAAAGTAACTAATGAAGTTTTTAACAAACAATCACAAAACACGAAAAAACAAATCTCTTTCGGAAAGTATGTACCGAAGCACCGCACAGAAAAAGCCCTAGTGGATGGCCAAGGGTTCCCGTTCCACTGTGATCTCTTCGGAAGGTCACGACTTCAGGTGCAGAGGCTTGGCGTCTCAAGCAAAAACACTTCACTTGCCCGGCATATAGGTGAGGATGACGTCACAGTTACCATGGCAACTCGGACGAAAACTGCAGACTTCCAAGCATTCTCACTTCAGCTCTTCACTTGAACTGTTTTGCGTATAAGAATTTGTTTTCCGTATTGGACGCGCATTGTGAATTGATATCTAATCAAAATTTTGGGTATTTTAGCACGCAATAAAGGCAAAAAATGAATACATTATACGAAATTATTAAATGAAACCTTATTTCAAATAAAATAGGTGAAGAGGCACTTCACCTACTACACCTTAAAAGCCGCCACTGGGGGAAGTTCTGCTTGCTAAGAAATTCATTGTGAGGTTACTTAACATATGTGACAAATAATTCATACTGAATTATATCGTGGGAAGCTCTGCATCCTAAGAAGTTCACTGTGAGGTTACTTAACATATGTGAGAAATGATCATATTGAATTATATCGTGGAAAGTTTTATCGTGAGAAGTTCTGCTTCCTAAGAAATTCAGTGAGGTTACTTAACAAATGTGGCAAATGATCATATTGAATAATACGATAAGGAATATCTGCAGTTTCTCAGATGAATACAAGTCGAAATCTATATTAATATTAAAATTGAGGACGACTTTAATACCTAACTAATTGAATACCGTTCTCCGTATCGGCCAATAAATGGCAGCACGTCAACTACCCATCATGATTCGTGCTGTTGTGAAAATGCGTATATAAGGATACTAAAAAGTATCCTTTTAAAGGTCCTTTCTATTACCCTTAAAAGGACCTTTAACAATGAAAAGTATGTCTCCACAACGAAATATTCTGACGATCAAGTTTTTTTCCTCATGAATGTGAGGAGGTCTAGCTAGAAAATCAAATCAAATAGAGTGATTTTGTATTAGTAAAGAACTACCTAATGGCACGAAGGGACCAGTGATGTATTCAGGTATCTTTTCGGGGGTCTTAGCCCCCCCCGAAAATCCATGGACCCCCTCCGTAGGTTTTTTGAGTGATCACCCTTTATATTTAGTCTAATTTTTTGTTTATAGATGAAAATTTGGAGAAATTCATTTTAAAAATTTAAGAAAATGGGGGAAAACATTATAATAAAAAAACTCATTTACATGGACTTCATATCTCAGTAGCATTAAGATTATTTTAAGTACTAAATTAATTGCTTTGTTTTATACACTAAAGCTAAAATTTAATTGCCATCGGCATGTATATTTACGTTTTCTAAATCCGACGAGTTAATGCAGCCAATAATGTATGCAATATATCGAGAAAAAAACAGAATTTCCGTTGTTAATTAGAGCCATAAATGACTTCACACAAAGTGTTAACACTTTAAATAACATTTTTTTAAATGTAGCTCTGAAATCTAAGTAGTTATGAAAATATATATACTCTATAGAAAAATTTGTTGCTCTAGATGAGAATGCTTTTGTAAATTTGTTTATGAATGGAACAATTGTCCATGTTAAAAATATATTATGAAGTCCTACCAAAATTACTCAATACTTTCTCCGGATAAAAATTCAGGAGGGTAGAAGAAGACCAGTTCATTTTGATCATATATGCAAGAGGGGCAAACAAGAAAACCAAGCATTGTTTCACAATTAATTAAAGTTTTTAGCGCTTTTGTATTTGATAGTTAAGTTTACTGTGGATTTGTAATCACCAACGGCATGCTGTTTGCACTGCAATACATCATCATATTTTGGAAGCTGGCATTCAGCTTTATTTCAGTTTTCTGGATGCCGACTTCCCATGTATATGGTTAAGTAAGCCTCAATATAGCTAACGTGACGTTAGGGCTTCCAATACAACAAAATATTTGCGCTACCCAGTTTTTAACGATAGCAAATTATTAAAAATGATTCCCATATTTTTTTCCTGGCGGTATGTGGTTTACGCTCTGTGACAAAAAGAAAATCCAGGAATTTCAAACAATTAATTAGTTGTTTTTTTTTACTACTATGTGCCAGCAGAATGGCTAAATAACCTAAAGAGGCTGAAACCAAGTGGCAGCAGAATGGTTTGCACCATACGTTTTCAGGTAACACTGTAATGATTCCTTAATAAGAAGAAAAACGCTTGTTGTAAGACTAAAATATTTTTGCCACTCCTTATTTTTAGGGGACGGAGGGGGAAGAATTTTCTCCGGCACAGCACCGTTATCTTACTAGCATCCTTAATATTTTACACCACCGCAGCATAGTGAAATCCGTGGTGCATTACTGAATTAAAATAAAGGTATAACTTTTTTACATTTTTAATCACTTGCATGTGTAGATTTCAGAAAATTTGTTATATGTATTAATGTATATATAAATAATATAATATGTATTAATGTATAAATAAATAACAAATAATAACAAGTTAGAGCCCCCCTCAAAATTTGCGATTGACCCCCCGGAAAAAACTCTCTGAATGTAACGCTGAGTACGACCTCAAGACAGTGTTCTGTTGAAATAAGACACTTCCGTCGGAATAAATACTCCAGAATATAGTTTGCCATATATTGTGACTAATAAAATAGTAAGTGATCTGTATATATATTTCTAATATTAGGAAATTCCTCATATTTTTGTCCCTCCAAACTTAATCAAAAATGCCTTCAATTCCACATTTCAACCCGCCTTCTCCCCGAAAAAAAAAAGAGAAAAACGTTAAACAGCTTACGGTTCTCCATACAAAACACGTCAGTACTAATCCTGTTCTATAGCAGTGCGCACTGACGTGCTGACATCTATCGGTTCTGGGCAACGAGATAGAAATACGTAGAGCGCTTACGTCGGGAAACGGGTGAAGCCACCGGAAACAAGTGGCAGCCATGTTTGATGAGGTACAGAACGATTTCCGTTCCGTGTTAAGCAAGGGAGTTTTCGTAATATATGGTTTGATGTTAAATAAGGATATAACTCAGAAATGTTGTTATAAACACCTAGGGGGTGAGACTAAAACTTTAACGTATCAAATAACGCTTTTCATTGTTAGTTGACGGCAATAGTGTTTTTAAAAAAAATGATATTTTAATGGATGCAGCTTGCTGTCGTTGAATAAAATCTCATGCCGTAATTTTTTGACATTTAAAAAATTTTTTGGAGCAAATTTTCAGAGAAATATAAGTCAGCGGTAATAGAGTAAATGAAAAAAAAAAGAAATACAAAAATAAAAAAATACAGTTGCAGTCAATCCGCAATTTCGGTAAAAATTTTAGATATTCGTGGGTCATCACCATGAGAATGCTGAATCATCCCACAGCTTATCACTCCAAATACATAGACGCCAAATATTTTATGAGAGTTTTAAATGAAAAAAAAAGTTCGAAGAAAAACGGAAAACAAACAATGAGTTTACACAGCCAAGAGGTACCAATGTTAAAATACTTTTACCAACTGCCCCTATCTCATATAATCAGAAGAAAACTACTACTTACCTGGTTTTTATTTAATAAAAATTAAAAGTCCTTAGCACTGGGCATGTTTCTAATCTGTTTGTTAGTCTTGACATTCAACAACACAGATCTGTAAGCCTTATTCGTGGGTACGCAAGGCAATTGTGGTAACTTGACCATAATAAAGGTATCTCCCAGCACATACACTAAATACTTAACACAATATAATTCTCACTCTCTCTCTCTCTCTCTCTCTCTCTCTCTCTCTCTCTCTCTCTCTCTCTATGTATATATAAGACCCAGAAGAATACCCCATGGGAGATGAATGGATGAAATTTGAAATCATGCAGGAGTGACACGAAGGAGACAGGCTCAAGACAGACAGCTGTGGAAGAAACTTGGGGAAGCCTTCATCCAGCAGTGGATTGATAATGGTTGATGTTATACATTTATCAGTAAAAAGAAGTAAAAAAGCACACTCATGTAGTAATTAGACCACGTCAACACTGCACCTTGCTGCAGGAATCAGACGTAGTAGAAATAAACATAGAATTAACCAGAAGTAACCCACTTTCATGGTTCTAAACAAAAATGACATGGAATAAAACAACTCAGGAACCCCAAACCACTTTTCAGGGAAAGACATCTGGAGCCCCGAAGTTAAATCATAGCTTAGGTGTTACCGAAAAAACCCCAGAAGATCCCATGGGAGATGAGTGGATGAAATTCGAAAGCATGTCGGAGTAACATGGAGGAGATAGGCTCAAGACATACGATTGCGAAAGAAACTTGGGGAGACCTTCATCCAGTAGTGGATTAATAATGGTTGACAATGATGATAATGATATATATATTGATTATATACAGTATACATATATTGTAATGATAATAGTTGTCAATGATGATGATATATAAATATCATCATTGTCAACCATATATATATATAGCATAATCATTGTCAACCATATCATCATTATCATCATTGTCAACCATTACCAATCCACTGCTGGACGAAGGTCTCCCCAAGTTTCCTCCACAACGGTCTGTCTTGTGCCAGTCTCCTCCATGTCACCCCTGCATACTTTCGAATTTCATCCACCCATCTCCCATGTGGTCTTCTTCTGGGTCTTTTCCAGTCCCTTGGAATCCAATCTAAAATTTCGGCTGTCCATCGATGATCTGTTCTTCTGGCAGTATGTCCAGCCCATTGCCATTTCAGGGATTTAACTCTGATCATGATGTCTTCCACTCTTGTCATTTTTCGGAACCACGAGTTCCTCTTCTTATCTCTCCTGGTTACACCAAGCATGCACCTGTCCATACTTCTTTGAGTTGTCTGCAGCCTTTGTATGTCTCTTTTAGTTAAGGTCCACGTCTCTGCACCATACGTAAGCACTGGAAGGATGCATTGAACAAACACTTTTCTTTTAAGACATAATGGCATATTGCTCTTGAAAATTATGCTGTTTCTTCCAAAAGCTCTCCAGGCAAGTTTTGTACGCCGATTAATTTCTTCATCAATGTGACCCTCACTTGATATCTGCTGTCCAAGATAAACGTACGTGTCTGTTATCTCCAGCTTTTCTCCATCAATCGATAAATCTTCATTTCTTGTAAAAGCATTGAACATCACTTTTGTCTTCTGAAAGTTCATTTTTAATCCCACTTCTTTACTCTTGTCAGCAAGTTCCTGGATCATACTCTGCAGCTCTGATGGGTTAGTTGCAAAAATGACTACGTCATCAGCAAAACGAAGGTGGGTCTCCATTAATCTTTATCCCCTCTCCATTAATCTTTATCCCCTCTCCATTAATCTTTATCCCCTTGTTTTCCCAGCTCAGTGACTGAAAAACACCCTCCAATGTGGCATTAAAGAGCTTCGGAGATATGGTGTTACCTTGTCTCACTACCTTTCCAATTTTTATGTGTGTTGTATTTTCAAACAGCCTAATCTTTGCACTTGCATTTTCATAGATGTTATTAATAATATGAATGTATGCATCTTCAATACCGCAGGATTTCAGAGCCATTGCAACTGCTGATGGTTTCACCGAATCAAAGGCTTTTTCATAATCGATAAAAGCCATGCACAATGGAAGTTCATATTCCCTCGCTCTTTCAATTAGTTCTCTCAGCACATGGATATGATCTATTGTGCTGTAGCCACTCCTGAATCCAGCTTGCTCTCTCGGTTGAGCCATGTCCAGTGTTACCTTCAAGCGGTGTGAAAGAACTTTAGTGAAGATTTTATAAACTACTGATAGGAGGCTGATAGGTCTGTAGTTTCCGAGATCCTCAATGTCACCTTTCTTATGTGGCAGGATCATTGTAGCGGTGTTCCAATCCTCAGGAATCTTTCCTTCATTAAGGCATCGAGTGAAAATTTGGGCGAGTACTGTTTCGATTTCTCCACTTGCTTCTTGTATGATGTCTACAGTAATTCCATCTTCTCCTGGAGCTTTTCCCCGCTTTATGTTCCTGATTGCATGTGCAACTTCTGCTGGAAGGACTGGAGGAACTCTGGTACTGGTATCTTTCATGATGTCTGGAGTACATGTATCATCCCTTTCATATAATTTGGAGTAGAAATCTTTCACTCTTGTCAAAATTTCGCCTCTATTTCTTGTTACAGAACCATCTTCTTTTCTCAGTGCCATAATCTGTTTTCTTCACTTACTGAGATGTCCCTTTGCAATCTTTAGGCTTTGGTTGTTTTCAATTGCTTTCCTCCCTAGTTCACAGTTGAATTTTCTTACGTCTTCAGTGATACTTTTTCGTACTGTCTTGCATAGCTCTATATATTCCACTTTGGAAGTCACATCTTCTTTAGTTGCCCTCATCTCTCTTCTTTTTTGCATCAACATTTTCGTTTTTCCTGATAATTTATTTACATGCAACTTGTTCTTAGACCCAGCTAATTTTGTTGCTGTTTCCATAAGAGCTTTGGTTACTTTTTTGTTAACTTCAGAGATGTCCACTTCTTCTGATGTTAGGCCTTCTAAAGCAGAGAACCTGTTCTTCAGTTCCAATTTGAAGGTATTATGGTGTTTTTTAAGGTTGGTTATGTCAATAGATTTTGTTTGTCTTATGAGCTTGCCACGTTCAAGTTTAGTGTTGAGGTGCATCTTACATCTCACCAATCTATGGTCACTACCTGTGTTGAACTTGTTTAGCACACTGCAGTCTTCTATGACGAATTTTTTGTTACACATAATAAAATCAATTTCACTTGTCGTCCCATTTGGATGTCTCCATGTCCATTTCCTGTGTGGCTTTTTCTTGAAAAAGGAGTTCAAGATGGAAAACCCTTCTGCCTCTGCAAACTCAACGAGAGTATTTCCACGCTGGTTTCTGTTGCCGTGACCGAATTTACCTACTGAAGTTTCATTCTGTTGCCGTTGCCCTATTTTTGCATTGAAATCTCCCATAATTATTTTCAAGTGCTGCTTACCTTTATTATTTAGATGACAAATTTCCTCATAAAATTCTTCAATTTCTTCTTCAGGATGACTTGTGGTGGGTGCATAAGTTTGAATAATCTGAGCCTGGTATCTTTTTGAGAGTTGGATAACAAGTCGTGCAGCTCTGTCAGAGGAACTTTCAACTATATATATATATATATATATATATATATATATATATATATATATATATATATATATATGGTTGACAATGATGATATATATATACCATTATCAATCCACTGCTGAATGAAGGTCTCTCCAAGTTTCTTCCACAATTGTCTGTCTGGAGCCTGTCTCCTCCATATTACTCCGGCATGCTTTCGAATTCCATACAGCCATCTCCCATGAGTCTTCTGTCCCTCGAAAACCAGTTCAAAATTTCAGTCGTTAATCGGTGGTCTGTTCTTCTGGCAACATGTCCAGCCCATTGCCATTTCAGTGATGTCACTCTATCTCTCTCTGTATATATATTCTTTGAGTTGTCTGCATTCTTTGCATGTCTTTTTTTGGTATCAAAAGAAAAATATTTCTATATATCCTGCTTTTCTTTTTTAGTTAAGGTCATACATACAGTATATATATATATATATCATCATCATCATCATTGTCAACCATTATCAATCCACTGCTGGACGAAGGTCTCCCCAAGTTTCCTCCACAACGGTCTGTCTTGTGCCAGTCTCCTCCATGTCACTCCCGCATACTTTCGAATTTCATCCACCCATCTTCCATGTGGTCTTCTTCTTGGTCTTTTCCTGTCCCTTATAATCCAATCTAAAATTTCGGCTGTCCATCGATGGTCTGTTCTTCTGGCAGTATGTCCAGCCCATTGCCATTTCAGGGATTTAACTCTGATCATGATGTCTTCCACTCTTGTCATTTTTTGGATCCACGTGTTCCTCCTCTTATCTCTCCTGGTTACACCAAGCATGCACCTCTCCATGCTGCTTTGAGTTGTCTGCAGCCTTTGTATGTCTCTTTTAGCTAAGGTCCACGTCTCTGCACCATACGTAAGCACTGGAAGGATGCATTGATCAAACACTTTTCTTTTAAGACATAATGGCATATTGCTCTTGAAAATTATGTTTCTTCCAAAAGCTCTCCAGGCAAGTTTTGTACGCCGATTAATTTCTTCACCAATGTGACCCTCACTTGATATCTGCTGTCCAAGATAAACGTACGTGTTTGTTATCTCCAGCTTTTCTCCATCAATCGATAAATCTTCATTTCTTGTAAAAGCATTGTACATCACTTTTGTCTTCTGAAAGTTCATTTTTAATCCCACTTCTTTATTCTTGTCAGCAAGTTCCTGGATCATACTCTGTAGCTCTGATGGGGTAGTTGCAAAAATGACTATGTCATCAGCAAAACGAAGGTGGGTTAGATAATCTCCATTAATCTTCATCGCTTTGTTTTCCCAGTTCAGTGATTGAAAGACATTTTCCAATGTGGCATTAAAGAGCTTCGGAGATATGGTGTCACCTTGTCTCACTCCTTTTCCAATTTTTATGTGTGTTGTATTTTCAAACAGACGAATCTTTGCACTTGCATTTTCATAGATGTTATTAATAATATTAATGTATGCATCTTCAATACCGCAGGATTTCAGAGCCATTGCAACTGCTGATGGTTTCACCGAATCAAAGGCTTTTTCATAATCGATAAAAGCCAGGCACAATGGAAGTTCATATTCCCTCGCTCTTTCAATTAGTTCTCTCAGTACGTGGATATGATTTATTGTGCTGTAGCCACTCCTGAATCCAGCTTGTTCTCTCGGTTGAGCCATGTCCAGTGTCACCTTCAAGCGGTGTGAAAGAACTTTAGTTAAAATTTTATAAACCACGGATAGGAGGCTGATAGGTCTGTAGTTCCTGAGATCCTCAATGTCACCTTTTTTATGCAGCAAGATCATTGTAGCGTTGTTCCAATCCTCAGGAATTTTCCCTTCATTAAGGCTTCGAGTGAAAATTTGGGCGAGTACTGTTTCGATTTCTCCACTTGCTTCTTGTATGATGTCTACAGTAATTCCATCTTCTCCTGGAGCTTTTCCCCGCTTCATGTTCTTGATTGCATGTGCAACTTCTGCTGGAAGGACTGGAAGAACTCTGGTACTGGTACCTTTCATGATGTCTGGAGTACATGTATCATCCCTTTCATATAATTTGGAGTAGAAATCTTTCACTCTTGTCAAAATTTCGCCTCTATTTACAGAACCATCTTCTTTTCTCAGAGCCATAATCTGTTTTTTTCCCTTACTGAGATGTCTCTTTGCTACCTTTAGGCTTTGGTTGTTTTCAATTGCTTTCCTTACTAGTTCACAGTTGAATTTCCTTACGTCTTCAGTGATACTTTTTCGTACTGTCTTGCATAGCTCTATATATTCCACTTTGGAAGTCACATCTTCTTTAGTTGTCCTCATCACTCTTCTTTTTGCATCAACATTTTGGTTTTTCCTGATAATTTGTTCACATGCAATTTGTTCTTAGACCCAGCTAATTTTGTTGCTGTTTCCATAAGAGCTTTGGTTACTTTTCTGTTAACTTCAGAAATATCCACTTCTTCCGATGTTAGGCCTTCTAAAGCAGAGAACCTGTTCTTCAGTTCCAATTTGAAGGTATTATGGTGTTTTTTAAGGTTGGTTATGTCAATACATTTTGTTTGTCTTATGAGCTTGCTACGTTCGAGTTTAGTGTTGAGGTGTATCTTACATCTCACCAATCTATGGTCACTGCCTGTGTTGAACTTGTTTAGCACACTGCAGTCTTCTATGACGAATTTTTTGTTACACATAATAAAATCAATTTCACTAGTCATCCCATTTGGATGTCTCCATGTCCATTTCCTGTGTGGCTTTTTCTTGAAAAAGGAGTTCAAGATGGAAACCCCTTCTGCCTCTGCAAACTCAACGAGAGTATTTCCACGCTGGTTTCTGTTGCCGTGACCGAATTTACCTACTGAAGTTTCATTCTGTTGCCGTTGCCTTATTTTTGCATATATATACACCTGGTTATGATGTCCCCCACCCTCTGTTTTTCTCTCTATATATATATAAAACATTACGTATAAACATTACTTACCTTTTTCCTGTATTTTTGATTCTGTCAGTTTACTTTTTGATATATTTTAACAGCAGGAATAGTGACCTTTTTTTGATGAAAATTATTTTATTTATGTATTTACATATGTTTATTTGCTATGTATTATTAACTATCTTCCAAGGCTTATCCGTAAGAAAAAGAATTGAAAATAATTATTCTTAAGTGCAGTTTAAATAAACTTGGTGACCTAATATATGTTGTAGTCAGATATATATATATGTATATATCACTTCTGTAACTACCCTGTGACTTAGGTATAGACAGACATTGGGGCAATATGATGCTCCAAATGGTATTTACAGTTAGCAACACCAGTACCGAGTAGCTAAAAATAGTTTTATATACTTTTTCAACCTAAAAAGACATAATTTTTGGTATAAAAAAATCTTTCAACACATCCTGCTTTTAATATCTGGGCAGGTAAATTTTCTCTGGGCATGTATTATTTTAGATATTATTCAAGCTCTGGGCTGAGTGACCAAAAAATTCAGATTATGGACTTTAATTTTTTTATGGGACAAATAACTGTAATTTTTTTTGTTTCAGTATTAAGTATTTAATATTTTTTATTTGCACTTTCATATTTTACTTTTTTTTTTAAGAAGCCTAGTTTTTTGTTGTCCCAAAGCTGAAATGTTGTAGTTTTCACCTGATATTTGGACACATTTTGGCAATTGTTAAGATGTACTGCACATAGTTTTTTTTGTTTCAATTTTAAGGGCACAACCTCTTATTAATATGAAGTGAGAAATTAACAACTACTGATTTGCATTCATGATGTGCAAAAAGTTTGGCGAGCAAATGTTTATGTTTTGTCATTTTGGCAATTGTTAAGATGTACTGCACATAGTTTTTTTTGTTTCAATTTTAAGGGCACAACCTCTTATTAATATGAAGTGAGAAATTAACAACTACTGATTTGCATTCATGATGTGCAAAAAGTTTGGCGAGCAAATGTTTATGTTTTGTGTTGTTATTTTGTGGGTTCCTTCAGCAGTCTTGCTGGAAATACAAGTGCGTCTGATTTGGATTTTAGAGAAATACAGGCACAACTTGTTCAATTCAAAGAAAGATTGATTTACGTGAGTGATATTTGTTCAATACTAACCTCTCATACATATGGTTGATGCAAAAGGAATAACTGGCAATTTATACATGGACATACTGACTGTACATTAATCATGAATCAGAGGTCACATTCTTCAAAAAAAAGAAAAAAAAACACCACCTATCACGCAAAAATCAAATGCAAGTAGTTATTACAAAATGTTGCTAGTCCCTTTCTTTTGTATTATTCCATAATTTTTTTCAATTGTCATTTCATAATCGTTTGTGCCAGTTTTCATAAATATTTTATGTTGTTTGCATTTTGAGGTACCATTGTACTCCCTGTTTCCTATTTTCAGTTTTAAATCAATATTGCCTGTATTTTTGCTACCCAAATACCACACACACATTGTACTAACACATTCACAAATAAAGAGTATTCTGTCAAGAAATTTTCAAGCTCCCCACTCTCACTTTGTTGCAGTAATACTACAGATTAATCACTAATCAGAGACAAATGCCTAGAACACAAGCTGGGTGACCCTGTGCTTTCAGATAAAATACTAGATTGTTTCCTGACAGGTGTCAGCAAGCAATAAATTTATATTACCAATCACAATTATTACTTCTGCAATTTAAGTAACCATAAATTGATTGCTTTACCAGTATTTGCTATCTAATGGGCATTAGCCATGGGTACATGATGTTTACCACATAAAAAGAAATTGCTGCTTCCTAAGATTTTGAAATATTTGTTGTCTTGTCAGACAAGTTGCATGTACACTGTACAGATTCTAGAATATATATGCAAATGCCATTTGCAAGACATCCTCAGTATATTGAAAAAAACAAAACATTTACATAGGTAGAAATTGTACCCAAAAAGCCTCAAAGTTGGCAACCCACAGTTAACCTCAGCTTCCCAGAGTAAACATCATTCAGTTTTCACATTGAGTACGACTGTTTACAAAATATAAGAAATAAAAAGTCTTAAGATAACACAGATATTGAAATGGCTTATCTGCTGGTTTAATCACCAGCTACACGGATTAGATGTTTTATTTTTTGTGTTTGATTAACTGAGCATTTACAGCTCAACCTTATTTTAAAATGCTTACTTCTGAAATGTAGTTCCACAATCCTTGTTCCTTTTATTCTTACAATCAAAAGCTGCGCAGTAATATGGCATTTTAAATATCAACAATGTGCTGATAATTGTGATTATTCACGAAACTGTAGCACTAAATTTGTAATGAAGCATAACACGATCGCCGAACAGCTGAAAGAACCGAGGTGACTCCTTGACACACGCAGAATTTGTACCTCATCAAAGATGGCGGGCTCTCCCCGCGTTGGCTTCAGCTGCCTCGGCAGAGAACCAATCACAGAAGCACTCTATGTATTTCTATCTCGTTGGTTCTGGGACAACTATATAGATTGAAGCATGGCTTTCTGCGATTAGTCAAAGATAAGTCACAAGTCCATGAAGTCATGTTGATATAAAAACTCAAAAGTTCCCCACCCATTAAAGTACACTCTCTATTTACCTCCTGTCGCATTCCGAATGTACGGGTAAAACAACTGGGGTTAACCATTGTCTCAATAATGAAAACACCCGAACATTAAAATGGAATATGGCGTGCGCAGCAAAGCTTACATGTCTCACTCACATGACTCTCCTCGTAGGCCCCGCCAACTCGCAATCTCCAAAGTGGCTCTGAACCAATCGCGTGGTGGAAATGGCCTTAATCGCGATTCCGTACATTCACTTGTGAAATACGCGGCCCGGCGATGCATTCGCAGCCAACGAGAGACTGCATTGTAGCTACGTCACTCGAAAACAACTCCGAGGACCACTTATATCTGCTGTACTAGCGAGAGCTGCAGTCCCCAGGGACGTTTTATTCAAAGGAAATGAACTGATGTGGGAATAGGTAGAGTTTCCCACATGAGTTGGTTTCAATAGCAGTCAGCGTGTCAGCGTTCTTTTCGCTCCAAGTGGCGTTGTGCAGGAAAAACTTCCAGCCGAGTTCAGAAAACTTCTCTCTTGGTGTGACATGAAGAAAAACTGCTTTAGGTAGGGGTAGGGTGGAAGGCTGCAGCCCCACAGCCATATTGCAGGAGCCATTCTTGCTGTATATACAGAAATTGCAAGGCTTGTTTGTATGGGACATTTTATTGAATATGCTTATTTTGAATTGAATGCTTAAGATGGTCACTGGCCAACATCGGCGATGTTGGCCAGTGACCATCAGGTACAGTGGCGTAACCGTGTTTGAAAATCGGGGGTGGGGTCTGGTCCCATAATATATATGAGGTTCTAGCAGATACGTGACTTTAGCATGGCAACGAGCCTTAGTAATGTAAGTGAAGGACAACCAGTCCCTGTTGAAATGATGGCGTCCTACTTTGAAAGTTTAACTTCCGAGTACAAAATGCTGAATTTGAACATTATATTCTTGAAGTCGAAGTGACCATTTTAACAATCTTCGAGACAGATTCTTTGCAGTGGTTAAATATTGTAGTGCCGGATAATCCGTAATGACATTGATAGTTAAATTATTGAGATAGCATTTAAATTGGTGACAGTAAATAAAATAGCTAAGCATTCTCTCGTTCAGTAGCAGAGTAATTACGTTCTGCTTTGTTGAGATAGAACAGCTCCTAGACCAAAACCTGATGCATCGGTAAAGATATTAAACATTTCTGCATGGTTACGAAAGGTTAACATAGGTGGAAAAACCACGGCATGTTTAAGAGCATTAAAGGCAGTCTCTGCTCCCGTGAACCAAACAAAGTGTTTATATTTTCGTTTCAAGGCAAATAAAGGTTCGCATAGAGTAGCGTACCCCGGAACGAACTGTTGGTACCACCCGATCATGTCCCAAAATCGCGACAATTCTTTTGCCGACTTAGGCCTCGGAAACTCTGAAATTGGCTTGACCTTTGAGTCGTCAGTTAGAAAATCTTTAGGGGTAATTATCAATCCGAGATAAACTAGTTCGTCCCGTCCAATTTGACATTTGGCAGGCTTTGTAGTCAAATCTGCATAATGTAGCAGTTCGAAAACTTGGTCAAACAGAGACAGATGCTCTTCAAAAGTCTCAGAAGAGACAATGATATCGTCCAGATAGACATGGGCATTAGGTCCGAGCACAGGACGCAAGGCTGAATCCATTAAGCGCTGAAACGTTGAAAGAGCATATGCGAAACCAAAGGGCATTTGTTTAGAAACTCATATGCTCCAAACGGGGTAATAAATCCAGTTTTTTCTACCGAATATGGGTGGACAGCAATCTGCCAATAGGCACTAGCTAAATCTAAAGTTGATAGCCAGTTTGTTGACGATAAGTCCTGGAGAATATCGCTAATTATAGGCAATGGGTAATTGATAGCTTTTGTTACCGCATTGAGTTTACAATAATCTATCACGAAGCGATACTCTCCAGATTGTTTTTTTGGAACAAGAAAAGCAGGTGCTGCCAAAGGACTAAGGGATTCTTTAATTATTCCCGAATGGAGCATGTCCTGAATTTGTTTTTGGAACTCAGCTTTTTTCTGGTTCGGACAGTTACCGCATTGAGTTTACAATAATCTATCACGAAGCGATACTCTCCCGATTTTTTTTTTTGGAACAAGAAAAGCAAGTGCTGCCCAAGGACTTAGGGATTCTTTAATTATTCCCGAATGGAGCATGTCCTGAATTTGTTTTTGGAACTCAGCTTTTTTCTGGTTCGGACAGTTACCGCATTGAGTTTACAATAATCTATCACGAAGCGATACTCTCCCGATTTTTTTTTTTTGGAACAAGAAAAGCAAGTGCTGCCCAAGGACTTAGGGATTCTTTAATTATTCCCGAATGGAGCATGTCCTGAATTTGTTTTTGGAACTCAGCTTTTTTCTGGTTCGGACAGTTACCGCATTGAGTTTACAATAATCTATCACGAAGCGATACTCTCCCGATTTTTTTTTTTTGGAACAAGAAAAGCAAGTGCTGCCCAAGGACTTAGGGATTCTTTAATTATTCCCGAATGGAGCATGTCCTGAATTTGTTTTTGGAACTCAGCTTTTTTCTGGTTCGGACAGTTACCGCATTGAGTTTACAATAATCTATCACGAAGCGATACTCTCCCGATTTTTTTTTTTTGGAACAAGAAAAGCAAGTGCTGCCCAAGGACTTAGGGATTCTTTAATTATTCCCGAATGGAGCATGTCCTGAATTTGTTTTTGGAACTCAGCTTTTTTCTGGTTCGGACAGTTACCGCATTGAGTTTACAATAATCTATCACGAAGCGATACTCTCCCGATTTTTTTTTTGGAACAAGAAAAGCAGGTGCTGCCAAAGGACTAAGGGATTCTTTAATTATTCCCGAATGGAGCATGTCCTGAATTTGTTTTTGGAACTCAGCTTTTTTCTGGTTCGGACAGTTACCGCATTGAGTTTACAATAATCTATCACGAAGCGATACTCTCCCGATTTTTTTTTTGGAACAAGAAAAGCAGGTGCTGCCAAAGGACTAAGGGATTCTTTAATTATTCCCGAATGGAGCATGTCCTGAATTTGTTTTTGGAACTCAGCTTTTTTCTAGTTCGGACATGGATAAGGCTTACATGCAATGGCTTTAGCCCCTTCTGTATCAATGGTATGATACACCACCTGTGTAAACCCTGGTTTATCAGAAAATAACCCTGATCTGATGTGTAAAACCTGACCAAGTTGGCTTTTATTTTCAGGCAATAATCTGTTACTTGCAAGAACTGCAGAAAAATCAATTGGCTCTGCTGGGGTTGGATGACTAATCTCAGGCATTAAGATTAGGCCATGCTCGAAATCAAGTGTAAGTTTAAACATTTTTATGAAATCCACCCCCAGAAGGCAATCCACGGATAACTCTGGGATCAGAAAGAAAGTATAAGAAACTTGAACTTTGCCAATCTTTGTAGGTAAATGAACTGATCCAGAAATTGAAAAAACATTATTGTCGGCACCTCGCAGACATTGCTGGGAGGGCCCGACACAAGCATTTGGAAAGGTAGCAGCACAGAAATCAAAGTTTAAGGCAGAAATGTCAGATCCAGAATCAATTTTAGTCCACACCACCACTTTGCCCAAGGTTACAAGAATATCAGGCAAAAGCGGAGCTTGAATAGTTAAAAAAGAGATTTTAGGTCTTCAGAAAAACTAGGAGATGGACTCGACCCATCTACCTCCTGCTGAAGCTTAAATTGTCGTGAAACTGATGAGAATATCTTGATTGATTTTTGAAATGTGGCGAACCACCAGAACGTGCTGAATTGTAGTAACGAGCAGGAGAGGCAGCATTATTATCATTAGGTTTGCCTTGCCCCCTAGCACGGTGTTTTGGATATGTCTTGTCAACTGGGTAGTAATTATCCCGGGGATGAGAAACTTGGTTATCTTGTTTCCCATAATGGTCATGATGTCGCACCTCTGGTGCCCGACGATGCGGTGGCACGTATCTAGACTGCTGATAGGCGTTTCTAGGCTGATTGAAACATTGTCCTTGACGAATGTTCTGTTTTGGCTGCTGATACCTATTAGTCTGAATAGAAGGTTCACGGTACTGCGTAGGTTGGCAGTACTCTTGGACCTGTGAAGATTGTCCTTTACTGTGGCGTTCTTCATAGACTCGAACGAGTTTTAGGCACTCATGAATGAAGACAGGACGTCGAACTTCCAAAAATCCTGCAGAAAGGGATCCAGCTGCTGTAACAACGTGTCACAAATATCAGACTCGACTGCAGCGGGATCCCATAATTTGTAAAGTCGAACTGTTTCCAGGGCGAATGAGACTGGGCTATCTGACGCTCGCTGTCGCCTGGAAAACAGCTGTTGTGCAAGGCCGGCTTTATTGGTGTCAAAAGGAAAGACATCCAAAAAGTCAGCTCGAAATTGCTGATAGGAGCCCTCTGGGTTCATTCGACGCCACTGTCTGTACCAGACCTTTGCCGTGTCTTGCAAACATGTGCCAGCAATAGGTATCTGACAGTCTTCAGGAACATTATATAAGTCAAAATGATCATCAAGATCCTCCAAAAACCTAAGCGAACCGCCGTTTCCCCTCAATAAAATAGAAACCGCATGGGGTACGTAATGAGCAAGAATTTTGCTCCTTCTCACGGGAGGTGGTGGGGTAAATTGTTGTTGAGGAACTGCGGTCGAAGTACGCGGTACATAAGTTTCGTATCTCGCGTATTCGCTGTCTGGTAAGTCAGAACCGCAGGCCTCGTACAGAGCACTTGGTGAATTATGTGGAACTCTATAACGCTGAGTGCGTAGATTGTCTGTTGTAGAATTATGAGCCTTATGGTCATGTCTATAACAGTCATAGAAGAGACCGATAGGATCCGTTAGGTTAGCCATATTCCGTGACTTCTACTATAAATCTCTTCGAGTAGAATTCGGGTGCCAATATGGTGTAGAAGTCTTGTCTTACTTCTACGTTAACTTAAAACATCAACATACTAAGAAATAGTTCTTAAATGAAAGAAACCTTAACGGCCAAACTAAACATGTAAACAACAGAAGTCACACTTACGGAAAAAGATGCTTTATTCAGGATGTAGCGAACACATCGTAGCATAGCATATTGCACTAAACTCTCCACAAACCACACAACGCTCTTTTCACAACGCTCCTTTCAATATTCAGTTTACAATCCAACGCTAGCAAAGCAATAGATAGTCGTCGTTTTTATCTCTTGTTCTTATCAAAACTCAGGCATACGTCACGTTCATTCAGCATCAATTGTGTTGCCAAACGTATACGTTTGAGAGAGATATCACGTTAAGAATGAAGAATAACAGAATAAACTCAAGATTTACATAGGGAAAGAAACTAAAAAGGAAAGTTAATTTAGAATATACGTCACAGCTGATATAACAAATGTCTTCCACATATTCCTGTTCCAAGAAGCTCCATTACACGTAATGAAATAAACAAACAGATCTGCATTTTCAGTGAGAATAACAGCTTCAATAATTAATTTTGTAAGCAAAGTTCCACTTATATTGTTACTTGTGACAAAAACACCAATTATTTGGGTCCAATCTCCATTTAATGGCTGGAAAACCATTACCAGTCCGTGATTACATGAGGTATGCTTAACAGTTTCTGAAGTGTATCGCCCAATATCAACAAACCCTATTATTTCACCAGATGATTTTGCTTGCAGTTTTTCTGTAAGCTTCACTTCATCTATTAATACGTATACCACCATGTCATGCAAAAGGCTCCATTTCACTTGTTTTCTTTGAAATAGTTTCAAACATTTGTGCATTGAATCCAAAACCACTGTTGTAATTTGAAATATACTTTCTAATAGTTGTTCTATTAGGAAGGATCATGATTTTGTGTTTCCGTATGTGCTTGTACAATTTTGGACTTTTTATGTGCATTAGTAAGCATTCAAGTAACCAGATTTCCTTTTTGCTGCCTTATAACAATGAATAACCATTTGCTGCTGTTTAATGGGTAATTCTGCTATTTTTTCATTAATGGAAAATTCTGTAAAATTCTTATTTTTGTTTTGGATTTTTTTTTATGTAATCAGAGAGCGAAATAACCCGTTTCTTCAGCCTGTTGATTTTCCGAACTTTATTCTGATACTTATTTATTAATGTAGCCTTTTTTCTATGATTAGCTATTTTGTGCAAAGTAAGCGCCACAGATACTTACATTTGAGACAAGTCTCTGTTGTTCCTTTCCTTACACAATTTTTGCTGTACAAATTATTCTCAAAAATAACTCCACTCTCAAGGTACTTCCTGTTATTTTCAAATTCTGAAATGGAGCCTGCGGCATGACATACTGTTAGCCTATCAGTGTCTCGAATAATGGATTCTAATTCATCTTTAGAAGTAATATTAGAAACTGTATTAATTTTTAATCCACGTAAATACACTTCACAGGCAATTTCTGGTTCACTTTCGGTTACCACAACCAGTTTTTCAGTTGTCAATGAATTTGACAATTTACATTTAAATGAATGAACGTGGAAAGTTATGCACTTTGAATTATTAGCAGGAATTTTTTTTTTTTGATTGGAGGTTTAACGACCACCGTGAGCAACTCAGTGGGCTATAAGCAGTCGCCCGTCCCTAATTTAGGGTCACTGGTTCCAGGGAAGGGAGAGAGCCAGTGCCGTAAGACAAACACAACATCCATGCCTCACCGGGATTCGAACCCGGACCCCAGACGGACGACTGATCAGAGGCCAGCGCCTTAGACCACTGCGCCACCGGGGCGGCACCAGGAATTTGCTTACCCCAAAATCCTGAAGGAAGGTTGATATTCAGAAGGCAGTTCAGTGTAACTCTTTGGGAAGTAAATTGCAAGCTATTTAAATTACCATTAGGCTTATAATCGGTTTCCCTAAGTTTCCTCTCTTTTGCCGGAGGTTTTGACAAATAATGGGGAAGGTTTGGAAATATTGTCGGAATTGCATCTGGGTCAAGATGGGTCGATCTCTGGGTATTAACACAGTCTTCTGGTTTACTTTATGCACAAAATTTCGAACCACAAATCTCTCATCAAAGTGCAGTTCACATACAGCACTAAATTTGTCTAAGTTTTTATCTGCACGGGGAATCAATTTTTGCCATTTCTGTAAAAGTTTATCATTTTTTGGGTATTCCAAAGAGCGACAGCTTACTTGTTTTGTACTGAGTATTGCAACCTGGAACAAAACAATGGGCCGCCCCGGTGGCGCAATGGTCTAAGCGATGGCCTCTGATCATTCGTCCGAACGGGGTCCGGGTTCGAATCCCGGTGAGGCATGGATGTTGTGTTTGTCTTACGGCACTGGTTCTCTCCCTTCCCTGGAACCAGTGACCCTAAATTAGAGACGGGCGACTGCTTATAGCCCATTGAGTTGCTCACGGTGGTCGTTAAACCTACAATAAAAAACAAAACAAAAAAAACAATGGTTACTTGTTTTCTGCATAATGAGCTAAGTATAACTCTTATACAATATTTAGGTAATCCACATTCCTTCTAAAACCTAAAACATAACAAGTCTTCGTCTAAATTGCCGCTCTTTTCACAGTAAGCACCACAAATTTAGTTTCCCGCTCCCCTCACAGCAAGAAAGAGGGAAGGGAAGGCGATCGCAGCGCCATCTACAAAGGAGACAAGTTTCGGTATCCATGCCAATCGCAGCCCCGGTGGCGCAATGGTCTAAGGCGCTGGCCTCTGATCATTCGTCCGTAAGGGGTCCGGGTTCGAATCCCGGTCAGGCATGGATGTTGTGTTTGTCTTACGGCACTGGTTCTCTCCCTTCCCTGGAACCAGTGACCCTAAATTAGAGACGGGCGACTGCTTATAGCCCATTGAGTTGCTCACGGTGGTCGTTAAATCTCCAATCAAAAAAAAAATCCATGCCAATCATTACGTATGCGTGGCGCTGGGCACACTTTACCTTCTACACGCTATAATATGGCGTTACGTTGCAGGGGGTTCAGGAAAATCGCGATTTTCGTATATTTATTAACGAAATGTCTAACTTTTGCTCATTGTATAGTTGTGGTAATAAATCCTGATACCGAAATTGCATAGAGGAAAGAATAACTTTCCATAATTTTCCTCTGAAAAGGACGAAATTGTTAAAGGAATGGCTGTGTGAAATGAAACGCTGTGATTTCCATCCCAATGTGCACTCTCAAATATGTTTTGTCCACTCTAACGAAAAATATTTTGGATGTTATGACACTACGAATCCAAAACAGTTGAAATCTCGTAGTGTTCCCTCAAATTTCGATTACCAATAAAAAAAAAAAAAGGTAGGTGAAAATTTAATGGACGAATTAATTTCTAGTTTCCTCAAAGAATGGAACTAACATATCTTCTATAAAATCTCTTTTTATATCTATAGCTTCCTTCTCTCGTATTTAATATTACGCATTCATTTCTTATTTAATATTACGCATTAATTTAATTTTTAACCAGACTGCCTAGCGTGCGAACTCTATTTTTCTTCCTTATTACGTATTTTTTTTTTTTTTTTTTGATTGGAGGTTTTTTTTTTTTTTTTTTTTTTTTTTTTTTTTTGATTGGAGGTTTAACGACCACCGTGAGCAACTCAATGGGGTATTAGCAGTCAGTCGCCCGTCCCTAATTTAGGGTCACTGGTTCCAGGGAAGGGAGAGAGCCAGTGCCGTTAGACAAACATAACATCCATGCCTCACCGGGATTCGAACCCGGGCCCCTTACGGACGAATGATCAGAGGCCATCGCTTAGACCACTGCCCCACCGGGGCGGCATACGTATTCGTCTGAGCTTCTAAATGTTTTTGTTTTGCAAAAAAGATCCCCAAGTTTATGTTTCAGATATTTCGCCAATGTACAGTAAGAACATGAAAATATGATATACGGTTTAGGAGAAATGCTTTATTAAAAATTTCATGATGACTAATGCCGATGCTCTACCGCGTCATGCGAAATAAACATCGAATACAAAATTGTCTTGGTATATTTTTACAACCATGATGGCCGCCCCGGTGGCGCAGTGGTCTAAGCAATGGCCTCTGATCGTTCGTCCGAAAGGGGTCCGGGTTCGAATCCCGGTGAGGCATGGATGTTGTGTGTGTCCTACGGCACTGGCTCTCTCCCTTCCCTGGAACCAGTGACTCAAAATCAGGGACGGGCGACTGCTTATAGCCCGTTGAGTTGCTCACGGTGGTCGTTAAATCTCCAATAAAAAAAAAAAAAAAAAAAAAAAAACAACAACCATGATTTGGTCTAAGAAATTAATCGCCCTGTAGCTCTATTAAATCGACGGCAGACTCCATGACGTTAAGATTGTAAAAATTAACCAACAGTAAGGAATAATCGAATAGCGAAAACATTGAATCAGCAGCCATGTTGGTCCGCAGAAATTCAATTTTGATGTCACATGATAGTTACATCAGTATCGACCATGTAAGTCCAGTGCAGTACTTACATGGTCGATACTGATGTAACTATCGATAGCTGAAATACTGTCATCGGACAAATATCACTAGCAGAAGCTTTATTATCATGTTTATTATTGTTGGGTCTGGGTGGATCTGTTACAAATGAACGTGAATTTGGAGGTAATTTCGAATATCGTGTTGAGTACACTGGTGTTTATGTGCGAACTAATAGTTTGCACAAAAAGAAAGAAAACAAAAATCCAATGAAGGACCCGTGTTTAAAATATGCATGCGAATTACAAAAGTGTTTGCAAGGTGAGGAACTACTTCATAATCTGAGTATAAAAATGTTAAACACACTTCTTGAGAGTTATGCTGAACAAATTTGTTTTGCGTAAATATTAAAACCGTTTGTTTTAACGATGTTTTTATTATTTACGCAATACAAATTTTTAGGCACTGGAAATTATCCAGAACAAACATTTGATGAAAATTCCTTTCCACTGGATTTACCTTCTGGGTGAAAAGGCTTTGGCATTTACACTTTTTAGTTTTCTCACTTCAATGCAGAGAAAACCCCATCCCAGTATTGGTGATGATCCTCCTTATAACAAAATGTTTTCTGTATTATTATATTTCTCCACCATTTTCCTCTCTCATGAGTAATCATACATCATTTGTATGTCTTCAGTTCTGTTTGATCTTTCCACATTGTACATCTTTGACACGATTCTGAGATTTTGTGCAAATCGTATTTGAAATACCTGCTTTGTTTTCTCCTCTGGATCCTTTCTTTTAGGATTTGTGATCTATTTTAATCTACAAGCTTTCATTTCATTTGTTTAAAGATCTGAAAGGTTGCAGAGTTAATGGTTGCATCTTTTTCATTCTCTTGCTACTCCATTGATGGATTGAAGTAGTTTCCTTAGGATCGAATTTTGAAAACATTGATTTTTCACCACTGTCTGTGTATAGTGCAAAAATTTAGCACCTTGGAAAACTACAGTCCTAATAATAGTTCTATAAGTAGTTTGATTCTGTATAATAACATTTTGGAAAGAACTCAATTGCATAAGGTGTAAACTTCTGTATTGCTTACATTTCTTTTTCATTATTTGCTGATATCAGTGCATTGAGATATTTAAATGATGAAAAATGTCCTGTATATGAGTATTATCTCTTGCAACTTTCAAATATTTTGTGTTAAAGTGATTAGTATTTTGACATAATTTTTGTGACTCAAGTCTTCAGATTCTACAAGTCTGTATAAGAGTCATTCCTAATCAAGTGATTCAATATTACTTAAATGTTGGATAGTAATCTGTGGGATTTGCATGAAATTTTGTATACTTAACTGTACCATTGTAGATAGTTAAAAATCCTGAATTTAAAATTGTATGACAATCAGTTTTTGTTTCACTGAAACTTGAGGGAATTTTGTAATTTTGATCCTACCAATAATATTATTATTGCTAATAACTTGAGTTAAAAATGAGATAGAACAATAAATAAAACATCATTTTGCTCCTTTTTTTTTTTTTTTTTTTTTTTTTTTTGATTGGAGGTTTAACGACCACCGTGAGCAACTCAATGGGCTATAAGCAGTGTCGCCCGTCCCTAATTTAGGGTCACTGGTTCCAGGGAAGGGAGAGAGCCAGTGCCGTAAGACAAACACAACATCCATGCCTCACCGGGATTCGAACCCGGACCCCGTTTGGACGAATGATCAGAGGCCAACGCTTAGACCACTGCGCCACCGGGGCGGCGTTTCTTTTTCCATGGGTAACACATGAATACTTTCCAAACCTATTTCAAAAATTTGACATTGAATTTCTCAAAAATATGCTTTAAAGTTTAGCAAAAAAATCATTCATTCTTTCATATATAAAAAAAAAAAAACCGTCATACACGTTTTGAACTTAGGATCAAATTTTCACAGATCTTTAATTGCATTGGTGTCTTTGAAAAGCCTCTCCAAGAATTAGGTTTATTGTTATAAATATTGATAAATTTCATAATCATTATAAAAGTTGCAACTGGCTACACTTACAGTTTGTCTAAAGAGGAGATGAAATGCACAATGAATTATTTAAAGAAACTTTTATTTTATTATGATAGAAGTGCTGCCCTTTGCAAAATTATCATTGTTTTCTGTAGCTGTAATGTTGTGTCCCTGCACACAACCTGTCCATAGAACACTGCAGGTAAGTGCAAACTTGGAGCGAACAAAATGACAGGAAAAAATGTTCACTGTATTATTATACCGTATTTCCTCCATATAAAAGACACATTTTTGCATATAAAAAATCATATTAGAGCATTGAAATTAATTTTCTGTAAAAATACATGCCATGAAATTTATAAATTGCTAGTTCCTTTGCCCCTTTCTGGTAGAGTGAGCTGGCTGTGTGTAAATATGGCAGACTAATATATGTGAACTTGGGAACTACATAAAAATGACCATGATCAGAATTCCATCCATTTTAACTATCTATGATGGCACAGTAAGCATACAAAATAGCATGCAGATCAAAAGCACTTAAGGTCTTTGTTTTTTCTTACTTGACATGGAATGACCCTTACATTTGTTTTTTCTTACTTGACATGGAATGACCCTTACATTTGTTTTTTCTTACTTGACATGGAATGACCCTTACATTTTGTGGCAAGATGCCAGTATGATTGACATGTCACATGTTTATTGCCTTACTATGTTCATCTTCTGTTTCTGTTATGCATTTCTTTATAGCAAAGTTAAGAAAAAATGGGTGGCAGTATATCTCCTTGCCTGAAACCATTGTTACCAGTAGTATAGAATAGTGTAGATTTTGTTGCTGTGGCAGCAGTCCACTTTTACTTTCATTACTGTTATGTTACCAGGGTGAGTCATAAGCTAATAGCATTTTGGGGTACAATGTGCAGTCTGGTACCACATGTTGACCACATATGGATATTTGGCAAAACACATGGTATCGGAGAATTATTGGACACATTACAAAATTATATAAAACAAAACATTAAACAGATAGAAAGAAACTGACTGTACTAACTTACAATGTAACTACACTTAATAAATTTTGATGTGAGATCCCTTGGTTGCTCGTAGTACATCCAAGCAATACTCGATTTCATGCCATGCATTGGCAAGAATCTGAGGAGTTGTGGAATTAATAGCAGCTGTGATACCCTGCTTCAGTTCCTGCAAATCAGTCCTAGGCATCTGATAGACACGATCCTTCACATAACCCTACATGAAATAATCCAATGGAGTTAGATCTGGAGAGCGAGGAGGCCACGGAATGGGACCACCACGCCCAATCCATCTGTTGGGGAAATGCTTATTTAGGCACTTATGTACACACGTTGACCAATGCGGAGGCACGCCGTCTTGTTGAAAAACAACGTCATCTCTTTTGATCTGGGGTATAGCCAAATTTTCTAGCATATCCAAGTAAATGTCACCATTTATGGTTTTTTTTTCGCAGAAGAAAAAAGGGCCAATCACTTTTCTTTTTGATAGGGCGCACCACACACTAACTTTTGGGGAATCACATTCCAGTTCAATAGCAGCATGAGGCGGTTCACTGCCCCATATCCTACAGTTGTAACGATTCACAATACCTAATACATGAAATGTGGATTCATCTCTAAAAATTACAGTACTGAGAAAGTTTTTGTCGTTTTCCACTCGATTCAGTATATCCACAGCGAAATCGAATCACAGAGTGTGATCATTTACATGCATCTTTTGCGCTATTTGAATTTTATAAGCATGAAACTTTAATTTCTTGTGCAAGATATAGTGAACTGTCGATTTCAGAATGCACAGTTCTCTGCTTGCTTTGCGAACGGATTTCCTGGGGCTTCGTCGGAAACTTTCATTATCTTGGTCAACCGCCTCACCGCTGACGCTGGGCCTACCGGCTCCTCCACAGTGTTCTACATTGCCAGTTTCTTTAAACTGTTTCATCCACCGCTTAATCGAATTCGTTGATGGAGGATTACAACCATTCTCTAAACGGTACCGTCTTTTAACTTTAATGACAGACTTTAATTCCGCAAGTGCATCGCCTTCTGCTGTACGGATGACATGACTACTGATTGCACATTTCTCATACATTCCTCATCAGGCCACACCTAGCGCCATCTATCGGATTCTGGAAATAATTCTGCAAAACAAAAATATAGAAACCATGTTAGTAATACGTGACATAGAAAAACAGACAACGCTCATAGTTTTTTGTGTACATAATTTTGTAATGCTTGGACACCCTGTATAGTCTGGCTTCACCAATGTTCAGCCAAAGATGCATTGCCGTTGCAATACCAGGCAGCTGGCTTGGATGCAAAAAACTTAGTGAAGCCATTTTTCACGGCCTTCAAGGAATGGAACTGTCTGCTGGCCAAGAAGTGCACCATGGAACAAAACAGGTGAAAATCTGAAGTGGCAAGTTCTGGGCTATAGGCTGGGTGTGGTAGGATTTCGACGCCATCCAAATCCTGAATTTTCTGGTAAACAATCCGTGACCTATGACATGGGACATTTTTGAATTGCAAAGGGACCTTCTTTCTGTTCACCATTGCGGGGTAACGCTGGCATAGAACGTCGTATACATGTCGTAGCTGGTCGGCATGCGGGTTCCCATCGACGGCCCAACCATGTGGCACAAGCTCCTAGTGGACAGGACCCTCAACTTTCCACCATGCACACAACATTGTCTTCACTTCAAAATACCTTCTTTGAGCCACTACTTGAGCCTCATCCCCTGGTCACAGCCATTGGTTTCCGGTATCAGGATAATGTAGGAACACCCACTTCTCATCATTCATTACGATCCAAAACCAGTTGTTACATGGATTTTGCAGCAATTCTCGACACAGAGTGACGCGCTTCTCACCTTGTTTTGGGCTCAACTTGTGGGGAACCATTCGTGGATGTCTGGAGTGAAAACCGAGCTGGTGTAGGTGATGGTTTGTGATGAATGAAGCTCCTCTTTTAATCGTCGGGTGCTGGCGCTTGCATCTAGCTGTTGAACAGCTAGACACAGGGCTTTGGTGTTGATGGTGACTGGTCTCCCACACCTCGATTTGTCAACGAGCTGTGTCTCCAGACCTGAAACATTGGAACCATTTTCTTGCTGTTTCGGGTGCACTGTCCCCCTCACCTTCTATACTACAAATTTCCTTTGCAGCAGCTGTCACATTCAACCTTTTTTTTTCCCATAATGGTGTAGGAGCACATGAAAAACAAGTTTCTCCTCCAACATTCTCGTCTCGTGTAAGCACACAGGTGTTGGGCCCAGCGCATGCTTACCTGTCTGAGCAGCGGAGCATGTCGCTCAATCAGGTGTGGGACACATTCCACCTTGCTGTTCATGTCCCACCTGTTTGGCGGAGCTTCTCCATCTGTACCGCAAAACACCATGAACTTATGACTCACCCTGATAATTAAATTTTAACAGTTCCAGTGGAATTTCATTTTTATTCAGAATATTCCAAGTACTGTATGTGTTGTAATAAGCTTTATTAAATTCAACAAACATATACAACAAGCTCACATGTACAACAAGCTAATATGTACAAAAACATTGCTGTTGTTTTTTTCTTCCAACATTTGAGTTGTGAATATTTGGTCAATTGTTGATCTATTTTCTCTAAATTCTGCTTGATATTTTCCTGTAGGTTCAGTGCAGTTTTCTTATCAGAATGCTTGAGTAGATCTTTTAGACCAGAGAAGAGCAATTCTCCATGGTAGTTATATCACATTCTTCCTGACCTTTTTAAGAAGAATTATTGGCTTTTGTTTTTGAAAAAAAATACAGCTGATTTGCATTTTTCAAAGGTACCTTTGAAAAATACAAATTAGCTGCTATTAAAGTCTTACATACACATAACTATGCAATAGCTCTCCGGCTTTACAAGAAGAATATCAGAACATCATCAACATAGACAAATTCCATGGCTTCCCACCCTCCTTAGTACATTGATTGATTAAAAAAGTTGAGTAACAGAACAGGGCTACTAGTTTACTTCCTAAACCTTCCACCACCCATCAGTATGTTGGCACTGTTCTTCACACATTTAAAGCTTGCCCAATCTCCAAATCTTTTGGCTACAGGATTGCAATTAAACCACCTTTACATCTTCTCAATCTTACTGTTAAAGACAGAGATCCCCATTAATCCCTGGATTAACAAGGTGCTTACTGTTTCCTGTCAACACTTCCACAGGTGTCACTCACTACATTGGTTGTACATATTGCAGCATCAGTTGGTGAAACGTATTGCAGATGTTAAGAAAAGCAAACCTTCCATCTGTCTTTTAATTACTATCAGCGTCTGTAATTCCTTATTGGTAAAACGTAATGTGTTGCTCCTTTCAGTAATCAGAAATCCCTTATGTACCATGAAAGCATCAAAATTTATCTTTCCCTTAACACTTGTAACACCAATGTACCTTTTCAAATCCCTATTATTTGGAAAGCCATTTTTAAATCTGACAACTGAAGAAATCTTACCACATGTTGAAATCTTACCACATGATGAAATCTTACCACATGTTTCATTCCATGGCTGAGGAAGGCAGAAGTCAACTACTGAAACATTCCACCATTTTTTTTTCTGTAATGCAACCAATGTGAGATATGAGAAATTTAGTGCTTCTCTCAATTTCTATTAAGTGTTATGTGCTTTACTGGCATTTCTTCTCATTACGATTTTTCAATTTGTTTGTGCTACTTTGTTTCATCTAGTGTGCTCTAGGGTATTCTGCTTACAAGTTTGGAACTAGGAAGGCTGATAAATTACTCTAGGTGTATGACCGTGTATCACAATTTTACACTTTGTTAAAATGTTTCCCTTGTTTGTTGATTGAGCATGGGTGAGAATGAACAATTTGCAGAAAGGAGGAAACCAAAATGCCCAAAAGTACAATCCAATGCTGCTCTCAGGTATACACCTCTTGTACTTTCCCATTTATTGGTGTGCTTATGAATGTTCTAATTGCTAAAATGTATTATGATTTCACCAGTATTTACTAAGCTAGTTAATATATCCAAATAAAATAGTTATTAGTCATCTGTCAGAGATAACTGATGCAAGGTCACAAAACTATCACACAGTTTGCAGACCAAACCCAGGATCTGTTTGTTTTTTCTACAAAACATATTAGCATGACTTGCTAAACTTAAAATGGCTACCAATAAGCAATAAGTGATGGAATGAGTCCAAATTAGTCAAAAAAAAACAATCTTTATGATAGTTGCATCACAGCTGGAACTCCTGATTTTGAGAGAGGCACGATCATGAATGTAACTTATCTGTATGATAGCTGGTTATTTCAATTGTACTTATGCAAACAAATTAGACCAGGGCTTGAAAAATACCATGCCTGGGGCATGTAAATTATTTGCCTGGGCAGACAAATTAAAAATCTAGTTGCCTGGCCTGGGCAACTAAAATAAAAAATAAAAAAGTTTGGAATGGACAACTACAAGAAAAAAGACAATCGTCGCATATTATGTTTCATTTCACTGCTGCTCACTGAAAGTTTTATTATTTTTACATAATGCAGCCAGGGACAGAAGAATATCACTTCTTTAATTATATTATGCCCAGAAAGGTCCAGAAATTGCAACCATCTGTAGTTTTGCCTCAATGTTGTTTATAGTCAGTGACAGGATGCATGCTACTGATGGAACTAGCCTCCAGTGTTTAGCGACAAAAGGGCAAAAACTTTAACAAAAATAACATGGCAGAATCACTAAATTTCTCAAATACATATTTATTTCATCATCACATCATTTAATACCAATTTCAGCATTACCATCTTAAAACTTGAGATACACACTTTTGTGCATTGAACATTTTGAATGCAGACCCTTAAAATGGAAATGCAAAACATGTAAAAAAAAATTCCTATTTTTAAACTTAATAAAAAAATGAGGTTCTGATTTGTTATCTTGAAAAATAAATTTTCCTGGGCATTCAGCTTTTACTACATGGGCAGGTAAATATTTCTGCACATGCCCATCTGGGCATGCAACTTTTCAGATATTTTTTAAGCCCTGTAGATGTTGGCTTTCCTGTTGGGCATCTCACATACTAGACATATGAATAACAAACCCACACAAATAAGAAATCATCAAAAAAAAAAAAAAAAAAAAAGAAAAGAAACAAATACTATTTTTGTCATTTGAAGCAGAAAGAAAGCATTATTGTCATACTAAAAAACATTCCCTGGCAAGAAATTCACAACAGCTACCAAAATGTGAAAGAAATGACAAACAATAGAGCTCTTAGGTATACATATTTTCTGTGTGAAATGCATCAAAATGTCATGTCATCAAATTAAAATCTGTTCCTTAGAGATTTCAAGAGAAGGCTAGAAATAATTATGTGGAAAAAAATTACACTAATCAACATTTTTAAACTTTGTTTTCATAACATGGGGGAAATAAGGTGTTTTTAACTAATAAAGGGTGCTGAATTCAAATGTGGCTGTAAAAACTCTCCATCACATACAGTTTTTTGTGCATGAACATTTGCTATATTTCCAGATACATATATACTACATATTACAGCTTCACATTGTAATGTATTGCAGCTTCGCATTGTAATGGATTACAGCACTTATGTGTCTTGTTAGCTATAGAATTAGTGTTACAAAGTACAGGATTCCTACGCGTCCTGGAAAACCTGGCATTTCGAGAAAAAAATTCTGGTACTGGAAAAGTCATGGATTTTTGCAAAAATTAGGTGTTTGTCATGGAAAAGTAACTTCTGTCATGGATTTTTATCACATGTTACGATATGCTATTTTCACTTTTTTTCATGAGTATATTTAAACATTTCGTAAAAAAAATGTTTTTGTTTAGAAACAACAGATATTTTTAGAAGTACAACTTCAATGCATTGTAGCTGAACTCCTCCATTGTGTAGTCTGCTGGCCAGATTCCTTCCCTCTCTTCCTTTGGCAGGCAGCACTTTGCTCGTGAAGGAGCAGAACCACGTAACCTGAGCCTTTACATGTGTGGCATTAGCTGAGATCGAGGCTACATGCGTGCATTTGTTTTGTTGTCGGTGAGATGCCATGAGATATCTAAAGACCTTAGATGTGGTCTCCCATGGTGATGGCAGAGACAAGCACAGAAACAACGCAGTAGTTAAAAGGTGCATATTTTTTCTTTGTGTACCATTTTGTATATATTTAACCAGTATGAGATTAAAGTACATGTGTATTCATTGATGCTAAGGTGAAATAGATCGTAGGATTTTGTTGTTATCTCAGCACAAGGGTCAGCTCACCGCAGCTTGTGTTTACATTGAGTTGTACTTGCAGGTCAATGTTATGGTAAAAAACTTTCAAATGCATTATAAAGCTGAAATTTTTTAATCATTTCATATCAAATTACATACTTTGAAATACGTATATCACTTTTTCTCGAAATTTTTAGCCAAATAATTTAGGACACTAAACTACACATTTACCCTTTTTTTTTTTTTGCTTAGAATTTGATATCTTATATATGGATTTTTTTAAATTATAGAACCTTGTGCTGTGTGTTCAGTGTTTTCCTTATTTCATTAAGGAGTTTCAGATTCCAAAGATATCGACTCTTTCATAACTAGTATTGGCCAGCGTCGTTTCTCTGACATGCAATTGTACTTTCCAGGATTTTGACAATTATTACTAAGTTCAGGATTTTTTTTCTGTGTGCTGTAGATTTTAAATAAATGACACGAGCAATGGTTGAAATTAGCATTGCTGCATCACCAAAGATCCACTGTGGTTCGGAAGTCTTGTTATGCTATTTCCCTGGGTAGAGCTTCCTTGTTATGAATAAGCCTACACCCTGGGGTCATTTAGCCATCAGTGTAGCATAAGTAGTGCTCAGTGGGGGCGACTGACCAATGATGTCATGTGTACACAATATAATTGTGCAGTTTTAAAGATAATTGTGAAGATAAATTTTAATTACTTGATTATGAAAACTTTACTGGTGATGAAATGAAACATTTGATATTAGTGCAAGTAACTGCTTTTTTTATTGTTAATTAAAAAAAATAACATGCCAATAAAATTTTAATTTTCTAATGTATTGAATTGTGCTCTTTCCAGTAATTCTTTCCGATTTGCAGTTGCAATTTAAATGATTTTTTCTTTTTTGTGTAGTTATTTTGCATACACATCCCTCATGCAACTATTGCTTTCTTTTCCATTTCATAGTTCTGATTACAAGTGATAGACAGACATGGGGACTCCAAGGAAATGCAACTTTAAGGTAGAGTGTAAATTGAATCCTAAATATAGTTCGTGGTTAGAGGAATGTAAAGAAGATACATCCAAGGCATTGTGCAAATCATGTTGTAAACCTTTTGACATCAGCAATATGAGTATTGCTGCAGTAAAGAGCCATATGGTTGGTGTCAAGCACAGGAAAATACTACTTTCTGCAAGTAATATAAAATGCATCTCCAGTTTTATGAGTAAACAGTCTGCCCCTATCAGTGCAACCAGTGGAAATTTTACTGCTACATGTTCTGAAGAAACTCTGGCTCCATGTTTCGAACAAATTCCTCCATATACTATCACACCACATGTTCTGAATGTACAAATGGTAAAAGCTGAAATGTTGTGGACATTAAATATGGTGGCAAAGCACATGTCATTCAGTTCATGCAGTGGTAATAATAAGCTTTTCCTCACCATGTCTCCACCAGTTCAATAGCCAAGAACTATTCTTGTGCTGCAGATAAATCTGCTTACGTGGTGTGTTTTGGACTTGCTCCATATTTTAAGCAGAAACTTGTGACCAAAGTCTGCACATCTGATTTTTTTGCTGTGTGCTATGATGAATGCCTCAACAAATCACTTCACCTTGAATAAATAGATGTATTGGTTTGCTTTTGGGATTCAGATATGCAACAGGTTCTTACACGTTATTTAGGATCTGCATTTCTTGGCCACACTACAGCCATTGACTTGCTAGCTGCATTAAAAGATCAAATATGATGAAGAGAAACTTCTTCAAATCAGAATGGATGGTCCCAGTGTGAACCTAAAAGTTCTGAAAGATTATGTCACTAAGCGGAAACTTGAGCAACCGGAGTATCCAGATGTCATAAATATTGGAAGCTACAGCTTACATACATTTCACAGTGCTTTCAAGAAAGGTGCAGAGGAGACTTCTTGGAATGTAGCTGACATTCTGAAAAGCCTATGGCAACTTTTTAAGAATTCTCCTGCCAGGAGAAATGATTATGTAACTGTAACTGGTTCAAATTTGTTTCCACTAAAGTTCTGTGCCGCAAGGTGGGTAGAAGATGTATGTATTGAAGGGTGTGCCATTACAATTAGGCCACACGTGGTCAGTTTCATTTGCTGTTGCAAAAATAAGCTGCAGTCTGCTTCTTATCACCGTAGCTTTATAATGGTGGAAAAAGCATGCAATGATGTTCTTTTTATAGCAAAGTTATAGTTTTTTTCTTTTATTGGAAAAGTCATTCAGTTTTATTTAAAGTGTTATCAAACTGATGCACCAATGATTCCATTTCAGGCTACAGACATAAGTAATTTTTGTATGAATTAATGTCTCTTATAAAAAAAGATATTGATGGAAAGAAAAAAATCCCATTCTATGGCATTGATGCTGAAGATAAGAAAAACCTTTTGCATGTGAGAGAAATAGAAATAGGATTTGCTGCTAAGTAAACAACAAAGCAGTGCTTAGAAAAGAAGCAAATAAGTAAAAAAGAGGCTTTAGAATTTAACAGACAGTGCATAAGTTTGGTAAAAGCTGTGGTAAAGAAGATCCAAGAGAGGAATCCTTTAAAATATTCAATAGTCAGAGATGCTGTGTGCTTCAATCCACAATTTATTGTTGCATCTGAAAATGAATACATATTAAGGCTTTCAGTAGATTGCTGAAGAATCTGCTAAAACAAAATCTGACAACAGAGGAACAGTGCAATGCTGCATTTAAGCAGTACAAAGGGTTCATTGATGATGTAAAATTGGAAACTGATTTTATTTCATATGATCGAAATACAGAGCGTTTGGATACACTTTATGGAAAATTCTTAGCAAATCAAGAAAAATGTATTGACTTATGGTATATGGTGAAGATGATTTTGACACTTTCACATGGACAAGCTGATGTTGAATGAGGATATTCAGTCAACAAGTAAATCATAGTTGATAACTTGAAAAAAGAGTCACTCACATCATTGCGTTTGGTATATAATGCTATTCAAGATGTTGGTGATGTTACTTTAATCGTCTTAACAAAAGAACTCATCTCGAGCTGCAAGTCAGCTTGAATTCAAGATGTGATGCATTTGGAGGAACAACGAAAAGAAGAAGAAAATGGCAAGAAGCAAAGAAAAAGACATAAAGTGCACAGTAGAGAAAAAACTGAAATTACAAAAGGCATGTAACTCTATGGTAGTAGACAGGGCTTAATTTCTAAAGAAAAAAGTACCAGAGCCCCCCCCCTTTTAAGCTATGTCAGTAAGCATTGCATCATTACCAGTTTGATTGTATCCTGTCCTTCACCCAATAAGAAGAGAGTGCTAAAAATAGCTGTGTCACGACGGCTGCAGGCCGCGGGACGACAACTTTATGGTTAACATTGAAGACAGAATAAGCAAAAAAAAAGTCTCTTTCGGAGTTCCAGCTAATACTGAAATATTCGCCAAAAATGAAGAAGTACCGGAACTGAGCTCTGGTAAGCTCCGGCGCAAATTAAGCATTAGCAGTAGAAGCCGATAATATGGCACAAAAAGCTGAACAAAAGTTAGATTTCACACATTTGTCAAAATCAAATGCTTTCTGTAAAAAAATATGCAATTAATCAGCAGCAAATAACTCAAATCAATAAAGACATTGAAGATTTGAAATCTTCTGTAGCGCTGTCCCGGTGATGCAGTGGTCTAAGCGATGGCCTCTGATCATTTGTCCGAAAGGGGTCCGGGTTCGAATCCCGGTGAGGCATGGATGTTGTGCTTGTTTTAAGGCACTGGCTCTTTCCCTTCCCTGAAACCAGTGACCCTAAATTAGGGATGGGCAAATGCTTATAGCCCATTGAGTTGCTCACTGTGGTCATTAAACCTCCAATACAAAACAAAAAAATCTCCTGTAGCCAACAAATGAACAATTTTCAGCTAATTCAGTCGTGGATTTACATTTTCAGCATTTACTATTATAAGTGAACTTTTGTTGGACTACAAAAAAATGTATAAAACTATAAGGTAAATTTCTTGTGAAAACATTGCAGGCAACAAACTACGACTCAATAAGCAGTAAGTTGGTTGTTTTTTACCAGTTTCAGTGCTTTATTTTTTCTACTGAAGCAACATATGGTACTAATTTTATTTATGAACGATAACATTCTTCACTCCTAGTAAAAAATAATGCATATAAATTAAAAAACTAAATCATTACATTATTACTTTAGCTTTACTTGGCTAGCTATTCATGTGAACTTCAGGGTAGACACCCTGAGTCAAGCTTTTTCATTCAGGTGTATATTTTTGTCCCTTATCAACAATGTACTTTGAACAGTTAAGCAAATGTTAATTTTTTGTACATACATACACACACATACATGAATTCCTGTTAATTGACAAGATATGCTGAAGTTGTAATATTACAGATTTGTCATGGAAAAAATTTTCATGTCCTGGAAAATTGTGAGCAAAATTGAGGAGTAACCCTGATTAAGTATGAATACCATATTCATATATCACTGCATATGAGACAGCAACAAAAAAAAAAAGAAAGAAAAAGAAATAGAGTAAACAATATTAACACAAATGTAAATGTACACACACATACTTGTATACCCGTACAAGTAATTTGTTTTTTCTCATATGTGTTGTGTTGTTCTCCTGTAATCCCGAATGTCTTTCATGACCAGCAGTAATCACTCGTCATTGAGGGATCCCACCTGCCTTGATACCTCTCCTCCATAGTTCGGATATTTCTGTGGAACCTTTCTCTTTGTTCATCGCTGACTGCTCCTAGATTGTCAGGAAAGCAGTCCAGATGTGAATGGAGGAAATGTATTTTTAAGGACATCCAGCACCCAAGGTTTTTATAGTGCTTGAGAAGGTTGTGAATCAGCTGTTTGTAGTTGCCCTCTTTGTGGTTACCCAGAAATCCCTTGACCATGATTGCCATGCAGTGAGCTCCGTTCTGTTTAGCTTTTCGGTAAAAACAGAATCACACAGTAGTTTCCGCATCTGAGGACCAATGAAGATGCCTTCTTTGAGTTTTGCATCACTTAATTGCAGAAATGTTTGCTCTAAGTGCAAGAAACCTGAGCCAGATTTGTCCATAGCCTTTACAAAGTTTTTCATCAGCCCCAGTTTGATACGAAGTGGTGGAAACACATCAGACGGATTAACTAGGAGCTTGTGACGAACGTTACTCTTTCCAGGAATGAAAACATCTCGTTTAGGCCAGTCTGTCCATTTGTAGTGTTCTGCTGTGGCCCTACTGTCCCACATACAAAGAAAGCAACAAAATTTGGCGAAGCCACTTTGAAAGCCAAGCAAGAGTGATATCACTTTCAGATCTGACTACATATTGACCACCTTAAACTGGTCATACCTAGGTATTGCAGGGTTCATTCTAGGATTAAAAAATAGCACTTTTTTAATTGAAAGGGCTTAATTCTTTATTTTTATTTATTTAGTTACGTATCTAAATGGAATAAAGTTGCACTTAGTAATTATGCAAAGGTTTAGTTATTTGAAAAGGACACATGCTTTTACTGGAGCTTTGAGAGAACTGTAAATGTTAGTGTTTAGCATATCAGTAATAATTCCAGAGTAAGTACCCTTCAAGTAGTTTATTTTAATAAATATTGTGTTAGAAACACATACAGGGAAGTTTTCAGACAGTCTGAAGATCATATACACTGATGTCCAAAAGTTAAAGATAGATCACATTTTTATCTAGAAATGAAAAAATTATGTCTGTAGATGGCATATTTGGCAGTAAACTTATTGTTAGCCCTGAAGCAAAATCTTCTTCAGGAGTCTGCAATGCAGAAAGGAAAAAGCCGCCCCGGTGGTGGCTTTTTCCTTTCTGCATTGCTAAGGTGATGGCCTCTGATCATTCGTCCGAAAGCGATCCGGGTTCGAATCCCGGTGAGGCATGGATGTTGTGTTTGTCTTATGGCACTGGCTCTCTCCCTTCCCTGGAACCAGTGACCCTAAATTAGGGACAGGCGACTGCTGATAGCCCATTGAGTTGATCGTTGATCACGGTGGTCATTCAACCTCCAATCAAAAAAAAAAAAAAAGGAATAGCTAAAAACTACCTGCAAGATAAAGAGAAGCCTAAATATTATTTTTTTTTTACTTTTTTTTATAAAATTAATAGTCGAACTAGCTTTTCCCTGATGCAACACAAAGATTTTATTTTATTTACAATTTAAATAACCTCCCTTAAATGCTCTTAAATTTAAAAAAAATAATAATCTGGAAGTATAATCAATAGTAAATAATTTGAAACTCGTAATTTTTGTTTTTTGTTTTTTTTTGCGTTTCGTTAATTGATTAAACTTTCAACTCCCTCCTTTAAAGGATGTTCTACCTGATACACATTAGATGTTTTACCTAATGCAATTATATCGTATTAGGGGCCTCATCAGCTGATGATTTAGGCAGTTGTGTAAGAGTAATAATGATCATGTCAACTTTTAGAAAAATTTATTGAATTTGTGAAAATGTGGTGGGAGCATTTTCATTGATACAATTAAATCCCTAAAAATTATAAAATTAAAGTGAGAAACTAGGCAAGACTTCTTGTAAAGCAAAAAAAAAAAAAAAAGAAAAGAAAAAAGAAAATCTGAATTTAACTAAGATGAAGTTATCTGGAAGAAGAAAAACAAACAAATTGCGACCGTCAACTTCCGAAATGCCGTGGAAACGGAGAATAAAATGTTGCAAGTGCTAAATAATATGGCTCTTGAAAGAAAGAAAAAAAAATGCACACACACCTTTAATCTAACTGAAGCAAAGCTATATGGAAGCCGAAAAAGGAAAATTTGCGACCATCAGCTCCCGAAATGCTACATAATACGCCTGTGAAAACTGAGTAGTGACGATAAAAAATGCATAAAAATGTGATTTTTGAAAAAAAAAACAAGGAAAAAAACCTTCATAAATCTAACTGAGGTAAAACCATCTGGAAGCAAAAAGAAAAAGAAAAAAATTTGGACGTTAAGTTCCGAAACACGTAGGAAACGTTGAAAAAGCTTAAAAAATATTGCTCTTGTAAAACAAAAAATAATCACATAAATATAACTGTCACAATGTTATATGGACTCTAAGAAAGAAAAATTGCTACCACCAGCTTCTGGGATGCAGCACAAGACGGACGTGGTGGAAACGGAGAAGCCGTTAAAAGTGTGCAAAAGTATCGCTTCCTAGCTTCATTGTTGAAAGAAAGCAATGTTCTCGTCAAGTCGAAGTTATCTGTTTGTAAAACAAGGAAGAAAATTAAAATAAAATGAAATAAAACAATTGCTACTTGATCTATCGACATAACTTCACGTCTGGAAGCGAGATTCAACGTTAAAATTGCGCAAAAATTTCCTGTCCTTTGCTTTAAAATTGAAAGGAATGCTAGAAAAAATGAATGTTAAAGAAATGTCAGAAAAAAGTCTGCACACCTTTCCAAATAACTGTGATGGGCGTCGCCGTGTTGCCTGTTCCTGGGTGAGAAAATAGTTAAGAAAATTTCGTTTTTTTTTTATGAAATAAATAATATAAAACTTTTGAAACTTTCTGAAAGCAATCTGCAAGGGTTAAAGTAATCTGTGGTGTCCATCGCTGTGCTGTATTGACAGAAGGTTATAATTAGAATACTGGTCACTAACTAATTTCAGTAGGTTTAGGATCTTACAAATTTCCTGTAGGCATGCTGGGAAGGGGAAGAGGGCGAGAGCGCTTCAGAGCAGAGACAGTGAGTAAGAGAGCGGGGGGTAGAGGGAGCCAATACTAGGCACCTCTTTTGTCAGTAATTTGTACAAATTCGTTCAGCGGGCAGGTCCTTTTGTCCCAAATCTCCCTCTTCCTTCCTTCCCTGCAGGCATAGAGAAACAATTAGTGATTGTATCTTATCAGTTCTCGTCTTTCAGGAATCTTAACTAACAGGGCTGGTTATGACTTTCTAGATGTAGACGAGAGGATAATGAGAGTTGTGCTATTTTGGCTTCATAGCAGTGTAGGATTGATTAGGGCAGGTCCACGCATGTGGTGTGCAGTTTTCATTTTAGGGAAGTCAGGGCAGGATTAAAAAAAAAAAATTATAGTAGGGCACATAATTTTAGCGTGAGGACGGGCAGAGTGCACCACCCCACGATAAAAGTCTAGAACTAACCTTGCATATTGTATTGCGGTGAGAATTTTGTCCATGCTTTCCTACGTCTCCTTCATTCCTACAGCATGTGTTACTAGAATGGAAGGCTTCTGGTTTCTGTTGGACAAAAGGACAGCTTTTAAACTAACCTTGGATGAGGTGATAAATAGATGACATTCCGTAGGATTGCGAGATATTCCTAATTCTGTCAGCCTTGGAATATCTGAACAAAAACATATACCATCCTGCATTTCATAGAAAGAACACAGACCCAAATTTTTATTTCTGAACACAGACACATGTGTACTCTTTGCTAGCAGGTTCCACTCTTGTAGTCAGGAATCTAAAAGTTCAGCTTGTTGTTTGGAAAGATGTAGGACTCAAATGAGATCATTCAGTTTATTTTGCTTAATCAAGTGGCACTCGTCTAAGTGGTTAGGAGTGTATGTAGGATCCGGATCTTCATGTGCATCCATATCTTCATTGGATGGATTTAAATCTATCTCTTCACAGTTCGATGGAGGTTTTGGTATAGGAAGACCTTCCCCATGCGGAACAGGCCTTAAAGCTGATGGAAAATTTGGATACTGCATCTTACTTTTCTTCTTCTTTGAAAAGCCACTCACTTTGGTTAAACACAAATAGCAATCTTCCACGTGATCAAGTTGGCTCACACCAAATCATCGGAACTGTGAAAGGTATGGATTTCAGCTTATCTTTCAACCATTCACCCAGGCCAATAAAGCAGGAAATGCAGCAGACACATGGAGCCCATGATTTATTTTCATCTCCAACATGACATCCAAAGTACAAATAGTAGGCTTTCCTCAGTCTTTTTCAATGGACGACTCTGAGATTTTATAATATACTGTTCGCACATATAGCAAAATTTATCCAGAACATTAATACATCTGCGGTGATCCCTTTTCTCCATTTCGCCAACTTTTGCTCATAAACATGCAGCACGTGTTTCTCCTTCAATGTGAAAAACAGCAATAATGGTTTGGTTGCAGTTACATGTTCTCTACCCAAGAAAAAATTAGTGTTGCCATCCATAACATGTCTGGTGGCAAAATATGACAATAAAAAGATCTAGTGTCCTTTTACATGCCTACAAGCACTAATGTAGAACAATAGTACATATTTAATGCCTCATAAAAAAACCAAAAAAAAAACATGATGTGGTGGCCATTTTTTAAAGTCAGATCTGAAATTAGCACCCAAAAATTAGTTAAAAATAGCTACATTTGTTCATGTTGTAGACCAGTGTTGTTATTGATTTCTGGCAAATTTTTTGATTTTGACCCATAATGGTCTGTCCGTTATGATTTTTGGGGGTATTCAAGTGCTAAAGAACCATCCAAAAATAGGCATCATTCACTAGCTATATCATCATCACCAATCAACCATTCTCAATCCACAGCAAGATGAAGATCTTCCCAAGTTTCTTTCCCAACTCTTTGTTTTGAGTCAGCCTCCTCCAGGTCACCCTAGCAAGCTTTCAAATTTCATCCACCCATCTCCCTCATGGCATTCAGGGCCTTTTTCTGTCCTTGGGTAGTCAGTCTAATAGTTCAGTTGTTCAATGCTGGTCAATTCTTCTAACAACATGTCCATCCCATTTCTGGGATTTTACTTTAATTATGAGGTCTTCCACTCTTGTCATTTTTCTGATCCATGAATTCCTCTTCCTATCTTGCATGATTGCATCAATCACAGGGATGCCAACTTCTACGCATTTGGCGTAGAAACTACGCATTTCTTTAGCTTTACTATGCACTACGCATCATATGCCTAATACTATGCTTTTGTTGCTATGATGCCGCATTTTTCCCCGCTAACTTTATTTAGTATAATTTTTGTGTTATTTGCTGACCCCCTTAGCATTTATCATGGACCCAAGTGCTTTAGCATATTCAGACAACTCAAAAACAGGTTGTATATAAGAATAGTCAGAAAGCGCAATGCAGGATCTTCATTATTCAATGTTTTACCAGCTATACTTCGGTATCTGGCCTGCGTCGTCTGCTACAACGAAGCAACTGCCAATAGGTGGCGCTTCCGCTGCTTCGCCGCCGAGGCTGGTAACTGCGCATTAAAGACTGGAGGTTACGCACTGATTCTCGGCTACGTCACAGTCCCACTCAATCGCCTGTGTCTCCGTTTCTCTTTGCTACTTCACACACATACACACACACACACACACACACACACACAATAACCGACTGGAAGTGGTTTCACCCTCCTGTGGTGGGTAGCAGCTTCACGTAGGAATGCGAGTGCGCACGCTCTGTACTAAGGAGTATTATTTGAAACGCTTTCACTGAAGTAAGCACGTGGTTTATTTTAGCATATCAGATGATCTTGCATGCGTGCGCACAAATGTTTCACGATCTTCTAATCGGACAACGTGGGAGCGGCGCCGGGTCGTTCGCATAATAGTACAGCTTTGGATTGGATTTTATAGTGCTTTTCTTTCTTTATGACCAAGTGCGTCTGCTTGCTTTCCATGTGCTTTCGCGACTTGTGAACACATTTAGCGATTACACGTTTTAATATGGCTGAACAAGCAAGAAAAAAGGTAAAGATAGCCAATCAGAAATTTAAGTCATCATATTCAGAAAAATGGCCATGTTTGCGTGCATCAGATGTATCATCGAATGATGCATTTTGCACTGTGTGTAACAGCAATTTTTCTGTTAAACATGGTGATTTCTATGATTGTACCCGTCATAGTGCATCAAAGAAGCATCAATCGATGAGTAAAATTATAACTCAGACAAAACCTTTGTCTACTTTCTTGGTGAAAACTGACTTGGAACTAAGGACAACGAATGCAGAAATGCTCTTTACTGCATTTCTAGTTGAGCACAATTTGCCATTGAGTGCAGCGGATCATGCTGGGCCGTTATTCAAAAATATGTTTACAGACTCGGAAATCGCAAAAGCTTATTCATGTTCTCGTACAAAAACTACAGCTGTGTTAAAATGTATGGCTGAAAAAACTGTTTCAGATATTATGTTATCATTAAGGAGTTCACCATTTTCAATGGCAACTGATGGCAGCAGTGATTCTACTAAATTATATCCTGTTGTAGTAAGATATTTTGATGTAAATAAGCAAAAAATAGTTTCTGCAATATTGTCTCTTGGAATGCAGTGATAATACTGGTTATGGTATTTTTTGTATTCTGGATAAAGAAATGGAGAAGAAAAAAATTCCATGGAAAAATTGTATTTCTTTTGGTTGTGACAATGCAAGCACCATGTTAGGGCATTTGAATGGTGTAGCTGCACATATAAAAAAAGTAAACTCTAACATTTATGTCCAAAGTTGCATCTGCCATTTGCTTCACATATGTGCTAAAAAATCAGCAAAAGAGCTTACTTGTGAAGTTGAATCACAGCTGTTGGACATTTATTTTTATATTGACAAAAGTTCAAAGAGAAAGAAAAGGCTGTTGGACTGTCAAGAAATGTGTGGGCTTAAATCGTATAAATTCTTAAAATATGTCTCAACAAGGTGGCTGTCATTGTTAGATGCTGTAAATAGAATGTTATCTCAATGGGATGCTATAATAGAGTTTTTTTGCTCAAAGTCAGACGATTTGAAAGACAATGACCGAGTCAGAAATGTGAAAAAGATGCTTTTGTCCCCAGATACAAAGTTGTATCTGTTATTTCTGCAAGCAACATTACCTGTATTTACATCATTAAATGTTAAACTACAAAGTGAAGCACCAATGATCCATCTTGTTAGAAGAAACCTTTATTCTTTCCTTACTGATTTATTGGTAAGATTTATCAAACCTTCTGCCATACCAGACTTTTCGAGTGACTTAAGTAAACTAAAATTTCTGAAACTGAGCTATCAAAAAGCAAACGAAGATTTAGTTATTGGTGCTAAAACCAGAGCATATCTAATTTAAAATAAAGTTAGTGAAACAGAAGCCAAGAACTTTTATTGTTGTGTAAGAAAGTTTTATGAAGCTGCATGTACATATACTATCAAAAAGTTCCCCTTGTGTGGTGAATTTTTGAAACATGCTGAAGTAGCTGATCCAAATTTAAGGAAACGAGTCTCTTTCTCTTCAGTCAAGTATTTTGTAGATACTTTCACTGGAATTGTAGCTAATGATGACTTGGACAGTCTGGAAATGGAATTTTCCAGGTATCAAGCAGATCAATTTGACAGTGATTTTCTATCTTCAAATGCAGATATAGCTTGGGCAAAAATTTCAGAATTGAAAGATGGAAATGGGGCAGCGAAGTACTTTTTTTCTTCCAAAAATAATGCTAGCGATTTTAGTTGTGCCACACAGTAATGCTGGGGCTGAAAGAGTTTTCAGCATTGTAAAAAACAATATGACTGAGTTTCGACCACGTTTAAGCATAGAAACATTAAATGCACTATTGGTCGAAAAAATCAATATGCTGAATAACAGTGAGCCATGCTATGGTAGGAAATTTTTAAAAGAAGAAATTCAAAATGCAAAGCATGCAACTGTTCAGCAACTGAAACAGGCAGAATAAACATGTTCTTATATTATTCTTGTTGATTCAGACCATGCTGATTGATAGATGGCAGGCTTCTCTCTCTCTCTCTCTCTCTCTCTAGTAAAGAGAAGGTCACTCAATTAGAAGTCGTGAAACGAGCATGGTGAATCATTTAGTTTGCTATTATAAATAATTTGTGTACAACCGGGAGATATTATATTAAATCATGTGTTCATGCCTAACCTGTGATTTCTTATTTGTGTGGATCCTGTCATTTATTCTAGCAGGAATAGGGGTAAGTAAAACACCCTTTTTAATTTTCTCCATTGTCTATGTTTCGTAAGTCGCTAATTGTTTAAATCAAAATCTCAAATCCGCACATACAGTTCTCAATATTGATTTTTTTCTGGTTATTTTTATAACTGTTTAGTCTGTAGTAAATTTACAACATCTTAAAATACTTTTTCAATATTTCTTGTGTCTACACATGAAAGCTCAAAACTACACATTTTTATGGCTTTGACTACACATGAATGCTGTAAGAGGTTGGCATCCCTGCAATCATGTACCTCTCCATGCTTCTTTGAGTTGCCCAGACCCCAGAGTCTCTGTATGTCTGTTTTAGTTAAGGACCATGTCTCTGATATGTAATGAAGATGCACTGATTAGAACATAATGGGAAATTGTAAATTGCTCTTGAAAATTTCATTGTTTCTTCCAAATAATCTCCAATCAAGTTCTGTAAAAATGAACCAAGGTCACACACAGTGGTGGCGGCCTGATTCGTTACTCTGGTCATTCTCAGCACCCTCTCCTTCATGTTGCACTGGCTACTACTGCCTTGGCTAGAAATATTCCAGCTACCATGGATAGAGGGCCAATGATAAAATAGTGAAGTCATTGGGGGTTGGCCATCAGCCAAGTGGGTTGGTGAGTGTGGGATAACATTTCCTCTAATTCTGGTGGTATAGTTACACTGCTATTTGTTGGTTGCACTTATCAGAGCCCCTTTAGTGGAAATACAATGTACCAGGAGAAGGTGAGGTTGACATTTTCCCAAGAGATGCTATATGTTACATGTCACCCAACCTTGCATCCTGTTAGCTACATATTACAATGCATATTCAAAACACATACACTGGTGTGCAAAACTTAAACAACCCATAGCATCAGTGGAACAGAAGTCACCAGACAGTGTGCATAAGTGTTACAGACATTTGTTGTGTGCTAGAGACAATGAAATGGCCCATTGAAAACATCTTGACGATTTTACTCATGGTAGTATAATTGGGAGGCTTGAGGAGGGAAAACTGTGATGAGTGTGGGCCAATTGTTCAGTATCACCCATAGCATCGTATTGCATTCATGTTTGACCTTCAGGATTACAGGTACAGCTGTGCAAAAGACTGGTGGTGGTCATCCACCAAAAACCACACAATGAGGTCTACTATCTGCTCCTATAGGCCAAGAGGTATCGACACCAGACATCAAGTAACCTTACAAAAACAATCAAACATGAGCACAGGATGCACAATATGCCATCGCAGTTTACAGTGGCCAGGTGACTTCATAAAGGTAGACTGTTTGCCTGATGACTGGTATGCTGTGTTCCATTAACAACTGCTCACCGGAGACACTGTTTACTCTGGTCCAGAGAACAAAAGGACTGGACAGAAGAACAGTGGGGTACAGTAGGTACTCTTTGCTGATGAGAGTAGATTTAGTCTCTCTAGCAATTCTGGATGTTAGCTAATCTTGCATGAGGTGGGCACTTTTGGTATCACCCCAAAAAGATCAATGGCAGGGATAGATATGGCCAGCGTGGTGATCTCCTGTGGGGAGGCGTTCTGAACGCTGGATGTATGGAGCTCCAGATACTGGAAGAAGGTATTGTAACTGGTGCACACTACTGTAATGAGGTAATAATCTGTTCTGAGGTGCCATTGGTTCACAGTTTGTGTTAATGGATAATAATGCCACACCCTATCATATAGTGGTATTGATGAGCTGTTGGAAAGTGAAGACATTCAGCGGATGGATTGGCCAGCTTGTTTCCCTGATCTAAATCCCATAGAACATGTATGAGATGCTCTGAGGAGACGTGTTGCAGCACGCCAACCCACGGGAAACAGTCCAACAGTAGAAGATGGCTCTAATGGTAGAATGGGTGATGTTACCTCAAGAACTCTTCGACAACCTAGTGCAAAGTATGGACAGATGGTACAAATCATGCATTGGCATTAGGGGTCATACTGTCTAACTGAAGTCACAACTCAACCTACACTGCCTGAGAATTGCTAAGGATGGATGACAATAGCAACGATAGCAACCATAAAATGGAAGGCAGGAAAATGTGGAAATTAGCATAAGTACGGGATACAGTAAGATGTGTTGTGTGTATGCAAATTTTGGATTGCTGAACTTGTTCGTGACGTCATAGCGCTGATAAGAGATATAAAGGATTTGACATGTATTGACCTTTGTTGTTCAAATGCAAAGTTGAAAGGGAAAGAATCAATTGACGAACTTGCAATTTTCAGTATGTCTTCCCGACATCACCTAGATGATTTTACGCGTGGCCGTATTATTGGCAAGATTGAAGAAGGGCGAAAAATAACAGATGTTGCCAGGGAGTTCGACGTCAGCCACAGTGTTGTTTCAAGGCTTTGGAAATCATTTCAAACAAATGGAGAGTGTAGCAAACGTCACGGGTGAGGTCGTGTTCACAGTACGACACCTGCAGAAGATCGGTACATAGTGCTATCAACAAAAAGACACCGGCGCAGCACAGCTAGTGAGGTAGCAAATCCGTTTATGGCTGCTACTGGCAAGCGGATCTCCCGAAAAACTGTCACTAGACGTTTGCACGAAGGAGGACTATACGCCCGCCGTCCTATTGTGTGCATCCCATTGTCCAGACGTCACCGTACCTCCCGTTTTGCAATGGTGCCATCAACATCGCAATTGGACTGATAACGACTGGTCTGCTGTCCTTTTCTCAGATGAGAGTAGATACAGTCGAAATGCATGTACCTATCATGAAATGCATGTACCTATCTGATTGTCGACGACAACTGATCTGGCGTGATAGTGGTACTGCATATTGTCCAGCAAACATACAGGAAAGGGACCGATATCCAACATGTAGTGTCATGGTATGGGCTGGCATCATGATCAATGGCCGTACGTCCCTCTATGTGCTTCCAACTGGGACTATGACTGGCCAACGATACATTAATGATGTTCTGCTACCTCATGTTCGCATGTTCCGTGGTGCTGTCGGTGATAGATTAATTTTCATGGACGACAACGCAACATGTCATCGAACAGTAGCTGTCCAGAAGTGTCTTGAGAGCGAGGATATTCAACGCCTCGTATGGCCTGCACGTTTTCCAGATCTGAATCCCATTGAAAGTGTGTGGGATGCTTTGGGGAGGAGTCTTGCTGGTCGCCAATGCCCTCCAATAAACAAGGACACCCTCATCCGTGCACTGACAGAGGAATGGGATAAATTACCCCAACAGCTGCTTGATAATGTTGTGCAAAGCATGACACGACGTGTGGAATCTTGCATCGCCCTTCATGGTGGCCATATCCCATATTGACATCTTACGCCGGAACGCCTGCGGATGGTAATTGCATTTTTTTCACGTTTACGTATTCTGCACAAAATGACCTGTTTGTCCCTTGAACACGTTCCAAAGCCTTCTGGATTTCAGAGCACAATAAATTGTCTTTTTGTAATGTCCTGGCATTCTGACATTATTTTATTTCACTTGGCATCCAACCACACTTACTTTTTTCTGCGCTATATAGCCGTTTATGATCCGTCCTTAGCAATTGTCCAGCAGTGTATTATAACCCCTCAAACATTTTGTTTTCATCTTTGATAAAGTAAAACAACGCCAGAGTATAGAAAGTGCAACATATGTTGAAAATAGTATTACATTTTCAACATATGTTGCAATTTTTAATTTGATGTTTTACTTCATTGAGTTAAACAATAATACAAACGCTCTTGACTTATGGTGATGTTTCATTTTGAAAACCTCGTTAATCGAAAATCCCCATACATACATTGTATGAATCATTTTAAGTATTTCCATTCCTCTTCCTTTCTTTTTTTGTTTTGTAAAAGTAAATTAACTAAATAATAATAGAAAAAAATATTTTTGAAGCCGCCTGTTGGTGGTGAAAGCTATTCATTTGCCAAAAAAAAAAAAAAAAAAAAAAAAAAAGAAGCTGGGATGGCTGCAAATGTGAAAAATAGAAAAAAAAATCTGATTTAGTTAATTTACCTTTACAAAACAAAAAAGAAAGGAAGGGGAATGGAAATACTAACCTTTGAGGAGACATCTATAGCACTGGCATGCGCTTCTGAAAATCCTGCGACACTGAAATGCAATGTACCTATGTCATGTCGTGTGCATGCAACTTCACATTGATCACCCTTTTGTTTACCATTTTGAATTTTGAATATCTGCAACTCCCTATTTATATTACATTGTATTACTGCCTGATGAAGCCACCCTTTGGTGCTGAAAGCTAACGTTTATTCATTTGTGTTTTTAATACACCATTAAACGGATATTTTTGCACTTTATTGTTATCTACAGTCTCAAACTTATACCGTAGATCAGGTATTGGAGTGCTGAATTGTGTTTCAGTTCTTAAAAGTAAAAATGGAACTTTTTACGAAAATTTTGTATAGGGGCCTCTGAACCTGGGTTCCGACCCCATCTGAAAACCTTCTACAGCCTAAGTTAGAGTACCATGAGTCATGAGATAGTATACCAAATTTGGTGGTTCTAAATTGAAAACTTTGTATGGGGGCTCCTTGACCCCAGGTCCCGACCCCTTCCAAAAACTGTCTGCGGTCTAACTTAAAGTACCATAAGATAGTATACCAAATTTGGTGGTTCTAAATTGAAAATTGTAGATTTTACGAAAATTTCGTATGGCGGCCCCTTGACCATGACCCCTTCTAAAAACCATTTATGGTCTAACTTAGAGTACAATGAGGTGGTAAACCAAATTTAGTGGTTCTGAATTGAAAACTGTAGATTTGTATAGCATAGATACAAACACACAAACATTCAATTTTATATATATAGATTCACATTACTTAATGATCATAAATGTGATTTTCCCTTGCATGTATGTATGAAATGAATAAGCTAAGTTTTGTAAATCAGACCATCTGGAGCAAGGCTCAGGTGGGCAGTATTGATATTATAAAACACATACACGTACATACATCCAATGTCTTTTGAAAATCACAGCAAATAGATTGAGTTGCTTATGTCAATACTGAGCATGTGCGAGCAGTAATTATACTGACATACCACAAAGATTCCACCATAGTTTTATGGCAACAGTGAGTGACATCTTTCCCCCTAAGTTGAAAGGGTATGATTCTGTTAGGTTATGGATGTTATTACCAAACACCGCTACTTAAAAGCAATATAATAAAAATTACGGGAAAACCATCATAAGTCTGAGTGGTCTTAAGTCAAAGAGTACCTATACTAAGTTTTTGCAAATATGCAGGGCTTTGTGCACTTTGAATATGGAGGAAGGAAATCTGTTGTCCTCTCATTCGCAATAGGGGAAATGAACCTTGACTTGATATTGTCATGTGAAAGTTTTTGTGCATTATAAAAGTCTTTACTATTTTTGAGCATGTTTTCCGTCAGTTCTGACCCCCCCCAAAAAACCATCTTTTCGCGAGCACTGTGATATGTTTGTAGTTTACGTAATTGAGACTTGGTTAATTCACCATTCATTTGATATAAGAATTGTTTCAGACTTTCACTTTGTAATTATTTATAGGGAAAAATAACATTTACTAATTTTTCCTCCATTTTCAAGCTGAAACACAATCATTTATCAAACAAAACGTTTTACAACAATACTGAAACAGACAAGAAAAATAATTATGATCATGGGAGAAATCTTCACTCTGTCTAACTTCAGTAAAACACAAAATTCCCTCCCCATACCCCCCCTTCCCCCCGCAAATTCTTAAAAACAATTTTTTTCAGTTATCACTCTTGGGTTATACAGCAAAGACTCAAACCTATACAGCATATATAGCATTCCTCAAACCCACGGAAAAAACTTATGCCGAAAGATTACAGGGAATTTTTCGCTCTGTCTAACTTCCATTTTCTGAAATTGTTGCCTACAATTTCAAACAAATACAAACCTTTAAGCGATACAATGTTTAACAATGATACTGGACAGAGGCACATTTGTGAGAAAAAGGAATTACAGCTATGGGAAAAATCATCACTCAGTTTAACTTCTGTTTTCAGGTTTTTAAAAGCGGAATATTGTCCCCAGTTGGAAAATGACTTTCCCACAAACACCTCGAATCCCCCAAAGTAAAAGAAAAAATTATTTTTAGTTTTGCATTGATCTTGAGAATGACCCAAATGATGACAAAAAAGCGGAATTCTGCAAATCCGTGGAAGAATCTTATGCCTGATTTGTAACAGTCAGCGACATGCAAAATGAACTGCTCATTTCACTACATATGGAAGCTGATTCATTTGGGCATAAACTAATTATATTTCCAACATGTATAATATATTTGACCACAATTTTTGGAACTCTGTGAAGGTTCTGTTTATAACATACATAATTTTATGAAGGATATGTTTTTAACCCTCGAATTTTGTGAATGGTCCAAAACTAGACCCAGATTTTATTTAAACAGGCCCCTGCTATACGATTTTAGATCCTATGCTGAACTGATTCTATGGTAAAATTCAAAAATTGGAAAATATACTTTTGGTGCAAATCTGGGCAAATTACACATTTTGGAGTGGCTTATTGGCACAGCTGTTCAACCACTGTGTAGACCACATTTCAGGTTCTTAATGACCACATTTCAGGTTCTTAATGACCACATTTCAGGTTGTTCTTACTAAGTATTAAATTTATACCCAAAATCATCTAAAGAGAGAGAGATCCAAAATGTTAAAGTATACATCTAAATCTAAAACTATATAATTTTCTTTGACTGAACATTTGTTCCAGTTTTGTGGGGCAGTGGAAAGAAAAAAGTAATGTATAATGAAAAATAATGAAAGTATGTATTCTTTTAATTTTTGAATCCCTGCCTCAACTAATATATATATATCATCATCATCATCATTGTCAACCATTATCAATCCACTGCTGGACGAAGGTCTCCCCAAGTTTCCTCCACAACGGTCTGTCTTGTGCTAGTCTCTTCCATGTCACTCCTGCATACTTTCGAATTTCATCCACCCATCTCCCATGTGGTCTTCTGGGTCTTTTCCTGAACCTTGAAATCCAATCTGAAATTTCGGCTGTCCATCGATGGTCTTTCCTTCTGGCAGTATGTCCAGCCCATTGCCATTTCAGGGATTTAACTGTGATCATGATGTCTTCCGCTCTTGTCATTTTTAGGATCCACGAGCTCCTCTTCTTATCTCTCCTGGTTACACCAAGCATGCACCTTTGCATGCTTCTTTGAGTTGTCTGCAGCCTTTGTATGTCTCTTTTAGTCAAGGTCCACGTTTTTGCACCATACGTAAGCACTGGAAGGATGCATTGATCAAACACTTTTCTTTTAAGACATAATGGCATATTGCTCTTGAAAATTATGTTTCTTCCAAAAGCCCTCCAGGCAAGTTTTGTATGCCGATTAATTTCTTCATCAATGTGACCCTCACTTGATATCTGCTGTCCAAGATAAACGTACGTGTCTGTTATCTCCAGCTTTTCTCCATCAATCGATATATCTTCATTTCTTGTAAAAGCATTGAACATCACTTTTGTCTTCTGAAAGTTCATTTTTAATCCCACTTCTTTACTCTTGTCAGCAAGTTCCTGGATCATACTCTGCAGCTCTGATGGGGTAGTTGCACAAATGACTATGTCATCAGCAAAACGAAGGTGAGTTAGATAATCTCCATTAATCTTTATCCCCTTGTTTTCCCAGCTCAGCGACTGAAAGACACCCTCCAATGTAGCATTAAAGAGCTTCGGAGATATGGTGTCACCTTGTCTCACTCCCTTTTCTACTTTTATGTGTGCTGTATTTTCAAACAGCCGAATCTTTGCACTTGCATTTTCATAGATGTTATGAATAATATTAATGTATGCATCTTTAATACCACAGGGTTTCAGAGCCATTGTAACTGCTGATGGTTTCACCGAATCAAAGGCTTTTTCATAATCGATAAAAGCCATGCACAGTGGAAGTTCGTATTCCCTCGCTCTTTCAATTAGTTCTCTCAGTACGTGGATATGATCTATTGTGCTGTAGCCACTCCTGAATCCAGCTTGTTCTCTCGGTTGAGCCATGTCCAGTGTTACCTTCAAGCGGTGTGAAAGAACTTTAGTGAAGATTTTATAAACCACTGATAGGAATCTGATAGGTCTGTAGTTCCTGAGATCCTCAATGTCACCCTTTTTATGTAGCAGGATCATTGTAGCATTGTTCGAATCCTCAGGAATCTTCCTTTCATTAAGGCATCGAGTGAAAATTTGGGTGTGAGGCATGGATGTTGTGTTTGTCTTACGGCACTGGCTCTCTCCCTTCCCTGGAATCAGTGACCCTAAATTAGGTACGGGCGACTGCTTATAGCCCATTGAGTTGCTCACGGTGGTCGTTAAACCTCCAATCAAAAAAAAAAAAAAAAAAAAAAATTTGGGCGAGTACTGTTTCGATTTCTCTACTTGCTTCTTGTATGATGTCTACAGTAATTCCATCTTCTCCTGGAGCTTTTCCCTGCTTCATGTTCTTGATTGCATGTGCAACTTATATATATTTTTTGTTGTAATGTTCATGAAACATACTTTCACATTTGGACATCACAAACAAAAAAATTACATGGTTATTAAAAAAATACAACTTCATTTTGGCAGGAGTTTAAAATTTTGAGCAGGAATCCTTTCATCTCACCCTGAACTTTAAAGCCCTGTGTGTAGACAGTGGTTATTAGAATTTAATTTCAGGTTATAGTGTGAGGCTTAAAAGTGATATAGGCTTTAAAATAGTGACAAAAACTTACTATATTTCATTTGTTGAATTATAGATTTGCACTAGATGTGCATGATTTTTTCTGTCTACTGCATATTCTTCTGTTATTCTCCAAAAACTTTGTGAATGTTTTATCCAAATCATTCGCAAAACACAGTGCATTTTATATGGCAAGGCAAAATGAATTCAGAGTACCAAAATTAAATCCCAACAGCCAGGGTCATTTAATGTGGAATATGAATTCTGCATTTAAAGACTAAGGGATAGGTTCCAGCATGGCCATTGATCCATACTATTAGATAAGGAGGCATAAAGGAAAATTTTCATGAATACTGAAATTACTGGTTGGCAAGGACCACTGTGTTTTTAATAAAAAAAAAAAAAATCGGTTAAAATCCTTAAGTTTTTGTGTGTGTTGTCCTACTGGAGAGTAAATGCAGCTTTACAATAACAAAACACTTCATAAACAGTGATATCACATCAAAGGTCCATGCCCTACTTGGGTGGTAGCTTCAAAAAAACATATTTTTAGCTCAAACAATATGTTCACAAAAACATTTTGAACTGTAATGGTAGTTTCACAAAAATATTTCAAACTTCGCAAAATATTTTCAGTAAAATTTTATTTTAGCAAACATTTTTTAATGTAAGAGTCTTGAATATTATTGTGTTTAACTAATATGCTTTTTTTCTTTCTTTTTGGTATTCAGACTTGATTTTGCTGTGAAAGCATAACAGGGTAGTTGGTGTTGAAAGTTGATTTTTTCTGTCTACTGCATATTATTCTGTTATAAAAAAAATGAAAGAATATGCTTTTGTTTTGTTTTTTGTTTTACATACCCAGCCAGGCAACTAGATTTCTTATTTACATGCCCAGACCAGTCATTTCGATGATCCTTGTATCAGGGCAAAGTTATTTTGCCACTTCTGATGTGATAATGATGGTTCCATCTATGAATCCACATCACTTTGAACCTTTGTGTATTTTGAGGGGTATCTTAACATTTTTGGCAAAAGTTCCTCTTAACATAGAAACAGGCAAATTTCAGAAAAATGGGTATCATCTTTAAAAATCTGGATCAACTCCTGCACATAGTTAAAACTAATAATAACCATTATATTTTAGACACATACACACATACTGAGTGATCACTGAATAATGACTCCACCTCCCTAATACTTCATAGGCCCTCCTTTTTGCCCTCAGTACAGCAGCGATCTGATGTTGTATCAATTCAATAAGATGCCAGAAGCAGCTGGGAGGTACGGCCAACCAAGCTGTGTGTAATGCAGCCTTCAATGCAAGCATGGAGGTGATTGGTGTATCCAGATGCCTGATATTCTGTTCCATAGTGTCCCACAGGTGTCCTATGAGATTGATATACGATAAGTTCAGAGGCCAATCAATATGCTGGAAGTATGAACTGTATTCCTCTAACCTTTCCTGCACAACATTGGGCCTGTGGCTGGGCGCATTGTCATTTTGGAAGACACTGTTGCCAGTCAGGAAAAAGTGCAGCATTGCTGGAGGTACAGAGTCAGCAAGCAATTCATGATAGTGGGCACAAATCGTACACTGTTCTACATGCATCAGGAGTCCAAGTTCCTGCCAGGTAGACATACGCCACACCATACAACGCCCTCCACTGGCTTGTACTGTGGTGACCATGCAGGATGGATCGAGTGCCTCATGTTGTTTGCACCAAATACATACACAACCATCCATGAAGTGGAATAGCACACTTTTTTGCTGTCATCCGACGTCCAACTTGCATGGTCTTTCATTTCAATCAGGTGAGTCCTTTGCGCTGGTGAACCGTGGTTATGAGACGATGTCGTTGAGGTCGTCTGCTTCTGCTGTTATAGCCAATATGTGCTACACATGTTCATGACAGATACTATTCTGTGTTGACCTCTGTTGTATTGGGTAGTCAACTATTGAACAGTGCTGCTGTGTCTGTTGATCTGTATGAGTTGTCGGACCCGGCGCTCACCTCTCACATCAAGTATATAATGTGAAAGAAATATTCCTCTCATAATACGTGGAAAATACATCATGATGATTAATATGGCAATCAGACATCTCTGAATTGACTGTATTTACTGTTCTTCACATAATATCAATCGCATAAAAAAACTTGAAAATTTCATCGCCTTGGAGCGGGAATTGAACCCGCATCTCCCGATTACCGTTCAGGTATGCTAACCGTTACACCACCCAGGACCACACAGATATTTGTGACTTTCTTGTCCTGGGTGGTGTAATGGTTAACATACTCGGACAGCAATCGGGAGATGAGGGTTCGATTCCCACTTCAGGGCAATGAAATTTTCAAGTTTTCTGATGTGATTGATATTATGTGGAGAACAGTAAATATAGTCAATTCAGAGATGTCTGATTGCTATGTTAATTATCATGGTCTCATATCAACCTTTCAATGCCCTGTGCAGTTTTACCTTCAAGTCATTGTTTGACCATTTTCACTCCAGTCCTGATACACTTTAACTACGATGGCTCGCAAATATCCCCACCAGTTTAGCCGTATGGGAAATTGAGGCACCTGCTCTCCAAGCTCCCATAGTCTGCCCTTTCTCAAAGTGATAAATCTTTCCATATCACGCTCCAAATTTTACTACCTATTGCTCCACTCACACCTTATATATGCTATGTCAATTGACTAATCACGTCCTCTCAGAAATCACGTGATCAATGGGCCAAATCCACTTTTGATAGCGGTGGTTATAATTCAATGACAACTCAGTGTATATATCTGCTGATATTAATGAAAACACTAAGAAAAAAAGCCACTCAGTTGCATTTATTTGGCCACAAGATAAGTAATTACATATCTTGTTTCTGTTTACAGCCAAAGAATATAAAGAAGAACTGTGCTCCAAAATAATGGAAGATTTGATGACTTGTTGCAAGAAATGGAAGGAAATGTCTGACTGTTGTTTAGGATTTCTCAAAGAAAAACTGAAATTGTCAAAGAATAATGAACAGTAGTACACATATATAACTGAAATATTGTTTATGGCAAAACCTTAGTGGCTGATGTAATCATTCAGTAGAAAAAGAACAAAAACAACAATAAAAAAGCAGCAGGCATGAATATTGTGCAACATGTTTCCATTGCATTTTTGTTTCGAATTGTCTTTTTGATTTATGGTGAATATCATGACAACTATTTTTCTGTTAAATATACTGATATTGACTATTATGTGTTTACTGATGCAGCTAAATTGATTAATGATGGTCTTTCACCATTTGATAGACAAACTTATCGATATACACCATTTTTGGCATTCTTACTTCGCCCCAGTATTGTTTTACATTTTGCATTTGGAAAGATTTTGTTTGCTGTACTGGATGTGTTTACTGGATACCTAATTTTTACCATACTTCAGAATTATGGCCATGATTTAAAAATATCAAAATGGAGTGCCTTTCTGTGGTTGTATAATCCCATGGCAGTGGTAATTGCTACCAGAGGAAGCTCTGAATCTGTAATGACATCATTAATTATGTTGTCCATACTACTACTGCAATGTAACCGACATGTATATTTAGGTCTGGTGTATGGGTTTTCTGTTCATTTCAAGATATACTCTATAATATATGCATTGACTTTTTATAATTTTATATCTGAGCCACAGATGCAAAAGGACTTATCACAAAAGTTTTTTCGTATGTTTTACCCTTCTAAAAAACGGGTGAAGTTTGCTTTCTTTGCTGCTGTAGGATTTATGGTTCCTACTGTTTTATCCTACTGTTGGTATGGTACAGATTATATAAATGAAGCGTTCCTCTATCATATTACTAGAAAAGATGTTAAACACAATTTTTCACCTTATTTTTATTTAACTTATTTATCTGAACTCAGTGATTCAAAAGTAGAGTTTGGCATGCTAAAACTCAACTTCTTGTTTCAATTAATTTTGCTCATTGTAGTCACAGTAGTCTTTAGTTCAGCCAAAGAACTTCCTGCTTGCATGTTTGTTGAGACATTAATTTTTGTTACATTTAACAAAGTTTGTACCTCCCAGTATTTTTTGTGGTACTTATGTTTGCTTCCATTGAATTTTCCTCTCCTGCATATCCATTCTGTTACATTCAGAGGAATTGTGCTGTGGCTTTTTGCACAGGTAGTCTGGTTGTTGCCTGCATATTGCTTGGAATTTCAGGGTTTCAATGTGTTTCATTTTTGTGGGTAGCAGGCCTCATTGTGTTTGGGATTAATATTTGTATCATTTGTGTATTTTGCAAGATAAGAATGTCTTGTTCAATGTATCAGCAGTTTCCTGTTACTAAAATAAAGTAAATAATTAAACAATAATGCTTTTGAATATTCTTTTGTTGAAAGGGTGCATGCATCTTATGAAAAATGTTACGTGAAAACTTAATATTTTAATTTTGTTTATTACTGGGGCATTTGTCATGAAATGCAGAAGCCCCCCTCCCCCACGAAAATGTCCACAAGTAGTTTGCTTGCTCTTAACTGCAATATGTGGGGATTGTACAAGATCAGGGAAAATGTAAATAGATAGGTAAATGCTCCATATGAAATCATTTGATGAGCCAAAAATTTGTACTTGCTTGTTTTTTTATTTTATTTTTTTTATGTTGCTTGTTTTTTTATTGTATTATTTTTACGTCATAGAACAATGTGTAAATTCCGAACAAGTACAACATAAGGTAACTATGGAAAAAAAAAATCTGCCGAATTGTACCTTTGACCTTTTCTGACATCTAAGGTATTGAGTCCCCCCCCTCCCCACCAAAAAATTACAATTAAGAGGATTCTGTGTGTTAATGACACATAATAAGAACTTTGAGAACAGTACTTGTGAGAGTTTTTGTGTCCCCTCTGCTTGGTTATGGTTGTGCTTAGCAAGATGTGTTAATTGTATTTTTGGAATATTCATAGTTTCACTTGTGAGAGTGGTGAATGGAAGTAATACGTTGTACACTGCCGGACAATTGCCAAGGACGGATGACAATAGCAACGATAGCGACCATAAAATGGAAGGCAGGAAAATGTGGAAATTAGCATAACTGCGGGATACAGTAAGACGTGTTGTGGAAATTAGCAAATTGTGCGTATGCAAATTTTGGATTGCCGAACTTGTTCGTGACGTCATAGCGCTGATAAGAGATATAAAGGATTTGATGCGTATTGACCGTTGTTCAAACGCAAAGTTGAAAGGGAAAGAATCAATTGACGAGCTTGCATTTTCAGTATGTCTTCCCGACATCACCTACATGATTTTACGCGTGGCCGTATTATTGGCAAGATTGAAGAAGGGCGAAAAATAACAGATGTTGCCAGGGAGTTCGACGTCAGCCACAGTGTTGTTTCAAGGCTTTGGAAATCATTTCAAACAAATGGAGAGTGTAGCAAACGTCACGGGGGAGGTCGTGTTCGCAGTATGACACCTGCAGAAGATCGGTACATAGTGCTATCAACAAAAGACACCGGCGCAGCACAGCTAGTGAGGTAGCAAATCAGTTTATGGCTGCTACTGGCAAGCGGATCTCCCGAAAAACTGTCGCCAGACGTTTGCATGAAGGAGGACTATACGCCCGCCGTCCTGTTGTCCAGACGTCACCGTACCGCCCGTTTGCAATGGTGCCATCAACATCGCAATTGGACTGATAACGACTGGTCTGCTGTCCTCTTCTCAGATGAGAGTAGATACAATCTATCGTCTGATTGTCGACGACAACTGATCTGGCGTGATAGTGGTACTGCATATTGTCCAGCAAACATACAGGAAAGGGACCGATATCCGACATGTAGTGTCATGGTATGGGCTGGCATCATGATCAATGGTCGTACGTCCCTCTATGTGCTTCCAACTGGGACTATGATTGGCCAACGATACATTAATGATGTTCTGCTACCTCATGTTCGCATGTTCCATGGTGCTGTCGGTGATAGATTCATTTTCATGGACGACAACGCAAAATGTCATCGAACAGTCGCTGTCCAGGAGTGTCTTGAGAGTGAGGATATTCAACGCCTCGTATGGCCTGCACGTTCTCCAGATCTGAATCCCATTGAAAATGTGTGGGATGCTTTGGGGAGGAGTCTTGCTGGTCGCCAATGCCTTCCAATAAACAAGGACACCCTTATCCGTGCACTGACAGAGGAATGGGATAAATTACCCCAACAGCTGCTTGATAATGTTGTGCAAAGCATGACACGACATGTGGAATCTTGCATCGCCCTCCATGGTGGCCATATCCCGTATTGACATCTTACGCCGGAACGCCTGCGGACGGTAATTGTATTTTTTCCACGTTTACGTATTCTGCACAAAATGGCCTGTTTGTCCCTTGAACAAGTTCCAAAGCCTTCTGGATTTCAGAGCACAATAAATTGTCTTTCTTGTAATGTCCTGGCATTCTGACATTATTTTATTTCACTTAGCATCCAACCACACTTACTTTTTTCTGCGCTATATAGCCGTTTATGATCCGTCCTTAGCAATTGTCCAGCAGTGTATTTAGCACAGTGTGGAAAAAGGAAATAACTTTCTTTTTACCTTTGTGTATGAGAGATTTGTCGACCAGCTGCTACAAGTGGACTTTCAGACTTTGCATTGTACCCAGTTTGGTTAGGTTCTTCCCATACTGACTGTTTATGTTGAAACTGCCTGTAGAAGCAGATTATTATTATTCTAGTATTTTAAAGTGCATTAGTGAAATATTGAGGCCTTGAGGTGAAAGAATGAAAGAGAATATTGCTGTGCTGGAGTTTTCATTTTTGAAGTAATTTCTATTGTTGCCAATTTTACTTGAACTATTCAAGCTAGATCAAGTCCATAAGACCATGTGTCTTGGTCATTCTAGCAAATCTGATTGGTGAAAGTTTCTCTGGTTAAGCTCATGCATGAAAGGAGATTACTGGACGAGGCAGAAACACTGTTGCACTTATGACAAGGTAGAAATATCTTGCAACCTCACTTAATCTTCATTGGTCTCAAGTGATTGCTTCTTAGTCTTGATATGGCAATTTGGACTTTCTTATGGTTGATTAACTCAAGGACTACACTAGGTTGGAATCCAGAAAACCCATTGTGTGTAGATGGCTTCATCCAAGTAAAATTGTCAGTAGCTCTTATATCCAAGAAAATTTCATTGAAAGTTAAACTGTGAGAGGGTGATGATACCTCCTGACAACCTTCCTTTAATCAAAAAGTCATCTACACAGTGTGGCAAAGAATTTTTAAGACTGGGTCTGTAAAATGAAATAGAAACAAGAAATTATAATTTGTTTTGGTTTGTTATTCAAAATAAGTCCCTCCGGCTTCAATACACTTGTTACAACGATTTAATAATGATTTGAATGCCTGTTCCAGTTCACTTTACGGAATTGCCTCCAAAGCACACGTCGAAGCTGTTTGTATGGTCGAAATATCATCAAAATAACACCCTTTTAACGTCATTTTAAGTTTTGGGAATAAAGAAAAGTCGCAGAGTGCTAAATCAGGCGAATACGGTAGATGATTCAACACACAGACGTTATTTTTCGCCAAAAATCTACAAACAAGAAGTGAGGTGTGACTGGGTACATTATCGTGCAACAAACACCAACTGTTTTCAACCCGATATTCTGGACGAATGCGACGAATTCTGCTCATCAAATGCCTCAAAACATTTAAATAAAACTCACCAGTAATTGTTTGTCCACTTGGAACAAATTCTTTGTGGATAATACCCTTATTATCAAAGAATGTAATGAGCATTGTTTTGATTTTCAATGGAACTTTTCTTGTTTTTTTGGCTTGTGGTGAGTTTTTTGACTTCCATTCCGCACTTTGTTGCTTTGTTTTAGGATCATATTGAAAACACCATGTTCCATCACCTGTAACAATCGATTTTAAGAAGTTTGGATCATTTTTAGCGGTTGAAATGATGTCTCTGCAATGTGCACTTCTCCTCAATTTTTGTTCGTTGGTTAACGTGTGTGGAACAAATTTAGCACAGACTTTTGTTTTGCCCAAATCTTCATGCAGGATGGTTCGAATCATTTCTTTGTTGATGTTTAAAGACTCTTACATCATTCTTAGTGACACACATTGATTGTTTGCCACGAAATCACGCACTTTTTCAATAATCTCAGGTGTTCTAGATGAACTTGGTCTTCCGGTATGCTTATCATCCCCTGCGTCAGTGTACCAGCAGCTCTTCGCTGAGCACCGTGCCCTCAGTTCTGACTACACTCCCATTTTCACTGATCTCTCAAAAATGCAAGGAGTCGTTGGATCCGCGGCTGTCTGTGTAGATGATGTTTCAGTAGCGCGGATCCCAGCTGAGGCCACAGTGTTTTCGGCGGAGATGCATGCTGTGTATCTCGCCCTTCTCCATGTTCAGTCGAGTTCTCATCATTGTGCTATGGTCTATACGGATTCCTTAAGTATCTTTCAGCCTTTGTCATCTGCAGATTGCCGTGACCATCCTTTTCTCTTGAATGTGAGACAGTTGCTTCGTCGTTTGCTCGGGGCCGGTTTTCATGTTCACTTTTGCTGGATTCCTGGGCATGTTGGAATCTCGGGTAACGAGTGTGCTGATGCGGCTGCTAGATCTGTTTCCTCTTTGGTCGTCACACCCTTGCCACTGTTTCACCGGGATTTCCGCTCTATTGTTTGCAACCATATCAAACGAACGTGGTAGGATCTGTGGGACCAAGAGGTGGAAAATAAACTGATCGTTTTAAACCTAATCTTGAATTCCTCATATCGTCGGAACCGTAGGGAGGAAGTGGTGCTTGCGCGTCTCCGCATTGGGCATTGTCATTTCACTCACTGCTTTTTGCTGTATGGTGACATTTCGCCGATGTGTGAGACGTGCAATTGCCGACTCACCGTCACTCATCTTCTGTGTACCTGTGTTCGTTTTCATGATGTATGTTTTCATTTCTTTCATTCTCATTTGTTGACCGAGGACACCGCTACACTGCAGCAGCTCCTCAATGACCACTGCGACACTGTTGCTGTTTTTTCATTTTTTAAACAAACTGACTTTTTTAAACGTATCTAGATTTTAGCCATATCATCATTCTCATTCCTCAGTTTTACTAAATCAGCTAGATTTTAATCATTGTTCCATGTTTTTTAATACTGTTTGTTTCATTGTCTTTTTAGTCCTTCCATCATTCTCATTGTTCGGTTTTACTTGATCAGCCAGATTTTAAGTTTTATACCACGCTTTTAATACTGTTTGTTTGTCTTGTGTCTGGCGCTCTTTGGCCAAACATGGCCCTTGCGCCATAAAATTAACCAACCAACTAACCTAGTGTATCTCTACTGTCCAAAAAACGTTTGTGCCACAGGAAAACATTTGATCTACTTAAACAAAACTCACTGTAAACTTGTTTCATCATTTGATACGTTTCCGAGGCACTTTTACCAAGTTTTGCGTTAAATTTAATAACAGCCCTTTGTTCCATCTTAATAATTCAACATGAAAAAATTTTTACTTCTCTAATGAACGGTCGTTTCGTTTGAGTTACTTTAACAACTGCGCAGTACTTTTGGCAGAAATCAAGCAGATGGTCACGGTTTATAACGCATTCGCGATTACACTGGTGGCGCCACCGTAGGCTGAAATCTAGCGCCAGTCTTAAAAATTGTTTGACACACTGTGTATGTCATCTTTTAGACTAAAATGAGAGGGAAACAACTGAAAGTATATTTCGCCATGATGAGCTAAATGCTTTAATGTATCACTAACATCCTGCCAGTTTTGTCGGTACATTTCTCTCAGTTGCTCAGGTGTTGTACTGAGCTCTGGCTATCAAACAAAATCCAGATGTTATGGTGTTTGTTGATTCTATGTAACTTAAAGCCAAGGTAAGTACTTTGTAGAAGTACAGTAGACTCTCAGGTATCCGACTACTCAACCTCCGGCCTATCCGACCTGCAAAAAAAAAAAAAAAAAAAAATCATGCAGAGCAATTTCCACCACGCGACCATGTACTATAGTATTTGAAGGCGATAACGTGCATGTGAAACGAAGATATTTTAGTGATGGTGTTAAATGAACAGCCGATTGAAGAGGAACAAGAAGATGATGAACCCTCCAATCGTATAACCCACTCCGAAGGCCTGAAGGCGATCGAGACAGCGCTGGAGCATATTGGCCAACAACAAGAGGCAACACCAGCAGATATTATATGTTTACGCAAGTGGAAGGACAGAAGCAGATCTGGATTACAGACTTTTTCAAGCCTTAGGCAATGTAGTTTTAGGTCATAATATTTTGGTTTATATTAACAGCTGATTTGACTGAAAACTTCCTTTTAAATGAAAACTCGTAGTAAAATTTATTCAACTTTATTGTTCATTACACATTTTGTTTCATTCTTCAAATAAATCTTTCGTGAAAGGTACGTACATATTTTTATTTCATTTCCTTCTAATTCAGTAATTACTTTTTGTCATTAATAAGGACAAATTAATATGATGTGTAAGTCTCCAAATAGCAACAAGTACATACGTACATACTGTACATTACGTTCAATGCAATAGGGTGGTGGTCATTAACCTTGCAGGGGCTGATATGCCTATGGCTCCGGCATATCCAACTTTTTTGCTATCCGACCAGACCGACTGCCACATTAGGTCGGATAGTTGAGAGTCTACTGTAGGTCCATAAGCCTGTCAAGCGATATTAGTTACTTAGCACACCCCAATGATATCAAAGGGGCAAAGAAGATAAAGGCCAAAGTATTTGGTCTAGTGTTTTATAAACTTTTGAGAGAACACTTTGGGAAAGAAACAAGATTTTTTATGGCATTCACTTATAAAACATGGTAATAAAGGAAAAAGTTTGACTCGACACCTAAATAAAATATTTTGGAATGTTTTCCACGGCACTGATGGACAATATCTTTAAATACTAGGCAATAAAATGTATTTAGATTTCCAAAATAAATATAAATTTAATGAAAAAAAAAAGTTGAAAAATCAGAATTTGCACTTACAAGCTTTTTAAAGTCACACATAAACTTGAAGTCAAATTATTTAAGCAGACAGTACTTAAAGAAGAAATACTGCTGTTTATCAATTAAAACATGCAAATACCTTCGTTACTAAATAACAATATTTTGGTTAATGCAATAATATAACCAAATAATCTACGTGGCTAATCTATGTGAAGTATCAATAGGTGTACTATTGTTTGCAGTACTGTTTCACACGTTACTTAGTATAGTGCTATCAATGTGGGTCATGCTTATCAACATACAAAAGTATGAAAAATATCAAAATAAAACAAAAAGTTTATTGGTATTACCAACATATAAACGAACTTACTGAAACTTAGTCCTAAATCGTACAACAGTTAGAATACAGTTCTGCCCATGACTAATATCTTTCCAAACTTTAACGTTTCAGTTAGTTTGTTTATATGTTAATACCAACAAACTTTTTTGTGTTTTATTTTGAAATTTTTCATACTTTTATATGTTGATAAGCATGGCCCACATTGATAGCACTATACTAAGTAATGTGTGAAACAGTAGTGGAGACAATAGTAGTGGAAACAATAGTCATGTACTAAAAATTAAGTGTTGGAAGGGATATGAAACTTTGACAATTTTTCTGTTTGATTTTCAGGTATGTACTACATGAAATTCATAGCTATTTTCAAAATTCCAGCTGGGCACTGGAAGTTGAACATTAAAAAAAAAATGAATTAATTCTGTGAACACATTATTCTAGTTAAATAAAAAAAATATCAAATATGTAGTAGAGTGTTATCATAAAGGTTGCTGCAAATGGTGAGAAACAAAGTCTCTACATTCTAGATAAAAATGAAATTCCGGTGTTTACGTTAAAATGGGAGCAATGATCTGGATTTCTCTTGATTTTAAGTTACTGCAGTTGCCACTTTTAAACTTGTTCCTGTCAGTAAAGATTTGTGTTGTAACAACTTCAAACACCAGTATATATATGTATAAAAAAATATACCAGTGATAACTTTAAAAGTGAGCTGTTGGGATAACTGAAATGTTTGCAATTTCTTGTTCATAGGGAGGTTAAGGACTGAATAGAAAAAGACACTGAAAAGGTTGTCTATGGGATTTAAATAATGGCCTAAATAAGATCGCACCACTTTGAGCATAAATCATAATTATTTTTCAGCACAAATCAATGAAATGTGTGGTTTTTTTTGAGTCACTGGTCACTTTTCACTGATCAGTGAATTTTGAGTTCTAGTTTGCTCCCCATAGCTTCTTATTTTACACAGGTACACATGTTCCTTGACTTATGACAAGTGACAGGGTTCCATTTTGAAAACCTTGTAATAAGTTGGAAATACCTTTATATGAATCGGAAGCATACATAAACAACACGCATGAATGCTACATTGTACAGGGTGTCCCACTCCCTACCAAACCCGGCATTTCTTTAATAATATTAACACCAATGAAGATATTGCAATGAAATTTGAAGTCGACTTACCTCATTTCGTGCGAAATGTGATGACATCATAACATTTGCTGGAAGTGTCCACCATTTGCATCCAGACAGCATTGAACCTGGCACACCATATTGTTGAAAGTCCTTGCCAGTACGTTCGCCATAACTGCTTGAATTTCTTCGGTGATGTTTGCTTTCAAAGAATCTGTGTTTTGTGGTTTCTTTTGGTAAACTCTCCCTTTTAGATATCCCATAAAAAGTAATCAGGAGGCGTCAGATCGGGTGAGCGCGGTGGCCATAGACCCTTCGAAATGACGTGGTCGCCGAAAAAGGACTGGGCCATTCCATGTTAAATCAACCAATGAAAAATACATTTTGGAACTTGATGTCATGGATTTGGTTCATTTTTGATACATTTGTACCTTACCATGAGATGTTTAAAAATTATTTTTTTTTTCAAATTTTTTTGTCCACCCATTTTTGAGATATTGAATTTTTAAAATTGCCTAAAAATGCCAAAATTCACTAGCCACCGTAACTTCAAATGCCATTTACAAGATACCTATGATAGCTATAGACATGGGACAGGTGTCATTTTAAAGCTTATGAATAAGGCTTTCACTTCATATACAACACGACGCAATCCTAAATTTTAAAAAAAAATCACAAAATTTAAAAGAAAAGTTTTTGAGTTTTTCAAAAAATTCACACTTAAAGGTACATATGTCTTGTAGCCAGTCAATCCAAATTTCAAGGTGGTATCTCAATGGTATCATACAAAAATCAAATTTTCTTGTTGGAAGTGATAAGGAATTAAATTTACTTAGCCCCAAAAATAGGCAAACATTTCTATACCTAATGATAAAGAACCTTGTTTTTCTTGGTTAGCATGTTGGATGCTTTTGTCATTTCCTGTGGGGTTAGCTGGTATGTTCTCCCTGTAGCTGTAGTTGGATCCAGTTTGCAAATGATGAAGTTTCCTGGAACGATAAGAGAATGATGTTGCTGGTCCAGCTGTATGTAAGAATGATAGCTTGACTTCACGTTCTACCGCATCCACTGAGAGAACACATCCCATCCACCATGAGTTGTCATAGGCACATGCCATAAAACCATTTATATGATCAAAATCTACATCTTGAAGTGCGGGAGTGATTTTAATACAATGTAAAACAGTATCATGAGAAGCTGAAAATGCTTTGGTTTCTTATTTTTCAGTTGATACTGGGTGGTAGGCATGAAACTTCTGAGTTCCTGTAACATCAACTGCTTCATCAAACCGTACTTGTAAAAATCTCTTCTCTTCCAGGTATTAATCATTTGAAATATAAAAAAACTTATTGCAGGGATGTTTGCCTTCCCCCACTCAAACAGCTGTCGAGGTGTCATTATCTAATTTAAGAGGAGGTTTTGAAGGCTGGCCTTTGCTGCAAGTCTCTTCACCGTGCCTCCAACACCATGACAAACTCCTTTGCCATGTGCAGTGCCACAAAAAAAAAAAAAAAAAAATGCCACTCTGCTTCAATGCCTTGGAAATCAGTGCGATGGTTACACAAATTTGCAAAACTCTTACGATTTTTGTATTGTGCTGCACAGCCATCTGAAAAGTAAAATATCTTTCTCAAGTTTGGGAGCAATTTCGCTTTCAAAGCATTAAGAAGTTTTCTTTAAAAACCATGAACAAAAACTGTGTCATGTTTCAGACATTCCGAGATGAAAACAAAACTCTTATGTCTTAGTTGAAGGTCCAAGACTCCTTAATATAACTAGGACCAGGAATTTCAATTCTCAGGAGGAATTTCCTTTTCAAGTATATTGTTTTCCATCTGAAAAGGTTTCTCTTTTCCTAACTGCAATATGCATGGAGTGCATACTTTCATGTGTGGTTTGATTTCACTATTTAGTCAAACCATCCAATCAGTTACTTTCCTCAAGTCTTTACTAACTTAGTGCCCTCTTTTCTTAAAAGGGTTGCAACAGTTTTTTGACCACTTATTCTCCATATTTCAAATCATGTAATTATCAAACAGTTAATAAAATAAACTTAATAAAGACTGATAAAGCAGCTTCACAACAAAAATGTCTTACAAAGCATCACTAAAAACACACTATCCGAACGAACTGAAGTGCACACACAGAGAGCCAGATCACAACTAAGCTGTCTGGAAGGTAACGTGATGGGGAAGGTCACATGAATAAACAGGCACAAACATGTCAGGGCTTGTCTTGCATGTTTTGAACAGTTCCTTTGCCAAGATAGCCTGCCCTATCTCCCTCCACACACACACACATGTACACATTCTTGATAAGCAATGTTGATATATTTTTAAAGGAGTACACGTCTTTGCAGGGCCACTTGTTTAAATTAGCACCAGTGTCTGTCTGTAAAAATCCTGTTATAATTTTTTTTGGATTCATTTCAGTTTACCACATAATTTTATCAATGAAAATTGTAGAAAAATGGACTTGTGGGGTTTAATTCCTTGTCACAGCCAACAAGAAAATTTAATTTTTGTATGATGCCATTGAGATACCACTTTGAAATTTGGACTAACTGGCTACAAGACATATACCTTGAAGTGTGAATTTATTGAAAATTTAAAAAATTCTGTTTTTCCGAAAACTCAAAATAACTTTTTTTGAAAATTTGTGAATTTTTGAAAATTTACAACTGTGTCATGTATATAAAATGAAAGCCCTATTCATAAGCTTTAAAATGACTCCTGTCCCATGTCTGTAGCTATCATAGGTATCTCATAAATGGCATTTGAAGTTATGGTGGCTAGTGAATTTTAGCATTTTTAGGCAATTTTGAAAATTCAATATCTCAAAAATGGGTGAATAAAAAAATTGAAAAAAATAATTTTTACACATCTCATGGTAAGGTACAAATGTAGCAAAAATGAACCAAATCCATGACATAACGGTTCCATGCATTGGTTGATTTGACATGGAATGACCCGAGTGAATTTCGACAATACTGGTGTGTGATGTCACTCCATCATGCTGGCAATATCGAATGAAGAGTTCTTCGTCGCTCAATTGATTTACATAGGTGTTGAAGATTTCCATATATGTAGCTGTTGTGATGGTTGTATCGAAGAAGATGGGACCAATTATGCGGCGCCGGGTCATCCCACACCAAAGACCAATTTTCTGTGAATGAAGGGGTTCTTCACGTATCGCGTTGGGATTTTCACTGGCCCAAATACGGGAATTTCAAGAATTGACGTATCCAGAGAGGTGAAACCACGCTTCGTCCGAAAACCACATGTAGTCCAGAGTGCCCGGATTTTCTTGAAGAAATGTCTGAAACCATAGACAGTATGCCACTCATTTCACGTTGTCAGGTTCTTTCAGTTTGTACACCATGGAGATACAGTACGCATGAAGCTTCGTTTTTTGCACAGCACATTGACAATTGCTTTTGGACAACCCTGTTTTATGTGACAGTCAGCGAAGTGACTTCCTGGGAGATGCAAGTAGTCAGCTCTTTATATTATGGATCATTTCCTCGGACATTGGTGGAAGACCTCCTGCATGGTCGTCTAATAAAGTCACCTTGGTTTCCACTTTCTTCGACAATGCCCAAATGGTGGACTTGCTCGACAGATGTCTGCCTGCAAACCTCTCCAGGTATTGCTGTTGACAAGACTGATGATGGATTCTGTTTTCCAATAAGTGCGAACAATAAACACTTGCTCCTCCACAGTATACCGATACATTTTCACACATACGCGAACAGCCATGAGTACGAGCACTCACTATCAACAACCGTATTGTGTAGACACGCTCAGTGAAATGGCATAACAAAGCAGCAGAGAGGTGCATCTGGCTGGCTGACGGATCGGTCCTCAGTGGTGCAACACTTAGGAATGCGTCTGCCACCAAGGAGCACTCTGATGGACAGTGCTGGGTTCGATGTTGTCTGGACGCAAATGGTGGCCACTTCCAGCACATGTTGTGATGTCATCACATTTCGCACAAAATGAGGCAAGTTCACTTCAAATTTCATTGCAATATCTTCATTGGTGTTAATATTATTAAAGAAATGCTGGGTTCAGAAACAAGTGGGACACCCTGTATAATAGGGATTTGATATTGTTTTCATTAATTTCACATGCTATTCATGTTAAAATAAACTGATATAGAATAATGTAAGTATAGTACAGGGCAGAAATAAAAAAAATGCCCAGGAAATGGATGGGGTTAATGTCATAGTTCCTCTCTCGCCATTGTCCAAGTCTTTGGCATGTAGCAAAAAGGCATGCTTCCCCAATTGGCTTTCTGACCTCCATTGCTAACAAAAGGCTACAGCAAGGAAGACCTTGCATTATGTATGCATTTGCAATACATCATGAATTTAATTTTTCCTTGTTTTGACTGTGTGTGTAAGAAATGCTAAGTTTTGCAAATCAGATCACCTGACGCAAGATTCACGTGGGCAGTATTGATATCAAAGTTACATGCACATCTAATGTATTTTGAAAAACAGAAAATAGAGGGAGTTGCTTATCCCAATTACTGAGGATGTGTGGGTGTAGTTCCATTGACATACTGAAAGGGTTCCACCATCATTCCTGATGTCACTGAAGGACAGACAGCTTCTTTCCTAATTTGTAAAGCTGTTTCTACTACATTCTGGATGTTACAGCCAAACATTGCTACTTGAAAGTAATATAATAAGGATAATAGGACATCTGCTATAATTTGAGCACTACCTGTACATACATACATACATATCACTAAGCTGTTCTCTGAGATTCAGAGGTTAGCTCCAAAAAGAAATACAAACTTCCAGATATTTTTACTTATTGTTGTTGTATCAAACTTCGCCATTTACAGCGATCTGAACATACAACTCGTGCTTCACTGATATCCATTACACGCCTTACACAAGATCTTTTATACTTCATACTCATAATTTTTTCTCATGCAGACACTCCTGAATCTGATCCACCCATGTCTTCCTTGGCCTTCCTCTGCCTTTCCTTCCTGCCACTTGGGTTGAAAATATTTTCTTAGTAAGCATTTCATCACTCATTCTTTCAACATGGCCAAACCACCGAAGCATATTGGTCTCCACCTTGCTAACAACATTTTGCTTCACATCACACAACTGCAATACATCTTCATTCCTCACACAATCAGATCGTGTCTTGCCACAAACCCCACATAAGTAACGCATTTCTCCAGCACGCAAACGACTCCTATACAATTTCAGCTGGACAACTACTTCATAGACTCATGATGATTCTAGTTGAACTAAATTGAACCCTTTTAAGTTTTTGTAGGTTGGAGAAAGAGGCAGTCTGATAAATTTGGTAATGTTATTTTGTACAGTTCAAATTATGGAAGTATATGTGGTTTTCCGTAATTTGGCATCAGAACCCAAGTTTCTGAGGATTTTGAGTTTCTACTTTTGTTGATAAGTTTTTTTAATACTGTTTACTAGTAATGTAATCTAATGGTAATGCATCAGGTAATTTTTTTTTTAAATAGTAAAGTTTTTTTATTTTAATTAAACTCATTGGTTCACAGTCATGCAGGTATTTATTTGATGCACACAATGAGAAAGTAATAAAGCAGGCATGTAGAAAGAAAAGTGCAGAGGAGAAATACATGAGTGATTGTGAAGTGAAATAAAAAACCTGGAAACTCTGACCTCAGTGCCATTATATATATGTATTTTAGGTTTTTCCAATGTTTTAAAAGTAATTTTTGAAAATTATTTACTGAAATTTTAATTTTTATGTATTTTGATATTTTTCTTAAAGTGTTAAAATAAGAATTGTGTTCGCTGTAGGTAGTAAAATTGAATGTTGTTGCCTTAATAAATTCAAAGTTCAAAGAAGGGAGAGTACATTTTTTTTTTTTGGCAAGCGACACTTTGCATTGTGCTCCGTTTGTCTTTCTCTCTTCATCCACTTGTGATGTCATCGGCTGCGTGCCTCTACATCTTCAGCCTTGCTGTAGTGTGCACGTGCAACCCCCTCCTCCAAACTAAAAGGAGGAAAAACAAGTTGTTGAAGTGAACACGGTGAGGCGTTTGCTCGTTGGCATTTTCATGTCCATGAGTGAAACAATGTGCGAAACATTTTCAATAAAACAACTCTTTTATTTGTTCCTGTTTGGTGAATTGACACGTTTGACCTAACACATAATTATTTTTGTATGCTCTTAGTTAGTGAAAATTTTTTAACACTTTCTTTACTAAAAAATGTAAAAGTTTGACCCCAAGTTTGAAAATGGAAAAAATTACAAATTACTTCTCAACCACTGGTCCCGTTAATAAAAAAGCCAGAATAGTAACAGAAGCAGATATAGCGACAGAAGATATGGAAATAATGATGCCAGTTGTTGTAAACAAATAAACAGCTGCCCCGATTAACCATAACCTACCGTTAAATACAAAAGTTGTGATTACATAAAACAACATAAAATGTCAGTAAAATGCAGGCATGAGATAAGCCTCACTTTTGGAATTCAATTATGTAGATGCATATCATGACATGATGTTTAGGTAGGTGATAGATATCATAGTTTCCTGCACATGAATCACTTGACCCAGGGTTTCCTAGCAGAACATTGCTTAAAGCATTAGACTTCCTCCACCAGCTTGTTTTAATTCCACAGTGCATTTTGGTGACAAAGCTTCCCCAGATAAATGACACACACATGCCTGGCCATCCACATGGTGCACCAGGAAATTAGATTCATCACACCAGATGAACTTCTTCTAATTATTCAAGGTCCACTTTTGATGCTCATGTTCCTATTGTAGGCACTTCTGATGTTGAATCGATGTTATCATGGACACTTGCAGCAGCCTGCAGTTACACAGCGCCTCTTTTAGCAGGGTTCCATGTACTATGTGTGTGACACATTACTCCCATCACCAGCATTCAAATTACCAGCAAGTTTCAACACAGAATCGCTTCTGTTGGCTCGTACGATACGATCCACAGAAATATCACCTTGATGAGCCGTGGTCAGCCCACACGTTGCTGGCAGTTTGTGGTTTCCCCCTTCTCGGACCACTTTTTGAAGGTAGTTACCACGGCTGACCGCGAGCATCCCACAAGCCTTACAGTCTAAGAAATGCTCTGGCCATTACAACTTGGCCTTTGTCAAATTTGCTGAAGTCTGCTGCCATTTCCTTCTGAAGAACAGGAAAAACACTGATTCACAGAGACCATTATCAGGTGTTGTTTTACATTATCAGGTGTTATTTTCTCTGGATTCTTGGTGAATGAAGTGTTAAGATGACACACACAGTTGTATCAGAATAATGTGACCATTATGGACAGTGTTTAGGGGCCGTCCATAAAGTATGTCTGTGATTTCTTACTATTTTTAGACTCCCCCTCTCCCATGTCACATTTTGTCCGATTGTTGACACCTCCCCTAAAAAGTATGTCCTAATTCCCACAACCCCCTTTATTTTTGACAACTGCTTTTAGAGTTGAGAAATAGAAAGAAAACATGTAATTATTTAGGCATTAATTTATTCCCAAATGCTACCCAAACTTTATCATTCTGAAATAAAGATCTACAAATGAACGCATGCATTCAAGGTTGCAACACTCCCGATCATACATCTACAAAACATGATAGATTTGTACAGAAAACTAGCGGATAATGCTTACCTTGGCATTCCTTTCTAGCGACGGGGACATTTCACGCACATGTTTTCCGGTCTTTGTTGAGGTTATTGTCCTAAAGTCCGTTGTATGCGATGACTGGCTTTACTTCTCACACTTTTCGCTGGGTATACTCATTGGATCTTTGCTTTAGGATTCAAACATCAATTTTTACCGTTCTTTATACTCGAAATTTTCGCCCATACTCTGGGCATCTTCAGGAGCGTGGCGACTTTACCACCGATGTTCGTGGTTAACTTCGCGCTAATGGAGTCCGATACTCCTTGTTGCCATTCGTCGGAAAAACTTTCCTGGATATATTTCGTTATCAAGTCCGGCTGGCGCCATCTATGTTTCGTTAAGAACACTTTTTTTTCCCCATATTTTTTTTTTTTTTTAATTTTTTTAATTTCTTCTCCTATCCTGGTTTTCTTGTCTTTTTTTGCCTGTTTTTCTTTTGTTGTTGTTTTTCTTGTCTTATTAGTTCTTTCCACAGGCTCGATAATGTGCTAGGGTCGTTCTGGTTACATACCCTTGCTTTATTTTTGTAGATTAATATTGCTTCTTCCCTCCTCATTTGCCTTTCCGATTTTTTATTCTTTTTTAGCATTTTAATTTCATCGAACTTTGGGAATGTCCGGTTTTCCAAGCAGAATTGCACTAAAGCCGTTTTGGCTTCTTTTTTTGCCAGTTAGATATGTGTTGTTTAAGTCTTTTTTTTAATCTGTTTTTCGTACTTCCAATGTACGATATTGGGGGTATGTGTGCTATTGGAATTTCGTAGGTTCCTGATTCTTCTAGCATTTTTTCCTCTGTTTTTTTGTTGACAGTCATACTTTTCACGGTGTGCACTGAGCTTCCTAGTTGTAAGTCATATTTAGCACAGTGCCTATTGATTTCTTTACTCACTCCTTCCAGGTATGGGAAAGCTCCAATGTATTTCAATTTTTTATTTCTCATCTTCCTTTGGTTGTGCACTTCTTGGCCTTCTTTACTCTGAGTCATATGCTTTTTACTCTCATGTATCCATTTATTAATTAGCTTGCTCGGGTACCCATACTCTTGTGATATTTTCGAGATAAACTCTAGCTCTTGATTTTTTAGCCTGTTGTTAGATGTGTGTGTGTGTGTACGCTCGCCGTATCAAGTTTACTATGCTGTTTTTTTTATGTATCACTGGATGGTGCGACGAGTATGGTATCAGTACAGGTATGTAAGTTGCTTTTCTGAACACAGAGTATTCAAAACTATTTTTGTTTTTCTTTAGTTGAATGTCCAGGAAGGATAGGCAATTATCCTCTTCAAACTCAATAGTTAGCTCTATGGTGTTACAGATTTTGCTAAACTGCTGTGCTAGATCTTGTAGCTCGGCTTTGTTAAGTTTAGACATTATAATAATGTCGTCTACATATCGAGCATAAAGTATTGGTTTTTCAGGTAAATTTTGAATAATTATGCCGATAATGGGGATCCCATAGGGCCACCTTGTGTTTGTTTATATATATTTCCTTCAAAATGGAAGATGTTGTTTTCCTTGATGAAATATAAGGTATTCTTTAACTCTTTCAATTGTGACAAGTTTAGTTCTTTGTTGATGCTTAGTTGTTGCATAATCAATTCGATGGCTAGCTCGACAGGAGTGTTTGGGTATAACGCCTTAACATCCATGGAGGCCATAGTTATTTGCTCTAGGTCTTGATTAATTAATTTGATTTTTTCTATAAACTCATAGCTATTCTTTAATGTATGTTGATTCCTCATGAATATTGGGGATAGATAGTTGTATATCTTTTTTTCTAGGTTGATGAGTGGTGAGATTTTTTTCGATAGAATCAGTCTTAAAGGTGTGTTTTCTTTATGAGTTTTAATTTTCGAGAATATTTTTGGCATCCCTGCTCCCATTGGAGGGTTTGCATTTTTTATTTCTGTTGGTAACGTGCTGTGGTTCCTTATATTAGCCAGGAAGGTAAGTTGTTTGTCGGTGGGATCTTTGTTGATGCTATCGCACTGTAGCTCTGAGATGGCCGTCCGCATTTTATCATTATATTCCAAAGTGTCCATAATAAGAATTTGCCCTGTTTTGTCCGCTTCGCAGAATTTGATCGTGGGGTCTTTGCAAAGATTTAATGCACGTTAAATAATATAACCTCCAATATCGGAAGTAAATTGAAAGATTTACTAGTTGTTTTCTGTCATACTTTAATTTATTAATCTTACAGTTTTTTTTGTGCTTAGCATTATACTCTTTAAGCATGATTCTGAATAGCTTAAACCTTAGATCGGTAGCATGTTCTGGATGCACTCGCTGCACAATATCTTCTAAGATAGGAATGTACTCTTCTGTTCTTGGGGTTTTAGGTGGAAATGCGTATTTTTTCCCACGTTGTAGCACTGCCTTTTCACTAAAAGTTAGCGCTCTCGATGTTCCGACGAATGGCAACAAGGAGTATCGGACTCCATTAGCGCGAAGTTAACCACGAACATCGGTGGTAAAGTCGCCACGCTCCTGAAGATGCCCAGAGTATGGGCGAAAATTTCGAGTATAAAGAACGGTAAAAATTGATGTTTGAATCCTAAAGCAAAGATCCAATGAGTATACCCAGCGAAAAGTGTGAGAAGTAAAGCCAGTCATCGCATACAACGGACTTTAGGACAATAACCTCAACAAAGACCGGAAAACACGTGCGTGAAATGTCCCCGTCGCTAGAAAGGAATGCCAAGGTAAGCATTATCCGCTAGTTTTCTGTACAAGTTACTTTGAAATATTGCACGTAAAAGAGAATAGTACAATAATTAGAGCTATATAATAGTCAGAATTAGAACTACTAAGTGGAAATGATAGATTTGGTAGTACAAATGCGAGAACTTGATATTCTGATTTAGCTAAATATAATCAGAAATCTGAAATATTTCATACCTTTTTTTAACTATTAAAAGAAGAAAAAAAGAGAAAACAAAGATATCCACTATATTTTTGCCGCTGGACATCCGAATCATTAAACCTCCCACATGTCACATTTGGTCCGGTTGTCAGGACCCCCCTCCCCACCCTCCAATCTCGGATGCACTTTATGGACGGTGCCTTACCTGCAATTGCTTTGATTTGCATAAAGATGTGCTGGTCATAACGTCTTGGCTCTTTGGTGTTCTGTGTAATACACAGGTGTTTAGTGTGATACAAAGATGAAGGTACACACAAACATGGTGAAAGAGACAAACGCTTCCAAAAACACCACTGACAGGCACGACTCGAATAATCAGTGAATGGCTTCAGCAAACCAGTGATCTGCTTGTGCAGAGAAGTCATAACTGCTTGCTGGAAGTGGGACTAAAAGCTCAAGTCACGCTAAACTGTTTGCCCACCACTCCTACTCATTGTTGTGAACTTCTTTAGTGACTGCATAAGTTGACTGACTACACATCAAAAGAAGTTCAGTAGCACTTAGTGTTAAGAGTGTTTCTGTTGTCTTTGGCATGTGTGAGATAAGTGACTAATAAGTAACTATCTGTTGCTACTCTGATGGAGTGCAGGACAAAGTTGCCGCTTGTATTCAAGTGAGTGAGAGTTTCACCCAATATTAGCCTTCAAAACAGTATACATTTTCCCCAGTATCTCAAAGAAATCTTATAATTGTTTGAAAAGTTATTTAAAAAAATCAGTACAACTACAGCAGCAAAAAACACTAGTCAACAAAATGGAATGCAAAAATTTAATTGTAACAATTATTTTGTTCTTTTTATGAGACATATAAGTAACAGCTTTGGGAAATACACATTTCATACAAAAGTCCAATATTTTCAGAATATTACATGATTATCAATGAACAAATTTTACAAGCTTCAGGCAGCAGCATCAAAGAAACTGTCTATCATATTTGACACATCAGATGGTTTGTACTTTAGGTATTTCTCTGGATTCTTGGTGAATGAAGTGTTAAGATACCTATAACACATAGGAATAGTATTTTATATATCACTCATTTAAAAACAAACATTGGAGAGAGAGTGTAAGCTGTAGGCAGCAAAAGGTTTATAAAATTTATACACTCTGTGACATTGAAATTGTAGCACCTAGAAAGAGCATGCAAAATAGCAGGCAGACAAGTTGTGCTGAGATGAGCAAATGATTAAAAACATGGACCACTCAAGCTGATATAAACACAGATATACAGAATGGGTTCAAGAATATTCCGATGCTCTTAACACTTAGATACTTAGGACTTTGTTGTCCTGAGTGGTGTAATGGTTAGCATGCTCACACAGTAATCGGGAGATGCGGGTTCAATTCCTGCTCCAGGGCGATGACATTTTAAAGTTTTTTGATGTGATTGATATTATGTGAGAACAGTTAATACAGTCAATCGAGAGATGTCTGATTGCTGTGTTAATTATCATGGTTGGCAAGTGTGACTGCAGGAAGGTCAAAGTACTACTCAAATTGCTAGTGGAGCATGACACACACACACACACGCACACAGTCGTATCAGAATAATGTGACCACCCCCAGAATCACAGTGTACCCCCGCCCAGGCACGTAATAAAGTGCACATGAAAAGGTCGACCCACAGAGATATAAGCGACTGGACAAGACAGATGAGCCACAGTGTGTAACGTGAGCACAATTGGCAGAGATAGTGATTTGATGGACGTTAAAAAAGAAATGATCATCGGCTACTGTGCCAAGGGTGGAAGCATCTCAGAAACAGCAAGCTATGTGGACCGTTTGCAAGGTTCTGTAGTAAGGGTGTACCAAGAATAGACCACTGGCACACCAAATACCTCTCGACGTCATAACTGTGCAGCCCCAAAGGCCATCAACTACAGAAGACAAAGTCGCCTCTGTTGACTGGTAAAGGGCAATTGACGTGCAACATACAGCAACTGATCAAGCAAATGAATGCTAGGGTACCCAGGTACATGCTCCTGATAATAATACAGCAAGCCCTGTAACACATGGGTCTCTGGACTCAATGCTGCATCAAGATGCCCATGTTAACCCAAGTCCATCCACAATGATGCCTGCAGTTTGCATGGGACTACAGTCATTGGACAGTAGAAAAAGTTGCCTTCTCTGATAATTGAGATTTCTACTCCACAGAAGAGATGGATGGTGGTGGATACGGCATCAGACACAGAAGAACCAACGCCCGGACATGCTTGTTGGTCAAGTACAGGCTGGCAGTGGCAGTGTGCATGTCTGGGAGATGTTTTCCTGGTATGACCTGGGACCACTGGATGAGTCCCAGAATGCCAATGGCTACCTGTCCATCCTCACTGACCACATGCATCCCTTCAGGTTGGGTGTTTACCCTGGTGGTGATGGTGTCTACCAACAGGACAATACGCCTAGTCATGTTGCTAACGAAGTGCGTGAATGGTTCCAGGAACACGACAGCGATGTCTCTGTTCTCCCTTGGGTGGCGAAATCGTCCGAACTCGATCCCATAGAGTACTTGTGAGGCTATTTGGATCAACAGGTTTGACACGCCAACCCACAACCACATCATCTCCAAGACCTGTGCTCTAATGCAGTCCGAATGGGCACATGTGCCTCAGGCAACCTTCCAGGGCTTCACTGCATCCATGCCATGCCGTCTTGTTGCTGTCATCCAGGCCAAGGGTGGTTATGCCCATTATTAGGTAGCTGGTTATATTATACTGATACGACTGTGTATGGGTACATGCATACCAGCCATTGCGTCAATTACTGCTGTACACTGTCAACAACATCTGGAATAGTCACACAGGTCACAAAATGGCATCACAGGATCTCAAGCAATGACTCCCACTTCTACTTGGCACCCAATGATTGGCAAATACACGTGTACACATACATATCATTAAGCTGCTTTCTAAGAATCAGAGGTTAGCTCCACGAAGAAATACAAACTACCAGATAATTGTTACTTACTGTTGCCGTATTAAACTTCTACAATTACAGTGATATTGACATATAACTCTGGCTTCACATGCAGTACATAAGATCTTCTATATTTCATACTCATAATCTTTTTCTCATGCAGACACTCCTGAATCTGATCCTCCCATGACTTCCTTGGCCTTCCTCTGCCTTTCCTTCCTGCCACTTGGGCTAAAAAGATTTTCTTAGTAAGCATCTCATTACTCATTCTTTCAACATAGCCAAATCACCAAAGCTTATCAGTCTCCACCTTGCTAACAACATTTTGCTTTACATTACACAACTGAAACACATCTTCATTCCTCACACAATCAGAACGTGTCTTGCCCCCCCCCCGTAAGTAACACATTTCTCCAGCACACAAATGGACTGTTGTTTCTTTCTGTAGTACCCAGGTTTCACTGCCATACAGAGTAGGAACAATTACACTTTCATACACAGTCATGCGGGCCTCTCTTGAGAACCCATCATTCCTGTGAAAATCTCCCAAAGCAGCCATGACTTTCAATGAAGAATTCACTCGCCTACTAATTTCACCATCCAATTTGTTCTTTCTGTTAAACATGCTTTCTAAATACACAAACTCACTCACTTGGTCAATCACTGTGCCATTTAAACTTGCATTGCATTCAGTGCTACCAGTTCCTCTCTCAAAAACCATAACTTTGGTTTTCCCCTTATTTATACTCAGTTTGAATTTCATGCAAACTTCGTACATCCAAGACAATATACTCTGCAACTCACTTTTGCTCTCTACCAACAGGACAGTGTCATCAGCATACAGCAATCTGCACACACGGATATCACCAAGACACAAACCACTATTATCTATGAAATAAATACGGGATTACGCCATATAATACAAATTTTGAAGATGACAATCCGATTTTTGGCGTAAATGTGACAAGGATGGTAAGTCAGATAATATTTGAAAACTTGAAAATTTTCATCGTCCTGGAGCGGGACTCGAACCCGCGTCTCCCAGAAAACGCCTAGGTATGCTAACCACTACACCACCCAGAACGACCAAGTTTCAAGTTTCCGATCAATTTGAATTTAACCATCACAGGATTCGCTAGTCGAAGCAACCGGCATTCATGTTTAGCGAATCTGGAGGTTAATAATCCTATCCCGTGATTGCCCGGAGAAGCAGATAAATCATGAAATAAATAAATAAATAAATACGGGATTACGCCATATAATACAAATTTTGAAGATGACAATCCGATTTTTGGCGTAAATGTGACATCTGACTTACCATCCTTGTCACATTTACGCCAAAAATCGGATTGTCATCTTCAAAATTTGTATTATATGGCGTAATCCCGTATTTATTTCATGATTTATCTGCTTCTCCGGGCAATCACGGGATAGGATTATTAACCTCCAGATTCGCTAAACATGAATGCCGGTTGCTTCGACTAGCGAATCCTGTGATGGTTAAATTCAAATTGATCGGAAACTTGAAATTTGGTCGTTCTGGGTGGTGTAGTGGTTAGCATACCTAGGCGTTTTCTGGGAGACGCGGGTTCGAGTCCCGCTCCAGGACGATGAAAATTTTCAAGTTTTCAAATATTATCTGACTTACCATCCTTGTCACATTTACGCCAAAAATCGGATTGTCATCTTCAAAATTTGCACTATTATCTATTTTGGCATCATGCATGCATGCATCCATAAATATATTAAACAGTCATGGTAACATTACACAACCTTGTCCGACTCCTGCACCAATAGAAAACCATTTTGATAAAACACCATTTACTCGTACACAAGTTCTATTGCCAGCATACATTGCTTTTACACTATTAAGTAGATTCACAGTAACACCATATTTATTCAATACCTTCCACAAAAGTATCCTATTTACTTGGTCATAAGCTTTCTGTAAATCTATAAAGGCAGCAAAAACTTTCTTACCAACAGCCAGATACTTTTCAATCATCATGCGTAATACAAAAATTTAGTTAGTGCAGCCTTTACCAGGCATAAAACCACCCAGAAAATCCCACACCTTCTCTGATGTATAATCCTGTACTTTTTCAATAATGACCTTACCAAATACATGTGTGATGAATGCAATAGACCTATAGTAATTATGGAATGCTGATGTTTTGGTTTGTGGAGCAATCAGTTGTTGATCATCAGTTTTCTAATAACAGTCTGACTGCTTGCTAATATGATGCAGAGATTCTGGAACAAATCTCATTCTTCCCTTACTTACTGAGGTACCTGATGCCACATTTTAGCATGATAACAAGCCTCATATCTACCACAGAATTTTCCTTTGAATGTCTTCATGGTGTGGACATACTGTCTTGGTCAGCCCAATCACTGGATTTATCCCAAACTGAGCAGGTATAAACCATAACTGCATGCCATTTACAAGCTCATCTTTAGCCAGCATAAACCATAGCTATTTTGTGGGAGTAGGTACGATGCAAGAATTATCACGGTATCAGCTTGCTTAGTGTGCCAGGGAAAGCATTTGGAAAGGTCATTATTGATAAGGTATGAGATCTTACATCACAGGAAGTGTGAGATGTACAGAGTGACTTCATGCCTGATAAGGGCTGCCCTAACAGATTTTTATTATTACAATGATTGAACAGTATCTGTTTGTTTAAAATTTTTTGCTGCCTTCACAGATTTACAGAAAGCTTATGACAGAAGTAAATACACTTCTGTGGAAGGTACTGAATAAATATGGTATTACTGGGAATGTACTTAATAGTGTGAAAGCCATATACGCTGGCAGTAGAGCACGTGCACGAGTGAATGGTGTTGTATCGAAATGGTTTTCTATTGGAGTAGGAGCCACACAAGGTTGTGTAATGTCACCATGGCTGTTTAATATATTTATGGATGCATGCACGAGTGATGCCAAAATGGATAATACTGGTTTATGTCTTGATGATATGCGTGTGTGCAGATTACTGTATGCTGATGAACCAGCCCAGTTGGCTGAGAGCAAAAGTGAGTTGCAGAGCATGTTGTCCCAGATGTACAAAGTCTGTATGAAATTCAAACTGATAATACATAAAGGAAAAACCAAAGTTATGGTTTTTGAGTGAGGAACTGCTAGTACTGAATGTAAGATAAATCTAAATGGTACAGAGATTGACCTGGTGAATGAGTTTGTATATTTAGCAAGTAAGTTTGATACAGAGAACAAATTAGATGGTGAAATTAGTAGGTGAGTGAACTCTTCATTGAAAGTCATAGCTACTTTAGGAGGATTTCACAGGAATGATAGATTCGCAAGGAAGTCCCGAATGGCTGTGTATGAAAGTGTAATTGTTTTTACTCTGATGTACGGCAGTGAAACCTGAGTACTGCAGAAAAGATATAGGAGTTGTTTGTGTGCTGGGGAGATGTGTTACTTACAATAGGGTTTGTGGCAAGACACTCTCTGATCATGTGAGGAATAAAGATGTGGTGCAGTTGTGTAATGTGACGCAAAATGTTGTTAGTAAAGTGGAGACTAATATTCTTAGGTGGTTTGGTCATGTTGAAAGAATGAGTGATGAGATGCTTACTAAGATAATTTTTTCAGCCCAAGTGGCGGGGGAAAAAAAGGGTAGAGGAAGGCCCAGGAAATCTCGGGAGGATGAGATTAAGGAATGTCTGCATGAGAAAAAGATTATAAGTACAAAAGGTCTTGTGTGCATCATCTGATGCATGCCAGTGAAGCTTGAGCTGTGCCAAGATCACTGTAAATGGAGACATTTGATACACCAACAGTATGTAAAATCTAGTTTCATCAGCTAAACATTTATCTGGCAGTTTGTCTTTCTTTGAGAAGCTAACTTCTGAATCTCAGAGAATATCTTAGTGATATGAATGCATGTATGTAGGTACCGTATATACTCGTGTATAAGTCGACTCCGCGTATAAGTCGACCAGCTCACTTTCAGAGGAAAAAAATCGTAAGAAATCGGAAACTCGCGTACAAGTTGATCTCGGAATGAGAAAAAAAAAAAATTCAATGAATTTATTCAAAAACATTTGAAAATGAAAAAAATTAAATATATAATACTAAATTTAATTTGCATACCCAAAAACTTCATCGGAACTCTACAAAATCCGATTCCGAGTCAGACTCGCCAAACAGTTAAAAAAGTCTTTCTCCGTCATCGGCGCGTCATCATAAACATCAGTATTCCCATCTATGCCTGTGGCATCAGAATCACTGTCATCATCACTCATAAAAATCTCATCATCCTCTGTGCCATCAAGTTTGTTACTAATGCAACATTTCTTGAATGATTTCATGACCATTTCCGCAGGTATCGCATCCCAAGCATCCTTGACCCATCGCGCAATCAAAATGATATCCGGCTTCTTTAGTTTTCCGCCCTTGGTTTCAGTCAGCAAATCGGAACTTATCCAATCTGCCCAATACTTCCGCACATTGTCCTTGAAGGGCTTATTAAGGCAGACATCTAGTGGTTGGAGAACAGATGTCAACCCACCTGGGATGACAGCAAGAGTTGTTTTTGAATTTTCTGCAGTTTTTTTCACTTCTGCACAACGGTGTGCAACAAACATATCCCACACCAAAAGAGAAGGTTTCCTCAAAAGTGCACCTGGCCTTTTGTTCCACACATTCTTTAACCAGTCAATTGTTCCAGATTCGTTCATCCATCCTTTTTCATGGGCACGAATGAGCACACCAGACGGAAAGACAACGCTTTTCAGCAGAGTTTTGCATTTGAAAATAATTACCGGAGGTAGCTTACTGCCGTCGGCCAAACAGGAAAGAACAACCGTGAAACTGGATTTTTCGTGGCCACTCGTTTTGATCAAGATATTTTTTTCGCCCTTTTGGTTCACCGTCTTATTTCCAGAAAGGTCGAAACACATGGCGGTTTCATCCATGTTCCCTATTTGGGAAAGTTCAAAAGCAGTCTCTTTTCTCTTTTGAATTACTGTAATTTTCGGACTAAGAGCCGCATCGGCATAAGGGCCGCAGGTGAGAATTTTTGCAATCTTGGAAGCAAAAGTTGCCGTAAGGGCCGCAGGTGAAAATTTTTGCAATCTTGGAAGCAAAAGTTGCCGTATGGGCCGCACCTGTGAAGTTGTGGTGCTGCTCAGAAAGCTAAATTACCTTCCTTATTTTCATGAAGTAACTCACGCCCAACGTGATTATACTGTATGGATACTTTAAAGGCTAACTAATTCTGCAACTCAGTGTCGATCTGCTTTATACATTTATTTTTTCATACTGGCAAACATTTTTATTTATACATTTTTTATTAATAATGATAATGATGTTATTTGTTTGCCTTTATTAAATGCTCAGAACCATTTATATAATCAATATAAATCACAGTTAATCTTAAGACTCCCATTAGAATATCGCATTGCTAGTAAAACCTCACAATTGTCTAAATTCCATTCAATGTGGATGTCTGCTACAGGATGGTTCTCTGTCCACCGCAATAGAATCTGTCTTAGAAGTAATTAACTTATAAATTATCGCTTGTTATGCTTTCGATTAATGTTTTCTTTAATAATATGTTCCTTCTATGTTATGCTTTTTTCTCGTGTAGAGACGTTTCCTTTTACCAGCTGCTTCGCACGTGTTCGCTGATCTGCCGCTAACACTTCGAAACGGCGGTGCGCTTTCTCTCTTTCAAGTGGTTTGACCTACTTTCATTTACTGTGCACTGAGCCGTTACCGCTGGGACGCTACGCATCTGTGTGCTTATGTCCCCATTCCATTCCCCATGCAAAGGGCGTTTGAGTCAGGCATTCCTGTTCTCCCCCACTTTCCCTCCTAAACCAACATCAGGACAGCGGAGTTATTGTCTAACGCATGAGTAGAAAGGGGGGGGGGAATGATCACAGTCGAGTTCATGAACAAAAAAAGACGTGGTTTGAAAAAATTTACCTAGCATCTGCATGAAAAAAAAAAAAAAAAGAGGAAGAAAGTCTTATCGAAAACAAATTCGGCATAAGAGCCGCTTCAGCATAAGGGCCGCACACCCGAAAAATTTCACTTTTAGTAACGTAAGAGCTGCAGCTTTTAGCCCAAAAATTACGGTACATACTTTTGAAATTCCATTATCTTTGCTTCGAGGTCACGAGGTAACTTTTGTGCAATTTTGGTGCGCTGGCGTAGACACAACCCATAGCGGTTCATGAACCTTGTGCACCAACCTGGTGAGGCACGAAAAGTGCTATTTGCGGCTGCAAACTTTTCATCTTTTGTGAGCTTCATTGCTCGCAAACGTATACCAGTTCGCGTTACAATGTAACCATTTTGTCTGCCGCCCACAATCCAATCATTCAAGACACTTTCCAACTCTGGGAAAGATGTCGTTCCATGGCACAGCGCTTTTTGCGATTTTCACCAAGTCCGTTTTTTTACGCCAATCTCGAATCAGTTTTTCGTTAATGCCAAATTGACGTGAAGCAGCACAGTTGTTAGTATTTTCTGCAAAAGAAACCACTTTCAACTTGAATCCTGCATTATAGGACATCCGTTTCTTTACACAATCCGTGTCACCCATAATTGGAGAAGCGAGACATGTGCGATTAAGAACAAGCAACACCTAACACTGGCTGTCGCATGGCTCCGTTACGTCATAGGTCAGCGCAATCAACTGGTAGTCGGAAGGGCGGAGCTTTCTATGCGCGGAGAAATTCGGAGGGTCGCGATTTCGTAATTCAACCACATCGGTGTTCGTTCTTTCTTTCTTTCTTTCTTTCTTTCGGAGGGTTGCGATTCCGTAATTAATACTGCATCAGCATTTTTATTTCTTTTGGGATGGATTGCCTTTTGCCTCACAGGAAGAACTTTTGGACTTACGATTTTTTAGACCCCGCGTATAAGTCGACCCCATTACTTTGAAGCTCTCATTTTGTCCCAAATTTCTCGACTTATACGCGAGTATATACAGTAGGTGAAATGATCTTGATAGGAAATGACACAGGAGGCTATTCAACAGCTGTAGGATTATGTCAAAGCACTTTGCTCAATGTGTCCACAACCAAAGTGATTGTGCATCATTCTGATCTATCCACAGTAAGAATGATTTGTCAATAAATGTGCTTATTAGCATCTGCAAATTTTATCTCGTGTTTCCTACCTCCATGGCTGTCATTAAGTATCCTATGAATTTGCATTCCTTCAAGGTGCACCTATTTCAATGTTCACAATGTATGATTAATTTCTCTGCAAATCTAGGAAAGTAAAGTTATAAAACTCATATAGCCATCTAGTAATATTTCAATGATACTTCCTAAATTAGAGTATGGGTTTTACTGTAATTTCGGGTAGATAAGCTGCAGCATATAAGAGTTCAAAATTAAATTTTCAGCCAGCGCGGCTTATACAGCTTTTTTTTTTTTTTTTTTTTTTTTCGGCAGAACAAAATTATGTAACAAAAAAAACAACCCCCGTTTTGGCTTGTTTCATTCTTTTTCCCGCGGGAAGATATCTCAATAGAGAGGGAATAGAATAATGATGTTATAGCCACGTGCAATGAATTCCATCCACCCCCTATTAAAACAAGACATGACAATAATAGATTATAAGGATTGAGATTGGACCGGTAAGAGAGAGGTGGCTCCGATAAAACTCGGTAAAAAAAACTGTGGCGGGTTTCTACACAGAAAATCGATCTTGTTAGCAAGGATCGCCCTTGTTTCATGCTCCAAGAAACTAACTCTCTTTGAACTCATGATGTCATCAGCTTCGCTCTCTCTCTTGCCCCTCTTGAAATGAGATATTTGACTACCATCCAAGATTGATTGTCGTTGGTCAATGACTCAAGGACAGCATGTGCAAATTTTGTCAGTGAAGTGTGCGTTCATTGCATTCAGTTCGCCAAATCGCATTTTCTCAAGTACGCGTAGTTCTATGTTATCATGGAAAGTAAAATGACAAAGTGCAGAAGCTATACTTCTAGTTTTAAACTAACGGTATATAAATATGTTTTTCCGAATCCTGGAAAAACATAAAAACTTCGACGATTATTTCGGATTTCACTGAAGCAAACATTATTTCTAAAAACTGTGGTGAAATGCCAGATGGTTGGTTAATCGATGTTAATGGCGCAAGGGCCATGGTTGGCCAAAGAGCGCCAAACAAAAGACATCAAAACAAAACAAAATCAATAAAAAACGTACACAAGGTTAAAAACAGGCTGATGTGGTAAAAATGAAATATGATAGTGAACAAGGTAAAATCTAGATAAGTTTAAAAAAGTCAATATCTTGTAAAAACGAAAACACTGCTTTCATGTCGCAGGCTTCGCCAATAATGGTTTGCAGCGTAGCTGCTCCTTCGTCCAACAGATGAGAGTGAAAATGACGAAAACGATGATCACAAAACCGAACACAAGTACACAAAACATGAAGGACAGTGAGACGACAGTTGCACGCCTCACACACCGGGACACTCTCGCCACACAGCAAAAAGCGGTGAGTAAAACGACAGTGCCCAATGCGGAGAGGTGCAAGAACAACTTCCTCACAACGGTTCTTCCGCAAACTAGACTTCCACAGTCCGATCTGTGGTTTGATGGCATAGAGTTTATTGCTGCCCTGCTGAGACCAGAGGGACTGCCACTCATCCAAAACAAATGTCCGGATCAAATGTCTAAAATCTTGGAAAGACAGTGGCAGCCGAGCTGGCGACATGGAGGAAACAGACCTGGCAGAAAGATCTGCCAGCTCGTTACCCCGGATCCCAACATGGCCAGGAACCCAACAGAATCGGACCAGGAAGCCATCACCCTCCAAAGTTCCAAGAAGACGACGGACATCACGGATGACAGGTGAGTCCGTGTCCTCTGGAGAAGATAAAACTTGGATGACAGACTGGGAATCGGAGCAAATCAAAGCGCGACGATGAGATCTAGACCGTATGTGACACAAAGCGAGGTGTACCGCCCGCATCTCTGCCGAAAAGACGGTGGATTCAGGCGGAAGCCTCTCAGAATGGGAGGCATCGCCACACACGAATGCGGATCCAACAACCTCACCGGATTTCGACCCGTCAGTAATACAGGCACGAAATCCGGGAAGAGAGACTGTTTCTCGGCAAAGAGCTACTGGTACACCAGAGCAGGAGTGGAAGACTTTGGCCACACACAAAGGGAAAAGTCAGCCGTTGCTTTAACGGACTGCCAAGGAGGTTGGTTGAAAAAGGTGGTCAAACCAATTCTTGACAAGTCTAGACCAGCATCGCGCACTATGGCAGACATCCGAATCCCGAACGTCGGAACACAGGAGGGGCGGTTGGAAAATAAGCGGACACAGGCCGGTTGGAAGATGGAACCATGCAGCGGATGATCAGGAAGAGATTTCAGTTTTGTGTAAAACTGAAGAGACAGCTGCTTACGACGGAAGCATAACGGCGGCTCATGAGCCTCCGCATACAGGCTATGCACGGGAGAGGTACGGAAAGCACCAGTGCATAGCCGCAGAGCCTGGTGATGGACAGGATTCAGAGGCCGCAACACGGAAGGACGTGCCGAACCGTACGTTATGCAACCGAAGTCTAACTTTGACCGACTCAGAGAATGGTAAATGCGAAGCATTGAGCACCTGTCGGCCCCCAAGATGTTCGAGAGAGGACCTTCAGGATACTCAATGACTTCGTGCACCTCACCTTCAAAGACTCGATGTGAGGTCGGAAGGTGAGTGCTCGGTCAAAAGTTAGCCCAAGGAACTTGACTTCTGACACCACAGGGATGGTAGAACACCCCAGACGGAGGTTAGGGTCTGGGTGAAGACCCCGTTTGCGGCAAAAATGCACGCAAACGGTCTTCTGGGTCGAGAAGCCAAATCCATTGTGGGAGGCCCAGGTAGAGATCTTATTAATGGCCGACTGCAGCTGCCGCTCAATGGTGCGCATGTTGACAGATGCGCAAGAGATCTGCAAATCATCCACGTACATGGAGCCACGAACCGACGGAGAAAGTAGAGTGAAAATATGATTTACACGAAGGATGAACAATGTCACAGAAAGAATGGAGCCTTGAGGGACACCCTGCTCTTGTGGGTATAACGCAGAGAGGGTCGATCCGACGCGCACACGGAACATCCGGTTCTGGAGAAATCCGGCAATGAAGGTTGGCAAATTTCCCCGCAATCCGCAGTCACGCAGATCACGGAGAATGCCGTATCTCCAGGTTCGATCGTAAGCTTTTTCCATGTCGAAGAACACGGAGACCATGTGCTGACGCCGGACAAACGCCTCCCTGACAGATGTCTCAAGGCGTAGATGATGATCCGAGGTGGAACGGAATTTCCGAAATCCACTCTGATGAGGTGAAAGAAGGTGATGTGATTCCAAATAAAAAACCAAACGAAAATTGATGATGCGCTCTAGTACTTTGCAAAGGCAGCTCGTCATAGCAATTGGTCGGTAGTTCAACGGGTTAGCGGGATCTTTACCAGGTTTGAGAACAGGAACGACAATGGCAGTGCGCCAAGATTCGGGAAAGTCACGCTCGTGCCAGATCCTGTTAAACAGGACCAGCAGACATTCAAGAGAAGACGGAGAAAGGTGCTTCAGCATTTCATAATGGATGTTATCCGGTCCGACAGATGTTCGGCCGGACCGATTCAGGGCAATCTTCAGTTCGACGGCAATCAGCGGGCTGTTATAATCGGCAGCGGAAAACGGTCCAAAGGAAACCTTGGACCGTTCAAGCCGCGGCTGTACCTGCCGGAACAAAGCAGCGTAATTGCGGCTGCTGGACACCGAAGAAAATGCGGCGCCCAGACAGTCAGCAATACCCTGAGCGTCAGCAACCGTTCCTCCACCACTCTCAAGAATGGAGATTTCCCCAGAAGGGTACTTACCCCGAATCTTGCGGATCCTGTCCCAAACGATCTTAGAGCTGGTAGTGGTGTTAATCCGGGATATGTATCGTATCCAAGATTCCCGTTGGCTACGACGACGTACCAAACGCGCGTAAGATTTGGCTCTCTTGAAAGCAAGTAGGTTCGCGTCGGTGGGGTACCGACGAAACCTACCCCAAGCCCGATGTTGGGCCTGACGAGCTGTCTTGCAAGTGGAATTCCACCAAGGTCTCGGACAACGTGGAAGGTTAGTCGAAGACTTAGGGATGGTAAAATCTGCCGCGTGCACAAGACAATCCGTTACCGCCGCAACAGCTTCATCGATCGTACCCGAGGTCACCATGACTGGAGTAATGATCGCTGAAGCCGTGAATGAGTCCCACTTGGCTCGATCGACAGCCCATCTAGCAGGGCGAGTAGGATGACGGTACCCGTCACGTGCTAGACGGAGAAAGATGGGGAAAATGATCACTGCCAAGGGGATCATCAGACACGCTCCAGGACCAGTCAGGATATAACGATGGCGAACTCAAGGACAGATCAATGGCTGAGTACGAGCGGGTGGGTTCATGAAAGTAAGTGACTGCCCCGGTGTTGTGGAGACAGAGGGACGTGTTGGAGAGAAGGGACTCAACAACACGGCCCCTGGAGTACGAGTGGCAGAACCCCACAACAGATTGTGTGCATTGAAATCTCCTAAGATGAAGAAAGGAGGCGGCAGCTGGTCAACTAAATCTTAAAGATCCGAAAGGCTTACAACTTCAGTTGGTGGTATGTAGATGGAACACACCGTGAGCAGAGTGTTCACAGATAGTCGCACTGCCACTGCCTGCAAAGTCGTCCGAAGGGCAACCGCAGTGACAGGGACACCATGAGGGACAACGACGGCCACTCCTCCGCAGGCAATTGCGCCGTCCTGGTGATCTTTGCGGAAAAAAATGTCTCCGCAGCGAAGGAGTGTCCGTCGTGCAAAGCTTTGTCTCCTGGAGACACACGCACATGGGTGTGTGCGAAGACAGTAAGCCTTTTAAATCGTCAATGCGTGAACGCACACCTCGGCAATTCCACTGAATGAGCGTAGCCAGAATGAAAAATAAAAGGATGAAAAACGAAAATGACAGACGACTAGAATGTCTCCGAGTCGTCCATCAGCTCCTGACCATCTGCAATGTCCGGAGGCAACACAGGGCTGTGCTTACCCACACAGGGCTGCGCTACTGGAGGTTTTGGTGGTTTCTTGCTCTGTTTCGAGGGGGAGGGACCTCATTTCACCTTTTCCGGCCTCTTCTTAGGTGCGCCTTGGGACTGGGTCCCAGTGCTGGCAGAGGATGTTTTCTGCACAGAGGATGTTAATCCGTCGGCGTCGATGTTAATGGCGCCTTGGATTCAATGCGGCGAGACTTCAGTGCCTCCAATCCGGCAGCAACGATGTCCTCAAAATCAAAAGGACACCGCGTTGGGATGGTCACTTCAGTCTGCACCGCAACAGTAGCCTTCTGGACCACAACCGATGCATAGGAGCGCCGGCCTGTTGGTAGAGGAGCTATCCGCCGTCTGGCTTCCGGATAAGACAGATGTTCGGTCGTCTTCAGGCGTTGGATAGCCTGCTCCTCGATCCACTTTGGGCACTGCTTAGAAGAAGCCGGGTGAGATCCCTCGCAGTTGACACAGTGATCCGAGTCAGCGGAGCAGTCCGCCAAAGAGTGTTCAGGCGACCCACAGCGCCCACACTTTGCTACATTACGGCAAGACTGCTGGGAGTGACCGTAATGCTGGCACTTGAAACATCTCAAGGGGTTCGGGATATATGGTCGAACATCGAGCCGCAAGTACCCCGCCTTGATAGAAGTGGGCAGGGTAGGTGAGTCAAATGTCAGCACGATGTTCCGGGAGGGAATAGACTTCCCATCCCGCCGGAAAAGAATGCGGCGAACCCCAGTGACATGTTGTTCCCCAAGTTCTTCCAGCAATTCCTCATCGCTGCATTCCAGCAGGTAGCGGGAGTTGATGACCCCGCGAGAGGAATTGAGGAAACCATGGGGCGAGATCTGCACAGGAATGTCCAGCAGAACGGTCGTCTCCAGCAAGGAGGCACTGTGGCGTGGATTAGATGTCTCCACAAGAAGATCCCCTGACGGGAGCTTCTTAACACTCTTTGGTGAGCCCGCAACGGCCTGAAGAGCCTTATTAATCCAAAAAGGACTCTTCGAACTGAGGGATTGTGCAGGATCAACAGAATGGATTAGAAGAAACAGAGCATTACAGTTGGAACTGAGTAGTTTCTTAGTGGAGGAGGGCGACCCATCCTCCACACGGCGCTTCAAATTAACAGCATGGGAAACACTTTGATTTGCCATGAGAAGAAAAATAGATTCGTCCGCCAACCTCCCCACCCACTACCGAGCCCAACAAGGGAGAGCCGGAGGTCCGCAAGCCCAAGAGGACGCAGGACACGGCTCTAGGGATAGTCAGCGGATATAGCATGTTGGTAGGGCAGACACACGCTCAGCGTGCACCCAGACTTTCCCGTGCCCGGAGAACACCCCTTTGGCATGCCCACCCTACCCGCCCAACTCACCCAGCCGAACAGAACGACAAGCCGCTAGAAGTCTGGACGCAACTCGGCCACAGACTTCCTGACCAGGAGTGGGTTAGCTCCCAGCCTCCCGTTTAGGGTGAAGCAGAGGGCAAAGAGGAGTGTTGGCAACTGGAGACACTACAACCCGGCCCCCAAATACCTCAGCCTCCAGCATCCTCATTTCCACCTGTACGGGTCACCGCACACGGCAAACATGCAGGTAGGTCTAAGCTAACCAGCTCCGGAAAAACAGAAAAGGTAACATAAAAGAGAAAAGACAGGGAAGAGAACGAGGAACAAAACCCGGAGCTGGCGCCTCATCACAACCTCAGCAGCCTACAACTGAGGCGGGTACATGTCAATATATGAACTTAAGACGAAAAAAGCAAAACAATAAGAGAAAATCGGCTCGAGCCGTGGGGACGCCATCCCCATCAGCTGGATGAACAGCTGTCCCTTCGGTGATGTTATCGTTCAAGAGTAAACGACAAGTACTCCGTCACAAGGTAAGCTCGGGCCGTGGGGGCGCCGCTCCCCAAATAACTGGTAAACCAGTTATCCCCGTGCGGGGTGAAATGCCAGAAGATAGCAAAAGTGATGCGGACGACACTGAATTTTTTTTAATATGTTGAGCTTCTAAAACTTTTTAATTCGGACAGTGAAGTTTTAGATTTTGATGGATTTGATTTAAAAACTATGTGTAGCATATATTTTCAGAATGTTGTGTGTTTATTTTTTAAATTCTTGAGGTATAAATGTTTTATAATTAGTTTAAACGCATTATGAATTCTTTGAGTAAATTTTTATAAAATAGGTAGTAGGGTAAGTGTTATCCTTAAGATTGAATTTTGTTTAATTGGTATTTTTATTTATTATTTGAAAGATCAGGTACTATATTTTTTACGTAATGTTTTCAAGACCCCACCTTACTGCGAAGGTGCGGCGTATACGGCGGTGCAGCGTTTCTGGAGATTTTTTTCCCATTCTGCACCTTTTTTTATCGCAGCGGCGTATACACCAGTGTGGCTTATTTACCTGAAATTGCGGTACACTACAATATATTTCACATTTTCAAAGGTGACTTGTCTCCTTTGTCAAACTATCATCACAAGGAAGAGTGTTGGATGCAACTTTCTAGGGCCGTGACTCAAGAAATGCCCCCGTCTGAGCTTCATGAGCTAATCCAGTGTAGAAAACAGCCATAAAGAAGGAAGTACACCATATTCACCCACAAATTGATGATGTGATGATCATCTGTTCGTGGGTGAGTAAACTCTCTTTTAATGGCTGTTTTCTACAATGGACTTGTAAGATTCACTAGCCCCCAGGTCAAAAATATATTTGTAAATATGTATGCCTATGTACATTCTCACGCAATTAACCGAATTACAATAGGCTTAGTGCATAAGTATTTGAAGTGATTGTACCTGTCTTGTGTGGCGAGGAGATTTTCTCAAGGGCATGTTAAGGAGAAGACAAGTTAAGGGTGTGGCAGGTAGCCCCATGGGAGATTAACTTGGGAAATCCGACAGTAGGGATAGTTTCTCTGAAGTTTTAAGAGAGAACGGACACTTGAATTTGGAATTGGAAGCGAGTGAGAGGGGACCTTGGGTTTGTGAGGAGGTCGGGCCTTAGACTGGCTTGAGGACAATTTGTGTTTCTGGAGAGCGAGGGATATTTGGTCGTGTAGTTGCAGCGACGGTCGACGGGAGACACAAAGTTCGGGCCTAGTGTTGATAGCATGGGTGGGAACACAATCCCTGAAGCATTCCATTAACTAGTCCAAAAAGTCCCATGCCACATCACTATAGCAAAATAAACTGTCTTTGTTAAAAAAAAGGGGCCTGATTTTTCTCTTTCTTCAAGTTGTGATTCTACTTTTGGAAACAAACCAAAACAAAATTATGTGACAATTCTCGCTGGATCAGGACTATGATGAGTATGAGCTAGAAAGGAGCGAAGGTCGTTACATAAAGTGGCGCAGTCAACAGGGGATTCAAATCACGAGGATTGAAACCGGAGGATTGAAATTGCATTATTGAAAGCACAGGACTTGGATAGAGGAACGGAGATATCATGAAGTCTCCAAGCTTCATTGTGCATATTTCTTCATATGGATTCAAAGACAATGGCAAAGGACCAGCGTCACTGGGCCAAGAAATCCAGAAATCGGAGGACAAGGACCGGAGGTTGTGACGGCGTGGTGCCCATTATAGTTTTTTACACGTGGATTTTTACAAGACAGTGCCAGTGGATCGGTATTTACAGATGAAGCAGAGGGAAGCCCGAGTAGCCTCGGTAATGTACCAATTTTATTTCAAGTTTCTTCTGTATTTTAACCCATATATCGGTTAGGTAAATGTCCATCATGCAATTAGGGTTAGGAATAAGATAAGGAGCAATAGATTGTCATACATTTCTTAAAATTATTCAGGCAGTATTAAATGTGTTAAGAGATAATTAATTTTGAAATGTATATATGTGTTTTTATTAACGGTTGCTACAATAGTCAAAATGGGTAGTAAAAGAAATAATGAAAATAAGGAAGAAAGTGCTGAAGAAGAATAGCTTAACTCGAAACTTGATGAAAGTAAAGAGGTATGTGTTAATCCAATGAAATTAAACTCAGAGGAAAGTAACGGAGAACTAGAGCCACAATTAAGGTTGTTTGAGTTAGAAGATAGGAAATCAGCCAGGGAATTAGAGCAGAGGAAGTTAGAGTTGAAATTAATAGATAGGAGAGAAGAAAGAGAGTTTGAGCTAAAGAAAATTGAATTAACTAGTAGAAAGGAAAGTGAATTAAAGTTAAAAATAGTTTCAAGGCATAAGCTAAGTTGTCAAATTATATCAACATTCTTGAAAAAACTCTACCTTAAGCTTCAAATAATCCACAAGAGGTGTTGGATTTTTTATACATTAGAAAGAGCTTTTATGCTTCATGAAATTTCAGAAGAAGTTAAAGGTAAATGTGTTATTGCTTTGTTTAATGCTGAGTGTGTTAATCATTTGTTTAGAAGGGTATCTGTTGAAGAATGCAATAAGTATGACACAGTAAAGGAAGCTATATTTATATTAGCAGAATGTCATTTGACACCAGATGTTTACATAAATCAGTTTAATAGATTAGGCAAAGCAAAGGGTGAAAGTTTTATGCAGCTTGCTGGTAGGTTAAAAAGATCACTGTTTAAATTTGTTTCTGTAATAAATTTAAATCATTATATCATCACCAAAGGTAAAAACTTATTTGCTACAAAGGGGAACTATGGGAAAGCTTGACTGAGTGGAAGATTTAGCAGAATTGTGTGATTTGTATGTAAGTTATGTTAATGTGAATGAGAAGGGGGAAGATAGAGGTAAAGTCGAATGTAAATCTTCTTTTAACAGGAAAATTCCAGGGGTAATTGTTTAAAAACCAGGGAGTAGACAGGAGTGAGGAAAGGAATTTTTCTGGAGATTATGTGCATTCCAGAGATGTCAGTAAGATAGGGCAGGGCTATCCAAAGAGAATGGAGATACGTCCATCCAATCAGCAGGTGGGCATCTCAAGAATAGATATGGGCAACGTTTGCTTTTGATGTGGATGAAGAGGGCATTACTGAGCTAACTGTAAACAAAGGCCTGATTGGAAACTCAAACTCAGAATAATGGAAACTCTTTCGCACACATCACTTAATCTGAGAACATACATAAAATTAGAAAAACTTGAAAGAAATCCATCTACATTAAATTTAATGGGATACACAATTTCTGGATAAAATAGATGCATTAGATTCCTCCAATACACACATATATATATAAAAAAGAATAAAAAGTTACGCTATGCGGAAAATAATGCTAATACACTGATTGAAAAAACATTTAGTAAAAACATTAAGTTAAATAAAAAACAGTTCAAGCAATAACATTAAACTAACCAGAAAAGTTATCTAGAATTAAGGTTTATTTGAAAAATACTAAGAGAATACGCAAAAAATCAATGTTTGACTTGTCCAGGCCTAAACAGTAAAACAAAAACAAAAAAATCTTCCCTCCTTTTCATAAAGGAAAAAAAAAAAAAAAAGAAAAGAAAAGAGAATGCCCTGAAACAAGAAGGAATAGTGATAGTGTACAGTATAAACTACAATTGTGGAGGAACCTATGTATGAGAAACTGAGAGACAACTTAAGACACGTGTAGCAGAACACATAAAGCCCTAAAAAAAAAAAAAGTCATACATATCACTTGGCTGTTCTCTGAGATTCAGAGGTTAGCTCCTCAAAGAAAGGCAGCCATTTTTATTTTATGATTAAAAAGACACAAAAAAGGCAGATATTTTCAGAATGCTGGATATTCAATTAATTGGAACTCAATAAGAAATTCTATCACATCAGCAGCATTTTGTAAAAAAGGGAAGTTGGAAGAAGAAGAGGAGCCACAAATAAACAAATAGGCTGGATATTAATCACATGGATGGCAACACCCACTCCAAAGTCACTCCCGACAATGGGTACAACCTGAAAATTTGACAAACGACAATAAAAATTCACCCTCTCTACTAATTCCCATAAAATTAAAGTTAATTTTAAACTGATAGGAAATTTTATTTCTACATAAATCTTTGCTACATGGTTTCTATTTGGTTGTCGGAAAAGTCATGACGTATTTTAGCCATGTTTTGCAAAGGTCATTTATTGATAGAAAGAACAAAGATCAATCAATGATATAATGCCCGTTTTGTTCAATAACCTTTTGCCATCTTTCAGTGAGCTGCAGAATGCCGTTGTTCATAGAAGTATCTGCCTTTCGTGGTGAAAAACTGTACAAGGTGCAGATTTACAGCCTCATCTGAATTGAACGTTTTACCACGCAAGGACTGTTGAAGAGAGCGAAACAAGTGGAAGTCTGACGGCGCAAGGTCAGGCGAGTATGCTAGGCGTGGCAACGCATCCCACCCAAGTTCCAATAATTTTTGGTGGGTGATCAAACTTGTGTGTGGTCTCGTGTTGTCGTGAAGGAACACACCACCTTTACGATGAACGAGCTCTGAAAGTTTATGGATGATGGATTCGTTCAAACTGTCCAATTGCAGACAGTACACATTCGAATTGATTGTTTGGTTCCATGGTAGGAGCTCAAAAAACATGACACCTTTGAAATCCCACCACACTGAGACCAGAACGTTCCGCTGATGAATGTCTGCTTTGGATGTTGTTTGAGGTGAAGCAGCACGTCGAGACCAAGACCGTTTGCACAGCACATTGTTGTACACAATCCCCTTTTTTCATCAGTTATCAATCGCTTCAAAAAAGGATCATTTTCCTCACGTTTAATGAGCATATCGCAGATGTTTATACGTGCCGTCAATTGAGCATCTTTGAGTTCATGAGGAACCCACACATCAAGCTTGCTTACGTATCCCAGCTTCTTCAGGTGGTCATGAACGCTTGAATGATGGATGTGCAATGTGTCTGCAATCTCTTGTGTTGTGTAATGTGGGTTTGACTTGATCAATGTCTTGATTTGGTCGTCATCAACCTTGGTTGGCCTCCCCGACCAAGGAGCATCGTTGAGGTCAAAATCACCAGCACAGAATTTTGAGAACCATCACTGGAACTGACGTTCTTGTAGAGCATTATCACCGTACACTTTACGCAACTTTTCACAAGCTTGACGCACGTTTTTCCCTTTATGGAAGTATAACAGTAAAATATGGCGAAAATGCACAGTTTGGTCTTCCATCTTCAACTTGATGTCAAATCTCCGCAAATCAACCAAATCGCTCACTATTCCTTCTAGACTGCAGCTAGTACGTCATGACTTTTCCAACAACTCAATAAAACAAGTTCAGCATAAAGCGTTAGGCAAAAAATTTTAAAATCAAAATTCAAAAGACTTAAAAAGGGCTGCATGATTTTAAAAATCACATCCTTTTTATCAGTGGCATGACCAGACTGTTTAAAATGGATATGGGAATGTAAAAAGAAAAACGAAAAATGGGCAAAAATTTTTTGAACTTCTAGACTGAAGGGAAATGACAAATGGAATTGAGGTAAAAATGTTATGAAAGGATAGAGAGTGAGAAAAGGTTACACCCATGAGCTTCCAGTCCAAGGGTGCTCTGTAAAAAGTCTTGTAAACAAAAAACACGATTGTTTAAAATTTCACCGAAGCTTCAAAACTGAAAGAAATCAGTATATCTAATCAAGATGAAACATCAAGTAATTCCTTAAAAATATAACTAAGTGATATGATGATTACTAAGATGACACTTATTTACCATCATATACAATATATATGTCAAATTTTCAAGCTGCACACCAACTTGTTGGGACTGATTCAAGAGAGTAGGTGTTGGACTAATTTGGTAGTATCCAGCCTTCCGTTTCTTAATTGTGACATCTATTCTTTCAATTTGCAGACTTTCTTCTAACTTGCATTTCACAAAGTGCTGTTGAGGGGAAAGAATTTTTGTGGAGTCTCAGTTAATTGAATGTCAGGTGCTTTGAATGTCTCTCAAGGCCTGTTTTTTTTTTATAATGTTTCTTATAGTGGCTTCATGTTTTGCTACACAGGTTCCAAGTTGTCTCCCAGTTTCTCCTACATAAGTGTTCCCACCACGAATGCAGTTTTACACTATAGGCCACTTCTTTTAGCAGGGCATTGCTTTCTTTTTGCTTAATGGAAGGGAAGATTTTTTAAATTTTATTGTTGAGATCCAGAGCAAGTTGAACATAGAATTTTTTGCCGATTCTATGAAGTTTTTTAAATAATCTTTTATGATAGGTGACTTTTCTAGTAAGCTTAATGTTATTGTTTGATTCTGTACATTCTAACTTTATTATTATTATTTTTTTATTAAACCCCCATCAAAAGGAAACTTGAAGGTAGATCTCGAAAGAGATTCCCTTCTTACTCATCAGATGATGACTTTGACCCAGGAACTATTTGTAAATTGAAAGGATTCTTAATTCAAGGAGGAATTAATCTCTTCTTTGTACCACACTTTCTGTGTCTCTCCTGAGAGAGGAAGGTCTTCTTCTTCTCCTTTTTTTTTTTTTTTTGGATTAGCCATCCCCCTGTTCAAAATTGATAGGAAATCTTTTTTACATTTTTTTTAGGCTATTTCATTATATTTATTTGAAACGTTCTGGGCTCGCCTCTAAATTTTCTATTTTTAGTGCACAGAGCTTTAAAATGTTAGTACAATATTTACCCGCTAATTAAAATTTTATTAATTTCCGGGGAAGGTAGCATGTAATTGTGTTTTGTGTGTGTTTTGTAAAGTCCAATTTTTGATTAATTAATTGAAGTGTTTTCAAGTGCAAAGGGATTTGCAGGGAAAGGTGTTGAATGTTATTTGCTGTGGTGGTTTACGAGGCCAACTATTACGTCTGGTAAAAACTTCTGAAGATAGGAGCCAGTAACTATCATCAACTACCCCCATTTGGAGCAACATTGTGTCTTAAAGATTTTATTTTCATTTGTTTAAATCACCTTCATTTTAACTCCACTCTATTCTCAAAAATTTGGAGCAATAATGTCTCCTTTTAAGATTCCAATTTCATTCATTTTAAATATGTTTTTTTTTTCTTTAAAAAACTGGTGGTTCTAATAGCTGGCCTCAAAAATCACTACAGCAAAGAAGCTCAACACCTTTTCTTGTAAATCCATTTGCACTTTTAAAGACTTTAATTTTTATTAACTTGTTAACAATGCTTTGAATATAAAAAGAAGTTTGTTTTAACAATGATATATTTTGTCTTTCAACTCAGAATTTTTTTTTTTATCCTGTGGCACAATCTTCTTCCTGATAAACAAATTATCAACAACTACACAGGAGAAAAGTTGTTGGTTTACAAGCCTAGTGTAATGTTACATTAGGAATCTAAAGAAGCCTAACTCAAAACCAGATGAATGACAACAGATTAGGCCAAACATGAGTTCTCCAAGCAGAGAACCAATGAACCAGTATCTACCTTATGAACTTTGACAAATTTCAACCAAACATGCTATATTAGTAGGTACATTGCAACTAACTTATTACTATGTTTACAAACATACATTGAGGTGCCAGTTTATCCTGCCCTAGGCACAAAAATGACAAACTCCAAGCTGTAAGACGGTGTTGCATGCAGTATAAATCAAGCAGACCTGTTGATTGAGCATCAGTTAACATTCGACTAAGGACCAGAAGGGAAAAAAATGAATGATCTGAGCAACTTTGAACGTGGTATAATAGGTGGTGCCTGGTCAAGCATCTTTTAAATGGTTGCCCTCTGGGGCTTTTCATGCGCAACAATATTAAGGGGTTATCATGAACAGTGTAGTTTATTGTGAATACAAAATGAAATGTAAAAAGGAATTCACCGAAAGTGGCTTTAAATGCTTGAATTGCAGCAAATGATGAAGGTTACTTTTTTAAATGCATGAATGTCAAATTGATTATATTTGTAAAGTACAAAGGAAATATATGAGTTTTTTATAATTATGAATGTGGAAGTATGTTGCAAATGAATATTACTAAACAATGAGAAAAACTAACATAAAAGTTAGCTTCCATAGTGTTTTTTGAAGGGATCTTGAAAAAAATATTGTATTAACTGAAAGAAGCTTGGTGATGAAACAAAAATAAAAGATGTTGTACTTGAAAAATAAGTATTGCTTCAAAGTAATGGTAATACAATTTCAATTAAGAATAAGTTAAAGTTTGTAAGGTCTCTCCACATTCAGATCAAAATCTTGATAGATTTTGGCAACTGGAAAAAAAAAAAAAAAAAGGATTTTGGGGCAGATGATGTTTACACACACCTGTAATTTAACCTTTCTTTATAATTTGTGTGTTCTCATGTAAATTTATTTTTTTCTCTTTAAATATTTTCTAACTTAACGCCACAGATTTTCTCCTGACGAGCTCGTAAAAGTTGGTACCTGACAGTGGGTCAAAGTATAATCAAATGTAAATAAAAAGTACAGGGCACTCTGAGCAAAGTGCAAATGTAAAAAGGCAGAGATGTATTGAGTTGTGCAGTTTGCATAAGCGAATTATATGAGCAGAGCTATATTTAATGTGCAGATAGATTTTGTACAAGTAGATTGTATTTTTTGAGTCGAGAGCGATATTGTAAAAGCTATCTACTGAGTGAAGCCATGCTCTAAGTATGTGTTATAGATATGTAAAGTTTATTTGTTTTGTTGACGAGAGCAATGTGTTTTGTGAAAGAATGTTTGACATGCTGACTGATACAATAATACGAGTGGAATTGGATTTCTGTAAGCACTGTATAATAACTTACTCTGGCCATTATTTTGAAATTGCAATTCATGTTTAATTAAAATTTCAGCTGCTATGAACAAGGAACAAATAGCTTGGAATAACCAGGGTTAGCAAAGTAAAGCTAAGTTGAAGTGAAAAATAATAGTTGTACACAATCAGTCAAGCACGGTTATTTCACAAAGTGAATGAACATCAAGTTCAGCCAATATAAATGATGAAAAATTTGAAGAAACTTAAAATTTTATGCAGAAATATATTCTTTTATTTCTTTAGATCTGACTTACTCCTTAAAAATTACAGCTAAAAATGCACATATTACATTTATCATCAAGTAAACCACATACACATAAATGAAACTGTTTGGTTCTATATGCAAACAGCAGTTTTGTTTAAATCCTGCAAAATTTTCTTTCTGAACTTTTAAGCACAGACTTCATTTAGTCATGTGACAAATGAAGACAGTTTCAAGAAAAACACTGTTACAGTTTTTCAAGAAATATTCTGCTTTTATGTGTGTGTATTAGCTGAGTTAAGGTGCAGTAAAACAATATATGTCAAACGAATGAGTCAAGACTAGAAAACGTCTTTGGTACAGGGAATAAATCTATACAGATTCATTTTTAAGTGCAATACTAAGGAAGACATCAGAAATTTTTATAGAGTGGTTTTCTAGAACGGTTTACTTTAATGTTGCATAGAGACACTAAATGTGAACTGTCATTAGAAATATGCAAACTATTTAAGCATGAGAATGAAAAAGAACAAACAAGCTGAACTTTTTAATTGGGTGAAAAATTGGAATGTGCTGAAAGAAAGCATGAATATGATGTAGCATGAAAAAAATGGAATTATTCACTATAATTTATTAATGCAAATATTAAACTGGAGCACATCACTGTATTTCTAATACAAAATGATGGAATTTAAAATGAAGGAAAATGGTTTTAAAAGAAGTTACTTTAAACATTTTTTTCTTGTTTTATTTTGTCACTGTACTGTTTGGATATCAGCTTAAGTTTTCTCTTTTCAGTTTAGTTTTCTTTTGTTTTGCTTCCTTCTCAGCAAGTTCCACAGCCATATTTGTCTTATGTTGACTCTGGAGCTGAAAAGCATCGATTGCTAAATTGTTTTTCTGCTGTAGCTTCTTTCTCTCTTTATTTATTTATTTTTTCATACTCATGTTTTGGCAAAGTTGGAAGCAACTGTTTTCCCCAAATAACCCATTTCACTGAAGAACAGAACTGCAGACTTACTTCACATTTTAAGTTTGTAGTTCATAGTTTGTATAGCAGAATAGGTATCGACATTCATACTTCCTGACTTTATGACTATAATCTCACCCATTATGGTCAAAGAACTTTCAGCCTGAGAACCATGAATGCATGATATAAAAGATTTCTCTATTTTACATAAATGATGTAACTTGGAGAGCATCAATACTTTTGAACATCATGCATCAATTCTTACAAATTTCCTAACTACGTCACTTCCGTTTTCGGAAATTTCCCTTCCTCTTACCAAGTTGAAATGCAAATATTTATGGAGAAAAAATAGCATTTAACAACAATACAGGACAGTGGGGCATTGTAAGAAAAAAATTAGTATTATGTGAGAAAATACTTCTATTTTCAGAAAGTTTTGAATGAAGGAATCCTGCTCCCAGACAGAAAATTTGTACCCATGTTTATTGGGTTCAAGAATTGTGAAGGAACAGAGCATGACAAAACAACAACAATAAAATAAGTCCATTTATCATATCACAGCAGATAATGCAATGGTTGGTGACATCTCTGAGCAATATTGCCTAAAGGAAGCAGTTGGGGGATCTTTCATTCTTCTGGCTGTGAAGCACCTGTGACATTGCCACAGATACCATAAAGCAGTAAATGAATTAAACTCCTGATTCTCACCCTAACCACATTCCATCACCTGATTCTAACAAAACAATTTTCAACTGGAAAGAGTGTTAATTTATACATTCTTTACTTTCTCCTTTAAATGAAAGTCCATTCTCTTTTCAATAAAAACAGAAATTTTATATCTTTCCAGAAATATAAAATGAGTTTATTATGTCCACCACTGTTGGGAGGCTAGTTTACAAACTTCACACTAATGTAAGTGTTCTATTTATTAAAAAAAAAAAAAAAAAGAATGATAGAGCTACCAGCAGCCTGGCAGTTCTTGATACAGAGTTAAACAAGCAATGCAAAATGGATATCTGTGGCTATTAACTGTGTGAAACACAGTTTTTCAATAAAGTGAAAGATCAGACACATATGATTTGCATCTTACTTTTTGTGTAGAAATGGCTAATCTGAGGATTATATCTCAGGTTGGACATTTCTACAGAAAAAAAAAACAAAAATGAAGTGGAAAAAAACTGGGATACATTAGAAGAATTCTTGATATCGTCGTATCATGCGTAAGTTACATTCGAAATTAAAAGTGGTGGGATGCTTCAGTAGCGACTTCTACCTTTATCAGTGATATTACTACTACATACTAAATATCACTAAGCTATTCTCTGAGTTTCAGAGGTTAGCTCCAAAAAGAAATACAAACTACCAGATATTTTTACTTATTGTTGTCGTATCAAACTTCTCCATTTATAGCGATCTTGACATACAACTCGTGCTTCACTAATATCCATTACACGCCATACACAAGATCTTTTATACTTCATACTCATAATCTTTTTCTCATGCAGACACTCCTGAATCTGATCCACCCATGTCTTCCTTGGCCTTCCTCTGCCTTTCCTTCCTGCCACTTGGGCTGAAAAGATTTTCTTAGTAAGCATTTCATCACTCATTCTTTCAACATGGCCAAACCACCAAAGCATATTGGTCTCCACCTTGCTTACAACATTTTGCTTCACATCACACAACTGCAATATATCTTCATTTCTCACACAATCATATCGTGTCTTGCCACAAACCCCACGTAAGTAACGCATTTCTCCAGCACACAAACGACTCCTATGTTTCTTCTGCAGTACCCAGGTTTCACTACCATACATCAGAGTAGGAACAATTACACTTTCAAACACAGCCATGCGGGACTCTCTAGAGAACCCATCATTCCTGTGAAAACCTCTAAGAGCAGCTATGACTTTCAAAGAAGAATTCACTCTCCTACTGATTTCACCATCCAACTTGTTCTCTCTGTCAAACATGCTTCCTAAATACACAAACTCACTCACCTGGTCAATCACAGTGCCATTTATACTTACATTACATTCAGTGCTACCTGTTCCTCTCTCAAACACCATAACTTTGGTTTTTCCCTTATTTATACTCAGTTTGAATTTCATGCAAACTTCGTGCATCCGAGTCAACATACTCTGCAACTCACTTTTGCTCTCTGCCAACAGGACAGTGTCATCAGCATACAGCAATCTGCACACACGGATATCACCAAGACATAAACCACTATTATCTATTTTGGCATCACGCATGCATGCGTCCATAAATATATTAAACAGCCATGGTGACATTACACAACCTTGTCTAACTCCTGCACCAATGGAAAACCATTTAAAAAAAAAAAAACCATTCACTCGTACACAAGCTCTACTACCAGCATACATGGCTTTTACACTATTAAGTAGATACCCAGTAACACCATATTCATTCAATACCTTCCACAAAAGTGTCCTATTCACTCTGTCGTAAGCTTTCTCTAAATCTATGAAGGCAGTAAAAACTTTCTTCCCAACAGCCAGATACTTTTTAATCATCGTGCGTAATGTAAAAATCTGGTTAGTGCAGCCTTTACCAGGCATAAAACCACTCTGAACATCCCACACTTTCTCTGATGTAAGACCCCGTACTTTTTCAATAACAACCTTACCAAACACTTTCCCTGGCACACTCAGTAGGCTAATACCACGATAGTTCTTGCATTCAGTCTGATCACCTTTTCCCTTATACAAGGGAACAATGATAGCATCCTTCCAATCCCGAGGGACCATTCCTAACTCCCAGCACAACTGGCAAATTTCAGTTAACCAGTCAATTATAGAGTCACCACCATATTTCAACATCTCTGCAGTTATGCCATCAACTCCCGGAGCCTTACCATTCTGAAGAGATTTTAGAGCTTTACACACTTCTTCTCTTGAGATCCCTCCTGTGCGTCCATCCCTCACTGTGACATCGCCTGCAACTGTCTCAGAATCATCTTTGCTTTCCTGATCTAATAACTCACAGAAGTATTCACCCCATCTTTCACTTAACTCATTGGGCTCCCATATCATTTCCCCAATCTCATTCTTCACACAACTTACAACTTTGTTTCCCCTATTTTTCCTGAGTCTCATGTACTTCCAGAAGGATTTCCTATCTTTCCAAAAAGCCAGTTCATGCCTTTCCACTTTCTCCTTCCTATCTTTTGCCTTACTGTGGCGAACCAGCTTAGCAGCTTCACGCATCTTACAGCGATATTCATCCACAGAGACTCTACCTTGCAACATCCCCAAATAGGCTTCCTTCTTTCTCTTTACCGCCTCTTCAATCTCACTATTCCACCAAGCATCACCTCTATTGTTACCGACTATTGTGGTGCCACAGACGTCTTTAGCAGCAGTGACAACACAGTTCTTAAAACATTCCCACTTCTTTTCTACATCCCTCTCACCAGACTTCAGATCCTTCAGTCGTTCTCTGAGTAAGTCAGAATACCGCTGATGATCTTCAAGGAGCCTATCAACCTTTATTCTTTCTATCCTGGGTCTCTTCCTATTCCTTTTCCTCCAACCAACATTAAGTTTCACTCGTGACACTACCAAGTAATGATCAGAACCAACATCCGCACCTCTCATCACACGGGTGTCAACAACTAAGTGTTTCAAACGCTGATCATAGACAACAAAATCTATCACACTCTTTTGACCAAGAGTACGATTTTCCCAAGTATATGTGTGGATATACTTGTGGTTGAAAAATGTATTAGATACACACAAACCATTCTCAATGCAGAGTTCAATTAATCTTTCACCATTATCATTCACACAAGGATCTTTAATTAAACTTACCCAGAACATTGTCAGAAATTGCATTCTGCACACCTACTGTAGAATTGAAATCCCCTGCTATTATAACTTTTTCTTTAGCACCAAACTGGCTCAAAACAGTTTTTAGCTCATTCCAGAAATCTTCCTTCTTATCAGAAGGTTCCGAGTCACAAGGAGCATACACTACAACAATTACAATTCTCTGAAGTTTCACTTTCAAACGAATCCAGAGAATTCTCTCACTTACGCAACTATAGTGAATCAAGTTGTTCTTCATCTTTTCACTTAAAATCACACCTACACCCGCCTGTCCTCTCATATTATCCAATACTCCAGACCACACACTCACCGTGCCATTCACTTCTTCTACCCCAATTTCCTTCTTTTTGGTTTCACTTACACACAGCACATCCAGTCTATACTTATTCATCTCCTCAATCACCTCACTCATCTTGCCATTTATACCTCTAGTATTCCATACGCCAATCTTACATTTACTGAGCCGAGATCTTTTTCTCATACGCCGCTTAGAAAGTTCAGGTCGATTCCGTGGTGGACTGTCCTTCTCAAGTGTGGTAGGTCCACCATATCCCACACTTGAGTCCTTAATATTTCTTTTTGTCTTTTTAATCAGGTAAGTACATCAGTGTGGGGGATTAGCCCACAGCTGAGGGTTCCAGTTGGTCATTCAACCTATGGATTCTGGAAAAAAACCCAGTGAGTTGGGGTCTTTTCGCCAATGTCACACAGAACTAGCTTGCACCTCTCCAAAATTCACAGAGGCCCTAGTTGCTGTTGTGTGTGCCATTGTTACCATGGAGCGCCCCGAGGAGGCAAACCCATCGCTCACTACGACAGCCCGTGATATTACGATATCAAGAATTCTTCTAATGTTTTGTGTGTAATGTGTTTCCCTGCCAATTCTTCTTACTATGAAACTGAGATACCTCTCTAATACTGTGCTGGTCCTCCTCACGATCGAATAATGGCAGCAACGTGACAGGGCATGGACTCCATGAACTCTCTGTAGTACTGTAGAGATGGTGCACACCATGCTTCCCGAAGAGCACCTCACAATTCCATAATATTCACTGGTGGAAGATTTCTGGCATTGATGGCACGTTGAACAGCATCCCAAATGAGTTCAATGGCATTTAAATTCAGTGAACGAAGGGGCGGGGTCAAGTCAGGATGCCAAACTCCATGTAATGTTCTACCAGCCATAATAGGGCAACTGTGGACATGTGCAGTGGTACATTGTCATGTTGAAAGATGTCGCACCCGTCAGAGTGGTTGGATGACATGAATGGATGCAAATTATCCCCAAGGATGGCTACGTAGCCCCCACCAGTCAGAGCAGTCTTCAGACACATGAGGTGTCCTAATGTGTGCCAGCTCAAAACACCCACACCATAACAGAGCCACCACAGGCCTGTGGGATTCATTGCCTTGTGGAATTGTTGTCACACCCGGAGTTGGCCATCTGACCGAAAGAGTAGGTACACGATTCATCGAAGCAGGCTACATGTTTCCAATCATCTTGCGTCCAATGGCAGTGTTCCCAAGCCTAAGCAAGGTGCACAGCTTTGTGTCATCAAGTCAGCAATGGCACCCGGGTGGGTAGCTGGTTCCAGAACCCCATAGAATACAGGGGTTGCACTGTCTGGATGTTGATGGCCCCAGAATTGAATCACACTGTGATTTGTGGCAATGCTGCATGCTGGGCGAATGTTACGATGCGTGCCAGATACCATTGTCCACAATTTTCCAGGGCTTTTCTATGACCACACCGGTCTCACACTCTGGATGTTTTCCCTGAGTTGGTGTAGTCCAGGTACACCCTTGAAATTATTGACTGTGTAAATCGATATTTTGTGGTAATTTCTGAGATGGAGTGACCTATCTCCTGGGTGCCAATTATCATACCACATTCAAAATAGCTTAAATCCTGATAAGTTGACATCTGAACTGCGAATGCTACAACTTGGGCTTGCAGAGATATCTGCCTCTATGCATATGTCTTTTGTGGAAGATCCCATTTACCACACAGGTGTGGTTGCATGTAATGGAAATGGTAGCACCCTTCCCAGTTTTTTTGGCATCTCAGTGTATACTAGTTAAAGGAAGCACTTGGTTGCTGGAACTTCTCACAACAGTAGGCTGCACATATAATGAAGAATTCACAAATAATATAAGCATAACTTATACTTTTCCATGGAAAAAAGAAAACATAACATGTCCTCCTACTTTCAAGGAATTCTTAATTAGCAGACAAGCACTGGACATGCTGTACATTTTCATGTTGGAATAAATACACAAAAACTTAAAGCAGAAAGAAAAAACTTTAAAAAGGACAAGTGATAAAAAAGGTAACTTACTTATCGTAAAACATGGAATATTTTGGAAGTATGAATTCTTTGTTATCATGCTTCAAGTTTTCTCTCAATTCCACATCAGGAATAGCATAAGCTTTCTGTATTCTATAAATTTCTTCAATTTCTTTGTTGAAACCCTAAAAATACCATACAAATATCAGTTGATGGTTCATAAAAACTTTTCTTTTGGGGGTGGAGATTAAATACATATATATAGCATACATTGCAAATATATTACAATTTAATATTTGCAAGTGTATGACACTTGCAAATATTATATTGTAGGAGAAAGTGAGGAAAGAACAGATTTGAAACAATGATAGAAAGTAGAAAGCAAAACAACTTGGAATAAGTAAAAAAAGTGATAGGCACAGTAAATTTTGGCAAAAAAATACCAAGTTTTTTGAAGAGTTACAAGTTTTTTGAAGAGTTAAATGTTACATGGTAACATAGGTGAATATGGAATTTCTATTCCTCCTCCTCCTTCACCCACTCCAATGTGCTTATACCTGTCATGTATTTGCAAGGATTTATTCCTTATTAACATCTATGATGTCACTGATAGTTTAGTTGCACAGTTTAAACAAGATAGTTGGAAAAAACAGAGACAGAGAAAGAGGAATCCATGGTTTCACAGTATAACACTGAATTTTTTTCTCTTTCAAGAAATATTATATGATTTGTGTATAATTTGAAAAATGTTTCCCAATGGCATATGGGTACATATACATATTGTGAAAGCATTGTGTTTTCAACTGTAATTGCCACATTGATATATTATTTTCCACATTAGCATTACTAACTGCACAGCATGCATTTTAAAATGACATTTCATATGACAAGAAATGTGAAGAGCAACGGAAAGAGCATGTGACCAGAAACAATGGTGAATTGCAGCCTATATCTCCAAAGTGATTACAGAAACCACCAGTGAACGTTTTGTAGAAAAAGCTAACACACTTTAAAAGTTCTGAGTCTAATTCAAATTAAAGAACTTTATGGCTATCTCTAGTGTAATTTTTCTCAATATTTCTTAAATATATGAATGTACTTTTCAAACTGGATTATTATTAAATATCATTGCTGGTGGATAGGTGCAGTACTTTCTGTTTCCCATGTATCCAGATTTTGTAGTTAGGCAGCAGCTGGGATTGAGCTCACAACCATCTGCTCTAACTACAGGGCTATACATGGCCTTTATCACTAATAATACACCAGAACATGATTTCAAAATTAAACTCAAATTCGAAAAAAAAAATAAAATATTTCTTTGGGTTCCTTTTTTAATGTGAACTTCAAAAGCTCTTCAAAATAAATGAAACTTTTCGAATTTTTTTCCTTGTAAATAATTTTCATCAAAAATACTTAACCTAATCATCCAGGTAGTCCCCAATGGAACTGATTACCTTGTTTCACTGATTTACAAGTTGAAATAACCCATTGCGATAGAAATCTGGTGAGCGGGAGCTGAAGAAGTCATCCATGCAACGTTTTACATCATTGTCATTAACACTTATTTTTTTTTCTTGTAAATAATTTGCCATCAAAACATTGTCCCGAGAGACTGTCCTTCATTAGACTGAATAGATGGAAGTCGGAGGGCGCCAGATCTGGACTGTTGCTGATCGCTTTATTTGTTACCAAGGATGTGTGTGGTCTCACATTGTCACGGTGAATGTGGATCCTTTTCAGATTCTTGTTCAGTCTCTTCCTCCTTATGGTTACTCTAAGCTTGTTCAGTGTCTCAATGTACTGCTTGCTGGTCATGGTATGGCCAAATTTCAGAAAATCAAGGAGAATGTCATCCCAAAAAACAGTCACCAAGACTTTCGATGCTGATCGCTGGCTCTTGAACTTCTTAGGCCTTGGTGAAGAGGTGTGACACCATTTCATGGATTGATTCTTCATTTCCGGATCCTAAAGATATGCCCACATTTCATCCCCTGTCACTAGATCGGAAAAAAATGTGTCTTCATTGGCTTCAAATGCTTGCGGCAGATCAGAGCAGACTTCCACCTTCCTCTCCTTCAAATTGGGTTTCCACTGCTGAGGTACCCACTTTGCACACACTATCCGATACCCAAAGTCTTCCACCATGTTATGTGTGTGGCACTGTGAACACAGTCCAGTTGTGCAACAAGCTCATGGATTGTGACTTGTCTCTCCATGCGAACCAATTCATCCACTCACTGACAATTTGTGCCAGTGGTTTGCAAATGATGATCTCACATTGCATGGTTGGTTTTCAATGCTGGTTTCCCATTCTTTAAACTTCTTCATCCATCTCTGCACATTGCTCTTGTCAATGGTGTCATCTTCGTAAATGTTCTGTATCCTTCAGTGGATGTTGGACAGACTGCACCCTTCCTTTGTCAAGAACTCAATGACAGCACGTTGCTTCTGTTTGGAATCCATTATTTACCTGCAATGAAGAAGAAGGGTTACTATAGAGGAAGAGTTACTCTACCAACATGTGCAATTTGAATGACCTCTGTCAGTTAATAAAAAGTTATGCCCACTTTTGCATTACTTTTGGTACAATCCTTATATTAAAGTTTAATTAACACCTCTCCTAGTTTTCCTACATAATATTCGTCAACACACAAAATTGTAGTGATTCAATAGCAAGTACAGATTTCTGCATGGAAAATTTTATTTTTTCGGAGAATGAGAAATAGATCCCGGCTGAGTGAGTGTAAGATTGGTGTATGGAATACTAGATGAATAAATGGAAAGATAAATGAGGTGATTGAAGAAATGAATAAGTATAAACTGGATGTGCTGTGTGTGAGTGAAACTAAAAAGAAAGACATTGGGATAAAAGAAGTGAATGGTACACTGAGTGTGTGGTCTGGAGTTTTGGATAATGTTAGGGGACAAGCTGGTGTAGGTGTGATTTTAAGTGAAAAGATGAAGAACAACTTGATCCATTACAGCTGCATTAGTGAGAGAATTCTTTGGATTCCTTTGAAAGTGAAACTTCAGAGAATAGTAATTGTTGTAGTGATCAGAATGCGATTTCGGATAATGTTCTGGGTAAATTTAATGATCCTTGTGTGAATGATAATGGTGAACGATTAATTGAACTTTGCATTGAGAATGGTTTGCATGTATCTAATACATTTTTCAACCACAAGTATATCCACACATATACTTGGGAAAATTGTACTTTTGGTCAAAACAGTGTAATAAATTTTGTTGTTTATGATAATCGTCTGAAACACTTAGTTGTTGACACCTGTGTGATGGGAGGTGTGGATGTTGGCTCTGAGCATTACTTGGTGCTGTCACGAGTGAAACTGAATGTTGGTTGGAGGAAAAGAAATAGGAACAGTCCTAGGATGGAAAGAATAAAGGTTACTCTAATTTACTCAGTGAGCAACTGAAGGAGCTGAAGTCATGTGAGAAGGATGTAGAAAAGAAGTGGACTTGTTTTAAGAACTGTGTTGTCACTGCCACTGAAAAGGTCTGTGGCACCAAAATAGTGGGTAGCACTAGAGGTGATGCTTGGTGGAATAGTGAGATTGAAGAGGCAGTAAAGAGGAAGAAGGAAGCATATTTGGGGATGTTGCAAAGTAGTTTCTGAGAATGAATATCACTGTAAGAAGCGTGAGACAGCAAAGCTGGTTCACAAAATTAAGGCAAAAGATAGGAAGGAAAAGATGGAAAGGCATAAATTGACTTTTTGGAAATATGGAAAATTTTTTGGAAGTACACGAGACACAGGAGAAATAAAGGAAACAAAGTTGTAAGTTGTGTGAAGAATAAGATCAGAGAAATGATATGGGAGCCCAATGAGTTAAGTGAAAGATGAAGTGAATACTTCTGTGAGTTATTAGATCAAGAAAGCAAAGTTGATTCTGAGGCAGAAGCAGATGATGTCACAGTGAAGTATGGAAGCACAGGAGGGATCTCGAGAGAAGAGGTGTGTAAAGTTCTAAAATCTCTTCAGAATAGTAAGACTCCAGGAGTTGATGGCATAACTGCCGAGATGTTGAAATATGGTGTGACTCTATAATTGACTGGTTAACTGAAATTTGCCAGTTGTGCTGGGAGTTTGGAATGGTCCCTTGGGATTGGAAGGATCATTGTTCCCTTGTATAAGGGAAAAGGTGATCAGACTGACAGCAAGAACTATCGTGGTATTTAGCTTACTGAGTGTGTCAAGGAAAGTGTTTGGTAAGATCATTATTAAAAATGTACAAGGTCTTACATCAGAGAGAGTGGGATGTTCAGAGTGGTTTTATGCCTGGTAAAGGCTGCACTAACCAAATTTTTGCATTACGCATGATGATTGAAAAGTATCTGGCTGTCGATAAGGAAGTTTTTACTGCCTTCATTGATTTAGAAAAAGCATATGACTGAGAAAATAGGATACTTCTATGGAAGGCGTTGAATAAATATGGTGTTACTGGGAATCTACTTAATAGTGTGAAAGCAATTATTTTGGCAGTACAGCTCGTGTACGATTGAATGGTGTCGTATCAAACTGGTTTTCCATTGGTGCAGGAGTCAGGCAAGGTTGTGTAATGTCACCATGGTTTTTAAATATATTTATGGATCTATGCATGCGTGATGCCAAGGTGGACAATACTGGTTTATGTCTTGGTAATACCAGTGTGTGCAGATTGCTGTATACTGATGACACTGTCCTGCTTTCAGAGAGCAAAAGTGAGTTGCAGAGCATGTTGTACCAGATGTACGAAGTTTGTATGAAATTCAAACCGAGCATAAGGGAAAAACCAAAGTTATGGTTTTTGAGCGATGAACTGTTAGTACTGAATGCAGGGTAAGTCTAAATCACACAGTGATTGACCAGGTAAATGAGTTTGTATATTTGGAAAATTTGTCTGACAGCGAAAATAGATTAGATGGCAAAATTAGTAGGCAAGTGAATTCTTCATTGAAAGTCATGGCTGCTTTGGGAGGTTTTCACAGTAATGATGGATTCTCAAAAGAGTCCCAAATGGTTGTGTAGGAAAGTGTAATTGTTCCTACTCTGATGTTTGGCAGTGAAACCTGGGTTCTACAGAAGAGACATAGGAGTCAATACAGACAAGTGATGTGGACTAGGAACATCAAACAGAAATCATCGCTCTTTCCACTCTTTTCCATGTGGTGCAGTGGAAGCATGTTCGGTGCGTAACTGGAAGACCCTGGGTTTGATTCCTGTTGGCGGCGGACGAGAATTTTTCCATGACTAACTTATAAACGTGGAAAAAGCGATGACTTCTGTTTGATGTTCCTAATCCACGTCACTTGTCTCTATTGATTATTCATTCGCCTCCTAGTTATTTGTTCTGTTGCTGCTTACCATCTTTGGTGGATCCCCAGCATTGTGCAGAGCTCCAAGAAGCAATTGCCAAGTGGCTTACAGTTAGTCGCATGCGAGTCTGGAGTAATTCGAGGCCACTGTGGTGCTGCGGAAGCATGTTCGGCGCATAACTGGAAGACCCTGGGCTCGATTCCCGGTGGCGGCTGATGCAAATTTTTCCGTGACTCACTTATAAACGTGGAAAGAGCGATGACTTCTGTTTGATGACATAAGAGTTGTTTGTGAGCAAGAGAAATGCACTACTTACGGGGAGTTTGTGGGAAGGCACGTTCTGATCATGTGAGGAATGAAGATGTGTTTCAGTTGTGTAATGTGAAACAAAATGTTGTTAGCAAGGTGGAGCCTAATAATATTAGGTACTTTGGCCATGTTGGAAGAATGAGTGATGAGATGCTTACTAAGAAAATTTTTTCAGCCCAAGTGGCAGGAAAGAAAGGCAGAGGAAGGCCAAGGAAGTCATGGGAGGATCAGATTCAGGAGTGTCTGCATGAGAAAAAGATTATGAGTATGAAGTATAGAAGGTCTTGTGTATGTTGTGTGATGGATGTCACTGGAGCCCATGTTGTGTGTCAAGATTGCTGTAAATGGAGAAGTTTGATACTGCAACAGTAAGTAAATAATCAGTTAAAAATTTATCTGGTGGTTTGTATTTCTCTGTGGAGCTAATTTCAGAGAACACCTTAGGGATATCATCATCATTGTCAACCATTATCAATCCACTGCTGGACGAAGGTCTCTCCAAGCCTCTTCCACAATGGTCTGTCTTGTGCCAGTCTCCTCCATGTTACTCGTGCATACTTTTGAATTTCATCCATCCATCTCCCATGTGGCCTTCTTCTGGGTCTTTTCCTGTCCCTTGGAATCCAATCTAAAATTTCGACTGTCCATCGATGGTCTGTCTTTCACTCTTGTCATTTTTCTTATCCACAAGTTCCTCTTCTTATCTCTCCTGGTTACACCAAGCATGCACCTCTCCATGTTTTTCTTTGAGTTGTCTGCAGCCTTTGTATGTCTCTTTAAGGTCTACGTCTCTGCACCATACGTAAGCACTGGAAGGATGCATTGATCAAACACTTTTCTTTTAAGACATAATGGCATATTGCTCTTGAAAATTATGCTGTTTCTTCCAAAAGCTCTCCAGGCAAGTTTTATATGCCAATTAATTTGTTCATCAATGTGACCCTCATTTGATATCTGCTGTCCAAGATAAACGTATGTATCTGTTATCTTCAGCTTTTCTCCATCAATCGATAAATCTTCATTTCTTGTAAAAGCATTGTACATCACTTTTGTCTTCTGAAAGTTCATTTTTAATCCCACTTCTTTACTTTTGCCAGCAAGTTCCTGGATCATACTCTTCAGCTCTGATGGGGTAGTTGCAAAACTGCCTACGCCATCAACAAAACGAAGGTGAGTTAGATAATCTCTGTTAATCTTTATCCCTTTGTTTTCCTAGTTCAGTAATTGAAAGACATTTTCCAATGTGGCATTAAAGAGCTTGAAAGATATAGTGTCACCTTGTCTCACTCCCTTTCCAATTTTTATGTGTGCTGTATTCTCAAACAGCCGAATCTTTGCACTTGCATTTTCATAGATGTTATTAATAATATTAATGTATGCATCTTCAATACCGCAAGATTTCAAAGCCATTGTAACTGCTGATGGTTTCACTGAAACAAAGGCCTTTTCATAATCGATAAAAGCCATGCACAATGGAAGTTCATATTCCCTCACTCTTTCAATTAGTTCTCTAAGTACGTGGATATGATCTATAGTGCTATAGCCACTCCTGAATCCAGCTTGTTCTCTCGGTTGAGCAGTGTTTAGTGTTACCTTCAAGCGGTGCGAAAGAACTTTAGTGAAGATTTTATAAACCACTGATAGGAGGCTGATAGGTCGGTTGTTCCTGAGATCCTCAATGTCACCTTTTTTATGTAGCAGGATCATTGTAGCGTTGTTCTAATCCTCAGGAATCTTCCCTTCATTAAGGCATCACGTGAAAACTTGGTTGAGTACTGTTTCAATTTCTCCACTTGCTTCTTGTATGATGTCTACAGTAATTCCATCTTCTCCTGGAGCTTTTCCCCACTTCATGTTCTTGTTTGCATGTGCAACTTCTGCTGGGAGGACTGGAAGAACTCTGGTACTGGTACTTTTCATGATGTCTGGAGTACATGTATCATCCCTTTCATATAATTTGGAGTAGAAATCTTTCACTCTTGTCAAAATTTCGCCTCTATTTCTTGTTACAGAACCACCTTCTTTTCTCAGTGCCATAATCTGTTTTCTTCCCTTACTGAGATGTCCCTTTGCTATCTTTAGGCTTTGGTTGTTTTTATCAATTGCTTTCCTCACTAGTTCACAGTTAAATTTCCTTAGTTTACCGTGATACTTTTTTGTACTGTCTTGCATAGCTCTATATATTCCACTTTGGTAGTCACATCTTCTTTAGTTGTCCTCATCTCTCTTCTTTTTTGCATCAACATTTTGGTTTTTCCTGATAATTTGTTCACATGCAACTTGTTCTTAGACCCAGCTAATTTTGTTGCTGTTTCCATAAGAGCTTTGGTTACTTTTCTGTTGACTTCAGAGATGTACACTTTTTCTGATGTTAGACCTTCTAGAATGGAGAATCTGTTCCCCAGTTCTAATTTGAAGATATTATGATGCTTTTTAAAGTTGGTCACGTCAATATGCTTTGTTTGTATTATGAGCTTACCACACTTGAGTTTAGCACTGAGGTGCATCTTACATCTTACCATTCTATGGTCACTACCTGTGTTGAACTTGTTCAGCACACTGCAGTCTTCCATGACAAATTTCTTGTTATACATAATAAAATCAATTTCACTTGTCTATCCATTGAAATGCCTCCATGACCATTTCCTTTGCGGCTTTTTCTTGAAAAAGGAGTTTATGATGAAAAACCCTTCTGCCTCTGCAAACTCTACGAGAGTATTTCCACACTGGTTTCTGTTGCTGTGACCGAATTTACCTACTGAAGTTTCATTCTGTTGCCGTTGCCCTATTTTTGCATTGAAATCTCCTATAATTATCTTCAAGTGCTGCTTGCCTTAATTATTTAGATGGTGAATTTCCTCCTAAAATTCTTCAATTTCTTCATCAGGATGACTTGTGGTGGGTGCATAAGTTTGAATTAATCTGAGCTTGGTATCTTCTTGAGAGTTGGATAACGAGTTGTGCAGCTCTGTCAGAGGAACTTTCAACTTCAACAACTTTATCCTTCAGTTTCTTGTTTATTATAAATCCAACACCACTAGTTCTGCCAGTATATGTCCCACGATAGTAGAAGATATGTCCACTTTTCAGTTCAATGCAATCTCCTTTTCTCCTTACCTCACCTAGCCCGACGATGTCCCACTTGTTCCTTTGTAGTTCCTTTTCCAATTCAAGAAACCTTGAATCAGAAGATAGGGAGCATCCATTGTAAGTAGTCAAGGTCAGCATCAGATGGCAGCCTAGTCTGGTCCTTCGGTGATTCTTAGCGCCCTCTGCCTTCATGTTGCACTGGCCGCTGCCTTGGCAAGGTACATTCCAGCTGCCGGAGACTGAGGGACAAGATTTAAGTTGTGGAGTCATTTTGGAGGGGTTTGGCCATAACTCACCACGCTGGCCAAGCGGGTTGGTGAGAGTGGGATAGCATTTCCTCTAATCCCGATGGTATAGTTATACCGCTATTGACAGTCGTCAGAGCCTCTTTAATGGGAATAGGATACACTACGAGAAGGCGGAGTTGACATTTGTCAAGGAGAGGCTGTGATGTTGCGCATCACCTGACCTTATTATCAGTTAAATGTTTATTTGTCAGATGGTCTTTTTTTGAGGAGCTAACCTCTGAATATCAGGGAACAGCTTAATGACATGTATGTATGTAAAAATAAAAACATAGAGAAAGCAAGCTTGTCATAAAATACCATTTATATTATATCTTTCACATTTTGTTTAGCTACAAGGTAAATCTGCTCATATGCCAATAAATAGACCACAGTAATATTTGTATAAAAAGAAACATGTAAAAGAATTAAATAAATCATGAAGAATGAACATATCAATATATTCAATTTGAGAATAAACTGAAATCAGGACTAGCTACAAGATTGCCACCTTTCCATGGTTGGTGAATTATTATGTAGGAGAACTTGAAGAGATCTTGCTTGGACCCAAATTTTTGCCCATATACAAAATATATGGCTGACAAACTCTTCATTGCTGACAACAACAAAAAAAAAAAAAAATTGCCAGAAAAAAAAATCTTCAAAGTTTAATTGCTTAGAAGAATCACTGAAGTCCCCATAAATGAGTTTTAGTTGAGAAAAGAAAATTTTTGGATTTATCTATTTATAAATATGGCATAGCAATTCATTGATAATGGATCTAAATTTGATTCAACTGAAGATGTGAAAAAATTACCTAATATAGAATCAGAAGATTTTTTTCATAAAACTTATCCAGCTAGAATTATTAACAATACTTAATACAAAAATAAAGGTCAACAGAATAAAGGAAAGACAAAGAAAGAAATATTGCTAGAAATGACTTACTGCAAATATGTTTTAATTTACTGAAAAAGGTAAAATATGATGTAAGTTTTTAAAGGTAAATATGATGTAGTTTTTGTTTTTAAGACTTGTAGGAAGTCTTAAAAACAAAATAAAAACTTTTTCCTACATGTTCAAAAACACAAAATGATATCTCACTAAGCAAAGAATTATTTACAATATGGAATATATCCACCAGGTTTCACACACAGGACAGATTCATCATTAAATGAAAACTTTTGTCTGGAAGAACAGAAATTAGTAACAAGTATAGCATAAAGATTTAAGATATTTGCTGAAAGATGTTACATTAGAGTTTTTTTGTCTAATAAAACTCTTAGATACTGTTCACAACGTGAACTGGGATTCACTCAGAATTATTATTAATCAACATGACAGCACATCAAAAAGGAAATTAAAATGACATGAAACTGAGAAGAAAAAAAACCCATCAATGATTATTTGGGATGACCACTTCCAGAAGAGCTGTTTGTGTAGTTAACTGTAGTCATTACAGTAATTGTAAGTCACAGTGATAAGGGCCTAACGAACTATTTAGGAAACTAAATATCTACACATGAAAGTCAGTGTAAAAAAAACCCCGAAAACATGCTTATATGCTACAAAAAACTCTAATGTAACATCTTTCAGCAAATATCTTAAATCTTTATGCTATACTTGCTTTAGACAGCTTCCATGGGCATGCCAAAAAAAAAAAAAAAAAAAGAAAGAAAGAAAGAACAAACGAACCAAACTTTCACCAATACTACAATTTTAGGCAGCAGGAACCAAAATATAAACCAAGAGACAATCAAGCATGCAGATGTTAAATATCTTTCCAAGCATCAAAAAAATATATATATATACAGGCATTCATTTCACTCTCACCAATTAAAATTAATGGTAACATGTAAAACATTTGCTTATGAAGGTAGATGGAATGCACGTGTACTGCATACAACTACCTTCATTTATCTTCATATAAATACATCTTCATTTATTTATTACATGTGCATTGCATAGTTCTTATTTATAAGATGTTGGACATGTCCATACTAAACATTAACCATCCATGATGAGACAATCTAAATGCACAGTCCCTTGTAGAACTGAATTGCAAATCAGGTTTTGGATGGGGTACCTGTCTACAATAGAAATGATGCAAGTGGCCTCCAAGAACAGAACAAAACCATTATTGGATGCCCAAGCTCAGATCTGATTAATTGTAGATTACAGCTGCAGATTAATGCAGTATATACTTGAAAAACAAAACAAAAAAAAAACCAAAAACATGTGCAGGTCATCATCCATAGTCCATACTATCAGGAAGCAGAGGAAGATGTCACTGAGATTAAACTGATGAACAGCATTACAAGATGACATCAAAGCATACCTTGAGATATATCTTGATGTTCAGGAAAAAGTGATTAAGTGTTACACCCATGTGCACCTGAAACATCTGACAGTTTAAAAAACCAGCAATGAAGATTCCTTCTGAGCGCTACTTTTAGAGGTCACTGAGAATACTGCGTTGCTAAAAGTGGTCATGTCTTTTCAGTGTCAAAGGAGACAAACACCTGGTGCAACCTCTGCACAAATATATCTGACAAACAAAAGCTTTAAGGTGGAGAAGGTGATCACAAAGTGAACAATCATGACAGAAGTCACTTTGTGAAGGCAAAAAGATGCAGCAACTTTACAGATAAAGTAACTAGGGATTAACTATATGTTCCATAACCTTACACAGAAAGCTAGCTAGTGGACTGGTAGCTTGAGGGAAATTGGAATCTTTGTCTGGTTCTGAAAAAGAATGGACAAAAGCCTTAAACTGAGAGCAAGTGAAATGATGACACGACCAAATCCTGTTCAACAAAAACAGCATATTTCCAAGAGCGGATGGTGAAAAATGCTACAACATTTTGTAGTTAATCTCACCAGGCCCAACATGGTGCCAAACTGATTCCACCATCACAAAGGGATTTATAGTAAATTGGTCAGCATACACAGTGCAAAAAAGTTAATGGAATGAAGCTAGAAATGCACCATTGCTACCAGGTTGTAAAGATAAATTCTGGGAAAAATTGCATGTGGCATGTGCAATGCACGTTACTATGGGCATGCAGGAATGTAAATATCCCTGAGTGCTGCTGTGCACAAAAGAATAGATTCTAAGGATAGAACATATGCTGTAGTGTTAAAGATTAGTTCCATGTGGTGCCGATACGATGGTGATATCGAAGGAAGGTGTGCGTGCAATATTACTCTATGAATTTTTGCATGGTGTGAAAGATATGGAAGCTTGTACAAAAATCTAGCGGATAATGCTTACCTTGGCATTCCTTTCTAGCGACGAAAACATTTCACGCACGTGTTTTCCGGTCTTTGTTGATGTTATTGTCCTAAAGTCCGTTGTATGCGATGACTGGCTTTACTTCTCACACTTTTCGCTGGGTATACTCATTGGATCTTTGCTTTAGGATTCAAACATCAACTTTTACCGTTCTTTATACTCGAAATTTTCGCCCATACTCTGGGCATCTTCAGGAGCGTGGCGACTTTACCACCGATGTTCGTGGTTAACTTCGCGCTAATGGAGTCCGATACTCCTTGTTGCCATTCGTCGGAAAAACTTTCCTGGATATATTTCGTTATCAAGCCTGGCTGGCGCCCTCTATGTTTCGTTAAGAACACTTTTTTTTTTTCCCCCAATTTTTTTTTTTTTTTTTTAGTTTTTTTTTTAATTTCCTTCTCCTATCCTGGTTTTCTTGTCTTTTTTTGCCTGTTTTTCTTTTGTTGTTGTTTTTCTTGTCTTATTAGTTCTTTCCACAGGCCCGATAATGTGTTAGGGTCGTTCTGGTTACATACCCTTGCTTTATTTTTGTAGATTAATATTGCTTCTTCCCTCCTCATTTGCCTTTCCGATTTTTTATTCTTTTTTAGCATTTTAATTTCATCGAACTTTGGGAATTTCCGGTTTTCCAAGCAGAATTGCACTAAAGCAGTTTTGGCTTCTTTTTTTTTTGCCAGTTAGATATGTGTTGTTTAAGTCTTTTTTTAATCTGTTTTTCGTACTTCCAATGTACGATATTGGGGGTATGTGTGCTATTGGAATTTCGTAGGTTCCTGATTCTTCTAGCATTTTTTCCTCTGTTTTTTGTTGACCGTCATACTTTTCACGGTGTGCACTGAGCTTCCTAGTTGTAAGTCATATTTAGCACAGTGCCTATTGATTTCTTTACTCACTCCTTCCAGGTATGGGAAAGCTCCAATGTATTTCAATTTTTTATTTCTCATCTTCCTTTGGTTGTGCACTTCTTGGCCTTCTTTACTCTGAGTCATATGCTTTTTACTCTCATGTATCCATTTATTAATTAGCTTGCTCGGGTACCCATACTCTTGGGATATTTTCGAGATGAACTCTAGCTCTTGATTTTTAGCCTGTTGTTAGATGTGTGTGTGTACGCTCGCCGTATCAAGTTTACTATGCTGTTTTTATGTACCACTGGATGGTGCGATGAGTATGGTATCAGTACAGGTATGTAAGTTGTTTTTCTGAACACAGAGTATTCAAAACTATTTTTGTTTTTCTTTAGTTGAATGTCCAGGAAGGATAGGCAATTATCCTCTTCAAACTCAATAGTTAGCTCTATGGTGTTACAGATTTTGCTAAACTGCTGTGCTAGATCTTGTAGCTCGGCTTTGTTAAGTTTAGACATTATAATAATGTCGTCTACATATCGAGCATAAAGTATTGGTTTTTCAGGTAAATTTTGAATAATTTCTTTTTCGAGGTATGCCATAATCACTTCTGCGTATAATGCCGATAATGGGGATCCCATAGGGCCACCTTGCGTTTGTTTAAATATATTTCCTTCAAAATGGAAGATGTTGTTTTCCTTGATGAAATATAAGGTATTCTTTAGCTCTTTCAGTTGTGTCAAGTTTAGTTCTTTGTTGATGCTTAGTTGTTGCATAATCAATTCGATGGCTAGCTCGACAGGAGTGTTTGGGTATAATGCCTTAACATCCATGGAGGCCATAGTTATTTGCTCTAGGTCTTGATTAATTAATTTGATTTTTTCTATAAACTCATAGCTATTCTTTAATGTATATTGATTCCTCATGAATATTGGGGATAGATAGTTGTATATCTTTTTTCTAGGTTGATGAGTGGCGAGTTTTTTTCGATAGAATCAGTCTTAAAGGTGTGTTTTCTTTATGAGTTTTAATTTTCGAGAATATTTTTGGCATCCCTGCTCCCATTGGAGGGTTTGCATTTTTTATTTCTGTTGGTAACGTGCTGTGGTGGGCCAGGAAGGTAAGCTGTTTGTCGGTGGGATCTTTGTTGATGCTATCGCACTGTAGCTCTGAGATGGCCGTCCGCATTTTATCATTATATTCCAAAGTGTCCATAATAACAATTTGCCCTGTTTTGTCCGCTTCGCAGAATTTGATCGTGGGGTCTTTGCAAAGATTTACTAGTTGTTTTCTGTCATACTTTAATTTATTAATCTTACAGTTTTTTTTTATTTTTTTGTGCTTAGCGCTATACTCTTTAAGCATGATTCTGAATAGCTTAAACCTTAGATCGGTAGCATGTTCTGGATGCACTCGCTGCACAATATCTTCTAAGATAGGAATGTACTCTTCTGTTCTTGGGGTTTTAGGTGGAAATGCGTATTTTTCCCACGTTGTAGCACTGCCTTTTCACTAAAAGTTAGCGCTCTCGATGATTGATTCACAAACACTGGGTATTCTGTACTTTGATCACCCCTCATTTTGATTCCATCTAAAAGGGTATTAAATTTCCTGGCAGTTGAGCTTTCTGCCGCCTTTTGTTGGCTTTCGACTATTTCATTAATTTCAGTGAGAACATCGTCTATAATAAGGGTTTTCCATGTCCCATTAAAATTCTTATATTCAGTATTCAGTATCTGGTTCCACATATTATAGCACTGAATGTGGTTTTGGTATAGTTGTTTTCTTTTATAAATGATTTCTGCACTTAGTCTTTTCTCTTGACACGTCAGTAGCAGCCTTTTGTCTTTTCCATGCATAGGTTTGTTGGAAATTTGTAAGTATTTTGGTATAATATTAAAGTCTCTACAGTTCGTTAAGAACTTTATTTGGATATCTTCTTTTACCAGTTTAATTTTCTTTTTTTAAACTTCCTTATGATGTTTAGTTCTTTAGGAGTCAGCAGGCTTCTATACTTCATTATCCGTTCACGTATCGTTGTTCCGCCCGTGGCGATTCTAATGCATGTATAACGAATCAATTCCACTTAGTAGTTCTAATTCTGACTATTATATAGCTCTAATTATTGTACTAAATATTGTACTTTTACGTGCGATATCGTAAAAGAGAATAGTACAATAATTAGAGATATATAATAGTCAGAATTAGAACTACTAAGTGGAATTGATTCGTTATACATACATTAGAATCGGCCACGGGCGGAACAACGATACGTGAACGGATAATGAAGTATAGAAGCCAGCTGACTCCTAAAGAACTAAACATCATAAGGAAGTTTAAAAAAAAGAAAATTAAACTGGTAAAAGAAGATATCCAAATAAAGTTCTTAACGAACTGTAGAGACTTTAATATTATACCAAAATACTTACGAATTTCCAACAAACCTATGCATGGAAAAGACAAAAGGCTGCTACTGACGTGTCAAGAGAAAAGACTAAGTGCAGAAATCATTTATAAAAGAAAACAAATATACCAAAATCACATTCAGTGCTATAATATGTGGAACCAGATACTGAATATAAGAATTTTAACGGGACATGGAAAACCCTTATTATAGACGATGTTCTCACTGCAATTATTGAAATAGTCGAAAGCCAACAAAAGGCGGCAGAAAGCTCAACTGCCAAGAAATTTAATACCCTTTTAGATGGAATCAAAATGAGGGGTGATCAAAGTACAGAATACCCAGTGTTTGTGAATCAATCATCGAGAGCGCTAACTTTTAGTGAAAAGGCAGTGCTACAACGTGGGAAAAAATACGCATTTCCACCTAAAACCCCAAGAACAGAAGAGTACATTCCTATCTTAGAAGATATTGTGCAGCGAGTGCATCCATAACATGCTACCGATCTAAGGTTTAAGCTATTCAGAATCATGCTTAAAGAGTATAACGCTAAGCACAAAAAAAACTGTAAGATTAATAAATTAAAGTATGACAGAAAACAACTAGTAAATCTTTGCAAAGACCCCACGATCAAATTCTGCGAAGCGGACAAAACAGGGCAAATTGTTATTATGGACACTTTGGAATATAATGATAAAATGCGGACGGCCATCTCAGAGCTACAGTGCGATAGCATCAACAAAGATCCCACCGACAAACAACTTACCTTCCTGGCCCACCACAGCACGTTACCAACAGAAATAAAAAATGCAAACCCTCCAATGGGAGCAGGGATGCCAAAAATATTCTCGAAAATCAAAACTCATAAAGAAAACACACCTTTAAGACTGATTCTATCGAAAAAAAACTCACCACTCATCAACCTAGAAAAAAGATATACAACTATCTATCCCCAATATTCATGAGGAATCAATATACATTAAAGAATAGCTATGAGTTTATAGAAAAAATCAAATTAATTAATCAAGACCTAGAGCAAATAACTATGGCCTTCATGGATGTTAAGGCATTATACCCAAACACTCCTGTCGAGCTAGACATCGAATTGATTATGCAACAACTAAGCATCAACAAAGAACTAAACTTGACACAATTGAAAGAGCTAAAGAATACCTTATATTTCATCAAGGAAAACAACATCTTCCATTTTGAAAGAAATATATTTAAACAAATGCAAGGTGGCCCTATGGGATCCCCATTATCGGCATTATACGCAGAAGTGATTATGGCATACCTCGAAAAAGAAATTATTCAAAATTTACCTTAAAAACCAATACTTTATGCTCGATATGTAGACGACATTATTATAATGTCTAAACTTAACAAAGCCGAGCTACAAGATCTAGCACAGCAGTTTAGCAAAATCTGTAACACCATAGAGCTAACTATTGAGTTTGAAGAGGATAATTGCCTATCCTTCCTGGACATTCAACTAAAGAAAAACAAAAATAGTTTTGAATACTCTGTGTTCAGAAAAGCAACTTACATACCTGTACTGATACCATACTCGTCGCACCATTCAGTGATACATAAAAAACAGCATAGTAAACTTGATACGGCGAGCGTACACACACACATCTAACAACAGGCTAAAAAATCAAGAGCTAGAGTTCATCTCGAAAATATCACAAGAGTATGGGTACCCGAGCAAGCTAATTAATAAATGGATACATGAGAGTAAAAAGCATATGACTCAGAGTAAAGAAGGCCAAGAAGTGCACAACCAAAGGAAGATGAGAAATAAAAAATTGAAATACATTGGAGCTTTCCCATACCTGGAAGGAGTGAGTAAAGAAATCAATAGGCACTGTGCTAAATATGACTTACAACTAGGAAGCTCAGTGCACACCGTGAAAAGTATGACAGTCAACAAAAAAACAGAGGAAAAAATGCTAGAAGAATCAGGAACCTACGAAATTCCAATAGCAAACATACCCCCAATATCGTACATTGGAAGTACGAAAAACAGATTAAAAAAAGACTTAAACAACACATATCTAACTGGCAAAAAAAAAAAGAAGCCAAAACTGCTTTAGTGCAATTCTGCTTGGAAAACCGGACATTCCCAAAGTTCGATGAAATTAAAATGCTAAAAAAGAATAAAAAATCGGAAAGGCAAATGAGGAGGGAAGAAGCAATAATTAATCCACAAAAATAAAGCAAGGGTATGTAACCAGAACGTCCCTAGCACATTATCGGGCCTGTGGAAAGAACTAATAAGACAAGAAAAACAACAACAAAAGAAAAACAGGCAAAAAAGACAAGAAAACCAGAATAGGAGAAGGAAATTTAAAAAAAAAAAAAAAAAAAAAAAATTCGGGAAAAAAAAAGTGTTCTTAACGAAACATAGAGGGCGCCAGCCAGGCTTGATAACGAAATATATCCAGGAAAGTTTTTCCGACGAATGGCAACAAGGAGTATCGGACTCCATTAGCACGAAGTTAACCACGAACATCAGTGGTAAAGTCGCCACGCTCCTGAAGATGCCCAGAGTATGGGCGAAAATTTCGAGTATAAAGAACGGTAAAAATTGATGTTTGAATGCTAAGGCAAAGATCCAATGAGTATACCCAGCGAAAAGTGTGAGAAGTAAAGCCAGTCATCGCATACAACGGACTTTAGGACAATAACATCAACAAAGACCGGAAAACACGTGCGTGAAATGTTCCCGTCGCTAGAAAGGAATGCCAAGGTAAGCATTATCCGCTAGATTTTTGTACAAGTTACTTTGAAATATCGCACGTAAAAGAGAATAGTACAATAATTAGAGCTATATAATAGTCAGAATTAGAACTACTAAGTGGATTAGATATGGAAGCATTTGAAAAATTGCAAAACGTGTTTGGCAGCGATATTATCAGACAGAGTACTTGCTATGACTGGTACAGGAAATTCGACACTGGTGTATGGGATCTGTCTTATGCATCCAGAAGTGGCAGACCCACTAAGGTTGAAGATGATACACAGAAACATGTGCTGTCGACCAAGCCGGATGCAACACTACGGGAATTGGCAGAAGAGCTGAAGACCTCCCATACGACCATCCGACTTCGAAAATTGGGATATTTGGGTAAACTGTGCAAATGGGTACCCCATGCTTTGTCTGACCAGAATCGGATGCAATGCTACTCTATTGATGTTGCTCTGCGTGAAAGAGAAAAACGGAAAGGCTTTTTGCATCAGTTGGTCACAGGTGATGAAAATGAAAAGTGGGTCACATACGTGAATGTTACGCAACAAAGAGCATGGACCAAGCAGGGACAACCCCCACAGAAGGTTGCTAAGCCCCCCCTTCATGGATGGAAAAGTGATGCTGAGTTGCTGGTGGGATTGGAGCACAGTGATTCAATATGAACTCTTGCCGTGGAACGATACCATTACAGCGGATGCTTACATCCATGAATTGAACCATCTCCATGCTGCACTGTAAGAAAAGTGCCCAGCATTGATTAATCACCATGGAGTTGTTTTTCACCAGGATAACACTTGTCCAGATGTGGCTTTATGGACCCAGCAAAATTGCACGAGCTGGAATGGGAAATATTGTCACACACCCTCTTATTCCCTGGACCTTGCCCCTTCCAACTTTCATTTCTTCCGGTCTTTGAAGAATTTTCTCGCTGAGAAAAACTTTGCTAATGACGATGATGTGAAGCATTGCATCGATGACTTCTTCAACTCTCGCTCACCAGACTTCTATCGCAACGGGTTATTTCAACTTGTAGATCAGTGAAACAAGGCAATCAGTTTCAATGAGGACTACCTGGATGATTAGGTTAAGTATTTTGTACAATTTTTTAAGCTTGAAATACACGATTCTCAATTTTCCAGATAATTTCTTTACAACCTGATACAAAGCTTCTCCCAGACAATCCACAATTTCCTTGACACTGGTAAAAATGCATCTATCACTCTTGAGAGCAGAGATCTGATGAGAACTATTGCTTGTCCCAGATAAGTTTTCAGTTGGTAAATATATGATGGAGGATGACACATACCAAATCCTGGATTTCCTCTTACTGCACTAAGCATAGAACTTTGCATACTTAAAAGCAAGCAAGCTTGCTTCAGTTGGCTACTGCTGGAATTTACTCCAGGTTTGCACTGCACTTTCCCAGCCTGCCTGCATTCATGGCTCTAATAAGATTATAGGTAAAGTGGGGACTTTGTTGAGATTTTGAAAACAGTGAAATAAGTTACCTGAAGAATACACTCAGTAACTGCATCATTAATTGATTTCTGCACTGCCATGTCTCTAGGTAAAACAGAAGACAATGTTAAAATATCCCACCAGGCTTAATCCAATTCCCATCAAGCAGGCAGTGAAGCACAGCAATAGCTATTCTTTGAATATTAAAGAGGACAACAAAGTAAATTGGTTAACACTTCAACAAAGATTCCAAAATAAATATGTGTTTAACATTGAACTCTTTTTCACTAACAGACCACTTGGCTATGAACTCATTTGTTTTTCCTTCTATGGGACTTCCCGCACTGAGTGTGGCATATCGTAAATTATCTGCCCTGTAGAATGAACTGACATTTTTATGCAAACATTTTCAGGGTCTGAAGTTTTTCTTCTTATTAACAATGTGGTGATCAGTGATTCCTTTAAGCCCTTCCCATAGATGCACAGTGCTTGTTGTCTGAGTGAGAGCTGCACCGGATACATATTTTGCTGACTCACTGACTCCTGCATTGTCACAAATTCCTTATGTGGGCAAATTTCCCCTCAGAATTATACAACCTTCAGGTATGTAAATCAGGTGCAACAAATTACTTTTTAGTAGTTTCAAGAAGTATGCCTCAATGTAGACGGAGAACAACAACAACACACACACACACTGAAAAACAACAACAATAACAACAACAACAAAAAAAAAAAACCATGCATGCTGCTATTATGGAGTTAGCCACATTAAAACACTGTTTTGTTTTCCATGCCATTCAGGCAATAATTAGCCTTTCCTGGCAAATATATAGCACCACACACTGAATATCATGATGTGCAACTGCCAGAAATAGCTACATATTTTGCCTTGAACTTCTACTGAAGTTTTTGGATAACACTCCTTTCTTTCACATAGTTGTAATGACATACTTCTAAAAATTTGAGCTACTGATCAACTACCAATGGAATTTTAATGCCATCTGCAACACCTTCAGAGTAGAAGTTGCAAAGTCCCATGCTCCATCGCCAAGGGTGTTAACAAATGTGTTCAATGGGAAAAGCATTTTCACTGTTTGTTGAAAGCACTAAAAATGCAGCACAAATTCGTTTATTTGTGAGTATAAGATAGGTATATACAAACTGCCAAGTTTTGACTCCCCACTCAGGCTTTTTCATGGCAGAGGCTTAGACATCAAATTTTACGTCTAACCTCTGCCTCAAAAAGCCTCCCAGTGGAGAGCAAAAATTTGGTGATTTTTATGTATGTATCATACTACAAAAGTAAATAAATGGATTTATACAATGCTATAAGTGTTCTCAACTTGCACAGTTAGGCTATAATTAAATAACATTCAAGTGTATGCTTCTTGCGCTTTTTCACACATTCACTTGATTTTGATTATCACCATGAAGAAAGACTTCACATGCCAAACTGTGTAACAAGCTACACATATTTTGAGTAAAAACTCAAAAACATTAAAACGTGTGTAATTATAAATACAAGTTATAATTCGTTGAAATAACTTCTCATGATTAAAACTCTCTGCACATTATTCTAAAAAAGATTTGTGTACCAAATGCAGCATAGAAAAAAGGAGGATCTTCACAAAAGTTAATACTCACACCATCTACTGAAGGATTTAGGATACTGGTAACTAAAAAAATTTCCTTTCTTCATACAGGCAATTCCAAAGTATCTTTTGAGGCTCCACAAAATGAAGTGTCGAAATTCGAACTTCAAGAAACATGTCATTGATTGAAGAATATAAACTCCAGAATTAAAACACTACAGGACAGAACTTTAAAAATAAAATATCTCAGTAGGACCACAATTTCGGGTCCTCGTTGATAAGTCACACTGAAAAATTCACAGTAACATAAATTATGCACTAATGGATTAAATACAATTATGTACCTTCAATCTTTAGTCCACTTGATGCTCATTGTTGGTGTGTAATTTTTCTTTGTTTATGGAATTATTGACACCTCTCAACACATGTCGTGATATTCCTAAAATAATTCCCTGGGAGATGAAATATTCAATTTTTAATCTTTTCTTTTATGTACACAATGTACAAACACTATTACACTGGTTTCAGCTGTTTAAATGCAAAAATCACTATATACATGTTAATACACTGTCTTATTTCATCAATGTTCTCTGTACTTATGTCTAATAGTTCAATTTGAAGTTTAAAAATTTTTATCAGTGAAAGTCACATTTCATCTATGTTCACTGTACCTGTTGCACCAGTAGTTAAACTTGAAATTTAAAATATTTGACAGTTAAAATCCTTTTCTTTTATGTACACTATGTACAAACACTATTACACTCCGGTGTTCCAGCTGTTTAAATGCAAAAACACTATATACATGTTGATACACTGTCTTATTTCATCAATGTTCTCTGTACCTATAGTACTAATAGTTCATTTGAAGTTTAAAAATTTATCAATAAAAGTCATATTCCATCTATGTTCACTGTACCTTTTGTACCAGTAGTTAAACTTGAAGTTTAAAATATTTGACTGTTAAAATCCAACAAAAGTTTAAAATCATAGCATGCTTGAAAATGCAAAACCAAAATTTGAAGATATTCAAATCAAAAGCGGATATAAGAGTGAATGGGAGTAGGGGTACTCGGAGGCTTTCACCATAGAAAAAAATAAACACAGAGCCTGTAATAATAATGAACCTATCATCATAGCAGAACCATGGAAGGCATTGATAAAAAGAGAAAAAGGATATAAAGAACATCAATGGAGAATGAAAGGAGGGATGGAAAGGAAAGGAAGGGGAGGAGAGGAAGATGAAGGAAAAAGGGGGGGGGGGAGAAATGAAATAAACATAGGAGAATTACACTGCAAATGAAATATAGATGGCAGCATAGAGACACCCCGTAGGGAATCACCTAGTGCACATTAGCAGTCTGCAACATCGTAGTTTGGACGAAAGTTCTGAGGACGACTATAAAAATAGTCGAAAAGCTTCAACAGATGTTTGATGGAAAGGTTGGTGATCTCAAGCATGCCGTGATTTTAAACTTTTGTTGGATTTTAACAGTCAAATATTTTAAACTTCAAGTTTAGCTACTGGTGCAACAGGTACAGTGAACATAGATGGAATATGACTTTTATTGATAAATTTTTAAACTTTAAATGAACTATTAGACTATAAGTACAGAGAACATTGATGAAATAAGACCATGTATCAACATGTATATAGTGATTTTTGCATTTAAACAGCTGAAACCAGAGTGTAATAGTGTTCGTACATAGTGTACACAAAAGAAAAGATTAAAAATCGAATATTTCATCTCCCAGGGAATTATTTTAGGAATATCACGACATGTGTTGAGAGGTGTCAATAATTCCATAAACAAAGGAATATTACGCACCAACAATGTGCATCAATTGGACTAAAGATTGAAGGTACGTAATTGTATTTAATCCATTAGTGCATAATTTATGTGACAGAACTTTAGTTGAAATAAAAAAAACCAAAACGAAATCTATATTGAGTTCTATTAACTAATACGCCAAGGAACACCAATTCTTGGTTTTTCTCAATTTCTATTGTTTGCCATTCCTTGACAGATTAGTTAAAAGAATTCAAAATAGAATTCATTTTCAGGTACATATGAAGACCTTATGTGTTCCAGTTCTTATTCCAAATGACTCCTATCACCCCTGGCCACAGAAGATTTCAGTTTTCAAGCCTTTTATTACATGGGCATTTACGACACACAGTAGTACAGTTCATTTAAGAGAAAAAAGAGCTTAAATGGATTTTTGAAACAGCCCATGGATTTGGCTATAAACCAATCACCATTTAAAAAATAATTTATGACTATAAACATCAAAAACCTAATCCCAAGAAAAATGTCTTATTGTGGGAGACTTCCATTTCAACCACATATCAATACAATTATGAAAAAGACATATTTAAATAACAACATTGGTGTTGGTATTGCAGTCAAAACATATAGAGATTTCATTATTAATAACAAAGAACCAGTTGAAATCCTTGACAAATCCAGAGTTTTTAAAAATCCAATTTTGCACAATCAAAGACTTCCTAATCAAATGAACTGTTATATAGGTAGTACAAAAAATTGTCTTCAATACAGACTTTCCCAACATATAAAAAATGGAACAAGCAAGAAAATAAAACTTCTTTGATTGAATATTGCTGTAATAATGGAAGAAAATATAACCATAACTTGTAATCAAAATATGAAGAAAGAGTTACGCTTAGCAGAGGCTGTTGTTATTGAGCACACTAAAGAATCCAATTGTAATAAAAATAACCCAATTGATTTACCATATCCATGGAAAATGCTTGTGCATGAAGAACAAAGTAAAGAGAAAAAGAAAAAACACCATACTAGAATTTTGAATCAAGAAAAATCTTCAGATAAGAGAATAAAAATCAGCATGCAACATCTTGCCATCAACCATGATTTGCACACAGCAGAGGGCATGACTGTGAATGGGTGTGGCAATAATGACAGACAGGCTAAGTGTATCTCAGATTTTGAAAAAGATTGACATAAATTTCACCTCCGCCCAACTAGTTGCTCTGAAGTCATTTAGAAAAAATCAAGAGACAGTAGCAGTGAAAGCAGACAAGAGTAAAGCACTGGTTCTTTTGAATAAGGAAAAATACTTAAAGAAGATGGAGGAGGAGCTAAATACGCCAAATTATGAACAACTCACATCAAAACCCATTGGTACTTACTATCAAAGCTTACTCTAAACTTCTGAGCTCCCTGAAGAGAGACTCTAACCTTCACCCAATTTCAAGGAGTCGTGTATATGGAGAGTGAATATGGAAAAGTTCATCAGAGGATTCCCCAACTCTATGGGACAATTAAGATCCATAGGCCTGATGCTCCTATTAGGCCTATTGTAGATTCGAAATTTTCCTCTCTCTTAAATTTGCAATACTACCTTCTCTGCCACTTCAAAAGTATCTTTCTGGATCCCCCAGACTTGTTAAGAAACTCAGCAGATTTGCTCTCTAAGTTAAAAGATCTCCCTACCTTAGAAAGCCCAACCATAGCAAGCCTAGATATACAATCCATACAATGTATACAAGCATTAACACTGATTGTTTACTGGAATTCCTTGCTAAAGATCTGGCTGATAAGATTGTGTTTCATAACATGGATAAGGCTATTCTTACAGGACTCTACGAAATTCTTATTTTCATCCTGAAACACAACTAGTTCCAGTTTGGAATTTTTTTAAGCTAACTGCTGGACTTGCTATGGGATTGCCTTTGGCCCCATTCTTGGCAAACTATTTCATGGGGAAGCTAGAAGAAGAAATCCTTGTTGCACCTTCCATCTTCACCCTATACGGAAGATATATGAATGATATAATCTTCATCCCAATAAAAATCAAGCACTTCCCTATAAAATCCTTCAGTGGTTTAACTCTTTAGACCAAGATCTAAAGTTCTTTTTGGAGTTCCATGAGCATAAACATCTTGAATTCTTAGATTTAGCTATTGTGTTGAAGGAAAATGCACTACATCGCTTTACAAGAAACCTATGAACACAAATAAAATTCTGGACTTTCACTCATACCACCCCAGCTTCATTAAAGCAAATGTGGCCAAGCAATTCGCAATGAAAATAGAAATACACAACTCACTTCCTGCAGAAAAGGCACACCAAAGAGAAGAACTAAAAAGAATACCAATAACAAACAACTACCCCCCCCTCAAATTGTAGAAAATACTTTAAAAAAGAAAAAACGTAGCCAAGTAGTCCAAAAAAAAAAAAAAAATGCAATGAACATGTCAAAAACGTCATCTATTATAAGGGACTTCTTGAGAAGCTGCAAAATATCAGCAAAAAAATTTCACATCAAGTTAACCCCTGGCTTGAAAAATAAGATCAGCCACTACCTCCCTAGCCTTAAGCAGAAAGAAAATAATATCATGGAAAAAGAGGGAGTTGTCCATAATGTGGCCTAAGCTATGTGGGCGAGATGGGAAGGCAGCTAAAATAATGTATAGTGGAACATAAAGTGGCGATCAGAAATGTATCTAACACAACTGGCTTGGGCAGGCATATGTAAAACACAGGCCATAAAATTCTATGGGACTCGACTGAAATTCTTGCACTGTGAACAACACTTTCTTAAGAGAAAACTCGCAGAAAGTTGGAAAATTATAAGTAGAAGAAGTACGACAATGAATGATTTTAGGGGATGTACACTTGCAAGAGAATGGCAACGCTGTATGCAGTCGGCGTCCTGAAAAAGGATAGGGCTCCTATCCGAAAATTTGACTTAATTCTATGTTTAATTCCTGTTTAAAACCCATAATAACTTTTTAAGTTTCTGGTTTCATTTATTTAACGTCTGACGGATGGTTGTTTGCAATCATTCATGGCTGACTGCTTGATGGTGTTAGTCTTGTACCAAAATACATAGCAACTAATTGTTTTAAATGGTTTTAGGTTGAGAAAATTGATACCATGTGCTCTGTTTTAATTCAGACTTAAGTTTTGCCCTGTAGTGTTTTAATTCTGGAGTGTATATTCTTCAATTTTAAAATTCAAATTAACAAAAAGGGAACTGAAAGAGGTATCATTACAACTTAGCAACTTTATGATGTATTTTTTGAAGTTCGAATTTTGACACTCCATTTTGTGGTGCCTCAAAAGATACTTTGGAATTGCCTGTGTGAAAAAAGGAGACTTTTTTAGCTACCAGTATCCTAAATTCTTCAGTATGTCAGTTCAAATATAAAAAAAAACAATAAATGAAAAATAAACAAACTTACGGCAAATTTTTGCTTGATATTTTCTCTATCTTTATCTCTAAGCTGAAACAGAGATTTTGTGGTAAGTATTTGCAATAATAAATATTTCAGCTTTAAAAAAAAAAAAAAAAAAAAAGAATTCATACTAAGAATGTCTTACCTTTCAGAGGAACTTAATAAACATAAAATCCAGATAACTTTACACACATCTTATCATTATGCTCCTTGCTCCAGTGCTAACAATTTTCAACTTCAACTTCTTTGGTTCTACTGAATAATATGATACATTTTATCATAGTATGCTGATGTTATTAAACTTGGTAAATATATGGTAAAAGTTCCTTCTATGGGTTGAAGTCACTCTGTAATACCATAACTTACTACTCTGGTGTTTTTTGTCAAAAAAGAAACATTAAGTTGCACACATACCACTTGGGCGATAGAATGATCCATATGTCTTGTGCCAACAATGCATCCATGATCAAAGTCACTCTGATCACCACATTTACCCATGTTCGTCGATTGTGATACACAGTTGGGAAGCCCTGCTATCTGCCTATTTATTGCCTGCATTTGGTTTTGGTCTGTTCCAGTTTGCACGGGGGATGCCCATGTTGACTGCCCATCACCCCTATGTTTAATATTTTGTTTACTGAGTGTATTTGTTCTTGCAGAAGACTATGCACTGTAAAAGATGATTATGTGTTATCCCATAGAATAATTGGAACACGCGACAGCGTGGTGTGAGCAAATTCAAATACAGCATATATAATATTTAAGATTGCACAGGCCATATGAAATTATTTTCTGTAAATTATGTAAGTAAATATTAAAGTGAAGCACATTATTATATTCACAATAAAAAAGTAGGGAATCAAGAACAAAATAAAATGAAATATTTAAAAAAATCAGATTTAAAACATACATGTAAATCTTTACTAGCTAAATCCTGAGGTGAAAAGTATTTGTCTAGGAAAGTTTGTGCATTTAGTCAAGCAATTAGAAACTTGCAAGAATTAGAAACATATCCACAGATTAGTTTTGGTCAAACATCATAGTACAAGAGATAAGTCAGTCTTGTTGGCTTAGTAGCACTCTAATGTACCAAATTTTTCAGAAATGAAATGTGTGTGGAAATAAGTTAAATTCAGATTCTTACTAAATGATAATTGGAATATGTATTTGAATATGTACAAATTAAAAAAAAACATGACTAGAAGTTATGGTTTTTAAACAGGTTGCTTCAAAGATATTTTGCCCTTTTTTGTTGTACTTGCTTGCACAACAATTCGAATTTCCTCTTCTGAGCAAGCCTGGCTGGCCATATTTATTTTACGTTGACTCTGCAGCTGAACAGCATCTATTGCTAACTTTTTCTTTTTGCTGATAATTCCTTTTCTTTTCCTCTCCATTTTTTTGGTATAACTTGTTTTTGATGTCCTAAGATTTTGGCAGAGGTTGGCATCAACTGCTTCTTGCAAAAAAATTTCTTTACTGAAGAAATTAATTGCAGACTCACCCTGTGCTTTAAGTTTATACTACACAGTTTGTATAGCTGAATAGGTTTCAATGTTCATTCTTCCTGATTTTATGTCTATGATTTCAGCCATCATGCTGAAAGAACTTTCAATCTGTGGACCATAAAAACATGATATCAAGGCTTTTACTATTTTAGATAACAAAGTGTACTTGTAGAGGTTAAACACCTTTGCCCACCACGCATAAATTTTTACAAAGTTTCCAACTTCATCAACAGGAGATGGAAGTCGTGATTCAAACTGATAATGGTGAATTTCTAGAGCATAGCTTTCCATTTCCTCTGAACTCAATATATTTCAAAGGAACTGTGGAAGTTTTTCAGTCTTTTTAAAGTTAGATTATGTCCCCTTGTAGAAGGATCAATAGCTGATATGTACATTAAAAGATCACTACATAATGGTAGTGTCTTTTGCATGTATTTTGCACGCTGAATATAAGCTTCAGCAGCCTGGCTTAAAAAATTCCCCACAATGTCATTTGATTTGCTTTTCAAAATAATGTTCCTGATCCAAGAATCTTTCACAGGTTTGCCTTATCAAATCTTTCATAAGATTGCCTTTCAGTATCTCTTGTTTTAAGAAACAAGCTAAGAAATCCAAGAATAGTTGCTTCTGCTCATCAAAAACTTTATGAATTAATGGCTCTTTTGTTTGAAATAAGCATACATATTTTTTCAAAAAAGGTAGAGCTGCAACATAAAAATTTAATATAAGCAAGGTTTTTTTTGAGCTTTCAAATAATTTTGCAACAATTCTAGATTTCCATTTTCTTCCATCTTCTGTTAGATTTTTTTCCCCGTAATTTCTTCCAAAGCTCCTGGAATTTTACCTTTTTCTTTCTAATCTTTACATATTTTATTTATCACATCCATGTATATTGGTCTTTCATTAGGCTGCACAAATCCATAATACAGGAGCAAAAGGGCATCATGGATATGTAAACTGTTTAATGCCACACGATAGAATGACAACCACCTGCATTGCACCATGTTCTTAATTTCAGTGAATTTTAGCCCTATAATTTCACAAATTTCAGCAAGGGCTTCATTTTGATCTGCCGACCATTTAAAGTCATTGAAGAAGTCAATGAAGTATTTCTCAATGTAAGCTTAAAATGGCTTGCAAAATTTTTTACTTGCGTTGTGAATATGGTGACATGAATCTCTATCAATGTCAAGCAAGTGGGGATATTTTCTCTGCCGAATTCTTGTTTTTAACCATGTTTTTGGGCCACTCATGACACATTCTTTCCATCTAGCTTTCAAACAAGCAAAACAAATTCCTCCTCCTCAGAAAAACAAAAAAACAAAACAGAAAGCTGCGCCACGAACTTTGTTTAGAGGGTTCGGGCCTACGTAATACTGGCCCGAAGCCGTGCGTTTTTTCCCACTTAGCTTTCAAACATGCAAAGCACATTTTTCCTTAGGAAAAAACGAAAGAAACAGGGTTGCGTCACGAACTTTGATCAGAGGCTTCGGGCTGACGTTATCCAAGTCGTGCGCCGTGCTTTCTTTCCACTAAGTTTTCAAACAAGCAAAACACATTCCCCCTCCTTAAAAGAAAAGAAAAAAACACGGAGGTGCATCACGAACTTGATTCAGAGGCATAGGGCCGACACAATTCCGGGCCACAGCGAAAGAAGCACGTCTGAGCCAACGTAATTCCGAATCACGGCAAAAGAAGCACGCCAGGCCTACGTAATTCCGGCGTGGCGCCGTGCTTCCTTTCCACTTAAAGCTTTCAAACAAGCAAAACAATTCCTCCTCCACAGAAAGAAAAAAACAACAACGAAAAGCTGCGTCACGAACTTTGTTTAGAAGCTTCGGGCCGACGTAATACTGGCCGGGCGTCGTGCTTTCTTTCCACTAAGTTTTCAAGCAAGCAAAACACATTCCTCCTCCTTAGAAAAAGAGAAAAAAAAAGAAAAAAAAAAAAAGAGGTGCGTCACGAACTTGGTTCAGAGGCATCGGGCTGACGCAAGTCCGGGCCACAGCGAAAGAAGCACGTCCGAGCCAACGCAATTCCGGATCACAGCAAAAGAAGCACACCAGGCTTACTTTCTTTCCACTTGGCTTTCAAACAAGCAAAATAAATTCCTTCTCTTCGGGGGGGGGGGGTATTTAAGAAAAGAAACTGTGTCACGAACTTTATTCAGATGCTTCAGGCCGACGTAATCTCAGGCCACAGCGAAAGAAGCACGTAATAACGGGTCATGGCGAAAGAAGCACGCCGGGCTTATGCAATCCTAGTGCCGTGCTTTTTTTTTTCACGCTTTCTAACAAGCAAAACAAATTCCGCCACCTCAGGGAAAAAAAAAAAAAAAAAAAAAAGATACAAAGGGCTGTGTTACGAACTTTGTTCAGAGGCTTTTACATCGATTATTTACAAAACCATTAAAACTTTCTTTATAACAGCGAAAATCTGAATAACCATAATTTTTTGTTAGTCACCCGTAATCCCGGGGAAATCCGTAATAATTACGGAGATTCTGTAATTGCCAATTCCGTAATCTCTGTGCGTCCTTCGTAGAAAGAGGTTTTACGAGAGCTTCGATTCTCGAACGATCTCAGAAAAGCGGGAACGCATTCAGATACATCGCAAATTACAAGAGAGAGAGTTCCTGGCGATGACGTCACGGATAGAATGCAGAGTGGCGATTTCCCTCAAGACACGGGATGGCTGTCTCCTCGTGGGCTGCGGCAGTTTCCCTAAAGCACGAAGTAGGCGGAGCTTCCACCCTTCGCGCTGCGATGCTCAAGTGACTGACATCCCATCCATTGTTGACAGCAGTAAACGAATTGAGCTCCTGACTCCACCCTCCAACATTTCTTCTTGCCCCCAGCGCCTGCTCCATAAAACAATGCTTTCAGCTAAAAAGCGCTTAGTTCTTTTACACCACAAAAAGCGGAATCGCGGAATTCCGCTTTTTCAAGGAATTTTCTATAGAACGACGAACCCCCCTCTAAAAAATTCTGAAAAATTTCTCTTCATTTTTGCAATGACCTCGAGGATGGGTTCGACTTGATCAGGATGACCAAAATGATGCCAAAAAAGGCGGAATTCCGCGAATTCGCGGAAGAATCTCATGTATGGCTTGTGAAAAGTTGCATAAAGTGTACGGTGATAATGCTCTACAAGAACGTCAGTGCCAGCGGAGGTTCGCAAAATTCCGTGCTGGTGATTTTGACCTCAACGATGCTCCTCGGTCAGGGAGGCCAACCGAGGTTGATGACGGCCAAATCAATGCATTGATCAAGTCGAACCCATGTTACACAACACAAGAGATTGCAGACGCATTGCACATCCATCATTCAAGCATTCACGACCACCTGAAGAAGCTGGGATACGTAAGCAAGCTCGATGTGTGGGTTCCTCATGAACTCAAAGAAGCTCAATTGTTGGCGCATATAAACATGTGTGATATGCTCATTAAACGTGAGGAAAATAATCTTTTTTTGAAGCGACTGATAACTGATGACGAAAAGTGGATTGTGTACAACAATGTGCTGCACAAACGGTCTTGGTCCTGACGTGCTGCTTTGCCTCAAACAACATCTAAAGCAGACATTCATCAGCGGAACGTTCTGGTCTCAGTGTGGTGGGATTTTAAAGGTGTCATGCTTTTCGAGCTCCTACCACCGAACCAAACAATCATTTCGAATGTGTACTGTCGGCAATTGGACAATTTGAACGAATCCATCATCCAGAAACGTACAGAGCTCGTTCATCATAAAGGTGTTGTGTTCCATCACGACAACACGAGACCACACACAAGTTTGTTCACCTGCCAAAAATTATTGGAACTAGGGTGGGATGCGTTGCCACAACACCCAGCATACTTGCCTGACCTTGTGCCGTCAGACTTCCACTTGTTTTGCTCTCTTCAACAGTCCTTGCATGGTAAAACGTTCAATTCAGACGAGGCTGTAAATCAGCACCTTGTACAGTTTTTCGCCATGAAAGACAGGTCCTTCTATGAACGATGCATTCTGCAGCTCACTGAAAGATGGCAAAAAGTTATGGAACAAAATGGGCATTATATCATTGATTGATCTTTGTTCTTTCTATCAATAAATGACCTTTGCAAAACATGGCTAAAATAAGTCATGACTTTTCAGACAACCCAATATATGATGCTCACATCTCTTCCTGGGTATGGTTATGTCCCATGAGTGGTTACACCTAACTTCATCCTAAGTCAACACATAGTCGGTTTGATTGCCTTAGCTTTTAGTCTCTTTGCATTAACAGCACAGACAACTTCTTTTTTGTACCACAAAGAGAGAGGGTGTGTGTGTGTGTGTGTGTGTGTGTGTGTGTGTGTGTGTGTGTGTGTGTGTGTGTGTGTGTGTGTGTGTGTGTGTGTGTGTGTGTGTGTGTGTGTGTGTGTGTGTGTGTGTGTGTGTGTGTGTGTGTGTGTGTGTGTGTGTGTGTGTGTGTGTGTGTGTGTGTGTGTGTGTGTGTGTGTGTGTGTGTGTGTGTGTGTGTGTGTGTGTGTGTGTGTGTGTGTGTGTGTGTGTGTGTGTGTGTGTGTGTGTGTGTGTGTGTGTGTGTGTGTGTGTGTGTGTGTGTGTGTGTGTGTGTGTGTGTGTGTGTGTGTGTGTGTGTGTGATGGTTTAGCTGACAGCCTCAGCTGATTCCTCCAAATTCAGCATGCAAGTCTCTTTAAGTTACAATACTGATGTGCTCAACTACACATAATCAATGACTCCATTTCAATTAAAATTAATCCAGGTTATAGTTTTATTGGTAATAATACCTCATCCAGTTTCTGTGACAGAGAACTCTTGATAAAGTGTACTTCTGTGTCTGTTAGAGGTGAATGAATATACTCCAACATATCACAGCATGGCCAAACTTCTTCCATAGATAAATCTAGTTCAATAAACTTAAGATTTTTCTTTTCAAGCTATGTGATACTTGAAAATCATGCATTCATAATCGTATCACACTTGTACACACTCTGAAAATCATGCATTCATAATCATATCACACTTGTACACCCAAACAAAATGTTCAGGTTGATGAGGCATCAAACATACAAGATAACATATTGTACATATAAACACCCAAACTGACTCTGTGATTCTCTCACCCCTTCTGCAGTTTTGTTTGTTGTTAATGACAGTGTGGTCATTGCTAACAACAATTGGTAATTGCTAACAACTAACAATAAACAGTGTTATGATACAATACAATAAACAGCATTCTAGAATATTCAAAGCAATCAGAAATATGTACTTAATTGCCTGTGGTTTACTGGTCTTCATTAACACCCCTCTGAGAAATATTTATTCCTCTATTTCTAACACAGCATTCTTTTCACAGCAGGAATCGCTGCTATGTTATCCAAAGTGGAAGAAAAATGCACAGTGGCTTCATCCTGTTTCACTAGTGGACACTTCATTCTCAGATATGTGAGCCAATTCGTCAGAAGCAGAAACACTTCCAAGCTTTGCTCATCACAGTCAATGAAATCTCCATGTTGACTACACATGGACTTTGTTGCACTTATCATCTTCTGCAGAAACTGATGCAAAGTAAATAGCCATTTGATTGGAAAGTGATTGTCATTGGAGGGGATTTCAGACAAATGTTACCAGTCATTACATGAGAAAGAAGAGTTGTTGTTGTTGAGTGCTGCACTGAGTGCAGTGTGGCAGCATTTCACCAAACTAATGTTGAGAACCAACATGCTAAGTGCACAACATAATGCTCATAATGAATGGCTGTTCAACATTGGATACAACAATATACAGGAAATTTCAGGTGTGCATTGGTTCTAAATTGTAGTCTCTCCACAAATTATTTTCGACAAAAACCTCATTGACAACATTTACAGATAAAACTTGAATGAAATGCCTCTCAAAGTGGAAAAATGCACCATTCTTGTGCTTACAAAGAAACACTTAACATGAACAGACATGTGTACAGCTAAGCTTGCAGGAGAGATGGAAACATGGTTCGTATGCATCCTGGAAATCCTGGAAAAGATCTGGGAATGTCCTAAAATTCTGTTACATGTCCTGGAACTTTATCCATTCCTGCCTTTTTGTCCCAGCATGATGTTTTGTAGTTGAGGATTTTTGTACAGAATATAACTTATGACTGACAGATTTCCCACCCCATCCCCTGTAAAATGTAGGGGGCTGTTAGTTTTCTTGTCTGTTCGCAACACTGAAGCTGTGTTATTAGTAAGTCTTTTGTAAAAAAAAAGATTGTTATTATGTTTTCACTTTGTCTGGAAGGGGACACCATATCTCTGCAACTATTAGTTCCATTTGCGAAATTCTTTTCATACTGGGGAGCTTGAAATCTGAAAATGATGATCCTTGCATTCCATTTTTTTCCCGATGCACAACTTCGCCACAAGAGGGCGTAAATACAGATCCTATCGAATTCAAAATATAATTTATCTCATATCATCATCATCATTGTCAACCATTATCAATCCACTGCTGGACGAAGGTCTCCCCAAGTTTCCTCCACAACGGTCTGTCTTGTGCCAGTCTGCTCCATGTCACTCCCGCATACTTTCGAATTTCATCCACCCATCTCCCATGTGGTCTTCTTCTGGGTCTTTTCCTGTCCCTTGGAATCCAATCTAAAATTTCGGCTGTCCATCGATGGTCTTCCTTCTGGCAGTATGCCCAGCCCATTGCCATTTCAGGGATTTAACTCCCTTGGTAGGCATTAATCTTAAAAATGGTGCAACTGCATAAAATATTCATTTAAAAAACGTAAAATATTTTAAAAATATACTCCTTATGCTGGATGAACAAAAGAACCAGATATGACCATATATTTTTTCTATGCCATCCATCTTCTAAAGACTTCCTAAGTTGCAGGAGGTATAAAGCATAAAGGTAGGATTCATATGAGGTTTAGTTGAATCATTAAATATAAAAACAAGGCCTTTTTGATGATGATAATAAGAATGTTGCAGCCATCGAGCTAAAATGATTTAGATGTACTCAAAGAGGCCTAAATAGACAGGAGTTTGATGCTTGTTAAGCCTATACTAAACAAATAAATAAATATGCCTATAAAGGAAACTCAGGAAAAAACCGAACATTACTGAACATTTGCCAATAAAGCTCCGGGAACCTACTAGATTCAAAATTCATCGAACGGCTAATAAAATGATGAACGATAAAAAAACCAATAGAATTACTTATGAAAGAAATGCACTAGAACTCCACAATAACCGAAATATTAAAACCACAGTGGCTGACAAAACTAATAAACTGACTGGAAATTTTCAAAGCATCTTTTAGTAGTAATGAATAAGACTATTACACACTCTGTAATGAACAAATTGTCAGGGTAGCAAAATGTTAGTATAAAATTCATAAAAAAAGCGAATTCTTACTTAAACATAAAATCGAAGACTTTTTGAGGGAAACACTAAATGGCACCAACAATTTTCTTCAAAAAACAATTTATGTTTTCAAGGAAACCTCACAGTAAGCATAGTAAGTGCTTACACAGATTTGAAGTTGCTCAAGCTTGTCTTCAAACCACAAAACAACAAAAACGATTAAGAAAAAAAAAAAAAAAAAAAAAAAGGATGAGGGTTATTCATGAAAAAATGGTAGCAGTGCAGAAAGTGACTTACATTTTTCTTGGAAAATTTCTGAGTGAAATGTACCTTTTTATATTCCTCACAGCATTTTATTTGTACATCAATCAATGGAACAAGCATTTTTACTTATACAGCAAAATTTAAACAGAAAATCATTATTTATCTGAAAATCGTTATATGTCCTTGCTAAAAATTGCACTATTTCCATGACTAGTACAGTTGTTTTCATGGAAGACTGAGGATCAGCATTATCACTTTTTAAACTTTAATTGCACTGAAAATACATAGTTTTCCATTACTTTTTGCTATATCTATTAAAAAAGGAGCATTTTCCCCTTTGTTAAAAAAAAGTTAAAAATGGGAACACTTTAACTCTCCATCACAGACTTTTGTTCCCCATAAAGCAGTTTTCTCTGCAGAATAGGCAAGTACTAGCATTTTAAAACTTTAATTTCACTTTAAGCAAAAGAAAAAAAAAATGCTTGCTCTGTCCTTTGATGTAGCAAGAAGTGACTAAAAAATGGGGAAAACACACATTTTAAGGGAAATTAAATGTGGAAAATCAATACTGTGTTGTTCACCTTCCCGTGAAATAATTTTGAATCACAGAAATGACACAGATTCCATCATGGACAGTTAAGTACTGGTTTTGAATTCAATTTCACTTAAAAAAGGAGGACCAAAACAAAAAGAAAAACTTGTTCTCTACTGATTGGTTTTTAGAAGATACACTGGCAGAAAGTGAAAAAAGAACACCAAGAAGGAATTGGCGGACGATCATGAAATTTACATAAGTTAATGGGGTCGAGTTTACGTAGGTGTGATGTTAATTTCGGGACCAACCGGTGAGCGCTTACGCCACAGCACGGCATAATATGCAAATTATCGTCGGTGGTATTTAAGGAATACGGCGAAGTGAATGTAATCAGTCGTCGGCGTACGGACATGGACGAAGACCCTGAAGAAGCTGCAATGGCTGGACATGGAAGACGTGAACGATTTCAGCAGTTATCAGACTTTGAGCGAGGTCATCTAGTCGAACTCCACGAGGCCGGGTGGTCGTATCGCCGTATTGTGGAGTGAATTGGATGGGAAGTATCGGTGGCGGTACGATCCGAGGAACATTCCCACACGAGAAGATGCAGAACCGGGAGTCACAGACAGACTGATGAGCGGACAGATCGACGCATAAGAAGAGCGGTGTTGTCAAGCAGAACATCCACTGCGACGCAAATCTGAGCTGCCGTTGCACCTGAGGTGACTGTGCGAACAATCCGCAACCATCTACTGGATGCAGGACTACGTGCACGTGTGCCTCTGGCATGTGTACCTCTGACTTCAGCCCACCATCAGGAACGGCTTCAGTGGTGTCGCCAATGTCTGCACTGGAGAATGCAATGGCTATCTGTCGTGTTCAGCGATGAAAGCAGATTCTGCTTGGGAGCCTCCAATGGCCATATGCGTGTTCACAGACGCACAGAGGAGCGTCTACACCCTTCTTGCATCCGCCAGCGACACACAGGGCCTACACCTGGTCTCCTGGTGTGGGGAGCGATCAGCTATCACTCCCGCACACAACTAGTGTTTGTACCGAGTATGTTAAACAGCACCTCCTACCTCAACAACATCATTCAGCCCGTTGTTGTGCCATTTGTAAGGTCGGTCCATCGTGGTGTTTTCCAGCAAGATAACGCACGCCCACACATGGCACGTGCAATGCAACATGCACTTCAGGGTGTGAGACAACTTCCATGGCCTGCACATTCACCGGATTTGTCCCCCCTTGAACACGTGTGGGATTTTATGGAACAACAACTTATCCGGTCTCCACGGCCAGCCACAACCATCCCCGATTTACGTGTCCAGGTTGGGGATGCTTGGAACTCAATACCCCAAACTTACATCCAACATCTGTACAACAGACTCCATGCCAGAATTGCACAGTGTGATGCAGTTCATGGCGGTTCAACCTCGTACTAACCATGTTACATGGAAATGTTATTTTTCAGTTTACCAGCAAATACAGCTGTATTTTGCCATAATGTTTTGATCACGTTATCCTCTGTATTCCGTTATTATGCTGTATAAATTTTGTTGATATCAGACGTCTCCTTCTTGGTGTTCTTTTTTCCCTTTCTGCCAGTGTACTATGAGAAACACGAAAACATGCAGTTCATTAGAAAAAAATCTTAATAAAAACTATGACGTTTTTTCACTATCACCATATTGAAAACAAGGAACATGGTAAAAAAATATAAAAAAATAAATAAGGATATAATGAGGGTGGGATTAGAACAAGAAAAACAAAACAAAACAAGGAACGTGATCAGAAAAATCCCAAACTGTGAAAACGGAAAATGAGAGTTCATCATCACTGCTACGGAAAATGATGAAACATAACTGCTGTTAAAGCAGTAATTTCTGGAGTACCTTTCCTAGTTTTCCCGATTGCTGGCCACCCTATCTTGATTTCTTGACCTTTTTCTTAAAATTGTTCATTGCAGGAAAGTATTCTACTACTACTACAGGACTTAATGGGAAAATACAAAAAATTACATACTTTCCAAGATCTGGAAAGGGAAATAAAATTCAGGATGTTTCTGGGATTTCAGAGGTGTGGTAACATCATCACATGGTCATAGACACCAAAAACATATTGGCATCCAAAACATATTGCAAAAAATTAAGACATCCAAAACATATTGCATATTTCATTAAGACATCCAAAACATATTGCAAAAAAACATCCAAAAAACACTCCCCAAAATGTTTAATGAATTTTATAACCTTGAAAGCACGAAAATAAATATAAGGACTTTCAGGTTCCTATGTCTCAGTTGCTTGGAACTTCAGTGTCCTGGGCAGTGTAATGGTTAGCACACTCACCCAGTAATCAGGAGATGCTAGATTCAATTCCCGCTCCAGGACGATAAAATTTTCAAGTTTTCTGAGAAGTGTTACATGGATGACCAGTAAGTAGTACAAGCAAATTCAGTTTGCTTTGAATATTCAATGAAAATAGTACACACATCATTAAAAAGATCATTTCACTGAGATTTCTGATTTCCATAGTATATTTGATGATTTCTGTATCCCATAGAGGACTGACAATTTTAATATAGGGACTATAGAGAATCTGTAATTGTTGAAGTCTTAGACTTTGTACTTCATTGCCCTATAAGGCTCTACTCACAGTAACAGAGCTTTACTTAATAGGGGAATAAGAAGGATGAAAATAAGAAAGGTGATAATACTATGAAGAAAAAATTACCTTTAAGCTTGATCCTTGTGTCAAGGTTGAGGAAGCTCTTTGTTGTGAGACAGGTCTATCAACTTCCATAACAAAATGCAAAACACGACTCCAACTAACAAAACACAATATAAGTAGAAGTTTAAAAAAACATTCAAATACTACATCACTGCACAACAAAAATGTTTGAAAATAGAGTTTTGGAACCAAAAATTGGTTTAAAACTTCTTAATTTCAAGTCAAATGACACACACACATGAATACCGATTCGTGTGTCATTCAAATGTATACAGAGCAACTATAATAGGCTTTTCAAAATTACCTGACATTTTCAAATTTGACAAGTTTTATTTAATTGAGTATTTAAGCTTTAAAAAAATTGCTTTTTTGAAAGCTTAAATACTCAATTAAATAAAACTGGAAATGTTGGACAGGTATTGTGTGTTATCAATTGATATATCTCACTCTCAATACGTAATTTTGAAACTGCAGTAAGAAAGTTTCAAATTGTTATAACGCAAGCCATTTAGCATGGTAATTGGCACCGACCCATTTGAGTAAAACACAGCTTGTTTGCAAGAAACATTCTTTACTTCTTTCTATCCCAGTGTTAGAATTAGAAATAAATCTTTTACTAGCCACGCAGACCACTAGAATTTGCAAACCACTGGTCCAACAAAATGCCCACTGGTCTGTAAAAAAATTGCAAAATACTTAAAACATTTACACTATAAGTAGAAAATAAAGTATCATTTCAATAGAATTATCTCCAATATTTGTTTTTAAAATATCTAATTTGGAAGTGCAAGTGACAGGACAAAGAATGTTTCCAGAATAAGATTCTGATGGATTGGTGATATAGTAGAGTAAGAGTGCATTCCCAATTTGTTTACGTAAGAAGGAAACGAGGAGACTCGAAGGGTACAAAGATTCATATACATTAGCAGCCTTTTTTTTTTAGATGTTTTTTTGTTCAGGGTTTAGCTTCCTTTTCCTTATTTTAGTCTTACTGCACATCAGTCCTACTTTCCATGAAGTTAGTTTTAGTCTCCCATTGAACACTGTTTCATGTGAACTGCTCTTTTGTAGAAATTACCTTCACACATTCAATTGAACACCTCTGCTAGTGTGTTTTCTTGGGGCAGAAACAGAAGCTGGCTTGTGTCTGGTGTCAGTATCTGTTGCATCTACTAAGGTGGGCAAATCTGTTCATTTTGCTTCCTTGTGCTCATTACGAATGGTAGGGACGGAGACAACAAAAAATGGCTGTTGCCATTACATATGAAGGACTGGGAAGTGAAAATGCTCCAAATACATGGCATCAGTGAATAAACAAAGACATCGCTCTTTCCATATTTTATCAACACACAGCAACCGAAAAATTGTTATCCGGTCACCACTGGGGATCCGAATCCCAGATCTCTCGATATCTAGCCGAGCGTGTTAACCTTATGCTATGGTGGCCAAAAATCAACGGCACCATTAATTGTTGAAAATTTTATGTTTTATGTATGTACACCAAATAGTACATACATAAAACATCAAATTTTCCACTGGATGGAAAATGTCCTTTTTTTGGATGAAATGAATGACACCAAGAGACTTACATTCTAATAATGTAGTCACTAAAACACATTTCCTGTTTTTAATAAATGTTTTTAAAATCTTTACTTTAAGCATATATTATAATCTGAAAAGGTTTCCAGATTATCATTTGCAACCAAAGAACAAATACATGAAGAAGAGCAAAAATGATATCGGAAGAAAGTATCCAATATCATTTTTGCTCTTCTTCATGTATAGTTATGTATGTGGTGAGTGTTAGTTATTTTACCATTTTGTATGTTTATCAGAACGGTTGAGAAAATAAGCCCATGTTGGAATTTATCAGCCACTACTGAAGTTTTTTTGTTTTGGTTTTTTTGCAAGAAGACAGCAAAGGATATTTTTCAGGAAGTAATTCTGTGGACACTTCCAGAAATATAAGAGATGTTTTGGGGAACACTGTGAATAGTGGCCAATGTGTATGCAGTTGTAACTGAACTATACTTTGAAGACAGCCATATCTCAGTGCATTCAGATTCAAAGTGCAATGCTGGCTCACAAAATTTCTGAAGCTACAATATGATTTTTCAATCATTTCTTGATCCATGAGTTAAAATAATGCACCAAGAGACTTACATTCTAATAATGTTGGTTGAAAACTCAGGCTTCACGCACCAATATTACATAAACACAGAGTCACATACAGTAATGAAGTTCGTTAAGCGGTAGCTTTCGGTTGTTCTAAGACCTTGATCACCTGCGATCAACTGAATCTGAGGACTGGTGGCCAGAATTATAATTTGAATTTGAGGTGCAGGAACTGTTGCCAGATTTTTAATATAGAGATCCAAATAAATTGGATTTGGTGAAGGGTCTCTGAATTGTATTTTTTGGTAAACAAAATTTCAATGCTTTCTTGGAAACATGCTATAAAAATAGTGTTAGTCCTACATTGGATGTAGGGTGAGTATATGTGTATTTCACACATAAATTAACTTGTAAAGTTAAATTAGAAAAGTAAAAATGCTTTGTTGATTAATGGAGCAACTTTTTTTTTGTTTCTTTCCAAAGGGGAACTGCAGAAGTGTCTTCAACGGCTGGTGCAGATAATGCTGTTTTTGAAGACCATTTGACACATCTTGTTTGTATTCATGAAGTCTTGTATAGATGCTTCAGTACGTGCTTCCAATATACACTGAGAGATCAGAGGAAGTTGAAATGAGAATAGCACAAACTCCAGGGGAGAGATAGGATTCCTGTTTTTAAGTAGGCACTTTATTGCAGGAGGATTAGGTTTGTCAGTGAAAGTGTAGCCCATAAGTTTGAAGACTTTACAAATCTTATAAGAAAAGGATCCATGGAAAGAGATGGAACCTATAAATGGGGGTTTCCTTTTAGTATTGCTGTGAGAGTTGAAAGATTTTTCAGATGGGAATCTTGGAGAATTTTGTTAATTGTAAAAGGTGGGAACTGATGGGCTTCAGCAATTTTCTTTATGGTATCAATTTCTTCATTGAAAGATCATTTAGTGTTACAGACAATCCTGGCATGATTAACATAAGTTTTTAAGGTGGCAAATTTGTGAGGAGTAGGATGAAAATGGGATTATGTTTGTTATTGCAGAGGGTTTTCTATAAACAGATCTGTTGAGATGATTCTCTTGTCTTATTTGATGGACATCCAAGAAGTCAATGCCTCACCAAAGGCTACCGCTTAACAAACTTCATTACCATACGTGACTGTGTGTGTTTTCACTCGATTTCTATGTTTATGCTTGTAATGCTTTTTGGGAGGTTGAGTAAACTGGATTCATTGCCCGATCATATAAATTCAATTCCTTCTGTGGGGGAGCCAGACATACATTAATTAACAGAACAGATTTTTCTTTCAAACCCATGTTTCATAAATGCATGCATACTATTGGAATATGTCGTCAAAGAACAATATCTTGAATATAACTTTCAACATCCAAGCAAATCTTAAATTCTCATAAATGACTGATGAGTTCTTTCTGCTGACATTTAAAAAAAATCTTAGGTCCAGGTTCTTTCGCACAAGAAGAAATTTTAATTTATGAGTTTCAGTTTTGTTTACAGCAAAAGGTAATGTTAATTGTTCTTTTTTGTTCTCATATCCTGCATTGTTTTTATGATTCTTAAAATCTTGCATTTTGTTAGTAAGGAGTTTCCAATAAGGAGCAACCTTTTCAGCATTGCAGATTTGTTCATTTTCAAAACCTTTAACGAACTGATCTTTTAATTCGTTGGGAAATGTTGCTACTGCATCATGATTATAAGAGCCATCCCATAGGTGCAGTGAACTAAGCACTGGCTTATGGACATTCGTCTGTGTTGGGTCGGGATTCAAATCCTGGTGAGGCTTGGATGTTGTATTTGCCATACGGCATTTGCTCTCTCCCTTCCCTGGAACCAGTGGCCCTAAATTAGGGATGGGCGACACTCTTATAGTCCAGTGAATTGCTCACGGTGGTCATTAAACCCCCAACAAAATAAATAAACAATCATGATTATAAGATCACTTTTTGTCATAAATTTGTACCTGCCTTATGGTATCTCTCTTCTGTCAACTCCAAAATCATTCATGGCTTGTGTCAAATTCTGTTCCTGCATCAGGTTCTATTTCCTCCTGCAAAAGTTTTTTTCTTTTTTGCTTAAATACATGGGACCTGGAATAGTGTTCCCACCAGAGGTTGTTTGGTTGAATAACCTCTGGTTGTGTATCACACAAATAGTGCTTTATCTAATTCACCCTCTTTTGATGTAAGTTTTCTTCCTAAAGCAGCAGTTTCATCCATGCTTGCAGCAAATTTTCTAAGTTTTGCTTTGTTTTTTATCCACCCACAAACTGTTGCAGGGCCAACTCCTGATACTTTTGCCACACACAGCTACTCTAATTTTTAATTTATCAATAACACTAAACACTAAACTGACTATATTGAACAGATGCGTTAAAGAACTGATTGAGTTTTTTTCTTTGTGCACAGCAACAAGACTATGATGTCACTCATGTACACTCTGATCGCTGAGTCCAAAGTTCGAAAGAACTTCTGTTCAGCATTTCTTCCGCTCCATATGAATATAGCAAGACCATATCGGTTAACTATCCAACAATGCTAACAAAGTGATCTGTTGACGTTTTTCCGATCTCTGAATTAATGGGCCAGTATTTTTGGATCGGGAAAACCCATCACCAGATCCACGCACTCTCAATGAGAGTGAGATTTTTTGTCATAAGATGATCCCAAATCCCTTTGGCAAGGAGGGAGTTAGAAAAAATAAATAAATTTAAGAGTCAAGAAAAAAATCAAGTAAATTCTTTTCTGTCCTTTCTAATTTTTCTGTGAAGTGTTGATCTGTGTGTATTTAGTTAAATTTATGTGAATAGCTCTAGGTAAGTTAGTCTTCTGATGTCTGTTGCTAGTTAAGGGAGGTGTAACTAGCTGGGAAGTAGATTTAAGGAAGTTTGACATCATGCTATATTGTTTTTTTTTTTTGTTTTTTTTTTTGTTCTTCTTTCATGCAATGTTTTTTTCTTCCTTCCATTGCATTTTTTTGTTCACTGTTTACTTTCAGGGAAGAGATATTAGTTGAAGTTCATTTTAGTGCAGTATATGATGTAGTGTATATGAATTAACTTTCCTTAGTTTCTTATGTGTATCTTGCAGTTTATATATGTATAGTGTTAGATGTATCAGTTTAAAATCAGCGACAACGCCGCGGCGTTTGGCGTTATTGATTGTCTGGATAACGTAGAGATAAAAAAATCGTAAGGTTGTAGTTCCGTATTTACTGTCGTTATCGCTGTTTATTTTATTATATTATCGTGTAAGCTTTAATAATGGAAAAGTAATTTGTAAACATGTAGTGTTTGAAGTATTTTATCTTATTGTGGTGGTATCTAATGAGAAAAAAATGCGTGTTTATGCCAGATGTCAGTAGCGTGTATTAAAATCGTAGCTGTGTATCGATCGTAATTTAGTAACTTTTTGTAATTAAAATCTTGCCTAGTATTAATATTTAGTTGGTTTTAGTGGGAATCTCACTTAGTGTTAACTAGTGATGGTATAATTCAGCGACTGTTAGAAAAAGCGGGTCGGCAATCGCTCCGTAACGAAGTGACTTTGGTAAATTAATTGCGCGTGCGCTATCGTCAAGGATATTTAATAGTCATTTAGTAAAAGAATAAAATTGTGGCTTAATGCATCAGGGCAAAATAACACATCGTTGCGTTACGCTATTTTTTCGTAATTCCGATCGTCGTACCTGTAGCTACAGAGAATTCAATTTTTATGCGTTACAAAGTTAATTGTAACAATGTTCGTTAATGTTAGTTAATTTGTTTTCTGAATTTTGTAAAGGTGGTCACCATTTTTGCCCGGGTTTTTTAGGAGTTTCTTTGTTCAAAACGAACTCAAAGGGAGGTCCACCGTGAGCTTGGCATCCTCCAAAACACGATCATAAATCGTAACCAGGCGCCGTCGTGATGTCGGACGTTTTGCATTCTTTCTCACCAGCTCTGCAATGGCTTTCACCAAGTATTTATGCGTAAATTGCCAGGAGAATGCTTAAAATCTGTTACCAACTGCAAATCCCTGTGTGCCGAGAGAAAATTCCGTCGTCGTCCATCTTTTCTTTTGGGAGGTCAGGTCAAAGTTCAAGCCTGACTCCGAAAAGATGCGAGCGAGCGATTTCTGGGAATTGCGTCTTTCTCTCCGCCTTCTGACTTAACTTCGGGCCAATTGCCTTCCGCCATTTCGGGCGCGTGCGCAAGGGATTCGGCGAGGAGCGGAGAATTTTTGCGTGCTGCTTGACACTTCGATACCAGACTTCGTAAGGGAGAGTCCCACAATAAAAAAAATAAAAAAATCGAGTAAAGGAAGGGAGTCCGCACGACGGACGTCCGGATGCCGAACCTGCCGTAACCTTCCAGCACCGGGAACGTGTGGCCGCGTTGGCCCAAGAACGGTAGGAAGAATCTTTTCTTTTCAAATTCTTTTCATGGCTCAAAATTTACTCTGCTGCCAAGATGGCGCGAAAAAGTGCTTGACATCGTCCCGAGGCACTAGCGGGCATTACGCCTCGTAACCCGCTCGGTAACATCGCTGCCACCTGTCGCCGTGTGAGAGAGAGAAAGTCTCCTCAAAGGCCGGCATTGGGAGTAAGTAAGAAAAAAGAATAAAAGAAAGGAAGGAGAAGAGGGAAAATCCTACCATGTCATCATAAGCGCATCAGGCCCCGTTTCCACGGCGTGCCGGCTCTCGTAGCGACAGCACAAACACCAATTCTAATTCGGCATCAAAAGGAAAATTTAAGGAGGAGGAGAAACGAAGAGAAAAAAAGAAAAAAAATGAGGACCACCTAAAATTGAAAAAAAAAAAAAATGTGTCTTGATCAGAAATGGAATGATGTAAAAGGTTAAAATTCAGGGGTGAGAAAAAAAATGGGGGGAAGGTGAAATTAAAATGGGAGGAAAATAGAGAAGTGCAAATGTATGTTTGGAATTAATGGTCTGGCCAGAACCAACAAATGTAATATAATGTCATTGTGTATTTTTTTTTGTAAAAATGTCTAGTTAATGCCAGTGACTAAAGAAATGGATTGAAGTATATTAATTTTGGTTTTCTGTTAGAACAGGGTTTTTTCATTAGCTCAAATGAGAGGAAAGTGACAGCAGAGTAGGATATTGAAATGGCATGCCTTCCTTAGGAAAATTGTGGGGGGAATTTGATTTTGGCTCAGGTAGGGGAGCATACCTCTTCCAATAGCCTATTCTATTCTTTTTTTGTTGGTGTTTCACCAGTAGGAGTAGCAACTGTACTTATGCATAGATTTTTTTTTGTGTCACAATTAATGTGGGGAGTTCTGGCAATGACTTGACATTTTTGTTTGTTTGGTTTTTCTGTTACTGTAAAGTAAGAAAAAGATTTTTCCAGGTAACTGACCAAAATCAGTGTGTTGTGAGAAAAAAAAACAGAAAATTTTAAAATGTCACTCTTAACCATCTAAATCTAAATTGTAAAGAGCATTTAGCTCAAGGTTCAACAGGTATCAGATATGCACATCGAGCATTAAGCTCTTAACACTCTTTGAGTGAATGATCACATCCTTTGATGATTTTTGTAAGGCAGGCTGGTAACCAAATTGTGCCACTTACCTCCTTCATTTTCTAAACCACACAGGTGAAAACTATTTGGTTTGCAGACCAGGGTTTCTGAGAGGATTATTTAGGACTGTTAACATACTCTGGACTCTAAAATTCATAGCTAAATTCTTTTTTATTCGGCCTAGCCACCTAAAGTTTCCTTGTATCGAGTGTTTTTCCAACATGTGCCTGGGAGTACAAAATAAATTTTTAGTTAACCTGGAACATATGTTTAACCAAATTATTTTGTGTCGTATGTGAATTTCTCTTGTCGGTGATGGTGGAATCACCTTCCATTTACTGGGAGTTTTAAGGATCGTACCTGGGGTGTTATAGTCATTAATGAAAAAAAATTCTTAATTGGGGTCCCTAGATAAGATCACCGGCCTTTTTCTTCTTTTTTTTTTTTTTGAAAACAAAAGTTGGTGTAATATTGGCATTTTTCAGAAGTAAGTTCATCATCATAATATAATAATATTTTAAACACCAAACCACGACGTATCAAACTGGTGCCGTGACCAGGATTCCACCCACTGTACCAGAGAGATTCACATTTATGATTTGCTACTTCTGATAATAGGTAACGCTGTGTGAAAATTGTAAAAAGGTCAAATTCCTCTAGCAACAGTGAAGGATAAGGTTTTGACATAGAACATAGTTAATTGGGAGAATTTTCTTCATGTTAGGCATTCATTTTCGAAATTTTAATCAGTATCAAGTGCTTGCAATCATAATTTTTTTTTTGAAGTGTGAATTGGCATTTGAATTTTAGTGTATTGCATTTATGTATTGTGCTTTTGTTTACATTGGTGAGGTAATAATTGAGGTAATTATTTTCAATTAAGAAAAAGAGTAAGATATAACTTTAGGCTCAGGTAAAAAAAATTCTTAAGAATTATAGCTCACTAATCTTAAGTAGGAATAATCATTGCATAGTATATCATTACAGTAACAGTAAGCATAGTATAATAACCTTATTTAAATTGTGTAGTGTACTGCATAGTTTTAGTTGAGTCCATAATGACTATTTTAAGCAAATGGGTATGTAACTTTCAGTTAGTGATGATAGCCTTTGAAATTAGTGCTAGATTTTTTGTTTGGTTATTTGCTGATTTCTTTAAGTGCAATAATTTAAAATGGGTGATAGTGAGAATGTGTTGCTGCGACAAAATTATGCAGTGAATTAGGTAGGATTAGTGAAGTGTTTTCTTTTCTCGTAATTTGAATTTTGGAATTTATGGTGGATTCTAAAGAGTTACTTCACTTGGTTTCGAGATACCTTCAAGGGAATTTATTGCTGCGTGCTGGGAAGCACAGAGGTTGTTAAGTGAGGTTAACGAGTGTATAGATGAGATACCGCAACGTAGAAAGCAGCAGGATTATCATACGCATAATTCCTCGTCTCCCAGGTATCAGAGTAGGGAAAATGATCAGGCATTATGTTATCAGAGTTCTAGAACAGAGCATTCTTCTTGTGATTCTTTTGGGAATTTCTCGAGTAGGAAGAGTTCACAGGGACAAGACGTGAGAAATTGTAGGTTTTATGGAACCAGAACTAGTTCTTACGGAGAAGATGCTGAAAGTATCTTAACTGAGCAGCCAAGAACAAATCAGAATGTGCAAAGAGGCAGGAAACAAGAGGAGCAGGGAAGGAGTTGGTTTGAGGAAATCCTGCATAAAATGGAAGAGGAGAGATTAATGAAAGAAAGAGAAGAGAAACTCGAAAGGGACAGAATTGAAGCACACAAGGAATTGGAAAGGTCTCTACGAAGAGGCAGGAAACAAGAGGACAAGGAATGGAGTTGGTATGAGGAAAACTTGGCGGAAGATGGAAGAGGAGAGATTGATGAAAGAAAGAGAAGAGAAACTAGAGAGGGATAGAATTGAAACACTTAAGGAATGGGAAAGGTATGAGTACCAAAAGACATTAAAGAAGCCAGAACTGGCTAGGCAGAAGGAACTAGAGGAGAAGTTCGAAAAGGAAAGGCTGAAAGTTCTCGAAGAGTGGGAGCAGCGGGAAAATGAAAAAAAGATTAAGAAGAAGGAAAGAAAGACTGGAAAGGGGAATGATGATGAAAAGGTTGGAAAAGGAAAGGCTAGAAAAAGAAAGACTTCAGCGGTTAGAAAGAAAAAGGCTTCAGGAGTTCGAAAGAGAAAGACTTCAGCGGTTCGAAAGAGAAAGGCTTCAGGAGTTCGAAAGAGAAAGACTTCAGCAGTTAGAAAGAGAGAGGCTTCAGAAGTTAGAAAGAGAAAGACTTCAGAGGTTAGAAAAACAAAGACTTCAGCAGTTAGAAAAAGAAAGACTTCAGCAGTTCGAAAGAGAAAGACCAGCAGTTCAAAAGAGAAAGACCAGCAGTTCGAAAGAGAAAGACTTCGGAAGTTGGAAAGGGACTGGCTGGATCAGTTAAAAAGGGAAAGGCTTCAGATGAAGGAAAGGGTGAAATTAGAGGAAGAAGTAAACAAAAGAGAAGAGATTAGAATGGAACAGGAAGTGCTGCAACTCCAAGCTGAAGCGATACAGCAGGTTGCAATAAAGGAGCACAGATTGAAATTGGGGTGGATGATGAAATTCCATGTTCTGAAGCACAAGTCAGTAATCAGTTGGTGGAGATGGGGGTGTTAGAAGCAGAAGATACAGGGTCTGCCATAATTATCAACACAGAGGCTGTCACAACCAAGACTTTGGAAGTTATGCAAAGTCAAGTTGAGGAAGATGAGAATGTGCATGTTTTTTCGGCGTGTGTGAGTGTACAGATAAACGCAGTAGTTGAGTCACTGGAAGTTAGTGTTGGTGGAAATGTAAAATGTTGTGTAAGAAAGGAGGTTCTTGAATTAAGTGAGGAAGAGATCTTAAATGAGCAAAGTGATAGCGGATCAGTAGAAGTGGCTGTGACAAAAGATGCACTCAGGGAAGTGGAATCCACATTCCATAAACAAACGGCAGCTATCATAGATTGTTCTGAAACCCTCACCTCTGAAAATTGCATTCAGACAAATGCTAGTCAGGAAAAATTGGAGCAGAGTAAAAATGTTGAAGTGATGATAAACAGTCTGTTCTCCTTGATTCTCATTCCAGTTGCATTAAAACTCGTGACATTGCATAGGCTTTGTCTGCAAGAGAAATGTGGAGACCAGGTGTCAGTTCTTAAGCTGAGTGCTAAGAAAAATGAGACCACATTTGTCATTTACCTTTATGGGTGGGATATAACCACTCTAACATTCCTACAGTTTCTACTGTGGAACGTAAAAGGGGTGCGTCACAAAAGAATTTTAAGTGTAACATTTGATTGAATGAAAAAAAAAAAAAATTCTTTTATCACTCTGAGGTCCCCTTGGTAACTAATGGAACTAGAAACTGATAATGAATTTTGGATGTATAATAACAAGTGGCATAGCATTTCATGCTTGGTTGTGTGTAAATAGTGTATTTTTTTTTCCTAAGGCAATATGCTCTCACGTTGTTTATTTCATTTTAAAGGGTAATTTTATTTTGCATTGGCTGTTTTTCTTTTCATCAGTGGGCAGGCTTCTCATTTCAGCTAGTATGTAAAGATGATGAGTACCAGTAGTAAATTATGAAAAGGCATAAAGTATTATTTTAAAGATTTTTGTGCACTGCACTGAAAATTATATTACCTTGTGTTTTGTTGTTTATCTCCTGGTGTGTTGTAAGAGAGGATACAGAGATTACACTGTTTTGGTCAGGACTGAAATGTGAGGATAGTTTTATTGGACGTGTGTCGTCATTATGAATATACGAAGTGGAGAAAGGAATAATTTTTTTCATTGTTACTTCCTTTTCGAGAAAACATTTTCATTGCACCGAGAGGATTTCTATAAGGATTGTCTGATTTATTGTCTGGTGTGATCAGGATGGTGAACAAGCGGATAAGATTTTTGTTGACATTTGGTGTGTTTACTATTTGGTGTTTTATGGGAATATCATGCCCAGGTTTTTGAGTGTCAAAGGCAATGGAAGAAATGGGACCTCATTTATCTTTATGTGTTATAGACGTGTCATGGAAACATGATAATTTCATAGAAAGGACAGGAATGTTTTTTTTTAAGTAATCACCGAGTTCTTTTTCTGAGTCATACCTATGAAAAAAATTTGATGGTTTGTTTTCCTCTCATGTTGGACATTCAAGGAGTGGGGTATGTATGAAGATGCATATTAAGTGCTGGTAGTTTTGGGATATGCCTTAAGGGGGTATTGAGGTGAGAGATGTTTCTGGGGAAAGTGAATCCAGGAATAATGTGAGTCAGTGAATCAGATCAGTATTTTGTGAGATTTGCACGTGAAATGATATGTAACATAAGGACGGTATTTAGGGGATAACTAGATGTTTTTTAATCTCTCTCTGTTGTGGTTGGTAGCATGTAGTGTTGCACAATGGTATTCTGGAAGTGGCCAGAGCAAAGCGAGTCCTGCGAAAGAACTCTGGAAGTGAGAATGGTGTGACATTTTACCGGGTATTATGTTTAGTGAAGCATGTTCAGTGCAGGGGAAGAGAAAACTGATGCAGAAGTTTTCTAAGCCTACAGCCCTTACGGAAAAACAGGATTTGCAAATTCTATCCTATGTTGATAGTTTCCTTTTTTTTTACTGGTCTGTTTCTGTGAGATAAGTCTTGCATAGTGTTGAAAAAAATTCTCTGTGTATTTTTTTTATGGTGTTTGTGGAATTATGTAATCCATGTTCAGTATTGCATAGCATTAGAAGTTTTGTTGGTGTAGCTTTCCGTTTGCGTCACGTGTAGGTTTCTTTTGTATCTCTGGTGTGAGTGTGAATTCATCTTGTTCTTGCCTTCGATCTTTTAGTTCTTGGAATGAAAGAAAAAAAAAATTTTGTTTTTTTTTCTTTTCGCTTCAGAGGAGGATGTGATGATCTGTTGACGTTTTTCCGATCTCTGAATTAATGGGCCAGTATTTTTGGATCGGAAAACCCGTCACCAGATCAGATCCACGCACTCTCAATGAGAGTGAGATTTTTTGTCATAAGATGATCCCAAATTTCTTTGGCAAGGAGGGAGTTAGAAAAAATAAATAAATTTAAGAGTCAAGAAAAAAATCAAGTAAATTCTTTTCTGTCCTTTCTAATTTTTCTGTGAAGTGTTGATCTGTGTGTATTTAGTTAAATTTATGTGAATAGCTCTAGGTAAGTTAGCCTTCTGATGTCTGTTGCTAGTTAAGGGAGGTGTAACTAGCTGGGAAGTAGATTTAAGGAAGTTTGACATCATGCTATATTGTTTTTTTTTTTTTTTTTTTTTTTTGTTCTTCTTTCATGCAATGTTTTTTTTCTTCCTTCCATTGCATTTTTTTGTTCACTGTTTACTTTCAGGGAAGAGATATTAGTTGAAGTTCATTTTAGTGCAGTATATGATGTAGTGTATATGAATTAACTTTCCTTAGTTTCTTATGTGTATCTTGCAGTTTATATATGTATAGTGTTAGATGTATCAGTTTAAAATCAGCGACAACGCCGCAGCGTTTGGCGTTATTGATTGTCTGGATAACGTAGAGATAAAAAAATCGTAAGGTTGTAGTTCCGTATTTACTGTCGTTATCGCTGTTTATTTTATTATATTATCGCGTAAGCTTTAATAATGGAAAAGTAATTTGTAAACATGTAGTGTTTGAAGCATTTTATCTTATTGTGGTGGTATCTAATGAGAAAAAAACGCGTGTTTATGCCAGATGTCAGTAGCGTGTATTAAAATCGTAGTTGTGTATCGATCGTAATTTAGTAACTTTTTGTAATTAAAATCTTGCCTAGTATTAATATTTAGTTGGTTTTAGTGGGAATCTCACTTAGTGTTAACTAGTGATGGTATAATTCAGCGACTGTTAGAAAAAGCGGGTCGGCAATCGCTCCGTAACGAAGTGACTTTCGTAAATTAATTGCGCGTGCGCTATCGTCAAAGGATATTTAATAGTCATTTAGTAAAAGAATAAATTGTGGCTTAATGCATCAGGGCAAAATAACACATCGTTGCGTTACGCTATTTTTTCGTAATTCCGATTGTCGTACCTGTAGCTACAGAGAATTCGATTTTTATGCGTTACGAAGTTAATTGTAACAATGTTCGTTAATGCTAGTTAATTTGTTTTCTGAATTTGTAAAGGTGGTCACCATTTTTGCTTGGGTTTTTTAGGAGTTTCTTTGTTCAAAACGAACTCAAAGGGAGGTCCACCGTGAGCTTGGCTTCCTCCAAAACACGATCATAAATCGTAACCAGGCGCCGTCGCGATGTCGGACGTTTTGCATTCTTTCCCACCAGCTCTGCAATGGCTTTCACCAAGTATTTATGCGTAAAATGCCAGGAGAATGCTTAAAATCTGTTACCAACTGCAAATCCCTGTGTGCCGAGAGAAAATTCCGTCGTCGGCTATCTTTTCTTTTGGGAGGTCAGGTCAAAGCTCAAGCCTGACTCCGAGAAGATGCGAGCGAGCGATTTCTGGGAATTGCGTCTTTCTCTCCGCCTTCTGACTTAACTTCGGGCCAATTGCCTTCCGCCATTTCGGGCGTGTGCGCAAGGGATTCGGCGAGGAGCGGAGAATTTTTGCGTGCTGCTCGACACTTCGATACCAGACTTCGTAAGGGAGAGTCCCACAATAAAAAAAATAAAAAAATCGAGTAAAGGAAGGGAGTCCGCACGACGGACGTCCGGATGCCGAACCTGCCGTAACCTTCCAGCACCGGGAACGTGTGGCCGCGGTGGCCCAAGAACGGTAGGAAGAATCTTTTTCTTTTCAAATTCTTTTCATGGCTCAAAATTTACTCTGCTGCCGAGATGGCGCGAAAAAGTGCTTGACATCGTCCCGAGGCACTAGCGGGCATTACGCCTCGTAACCCGCTCAGTAACATCGCCGCCGCCTGTCGCCGTGTGAGAGAGAGAAAGTCTCCTCAAAGGCCCGCATCGGGAGTAAGTAAGAAAAAAGAATAAAAGAAAGGAAGGATTGGATTGGATTGGAGGTTTAACGACCACCGTGAGCAACTCAATGGGCTATAAGCAGTCGCCCGTCCCTAATTTAGGGTCACTGGTTCCAGGGAAGGGAGAGAGCCAGTGCCGTAAGACAAACACAACATCCATGCCTGACCGGGATTCGAACCCGGACCCCTTACGGACGAATGATCAGGGGCCAACGCCTTAGACCACTGCGCCACCGGGGCGGCAAAGAAAGGAAGGAGAAAAGGGAAAATCCTACCATGTCATCATAAGCGCATCAGGCCCCGTTTCCACGGCGTGCCGGCTCTCGTAGCGACAGCACAAACACCAATTCTAATTCGGCATCAAAAGGAAAATTTAAGGAGGAGGAGAAACGAAGAGAAAAAAAGAAAAAAATGAGGACCACCTAAAATTGAAAAAAAAAAAAAAAAAAATGTGTCTTGATCAGAAATGGAATGATGTAAAAGGTTAAAATTCAGGGGTGAGAAAAAAATGGGGGGAAGGTGAAATTAAAATGGGAGGAAAATAGAGAAGTGCAAATGTATGTTTGGAATTAATGGTCTGGCCAGAACCAACAAATGTAATATAATGTTATTGTGTATTTTTTTTTTTTTGTAAAAATGTCTAGTTAATGCCAGTGACTAAAGAAATGGATTGAAGTATATTAATTTTGGTTTTCTGTTAGAACAGGGTTTTTTCGTTAGCTCAAATGAGAGGAAAGTGACAGCAGAGTAGGATATTGAAATGGCATGCCTTCCTTAGGAAAATTGTGGGGGAATTTGATTTTGGCTCAGGTAGGGGAGCATACCTCTTCCAATAGCCTATTCTATTCTTTTTTTTTTTTTTGTTAGTGTTTCACCAGTAGGAGTAGCAACTGTACTTATGCATAGATTTTTTTTTGTGTCATAATTAATGTGGGGAGTCCTGGCAATGACTTGACATTTTTTGTTTGTTTGGTTTTTCTGTTACTGTAAAGTAAGAAAAAGATTTTTCCAGGTAACTGACCAAAATCAGTGTGTTGTGAGAAAAAAAAAAGAAAATTTTAAAATGTCACTCTTAACCATCTAAATCTAAATTGTAAAGAGCATTTAGCTCAAGGTTCAACAGGTATCAGATATGCACATCGAGCATTAAGCTCTTAACACTCTTTGAGTGAATGATCACATCCTTTGATGATTTTTGTAAGGCAGGCTGGTAACCAAATTGTGCCACTTACCTCCTTCATCCTCTAAACCACACAGGTGAAAACTACTTGGTTTGCAGACCAGGGTTTCTGAGAGGATTATTTAGGACTGTTAACATACTCTGGACTCTAAAATTCATAGCTAAATTCTTTTTTTATTCGGCCTAGCCACCTAAAGTTTCCTTGTATCGAGTGTTTTTCCAACATGTGCCTGGGAGCACAAAATAAATTTTTAGTTAACCTGGAACATATGTTTAATCAAATTATTTTGTGTCGTATGTGAATTTTTCTTGTCGGTGATGGTGGAATCACCTTCCATTTACTGGGAGTTTTTAAGGATCGTACCTTGGGTGTTAGTCATTAATGAAAAAAAATTCTTAATTGGGGTCCCTAGATAAGATCACCAGCCTTTTTCTTCTTTTTTTTTTTTGAAAACAAAAGTTGGTGTAATATTGGCATTTTTCAGAAGTTCATCATCATAATATATTAATATTTTAAACACCAAACCACGACGTATTAAAAGAAAACTTATTCAATCCAAGACTAGCAGGAAGAAAAGTTAGAGGAAAGCCAATAAAATCATGGGAAGACCAGATGCAGGAATGTCTGCAAGAGAAAAAGACAATAAGTAAAAAGTATAAAAGGTTTTGTGTGAGATATGTGATGCATGTCAGTGAAGCTCAAATTGGGTTCCAAGATCGCTGTAAAAGGTGACGTTTGATACATCAACAGTAAGCAAAATCTAGCACTATCACCAAGTTTGATCTGGAAGATGATATTGCTTTGGGGCTACCCTTTGAAACTCAGGGAAGAGCTTAGTGATAAGTACGTTTGTATGTATGCAAGTGCAGAATGACTTTCTTGTGCCAGCTATACTGATTCAAAAACCAGAGGAGCAAAACATTCATGTCATACCTCATGACTTAATTTAATCCATTGGCATTGAAAACAAAAAGATGACACTGAATTCTCAAGTGTAATGAGAATGTCTTCTGAATCCTTTCTGACATTAAAAAAATATTTCAAAGCAGATTTCTGTAAAAAAAAGTATGCACATACACCCAATGGAAAATCTGTTCATAACTAAAAATGTGTAATGCAAGCAGTGTAAACCTTATATGCTTGGTCTTGATAGTGGGGAAAAAAAGGTACAATCACACAGATAAACAAAAGCTTGGTCTTCTTGTGATCGTACATGAGTGTGTCATCTTTTCTCACAAATAATTTTAAATTTGTCTACAGATCAAATACTGGTACAAAACCTACATTTTAACATAATTGATTTTGGTTAGTAAAAACAACCAAAAATAAAAATCATCATCATCATCATTGTCAACCATTATCAATCCACTGCTGGACGAAGGTCTCCCCAAGTTTCCTCCACAACGGTCTGTCTTGTGCCAGTCTCCTCCATGTGACCCCTATATACTTTCGAATTTCATCCACCCATCTCCCATGTGGTCTTCTTCTGGGTCTTTTTTTTTTTTTTTTTTTTTTTTTTTAAATAAAAATACGTGGTGTTATATAATAGAATAATAGCTATATACTATATGCACTACTGTTTCACACGTTATATACGTTCCATGCGTTGTGTGCATATTTGCAGCAAAATCATCTTGGCATTTATATATCATATACGACTAGGAATATTATTACAAGTTTCAATTATTATATCATCAAGGACTCACCTTATATCGGTATTCCAAATTAGTAAGCTTCATCCTGTATCTTGAAATAAAATATGTATCTAACGTGTCATTGCCACGCAGAATCTTCGTATTGCAAATAGGCCCAATTGAAATTTGCGACCAGGGTTTAAACTCAAATAAAACACGACTATGGATATCATACAAAGAGAGTGTGAAAGAATTATATACAATGCAATTAAAAAACCATTTACCATCAACAGGTGTCGTCAATCTTTAAAAGAAGGAATGGATATAATCAAATGACAATCCAAACAGACCTTAAATAAAATTTCATCAATTATTGAACAATGCCAGACAACCTCTGCAACACGCACACGACTCCACATAAACCACCGGACACCACCGGATATAATGAATCTATCAAGCCAACAGGATATCCAAAACATTTAGCAGTGTCTTTAATCCATTTCATTTACTAAAATTGCACTTATAGAGGAAATAAAATGGATTAAAGACACTACTAAATGTTTTGGATATCCTGTTGGCTTGATAGATTCATTATATCACAAAATAAGAAGAGCTGATATACTGAGGCACAACAATGGTTTAATAAAAAGAAATACGTTATTTTACGGAAGTATCCCATATTTACCTCCACTAAGCAATATTATAAGAAAAGAATGCCAGGATTACAATATTGAAATTGCTGAAATAGTTACTGATAATTCTACATTACTGACAAATAGTGGTTAGAATAAAAATCCACTAAATAAGGCAGGTGTGTACATGATTCCTACAATAGATCCAAAGGAAAATAAGCAAGACAAATATTACATTGGTAGTACTAAAAGAAGGTTTAAAACGAGGTTGAATGAGCACTATAGTAATTGGATTAAAACGGAAGAAAAAACATCACTTATACAACATTGTATGATAAATGAGTTAATACCCGATTGGGAAAATAGTAAAATCTTAACTTCCCACAATAAACATAATAAAATTTTGTGGTCTGAAGCTATAACAATTGAGAAAACCCAAAGCTCCAATTGCAATACGTCTACTCCGAAAGATATCCCATATCCGTGGAAATATCTAATACAACAAGAAAATAATACGAAATATAACAACAAAAAGGAAAATAAAAGAAATAACATATACTTACGAAATAAGAACAGCTGCAGCAATTCCGAAATTAACCCAATAGATGGCGTGGATGTGACTCACACGTGAATACATGTATATGTAACGATGACGGAAGATGTCGATGTGGAGCAAATGTAGCGGGGGTGATGCTGAGGTGACCTAGATATATAACAACTTTGAACATTGATCCAGGATGCATACCTTTGATAATGGCCGAAAGTTAGTCGTGCCGAAACATGTCCGGTGGTTTATGTGGAGTCGTGTGCGTGTTGCAGAGGTTGTCTGGCATTGTTCAATAATTGATGAAATTTTATTTAAGGTCTGTTTGGATTGTCATTGATTATGTCCATTCCTTCTTTTAAAGATTGACGATACTGTTGATGGTAAATGGTTTTTTAATTGCATTGTATATAATTCTTTCACACTCTCTTTGTATGATATCCATAGTCGTGTTTTATTTGAGTTTAAACCCTGGTCGCAAATTTCAATTGGGCCTATTTGCAATACGAAGATTCTACGTGGCTACTGACATGCTAGATACATATTTTATTTCAAGATACAGGATGAAGCTTACTAATTTGGAATACCGATACAAGGTGAGTCCTTGATGATATAATAATTGAAACTTGTAATAATATTCCTAGTCGTATATGATATGTAAATGCCAAGATGATTTTGCTGCAAATATGCACACAACGCATGGAACGTATATAACGTGTGAAACAGTAGTGCATATAGTATATAGCTATTATTCTACTACATTTTAACATTTTTTTTTCCAGCACATAATATAAATTCAGTAACATAGAAATCAGCAGAGAATTAATTTCTGAACTACACAGCTGATACATATTCTTAATTTTAAGACAGAAATGCTTTGAAGGACAATTCTCTATCATTTTCTGTGGTGTTTATATCTGAAGGACAGGAGTTTTCTGACATGTACTTTCCTTTGTTCAACAGTGTGCATAAATCAAGATCATTTCTTCTCTTCCCTCATACAAGGTGGGGAAAAAAAAAGAAAAAAAAAAAAAGCAGCAGCTGTGACTAGTCCAATCGCTTGAGAACCCTGGGTAGCATAAGGGTGACATACTGAGTTGGAAATGGAAAGATGTAGACTTGATTCCTGCTCCATAGCATTGCAATTTTCAAGCTTTCTGAAGTTTGTCATGTGGATGATAGTTAACAACATTTTCATACTAAAAGTAAGCATTTAATTTCACTTTTACACAAGCAGTTTTTCTAACATTTCGGCAATCAACATGAAACATCTTTGCTTTGGATTCATTGTGGGAAGTTATTCAAAAGATTGCTGAACTTAGTAATTTACCATGCCTGCTGTGATCTTAGCTCAAAAACTGAGATAATAACAAACAGGACCAGTGATTTCCCAAGGCATACTTGCAATAAATAACATTATCATATGAATGAAAACCCACACAAATATGACTGAGTTACTGCACTGAATACTTTGGATATTTTTCAAAAAAAAAAAAAAAAAAATCATAAAATTGGATTGATAATGATTTAATATTGTTTGTACTTCACTGAAAAAATGGTTACCAGAAATTGGATGGTCTTGCATTAAGGTGTGTGTGTTTGTGAGAGTGTGTTTGTATATGTTTCTAACATCTGTAAGAGTTGCTTTAAAGCCATATTTTAATCTCAAACATAAGGAAGCAGCAATTTTTTTTTTAATTTTGTACATAAATCAGATTTAAAAAAAATGCACTTTACTCATAAGGACATACACACTAGATACCTTTGCGAGTACATTCTTTTCTGTTCTCGGATATTCTCATTGTATGAGCTTTCGACATTTGGGGCATACAAATGAACTACCTCTAATAAATTGGTCCTGAAAAGGGGAAAAGACTGATTTAAAAATTGTTAGTTTGAAATATAGCACATTTTTAAAAATAAGAGCTACAGTTCTTAAGATACGAAGAACTAAAATTTCTTACCTCATAAACTTTATGCTGATTTCTTCTGCAGACTACCATTCCCATACCAACTCAAATTTCATTTCTGAGGTTTCACTTGAATTACTTTAAAGTTTTGTATTTCCTTATGGGCAGATTCTGCTTTACTCAGATTTCATTGTGATTAGTAAGCTGAAGGTTTTTTTTTTTTTTTTTTTATTTGGGGGTTAACAACCAATGTAAGCAATTCAATGGGCTATAAGCAGTTGCAAATGGAGGGTATGTCCAAATGTAGTGTTCAATAGTATTTCAATACCTTCTTCGTAGTGGAAGGCATTTACATCGGTGAAAAGAAAATGTTTTAAGTTTTTTCAATTTGGGCAACTGAGGAATCTTTAATAGTGAATAAGGAAAGGGTGAACAGAATGAAGACTTTCTGGAGATTTCTTTTATGTTCAAAAATTGTTGAGGATAGACCAGAACTTGCTGCTAGTATGACACTTTTCCTCTGAGGATAGAGAAACTGAGATGAAGTAACACCAGGGCAATCTAAGACATACAACCATCTCTGTTTTCGGTCAAACTGGGTGGCAATTTGAAGAAGATTTACAGCTCACTTCTATCCAAAATACTTTAAGGCAATTGAAACAAGTTTGCAGATGAAGGAGGAATGGTAGGGGACTCATAGTGTATTTTCAAGGTGGTACTGTATGCATGGTCCATACGCTTTTCCAATCACAAAATTCCAGGACTTTTCCAGGACATTTCCAGGATTTTTGGATTTTTTTCCAGGACATACGATCCAAACGCTCTTACTTAAAATATAATGAAACCATAGGTCTGTTCAACCTGTAACCTACAACAAACAACTTCTTACATGCTTGGGCAAACTTAATACAGAATGCAGAATGGTAAAAATGTTGTCCACTGCAGCTAATCAGAAACTTTGAATCACGGATAAATACTGAAATACCAAAAACTGTCACTAAAAATGTGACCAGGTTTAATATCTACTAAACTTTTGTATACTATACTACACATTTTGAGAAACTTATTTTTTTACTTTGGCTTTAGTTCAATTATTGAAGCAAATTACAGAATAAAAAGCAACACAAAACTCAAAAATACATAGGTAGGCATTACTCTTAAAATGCTTTCATATACCACACAATCAATACATAAAATACTATTTATATTTAATTATTTTGAAATAATGCTTACATTGGAAATTTAAGGGTAAGGAAAGGTGAAATATTTGGAACTTTTTCAAAGGACCAAAGGGATTGTTATTTCTTAAACACATAATCATGGGAGCAAGTATTTGTGTTACATTTTATTTAGGGAAGGGATTTTCAACATAATATTGATGCTGTAGCTATGTTTTAAATTTGTACTCGCCAGCAAAGAAAGTATGCATAAAAATTTCCGACATGCATTTATTAGTGATCAAGGCAATTTTTTTTTTTTTTTTATTGGAGGTTTAACGACCACCGTGAGCAACTCAATGGGCTATAAGCAGTCGCCCATCCCTAATTTAGGGTCACTGGTTCCAGGGAAGGGAGAGAGCCAGTGCCGTAACCTAGGCTGATGACTTTACCTGCACCGTCTTAGTGTAGACCTTACAGGGAAATGCGGAACTCTCTCAAATAGTTTGGGATTAATAGGATCCCTGATGGCGTTCCGACAGCTAGCCTGTCAGTCACCGGAAACCACAGTCTTCCACTCGGACAGATTCGGTCTAGAGACCTGTGGGGATCTGCCTCCCCTACGGGACTGGTACCTTACACCCTTCTGTCACAACCCGTGTATGCAACGTGCTATGGGCAGTTGGGGCGAGCAACTTTTTCAAAAATATCCCATCTCGTGGCCGGGAGATCGCCCGCCAACGCGAGTTTTTGGGACAAAAGTCCTTTATTTGGTATCAAATCGGATTACATGCACATTTCACTATGAGGGTCCCATGCACCCCTCTCACAAACATTCAAACACTGAGAAATATTAAAAACACATCACAAAAACAACATGGTCCACAGCGCTAGGGCCAGTGCTGTGGTGATGACCCCGGGCCAGGGCCATCAAAAATACCTTGGTCAATAGACCCAAAAGCTCAATATCGAGAGCAGCGTACCTCTGAGGGTACAACCATCTGTCAAATATAGTTGACCCGGCTCTTCCTTTGCTCAAGTTCCCTAATAAGACTAGGGCACGTCTTACTGAAGCTGGAGTGAGAGACGTCCAGCTTCAGGCGGAACTTGGCATTTGCAGCAGTGCAATTGCTGCACTTAGACAAACACAACACCCATGCCTCGCCGGGATTCGAACCTGGACCCCTTACGGACGAATGATCAGAGGCCATCGCTTAGACCACTGCGCCACCGGGGCGGCTCAAGGCAATTTAACTAGGCATGATTAGAAAACTGATTACAGAAGATGAAAAGTGATTAGTTTGCTCAGAAAATACTAAGAAACAACTAGATTTAAGTTTCTGATGTTACAAAGCAATCTAATTTTATGGCAAATTTTTATATAATGCATTCATTAGCAAATTTCAGTAAAGGTCAAAATAACCAACAAAAAAAAAAAAAAAAAAAAAAAGTCAGCTGCTTATTCTACCAATGGCTAAAAAGCCTGTTACGAAAATTAACAAATGGTGCATAAAAAGTTTCGCATAGCAGAAGGAAGGTATTAGAGACAAAAAGATTTTTACATCAAACAATTAAAAGAAGAGATAGAGAAGGAAACATGATATAACTGTATGCCTTTTAGCAGAAGAATTTTTCACAATGGAAAAGTTGAAAATCTTTATTATAGAGAATGGCATAGAGTAAAAAAAGAAATTTCTCAATAGAGTTTTTAGAGGCTGAGATAGGCTGCAAACGGAAGTGCACAACACGACCCAGTGCCAGAATTGTGAACCACAAACCTCCTCAAATACAAACCTAAAGTGTTCCATAAGGTAAGTGGTATCGGTTGTTAAAATAATTTTTTAAATCGGACATTTAAAAGTACAGATATTGAGAAAAAATAGATTAAATATTTGTGCCTCCTAGCGGCAAAATTGTGCATTATTTTGGGAAGAAAATACACACAAGGAGTTTTCATATACTGCTGGCCACCCAAAATGCAACACCAAGAAGGAAGCATCCGATTGGCCTGAAATTCGCAGCATACGTCGCCCGTGAGAGGACATGCAAACGATTAGCATTGCAGGGCATATGCAAATCATGTGCGCCTGGCACGCCACCGAGAAACATTATAAGAAGGGTGCACAGAAGGTGGGGTGTAAGTAGTGGAAGTGTGTTGTGCTGCCGGACCTGTGCGTGGGAAGCTTCCTGATGCCTCGTCGCAAAATACGGCAGTCATTCCAGCATATTTTGGAGTTCGACAAAGGACAAATAATGGCTTATCGCGACAGCGGTTTATCGTACCGAGACATCGCTGCCTATGTGGGACAACATCCAGCCACAGTGAGGCGAGTGTGGATTCGGTGGGTGCAGGAAGGATGGACGGACCGACGAGAGCGATTGCCGCAGCCGCGGCACACCACCGAACGAGAGAACCGGCATGTTGTGCGGCGGGCATTGATGGCTTGCACCGCCACATTACAAACGTTACCACAGGAAATAGGGTGTGTTGTGCAACAACCTGGGTCAGCACGTACCGCTCGACGTCGTCTGCAGGAGCGGGGACTTGTAGCACGGCGGCCATTGCTCCAATTACCATTGACATTACACCACTGGTGAGTGCGGCGGCGTGGGCCCTTGAATGCCACACCTGGACTACGGAATGGCACGACATTGTCTTCTCCGACGAATCCTGCTTCTGCCTGCAACACCACGACGGTCGGATCCGCGTATGACGGCACCGCGATGAGAGACTGTATAACGCCTGCATTATGCATCGCCATACCGGTCCGTTGCCTGCTGTTATGGTTTGGGGCACAATTGGATATGACACCCGCACCCCTCTGGTATGCATCGCCGGTACACTCTACAGCCACCGCTACATCTCCGACGTTTTGGAGCCTGTAATCCTCCCTTACCCGCAGGACCTGCCAACAGCCATGTCTCAACAGGACAACACGCGCCTGCACGTGGCACACATCGTGCAACAATTCTTCATGGCCCACCAGGTGTCACTGCTGCCGTGGCCCGCCTGTTCTCCCGATATGTCGCCCATCAAACACGTCTGGTCGCTGATCGGCAACCAAGTGGCCCGGCAAGCACCACCCGCGTCTACGCCTGATGAACTGTGGCAACGTGTGGAAGCAGCCTGGACCGACATACCCCAAGCCCACATCCAAAGCCTCTTTCATTCGATGCCGCGGCGTGTAGTGGCCGTTATTGCCAGCCATGGGGACCACACGAACTATTGATGCCCGCATGTTCCGCAAGCAGCACGGGCCTGTAAGCTCAATTGTTTTATCTTTGTATCTGTTGTTATGTGTCCAGTAAATCTGGCTTTGCTATCTCGTGTCCTTCTTGGTGTTGCATTTTGGGTGGCCAGCAGTATAGTTAGTAGTATCTGGTCAAAAGAGAATATTTTTTTAATCGGGTTATTAGTCACGTAGATATTGGTGCAAATGGAAATGTGAGTTTATGCCCTCTAGTGGTGCACTTGTGCATTAAGAAATACTTGAAATTATACGAGAAACATTTTGCACTGAAAATGTTCTCCAACAAAGAAATAATTTTTCAAATTGTACTCCCAGAAACAGAGATATAGGCAAAAATAAGATATACGTGCACACCCTCTGGTGGAAAAATTATGTACTATTTAAGCAGGAGGTATTCTCAAAAAGTTTTTGGAGGCGAGCGGCATCAGTCCATGGAGAAATTTTTTCCATAGAGTTTCGAGCTCAGATTTTATTGCAAATACATCAGAAGCAAAAATAAACTTACACTCCCTGGCAACCAAACTATTTTTTACCAAAAATGAGAATTTATATGCAAATCATTTCCCCTCAAGAGCTGTATCCAACGCAGGAAGAATTTTTCAAATCGGACTTTTAGAAGTGGAGATATTGGAAAAATCGCGAATTACTGTTACGCCCTTAGCGGAAAATTATTAGTCCCGTAGATATAGCTATAAACAGAAATGTGAACTTACGCCCTCTAGTGGCACACTTGTGCATTCAGAAATATTTAAAATTATATGAGAAACATTTTGCACCGAAAATGTTCTTCAACAAAGAAAGAATTTTTCAAATCATACTCCTAGAAAGAGATATGGACAAAAATAAAATATACGTGTACGCCCCCTGGTGGAAAAATTATGCACTATTTAAGCAGGACGTATTCTCAAAATGTTTTTGAAGGTGAACGGTATCGGTCCACAGAGGAATTTTTTCAATCGAGTTTCGAGCTGATTTTGTTGCAAATACATCAGAAGCAAATATAAACACTTACGCTCCCTGGCGGCCAAACTATTGTTTACCAAAAATGAGAAATTATATACAAAACATTTCCCCTCAAGAGCTGTATCCAACGCAAGAATAATTTTTCAAATCAGACTTTTAGAAGCGGAGATACTGGGAAAACCATGATTTACTGTTACTCTCCCTAGCGGAAAATTTATGCATTATTTGAAAAAGGGACTGTAACTAAAATAATCTTCGATATAAATGTTGTCGAAAGGAAGAATTTTTTCAATTGGATATTTAGAAGCAAATGTAAGAAATAAAATGAATTTTAAATTTGATACGATCTTTATGCGCCCTCTAGCGGTGAGTGAATCGGGGGAAAAAAAAAAAAACCAGAACAAATGGATTATCATTCTCACGTTTTAAGCTTTCCAATAAAAAAATAATTTTACAAATCTAACTAATAACTGCAGAGATATGGTTTTCCCGGTCAGACAGACAAAGTGATAACATAAACATGATGCCGAAAGATGCTAATAACGCACTTCAGTCTTCCTAACATATAAAAAACAGCCCCCACCCAGCCATTTTGCAGAGGGGGGGGGGAAGGAAAATTTGTCAGACATAAGTTATGTCAGTAGAAAAATCCTCAACTAACAAAAAGCATCGCGCAGGGACAAAAAGACCGGAATGGATACAATTCTAGGACATGTAGCAGAATTTTAGGATATTTACAGGACAAAATGGAATTCCAGAACTTTTCCAGGATTTCCAGGACATGTACAAACCAAGTGTATGTGTAGAGAAGTACTGTATGTGTAGGGATGTAACTCATACTTTGCTTGCCTTTAACTTCTTTTACTTACTTATTTACTACTATTTATTTTAAGTTTGGATACTATTTTGGGAAAATAAAGATGGTGCTCAGCTATTTCTTGGATGTTGGATGTTGGTACATTCTTTTTGTACAAAAAAGGAAGGCCAGAGGTGTAGTGATGGGGAAAGGGGGGGGGGAGTTGCTCCTAGTGGAGTGCCAAAAAGGTTGGAATGATGTGCCAGATAAATTGGAAATGCACCATGGCAAGTAATTTTATAGTATGAAAACATCCATTTTCCACATGTATAAAATTTCCTTGCAACTGAATGATTACTTTATTCTAATTTGTTGAGTATGTCGGAGAGACATGCCATGTCAATTCAGTTTATTTAGACTTCAAATCAGTGAATGTTACTGGATCAACTGAATTAAGCTTTTAACATTTCTTTGAGATTTGCAGAATTAGCTGACAACATATAAATTCTCTTTTGTCTCACTGGTGATTTGGAGGGCATAGTAGAAACCCTTGTTTGGTGATTATATGTGCGTGCAATGTGGACAATGAGCATAACCACCCACATAATATGATCTCCTTATCTGGGAAATGCTGACCTAGCTGAGCAACTGCTATATGTTCAATAATAGCCAGGGTGCACTCAGAAGGGTATAAAGGTTTTTCAACTCTCCCCATGTCAAAATACTCAAATTAGCAAGTGTTGTGGACTAATGATTTTTCATTTTCATGCCTTTGAATTTTCTGTGAAATTGGACCTGGTAGCAGCAATACCACTTTCTTGTCATTCATAATAAAACCATTTTAACATACTATTGCAGTCCATGGTTTAGAAATATGTATATATTTTTTTAAACTGCAAACTCTTACAACAATTCTCAGCTGATGCAGGTTATATGATATAATAAACCGCTTCTGAAAACTTTGTGCATGATTTTGAAGGACCTTCATGTATTTTAGAAGTATTTAAAAATATTCAGAAATTAAATGATTTCTTTAGTATAACTTATGAAATTTTTAGTTATTTAGACTATGCTTGCCTGATGTCAATATAATCATTTGTTGTAACAATTTCCAGAACTGAAAACTTTCTGCACAGCGCAAGGATATTAGGATCGAACCTGAAGCACTTTATAACATTAACTGTCGTAGCAGCGGATGATCCTTAGATGCTTAAAATAATAGATACCCTTGGAAATGAGTTTAAATTTTTTCTGTTATGGTGCAAATTGTTGTAGTTTGTTGTGTTATCAAAAATAAAAAAATAAAAACTTTTACACTTTACCTTCAGAATAGCAATTTAAATGATAAACTAAATAGTTCAAAGGCAGGTGACCCACGTAGGGTGGGCAGTGATGAAGTACTGGAAAAAAAACAAAAAAACTAGTGGTATTGCAACATAAGCATACCCCCCCCCCCCAAAAAAAAAAACCCACCTAAAATCTTAAAACAAATTATGGAAAAATGTATTTATTGTAAATCAGCACCCCCAATCCATAAAAAAGATAATAAACCCAAGACTCAATCTTTGAAAACTCCCAGTAATTGGGAGGTGATTCCACTATCCCTGAGAACCACAAGAAATATAAAATAATTTGCTCGAAACATGATTTTTACGTTAAAACAAGATTTATTGTTCGCCCTCCGGCAATTGCATGAAAACAAGGCAATTTACATTTGTGTGTTTATTCCTTATGTAGCCAGGCCAATGAAAAAGAAGCTAATCATATGTTTTAAATGTCTAGAGTCCAAAATTTTTAACAGTCCTATAGATTTTTCCTTTCTTAGATTTTGGTCTGCAAACAAAGTGAAATATCACCCATGTGATTTGGAGGTGAGGGAGGTACGCGACACAATTATTGGCCTGCTTTACCATTTAGCATAGGTGTGGACAATTTCACTCAAGGATTGTGTTGCGAGCTTAATGCTCCACTTGCAGATTTTTACAATCAACTACAGCAAAATTCGGCTGGTATGCACACTGTTGTTACATAATTGAAATGAGTCTGCAGCTCTTCAAATTGTAATTTTAATGACTCAAATGACATTTTAGTATCAAGGTACAACAAAAAGATAAGTGGCTATTATACAATACTAACTGTTTTAATCACCTGAAAAATTTATATTTTTCTTACATCACACTATTTTTACAAAGTTACTGCTAGGATTCCAACCATGATTACCCCTAAACAGAAGTTAAACTTACATTCCTACTGGTAGAAACACAGAAAAGATAAATAGGCTATTGGAAGGAGTAAGCTTCCGTAACTGTACCAAGACAATTTCCCAAATAAGTTTTTAACCCTAAGAAGACAGGCCATTACAATACCCTACTCTCTCAGTTGACATTACGTTACTTTGACATTAGCACAATGAAAATTACTTCATTCCCCAAAATTGCACGAAATCCATATTTTATCTTGAACACCTTGCAACATCCCCAAATATTCTTCCTTTTTCCTCTTTACTGTCTCTTTAACCTCACTATTCCACCAAGCATCACCTCTAGTGCTACCAACTATTTTGGTGCCACAGAACTCTTCAGCAGCAGCAACAACACAGTTCTTAAAATATGTCCACTTCTTTTCTACATCCCTCTCACATGACTTCAATTGCTCACTGAGTAAATTAGAGTAATGCTGATGGACTTCAAGGAACCTTTCTGCCTTTATTCTTTCCATCCTATGCCTCTTCCTATTTCTTTTCCTTTAACCAACATTCAGTTTCACTTGTGACAGCACCAAGTAATGATCAGAGCCAACATCCACACCTCCCATCACACGGGTGTCAACAACTAAGTGTTTCAGACGCTGATCATAAACAACAAAATCTATTACACTCTTTTGACCAAAAGTACGATTTTCCCAGGTATATGTGTGGATATACTTGTGGTTGAAAAATGTATTAGATACATGCAAACCATTCTCAATGCAAAGTTCAATTAATCTTTCACCATTATCATTCACACAAGGATCATTAAATTTACGCAGAACATTATCCGAAATTGCATTCTGATCACTACAACAATTACTATTCTATGAAGTTTCACTTTAAAACGAATCCAAAGAATTCTTTCACTTATGCAGCAGCTATAGTGAATCAAGTTCTGTTTCATCTTTTCACTTTTAATCAGCCCTACACCACCCTGTCCTCTTATATTATCAAATACTCCAGACCACACACTCACCATTCCATTCACTTCTTCTATCCCAATTTCCTTCTTTTTGGTTTCACTTACCCACAGTACATTCAATCTATACTTATTAATTTCTTCAATTACCTCATATACACAATCTTACACTCACTCAGCCGAGATTTCTTTCTCATATGCCTTTTTCCATTTCTGTGGTGGACCATCCTTCTTAAGAGTGGTAGGTCTACTATGTTCCACATTAGAGTCCATTATAGTATTGCTTTGTGTCTTTTTAATCAGGATAGTACACCAGTGTGGGGGACTAGCCCACAGCTGACGGTTCCAATTGGTTATTCAACCTAAGGATTCCGGAACAAAACCCAGTGAGTTGGAGTCTTTTTGCCAATGTCACACAGAACCAGCTGATACCTCCCCAAGATTCACAGAGGCCCTTGCTGCTGTTCTGTGTGCCATTGTTGCACATGGGGCACCTTGAGGAGGCAAACCCATCTCTTAGACTGCCCACCATAGAAACAGATTTTTTTTTTAATTTTTTACCATAGATATGCATGGTAGTGAAACCCTCAAAACTGAATTTGGGAAGTATTTTGCTCGATAATGGCCAAGATTTAAAAAATGATCATTTTTACCAAATAGCAGCCATCTTGGATTCAGCACCCATTTCTATTTTGGTAATAACATGAGAACTAATGGTTCATGAGAACACATGAAAATTGAAAAAAAAAAAAAAAACCCCTTCAGTTTAATAGTTCCCTGTTATGGGCCATTAAAAAAGGTACACAATAGTTTTTTTCTGAAACTTGGTAGAAACACTAACTAATATGTGTGCTTTATGTGGAAAATAAATTAGGAAAGTAATATTTTTTATTACAGACATATGTGGCTTTTAAACATATAATACATCATACATATCACTAAGCTGTTCTCTGAGATTCAGAGGTTAGCTCCAAAAGAAATACAAACTTCCAGATATTTTTACTTATTGTTGTCTTATCAAACTTCGCCATTTACAGCGATCTTGACATAGAACTCGTGCTTCACTGATATCCATTACACGCCGTACACAAGATCTTTTATATTTCATACTCATAATCTTTTTCTCATGCAGACACTCTTGAATCTGATCCACCCATGTCTTCCTTGGCCTTCCTCTGCCTTTCCTTCCTGCCACTTGGGCTGAAAATATTTTCTTAGTAAGCATTTCTTCACTCATTCTTTCAACATGGCCAAACCACCGAAGCGTATTGGTCTCCACCTTGCTAACAACATTTTGCTTTACATCACACAACTGCAATACATCTTCATTCCTCACACAATCAGATCGTGTCTTGCCCCCAAACCCCACGTAAGTAACGCATTTCTCCAGCACACAAACGACTCCTATGTTTCTTCTGCGGTACCCAGGTTTCACTGCCATACATCAGAGTAGGAACAATTACTGTTTCATACACAGCCATGCGGGACTCTCTAGAGAACCCATCATTCCTGTGAAAACCTCTCAGAGCAGCTATGACTTTCAAAGAAGAATTCACTCGCCTACTGATTTCACCATCCAACTTGTTCTCTCTGTCAAACATGCTTCCTAAATACACAAACTCACTCACCTGGTCAACCACAGTGCCATTTATACTTACATTACATTCAGTGCTACCCATTTTTCTCTCAAACACCATAACTTTGGTTTTTCCCTTATTTATACTCAGTTTGAATTTCACGCAAACTTCGTGCATCCGAGTCAACATACTCTGCAACTCACTTTTGCTCTCTGCCAACAGGACAGTGTCATCAGCATACAGCAATCTGCACACACGGATATCACCAAGACATAAACCACTATTATCTATTTTGGCCTCACGCATGCATGCGTCCATAAATATATTAAACAGCCATGGTGACATTACACAACCTTGTCTAACTCCTGCACCAATGGAAAACCATTTTGATAAAACACCATTCACTCGTACACAAGCTCTACTACCAGCATACATGGCTTTTACACTATTAAGTAGATTCCCAGTAAAACCATATTCATTCAATACTTTCCACAAAAGTGTCCTATTGACTCGGTCGTAAGCTTTCTCTAAATCTATGAAGGCAGTGAAAACTTTCTTCCCAACAGCCAGATACTTTTCAATCATCATGCGTAATGCAAAAATCTGGTTAGTGCAGCCTTTACCAGGCATAAAACCACTCTGAACATCCCACACTTTCTCTGATGTAAGACCCCGTACTTTTTCAATAATAACCTTACCAAACACTTTCCCTGGCACACTCAGTAGGCTAATACCACGATAGTTCTTGCATTCAGTCTGACCACCTTTTCCCTTATACAAGGGAACAATGATAGCATCCTTACAATCCCGAGAGACCATTCCTAACTCCCAGCACAACTGGCAAATTTCAGTTAACCAGTCAATTATAGAGTCACCACCATATTTCAACATCTCTGCAGTTATGCCATCAACTCCTGGAGCCTTACCATTCTGAAGAGATTTTAGAGCTTTACACACTTCTTCTCTTGAGATCCCTCCTGTGCTTCCCTCCTTCACTGTGACATCATCTGCATCTGTCTCAGAATCATTTTTGCTCTCCTGATCTAATAACTCACAGAAGTATTTGCCCCATCTGTCACTTAACTCATTGGGCTTCCATATCATTTCCCCAATCTCATTCTTCACACAACTTACAACTTTGTTTCCCCTATTTTTCCTGAGTCTCATGTACTTCCAGAAGGACTTTCTATCTTTCCAAAAAGCCAGTTCATGCCTTTCCACTTTCTCTTTCCTATCTTTTGTCTTACTGTGGCGAACCAGCTTAGCAGCTTCATGCTTCTTACAGCGATATTTATCCACAGAGACTCTACCTTGTAACATCCCCAAATAGGCTTCCTTCTTTTTCTTTACTGCCTCACCAATCTCACTATTCCACCAAGCATCACCTCTATTGTTACCCACTATTGTGGTGCCACAGACCTCTTTAGCAGCAGTAACAACACAGTTCTTAAAACATTCCCACTTCTTTTTTACATCCCTCTCACAAGATTTCAGATCCTTCAGTCGTTCTCTGAGTAAGTCAGAATACTGCTGATGATCTCCAAGGAGCCTATCAACCTTTATTCTTTCTATTCTGGGTCTCTTCCTATTCCTTTTCCTCCAACCAACATTAAGTTTCACTCGTGACACTACCAAGTAATGATCAGAACCAACGTCCGCACCTCTTATCACACGGGTGTCAACAACTAAGTGTTTCAAACGCTGATCGTGAACAACAAAATCTATCACACTCTTTTGACCAAGAGTACAATTTACCCAAGTCATCATCATCATCATCATCATCATTGTCAACCATTATCAATCCACTGCAGGATGAAGGTCTCCCCAAGTTTCCTCCACAACGGTCTGTCTTGTGCCAGTCTCCTCCATGTCACCCCTGCATACTTTCGAATTTCATCCACCCATCTCCCATGTGGTCTTCTTCTGGGTCTTTTTCTGTCCCTTGGAATCCAATCTAAAATTTCAGCTGTCCATCGATGATCTGTCCTTCTGGCAGTATGTCCAGCCCATTGCCATTTCAGGGATTTTACTCTGATCATGATGTCTTCCACTCTTGTCATTTTTCGGATCCAAGAGTTCCTCTTCTTATCTCTCCTGGTTACACCAAGCATGCACCTCTCCATGCTTCTTTGAGTTGTCTGCAGCCTTTGTATGTCTCTTTTAGTTAAGGTCCACGTCTCTGCACCATACGTAAGCACTGGAAGGATGCATTGATCAAACACTTTTCTTTTAAGACATAATGGCATATTGCTCTTGAAAATTATGCTGTTTCTTCCAAATGCTCTCCAGGCAAGTTTTGTACGCCGATTAATTTCTTCATCAATGTGACCCTCACTTGATATCTGCTGTCCAAGATAAACGTACGTGTCTGTTATCTCCAGCTTTTCTCCATCAATCAATAAATCTTCATTTCTTGTAAAAGCATTGAACATCACTTTTGTCTTCTGAAAGTTCATTTTTAATCCCACTTCTTTACTCTTGTCAGCAAGTTCCTGGATCATACTCTGCAGCTCTGATGGGGTAGTTGCAAAAATGACTACGTCATCAGCAAAACGAAGGTGGGTTAGATAATCTCCATTAATCTTTATCCCTTTGTTTTCCCAGCTCAGCAACTGAAAAACACTCTCCAATGTAGCATTAAAGAGCTTCGGAGATGTGGTGTCACCTTGTCTCACTCCCTTTCCAATTTTTATGTGTGTTGTATTTTCAAACAGCCGAATCTTTGCACTTGCATTTTCATAGATGTTATTAATAATATTAATGTATGCATCTTCAATACCGCAGGTTTTCATAGCCATTGTAACTGCTGATGGTTTCACCGAATCAAAGGCTTTTTCATAATCGATAAAAGCCATGCACAATGGAAGTTCATATTCCCTCGCTCTTTCAATTAGTTCCCTCAGTACGTGGATATGATCTATTGTGCTGTAGCCACTCCTGAATCCAGCTTGTTCTCTCGGTTGAGCCATGTCCAGTGTTACCTTCAAGCGGTGTGAAAGAACTTTAGTGAAGATTTTATAAACTACTGATAGGAGGCTGATAGGTCTGTAGTTTCCGAGATCCTCAATGTCACCTTTCTTATGTAGCAGGATCATTGTAGCGGTGTTCCAATCCTTAGGAATCTTTCCTTCATTAAGGCATCGAGTGAAAATTTGGGCGAGTACTGTTTCGATTTCTCCACTTGCTTCTTGTATGATGTCTACAGTAATTCCATCTTCTCCTGGAGCTTTTCCCGCTTCATGTTCTTGATTGCATGTGCAACTTCTGCTGGAAGGACTGGAGGAACTCTGGTACTGGTATCTTTCATGATGTCTGGAGTGCATATATCATCCCTTTCATATAATTTGGAGTAGAAATCTTTCACTCTTGTCAAAATTTCGCCTCTATTTCTTGTTACAGAACCATCTTCTTTTCTCAGTGCCATAATCTGTTTTCTTCCCTTACTGAGATGTCCCTTTGCTATCTTTAGGCTTTGGTTGTTTTCAATTGCTTTCCTTACTAGTTCACAGTTGAATTTTCTTACGTCTTCAGTGATACTTTTCCTTACTGTCTTGCATAGCTCTATATATTCCACTTTGGAAGTCACATCTTCTTTAGTTGTCCTCATCTCTCTTCTTTTTTGCATCAACATTTTCGTTTTTCCTGATAATTTGTTTACATGCAACTTGTTCTTAGACCCAGCTAATTTTGTTGCTGTTTCCATAAGAGCTTTGGTTACTTTTCTGTTAACTTCAGAGATGTCCACTTCTTCCGATGTTAGGCCTTCTAAAGCAGAGAACCTGTTCTTCAGTTCCAACTTGAAGGTATTATGGTGTTTTTTAAGGTTGGTTATGTCAATAGGTTTTGTTTGTCTTATGAGCTTGCCACGTTCGAGTTTAGTGTTGAGGTGCATCTTACATCTCACCAATCTATGGTCACTACCTGTGTTGAACTTATTTAGCACACTGCAGTCTTCTATGACGAATTTTTGTTACACATAATAAAATCAATTTCACTTGTCGTCCCATTTGGATGTCTCCATGTCCATTTCCTGTGTGGCTTTTCTTGAAGAAGGAGTTCAAGATGAAAAACCCTTCTGCCTCTGCAAACTCAACGAGAGTATTTCCACGCTGGTTTCTGTTGCCGTGACCGAATTTACCTACTGAAGTTTCATTCTGTTGCCGTTGCCCTATTTTTGCATTGAAATCTCCCATAATTATTTTCAAGTGCTGCTTACCTTTATTATTTAGATGACAAATTTCCTCATAAAATTCTTCAATTTCTTCTTCAGGATGACTTGTGGTGGGTGCATAAGTTTGAACCCAAGTATATGTGTGTATATACTTGTGGTTGAAAAATGTATTAGATACACACAAATCATTCTCAATGCAGAGTTCAATTAATCTTTCACCATTATCATTCACACAAGGATCATTAAACTTACCCAGAACATTGTCAGAAATTGCATTTTGCACACCTACTCTAGCATTGAAATCCCCTGCTATTATAACTTTTTCTTTAGCACCAAACTGGCTCAAAACAGCTTTTAGTTCATTCCAGAAATCTTCTTTCTTATCAGAAGGTTCCGAGTCACAAGGAGCATACACTACAACAACTACAATTCTCTGAAGTTTCACTTTCAAACGAATCCAGAGAATTCTCTCACTTACGCAACTATAGTGAATCAAGTTGTTCTTCATCTTTTCACTTAAAATCACACCTACACCAGCCTGTCCTCTCATATTATCCAATAGTCCAGACCACACACTCACCGTGCCATTCACTTCTTCTACCCCAATTTCCTTCTTTTGGTTTCACTTACACACAGCACATCCAGTCTATACTTATTCATCTCCTCAATCACCTCACTCATCTTGCCATTTATACCTCTAGTATTCCATACACCAATCTTACATTCACTCAGTCGAGATCGCTTTCTCATACGCCGTTTAGAAAGTCCAGGTCCAATCCGTGGTGGACCGTCCTTCTCAATTGTGGTAGGTCCACCATATCCCACACTTGAGTCATTCTTAATATTTCTTTTTGTCTTTTTAATCAGGTAAGTACATCAGTGTGGGGGATTAGCCCACAGCTGAGGGTTCCAGTTGGTCATTCAACCTAAGGATTCTGGAACAAAACCCAGTGAGTTAGGGTCTTTTCGCCAATGTCACACAGAACTAGCTGGCACCTCTCCAAGATTCACAGAGGCCCTAGTTGCTGTTGTGTGTGCCATTGTTACCACGGAACGCCCCGAGGAGGCAAACCCATCGCTCACTACGACCGCCCGCATATAATATATATATATATACAGGGTGTTTCATAAAGAATGTCCCGATTTGAAAAGTGGATATTTCGGCAACCATGAACCACCGCTGAATGCGACTTGTATCATGTCTACGGGCGTGGCCCAGAGTTTGTTATGACTACTGCTAGATGGCAGCATGAGTGTACAAACAGTCGCTACGCTAGTGAGTGATTGAGAAGATGGCGTTGAGGCAACAGATGGCGTTTTGTGTGCTCAAATTTAGCAAGACTAAGTCCGTGATTACAGTGCAGCATACGTTTAAACGTCGTTACGGCAATGCTCCACAAGTGGGCAAAAACATTCGTCGTTGGTATCGACAATTTGAAGAAACAGGGTGTTTATGTAAGGGAAAGAGTCCTGGATGACCAACCACCTCAGCGACGAATGTGCAACAAACTCGCGAGGCATTTCAGCAAAGCCCACGGAAGTCTACTCGTCATGCGAGCCGTGAACTTGCCATCCCTTATGTGACTGTTTGGCGTGTTTTACGACGACATTTGCTGCTGAAGCCATACAGATTGCAACTGGTGCAAGCTCTTCGTGGAGGTGACAAAACACAACAAAAAGATTTTTGTGCAACTCTGTTAAAGGACATGGAGGATGACACCGTCGTACAAAGGTTGATTTTTGGCGATGAAGCAACCTTTCATGTAAGCGGGAAAGTTTTGCGCCGCAATTTCGCATATGGGGACTAGAGAATCCACATGAAACTCTCCAACATGAATGTGATTCAGCAAAACTGAATGTATTTTGTGCTGTTTCTGTTAGAAAGGTTTATGGCCCTTTTTTTTTTTTTTTTGGAGACAACACAGTTACAGGCAACTCTTATCTTGCAATGCTGAAGGACTGGCTACTTCCAGAGCTGCAGGACGCCTCTGAAGATTACATTTTGCAGCAGGACAGCGCACCACCACATTGGAACCTCCAAGTTAGTCGGTTTCTAAACGACGCATTGCCTCAGCGTTGGATTGGACGCAGGGGACCTAATGACTTGGCACTACACGCTTGGCCTTTGAGATCTGCAGACATCACACCATGTGACTTTTTTTATGGGGATACGTAAAAGACCGTGTTTATGTTTCCACTTTACCCGCTGAGTTGATGAGCTCCAAACGAGAATCAAGGCCGTGGTAAATTCTGCGACTGAAGACACTCTCCAACGTGTTTGGGATGAATTCAGCGATCGGCTTGATGTTGTCTGTGCAGCAGGTGGAGGGCACATTGAGCATTTGTAATTGTGGTGAGTGAAACTTTAGACCTTCCTTCATACTTGGCTCTTTGTTTTGTAACTATCCCACATTTGCCTTATTAAATATACTGCTTTGAAATCGGGTCATTCTTTTTGAAACACCCTGTATATATATACATACAGAGTGTCTCAAAAATACTGGCAAAATTGCAGGAATGAGTTCCTCATAGGTAGATAAGAAAAAAGTTTAGGTCAACATAGGTCCAGAAATGCTTGGTTTCCGAGTTATGATGGTCTGTCTATGACACATAACTGTTCACATTACCTTATAGTAATTGTTCAAAATGTCTACCTTCTGCCTCAATACAGGCCTCACATCGATGTCTCATGGACTCGCGAACATGCTGCCAAATTCCTGGCATGTCGTATTGTTTCGCAACCAGCCGTAATTCGATTGCGGAGAGTTTCCACATCTGCTACTGAAGTCGAATACACCAATGATTTTAAATGGCCCCACAAGAAGAAATCTAGAGGGTTTAAATCTGGTGAGCGAGGAGGCCAGGCAGTTGGTCCACCTCTACCTATCCACCGACTAGGGAACTTTCGATTCACGTAATTGCGAGCTAGGTGGCTAAAATGTGTGGAAGCGCTATCGTGCATAAAGTGTGCTTGTTGATGAATGATCAGTGGCATGTCGTCCAAGAAATCAGGAATGTTGTTTTCCAGAATGATGTGGTATGCCCGCCCCGTGAGTTTGTTGGGAAGTACATGGGGCCCAAATGCCTTATCACCAAAAAACACCCACCCAAATGTTTAGGCTGAACCGCTGTTGGTGACGTGATGGAAGAATTGCGTGTGGGTTTTCCTTGGCCCATACATGCTAATTGTGAAAGTTTAGGATTCTGTTGCGTGTGAACTGTGCTTCATCGGCGAATATCACTAAGGCAGGAAAGTTAGGAGTTGTACCACACTGCTGCAAGAACCACTGGCAGAACATTACTCGCGCAGAGTAATCTGCTGGTGACAAGGCCTGTACCTGTTGCAGATGGTATGGATACAGGTGTTTTTCTTGCAACACTCTCCAAAAAGTCGAACGATGAACAGCATTGCTAATCTTCGTGTGCTGATTCCAGGAGTCGCATGAACAAAATCCAAAATCTCCGCCTCTACTTCAGGAGTCGTAGATCTTGAACATCCTCTGTCGGCAGCATGAGATGCAAAGGTCCCATGTTCACAAAGGCGGTGATGGATACTTTCAAAACGTTTTTCTGTCTGGACATTTTTGTCCTGGGAACCTTTCGTGGTACAAACGAATAGCCTCCAGTGCACTGCCATCCACCAAACCGTACATAAAGTGCATATCCACTTGCTTGTGATTTGAGTACATGGTCGGAAAGGAAAACCACCAGACTCTGTCAGTACCTTGTGATGAAGGAATTCACCTGCGGGAGATAAAACATTCCGGTGAATAACTGGAAAACCAAGACAGACCTGAGTCAGGTAATGTGAACAGTTAAGTGTCATAGATAGACCTTCATGATTTGGAAACCAAGAATTTCTGGACCTATGTTGATATAAACTTTTTTTCTTATCTACCTATGAGGAACTGATTCCTGCAGTTTTGCTGTGTATTTTTGAGACACCCTGTATATATGTGGGGTATTGGGAAACTTTCCCACTACGGGTCCATCGAATCACAACACTTAAATAATGGACGGGCTGGATGAACACTGAACACACACACATTTAATATGACATACACTTACAATTGATATCAGGATACACTAACAACGGAACCTACTCGTTCCGCTAAGAAATACAAAATGGTGAACGCAACACCCTTCAGCATACAGCCCTGTCTCGGTGTTCACGCCTCAGAACTCTCCTCAGCTCTGACTCCAGTCTCTGGGAGCATGTTTTAGCGCCGCCCCGACGTTCGATGTTCACGTCATCCAGCGGTCGTTCCTCTGTGTAGTGATCTCGGCGTTGCACCATCAGGACGACACATACCAAAAACTCACAGTCTCAGCCATGCTGACCAGGCGCTGTCCTCAGCGATTCCTGCATCCGTTAGTGTTCATGGCGGCCTTATTGTTCTGGACATTTAGACAACAAGAAAACAGTCAAATAAAACACATACTCACAGTCATTGAAAAAGGATTGGAAGTCCTTCAGTGACCACCTGTAGGCCATGGCTTCATATGGTCCGCTGCGGTAGATGTGTTGTTCGGTCGTTCGTGGTTTCCCACTTTCTCAACGTCGTACGGATCCTTTGGCTTTACTGCCTTGACATAATAAGGGCCAAAGAATTTTGGTCGCAGCTTTAACCCCGCACTGAATTGTGTCCTCTGAATTGCAACTAGATCGTTAACTTTATACAGTTTAGGTGGTTTTCGTTTCCAGTTGAATTGTCGACTATTTTCCTGTTGCAGTCTCAAGATATTGCTCTTGGCTTCTTCATGCATATCATCTCTATCACGTAGCGTGCAGTTTAAATGTTCCTCTTCTAACAGTTCTCTAATTTTTAGATCTCCAGCATTCTTCATTTTAATGCCAGTCATCAGTTCAAATGGGGTGTATTTAGTGCTTCTTGAAATTGTGCTATTTATGACGCGATGTACGTCAGCTATGTACTTGTACCACTTCGCTGGGTCTTCAATAGATAGCTTCGCGAGGATGGTAATCATGATGCTGTGCATTCGCTTTACCTGCCCATTTCCTCTTAGCATTCCTTCCTGTGGTAGTCTTCACATACTCTATTCCTTGTTCGACACAGTAATCTTCAAAATCCTTGGAAGCAAAAGCAGCTCCTCTATCTGAAATTATTCATGTGGGGTTGCAGCATGTGTTTTGCTGTAGTTTTAGTTTGTTGATTACGCTTTGTGACAACGTAGACTTTACTGGATAGAGCCAGACAAATTTGGTAAATGCATCTACCACTGTGAACATGTGCTGGTAGTTCTTATTTGTCGATGTAAGGGGCCCAATAAAATCGACATGGTAAGTATGTAATGAAATATTTTTCTTTGGTAAGGGTTTAGCATACTTTCCCCCCTTCCCACGTTTCTTGTTGTGTAGGATACAGTCTACACAGTTTGCTATAATGCTTTCAATCTACTGTCTAATCTTGGGGATGTAGAAGTCTTGCTTCAGGATGCCTTCTGTCTTGGCAGCAGCAAAATGACCCTTCTTGTGAACCTCCTGGATGATTCCTGCCTGCATAGCTTGAGGGACCACCATGCCGTCTCTGTCACCTTCTATTTTGTATAGCACTTCACTTTTAAGAACGTAGTCATTCACCTTACCATCAGCCAACAGTTTTTTTATAGCACTAATATATTTGTCACTTGCTTGTGAAGCTACGATTTTAGAGGTCAGCTCATTACAGTAAATGGCCATTACTGGATAACGGCTCAGAGAGTCCACATGTCTCATAGTCAAACTCTTCTAGAGAAAGCGCCCATCTTGCAATTTTAGACGTCATATTTTTTTACTCATGATTTGTTGGAAGGCTGAGCAGTCAGTAACTATCTTAAACTAAGTGCCCAATAGGTAATTCCTAAACTTTCTCAGGGCCTCCATCATTGCCAAGACTTCCAATTCATAACTCAAATATTTCTCTTCTGTGGCTGTTGTCTTTCTGCTCATATAGTGAATACTTCTAGGAGTCCGACTTGAAAAATTCCTTCTTTGTTGGATAGTGTTTCCAGTGTGATATGTTTTTCATATAATTTAAAAATTTTCAAGTAATTCATAGACTTTCCGCTAGGGGGCATAAAAGTAAATAGTTTTTCCTCAATATCTCTGCTTCTAAATCTCCGATTTTAAAAATGCTTTTTGCACCGGATACAGCTCCTGATGGGAAATCCTTTGCACATAATTTCAATTTTTTGTAAAAAATGGTTTGGCCACCAGGTGGTGTAAGTCTTAATTTCCACTTCTGATGTATTTGCAGCAAAATATGAGCTTCTAAAATCTCGATTGAAAGAAAAAGTCATTTGTTGACCGATACTACTCATGTCGACAAACCTTTTAGGCACATTTTCTTTTTGAAATAATGCATGATTTCTACACCAGGGGGAGTAGATGTATATCTTATTTTTGTCAATATCTCTGCTTCTAGGTGTCCGATTTGAAAAATTCCTTCTTTGTTGGACAGTGTTTCCGATGCGAAATGTTTTTCCTAAAAATTAAAATTTTTTCAGGTAAATCATAGACTTTCCGCTAGGGGGCACAAAGGTAAATTGTGTTTTCTGCGCTATTTTGCTTCTAAAACTCTGATTTGAAAAATTCTTCCTGTATCGCATACAAGACCTGATGGAAAATATTTCTCACATAATTTCTAATGTTTGGTAAAGAATGGTTTGGCCACTAGGGGGAATAAATGTTAATTTCTGCTTCTGATGTATTTGTAGCAAAATCTGGGCTCCTGAAAACTCGACTAATTTTTTTTTTATTGGACCGATACTGCTCATATGGAAAAACCTTTTGAGAATAATTTCTTCCTAAAATATGCATGGTTTTCCCATCAGGGGACGTAAAGTCATCTTATTTTTGTCGATATGTCTGCTTCTAAGAGCCCGATTTGAAAAATTATTTCTGTGTAGGAGAGCGTTTCTGGTGCGAAATGTTTCTTATATAAATTCTTAACCCACAAGTCTGCAAACAGAGGGTGTAAGCTCACGATTCCGTTTACAGCAATATCTGAAAGATTAAAAACCCGATTGAAAAACTTCTTTCTTCCGTCAGATACTATTGTTTTCCATACAGGTTCCATTGACTTTGAATAGCTTTGATAAATTTAATTTGCGTCAGAACGGATTCAAAAGACATGCTTATTACACCCGAAAATTCGGTGTCATCTTTCTTGTTATATTTCTAATCAGAGCCGTCACTTTGGCCGTAAGTGCTCGCGATGAGATTCGACAAGGCAACCCCCCATCTTTAGAGAAAGATAATCCTAAGTTTTAAGCTCATGATAGAATGTAACAAAGGAACATAAAACACGATCCAGAACCCTTCAGAAAGACCTCCACCCAAGGCACACTACACACTTAGGCACATGCCTCTTGAGTTGGATATGCCTTAATAAATAAATCTAAATCCACTTTTCTAAAGTGAATGTTTTGTGAGAATGTAATATAGAGACATTAAAGAAAAAAAAAAAAAGAATTCGAGCACCAGTGATTTTCTGGGATATTTTTGCATAAAATTTCATACAAAAGCTAGGAAATCTGAAAATAAGAAATATTTTACTTTTTCAGCTAGACTTGCATAACGTAATACGCAAGAGGGGCGCCCAGGGTGATTTCCCTGCTCACCCCATTCTCGCGATGGCCTTGTTTCTAATTAAGATACTAAAATATAAGTGATAAATGTATGGTTTTTAGGCAGCTTTTTATTAGTACCAGGGATTTTTATACCTTGACATCCTATATGTATAGCAGCTATTTTTTCAGTTATTAAAAACTATTACCATCTTAACTTTTTCCCACTTAAAGCCCACATATTAGTTACTGTTACTACTAAGTTTCAGAAAAAACTATTATGTGCCATATTTTTTATGGCCCATAACAGTTAACTATGAATTTCAAGGTTTTTTTCCAATTTTCATGTAACAAAAATATGAAAATGTAAATTTTTCCAAATTCAGATGAGGGTTTCACTACCATGTGTATCTAAGTAAAAATAAAAATAAAAAATAAAATCTGTTTCTATGATGCAACAAGTTTGGGTGTTTTCACTTGGAATGACAGTGTTCTCATTTGTATCAAAGCTTTTTCATGCATCAAAATGAATTTTTCAACAGAACTTTGCTGAGTTTCGCATGAAAAACAACAACAAAACCCCCAAAAAATTAACTAACTGTGTCTGAATAGGGAAACTGGATAATGACACTCATGCTTATAAAGGCAAATTTCCTATTTTTGTTTTTTAATAGCCACTTTCTTAGGTGCAACACATTTTTGGAGCCCCTTGATTCCCACCAGCACTGATTCATAACATTTACTCTTTTTTGGCTGTCTAATCTAGGTTAAAGGTCATGCTTTTACATATTACGAAATTAAATTAATTTAATTTCATATTATAGCATACTACAATATGAAATAAAATTTTCTTTGGAAAAACCCTCTAAATATATTCAATATAGAAAAAGAACATAATTTTCTTGTGCGTGTGCTTACCGATACTCACGTTACTTTCTGAAAATACTTTCTCAATCATCTGTGTTGTTGTTTCCCAAGGGGTGCAAATTATCTTACCTCACCCCCAGGAGTCAGTCACCTTTGCTACACAGAGAAAGCTACAAATTATATTAGCATGAGAGATAAATGATTTTAAAGCTGAATATTGGTAGAAACAAGTAGTATTATGGTAGAAAGAGATGTTTGAGGCAACAGAGGGTTTTTTTTACACAGATCTATGGCACTGCTGATTTTTTTAACAATTTATACATCTAAGAAATTTATGCTGCTATGGGTTTCTTGATTAACAGCAAATTTTATGAGAGATAATTTTCCAAATATAAAAATAAAAATAAGTAAATTCTCTTATGCCATGTGCAAAATTTTGAAAGTGTTATTAATGTAGCACACCCACCATTTGGACTGAAAAAGGAATATTTCTACCAGGAGTGAGTAAAAGGTATAGGTATGCCTTTCAATGGAAAATGTTTATTTTAAGTAAATCAGTTATTTTCTGGCAAGTACAAAATTATTCCTGGTTCATCCCAAAAGAGGGTCGACATAACCTTCCCTGCAGTTGGCTGCATGCAGAACTTCTTCAGTTTTGTGAGGAGAGATGGCACTATTCCTTGCTCACTCTCTTGGTTTCTGGCTGATGATAGTGAACCCAGGTTCCATTTCCAGTAACAATTCTCTGGAAGAAGCCATTACTTTCCACTTCAAAGCACCACAAAAGTTCTTGATAGGCATCAACACATCGTTGTTTCAATTCTGGAGTCGGTTGATGTGGCACCCACCTTGCAGACACTTTGTTGAACTGGAGCACATCACGGATGATGTGGTGCACTGAAACCATGACTGACTGATGTTAAAAAAAGCTGCTATTTCATCCACCATCACTTGGCGATTTCCCATCACAATGCCTTCAACTGCTGCAATGGACTCTGGTGTCACTACTCTGTGTGACTGACCCAGTTGAGGAGAATCTGTAACAGAACTCACGCCATTTCGGAACTTCCTAGTTCATTCATACACTTACTGGAGTGACAGACATGCATCACCATACTGCAACTTCATTTGATGATGAATTCAAATAGGTTTCATGCCTTCACTACTAAAAAAATGGATGACAGAATGTTGCTCCTCTTTGGTGCATGTCTCAAGTGGTGTGGCCAGGGCCGGACAGATCATTTGTGGGGCTCGGTGCAAAATTCCATACAGAAGCCTGAATCAAAATTTTATTGCAGGCTCTAGAAAACAAGTCTCATATTTTAATAACGTCATTTAGTGATAAATGCTGTCCGTAAAGAACACACACATGAAAACTATCATAAAGAAAAAAATATTACCTCAAAAAAGTATTTGCTTTAAGCTTAAAAAAAAAAAAAAAAGACCGTAACTGAAAGTTCAGAGATTGAGAGAGTAAAAACTGTTAAAATCTATGATTTCCTTTCTGGGGAAAAGGAGTTGAAGTTGTATGGTGATTCTTATAAAAACATCCTCACAAAATTAAAAAAGGATAATCTCAACTAATTTGCGTAGTAAATTAATAAGAATCCCTCTAAAAAAATTTCTTTAAATATTTCCCCCTCATACAGGTTTTAGTGATTAATTTCTGATGCAAGGTGGAGTAATTGACAAATTGGTGACTTTTTCTAACTTTTATACACGGTCATATGTCTATATTGTTTTTTTCTTTTAATTTCAAGTACTGTTTTTTCAGTCAGTCACTGAACAATTTGCCTCTATACATGGCTCCAAAACAATTTTGATATTGTTCTTCTTATTTTTTAAAATTAAAGTGTCTGATTAACACACAAATTGTGAAACATATAAAAGTAGGAAACCACAAAATGATCAAATTTAATTTGCTATTTCATGAATGTGGAAAAGTTTAAGTTCGTTAAAATAATAATTTGAAATTTGCAAATCACAGTGCCAGTATGTTGAAGGGCAGTTACCTATTTAAAAGGGGATGGGGGAGAACTAAAAACATATAAAACATATCTTTTTAAGGGTCTAGAACCCCAAAACTTAAAAAAAAAAAAAATAATAATAATAATAATAATAATAATAAATATAAAAAATTCTACTGAAAATTATGTTATTTTTATTTCTTAAACTGCGGCAACCAGTGTAGGCCCTGGTTGCCCTTATGGCCCATTTGGCCCTGGGTGTGGCAATCTTTACACTGCTACAGTGACATCTACTGTGCTGCCACCAGTAAGAAAATATTTTAATCATTGGTAATAATTTTGCCAAGTTGCAGGAAAATGACTACAGATTTTGAATTTTTTATTGCACTTTTACGGTTTTCATTTGACTCATGTGATACCTTGAAATTCATGGCCTGTTTGATAAGCTGTGGTATCATATCTCCACCTGTGAGTAAGCAGGATCTTATGACAATGCCTTAGAACCAAACAATTTTATAGAAAAGGATCAAAACATGACACTGCTTTCATTATGTTGTGAAGTAGTGGTAAACATTCTAAGAGTTTTAATGCAAAATAAATTGCACAGATTCTCAGAAATTATGACATGGAATTGCATGTCAAGGTCATACACCTCTGCCTTTTTAATGGCACTACACATACCATAACACATGTTAACATTCTTGATATCAAGCAAAATTTTCTTATGATATAAACCTGTAGAAATAGAGAGACCCTCAATTATCTTCTCTCTTTTTACAAATTTTTACATAATTTTTTTTTTTTACTAACACAGGTAACAAAGAGTTATAATGGAAAAAGGGATAATTTTCCTGGTATTTTTTCAAGAATGGTTCCATGACAAATACTTCAAAAACATTTAGTTTACAGCAGATCACTCATGTGGGTGGAAACTACCTAGGAGTTTGGATTAAGGGACTTTATTTTGTCAATTTTTAAGTGCTTCACAAATTTCTTTACCTGTAATGAAGTACCAATTGTATGCAGAGCCACACTGCTATTTGCAAACCAAAAAACAGCACAGAATTTTCATTATCAACTAATAATAATCCATTAAATTTAAAGTTAAATCAATTTCTAATCATTATCAAGCAATAATAATCCACTAAATTTAAGTTAAATCAATTTTCGATCATTATGAAGCCCAATAGAAGGTGCTTGATGTGAGAATCTGTATTTTAGATGAACTAACAGCAGCACATGCATGCCCACGCATCGATATTGCCGCTAAAAATTGAGATGAGGACAAATACTTGCCATTCCTTGGTATGCGTGTGAACACATACAAACAGTGCTGATGACAATGCCACAAGATGCATCGAAAACTTGGGTTCCAAGATATTAAGTCATATTTGTGACGGAATGTCCTATATTCTTATACCTGTGTTTTAGGTTTAAAATTTAGAAAAAGTAACTAAAAAAGAACATTATATAAGTGTAAAAAATCTTTGGGCATCCGTATTACAATTAACAATGTAAGTATACTCAAACCACATGGTTTTAAGTAAGTTAAATTTATCAATAGTAACAGTATATCCTTAAATAAATATAATTTGATTACAGTATAATAAATTATCAAAAATTCGATACTTCTAAGTATATATATTTATAAGACAAAATGAGGCACACGTTTATATCATGAATTGATGTAAACGTACTAAAGCATAGTGTTATTCGTACAATGAATGTAGAGTGAGTATATGTGTATATTCACATATTCTTTTGCTTACAAATTTAAAAACCTTTAAGCACATTAAATTTGCCTAAAAAACGTTTTAGGTGTCTTTGACTTTACATCATCCAGTCAAAAACACAGTAACAAACTTTTAAAATTATACTGCAAGCTGTGCACAATATATATACATTTTTATGAACTTAGTAAGCATTACTAAAAATAAAACATAATGCCTGTGCTCTATTTACACAGCACATGTTGAAATATGTTTACATGCCTATACATACTTTCTTAGGTCGTAAATCTATACTAACAATAAACTTTTCACCATGGACTTATGTTTGATAACTCAGAGCTTTGCAAAATCATACATTTTTGAAGCACATCTATCACACGAAGTTACTTATTCGTTCAGTCCAAAAAAACATGATTTTTTAGCTGCAGTTATTTTTTGAAATTCAAAAAACATTTAACAATTATTAATAAAATACTTTTAATTTAACACTAAAAATCTTGATAGTCACTTGGTTCTTGAGCTCTGGAACCTCCTGACTTCATACCTGCATTTGGGGACCAAGCTACGATCAACATTTGGTACTAAATAAAAAGTCTTATTAATAATTATCAAATATATCTTTAGCTATAGAAAAATAACCACAGCTAAGGAATTTTCATGGTTTGGACTGAAGAAACAATTTCATGGAACAGGTGTGCTTTGAAATTATCCACTTACCTTTGAAGAGCTTTCAAAATGTAGTGTAGATTATTGATACGAAATATGGCTTTTAGATGTGGATCACTGTAGGACTCACTTTTATTTTGCAGTGCGAGGCCCAATGCAGAAAGAACCCTAGCTGAAATACCAGCATGAAAAACTAATTATGGTATATGTACAAGAATGGATACTTTCTGGACTATGCACAGTTATGCAAATATCAATAAAAAATATGGCAATAGTACAATAATTGTACATCCAGAATCTCAAAATTTATAAAAGGATATATGACTGCTGTGATCAAATATCATTCAATATATTAAATGTTTGAATGTGAAGTCAAGCATGTTTGTTCATAATAAATACATTTTAGCAAGTCCTTAAAAAAAAAAAAAAAGGACTTGCTTATAGTATCACTACCTCTGTATGTTTGTGGGCACCAATTAGTTTGAACTGAATGTTGTTGTTTTTTTATTAGAAAGCCTGCAGGGTAAAAATAATAATCCATGCCTTGCTGTCTTTTTCTGATGCATGACTTAACCACTAGGAGGCATGAAAAGCAGATGTTACTGAATTCAAACTAGGAATATGATCAGCTTCCAATGCAGAATGGTTTAGCCTGCATTTTAGTACCTTGGCAGTAAAATAAATTTGACTCAGTGTTGGCCACCAGTGAAAGTACACAGCATCGTAAGTGCATAGGATGTAAACAGTAGCTGGACAAAGTGGCATTAACACCCAGCTCTGCCTGAAACAAAACACTTACAAATGGCAGGACAATGGGTTGGAACTTGGATTTAGATGCATTTCACTAAAAGGGGTCATGAACCAGTATCCCAAACTCCTCATGCACTCACTGCCTGCACATATTGCATCTTTATTAAAAGCCTTTTGCCCTAAATTAGGCATGTGAAAATGTGTGGGAGTGAGCAGAAAAGCAAAATGAGCAGAAAAAAAGAAGTCTTCTGAAAAGACCCTGAAAGACTCAGGCTTGCAGGTCCGCACACGACCCTGTGTGATTTCGGGAGTCAGCAGAAACTGGTTGGCTGGGGAACTGTCTCTTTCTGAAGGCAGAGAAGATATACATGGCCTGTATGTGGCATGTAAAAAAAGAAGGCCATTTTTCTTAGATCAACTGAGGTTGGTCTTCATCTATGGCAGCAGTTACAAAACTTTTTGAGTCGCAGAGCACTTTTCAGGAGAGAAATTTGTCATGGAGCACTATAGTCATCCTTATGCCAAAAGCACATATCTGCATTTTTGGCTGTTCTTACCTAACTGCATTTTTAAGTTGTTAGTTGATATTTTATTGCATAGTAAAAGCACAAATTATTTTTTGTGCTTTTACTTATTCCCTTGTATAAGGGAAAAGGTGATCAGACTGAATGCAAGAACTATAGTGGTATTAGCCTACTGAGTGTGCCAGGGAAAGTGTTTGGTAAGGTTGTTATTGAAAAAGTACGGGGTCTTACATCAGAGAAAGTGTGGGATGTTCAGAGTGGTTTTATGCCTGGTAAAGGCTGCAATAACCAGATTTTTGCCTTACGCATGATGATTGAAAAGTATCTGGCTGTTGGGAAGAAAGTTTTCACTGCCTTCATAGATTTAGAGAAAGCTTACGACCGAGTCAATAGGACACCTTCGTGGAAGGTATTGAATGAATATGGTGTTACTGGGAATCTACTTAATAGTGTAAAAGCCATGTATGCTGGTAGTAGAGCTTGTGTACGAGTGAACGGTGTTTTATCAAAATGGTTTTCCATTGGTGCAGGAGTTAGACAAGGTTGTGTAATGTCACCATGGCTGTTTAATATATTTATGGATACGTGCATGCGTGAGGCCAAAATAAATAATAGTGGTTTATGTCTTGGTGATATCCGTGTGTGCAGATTGCTATATGCTGATGACACTGTCCTGTTGGCAGAGAGCAAAAGTGAGTTGCAGAGTATGTTGACTCGGATGCATGAAATTTGCATGAAATTCAAACTGAGTATACATTAGGGAAAAACCAAAGTTATGGTGTTTGAGAGAGGAATGGGTAGCACTGAAAGTAATGTAAGTATAAATGGCACTGTGATTGACCAGGTGAGTGAGTTTGTGTATTTAGGAAGCATGTTTGACAGAGAGAACAAGTTGGATGGTGAAATCAGTAGGCGTGTGAATTCTTCTTTGAAAGTCATAGCTGCTCTGGGAGGTTTTCACAGGAATGATGGGTTCTCTAGAGAGTCCCGCATGGCTGTGTATGAAACAGTAATTGTTCCTACTCTGATGTATGGCAGTGAAACCTGGGTACTGCAGAAGAAACATAGGAGTCGTTTGTGTGCTGGAGAAATGTGTTACTTACGTGGGGTTTGTGGCAAGACACGATCTGATTGTGTGAGGAATGAAGATGTATTGCAGTTGTGTGATGTAAAGCAAAATGTTGTTAGCAAGGTGGAGACCAATACGCTTCGGTGGTTTGGCCATGTTGAAAGAATGAGTGAAGAAATGCTTACTAAGAAAATATTTTCAGCCCAAGTGGCAGGAAGGAAAGGCAGAGGAAGGCCTAGGAAGACATGGGTGGATCAGATTCAGGAGTGTCTGCATGACAAAAAGATTATGAGTATGAAGTATAAAAGATCTTGTGTACGGTGTGTAATGGATATCAGTGAAGCACGAGTTGTATGTCAAGATCGCTGTAAATGGCGAAGTTTGATACGACAACAATAAGTAAAAACATCTGGAAGTTTGCATTTCTTTTTGGAGCTAACCTCTGAATCTCAGAGAACAGCTTAGTGATAGTAGTAGTAGTAGCAATAATATTTTCACCTAGCACCTACACAGGAACTAAACCGAATGACAGCAGTATTGATGACAGAAGGTATTTTTAAGCATTTGGGCATCAAATTTTATTTCATTTGAAAAATCATGGTTCATATTCTTTTTCAATAACAGAATTACAGCACTTTTCCAAGACATTTACAGGACTTTTGGACTTTTTTCCAAGACACACGAAACAAAAACTCCTACTGGGTTGTCAGATAAGTTCGTTCAGTTTTTTCCCCAATTATTGGAATCCTTATTTTTCATGAAAAAGTTTTCACAAATCAGTCAATAATATATTCTCCTTCATTGTTTACAACCTCTTGCCAACATTCCACTAGGTTGCGAATGCCTCAATGGCAGAAATCCCTGGGTTTTGACACCAAGAAGTCATCGAGCCACAGTTTCAGCTCAACGTCATTGTTAAACAATACACATCACAGACTTTCGGGAAGCAATCAGAAAAGGTGATAATCTGAGGGAGCTAGATCAGGAGAATATGGTGGGTGTGGTAGAACTTCCCAACAGAGATCTTGAATAGCAGTTTTGCTAAGATTAGCAACACGGGGGCGAGCATTGTCGTGTTGAAGAAACACACCATGCCGCTGGTTGGATCATTTAAGCTGAATTGCCTCGTTGAGCCAGTGCATTTGCTGAATGTAAAGCTGTGCATTGAACGTGTTGTTCTTTTCAAGCAATTCGTAGTTAATTACACGTTCTCAATCCCACCAAACGCAGATCATGGTCTTGCATGGATGCAGCTTGGCCTTGGTTCGAGGTTTTGCTTGCTTGTGAGGACTCAGCCATTCTTTCCTCTGCTTCATATTGACATAGTCACCATTTTTCATCGCCGGTGACGATGCGGTAAAGAAATCTCCGTTTGTGCCCACAAGTGTCAAGCGAGCAAACTAGTGGTGATAGTGGAGCACTGGAGTTTGTCTCTTGCGTTCAGATAATGTGGCACCCATGCACCGAGTTTTTGGACTTTACCCACTGAATGAAGGTGATGGGCGACGGTATCATGAGAGCATCTCATCTGCAGGGCCAATTCCCTAGTGGATTGATGCGGATCCTCATGGATGAGGTCATTCAATTCATCCTCATTGAACTGAACAGGTCTGCCACAACACGGAGAGTCTGCGAGGTCGAATTTCCTTTTCTTGAAGCATGAATACCATTTCTGTGCAGTTCTGTCAGTGATAGCGCCTTCTCCATACAAAACACAAATATCATGAGCAGTTTTGGAACCTTGATTGAAAGCAAAGAGAAGTAGGTGTTGAAAATGCTAATTTCTGTCTACTTGGCACTCCATCTTCATATGGCTAAAAAAAGAATTAAACCAAATATAATATTGAAACCAATGAATGCAAGTTGTATAGGAAGAATATAGCTACACACACAAAAAAAACCATATAACACTATGATCAAAATATTGTTTGTGTCCCTTCAAATAACATTGGAAAAAAAATGAATGAACTTATCTGACAACTCAATACTTAAAATATAGTGAAACCATAGGTCTGTTCGACCTGTAACTTACAACAAGCAACTTCCTACAGGCTTGAGTAAACAGAATGCAAAATACAAATTTGGAAGATGTGAATCTGTTTATTGGTGTAAATATGACATGGATGTTAAGTCAGATAATCCGAAAACTTTAAAATTTCATCGCCCTGGAGCGGGAATTGAACCCGCGTTTCCTGGATAGTGCCTGAGTATGCTAACCATTATGCCACCCGGGAATGACCAAGTTTCAAGTTTCTAATCAATCTGAATATAATTCTGGGTGGTGTAGTGGTTAGCATACTCATGCGCTATCCGGGAGATGTGGGTTCGATTCCTGCTCCAGGACAATGAAATTTTCAAGTTTCTGAATATTATCTGACTTAACATCCATGTAATATTTACATCAATAAACGGATTCGCATCTCACAAATTTGTATTGTACAATGGTATAATCCCAATAATCACTGCATTTTATGTCATACCTCATCCTTGAAAAAGCCTCCCAGTGGAAAGCAAAAGTTTGGCAATTTGTTAAAAAACAGTTTGGCATATTACACCAATAAATAAGTGGATTTATACTACACACTGTAGTCGCAGTTTTTGTTAGCTTACCTTCGGAATACCATTATGCATATTCAAAGTTGTCTTCAATAGGAACTTTTTTTATTTGTATTATTTATTGTTCATTTACTCTTGCTACAGAATCATAACAAAGTGAGCATGCCCAGTCTTTCATGAAAGGTTGGCAAAGTGTTGTGCAGATGACAGCTCAATATTCTAACTGTAGCTCAATGTTACAACAATGATCAGGGTTCATCCTAGGACTTAAAAAAAAAAAAAAAAAAAAAAAAAGGATGGCTTACAGTTTCAAGGAGCATTAGAGTAGCATATATATTCACAAGAAAAGTTCAACAGTAATTCATTGTGATATTAAAATAATAATAATATTATTATTATTATTATATATATTGTTATCAGTAAGTAATAGTTTAATTTAGAGAAAATATTCTTTCTTCAGCATTTGAAATTGCTAAGGTACATGCAATGTTTAAGTTTCTGTATGGGTGGGAATTTTCTACCCACAATTCCTTTTGATTTTGATAAAATTGACATATTTTTAGAACTTACAAATTTCTACTCTCTTTTTTTTTTGATTGGAGGTTTAACGACTACCGTGAGCAACTCAATGGGCTATAAGCAGTCGCCCGTCCCTAATTTAGGGTCACTGGTTCCAGGGAAGGGAGAGAGTCAGTGCCGTAAGACAAACACAACATCCATGCCTCACCGGGATTCGAACCCGGACCCCGTTCGTTCGAATGATCAGAGGCCATCGCTTAGACCACTGCCCCACCGGGGCGGCCTACTCTCTTTATCAGTTTGAGATAGAACATTGATTTGTACTCATCCCACTCTATTGGTAAATCATCTTCATCTAGGTTGAAGTACTTGGCCAGCTTCATTACTTCAGCAATGCCATAAAAGCTTAGAATGATTTCTCACCCAACTTTTCTAAGATCTAAGACCAAGATTTGTAATAACCGACTGGTTTTCTAACCATCTAGAAATGGTTTTCTGCAAATGATCAATAAATGCATGTGCATGTCTTTCAAATGGACCATTAGGGATAGGGCAGTCATTTTAGGATTGAGGGCAGGTAGGGTGGGATTTTTTAAATTAAAGGGCACGCAGGGTGCAGCACCCTTCTAAAAATCGCTAGGATGAACCCTGAGAACAATGGCTTAATGTTGAATGAAATGGTGGCTCAGTGTTGTAAAAATAATGGCTAAATGCTATAATTATAGCACGCGTGTGATGACGATTTCAAAAATTCTTTTAATGTTTTGTGTGTTACGTGTTTTCCTGCCAATTCTTCTCACTATGATTCAATATTGTAGGAATAACAATTCAATGATAAAAGACTGACCCACTGTTGTAAGAACAATGGCTCAGTGCCAAATCAGTAGTTCAAGAATCATAACAACTTAATGTTGTTTTACTGATGACTATGTTATAAAAATAACGGCTCAACAATTGAACAGTGTTACAGGATCGGTGGCATAATGTGAAGAATGCTAGACAGCTGCTGGTACAACACTGTATTAGTGTTTCCTCAAATGATGGCTATTGTACCATTATTTGAGGTCTAATTGACTATCATTTGATCATCAGGTCAATATATCGAGCAAACTGTTAAGTGATCAACGTCTTCAAAATACACCTATGTATTGTGCTTCTCATTGTCCCACCATTACAGGGTTGTAGCCAGAAAGAGTTTTCAGGAGGGGTTCTGAATCTGAAAATTAATTTTAATCGTATGTACATATATTGAGTTTTTCTGTCACATTTCATTTGCACAAAAATTCTTCTCTTTAATACTCCCCATTTTTCAAATACTGACTTATATGCTATACTACTTATACAAATATATATGTGAATCTATCTACCTTCTCTTTATTTAAGTACAGCCTTTCAGGGATGGTTTAAACCCTGAAAACCCCTCCTTGGCTATGGCCCTGCACCATTAGTATGATGCCTTGATACAGTCACATATATTGTGTGACACACTGAAACAACCTAAATCTTCCAGAATTCCTAACATACAGCTATGTCTTTTGGCATATTCTTTTATAATCATATAACTGACCTGTCACAAATTACTTAAAAATTTCCTACAAGAATTTTTTCTCTGTTCTTTAATGATTTCATTGACCTCTACTGTCCAACAAGAACTTCTGATTTCCCCATATTTTTACACACTGCCCACGGCCACACCATTGTGGTTTTCTTGCAGATTCAACAACGTACCAAGTACAAGGGTTCCACTAAATTACAAAAAATATTCAGGCTACTTTTTGATTTTAATTTAATATTCAACAATGTGCTACTGGAAATCCTGCATCATAAATATTTTTCTGTTGATCAACTTTGATATGTCTCAATATCCCTGCTGGGCTTTTCTTTAATACTTGACAACTGACTCTAGGAATAGAAGCTATAAAAGTGATCACAGTTTACTTCAAAACTCTTAAAACTCTAGTAAAACTCTAGCACAGTTTACTTCAAAAACTCTTAAAACTCTAGTAAAACTCTACCACAGTTTATTTCAAAAACTCTTAAAACTCTATTACACCTTGAGACCTTTCAACTATAGTGAATACTGTTTCTAATTCAAGACAATTCTCACAAAGTAAACTTTTGGATGCTTAAAGGTTATGCTATTAATTTAGATTTCATCACCTAAGATGTCAGTGAGCCTTTTCTCATTCACCAAGAAATTTTGCTGAAATTTACCTATTACATCTTCAATTTTCTTACATGAATTTGCTATTTTAGGATAAATTTTATTGTTGCCATTCAATAATTCTCCAAGGAAAAGGAAGGCTTACCATTGTGCAATGGAACTTTGCCAGATCTCCAAAGTGTTTTTTTATGACCCTGTTTAACTAGAGTGCCACCCACTTTTTGCAACAGTGCTTCAGTCCGGAAAGGTTCTGTGCCACAAGAGTGGCTTTGCCAAAATATACTGCAGATTGATGTGGCAGTCAGATGGTTCCTAGGACCTCCTTTTTAGTCTCTTTGCACTCTACACCACAGAGACTCCACTTCACAGAACTAATATGAAGGGAGGACAGTAGGAGATAGGTTTTATTGGTTCCATACATTTTCAATTTCAGGCTACGGTTAAGTTTCTCTTTATTAAAAATACAGTAAACACTTAAATTAAAAACATGGAACAAACTTACTGATGTATTGTGCAAAGGCCACTTTCCCACTGTCTCTTGAAGTCACAAATGATGTCTCTTGTCTTGTTAGCACTGATCCTAAGATATCTGGGTATTCCTGCAGTTGGACCAATAGCATCATAGCCTACAAATATATCATGAGAGATATACAACAAAAATTAACTTTAGAGGGGGAGGGAGAGCAAATATTTTTGATACTATAATTCTGTAATCAAAAATTTGCAGGAGCCAAAAATACAATAAAGACAAAGAAGAAAGCCAAGTATCGTGCAGAAAAAGTAATTCACAGATGAGGATTATGATATTTTCCCAATACTCCAGCTACTAGTTTAGGCTGATGTCTCAACTCAAGGAAGACTGGAAAGCTAAAAGGCCAAAAAATGCACGCATGCCACAATGTTTACAAGTAATTTACTTCTAGGTTACTGCATACATATAATTCTATCAGGGTTTAAAATTCAAATTTGAAATGGAAGGGAGACTCCCCACTTGTGTTTGTTAATGGAGGGGATTGAAAATTTTGGGTGGGGAGTTTTGAATATGTCACTTAATAATACTATGACTCTGGGAAAACAGTAGTAAATTCTAAACAATATAAGCTACACTTGGTTTTTAAAACAAGCAGGTGAATTAGATAAAACAAATTACTACATTCAATCTAATACAAATTACCATGATTCATTTTACAAAAATAAAGTTGTTTGTTTTGCAGTACACTGCTATCATAAAGTTGTGCCTGAATTATTATTTGTGTCAGTCTTTCATTCCTTGCCACAGTTAGCAAGCTTTGATCAGTTGTTTTTTTCTGAGGATTTATCTGGCCCAATTTCAGAAATATGCATTAAGATTTTTGTTGCTCAACGAATCTCTAAATTTTGACTGAATTCTGTTTTGTTTGCTAAAAACATGTTCACATGGTAAATTTGTTAAATGCAACACAAGACCTACTTGCAGAAGAACCTTTTTGACACTAATGGAAATGTGTGCAGATGGTTGGTTATAAAACTCTTAGAAAACTTGGAAATTGGCACATATACTCTTCATTTTTATTGCTATATTTGAATAATAGTGAATATTTCATAACTGCATCTTTATCCATTAAAAAAAAAAAAGGACTGGTCCGCAAGGCTTTTTGAAATTTTGAAAGACTGTACCAAAACGTGTGTTGCTTCATAGAATCAGATTCTACACACTCAAACTTCAAAAAGAGTTACATTGTGGAGGAAGGAAATCTACAGTCTATCTCAATCACAAAAGATAAAGTAAATCTTCACTTGACATTGTGATGAGCAAGCTTAGTATTACAAGAGTCAACTGATTTATTATTTTTGAACATGTTTCTCTTCAGCTCTGAAAAAAATCTCTTCTTGAATACTATGAGATGTTTACAGTTCACATAATTAAGACTTGGTTGATTCAACCTTTCTTCTGATATGAGGAATGTCCAGTTTTTCACTTTGCAACTATTTATGGAGGGAAAATAATATTTAACGATGATTCAGGACAGTGGGAACATTGCGAAAAAAAATTACAATTACAGAAAAATCTTCCTTCCGTCCGACTTCCGTTTTTGAAAGTTTTCCCTCCATTTTCAAGCTGAAACATAATCAGTTACCAAACAAAATGATATTTTACATTAATACTGAGCAAAGGGAATATCGTAAAAGAAAACAATTACGATTACAGATTAAATCTGCAGTTCATCTAACTTCCGTTTTTGAAACTTTTGAAAGACAAAATTCTGTCCCCAGCAACCGAAAAACATCCTCCCTTCCACCACCACCACACACACACACACACACACCAATTCCCCCCACCAAAAAAAAAATTATCTTCAGTTTTGCATTGTTTAGAGAACACTGCAAATGCTGACAACAAATCCACGGAAAAAATACAAACATAGAAATCGAGCGAAAACACACAGAGTCGCATATGCATATGGTAAAATGTTCATTTAGCGGTAGCTTTCGGTCATCCTACGACCTTGATCACCTGTGATTGACTGGATGGGCTGGTTGCCAGAACTACAATTTGAAGTTGGGGTGTTGGGAATGTTGCCAGACTTTATAAGAGAGATCCAAATAAATGGGATTTGATGAGGGTCTCTGAATTGCAGTTTTTGGTGAACAAAATTTCAATGCTTTCTTGGAAATGCAGAGATGCTATGGAAATGTAAAAGAGATCCAAGAAAGCATTGAAATTTTGTTCACCAAAAACTGCAATTCAGAGAACCCTCACCAAACCCCATTAATTTGGATCTGTCTTCTAAAATCTGGCAACATTCCCAACACCCCAACTTCAAATTGTAGTTCTGGCAACCAGCCCGTCCAGTCAATCGTGAGTGATCAAGGTCGTAGGATTGCCGAAAGCTACCGCTAAACGAACCTTTTACCATATGTGACTTTGTGTGTTTTCGCTTGATTTCTATTTTTATGTGTTATTGTCACGTGGAGCCTGAGTTTTAAACCACAGAAGAAACTCATGCCTACAGTTTACAAGGAAATATTTGTTCCGTCGAACTTCCGTTATCAGAAATTGTTGTCTACACTTTCAAGCTGAAACATTTATGCAATAAATTGATATTTATTAACAATACTGCACAGAGTAAACTTCACAAGAAAAAGAAATTACAATTGTGGGAAAAATTTTCACTCCGTTTAACTTTCGTTTCCGGAGTTCTGAAAAATGGAATACCATTTCTAGATGGACCCCCCCCCCCACACACACACTAATCTTTAAAAATAAACTTTATCTTCAGTTTTTTTTTTCATCAATCTCGAGTATAACCGAAATGTGATGAAAAAAAAAATGGAATTCCGCGAATCCGAGGACGAATCTTATGCCTGATTCATACATAACAGTCCGCTATATGCAAAATGAACTGCTCATGAGGCTACATATGGAAGTCGATTCATGTGTCCATAAACTGATAATATTCCTGACATAAACGGTGTATTAGGGGTATGCAAAAGTTTCCATCGCCCCAACTGGCTGGTGCTGTAGGGGTCTAACAGGCCGGTGACCCGTGCTGTAAGTTCGTATATGAAGCCAAGCCTGGCAGCCGATAAAGTTCATTTGTGGCACTGTTTGTTATTCATGTTTAATTTAGGGAAAAGTGCGAGTGAAACATATGGCTCAATATGTCAGGCGTATGGCGAAATGGTTATGGGCGAGTGGACGTGCCGAGAATGGTTTGCCAGGTTTAAGAAAGGTGATCAAAGCTTGGAAGACAAGCCACATGCAGGTAGACTGCAGGAACTCGCAGACGAGGAGCTGGAATCACTGTTGCAAGAGGATGCCACACAATCGACCATGCAACTGGTGAAACATTTGAAAGTGGCTCTATCGATGGTGGTATGGCGTCTACAGGCCTTGGGGAAGATCCAGAAGATTGGTAAGTGGGTTCCGCATACTTTAACAGAGTGTAATATTGGTCAACGATTGGGCATCTGCATGTTGTTGCTGAAGAGTTTTCAAGGGAAGAATTTCTTGTGGAAGGTTGTCACCAGGGATGAAAATAGGTCTATTGCAACAACCCCGTATGCAAGCGATCCTGGGTAAACCCAGGCCAGACATCAACATCCACTGCAAAACAGGATATCTATGGGGAAAATGTGCTGTTGTGTTTGTGGTGGGGTATGCATGGAGTGCTGTACTTTGAACTGTTGAAACCGGGAGAAACAATCACTGCACAACAATGATGAAACTGAACCCTGCGATAGAGCAAAAATGCCCATGGACAGGTAAAGGACACTGCCCAGTCATCCTGTTGCACGATAATGCCAGACCACATGTCGGTGCCACCACAAAATCAACCCTTGAACAGTTACACTGGGAGGTTTTACCGTACCTAGCTTATTCCCTGGACATTGCACCCTCAGACTTTCATCTGTTTCACTAAATGCAACATGCCCTAGCCCAACAGCGGTTCACCACAGTTCCAGAGGTAGAAAATTTTGTCACTGCATTCTTCAGCTCAAAACATGAGTTCTTCTATCATGGGGGCATTCATTTGTTGCCTGAAAAATGGCAAAGGTCATTGATGCTTGGAAACTTTTGCATACCCCTAATATTTGATTGCAATTTTCGGAACTCTGAAGGGATCGTTTCTAATGCATGTAATTTTACAAAGGAGGCATTTTTAATGCACAAATTTTGTGAGTGGTCCAAAAACGGACCAACAATTTTATATTTATATATATTTTTTCTTAAAAATTTCATAAGGCAGGAGACTTCCGCCTAACAACTTTATTTTGGTGGGAGTTCAGAATTTTTGGCGGGAATCCTGCCCTGAATTTTAAGCCCTAGGGATTCGGTATAACATACAATTACTTCTATATAACATACATTCCAAAATATTTACAAGGGAATTACTTTTTTAATAAGCATCCGCTTAAAAATCTTGGAAAAAGTCATAACCAGTGATATAATTAATGCACATGCTCATTCTAAATCTACGACAAATACCACATTATCCTGATTTCGTAGCCACTAAGATAAAAGCAGGATTGCCACTCATATTGGCTTTAAAATTCCCCGAGTTTTCCAGGTTTCCCAGAAGATAATTTTGCGCGGAATTTCAGGTAAAATTTACAGATTATGTATAACTCCATGTTAATATACAAACTAAATGCCACATCTATAATGCAATATATTCAATGCAAGAAAAACAAGAAAGATGACGCCGAATTTTCGGGTATAATGAGCACGTTTTTGAATCAATTCTGACACAAATTAAATTTATCAAAGCTATTCAAAGTCAATGGAACCGGTATGGAAAACAATAGCATCTGACCGAAGAAAAAAGTTTTTCAATCGGGTTTTTAATCCCACAGATATTGCTGTAAACAGAAACGTGAGCTTACGCCCTCTGGTTGAATACTTATGCGTTAAGAAAAATTTGAATTTATATGAGAAACATTTCACAGCGGAAACGCTCTCCAACAAAGAAAGAACTTTTCAAATCAGACTCTTAGAAGCAGAGATATGGGGCGAATATAAGATATGAATCTACGTCCCGTGGTGGAAAAAACATGCATTTTAGGAAGAAAGTATTCTCGAAAGGTTTTTCAATGTGAGCGGTATCGGTCAAAAAAAAAAAAATAAAAAAAAAATTAGTAGAGTTTTCAGGAGCTCAGATTTTGCTGCAAACACATCAGAAGCAGAAATTAAAACTTATGCCCCCTGGTGGCCAAATCACTCTTTACCAAATATTAGAAATTATATGAAAAACATTTTCCATCAGGAGCTGTATGTGATATAGGAAGAATATTTCAAATCAGAGTTTTAGATGCAGAAAGATCGGGAAAAACGCAATTTACTTTGCACCCCTAGTGAAAAATCTATGATTTACTTCAAAATTTATATACAACAACATTTCACATCAGAAACACCATCCAACAAAGAAGGAAATTTTCAAATCGGATGCCTAGAAGTAGAGATATTGACAAAAATAAGATATACATCTACGCTCCCTGGCGTAGAAACCATGCATTATTTTAAGAAGAAAATATTCCTAAAAGGTTTGTCAACGTGAGTAGCATTGGTCCACAAATAAATGTTTTTTCAATCAAGATTTTAGAAGCTCAGATTTTGCTGCAAATACATCAGAAGTGGAAATTAAGACTTAATCCCTCTAGTGGCCAAACCATTTTTTTACCAAAAATTATAAATTATATGCAAAGGATTTCCCACCAGGAGCTGTATCCGCGCAGAAAGAATTTTTCAAATCAAAGTTTTAGAAGCACAGATATCACCTTTACGCCTCCTAGAGCAAAGTCTATGAATTACTTGAAAATTTTGAAATTATATGAAAAACATGTCACACCAGAAACTCTATCCAATGAAGGAAGAATTTTTCAAATCGGACCATTAAAAGCACAGATATTGACAAAAATAAGATATACGTCTACACCCCCTGGTAGTGAAACCATACATTATTTTAAGAAGAAAACATTCCTAAAAGCTTTGTCGACATGAGTGGCATCGGTCCACGAATGAAATTTTTCAATCGAGGTTTTAGAAGCTCAAATTTTATGGCAAATACATCAGAAGCAAAAATTAACGCTTACACCCGCTGGTGGCCAAAGTTTTCTTTACCAAAAATTAGAAATTACATGCAAAAGATTTTCCATCAGGAGCTGTATCCTCTGAAGAAAAAATTTTCAAATCAGAGTTTTAGAAGAGATATCGGGGAAAACGCAATTTACTTTTACGCCCTTAAACAGAAAATCTACAAGTAACTTGAAAAAGTAACTATACGTAAAATACTTTTCACCATTAAATGGTGAAAAGTATTAAATGGAATCGAAAGATAAAATAATTTTTTCAATCGGATGTTTAGAAGCAAATACACTGACGAAAAAAAAAAAAATCCCAACACCACGAAAAAATAGTTGTAGAGGAATGAAATGGCGGCAATACATTTATTTGTATAGATAACATATTTAATCGATTAAGGTTTCAAGATCACAGCTTATTGTAAGCGCGAGAAGAGCCATTTTAAATGTGAAATGCTGGTACATTAATAACCGGTGTAACCGCCAGAATGTTGAATGCAAGCATGCAAACGTTCATGCATTGTGTCGTACAGGTGCTGGATGTAAGTTTGTGGGATGGAGTTCCATGCCTGTTGCACTTGGTCGGTCAATACAGGGACGGTTAATGCTGGTTGGGGTGACGCTGGAGTTGTCGTCCAATGATGTCCCATACGTGCTCGATTGGTGAAAGATCTGGTGATCTAGCAGGCCACGACAACATGTCGACACTCTGTAGAGCATGTTGGGTTACAACAGCGGTATGCAGGCGAGCGTTAAACTGTTGGAAAACAACCCCTGGAATGCTGTTCATGAATGGCAGCACAACAGATTGAATCACCAGACCGACGTACAACTGTGCCGTCAGGGTAAGTGGGATAACCAGGAGAGTGCTCCTGCTGTCATAGGAAATTGCTCCCCACACCATAACTCCAGGTGTAGGTCCAGTGTGTCTCGGCCGCAGACAGGTTGGTTGCAGGCGCTCACCTGGCCTCCTTCTAACCAAGACACGGCCATCACTGGCACCTAGGCAGAACCGGCTTTCATCAGAAAACACAACAGATCTCCATTCCGTCTTCCAATGAGCTCTAGCTTGACACCACTGATGTCGCAAACGGCAGTGGTTTGGAGTAAGTGGAATGCACGCTACAGGCGTCTGGCTCGGAGCTGTCCTTCAAGTAACTGATTTGTAACAGTTCGTTGTGTCACTGTGGTGGCAACTGCAGCTCTAATTGCTGCCGCAGACGCGGTACGATGCGCCACGGCCATACGCTGTACACGGCGGTCTTCCCTCTCAGTAGTGCCACGTGGCCGGCCGGAACCCGGTATTCTTGAGGCAGTACCTTACCTTGACCACCGCTGCCAACAATCATGCACAGTGGCTACATTCCTGCCAAGTCGTTCTGCAATATTGCAGAAAGAAAATCCACCTTCTCGTAGCCCTATTACACAACCTCGTTCAAACTCCGTGAGCTGTTGATAATGGCTTCTTCGTCTTCTTAAAGGCATTCTTGACTAACATCAACACCCTACGTCGAATCTCAACGATAACTAACGCTCATGAACGCTACAGCGCGTATTTACAGCAAACCTGCTTTGCATGTTCCGAGTGGCGCTACTAGCGCCACACGCGAAATTTGCATAGACGTCATCTTACAGATGTACTCTCACCGCCTACCAACTGTCGTTTATCTAACACAACCCCTTCTTGGTGTTGGGATTTTTTTTCCGTCAGTGTATATGGAATAAAATGTATTTTGAATTAGAAGTCATCTGCATTTACGCCCTCTAGCGGCAAAATTGTACATCGTAAAAAAAAAAAAAAAAAAAAAAAACGAAACGAAGGATTATTCAGTCACATATTTCAAGCTCCTGAATGCAAAAAATAATTTTTCAAATCGGACTAATAGTTGCAGAGATATGGTGTCTACAGACGGATGGACAGACAAACTGATAACATAAGCACGATCTTTTTTTACAAAAGACATGCTAAAAAAGTTATCAATGTACACTTGAAATAATTGCTGGCTGAAATTTTTGATTTACATTGCATACTCTATGTTTTTCGTTGTCCGTAGCAGACCGACAATTTCCAAAGCATACTCGATATTTTCTGTCGTCCGTAGCGGACCAACAATTTCCATAACATACTCTATGTTTTCCGTCGCCTGTAGTGGATTGATGATTTCCATAGTATATTCGATGTTTTCCATCGCCCGTAGCAGACCGACAATTTCCATAGTTACTACATAAAAGCCTTAGTACTTGGAATTGCTGAATCTTTCTTCTCAACGCAGGGTCTTACTCATCAAGAGGAACTCGGTGCACATGGAGAATGTGGTGTGCCGAAGTACCGACGATGACGACAGGGTCACGGCGGCTCTGGCACACAATGGTGCAAAATCTGTCTTTTGTAGCAAGATGGCGCAATATTTTTGTTTTGGCGCACTCTAGCGCAGAATTCCCATCCCCGGTAACTGCATACGCATTACGCAAAAAATTATCATTTAATTTTCCCTGACTTTTCCAGGTTATTGCAAAAAAAAAAAAAAAAAAAATCTTTCTGAGTTTTTCCTGAGTTTTAGCCTTATTTTCAGATTCCCTGATTTTTCCCGGTTTTCCGGTCGACTGGCAACCCTGTCAAAGTTTATTCAATTAGTTCTTCTAACACATTTTTATGTTGAACTTCATTACATGGTTATAATATTAAGTACTGTTTCTCACATTGCATGAATATCGAAGTGCTCGCAGGAAAAATTCATTTTTGTCTGGCATTGGGTTAACACAGTTGAATGCTACTTAATATTAAAAATTAAGGTAAAATATTATATAAATGAAACTTGTAAGACTCACATTTTCTTTTTCCTGGAATATTTTGGGATATTGAACTTTTACTTGGCGAAAGCATGAATTGCTTTGAAGTCCTTTGTTATCACCTTTAGCAGTCACTTTGTGAAGATATTCTACTTGATAAGTTGACACAGGTGGGTAACAATTCTTCTTAATGAATCTTGATTTTAATCAATAAAATAATTCGATAAAAATATAATCTAAAATAATAAAATAGCGAACGGTGAAGCCTTTAAGTCGATCTGATAAAATATCTGTCATGACAATAACTTAGACTTCGTTTCCCGCTGCACTAATATTCCCAAACTAGTTTCAACTATCATTCTCGTAAACTAGTTTCGACTATCATTCTCATAGTCTAGTTTCGACTATCATTCTCATACTCTAGTTTCGACTATCATTCTCATAGTCTAGTTTCGACTATCATTCTTTGTAGTCGAAAGTAATTTGGGAATATTAGTGCAGTGGGAAACGAAATCTAAGCTGGAAACGAAGTCTATTGTCAAGACAGAATATTTTATCAGATCGACTTTCTCTTCGACTTGGAGGCTTGACCATTCACTATTTTATTATTTTAGATTATATTTTTATCGAATTATTTTATTGATTAGAATCAAGATTCATTAAGAAAAATTGTTACCCACCTGTGTCAACTTATCAAATAGAATATCTTCACGAAGTGACTGCTGAAGGTGATAACAAAGGACTTCAAAGCAATACATGCTTTTGCCAAGTAAAAGTTCAATATCCCAAAATATTCCAGGAAAAAGAAAATGTGAGTAACAACTTTCATTTATATAATGTTTTACCTTAATTTTTAATATTCAGTAGCATTCAACTGTGATAACCCAATGTCAGACAAAAATGAATGTTTCCCGCGAGCACTTTGATATTCATGCAACGTGAGAAACAGTACAAAATATTACAACTGTATATTTGACAAATACGTGCTCTCAAAGTCCATTTACTAAATTTACAACCACAATGTATTTCCCTGACATTCATTTCTCTTAGTGTAACTGTTACATAACATATTTACAGATGGAATTTTTCAAATTCTTTTGCTAATTCTATTTTTTTCTCCAAATGCTGGTTAGTTGCTGATCCAGTGACACTTCTTTAGAAGTAACAACCAGCCTTTTTAGCATACATCAAAACATTAAAGGCACTGTTAAAGATTGTAGAGATTGTGGAAATAGGAAATGCAATGTTGAATGAAAATAGCAGACAGTTTACAGGAAGAAACTACCTAGCAATAATGAATGAATAAACATAGGATTAAAAAACCACCCTGAATAACAGTGACAAATTTCAGACATAACTTTTCAAAATTGGAGTGTATACTTGATAAAGGAAATGTATTATTTATTTACTTATTTTGACTTCATGGTGCCATAAGCAAAAACATTCCTGACTTTTTTGAAACATGTGGATGTCATACTTTTACATCTGTATTTTCTGAGAATAATGTCACACCAAGTACAGCAAGTACAATGCTCAGTTTTCTTTATTTCCTTGTTTTGTTATCGGGAATAACAATGTGCTGAGTTTAAAGCTGCAGGTAAATATGCAACAAAGAAATTTTCACTTGAGGACCATTCCAACCTCCACCGCTGCCAACATTTAGATACGACGGCCAGCTATCATTATAAAGATCTTCAAGAGATCATGATGTCCTGTTTGTTGAGATGAAATCACGAATTCCTGACAATGGTAGCAGAATATACTGTATGCCTTTTAACGGAGATAAATGAGGCAATGACAGAATGGGGAGGCAGGTTGCTAAAAAAAAAAATATTTTTTATAAACTTCCACTTGCCTGCGCAATTCACATCTAATATCAGCGATGAACGCTGTAGACATGCATAAAGTGAGGCAGTAAAATGAGAATCACCACTGTTTCCCTAATGTACTTGTATAACTTTTCCTCCTAAGGGAGGAAAGTCCTTCACACCCAGTTCATAGGAAATGGAGTGGGTATAAAAGTTTGTAAGTGTTTCACAGCAGGGTATTTGTTGTCAATCTTGTCTCACTGGGGTAGTTAATTGGAATGTGGAAGGTCAAAGCCATTTGGCTTGTGGTTCACCCCACAGCATGGTTAATGTGCTTGGAAAGAGGGAGACATCTCTAATTTCATGTGCGAGGAATTGTGCAATAGAGGAAGCAAGTACAACTTTTGGGTTTTCCCTGTTGTGGCTCACCAACTGTACTACAAGCAAGGCTCAAAAGAAATTCACATTTTATCCTCCCCGGGGTGAGATGCAAATGTCTGTCAGAGATACCATACTGTTACAGCACATCGTGCAGGTGTTGCAAAATTCTGAAATGTCAGGGTTTTCTTCTGTTTTTCGTTATAGTGAAAGAAAAAGTTCACTGGACTGTAACAGTAATTATATAAGACAAACTTCTTGAAAACTGGAACTCAGGATTAAGGAACATGAAAAAGCTATTAATAATAAAGATTAAAATAGTGTTAGACAAATCACATCAGTTATGCAAATGTGAACTTTTGTGGCATAAAATTAAAATATTGGACTGTGAACCTCATAAAAATAAGATACTAATTAAAAAAAGTTTCTACATCCAAAAAAAAAAAAAAAAAAAAAAACCTGTTCCATTAATGAACCTACGAAACTTATAAATTATGTTTTCAACAACTTAATTCAGAAAGAATAGATTTACAAAATACATAAGACTTTAATTCAAGAACTGGCCATTACACAAGGAACCTGGTAATAAAATTTAAATTATTTCTGTGTAAAACTTCTGATACAGTTTCTAATCAGTGAGCGAGCATCTGTTGAAATATTTGAAGCACCAGTGTCAACACAGCCATAAGAACATTTTTGGCATTGCAGCTTTCATGTTTCAAAATGGATTACACACAAAAGTGATGGTAAGAGTATCTTGGATTTTCTATGCTGAACAATCATTAAACTTTTCTTCTGAACTCTGAATAGTGGGTTTAAGAAAAGGGATCACAGAGAGGGTTGTCCCTGAATTCGGAGGGCTGAAAAAGAAATAAAATGTACTATATACATAAGAAAACGAATATATCTCCTCAAATTTTCGATAAACTGACTCAATATTTTACCAGTCCTTTGAATTTGAAGACAACCCAATGTATGCAGAGACTAAAACTTTTTAGGATTCATCATCTCATATTAGGTTTTGAGATTTCATCTTTGGACCATGAGGCTCCCAGACAGATAATCAAGGGAGCCAGCACTCTGAATTCTTTGTAGCTCAAAGTCTGCTACAAATCTTTTATGAAGCGTGTGTGTGTTGCAAACAATAATTGGAATTTGTAATGTTACTGAAAATGGTTATTAGATGCACCTAGTTAAATACCACACTTCAGAGCTGCACATTTGTAAAATTTAGTTTAGTGCCAACTGGGAAAATATGGTAAATTGCTCTGAATCTCAATGCCAAAGCACTGACGGAGGGCTATTATCTTCATGACCCCAAACAACCTCTTTTTTTTTTCTTTTCAGTGTTACATGACCACTTTGAGCAAATCTTAGGACTATAAGTCACCATCCTTTGGTAGTGATTTATAGTCCTAAGATTTGCTCAAAGTGGTCATTTTACAAAGGATGGGTGACAGTCACCCAACCCTTGTCTGAAGACACTAATTCTAGGGAGGGGAAAGAGCCAGTGCCATGGGAAAGGAGGGGGCACCTATGCCTTGTTTGACACTACAAAATGGTCCTATCTCAGGCGAATGAATGAAGACAGAGTCACAGGACCACTCTCCCACTGAGGTGGCAAACAACCTTTGGAAATACTGACTTGCAACATGGTGCTCCTAGGTCAAATATATGGCCCTTATTCATAAAAATCAAACAAACTGTAACAAGGATGTCACATAATTGCTAATGTAAGTCAGCATAAAACTGCTGATGTAAGTTGCACCATTTGATTTACCATATGTAACACATTTCTTCTTTAATGAAAGGAAGGTATGAAAAAAATATAAAAAATGGAACTCCAATTTACATTTTTATTCTACTCCAACTATACATACAGCATTACTTTGAAATAACACAGGTAGTTATTTCTCTATTTAGAAATCGCCTATATGTAATTATGCTTACATACTCTTTTAATTAGATTTCTTCTTGAGTAAATACTATGGGGTTGAGCCAAAATCTTAAGATTTTTAGGCAAAAATTTTAACTCAAATATTAAATAGTAATAAATCCCTTTAGTAAGTATGTATCCATTACTTTGCTCAATTATCTTATGCCATCTGTCAGACAGCTTTAATATTCTATCAATGTAGAACTTGGTTAGTTTTCCATTGATAAATCCATCAAAGTGGTTTTTGAGGGCCTCCAAAGGGAGGAAGTCTTTATTGCTCAAACTGTTTTGCAATGATTGAAATAAATGGTAATTTGAGGGTACAATGCCAGGCAAATATGGTGGGTAGTGCAAAATATCCCAATCTGACTGCAACATTTTTTTCTGGGAGATCAAAGAACATGTCTTGTGCTTTTATGGCACAACACAACTTATTTGCGATTTCCTTATTCTGGATGTTTTTCAATTATCGTTGCCCTCAGTTAATACAGTTTAAGCAATAATTATCTGAATTACTAATTGCTTGCTTGGCAGAGCTCATAGTAATGGATTCACTTCCAATCCACCACACAAGGACCATGACCTTCTTTGGATGCAAGTCAGCTTTTGGTTGCAGTAATGGAGGTTCATCTCACTTCTTCTCGGAACTTTATATTTTTTATTTTGGCGATGTTGTAAAGGATCCATCTTTTACTGCCAGCCACTAATCACTTAAAAACTGGCCATCTTTGTTGTGTGGTAGGACAGAATCACAAGCAGAGACGAGGTCCATGAATTTTTTTTTTTACTCAATTGATATGGCTACCACACATCATACTGATTCAAGTATCTAAGCTGCTCCAAATGCCTTACAGCTGATGTTTGTGATATTTTTAGTGTCTCAGCAATCACTATCATGGTACTGCATTGGTTAGTTTGGTTTAAAGTTGTAACTGTGTGCTGGGCGAGGAGGGTCATTGTCAACCATAGAGAACCTTCCTGAACGCAGGGCATTTTCCACAGAGAAATTCCCAGTTCAGATGTTTACAAACCCCTTCTGACATATTCGATCATTCACAACAGCATCTCTATACACTACACACTTTTTTTTTGTGGAGGCGGGGGGGGGGCATTATGTTTTTATCCTTCCAGATAAAAGGCATAAGATGGCAAAAATGAACTTTTGTATCTTCTATTTTGGAACTGACTCTGATCGATGCGAATATCACTCAATCTGCACAATTGTTTCTCAGAACATGCTAGTAACTGCCACCTGTCAAAAACACACATTATTTATAGCTGCGAATGCATTTTGTTGGGCAGATCATATCGGGAGACATTTTAGGGAAATCATGAACTTTTGGTTCAACCAACTATTAAAATCATTTAAATATAGATTAAAATACAGCTAATGAAAAACTTACAAAGCTAAGTTTAGAATCCACGAATTTTTTTTTCTTTTCTTTTACTTTAATGACTGTTTTTCAACTTCCTAACTTACTCTTAAATACTTTAACTTGTTTGACATAAAGGTTATCCTAAAAATATGTACTACACATACTTATATATAGGCTGATCTCATGCATTAGTCAACCCCAACCCCTTTTTTTAAGAAAATACAGAATTTTTGTCCCATCTCATATATATTCTGACTTGTTTTTTTCAAAAGAAAATCTGCACATTTTTCTATCGTTGGGTACAAGTTGTGGGCTGATTGTCTCCTGTTTAGGTATACCAGGAAAGAATTTGGCACTTATGTGCTATTAGTGATCTGCATGCGTATGGAATTCCAAACCCTCATTGGCTGCCTGCATGGTGTGATCTGGCTCGGTTCATGCAGAGTGAGTGGTAAACAGTTACTGCATATGTGTCCATCAGTGCGTAATCATTACAGGCCTGTTTACTAAAAAACAGCATTTTCTTTCTTTTTTTTACTACTTAGGCAACTACCAAATGTACATCTGTTGGTTCTTTGATGATGCAAGTGTAGAAGTGGTCTCAATCTCTTCATTTGACCATGGAGAAACAAGATTTCAATGGTGCCACTCTCAAAAATGATGCATTTGCGTGCTGCATGCAGAAAACCAAACGGCTGTCACCACAAACACTTTTTGCCATTTATCTATGAAACCATCTGTTTTGTAAAGAAAATATACAAAAAATGTTTCTCCTTTAAGCCTCCTCAGGGCACTCTGTGGGCAATAGCACACAGAACAGCAACAAGAGCTTCTGTGAATCTTAGAGAGGTGCCAGCTAGTTCTGTGTGACGTTGGTGAAAAGACCCCAACTCACTGGGTTTTGTTCCAGAATCCTAAGGTTGAATGACCAACTGGAACCGTCAGCTGTGGGCTAATCCCCCACACTAATGTACTTACCTGATTAAAAAGACATAAAGACAGAATAAATTAAAGGACTCCAGTGTGGGATATGGTGGACCTACCAAACTTGAATAGACCTGTAATTTCTAAAAGGCGCATGAGAAAGAGATCACGGCTGAGTGAGTGTAAGATTGGTGTATGGAATAAATGGCAAGATGAATGAGGTGATTGAAGAAATGAATAAATATAGATTGGATGTGCTGTGTGTAAGTGAAACCAAAAAGAAGGAAATTGGGATAGAAGAAGTGAATGGCACAGTGAGTGTGTGATCTGGAGTACTGGATAATGTGAGGGGACAGGCTGGTGTAGGTGTGATTTTAAGTGAAAAGATGAACAACTTGATGCACTATAGCTGCATAAGTGAGAGAATTCTTTGGGTTCTTTTTTTGTTTTGTTTTTTTGGTTGAAGGTTTAACGACCACCACGAGCAACTCAATGGGCTATAAGCAGTCGCCTGTCCCTAATTTAAGGTTTCTGGTTCCAGGGAAGGGAGAGAACCAGTGCCGTAAGACAAACACAACATCCATGCCTCACCAGGATTCGAACCCAGACCCCTTTCGAACGAATAATCAGAGGCCATTGCTTAGACCACTGCACCACCGTGGCAGCTTCTTTGGGTTCATTTGAAAGTGAAACTTCAGAGAGTAACAATTGTTCTAGTGCATGCTCCTTGTGACTCGGAACCTTCTGATAGGAAGGAAGATTGGAATGAACTGAAAGAGCCAGTTTGGTGCTAAAGAGAAAGTTATAATAGCATGGTATTTCAATGCTAGAGTAGGTGTGCAGAATGCTACTTCTGACAATGTTCTGGGTAAGTTTAATGATCCTTATGTAAATGATAATGGTGAAAGATTAATTGAACTCTGCATTAAGAATGGTTTGTGTGTATCTAATACGTTTTTCAGCCACAAGTATATCCACACATATACTTGGGGAAATCATACTCTTGGTCAAAAGAGTGTTATAGATTTTGTTGTTTACAATCTGCGTCTGAAACACTTAATTGTTGACACTCGTGTGACGAGAGGTACGGATGTTGGCTCTGATCATTACTTGGTAGTGTCACGAGTGAAACTGAATGTTGGTTAGAGGAAAAGGAATAGGAAGAGGCATAGGATGGAAAGAATAAAAATTGAAAGGCTCCCTGAAGATCATCAGCATTATTTTAACTTACCCAGAGAACGACTGAAGGATCTGAAGTCATGTGAGAGGGATGTAGAAAAAAGTGGGAAATGTTTTAAGAACTGTGTTGTCACTGCTGCTGAAGAGGTCTGTGGCACCACAATATAGTAGGTAACAATAGAGGTTATGCTTGGTGGAATAGTGAGATCGAAGAGGCAGTAAAGAGAAAGAAGGTTGCCTATTTATGGGATGTTGCAAGGTAAGAGTTTCTGTGGATGAATACCGCTGTAAGAAGCATGAATCAGCTAAGCTGGTTTGCCAGAGTAAGGTAAAAGATAGGAAGGAGAAGGTGGAAAGGCATGAATTGACTTTTTGGAAAGATAGGTCTTTCGATATGGGAGCCCAATGAGTTAAGTGAAAGATGGGGTGAACACTTCTGTGAGTTATTAGATCAGGAAAGCAAAGGTGATTATGAGACAGAAGCAGATGATGTCACAGTGAAGGAGGGAAGCACAGGAGGGATCTCAAGAGAAGAGGTGTGTAAAACTCCAAAATCTCTTCAGAATGGTATGGCTCAGGGAGTTGATGGCATAACTGCTGATATGTTGAAATATGGTGGAGACTCTGTAATTGACTGGTTAAGTGAAATTTGCCAGTTGTGCTGGGAGTTACGAATGGTCCCTCGGGATTGGAAGGATGCTATTATTGTTCCCTTATATAAAGGAAAAGGTGATCAGACTGACTGCAAGAACTATCGTGGTATTAGCCTACTGAGTGTGCCAGGGAAAGTGTTTGGTAAGGTCATCATTGAAAAAGTACATGGTCTCAGAGAAAGTATAGGATGTTTCAAGTGGTTTTATGCCTGGCAAAGGCTGTACTAATCAAATTTTTGCATTACGCATGACGATTGAAAAGTATCTGGCTGTTAGTAAGAAAGTTTTTGCTGCCTTCATAGATTTAGAGAAAGCTTATGACCGAGTAAATAGGACACTTTTTTGGAAGGTATTGAATGAATATGATGTTACTGGGAATCCACTTAATAGTGTAAAAGCAATGTATGCTGGCAGTAGAGCTTGTGTATGAGTGAATGGTGTTTTATCAAAATGGTTCTCTATTGGTGCAGGAGTCAGACAAGGTTGTGTAATGTCTCCATGGCTGCAGGGTGAAATTTCTCCCAAAAATGTTGTGTAGCAATTCTGCTAAAAACTGCTATGCAAAAAAGAAAAAAATCTGAATAGCAGTTTCTAGTTTTTGCATAGCAGTTTTTCTAGAACTTCATTCAGAATCTGTATCTGATTCATGTAGACGTTTAGTGTCATTGCCATATAACTTTACATTTGGATTCCTTTGTTATTAAAACATAAATCACAAGATGACTGTGGGTTTCAACCCACAGTCATCCTGTGATTTATCCTTGAGTTCTGAGCCTTCTAAAGTAATTCGAAGAAGACCATTAAAGTCTTTATATCCATTCGATTTCTAAAATCTGTTTTAACATGTTTTATTGCAGAGAAAGCTCTTTCTACTTTTACATTGGTCATCGGCAGCACTCTCAAGATATTGGTGATTAGGCACAAGTTGGTGTAAGCCACGCTATAATTTTTCATTATGCATGCCCACAAACTATCTTGTTTCAAGTGCTGCAAATTCCTCAGTCAAAAATTTTTTAATTCTTCCCATTCCTGCAGGAGAGTATATTTTGTGGTATTCTTCAGAAGTTCTTCCATCAAATCATCACCAAAATTCTCAAGTGCTGATTTTTCTGTTGGCCACAAGTTTGTATCAAGTATCATGACACACTGCAATATCTCCAACTCATGTATATTTGATAGTCTGTTATATACACATGAGTGCAGTTTTTGAAGAAGTGTTTTGCATTCTTGTTCAAACAGATGCACTGAATTAACAGGTGGCCCAACTTTGTAAGGAATTTTTTTTTTTTTTCAATTATCATTCGTCTCACCCCTTAAAATTGTTTATTTCATGAAAAAGTAATTCCTGTAAAATTTTATTGCAATCAAAAGATAAAATTACGTGCCGACAGAGAGCCTATTGCAGCAGAAGCTTTCGTTTTTTGCCACTGAGCCTTCTGCATGCATCAACTTCCTCCCGCGTAGGTCAATCGAACATTCTTGGCAAGTTGCCAAAAAAATAATAAAGCTGTAAGCCTTCTACTGCACACTTTTATCTCAGTTGTTTTTCAGAAATGTAAGTTGATAAGAGCTTCAATACAACTGATTTGTGATAGACTAGGTCTTTAACGCCATATGGTGATTGCAATCCGAAAAAAAGTTTAAGATACATCGTTATGTTTGTATTTACTGAGGACAGTTACATTTTGATTCTTTTTTGAGGCATATTGTCACCGTGTTACTTGCTAAGTTTTCTGTGCTGAATAATGTTTTCAAAGCACACCCTATGGAAAGAAACTTCGGTTTATTTGATCGGATATTACACGCTCCAGATTGTTGGAAGTAAGCTGCCATCCAACAGACAAATGCTGTGTGTACTCTTTTTTAACCTGCGTGAGGTAAAATTAACTCTTCGAGAAAGTGCAACGCTGACAATCCAAGAGGTGCTAATTTTCTGGAATAAATCGCGTATTCCAACACGACAACAATACCATTGCATTCAAGAACTAGTGAATTCTTCATTGAAAGTCATGGCTGCTCTGGGAGGTTTTCACAGGAATGACGGGTTCTCAAGAGAGTCTTGCATGGCTGTGTATGAAAGTGTAATTTTTTCTACTCTAATGTATGACAGTGAAACTTGGGTACTACAGAAGAAACATAGGAGTAGTTTGTGTGCTGGAGAAATGCACTACTTACGGGGGGAGGAGGAGGGGCACTGCAGCAAGACATGTTCTGATCGTGTGAGGAATGATGTGTTGCAGTTGTGTAATATGAAGCAAAATGTTGTTAGCAAGGTGAAGACTAATATTCTTAGGTGGTTTGGCCATGTTGAAAGGATGAGTGATGAAATGCTTACTAAGAATTTTTTTTTAGCCCAAGTGGCAGAAAGGAAAGACAGAGGAAGGCCAAGGAAGTCATGGGAGGATCAGATTCAGGAGTGTCTGCATGAGAAAAAGATTATGAGTATGAAGTATAGAAGGTCTTGTGTACGTTGCATGATGCATGTCAGTGAAGCTCAAGTTGCGTGTCAAGATCAGTGAAGCTCAAGTTGGGTGCAAATGGAGAAGTTCGATATGGTAACAGTAAGTAAATAATCAGCTAAAAATTTATCTGGTAGTTTGTATTTCTTAGTGGAGTTAACTTCTGAATCTCAGAAAACAGCTTAGTGATATGTAAGCATATATGTAATTATTTCAGATGATAAATTGCCAAAAGTTGATTACTTTTTCAGAACAAAAGGAAAGCTACAAGTAGCTGAAAAATATGAGAAAGGATAAATTACTACATACATTGCTTGTCAGTTCATGTACAGTTCCATCTTTGGGCATTTTTGTATCAGGATCATTCTTTATACTTTCAATAAATTCTTCTAATGTTTTGCTGATCTAAAACAAAAAGAATAAAAGTTCTGAATACAGTCAAATTACTCAGTAAAGATAAATGCAAGTACGGGAAGAGAAAATATGTAGATCTGGTAAAAATATATAATTTATCAAGTGAACTCTAGTTAAAAGCTTTTTGTTAGCATTTTCAATTTTTTTTATGTTATAAAAATCCAATTCTGTGATGACTAAACACACACATTAACATTACTTCAAACTAACTAAACCAGTTTGGTATTAATGTGTAAATATAAATAATAAAAAAGATTTTGTTACCACCGCAGTCCTTTTTCCTGTTGTTCTGTATTCCAAAAGTTTTATGAAACACCTTACTTGTTTTCAGTCACTAGGATCATGTGTGTTTGAAGATGTTGTTTCTTTGAAATTTTCTTTGTTGAAAATATCATGAAAACTCTTAATCCTCTGCAGTAAGGCATGGTAAGAAATAAAAATTAAAAAAGAAAGGGAGAGAAAATTTTTTCATCACTATTGCCCTTTGTTTCATTCTTCTGTTAGTCCTAATATGTCGTCTATTACTCAGTTATGCCTAAATTATTTGTTTCATTCTTCTGTTAGTCCTAATATGTCGTCTATTACTCAGTTATGCCTAAATTATTTGTTTGCTCTTTGACTAATAGAAGTACCTAAGAGCTAAAAACAACTCAAACCTTAAAACAAAATCTGGTATCAACAGTCAGTTTGGTGTAGTATGCAGCATATTTGGTAGCCTATTGCTTTTGCCCATTCCATTGTTCACCTAGTGTTGTTTTGATCTTGGTCTCCATGGTGCTAACTGTTCACATTTTGTTCTCTTTGCTTTTTCTTGTCTCTATGGTATGGTATATTAAATATCTAATTTCTGTTGTAATTTTTAAAGTCAGTTTCCTCAATAAATGTAAGCGACACACATCTCATTTCTTTTATGTTATTTATATTATGTGTCTATACCTTAAAAACTGCTTCCATATTCCTTTCTCATCAGAATTTTATTAGAGCATTTTTCTCTTTTTTTTTTGTTCCACCCACTCAGATATTAGTTAAGTTTGATATATGCAATGTATGATACTTCTGTGGATATTGTTTTTCATTTCTTTTAATAGGTATTTTATAAACTATAAACTCCTTGCTTTTTGTTTTATATCTTTCATGAACCCCTTGCTTTTTGTTTATTATTTTTGTATTACTGTTACTTTAAAAAGGCTTTTCTCTTTGGGCTTTAAAAGCTAATATTATGAGCTTCATATATCCGTTTCAGTGGTGTTACTATTTCTTTCATATACGCGATACTTCTATATTAAGTTGTTTTATCTTCAGTATTCTAATTTTTGTGTTTGACTTCATGTATTAGCCTACTTACTTTGTCTTGAGTCTGTATTCAAAAGATTGCATAAAATTTTTAATCTGCCAAATAACTTACTTGGCTTTACTCAGGGGAATTATAAAATTAAAATAAATTACCACATATTCCTTACAACTCAAGGTTTATTATTTTGGATTACTGATCAAAGATTTTTTGGCTTCTTGATCACTTTCAAGGCCTGTTGTCAATGTACTAATTCGAAATGGAGTTTCTTGAAAACTATTTATAAATTATACTGCCAGATCCCAAAACAACTTTATTTTTAATTATTGCAATTACTTTCATCTGTTGTTCAAAACCAAGCTTAGTCCTTATTTTAATCATCATAATCCACAAATTTATTGAAAATATGGCCAATGCTTTTTTTGTTGGATGCTCTATTATTTTTCATGATGTGGAAACTTTAAACTGTTTCACGATCCAAAATTAGTACTTCTTCCCATAAAGTAGTGTTCCCGAAACTTACAACAAACATGTATCCCCTTTACAGATATTGAACTGACCGCCATACCTCTTTTCAGATGACAGTAATTTGAGGGGGAAAGGGTCATTTTGTAATTCTAGATGAAATGTTCATTATAAATAAATGCAAAAACAGTTTACAAAAATTTAAAAAATAGAAATAACAGTTATATAATGAAAATTTATACACAGAAACAACTGCCATTAAAAATAGTTCAAGTCAATTACACGGTTCATATGTTTTTTTCAATCACAGAATTCCAGTACATATGATCCAAATGCTCCCTTAAATTATAGTGAAACCACAGGCCTGTTCAACCTGTAACCTACAACAAACAACTCCCTACATGCTTGAGCAAACTTAATACAGAAAACAGAATGTTGAAAAATGATGTCTGCTGAGTTAATAAGAAACTTAGCATCACAGATAAATACTGAAATACCAAACTGTCAATGAAAATGCAACCAGGTTTAACTTCTACAAAACTTTTATATACATTATACTACGCACGTATTTCTCGATGTATCGAGATTTAAAAAACATGTTTTCCATATGTTATTTTTTCAGGTAGAACCATTTAATGGTGGTTTTATTTTACTGCTGTAACTTTTTACATGTTATATTTCCTTTGAGTGGAAAGCAATTTTTCTGTTGGAAGTTATTAATAGTCGCTGCCAATATATATTGCGGTAATTGAATGTGATTCAAGGAAAAATCTTTCACATACATCTCGGTTGTAGGTAGTCGATGCTCAAGTCTTTGCACTGTTGTTCTCATCAGGTTCTTGGGTGTAGGCTTTTTTGACTAACTTCAAAAAGTCTGCACATTTATTGAGTAGGATATGCTTTTTTAGTTGAACTACAGGAGGCACATGAAGACAAAAGAGATGTGAAAATTATGTTGGCAAACTTGAAAAATGGAAAAATGAATCACTCGTAAAAATATTTGCATGAGGAATTGCAATCACCAAAAAACTTCGTCAGATTTGTCTGCCATCTTCTGAGACCTCTGGTCGTCCGTTCTCTCTGCAGTTTACGTTGAATATGCGATGTGCTCAGTTTGGGAATCTTTGTGTGTTATACATCATCGGATGTGTTGCGTTGCCACTTCTGTGATTTGAAGACTAAGGATTTTTTTTAATGTGTGTGTGTGTGTTTGCATTGTTTCTGTTCTGTTTGCCTTCCCATTTTTTGTTCTCTTCTTCTATCAGTATCTTCCACGGAATTGGCATTTCTACTCCACTACTAATGTTGCAGTTTTTTTTTTTTTTTTTTTTTTAATTACGATTGCTTCGGGGAAACGGATGGTCTTTTCGGTTGGTTGTTTAATTTCGATATTTTCAAATTCTGGCATTGTGTTATTTTTTATGCAATATTGTAGAAGTGCTGTTTTTTCCTCCTTTTTTTCCAGTTCTTCATATGTTGTGTCAATCTTGTTTTTAATTTGTTTCTTGTGCTTCCTATGTATTTCACTCTGTTGTTGTTGTTGGTTGGCTTAATTGGAATGCCAACCAACAACAATAACAGAGTGAAATACATAGGAAGCACAAGAAACAAATTAAAAACAAGATTGACACAACATATGAAGAACTGGGAAAAAAAGGAGGAAAAACAGCACTTCTACTTCTACAATATTGCATAAAAAATAACACAATGCCAGAATTTGAAAATATCGAAATTATCTGCAAACAACCAACCGCAAAGACCATCCGTTTCCCCGAAGCAATCGTAACTGAAAAAAAAAAAAAAAAAAAACTGCAACATTAGTAGTGGAGTAGAAATGTCAATTCCATGGAAGATACTGATAGAAGAAGAGAAAAAAATGGGAAGGCAAACAGAACAGAAACAATGCAAACGCACAGACATAAAAAAAAAAAAAAGAATCCTGAGTCTTCAAATCACAGGAGTGGCAACACAACACATCCGATGACGCATAACACACAAAGATTCCCAAACTGAGCATGTCGCATATTCAACGTAAACTGCAGAGAGAACGGACGACCAGAGGTCCCAGAAGATGGCAGAAAAATCCGCCAGAGTGCATCGGGCAATATATTCAAGAAGTCTGACGAAGTTTTTTGGCGATTGCAATTCCTCATGAGAATATTTTTACGAGTGATTCATTTTTCCATTTTTCAAGTTTTCCAACGTAATTTTCACATCTCCTTTGTCTTCATGTGCCTCCTGCAGTTCAACTAAAAAAGTATATCCTACTCAAGAAACGTGCGGACTTTTTGAAGTTAGTCAAAAAAAGCCTACACCCAAGAACCTGATGAGAACAACAGTGCAAAGACTTGAACATCGACCACCTACAACCGAGATGTATGTGAAAGATTTTTCCTTGAATCACATTCGATTACCGCAATATATAATTTGCAATGAATATTAATAACTTCCAACAGAGAAATTGCTTTTCACTCAAAGGAAATACAACATGTAAAAAGTTACAGCAGTTAAAATCACCATTAAATGGTTCTACCTGAAAAAATAACATACATTATACTATACTGATTTTGAGAAAAAATAATTTTTCTACTTTGTCTTCAGTTCAATTATTGAAGCAAATTACAGAATAAAAAAATCACATAAAATTCAAAAATATATATGTATAATATCTATAGTTCGAGCATAAATGTGGCATTACTCTTGAAATGCTTTCATGTGCCACACAATCGCAGAGCTGCCAACTTTTCAAAATAAAAAATCAGGACATCAAACATGCGTTCAGCGACGTGAATATTTACCATTTATAAATAATAAAATTATAGGTGCCTCTATTATTTTATTATATCCTTTTATTATAAATTATAGGTTCCTTTATTATTTTATTATTATCCTTTATTATTTCTTTATTTGTACTTAATACAAATAAAGAAATATTAACAAAAAAATTAGTATTTAAGTATAAAATAAGATTAACTTTATTTTCAATACACCAGACATTAATAATAATGAAACGCATACACCGTATTAAATCCGTTTAGTTTTGTGGTGTAGTCAGCACAAAGATTTGCAAAGCTTTCACACTCCACTTCCGCTATATGCCTTGTTAATGAGTTTTATTTTTAGAAAGTGGGACACTATTTTTTCCAGAGAGACACCATTTTTTCTCCTCACCATTACAGGAGTGCTATCACAGGATAAGGCAAGACAGTTAATTCATGGAATATCATGATGCTGAAATTCTTCAAACACAAATTTGGAAATATTTTCACCTGTTGAGCTGGTTTCCAGGCATAGCAAAGAGAGCAGCGTACATCTCACACACTTGCAATCATTTTCAATGTATGTTACCATAATTGGATAAAGTTGATTGTCAGCATCATTACTGCCGTCAGTTGCGACAGAAAACGGTTCACTTTTAATAGCACAGAGGACATTTTTTGAATGATAATATTCTGCCATTTCTTAAACAATATGCAAAGTTTTTTGTTTTGCCACAAGCATATCTTTTTACTCTCTTTTAGGGAGTTAATAAACATAGCTGACAACTTTTGGGAAACATGATCAGCTGCTGCTAGTGGTATATTGTACTCCAATAAAAATCCGGTAAACAGAACTTCTGCATGAATTGTTTGAAAATCATTCGGCACTGAAACAAAGCGATCCATATTGCACAAACTTTTTGTGCTATCATGATTTTTTACACGCTTGTTCGTTCCAACATGTGTGACGATGGTGCCGCGACCAGCACGAGAAACAGAGAAATCAGGGTTACACAAAGTACAATATGCATGAAACTCCCCCTCAGATGATGGTTTTACAAATTCAAATTCTTAGGAGTATTTCTTCAAAAATCTTTGGTTCCGACTTTTAGATCCCTTTTGGAGATGTGAACTGTAGTAATAACTTGCAAAGTAACTTGTTTGGTTTGAAAGATGAAAGTACGGAATTGGTGTTCAAATTGAAAGTTAGCAAATAGCTTTGCAATCCCACGAGGCTCCGCACAAGCACTGTGCGCTCGTTTGGCAGCCATGCAATCAATATAAAAAAAAATATTTTTATTTAATTATTTTGAAATAATGCTTACATTAGAAATTTAAGGATAAGGAAAAGTTAAATATTTGAAACTTTTTCAAAGGAACAAACGGATCATTATTCCTTAAACAAATATTCATGGAAAAAGGATTTGTGTAGTTAGCTCCGAAAATACTAATACACAACTAGATTTATGTTTCTAATATTTGAAAACAATCTGATTTTATGGCAAATCTTTACATTAAAGCATTCATTAGCAAAGTTCAGTAAACATCAAAACAAGCAAAAAAAAAAAAAATAAAAAAAAATCAGCTACTTATTTCCACCAGTGGCTAAGAAGTATGTTATGCAAATTAAAAATGGTGCACAAAAAGTTTTTCATAGCAGAAAAAATTATCAAAGACAATCAAATTTTCAAATCGAACAGTGAACAGAAGAGACATAAAAGGAAACATGATATATAACTCTACGCCTTCTAGCGAAAGAATTTTCATAATGGAAAAGTTCAGAAATATGTGAGAAGTATTCTTCTTGGCAAAAGGTCTCTTCAGCTACTCAAAAAGATCTTTTTTTCAAATACATCTCCCGCAAGCAGACACAGAAAAAAAAAAAAAAAAAAAAAAAAAAAAGAGAAAGTTGTGCATTATTTAAAGAGGATCTTCTTATTGTAGAAAAAATCCCATATTTATTGTAGCAAATGGCATACAATAACAAAGGAAAATTCTCAATATGGTGTTTAGAAGCGGAGATACAGCTGCAGACGGAAGTACAGAAACCACTTAGCAGCAGAACAGTGAACTGCATACCTCTTCAAATACAAACCTAAAGTGTTCCACAAGGTAAATGGTATCTAGTGTTAAAATATTTTTTTAAATTGGACATTTAGAAGTACAGATAGTGAGAATAGATTAAATATTTGCATCCTATGGTGGCAAAATTGTACATTTTTTGGGATGAAATTCGCACAAGGATTTCTTGTAGTTATCGAAAAATAATTTTTTTCAGTTGGGTTTTTAATCCAGCAGATATTGCTGTAAATGGAAACATGAACTTACACCCTCTAGTGGCATACTTCTGAATTAGAAAATTTTTAAATTATATAAGAAACATTTCGCACCAAAAATGAACTTTAACAAAGCAAGAATTTTTCAAATTAGACTCATAGAAACAGAGATAATGACAAAAATAAGATATACATCTACATCTCCTGGTGGAAAAAGTATGCAGAAGGGAGAACTTAAGCAGGAGGTATTCTCAAAAAGTTTTCTGTGGTGAGCAGTATCAGTCTACAGGGTGCGTACAGTATTTGAGGACACGTGATTAAGCGCCTGCAGTTATGTGTAAAATAATTTCTGGACCTTTATCTTTACAGAACATCAATGGCAGACTCTCAGCTAATGCAAGAAATGAAAAGACACGCTGTGATCGTTGCGCTACACGCACAGCACAGCGATGTTGAGATTGCAAGATTTTTAAAGTCGCCAGATCGTTTGTGAACAAGGTTCGGAAGGAGTTGGAAGCCTCTGGCGGACATGTGTCGCCTGCATCAAAGAGCAAAAAGCACTCACAGCGTTCAGACTGTATGAAAACACCACAATTCGTACAACAGGTCCAAACATTATCGACGTGAACCACAGTACGTCCATCAGAGCCATTGCCCCTAGATCTCCAGGTTTCCGAGGGCACAATCCGCACTGTGGTGCATGAGGACATTCGTTATCAGTTGCATGTGCGGAGGAAAGGGCAGTTCATGTCGGCGAAGACACAAGAACAACGACTGCTTCGAGCAAAGCAATTACAGAACAAGGTGAAACCTCCAGAGGAACCTGGCTTGCTCTGGTTTTCCTCCGATGAAAAAAACTTCCACCAGGACCAAAAGGTGAATCGGAGAAATGACAGATGGTTATGTGCGGATCTTTTCGATGTCCCACGTGTTATGCACACCAAGTTTCCCGCAACTGTGATGGTTTTAGGGGTGGTGAGTAGCGAAGGCCACGTCATGCCACCTCACTTCTTCGAGTGAATGCTGCTGGCTACATTGAGGTGCTGGAAACAGTTGTAAAGCCCTGGATAGACAGCGTATGCAATGCAAGGCTGTATGTCTTTCAGCAGGACTCTGCACCTGCACATAAAGCTCTGACAACACAAGACTGGATGGCAACCCATCTGCATGATCACATCACACCCAACTTATGGCCACCTAACTCGCCAGATCTCAATCCCCTGGACTATTACATGTGGGGCGTTGTTGAACGGGAAGCTAATCGACATCCCCACACAACCATTGGTTCAGTAAAGGCCGCCATTAGCCGAGTAATGTCCGACATCCTGAAGGACCATGTAATTCGGGCATGTCAACGCTTTCGGTCTCCCATTGAAGCCATCATTGCGGCTAACTGCGATTACATCGAATAAACCTGTTCTCCAATCATTACTGCATCTGTGTACCGCATTTTGTATGAATAAAATACATTGTTTGTCCTATACGGTCGTTTGTCCTTCTATCTGCAGAGTGTCCTCAAATACCGTACGCACCCTGTACAAAATAATTTCTTCAATTGAGTTTTCAAAAGCACAGATTTTGTTGCAAATACACCAGAAGCAGAAACAAGCACTTGTGTTCTCTGGTGGCCAAACCATTCTTTACCAAAAACGAGAAATCACACAACAAACATAAAAACATTTCACATCAGGAGCTTTATCCGACACAGGAAGAATTTTTCAAATCTGACTTTTAGAAGCAGCAATATTGGAAAAAATGAGATTTACCTTTAAGCCCCTAGAGGAAAATCTATAAAATACTTGAAAAAGAGACTGTACCTAAAATAGTCTTCAATATAAAAGATATTGAAAGTAAAAATAATTTTTTCAATCAGATATTTAGAAGCAAATATATGAAATAAAATGACTTTTGAATTCAATAGGATCTGCATTTACACCCTCAAGTGGCAAAAAACAAAAACAAACAAAAAAAATATCAGAAAAAAACAGAATGCAAGGATCATCATTCGCACATTTCAAGCTTCCCAATGCAAAACGAATTTTACTAATAAAATTAATAGTTGCAGAGATATGGTGTCCCCAGCCGGATGGGCATAGTGATAACATAAAAATGATCTTTTTTTACAAAAGACTCTAAAATAACCCAGCTTCAGTAATGCTAACATAGAAAAAAACCAACAGGCCCCCTCATTTTGCCGGGGATGGGGAAGGAAATTAGTCAGACATATGTCATATAAGTAGAAAAATCCTCAATCACAAAACATTGCGCAGGAACAGAAAAGCAGGAATGGATAAAATTACAGCACATATACGATATCATCGCTCTGTCCACGTTATTTTATTAACAATGAATAGCAACTGAAAAATTTTTCTACCGACACCGCTGGGATCGAACCCCAGATCTCTCGATAACTAGCCGAGTGGCTAGTTATCGAGAGATTAACAGCGGTGTCGGTAGAACAATTTTTTCAGTTGCTATTCATTGTTTACGTGGACAGAGCGATGATATCGTGTATTTACATTATCTCCACGTATCTGAAATATATTCACCATTACAGCACATGTTAACAGAATTTTAGGACATTTCCAGGACACGTACGAACCATGCAATTAACTAACACATTCTAGCAGGATTACACAGATATATATGGTAAATTTGTATTATTCTGTTATTAAATGATGCAGGTTTACAAACTAGTGGAAAAAATCAAATTTAATTTTATTATTTTCGCATCAAAATTTTCAATACAAAACAAACAGTTCACTTGAGGAATGGACGAATTGCGACAGTGCAGTAATATTCAGTTTGATGTTTGATATTATATAACTAAGATGGGACTCCACGTCAATAAGACAGTTCTTTTTTACGCTTTCCAACCGTAGGTTGAAGAAGTGTATATGCTCCAGCTTCGTCTGTCTGTCTGTCAGCACGATAACTCACGTAAAAATGGTTTAATTTCGATGAAATTTTAGTATGTGGTAGGGGACAAACCCAATTGAAATGGACGAAATGAGTCCAAAGGTTAGGACACAGGAGTGGGATCCATTCCATCGCCCTTATACATCATAACTTACATAAAAATGCTTCGATTGCAACAAAACTTTATAATGTTGTTCCAGAGGTATATTGAACCAATTCTGTTAAATATAATCAAAATGGGCTCAAAGGTAAGGGCACAGGAGCGAGATTTATTCCACAGCCATTATCCTCATAACTTGAGTAATGATTTCTGGTATGTTGGAAAGCATACCATAATCAGTGCATTGCATGATTTTACTAACTTATTTCATTTTGATGCCAACCAGTGCAGAGAATCCAACTTCACACTAAGACGAAGTGGAGAAGAGCTGGAGATACTTAACAGCTTTGTCTGTTAGTACTCAGAAATAATGCTCAACCAAATGAATTCAGTGTACTTTGTTCAAATTTTGCTTTCAGGATGTCATACAATGTATTCTGAATTTGGGAAATCATTAGGCAATATTTGCATACTGTTGATGAAAGGGCTTCTTATCTACTCAAAAGTTCTGGCCAGTTCAGGAAAATATTTATAAAGATTTTCCTGTAAGATTTCCAAATGCTGTTTCATAGTTTGCAACAAATCACCATTAGTCCAGTTTGTTACTAAATAATGAAGATATAAAGGAATCCAATTCACCATGGCTAAGATGTTCGAGTCACAGCTTCAACTTTGTGGCTGTCTCACTCACTCTGCCTTAAACATGCAACATAGATATGAGCTTCCCTTATAAGGACAGATTAGTTGTTTAAATGAGCAAAGATATCCACAGTGTATGCTATTTGACACAGCTAATTCCAATCATACATATGATCCCACAGGAAAAATATTTCAACCACAAAAACTTGAAGCTCTTTTCGCAGCTTGTTACACAGACAACCGAGAACTTTTCCACATGAAAGCCAATTCACTTCAATGCGAAATAGGACTTGGCCCATCACAAAATTGAAGGAAAAGCTGAAAGTTCAGAGGGCAAGCTTTCACAAAATTTATAATTTTAACACAGAGGCGACTCCAGATATTTATGGCATGTAAAATGCAGAGGGACAGGCACATGGAGTACGAATTGGGGAAGGATACATGAAAATCTTCTTAAAAATAAATACTGTATATCCTAAAGCCAGGGCTTGAAAAATATCTGAAAAGTTACATGCCCAGCTGGGCATGTGCAAAAATATTTACTTGCCCAGAAGTAAAATCTACAAGCCCAGAAAAATTTATCTTTTAAGATAACAAAACAGAAGAATCATTTTTTAAGTTAAAAATTATGATAAACTTTTTATACATCTTTTGCATCACCATTTTAAAGTGCCGGTATTCAAAATGCACAAAATCATATATCTCAAGTTTTAAGAAAGGTAATCGATGGCACTTGAGAAATTTAGTGATGATGCCAGGTTCAAGAATTTTTAATATATGTCCTGTGTTTTACAAAAAAAAAATATATATATATAATAATAATCATAGTTAACTGTATAGCAGTTTTTAACAATTTTGAATGTAAAAATTATTTACCTTTTTCTCTTGTGCAAACAGAAGTGATTTTGCATCATAAAATATCCCAAGAATTGTTGTTTAGAAACAAAGGCAAATCTTATGTTTTTGGCTACTGTTGTGGGCACTTAGTTATTAAACTATATTATCACCTGACACCCAACATTGCTTGAAAACATTACTGGTGGTATCAGCAATTTTAGGGTGGTTTTTGCAAAGTGCACCACATAATAGTCTTGTCATTTGACTTTAGCCAATTAAATGCTTTTATCTAAGATTTCTCAACTGTGCAACAGTTTTTTTTTTTTTTTTTTGTACACTTTATCATACTCCGCTTGCATAAATTTCAGATTTGCTAACGATGTAGATTTCGATTCTGAAATTACATCACTCAACAGGGCGGAAGACGAATTTGTAACTACCGCTGACAGATCGGGAATTTCATATAATTGCTTACTATGAGATATACTCTCATTGTTGGATTTTTCCCCCAAAAAACATCGTATATCCATTACTAATTACAACTTATATCCACAGCTAGCATGCACTGCAACTAACACGAATAGTGTTCTCTCAGATAAACTAAGTTATCTGCGTTGGTAATTTTTGCTCTTTTCCCGGTTAAGTGGAATGCATTGCACAGGCTCATTCTTAAACGAAACTTAGCTTTTGTTTCAGTAGTGCCGCTGTCAGTTCATGTGTGTGGGAGCAGAAGCTTCCACTTTCCCCTCCCTCACTTGCACAAGTTATATCAGAGACCCCGCCCCACCCGGGGCTGTGTAATAAATATTCCATTGTCAATCCCTCCCCATAAGGCACAGCTTTTTTGCCCATCAGTCTGTGTCCTCCTGTTTGATGGCAATTCATGCATTTTGTCACTAAACACTAGAGGTTAGTTTCATCCGAGACATGCATCCCATCATTAACTGTAAACAGCATCTGGAGAAAAACTATATATGGTCTCAATTTCTGGACATAGAGCATAATATAATTAAAGAAGCACAATTCCCCTGGCCTTGGTACTCATTCCGTAACAATAATACAACTGCAGTAAAATGAAAAACACGCGAAGACCGTCTTTTTTTCTAGAGAAGAAAATTATCCATTCCAAACTTCTCTCCCCCCATTTAAATCTAGTTGCCCGATCGGGCAACTAGATTTCAGCTTTACTTGCCCGGGCCAATAATTTACATTCCCTGGGCATGGTATTTTTCAAGCCCTGTAAAGCTAAAGGCATAGAGAGACTGAACAATAAAATAAAATAAATAACATAACAATAAAAAATATACCTTACTGATGGTTGTTATTTGTAATTGAGATAAATTCTTCTGTCCTTCTTGGAGGCAAAGATATTAGTGACTGCATCACGAGAGTTGCGATAATGCTCCTTGAAGAATGCTCTCTCTACACATATTGAAGCTAATCCATTGAGACAATCTTCAGCTGTTAAATTTTGACTGTACGTCTGGATTGATACATTTCAATGCAGAAAAGCTCCTTTCTTTACCAGAGCACAACAGTAAATTAAGACACAAAACAGAACACATGTTGAAACTTCAAAAAACCATAAACTTTTCCTTTCCCTCACAGATCTCTCTCAGTTGAGCTGCATCTTGGTCATTCAGAGTCACATGACACCAGCTAATGTCATGTATTTCAGGAGGGGCTATTGAACACGGGAACCAGACTAAGCATAGTATAGCAGCTCATAGGATGCCTCGAGATGTCCTCAGCATGCCATTCAGTTCTGTGATCTACCGTGTATACCCTCAACCCAGCCACATGTAAATTCAATGAGCAGAGAGATGGCAAGCAAGAACGGTTGATAGAAATCCTCATTCTGTTTACAGCTTCAAAACGCAGCTAGCATGCACCGCTTTGTATGAACGTAAACAATAATCCATGACAGCAGTTGTGCCTCATTTTCGTTTTTCCTTCCATGTTTGCAAAATGAGTCTTTTCCTGTATTGCTTGAAAAACTTGAAGCTGTTAGCACATTGGCCACTGATGCAGGATACTCACTGAATCAGATACATAACTTTATCCAAAAAGCCAAGGTCAAACGTTCTAATCTTCCTGTGCCGCAGCTTCTCCACCTAGGATCAATTCCCTACATACTAAATGTATCTCACAAACTCAAGAACGCCCTCAAGAAGATGAACTAATGTGTCGGCATAAAGTCTTCTTTGGATTTTTATATTGTATGCTAAAGAAAAATACCAAGTTTCATCGCTCTAGCCCATTTCTTTCTTCGTGAGGCCGAGAACTTACCAGCATCGCTTGTAATTGAGAGGTAACACTATGGTTTGCTTACTTTGTCTCCAATCATCACTTACACTACAACTTTTACTGCAAGTTTCACCAATGTTTTGCCAATCACATCAGCAGTTCCTAATTTTCCTATTAAGTATGCTACACTAAAATGAATTTTTTTTAATTTTCACCTCCTGTCCCAATGTGCATTGTTTTCTGAGACTTTGGAGAACTTTGCACTAATTTTTGAATACTTCTACAGGTTTCCTTTAGTATCCTTAATGTTCACTATCGAAGGTGTCTGAGGTTGGATGATTTCATACTTTCATTTGTTCAGTTTCATAACAGGTTACATAACAGTTCAACCTCATTGCCAGTCCACAAAAATTACAGTTTAAGATAAACTTCATAATATTTGCATGCATTATTCTTTTTCTTTGCAGTTCATGCTTTCAACAAATTTACAGATGGTTACACTATTTACTAATTTTGCCATCATAGTTGTCTGATGCAGATACAATACTATATATATTTTTTTCCACACTTTTCACTAGAACTCAATTTTCTTCAAAATTTTTACATTTCAGACGTCCTGTTTTTACCCAGTGATCCATAATAAATTGATTTAATAAAAAAAACAGAATAATTTTGTATATTAATACACTACACTTCTTTTTTTTTTTTTTTTTTTTTTTTTGATTGGAGGTTTAACGACCACCGTGAGCAACTCAATGGGCTATAAGCAGTCGCCCGTCCCTAATTTAGGGTCACTGGTTCCAGGGAAGGGAGAGAGCCAGTGCCGTAAGACAAACACAACATCCATGCCTCACCGGGATTCGAACCCTTACCCCTTCCGGACGAATGATCAGAAGCCATCGCTTAGACCACTGCGCCACCGGGGCGGCACACTACACTTCAAAAAAGAACTTAGTACATTTTTTAGATTACTATGAGAAAAGACTTGTTATTCATTAGTAGCTGTTAGTATGATTGTTGAGCATTTACTACAAACGTAAGCATATGACCTGCACTGCTGAAATGCACACTCATGTATGTTCAAGTGTAGATTTGCCCATCTCACACATGATGCATCCAACAGGAATCTTCTGTCAACTTACCAGAAGTAGGTGCAGCTGAGCTCCTTCAGAGAAACGAGTTCAAAGAGGATCTTACCCCTGCAAGGTAACTCCTGATTTCTTTGCATTACCTCCTCCTTTCTTTGTTATGAATACATGTACCTTGTCCCAGCCTGGTTACAAAGGATTTTACTTTGAGTTTTCTATCCTTATTTTAATCATTGTGCTTTGATGCACCTGCTTTTGTTATGGGGAGGGGGTCTTTTTTCCTTAGTTAACAATTTCAGTGTTGTTAACTACATTGATAAGGGAAAAAGGTCTGGAGGGGTCCTTTTTCCTTAGTTAACAATTTCAAAGGGTCTTTTTTTATAATTTTTAACAATTTCAATGTCAAGTGCTTCTATTAATTCTCAATCAGTTTTTTAATACACATGAACATTCACTATGATTAGCTGATTAGTTTTCATTTGTAGCAATAGTATTAACCTCAGGATTATTTCCAAATGCTCATAGTTCACACTTTCATATTTGATTTTTTTTTATTTCTTTCTGTTGATATTCTCCTTTTTAGAAATGATTAGCTATTCTCAGGGTTCTTGCCAGGGTTCCAGAATCAGGGGTGAAAATGTCCCCCAGGCTTTTTTTCTGGGGGTGATTTTGAAAAATCAGGGGTGAATTTTGAACAATCGTAAACTTAGAGAAAAATACTACATTATGGGGTTAAGAAACAAACAAACACAAAAATAATATAAATATTTTATACAATCTTCTAATTTTGTTATTAAATATTTCAGCAGCTTTGTGAAATGGAAAGCTTTCTAGTGTTGCATTTGCTGCTGATATTCGAATCAATTTTTTAAAGTTTATTCTTTCAGTCTGTTGCAAAATTTATCTTTTATTTGATTTTGTGTGCTAAAAGAATGCTCTACTAATGCAGAACTTATCGGCACAACCAAAGCAATTTCATACAACAACACTGTGTTTGGATACACATCTTTATACCTGAAGATGAAATGTTCTGCAACATCTGCAAATTTAAGACTAACATAGTTATTTTTTAGCAGAATAAATATATATGGATATTCACTCAACAGGCATTTCAAATCTTCAAAATCTTTGAAGTGGTCTAACAACTTCAAAACATATTTGCATGACACCGATGGGGATATTTACTTCCCATCCCAAAAGTGTTTTAGTGAATTGGCTCCTTTCACAATAATGAATTATAAAATAAACATAGGGACCTTTACAACATTGAAAACAAAAATCCCTTTAACACTGTATGATTTAACACTTTAACACTGTATGATTTAAAACTTTAACACTGTATCATTTTCGTCGGTTTCGACTTCAAGCCAGTCGTACATTTTGCGCCATTTCTCTTGAAAGTTAAGATTTTTTAAAATTTAGTTGGAGGTACAGCAGGAACAGCCTCACTACATTTCTCAGGCAATATTTCACTGTTTAAAATTGTAGCACTCGATGCTGAACTTGCAGAATCGCCAGTAGAATGCTTCCTCTTTCTAATGAGGAACTTTTCCATTGTTATAGTAAGAACAAATATCAGAGCTGCCAACTTTTCAAAATCAAAAACCGGGACATCAACGTGCGTATTTAGACTTTATAAATAAGAAAATGATATATTATAGGTTTCTCTATTTTTTTAATTACGGTTAATTATGTAATCAAATAAAGAAATATTTACAAAAAAATTAGCATTTAAGCATAAAATAAGATTAACAAACCTTGTTAATGAGTTTCATTTTTAGAGAGTGAGACACTATTTTTTTTCAGAGAGTCACCAATTTTTCTCCCCACCACAACAGAAGTCTTATCACATAAGGCAAGACAGTTCATCCACGGAATACCAAGATACTGAAATTCTTCAGACACAAGTTTGGCAATATTTTCACCTGTTGAACTGGTTTCTAGGCATGGCAAAGAGAGCAGCATGCATCTCACTCGCTTGCAATGATTATCAAAGTATGTTCCCCCTCAAAAAATTTCCTAAATCAAGAAGATTGCTTGCAAAAATCAAGATTTACTATAAAATCAAGAAGATTTGAGACAGTACCAGAACTGTTAATTTATGATTATCTATTATTAGGGGAGAGTGGTAATGTATGGGATGTGCTAGCAGTATGTTTGACGATACTTGTATTCAATTATTTTTCTGTATCAGTCACTCATAGATGGAGTTCAGAAATTGTGATGATTTTCAAGGTTTTGAATTTTTTTTTTAAATTGAATGATACAATTTTAGAAATAACTTGATTTTGTTAAAGCAATGACAAGACAGTGACTTGTTTGTTTAATGCAATTGGATGGCAATTTTATCCATCACGAATGCATGATAGCGCTATTTTAGATAAAGGATGAATAGTGTTACTTTGAGAATATGAATACTTTTGAACACCATGCATCAATTCTCACAAATTTTCAGCTTCTTCACTTTCGTTTTCAGGAAAAAGAATTACGATAACGGGAAAAATCTTTACCACCCTCTTTGTCAAGCTGAAATGCAAACCTTATTTTGGGGGTGGTGGGGAAATAATTTAAGAATACAGGATACATGTTCAGAACATCATTGGGGGGGGGGATACAATTACGGAATAAATCTTTGCTACATCCAATTTTCGTTTTTGGACAGTTTCCCTCCATTTTCAAGTTGAAATACAAATATTTATAAAATAAAATGATATTTAACAACAATACTAGGCAGAGGAAACATCGCGTGAAAAATAAAATTACGATTATGAGAGAAATCTTCACTGTGTCTAACTTCCGTTTTCGAAAATTTTTGAAAGATGAAACTTCCGTTTTCGAAAGTTTCCAGCGAAAAACATTCTCCTCCGCCATCAATTGCCCCGAAATTTCTGTTCAGTTATGCATCGATCTCGAGGAAAACTCCAATTATGACGGAAAAGGAGAAATTTCTCAAAGCTGTTGCACGCTCATGCCTGAAGGTTACAGGGAAATTTTTGCGCCGTCGAATTTCCGTTTTCGGAAATTTTCCCTATATTTTCCAACTGAAATACAAATATTTTTGGAATAAAGTGATGCATAACAGCAATACTGGACAGAGGCAACATTGCAGGAAAAAGAAATTAAGATTATGGAAATCTTTATTTCGTTTACTTCCGTTTTTGAAAGACGAAATACCGTCCCGATGCATATTTTTACGCGTTGGTAAAATTTCGATGCGTAAACACACTTTTTGATGCATACTAGACGCGTAATTACGCATTTTGGCAAACTCTGCATTGCGCAGAATAAAAAAAAAATTCGCACTTTGGTGCAATTAGCTCAGCTATTCTAACACTGAGGGAGAGCAAGTTTGGAAGGATTGGCGGGAGGGGGGGGGGGGTGCGATCGCTCCCAGCTAGAAACATGAGATAACATAAGGTTCAATTGCTATGAGATCATAATAAAACAAAAGCAAGAGTTTACACTGAGCGACAATAACAACGATATCAAGTTCCATCAGTAAAAAAAAAATTCACGAGCCATTTTGGCGAAAATCCGGAAAAAACTATCTTCCGACTATAAAACTACCCAAAACTCCGTAAAACTTTCGGGAAATCCGGAATACTTGGCCGGTATGCGGACGTCACTGCACCGATATCGGCTTTTCCGACATATTACGCATAGATGCCAACCTCTAAAAGTAGTTTTCAGTAATCCAGTCTACAGTGGCAAATTTGGGTATTTAACACTGCAACAAATTTTAATCTGTCAGAACTATTAACAAAATAATAATAATAATAATAATACAATGAAAATAATTTGCTAGTGGGAAAATTTAAAATACTGCCTACTAGAAAAATATAATAAATTACCTCCAGACATGAAGAAAAATTATTCCTTGGAATGTTGGCCAAATTATTATGATAAACTGGCTGTAGTTGCCATTTTGGCCTTAATTAATTCAATTTGTGAAAACTTCTTCTGATAGCACAGTACACTGTGTGCAATGCTATTTATTTTTTCTACTAATAAAGAAGACAGCACATGAGTACTTAAGTCTGAATTCATTCATGTTTTTTTTACAATACTGAAAATTCTTTCTATAGTTGCAATTGCTATGAGGGACTATTAAAATCATTTTCATAATTTTGCTTAATGATTCATACTTCAACTGGCCACTTTCATTTTTCATTAAAGAAATTCTGTGACACACTTCATCTATTCTCCCAGAAGTAACAGCACAGTTAAAATTTTCAAACTGGTAGTGAGCAAATTCAGATTCCACCTTGTCAGATTCTTCTGGTTTCAAAATACTGAAAATTCTTTCTATAGTTCCACCTTGTCAGATTCTTCTGGTTTTTACAATACTGAAAATTCTTTCTATAGTTGCAATTGCTATGAGGGACTATTAAAATCATTTTCATAATTTTGCTTAATGATTCATACTTCAACTGGCCACTTTCATTTTTCATTAAAGAAATTCTGTGACACACTTCATCTATTCTCCCAGAAGTAACAGCACAGTTAAAATTTTCAAACTGGTAGTGAGCAAATTCAGATTCCACCTTGTCAGATTCTTCTGGTTTCAAAACTGGAAACAGGGAACACATATATTGGAATGATGCAAAAGAAACACTTTGCCTTAATGCTACATCTGTAATTTCAGCATGACTCAGAAATTCATCATTAAGTGGAAATTTTCTTAAAATGTAACTGCAGCCTGCCTTGTAAAATTCCCTTACCTCAGAATAAAAAGTAGCCACTGTGTCTTCACTCAAATCTGCAGTTGTGCTTATATAAGATCTCGCTTTTGACCCAATTACAAGATCACAGTTTTCTTTTTGATTTCTCCTTCTTTTAAAATTTCCATCTGCAAGAGATGTTGCTGTCACATTAAATGCCAATGGCTTGATAAATCGTACAAGCAATTCAGATAACAGACTATGAAGTTTTCTTTTTAATACATGCACAAGCGGAGCTTCCTGCTGCAAGAACACATTAACAGATGTAAATAATGGAAGAGTAGCAGATAAAAAAAGACAATAAAGTTTAGACGAAGGATTTTCAATCATACTTGCAAGATTCTTATACTGTGAATTAGCTTCTTCATTGTCACTGAAATAATGTTCTAGAGCCTCCCACTGTTCTAAAATTATGTCAATGGATTCCAAAAGTGATAACCAGCGAGTATTGACATGCTTTAGAGTTTTGTGTGGTTTAGTACCACAAACAGCTTGACTCAGTTTAAGATTGTGTTTCCTCTTTGAACTTTTCTCCAAAAAAAAGAACAACTGTATCAGAAACTACTCAACATTAAATCCTTTCAGTTGAATAGCAGATTTCTGTGCAGCTAAATTTACTAAATGGCATGAACATCGCTGCACTATGATTGCAGGCTGAACCTTCTTTATGTGAGAAACAACACCTTTTACTTGACCTATCATAGTGTTAGCATTGTCACAAGAAAATGACACACAGTTGCTCCATGAGATATTTTTTTTAACAAACTCATTGTTCAAAACGTTGAATATTCCTTCACCTGTATTATTACTTGATTCAACCAATGATAACAAAACAGTTGAATTTTTCCCTATTTTTTCGTCAAAATATGTTATTGTAATGGGATACAGTTTATTTGCGTGAGCATCATTACTTCCGTCCGTAGATAGAGAAAAAGGATTTTTTTTAACTTCAGATATGATGTTACTTGTAGAAACACTGGCCATGTGCTGAATTAGTGCAGTAGCCTTGGTTCTTCCACACGAATATTTTTTTGCGATCGCTGAATCGGGAAACATGGCTTGAAATAACGGTTTAGCATGGTCAGCAGCTGCTATGGCTAAATTGTGTTCCACAATAAATGAAGTGAACATAAGTTCTGCATTTATTACACTGTTCTCCTTTGATGCAAACAAATCGCTCACTGACTGAACTTTCAACTCACCAAAAGATTTATGCTTTTTCGATTCTGCGTGTCTTCGGCAATCATCCTGCCCACCGTGCGCAATACTAAAATCGCATCTACAAATTCTGCAAAACACGTGGTTCACAGAAACTTTTGATTTCTCAAAACAGGGCCAATCCCTATTCTATTGTAAGTTTCTAGAAAACACTGTTTCTTCTTCAACGACGAAGGTTTGTCTAAAGAACGCTTCATTCTAAATAAATGAAAGAAAACAGCAAAAAAACTTCACAATCGCCTCACCCTTCCGTGATGTAACAGTACAGTAGCACGTGCAGCAGAGAGAACCAAAAAGCATCAAGGACAATAAAGCAGAAGCGCTGCGTACGAGGAACGAAAGCAACTGCCCTGGTTGCACGCAGGAGACACGAAGTGCATCATGGGAGTTCGGAACGAATGCCTAAGCAGCGTCCGCACAGAGCTAAACTGTGTAGTTGCGTCCGGCAGGGGGAGAACCAATGGGAGCGGTGTCATGGAATGAAACACTGAGCCAGCATAGTGTGGTTGCTGCTCAGTCTACAGTAGATAAATTGCCAATTAAGATGCAGAAATCTATAATACACAGAATGTAGCATTTAATTCCACCCCCCCCCCCCCCCCCCCCCAGAAAAACTTGAAGAACCAACAAAAATTTTTAAGTTGATAAAAATTTGCTTTTTATCTCAGAAAATTAAATCAAATGGCGATTTTTTGTAATTTCGGTGTTTCCGTACTTCCGTAACAGCAACCAAAATTCCGTAAAATTACGGAAAATCCGTACTACTTGGCATCTATGTATTATGTAATATCACCTTACCGTTCTTCACCCCATATCAGCCCGACATTGGCTTTGCTGATGTATCCAATATCTGAATTTCAAAGGCGCTTACTTAGAAACGGGACCATTAATAGTTTTCGCATTTGCACGAAAAAAACTATAAATATATTCGTAAAATGCGATCGCAGTTTAAACCGTGATTTTAACAAAAAAGGACATAAAATTCAGAACTTTTACGAAATACATTGAAATCCGCAATTCTTCCAACCTGTCCGTAATTCGGTAATCATGTGGCCGAAACCGTAATGGTTGGCACCCTTAGCAGCGCATGGGCTTTCGTCTCGTTGCACTCTATGCGGATTATCACGTAATCCGTTTATTGTACGACAGGAAGGGAAATACTGGGATTGTTCCGTGACAACACGAAATCGGCACGTGACGAACAATAGGATTGTACTGTGACGTCGTGAAATCAGCACACGTGATCTGAAATGGCATCGCCTTCGTATAGATTTTACATGCTAATAGCTCACAATTGAAATCTTTCTGCGCGTGCGCCCATTTCGCGCGTCACTTTTTTTCTTGCGCGAATTCAAACTTCTTTGCGCGAAACGCGCGTCTGCGCACGCTATCGGGAACCCTGATTCTGTACATTTCGAAATTCATTGGGTTTTGACATTTTGGTTCACAGTTCTGAATAATCATTTTGAAGTCTAGTTTTCAGTATTATCATTTTTTTAAGGTGGAGCATATTTTATTTGTTTCATCATTGTTGCTGGTTGCATATAGTTTAGTGCTTCCATACTTTGGTTTCTATGTCTCTGATTGGCAAGAATAATATTATTTAGTCTTTGTTAGTTTTCAATTATATTTTCTCATTTTTTAAGAGCATATTCTAATCTCTTAGTGTTGTTTTTCTGAAAAGTGTTTCTCATTTTCCAATCAAAGTCTTTCTTACTTTGTACCTTCTTTCCTAATTCCATACATGAATAAAACCTGTTAGAAAGTTAGGCATTCTTATTTTTTAACATACATAAAGTTTTATTGAATAAGGCATCACCCAGACACACACTTAAGAGGGTATTCTAACCACAGAATTATTATGATCAACATCATCTCACACCTATAAGTTATATGGAACTAAAAATGTACTTTCAATTCACCTATTTCACAGGTGAACTGAAAGTGCTATATGACTTTAAATTCCTTGTAAGCCTCTTTTTTCTGGGAATTATCTTTAGTGAAAAAAATAACTGGAACTTACCTTAAAAACTCAATAGATTTTCGCCTAGTCTGTGCATTTAAACTCCAGCTTGTTTTCTTATATAAAATGTTAAATATAATTTTTTTTAAAGTTGTTTTTAGTACATTCTTCTATTTCACATTAATTTATGCTAAAACTTTAAAATGTTTACCAATTAGAAGACAACTTAAAAAACAATGAAAGCTGTCCTTTGAAAATAACCATGTGGCCATTACAAAATTATGAACTTGAATACTTCAATTACTATGCTAACCTTAAAATTTTCAATTTTGAATCAAAATAAATTTGAAATATTAAAATACAAATTAAAATATACAAAACAGCAGGATATTAGAATCTTTTCCTTGGATGTAAAACCTGCAGAAAGCTCTTGTACTTTAATGTCTTAACTCATTTTAATTTTAAATTGTAAGTTTTAAAATTTAACATAGTAATTGAAGTATTGAAATTCATAATTTTGTAATGGCCACATGGTTTTTATTGAAGGACAGTTTTCATAATTTTTTATGTTATCTTCTAACAGGAACACATTTCAAAGTTTTATCATAAATTAATACTCATTCCAAAGATCTCCCAAGAAGGAAGACTTTTGGAATGAGCTAAAGGCTGTTTTGAGCCAGTTTGGTGCTAAAGAGAAAGTTACAATAGCAGCGGATTTTAATACTAGAGCACATGTTCAAAATGGGATTTCGGATAATGTTCTGGGTAAGTTTGATGATCCTGTTGTGAATGATAATGATGAAAGGTTAATTAACCTCTGCACTGAAAATGGATTGTGGGTATACAGTATATTTTTCAGCCACAAGTATATATCCACACATACACTTGGGAAAATCATACTCTGGGACAAAAGACTAATAAATTTTGTTGTTTACGATCAACGTCTGAAACACTTAGTTGTTGACACTTGTGTGATGAGAGGTGCAGGTGTTGGCTCTAATCATACTTGGTAGTGTCACGAGAGCAACTGAATGTTGGCTGGAGAAAGAGGAATAGGAAGAGGTGTGTGACGAAAAGAATAAAGGTTGAAAGGCTCCATGAAGAACATCAGCGTTACTCTAAATTACTCAGAAAATGACTGAATGAGTTGAACTCATGTCAGAAGGATGTAGAAAAGAAGTGGGCATATTTTAAGAACTGTGTTGTCACTGTTGCTGAAGAGGTACTGCAATGGTTGGTAACAGAAGTGATGCTTGGTGGAACAGTGAGATTAAAGAAGCACTTAAGGAAAAGAAGGAAGCATATTTGAGGATGTTGCATGATAGAGTTTCTGAGGATGAATATCACTGCAAGAAGTGGGAGGCAGCCAAGCTGGTTTGCCAGAGTAAGGCAAAAGATAGGAAGTAAAAGGTGGAAAGGCACAATTCTGCTTTTTGGAAAGAAAATCTATCTGGAAGTACATTAGACATAGGAAAAATAGAGGAAATAAAATTCCAAGTTGTGTGAAGAATAGGATCGGAGAAATGATATGGGAGCCCAATAAGTTAAATGAAAGATGGGGTGAATACTTCTGCGAGTTATTACAGAATGAAAACAAAGGTGATTCTGAGGCAGAAGCAGATGATGTCACAGTGAAAGATGGAAGTACAGGACAGATCTCAAGAGAAGAGGTGTGTGATGCTCTAAAATCTCTTTAGAATAGAAAAACTCCGGGAGTGGATGACATAACTTCTGAGATGCTAAAATATGATGGTGACTCTGTAACTGACTGGTTAACTGAAATTTGCCAGTTGTTCTGGTAGTTAGGAATGGTCCCTCAGGATTTGAGGGATGCTATCATTGTTTCCTTGTATAAGGGAAAAGGTGATCAGACTGAATACAAGAACTTCCATGGTATCAATTTGCTGAGTGTGCCAGGGAAAGTATTTGGAAAGGTTGTTATTGATAAGATACGGGGTCTTACGTCAGAAAAAGTGTGGATGTACAGAGTGGGCTTATGCCTGGTAAGGGCTGCACTAGCCAAATTTTCGCATTACGTTTGATGATTGAAAAGTATCTGTCTGTCTGTTGGTAAGGAAGTTTTTGCTGCCTTCATAGATTTAGAGAAAGCTTACGACCGAGAAAATAGGACTCTTTTCTGGAAGGTACTGAATAAATATGGTATCACTTGGAATCTACTAACCAGTGTGAAAGCCATGTATGCTGGCAGTAGAGCATGTGTACGAGTAAATGGTGTTGTATCGAAATGGTTACAGCAGGAGCTAGACATTGGAGCAGAAGTCAGACAGGGTTGTGTAATGTGACCATGGCTGTTCTAATATATTTATGGATGTGTGCATGCGTGATGCCAAAATGGGCAATACTGGTTTATGTCTTGGTAATGCCCATGTGTGTAGATTGCTACATGCTGATGACACAATCCTGTTGGCAAAGAGCAAAAGTGAATTGCAGTTGTACGATGTTTGTATCAATTTCAAACTGAGTATAAATATGGGAAAAACCAAATTCATGGTTTTCGAGTGAGGAACTGTTAGTAGTGTATGCAGGATAAGTCTAAATGGCACCGTTATTGATCAGGTAAACAAGTTTGTATATTTGAGAAGCATGTTTGACAGAGAGAACAAATTTGATGGCGAATTAGTAGGTGAGTTATGGTTTTCCTATGACTTCATTGAAAGTCCTAGCTGCTTTAGGAGGATTTCACAGGAATGATGGGTTCTCAAGAAAATCCCAAATGACTGTATATGAAAGGGCAATTGTTCCTACTCTGATGTATGGCAGTGAAACCTGGGTCCCGCAGAAAAAACATAGGAGTTGTTTGTGTGCTGGGGAGATGAATTACTTACGAGGGGTTTGTGGTAAAGACATGCTCTGATCATGTGAAGAATGAAAATGTGTTGCATATTTGTAATGTGAGGCAAAATGTTCTTAGTAAGGTGGAGACTAATATTCTCAGGTGGTTTGGCCATGTTGAAAGAATAAGTGATGAGAAGCTTACTAAGAGAATTTATTCAGCCTAAGTGCCAGAAGGAAAGGTAGAGGAAGGCAAAGGAAATCATAGGAGGACCGGATTAAGAAATGTCTGCAAGAGAAAAAGGTAATAAGTATGAAGTACAAAAGAACTTGTGTGCAGTGTACGATGGATGTTAATGAAGCTCGAGCTGTGTGCTGATATTGCTGTAAATGGGGATGTTTGATACAGCAATAGTGAGTTCTTTCTGTGAGAACAATCTACTTGTTTTTTTGAGTGAACAATCTACTTGTTTTTTAATGTAAATTCCAATTTTTATTTTTAATATGTTATTCATTGAAGATAATTCCCATAAAAAATGGGTTTCCAAGGAATTTAAAATTCTGACGCCAGCATTTCTGCATAATGTTCAGGCATGTATTTAGTTTGTAAGTGAATATTAATTAACCCTTACTTGCAAAACCACATTTAAGAACTAAATGCACTACTATTCTTGTTTAGAGTTAGGAAATAAACAGCAGCATAAAAGAAAGGATGGCAGTCAGCTCAGAAAATGACTTTCTCCACTTAATCAACTTGCACACCGAATGAACCTATATTTACTCTTCAAGAATATTTCATATATCATCATCATCGTCAACCATTATCAATCCACTGCTGGACGAAGGTTTCCTCCACAATGGTCTGTCTTGTGCCAGTCTCCTCCATGTCACTCCCACATACTTTCGAATTTCACCCACCCATCTCTCATGTGGTCTTCTTCTAGGTCTTTTCCTGTCCCTTGGAATCCAATCTAAAATTTTGGCTGTCCATCGATGGTCTGTCCTTCTGGCAGTATGTCCAGCCCATTGCCATTTCAGGGATTTAACTCTGATCATGATGTCTTCCACTCTTGTCATTTTTCGGATCCATGAGTTCCTCTTTTTATCTCTCCTGGTTACACCAAGCATGCACCTCTCCATGCTACTTTGAGTTGTCTGCAGCCTTTGTATGTCTCTTTTAGTTAAGGTCCACGTCTCTGCACCCAGTGGCGGCTCGTGAGTACATCTACAGGGGGTTCACAATAAATGATTTGCAGTTTCTGAGATACACTGTGTCACACACTTGTGTGTTACTTACAATATTCATATAATTTAGGCGCTGCTATACCTTGATGTAATGTATTAATTTTGAAACGAAATGTTATTATAGATATTACTGTACTTTAACTGTTTCACAACTTAATAATAAAGGATTACTTTATTGATCATACTTGTTATAATATGCTAATTGTTCTTTTTTACTGAAACAATTATTTTCATTTAATTTTATAGTAAAATAAATGCAAAACAGAAAGCTTGTTTTAAGTGTTAAATATTTAGATAGTTAGTCATAAGGCCTCATGCTCTCAATTATTAGATTAGATTATTAAACACACAGAAAAAGGAAAATAATCAAAGCTGCTGCATATGATGGTAAGGTCTAGTATTTACTTACACAAATTTACTTGGATGGTAGCTTACACAGATATTTTCTTTAAGTACAGTTTTTGTAAACAAAGTCGATCCTTCTATCTTTTCTTGACACATCGTAGACCGCAAAAATGTCTTTATCCATTTTAGGGTTGAAAAACACCTTTCAGCTTCAGTAGTCGTCATTGGTATTGTTGCAATAATTAATAACAGTTTATAACTTTCAGAAAATGATGACAATAAGTTGTTTTCAATAAAAAACTGTAAAAGACTAACAGCACCACGCATGTTTCTGAAATCAGTTCTTTTGTAAATGATTTCCAGCTCTGTCTTGAGGCGATTTTTTTCAAGAAATGAATACACATTTACTGTATCTTCAAGCAATTTCTCGGGGAATTTCTGTTCAAACTCTTCAAACTTTTGTGATTCAAAAAGAGATACAGCTGAGCAAGATGTTGTGAATGAAAATCTTGTTTTTATTTGCGTTGTAATAATGTCACAGGTTTCCTTGGCAGCCACTGTTCTACTTAAGTAAAAATCTTCTTCACGCCTTGATCGTTTAGGTGCATTTTCTGGGTACTGATTAACCAGCTTGGTCACTTTGTCCATGTTACCTCTTTCCTTATCAATGGCTTTGACGAAGTGGTCAACATTGGCTTTAGTTCTCACAGCATCAGTATAAGTTAGCTGTAATTGGTTGTACAAAATATCCACATGTGGCATCAATTTGTGAAAAACAGAAAGCCAAAATATGAACTTATTATCTCTAAGGAGACGAGCTAGAGCACCAGCTTTAATTATGGTGGTTGGTTGCTTAGAGGTTGATTGGATTTCCTCCATACATTCAATTAATTTCTCTCTGTACTCAAAAACAGTATTAACAGTTCTGCTCTTAAAATTCCACTTTGTAGCTGACGCCCGAGGTATTCGTTTGCCAACTATCTTGTCCAAAACAGACACTCTCTGAGGGGAATTCGAAAAAAAAATTGTTATATCACTTAAGTCCGAAAAAAATTTCTGACATCTTGGTTTTGGCTTGTTGCTTGAGCTACAATCAAGTTCAACTGATGAGCGTAACAATGAACGAAAAAAGCATGTTTATAGGTTTGTTGCACTATGGTCTGCACGCCAGCATGGTGCCCACTCATTACATTTGCACCGTCATAGCTTTGAGAAACGAGTTTTTCTGGATTTTGCACAACATAATCTAAACTGGTACAAATACATTTGGCTATAGATTCTGCGTCGTGCCCTTCAGGGTTATCAAATTTCCAAAATCTTTCAACTGGTTGGCCATTAGCTAAAACATAGCGGAAAACTATAACTAACTGAAATACAGACGAGACGTCTGATGTTTCGTCCGCAATCAAAGAAACATACTGTGCAGTTTTTATTTCTTCTATTATGTTTTCTTGACATACAAAAAGCATACAATCTAACAATTCATTTTGAATTTCTTTCGAGGTACCTTTAAAGACAGTAGAGGTACTCAAATGTTCTTTCAAAGATGAGTCAAGTTCTGCAGAAAAGTTTACAAGCCCTTTAAATATGCCAGGATTTAAGGAATCGTCATCCTCACAATGATCTCGAAGGGTCAACTCAAATGCACCGCAAAATTTAATACAGTCTATAAGCTTAGAAAGGACATACCTATTTTTAGTCACTTGTTCATTGTGCTTTTTAATATTTTGTCGATAAGCACTGTCAAGCTGCTGACGAACGTCAACCTTTCCCAGCAAATTGAAATCCAATGTAGCACTTATGTGTCCATGAGAACTTGCGTGGTTTTTAATTTTTTGTGTCAAATGAGCTAAGTCACAAACACCATTTTTCACCCAAGTAGGATCGCCCTTTTCACGGGAAAATAACAAACAAGGAAAGAAAAATATTTTGCTTGTTTGTTCACAACCACAAAGCCAAGGAATTTTTTCATATAGCTCTTCTTTAAATTCTCTTTTAAAATTAAGTTCTAGATTTTGATGTCAATGTTTGACTTATATTAAGTCGGGGCGTTGGCCTGCCACTCTCTGTTATTGCTATTTTAACTTCTATGGGTAAATTGCCAAACGCTACTTCCTTTAAATTACTAACTGAGTACTTACAGATGCTTTCCATTATTGTACAGTAAATAAAAACAACAGTTCACTAGCTACACTACAATAGATAAACTGTAATAAGTGTAATTTCAACTAAAACTTTATCACCAAAAAAATAACCGAAACTGGAAACTCCAAAACACAAATGTAACACGCGCGCAAAGGTTAGGAGCATCTGACGTCAACTACAGCCGTGCAACAACTGAGCTGAGCTATGTCACAGGCAGCTCATCGGCATTCTCCGTTAAGCCGCTTGTAGACATGTTTCCCCCTACCGCCAGCAAATGGACTCGCCCGTCTGTCGCATATCCCGTCTGTCCAGTATCGAGAGCGGCACATTCAGTCCGCTCCTAGCCACAGGCGCGTCATTACACTTAACCTCACTTTGCGCGTTCTATGCTGTTTTTCATTGTCCGCTCTTTTAAACTTACTGAAGATAAGCCATTTAGTACTGTGTCAATAAAGATGTATTATTTATATCGTATAATTATTTTTCTATTTTTTATAGGGGGTTCACGTGCTCTTGAGCTCTTATGGACAAGCCGCTACTGCTTGCACCATACGTAAGCACCGGAAGGATGCATTGATCAAACACTTTTCTTTTAAGACATAATGGCATATTGCTCTTGAAAATTATGCTGTTTCTTCCAAAAGCTCTCCAGGCAAGTTTTGTACGCTGATTAATTTCTTCATCAATGTGACCCTCACTTGATATCTGCTATCCAAGATAAACGTACATGTCTGTTATCTCCAGCTTTTCTCCATCAATCGATAAATCTTCATTTCTTGTAAAAGCATTGAACACCGCTTTTGTCTTCTGAAAGTTCATTTTTAATCCCACTTCTTTACTCTTGTCAGCAAGTTCCTGGATCATACTCTGCAGCTCTGATGGGGTAGTTGCAAAAATGATTACGTCATCAGCAAAACGAAGGTGGGTTAGATAACCTCCATTAATCTTTATCCCTTTGTTTTCCCAGTTCAGTGATTGAAACACATTTTCCAATGTGGCCTTAAAGAGCTTCGGAGATATGGTGTCACCTTGTCTCACTCCCTTTCCAATTTTTATGTGTTGTATTTTCAAACAGCTGAATCTTTGCACTTGCATTTTCATAGATGTTATTAATAATATTAATGTATGCATCTTCAATACTGCAGGATTTCAGAGCCATTGTAACTGCTGATGGTTTCACCGAATCAAAGGCTTTTTCATAATCGATAAAAGCCATGCACAATGGAAGTTCATATTCTCTCATTCTTTCAATTAGTTCTCTCAGTACGTGGATATGATCTATTGTGCTGTAGCCACTCCCGAATCCAGCTTGTTCTCTCGGTTGAGCCTTGTCCAATGTTACCTTCAAGCAGTGTGAAAGAACTTTAGTGAAGATTTTATAAACCACTGATAGGAGGCTGATAGGTCTGTAGTTCCTGAGATCCTCAATGTCACCTTTTTTATGTAGCAGGATAATTTTAGCGTTGTTCCAATCCTCAGGAATCTTCCCTTCATTAAGGCATCGAGTGAAAATTTGGGCGAGTACTGATTAAATTTCTCTGCTTGCTTCTTGTATGATGTCTACAGTAATTCCATCTTCTCCTGGAGCTTTTTCCCGCTTCATGTTCTTGATTGCATGTGCAACTTCTGCTGGGAGGACAGGAAGAACTCTGGTACTGGTACCTTTCATGATGTCTGGAGTACATGTATCATCTCTTTCATATAATTTGGAGTAGAAATCTTTCACTCTTGTCAAAATTTCGCCTCTATTTCTTGTTACAGAACCATCTTCTTTTCTCAGCTTTCCTCACTAGTTCACAGTTGAATTTCCTTACATCTTCAGTGATACTTTTTCGTACTGTCTTGCATTGCTCTATATATTCCACTCTGGAAGTCACATCTTCTTTAGTTGTCCACATCTCTCTTCTTTTTTGCATCAACATTTTGGTTTTTCCTGATAATTTGTCCACACGCAACTTGTTCTTAGACCCAGCTAATTTTGTTGCTGTTTCCATAAGAGCTTTGGTTACTTTTCTGTTAACTTCAGAAATATCCACTTCTTCCAATGTTGGGCCTTCTAAAGCAGAGAATCAGTTCTTCAGTTCCAACTTGAAGGTATTATCGTGTTTTTTAAGGTTGGTTATGTCAATACATTTTATTTGTCTTATGAGCTTGCCACGTTCGAGTTTAGTGTTGAGGTGTATCTTACATCTCACCAATCTATGGTCACTAGCTGTGTTGAACTTGTTCAGCACACTGTAGTCTTCTATGACGAATTTTCTGTTACACATAATAAAATCAATTTCACTTGTCATCCCATTTGGATGTCTCCATTTCCATTTCCTGTGTGGCTTTTTCTTGAAAAAGGAGTTCAAGATGAAAAACCCTTCTGTCTCTGCAAACTCAACAAGAGTATTTCCACGCTGGTTTCTGTTGCCGTGACCGAATTTACCTACTGAAGTTTCATTCTGTTGCCCTATTTTTGCATTGAAATCTCCCATAATTATCTTCAAGTGCTGCCTACCTTTATTATTTAGATGACGAATTTCCTCATAAAATTCTTCAATTTCTTCTTCAGGATGACTTGTGGTGGGTGCATAAGTTTGAATAATCTGAGCCTGGTATCTTTTCGAGATTTGGATAACAAGTCGTGCAGCTCTGTCAGAGGAACTTTCAACTACTACAACTTTATCCTTCAGTTTCTTGTTATTATAAATCCAACACCACTAGTTCTGCCAGTATGAGTCCCACAATAGTAGAAGAGATGTCCACTTTTCAGTTCAATGAGATCTTCTCCTTTTCTCCTTACCTTACTTAGCCCGACGATGTCCCACTTGATCCTTTGTAGTTCCTCTTCCAATTCAAGAAGCCTTGAATCAGAACATAGGGAGCATCCATTATACGTAGCCAAGGTCAGCATCAGATGGCAACCTAGTCCTGTCTTCCGGGGATTCTTAGCACCCTCTGCCTTCATGTCGCACTGGCCGGGCACATTCCAGCTGCCGGAGACCGAGGGCCAAGATTTAAGTTGTGGAGTCATTTTGGAGGGGTTTGGCCATAACTCACCACGCTGGCCAAGCAGGTTGGTGAGTGTGGGATAGCATTTCCTCTAATCCCGATGGTATAGTTATACCGCTACTGGCGATCGTCAGAGAGCCTTTAGTGGGAACTGGATGCACCACGAGAAAGCGGGGTTGACATTTGTCAAGGAGAGGCTGTGATGTTACGCATCGCCTGACCTTACATCCCATTTCATATATACATATCACTAAACTGTTCTTTGCAATTCTGAGGTTGGCTCCTCAAAGAAAGCTCATCTGTCAGATTGAACTTTAAAAACTGATGGAACTAGATTTTCCTTACTGTTGATGTATCAAACATTTCCATTTACGGCAGTCTCAGCACACAACTCAAGCTTCACTGATATTCCCCATGTCTCACACAAGACCTTTTGTACTTCATACTCATTTTCTTTTTCTCATTCAGACATTCCTGAATCTGGTCCTTCCATGATTTCCTTGGCCTTCTTCTACTTTTCTCTCCTGCCATTTGGGCTCAATAAATTATCTTAGTAAGCATCTCACCACTTATTTTTTCAACACGGCTAAACCACCTAAGAATACTTATCTCCACCTTACTAACAAAATTTTGCTTCACATAAAATGTCTGCAACCCATCTTTATTCCTCACATGAACAGAATGTGTCTAGCCACAAACCTCTTATAAGTAACACATGGATAGCATTTCCATTCACACAGCCAATTCTTCATCACACAGCCAATTCTTGTGCCTCTTCTGCAGTACCCAGAGGCTTCACCACCACATATAAGGGTCGCCCAAATGAAACTGAAACTGTCTGTTTTTTGCCGTAAGGGTTTAAGGTTGGAATATGTGAACATACAGGAAGTAAGAATGATACATAGGCTACATACCTGCTACACACAGTTGCCTTGTTGGTTCAAGCAAGTGTCCCAGTGCAGCACAAGATTGTGAATACCCTGAGCGAAGAAAGTCTGTGGTTGGCTGTGGAACCATTCTTCAATGGCATCTTGGACCTCAACGTCATTAGCAAACTAGAGGCCCTTGAGAGCTTTTTTCAGTGGCCTGAAGATGTGGTAATCACAAGGCGACAGAACGGAGCTGTAGGGGGGATGGTCAAGGACCTCTCAGCGTAAGCTCCGCAGAAAATCTTGGCACACTGTCGCCACATGCGACCGTGCAGCAGAATAACCCTATTTGACAACATACTGGGTCGCTTACACTTGATGGCCATTTTGAGGTTGTGTAACATATTGCAGTATGTGGTTGCCTTGACCGTACTGGATTCTATACTCACCTGTTTTGTGGCCAGAAGGAAGTGGTGGCACCAAGTTTCATTTACGACCACAATTTTGGAAAGAAACTGTCCTCCTTTTGCGTGGTAACAATGCAGATGCGCCAGGCAAGCACCCTTTACCGAGTCTTCTGCTCTTCCTGAAGATGATTGGAGAGTGCACAAACCTTGCTGTATCCCAATTGGCGATGGAGAATGGTGTTAACAGTTCCCTTACTCACGGACAATGTTGCCACAAGTTCACGGGTGGTGATTTAGTGATTCTCTTTCACAACCTTTTCCACGGCAGCAATCGATTCCATAGTGATGGCCACGTGTGCTCGCCCAGGTCCCAGCATGTGTTCCGTGCTCACAAGTCCTTTACGAAATTCACTACACCAGCGGAACACTGTACACCATGACTGACACTCATTCCCATACACATCCTTCATACAATGATTAATTTCGTCTCCACTAACACCTGCCGTAAAAAATTGCATAACTGCCAGCTGGGCCTGTTTGGATGAATCCATGTCACGACCCTACATAGTCAACTAGCCTCCGCACGTGCATACGGCACACTGACACGTGCCGCTGATAACATCATGCTTCCTGACATGACACGAAATCTACTGGCGCAAATGCACTGCTTTGTGTAATTATACAACGGCGCTATTACAAGAGTCTCACTTTCATTTGGGCGGCCCTTATATTTCTATAAGAACAATCACGCTTTCACACACAGCTATTCAGGACATTTTTCTTTTTTTTTCTTTTGAAAACCCATCATTCCTGTGTAATCCTCCAAAAGCAGCTATGACTTTCACAGATGAAATCACTCACCTACTAGTTTCACCATCTAATTTGTTTTTTATGTCTAACATGCTTCCTATACATAAAAATTCATTCACGTGGTTTGTCTGTCTCTATGCCATTTAGACTGATCTTGCATTCAATACTAGCAGTTCCTTACTCAAAAATCATAACTTGGATTAGTTTTCATCACACATGCACACATATATAAAAATATTAAACAGCCACGGTGACATTACACAACCTTGTCTGACTCTTACACTAATAGAAAATCATTTTGATAAAACACTATTCACTAGTATTTATGCTCAACTGTCAGCACACATAGCTTTCACACTATTAAGCAGATTCCCAGTTATACCATGTTTATTCAAGACCTTCCACAGAAGTATCTTGTTTACTCAGCAATAAGCTTTCTCTATGTGAATGCAGCAAAAACTTTCTTAGGAACAGATAGATGTTTTTCGATCATAATATTGTAAACAAAAAAATTATATTATATGATAAACAAGTTTTGCTGTTGAGCTTCACTAGATACCATACTTTATGCCTTCTGAATCAGCTTCATTGTGAAGCTGATTCAGAAGTATTATACTCATTCATTTACTATCAAGAAAATATTACAACTTTCTTCACAGGCAGTGCAACATTTATCCAAAGATGATTCCAAAATTATGGAGTGGTCAAGAGGTAAAACAACCTAAATTTGAGCCTTAAGTAAGACAAGAGCGTTAAGTCTTTATTTTTTGTTTCCAGTGCTAAGAGCTTAAAAATCATGGCCTCACAACCTGTATATTTCAAAAATTGCAAAATAAGGATACATATTTTTATCTTGAGAAACTACATGATAACATGATAAAATATAGACATAAGCACACAACCATTAATAATAAGTATAAAAACTTTAAAACACACTTACGTTTTTATGCTTATCTTGAGAAGCATTTAATTTTTAAAGGTTTCATGGGTAAAAATACCTGTAATTATCTTAAAATCCTTGAATTTAGATAGAAATTAATAGGCATATTTTGTTCTTTTATTTCTCAACTTCTTTCTGATGATCATGGACATAATGAAACTATAAAAACATGGCAACATCTATTAACATCACTACTGGGGCAAATAAAGTTAACAGTTTTGTTTCAAAACAGAGGTAACTCGTGCTAAAAAGTCATACTACAAATGATAAACCATCTTCACACGATATATAGAGTTTTATGATGGAATAAAAACTTTAATGATAGTTAAAAATTTAAAAGCATGAGACCTTTCAGGTCCTGCCGACAGGCACTCATCCTCAGACGCAATGAACACATACAGTCGAAGAGGCAACTTATAAGTAGATACATGAATGAACAGGTGACGCAAAATCAATCGTCATGAGGTATATTGCGCATGTCCATTCATTAACAGCAAAAACATAGTCATTAGCTAGTAGAAACTATGTTGATAAATCTGTAAGCAGATATTTCCAAGGTCGAGGGATGTTTCTTGGCAATTCATCATTACAGCAAGTTTCAGATAATTTATCGATGTACAGGCTTTCAGTGAATAACAGTTGAGATTTTGTATGAGGAGCAGTTAGAATTTTAGAATCGTCCCAAATGGGAATGTAAGTTCCCGTGGTTAAAAGTCAGGATAAAGCAGTGGAAGTTGAACCAGTATGATGGTCATATTGGTGTTCTTTGAGACGGGTTTTAAGAGGACGGCCAGAAAATAATTGAGATAATGAAATATTTTCTGGCCGTCCTCTCAAGAGAATCTTTACTCTTTTGTACAGTACCTTTCATCCAAATATCCCTCCATCAAGTTCACAGTTGAGATGGAGGTTGATAATTGCATACCGTTTCTGGATTTTAAACTTCAGCTCTCTTCCAGCTCTCTTCCTCTTGTTCTTTGTCATTCAGTGTATTCAGAAAACCTAGTTCATGTCCCATTATTATTCCCACCACTTCATCCCCCCCCCCCCTTGTCTTATAAACTCTCTGGTTTAAATTTCTTAATTCGTGGTGCCTTTTCACATTCCTCCACCTATGAGCTTCGGAGGGCTGAATTGGATATCATTCATAATTTGGCAGAGTCGTTTGGTTACTCAAAATCTTTGATCGACTGGCAGATTCCTTCGCTCTGCTTCTACGACCTTGATTGGTAATCGTCCCATTCGCAAGTTTGTTGGTTCTTTTCCCTTTGTTCCTTCAATTGTCAGACCTTTAAAGACTATTTGCCATCACCATGATTTGAGTTTTGGGAACAGAGTTTCTAACTTATTTTCATCTATTAAAAAAGACCGTGACTGACCTACTGACCTGCAGAGACATGGAATATATCTCGTTTCTCTTAAATCTCTTAACACCGGATTTCACTGACAAATGTTACATCGGTTCCACTGCCAGGACCCTTAAAACCCATCTCAAAGAACACCAACATGACCATCATAATGGCTCAACTTCCACTGCTTTATCCCGACTTTTAACCAAGAGGACTTACATTTCCATTTGGGACGATTCTAAATTCTAACTGCTCCTCATACAAAATCTCAACTGTTATTCACTGAAAGCCTGTACATCGATAAATTATCTGAAACTTGCTGTAATGATGAATTGCCAAGAAACATCCCTCGACCTTGGAAATATCTGCTTACAGATTTATCAACATAGTTTCTACTAGCTAATGACTATGTTTTTGCTGTTAATGAATGGACATGCGCAATATACCTCATGACGATTGATTGTACATCATCTGTTCATTTATGTATCTACTTATAAGCTGCCTCTTCCACCGTATGTGTTCATTGCGTCTGAGGATGGGTACCTGTTGGCAGGACCCGAAAGGTCTCACGCTTTTAAATTTTTAACTATCATTAAAGTTTTTATTCCATCATAAAACTCTTTTATATATCGTGTGAAGATGGTTTGTCGTTTGTAGTATGAGTTTTGTTTCAGTAACTGAACAAAAGCTAAGTCATGTTATAAATTAAACACGCAAATTGCACCCACTTTTCCAACTTTTTATTTTTCTTTAATGAAGTGTTTGCTTCCTTTTTAACATAACTATTCAGTTTCTCACTGAAATCTCTTTGTCGGTTGTTATTATTTATTAACAGTTTTGCATAAACATAAAGTTATTGTTAACACATCTTTTATTCTATAATTTGCAGAACAAACATGAAATTGGAAAAATATGTTAATACTTACTGTTGCCTGAAGAGTAATTATTAATCCCTGCAACTTGCTATGCAAACCTGGTGAACAGCCCTAAAATTAAATAAAGCTTTATAGGAATTTACAATTACAATACATATCTGATGTTTTTACCAGTAGTTTTTGGCACAAAATCATAAAATCAAGTTTTTACAACTTTACGCTTCTGCATTTCACAAATCACGAAACTCTGACATTTATTCAGTTTTTGTTCATATCTTAAGTACAATCAACTGTAATTGAAATGTTTGGTATGTTTCAAATCCAACAAAACTTCATTATTACTGCGTTAAAAATTAATTTCATTATCTCATTTTGTGCATTTTTACCCAAATAATAAGCATGAATCTCACCAACTTTCACACTTCCACTCTTCAGCTGAGGAAGTAAATATCTGAATGATTATGTGATTGTCCATGCTTGCCGGTTAGCTGAGATAATTTTTGGTCAGCTGTTAATCCTAATAGTTGATAAACTTAGTTGGTCTTCATTAGTTGATAAATAATCACTTGAAATGTACTAGCTTTCTCCTGACTTTTTTTTTTTTTTTTAAATAATTATTTGAAGTATGAGAGTTATTTATTTTATTTTATTTCGACTTGTCTCTCTGTTGCTGGTAAGCAGCACAGGCAAGCCCCTTTCGCTTTTGTCCCAACATTTTATTTCCATAAATAGAAAAATAATAAATGTTTTTACTCTCTTTTCCCAAACTGTGATAACTTAACAAAAGACGTTGAAACCCAAGCAAAATATTCAGTATCTCACAGGGTGAACCAATGAGATAGAAATACATAGAGTGCTTCTGTGATTGGTTCTCTGCTGAGGCAGCTGAAGCCAACATGGGGTGAGCCCGCCATCTTTGATGAGGTACAAATTCTGTGTGTGTCAAGGAGTCACCTCGACTCTTTCAGCTGTTCGGCGATCGTGTTATGTTTAATTACAAATTTAAGGCTACAGTTTTGTGAATATTCACAATTATCAGCACATTGTTGATATTTAAAATGCCATATTACTGTGCAGCTTTCAATTGTAAGAATAAAAGGAACAAGGATTGTGGAACAACATTTCACAAGTAAGCATTTTTAAATAAGGTTGAGCTGTAAATGCTCAGTTAATCAAACACAAAAATAAAACATCTAATCCGTGTAGCTGGTGATTAAACCAGCAGATAAACCATTTCAATATCAGTGTTATCTTAAGACTTTTTATTCTAAATATTTTGTAAACAGTCGTACTCAATGTGAAAACTGAATCATGTTTACTTTGGGAAGCTGAGGTTAACTGTGGGTTACCAACTTTGAGGCTTTTTGGGAACAATTTCTACCTATGTAAGTGTATTTTTTTTTTTATATATACTGAGCATGTCTTGCAAATGGCATTTGCATATACAGTATATTCTAGAATCTGTAGAGTGTACATGCAACTTGTCTGCCGGGACAACAAATATTTCAAAATCTTAGGAACCAGCAATTTCTTTTTATGTGACAAAGATCATGTACCCATGGCTAATGCCCATTAGATAGCAAATACTGGTAAAACAGTCAATTTATAGTTACTTAAATTGCAGAAGTAATAATTGTGATTGGTAATATAAATTTATTGCTTGCTGACACTTGTCAGGAAACAATCTAGTATTTTATCCGAAAGCACAAGGTCACCCAGCTTGTGTTCTAGGCATTTGTCTCTGATTAGTGATTAATCTGTAGTATTACTGCAACAAAGTGAGAGTGGGGAGCTTGAAAATTTCTTGACAGAATACTCTTTATTTGTGAATGTGTTAGTACAATGTGTGTGGTCTTTTGGGTAGCAAAAATACAGGCAATATTAATTTAAAACTGAAAATAGGAAACAGGGAGTACAATGGTATCTCAAAAATGCAAACACCATAAAATATTTATGAAAACTGGTACAAAATATTATGAAATGACAATTGAAAAAAAAGTATGGAATAATACAAAAGAAAGGGACTAGCAACATTTTGTAAAAACTACTTGCATTTGATTTTCGTGTGATAGGTGGTGGTTTTTTTTTTTTTTTTGAAGAATGTGACCTCTGATTCATGATGAATGAACAGTCAGTATGTCCATGCATAAACTGCCAGTTATTCCTTTTGCATCAACCATATGAAAGGTTAGTACTGAACAAATATCAATCACGTAAATCAATCTTTCTTTGAATTGAACAAGTTGTGCCTGTATTTCTCTAAAATACAAATAAGACACACTTGTTGTATTTCCAGCAAGACTGCTGAAGGAACATACAAAATAACAACACAAAACATAAACATTTGCTCACCAAACTTTTTGCACACCATGAATGCAAATCAGTGGTTGTTAATTTTTCACTTCATATTAATAAAAGGCTGTGCCCTTAAAACTGAAAAAAAAAAAACAAAAAAAACACTATGTGCAGTACATCTTAACAATTGCCAAAATGTGTACAAGTAACAGGTGAAAACTACCAAATTTGAGCTTTGGGACAACAAAAAACTAGGCTTCTTAAAAAAAAAGTAAAATAGGAAAGTGCAAATAAAAATTAAATACTTAATATTAAAAAAAAAAAAAAAAAAGACAATTTTTTTGTCCCATAAAAAAATTAAAGTCCATAATCTGAATTTTTTGTCCACTGAGCCCAGGGCTTGAAAAATATCTAAAATAATACATGCTGAGAGGAAATTTACCTGTCCAGGTATTAAAAGCAGGATGTGTAGAAAGATTTTTCTTTTGATACCAAAAATTAGAAGTCTTTTTAGGTTGAAAAAGTACATAAAACTATTTTTAGCTACTCAGTACTGGTGTTGCTAACTGTAAATAGCATTTGTAGCCAAATATCATTGGGAGCATCATATTGCCCCAATGTCTGTCTATACCTAGGTCACAGGGGAGTTACAGAAGTGATATATACATATATATCTCTGACCACAATAGATATTAGGTAACCAAGTTTATTTAAACTGCACTTAAGAATAATTATTTTCAATTCTTTTTCTTACGGATAAACCTTGGAATATAGTTAAATAAAACACAGCAAATAAACATATGTAGATACATAAATAAACTAATTTTCATCAAAAAAAGGGTTAACCTATTCCTGCTGTTAAAATACATCAAAAAGTAAACGGACAGAATCCAAAATACAAGAAAAAGGTAAGTAATGTTTATACGTAATATTTTATTTATATTTATATATAACATCGGAAGAAGTGGATATTTCGGAAGTTAACAGAAAAGTAACCAAAGCTCTTATGGAAACAGCAACAAAATTAGCTGGGTCTAAGAACAAGTTGCATGTAAACAAATTATCAGGAAAAACCAAAATGTTGATGCAAAAAAGAAGAGAGATGAGGACAACTAAAGAAGATGTGACTTCCAAAGTGGAATATATAGAGCTATGCAAGACAGCACGAAAAAGTATCACTGAAGACGTAAGGAAATTCAACTGTGAGCTAGTGAGGAAAGCAATTGAAAACAACCAAAGCCTAAAGATAGCAAAGGGACATCTCAGTAAGGGAAGAAAACAGATTATGGCTCTGAGAAAAGAAGATGGTTCTATAACAAGAAATAGAGGTGAAATTTTGACAAGAGTGAAAGATTTCTACTCCAAATTATATGAAAGGGATGATACATGTACTCCAGACATCATGAAAGGTACCAGAGTTCTTCCAGTCCTCCCAGCAGAAGTTGCACATGCAATCAAGAACATGAAGCGGGGGAAAGCTCCAGGAGAAGATGGAATTACTATAGACATCATACAAGAAGCAAGTGGAGAAATTGAAACAGTACTCGCCCAAATTTTCACTCGATGCCTTAATAAAGGGAAGATTCCTGAGGATTGGAACAATGCTACAATGATCCTGCTACATAAAAAAGGTGACATTGAGGATCTCAGGAACTACAGACCTATCAGCCTCCTATCAGTGGTTTATAAAATCTTCACTAAAGTTCTTTCACACCGCTTGAAGGTAACACTGGACATGGCTCAACCGAGAGAACAAGCTGGATTCAGGAGTGGCTACAGCACAATAGATCATATCCACGTACTGAGAGAACTAATTGAAAGAGCGAGGGAATATGAACTTCCATTGTGCATGGCTTTTATCGATTATGAAAAAGCCTTTGATTCGGTGAAACCATCAGCAGTTACCACGGCTCTGAAATCCTGCGGTATTGAAGATGCATACATTAATATTATTAATAACATCTATGAAAATGCAAGTGCAAAGATTCGGCTGTTTGAAAATACAACACACATAAAAATTGGAAAGGGAGTGAGACAAGGTGACACCATATCTCCGAAGCTCTTTAATGCCACATTGGAAAATGTCTTTCAATCACTGAACTGGGAAAACAAAGGGATAAAGATTAATGGAGATTATCTAACCCACCTTCGTTTTGCTGATGACGTAGTCATTTTTGCAACTACCCCATCAGAGCTGCAGAGTATGATCCAGGAACTTGCTGACAAGAGTAAAGAAGTGGGATTAAAAATGAACTTTCAGAAGACAAAAGTGATGTTCAATGCTTTTACAAGAAATGAAGATTTATCGATTGATGGAGAAAAACTGGAGATAACAGATACGTATGTTTATCTTGGACAGCAGATATCAAGTGAGGGTCACATTGATGAAGAAATTAATCGGCGTACAAAACTTGCCTGGAGAGCTTTTGGAAGAAACAGCATAATTTTCAAGAGCAATATGCCATTATGTCTTAAAAGAAAAGTGTTTGATCAATGCATCCTTCCAGTGCTTACGTATGGTGCAGAGACGTGGACCTTAACTAAAAGAGACATACAAAGGCTGCAGACAACTCAAAGAAGCATGGAGAGGTGCATGCTTGGTATAACCAGGAGAGATAAGAAGAGGAACTCGTGGATCCGAAAAATGACAAGAGTGGAAGACATCATGATCAGAGTTAAATCCCTGAAATGGCAATGGGCTGGACATACTGCCAGAAGGACAGACCATAGATGGACAGCCGAAATTTTAGATTGGATTCCAAGGGACAGGAAAAGACCCAGAAAAAGACCACATGGGAGATGGGTGGATGAAATTCGTAAATATGCGGGAGTGACATGGAGGAGACTGGCACAAGACAGACCGTTGTGGAGGAAACTTGGGGAGACCTTCGTCCAGCAGTGGATTGATAATGGTTGACAATGATGATGATGATGATGATATATATATATATATATATATATATATATATATATATATATATATATATACTGCAGAGCAAAGCTGAAAACAAAGGAAAAACTTTGAATTTAAAACTAAAGTTGCAAAATAACCTGAAGATCAAAACGCGCAACGCAGCAGTTATGAAAATTCAGAATTCACATTCTATTAAGAAGAGACGAGACCTAAGCAAAAATATTTTTGACTCATACCAAGTACAACATAGAAAAAGTTATGTATCTACCGGTGTGAGTAAAAAGAGAAAAAATAAAAATAAAATAAAACAACTGAATGTGGAAAGTGTCGAGAATACTGAGCCTTGGCTTTATCAAGGACCAGCAAAAACTCTGCATTTTCTCACTTCCACAAAGACCTAGTTGGAAATGGGTTTCTGCAAACCCATAGATGCAAGTAATTAGCCCACCAAAATTTTTTAAAAATATATAAATAAGTCATGCCCTCCGCAGAGTTGTATGACCTAGCTCTAGTTTACAATTTAGCTTGCATCCATAACTTTTCTGGCTCGACCCATGCTCTTCATCTGTTACGATTAAACAGAAAGAAGAAGATTAAAGAAAACTCAAGTTGTGAGAGTGACATAATAATTAGAAATAATGTTCAGCAATAACGAAATGCCAAGTTCGCCTGAGAGAGAATTTAAACCTGAATAGCAATGCAAAAGTTTTCCAAATTCTTACATTGCAATTAAAAAAGGAAATATTAATTATTTAAAACTCAGTCAGATTCTTGAAAGAAAAATTGATTCTAAAACCCCCTAGTCCACAACTTCTGACAACACAAAAACGAGAATAAATTAAAGACAATAATTAACTAAAGAAATGCTTTGTGAAGGTTATATGACATAAACAATTAGTTGCAATATGTACAAAGTATTTCAGAAGTGCTTTAAGTGCATAATTAAGTAGTTATTAAGAACTTAACTACTTTGAAAACACAGCGCAAAGTACAAGAACTATGAAAGGCCAGCTGCTTGGCCTAAGTTTCCTAAAAAACGCGCAAAGTTATCAAGAAAAGAGAGAGTTAAAATCCGCAAAAAAGTTAACAGACTTGCCAGTGCCCAAAATGCTAAAAAGCAAAATATAACAGAGAAAAAAAATACTAGAAGTACAAACATTGAACTTGGAAAACCTAAAACCCAAAGACAATGAAGAGAGCTTACCTCTTATGCAGCTGAACTTTCTCCACACAAGAGGAAAATGGCCGTCCTTTACCCCAAAATTCCAACAAACCTCTGCCACTCCCTAGTCGCTGGGGGGCAGTGTGGGTGGGGCTGAGGGCCACCACACACTGAAAGGATCCAACTCACAGAGATTTTAACCAGAAAAAAAAATATATACTTAAGATTGTGGACCTGTATGATCAGAAAGAGCAGAATTAACTCTCCAGAATACATGAGAAATATTATAAAATACACCGGTAGTGTATTCAATAATCTTTGCATGTATTTAATCACCTTAGTGAGCTTCTATATATTATTCAGAATCCTATTAATTTTAATGTTGGTTTTACTATTTTTAGTATAGCTATTCTAGTGAGTGAATAACTAGTTTTCTTTTTTATTTGTTTTTATTTTCTTTTATAAACAGATTTTTAAGCTTTTTTTGTGATTTTGTCTATATTATTTAATTTTTTATTTTAATAGGACCTTCATATCCATAGCACTAAGGTTCCTTTTAGTAGTTAATAGGCATCATCTAGCCAACTTCCAAACGGCTTTCATTGGTCAGAATCATATTATTAACTGTGTAGAAAATTAAAGCAGATCTGCCAACCTTACTCTATTATTCAGAATAATTTTTCTTAAAGTTTTTTTGATGAAAGAAGAAGGAATTTCGTTCTCTAGAAAACTTTCTAATAGTATATTAATGTGGTAATTGAAGTCCAAATTGTTGCTGCAAATTCTTGAAATTCTTAGGACCTGAGAAATTAGTACATTCTCAATTACTTTGGTTGATATGTTATTATTCCAGTGTAGATATTTAATTACTTTGAAAGGAAAATTAACTCTTTTATCAAAGAGGCTAATAGATGGGTTACCTCTGTTGAGCTTAATAATAATGCAGAAGTAATTTCCAGTATACTCAAAGTAAGTCCCTTAGATATTAATAGTTATGATTTTGAGAACCTATATACTAATCTGCCTCTATCAGATATAATCACTACCTTTAAAGAGCTGTATGCAGAATTTAAACTTAACCAATTTGTTAATGTAGGAGCCTGGAACTCTTATCTCAATTGCTGCATAAAAAATAACCATATCTTATATAATAATACTCTCTATAAGCAAGTGAACGGTATACCAATGGGAACACCAACCTCCACGAGTATTGCTAATCTATTCCTGTTCTTTAAGGAATATAAATTCATTAAAAATCACCCCACCGGCTCAGATAACTACCTTTACACATTTAGATATATTGATGATCTGTTGTGTATCAATAATTCAGAAGTTATAGAGAGTGATTTTGATAATATCTATCCTAGCTCTCTTAACCTATGTAAAACCAACCTCAGTAATCAGGAACTTGAGTTCCTAGACTTAAGCATTAAGCTTAACAGAGGTAACCCATCTATTAGCCTCTTTGATAAAAGAGTTAATTTTCCTTTCAAAGTAATTAAATATCAACACTGGAATAATAACATATCAACCAAAGTAATTGAGAATGTACTAATTTCTCAGGTCCTAAGAATTTCAAGAATTTGCAGCAACAATTTGGACTTCAATTACCACATTAATATACTATTAGAAAGTTTTCTAGAGAACAAAATTCCTTCTTCTTTCATCAAAAAAAACTTTAAGAAAAATTATTCTGAATAATAGAGTAAGGTTGGCAGATCTGCTTTAATTTTCTACACAGTTAATAATATGATTCTGACCAATGAAAGCCGTTTGGAAGTTGGCTAGATGATGCCTATTAACTACTAAAAGGAACCTTAGTGCTATAGATATGAAGGTCCTATTAAAATAAAAAATTAAATAATATAGACAAAATCACAAAAAAAGCTTAAAAATCTGTTTATAAAAGAAAATAAAAACAAATAAAAAAGAAAACTAGTTATTCACTCACTAGAATAGCTATACTAAAAATAGTAAAACTAACATTAAAATTAATAGGATTCTGAATAATATATAGAAGCTCACTAAGGTGATTAAATACATGCAAAGATTATTAAATACACTACTGGTGTATTTTATAATATTTCTCATGTATTCTGGAGAGTTAATTCTGCTCTTTCTGATCATACAGGTCCACAATCTTAAGTATATTTATTTTTTTTCTGGTTAAAATCTCTGTGAGTTGGATCCTTTCAGTGTGTGGTGGCCCTCAGCCCCACCCACACTGCCCCCCAGCGACTAGGGAGTGGCAGAGGTTTGTTGGAATTTTGGGGTAAAGGACGGCCATTTTCCTCTTGTGTGGAGAAAGTTCAGCTGCATAAGAGGTAAGCTCTCTTCATTGTCTTTGGGTTTTAGGTTTTCCAAGTTCAATGTTTGTACTTCTAGTATTTTTTTCTCTGTTATATTTTGCTTTTTAGCATTTCGGGCACTGGCAAGTCTGTTAACTTTTTTGCGGATTTTAACTCTCTCTTTTCTTGATAACTTTGCGCGTTTTTTAGGAAACTTAGGCCAAGCAGCTGGCCTTTCATAGTTCTTGTACTTTGCGCTGTGTTTTCAAAGTAGTTAAGTTCTTAATAACTACTTAATTATGCACTTAAAAGCACTTCTGAAATACTTTGTACATATTGCAACTAATTGTTTATGTCATATAACCTTCACAAAGCATTTCTTTAGTTAATTATTGTCTTTAATTTATTCTCGTTTTTGTGTTGTCAGAAGTTGTGGACTAGGGGGTTTTAGAATCAATTTTTCTTTCAAGAATCTGACTGAGTTTTAAATAATTAATATTTCCTTTTTTAATTGCAATGTAAGAATTTGGAAAACTTTTGCATTGCTATTCAGGTTTAAATTCTCTCTCAGGCGAACTTGGCATTTCGTTATTGCTGAACATTATTTCTAATTATTATGTCACTCTCACAACTTGAGTTTTCTTTAATCTTCTTCTTTCTGTTTAATCGTAACAGATGAAGAGCATGGGTCGGGCCAGAAAAGTTATGGATGCAAGCTAAATTGTAAACTAGAGCTAGGTCATACAACTCTGCGGAGGGCATGACTTATTTATATATTTTTAAAAAATTTTGGTGGGCTAATTACTTGCATCTATGGGTTTGCAGAAACCCATTTCCAACTAGGTCTTTGTGGAAGTGAGAAAATGCAGAGTTTTTGCTGGTCCTTGATAAAGCCAAGGCTCAGTATTCTCGACACTTTCCACATTCAGTTGTTTTATTTTATTTTTATTTTTTCTCTTTTTACTCACACCGGTAGATACATAACTTTTTCTATGTTGTACTTGGTATGAGTCAAAAATATTTTTGCTTAGGTCTCTTCTTAATAGTATATATATATATATATATAGAGAGAGAGAGAGAGAGAGAGAGAGAGAGAGAGAGAGAGAGAGAGAGAGAGAGAGAGAGAGAGAGAGAGAGAGAGAGAGAGAGAGAGAGAGAGAGAGAGAGAGAGAGAGAGGGAGGGAGGGAGGGAGGGAGGGAGGGAGGGAGGGGGGCACATCATAACCAGGTATATATATACTGTATGTATGACCTTAACTAAAAAAGAAAAGCAGGGTGTGTGTGTGGAAAGATTTTTCTTTTGATACCAAAAAAAGACATGCAAAGAATGCAGACAACTCAAAGAATATATATATAAACAGAGAGAGATAGAGTGAAATCACTGAAATGGCAATGGGCTGGACATGTTGCCAGAAGAACAGACCAACTGGATTCCGAGGGACAGAAGAAGACCCATGGGAGATGGGTGGATGGAATTCGAAAGCATGCCGGAGTAACATGGAGGAGACAGGCTCAAGACAGACAATTGTGGAAGAAACTTGGGGAGACCTTCATTCAGCAGTGGATTGATAATGGTATATATATCATCATTGTCAACCATATATATATATCATCATTAAACCATATATATATATATACAGAAGTTGCTCATGCAATCAAGAACATGAAGCGGGGAAAGCTCCAGGAGAAGATGGAATTACTATAGACATCATACAAGAAGCAAGTGGAGAAATTGAAACAGTACTCGCCCAAATTTTCACTCGATGCCTTAATGAAGGGAAGATTCCTGAGGATTGGAACAATGCTACAATGATCCTGCTACATAAAAAAGGTGACATTGAGGATCTCAGGAACTACAGACCTATCAGCCTCCTATCAGTGGTTTATAAAATCTTCACTAAAGTTCTTTCACACCGCTTGAAGGTAACACTGGACATGGCTCAACCGAGAGAACAAGCTGGATTCAGGAGTGGCTACAGCACAATAGATCATATCCATGTACTGAGAGAACTAATTGAAAGAGCGAGGGAATATGAACTTCCATTGTGCATGGCTTTTATCGATTATGAAAAAGCCTTTGATTTGGTGAAACCATCAGCAGTTACCACGGCTCTGAAATCCTGCGGTATTGAAGATGCATACATTAATATTATTAATAACATCTATGAAAATGCAAGTGCAAAGATTCGGCTGTTTGAAAATACAACACACATAAAAATTGGAAAGGGAGTGAGACAAGGTGACACCATATCTCCGAAGCTCTTTAATGCCACATTGGAAAATGTCTTTCAATCACTGAACTGGGAAAACAAAGGGATAAAGATTAATGGAGATTATCTAACCCACCTTCGTTTTGCTGATGACGTAGTCATTTTTGCAACTACCCCATCAGAGCTGCAGAGTATGATCCAGGAACTTGCTGACAAGAGTAAAGAAGTGGGATTAAAAGTGAACTTTCAGAAGACAAAAGTGATGTTCAATGCTTTTACAAGAAATGAAGATTTATCGATTGATGGAGAAAAACTGGAGATAACAGATACGTATGTTTATCTTGGACAGCAGATATCAAGTGAGGGTCACATTGATGAAGAAATTAATCGGCGTACAAAACTTGCCTGGAGAGCTTTTGGAAGAAACAGCATAATTTTCAAGAGCAATATGCCATTATGTCTTAAAAGAAAAGTGTTTGATCAATGCATCCTTCCAGTGCTTACGTATGGTGCAGAGACGTGGACCTTAACTAAAAGAGACATACAAAGGCTGCAGACAACTCAAAGAAGCATGGAGAGGTGCATGCTTGGTATAACCAGGAGAGATAAGAAGAGGAACTCGTGGATCCGAAAAATGACGAGAGTGGAAGACATCATGATCAGAGTTAAGTCCCTGAAATGGCAATGGGCTGGACATACTGCCAGAAGGGCAGAACATAGATGGACAGCCGAAATTTTAGATTGGATTCCAAGGGACAGGAAAAGACCCAGAAAAAGACCACATGGGAGATGGGTGGATGAAATTCGTAAATATGCAGGAGTGACATGGAGGAGACTGGCACAAGACAGACCGTTGTGGAGGAAACTTGGGGAGACCTTCGTCCAGCAGTGGATTGATAATGGTTGACAATGATGATGATGATGATGATGATATATATATATATGGTTGACAATGATTATGCTATGTATATATGGTTGACAATGATGATGCTATATATACATATATGGTTGACAATGATGATATATATATATATCATCATCATTGACAACTATTATCATTACAATATATGTATACTGTATGTAATCAATATATATATATATCATTATCATCATTGTCAACCATTATCAATCCACTACTGGATGAAGGTCTCCCCAAGTTTCTTCCGCAATTGTATGTCTTGAGCTTAGCTCCTCCATGTTACTCCAACATGCTTTCGAATTTCCTCCACCCATCTCCCACGGGGTCTTCTGGGGTTTTTTCGGTAACACCTAAGCGATGATTTAACTCCGGGGCTCCAGATGTCTTTCCCTGAAGAGTGGTTTGGGGTTCCTGAGTTGTTTTGTTCTATGTCATTTATGTTTCGAATCATGAAAGTGGGTTGCTTGTGGTTAATTCTATGTTTATTTCAACTACGTCTAATTCCTGCATCAGGGCGCAGTGTTGATGTGGTCTAATTACTACATGAGTGTGCTTTACTTCTTTTTACTGATATATGCATAACATCAATCCACTGCTGGATGAAGGCCTCCCGAAGTTTCTTCCACAATTGTCTGTCTTGAGCCTGTCTCCTCTATGTCACTCCTGCATGATTTTGAATTTCATCCATCTATCTCCCATGGGGTCTTCTTCTGGGTCTTATATATATATATATATCATCATCATCATCATCATTGTCAACCATTATCAATCCACTGCTGGAATCAGGTCTCCCCAAGTTTCCTCCACAACGGTCTGTCTTGTGCCAGTCTCCTCCATGTCACCCCTGCATACTTTCGAATTTCATCCACCCATCTCCCATGTGGTCTTCTTCTGGGTCTTTTCCTGTCCCTTGGAATCCAATCTAAAATTTCGGCTGTCCATCGATGATCTGTCCTTCTGGCAGTATGTCCAGCCCATTGCCATTTCAGGGATTTAACTCTGATCATGATGTCTTCCACTCTAGTCATTTTTCGGATCCACGAGTTCCTCTTCTTATCTCTCCTGGTTACACCAAGCATGCACCTCTCCATGCTTCTTTGAGTTGTCTGCAGCCTTTGTATGTCTCTTTTAGTTAAGGTCCACGTCTCTGCACCATACGTAAGCACTGGAAGGATGCATTGATCAAACACTTTTCTTTTAAGACATAATGGCATATTGCTCTTGAAAATTATGCTGTTTCTTCCAAAAGCTCTCCAGGCAAGTTTTGTACGCCGATTAATTTCTTCATCAATGTGACCCTCACTTGATATCTGCTGTCCAAGATAAACGTACGTGTCTGTTATCTCCAGCTTTTCTCCATCAATCGATAAATCTTCATTTCTTGTAAAAGCATTGAACATCACTTTTGTCTTCTGAAAGTTCATTTTTAATCCCACTTCTTTACTCTTGTCAGCAAGTTCCTGGATCATACTCTGCAGCTCTGATGGGGTAGTTGCAAAAATGACTACGTCATCAGCAAAACGAAGGTGGGTTAGATAATCTCCATTAATCTTTATCCCCTTGTTTTCCCAGCTCAGCGACTGAAAAACACCCTCCAATGTGGCATTAAAGAGCTTCGGAGATATGTTGTCACCTTGTCTCACTCCCTTTCCAATTTTTACGTGTGTTGTATTTTCAAACAGCCTAATCTTTGCACTTGCATTTTCATAGATGTTATTAATAATATTAATGTATGCATCTTCAATACCGCAGGTTTTCAGAGCCATTGTAACTGCTGATGGATTCACCGAATCAAAGGCTTTTTCATAATCGATAAAAGCCATGCACAATGGAAGTTCATATTCCCTCGCTCTTTCAATTAGTTCTCTCAGCACGTGGATATGATCTATTGTGCTGTAGCCACTCCTGAATCCAGCTTGTTCTCTCGGTTGAGCCGTGTCCAGTGTTACCTTCAAGCGGTGTGAAAGAACTTTAGTGAAGATTTTATAAACTACTGATAGGAGGCTGATAGGTCTGTAGTTTCCGAGATCCTCAATGTCCCCTTTCTTATGTAGCAGGATCATTGTAGCGGTGTTCCAATCCTCAGGAATCTTTCCTTCATTAAGGCATCGAGTGAAAATTTGGGCGAGTACTGTTTCGATTTCTCCACTTGCTTCTTGTATGATGTCTACAGTAATTCCATCTTCTCCTGGAGCTTTTCCTCGCTTCATGTTCTTGATTGCATGTGCAACTTCTGCTGGAAGGACTGGAGGAACTCTGGTACTGGTATCTTTCATGATGTCTGGAGTGCATATATCATCCCTTTCATATAATTTGGAGTAGAAATCTTTCACTCTTGTCAAAATTTCGCCTCTATTTCTTGTTACAGAACCATCTTCTTTTCTCAGTGCCATAATCTGTTTTCTTTCCTTACTGAGATGTCCCTTTGCTATCTTTAGGCTTTGGTTGTTTTCAATTGCTTTCCTCACTAGTTCACAGTTGAATTTCCTTACGTCTTCAGTGATACTTTTTCTTACTGTCTTGCATAGCTCTATATATTCCACTTTGGAAGTCACATCTTCTTTAGTTGTCCTCATCTCTCTTCTTTTTTGCATCAACATTTTGGTTTTTCCTGATAATTTGTTCACATGCAACTTGTTCTTAGACCCAGCTAATTTTGTTGCTGTTTCCATAAGAGCTTTGGTTACTTTTCTGTTAACTTCAGAGATGTCCACTTCTTCCGATGTTAGGCCTTCTAAAGCAGAGAACCTGTTCTTCAGTTCTAACTTGAAGGTATTATGGTGTTTTTTGAGGTTGGTTATGTCAATAGACTTTGTTTGTCTTATGAGCTTGCCACGTTCAAGTTTAGCGTTGAGGTGCATCTTTCATCTCACCAATCTATGGTCACTACCTGTGTTGAACTTGTTTAGCACACTGCAGTCTTCTATGACAAATTTTTTGTTACACATAATAAAATCAATTTCATTTGTCGTCCCATTTGGATGTCTCCATGTCCATTTCCTGTGTGGCTTTTTCTTGAAGAAGGAGTTCAAGATGAAAAACCCTTCTGCCTCTGCAAACTCAACGAGAGTATTTCCACGCTGGTTTCTGTTGCCGTGACCGAATTTACCTACTGAAGTTTCATTCTGTTGCCGTTGCCCTATTTTTGCATATATATAATTATCTCTCTCTCTATGTGTGTGTATATATATATATATATATATATATATATATATATATATATATATATACACACATAGAGAGAGAGATAATTATATTGTGTGAAGTATTTAGTGTATGTGCTGGGAGATACTTTTATTATGGGCAAGTTACCACAATTGCCTTGCCTACCCACGAATAAGGCTTACAGATCTGTGTTGTCGAATATTAAGGCTAACAAACAGATTAGAAACATGCACAGTGCTAAGGACTTTTCATTTTTATTAAATAAAAACCAGTTAAATAGTAGTTTTCTTCTGATTATATAAGAGAAGGGCAGTTGGTAAAAGTATTTTAATATTGGTGCCTCTTGGCTGTGTAAACTCACTGTTTGTTTCCTGTTTTTCTTCTAACTTTTTTTTTTTTTTTTTAAATTTAAAGCTCTCATGAAATATTTGGCGTCTATGTATTTGGAGTGAAAAGCTGTGGGAGGATTCAGCATTCTCACGGTGATGACCAACGCATATCTAAGATTTTTACCGAAATTGCGGATTGACTGCAATGTAGTTTTTCTTTTTTTCTTTCTTTTTTTTTTCATTTACTCTATTACCAGTGATTTATATTTAATTGAAAATCTGTTCCAAAAAATTTGTGAAATGTCAAAAAATTATGGCATGAGATTTTATTCAACGAGAGCAAGATGCATCCATTAAAATATCATTTTTTTTAAAACACTATTGCCGCCAACTAACAATAAAAAGCGTTATTTGATACGTTAAAGTTTTAGCCTCACCCCGTAGGTGTTTATAACAAAATTTCTGAGTTATATCCTCATTTAACATCAAACCATATATTACGAAAAATCCCTTTCGTAACACGGAACAGAAATCGTTCTGTACCTCATCAAACATGGCTGCCATTTGTTTTCGGCGGCTTCACCCGTTCGCCGACGTAAGCACTCTATGTACTTATATCTCGTTGGGATGAACAGTGAACTTACACAGAAAAATAGAAAGCAACATGATAAATTTCTAACAGTCACACAACTTGTACAGAAGGCGATTCGAAAGTTTTGCAATACTTGCATAAACGCATGTGCTGCGGTGGGTATGCCACGTGTTTAAACTAGTTCAAGTCATGCACTGCAGTTAGTCGAAAGGGATATAAAGTGGTAGTCATTGCTGTGAACAGCATTGCATGCCATTGTTCTGTCAGTGGTTGGGATACCTAGAAGACGAACAGCCACATCCAGCTAATTAGGAAACTTTTGTTTTACGAGTTCGGCCATAACACTGCTCAAGCAACAAGAAACATTTGTCATGCAAAAGGGGAAAGTTCCGTGGAACACAGCACCACAACCACATGGTTCGAGAAATTTTGCTCAGGTTACAGAAACCTAGATAATCAGCCAAGGTCGGGTAGGCCACAAACTGTGGATTTGAAGGCAGTGTGCTAGGTCGTAGAGGCAAATCCAACAACCAGCACTCTGAGATTATCAGGTGAGCTGGGCATATTACAGACCACCGTGGTTCATCACCTTCAAGACCTTGGCATGGTCTACAGGAGCTGCAGCTGAAGCAAACCGCCGAGTGGAAGTGTGCACGAAATTCCAAGAAAATCCATGTGATGATGTACATTTCATCAAGAGAATTGTTCCGTGTGATTAAAAGAGGGTCTATTTCCGTAATCCTAACACACAACAGCAATGGTTGTGCCCATGACAGCTACCACAACATGTTGCCAAATATGGGCACTTCAAGCACAAGGTGATACTTTGCGTCTGGTGGAATTTCGAGGGCATAATCCATTACGAATTTGTTCCGGATGGTCAGACCATCAACGCCAACCTCTACTCTGAACAGCTGGAGTGGATGTATGTCAATTTGGAAGAGAAGTACACGGCACTGGTGAACAGGAAGCGCATTCTCCTACAGCAGGACAACGCTCGGCCTCATATCACACAAATCAGAACTTGAGGGCATCGAACTGAGGCCACACACAGCATATAGTCCAGACCTTGCCTTTTCGGATTATTACTTGTTCCGGTCCATGGCCCACTTCCTTCGTGGGTGGCACTTAAACAACTAGGAAGAGGTGGCAGCTGGGTTGAAGGAGTTCTTCGCCTCGAAGGACAAGAACTGGTACTGCCACAGAATTGAAGAACTGGCAGACAGATGGCTAAAGATGGTGCAATACAATGGCCTATACTTTTGAATGCTAGTCAGCTTTCATTATAAAGGTACGTATGAAGACATAAAATGATCCAAATAGCACAAAACTTTCGAATCACCCTCTGTAATGTAACAAATTAGGACATCCACATGGAACATCTGATACATTCCTTACAGTATCGTGCTCCCTCCCCAAACAACAGAATGAGATCAGCTGTCACTGCAATCATTACACTAACACTGATAGGGCAGCACAGTACACATAAGTGATTGTGATTCATGATGTAATTAATCAATAACATTAAAACCACATTTATATATGTGTACGTGATTGTTGATGTGATGTAATAGTGTTTTTCATCATACTCCTACCACAATCACATTGTAGGGAATTTTAATTTTTTGGACCTTCATATTTAATTTTTGCACATTGGAGGAAGATTTTAGCTATTCAAATGAAGAATGGTTTGATTTTGCACATTGGAGGAAGATTTTAGCTATTCAAATGAAGAATGGTTTGAATGAAATTCTAAGCACAAGCTTGCTCTGCTAGTCCTCTAGAGTTATTTAAAATCAACCTCAATCAATGAAATTCATAAGCTGAATATCCATGTTTGGGTTTCCAAATGAAATTCCTAGCTTAGATGCAGAGCAATTTCATTATTTTGCAAAGAAGATTATTGCTGTTGCTCTGAATGCAGCATGTGGTTAAATTCACAATGTTCCAACCTGAAGACTTAACAAGTAAAGCAGTTTGCTTGTGACATGGTCACATAGTAAATAATTCCAACAATACAATTATGCTTCCAGAGCCTGCTTATATCATCAGGCATATAAATTCTCACTGACTCTAGTGATTCCTGAATCAGATCTATGTAACAGACCAAGGGAGGCACAGTCAAAGCAACAATTATACAGAAGCAAAAGCCTGTGAGAAATGAGAATTATGTGACTAATGTTACAATTTTTTATATAACTGCCGCAATCCACAGAGATGCCAACCCGTTTCAGATATTTTCAGTAGTACTCGTACAAATTTTCAGTAGTTTTGGCCATTTTTCAGTAGTCATACCAAAATGAATAATTTTAACCTAGGAAAACAACTCATTTAATTTAATTAGCATTTTTTTACTTACTTATTCATGTATCTACATGAAAATCTGTATCAAAATATTACAAATTTTTTACATGTAAAATAATATACACCATGACTGATACATATTTTTACACAACAAACAATTGATTAAACAGCTTTCTTTAGTGATTTCACTGTACAGTGTTTTGCAGATTTGAGTTCCTCAGCAGAAAATCTTTTTTCATAACACACTTGCCCAGAGGAGAATATATTCATTTTTGCAATAAGAAGTGCTTCTACAGTTTCTAAACCTAAATTAGGTTGGAAATGGGCTTGCTTTTTCGCACTAAACTAAAATCTCTCTTACTCATAAGCATTCGAGTGTGGAACTACAAGTATAGCAAACATTACTTTCGAGAGACTAGTATACTTAACCGCTCCATTGCAGCCTCTTAATTTTGAGATTTCTGACCAAGTGACATCTCTTCTATCTGTTACTGCTATGGTCTCTAATTTGTCAGCTTGATAACAAGGAATTCCACTTCCAGTATATCAAGTTCATTTTCAGTTATTATTATATTATACATCATTTACTTCTGTATGTGTAATACAGAAGTAAATGATGTTATGGCTCTAAGTGAAGGATCTACTACTTCTGCATGTTTTAAAAATTCATCATAGATCAGTATCTTTTCTTGAATATAAGAACATTCTTCAATGCAAACTTTTCCGACAGATGTATAGAACTTAGAAAGTTCATTTTCGTTTAAAATGATTTTGCTTTAATACGTTCTTGTTTTTACTCCAATTACCAGTTGTGTCCTTTCTGATTTTTCTTTTTTGAAAAACTGTTATTTGAAAAATTAAGCTCAACATCACCATCAGCTACGACAGTAGGCTTCACAAACCCCTTGGATGCCATGACAATTTTATCCATCATGCTGAAAGATCAGTTTGAGGACCATGAATGCATGATAGCTTTCACTATTTTAGATAAAAGGCAGTGTAACTTGGAGAATATGAATGCTTTTGAATACCATGCATCAATTCTTACAAATTTTTCAGCTTCGTCACTTTCGTTTTTGGACTCTCCCCCATTTATCAAGCTGAAATGCAAACCTTTTTGGGGGGAATATGTAAGAACACAGGATACACATTCGGAACATCATTGGGGAAAAAAATTACAGTTACGGGAGAAACCTTTGCTATGTCCGATTTCCGTTTTCGGACATTTCCCTTCCATATTCAAGGTGAAATACAAATATTTACGAAATAAAATGAAATTTAACAACAATACTAGGCAGAGGAAACATTGCGTGAAAAATAAAATTATGATTACGGGAGAAATCCTCACTGTTTCCGAAAGTTTTGAAAGACGAAATTTCTGTTTTCGAAAGTTTCAGGCGGAAAGAATCCTTCACCACTACCAATTGCCCCCAAATTTCTGTTCAATTATGCATCGATCTCGTGGATAACCCAAATTACGACGAAAAAGCAGAAATTCCTCGAAGCCGAAGATTGCACAGGAATTTTTGCGCCGTTGAATTTTCCGGTTTCGGAAATTTTCCCTCCATTTTCAAAGTGAAATACGAAGATTTATGGAATAAAATTATGTATAACAACAATACTGGACAGAGGCAACATCGCAGGAAAACGAAATCACGATTACGGAAGAAATCTTTATTTCGTTCACTTCCGTTTTTGAAAGGCGAAATGCTGTCCCGATGAATATTTTTACGCGTGGGTAAAATTCTTCGATGCGTAGTTTTACACGTTTCAGGATGTGTATTTTACGCGTTTCTCGATGCATATTTTTACGTGTTGATGTGTACTTTACCCGCTTCCCGACGTGTATTTCTACGCTTCGCGAAAAATTCCCGATGCATATTTGTACGCGTTGGTAAAATTTTGATGCGTACTAGATGCATAATTATGCATTTGGTTGAACTCTGCAACGAAATCCAAGCATACTTTTCTGCAACGCAAGAAAAAATCTTCAAAATATTAATTACTGACATGAATGGTCGATGCACGATTTAATAAAAAACTCCGATGCCAGGCAATGACACTCACGTTCTGCACCAAATGATTTTCAACAGCTTGGCGCTGCACTGCGAAAGAGCTTCAGGCCGATCCGCCCACGTCCACCACCAAAGCGAGCTACGCTAACGTTCCCAGAATGTTGCATGCTGGGGAGGGAGGGTTTCGAGTACCCGCCACTCGCGCTAAGATCCGAGCAGCTTCGAGAGGCAGAACTGGAAGTGAGTAGCATCGCAAGCATGACGGATCGCTTGTTCCTCTTCCCAATGCATGCCGCCGTTGCGTTGGGAAGAGGAACAAGCAAAATAAAAACTAATAACTTCTGTTAATTTTCCGTAGCAAAAATTACGGTTTTCCGTAGTAGAAGAGCTTTTTTCTGTAGGAACTACGGAGAATCCGTAGTTGTTGGTGAGAGAGCTGCAATTGTTTTTATCAATGGGCTCACTGACTTGGAAATACATAAATTCATTACACATTTGTTACTGGCTGACTGGGCGTGGATTGGTGCTGTTGTGCCTGAAAGGCTGTCAGTGGGTACGTTTATATATATATATATATATATATAAATATCTACACTGGAATAATAACATTTCAACCAAAGTAATTGAGAATGTACTAATTTCTCAGGTCCTAAGAATTTCAAGAATTTGCAGCAACAATTTGGACTTCAATTACCACATTAATATACTATTAGAAAGTTTTCTAGAGAACGAAATTCCTTCTTCTTTCATCAAAAGAACTTTAAGAAAAATTATTCTGAATAATAGAGTAAGGTTGGCAGATCTGCTTTAATTTTCTACACAGTTAATAATATGATTCTGACCAATCAAAGCCGTAAGGAAGTTGGCTAGAGGATGCCTATTAACTACCTAAAGGAACCTTAGTGCTATGGATATGACGGTCCTATTAAAACAAAAAAATTAAATAATATAAACAAAATCACAAAAAAAGCTTAAAAATCTGTTTATAAAAGAAAATAAAAACAAATAAAAAAGAAAACTAGTTATTCATCACTAGGATAGCTATACTAAAAATAGTAAAACCAACATTAAAATTAATAAGATTCTGATTAATCTATAGAAGCTCACTAAGGTGATTTAATACATGCAAAGATTATTAAATAAACTGCTCGTGTATTTTATAATATTTCTCATGTATTCTGGAGAGTTAATTCTGCTCATTCTGATCATACAGATCCACAGTCTTAAGTTTATATATTTTTTTCTCTGGTTAAAATCTCCGCGTGTTGGCTTCTTGCTGTATGAGGAGGCCATCAGGCCCACCCTCACTGCCCCCCAGCGTCTAGGGAGTGGCGGAAGAGGTCAGCCATGTTCTCCTCTTGTGAGGAGAAAAGTTTTTGTAACACAAGAGGTAAGCTCTCTTCCTTGTTTTTGGGTTCTAGGTTTTATAAGTTCAATGTTTGTACTTCATGTACCTTTTCTCTGTCGTTTTTTAGCTTTTCAGCTTTTAAGCACTGGTTTGTCTGTTAACATTTATGCGGGTTTTAACTCTTACTTTTCTTTGTAACTTTGAGCGTCTTTTGTGGTACCTAGGAACAGAAGATGGCTAAGCTTGTTCCTTTTCTATGCGCTGTCTATGCGCTGTTTTTTCAAAGTAGTTAAGTTCTTAATAACTAATTAATTATGCACTTAAAGCACTGCTGAAATACTTTGTACATATTGCAACTAACTGTTTAAGGTATATAACTTTCACAAAGTTTTCTTTAGTTAATTATTATCTTTAACTTATTCTCGTTTTCGTGCTGTCATAAGTTGTAGAGTAGGGGGTTTTAGACTCAAGTTTTCTTTCAAAAATCTGTTCGTTATAAATTAACATTTCCTTTTTTAATTGCAATGTAAAATTTGTTTTTCAGGTTTAAATTCTCTCTCAAACGAACTTGGAATTTCGTTATAGCTGAAAATCATTTCTATTTATTATGTCACTCTCACAGCTTGAGTTCTCTTTAATCTTCTTCTCTCTGTTTAATAGTAACAGATGAAGAGCATGGGTCGGGCCATGAAGGTTAATGGATGCAAGCGAAATTGTTAACTAGTGCTAGGTCATGCTACTCTACGGAGGACATGACTTATATATATATTTTTTAAACTATTTTAGGTGGGAATGTTACTTGCATCTATGGCCTTGCAGAAACCCATTTCCAACTAGGTCTTTGTGGAAGTGAGAAAATGCAGAGTTTTTGCTGGTCCTTGATAAAGCCAAGGCTCAGTATTCTCGACATCTTCTACATTCAGTTGTTTTATTTTATTTTTTTCTTTTCTCCTTTTACTCACACAGGTAGATACATAACCTTTTCTATGTTGTACTAGGTGTGAGTCAAAATTATATATGTATTTTTTTGCTTAGGTATCTTTATAGTATATATATATATATATATATATATATATATATATAGAGAGAGAGAGAGAGAGAGAGAGAGAGAGAGAGAGAGAGAGAGAGAGAGAGAGAGAGAGAGTGTGTGTGTGTGTGTGTGTGTGTGTGTGTGTGTGTGTGTGTGTGTGTGTGTTGTGTGTGTGGTGTGTGTGTGTGTGTGTGTGTGTTCAATGAAATTTCGAGAAAATTACCACCAAGTGAACACCTGTACTCAGGATGTTCACTTGGTGTTTGGAAAGCTGAATTCAGCTATCTTTTTATTTATTGGAGAGTAATAAGTGCAATTTTCATGATTTCATTGAGCTGATCCACTTAAAATTTGCTTAACTTAGAGCAGAAGGAGCATCTTCAAAATTATCTGTGACTGAGTTCAGTGTTCTCTCTTATTGGACAAACTTATGTATATGTCTTCATTTTAAATGAGTAGCAATATTAGGTCACAAAAGAAAATTAAAAAATGGAGGGGACGGGAAAAGGGACAAAATGTGTCAGAAAATGAATAATGATTTTTTAGAACACAGACTTTATAAGCAATTTTTTACTGCATATTCCTACAGACGACACTTTAGGAAACAATGAACTTTACAAGACTGGGAAAATTATAATCCACCAAAATCCTGAGAAGACTGGAACACCCAACTGCTTTAGAAACACAGTCAATGTATGAATAAAGTCCATTCATCATCACTGTCAACCATTATCAACCCACTGCTGGATGAAGGTCTCCCCAAGTTTCTTCCACAACGGTCTGTTTTGTGCCAGTCTCCTCCATGATACTCCTGCATACTTTCGAATTTCATCCACCCATCTCCCATGTGGTCTTCTTCTGGGTCTTTTCCTGTCCCTTCGAATCCAATCTAAAATTTCACCTGTCCATCGATGGTCTGTCCTTCTGGCAGTATGTCCAGCCCATTGCCATTTCAGGGATTTAACTCTGATCATGATGTTTTCCACTCTTGTCATTTTTCGGAACCACGAGTTCCTCTTCTTATCTCTCCTGGTTACACCAAGTATGCCCCTCTCCAGGCTTCTTTGCGTTGCTGCAGCCTTTGTATGTCTCTTTTAGTTAAGGTCCACGTCTCTGCACCATACGTAAGCACTGGAAGGATGCATTGATCAAACACTTTTCTTTTAAGACATAATGGCATATTGCTCTTGAAAATTATGCTGTTTCTTCCAAAAGCACTCCAGGCAAGTTTTGTACGCCGATTAATTTCTTCATAAATGTGACCCTCACTTGATATCTGCTGCCCAAGATAAACGTATGTGTCTGTTATCTCCAGCTTTTCTCCATCAATCGATAAATCTTCATTTCTTGTAAAAGCATTGAACATCACTTTTGTCTTCTGAAAGTTCATTTTTAATCCCACTTCTTTACTCTTGTCAGCAAGTTCCTGGATCATACTCTGCAGCTCTGATGGGGTAGTTGCAAAAACGACTACGTCATCAGCAAAACGAAGGTGGGTTAGATAATCTCCATTAATCTTTATCCCTTTGTTTTCCCAGTTCAGTGATTGAAAGACATTTTCCAATGTGGCATTAAAGAGCTTCGGAGATATGGTGTCACCTTGTCTCACTCCCTTTCCAATTTTTATCTGTGTTGTATTTTCAAACAGCCGAATCTTTGCTCTTGCATTTTCATAGATGTTATTAATAATACACTGCCGGACAATTGCTAAGGACGGATGACAATAGCAACGATAGCAACCATAAAATGGAAGGCAGGAAAATGTAGAAATTAGCATAAGTACGGGATACAGTAAGACGTGTTGTGCGTATGCAAATTTTGGATTGCCGAACTTGTTTGTGACGTCAGAGCGCTGATATCAGATATAAAGGATTTGACGCGTATTGACCATTGTTGTTCAAACGCAAAGTTGAAAGGGAAAGAATCAATTGACGAACTTGCAATTTTCAGTATGTCTTCCCGACATCACCTAGATGATTTTACGCGTAGCCGTATTATTGGCAAGATTAAAGAAGGGCAAAAAATAACAGATGTTGCCAGGGAGTTCGACGTCAGCCACAGTGTTGTTTCAAGGCTTTGGAAATCATTTCAAACAAATGGAGAGTGTAGCAAACGTCACGGGAGAGGTCGGGTTCGCAGTACGACACCTGCAGAAGATCGGTACATAGTGCTATCAACAAAAAGGCACCGGCACAGCAGAGCTAGTGAGGTAGCAAATCAGTTTATGGCTGCTACTGGCAAGCGGATCTCCCGAAAAACTGTCGCCAGACGTTTGCATGAAGGAGGACTATATGCCCGCCGTCCTGTTGTGTGCATCCCATTGTCCAGACGTCACCGTACCGCCCGTTTGCAATGGGGTCATCAACATCGCAATTGAACTGATAACGACTGGTCTGCTGTCCTCTTCTCAGGTGAGAGTAGATACAGTCTATCGTCTGATTGTCGATGACAACTGATCTGGCGTGATAGTGGTACTGCATATTGTCCAGCAAACATAAAGGAAAGGGACCGATATCCGACATGTAGTGTCATGGTATGGGCTGGCATCATAATCAATGGCCGTACGTCCCTCTATGTGCTTCCAACTGGGACTAAGACTGGCCAACGATACATTAATGATGTTCTGCTACCTCATGTTCGCATGTTCCGTGGTGCTGTCGGTGATAGATTAATTTTCATGGACGACAATGCAACATGTCATCGAACAGTCGCTGTCCAGGAGTGTCTTGAGAGCGAGGATATTCAACGCCTCTTATGGCCAGCACGTTCTCAAGATCTGAATCCCATTGAAAATGTGTGGGATGCTTTGGGGAGGAGTCTTGCTGGTCGCCAATGCCCTCCAATAAACAAGGACACCCTCATCCGTGCACTGACAGAGGAATGGGATAAATTACCCCAACAGCTGCTTGATAATGTTGTGCAAAGCATGAAACGACGTGTGGAATCTTGCATCGCCCTCCATGGTGGCCATATCCCGTATCGACATCTTACGCCGGAACGCCTGCCGACGGTAATTGCATTTTTTTCACATTTACGTATTCTGCACAAAATGGCCTGTTTGTCCCTTGAACACGTTCCAAGGCCTTCTGGATTTCAGAGCACAATAAATTGTCTTTCTTGTAATGTCCTGGCATTCTGACATTATTTTATTTCACTTGGCATCCAACCACACTTACTTTTTTATGCGCTATATAGCTGTTTATGATCCGTCCTTAGCAATTGTCCAGCAGTGTATTAATGTATGCATCTTCAATACCATTTCAGAGCCATTGTAACTGTTGATGGTTTCACCGAATCAAAGGCTTTTTCATAATCTATAAAAGCCATGCACAATGGAAGTTCATATTCCCTCGCTCTTTCAATTAATTCTCTCAGTACGTGGATATGATCTATTGTGCACACATATGTACTAGCCACCTAAACACTGACAATATCACAACTTCTTATTTGGTAAAATTATGTATTGCTGAAATGCGTTTCATAATAAAGTTCTTTTCAAATTTCGTACATAAATTACAATAAATTTAGGTATTTTATAATCATTACGATTTCATAGAAACGTTATTTCTGAATAATGATGTAGCCTCATATCAAATTTATACTCTATATTTTACTTTAACAAAAAAACTACTTGTAATATATAATGAAAATTTCGAAAATATACACAAAAATCTACGGAATCTATGAAAAAATTAATAGTATACCCATGGGACATAGAAGTCTCTCGCAACTCCTATGACCATCTGATTTACGATGTATTTCTTCAGTATGTTGTGTAGTAGTCAAATGCTACAAAACATGGGTAAATCTAGTGGAAGGAATACAAAATAAAAACCAAATTAACTAAAATGTTCAAGGCGCCTGCACCCAGTGTAGCTTTCCTTTTATTAATTTTACTTATTTTTCCCAAACGGGATAACATTTATGCCCCATATTTTTTTTACCACATGCTACTTGCCATAAAAACAAAATATAATACAAACATCATCATCATCATCATCATTGTCAACCATTATCAATCCACTGCTGGACGAAGGTCTCCCCAAGTTTCCTCCACAACGGTCTGTCTTGTGCCAGTCTCCTCCATGTCACCCCTGCATACTTTCGAATTTCATCCACCCATCTCCCATGTGGTCTTCTTCTGGGTCTTTTCCTGTCCCTTGGAATCCAATCTAAAATTTCAGCTGTCCATCGATGATCTGTCCTTCTGGCAGTATGTCCAGCCCATTGCCATTTCAGGGATTTAACTCTGATCATGATGTCTTCCACTCTTGTCATTTTTCGGATCCACGAGTTCCTCTTCTTATCTCTCCTGGTTACACCAAGCATGCACCTCTCCATGCTTCTTTGAGTTGTCTGCAGCCTTTGTATGTCTCTTTTAGTTAAGGTCCACGTCTCTGCACCATACGTAAGCACTGGAAGGATGCATTGATCAAACAATTTTCTTTTAAGACATAATGGCATATTGCTCTTGAAAATTATGCTGTTTCTTCCAAAAGCTCTCCAGGCAAGTTTTGTACGCCGATTAATTTCTTCATCAATGTGACCCTCACTTGATATCTGCTGTCCAAGATAAACGTACGTGTCTGTTATCTCCAGCTTTTCTCCATCAATCGATAAATCTTCATTTCTTGTAAAAGCATTGAACATCACTTTTGTCTTCTGAAAGTTCATTTTTAATCCCACTTCTTTACTCTTGTCAGCAAGTTCCTGGATCATACTCTGCAGCTCTGATGGGGTAGTTGCAAAAATGACTACGTCATCAGCAAAACGAAGGTGGGTTAGATAATCTCCATTAATCTTTATCCCCTTGTTTTCCCAGCTCAGTGACTGAAAAACACCCTCCAATGTGGCATTAAAGAGCTTCGGAGATATGGTGTCACCTTGTCTCACTCCCTTTCCAATTTTTACGTGTGTTGTATTTTCAAACAGCCTAATCTTTGCACTTGCATTTTCATAGATGTTATTAATAATATTAATGTATGCATCTTCAATACCGCAGGTTTTCAGAGCCATTGTAACTGCTGATGGTTTCACCGAATCAATACAAACATACATACATATATATACACTGCTGGCCACCCAAAATCCAACACCAAGAAGGAAGCATCCGATTGGCCTGAAATTCGCAGCATGCGTCGCCCGCGAGAGGACATGCAAACAATTAGCACTGCACGGCATATGCAGATCATGTGCGCCCGGCACGCCACCAAGAAGCACTATAAGAAGGGTGCACAGAAGGCGGGGTGTAAGTAGTGGAAGTGTGTTGTGCTGCCGGACCTGTGCGTGGGAAGCTTCCTGATGCCTCGTCGTAGAATACGGCAGTCATTCCAGCACGTTTTGGAGTTCGACAGAGAACGAATAGTGGCTTATCGCGACAGCAGTTTATCGTACCAAGACATCGGCGCACGTGTGGGAAGGCATCCAGCCACAGTGAGGCGAGTATGGATTCGGTGGGGGCAGGAGGGACAGACGGACCGACGTGAGCGATAGCCGCGACCGCGGCACACCACCGAACAAGAGGACCGGCATGTTATGTGGCGGTCATTGACGGCTTGAACCACTACATCATGAAAGTTAGAGCAGGAATTAGGGTGTGTTGCGCAACAACCTGTGTCAGCACGTACCGTTTGACGTCGTCTGTAAGAGTGGGGACTTGTCGCCCAATTGCTCCGATTACCATTGACATTACACCACCGCCGAGTGCGGCGGCAGTGGGCAGTTGAACGCCGCACCTGGACTACGGAATGGCACGACTTTGTCTTCTCCAACGAATCCCACTTCTGCCTGCAACACCATGATGGTCGCACTCGCGTGTAGTGGCACTGCGGCGAGAGACTGTATGACGCCTGCTTTATGCATCGCCATACTGGTCCATTGCCTGGCGTTATGGTTTGGGGTGCAATTGGATATGACACCCGCACCCCTCTGGTACGCATCGCCGGTACACTCAACAGCCACCGCTACATCTCCGACATTTTGGAGCCTGTAGTCCTCCCTTACCTGCAGGACCTGCCAGCGGCCACGTTTCAACAGGACAATGAGCGCCTGCACGTGACACACATCGTGCAACAATTCTTCACGGCCCACCAGGTGTGTAAGCTCAATTGTTTCATCTTTGTATCTGTTGTTATGTGTCCAGTAAATCTGGCTTTGCTATCTCGTGTCATTCTTGGTGTTGCATTTCGGATGGCCAGCAGTGTATATATATATATATACGGATACTTACACTCCGGTTTCTCAAAACCATAAAGACATTGTTAAAAAAATAATCGCTCTGCATAAAAGGATTAAGCTTAATGTGTTTAACTTAAACTTTCCATTTATTTATGCTATCCCAAAGTTTCATAAGGAACCTATTTCCTTCTGTTTCATTACTGGTGGACACAACTGTTATAATAGTAAAACGGGTGGGTTGCTTCAGAGATACTAGTCCGTGGCGCTTCGCAAGCTGGGTTCAACTTGGATTATTGGGAGCAATAACAGAGTCTTGGAGGTACTTGGCTCGGTGACTGTCACATCTATGGATACTTACAATTTTAAAAACCACTTCACCTCAATTTCATAGAAGGGTTTGTGGCAGGTGGCCTTAAACATACATACGAAGTTCGATCCCGGGACTACAGAACAGTATTGGCACTTTCTACTGGATTTCTGTATTAATAACAATTTCGTTACCGTGGGCGATGGGCTATACCTCCAAACTCGTGGTATCCCGATGGGCAGTCGCTTTTCTAGCAGTTTGGCTAATCTTTATCTACATTTCTTTGAGGATAGATTTGTTGCCAATCATCCCTTACCTGGAATGGCTCTAAGATATGTTGATGACATGATTGTCATTAACATTCCAGACTTTTTGTGTTGCACCACTGACTTGTATCCTGACGACCTCACCCTAGAAAAAACTAACAGATCATCTACTTGTGTTTGTTACCTCGATTTAGAGGTACAGGTGGACGAGGAGGGAAGAGGTGTGGTGAACTTATTTGATAAAAGAAATTCATTTGAGTTTGATATCATTCACTACACTCACTAGTCCTCCAACATCTCTAAAGTTATACATCGCAATCTACTCATCTCTCAGTTTCATAGAATTGCTAAAATTTGCTCTACACAGTTCCTGCTTATAAAAAAATTGTTAATGCGAGCAAAAGTACTAGTACTATTTAATTCCTTAGTCAATAAACCGTAATAGAATCTCTTACATATGAAGGCTAGATTATTTTTCGCCTTATCAATAGGCAAGATAACTAAAAAAATCATTGCACAATATAAGAGACTAAAAATTAAAAACTTCAATTTAAAATTTCCAATAATGTATGCAATCCCGGAATTTCATAAATCACCAACCTCTTTTAGATTTATAACATTAGCTAAGGATTGCTATTGCACGCAAGTTGGTGCCATCTTTGAGTGCAAACTAAAAACCATCTTTAGACAGATACAAAATGCTTGGTTTATAAGGAATGGCAAACAAGTCCTGGAAATGGTGAAATCTAGTAAAAAAGGACAGTACACACAAATTGCAACCTACGATTTCAAAAATTTATTTACTAATATAGACTCGCAAGATTTGCACAGGGTATGTGACTGGTTATATGAGAAATTTGAAGATAAATCAGATATGTCACATGCCAATTGGAGACACATGGTAAGCCTATGTCTCGACAATAGTTATCTGAGAGTTGGAGGTCACATATACCAACAAATTAATGGAATACCCATGAGATCTAAGTATTCCAGTGTGCTTGCAAACCTGTATTTGCACTATTATGAACAGAAATATGTCACAGAAAATAAAGACCTTACAGGTATCGTGCTGCGCTACATTGACGACGTCATTGCCTTTAATTGGGAAACCTTTCCAGTATCTGCTAAAAGCATATATCCTCCTTGGTTATCACTGGAGCAAACCAATGTCAACTCTGGTCAAATTAACTTTTGGATTTGAAGATATGCAACTCTATGGACGGCTATATCACTACTTTATATGATAAGAGAAGAAATTATATGTTTCATATCAATTATTACGTAAATTGGCATTCCAGTGTATCTAAGTCAATTTGCAGAAATCTTGTCATATCGAGGATTCATAGGTTGTTTGAGATTTGCAGTACAGTAGATGTACTAATTAAAGAACTCATACAGTTGTGGAACATCTTGAAGGAAAACGAATATCCACTGCAATATGTAAAAACATTATTTTCACAGCTATTGTAAGACTCCAAAGCCCAAAATTTTTATAAGACATACAACATATCCCCATACATATTTAATTGTACTAACCATGGCCCTACAATACTAAATGGTTAGTTCTTTAAGTGCCACTTGATGGGCCTCTTGTGGCTGAAGACTAAGTTAACATCTGTCTATCTATAACCTTTCTCGTCACTCACTATAGATATATACCTCACTGCAACCGCGGTGTTATGCGTCATTCTTCTGCTGCATATTTGTTACATGGTTGGTAATTTGGATTTCTGTCACAGGCTGTTGAGTTGTCCGGAGGTCTATCTGCTGTTTCTTAGTGTGTCTCTGGATTGCTACCTTTATTTATTTATTTGTTTTGTACTTTTTGTTTTTTGTCTTAACTGGGTTTATCGTTATTTCCATTTATGGCCTAGGGGACCCACACAGCAGGTATGCCTTTGCTGTCGTTCTGAAAGGCCATATATTTAGCTGGGGTCTTCCTGATGATGACAACTGAATCTTTGAGATGATTTGTTATTTTTGATACTTTTGATACTTTTTCTTGGGCTGGTTATTTACTTTGGCTGTTGCATTCCATTTGATGAGGTAAGTGAGTTGAGGGTTCTTAGATTTGTGATTTTAATATATTTTATATCATATATATATATATATATATCTTGATATATGTATAGCTGAATATTTAAAACATCAAACATTTCGGAAATAAACCTGATATTTTATGTAATGCATATGATGTAAGGTCAGGTGATGCGCAACATCACAGCCTCTCCTTGACAAAAGTCAACAGCCTTCTTGTGGTGCATCCTGTTCCCAATAAAGAGGCTCTGACGACTGCTAATAGTGGTATAACTATACCATCGGGATTAGAGGAAATTCTATCCCACACTCACCAATCCACTTGGCCAGCGTGGTGAGTTATGGCCAAACCCATCCAAAATGACTCCACAACTTAAATCTTGGCCCTCAGTCTCCGGCAGCTGGAATGTACCTGGCCGAGGCAGCGGCTGGTGCGACATGAAGGCAGAGGGTGCTAAGAATCACCGGAAGACCGGAATAGGCTGCCATCTGATGCTGACCTTGGCTACGTATAATGGATGCTCCCTATCTTCTGATTCAAGGCTTCTTGAACTGGAAGAGGAACTACAAAGGATCAAATGGGACATCGTCGGGCTAAGTGAGGTAAGGAGAAAAGGAGATCGCATTGAACTGAAAAGTGGAAATCTCTTCTACTATCGTGGGACAGATACTGGCAGAACTAGTGGTGTTGGATTTATAATACACAAGAAACTGAAGGATAAAGTTGTAGAAGTTGAAAGTTCCTCTGACAGAGCTGCACGACTTGTTATCCAACTCTCGAGAAAATACCAGGCTCAGATTATTCAAACTTATGCACCCACCACAAGTCATCCTGAAGAAGAAATTGAAGAATTTTATGAGGAAATTCGTCATCGAAATAATAAAGGCAAGCAGCACTTGAAGATAATTATGGGAGATTTCAATGCAAAAATAGGGCAACGGCAACAGAATGATACTTCAGTAGGTAAATTCGGTCACAGCAACAGAAACCAGCGTGGAAATACTCTCGTAGAGGTTGCAGAGGCCAGAAGAGTTTTTCATCATGAACTACTTTTTCAAGAAAAAGCCACACAGGAAATGGACATTGAGACATCCGAATGGGACGACAAGTGAAATTGATTTTATTATGTGTAACAAAAAATTCATCATCGAAGACTGCAGTGTGCTAAACAAGTTCAACACAGGTAGTGACCATAGATTGGTGAGATGTAAGATGCACCTCAACTCGAATGTGGAAAGCTCATAAGACAAACAAAGTGTATTGATATGACCAACCTTAAAAAGCATCATAAAACCTTCAAATTAGAACTGAGGAACAGATTCTCTATTCTAGAAGGTCTAACATCAGAAGTGGACATCTCTGAAGTTAACAGAAAAGTAACCAAAGCTCTTATGGAAACAGCAACAAAATTAGCTGGGTCTAAGAAAAAGTTGTATGTGAACAAATTATCAGGAAAAACTAAAATGTTGATGCAAAAAAGAAGAGAGATGAGGACAACTAAAGAAGATGTGACTTCCAAAGTGGAATATACAGGGTGATTCATAAAGAAGTATACAGTTTCAATGCACTATACAAGAACAATGTAAGATATTTTATGTTACCTGTAACAGAATTGTAGGGGAATGTTTCAAGTTTTTTTAGAGACAGTTACAGATGTTCTATGTGTGCACCCTTAATCACACGACACACTTCCTCACCGATGGATTGGACGAGGCGCGGACTACAACATGCCACTGACCCAATGGCCACCCAGAAGTCCTGACTTAACACCCTGCGACTTTTTCCTGTGGAGGTATGTAAAGGACAAGGTATTCACCCTTCTCCTTCCTGTTGATCTAGTGGAGCTGAAACAGCGTATCACAGCCATTATCACTGCACTTGATTCAGATATCTTACCTAGCGTTTGGGCGCAAATGGATTACCGGCTCGATGTGTGTCGTGTGACTAAGGTTGAACACATAGAACGTCTGTGACTGTCTCTAAAAAACTTGAAACATTCTCCTACAATTCTATAACAGGTAACATAAAATATCTTACATTGTTCTTGTTTCAAAGTGCATTGAAACTGTGTACTTCTTTATGAATCACCCTGTATAGAGCTATGCAAGACAGTACGAAAAAGTATCACTGAAGACGTAAGGAAATTCAACTGTGAACTAGTGAGGAAAGTAATTGAAAACAACCAAAGCCTGAAGATAGCAAAAGGACATCTCAGCAAGGGAAGAAAACAGATTATGGCACTGAGAAAACAAGATGGTTCTGTAACAAGAAATAGAGGCAAAATTTTGACAAGAGTGAAAGATTTCTACTCCAAATTATATGAAAGGGATGATACATGTACTCCAGACATCATGAAAGGCACCAGTAACAGAGTTCTTCCAATCATCAAAGCAGAAGTTGCACATGCATTCAAGAACATGAAGTGGGGAAAAGCTCCAGGAGAAGATGGAATTACTGTCGACATCATACAAGAAGCAAGTGGATATATAGAAACAGTACTCACCCAAGTTTTTACTCCATGCCTTAATGAAGGGAAGATTCCTGAGGATTGAAACAATGCTAAAATGATCCTGCTACATAAAAAAGGTGAGATTGAGGATCTCAGGAACTACAGACCTATCAGCCTCCTATCAGTGGTTTATAAAATATTCACTAAAGTTCTTTCACACTGCTTGAAGGTAACACTGGACATGGCTCAACCGAGAGAACAAGCTGGATTCAAGAGTGGCTAAAGCACTATAGATCATATAGATCATATCCACGTACTGAGAGAACTAATTGAAAGAGCGAGGGAATATGAACTTCCATTGTGCATGGCTTTTATCGATTATGAAAAGGCCTTTGATTCGGTGAAACCATCAGCAGTTACAATGGCTTTGAAATCCTGCAGTATTGAAGATGCTTACATTAATATTATTAATAATATCTATGAAAATGCAAGTGCAAAGATTCAGCTGTTTGAGAATACAGCACACATAAAAATTGGAAAGGGAGTGAGACAAGATGACACCATATCTCCCAAGCTCTTTAATGCCACATTGGAAAATGTCTTTCAATCACTGAACTGGGAGAACAAAGGGATACAGATTAATGGAGATTATCTAACTCACCTTTGTTTTGCTGATGACTTAGTCATTTTTGCAACTACCCCATCAGAGCTGCAGAGTATGATTTAGGAACTTGCTGACAAGAGTAAAGAAGTGGGATTAAAAATTAACTTTCAGAAGACAAAAGTGATGTACAATGCTTTTATAAGAAATGAAGATTGGTCGATTAATGGAGAAAAGCTGGAGATAACAGATGCATACGTTTATCTTGGACAGCAGATATCAAGTGAGGGTCACATTGATGAACAAATTAATCGGCATATAAAACTTGCCTGGAGAGCTTTTGGAAGAAACAGCATAATTTTCAAGAGCAATATGCCATTATGTCTTAAAAGAAAAGTGTTTGATCAATGCATCCTTCCAGTGCTTACGTATGGTGCAGAGACATGGACCTTAACTGAAAGAAGCATGGAGAGGTGCATGCTTGGTGTAACAAGGAGAGATAAGAAGAGGAACTTGTGGATATTAAAAATGACAAGAGTGGAAGACATCATGATCAGAGTTAAATCCCTGAAATGGCAATGGGCTGGACATACTGCCAGAAGGACAGACCATCGATGGACAGCCAAAATTTTAGATTGGATTCCAAGGGGCAGGAAAAGACCCAGAAGAAGACCACATAGGAGATCGGTGGATGAAATTCGAAAGTATGCGGGAGTGACATGGAGGAGACTGGCACAAGACAGACCGTTGTGGAAGAGGCTTGGAGAGACCTTCCTCTAGCAATGGATTGATAATGGTTGACAATGATGATGATGATATAAAAAAAAATAGCAGCACATTCCTAGGCACAGAAGTTGTGTGCAACTTCTTATCTCCAGGCCATCTGTGTTACAACACCTGCACTGTGTTGCCTAGCAACCTAATACTTCAAAACACGAAGAAATTGGGTCACCTAGCGGAAGTAATACAAAACAAAAACCAAAACCCATTAACAAGTTGAAGTCACTGGTGCCAGCATGGCACCTTACAGTGATTTTGTTTGCTAGCGCCTACGCCCGCTGGCAGCGAAAGTGTTAACAAGAATCAGACTTTTGATTTCATCGTGTCTACTACCCAGTAGACCGCCTCTAAAGATGCTGCCTACGCAGTGGTGTTTTCAACAGTTTTTATTCTGCCATAATCATATTTATAAGGTTCAGACACCCAGACAGGTTAGTAATATTACACTTTTTCTTTGGCACTAAAAATAAATTAATATGCCTAGGCTTAAACTTAGGCCTTTTTAACAGTTTTTATTCCATCCTGTTCATATTCATAAAGTTTAGCCATCAAGTCAATTTAGTATTATTGCACTTTTACTCAGGAATTAAATATTAATACCTTGACCTAGGCCTTTTTAACAGTTTTTCTTCCATCGTGTTCATACTCACAAGGTTTAAACACCAAGTTAGTATTATTGCGCTTTTAATGAGGCATTAAATATTAATACCTTGGCCTAGACCTAAGCCTTTTTAACAGTTTTTATTCCACCATGCTCATATTCATAAGGTTTAGACACAGGGTCAAGTTTGTATTATTGCGCTTGCACTTAGGCATTAAATATTAATACCTTGGCCTGGGCCTTTTTAACAGTTTTTCTTCCATCATTCTCAAATTCATAAGGTTTAGACACCAAGTCAAATTAGTATTATTACTTTTTAATCCGTAGAAACGACGCTGTCACTGCACGATTAAAAAACATGTTCACACACTGTCTGCAAGTTCAAAAAGATTTAATATACATTAAAATATTAGGTGTGCAACTTAATTCTCGGCCACAGGCACGACACGTTGACAGCAAATTAGAGCAAATCGAATACGTTCCTAATCAGGGAAACAATCCCCGTCCTGTTGGATACATTTGAGCCATCGGTCAGGAGCTGGCGAATGCCACTGCGGAAAAAAGAGGGCTGTTTCGAGTTGATAAAGTCATCAATACTTGTGTGGACCTCCTCGACAGAAGTGAAGTGCTTATCACTCAGGTGATGTTGCAGGGAGCGAAAGAGGGGATGATCCAATGGGGCAAAGTCTGAAGAATACGCCAGGTGGGACAAAATCTCCCATCTCAGGCCAGTGATCATGTTTAAAGTCATTTTTGCGGTGTGAGGATGCCTGTTATCAGGACCGACCTTCTGCCCTTGCCGGTGTATGGCCTTTTCGCCTCCATTGCATCACTCACACGAATGAGTTGCTGACAATAACGCTAAGCATTGGCCGTTTCACCAGGTTTGAGCAACTCATAGTGCACGACACCATGCTGATCCCACCATATACACAGCAACAACTTCCTGTTGTGGATATTCAGTTTGGCAGTACTGGTGGTAGGCTGACCTGGATAAACCCACAATTTGTGCCACTTAGGATTATCGTACAGGATCCACTTCTCATCACAGGTCAAAATCTTGTGGACGAAATCCTTCTTCTTGAATCTGGAGAGCAAGGACACAGCAACATTGTAGCGTCTAGACTTGTTAGCAACTGTGAGTTGGTGGGGCACCCAACGACCCTCCTTGTGAATCCGTCCAAGCTTGTGCAGGTGCATTGCAATGGCTTGCTGTGTTACACTGAGTTCCTGGACGAGCTCTGACTGTGTGCGACAGGGATCCACGTCCAACAGTTGTTCCAGTTCCTCATTGTCAACTTTCTGTGGCTGTCCCGGACGTTCTGCATCACGAAGATCAAAATTTCCCTGCTTAAACTGCTGGAACCACTTCTTACACGTACTGTAGGACACAGCAGCCTTACCCAAAGCAGCACAGATCACACAGATAATTTTCTTGGCTTACGCTGCACTTTTTTCAGCTGAAACGTGAACAGGAGGCAGTGCCTCAAAGGATGCTTCTCGAAAAACATTGCGTCAACTTTCGTCCCTTCTGTCACTACAGCTGTGAGCGGTTATAGTTGCCTGGAAACCTGTTGGATGGCGCTGCAATCAGCCATTATCACACACAGCTATTTGCATTTGCCGACGTTCTATGATCGCTTGAGTTTAGGAGCCGAGAATTAAGTTGCACACCTAATATATACATGTTAAAAATAAAACTAGATCTTTCGGGTGGGCGGCCCCAACCCATCTTCAGGTTTAACACTGTAAACGGACGCAAGACATCGGGATACTATATACATGCAGACGAAGCTGTATGGCATAAGCAAGCAAGTAAAGCACATGCTCATGGACTCAGAAAAAGTTAAGAATAGTTCACTTACCAGTATTATGACATAAATTATGTAAAATTGTCAGCCAGTCTGTATCTGAAATCCACCACAAGTTTTCCATGGCTGAGGTAGGTAAGTGGGCAGATCTTCGTTACAACACTTGTCTCCAAATCAGGAAATGACCAAGCTTTCAGCTAGGTGTGTTGATGTTTTAGTCCTCAAAGTCAGCAACACGTAAGCATCTTCCCAAATAGGGGTAAATTTTTCCACTTCCCACTAACCGTGAAAGGGAGTCCGTCTGTCAGAACACAAGTATAACATCAGATGCCACTCTTCTACCACCGCACTTTCGTGGTTAGTGGAAAGTTTACCCCAATTTGGGAAGATGCTTACGTGCTGCTGACTTTGAGGACTAAAAGATCAACGCACCTAGCTGAAAGCTTGGTCATTTCCCGATTTGGAGACAAGTGTTGTAACGAAGATCTGCCCACTTACCTACCTCAGCCATGGAAAACTTGTGGTGGATTTCAAATATAGACCGGCTGACAATTTCACATAATTTATGTCATAATTTTGGTAAATGAACTATTCTGAACTTTTTCTGAGTCCGTGAGCATGCGCTTTACTTGCTTGCTTACGTCATATAACTTCGTCTCCATGTATATAGTATCCTGATGTCTTGCGTCCGTTTGCAGTGTTAAACCTGAAGATGGGTTGGGACCGCCCACCTGAAAGATCTACTTTTGGGAATAACCACACTTGGCTTGGATGACAACGGCGAGGTGACGTGGTATGGACTCAATGAGGTGCTGGGAGGGTTGCCCGAGGCACACGTGCCCATTTGGACTGCAGCAGAGCACGGAGGTTCTGGAGATGACGTGGTTGTGGGTAGATACGCCAAACTTGTCGATCCCAATAGTCCCACAAGTGCTCTATGGGATTGAGGTCGGGCAATTTTGTTGGCCAAGGATAACAGAGATATCACTGTTGTGTTCCTGGAACCAGTCACACACCACCTTAGTGACGTGACAGGGTGCATGGTCCTTTAGATACCATCACCACTAGGGTAAACATCCAATGTGAAGGGATGCATGTGGTCAGCAAGAACGGACAGGTAGCCATTGGTGTTCAGGGACCCATCGAGTGGTACCAGCAGTCCCAGGGCATACATGGAAAACATCCCCAGACATACACACTGCCACCTCTGGCTTGTACTTGACCAACAAGCGTGTCCAGGTGTTGGTTCTCGTGTCCGACACCTTGTCCACCACTGCCCGTCACTTCTGTGGAGTATAAACCTCGATTCATCGGTGAAGGCAACTTTTTTTCCACTGTCCAATGACAGTAGTGCCATGCGAACTGCAGACATCATTGCCGATGGACCTGGGTTAACATGGGTGCCTTGACGCAGTGTAGACTCCGGAGACCCATGCATAACAGAGTTCATTCTACTGTTATCTGGGACACATACCTGGGACTCTAGCATTCATTTGCATGGTCAATTGCTGTGCTGTTGCATGTAGACTGCCCTTTACAAGTCTTCTGGGGTTGATGGCCTTTCGGGCTGCACAGTTATGATGTTGGAAGGTACTCTGTGTGCTGGCGATCCATTCTTGGTACACCTTTGCTACAGCACCTTGCCAAACAGCCCCCAAAGTCTACTGTTTCTGAGATGCTTCCACACTTGGTGCGGTAACCAATGATCATTCTTTTTGAACATCCATTAAATCACTACATCTGCCCATTGTGCTCATGTTACGCACTATGGCTCATCTGTCCTGGCCAGCCGCTTATATCTCCGTGTGGTTGACCTTGTCATGTGCACTCTGTGACATGCTTGGGTGAGTAGACAGTGATTCAGGGTAGTCACATTATTTGACTGTGTAATAGGGGGAAATTTGGATATCCACTCTTCTGCAATACTCTCCTGTTCTTGGTTAAGTTTCTGACTTATGTGTTTCGGATCCAGGAGGTTTGCTAGAAAATGTAGAACAAGAATTGCTTGTTCAAACCTTTTTAAAATCTAGATGGTAGGGTGCAAGATTTCTTCTTGTAGAAAAGCTAGCCATATTTCAGCAGCAACTGAAACAGATGTGTCTCTTTTTGAAGTATGTCCACTGTGCTAGCAACAACAGATAACTGCTTTTCCAGATTCATAGCTTCACAGTAAATGCCCATTTTATCCAAGATTTTTTTAATAGATTGATAAAATTCCTCAATATGCTCTTAAGATATTTTTATGTATTTGTGATAATTGGCCACAAATGTTTTAACACAATCAGGATGAAAGTTGCACCTTGTTTCGTTAGGTAGTTGTGGCATTAAGCTAGGCCATCCATCTTTGAACCATCCATGTAGTTGATGTAGGCCTACATTACGAAAATATTTTTGCACCGCCACATTCTGCTTTAAAACTGTTTTTGGGGAAAAAACTTTTTCTAACAAATTCAACAGATGTTCTAAGCATCCATATGTTATGAGAGTTGGACATCTTTCATTCAAAATTTTCCACATTTTTATCATTTTGTTTTTGCTCTAGTTACAACAGCAAAAACAGGTTTTCCAAATTTTTCTTCACACTCCTTTATGACCACCTCTAATTTAGAAGCACAATATTTTGCTGTTTTCTTTTTGGATCCAGTTTCATCAGCATACAGCAAAAAACTCTCTGTTCCAGTATGGACACTAAAGCTTGACCTGGCTCATTTTCACACTGCACCAACCATCTATGGTGAGAGTAAAACTGCCTAATTTTATTTTTTCTGAAAGCTGAGATTCAGTTTCTTCTGCTGTAGTATTATTAAACAGTTTTCCACAAATGGCTTTTGCTGAAGGTGGCTGATGTATAGGTTGCAGTGTTTCAATCAAAATTTTAAACTGATCCAATTCTGCTGCATTAAATGGTATGATAGCAGCATAAAAAAATTAGCCACTGTTTTATCAAGAGATTCCCTTTTGTCTTTTTGTGTTTTTAAGACGAAATTTTTTCATTGATTGTTGCTTCTTTGTTTTTTTTTATGACAGTACTCGAAAAAGCATGACAAAACCCAAAAAAGCCCAATAAAACCCGAAAAAGCCTGATGAAACTCGAGAAAACCAAAGTGGGCTGGGGTTTATCAAAACAGCCTGGGAGTTTTCAAACCCTGCTCTTGTGCAATATGCACAATGGAAGAAACTGTAACAAAAAAGACAGTTCAATACCAGCTGTGACAGAGGGACTTTTGAAAAAGGAGTCTGAGGTGGATGTTTCCTAAAATCCAGGTAAGCAAGGGAGTCAGCTCCAAAGTCAGTCATGTAATGGAAACAGACTGCAAAATGTTGTGAACGCCTTTCAACAGAAGAACAGTCAGAAGTGAGTTTGAAGCGAGTCTTTTATTGATAGGATTTTATGTAAAACTATCCGGAACATTCAATTTAGTTGAACATGAGTCCAAGAGCTGTAATCAGTATTCATCATAGAAAATCAACTGTAATTAAATTGTAAATGGTTGTATTATATAAAATAATTAAATCAAATCAGCATTGGAAGTTATTTATGATATTGGTTTTTTCCCCTAATTAAAGTTGTTGGGGACAGCCCATATATCAACATTCAAGTACTACTGCTACATTAATGAGAATTTCATAAAACCAGGAATTGATAGATGACTGAGAGGCATTGATCTTGGTGGATTAGAGAAATCTTAAGTTTTGAACTGTGTTTGCTTTTTTAAACAAAGCTGAGTTAAACGTTATTTTCATTTTTATTTTAACAACAACATATTTGTCCTTGATTGTGTTTGCATATATTTTTTTAATAGCAATGTTTACATGTATTCAATTGTTTTGTTGCTGAAATTTGTGCCACTCAGTTATTTGAGCGTTTCTTGAAATTCATTACTCCTATATCTGGTCTCAGTGCATCACCCCACACCTACTAGTATATGGTCATGGGAATGGTCAACACTACGTAGGTGTCCCATGATTTCTGTCCACTTGGTGTATATATAAAAACTGTGCTATGTTCACTATTACAGTTATAAATTTTACAGAAAAGCCTCTCTTGCAATTGTTGAGGAGGAAATTCTCACTATACTAAGAAATTAGAGTACTGTGATATTAATATGGAAGGTCTTCGATGTCTCGCCAGGAAATCATCCACTTTTTGCAGCATGAGTGAAATCTACAAACATCCTATGGTAAAATCTACAGGTCCCTAAAATAGGATTTCACTAGTTTTTAAAAGAACACAAAGACTGCTATAATTCAACTGAGTTGCAGAAATTTGCAGAAATCAATGGTGTTTTGTTGCTGTCCACAAAATACAGTTGCATTTATAGAAAATGTACAACTAAAAAATGTTGTAATACAATATATGTTGCCTTACAATATCTACTGAATCAGATAAGATATTTAATTGTTTATATTTTCAACAGCTGCTTTTTTTTTGTTTTTTTTTCCTCTTTTTTTTTTTTTTGCACCATTATTAGGAAGTTATGCTGGTGAACAGGATTATTTTACTTACTTATCATTGTTCTGATGTGTGCTGGTAGTCTTGTTGAAAGCATTTTTTTACAATTAGGAAGTACTTTTCACACTATGTCTTACTAGAAGAATATGTAGCTGAAACATGTTAGCAGATTTAATCTATTTTTACAAAGAAGCTATTTAAAAGCAATGCATACAACGAGATCAGGGAATAAATATCAGTAACCTGAAAGAAAAATAAAACTCATTTAATACCTGAAAGAGATTTTCAAATTCTGTTTTCACACTCATCAGGTGACGAAGAATTGGAAACAGATTCAAAGCTGTAGAGAATTCATGCCTGGAAACACACCTTTTGACACGACTAACAAGTGACTAAAGAGGAAAGAGCAATTAAAAATACACTAAATATTTTGCATTGCACACAAAAACGCATAATATGGATTAAAATCTGTACACACAGGTGACAAATTTAATAAATTCTGCAAGAACATACTGTATATATACTATATACAGCACAATTCCTAAAATCCGCACGGATTCGAACACCGGTTACAGTTACAGTTAACAGACGGGTAAAAAAAAAGGTTTCAGAAATTGAAATTTTTTATTTTCCAGCTGACACAAAAAAAATGTTTAAGATCTTATTAAAGGTTTTTAAAATCTTTATGTGTTTTCTCTATTTGAAAAATATTACTAATGATATACATTTTTTTGGTCAAAAATGATGGTACAGTATTGAGAGATTGAAGTTCAAATAAAGCACATATCAAGCAGGCAATCTGGCACCTTAGCATTACGTGTTTACATTTTTCCCCGGTACACGTGCTGTGAGAAACTGTTTTTTCATGTCTTGTTTCATGTCTTAAGGTGAAATTTTTTGAATAATTGTTTGGAAATTTGAGAAAATAGCAGGAGTGAAGAGAAAGCACAGCTCTTTAACGATTCAGCAGAAAGTGGACTTGTTGCAAAAACTTGATAACGGCAGTGCACCAAAGCATGTTGTGGAGATTTTTGGTATTGCTGTTCGGACTGTGTACGATATTAAGAAAAACTAAAACAAGATATTGCAATTCTATGCAATGAGTGATAGAAATTCTGAAATTGCTGATCGAAAACGATTCATGAAGCTAGAAACTCCACCCTCGAGGCTGTTGTTTATGAGTGGTTTCAGCAAAGGCATAACGATGGTATGCCAATTACAGGTCCACTCTTATACGAAAAAGCCAAGCTATTTCATCAGCAACTGAAGATTGATGAGCCTTGTAATTTTTCAGTTGGATGGCTATCCCGCTTCCAATAAAGACATGGAGTTCGTTACTTGAAATACAGAGGGGAGCAAGAAACGGCAGATAAGGTAGCTGCAGAAGAGTTTCTGGATGTGTTTGCCAAATTTGTCCAGGAGGAAGCTCTTTCTCCTGATCAAATTTATAACATAGATGAAACTGGACTTGTCTGGCATTGTCTACCAAGACATACTGTAGTGTGTGCTGATGAAGTAGGACCTTCCGGTGTTAAGGAAGGCAACGGAAGAGTAACAATTGCTCTTTGTTCCAGTGCCTCTGGAAATCATAAATGTATGCCATTTGTGATTGGAAAAAGTGCTTGTCCTAGGGCTTTGAAGGGCTTAAAGGTCTTACCCATGATCTACCGCAGTAATAAAAAAACATGGATGACCAAAGAACTCGCTACAGACTGGTTCAATAATCATTTTGTTAAAGAAGCTAGGAGGCACTGTGTGGAGGTTGGGCTTGCTCCAGACTGTAAAATTTTGTCGGTATGGACAACTGCATGGCACATCCTGAAGATTTAACTTCAAATAATGTTAAGGTTATGTTCTTACCCCCAAATACAACTTCATTAATTCAGCCCATGGAACAGGGCATAGTTAACAGTTGGAAGTGCGACTACAAAGCTAAGGAAACTGTTGAACTCTGATAAATCGTTTCAAACAATCAAAACATTCATTAAAGATTTCACAATGAAGGATTGCCTGTACTCAATAGCAGGTTCATGGAACAATGTGAAACGTTCTACTGTGATAGACACATGGCATAAGTTATGGCCAGCATCAATATTTATTGACTCTGAACCCGAGGATTACGAGTTCAAAGGTTTCATAGCTTTGAAGGCCAAATCAAAGGCTACGCAACTCCTAGCATATGCCAAACAAGCAAATGTGTCAATGATGAATGTGTTTAGAGAAGAAGATATAGTTGAATGGATGGAATCTTCAGACAAGAGTGAAGTCCAAATGATGACTGATGATCAAATCATAGCTAGTGTGATTAATCCTGATGCAGGCGATTCAGACACTGACAGCAAGGATTCTACTACCAAATATATATATATATCTCCTTAGGTGATGGAATTTTGTTGGAAGAACAATACATAATTTTTTTAGAACAGCAGAAATGTGTTTCAGCACAGGAAATAATGATGATTTATAGACTTCAGGAAAAACTTCAACAGGAGAAACCAGATTTAAAACAATTGACCATTGATGGAATGTTTGCCAGCCAGAATGTTTGATTGACATATACAGTATTTGGTAAATAAAAATTCAATTAATTAATACAGTACTGTATTATGAATTTGTTCCCTATATTTTACTTACTTATTAAATACTGTATATATCTATATAAATTCCAAATACTACTAATTATAATATCAAATACATATTACTAATTAATTTTACTAATTATTAAACAAATGAAAGCCTATAATTCGTACATACATACCATCCTATTTGAACTAGTATTATACAGTACGTATGTATTAGTAAACACACACAGGCTCTCTAAAATCCGCAAAATTCTACAATCTGCACAACCTCTGGAACCAAGTTGTGAGGATTTTCGGAATTGTACTGTATCTGCTTATAAGCCACAAAAAAAAAAAAAAAAACTTTTAAAACATCGTTTTTTTAAGCTGGGGGTTGACTTTATATACGAGATAGTTAAAACAAAAATAAATAATGGAATACTTTGCACATATTCAAGAGATAAAATCCCTCCCCCCCCCCCCACATGTGCACAAGGGTAACAGTAATTCACAGATGTCCCTCCTGTTTTGGGTAACATCCCCATCAAGACAACCTGATGGTATTGATTGTTATTAATTTGAGAAGGGTGAGCATGATCTTTTTTTTTTTTTTTGGAGGTTTAATGACTACTGTGATACTGTGAGCAACTCAATGAGCTACGAGTAGTCGCCCGTCCCTAATTTAGGGTCACTGGCTCCAGGGAAGGGAGAGAGCTAGTGCCGTAAGACAAACACAACATCCATACCTCACCAGGATTCGAACCCGGACCTCTTTCAGATGAATGATCAGAGGCCAACGCTTATACCAGTGCGCCACCGGGGCGGCAATCTAGTTTCAAAGGAAGTCTAGTCACCAAATTAATTGAACCTAAACAGGCTTCACTTCAACTTCAAACCTTTAGTGGAATTCTTTTTGTCAGTAGAAAGTGCCATTTCACAATATCCTCAATACCTTCAGTGAAATGGAACCATACACTGATTTCAGAAAGAAATCGTATATCTTTTTTGATGACTCTCTCTTCCCATTGTGGTAATTATTATGTTCTACAATGGCCTAGATCAGGTGCTTTGAATGAAACCTTCAGAAAGCAGTCAAAAGGAGCAAGGTTTGAATTGTCACAGATTGGGAAAATTGACGAAACACAGGTAACTGTCATCTCCCTATTAAAAAGGGTGGTTAAAAAGATTGGGAAAACAAGTGTCCTACTTAAAACGATATGACAAGGAAGAACATGGTTTACGCATGAAATTTTCAGCTGATGCCACTGTCAGTACTCATGAAAAGGGCACAACAAATTAGAATAAAAGACCAGAATTTTTTTTTTTTTTTAAAAAGGAAAATTTTTGCTGATTAAGGCACCTTAAGAGGATATCATATTATTTGCAAACAATGAAAGAAATGGATACTCAGCATTATTTCATGCCAGATGTGAAAAAAATAAAAGTAAAAATTAGGGGGCAACTTGAAAAGAAAAAAATCTCTAAGAAATGCTTCTTGTTTTTACTACATCAGGAGCACCACCCAACATATAACTTGTGTGCCAGAAAACTTTTTAACACATTACTAATTTATTGAGCTGTCAATTTTTTGAAGTGTCTAACAGTGTTCTTTATTGGGAACCTGCAGAAGTATGCAAGGGTGTGCTGTCATTGAAGTTTTTAAACTTGTAAACTACCACATTTCTCCTACATCAGTCTTCCAAATAACAAAGGTGTTTGTACCATAAAAAGGTGAACAAAGATAAATAACTTCCACATGTAAATATAAATTTTCATTATACATTACAAAACTTTTAAAATGGAAATACCTGGTTGCCTCACAAAAGTGGATACTTGGTCAGCAATGCCATGTTAAGAATTAACCTCAAAGTCAATGTTAGATCATTGCCTATGTAACCAACGTAGTTTATTCTGCGATTTTGTTATGCATTGGATCTTGTATTTCTAATTCATCCTCATTTTTAACAAGAAAAATTGCTTGAAAACCCCTAGACATTAAATAATGTAGGATCTGCTGACTTTATTGGCAGCTAAATAAATAAATAAATAAAACCTCTGACTATTCTAGGTGATTCCAAAGCAATGACCCAAAACACTTTGTGAGGAATTATTACACTTTCTTCCATTCATACATTTTCTCACCAAAACACACATTTGCAAATTGTTTAAATAACTGATCTATATACTGATTATCAGCTTTCATGAATAACAATTAAATGCATGAGGCACATTATTTTTGGTAACGTAAGTCCACAATCTATGATTATTAACACAACAATCAGACATTTCTCAATTGACTGTATTTGTACTGTTCTCACGTAATATCAATCACTCAGAAAACTTGAAAAATTACATCCCCCTGGAGCAGGAAGGGCGATGGAATTTTCAAGTTTTCTGAGTGATTGATATTACGCGAGAACAGTACAAATACAGTAAATTCAGAAATGTCTGATTGCTGTGTTAATTATCATGACATATTTTCCACGTATTATGAGAAAAATATTTCTTCCACACTATCCCAAGTAGCACAAAAACGTTTGTAAAACGTTTTAAAACCAGTTCGGCGAGACGTTGAAAAAACATCACAATATTACGTTTATAAAACGCTAATACGTCTCGTTGATTCAATGGTTTTTCAACCGTTGTTATAACGTTGTAGCACTGTTTTAAAGACGTTTACATGACGTTATTTAAACGTCATATTCCGTTCATTATGACGTTTAGCAACGGTTTTCACAACCGTTTAGCAACGTTTTTAACAACCGTTTAGCAACGTTTGAATGACGTTATTTAACCGTCATATTCCTTTCATTATGACGTTTAGCAACGGTTTTAACAACCGTTTAGCAACGTTTGAATGACGTTATTTAACCGTCATATTCCTTTCATTATGACGTTTAGAAATGGTTTTAACAACCGTTTAGCAACGCTTTGAATGACGTTATTTAACCGTCATATTCCTTTCATTATGACGTTTAGCAACGGTTTTAACAACCGTTTAGCAACGTTTGAATGATGTTATTTAACCGTCATATTCATTTCATTTTGACGTTTAGAAACGGTTTTAACAACCGCTTTAGCAACGCTTGAATGACGTTATTTAACCGTCATATTCCTTCCCTTATTACGTTTAGAAGCGGTTTTAACAACCGTTTAGCAACGTTTGAATGACGTTATTTAAACGTCATATTCCTTCCATTATGACGTTGAGAAACGTTTTTATGAACCGTTTACTAACGTTTAAATGACGTTATTTAAACGTCATATTACCTCTTTATTACGTTGAGAAACGGTTTTAACAACCGTTTAGCGACGTTTTATTTTCGATTTTACAACGTATTTTTCCTTTCTGTATTACGTTTAGTAAATGTAACAGCAACGGTTAATCAACGTCTAAATTTCCTCTATTAAACGTTGCTGTCCTTTGTGTATTATGTCAAACGTCGCAAAAAACGTTACCACAACGTTTTATTGAAGGTTTTATTCCAGTTTAAAGACTTTTTTTTTTTTTGGCTTTACGTGTGCCGTTGCAAAACGTTAGAACGTTTCTATTTCGTTCTTGGGTCATTCCGTATCGACTCAACACAACGACTTGACTTGACCATCTCAGATTTTAATGAAATTTGGTACATAGGTAGCCTCTATATAGATTAAGAAAAATACCAAATTTCATCGTCATATATCCACCGGTTTTGAAAATACAGCTATAAAAAGTATTAAAAACACCCCAAAATCGGAAGACTGATGGGTTTTTAAATTGTGATTGCAGCTCCCCTAATTAAGATAGAGATGGGAAAGGTATCTTTTTGTAGTATTGTTTATGCTATTTTATTTGATGTACAACACCATAGGGGTTAATATTTAAAAAAATTCAAATTTTAAAATTCAAATTTTGAATTTTTCAAAATGTGACGCTCCAAAAAATTCGAAATTTTTTTAAAACAATCTTTATATGTTTGGCATTTGATTACATGAGTTGTAACTTGGGATGATAATGGGTTTACTTAAAAAGCTATATTCAAATTTAGCCTAACACAAGAGTTTAATGAAAAAAAAACAAAAAAAAACAAAAAAAAAACATGTAAACTGAAAATAAATTTGGGCTAAATCTTTAAAAAGTTTCATTAATAACAATAAATATAGTATTTTTGTTATTTAAAACCATTTATTTAAACAATGTTTTATTTTTAATTAATTTGTTTAAAATCTGAGACTACATGGGCTTAAAAGTTTTATTAATTTCATTATTCAGAATTTGTAATAATTCACAATACAATATAAAAAAATAAAGACTGTGCAGTTATACTGTAGGCTGCATTTTGTTTTGGACAAAACTCTGCATGTTCCGACTTAAAAAACTGATTCTGTTGTTTAGATCATTGGTAACAAGACTCAACAAGCAGCAACTTGCATTCCTACCTTGCAGACCTCAGTCTGCTTTAGGTTTTGATGGTGATCAGATGTGTTTCTCAGTCTGCTTTAGGTTTTGATAGTGATCATATGTGTTTCTTGCAGTGAAAGTGATATGTGTTTGAAAACTTTTGTGGTTGAAAACTTTAAATTGAATAAAGTACATCCTTTTCAGTTTTGAAACTAGACTTTTATAAATTGAAGTTGTGCAGGATTTTTTTAGGAAAAATAAAAAGAACAGGTAATGGGAGGCAATTATTTTATTATTTGAATTTTACATTTTATGCACAAATAATCAACAATGGAAAGTACAAGATATGCATTAATACAATGTTTCAATCCATATAGAAATGTGAGACTGGATGTTGGAAAATTTTGATGACTTATCAAAGGAGACTAAAATTTGTGATTCTTGCAGAAAGCAGCTGAAAACTTTAATAATTAGTCAAGAAGCAAATTGAAACCTGTGCTGATGAGAAAATGGACGAAAATTTTGCATCTACGTCAGAAGTAATTGAAACACTGAATACTTCGCTCCATGAATTGGGTGAATCAGCTGTCAATAAGAAAAAGCTAAAATCTAAATGTTATGCTTCAACCAAAATTCAAAAAATCAGTTCTGCTATGAAATGGAAGCTTTTTACAAATATTCAAGAATCATCTGATGACGAGGATGAAATACTTCACGACTCTCTTATGGACAATCTTAAAAGTAATTTTTCTAACTGCACTAGAGATAAACAGTTGATGATTTTGACTTGCTTACCAGAGTCATGGAGTGTTAGGAAAAATCATGCAAGAATTCAATGCTCCTAATTATATGGCAAGACAATAAAAAAAAATTCTGAAGGAGAAATGAATTCTAGAAAGCCTTAATAGAAAACCAGGTAAGTCTCTCTCTCTTCTGAAGTAGTTGTAGTATGATCGTTTTACCAAAGTAATGAAATTACTCTGGTTTTACCTGGAATGAAAGATTGTGTTTCTGTTAGGACTGAAAACGGAGATAAAGTTTAATTGTCAAACAGGCTGATTTTATGTAATTTAACAGAAGCTTATAAAGTCATTCAAAGATAAATTTGCAAGCACGAAAGTCAGTTATTCCAAATTCGCAGAGCTCAGACCAAAAAATCGTGTCCTGGTAGGGTCTAGTGGTACTCATACGGTATGTGTTTGCACCACACACCAAAATGTAAAACTGATGATGGAAAATGCAAGAATTGGTCACTAACGAATGGACAATTATCTTCCTACAAACATTGTCTTGCAAGAGTATTATGCAACCCTGCTTCCATAGATTGTCATTTGGGGAAGTGTCCCACCTGTTCTGGGAACACAGTTTTGAGAACTTGGTTTAAAAAACTAACTTTTCGCCAATGGATTACAGTTGATAGATGCAACTTGGAGACATTAGAAAAATCAACTTCAAATTTTATTGATTTGTTTTGCGAAAAACTGTCTGCTTTGGTCAGACACGACTTCATTGCTAAGCAGCGAAGCTATTTTATGAATAGTAGTACTAAGGAAAACCTCAAGGACTCAGAATTTCTCATCATTTGTGATTTTGCTAAAAATTATAGTTTTCTTCTTCAAGATGAAGCCCAGAGCTATCACTGGACCAGTGGGCAAGCCACAGTCCACCCATTTGTCATCTATTACAAAACAGAAAAGACTGAACATGCAAGTTTTGTAGTAATTTCTGAATGTTTAGAGCACAACACAATTACACTGTACTGCTTCCAAAAAAAACCCTTATTAACTTCTTGAAAAGTAAGTTTGGTGACAACAGCGTCAAAAAAATGTACTATTTCTCTGACGGGTTTGCAGCCCAGTGCAAAAATCGGAAATTTTTTCACAAACTTTTATGTTTCCATCAAGATGAGTTCAACATTGATGCTGAATGGCATTTTTCAGCAACAGCACACGGGAAGGGGCCATGTGATGGCGTTGGTAGAACGGTGAAAAGGTTAGCTGCCCGAGCCAGCTTACAACGCCCTTACGAGAATCAAATTCAAACACCATTTCAGTTGTACGAATGGGCAATTCAGAACATTTTTGTGGCAAACTTTACATATGTAAGTCAAGAAGAATACATAGAAACAGACCAATTTTTGGAAAATCGCCTAAGCAAGTCTCTTAACAATACAAGGTATCCAGAAACTTCATGCTTTTATTCCTATCCCATTGAGTAATTCAAAAATAAAAGTGAAGATGTTCTCAGAATCAAACGAGTCAGCTACTGAAAAAGTATCAGCATTACAAGACAGACTGCAAATAACAGAAATTAGTGGTTACATAACCATAATCTATGAAAACAACTGGTGGGTAGCGTATGTTCTACCAAAAGAAGAGAGTGAGAATGAAGTTAAGGTCTCATTTTTACATCCAGCTGGTCCATCTACATCCTTTTCCTACCCTAGCCCACAAGATGTATTATGGCTTCCTGTAAGTTACGTCTTGTGTAAAGTAAATCCTTTGACTCCGACAGGAAGACTACAATCTCTCTGAAACAGAAATACACCAAACTACTGAAGCTTTTAAAGACTATATCAAGGATCTACAAGTGTGATTTCACTTCAAAACAATGATGCAACTTTTTTTTTAATTTTAGGAGATTCGGCTTTAAGTGACGATCTAAGTTTAAGATTAGGAATACAATTTGCATAAATGTACACAATTCAATGCCATATGTTATTATTATTTTGATGTGTTTCTTGAGCAGTAATTGAAATTACTTTTTAAAGTCTGTTTATTTTTTGTATTGAATTGTGTATTATTACAAATTCTGAATAATGAAATTAATAAAAATTTTTAACCCATGTAGTCTCAGATTTTAAACAAATCAATTAAAAATAAAACATTGTTTAAATAAATAGTTTTAAATAACAAAAATACTATATCTATTGTTATTAATGAAACTTTTTGAGATTTAGCCCAAATTTATTTTCAGTTTATATGTTTTTTTCATTTTTTTCATTAAATTCTTGTATTAGGCTAAATTTGAATATAGCTTTTTAAGTAAACCCATTATCATCCCAAGTTACAACTCATGTAATCAAATACCAAACATATAGATTGTTTTAAAAAAATTCAAATTATTTGGAGTGTCGCATTTTGAAAAATTCAAAATTTTAATTTTAAAATTATTTTTTTTTTAAATCTTAACCCCTATGGTGTTTGTTGTACATCAAATAAAAGGGCATAAAAAATACTACAAATAGATACCTTTCCCATCTCTCTATCTTAATTAGGGGAGCTGCAATCATAATTTAAAAACATATCAATCTTCTGATTTTGGGGTGTTTTTGGACATTTTATATAGCTGTATTTTCAAAACCGGTGGCTATATGACGATGAAATTTGATATTTTTCTCAATCTATATAGAGGCCACCTATGTACCAAATTTCATTAAAATCTGAGATGGTGAGATAAAAAATGCCTTCAAATTGTGTTGAGTTGATACGGAATCACTCTTCAAATCTTTTACTATGCATATTACATTGAAAACAAACGTTTCCATAACGTAGCAAAACCGTTTTAGCAATGTTTGTGCTCCGTAAGAGGTACGTACGGTAATGCTTATCTTAAAGCTGCCATGATAATCTGTTGTATACAGTCTTGTTACCTAGTCTACAAAAATTTGGGGGTAAATAAATGAAGTTCTTAGCTAACCTAAAAAATCATTTTCATCATATGAAGGCCCCTTCACAAAACTTTTCTTGTTCCTAATAGTTATTTTACTAACACCTATTTTTGTTGAAGCTTTATAAGGGATGACTTTGTTAGAAAAGTAATGTTATAAAAAAGAAAGCATTTCTATCACAGTTACTAGTGCAACACAATCTCTCACCATTATGCTGAGTGTCCAAGAATTATTAAACACATTACAAAATTATGTACAAAAAAAAAAACTATGAGCATTGTCTGTTTTTCTATGTCACATATTACTAACATGGTTCCTATATTTTTGTATTGCAGAATTGTTACTCCCAGAATCCGATAGATGGCGCTAGGTGTGGCCTGATGAGGAATTTATGAGAAATGCGCAATCAGTAGTCATGTCATTTATACAGCAGAAGGCGATGTGTGTGTTATGGTTTGCGGAATTTTAGTTTGTCATTAAAGTTAAAAGACGGTACCGTTTAGAGTATAGTTGTAATCCTCCGTCAACAAATTCAACTAAGCGGTGAATGAAACAGTTTAAAGAAACTGGCAAATGTGGAACATCGTGGAGGAACCGGTAGGCCTAGCGTTAGAGGTGAGATGGTTGACCAAGCTATGGAAGTTTCCGACGAAGCCCCAGGAAATCCGTTCATAAAGCAAGCAGAGAACTGTGCATTCCAAAATAGACAGTTCACGATATCTTGCACAATAAATTAGTTTCATGCTTATAAAATTCAAATAGTGCAAAAGATGCATGCAAATAATCACACTCTGCAATACGATTTTGCTGTGGATATGCTGAATCAAGTGGAAAACGATAAAAACTTTCTGAGTACTGTAATTTTTAGTGATTAATCCACATTTCATGTATGAGGTATTGTTTCACTTTGTAAACTATGTTTTGTTTGAATATGGGGCAGTGAACTGCCTCATGCTGCTATTGAACTGGAACTTGATTCTCCAAAAGTTAATGTGTGGTGCGCCCTATAAAAAAGAGAAGTGATTGGCCCTTTCTTCTGTGAAAAAACCATAAATGGTGACATTTACTTGGATATGTTAGAAAATTTCCCTATACCCCAGATCAAAAGATATGACGTCGTTTTCCAACAAGACTGCATGCCTTCACATTGGTCAATGTGTGTACGTAAGTACCTAAATGAGCATTTCCCCAACAGATGGATTGGGTGTGGTGGTCCCATTCTGTAGCTCCTCGCTCCCCAGATCTAACTCCATTGGATTATTTCATATGGGGTTATGTGAAGGATCGTGCCTATCAGATGCCTTGTACTGATTTGCAGGAACTGAAGCAGCATATCACAGCTGCTATTAATTCCATAACTCCTCAGATGCTTGCCAATACATGGCATGAAATCGAGTATCACCTGGACGTACTACGAGCAACCAAGGGATCTCACATCGAAATTTATTAACTTGTGTAGTTACATTGTAAGTTAGTACAATCAGTTTCTTTCTATCTGTTTAATGTTTTGTTTTACATAATTTTGTACTGTGTCCAATAATTCTCGGACACCCTGTATATTTATTGTTCACAAGGTATAAGACTTTACAAACTATGTGTTGACTCAAGTCCATTTCACTGGCTTCGTTGTGGCTGTTGCAATTTTCTAGAAACATTCAGTTGCTCATATTTAACAGAACATAAAGTAGACATTTTAATACCACCAACATCTAAGTTATTGCAACATAAAACTGAGTTAGTTGTGTTGTTCATTTAAGAGTTTTTCGGACACATCTGAAATTTAGCTGATAGATTATTAGAAGTGTGAGGTGAAATAATGCTGGGAGATAAATCAAGTAGTACTTTCACAGCTTTGTTTTTAATTTTTCTTTTAAGTGTAGCTAAAGGCTATCTGTGTTTCTGCTGCAGATCTGTGTATTTATATCTCAGTTTACATTTCTTTATCATTTTTTCTGTATTTTTACAGAGGAGCCTTTTATTATGGTATGTTAGTTGCTTTGTATTTTTTCAACCCATGTGTATTTGGTTCTTAATCTTTTTTTTTCACTAGTTTGCGAATTTAGACTTAATTTTTGGTTATAATTGTCTTAGTATTTGAGGAAGTTTGTTTAGTGTAATGTCCCTAGTTTATATCTTGTGCTTAGAAATTGCAATTTTTAGTTTTTGCTTGAGGGTCCTATTTGTGTAACAAACAGTACATAGCATATAAATAATTGTAAGAATCAATTGATTATGCATGTTGAAACACCTTTTTCAAGAATTTGTATGCAAACAAGATATGAAAACAGCCACCCAATCTAGTTTGTTCTGTCTTGGGTTAAATTCTGTTGCTACTCATACATATATACTCATTTCACGAGTAACCCTTTGCATTGTTTGGCCAACCAGAAAAAAATATTTTCTTCTATTGGTTGTTCATTAATGTCATTTGTTGTTGTACTCTGACATTGTGCTGTGCTCTTCTCTCTATTTCTGTATATAACATTAACTTCAAGTTCCTAAAATGTATAAGTTCTTTTTCTGTTTCAATTCATAGGTGGTCACAAAAAGTTATAATGAAACAAATGAACAATTCATGCATTCATTTCATTATTTTCATAGGCTTCAAACACAATTCATGTATTCTGAATCATAAGAGAATATATCATCATCATCATCATTGTCAACCATTATCAATCCACTGCTGGACGAAGGTCTCCCCAAGTTTCCTCCACAACGGTCTGTCTTGTGCCAGTCTCCTCCATGTCACCCCTGCATACTTTCGAATTTCATCCACCCATCTCCCATGTGGTCTTCTTCTGGGTCTTTTCCTGTCCCTTGGAATCCAATCTAAAATTTCGGCTGTCCATCGATGATCTGTCCTTCTGGCAGTATGTCCAGCCCATTGCCATTTCAGGGATTTAACTCTGATCATGATGTCTTCCACTCTTGTCATTTTTCGGATCCACGAGTTCCTCTTCTTATCTCTCCTGGTTACACCAAGTATGCACCTCTCCATGCTTCTTTGAGTTGTCTGCAGCCTTTGTATGTCTCTTTTAGTTAAGGTCCACGTCTCTGCACCATACGTAAGCACTGGAAGGATGCATTGATCAAACACTTTTCTTTTAAGACATAATGGCATATTGCTCTTGAAAATTATGCTGTTTCTTCCAAAAGCTCTCCAGGCAAGTTTTGTACGCCGATTAATTTCTTCATCAATGTGACCCTCACTTGATATCTGCTGTCCAAGATAAACGTACGTGTCTGTTATCTCCAGCTTTTCTCCATCAATTGATAAATCTTCATCTCTTGTAAAAGCATTGAACATCACTTTTGTCTTCTGAAAGTTCATTTTTAATCCCACTTCTTTACTCTTGTCAGCAAGTTCCTGGATCATACTCTGCAGCTCTGATGGGCTAGTTGCAAAAATGACTACGTCATCAGCAAAACGAAGGTGGGTTAGATAATCTCCATTAATCTTTATCCCCTTGTTTTCCCAGCTCAGTGACTGAAAAACACCCTCCAATGTGGCATTAAAGAGCTTCGGAGATATGGTGTCACCTTGTCTCACTCCCTTTCCAATTTTTATGTGTGTTGTATTTTCAAACAGCCTAATCTTTGCACTTGCATTTTCATAGATGTTATTAATAATATTAATGTATGCATCTTCAATACCGCAGGTTTTCAGAGCCATTGTAACTGCTGATGGTTTCACCGAATCAAAGGCTTTTTCATAATCGATAAAAGCCATGCACAATGGAAGTTCATATTCCCTCGTTCTTTCAATTAGTTCTCTCAGCACATGGATATGATCTATTGTGCTGTAGCCACTCCTGAATCCAGCTTGTTCTCTCGGTTGAGCCATGTCCAGTGTTACCTTCAAGCGGTGTGAAAGAACTTTAGTGAAGATTTTATAAACTACTGGTAGGAGGCTGATAGGTCTGTAGTTTCCGAGATCCTCAATGTCACCTTTCTTATGTAGCAGGATCATTGTAGCGGTGTTCCAATCCTCAGGAATCTTTCCTTCATTAAGGCATCGAGTGAAAATTTGGGCGAGTACTGTTTCGATTTCTCCACTTGCTTCTTGTATGATGTCTACAGTAATTCCATCTTCTCCTGGAGCTTTTCCCCGCTTCATGTTCTTGATTGCATGTACAACTTCTGCTGGAAGGACTGGAGGAACTCTGGTACTGGTATCTTTCATGATGTCTGGAGTGCATGTATCATCCCTTTCATATAATTTGGAGTAGAAATCTTTCACTCTTGTCAAAATTTCGGCTCTATTTCTTGTTACAGAACCATCTTCTTTTCTCAGTGCCATAATCTGTTTTCTTCCCTTACTGAGATGTCCCTTTGCTATCTTTAGGCTTTGGTTGTTTTCAATTGCTTTCCTCACTAGTTCACAGTTGAATTTTCTTACGTCTTCAGTGATACTTTTTCTTACTGTCTTGCATAGCTCTATATATTCCACTTTGGAAGTCACATCTTTTTTAGTTGTCCTCATCTCTCTTCTTTTTTGCATCAACATTTTCGTTTTTCCTGATAATTTATTTACATGCAACTTGTTCTTAGACCCAGCTAATTTTGTTGCTGTTTCCATAAGAGCTTTGGTTACTTTTCTGTTAACTTCAGAGATGTCCACTTCTTCCAATGTTAGGCCTTCTAAAGCAGAGAACCTGTTCTTCAGTTCCAACTTGAAGGTATTATGGTGTTTTTTAAGGTTGGTTATGTCAATAGATTTTCTTTGTCTTATGAGCTTGCCACGTTCAAGTTTAATGTTGAGGTGCATCTTACATCTCACCAATCTATGGTCACTACCTGTGTTGAACTTGTTTAGCACACTGCAGTCTTCTATGACGAATTTTTTGTTACACATAATAAAATCAATTTCACTTGTCGTCCCATTTGGATGTCTCCATGTCCATTTCCTGTGTGGCTTTTTCTTGAAGAAGGAGTTCAAGATGAAAAACCCTTCTGCCTCTGCAAACTCAACGAGAGTATTTCCACGCTGGTTTCTGTTGCCGTGACCGAATATACCTACTGAAGTTTCATTTTGTTGCCGTTGCCCTATTTTTGCATTGAAATCTCCTATAATTATTTTCAAGTGCTGCTTACCTTTATTATTTAGATGACAAATTTACTCACAAAAAGTTTGGGATATTATGGTTTCAAAAGGGAAACATGGTGATATGCATATTTAGTGACTACAGGAGATAGGTTATCAGCATAAATTAGCATCATGATGACACATCATGTGGTGTGTGTGTGTGTGTGTGTGTGTGTGTGTGTGTGTGCAAGCTCCGATAAAAGTAGCTTCCGAGAAGTAGAAAACAGGTCGTCTCACTGCTTGGACTACAAGTTTGCTGAATGCATTTTCTTCAGAGTAGGATTAACTTGAAAAGATGTCCAGACGACGTTTAAGTATTGACATCAGAAATAGGGCTGTTGACATGTTACATGCAGGTGTACGGCAGATTGATGCAGTTGCTGCTTTAGGAGTTTTGCAAGCCAGCTACACAAAAAATTTCTACCGAATGGAAATGCAGATCAAGCAGAATTTTACCCCCCCCCAATAAACAGGTGTGTGTGGGGGGGGGGGTATTTAAAAAAAAACCCCAAAAAAAACACCCACTGCAAACTGTTATTATTTTTTTTTTTTCCAAAGAAACACACGATTTCTTTTCTGGTAAATGCTCTTGTACGTTATGTTTTTGCTCTAAGTAATTCCCAAATATATTTTATGATTTCAATATACTTGGGCTGTAGAGATAGAATATTTTAAATAAGCAATGTTTATTCACAATTAAATATTTTATTTTAAGATTTTAAATCTACTGTAGCTTCACTGAGCATTTGGCTTGGCTTCATTAGGACAAATGGAGTGCAAACGTTCAAATCATCGTGACATCATCAGCATTCTGACAGTCACTGCTTTTGGCAAGTTGTTTCCACGTGTTTAAAAGAAATCTAGCAGATGTCATGTCGTTGACAAGCCATGAGCAGTTGCACTATAAGTGGAAAGCTTCTAATATATTAAGCTTGATAGTCAAATCAGGTTTATCAAGAAGCGTAGCATTTAAAAAAAAAATCTGGTTATTTTCATGACAATGTTGGGCTATAGACGATTTCTTCAGTTCCATACATAAGTCATGTGTTCCTTCACATGAAAACTTAAAAGCCCTACGGATCTGTCCTATACATGAAAGTCCACATTCACAAGCGATCTGATAAATTCCCCAGTTATGTCTTCAATGTAGTCTTTTGATCCATAAAAATTTGCCTTGTTTATAGATTTCAAAATAACTTTGAAATTTAAACATTTGAAAGTTCCTAAATTTCTGGACAGCTTTGTCTACAACAGAAGGACAATCTATATCCTGTGTGTGCCACAATTTCTTTAAAAAAAAATCAAACTTTTTTTTATTTTTTTGTTTTTGTGTTTACTGACCATGGTGAGCAACTCAATGGGCTATAAGCAGTCGCCTGTCCCTAATTTAGGGTCACTGAATCCAGGGAAGGAAGAGACCCAGTGCCGTAAGACAAACACAACATCCATGCCTCACTGGGATTCGAACCCAACCCACTTGGAAGAACCGAACAGTCATAAGCCAGTGCTTAGACCACTGCGGCGGCAAAAATCCAGCTTTTTCTGCAAGGAATCCTCTGTAACACATAGATGTACTGCAAGATATACTTGGGTAGAAAACACCAATTTGTTTCCATATGAGAATTGTTTTGCTGATAGATCTGGGGTTGAGTTTGGACGTGTGTTCAGATATGTGGATGACACTGTGGTTCTTAATAACAGATATTTTCCTGAACAAGCTAAAGTAATATACCCCAATGATTTAAATATAGAAAAAAACAACCCAATACTGATGAGAAGGAATTGCATTTTATCGATATTGGGATCATAAGAAATGGGGATGATAAATGTTTTTTAATCGAAGTTTATGATAAAAGAAGAGATTTTGGATTTAAGATCATATACTACATTCACTGGAACTCAAGTGTTTCAAAGAACGTGCATTGAAACATTATAATTTTGCAATTCTGGCGAATTTGTAAAATTTGCAGTGATCTGCCATCCACTATTAAGAATCTTAGATGGTTGTTCAGGCATCTATTGATGAACGGCTTTCCTGTTGTCTTTATCGTTAAAAATTTTAAACAACTAGTCTCGAAATATAATTCTACTAGCTCTTGTCGACTACACATCAAAGACATTATTAACCCTAGACCCTACAATGTTAAAAGTTAGATTACTCAAAGTGCCGTTTGAAGGGTTGCTTGTGGCTGAAGACCTTATTAACCACAACACAGCTTACACTTAAAAAGTACACACATCTATATGGCTTTTCGTTCTTCCTTTTCTTGGTGTGGTGAGACTGTTAACTGTGACCACCAACTTAAACCTTGACCTTCAGGAACACGGAAATGAGTGCATTGCACTTTTTTTGCTTTGTGATGTGTTTGGACAGTTTTCGTACTGCTCATTGGTTCTGTAGCTTCGGGAATGCTTCAGCAGGGCTTTGGATTTGTGCCAGCAAAGAAAAGCCACTTCACCCAACCCACATTCCCCTGATGAAAATGGTTGGGTATTTCCTTATTTTCTTATATATATAGACCTACATCTGGTGAAAACTTGGGTGAGAGAAATTGAAACTACGCTCACCCAAATTTTCATTAGATGTCTGAATGAAGGGAAGATTCCTAAGGATTGGAACAATGCTACAATGATTCTGCCACATAAAAACGGTGATGCTGAGGATCTTGGGAACTACAGGCCCAGCAGCCTTCTATCAATGGTTTATAAAATATTCGCTAAGGTTCTTTCACATCACTTGAGGATAACACTGGACATAACTCAACCAAGAGAAGAAGCTGGATTCAGGAGTGGCTACAGCACTGTAGATAATATCCACGTACTGAGAGAACTAATTGAAAGAACAAGAGAATGTGAACTTCCATTATGCATGGCTTTTATTGATTATGAAAACGCCTTTGATTCCGTGAAACCATCAGCAGTAACAATGGCTTTGAAATCTTGCGGTATTGAAGATGCGTACATTAACATTATTAATAACATCTATGAAAATGCAAGTGCAAAGGTTGAGATATTTGAGGATGCAGCACACAGAAGAATTGGAAAGGGAGTGAGACAAGGTGACACCATATCTCCCAAGCTCTAATGCCACATTAGAAAATGTCTTTCAATCAATGAACTGGGAAAACAAAGTGATAAAGATTAATGGAGATTACCTAAACTCACCTTTGTTTTGCTGATGATGTAGTCATCTTTGCAACTACCCCTTCAGAGCTGCAGAGTATGATCCAGGAACTTGCTGACAAAAGTAAAGAAGTGGGATTAAAAATGAACTTTCAGAAGACAAAAGTGATGTACAATGCTTTTACAAGAAACGAAGATTTATCGATTGATGGAGAAAAGCTTGAAGCAACCAATACCTATATTTATCTCGGGCAGCAGACATCAAGTGAGGGCCACATTTATGAAGAAATTAATCGGCGTATAAAACTTGCCTGGAGAGCTTTTGGAAGAAACAATACAATTTTAAAGAGTAGTATGCCGTTATGTCTTAAAAGAAAAGTGTTTAATCAATGCATCCTGCCAGTGTTTATGTATGGAGCAGAGACATGGACCTTAACTAAAAAAGACATACAAAGACTGCAGACAATCTCAAAAATGCATGCAGAGATGCATGCTTGGTGTAACCAGGAAATATAAGATGAGGAACTTGTGGATAAGGAAAATGACAGAAGTGGACGACATCATGACCAGAGTGAAATCACTGAAATGGCAATGGGTTGGATATGTTGCCAGAAGAACGGACCAATGATGGACAACCAAAATTTTAGACTGGATGCCGAGAGACAGGAAAATACTGGAAAGGAGACCTCATGGGAGATGGATGGATGAAGTTCAAAAGTATACTGGAGTGACATGGAGGAGTCAGGCTCAAGACAGACAATTGTGGAAGAAACTTGGGGAGACCTTCATCCAGCAGTGGATTGATAATGGTTGATGATGATGATACTTATATACACCAATCAGCCATTACATTACGACCATCCCAAGTCTAGAGAAATCAATGCGCCTGGAGACCGAATGATGGAGCAGATGGAGTTCACAGAGCAGTATATATACAACTCGAGGACCAGCTTTCAGTTAGTAGAGTGTTCGGAGTCAGAACGGGAAAAGCTGCCGATTTATCGGAGTTTGATGAAGGAAAAATTGCGATGACACAGCGCCTCGGAAATGGCGTGGCTTGTGAGTTGTTCACGTGGCGCTGTAGTGAGTATGTATCAAAAGTGGTGCACAGATGGCCAAACGATGAACCGTGGTCCAGCCGTCTTTTATCTGCATCTCATTGATGCCGGAGGGGAGCGGAGACTGTCGAGCATTGTTCAGAGTGACTGCAGGGCCACAATGCAACAAATCACGCAAAGCTACAACAGTTCATCGCAGCCTTCTGCACATGGACCTGCTTAGCCAAAGACCCAGCCGGGTCCCCATGCTCACTGCACACCATTGCCAACAACGCATGAAATGGGCCCAAGATCATCGAGATTGGACCGTGAATGATTGGAAGAAAGTGGCCTGGTCTGATGAATTAAGATTCCTGGTGCACCATGTAGATGGTCCAGCATGGATATGCCAATTACCAACGGAGGCTATGGCACCTGGATGCACTGTTGGGTGAAAATGGTTGGTGGCGGCGGATGTGTTATGCTGTGGGCGATGTTTTCTAGGAACACATTAGGCCCCATTATCTCAATAGCACAATCCCTGACAGTTGTCAGGTATCTGAACATCATTGTGGACCAAGTTCACCCATTCATGGCAACTATGTTCCCTCCTGGTGATGCCCATTACCAACAGTATAATGCATCATGCCACACTGCCAGAATCATCAAGGAGTGGTTCGAGGAACATGCTGAAGACTTTCTGTTAATGTTTCCTGGCCTTCAAATTCACCTGACATGAACCCAATCAAACATCTGACATGAACCCAATCAAACATTTCTAAAGTTAGCCGCCAGCCAGCCGGAGTGCTCCTTAGTGGCAGACACATTCCTAAGTGTGGCGCCACTGAGGAGCAGTCCGCCAGCCAGCCAGACGCACCTCTCTGCTGCTTTGTTATGCCATTTCACTGAGCATGTCAACACAATATGGTTGTTGATAGTGAGTGCTCATTGCTGTTCACGTACATGTGAAAATGTATCGGTATACTCTGGAGGAGCGAGTGTTTATTGTTCGCACTTATTGGAAAACAGAATCAATCATCAGTCTTGTCAACAGCAATTCCTGGAGAGGTTTGCAGGCACACATCTGCCGAGCAAGTCTACCATTTGGGCATTGTCGAAGAAACTGGAAACCACAAATGTCCACAAATGCCCGAGGAAACGATCCATAATGTAAAGGGCCAACTACTTGCGTCTCTCAGGAAGTCACTTTGCCGACTGTCGCAGGAAACAGGGTTGTCCAAAAGCACTTGTCAACGTGCTGTGAAAAAGGCGAAGCTTCATGCATACCGTGTCTCCATGGTCCACGAACTGAAAGAGCCTGACCACATGAAATGAATGACACACTGTCGATGGTTTCCGACATTTCTTCAGGAAAATTTGGGCTTTCTGGACTACATGTGGTTCTCTGACAAGGCGTGATTTCACCTGTCCAGATATGTCAATTCCCAAAATTCTCATATTTGGACAGTGAAAATCCCAACATGATACATGAAGAACCCCTTCATTCACAGAAAATTGGTGTTTGGTGTGGGATGACCCGGCGCCACATAATTGGTTCCATCTTCTTTGATACAACCATCACAACAGCTGCATATATTGAAATCTTCAACACCTTTGTAAATCAACTGGATGACAAAGAACTCTCCATTGGATATTACCAGCATGATGCAGCGACATCACACGCATCACACACCAGTATGGCTGAAAGTCGGTCTTTTTTCGGTGACCATGTCATTTCAAAGGGTCTATGGCCACCGCGCTCGCCCGATCTGACGCCTCCTGATTACTTTTTATGGGGATATCTAAAAGGAAGAGTTTACCAAAGGAAACCACGAACCATAGATGCCTTGAAAGCAAACATCACCGAAGAAATTCAGGCAGTGGCGGTAGACGTACTGGCAAGGACTTTCCACAATATGGTGTGCTCGGTTCAATCTGTCTGGACGCAAATGGTGGCCACTTCCAGCACATGTTGTGATGTCATCACTTTTTGCACGAAATGAGGTAAGTCCACTTCAAATTTCATTGCAATATCTTCATTGAAGTTTATATTATTAAAGAAATGCCGGGTTCGGTACCGAATGGGACACCCTGTATAACTTATTAGGTAGGTGGTCATAATGTAATAGCTCATTGGTATCTCTCTCTCTCTCTCTCTCTCTCTCTCTCTCTATATATATATATATATATATATATACATATATATATATATGATCTATACTAATAGCAAGTCTCACATAAGAGTTATTCAATTAAAAAATAGATCTCTAACACATTTTATGTAAAAAAATAAAATAAAAACCATAAAAAATAATGAGAAAAAAGGTACCTCTCCCTCAGTGATAAGGTTTTCCATCGCCTGGCTGACAACTCTTTCAAAAACAGTCTTTTGTTGGGCTTTTGGTATTATTCCTTGCATCAACTGTAATTCACTCTATACACAAACACACACACAAAAAAAAAAAAAAAGTTTTTAAGAGAAACATAAAAACCTGTACTTCAAAAATTCTGAATATTTATTAGTTTCATTATGATGCTTTATAGGATTTGTAACACTTGACAGTATATTTTGCATGCCCACAACACATCATCAGTTTAACGTTTTGACATAAACATCTACATTATAAACAAAATTGTAACACAAAAAAAAAAAAAAAAGCAAATTCTGCACAAGCCATAAAGGCATAATAAAAACATAATACAAATCCTATGTTATCAAGCAAAAATTTATAAGGCAAAAACTATTTTCTTCAGATCAGGTAGATCGCAAGATCTAAATAGTAGAGTTAGAAATCATAAATAAAGGAACTGAACATCAGTACCTCTGTTGTTAAACTCTTGACCTTACTGACCTGTGTTTATGCAATACTTAATCACTAAGACTTTTTTTTAGGCACCTAAACATAAAACTTACCTTGGTCAAAAGACACAAGAAATAGAGAAAAAGTATAATTGATTGCATAACAGTGCAGCAGAAAAGAAACATGATTAAAGCTATCACGAGGTAAATGTTTATTTGTCAGATGGTCTTTCTTTGAGGAGCTAACTTCTGAATATCAGAGAACAGCTTAATGATATGTATGTATGTATGTATGTATGTATGTATGTATGTATGTGTGTGTATGTATGTGTGTATGTATGTGTGTATGTATGTGTGTATGTATGTATGTATGTATGTATGTATGTATGTATGTATGTATGTATGTATGTATGTATGTATATATGTATGTATGTATGTATGTATGTATGAGGTTTATACAAAATTTGGCAAATAATGTGAGAACATGTATTTTAACTGAAATAAAATTCAATTCCTATTCAAGGACTTCAAATTTTTTTGTTTAATCTTATGTAACCATCTACTGCCACTTTTCCTAGATAACCACTTCTCTTGGTTTTATCTCACCAACAACTGCAAGACCATTCTCCACTTTAAAAGATAAAGATAAAGAAATTAAAAATGATTTCACAAACAAAAATATTTGGTCAAAAATTGTTTTAAAAGAAAAGATATCATAAAAAAGAATACCTTACATGTGATGATTGCATTACAAGACAAACTTGATTGATTTTTTTTTTTTTTTTTTTGTACTTCCAACAAAGCAATTTACCTTTTCACTACCATAGAACATAATGTTCCAAAATTGCAAAATAAAAACAAAATTATGTACATTAATCGCATCTGCCTACTTTTTTCAGTAAGGTATGGAAATCCTCTGCAATTGAGCATCAGCAACTTTGTTGGTATCTTTCATTAACATTATCAAAATCATATTGGAATTGCCAAAAAAAAAAAAAAACTTACTGTACATTCTTTATACAAAAATTTACTAAACAGCAAAATTTTCCATTAGGAAGTACTTAAAACTGAAAAGAAAAAAATCTAATTCAGGGTGTCCACAGAATTATCAAACCTGATTTCCCTGGTATTATGCACATTGGTATACAATGTTACTTATTACTGTTTCACACGTTGTATTGTTTCATTAACTAAACTAGTTTCAACTCTTCATTTTGCGAGTCATCCATCATCATAAAAGAGACGTATTGATGTAGAGCATTTATTGAATATTTGACTCACAAACCACATGCTGATTTCCCTGACTTTTCCTGACCAAATATATAAGAAATCCCTGACCTTACACAAATAGGTTTATTTGAGTTTTTCAATATATGTGCCATGATAATAAATAAAATTGAATTGGATAATTGAGAAACTTATATTATTTAAAAGTGTTTCCGTTTGACATATAAAGTTTACCAAATAACTGATTCATTTAATTATTATTATTATTATTATTATTATTTTTTTTTTTTTATCGGCCTCCACCTTCCCCATAGCCGTCTAACTCACACCTTTTTAATTTTAAGTTTACTCTTTTTTTCATGGTTTTATATTTATTGAAGAAACACTCAAACAAACCTATACACAATATTCAGAACAGTTACTATAAAAATATTACAGTAGGAACACAGTCACTGTTTTTATATTACACACCACTTTTCTTCTTTTTCCAATCTGAAATCTTCGCCTGCAATGCTACTTCTTCCAACTCTAGTTCCTTCTGTACTTTTTGTCTTTTTTCCTTCAATTCCTTTATTTCATGATCAATTTTTCTTTTCTCCTTCAGTTTTCTTTCTTCTTTGTTTTGAAGAATACTTTTTTTCTCAACATAATCCTGATATCTTCGTCTGGAGGCTCTTACAGAAAGAAGAAGCCTTCTATTGATGTCAATGTTTTCTACTCCTACCACATTTTTAATGGCATCAAAAACTGTTCTCTGACAAATCAGGGATTCTTCCAGGAGATTTTCCACAAGAAGAGACTTATTGACAGAAAATCCACCTTCCACTGAAGCATTTCCACGAGACATAATGAGACAAATTTTTATTACATCCCAAAGTTCACCGAATTGTTTTTGGTTGTCAAGTAGAGCACTGTAAAATTTGTCTAATCCAATGGAATCATCGTGACTGTCTAAAAATTCATCAAACTGAGACTTTAAAGCAGATTGAACTTCTACACACAATGAAGCGTACTATTTATAAGCTTTTTCAGCACAGTCATCTGAAATCCTGTTTGCACTAAGTAAAACTTCGAGCACAATTTCCACTGTCTTCTTGCCTAGATTCGGCTGCTGCACTATATAATATTTGGGTTCAAACAAGTTACCACACGGACAAACTTAAATTTTAGTGGGCTTTTCTCACGAAGTTTTTCAATCATACTGGTCACAAGTTTCCTAAATTCAAGCTTAAACTCTAATTTCCCCCTTTCTGAGCACTTCACTTCTTTTAATAGCTTTTTAGCACTAAATCCAATATCAACTTCCCCAATTGAGAGAAGATTTTCACTTTTTGATACATCTAAAGTTAACAGTTTTGAGACACTATCAGCTTCACTTAATTTGTCAGGCTTCAAGCTTCGTGCCATCAAATTTTTCATCAGATCCAGAAAATCAGTGTGTATGAAAGGAATTAAAGGATTTGGGCTCTGGAACCTTCTCAAAAAAGATTCACACTCTGAAGTTATAGTCCCTAAATGCAGCCAATTTGCATTTCAACAATGGACTTTCCATGAATTCTGCAAGAAACATGTGCTGTTTGCTGGAAACCGATGATTCTTGAACATATTTCTTGATATGATATAATTTTGGATAATTTTGCAGCATAATTTTGCTCTCTGCAAGCAGGACTGTGTCATCTCGGTACACAGCAATCTGCACACACAGATATTACCAAGACAAACCAGTATTGTCAATGTTGGCATCACGCATGCATGCACCCAGAAGTACAGCAGACTCTCGTTTTTACAAACCTTTAAAAAAATTTAAAAAAATTGAAAAATGCAGTAGTATGTACTGACCTTTATTTACTAGAAGATAAAAAAAGCTCATTAATTTTGGCTGGCATTAGAACACTGGTAAACATACGCTCCCATAGAGTCAATGCTAGCAAGTATTCCAGCGTTAAAGTCTACTTCAAAAAAATGAAGCAGCCTTGATATTTTTTTTAATTGTTTTTGGTGGCTTCTTTAAGCATCAGTCTGGTGATGCTTAAGCTCCTTGTCATCGGAAAGTTCTTTTGTATTCAGCATCAGAACTTGAATAATTATCTCATAGTCAGATATCTTCCTTACATACAATGTTCCAGTGAATACCTAAGAAGTCCTGAAAAGTCCCATTTTCAGGCACACGTGAGCTACTGTTGCGAAGTTCTTATTGCAAGGCTTCATCACCACTATCAACATTATCCAGGATGTTTTCTTCTGCAGTCACTCCATCTTAAATGAACCCTGCATGATGAAAACAGTTATAACAGCAGAATTAGCTGTCCACCAGCAGAAAGCAGGAACAGGACCCACAGCAACAAAATCAAATGACACAGCTGCCACTGAGCAACATTTAAGGCACCATCCCCACCCACACCTAATGCATGGGTGGTAGGATTGAAACATACATGGAATCTGGAGCTTGCCTTAAGTAATCACTGCCAAATGTCAACTCCTTTCTTTTCACTTGAGCATCCCCTTGTACCTGCCATAATACATGTATAGCAAAATTATTTGCCCCCCCGTCTTGCCCCTCCAGCTGAAGTACCAAAGGAACTATGAAAAAGCCTTATGGGCAAAATGTCCATTAGACGTCTTTCAGGACGGACTGACTAGGTTGTCCGCTGACCGTTGCTAAGAGGTCCTGTTGTTCAGAAGTTATTGCTAATATTAATCCTACTGCAGATGTTCTGTACTGACCAAACCTTACAGTTGTTTGGAAATATCCATTAATGGAGGTTTCACTGTACTTCAATATCACTTCCAGAATGTTTTATTTTTCTTCCATTTTGTCAAATTCTGTGCAAGAACAATTTTACTTTCAGCAGAATAGCTTTCGTTTCTTGCCTTTGACTTTCTACATAGATTATGCACTTTTTACTATAGCAACAGAAGATCACAGTGTGTTTGTTATTACTTCATTATACCTGAAAAATTGACAAAATCACATAATAACCTCTGTAATTTACAATGTATGAGGGGTGTCCCAAAAGTTCTTGGCCCGGCCATGAGGAATGCCATGGGAAAATATAGTAGGCCTATTTTTATACATAGTTTCTTTGAAGGCCCACACACTTTTTCCAGCAGTGCTCTGTTACGTGCACCAAATAAAATGATTTGTCAAACATGTACAAATAAGCTTCTATGCTCCCACTCATCCTCTCCTCATTCTCTTACTTTCGTTTTCCCAACTACCCTTCCATAAGAAACCTTCTCTCTCTCTCTCTCTCTCTCTCTCTCTCTCTCTCTCTCTCTCTCTCTCTCTCTCTCTCTCTCTCTCTCTCACACACACACACACACACACACACACACAATGCAGTTTTATTCTGGATACACAATTCTCACTAGCAGCAAAGGAAGTATTATTTAATACATCTCTTTACTTTGTATTCCCCCTATTTCTCCCTTCCTCTTGCTTCATGGTCTGTGAAAAACTTATTTCATAAATGTTTTCAGTGGAGTTATGCAAAATCACAAAAGATAGAAAGATAGTGCTTTTTCAGATATTGAGAAAGGAAGGAAACTTGATAAAACTGTATTATATGATTTCCTATTTCCTACAACAGAAACACTTTCAAAGATTATATCAAATTATGAACTTTCTCAAGGACTTGACAACACCCCCCCCCACACACACACACACTCCCCTTTTTTTGGAGCACTAGATAAATTACATAACAAAATTTTCAGAGATCATGATATAAGAAGCTGTCATTTTTTCATAGCATCTAATGTTAAGTAGTTTAGAAACCAGAAAAAATAAGATGCGCCAGGGCTAAGAAACTGAATACTACCTACAAATATGATGCAGGATTTCCATTGGAGAACTGCTGAAGGTTATAGCAAGCCAGAAACCTGGCCGAGTAACAGCAATGAGGTTAATTGGAGCAGAAATAAATGACGGGTTATTGAGTCAGGAAAGCATGTACCATTACAGCTGCTAAGGGCAGTAAAGTCAGGATCCCCTGGTGAACACAAAATATCAGTAAAAATGTCAAGTGCAACAACAACAAAAACACACACACACAACAACACACACTTGCACAGGGAAGTTGTTTTACATGGTACGAAGGAAGATAAAAGATCTTGAAAGGCAAAACAGTGTGCTGGAGATGCTAAAAAGGCAGAGATCAATCAGCAGATTTCAGGAAATATGTGAAGATCTTCCAAATTATGCTAAAAATTGTTTTGAATTCTTTAAGCAAGTCGGAAAGAGTGGGAAGTCTGTAACCCATGATCTACTGGATAAAGGGAATCTTATAAGTCAATGGAGGACACAATGAAAAGATTTTGTGAACATTTTATATATAGATATTAAGTTATATTTGCTATTTACAACACAAATTAAAGGCCTACAAGATTTCAACAACCATAATGATATTACTTTATGAACAACATGTTATATGAAATGTGTTTTATGTATCAGGAAAGGTACCTGCATTAGTTTCAGAAGAGCACTAATTGATGTTGTAAATGCCAGAAATTCATGATCTGGAATATCCTCTTTGGACTCTGGTAAAAGTGCTGTTTGCAAGCGGTGACCTTGAAAAAGGTATGATTTAAATCAATGAAAGGAAACAGAAATAAAACTCTACATTACATTACAATAAACAATGAAAAAAATACTGTGCCACAGACATTAAAACAAAAGTAATTGCAGCAATATACAGTGAAACACACATGTAAAAATATATACACCAGCACAATTAATGCCTACTTACAGAGGTACATTTATTTATTGACTGCATGGCACGGTTTAATCAGAAATGAACTAGTGGCAAAACATAGTATAATACTTCAATATCATTAAGAATACATGGTTCATACGCTTTTTCACTCACAAAATTCCAGGACTTTTCCAAGACATTTCCAGGACTTTTGGATTTTTTTCCAGAACATATGATCCAAATGCTCTTATTTAAAATACAGTGAAACCCTATGTCTGTTCAACCTGTAACCTACAACAAACAACTTAGTACATGCTTAGGCAAACTTAATGCTGAATGTTAAAACGGATGTCCGCTGCAGCTAATCAGAAACTTAGAATCACAGATAAATACTGAAATATCAAAACTGTCACTGAAAATGTGACCAAGTTTAATATCTACTAAACTTTTATATACAGTATACTACACTGATTTTGAGAAAACTATTTTTGTACTTTGGCTTTAGTTCAATTATTGAAACAAATTACAGAATAAAAAAAAACCCCATAATACTCAAAAATACAATGTGGCAAAAATACAATCTTGAAATGCTTTCATATACCACACAATCAATACATAAAATACTATTTATATTTAATTATTTTGAAATAATGCTTACATTGGAAATTTAAGGGTAAAGAAAGGTGAAATATCTAGAACTTTTTCAAAGGACCAAAGGGATTGTTATTTCTTAAATATATAATCATGGGAGCAAGTATTTGTGTTACATTTTATTTAGGGAAGGAATTTTCAACATAATATCGATGTTGTAGCTATGTTTTAAATTTTTACTCTCCCGCAAACAAAGTATGCACAAAAATTTCCAACGTGAAATGAAAGAGAATAACAAGAAAACCTTATGTCCAAGGGCTGTGTACAACTGCATTCATTAGTGATCAAGGCAATTTAACTGGGAATGATTAGAAAACTAATTATAGAAGATGCAAAGTGATTACTCAGCTCAAAAAATACTAAGAAACAACTAGATCTAAGTTTCTGATATTAGAAAGCAATCTGATTTTATGGCAAATTTTTATATAAAGTATTCATTACAAAATTTCAGTAAGTATTCATTACAAAATTTCAGTTAATCCACAACACAAAATCAGCTATTTACTTCTAACAGTGGCTAAAAAGTATGTTACGGAAATTAACAAATGGTGCAAAAAACGTTTCCCATAGCAAAAGGAATTAGAGACAAAGATTTTCAATTCGAACACTTAGAAGAAAAGATATCGAAGGAAACATGATATAACTAAGCCTTTTAGCAGAACAATTTTGCATAATGGAAAACTGAAAACAGGCGAAAAGCTTTCTTCATATCAAAAGCAATGCTAAGGAAAAAGAACTTTTCAAATACTTCTCCCGGAAGCAGAGATAGCAAGAAAAGCGTTTTGACCTTTACAACCCCTAGGGGGAAAGTTGTACATTATTTGAAGAGGATCTTCTTATTGTAGCAAAAATCTTATTCACTCTTCACCTTTATTATAGTGAATGGCATACAGTAAAAAAGAAATTTCTCAATAGGGTTTTTACAGGCAGGGTAGCCTGCAAACGGAAGTACAAAAACCCACCTAGGGGCAGAAAAAATGACGTGCAAAATACTTTTTCAATAATAGGCAAAGAATACCTTTGATATTATGTATTTTTAATCTAAAGCACATTTTTAACATAAAGCAACCATTAGGATTTGTCTCATGAAATGCACATTTCGTAATTCTATACATAATACACGTCGGAAAGCCGGGAACGAAGAAGGGGAAAAACGACCATGAATCACCGAAACTTGTTGAAACCTAATGAGTTGAGAGAGTTAGAGAACTTCAGAAAAAGAAGTGACCTTCAAAAAAACAGTATTCAGTTAGAATTTTTGATAAATTGTCAAGATTTTAATTTAATACCTAATAAAGTTATTAAATGCGGGAGTAACATGGAATGCGAGAGTAACATGGAGGAGACTGGCACAAGACAGACCGTTGTGGAAGAAACTTGGGGAGACCTTCATCCAGCAGTGGATTGATAATGGTTGACAATGATGATGATGATGATGAAAGTTATTAACAGGAATATTTAATAACTTAAATATTCCTGTTAATAACTTAATTACACATTGAATAAAAAAGACAAGTATAATGAAACAATGTGAAATTATGCGATTAAGAGCAGAAATTGTTTCAAAAAGAAAAACAGCATATAAGTTACACAACACCTGTTATAATTTATGGAATCAGATACAAAATAATAAATATGAAAATTTAAATAAAATATGGACCGATACTGTAGTCGGCCAAATTTTAAAGCAAACTTTTACAATATTAGAAAATGAAGCACAAACTATCAGAAATGGGCATTTTGAAAAATTAAATAAACTAATTGATAAAAATATTCCTGTTAATAACTTAAATAATGAAAATTCCCTACCTACGTTTTAAAATCACTCTAACCTCGAACTCTCAGAAGTACAACAGGCAGCATTACAGAAGGGTAAAAAATTTGCGTATCCGCAGAATATTCCCCCAACTGAAAAGTATATTCCAAAAATTGAGACCATCATTCAAGATGTTCCATATCCACACAAACCAAATTTAAGATTTAAGTTATATAGAAACGTATCGGATGAATATAATCTACAATCTATAAAAAAGAAATTAAAATTGGAAAGATGGCAAATGAAAGACAACTACTAGAATTGCAAAAAGACCCTAATATTGTAATTCGTGAGGCTGATAAATCAAACCAGTTAATAATACTGGATAAAAAATAATATATTGTTAAAATGAAAGCAGGTATCGAGGAATTAAAATGTGAGGTAGTTAAAAAAGATCCAGTTGACTATCAAATGAATTTTCTGTCTAAAATTAGAAACCATAGTTCACTACCTTCAGAATTCACCAGAGCCTATCCAACAGTAGGTGCGGTAGTCCCAGGTATTTTGGGGAAAATAAAAACCCATAAACCAGATAGATCATTTAGAGTTATAGTTTCAAAATCAAAATCCCCACTAATAAATTTAGAAAAGAAATTATAAAAATTTTTGGGCCCCCATTTTCATGAATAATGAATATAGTTTAAAAAACAGTTTAGAGTTCATTGAAAAAATAAAGTATATTAATGTTCCAGTATCTGGTATATATATGGCAAGTTTAGATGTTAAATCATTTTTCCGGAGTACACCTGTACCAAAAGCCTAGACATTATTATCATTAATGAATTGAAAAATAATTCTCAGTTTAATAATATACAATTACAAGAGTTATTTAACATGTTAACATATATTTCTAATAACAATTACTTTGAATTCGATAAAAAAATCTATAGGCAAGAAATTGGAGCCCCAAAGGGATTCCCATTATCTTCTTTATTTTCAGAAATTATTACGAGTGATATCGAAAACAAAATTATTAAAAAACTACCAGTTCCCCCTGTCCTTTATTGTAGGTACATTGAAGACATCTTTATTTTGTCTAAATTAAAACAAGAGGAACTAGAAATATTGAAGAACAAATATACGACTTGTTACCCTGATTTATTAATATCAGTTCAAAAATGTTATATTCCACGTTAACTAATGAACGTTATTACGTGGCATATTACATTAAGTTCATTAGCAGGAATTCATGGAAGTCCTGTCATTTTTTCTGTTCTTCACGTTTTTACTCAAGTTCGCTGAAAACCACGATATCCGGACTCCCTAACCTCTTATTCGTTCAGGTGGTATCGTATTGAGGGTGAATGGCTCATTTATTTAAAATATGAAATAAACAACACATAACTTATTTCTTAATAGAAGATGAATGATAGGGTTAAAATAATACCATTGTTACCTCATTGGTTTGCAGTCTCCTTTTGACTAGTTGCTCCCGGTATACATTCAAGCAACAACAAACTGCGTAGTCGAAGTTCCATAAAATGTACGTTCTCTGTAGGTAACAATGAAATATTTATGATAGCTAAAATCTCTAAAAATCTTCTATCAAACACATAAAAACCCTGTTCTTAATAGAACTTGAAAGAAAATCAATCCAAAGAATAAATAAAATCCAAATAAAAAACCATAATTCCAACCTCAAATTCGACTGATAATGATATAAAAAACAGTCTTCATCGAAGGAATCCAGATCCCGAAATTTCCGACGCGTTTCAGCACACTCATTTGTGGCCATTTTCAAGGAGATCCCGTGTTGTACTGTTCCTTGCGCGTTAACTATTAACTAAGTCGACGTTGCTGCCATCTCCATCGTCTGCGTCATCATCATGCTCATCACGTAGAACATCGCTGGCACCATCTAATGTCATCCTGTATTTTAAACATTGTTTCCTTTGTCAACTAGATCTTCTTATTTGGATTATTCGTTGTTTTTCCTGTTTTATCATGTTCAATCATGTTGGTGACAATTCGATCGGGACATTTAAATTGCAATTATATGGCTTGGTTTTCTCTATTATGATGGCTTCTGCTGTCAGAATCTTTTTATGTGTGTTGTGAGAAGTAACTAGATTTATATTCTCCCAGTAGGGTATGGCTTCATTATTATAACAATATTGTAAAGTGAAGTTCGAATTTCACCTTTATTATAGAATTTGTTAATACATACAGCAACATATATACAACTATCAATCTTACCACTGAAAAAGAAAAAAATAAACAAATACCATTTTTAGACATTAATATCATCAATAATTATTCAAGAACAGACTACGAGGTATATAGAAAAACAATATTTGTACCAAATATAATACCTAATAACTCAAATCATCCATGGAAATTTAAAACAGCAGCATTCCGATATTACGTAAAAAGAGCAATTATACTTTCATCTAATAATAGTGCAAGACAAAAAGAGTTTAAATGGATTAAAACTCTGGCTAGTGACTTCGGCTATGAGGAGAGATTGATCGACGATCTTTACAAACAAATTCAGAATAACCAAAATAAACCGAGGCTGAATACGACTGATGCATACAGATTTTGTGGAAAGCTACCATATAGTCCACCTATATCCGCTCCTTTAAAAGAGGAATGCCATAAAGCAGGGTTACTTATTGCAGATACTGTACTTGACAATCGCAGATTATTACAAACAAGTAACGAAAAATGTTCTATCTTACGTAAAGCTGGTGTACACAGCATACCAATTATTAATATAAATAGGAACCTAGAAAACAAAACTGTTTACATTGGTAGCACAAAGCGAAATATCGATATCAGATTACGTGCACATTTAAATAACTGGAATAAAGGTGAAATTCGAACTTCACTTATACAATATTGTTGTAATAATGAAGCCATACCCGATTGGGAGAATATAAATCGAGTAACTTCTTACAACACACATAAAAAGATACTGACAGCAGAAGCCATCATAATAGAGAAAACCAAGGCATATAATTGCAATTTAAATGTCCCGATCGAATTGTCACCAACATGGTTGAACATGATAAAACAGGAAAAACAACGAATAATCCAAATAAGAAGATCTAGTCGACAAAGGAAACAATGTTTAAAATACAGGATGACACTAGATGGAGCCAGCGATGTTCTACGTGATGAGCATGATGATGACATAGACGATGGAGATGGCACCACCGTCGACTTAGTTAATAGTTAACACGCAAGGAACAGTACAACACGGGATCTCCTCGAAAATGGCCATGAATGAGTGTGCTGAAATGCGCGTCGGAAATTTCGGGATCTGGATTCCTTCGATGAAGACTGTTTTGTATATTGTTATCAGTCGAATTTGAGGTTGGAATTATGGTTTTTTATTTGGATTTTATTTATTCTTTGGATTGATTTTCTTTCAAGTTCTATTAAGAACAGGGTTTTTATGTGTTCGATAGAAGATTTTTAGAGGTTTTAGCTATTATAAATATTTCATTGTTGCCTACAGAGAACGTACATTTTATGGAACTTCGACTACGCAGTGTGTTGTCGCTTGAATGTATACCGGGAGCAACTAGTCAAAAGGAGACTGCAAACCAATGAGGTAACAATGGTATTATTTTAACCCTATCATTCATCTTCTATTAAGAAATAAGTTATGTGTTGTTTATTTCATATTTTAAATAAATGAGCCATTCACCCTCAATGCGATACCACCTGAACGAATAAGAGGTTAGGGAGTCCGGATATCGTGGTTTTCAGCAAACTTGAGTAAAAACGTGAAGAACAGAAAAAATGACAGGACTTCCATGAATTCCTGCTAATGAACTTAATTGTTACCCTGAGTTAGAATTAACATTGGAGTTCGAACAAGAAGGAAAAATATCCTTTTTAGATATTGAACTAATTAAAAAAGATTTAAAAGTTTGAATACAGGGTTTCTAGAAAACCAACATATGAACCTATAATGATCCCATATCAATCTGAACACTTAAAAACGCATAAAGTAAATAGTATTAGGAATTGGGTAAAACATGCCTTCACACATTCCTCAAATAGAAAGTACAGAGAAGAAGAAATCCAATGGATTATTAACACAACTAAACAATATGGGTATGACACAAAAACTGTTAAAAAAATTAATTTTGAATACAAAAAGAAATTAAAGAAGTCCAGTCAAAACATCCCAAAAAAGAACTACAAATTTTCAGGTTCCTTTCCTTATATTAGAGGAATTAGTGGGAACATTTTAAGGTTAATGAAGAAATACAATGTTATTTTTGGTCATTCTGTTCAGAACATTGGTGACTTAGTTATAGAGAAAAAATCTAACAGAAGTATACTACAATCAGCAGGTGTATATGAAATTGCTATAATTTCACAGAGTTCTGACGACCGCATATCTTACATTGGTAGCACAAAAAATAGATTAGTAAAAAGATTAAATCAACATATAAAAAACTGGAACAAAAAAGAAGAAAAACTGCACTTATCCAACACTACATTAATCATAAACAATATCCTGATTTCGAAAATATTAAATTACTAACTACCCACACAAACGAAAAAGAATTAAGGATTTCTGAAAGTGTTATAATCGAACAAAAAAAAAAAAAAAAAAAAGATAATACATGCAATTTACAAGACCCCACTACTCTAGATACAACTTCGAAGTCACTTATAAAAACGGAAAAATTGCATAAAAAAAGACAAAAAAATGAACATTACAAAAAATCACCCCGTTTAATAAAGGGCTAAGAGTAAAAAAATAATAATACAACAGTTTATTTAAATAGATAGTAATAATCCAATATCCCTTTATAAAAATAAAGATGAATATACTTACGACGGATATACCTACAAACTAATCCAATAGATGGCGGCACTTGAGGAACAATCTCCTTACACGCCATGAAGACCGCAACCCTCCTTTCGTTTCCCAACATGCAACTTCTGCGGCTACACACACGAATAACCCTCGCGTATATAATAGATGGCCTGAAGATGGTGCTCAAGGAGCACAGAAAGCGCTCACCGTAATATTGTCGAAGAGCTTTTATGCCATGTCCTCCGACCCGACGAGTATAACATTTCCTTATGCATGTTTTAATTATCAGAAAAAAATAATTTAATGTTTGATTGTACTACTGAATGAATGTTTAACTGAAAATATTTAATTAAATTGTTTTATTTATAAAACTTTCTAACAAACAAAAAACCTGTGACACCAATTTGACCTCTCTCATGACGGGAGCATGTACCTCACGGAGCAACAAACGTGCGAAATACTTTTTCAATAATAGAATAATAGCTACATACTATATGCACTACTGTTTCACACGTTATATATGTTCCATGTGTTGTGTGCATACTTGCAGCAAAATCGTCTTGGCATTCATACATCATATATGGTTAGGAATATTATAACATGTTTAAATTATTATTTCATCCAGGACTCACCTTGTAAAGGTATTTCAAATTAGTATTCTTCATCCTGTATCTTGAAATAAAAGTTTGTGTCTAGCACGTCATTAGACACGTAGCATTTTCCTGTTGCAAATAGGCCTAATTGAAATTGCGACCTGAGTTGAAGTTCAAATAAAATACGACTATGGATATCACACAAAGAGTGTGTGAAAGAACTATATACAATGCAATTAAAAACCATTTACCATCGACAGGTGTCGTAAATCTTTAAAAAGAAGGAATGGACACAATCAAGGACTATCCAAACGGACATTAAATAAAATCTCATCAATTACTGAACAATGCCAGACAATCTCTGCAACACGCACACGACTCCACACAAACCACCGGACATGTTTCGGCATGACTGACTTTCGGCCATTATCAATGGTATGCATCCTGGATCAATGTTCAAAGTTGTTATATATCTAGGTCACCTCGGCATCCTATTATTCTATTATATATTACCACATATTTTATATTTTTGGTTGTTCTTACTAACCAAAATCCATTATTACTTTTTCAATAATAGGTAAAGAATACCTTTGATGATGATATGTATTTTTAATCTAAAATACGTTTTTAACATAAGACAACCATTAGGATTTGTCTCATGAAATGCACATTTTGCAATTCAACTTAGTACAATGCTGATTTATCCAAAGGGGACAATTGGTTGAAATTAAAAAATGGTAAAATTGGATGAATCATATCTTTCAACCAATGGCAATTAAAAAAAATTGTTGCTTTCATGAGTACCATTTTGAATATAGAAATTATTTTGTCTACTGAATGTGCTCTTATTATTTTTTTAATCTCACTCTCTGCTACTAAATAACTGGAAAAAAACCATTGTTGACTTCCTTTCACTATGCCAAATATTTGTGCACTTTTTCTACTTCAAATGGTGCATAGTCTTCCCACTTTGGAAGCATAAATGTATATCAAATTTTCCTTTTGCTATCCTCGCTTCTAAAGGTAAGATTTTGAAAAATCAGACAGTTTCTATATATCATGTGGAATATTTTTATGTATGTTAGACATTATGCCCGTATATAACAGATCTTATGTCCTTTAGCAGTGGAGGTGTACATTACTTTTTCATGACGCACAGTTCTGTCGCAAAGTGCATAAGTTTTGTGAGTTTTGCACTTTCAGATTATTTCATGTTTAATGAAAAATGATAATATTTTCTTTATCAACATAAAAAGTTCAACGTACATTTTATGCAACATAGGTTTTTTGGTATGAAACAACTTTATGTATTCATTGAAAAGGAAAGTAACATTTAACAACAACACAGGAGAGTGGGAACATTGCGGGGGAGGGGGATGGCGTTTACGGGAGAAATCTCTGCTCCATCTGACTTCCGTTTTCAGAAATTTATCTTACATTTTCAAGCTGAAATGCAAATATTTATGGAATAAAATGATATCTAACAAAAATACTGGGCAGAAAAACACATTACAAGAAAAGAAATTATGACTACGGGATAAATGTTTTCTCTGCCTATCTTCCGTTTCCAAAAGTTTGGATGGATGGAATTTCATCCTCTGGCGTAACCCCCCCCCCCGCACACACACACACCACCACCACCACCAATCTATAAATCCAAAAAAAAAAAAAGAAAATTTCTTCAGTTGTGCGCATCGATCACATGAATGGCCCAAATGATAATGGAAAAGGTGGAATTTCTCGAATCCTTGCAAGAATCTTATGCCAGATGATGACATGGAAATCTTTGAGCCGTCTAACTTCCGTTTTTGGAAATTGTTGCCTACAGTTTCAAGCAGAAATTGAAACATGTATGCAAAAAAATTGACATTTAACAATACTGGATAGAAGTAACATCGTGAGAAAAAACTAATGATTACGGGGAAAACCTACACTCCGTTTAACTTCTATTTTCGGAAGTTTTAAAAGACAAAATACTGTCCCCAGATGGAAAATGACCCCCTACCCCAACTAATGCTCCAAAAATTTCTTTTCAGTTTTGCATTGATCTAGAGAATGATCCAAATGATGACAAAAAAGGCGGAATTCCGTGAATCCGCAGAAGAATCTCATGTTTGAAATATTGAAGAAAATTTCTTAAAAAAAAAACGGTGAAATTTTCAGAAAATAAGCCCCCTTTGAATATTGTTAGAAAACATAACACTGCTGCTAAACTTTTCCAAACAAAAAAATTCCCATTCCTTCCGTCTCTTCCACCTTTGCTTCTGAAGTTTTCTGACAGATGCCTGATGGTTACGAAAAGGGTTACCGAGAAACATGAATGAAATGTAGAAACACACATACACAAACGCAGAGGAGATTGTCAGTCATTAGTATAACATCATCCAAGGACCCTAATTACACTGAAAAGTATTTCTTATGATAAGGCTTTATATTACAGAAGACATTTTAAGAGTATATTAAATGGAAGAATTTTTGCTATTTACTTTTACATACTTATTAATTACAAGATAAGAATTTTGCTAATAACTTTTTCATATTGTGTTGAAAAGAAAGTAATGCCAGATGATGAGGTACCTGAAGTTGAAGCCCTGGCTGTGGTGCACATTGGCCACTGAGATTGTGCAGCACACTGGTATGAAATCAGCAGGTAGGTGACTTAAATTAGTAGCAGTTAACCACCAGAAGGCGAAGAGTGTAAATGCCGGCCAACATGGAAGTGGACAAGGAGCATATCCACCATTGCATGCTGTACAGTTTCATTCTGGTAGCACCCTGCAAGTGCTGTAAGGAACATTACTACTAGTGTACGTAATGCGATCAAAAAGTTTCGAGACTAGGTACGTAGCGCGCCAACAGATGGCAGTAAGCAGATGCGTGAGCAGCGGTCAAGGGCAGAGACCTTCATGAGTCACTGTGCTAAGTGGCATCATTCTGTGAACATCGGGAGCTGTGCAATCATGATATTTGGTAACCACATGCAGAACACAGCTGTGATTTCGGTACGGACTGCAAATTAGAGCAGCAAGCGAACATCAAATTCTGCGTCAAACTCGGCAAATCAGAAACGGAGATGAATGAAATGTTGCAGCAGACTTATGGCAACGAGGCAATGAGTCACGCGAGATGTTTTGAGTGGCACTCGTGCTTCAAGAGCAGCAGAACGGCGCTGGAAGACAACAAGAGATCAGGGCGACTGTCCATGAGCAAAACCCCCGAAAATGTGGACAAAATTAGGGAACTGATACATGACGATCGTCGGAGAACCATTTAAGACATTGCTACCATCATCAATGTGTCATATGGAACAGTGCAAGAAATTCTGATGTAGGTTTCGAACATGCACCGCATTGCTGCAAAGTTTGTGCCAAAGATTCTGAACCTCGAACAGAAGGCACTCAGTGTCGAACTCTGTCAAGATCTTTGTCAGCAGGTGGTAAATGATCCAACATTCCTGTCACGGGTCATCACTGGGGATGAGACTTGGGTCTACAGTTATAACCCGGAGACCACACAACAGTCGTCACAGTGGAAGAGCCCGGCATCTCCACAACCGAAGAAGGCCCAACAGGTCCGAAGCGCAATAAAAAGCATGTTCATCGTGTTCTTTGATATTCGTGGGGTTGTCCACCAGGAATTCGTCCCCCAGGGCCAAACCATCACAGCCCTTTTTTACTGCGATGTTCTGCGGCATCTTAGGGAGGACATTTGCCGCAGACGACCTGAAATGTGGTGCAGGAGCAATTTCCTGCTCCATCACGACAATGCAGCAGCTCACAGAGCGTTAGCAACATGCCACTTTTACAGCCGCAACAACATGACTATCCTTCCTCACCCGCCTTACTCGCCGGATTTGGCCTCCTGCGATGAGATCCAGCATGAATCGCAGATGGTGCTTAACATGATTCGCGAACAGGACTTCCAGGGAGGGTTCCAGTAGTGGCAAAAATGCTGGCAGCGGTGTTTCGCTGACCAAGGAGACTACTTTGAGGGAGATCATAGCCAGACTTAAGTAACGTAAGTACTTTGTTGTATATCGGCCTAGTCTTGGAACTTTTTGATTGGACTTCGTATACCGATGCCATTATCACATTGTCAGTGCTGTCACAGGTTTGAATAGTTTCAAGAAGGAAATGTTGATTTGTCAGACCATCCCAAAACCAGAAGACCAGCAACAGTGGATATGGACATGCTGAAGACCTTAGTAGAGACCAACCCAAGTGTGAACCTGCACGAGTTGGCCGTACAGCTGGGAACTATACACACGAGCATTATCACACATCTGCATCAACTTGGGAAGGTGCACAAGAGGGGAGTTTGGGTACCCTATCAACTCACAGTTGACCAGAAAGCAAATCGCATGAGTGCATGCATTTCCCTGCTTGCACATGAACAACTTGAAACATTCTTGAACCGTATTGTGACAGGTGATGAGAAATGGGCCCTGTATGACAATGTCAGTATCTGGAAACATTGGTTGCACCCAGTGTTTAAGCTGGAATTTTTCTCTTGTAGCAATATGGCTATTTTGTTAGCAAAAGTTGCAGCAAAATGCTATGCAGATTAGTCAAATTTACGTTGTTATTTTTTGCTATATTTACATATGAAAATACAAGCACAATGCATTGGCTAAGTAAAATTTTGTACTTTAAATAGAATTCAAGAATAAAAACAAATAGGCTATTACACTTCTAATTTTCATAAAAATACATTTGCTGATGCATGCAGTTTATAAAAATATCTACAAAGACTAGGACTGAGCAAAGCCACACCCGATGCCACACCAGCAGAACAGTCGATCTGAACCAAAACGGTGCGTGCTGCTCCCGCAGTTGTTACTGTGGCGGCAAACTACCAAAAAAAATTAACAAAATGCCTTCTTCCTTATCCATCGTAGCAAAGCCTTTGCGAAAGGTGCTCTCGATGCTCACCGATGCTTTTCTGCAAAATAAGAAAGGGCAACAGGGATGGAAAAATGACAACAGAGCACAGCAGTGTGTCACAGCAATGACAGAAAGAATATAAATGAGTGGTAGGAAATGCACATAACTAACAAACTAATTAAGAAGAAGGTAGTGTAGAACACGCTAAATTACATATAAAAGTTTAATGCAAATATATTTCAGCCATTACTATGGCCTTCATCAGTGTGACTACAATTGGTTTACGTTGCCAGATTGGAAAGGTAAGTTTTGTAATGGTAACTCCGGGTGATGTAATGCAATGAGAGATTTCCAGATGTAAGGAACAAAATGAGGAGCTCAGAGTTGCAATTTTTGGAAAATAAAATTTCCAAACTTTCTCTAAACCTTAGAGCATATCGATTTTGGAAAGGAGCCAACTTTTAGTATCGAACCAAAGTGGAATAACAGAAGTGTCAGCCATGGTAAGAAGAGATAAGGCAGATGAAGGTTTTCCAAGTTTCACATCAGATTTGTGTTCCTGAAGTCTTGAGAGAATTTTCCGGAATGAACTTCCTATGTATGCGGTTAATTCAATATTAGCCTTGATCAGAATTTTATACACTCCAGGCAAAGAAAGCGGAGGTCTTGGGTCTCTGTCATTACGGAGTATAACAGAAATTAAAGGGGAAGAACGAATGGCAAGTCTTCTCTTTTGAAGATACTGATGAGTTTGTAGGCAGAAGGTTCATGGAAAGGGATTGAGCCAACAAACGTTAGTTCCTTTTTGGTGAAACAGGTTGAAGAGCAACAACTGGTTTTTTCTTAGCATTTTGAATTAATTTTGAAACCAGGAGAGGGAGAAAGCCATGTTGAGTAGCAATCAAGTGGATGTTTGCAATCCCTTTCCATGAACCTTCTGCTTACAAACTCATCAGTATCTTCAAAAGAGAAGGATATAGACTTGCCATTCGTTCTTCCCTTTCAATTTATGTTATTCTCTGTAATGACAGAGACCCAAGACCTCCGCTTTCTTTGCCTGGAGTGTATAAAATTCCGATCAAGATTAATGTTGGATTAACTGTGTACATAGGAAGTTCATTCTGGAAAATTCTCTCAAGACTTCAGGAACACAAATCTGATGTGAAATTTGAAAAACCTTCATCTTCCTTGTCTCTTCTTACCACGGCTCACACTTCTGCTATTCTGCTTTGGTCCGATACTAAAAAGTTGGCTGCCTTCCAAAAATCGATATGCTCTAAGGTTTAGAGAAAGTTTGGAAATTTTATTTTCCAAAAATTGCAACTCTGAGCTCCCCATTTTTGTTCCTTACATCTGGAAATCCCTCATTGCATTACGCCACCCGGAGTTACCATTACAAAACTTACCTTTCCAATCTGGCAACGTAAACCAATCGTAGTCGCACTGATGAAGGCCATAGTAATAGCTGAAATATATTTGCATTAAACTTTTATACGTAACGTAGCGTGTTCTACACTACCTTCTTCTTAATTAGACAGAAAGAAAAAAATGATGAAGAAGAGAAGCAGTGACAATGGAACAATAAAAATGACGAAGATGAAAAACAATGCAAGGGCAAAGTAGGGGCTGGTGGGATGATGAAAGAATAAATGGTGGAAAACATTCGCGTTTTGGCGATTCGGTGGGGACTTTTTGTCACAATTAGTCTTCATCGCGAATTGGCGAAAATGTGAGCACCAGCTTAAACATTGGTTGGACCCAAAACAGAAGCCCATGCCAACCCCCAAAGCCGGGTTACATCCATGTAAGGTCCTGTTGTCTGTTTGGTGGGATATGCAGGGTATCATGGTTTTTGAGCTGCGGTTGGACATCACCATCACCGCTGATATGTACTGCTGAATCCCAAGGGCGTTCTCCTACAGCAGGATGGAGCACAGGTGACCTGTCACAAGATCAAGAACTTGGTCTGGCAGCTGCTGCCGCACTCCGCCTATTCCCCGGACATTGTCCCAAGCACGTGACTACAACCTTTTCCGGTCACCGAAACATTTCCTGGACAGGTTCGCCAACTGGGACGATGTCGAACACGCACTTACTCACTTCTTTGTGTCCCAGCTGCCACAATTCTACAGGGATGGTATCCAACAGCTATCCAGATGATGAGAGCAGGTTGTGGCAAATTATGGCAACTATTGGACAGATTTGTACTTCAGTATAAGGTAATTATTACTTTTCTGTTGCCTTGCAGACATTACTTTCTTTTTTCTAACCCAATATTAATGAAATTTAGGTTTTTTAAAAGCATCTGTAAAATCTCAATGGTTTAATTACTTTTTTAATTACAATTCACTAGAATTATCATCTTGAATATTTACTGAATATTTTACAGTAAAACCTAGTTAAAATGTTTATTCTTGGGAACAAAATCCCTTCTGAAACCACCAAAAAGAGGAGAATCTTCCCCCAAGTAGCAATAGTATGGACATATTGCTAGAAGAACTGACAACTATTGGGCAACAGAAATACTAGACTGGATACCAAGGGCCACTAAAAGAAACAAAAGACGACCACGTGGGAGATGGGGGCAAGAAATTCAAAAGCATGCCAGAGTGGCATGGACAAGAATTGCTCAAGACAAGTAGTGGACGAGACTTAGGGCAACTTCATCCAGAAACTAATTGAGAATGGCTGCTGATGATGAGAAACCAACATACTATTCATCCCTAAAATTAAAGTTTCAATTTAACAAGCCGGACTGAGTGTGTGCATGTATGTGTGTGTGTGTGTGTGTGTGTGTGGCAGTCATATAATTTTACCAGCCAATGAGGACAGCAGATAAAATGGTCACTGTGGACAGATCGCACAATTTTACTAATAGGTATTGGTCAAAATATACAACTGGACCAGCTGTCATGTTCAAATGAATGGGCATTGGACAAATTTTTGGGGGCTGGTTCACACATATTTTTGTCATATACACCACTAATAAGAAAAATAGCAACAAAATAACAGTAATGTTGGCTTGCAATAAGCTTTCTCTTCAGTTCATCACTCAGTTTTCTGCCTATAACACATTGCTTTCTTCATCATTATAGCTGGTTTGATACCTTTCTGTCTTGCTTGAGGTTTGTATCTAGGCTTACAGTCCAAATGCACAAGATGTAACATCTGTCTAGGTAATCTCCTTCTCTTGTATGAGATACACCCAAATTACTTTATTATGTTTCCAGTAAATTTTTCATTCATTGATGAAGTACCCTTGTTAGTGTCAAAGACTGCTTACTACATAAGTGCTAAATTGCAGCAAACTGATAAAAACACAAAAAACACACCTGCACAGTCATAGAGATCATAACATGTGCAAGCCGTAATCTCAGTGGTAACATCAGTAAGAATACCCCCCCCCCCCATGACATCACACACACACACAAAGAATACAAAAGAATTGGCTAAAATATTTGGATCATGCAACTTAAAATTAATAGGCTAAATTTTGAAACAAGTTTTTCACAGAAATAAATAAATAAATAAAAAAGAGCAAAACAACCCCCAATGAAGAGAAATGTAATTACAAGATTTTTGAGGAAAAAAGAAATTACTTTGCTTGTATGAAAATTTGTAAATGGCAAAATGTATCAACAATCTGTTTTTCTATTGACATTTCTACTGAAAAAGAAACATGCTCAAAAATTAATAACATTTGTCAACTGCAAAAGTCTCTTAAAGGTATTTAAATTTTTACAATTACCTAGGCCAGTATTGTCTACTGTTGGAGAGTATTTTGCTAAAACAGCAGTAGCTTTTTTCATAAACCTTGTGCATAAAAAAAGAAAAGAAAAAATGGTATTAGAAATTAAAATTTATTCGGATGAAACAAATACTAAAATATAAAAATGAAGCAACAAAATCCAGTATGGTAAGAAATATTACATTTGCTGAAATTTCTTTGGAGTTCTCCTTGGAGGTGTTTCTTTAGCAATACTTCTACGACTTCCCTATTGGAAGAAAAAATAATTAATAAATATAGATAAATACAGTGGATAAGAATTATTTTCAAAACAAGTGAATGAGGAAAAACTGCTTGTTATATGGATAGTTCAGAACACAAGTTAGCCAAACCCATTTTTTATTCATCTGAATTTAACTGATTTAAATAAGAATATTGAATTAATAGATCGGTTTTGAATCATAAAGATTATTAAAATGCCAATAAAGGAAACTAAAACGTAACCATGGTATCAGCTTCTAGGACTATCATCAGACAAATTGTGTACTTTGTTCCGTTCTCGATCAGTTTTTGAAATTCTTGTCGTAGGGCTGTGGTCTTGTGCTGCCATCTTTTGGCAGGATTTCGCTGAATTTTGGGAAAATTTTGATTGGTGGCTTGTATGTTGGGAAAATGCCATATGTTGTTAATTTTGATGGACGAGTCCTTCTTGCAAGCTTGATAATTAGTTGAAATTTTGATAGATTCATGGTGAAATGACTTTTGCTTCTTCCAAAAAGGTGTAAAACCTTTGTCAATAACTGCTTTAACTAGATCCGTAGTTTTTTGTGAATATTTAACATTTCATTAATATTCTTTAATGTGGGTTGATAAATTTGATCATTGCTATGTATTTTTTTCTTAGTGCAACCACCTGGTGAGTAAAGAGGTATAAAAGAAACTCCATTTTTGTTCTTAAGTTCTGATGGCTCTTTAATGTTCCTTAGTTGTTGTGCAATTGAAGATCCCTGTCTGATGCCTAGTTTGATATTTTCTTTTTTGGGCTTTTTTTTAATCCAGTTGGAAATATCTGGTATATACTGAATAGAACTTGTATATTTATATTTATTTTTCATAACAGCAGAATAGGATCAAGAGTATCTAGAGTTTGGCAATAATGTTGGGGTTATACCTATTCCTTTTAATTTTATAATTTCATGATATTTCAGTTTCAAGTTGCTTATGATATTATTCGCATGGTTTACAAATGATTGGAAAGCTGCTTTTTGTAAGACCAAGGTGAGTAAGATTTTGCTGGAATACTACACTGGCGTGCAAAAATGAAAGACGAGACAGTTTTTCGAATGCAATGTCGTGCAGAAGTGCTCCACATTGACTCAAATCATACCATAAGATCCCCAAGATGTAAGAATATAAGACAAGTCAGCAAAACCGTCCAAACAAGGAATCCAAAGGATACAAAGGCACTTTATTGAAAAGGTAGCTTCGAGCACAACTGGACAGAAGACAGAAACGTACATGTGACAGGCAGATGCCAAGAAAAATCCAGTCTTTAGTAGGGGATATGATCACCCCTGACTGCGTTGCAGGATTTACAACGTCTGTCCATGCTGAGGACGAGGTTGTCAAGGAGCTGTTGAGGCATCGCAGCCCATTCCTCCTGTAGCACCAATTGCAGCTGCGGAATCGTTGCTGGTGGCAGGTGATGTGTTGCCAAGCGTCTCCCGAGAAGGTCCCACATGTGTTCCATTGGATTTATGTCCGGGGACCTTGCGGGCCAATCCATGTGTTTAATATCTTCACTCTCCAACAGCTCTGCGACAGCCACTGTACGATGAGGCGTAGCGTTGTCGTCCATGAAGAGGAACTCAGGACCCACGGCACCTCTAAACAGATGCACGTGAGGCAGGAGAACCTTGGTACAATAGCGGACACCAGTGACTGAACCTCTTTGGAAGATGTGGAGGTCAGTACAGCTACCAAGCATGATACCGCCCCAAACGAGAACTCTGCCACCTCCAAACTGGTTCCTTTCGATGATGTTGGAGGTGTGATTGCGTGTTCTCTGCTCTCTCCAGATGTGTATACGTCCAGAATCGCTCGTCAGACTAAATCGGCTCTCATCCGTAAAAAGAACTCGATTCCATTGCTGATGTGTCCAGTTCTTGTGTTCCTGGCACCACAGAAACAGCTGTCTCCGATGAGCAGGCATTAATGGCACAAACCGTACTGGTTGTCGTGCAAATAGACCACCTTTGTGCAGCCTGCTGGTCACAGTAAAACACTATAACGGACGTCCAGGTGTCTGTTGCATGTGCCTTGCGATTTCTCCCGCTGTCTGCCGTCTGTATCTTCTCGCCTGTTGGACAATATACCGGTCGTCCGCCGCCATGGTTGCTCGTGGACGACCACTGCTAAACTCTCGGACAGCTGTTCCTGTCATTGGAAATGCTCTCCAAGCTCGTGAAACGATGCTGTGAGTGATCCTGAACTCCTCGGCCACACTAGTCACACTTTGACCACTTCCAATTTCCCAATGACGCGACCTCGGGTAAAGTCATCCAGATGTAGTGCACAAGATTGCCTGTTGGCCATATCACACGGTGGCAGCAACTCGACGTCGTTCAAACCCATGTACACCGTGCAATAGCTTTCACTGAATTGCTGAGCGTACACCGACCGTGTGCTTTATAACCTGAGAGATATCGAGAAATGGTTCGCGAGCACATAGGAGCCGCTACATCTGCCTGCATAGTGGACCGGGTCCCCGTGGGATCCGTTTGTTCCTGGCGCACAATCTGTTGATCCTCTCTAACGGTGGTCCTCCTGGTCCACCCAGAGCCACTCCGCTGTGTGACAGTGCCGTCACGTGTCCACTGCTCCCAACACAGTTGGACGGTATGGCCAGAACAATCCACGTGGCGGGCTATAAGGCGAGATGACCACCCTGCGGTTTTCAGCCCGATGATCAGGCCTCTCTCAAAGTCCGTATGTTGCATAAATCGATGTCTCTGGCGTCTACCCAGCATTTTTGTCATTTTGTACTCTTGCTTGCATTGGCAGGTGCTTTTTGCTTTCATGGGCATCGACTACATGCTGGTTTATAACGCTGCCGGTTCATGCTTGCAGCGCCACCACAGGGTGTGCGGTCATGCGCACTTGTACCAAGTGTGGATCATTTAAATACCAGCACGCACTGTAGCTATTTGCAAAGTTTTGCAGCTGTAGCATGTTTTCTTCTAGGTGAGAAAATTTCATTGTCACCGAGTCCATATCTAAATAATAATAATATAAAATAAATTACTTTACGCAATGGGTATAACCTTAACATTATTGCCAAACTTCCTAAATACTCTTGATTCTATTCTGTTGTTATAAAAAATCAATATAAATATACAGGTTCTTATTCAATATATACCAGGTTTTTCCAACTGAATTCAAACGAAGCTCAAAAAAGAAAATATCAACATAGGCATCAACAGGGACTTTCAGTTGCACAACAACTGAGAAACAATAAAGAGCTATCAGAACCCAAGAACAAAAATGGAGTTTCTTTATTCACCAGATGGCTGCACTAAGAGAAAAATACATAAGAATGGCCAAAAGAGCTTTATCAACCTGTAATAAAAAACATAAACGAAATGTTAAATATTCACAAAAATTACAGATCTAATTAAACGAGTTATTGATGGAGGGTTTACAACCGTTTGGGAAGAAGCAAAAGTTGGGTTGTAACATGGTTTAAACTCAGGCTTCACGTGACAATGACACATAAGCATAGAAATCGAATGAAAACACACAGAGTCACGTACGGTAAAAAGGTTCATTTAGTGGTAGCTTTCAATCATCCTATGACCTTGATCACTCACGATCGACTTCTTGGATGTCCATTTGACAAGGCAAGGGAATCACCTCAACAGATTTGTTTATAGAAAACCCTCTGCAATAACAAACATAATCCCATTTTTATCCCACTCCCCGACTACTCACAAATTCACCGCCTTAAAAACTTATGTTAATCTTGCCAGGATTGTCAGCAACACTGAATTATCCTTCAATGAAAAAATTGACACCATAAAGAAAATTGCCGAAGCCCATCAGTTCCCACCTCCTACTATTGAGAAAATCCTCCAAAATTCCCATTTGAAAAATTTGTCTGCACTAATGGAAAAACCATCATTCATTAGTTCTATCCCTTTTCATGGTTCCTTCTCTTATAAGATGTGTAAACACTTCAAAACTATGGGCTACACTCTCACAGTAAAACCAAACCCTCAAGCAATAAAGTGCCTGCTAAAAGACAAGGATCCTGTCTCCCCACTGGACATCCCTGGAGTTTATACTATTCCCATTTCAACTTCCTCTGGTCTCTCAGTGCATATTGGAAGCACATACCAAAGCATCAATAAAAGAATTAGTGAACACAAAAAAGATGTTTCCAATGGTCTTCCAGAGACAGCATTAAAACTTTTGAGTTTCCCTCTCTGAGGTGTGTGTGCACCAGACCTCAAAAGATAAACCAGTAATCATGAGTGCATTACTGTTATGTTTTAACCAAAACATGCCAAGTATTGTTGCATGATGTTTATTTACGGCCTAACACTTTCGCCCCAGTTTTCTTCTTTTTTGGGGGATGGGTAATGACTGTCATATAAACAACTCTTAGGGTTATAAGTAGTAGCCTATCCCTAATTTGGGGTAACTGGTTCCAGCAAAAGAAGAAAGTTAGTGCTGCAGAACAAACACAACACCCACGACTCATCTGAGATTCAAACCTGGGCCCAGCTTAGACAACTAGCCAGAGACCTCCGACCACTCAGCCACCAGGGTGGCCTCTTCGGTTATGCTTGCTCAAGTCATCTTTTTTTTTTTTTTTTTTTTTTGTAGTTTTTTTTTGCAGTGTTTTAGTCAGCATCTAAGTAAATAGAAATATCATCATGATCAACTCATTATCTAAAACAATATAATATCCTTTGTCTGAGCGTTTGTCGCTCTTCTGTGGCGCAGCAGAAAGAGTCGTCACCATAGCAACAACCGAGAAAGAAATATTTGTGATGTCACACTTAGCTTTTTGTGATTTTATGCATGTGACATCATTACCTTAGCAACAAATAAGAAAGAAATATTTGTGATGACACGCTTAGTTATTGTGTTTTCATTGAGGTGTTCAGTGAATGGAAACTGCTTCCTGGATGTCACTATGTGACGTCATCACCACACTGAGAAAGAAAAATTATCATATCAACGGAAAAAGAAGTATTCGTGATGTCCTGCTTAACTTTTTGTGTTTTCAGGCAGGTGTTTCGTGAATGGAAACTGCGAATTATGTCAGCATGTGATGTAACAACTGCATGCAGTAGTACTTTTTTTTATTGTTGCAATGTACATGGAATATACTTTCACATTTGGACATCACAAACAAAAAGATAAACAATATTTGGCTATTAAATATATACTCTACATATCTTATTTTTCCTGGTCATTATTAATGGGCTTTCATCTATTAAGTGTACAAATAAGTTTTAAAGTGTTTTTTGTGTGACATATACCGCTAATTTACATATCTGACATTCACCTGAATTGTTGTCATGTAACCATAACTGGTCCAGAGTATAAAATGTAACACAGAAGTTTGCCCAACAGTCAAACCATAAACAAAATGTTAAATTGTGGAATAACTTTTTTACGGGTCTTTTAGAGGTTATTTTTAATGAAAGTTGGTTGTCAAATTTTCGAACTAAAGCCTAGTTCGTCATCAGGACTATGTCACTGGAGTAGTTGAACTAGGCTTTAGTTCGAAAATTTGACAACCAACTTTCATTAAAAATAACCTCTAAAAGACCCGTAAAAAAAAAAGTTATTCCACAATCACTATGAATAGAGGTGCCATAAATGCATTTACAACTAAAATGTTAAATATTCACAAAAACCTACAGATCTAATTAAAACAGTTATTGATGGAGCAGTGGCGGCTTTTCAGGTGAAGTAGGTGAAGTGCCTCTTCACCTATTTTACTTAAAATAAAGTTTTATTCAGTAATTTGTATAATATATTCTTTTTTGTCTCTATTGTTACAAAATACTCAAAATTTTGATTAGATATCAATTCACATAGCGTGTTCAAGACGGAAAACAAGTCCTCATACGCAAAACAGTGCAAGTGAAGAGCCGAAATGAAAACCCTTGGAAGTCTGCAGCTGTCGACCGAGTTGCTATGGTAACTGTGACGTCAACCTCCCCTATCTGGCGCGCAAGTGAAGTGTTTTATCTTTCAGCGCTGAAGCTCTGCAGATGGAATCGTGACCTCCGAAGGAGATCAGGTCACAACGGGATGGTTTACCCAGGGTATCTTGCAGTGTTGTGGTACATGCTTTCCGAGAGGGATTTGTTTTTTCATGATTTGTGATTATTTGTCAAAAAGTTTAGCTGTTACTGTAGTTTTGTGTATAGTTTAACAGTTAGTGATAGTTTTAATTAAAGTATGTATCCTGTGAATGACATTGTTTGTAATTTATTACAAACTCCATTTAATTGGTGGAAAGATGAAGATAAAAGAGACATTTTACTTCAAGGACGACCGACGGATTCACTGACAGTTGTTGCCAAAAAAGAAATCAAAAAGAGCGGTAAATCTTACAATATTAATTTTAAAAAATTGTTGGTTTGCTGAATATAAATTGCTTCATAGTACTCCTGTGTTACAAAAATTATTTTGTTGGCTCTGCTTACTTTTTAGTAATAAACATTCGGCGTGGAATAAACACGGATTCTCAGATTTATTAAATATAACACGCTCACTTCATAAACATGGTGATTCTAGCGAACACCTGAAATGCGAGTTAATGCTAAGGAATTTTGAACAAAATCAGAACACCATTGCCGATGCCCTAAGGGAGAATGCTAGACTTTTGAAAATGCATTTCAACGAAAATGTTCGTTTAAATAGACTTTTCCTGAAGACAGTGATTGATGCAGTATTATATTTGAGCAAACAAGAACTAGCATTCCGTGGCCATGACGAAAGCATGGACTCGATAAATCGAGGAAATTTCAAGGAATTACTTTCATTGTTGATATCAAGAAGTCCTTTAGAAATTCAAAATCAATACGAAAAGATAAAAAATGTCTTCACAGGTGACTCAAAAACTATTCAAAATGAATTAATTGAATGTATTTCTGAATATATAAACGATCACGTTAAAAATGAAATAAATGAAGTTTAATGCTTTTCTATTCAAGTAGATGACACCACAGACATAAATCAGACTTCTCAGTGCTCTTTAATAATAAGATCTGTTGATTCGGAAGGTGTATTTGTTGAGCGATTTTTGGGTTTCCATAATGTGAGTGAAGATAGAACATCAGAAGCTTTATACAAAATGCTAGACAAAATTTTGGAACAATTCGATTATCAACACAAATTAATAGGACAATGTTACGATGGGGCAAGTGTAATGTCTGGACACTTAAATGGGCTCCAGAAAAAAATCAAGGATAAAGCTTCTCAAGCTGTTTTTGTTCATTGCTTAGCACATCGTTTGAACCTTGTATTACAGCAGAGTTTTTCTAAAACTTCAAAGTGTTGTATATTTTATGCAAGCCTCACTGGAATTCCTTCGTTTTTTCACCACTCAGTGAAGCAATCTTATACACTCACATCTACAACCGCAGCAGAAACTCTATGGTCCTCCACTTCGAAGTTAGTAAGCGTAATTGTTGAAGATTGGGATAAATTGAAGGAAGTATTCGAATTTCTGACAAATAGTGAGCAATCAAACAAAAAATCAATTCAACTTGCCAAGGAATTTTTAAACGATATGAACACTTTTGAATTTACATTTTTGGCAATAGTATTTAATGAAATTTTTAACCCCACCAATCTATTATTCGAAATTTTGCAGAAAAACTCACTAGACATAAACTACTGTGTAACTCAAATTAAAAAAACTCGTGAAATTTTAAGTCACTGTTTGGAAAAGCTAGCAAAATCACGGAAATAAGCAGATCTAAACGGGAATATGCTGCTGTTACACAAGAAACAATTTTTCAAAATTATAAACAATTGTATTTTGAAATTTTAGACCACATTCTTATGGAAATGGATATAAGATTTCAAGACTGTGAAAAACTTCAATTTGTTTGTCTTGCTGACACAACCAAATTCGAACAATTTAATTCAAGCTTTCCTTCTCACGCTTTTGAAAATCTACAACATTTTTACGGGAAAATATTTACTAAACTCCAACGCCTTAAAAATGAACTGAGTCTTGTATATGCCAACGAAAAATTAAGAAATATATCGACTCAAGAACTTCTTCGAGTGCTTCATGAAGATAAATACATGTTTACAGAAGCTTATAAATTGGTTGCCCTCATTTTAACTATTCCATTTACAAATGTGTCAGTGGAAAGAAGTTTTTCTTGCCTTTAAAGAATACAAACTTACTCAAGAAACACTATTTCTCAAAATAGACTTGCTTTGGCAAATATTTCTATTCAGAAAGATATTTTATTGATGCTTACGAAGAAACAACCATTCTATGATGATATAATTGACAAATTTGCAGCTTTAAAAGAAAGAAGAATTGATCTAATATACAAAACATAGGTCAGTCCTCATATAGTGATTTTCATTGAAGACAGTAGATATCTTTTCATATTGCTCTTGTAGCTCTTCACCTATTTTTTCAACCACGAGCCGCCACTGTGATGGAGGATTTACAACCATATGGGAAGAAGCAAAAGTCGAGTTGCAACATGGTTTAAACTCAGGCTTCACACAACAATGACACATAAGCACAGAAATTGTGCGAAAACACACAGTCACATATGGTAAAAAGGTTCATTTAGCAGCAGCTTTCGGTCATCCTACAACCTCGATCACCCGCGATCAACTGGATAAACATAGAAATGAAGCAAAAATACGCAGAGTCACGTATGTTAAAAAGGTTCATTTAGTGGTAGCTTTCGGTCATCCTATGACCTTGATCACTCACGATCGACTTCTTGGATGCCCATCTAACAAGACAAGGGAATCACCTCAACAGATCTGTTTACAGAAAACCCTCTGCAATAACAGGTGATAAAGCTCTTTGGGTCATTCTTATGTATTTTTTAGCACATCGGTAGGTGAAAGATGGCGAGCGATACTGCATTTATTCGACACTGCATTCGTTACGAATTTCATCACACAAAAAGTGCTGCAAAAGCATGTGCATCGATCTGTTCTATTCTGGGGAAGAATATTGTATCGAAAAGCAGGTGTGAGTTTTGGTTTAGATGGTTTAAAGCAGGTGATTTTGATGTTAGCAATTGAGAACGAAGCGGCGCCCTGCAAAAGGTTTCACATGAGTAACTGCAAGCATTGCTGGATGAAGATTTGTCTCAAATGCAAAACGAACTAGCTGAACAACTAGGGGTAATTCAACAAACTATTACCAATTGTTTACATGCAATGAGAACGATTCAGAAGGAAGGCAAATGGGTGTCACATGACCTGAGCCAGAGGAACAAGGATGAGCGTGTCATGAAGTGTTTGAATCTGTTGAATAAACAACACAGAAAGTCTTTCCTGTGGAAAATCGTCACGGGTGATGAAAAGTGGATATGGTACAACAATTCCAAATGCGAAAAACACGAAAATTCTGCTGTGCATCTGGTGAAACATGAAGGGTGTGCTCTATTATGAAGTATTGGAACAGGGTCAAACTGTTACTGCTGATTGCTACAAGCAACAATTGCTGCGACTAAACCAGGAAATCTGTCAGAAATGTCCATTCACAGGCAAAGGATTGCATCCCGTGAAATTACGGCATGACAACACTAGGCTGCATGTCGCAAAATCGGTCAAGGAAATGTAATTGACGCTTGGCTGGGAAGTTTTGGAGAACCCGGCATATAGTCCCGACATTGCCCCTTCAGACTATCATTTGTTCCGACCGATGCAACATGGTTCGTCTGCTGTACAGTTCCAGACATGTGACGAAGTGCAAAAATGGGTGGACAACTTCATCACGTCACACGATGAAGTATTCTTCATGGCAGGAATCCGTCAGCTACCCGACCAATGGCAAAAAGTGATAGATAATGAAGGAGCATATTTTGCTTTGTATTATCGTTTTCTCTCAAATTACATGTTGCATTGTCTTAAAATGCTTTAAAACTTATTTGTACACCTAATAGATAGCATATATTATCTTAATTCCTCATAGAGTGTCCACATTGTGTTTTGGATGTTTTCTCCATTAACCTGCAAATATACATTCATTTTATATAATTTCATTTGTCAGTGATTTTATATTCATGGATTGTATTTAATAGAAAATTAAATGTCAATATAAATCTTATTCACCATATACAAATAAAGCTTTTATTTTAATTGTTGTGGTGGATCACACATTACATTGCAAAAGAAACTTAAGTTACACAGCAGCTTTTGACTTAGCTTAGGTCTTTATTGCCTGTACATATCTGGAGCTAGACTGGTAGCCACATTTAGTTTTCAAGTTCTTGATTATGGTTGTTGCCAAACAAAGGAAAGATTACCAAATGATGGAGACAAAATAAGGACTCTCAAGATTGAGATTTGAAGATATATTTTCATGCTCTCAAGAAAATATAAAGCCCTCTTGTTGATGAAAGGTGAAATTTTCTCAGTATTCTTCTAGAGTGACACTGTTGAAGAGATTATCAGTGGGAGTGAGTTTTACTCACTCCCACTGATAATCTATTCAGCAGTGTCAAGAAAGAATTAGGTCTACCTTGGGTAATGTCCTTTTTGTGATCAGCCAAACATTTAGTAATGCTATGAAATGTGCTACCAATAAACTGTGGTACCAGCTGACATAGAAATACAAATTTTGTATACACCAGAAACGTTAATCAGGTCTTTAACTTTATTTCTGTCCTGTAGGAAGAGTTTCAGGATGGTGTGATTGGATTTGACACCAATAAAATAGCCACAGGATTTAAAATTTGATGCAACTGGTAGGTAGATTGGTCAAGAAATGGAGTACAGCTGGCAAATTGAAACTGTCTGTTGACCCAGAAGAATGGAGAGTGGTGGAATTCTTGACATCTTTTAATATATGGAAATGAGCCACTGTATTTTTTATCTTTAACTATTTTATTAAATGTACCTCCATTTTTTGCTTACTTTCACACAAGTTAAACTATTTACTATTTTTTAAGTATATCCATAATTTTTGGCAATGGTCTTTATTCATTGATAATCTTCTTCTCTAAACCATTTAATCAATGAATGGAGTTACTGACTTGTTTATGATTTAATACTATTCATTTTATGGTTCAAAAAAAAAAAAAAGAAAAAAAAAGAAAGAAAGAAAGAAAGAAGAAAAATATATATCGAGAAATTTTAAGTTTTAGAAAGCTATGCCCTCAGTTTCAATCTTTATTCCAAATGATTCAGTACATCAATTGAACCATAAAACACATATGTATGTATGTATTTTATGGTTCAAGTGATGCGGTGAATCATTTGGAATAAAGATTAAAACTGAGGGGAGAGCTTTCAAAAACTTAAAATTTATATCATCATCATCATTGTCAACCATTAGCAATCCACTGCTGGACGATGGTCTCCCCAAGTTTCCTCCACAACGGTCTGTCTTGTGCCAGTCTCCTCCATGTCACTCCCGCATACTCTCAAATTTGATCCACCCATCCCGCATGTGGTCTTCTTCTGGGTCTTTTTCTGTCCCTTGGAATCCAATCTAAAATTTCGGCTGTCCATCGATGATCTGTTCTTCCGGCAGTATGTCCAGCCCATTGCCATTTCAGGGATTTAACTCTGATCATGATGTCTTCCACTCTTGTCATTTTTCGGATCCACGAGTTCCTCTTCTTATCTCTCCTGGTTACCCCAAGCATGCACCTCTCCATGCTGCTTTGAGTTGTCTGCAGCCTTTGTATGTCTCTTTTAGTTAAGGTCCACGTCTCTGCACCATACGTAAGCACTGGAAGGATGCATTGATCAAACACTTTTCTTTTAAGACATAATGGCATATTGCTCTTGAAAATTATGCTGTTTCTTCCAAAAGCTCTCCAGGCAAGTTTTGTACGCCGATTAATTTCTTCATCAATGTGACCCTCACTTGATATCTGCTGTCCAAGATAAACGTATGTGTCTGTTATCTCCAGCTTTTCTCCATCAATCGATAAATCTTCATCTCTTGTAAAAGCATTGAACATCACTTTTGTCTTCTGAAAGTTCATTTTTAATCCCACTTCTTTACTCTTGTCAGCAAGTTCTTGGATCATACTCTGCAGCTCTGATAGGGTAGTTGCAAAAATGACTATGTCATCAGCAAAACGAAGGTGGGTTAGATAATCTCCATTAATCTATATCTCTTTGTTTTCTCAGTTCAGTGATTGAAAGACATTTTCCAATGTGGCGTTAAAAAGCTTCGGAGATATGGTGTCACCTTGTCTCACTCCCTTTCCAATTTTTATGTGTATTGTATTTTCAAACAGCCGAATCTTTGCACTTGCATTTTCATAGATGTTATTAATATTAATGTATGCATCTTCAATACTGCAGGATTTCAGAGCCATTGTAACTGCTGATGGTTTCACCGAATCGAAGGCTGTTTCATAATCGATAAAAGCCATGCACAATGGAAGTTCATATTCCCTCGCTCTTTCAATTAGTTCTCTCAGTACGTGGATATCATCTATCATGCTGTAGCCACTCCTGAATCCAGCTTGTTCTCTCGGTTGAGCCATGTCCAGTGTTACCTTCAAGCGGTGTGAAAGAACTTTAGTGAAGATTTTATAAACTACTGGTAGGAGGCTGATAGGTCTGTAGTTTCCGAGATCATCAATGTCACCTTTCTTATGTAGCAGGATCATTGTAGCGGTGTTCCAATCCTCAGGAATCTTTCCTTCATTAAGGCATCGAGTGAAAATTTGGGCGAGTACTGTTTCGATTTCTCCACTTGCTTCTTGTATAATGTCTACAGTAATTCCATCTTCTCCTGGAGCTTTTCCCAGCTTCATGTTCTTGATTGCATGTGCAACTTCTGCTGGGAGGACTGGAAGAACTCTGGTACTGGTACCTTCCATGATGTCTGGAGTACATGCATCATCCCTTTCATATAACTTGGAGTAGAAATCTTTCACTCTTGACAAAATTTCGCCTCTATTTCTTGTTACAGAACCATCTTCTTTTCTCAGTGCCATAATCTGTTTTCTTCCCTTACTGAGATGTACCTTTGCTATCTTGAGGCTTTGGTTGTTTTCAATTGCTTTCCTCACTAGTTCACAGTTGAATTTCCTTATGTCTTCAGTGATACTTGTTCGTACTGTCTTGCATAGCTCTATGTATTCCACTTTGGAAGTCACATCTTCTTTAGTTGTCCTCATCTCTCTTCTTTTTTGCATCAACATTTTGGTTTTTCCTGATAATTTGTTCACATGCAACTTGTTCTTAGACCCAGCTAATTTTGTTGCTGTTTCCATAAGAGCTTTGGTTACTTTTCTGTTAACTTCAGAAATACCCACTTCTTCCGATGTTAGGCCTTCTAAAGCAGAGAATCTGTTCTTTAGTTCCAACTTGAAAGTATTATGGTGTTTTTTAAGGTTGGTTATGTCAATGCATTTTGTTTGTTTTATGAGCTTGCCACGTTCGAGTTTAGTGTTGAGGTGCATCTTACATCTCGCCAATCTATGGTCACTACCTGTGTTGAACTTGTTTAGCACACTGCAGTCTTCTATGACGAATTTTTTGTTACACATAATAAAATCAATTTCACTTGTCGTCCCATTTGGATGTCTCCATGTCCATTTCCTGTGCGGCTTTTTATTGAAAAAGGAGTTCAAGATCAAAAACCCTTCTGCCTCTGCAAACTCAACGAGAGCATTTCCACGCTGGTTTCTGTTGCCGTGACCGAATTTACCTACTGAAGTTTCATTCTGTTGCCGTTGCCCTATTTTTGCATTGAAATCTCCCATAATTATCTTCAAGTGCTGCTTACCTTTATTATTTAGATGACGAACTTCCTCATAAAATTCTTCAATTTCTTCTTCAGGATGATTTGTGGTGGGTGCATAAGTTTAAATAATCTGAGCCTGGTATCTTCTCGACAGTTGGATAACGAGTCGTGCAGCTCTGTCAGAGTAACTTTCAACTTCTACAAATTTACCCTTCAGTTTCTTGTTTATTATAAATCCAACACCACTAGTTCTGCCAGTATCTGTCTCACGATAGTAGAAGAGATGTCCACTTTTCAGTTCAATGAGATCTTCTCCTTTTCTCCTTACCTCACTTAGCCTGACAATGTCCCACTTGATCTTTTGTAGTTCCTCTTCCAATTCAAGAAGCCTTGAATCAGAAGATAGGGAGCGTCCATTATATGTAGCCAAGGTCAGCATCAGATGGCAGCCTAGTCCGGTCGTCCAGGGATTCTTAGCACCTTCTATCTTCACGTCGCACTGGCCGCTGCCTTGGCCAGGTACATTCCAGCTGCCGGAGACTGAGGGCCAAGATTTAAGTTGTGGAGTCATTTTGGAGGGGTTTGGCCATAACTCACCACGTTGGCCAAGCGGGTTGGTGAGTGTGGGATAGCATTTCCTCTAATCCCGAGATGGTATAGTTATAACGCTATTGGCGGTCGTCAGAGCCCCTTTAGTGGGAACAGGATGCACCACGAGAAGGCGGGGTTGACATTTGTCAAGGAGAGGCTGTGATGTTATGCATCACCTGACCTTATATTATATATATATATATATATATATATATATATATTTGATCAATAATAAGTCTAGAAAAGGCAAAGTTTAAACTCTTTCCGTTTCTAGGGCTACATTTACTTCTGGAAAAACACACAAAAATTAATATATCTCATGTGATTCTATCATAAAGTTCACATACCATTACATGACTACAAGGTTCTTCATAAAGATGCTTTGACGTCTGTAAGTTTTCTGTTTTACACGTTATATAAAGTGGGCACAGTCTATCCACTTTACCAAAAGGCTCCCGAATTAACTCTAACCCACCAAAACTTTTGACCAAAAGGCTCCCGAATTAATCCTAACAACCAACCATATAGAAGCAGGATACAACTTTTGACCAAGGTGCTCTCAATAAACTACCAATGTGGGACTGAACTCGCACTTCCGTAAGTAATACTTTTAGGACTTTTAACTGAATTGTATCTTAATTGAATAATTTAATGCACCGCCACAGACTGTGCCCACTTTATATAACGTGTAAAAGAGAAAACTTACAGACATCAAAGCATCTTTATGAAGACACAAAAATTGTTCAACAATTCTTCTAATTCCATTTTCTTTTACTTTGACAATGAATATATCATCTATGTATCTAATAAAATTGTTCTGGTGGATTCTCAATTATTTTATTTTCTATGAAATTCATTACGACCTCTGCAAGTAAAGTTGACAAAGGAGATCCCGTAGGTTTCTCTGTCATTTGCATAAACAATTTTCAGTCATAAATGAAAAAAATAAGGATTTCTTCTATTTCAGTGATTTCAAGAGCAGTTTTTGTTTTAAGAACTGGAGTATCAGGGTACAGGGCTTTCACATTAAACTGGTCACAGTATACTGAGTTAGATCTTGCTGTATGGATTTTATTCTTTCATAACAAATTGAATTAGTTTTTAATGAATAATAAATATTGTTCATAAAAATTGATACCAAGAAATTGCAATTGTTTTTTTCAAATTGTTCAAGAGTGAGCTGTATTTAGAAATGATCAAAACCTAAGTGAAAAGCCTTCTTTATGAGCCTTTAGCTTTGAAAATATACCTGGAATGGATTCTCCCATGGATGGGAAAGCTTCAATTATAACTTCTGGAAGTGTGCTGTGATTTCTGACATTAGGCAAAAAACTCACCTGTTTTTCTTATGTTTTTTTTTTTTTTTTTTTTTTTTTTGCTATTTCGCAGTTGGCTTAATTCGTTTTGATTCATTACTGCGTAGAGGCAAGTTTCTTTTGACTCAGCTCTGTGACTATTACTATTAAGAACTCTTTTCATTAAAACAAATGTCTCTCATTTTCAGGGCCATATATAGAATTTCAGACCTAGGAACACTTTCAAAGGTCAAAACTAGTGACAATAAAGGGCAAAAAAGAGTGACAGAGAGTAAGAATAGTGACAAAGTGATGACACAATTTTCTGTGCATTGTTTGAAGTAATATGCTTTATTTCAATCTTAAATAAGGTCTACTGCAATTATTATATCAAAATATTTGGTTGCAATGCAACCACGCACTTCATGTGATGCATATTTCCCCTGAAGTACAACACAATAAACATACTGCAGCTGAACACATACACAGATCAACATTGGAACATGTGTTTCCACGAGACAGTATGTGGGCTTCATACAAAAACATAGTTCAGTTTTTCAATTTACTTCCAATATTGGAGGTTATTTTTTTAATGTGCATTAATGCATTTGCATTTTTGAACTTCCCTTTTTGTTGGTAAAGTTCGATTAACACTTACCGCACGTGGGGCTTGGCTTTCAATTCTTATTTCCGTTATGTGGATGCGGCATGGGGGTTTTTCATTTAGTCGCGGGTCCACTCCCCCCACCCCCGTTGGTATTTATCATGGCCTCGTCACTAAATGAGTTTTTTTCCTTTGCTGCCTCCTCATTTACTTCAATAATTTTTCATAACCTGAGTACTTTCGGTAATACTCCATTACCGTCATCGAGGGGACGTTTTGCTCCGACTAGCACGGACCGTGTCAACTGGGCATTTTGGTGGTTCTCGCGGGCTGCTTCTGTCATTGGCTATCGCTTCTTCTTGGGCGTTGTGGCGCCATCTCTTGTTGGTCACTGATCTCATTTTTTGAACTTTTTCATTTTTTTGCTCAATTTTAATTAAATTTCTCCAGCTGTTTCTTAAAATATTAGGGTCATTATGGTTGTAAACTTTTGCCCTATTTTTTTCAATCATTACCGATTCTGCTATTCTGAGGTGTTTTTCGGATTTACAGCTTTTAATGATTTTTACATTTTCAAATTTAGGATATTTTTGGTTATCCAGACAGTATTGAATAAGTGCTAATTTTTCTTCTTTTTTCTGCCAATTTTTTATGTGTTGTTTTAATCTGTGTTTAAGCTTATTTTTGGTACTTCCTATATAAGCCATTGGAGGATTTTCAGTAATAGGAATTGAGTAAATACCTGCTTTTTCTAACATTTTTATTTTCATTATTTTTTATTACCATATTTTTGATGGTATTTACTTTTCCTCCAATTTGAATGTTATGCTTTTTACAAATATTATTAATTTCATTGGTAGTACCTTTAATGTAAGGAAAACCATTTAAATATTTGACTTCTTTTTTATTTACTACAGCATTATTTTTAATTTTCTTTATTACTTCTGTGTTCCATTTTTTTATTAAATGGTTAGGATAACCAAAGCTACCTGCAATTTTTTTTATGAATTTGATTTCTTCATTGATGAACTGACTATTTTCAGAGTGCGTATATGCTCTTTTAATTAAGGTTTTTAGACTATTGCATTTTTGAAGATAAGGATGTGCCGAATTGTACGGGATTAGAACCGGAACAAATGAACTTTTCCGATAAACCCTGTGTAGTAACTTATCTGTGGATTTGATAACTTGTATGTTCAAAAAGGCTATTGCATTATTTTTTTTCTATTTCAACAGTGAGTTCTATAAGTTGGGTATAAAGAGCTGTAACATTTTGTTAATTTTCTTAATTCATCTTCGTTCAGTTTTGACAGAATGAAAATATCATCCACGTATCGACCTCAGAATAGCAGAGTCGGTAATGATTGAAAAAAATAGGACAAAAGTTTGCAACCATAATGACCCTAATAATTTGAGAAACAGCTGGAGAAATTTAATTAAAATTGAGCAAAAAAATGAAAAAGTTCGAAAAATGAGATCACTGACCAACAAGAGATGGCGCCACAACGCCCAAGAAGAAGCGATAGCCGATGACAGAAGTAGCCCGCGAGAACCACCGAAATGCCCAGCTGACACGGTCCGTGCTAGTCGGAGCAAAACGTCCCCTCGAAGACGGTAAAGGAGTATTACCGAAAGTACTCGGGTTATGAATAAATATTGAAGTAAATGAGGATGCAGCAAAGGAAAAAAAACTCATTTGGTGATGAGGCAAAATAAATTCCAACTGAAAAAAAAAAAAAAAAAAAAAAGAAGCGGACCCGTGGCCAAATGAAAAACCCCCGTGCCGCATCCACATAACGGAAATATGAATTGAAAGCCAAACCCCACGTGCGGTAAGTGTTCATCGAACTTTACCAACTAAAAGTGAAGTTCAAAAATGCAAATGCATTAATGCACGTTAAATAATATAACCTCCAATATCGGAAGTAAATTGAAAGTACACTTCTGGTTTTTCTTCCATACAATGCAGGACATTTTCTTCAATTTCGTTCATCACAACCTCAGCTTATAAAGTTGATAATGGTGAGCCCATTGGGCCTCCTGAATTTTGCTTGAATATTTTGTTCTTGTATGTAAAAATATTATTTTCATGAATTCAAAGAAGTTTTATTCTATTTATTTGAAAATAATATTTTTACATACAAGAACAAAATATTCAAGCAAAATTCAGGAGGCCCAATGGGCTCACCATTATCAACTTTATATGCTGAGGTTGTGATGAACGAAATTGAAGAAAATGTCCTGCATCGTATGGAAGAAAAACCAGAAGTGTACTGTCGATACGTGGATGATATTTTCATTCTATCAAAACTGAACGAAGATGAATTAAGAAAATTAACAAAATGTTACAGCTCTTTATACCCAACTTATAGAACTCACTGTTGAAATAGAAAAAAATAATGCAATAGCCTTTTTGAACGTACAAGTTATCAAATCCACAGATAAGTTACTATACAGGGTTTATCGGAAAAGTTCATTTGTTCCGGTTCTAATCCCGTACAATTCGGCACATCCTTATCCTCAAAAATGCAATAGTCTAAAAACCTTAATTAAAAGAGCATATACGCACTCTGAAAATAGTCAGTTCATCAATGAAGAAATCAAATTCATAAAAAAAATTGCAGGTAGCTTTGGTTATCCTAACCATTTAATAAAAAAATGGAACACAGAAGTAATAAAGAAAATTAAAAATAATGCTGTAGTAAATAAAAAAGAAGTCAAATATTTAAATGGTTTTCCTTACATTAAAGGTACTACCAATGAAATTAATAATATTTGTAAAAAGCATAACATTCAAATTGGAGGAAAAGTAAATACCATAAAAAAATATGGTAATAAAAAATAATGAAAAAATAAAAATGTTAGAAAAAGCAGGTATTTACTCAATTCCTATTACTGAAAATCCTCCAATGGCTTATATAGGAAGTACCAAAAATAAGCTTAAACACAGATTAAAACAACACGTAAAAAATTGGCAGAAAAAAGAAGAAAAAACAGCACTTATTCAATACTGTCTGGATAACCAAAAATATCCTAAATTCGAAAATATAAAAATCATTAAAAGCTGTAAATTCGAAAAACACCTCAGAATAGCAGAGTCGGTAATGATTGAAAAAAATAAGGCAAAAGTTTGCAACCATAATGACCCTAATATTTTAAGAAACAGCTGGAGAAATTTAATTAAAATTGAGCAAAAAAATGAAAAAGTTCAAAAAATGAGATCAGTGACCAACAAGAGATGGCGCCACAACACCCAAGAAGAAGAGATAGCCGATGACAGAAGCAGCCCGCAAGAACCACTGAAATGCCCAGCTGACACGGTCCGTGCTAGTCGGAGCAAAACGTCCCCTCGATGACGGTAATGGAGTATTACCGAAAGTACTCGGGTTATGAAAAATTATTGAAGTAAATGAGGAGGCAGCAAAGGAAAAAAACTCATTTAGTGACGAGGCCATGATAAATACCAACGGGGGGGGGGGAATGAAGTGGACCCGCAACTAAATGAAAAACCCCCCATGCCGCATCCACGGAAATAAGAATTGAAAGCCAAGCCCCACGTGTGGTAAGTGTTAATCAAACTTTACCAACAAAAAGGGAAGTTCAAAAATGCAAATAGTTCAGTTTGTTTTACAATCCACTATTATTATACATGTTTTGCTATTCTTGCAAAGTAGAATAACACTATCATTGCTTTGCTTGCATAATTCAGTTCTCTTTACAAATCACTTATCTAAATTCACAATTTCATAGCCTGTGAGAATATCCACAAAGTACTTGACATATTTGATTGCACAATTCAAGAGACTTTGACCTAGAGCAGGGATGGGAAAGACTATGACCCTTTCAGAGTAATTTTTGGAGCAGGAAAATTGTAACTTTGGAGCAGATGAATTGGCTATTGGAGTGGTTTCAATGACACAAGAATGCATGTATTTGACATTTTAGTACATCTTTAAAATTGGAATATTACCATAGATATTTGTACAACTGGGGGTAGTGCAAGCTGACAGCACAAAAAAAAAATCATTATCATTCACTTGATAATAAATACATTATTATATGTGCTTACCATAAGTGGAGAATTCTGAACTACTAAAGTACTGCTGTTACCACTACTGTTTTTTTGGTGGTCCTTTAAACTGGAAAAACAGATATTGGTTCATGTACAAACAAACAAAGTTCTGCATGATTACAATAAAACTGCAATATTACTGTTCCATGAATAGTTATGTAATAACAGAGCACAGAAACTACACCTTTTCAATCCTTAACATCAGAGAAAAAGACTTTATCATAAAATAACTGAAACAGTCTTACAAATAAATTACAAAAAAAAAAAAAAATACATATATATATATACAGTAATTACCCATTTCCTTTCTGATACAAGAATGCACACTTTAAATAAGTTTATGGTGTCTGCAAATGCTAAGGTGAAAGCATTTGGAAGGGAAAATATATTCCATTAGAAATTTTCGTCTTATAGTCGCATTGGTGAAGTCCTGACAAAAGAAGTGGCCTGATGCTTTGAAGACAGGCCCACATGTTATCAACTCCAGCAGATACGCAGAAGAAGGGGTAGGGGGTGGAACTTTTTCTTTCTCTTTTTTTCTTTTGAGGTTTAATTACTACTGCGAGCAACTCAGTGGGCTATAAGCGGTCGCCCGTCCGTAATTTGGGGTAACTGGTTCCAGGGAAAGGGGAGAGCCAGTGCCCTAAGACAAACACAGGTCATTCCATGTCAAGTCATCCACAGCATTTACACCAAATGTCACCCGACCATTTTAGATTTTTGTGAAACAAAGTATTCTATTTGTGAGTTATGGAACTGGGGATAATTTTATGGCAACTGATCTGGTAGATGTTGAGTAGGGCCACTATAAAAATTGGATGGCTCTGACTATTAAAAGTCGGTCATGGTACCAGTTTTCACAACTACACCATATCACAAAAAAAGAAAAAAATTCAAAACTTCGGAACTAACTGTGGCAGCCACATTTCTTTTAAATGAACTACGTGATCCATACATTTAGGAGCACCTTGTTGCTGCAAATTTTCAGGTGTAATACTTTTTTTTTTTTGCAATTTTGTGACAAAAGAGATGAAAAACTCAGGCCTCATTTTCATGAAACAGAACATTTTTTTTTTTTTTTTCCAAAATGTAGCCCCTCCTCAAATTTGTTGAAAATTTATTTATGTGTATATGATAGAACCTCTCATCCCCCAAAAAATTACTCTAGGACCTTTAGAATTCCGGGAGGGGAAAAAAAAATCCAAAAAGTAACTTATTTTACATGTTAATGATTTTTGTTGTACAGATGTAATTTTTTTTAAATGTTCCCTTACCTCAAATTTGCTGAAACTTTGATTATATATATATTATAACAGAACTGTTTAGCAGGAAAAGAAATTTCATTGAAATCTTTGCAATTTGGAGGTAAGAAAAAAGGCAAAAGAATTTTTTAGCTATGCATCATGCCAGACGAAAGTCGCTGTTTAGGAAACAAATTTGTTGTAAGCGCCACATCCCAAAATTTTGAAACATCTTCGCTATTGATGCAGTAGTTTCTACAAGTAATATCATAACACGTTTGGACCACTATGCTTGCATATTTTTAAAGTCATTCTTTCATAATGTCATAACACGTTTGGACCACTATGCTTGCATATTTTTAAAGTCATTCTTTCATAATGTCATAGCATCTTTTACGTTACTTTTGGCAATTTAATAAACTAATATAGAAAACAAATACAATTGGAGGTTTTTCACTTCATCCACATTAACATTTCTAACACATATTTTGTTTGCTCACTGTGGTTCGAGAATCTGATATTTCTTGTAAAGAACTTTTTCCTATTTTCTATTGGAATACATCAGTCCTCTATCTTTTTTTTTTTATATGTACTTTAAAGTATAAATGTTCTTTACAAGAAGAACATTTTTTTCCTATTGTGTATTGGAATACATTGGCCCCCTATCATATTTATATATATATATATATATCATCATCATCATCATTGTCAACCATTATCAATCCACTGCTGGACGAAGGTCTCCCCAAGTTTCCTCCACAACGGTCTGTCTTGTGCCAGTCTCCTCCATGTCACCCCTGCATACTTTCGAATTTCATCCACCCATCTCCCATGTGGTCTTCTTTTGGGTCTTTTCTTGTCCCTTGGAATCCAATCTAAAATTCCGGCTGTCCATCGATGATCTGTCCTTCTGGCAGTATGTCCAGCCCATTGCCATTTCAGGGATTTAACTCTGATCATGATGTCTTCCACTCTTGTCATTTTTCGGATCCACGAGTTCCTCTTCTTATCTCTCCTGGTTACCCCAAGCATGCACCTCTCCATGCTTCTTTGAGTTGTCTGGAGCCTTTGTATGTCTCTTTTAGTTAAGGTCCACGTCTCTGCACCATACGTAAGCACTGGAAGGATGCATTGATCAAACACTTTTCTTTTAAGACATAATGGCATATTGCTCTTGAAAATTATGCTGTTTCTTCCAAAAGCTCCCCAGGCAAGTTTTGTACGCGCCGATTAATTTCTTCATCAATGTGACCCTCACTTGATATCTGCTGCCCAAGATAAACTAACGTGTCTGTTATCTCCAGCTTTTTTCCATCAATCGATAAATCTTCATTTCTTGTAAAAGCATTGAACATCACTTTTGTCTTCTGAAAGTTCATTTTTAATCCCACTTCTTTACTCTTGTCCGCAAGTTCCTGGATCATACTCTGCAGCTCTGATGGGGTAGTTGCAAAATGACTACGTCATCAGCAAAACGAAGGTGGGTTAGATAATCTCCATTAATCTTTATCCCCTTGTTTTCCCAGCTCAGCGACTGAAAAACACCCTCCAATGTGGCATTGAAGAGCTTCGGAGATATGGTGTCACCTTGTCTCACTCCCTTTCCAATTTTTACGTGTGTTGTATTTTCAAACAGCCTAATCTTTGCACTTGCATTTTCATAGATGTTATTAATAATATTAATGTATGCATCTTCAATACCGCAGGTTTTCAGAGCCATTGTAACTGCTGATGGTTTCACCGAATCAAAGGCTTTTTCATAATCGATAAAAGCCATGCACAATGGAAGTTCATATTCCCTCTCTCTTTCAATTAGTTCTCTCAGCACGTGGATATGATCTATTGTGCTGTAGCCACTCCTGAATCCAGCTTGTTCTCTCGGTTGAGCCATGTCCAGTGTTACCTTCAAGCGGTGTGAAAGAACTTTAGTGAAGATTTTATAAACTACTGATAGGAGGCTGATAGGTCTGTAGTTTCCGAGATCCTCAATGTCACCTTTCTTATGTAGCAGGATCATTGTAGCGGTGTTCCAATCCTCAGGAATCTTTCCTTCATTAAGGCATTGAGTGAAAATTTGGGCGAGTACTGTTTCGATTTCTCCACTTGCTTCTTGTATGATGTCTACAGTAATTCCATCTTCTCCTGGAGCTTTTCCTCTCTTCATGTTCTTGATTGCATGTGCAACTTCTGCTGGAAGGACTGGAGGAACTCTGGTACTGGTATCTTTCATGATGTCTGGAGTGCATATATCATCCCTTTCATATAATTTGGAGTAGAAATCTTTCACTCTTGTCAAAATTTCTCCTCTATTTCTTGTTACAGAACCATCTTCTTTTCTCAGTGCCATAATCTGTTTTCTTCCCTTACTGAGATGTCCCTTTGCTATCTTTAGGCTTTGGTTGTTTTCAATTGCTTTCCTCACTAGTTCACAGTTGAATTTCCTTACGTCTTCAGTGATACTTTTTCTTACTGTCTTGCATAGCTCTATATATTCCACTTTGGAAGTCACATCTTTAGTTGTCCTCATCTCTCTTCTTTTTTGCATCAACATTTTGGTTTTTCCTGATAATTTGTTCACATGCAACTTGTTCTTAGACCCAGCTAATTTTGTTGCTGTTTCCATAAGAGCTTTGGTTACTTTTCTGTTAACTTCAGAGATGTCCACTTCTTCCGATGTTAGGCCTTCTAAAGCAGAGAACCTGTTCTTCAGTTCTAACTTGAAGGTATTATGGTGTTTTTTAAGGTTGGTTATGTCAATAGATTTTGTTTGTCTTATGAGCTTGCCACGTTCAAGTTTAGTGTTGAGGTGCATCTTACATCTCACCAATCTATGGTCACTACCTGTGTTGAACTTGTTTAGCACACTGCAGTCTTCTATGACGAATTTTTTGTTACACATAATAAAATCAATTTCACTTGTCGTCCCATTTGGATGTCTCCATGTCCATTTCCTGTGTGGCTTTTTCTTGAAGAAGGAGTTCAAGATGAAAAACCCTTCTGCCTCTGCAAACTCAACGAGAGTATTTCCACGCTGGTTTCTGTTGCCATGACCGAATTTACCTACTGAAGTTTCATTCTGTTGCTGTTGCCCTATTTTTGCATTGAAATCTCCCATAATTATTTTCAAGTGCTGCTTACCTTTATTATTTAGATGACAAATTTCCTCATAAAATTCTTCAATTTCTTCTTCAGGATGACTTGTGGTGGGTGCATAAGTTTGAATAATCTGAGCCTGGTATCTTTTCGAGAGTTGGATAACAAGTCGTGCAGCTCTGTCAGAGGAACTTTCAACTTCTACAACTTTATCCTTCAGTTTCTTGTTTATTATAAATCCAACACCACTAGTTCTGCCAGTATCTGTCCCACGATAGTAGAAGAGATGTCCACTTTTCAGTTCGATGAGATCTTCTCCTTTTCTCCTTACCTCACTTAGCCCCACGATGTCCCACTTGATCCTTTGTAGTTCCTCTTCCAATTCAAGAAGCCTTGAATCAGAAGATAGGGAGCGTCCATTGTAAGTAGCCAAGGTCAGCATCAGATGGCAGCCTAGTCCGGTTCTCCGGGGATTCTTAGCACCCTCTGCCTTCATGTCGCACTGGCCGCTGCCTTGGCCAGGTACATTCCAGCTGCCGGAGACTGAGGGCCAAGATTTAAGTTGTGGAATCATTTTGGAGGGGTTTGGCCATAACTCACCACGCTGGCCAAGCGGGTTGGTGAGTGTGGGATAGAATTTCCTCTAATCCCGATGGTATAGTTATACCGCTATGGGCGGTCGTCAGAGCCCCTTTAGTGGGAACAGGATGCACCACGAGAAGGCGGGGTTGACATTTGTCAAGGAGAGGCTATGATGTTACGCATCACCTGACCTTACATCCCTATATATATACTTTAAAGTATAAATGTTCTTTACAAGAAATATCAGATTCTCGAACCACAGCTAGCAAACAAAACACATGTTAGAAATGTTAATTTGGATGAAGTGAAAAACCTCCGAACTTTATGTGAAAAGGTGAGTAACCTCCAATTGTATTTGCTTACTGACAAGTGTGTTAATTCTGAAGCAGCTAATTGAATATATACATTCACAATGCTGTACAGATATATTTAATATAGAAAACAAATGGATGATGGATTGAAAATTCTGAATGTTCTTCCTTTTATCACATTTATTTTAGGTTAATAGCTGTTCTTAGAGGACAATAATGGTTTTGAATTCCAGCTTGTAAATAGTTTTCACTGCATATAATACTGGTGTTACTTTTCAATGAAATAATTATTGATTCGCCAGAAAAATATCTGAATGAAAATAGAGAGAAATATTACATAGCCATTTCTTATTACGGAATATTCATAAAAATAGCATAAATAAATGGATAAACGGAGAAACAAAAATCAATTCTGCTTTCAAGTACTTTTTCTGCCTAAGTGGAAACTGCAAATGTTATTTTTGGTAACAGTTTTAACCCTGTTTTCTGGAGCAATACTGAATTCTCAGAAGTGCTGTAGGTTGTGGATTATAGAAACATGGGATCACTGCTACAAATTTCTGTTATTAATACATGCATTTAGTTTTTAAGTTACTGCTAATGATGTATGTGATAAACGTCCCCCCACACCATCATGATATTCCTTTCTCATTATTGTTCAGTTTAGTAACATAACAACAGGTAATTTCGGTATTTTTGATAGATTTTGCTGTGTTCTAAAACTTTTTCTCAGTGTAGCTTTCTAAGAAAAGTGAGAAATACACAAGCCACTGGGGGGGGATGCAGGTGATATATCTTTTCTTCATTATTGATAACTTTGCAAAAAAATAAATGTACAATTCAAACAGGTGTCACCACGCCAAGTCCCGGTGGGAACTTGAGGGGCATAGATTTTGTTAGCGATTTCCGATCATCTAGATTGGCAACAATGACATTGGGTTTCTTGGTATAGGCGACCCAGTCTCATCGTTGGGACTTAAAAGCGTGTTTCATATGAGCTCGTACGAGGTTGTCGCAAGAACTCATATGCCGCAAAGAAATTAAATTTAAAAAAGAACTAACATTTCGGTTATATGCTTGAATAGGGGTATCTGTAAAGGAAGAAAAAAAAGGCTTATTTTAAACTAATACACAGACACTCGTCCCCATTTGCAGAGCAGCGTGAAGAAAAACACGTTGATTTAAGAAAACAAATATAAAATTTATTTGCTGTATAATGCTTAATTTTAGAACAATTTAAATGGTGGGACCGGTTTAAATTATAACACATCTCTACGAAAGGAAGTTATGGTTTACTTGAGAAAATGTAAAAACACCAATATCCCTAACAATCTAACCAGTACGGGGTGAGCAATAAGGTTTCATTTCTAAAACTTAACTGAATACTCAGCATGCAAGGGATTGAAATAATTGGATGATATATGGAACTTCTGCTGGGCTGATCGATCTGGCGGTTGAGGAAAGCGCTGGTGGTCTTGTGGCCGTGGGTGGTTTTTGGCTGGTATCCTCCGTGGATAAAAATACAGCCGATAGTTATCTCAGAACTATACTGTTCTACAGTTCTTGATTTCAAGTCGACGGACTTCTGGAACTCCGCATAGTTTGGCATTTCTTTGCCTACCGCTGGCTCTTCCGACCAAAATTACTGTGACAGCCCCATGTTCGCAAACGCAACTTCTCTCTCCGTCTCTCTCTCTTAAGTGTTTTCGCTCGTGTATTTTTTCTCTCCCCGTGAAATTTTAAGTTTCTGCTTTTATTTTAGTTTTCGCTTTCCCTTATCGCCCTGCGGCTAGGCGTGTCCTTACCTCGAGAAAACGTCCCTTGCACCACCATTGGTTCTGGCTTCCCCCCCCCTCGTACGCAAGTGGACCACTTGTCCAGTTGCGGCTGGCTAGTGGCTACTTTGGGGCAGATGTTCCCTTGGCCTGCTGACCATCTGCTGAGCTAAGCCCTTTAAAAATTTATTTGGCCGTAACTGTCACCCCGTTGTTGGGTTCTATTATAGTAGACTCCGAGCAAACCCTTTTTAAAACTTGAAAACTGCTCGAAGTCACGTATGCCTGACTGAAATATGTTCTCCGACAACGCTCTTGGGTGGCATTTATTGCCTAGCCTTAGCTTCTTACTGCTTTAAGATTTCTTTCTTAAATTTCCATCGTGTAGCCACCGCAACGCCATTGTTGTTACGGAAGCATTATGCAATTCGCAATGCTGTTGCTTCTCACATGCCGGGAATGGAAGAAAATACCTTTCACCTAGTTTACGAAATTTTGCACCTGGCCTGGCGCTTGCAATTTAGATCTCCTTTCCCCCGCGGAAGGGAAAATGGAGAAAAGAGAAGAAAAGAACCCAGTGACTCCCTATGCGGCCTGGGTTGGGATGATAGTTCGTGCACCTAATTAAAAATTACTCCAATTAAGCAGTCATGTAATTAATTATGTTAATTAACATAATTAAAAACAATTAATTTTGTATTTGAATCCCAAATTGGAGCCGTTCTATACTGAAAGCAATGTGCCCGAAATTAGAATAATTGTCGCGGCAACACAGGGGAGGGGGGATTCATGATTATTTACTGCGAGAGTGATATGGCACACAAACTAAACTATTGCTGTTTACTAAGCAGTTGTATAGAAAACAAATTCGAGGTAAGCACTGCATCAGTGTAAGAGCCACAGAATGGGCAATTCACACATTTTTTTTTCTTTGCCTCTTAGTCTGAAAATTATGGCATTCTATATGTAGTTTTTTGTGATACAATGCTTATTTAATAAAAATATTAATGTGTTTTCACACAAAATATTCACACATTCCTATTACAATAATTTAGAGATATTTATGTACTATATCAAATGTTGCAGTAAAGAAAAAGTATCATTAATAGTTGCCGAATTTATTATCACAAATAGTAGTGTTCTTATATGGTTCCTGTTCATCTAGGTTAAAAAAAATTGCAATTAAACTAAAAAAAATCAATTTTCTACAATTACATATAGCCTGATATTAACTCACAGAGCAATGAGGAACCAAAATTGAAATTTAAGTTGTGGATACCCAAAATATGATGCTCCACTGTTTGTTTTTTCACGAAATTTAGTCATATTTTATTTGTATAGACGTAAAAAATATGCAAAGTGATTTAGTAAAACAACTTACTGGCAGTGGAGAAGAAAAAAATGTAGTACAGGACACCTCCACAAATTTTAGTTCTTTGCTGTTCCTTCTAATTCAATAGTATCCCAAGCTGTTTCTATTTTTTGGTTCTTTTTAAGCACACAAGCAACTGCACAGATTAGATATCTGTGTGTTTCTTTTAATTGTAATAAAAATATAAACCACTCAAAGAAACTTTATGCTAGCTATTGTGCATGCCAAATCACTTTATCAAACTACATCCTTTTCCATGGTAAAAACATAGGTAAATTTTTTTTAATCAGTCAGCTTGAATTAAAACCGAAAACAATTACTGGTTTCGATATGGAAAAAACTTTGCCCGAATTCGGTCTTCTGCCAACTTCTCAGAACAAAAATTAGGAACATTTCCTGGATGAATACCGACAAGAGAGACATGATTTATGGTTACAATTCAACACTATAGTTTTAATATATGTTATAATTTGCACATTATTTTGCATGCTATGCATTACAATTTACAAATGCATATTAGAACTTTTACAATAATTAACTGATAAATTTAAATAAATAAAATAGATTAAACAAAATTCTCGGTAAATTTAATAATAGACAAACGTTTTTGTGAACTTGTACAAAGTATAACACCAATTTGCAATTTTTTTAGAAATTGACTGCAGCTACAGATACAAATTTTCAAAAAATATGAAGCAGTTTTCTTTTATACACTCATCAAATCTGAAACAGTCATATTGCTTAGTCCTGCAAGCAGTCTACAGATTTTTTACATAAGTAAAAGCTTTTGCTCTGGAGAGAAAGTAGTTGTCAAACATTGTTTCAAAGCAGTGTCTTGAGTGCAGTGACTTTACAATGAGCATGTTTTCCAACATGTCATCTGACAATGAACTCCTGAATTCTGTTTTTGTTTTCCGGACAACACTAAAAACTCTCTCACATTCCGCATTGCTGAGCAGAATACAGGAAATAGACAACATCATGCTTTCTCAAAGTGTGCGCCAAGCTGACTAAGCACTTTGTTCATCTCTTTTCTGCAGACACACACACACGCAAATTTAATTCCATTTTTATTATCTTTGCAGAAGTAATAGATTTTTGCAGCAGATGTGATTTGTTTAGCTAAAGGTTGCTGCAAACTGGCTTTAGTTGTTAGCCTCTTTACAACTGCACCAGTTACTTCACATGGTGACTTGCTAAGGCTTGTCGCATAAAAAAAAAATCCTTACTTGCAAATCCAAAAACAATTCTGTGCTTTTATTCTTTTCATAATATTACGTTATTTTTATTGGTGTTACGGCATGCCATCAAAATGATGGAAAACCACTATTTCTGTAGAAGGAATTATTCATCAACAATTAGTTGCAGTAATTTCTTTTTTAATTAAAATTTTTGCCGTAAAATAATTTAGTTTTTTTCTTGTTATTTTTGTTTTGTTATTGTTAATGGTGACTCAGGCATTTTTGTTGAAAAAAAAATGTAGCAACTTAAAATTTAGCCTTATAATGAAATGTCGTCAGTTGCCACTAACTGCCAACAAATAAAATAAGTCCTTTTAGGATCACCCTACCTCCCAGCCCCGCGTTACCGAATCACAAAAATTCCAAAGAACTTTCCTTTCCTGCTGAAAAGTTCTGTTATAAAACATACATAAACACAGTTTCAGCAAATTTGAGGTGGGGGAACATTTTGCAAAAATTGTTAGGCACACATACACACATGTACAACAAAAACCATTAACATGTAAAATAAGTTTCTTTTAAGAATTTTTTTGTCTCCCAAAATTGGAAAGATCCCAGAGTAATTTTTTTCTGCTGAAATGTTCTGTCATAAATACACACATAAATAAATTTTCAACAAATTTGAGGAGGGGACACATTTTGAAAAAAAAAATGTTTTGTTTCATCACACTGTGGCCTCATTTTTTCTTTCTTTTGTTACAAAATTGAAAAAAAAACTGCTTTATTTTATATCTGAAAGTCTGCAGGAATAATGTGCTCCTAAATGTATGGGTCATGTAAATCATTAAATAAAAAAAAATATGCAGCTGCCACATGTTCTGAAGTTTTGAATTTTTTCTTCATATGGTACAGTTGTGAAAACTGGTACCATGACCAACTTTTAAGGCAGAGCCATCTAATTTTTAAAGTAGCATTACTTAAGATCTACTGGATCAATTTCCAAAAAATTATCCCAGGTTTAATAACTCGCAAACAGACTACTTTGTACCAACAAATTTTGGCCAACTTACCATTCTCTCGTTTTTGCTCCATACTTCACATTTCCAGCACGTGAGCCGTGGTCAGAGTGTCGCATGTTTCATAGAGGTAGCATGGGGCCTCTAACTTTTTCTCAGCTGAAGTCATTCAACTTTGTTATAGTCTATTCTTGGTCATTCAGGAAGCTTCATGTAGTAATACGCATATATTTCTTCATTTTTTAACAAAAAGGTGGTCACGTTAAATATACCAAATCGACATAGTTGCGGTCCTATTGTACATATCAACATTCATAAAACTATCAGGTTATTTTTTTCCCACGTCAAACATGCATACCTAACATTCATACATTTCTTTATACACTATATACAATCTGCAAATACTTACAACTCACTATATACATATATACACATGACGTTTCTACATCAGTTAACTACATCTATGTTTTATCAAACAGCCTTCCGCATGCTCATATCTCCTATCCTTTGTGAAAAGGCTTTGCAAAAGGAGCTCTCCCATGCCGCTCTCCACATTCAGCAAACACCTCAACCCAAGTACTTTCTGTAGCTTTCTGCTACCATTCCCAGGGGGACGGAAACACTGACCAATACTCATGGTATTTGCAGAGCAAGTGAGTGACTCTCCCGGGGTAATATCAATCTTCGAAGCTTCGTTCTCTTGGCTACTGTGGTGCCATCTCTTGTTGGCTTTAAATTTCAATTTTCTAATATTTTTATTGTTCTGTTCAACCTTATTAACTTCTTTCAGTTACATTTGGATCATTATGGTTACATACTGTATCTCTATTTTTTTCAATCAACACAGATTCTGCAATCCTGTGTTTTTCAGATTTACAACTCTTTATTATTTCAATCTTGTCAAATTTTGGAAATTCTTGGTTGGCCAGATAATACTGAATCAGTGCTGTTTTTTCTTCCCTTTTCTGCCAGTTTTTTTATATGTTGTTTCAACCTGCATTTTAATTTATTTTCGGTGCTTCCTATATATGACATTGGAGGATTTTTTGTAATAGGTATTGAGTACACGCCTGCTTTCTCTAATTTGCTGATATTGTCATTTTTTAACATCATGTTCTTGATGGTACACACTTTGCCTCCAATTTGAACATCATATTTTTTACATATCTTATTGATTTCTGTTGTCACACCTTTAACATATGGGAAACTATTAACATATTTGATTGTTTTTTAGTTTCAACAGCATTGTAACTCATTTTATTTCGTACTTCAATATTACATTTTTTTATTAATTGTCTGGAATAACCAAAAAAAAAAAATCTCTGGTGAAGATGAGCTGTAAGAAATCATCACCATGTTCATTGAAGCAAAGCACTCCTGCTTTCTAATTTGTTGAAACTAAAAAACAAGTCAAATATGTTAATGGTTTCCCATATGTTAAAGGTGTGACAACAGAAATCAATAAGATATGTAAAAAATATGATGTTCAAATTGGAGGCAAAGTGTATACCATCAAGAACATGATGTTAAAAAATGACAATATCAGCAAATTAGAGAAAGCAGGCGTGTACTCAATACCTATTACAAAAAATCCTCCAATGTCATATATAGGAAGCACCGAAAATAAATTAAAATGCAGGTTGAAACAACATATAAAAAACTGGCAGAAAAAGGAAGAAAAACAGCACTCATTCAGTACTGTCTGGCCAACCAAGAATTTCCAAAATTTGACAAGATTGAAATAATAAAGAGTTGTAAATCTGAAAACACCTCAGGATTGCAGAATCTGTGTTGATTGAAAAAAATAGTGATACAGTATGTAACCATAATGATCCAAATGTAACTGAAAGAGTCAATAAGGATTGAACAGAAAAATAAAAATATTAGAAAATTGAAATCTAAAGTCAACAAGAGATGGCACCACAGTAGCCAAGAGAACGAAGCTTCGAAGATTGATATTGCCCCGGGAGAGTCGCTCACTTGCTCTGCAGATACCGTGAGTATTGGTCAGAGTTTCCGTCCCCCCTGAGGATGGTAGTGGAAAGCTACAGAAAGTACTTGGGTTGAGGTGTTTGCCGAAGGTGGAGAGCGGCATGGGAGAGCTCCTTTTGCGAAGCCTTTTCACAAAGGATAGGAGATATGAGCAAGCGGAAGGCTGTTTGATAAAACATAGATGTAGTTAACTGAGGTGGAAACGTCATGTGTATATATGTATATAGTGAGTTGTTTGAGTATTTGCACATTATATATAGTGTATAAAGAAATGTATGAATGTAAGGTATGTATGAATGATGAGGGGAAAATAACCCGACAGTTTTATGAATGTTGATATGTACAATAGGACCGCAACTATGTCAAGTTGGTATATTTGACGTGACCACCTTTTTGTTAAAAAATGAAATAATATATGTGGATTACTACATGAAGCCTCTGGAATGATCAAGAATAGAACATAACAAAGTGAATGATTTCAGCCGAGAAAAAGTTAAAGAGCCCCCATACTACCTCTATGAAACATGTGACACTATGACCACGGCTCACCTGCTGGAAATGTGAAATATGGAGCAAAAACTAGATAATGGTAAGTTGGCCAAAATGTGCTATTACAGTATTGCACGTTAATTTAAACCTTGAGTATTGGACGGGTGTCCAATATGTGAGGTATTCATAATACTTTGTACCAAGTTTCACAAAAATCTGAGATGGGTGGGGGACATGCCCTGGATGAACTGAATATCGTGACTGACTATTTTCTTTGTGAGGACTGTCTGTACCCACTTCACTGGCTCTTTCTGATGTGGTTTCAGTAAATAAAAGGTCTAAAGATTTACACATAATCACCATGAAAAAAAATGAATAAAGAAAGATAGAAAGAGAAAAGAACTCGATTCAGATTACTTCTGCTAAAAAGATGTTGATATTGATTAGCCATGATTGAATAAATAAATTTACTTTGTCTTATTTATTTAAGTAAAAAGTAGTTTGGTGCGGCCATGCCTTGACTGCACCCCTCCAAAGTCGTAGATTTACGATATTGTGCAAGTAAACAAATAACTGTGTAAATGACTAAAACTTTTCCAAGAGGAATCTCTGAATCCCATTGAACATGTGTGGAACTCTGTTGTACTCAGTGGTGCAAGGGGAAGATATGTCTCCTGTCTCAAAATAGTAAAGTAGTGAATTTTGGCATTTATCTTGTCTAAAGTTATGAAAGTGCTTTAGCATATTGTGTGCTCCATTTGTTGCCATTCAACTGTGAAACTGAAGATATTGTTTTCTATTTTTTCCATGCAGTTACATGTGAGTTTAGAAAGCCTTTTTGTTGTTGCTGTTGTGCATATTTTTGTGTGAATTAATATGTTATAAGTGTGAGATCTTCTGCACAGATGAGGATATATATTGCCTTTGTCATTTGATACTAACTCTTGAATATGTGGCTGCTGTACCAGTGAATACTTTATGTATAGATTGATCAAACCAACAAACTGTCAGTCTGTCTGTCTGTCCATACATACATACATACATACATACATATCAGTAAGCTGTTCTCTGATATTCAGAGGTTAGCTTCTCACAGAAAGAACTTACTGTTGCTGTATCAAACGCCTCCATTTGCAGCGATCTCAGCACACAGCTCAAGCTTCACGAACATCCATCACACGATGCACACAAGACCTCTTACACTTCATACTTATAATCTTTTTCTCATGCAGACAATCCTGAATCTGGTCCTCCCATGATTTCCTTGGTCTTCCTCTACCTTTATTTCCTGCCACTTGGGCTGAATAAGTTATCTTAGCAAGCATCTCATCACTCATTCTTTCAACATGGCCAAACCACTTAAGAATATTAGTTTCCCCTTACATACAACATTTGCTCCACATTACACATCTGCAACATATCTTCATTCCTCACATGATAAGAGTGTCTTACCTCCACAACCCCCCCCCCTGTAAGTAACACCTCTCTCCAGCACGCAAACTACTCCTATGATAGATACCATAAATAATGTCCTAATACAAGCAACTTTGAAAGCCACAGGTACATTCAGCAAAGTCTTTCAGCGTAGATCACAGGCTAAGCTGTAGCTTTCTTTGCTGACACTCCTAAGGAAGAAATCTGTCTGCAAATTGCATTTGTAACAGTAACCTAGGAAACACAGCCACGATTGTCAATGGGCAACATACAAATTGAAATCAGACTTACTAAATTGAGAGAAAGCATCTGCACTCTGATGTAGTGCGATGATATGATTCATACATTCACTTGTGAATGTACTTCTCTTTTCTCATATTAACACTTTGCCCTCTTAACAAGATATGGTGTTTTTACTCAGAATTGGGTGGGTCATGTTTACTACTTTTCCTCCCTGGTATTACTTTGGGTTGGTACCCTGCTACTGCACCCTACACTATATATAAGAGCTCATTCATTCATTCATACATACATACATACAACATCATCATCAACCATTATCAATCCACTGCTGGACGAAGGTCTCCCCAAGTTTCCTCCACAACGGTCTGTCTTGTGCCAGTCTCCTCCATGTCACTCCCGCATACTTTCGAATTTCATCCACCCATCTTCCATGTGGTCTTCTTCTGGGTCTTTTCCTGTCCCTTGGAATCCAATCTAAAATTTTGGCTGTCCATCGATGGTCTTCCTTCTGACAGTATGCCCAGCCCATTGCCATTTCAGGGATTTAACTCTGATCATGATGTCTTCCACTCTTGTCATTTTTCGGATCCACGAGTTCCTCTTCATATCTATCCTAGTTACACCAAGCATGCACCTCTCCATGCTTCTTTGAGTTGTCAGCAGCCTTTGTATGTCTCTTTTAGTTAAGGTCCATGTCTCTGCACCATACGTAAGCACTGGAAGGATGCATTGATCAAGCACTTTTCGTTTAAGACATAATGGCATATTGCTCTTGAAAATTATGCTGTTTCTTCCAAAAGCTCTCCAGGCAAGTTTTGTACGCCGATTAATTTCTTAATCAATGTGACCGTCACTTGATACCTGCTGTCCAAGATAAACGTACGTGTCTGTTATCTCCAGCTTTTCGCCATCAATCGATAAATCTTCATTTCTTGTAAAAGCATTGAACATCACTTTTGTCTTCTGAAAGTTCATTTTTAATCCAACTTCTTTACTCTTGTCAGCAAGGTCCTGGATCATACTCTGCAGCTCTGATGGGGTAGTTGCAAAAATGACTAACGTCATCAGCAAAACGAAGGTGGGTTAGATGATCTCCATTAATCTTTATCCCTTTGTTTTCCCAGTTCAGTGATTGAAAGACATTTTCCAATGTGGCATTAAGGAGCTTCGGAGATATGGTGTCACCTTGTCTCACTCCTTTTCCAATTTTTATGTGTTGTATTTTCAAACAGCCAAATCTTTGCACTTGCATTTTCATAGATGTTATTAATAATAACAATGTACGCATCTTCAATACCGCAGGATTTCAGAGCCATTGTAACTGCTGATGGTTTCACCGAATCGAAGGCTTTTTCATAATCGATAAAAGCCATGCACAATGGAAGTTCATATTCCCTCGCTCTTTCAATTAGTTCTCTCAGTACGTGGATATGATCTATTGTGTGGTAGCCACTCCTGAATCCAGCTTGTTCTCTCGGTTGAGCCATGTCCAGTGTTACCTTCAAGCGGTGTGAAAGAACTTTAGTGAAGATTTTATAAACCACCGATAGGAGGCTGATAGTTCTGTAGTTCCTGAGATCTTCAGTCACCTTTTTATGAAGCAGGATCATTGTAGCGTTGTTCCAATCCTCGGGAATCTTCACTTCATTAAGGCATCGAGTGAAAATTTGGGCGAGTACTGTTTCGATTTCTCCACTTGCTTCTTGTATAATGTCTACAGTAATTCCATCTTCTCCTGGAGATTTTCCCCGCTTCATATTCTTGATTGCATGTGCAACTTCTGCTGGAAGGACTGGAAGAACTCTGGTACTGGTACCTTTCATGATGTCTGGAGTACATGTATCATCCCTTTCATATAATTTGGAGTAGAAATCTTTCACTCTTGTCAAAATTTTGCCTCTATTTCTTGTTACAGAACCATCTTTTCTCAGTGCCATAATCTGTTTTCTTCCCTTACTGAGATGTCCCTTTGCTATCTTTAGGCTTTGGTTGTTTTCAATTGCTTTCCTTACTAGTTCACAGTTGAATTTCCTTACGTCTTCAGTGATACTTGTTCGTACTGTCTTGCATAGCTCTATATATTCCACTTTGGAAGTCACATCTTCTTTAGTTGTCCTCATCTCTCTTCTTTTTTGCATCAGCATTTTGGTTTTTCCTGATAATTTGTTCACATGCAACTTGTTCTTAGACCCAGCTAATTTTGTTGCTGTTTCCATAAGAGCTTTGGTTACTTTTCTGTTAACTTCAGAAATATCCACTTCTTCCGATGTTAGACCTTCTAAAGCAGAGAATCTGTTCTTCAGTTCCAACTTGAAGGTATTATGTTGTTTTTTAAGGTTGGTTATGTCAATACTTTTTTTTTTTTTTTGTCTTATGAGCTTGCCACGTTCGAGTTTAGTGTTGAGGTGCATCTTACATCTCACCAATCTATGGTCACGACCTGTGTTGAACTTGTTTAGCACACTGCAGTCTTCTATGACGAATTTTTGGTTACACATAATAAAATCAATTTCACTTGTCGTCCCATTTGGATGTCTCCATATCCATTTCCTGTGTGGCTTTTTCTTGAAAAAGGAGTTCAAGATGAAAAACCCTTCTGCCTCTGCAAACTCTAGGAGAGTATTTTCACGCTTGTTTCTGTTGCCGTGACCGAATTTTCCTACTGAAGTTTCATTCTGTTGCTGTTGTTCTATTTTTGCATTGAAATCTCCCATAATTATCTTCAAGTGCTGCTTATCTTTATTATTTAGATGACGAATTTCCTCATAAAATTCTTCAATTTCTTCTTCAGGATGACTTGTGGTGGGTGCATAAGTTTGAATAATCTGAGCCTGGTATCTTCTCGAGAGTTGGATAACGAGTCGTGCAGCTCTGTCAGAGGAACTTTCAACTTCTACAAATTTACCCTTCAGTTTGTTGTTTATTATAAATCCAACACCACTAGTTCTGCCAGTATCAGTCCCACGATAGTAGAAGAGATGTCCACTTTTCAGTTCAATGTGATCTTCTCCTTTTCTCCTTAGCTCCCTTAGCCCGACGATATCCCACTTGATCCTTTGTAGTTCCTCTTCCAATTCAAGAAGCCTTGAATCAGAAGATAGGGAGCGTCCATTATACGTAGCCAAGGTCAGCATCAGATGGCAGCCTAGTCCGGTCCTCCGGTAATTCTTAGCACCCTCTGCCTTCATGTCGCACTGGCCGCTGCCTTGGCCAGGTACATTCCAGCTGCCGGAGACTGAGGGCCAAGATTTAAGTTGTGGAATCATTTTGGAGGGGTTTGGCCATAACTCACCACGCTGGCCAAGCGGGTTGGCGAGTGTGGGATAGCATTTCCTCTAATCCCGATGGTATAGTTATACCGCTATTGGCGGTCGTCAGAGCCCCTTTACCTTTAGTGGGAACAGGATGTACCACGAGAAGGCGGGGTTGACATTTGTCAAGGAGAGGCTGTGATGTTACGCATCACCTGACCATCCATCCACACACACACACACACACACACACACACACACACACACACACACACACACACTAAGCTGTTCTCTGAGATTCAGAGGTTAGCTCCACAAAGAAATACAAACTACCTCTGATAGATTTTACTTACTGTTGCCGTATCAAACTTCTCCATTTACAGCAATTTTGACATAACACTCAGGCTTTACTGACATTCATTACACACCATACACAAGATCTTCTATACTTCATACTCATAATTTGTTTCTCATGCAGACACTCCTGAATCTGATCCCACCATGACTTTCTCGGCCTTCCTCTGCCTTTCTTTCCTGCCACTTGGGCTAAAAAGATTTTCTTAGTAAACATCTTATCACTCATTCTTTCAACATGGCCAAACCAGGGAAGCATATTAGCCTTTACCTTGCTAACAAAATTTTGCTTCACATCACACAACTGCAACACATCTTCATTCCTCACACAATCAGAACGTATCTTGCCGCAACACCCCTGTAAGTATCGCATTTCTCCAGCACACAAACGTCTCCTATGTTTCTTCTGCAGTACCCAGGTTTCACTGCCATACATCAGAGTAGGAACAATTACACTCTGATACACAGCCATGCACGACTCTCTTGAGAACCCATCATTCCTGTGAAAACCGCCCAGAGCAGTTTACGTCTTGGTGAATCAATGAAGAATTCACTTGCGTACTAATCTCACCATCCAATTTGTTTTCTCTGTCAAACATGTTTCTTAAATACACAAACTCACTCACCTGGTCAATCACTGTGCCATTTACACTTACATTACATTCAGTGCTACCAGTTCCTCCCTTAAAAACCATCGCTTTGGTTTTTCCCCTATTTACACTCAGTTTGAATTTCATGCAAACTTCGTACATCCAAGACAACATACTCTGCAACTCACTTTTGCTCTCTGCCAACAGGACAGTGTCATCAGCATACAGCAATCTGCACACATGGATATCACCAAGACATAAACCAGTATTATCTATTTTGGCACCACGCATGCACGCATCCATAAATACATTTAACAGCCATGGCAACATTACACAGCCTTGCCTGACTCCTGCACCAATAGAAAACCATTGTGATAAAACACTATTCACTCGTACACAGGCTCTACTGTCAGCATACATGCTTTTACACTATTAAGTAGATTCCCAGTAACACCATATTCATTCAATACCTTCCACAAAAGTGTCCTATTCACTCGGTCCTAAGCTTTCTCTAAATCTATGAAGGCAGCAGAAACTTTCTTACCAACAGCCAGATACTTTTCAATCATCATGCATAATGCAAACATTTGGTTAGTGCAGCCTTTACCAGGCATAAAAGCACTCCGAACCTCCCACACTTTCTCTGATGTAAGACCCCATATTTTTTCAATAACGACCTTACCAAACACTTTCCCTGGCACACTGAATAGGCTAATACCATGATAGTTCTTGCAGTCAGTCTGATCACCTTTTCCTTTATACAAGGGAGCAATGATAGCATCCCTCCAATCCCGAGGGACCATTCCTAACTCCCAGCACAACTGGCAAATTTCAGTTAACCAGTCAATTATAGAGTCACCATTATACTTCAACATCTCTGCAGTTATGCCATCAACTCCTGGAGCCTTACCATTCTGAAGAGATTTTTGAGCTTTACACACTTCTTCTCTTGAGATCCCTCCTGTGCTTTCATCCCTCATTGTGACATCATCTGCATCTGTCTCAGAATCATCTTTGCTTTCCTGATCTAATAACTCACAGAAGTATTCACCCCATCTTTCACTTAGCTCATTGGGCTCCCATATCAATTCCCCAACCCTATTCTTCACACAACTTAACACTTTGTTTCCCCTATTTTTCCTGAGTCTCGTGTACTTCCAGAAATACTTCTTATCTTTCCAAAAAGCCAATTTATGCCTTTCCACCTTCTCCTTACTGTCTTTTGCCTTACTCTGGTGAACCAGTTTAGCAGCTTCACGCTTCTTACAGTGATATTCATCCACAAAAACTCTACCTTGCAGCATCCCCAAATAGGCTTCCTTCTTTCTCGTTACTGCCTCTTCAATCTCACTATTCCACCAAGCATCACTCTATTGTTACCCACTATTGTGGTGCCACAGACCTCTATATAAGAGCTAATACCTGACATAAACTTATATTTCTTTGTCACCCCTTCCATTGGATTTATAAGTGACATGCTCCCATATTTCTTAAACCAAGTGTTCCGATTCATTTATTTATGCAAATCAGCAGAACAAACTTATGCAAATTACTAAATCAGTCCCCGGTGCTTCCAACTAGTCTTGCCTATATGCTATGTGTTCTGCACTTTCTACTAAGTGCTGTTACTGCATTGTAAAAACTTAAGTTCAGAAGTAGCTTTATTTTCACTACTTGCCTCACAGTTTTACCTGCTGTCAGGCTAATAATATTTAATAACTTTTTTGGTAATAACCCAGGGTCCATTTCAACAGTGTATTACAGATAGCACTTGTTCTAAGCTTTAATATGAGTGGTATTAGATTTCTGTATCTCCCTTAGATTTGGAGACAGCCTTTGGTGTCATCGCATTTGCAATGAAAATGAAATGACACCAAGTGTTTTGCTTTTCTCATTTGGACTTTCACTCATTTTCCTGCTGCACAACTCCTTGGAACAAGTTGCTTCAGTCTGCAGCATGCGTTTAATTGTACATGCTGCCTTTGTATTAGTTAGCAGGGCACCAACCCAAAACAATACCAGGGAGGGGAAAAAAAGTGACCCACCTAATTCTAAGTAATAGCACCACACATTGTGAAGAGGGCAACATGTTAATTGATATGAGAAAAGAGAAGTATGTGTACAAGGGTATGGATGGAAGACATCATCACAGCTGAATAGTGTACAGATGCTTTTCTGTCAATGTTGTAAATCACATTTGAAATTGTATGCCCTTGACAATTATGGCTGTGTTTCCTAGGTTGCTGTTACAAACACAATTCCCAGATGGGCCCCTTATGGGTCTCAGCATCGACAGTCACCAGTGTAGAAAGCTGCAGGCTCAGCCTATGATCTATGCTGAGAGACTTAGCTGCATCTACAGGTGGATTTCAAAGTTACATGCATTAGGACATTACCTAAACTTGTAAGCACTATGCAGCATATAACGAACATGCATATGTTTATAATGTAATGTCTAAAATGAAATGAATGGAATATCTGCTTACTTAGTGTTCCATGTTACCACCAAATTAAGGATTATTTAAGCCCCCTTGAATTTCAACTATACTTAAGGACAGCTGTGAAAGGCAACTATAATTTAAATTCAGAAGTTCTTATTATACTGCCCAAGTTAAGAGAACCTAACCCTCACAGGAAACAGTGGGAAGACCTAGTGATATTAACATTGTTTAAAAACATTTCCAAAATTTAGCTTTATTTATTTCAAAATAAAATTTAAGGTTTGCTCTACTACACGGTATGAATACTAAGTTGTGAAGAAATAAAAAATTCTTTGGCTAAAACCCCACACATTAACATACTTTCCCTTTTTGAAGTGTTTCTCAGAACTAAAGTACAATTACATTTTTTTCAGGAATCAGATAGCAGTATTGGATAGTTTTTAGTTCACTATTCTTCATGTAATATCTCCTCAGAAAACTTGACACATAAAGTTTGATTCCCTCTCCAGGGTGATGCAATTTTCAAGTTTTCAGAGGAGATGTTACATGGAGAACAGTGAACTAAAAACAATTCATTACCACAATCTGATTGCTGAAAATAATGTACTTGTGAATTTCCTACATTTTTGTGTAGAAAATTTCTTCTTTAATTTCTATGAAGTTAAGGAACAAAGTTCATATGAAATCCCCTCACTACAACAAATACTACAAACATGAGAATTAAATGCACTAGGAATCTCAGTATTGAAAGTGTGAATGAACTGATTGCCTTTCATTGACAGCCCATGTCCAGCTAAAATCATTTTGGCCTACTAAAGCCAAAGAAGCTTCCACCTGATGCTGATGACTGCCAGAAATGTTCCACAAAGATTGAGAGTAAAGAAAATAGATGAAGCTGCACATACCTTGGGCAGTTCTGAAGCAGGGTAGAATATGATCCAAATGTCTGAGGGAGTTCAAAAGGTACCTGAGACACCTTTTTTCAAGAAGAGAAGCTTGATGTTCAAATTGTACTTTAATTTTTTTTTTCATGAAAGTTGATTGGACAAGTATTTCTCCCTAATATCAGTTTCTACTTTAAAGTGTGTACGTATGTGTGAGTGTGCCATCTAAATAATGTCAAATGTAACCAAATTTAGTGGAGATAACTGAATTTTGGAGCTGGCAACACTGGTGCCCTAATCTAGTGATGTACGAGGGGAAGTCAGAAAATAACTTTCCGAATTGAAGAACTTTAAAAGAACTACAGCATGTGTTAAAAATGCTTTTTGCTGATGTGTAACTTGATGTGTTCTGTTTTAGGTGGCTGCAGGTTGAAGGTCCAGAGACATTACATTCTTGAGCCACACAGATTCAAAATGGCTACTGTACTGGTTGAATGAACAAAGGACAAAGTACGAAGAATCATTCAGTTCTTGAGGGCAAAAGGGACGCCACTTATTGAAATTCCCTGTGAACTTCAAGCTGTGTACAGCCAGAACATAATGACAGTGCAGCAGGTGTGAATGTGGTGTTGTGATTTCAGTGGTGTTAGAATGAGTGTCCATGATGAACCAAGGATCGGACTTCCTTCCACATCAGCAGATCATGTCAATGCAATTGAGGAGTGCTTACTGGAAGATTGCTGTGTGACACTGCATCACCTGGAAGAAAACTTCCATCTTTCACATTTCCATCTTTCACATGGCATTGTATGGAACATTGTTCACGACCGTTTAGGCTATCAAAAAGGCTGCAGTAAGTGGGTTCCCAGACAACTGATAGAGGAACACAAGAATAATTGCATGGGTGCTTCTCTCATCCATCTGCTTCACTTCAATGAAGATGGTGACGATTTCTTACAGCACATCATTACCAGAGATGCAACATGGATATTCTGTTACACTCCTGAGTCAAAGGCCCAATCCATGGGGTGGTAGCATCCAGGGTCTCCTGTTGCCAAAAAAGTCAAGACATCCACCAGCAATGGAAAGATCATGGTGACCATGTTCTGGGACATGCGTGGTTTGCTTCTGGTGGATTTCACACTTTCCATGACATGAATCAATGCGGCTGGTAATCAAGCTACCCTGAGGAGACTGAAGAGAGCTGTTCTACAAAAAAGGCCTGAAATGTCATCCTAGCTTTTGTTACATGACAACGCTCACCTGCATATGACTAGTTACACAGTGAATCTCTTGGAAAGCTGGGAATACGAAATTCTGCGACATCTGGCCAATGCCCCTGATCTGGCTCTGTTGGATTTTCACCTCTTTCCAAAGCTGAAGAAACACCTTCATGGGAAATGACTCCCATCAGATGACGCTGAAAAGCATGCAGTGAAACAATGGTTGCCTGGACAACTGCCAAACTTTTACAGACAAGGTTTCAATACATGGATCTCCTGGCTCGACAAGTGTTCCAACAGACAAGGTGACTACATTGAGAAGTAGTGTAGGGGTGGCCATCTCTCAGAGATGAGCAGACTTCTTTTCATACTAATAAATACGAAATATATGATGTTGGAAAAATTACTTTCTGACTTCCATTCGTAGTTACATGGATAAAAGTTGAACTAAATCAGGATGGTGGTTGTTAATTTACGATATTGTGTTGAATGAAACAACCACTGACTGCAGTGTAAATATATATTAGAATATATGTTTTGGCCTGATGTTAAGGTTACACGTCTTGTACTGCATAAATTTATCTTGATTCTGCTTTATACAGCCATTGAAAATGTGTCAAAAAATCACTCACATGTCATCAGTATTTTAACTATTGTTATTATTTTTTTATTTAGTAAATAACTAAATAAAAAATAATAACAATAGTTAAAATACTGCATTATTGATACAAATGTTTTATCTGTTGCAAATAACAGGGATTCTTCTATGCTTTTAAGGACTAGAGACAGAATCACCTCTATATAAAATGTAAGTCTACTGTTTGAGTTTCACACACATTCTCAGAAATGCACTGTGTACAAAAGTGCATAACGCATGCATATCATCAACATCAACCATTATCAATCCACTGCTGGATGAAGGTCTTACAAAGCCTTATTAACAACTTTCTGTCTTGAGCCAGTCTCTCCCAAGTTACTCCAACAAGTCTTTGAATTTTATCCACCCATCTCCCACATGGCAAGTCTTCTTCTGTTCCTTGGTATCCAGTCTAATATTTTAGTTGTCCAATGGTAATTAGTTCTTCTAGCAATATGTCTATCCCATTGCCACTTGAGGGTCTTTACTTTGATTATGATGTCATCAACTCTAATCATTTTTCTAATCGATATATTTGTTTTCCTATCTTTCCTGATTACACCAAGCATGCATTGCTGCAAGGTTCTTTAACACATGAGGTTGTACCCGTAAGATCCTGTAAAGCTTCCCCTTCGCTGGAGTGCTGAGGAGGTGGTCTGATGACGTCAGCTGCCTTACGAACTAACTGGTTTGGTGCACCTGAGGTCAAAGCAGTTGCAAATGTCATTTGACTCTTGTTCAAAGCAATGCTTTTTTTACTGCTTCTAGAATAATTTTAGTGTATATATAGCAAGTGGAATAGAAGTTTGTTTGCAAATAGTTTATTCTTTCGAGATGCCTTCAAATTCCTGCACTGTTGCAGATTGAAAGAATAACTATAGAAACACCAAAGGATCGCCAATTACATACCATAAATTTCCGAAAGTGACAGCTCTGCAGGTTATAAAAATCATGCTGTAAACAAGGTGATGTTTTTTTGTTGTTGTTTTTTTTAATCCAGAATCAGGGGAGTACTGATGGGGGGAGGGGGTCACGGCTAAGAGGGCCTTTGCCTCAGCAAAAACTTTTTAAAGAACAGAATTTTTTGCAGAAACTTCAAGTGAAAAAAGAAATAGCCAGGAATTTTTATGGCAGCTTTAAAAGAAGTATTAAAAAGAAAAGTAGTTTTTTTTTTTTTTTTTTTGAGGTTTAAATTTATAAAAACTGGATGATGGGAAAACAGTTATTTCAGAGGACCTGGGACCTCTTTTCATATGCATGTACATACATTAACAAGAGAATGTGAAAGAAATATCAGTTCAATGAATGAAAACGTTTTACCAATTAGGATAAGGTGTTATGAATTACAGTTGTTTCCCCGTATACTTCAAAATATAATGAACTATACTTCAAAATATAATTCACGGGGAGATGAAGAGACCTGTGTCTTTTTTTTTTTTTTTTTATATACGAGTCAAGAGAAAAATTTTTGCTACGTGCAAAACATTGTGGCATTATGTTTGGTGTGTTTTTATATTCAAAAGTAAATAATTTACATAGTTTTGCGTTTTTTGGTGTCACGATTCTTAATTGTTACTTATTTGCTTAGATCATTAGACACTGTCACAGAAGTTACGTGTTTTGTAGGCGTGATTGTGAGGTGTTTCAAAGAGGCTGCTGCCCCTAGTTCTCTAAAAGAAAAAAAAATTGCATGACATGTTCAACTTTTGTGTAACTGTTTCGTAGTATTTTATATTGGTATAAAACTAGGGCAATTATTTCAAGTACAGTGTGCAGGTTTTTGTTACATACAGTAAAGCGCAATAATTTTGGTCTTATGAAAAATATCTGTAGGTTCCAAAGAATTTTAATTATTAAAATGCCTATAACCTAATTAATAATATGGAATTAAAAACCTAACTAATTCAGTGCTAATAGATATTCACAAAATGGTCTTGAAGAAATTCCTGTGGTGCAGCTCCAAGATTTTCCGGTATGCCACTGTCCAAAATGCGACTATTTGCTCCAAACATTTTGCTGAAGGCGGCTACAAAAGGGATATGCAAAGTGAACTAGTGGGGTTGCTGCAGAAAAAGGAATTAAGTGGATGTTTCGCCCAATCCATGGCGAACATGAAATAAAAAAAAATTAAAAATATTATGAGAAACGTATTAGAGGCAGTGGGGAAAAAAATCCTCTAAAATTCAGCTGAAGCATTAAACTTTTCATAAAAGCATGTGGTACTATGATTTCAATGAGGCACATCAATTCGCAGCTGAAAGAGAGAAAAAAAAAAAAATAGAAAATTCAAGCTTTTTTTTTTTTTTTCAAATTTGTTACTTCTTACATTTGTTCAATGGCACCCGAGGATTTTTTATATGGGCGGCCAAAAGTATTGAAGATGCAAATAGAAATACACTGGAGAAAACATCTCCCAAAGTAATGGGAAGCAATAAAAATATATCCACCATATTAAAGTATTTTCAAGGATTCATAAAATATATGTTTAAAATCACATGCAAATATGAAAATATGCAGCCAATAACAAAAAACCAAGTGATAGCAGATCCCTGGGCCAACCCGACTGAGGTGCACCAGTGTTTTTTTTTTATTTACAGAATTTTGCATAAGAAATCCACATTTTCCCCTGACAGTATGTTGATACTTAGTGATCATCAAATTTGGAGACAAATAATTAGAAATTAATTTATTACAGAACTAAATATATGAAGTGATTATGCAAATGCATTGCTTCTACCAACAAACTGCCTGTATGTCAATAGACAGCAGACAACTCTCGTGTTCGCTGCGTTCTCTTGTAAGGCAGGTGGTGTCGGAAGGAATGTTGTGCAGGAAAGCTCATCCCATACTCAAGAGGGAATGCTGTGCAGGAAAGCACAATGCATACTCAAGGGTGTCCATAATGGGGGGGCTCAGGCCCCCCGCCCTGCCTTTGGTATAGCCAAATGTTTGATAAATTTAAAACATTAAAATAGACAAAATCTTTTTTTAAAGCATTTTTAAAAATAATAAGATATTAATGATTGATTGCAATTATTTTAGTACCTTGTACATTTACTTAAATGTTTGACAGCCTTGAAGGAGGTAAGGAATTTTCTTAACCCCCCTCCCAAGTACTCATATGGGTGCCACTGCCCATACTCAAATATGAGCAAACCTAGCAGTCTATTAACCTTGGCATCACTCTATGCATCATTTAGTTGTTTGCAGCCTCAGTATGCCCTTTTTAGTTAAGGTCCATGTCTCTGATCAATAAGTAAAAATTGAAAAGATACATTGATTAAACCCCTTTCTTTTAAGACATAATGTTAAATTGCTCTTAAAAACTGTACTGCTTCTTCCAAAAGCTCTCCAATCAAGTTTTATAAACCATATATGTTCAAGATAGTGCGATATCTTGATATATCATTGTTTCTAAAAGCGGAGAACAGAAAATTTCCCTCATATTACTTTTTGATGCAAAGACTAATAAAGAAACAGCAAAAATGAAGGACAAAGAAGAATCCTGGATGAAATTGAAGAGAATCAAGAAACTATTGTCCTCTTCTTTTCTTCTTAAATATTTTTAGCATGCATTATGGATAGACAAAAAATGTCTGAGTATAGTGTTAGTATTTGAGGCTAACTTGTTTTTTAGAAAGAACTGTGGGGATTTTCTTTTTCCTTAGGAAACAGATTTAAAAGTTGCTGCTATAGTGGTGGATGTGGGATTTTTTTTACATGAGCCAGAAGGTAAAGATAAAAATGAGTGTTAGCTTAGATGAAAGAGTAACTTCGTACAAATGTGTCAAATGAAATAAAAACTTCACCGTCTTGGTACGTTATTTAATGCAAAGACTAATACAGGGTGTCCACAGAATTATCAAACCTGATTTCCCTGACCAAATATATAAGAAATCCCTGACCTTACGCAAATAGGTTAGAGTTTTTCAATATATGTGCCATGATAATAAATAAAATTGAATTGGATAATTGAGAAACTTATATTATTTAAAAGTGTTTCCGTTTGACGTATTAAGTGTCCCAAATAACTGATTCATTTATTATTATTTATTTTTTTTATCTGCCTCCCCATAGCTGTCCAACTCACACCTTTTTAATTTTAAGTTTACTCTTTTTTTCATGGTTTTATATTTATTGAAGAAACACTCAAACAAACCCATACACAATATTCAGAACAGTTACTATAAAAATATTACAGTAGGAACACAGTCACCGTTTTTATATTACACACCACTTTTCTTCTTTTTCCAATCTGAAATCTTCGCCTGCAATGCTACTTCTTCCAACTCTAGTTCCTTCTGTACTTTTTGTCTTTTTTCCTTCAATTCCTTTATTTCATGATCAATTTTTCTTTTCTCCTTCAGTTTTCTTTCTTCTTTGTTTTGAAGAATACTTTTTTCTCAACATAATCCTGATATCTTCGTCTGGAGGCTCTTACAGAAAGAAGAAGCCTTCTATTGATGGCAATGTTTTCTACTCCTACCACATTTTTAATGGCATCAAAAACTGTTCTCTGACAAATCAGGGATTCTTCTAGGAGATTTTCCACAAAAAGAGACTTACTGACAGAAAATCCACCTTCCACTGAAGCATTTCCACGAGACATAATGACACAAATTTTTATTACATCCCAAAGTTCACCGAATTGTTTTTGGTTGTCAAGTAGAGCACTGTAAAATTTGTCTAATCCAATGGAATCATCATGACTGTCTAAAAATTCATCAAACTGAGACTTTAAAGCAGATTGAGCTTCTGCACACAATGAAGCGTACTGTTTATAAGCTTTTTCAGCACAGTCATCTGAAATCCTGTTTGCACTAAGTAAAACTTCGAGCACAATTTCCACTCTTTCCTTGCCTAGACTCTGCTGCTGCACAATAATATTTGGGTCCAAACAAGTTACCACACGAACAAACTTAAATTTTAGTGGGCTTTTCTCACGAAGTTTTTGAATCATACTGGTCACAAGTTTCCTAAATTCAAGCTGAAACTCTAATTTCTCCCTTTCTGAGCACTTCACTTCTTTTAATAGCTTTTTAGCACTAAATCCAATATCAACTTTATCAATTGAGAGAAGATTTTCACTTTTTGATACATCTAAAGTTAACAGTTTTGAGACACTATCAGCTTCACTTAATTTGTCAGGCTTCAAGCTTCATGCCATCAAATTTTTCATTAGATCCAGCAAATCAGTGTGTAAGGAAGGAAGGAATTAAAGGCTTTGGGCTCTGGAACCTTCTCAAAAAGTTTCACACTCTGAAGCTATAGTCCTAAAGGCAGCCAATTTGCATTTCAACAATGGACTTTACATGAATTCTGCAAGAAACATGTGCTGTTTGCTGGAAACCAATGATTTTTTAACATATTTCTTGATATGATCATAGACAAGCAATGTCCTAGTCAAACAATTAACGTTTTCCATTTTGCACAAAATTTTGCACCTTACAGTGCAAAATTTCAAAGGGAAATCTTTACATCAAGTAATCATAGTATAATTTGCACGGCGAGCAGGACTATCTTTTAAAAGGTAGTACAAGTTACACAGAAAGTGATGTATATCCCATTTCACTGCTTCAAGTCCAGTTTTTATAGCTCCATTGACCATGTGAAGACCACATACTCTAATGTCAACTAATAATTTATCATCTGGATTTTCAGTTCTAAGTTTATCTTTCAGCTTTTGAAGAAAGCTGAGATTAATGTTAGGTCCATCCATTGACACTTGTAGCATGTTATCCAAGGGAAGAGGTGCACCTTTAATGAATTTCTCTAAAAGGTCATTAGCTGTTGCCCGTCCTAAAAACACACTACTTAAGTATCTAGTGGAAGCTTTTTGCAGATTGACGTCCCAATAACGAACAAATTGATCCATTTGCCCACGCTGAGCAATTTTGTTTAGTGATTCATCAAAACAAATTACAAAGTCAGTGCACTGCTTCAGATCGTCCATTAAACACTCTTTGAAATGTGGTGCCAATCCATGGTTTATCACATAAGATGCTTTGCTTTTGCCTAAAGTAAATTTTGAAGCTATCGCACTGTCAGGAAACATTAACTGAAATGTTTTAAATGCATTTATGGCACCTCTATTCATAGTGATTGTGGAATAACTTTTTTACGGGTCTTATAGAGGTTATTTTTAATGAAAGTTGGTTGTCAAATTTTCGAACTAAAGCCTAGTTCGTCATCAGGACTATGTCACTGGAGTAGTTGCTGCCACTCAATTGGAAGAGTCCATCCGCAATTATCGTTAATTGTGGTACTTCTTCTTCTTGCTATTTCGATCCCTTCTTCTAGTTTCCTCTTTACTAAGTTTGACTGGTGGGCGATTATTTTCACTGAGTCCCAATTTATGGAGTGTCCACTTGCTTGTACATGTCTGTCTAGCCCTGTTTTGTTCCCAATGTTCCTAATAGCTGCTTGGTGTTCTTTCATTCGGACCTTAATACTTCTCCCTGTTTCTCCTATATAGCTGAGTCCGCAGTTACAGTCGATGCAGTAAATTACTCCTTCCTGCAATTGGATGTCCAATTCTTTCTGCTTTAAAGCTGGCAGGAATTTCTTTATTTTGTTATTAAGATCTGGAGCTAGCCTGATATTATATTTTGCTCCGATCCTTTTCAGTTTCTCGAAAAGTCCCTTGTGGTACGTAATTTTGCTGGTGAATTTGAAGTTGGTTTTTTCCTGCTTCTTTTTTGGCACTTGTTTAAATATTTTCTCAACATATGGGGAGGGGTAATTGTTTTCTGCCAACATTTCCTTTAATTCTTCTTTGTGAAGATCTTCTTGAGAAGCTGAAGAGACCAGGATTTCAATTTTTTCCAAAAATTGTCTCGCTGTATTCGATTTAATATAATCAGGGTGGAATGAGCAGAAGTCTAACATCTTCCCTGTGTTGGTGGGTTTTCTAAAAGCTGAGTGAATATTTTCCCTTCTCTTGAGGTCAAGGTTAAATCTAGGTAATTGATGCTATGGTCTTTTTCCTGTTCCAGGGGTGTACTTCAAGGTATTCTCTAGTAAGTTAAATTCTTCCAGAATCTGAGAGGGTAGAGATTGGTCCACAGTATCTACTATAATTAGGACATCATCCATGTACCTTACATAGAGAGCAAACAAGGAGGGTTGTATAAGGATTTTTGCCTCTAGTTTACTTATATAATAATTTGCTAGCAGAGGTGCTAGTGGAGACCCCATTGCAAGTCCTGAAGTTTGCCTGTAATATTTCTTTCCAAACTGGAAGAAATTATTCTTGAAGGAAAATAGGAGCAGTTCATATATGCCAAGTAGTATTTCTCTATTGTGATTATGGAATACTATTTTTTCCGCAAGGTCATCTGCAATGAATTCCAGTAGGAGGTCCAGGTTAATGTTGGTATACATAGAGACTATATCCAGGCTTGCCATTACTGGATGAATTAATTCTGGCAAGTTGTCCAGTTTTCTTTTTAGCTGCATGGAATTTTTTAGTAGGTAGGGAGGAGAAGGGAAAATATCTCTGAGGTGACCAAGCAAATAATAATTAATGTTGGAGAGTGGCGAATTTCTAGTGTCTATTATAGGTCTTACTGGATGGCCTTCTTTGTGAACTTTTATCGTACCATAGATCTGTGGAATTCTTGACTGGATTTTGGAGAAGTTTTTGAAGAGCTCATTAAGCTGTTTTTTATTTCTTAAAGAGCTGATTAATTTCTTAAGATTTTTTACAGTTTGATCTATAGGGTTACCATTGAGTTCTTCATAATAAGGCTTGCTCAATTCAGCTTCCATTTTATTGTAATACTTCTCTTTTTCTACCAATACCAAAACTTTGCTCTTATCTGCTCTCAGTGCTACTACTTTAGCATTGGCTTTGAATTTTTTAAGGTCAGTAATGGCACTTCTATTAAAATTGTAATCAACTTTTACTGGCTTTTTTACAAATTTTGAGAAGCAGTCTGAGAATTCTTTCCTTAAAGTAACTGCTGTAATTTCATCTTCTCTTTCTACCTTACTACAGATGCTTTCTAAATCAATCAGTATACGTTTTTTATCAAGTGTTGCGGAGGAAAGGTTGTAATTATATCCCTTATTGAGGAGATTAATCAGGTTTTCATCTACTCCTTCTTGCGTCAGATCCATGACATGTTTGTTAGTGGTGGATGGTATTAACTGTGGGCCAGGTGCTGTAGACATTAACTCTGGATTTAACCATTTATTTTCCTAATTATAGTAGATACTGTGGACCAATCTCTACCCTCTCAGATTCTGGAAGAATTTAACTTACTAGAGAATACCTTGAAGTACACCCTGGAACAGGAAAAAGACCATAGCATCAATTACCTAGATTTAACCTTGACCTCAAGAGAAGGGAAAATATTCACTCAGCTTTTTAGAAAACCCACCAACACAGGGAAGATGTTAGGCTTCTGCTCATTCCACCCTGATTATATTAAATCGAATACAGCGAGACAATTTTTGGAAAAAATTGAAATCCTGGTCTCTTCAGCTTCTCAAAAAGATCTTCACAAAGAAGAATTAAAGGAAATGTTGGCAGAAAACAATTACCCCTCCCCATATGTTGAGAAAATATTTAAACAAGTGCCAAAAAAGAAGCAGGAAAAAACCAACTTCAAATTCACCAGCAAAATTACGTACCACAAGGGACTTTTCGAGAAACTGAAAAGGATCGGAGCAAAATATAATATCAGGCTAGCTCCAGATCTTAATAACAAAATAAAGAAATTCCTGCCAGCTTTAAAGCAGAAAGAATTGGACATCCAATTGCAGGAAGGAGTAATTTACTGCATCGACTGTAACTGCGGACTCAGCTATATAGGAGAAACAGGGAGAAGTATTAAGGTCCGAATGAAAGAACACCAAGCAGCTATTAGGAACATTGGGAACAAAACAGGGCTAGACAGACATGTACAAGCAAGTGGACACTCCATAAATTGGGACTCAGTGAAAATAATCGCCCACCAGTCAAACTTAGTAAAGAGGAAACTAGAAGAAGGGATCGAAATAGCAAGAAGAAGAAGTACCACAATTAACGATAATTGCGGATGGACTCTTCCAATTGAGTGGCAGCAACTACTCCAGTGACATAGTCCTGATGACGAACTAGATTTTAGTTCAAAAATTTGACAACCAACTTTCATTAAAAATAACCTCTATAAGACCCGTAAAAAAGTTATTCCACAATGAAATGTTTTGTTAATCTGTGTACAAGAGTTCAGAGACATTCGCTTGGGCAATACTTCCATGGCCCATATTATTTCCGACTTTGTTACATCATCTTTCACTACATAAGCATTAAGGTCACTGGGCTTCACATCATCTTTCACAACATAAGTATTTGAGTCATTAGACTTAATATTTTCTAGAGGTACTGATTCCACATTTCCTGAGCTTGTTGATGGCATGAGTTCATTATTACAAAGAGAGTTCTTTTTCACAGAGGAAGTGAAAGAAGCAAGACTGGGTTGAAACATTTTAGCACGGATGTTTTTCAAATGATTAGGGCCATTTCCGTGGCTGGAGACTGCCCAACGCCCTATGTTGCTAAGCTTGAAAGTTTTAGAGCACACTTTACAAAATGTTGATTCATTTTCGCCGTTCACGGCAGTTATCCAACCAGAAAACTCAGGATTTGATTGTTCGTTCAACCATTGTTCATTAAACACACAATGCTTTGACATTGCTGCAGTCTTAATTGCCTTTTAACAAGGTATAACTTATATCACAAATTTGCTTCTACTCCTTTGACCTAAAACAAAAAGAGAAATGTTAACAAGTAATGTAACACAACTTACAATAATAGGTAGGAAATACAAGGTTACATTAGTAGGAAGGGGAAGTTAGTGACTGTCTGCAACACCAAGTGCAAGTGTGTTGGGCGATGAGGGTGTCACTCCCCGACGCCGGGTTAAAACTAGTTGTAGTCTAACTGTGATTGAAATTTCCATGAATTTTTTTTAAATATCATTGATTTTCCCTGACTTTTATCAACATTTCAGGCATTTCCCCGACTTTCCCTGAATTCCCCTGACTTTCCAGAATGTGGACACCGTGTAATAAGAAACAGCAAAATATCATACCAAGATGGTGAAGTTTTTATATCATTTGAGTTTAGCTTACAAAGGCTTCAAAATATACATGATGAAAAAAGCACACTGGTCCTTTCTCACTGTGCCTGTTTGCAAGGGTTATAATACACCATGCCAGCAGTTTTTTTAGCGGTATCGCATTCCAAACTGTGATGCGTTTCTGCGTCAAGTGCAACGGAAACATGATTTTGCATCACAAAATGCGATACTTTTTTGATAAAATATTTCTTGCAGCTAAAATGTGAATTGACATACGAAATCAGTACCACAAATAAATAAATAAAAGATTGGGGAGGGGGTATTTGTGCAATAACCAAATTTATTGGCTGTTGCATAGATGGCAGCTGCCAACTAGAACTTTTTTTTTTTTTTTTGTATTTCTGCATTTTTTTGCTCAGAATTATATTGTACGGACATGCCACTTGAAATTACAGAAAATCACCATTTGATTTTCCTGCAACAGAAAACAATTTTTTCATCAACGGAAAGCAGCAATAATGATTTCTTGCTGAAATAAATAAGCCTGTGGTGATAAATTACTGAATTCAAAATTTTTTTGCTAGTTCAAGATTTTTGGAGAAAAAAAAAAAGATTTAAAAGCTACATTCTGTGTTTCTTGATTTTAAGCAGTTTCCCTCAAACAGGAGAGCATAGCTGCATCCCAAATAGTTTACCTCCTAACAACAATAAGCTAAGCCTGTGCCATACATTCGAAGAGAAGGGTGAGCTAGCGCACCTGCTGTGCAGTGTTCACTTTCTATCGCAGATCCGCATATTAGTTCTCTTCCCACCACAAACAACAGTACCCATGATGAAAAATACAACTATGTGATTTATATTTTCAAAAAGTGGAATGGAGAAATTGATCCTTGCAGTATATATGGCTTAAATACAAGTGTAATGTTAACAATGCTGTCACATCAATATATTTCTAGAGTGAAACATTTCCGGTCCCCAGCTCACCATTGGCAAATAAAACTTTTCTAATTGAATTAATGAATTAAAACTTTGGAAAAACCTTAAAAAATATAATCTGGTTCCGTTTTTGAACTACTCATAATATTCGAGCATTAAAAACATATCCTTCGCAAAATTACTCAAGTTAGAAACGGACCTTTCATGGAGTTCTGAAAATTGCAATCGAATAATACATTGTACATGTCGGGAATATAATCAAGTTATGTGCACGTTAATTGGCTTCCATATAACACGGCGTGAGCAGTTCAGTTTGCATATGGCTGAATGTTACAAATCAGACATGCGATTCTTCCGCAGATTCGAGGAATCTGCGAAAGAGAAGATTTAAAAGCTACATTCTGTGTTCCTTGATTTTAAGCAGTTACCCTCTAACAGGTGAGCATAGCTGCATCCCAAATAGTTTACCTCCTAACACCACCAAGCTAAGCCTGCACCATACATTCAAAGAGAAGGGTGAGCTAGCGCATATGCTGTGCAGTGTTCACTCTCTATCGCAGATCCGCATATTATTCGGTTGTCGGAAAAGTCATGACATATTTTGGTACCCTATGGTGGTTGGGCGGTTTTGGAAGTACTAGAGGCATGCGCAGCTCTGTTATCGCTATAGCATTCGACAGGTGCCAGTTCTAGCTGCAGTCTAAAAGGAATAGTGAGTGATTTGGTTGATTTGCGGAGATTTGACATCAAGTTGAAGATGGAAGACCAAATTGTGCATTTTCGCCATATTTTACTGTTTTACTTCCGTAAAGGAAAGAATGTGCGTCAAGCTTGTGAAAATTTACATAAAGTGTACGGTGATAATGCTCTACAAGAACGTCAGTGCCAGCGGTGGTTTGCAAAATTCTGTGCTGGTGATTTTGACCTCAACGATGCTCCTCGGTCCAGCAGGCCAACCGAGGTTGATGACGGCCAAATCAAGGCACTGATCGAGTCAAACCCACGTTATACGACACGAGAGATTGCAGACACATTGCATATCCATCATTCAAGCGTTCACGACCACCTGAAGAAGCTGGGATACGTAAGCAAGCTCGACGTGTGGGTTCCTCGTGAACTCAAAGAAGCTCAATTGCTGGCGTGTATAGACATCTGCAATATGCTCATTAAACGTGAGGTAAACGATCTGTTTTTGAAGTTACTGATAACTGATGACGAAAAGTGGATTGTGTACAACAATGTGCTGCGCAAACAGTCTTGGTCCCGTCGTGCTGCTTCACCTCAAACGACATCCAAAGCAGACATTCATCAGCAAAAGGTTCTGGTCTCAGTGTGGTGGGATTTTAAAGGTGTCGTGTTTTCGAGCTCCTACCACAGAACCAAACAATCAATTCGAATATGTACTGTCGGCAATTGGACAGTTTGAATGAATCCATCATCTAGAAACGTCTAGAGCTCGTTCACCGTTAAGGTGTTGTGTTCCATCATGACAACGCGAGACCACACACAAGTTTGATCCCCCGGCAAAAATTATTGGATCTTGGGTGGAATGTGTTGCCACATCCAGCATACTCGCCTGACCTTGCGTCGTCAGACTTCCACTTGTTTCACTCTCTTCAACAGTCCTTGCTTGGTATAACGTTTAATTCAGATGAGGCTGTAAATCAGCACCTTGCACAGTTTTTCGCCACGAAAGACAGGTCATTCTATGAATGAGGCATTCTGCAGCTCACTGAAAGATGGCAAAAGGTTATCGAACAAAACGGGCATTATATCATTGATTGATCTTTGTTTTTTCTATCAATAAATTACCTTTGCAAAACATGGTTAAAATACGTCATGACTTTTCCGACAACCCAATAGTTCTTTTCCCACTACAAGCAATGATGAAAAATACAACTATGTGATTTATATTTTCAAAAAGTGGAATGGAGAAATTGGTCCTTGCAGTATATACCCAAGTAGCAGTGAATATCGGCTAGATATCGGGCCGATATTGGTTATGTCGGCCTAATGTCGTTAATATGAGCCGACATTGAGCCGATATCGGCATTGTCGACATATCCGACATTGTCTTGCCGTTTTTCAGCAGATATCGGCATTTCAGATATATCCGACATAGTTTTGCCGTTCTTCAGCCGATATTGGCATTGCCGGTATATACGATATCGTCTTGCTGTTGTTCACCCGATGTTGGCATTGCCGAAATCATGATGTCGGCAATGCCCATCTTTCCGTTCTTCACCTTTTATGCAGATAGGTAAATTAAATAATTTAAAGTACACGGCTACCAGTTTTTATATTATGTAAAATAAAAATAGTATTATATATACTGTATAGCCAAGTAGAAATACCAAAATACTATTATGCTTCTCGTATCAGTGCAATGTTGAACTATGCCAAGAACGGTGGCGCAGTGGTTTAAGGCGCTGGCTTATGACCATTCGCCCGAGATGGGTCCGGGTTCAATGTTGTGCTTCGGGCTTTTTTTTTTTTTTTTTTTTTTTTTGGTTGCAGATTTAACGACCACCGTGAGCAACTCAATGGGCTATAAGCAGTCGCCCGTCCCTAATTTAGGGCCAGTGGTTCCAGAGGGAAGGTAGAGAGCCAGCACCCTAAGACAAACACAACATCCATGCCTCACCGGGATTCGAACCCGGACCCCTCTCAGACGAATCATCAGAGGCCATCGCTTAGACCACTGCGCCACCGGTGCGGCTGATGTTCTGTTTGTTTTACGGTACTGGCTCTCTCCCTTCCCTGGAACCAGTGTCTTTAAATTAGGGACGGGTGACTGCTTATAGCCCATTGAGTTGCTCACGGTGATCGTAAAACCTCCAGCCAAACAAAACCAAAAAAAAAAGCCAAGAACGTTAAATTGGAAGGGTGAGCCAAGCACACCCTTCCAAATTAATGTAGGCGCAACGCTGTGCTACCGTATTCTATTCCCAATCTGGTAGACAAATCGTAAACGTTGAATTTTGGCGTAAAGCCAACGATTTTTTAACTGATAAGCTACCGCCTACCGAGGGGAAGGATTTGGCGTTTGGGTAATCCGATTACAGTCAAGCGTGACGGGAGCAGGCAATGCTCCAAACTTGTACTCACTTTGCCTCTGAGTCATCAACATGGAGGAAGACTATGCCGAAAGCAACTGGTTCTTGTTCCACCACTGTTCACACAACACGTGCTAACTGGAACTTTCATGTAAGTAGAATAAATCTTATTATACTTTTCTGCATGTTGTTATCATACAAGAATTAATTTCAAAATAGCTCTTGCTCAATTGTAACGTCATATTTTTATAGATGTTGTATTTTTATTGCTGCTTTATCTGCAATACGGAACTGAAGTTTGGAATTCAGAGTTGAAGAAATATTCTTCTCATAAAACGTGGTAAATACGTCATAAAACGTGGTAAATACGTCAAATTAACACAGCAATCGGACATCGCCGAATTGACTGTAATTACTGTTTTACACGTGAATTAAATCACATCAGAAAACTTAAAAATTTCGCCGCCCTGATGTGATTTAATTCATGTGTGAAACAGTAATTACAGTCAATTTGGTGATGTCCGATTGCTGTGTTAATTATTATGAAGTACATCCTGTCTAAAACAATTAAAAATCTGCTGTTGTTCATCCCATGGTTATTTTTGTTACGTAAACGAAGTAAAAACCGTGACCGCGTGGATGAGAGTTGCTCAACCTTGCTTTGATTGCTTGTGTGATTTGTACATGATGTCAGAGCGACCTATGCCATTTTCTTATATTGTGATAATGAAGACAAGAAATGGAATAATAGTGAGATATATTTTGCTTTATTAAAATGCTACAATAGCTATGTATAAAATGTAAAGCACATTTTCTTTCCTTACACTTGTTCAGACTAAAAGTTTGAAAGTTCTAAAATTTAATCCACTTGTTCCCATCATAGAATAATTTATTGTTGCACCACTGGGCAAGTAGTCACAGACACTGATTAATTGTATGAGCTGGGCTCAGGTTTGAGTCTCAGATGAGGCATCGGTGATGTGTTTGTCTTGCAGCACTGGCTGGCTGGCTGGCTGCTCGCTCTCTCTCTCTCTCTCTCCTAAAAGAAGTGGCCCACAATTAGCTTAGGAAAACTGTTTATAACCCTCTCAGAGTTATGTGGTTGTAACAAAACCCCGAAGCAAAACCCAAAACATAGAGTTACATAATGTGTATCTCAAACCTGAAAGTGGTTAATTTTTCTTCTATTTTATATGTACAGTTAATTTAATTTCTATATTAACTCTTATGACACCACATAATTTTGTGAAAGTTATTTACATGGAAATACTTTTATTTTTGCATATACTAACAACACTTTTTGTCTCGTTCTACTGTGGCAATCTGTTCTGTTGCTGAAGAATAGGAATGATATGGTAATCAGCTGGGTATTGTTATAATACCAAATATACCCATTATTAAGGGTGGATACCTTCGTGGAGCCAAGTCATTTCCTGCTTCATAATGTGTAAGTACTTTATTAATTATTGTTTTTCTGTTTCAAAATCTATTCTGATTCTGCCATTTCATAATGTGTAAGTATTTTATGGTTTTTGACATGTCTCAAACTTATTCAGCTCTCACTGAGCTAATATTATTCATGATTATTTTTCTGTTTCAAAAACTAAAAAAATGACAATGATCAAGATGAGCAATGTTTCTGCTCATGAGTTCAGTAGAATAATTACTGTATTTCACAACAATATAAGTTATATGAATTAAAATATGCACATTCCTTAGACAATGATAGTAACCATAGTTCTCTAGGAAAATAATGCCGCAAATTTTTTTCTAGAGCCAATTTTGAATTTCTTATGGAAAAAAAAAATAGTGGATCTAGCCATTTCCATGTAGTGTATGTGATAAAAGGATAGAGAATCAAAATAAGCAAAGTTTCAATACTATAATATTTCAGGAGCACAATTTAACTGAACTAATAAAGCTTCAGATATGTAAACAGAAAGCTTCACATACTGTACTGAACAGAATGTCTGCATGAACTGACGGTGTTCAGAAAGTAATGCCTCCATATTTATATGCAATCTCAGTGGCAAAGAATCAAATTGAAACAAAAGAACAAAGTTCAGATTTTCTACTTTAATTCAAATACTTTATTTTTCTACATAATTCCCCTCACGCTCAACGTAGATACACAAACGTTTAATAAGTTTTTTAAACCCATCTCTGTAAAAATCTTCAGGTTTTCAGAACCATTTTCTCATAGCAGCTTGAATATCTTTGACACAGGTGAACTGAATTCCTTTCAGATATCTCTTGAGAGCAGAAAACAACCAGAAGATGGGCAGCCCCAAATATGGGCTATATGTGAGGAGTTCAAGAACTTCAAACCCAATTTTCTGTATAGCCCCTGAAGTGAAAGCACTGGTGTGTGGTTGTCATATTGCAGAATCATTGGCACTCTTCCCCCTCCCACATACATGGTTTATTCTTTGCTTTCACTGTTTTTAAAGCATGCACATAGCTCTGAGAGTTGATAATCGCACCTTTGACCACGTACTCCTGACAAATAATGCCTCTGCAGTCCCAGAACACAGTGAGCATGCACTTACCAGCAGAAATTTGAGTTTTGAATTTTTTGTTGGAGGAGAAGGTGGGTGTTGGTATTCCAGCTGTTGATTTATCAATTCTGTGTCATAATGGTGAAACGAACTGTCACCACCAGTTACAATGCTTTAGAGAAAATCACTTCCATATTTTTCATAGCGAGCAAGCAACCTTTGGCATGTTCCGTCTTGATTTTTTCATGCCAGTCGTTAGGTCATGCAGTAACCAATGAGCAATTGTATCCTAAAATGTTCGATGTAATGGATGTTACCTACTAATGTTCAGCGTACCTGCTATGATTATCTGAGTTATTCTTCAATTTTCCCTCATAAGCCCATCAACCTTTCGTCTATTCAAATTGCAGGTTGCAATTATGGGCCTCCTACTTCATGGCTGATCCTTTATGGCCAACATTCTTAAACTGTCCTTTGATTTTCTTTCCCAGCGACTAACAGTGCTTATGTCCAAAGTTTCAGAACCATAAACTGCCACTAATCTAGTCTGAATTTTTTTAGGAGGTACATTTTCGTGAGTTAAAAACTAACTGATTGTTGTTTGACACCCACTGACACAGTTGAAAAGAATAATCAATTTTAAATGCAATTAAATATGAACAAATAGGTGTACAAAGTTCTATTATTCAGTAAAATGAAGCCGATGGCACAAAGAATTGTTGCTGTCTGACTGGTTGCTGGACAACACACTTGGATTTCATCATTACTTATTGAACACACCTCATATAGTATGATGTTGCTATTGAGCTGATTCATTTGCACAGTTAGGGGGGGTGCAAAGTACATACATGCATATCACTAAGCTGTTCTCTGAGATTCAGAGGTTAGCTCCAAAAAGAAATACAAACTACCAGATATTTTTACTTATTGCTGTCGTATCAAACTTCTCCATTTACAGCGATTTTGACATACAACTCGTGCTTCACTAATATCCATTACACGCCGTACACAAGATTTTTATACTTCATACTCATAATCTTTTTCTCATGCAGACACTCCTGAATCTGATCCACCCATGTCTTCCTTGGCCTTCCTCTGCCTTTCCTTCCTGCCACTTGGGCTGAAAAGATTTTCTTAGTAAGCATTTCATCACTCATTCTTTCAGCATGGCCAAACCACCGAAGCATATTGGTCTCCACCTTGCTAACAACATTTTGCTTCACATCACACAACTGCAATACATCTTCATTTCTCACACAATCACATCCTGTCTTGCCACAAACCCCACGTAAGTAACACATTTCTCTAGCACACAAACGACTCCTATGTTTCTTCTGCAGTACCCAGGTTTCACTACCATACATCAGAGTAGGAACAATTAAACTTTCAAACACTGCCATGCGGGACTCTCTAGAGAACCCATCATTCCTGTGAAAACCTCCCACAGCAGCTATGACTTTCAAAGAAGAATTCACTCGCCTACTGATTTCACCATCCAACTTGTTCTCTCTGTCAAACATGCTTCCTAAATACACAAACTCACTCACCTGGTCAATCACAGTGCCATTTATACTTACATTACATTCAATGCTACCTGTTCCTCTCTGAAACACCATAACTTTGGTTTTTCCCTTATGTATACTCAGTTTGAATTTCATGCAAACTTCGTGCATCCGAGTCAACATACTCTGCAACTCACTTTTGCTCTCAGCCAACAGGACACAGTGTCATCAGCATACAGCAATCTGCACACACGGATATCACCAAGACATAAACCACTATTATCTATTTTGGCATCACGCATGCATGCATCCATAAATATATTAAACAGCCATGGTGACATTACACAACCTTGTCTAACTCCTGCACCAATGGAAACCCATTTTGATAAAACACCATTCACTCGTACACAAGCTCTACTGCCAGCATACATGGCTTTTACACTATTAAGTAGATTCCCAGTAACACCATATTCATTCAATACCTTCCATAAAAGTGTCCTATTCACTCAGTCATAAGCTTTCTCTAAATCTATGAAGGCAGTAAAAACTTTCTTCCCAACAGCCAGATACTTTTCAATCACCATGCGTTGTGCAAAAATCTGGTTAGTGCAGCCTTTACCCCTTTACCAGGCATAAAACCACTGTGAACATCCCACACTTTCCATGATGTAAGAACCCGTACTTTTTCAATAACAACCTTACCAAACACTTTCCCTGGCACACTCAGTAGGCTAATACCACAATAGTTCTTGCATTCAGTCTGATTAGCTTTTCCCTTATACAAGGGAACAATGATAGCATCCTTCCAATCCCGAGGGACCATTCCTAACTCCCAGCACAACTGGAAAAATTCAGTTAACCAGTCAATTATAGAGTCACCACCATATTTCAACATCTCTGCAGTTATGCCATCAAATTACAGTACATGTTTATTTTCTAATGTAATAAATTAAAAAAAAAAAACAATTTAAACACTTGGAAACAGAACACTGCTCACACTTTTACATAATATTTCTTGATTAGATTCACTGTACTATGACATTCTACCAGTGGTTCTGACCTAATATAGTTCTGACATATATTGGGTGAGGTCATTGAAACAATATTGCAAAAGGTTATCCTCCCAAGTATTCAGATGATACTGGCTAAGTATCAGTTGTATTAAATCCGACAAACAGCCAATATTGGTCAGATGACAGTTATATCTATAGATATAACTGTCATCTAACCGATATCTACTCCATGTAGGGAGCCGATATAACCGATATCGGCTAAATATCAGGGAGGATAACTTTATGCAATATCGGTCCGATATCGGCTACATCTATATATGAGACAGATATTGGACCCATATCGGCTGCAGATATCGGACCCATATCGGCTGCAGATATCGGACCCATATCGGCTACAGATATTGGACACATATCGGCTACAGATATCGGGTCTGATATTGCAAAAAGTTATTCTCCCTGATATTTAGCCGATGTCGGTTTTATCGGCGACCGACATAGAGCCGATATCGGACCGACATTAATTGCTACTTGAGTATGGCTTAAATAGAAGTGCAATGTTAACAATGCTGTCACATCAATATATTTTTAGAGTGAAAAATTTCCGGTCCCCAGCTCACCATTGGTGACTAAAATTTTTTAATTGAATTAATGAATTAAAACTTTGGAAAAACCTTAAAAAATATAATCTGGGTCTGTTTTTGAACTGCTCATAATATTCGAGCACTAAAAACTTATCCTTCGCAAAAATTACTCGAGTTAGAAATGGACCTTTCATGGAGTTCTGAAAATTGCAATCGAATAATACATTGTACATGTCGGGAATATAATCAGGTTATGTGCACGTCAATTGGCTTCCATATAACACGGCGTGAGCAGTTCAGTTTGCATATGGCCGAATGTTACAAATCAGACGTGCGATTCTTCCGCAGATTCGAGGAATTCCGCTTTTTCGTGACCGTTTGGGTCATACTGGAGATGATGCAAAGTAAAGAGAAATTTTAATTTTATTATTTAGGGAGGATTAAAGTGCATTTGGAGCAAGTGCCTTTTTTTTTCCTTTTTTTTTTTTTTTGTCTGGGGATGGTATTTCATTTTAAAAATTTTCGGAAACTGAAGTTAAACGGAGTGCAAATTTTTTCTCATAATCATAATTCCTTTTTTTTTCCCCGCAAAGTTTTCTCTGTCCAATATTGATTGTTGTTAAATACCATTTACTGCGTAAATCTTTTTGTATTTCAGCTGAAAACTATAAGCAACAATTTCCGGAAACGGAAATTCAATGGAGCAAAAAATTTCCCTGTAATCTTTAGGCATCAGTTTCTTGCACAGATTTGAGGAATTCTGCCTTTGTTGTCATCATTTGCGACACCCTAGCAAGCAATACAAAACTGAAAAGAATTCGGGGAGGTGGATTGGTGTGTGTGTGCATGTGGTGGTGGTGAAGGGAGATGTTTTCCTCCTAGGGATATAACTGTGTCTTTCAAAACTTTCGAAAACAAAAATTAGACAGAGTGAAGGTTACTTCCGTAATTGCTTTTTTTCTTCTTGTGATGATCACTTCTGTCCAGCATAGTTGTAAATGCTAATGAAATATTAGTTTCCAAAAAGTCTGGTCATCCAGAAACTTTACCATATCGTTCATGCCCATTAAAGAAACAGAAAACTACTGAAAATGTGCATGCCCAGCCACTTTGTGATTTTGATTAAGGTACTGTTTTAAATAGTTAAAATATATTTCTATTGTAACTTGATTATCATTATTCACTGATTGGCCAGAATCCTTAGGTCATTCAACCTAAGGATTCTGGAACTCACTGGGTTTTGTTCCAGAATCCTTAGGTTGAATGACCAACCGGAACCCTCAGCTGTAGGCTAATCCCCCATACTGATGTACTTACCTGATTAAAAAGACAAAAAGAAATCAATATCCGGACTCAAGTGGGGATATGGTGGACCTACCACACTTGAAAAGGACGGTCCATCATAAAATCGACCTGGACTTTATAAACGGCGTATGAGAAAGCAATCTCGGCTGAGTGAATGTAAGATTGGTGTATGGAATACTAGAGGTATAAATGGCAAGATGATTGATAGACTGGATGTGCTGTGTGTCAGTGAAATCAAAAGAAGGAAATTAGGGTAGAAGTCAATGGCACAGTGAGTGTGTGATCTGGAGTATTGGATAATGTGAGAGGACAGGCTGGTGTAGGTGTAATTTTAAGTGAAAAGATGAAGAACAACTTGATTCACTATAGTTGCGTAAGTGAGAGAATTCTCTGGATTCGTTTGAAAGTGAAACTTCAGATAATCATAATTGTTGTAGTGTATGCTCCTTGTGACTCTGAACCTTCTGATAAGAAGCAAGATTTTTGGAATGAGCTAAAAGCTGTTTTGAGTCAGTTTGATGCTAAAGAAAAAGTTATAATAGCAGGGGATTTCAATGCTAGAGTAGGTGTGCAGAATGTAATTTCTGACGATGTTCTGGGTAAGTTTAATGATCCCTGTGTGAATGATAATGGTGAAAGATTAATTGAACTCTGCATTGAGAATGGTTTGTCTGTATCTAATACATTTTTCAACCACAAGTACATCCACATATATACTTGGGAAAATCGTACTCTTGGTCAAAAGAGTGTGGTAGATTTTGTTGTCTACGATCAGCATCTGAAACACTTAGTTGTTCACACCCGTGTGATGAGAGGTGCAGATGTTGCTTCTGATCATTACTTGGTAGTGCCACGAGTGAAACTCAATGTTGGTTGGAGGAAAAGGAATAAGGTGAGACCCAGAAGAGAAAGAATAAAGGTTGATAGGCTCCTTGAAAACCATCAGCGTTATTCTGACTTACTCAGAGAACAACAGAAGGAGCTGAAGTCTGGTGAGAGGGATGTAGAAAAGAAGTGGGAATGTTTTAAGAACTGTGTTGTCACTGCTGCTAAAGAGGTTTGTGGCACCACAATAGTGGGTAACAATAGAGGCGATACTTTGTGGAATATACTATTAAAAATCACCAAACACTTCAAAGCGCGTCAATTATCGTAATGTTGTTGGCTTTCAAAGGTTTACAGACACCTTGCTTACGATTCCTTCTTCCGGGGATGAAACATCGTATTATTATTCTTTTTATTTGCTAGACAAACAACGCTGGTTTTTAGCCATATGAGATGTAACCATAGCTCGTCAATTCCATAAAAAACACACAAGCATACTACTCATTCATACATTCAATTAAAAAACTATGTACATATTTACACTACATTACATTCCCAGGTGGTTAAACCTTTGTCAACTGTGAGTAACAAAATGCTCCATCCATTTCAAAACCCATGCTAATCCTACTACAAGTGTCACCCTCATTCAGCCCCTCACACACAATCCTCTAGCGATTTCAACAGGCTACTGTCGTCCTCAGGAGGCAGGTGTGTCTCACCGGCCCACCACAGCTCAAGTGAGCACGAGGACGACAGTAGCCTGTTGAAAGCGCTAGAGGATTGTGTGTGAGGGGCTGAATGAGGTGACACTTGCAGTAGGATTAGCACGGGTTTTGAAACGGATGGAGCATTTTGTTGCACACAGTTGACAAAGGTTTAACCACCGGGGAATGTAATGTAGTGTAAATATGTACATAGCTTTTTAATTGAATGTATGAATGAGTAGTATGCTTGTGTGGTTTTTATGGAATTGACAAGCTATGGTTACATCTCATATGGCTAAAAAAACCAGCGTTGTTTGTCTAGCAAATAAAAAAAAATAATAATACGATGTTTCATCCCTGGAAGAAGGAATCGTAAGCAAGGTGTCTGTAAACCTTTGAAGGCCAACAACATTACGGTAATTGACGTGCTTGAAGTGTTTGTGGATGGAAATTACCATGATCTTTAGGGTAAGTGATTAGTGATTTTTAATTAATAGTATATCTTTAATGAATTGCACATAAACTATGCACACTTTGAAGGGGTTTAATACCTTAAAAGTGCAAATATAATAACTTTGTGGAATAGTGAGATTGAAGAGGCAGTAACGAGTAAGAAGGAAGCCTCTTTGGGGATGTTGCAAGGTAGAGTCTCTGTGAATGAATATCGCTCAAAGAAGCATGCAGCTGCTAAGCTGGTTCGCCAGAGTAAGGCAAAAGATAGGAAGGAGAAGGTGGAAAGGCATGAGCTGGCTTTTTGGAAAGATAGGAAGTCTTTCTGGAAGTACATGAGACTCAGGAAAAAGAGGGTAAACAAAGTTGTAAGTTGTGTGAAGAATGAGATCAGGGAAATGATATGGGAGCCCAATGAGTTAAATGAAAGATGAGGTAAATATTTTTGTGAGTTATTAGATCAGGAAAGCAAAGATGATTCTGAGACAGACAGAGATGATGTCACAGTGAGGGATGGAAGCACAGGAGAGATATCAAGAGAAGTGTGTAAAGCTCTAAAATCTCTTCAGAATGGTAAGGCTCTGGGAGTTGATGCATAACTGCCGAGATGTTGAAATATGGTGGTGATTCTGTAATTGACTGGTTAACTGAAATTTGCCAGTTGTGCTGGGAGTTAGGAATGGTCCCTCGGGATTAGAAGGATGCTATTATTGTTCCCTTGTATAAGGGAAAAGGTGATCAGACTGAATGCAAGAACTATCGTGGTATTAGCCTACTAAGTGTGCCAGGAAAAGTGTTTGGTAAGGTTGTTATTGAAAAAGTATGGTGTCTTACATTAGAGAAAGCGTGGAATGTTCAGAGTGGTTTTATGCCTGGTAAAGGCTGCACTAACCAGATTTTTGCATTATGCACAATGATTGAAAAGTATCTGGCTGTTGGTAAGAAAGTTTCTGCTGCCTTCATCGATTTAGAGAAAGCTTACAACAGAGTAAATAGGACACTTTTGTGGAAGGTATTGAATGAATATGGTGTAACTGGGAATCTACTTAATAGTGTAAAAGCCATGTATGCTGGTAGTAGAGCTTGTGTATGAGTGAATGGTGCTTTATCAAAATGGTTTTCTATTGGTGTAGGAGTTAGACAAGGTTGTGTAATGTCACCATGGCTGTTTAATATATTTATGGACACATGCATGCATGACGCCAAAATAGATGATAGTGGTTTATGTCTTGGTGATATCTGTGTGTGCAGATTGCTGTATGCTGACGACTAAAGCCCGGACGTTGAGGCAAAATGCCTTAAAATGCTTTTTTTGACTCATATTTGAAGAAAATTCGGCTCATATTTGAAGAAAATGCCTTTTTTAGCCTATACTCAACAAATGCACTATTACAAAATGATTTCTTCTTAAGAATGCGATAAAATCAAAGTTTTGATATCAATCTTGCATGCAGTACGTAGTTTTTCCGGGTAAACACGTAATTTTTTTTAAGTTATTAATTTCTTTTAAGAACTCTTTTTTAGGGTATAGGTGTACAAACCATAAGGTAGGTGACATTTTCTCTAAAACAAAATCACAGTCGGCAAACATCTGAAAGTAAACACGAGTACAATCGGTACATTCAAAATGAGGTGCTCCAATTTAAGCAGCGGTGGCAGACACATGCGCAGGGTCTGCGATGGTTGGCATCTCATTTTATGTTTTGCTCTCCCTAGAATCTCTAGATGATAGTTTCTGCACATGGCGGAAGTAGCCGAATCCGGTTAGATAACATTGTAACCAATCAAGTTAGAGTGAAAGCCAAGAATGCACGTACACACATTAGACCTTGAACGTAAGTGCAAAACGAGAGAGGAAGATTCTGTTAGTTCGCTACCCCTAATACACTGGCGGAAAGTGAAAAAGGAACATCAAGAAGGAATTGGCGGACAATCACAAAATTTACATACGTTAATGGGGTCGAGCTTACATAAGTTTGATGTTAATTTCGGGACCAACCGTTGAGCGCTTACGCCACAGCACGGCATAATATGCAAATTATCGTCGGTGGTATTTAAAGAGTACGGCGAAGTGAATGTAATCAGTCGTCGGCGTACGGACACGTGCAAAGACCCTGAAGAAGCTGCAATGCCTGGACATGGAAGACGTGTACGATTTCAGCAGTTATCGGACTTTGAGCGAGGTCGTCTAGTCGGACTCCACGAGGTCGGGTGGTCGCATCGTCGTATTGCGGAGCGAATTGGACGGGAAGTATCGGTGGTGGTACAATGGTGGCGTAGATGGTCCGAGGAACATTCCCACGCGAGAAGACGTGGAACCGGGAGTCACAGACTGACTGATGAGCGGACCGATCGATGCATAAGAAGAGCGGCGTTGTCAAGCAGAACATCCACTGCGACGCAAATCCGAGCTTCTGTTGCACCTGAGGTGACTGTGCGAACAATCCGCAACCGTCTACTGGATGCAGGACTATGTGCACGTGTGCCTCTGGCATGTGTACCTCCGACTCCAGACTACCGTCAGGAACGGCTGCAGTGGTGTCGCCAACGTCTGCCCTGGAGAATGCAATGGCGATCTGTCGTGTTCAGCGATGAAAGCAGATTCTGCTTGGGAGCATCCGATGGCCGTATGCGTGTTTTTCGACGCACAGGGGAGCCTCTCCACCCTTCTTGCATCCTCCAGTGACACACAGGGCCTACACCTGGTCTCCTGATGTGGGAAGCGATCAGCTATCACTCCCGTACACAACTAGTGTTTGTACCGGGTACGTTAAACAGCACCTCCTACATCGAAAACATCATTCTGCCCGTTAATGTGCCATTTGTAAGGTCGGTCCATCGTGGTGTTTTCCAGCAAGATAACGCACGCCCACACACGGCACGTGCAACACAACATGCACTTCAGGGTGTGAGACAACTTCCATGGCCTGCACGTTCACCGGATTAGTCCCCCATTGTGCACGTGTAGGATTTTATGGGACAACGACTTATCCAGTCTCCACAGCCAGCCACGACCATCCCCGATTTACGCGTCCAGGTTGAGGATGCTTGGAACTCAATACCCCAAACTTACATCCAACATCTGTACGACAGACTACATGCCAGAATTGCACAGTGTGACGCAGTTCATGGTGGTTCAACCTTGTACTAACCATGTTACATGGAAATGTTATTTTTCAGTTTACCAGCAAATACAGCTGTATTTTGCCATAATGTTTTGATCATGTTATCCTCTGTATTCCGTTATTATGTTGTATAAATTTTGTTGCTATCAGACATCTCCTTCTTTGTGTTCTTTTTTCACTTTCCGCCAGTATAGATATCGCCTTGCGTCCAAGTGAAACAATAATGCCGAAAACTGTTTCTTCAACCAGTGCTAAATTAAGTCGGTATGTTCAAGAGTATGGAAGTGATATCTTGTCCACTGATGGAATGGTGTTGTTTTGTAAAATATGCGATACGAAACTGAATTTCAAAAAGAAATTCTTCATTTCACAACATTTGGCAACAGCTAAACGTAAAGCTGCTGTTATTTGGAAGATTGGTGAAAAAAGACATGTTTGATTCCGTCATTCGCTTCTACTTCGAGCAAGCAGTCACAGTTTGCAAGTGATTTGTGCCATGCTTTTATAGATGCTGGAATACCTTTGTGGAAGCTGGAAAATAATTCACTGAAGAATTTTGTGGAGAAATATACAAAGGAAAATATTCCGTGCAAAGCAATTTTGCGGAAAACATACTAAGATTCCTGCTACGTCGGTATAATGAAAAAAATACGAGAAGATGTCGGGGATAAAAATATCTGGATCAGTATCGATGAGACAATAGACGCCATGGGAAGGTATGTGGCAAATGTTGTTATATGTACAATGGGACCTGCTCAGCCCTCAACTATCTACTTACTTACATCAGAACAACTTCCAAAAACATAGTAGCACGATTTCTCAGCCTTTTGCCTCTTCATTAGCTCTGCTTTGGCCTGGCGGAATAAAGTATGGAAATGTACTATTGTTTTTAACAGACGCAGCTCCTTATATGAAAAAAGGCTGCCCACATCCTGAAAGTTCTCTTTCGAAAAATGCTTCATTTAACTTGTTTGGTTCATGCTCTCCAAGTCATCGCTGAAATACTCCAAGGTGAAAGTTCAACTTCTATTGAAATGGATCCTACAACTGCCTCATGTTTCAAATACGCTCCCATTACCTCCGTAGAAGTTGAAAGATCATTTTCGCTTCTAAAACATATCCTAAGTGACAGAAGGCAGAGTTTCACATTTGAACATTTAAAAAAACACCTAGTACTTATGTGTAACCGCAAAAATAAGTAAGTGATAATCTGATAAATGATTTTGCCAATTCAGCTTAACACCTGAGTATGATTCAGAATTTTTTGACCACTTTTATAAATGCCTATTTTTGATGCCTATTTTGACGCTTTATTTCGCTTATTTGCCTGCCCATTTTTAGCATTTTTAGTGCCTCAATTCCGGGCTTTACTGATGATACTGTCCTGTTGGCAGAGAGCAAAAGTGATTTGTACGAAGTTTGCATGAAATTCAAACTGAGTATAAATAAGAGAAAAACCAAAGTTATGGTGTTTGAAAGAGGAACTGATAGCACTGAATGTAATGTACGTATAAACGGCACTGTGATTGACCAGGTGAGTGAGTTTGTGTATTTAGGAAGAGTGTTTGACAGAGAGAACAAATTGGATGGTGAAATTAGTAGACGAGTGAATTCTTCATTGAAAGTCATAGCTGCTCTGGGAGGTTTTCACAGGAATGATGGGTTCTCTATCCCGCATGACTGTGTATGAAAGTGTAATTGTTCCTACTCTGATGTATGGCAGTGAACCCTGGATACTGCAGATGTAACATAGGAGTTGTTTGTGTGCTGGAGAAATTCGTTACTTACGGGGGTTTGTGGCAAAACACGGTCTGATTGTGTGAGGAATGAAGATGTGTTGCAGTTGTGCGATGTGAAGCAAAATGTTGTTAGCAAGGTGGAGACCAATATGCTTCGGTGGTTTGGCCATGTTGAAAGAATGAGTGATGAGATGCTTACTAAGAAAATCGTTTTAGCCCAAGTGGCAGGAATGAAAGGCAAAGGAAGGCAAAAGAAGACATAGGTGGATCAGATTCAGGAGTGTCTGCATGAGAAAAAGATTATGAGTATGAAGCATAAAATATCTTGGTGTGTAATGGAAATCAGTGAAGCCTGAGTTGTATGTCAAGATCGCTGTAAATGGAGAAGTTTGATACGACAACAGCAAGTAAAAATATCTGGTAGTTTGTATTTCTTTTTGGAGCTAACCACTGAATCTCAGAGAACAGCTTAGTGATATGTATGTATGTATATTTATTTATTTTAAGATTTGGTTAATTTAAAAAATATATATATATTTTAAACCTAATTCTACACTTGAAAGTTGTGAGACACATCCTAAAACTATGATTTTAAAATACAGGGTGTCCGAGAATTATTGGACACATTACAAAATTATATAAAACAAAACATTAAACAGATAGAAAGAAATTGACTGTACTAACTTACAATGTAATTACACATGTTAATAAATTTTGATGTGAGATCCCTTGGTTGCTCGTAGTACGTCCAAGCAATCATCGATTTCTTGCCATGTATTGGGCTAGCTTCCGAGGAGTTATGGAATTAATAGCAGCTGTGATATGCTGCTTCAGTTCCTGCAAATCAGTACAAGTCGTCTGATAGACACAATCTTTCTCATAACCCCACATGACATAATACAATGGAGTTAGATCTGGAGAGCAGGAGGACACGGCATGGTACCACCACGCCCAATCCATCTGTTGGGGAAATGCTCATTTAGGCACTTACGTACACACAGTGACCAATGCGGAGGCATTGGTAACAGTTCTCAGCTTGCTTTACGAACGGATTTCCTGGGGCTTCGTCGGAAATTTTCATAAACTTGGTCAACCGTCTCACCGCTGACGCTAGGCCTACCGGCTCCTGCACGATGTTCCACATTGCCAGTTTCTTTAAACAGTTTCATCCACCACTTAATTGAATTTGTTGACAGAGGATTACAACCATACTCTAAACAGTATCGCCTTTTAACTTTAATGACAGACTTTAATTCCGCAAACCATAACACACACATCGCCTTCTGCTGTACGAATGACATGACTACTGATTGTGCATTACTCCTGCATACCTCATCAGGCCACACCTAGCGCCATCTATCAGATTCTGGGAATAACAATTCTGCAAAACAAAAATATAGAAACCGTATTAGTAATACGTGGCATAGAAAAACAGACAATGCTCATAGGTTTTTTTGTACATAATTTTGTAATGTGTCCAATAATTCTCGGACACCCTGTATAGCTTGTGTATTAACTCATGAAAACTTATTTCTTAGAAAGAGTTATACAAAAAAGGTAAACTGCTACGCAAGTAAATATTTGCATAACAAATTGCTATGCAAGTGACAAAATGCAAAAAATATGCTGCACCACACTGAACTGGAACTGACACAACCTGGGCCCACTAAATTGTAAGACAATTGAAATGAAAATAGCCTAGTAGTGAAACATGAGATTGGCTGAAAGTAGGTCAGTCACCATGTTGACCTATCTTCTTAGTAAATTTGCCTTATTTGGCATGTGTGTTAACTTATCTTCTTAGTGAAGTTATTTTAACTGGCTTGTTGACCTACCTACTCCATGAAACTGTTTTAACTGGGATATTGACCCTATCCCTTTAGTGAAATTGTCTTAATTGGTAGATTCTTGTCCTTGAGGGTGGTACACAACAATGAAGGTAAAACAAAAAATTTAGAAATGGGCCAGCCAGACTGCAGCATTTACTTGCCCCCCCCCCTTCAGAGTTTGTTCCATTTTCATTAAAACCCTGGGTCAACAATTTTGAGGAGGCATGGGCTAGGCAGATTTTCCATACATTACCAGTGTAGGAAGGTTGTTATCTATTAGATACCTAATCAACTCTCTTGCTATCTTCAATCATGCTGCTATATTGATTGGCTAACCACATTTCAGTTTGCTCAGAGAGAGAGAGAGAGAGAGAGAGAGAGAGAGAGAGAGAGGAGAGGAGTAGCGGAGAGCAGCAATCTTTTTTTTTTTTTCCTAAGATGCTGAATTTTGCTTCTAATCTATATCTGTACTGCAGCATTTAACATGGATTACTTCCAAACTTCTAAGGATTTAAGGCAGCAATTTCAGGTCTTGAATTTAAGCTGGAATTTACTTACAACCAGTAAATCTTAATCCAGGTATTCACATTCTTCCCAGGAATTTCCATGCCAGACTGATTGAGATCTCATGCAGCTGATATTCTCTGGTATTTTCAAACCATGGCAAATATCCCTGAAAAGAGACCTACGAGACTGTCTCTAAACTAAGTTAAACCAGTTCATTGTCATGCGACAAAGGAAGTCACGTTTTAATGAGCTTAAACAGTGAGAAGTAGACAGGAAATAAACACAGTTGCAAAATATTGCACTAGTCCCTTAAGATTTTACAAGTAGAAAGTAAGAATACACATTTTTAAAGCATAAGCAATTTTCAGTATCAACATAATGAATACATAGAAAAGAGAAAAAATACTGTGCAGTAATTTCTGGTAGGCAAGACATGTTTGACTCTAGGGCAACTGCCTCTTGGAACAAAATTTAATTCCTCCTTAAACAAAGAAAAAAATGCAACTCTTAGGTAACACAAATTTTCAGAAAAGGGAAAACCAAACAATGATACTTCTAAAATAATAAGGCACTCTCCAGCCTTATGTTTTACTGATTATCACTCCTTCAAGGAAAATGGAAATACCAGTTATATATAGAATGAGATTTTTCATTTGACCCGAAGGAGCGAAAATCTGTAAACATGAGCAAGTAAAATGGAAATACCAGTTATATATAAAATGAGATTTTTCATTTTACTTGAAGGTCAAAATCAGTAAAACATGAGGCTGGATAGTGTCTTATTATTTTAGAAGTATCATTGTTTTGCTTTCCCTTTTCTGAAAACTTGTGTTTCCTAAGGGTTGCATTTTTTTCTTTGTTCAAGGAGGAATTAAAATTTTGTTTCAACAGGAAGTTGCCCTAGAGTCATCTTATATATAACTGGTATTTCCATTACGGTATAATTGGGAATTTTCTATGTACACTGGCAGTAGGGGATGTGTACATACATATAAATGATGTTTTACCAAATTGCTTTTCTACTGGTGCATTAATCAGATTGCATTAGGCAATGTTGAATGATACAAATAAAATTCCTATTCCACAATTTCACCTACTTCTATTACAATACAGCAGATTCTCCACAATTTTAAAGAATATTTTTTCTTTTTATTCTCTACATTTATTGAGATATCGGAGATGAATTTAAAGGAATTCTGAAAACAACAAAAAGATGAATTAACTAACACTGGAGTTCTGCAACGTTTTAAATATTTTTTTCCTGTATCACTTTTCTAAACATCTACTATGAATAATTTATGTAAGTATTTGCATGATCTTGAGTTAAAATTATAGTAGTTTAGTATGAATAAATAAAAAGTTTTGTTCCATAACAAGGTTACACCCAGCTGGCACAATTGGTTGTAGCAGTAAATAAGGAAACCTAATGGGGAATCATTAACCAGAGATAACAGATCCTCTTTTCTATGCACATGCAGAAAGCAAGGTGTGAAATTCTCAATTATTTCACATTTTGTTATTAATGTGAAATTCCATTTACAAAAATATTTGAGAGAAGAAATTTTTAACAAAATTTCATTTTTTGTTTCTTAGATGGCGAAAATAGCAATCAAACAAGAGGAATTTTTATTATTTTTGCTTGAGAAGACAAACATGTCCATTATCATCAATGCCATGATCTTTGTACACCTACACACACAGATGGTGTTCATATCAGACTGAAGTAGCACAAAAAAGAAATACTAACTGAGAGAAATAAAAAAAACAAAAAAAACTAGAAATTCATCTTGGTTCACCACAATTGCATGATCCCCTGCCTCTGGAAAACTGCTACCTCAGCCAGTAAAGGACTGTTCTTTGCATGCAATCCTTTAGGTGCAGGTTTCCTCCTTGGTTTGTAGAATGGTGTAACCACCTGAACAAAATCTAAGATAGTTTCTCAGTATGGTTATTACTTACTTAAAATCACAAATGCCATAGGCGTTTTCAATTATGAATGTACTAAGCAAAATTTATATTACCAACCATATAATTGCTTCTTGTAACACATATACATAACATTCGGGCATATAACTGTCCCGAGCATAGTTCTTTCTGACTATCATGCATACCCAAATACTACATATGTTACAAGAAGAAATCATGAGATATGTAATATAATTTTTGCTTAGTACATTCATAAAATGAGATATGTAATATAATTTTTGCTTAGTACATTCATAACGGCTTAATCCTATGGTATTTGTTATTTTATTTATCTTACATAGTATTTAATACAAAAGAGGGAAATGACTTTTATTTATTGATCCTGTGCATTATTTTATTATTTTTCTGTTTCTTTCTGGTGGATTGGTGTTATTCTTGAGTTCCTCAAAGAGTAAGGAGTTGAGGAACACTTATACCAGTGAGTTAATCCTGTCAGTATAGCACTATGTAATGAAGTAAGTTAATGAAACAAATAATGAACAAAAAGAAAATTTCTGCACTCACTTCTGTATAGAACTTGATAACATCCTTGATCTAATAGTAGCATATATGTTGGCAAAATCTTCATTTCTGTGCCTCCGTAACCACTGGCCAATCTGAGTTAATTCCCTAACTACACTTTCTGCACAACAGGAAAAGGTGCACTTTAGCAAAAGTTATATGTCATTAAAGCAAAAGTTATATGTCATTAAAGCAAAAGATCTCACTTTTTAAAACATAGAGATTAAAGTACCAAATATATTCTTGTAAGTGTATGTTTCAATGAGTTTTTACAGAAAAAAAAATCTGGTATGCAGTGAATCTGTTTTTCTAAAGGCACAGCACATGGTACTTCAATGTTTCGGTGAAGCCAGCACACAACTATCAATTTGGACCAGTACAACTGCATCCTAAACTATACAAATGATAATAGCCACGCTCATTTTCTTGCAACATCACGTTTCAGTATGACCAGGACCGTATTTAGGCATGTACAACGGCACAGGGTGGCACAGTTTAGGGGCCAGCAAAATAATATTGAAATAAAAAAACTGCCAAACAGCTTAGTGAAAAATCACAAAGAGTAAGCAGTTACCACTTACTGCAGATAGCAGTCACAACAGCAGATAACAAGTAACAGGAGCAAAATTCACTCGGAACAGTTAACACGGTGCTGTGATAAATCACAAAGTGCATGCTGAGTAGCAATGACAGAGTGAGGAACATATGCTGTTTACTGGATGATCACTGTTACTTAAGGTTTTCAGTAGCAGGCACTACCTGTGATTTTTTGATAACCGTGATCAAATCATATCGCTCATCTCTAATTGTTATCATTATTATTATTATTATTTTTGATTGACGGTTTAACAACCATCGTGAGCCACTTGATGGGCTTTAAGCAGTTGCCCATTCCTAATTTAAGGCCACTGGTTCTAGGGAAGGGAGACAGATAATGTCGTAAGGCAAACACAACATTCATGCCTTAGCGGGATTCGAACCTGGGCTCTTCTCGGACGAATGGTCATAAGCCACCACTTACACCACTGTGCCACAGGGGTGGCCTAGTTGTTATTACGTGCTTTGTCACTTGTTCACAGTGAGGTTATTTGTCAGTGTTTGATTTAAACACAGTTTTTTTGGCAAGACTCAATCACATTTGAACATTTACACAGTGCTCTTGTGTTTTCTGTTAAAACTGGTAAATGTAAACAAATTACAGTTTATGTAGCAAGTTATAATTAAAATAGGTAGACAATCAAAATTAAGCAATGCTGCACATAGTGAAAAAGCAGAAGAAAAAAGACAAAGGGAGAGTAAAATTTCACAAAAATCTTCCAGTTGGACTCTTACTTTAGTGGTATTGACAAAAATGAACGTTGTAGGTTTGATGGTGGAGGATGCTCAAAAATCAGAACTGATTCTCCAAGAAAAAGTGATTGGAGTCATGTGGACTTGGACATGTCTTGTGATAGCTTAGCAGTAGCAAAATATGAACCAACAAACACTGAGGCATGTGGAGTTTTTGTGCCAAAAAAATAAAGACTGTGCAGAAGCTGAAGGTTCAAGAGAATGTATGAATGCAGAATGTGTGCTCCATAAAACTGTGGACTTGATACTTCCAAGTCAAAATGATGATCCATTTTATTTGAATCAGTGTTTTGATGTGTATAGAGTTAATTGCAGAAAATGATTCTTTTTTTGCTGATCATATTGCAAGGTTTGGTAACACTGGAAAAGGGTCTGCTTCGTATTTGTCAGCAGTAACTTATGAAAAATTAATACAGCTGATGGGTAAGTCAGTGAATACAAAAATAGATGAAGTGATTTCTTCAAAATATTTTTCTATCATCATGGATTCTACACCTGATATTTTCCACCATGACAAGTTTAGTATAAATGTTAGATATGTAACTGAAGATGGGCTATAAGTTGAATGGTTTTCATGCTTTATCCAAAATACTGGTCATACCAGAGGAAAACTTTCTGGAGCAGTTTTGAATATTTTAGAAGTGCATGGTCCGGGAATTGATAACTGTAGAAGCCAACTGTACGAGAATGCTGCCAACATGTCTGGAATATATTCAGGATTAAAAGCCAGAGTTAAGGAAAGAAACTCTCTTGTAATTTTCGTTCCTTGTTCAACTCAATTTAATTGGCTTGCAAGCAGTAAGATGTTGTAAAATTGCAGCACGTTTTTCTGAAGAGGTGAAAAACCTATACAACTACTTTGCTGATCCTACAGACCGATGGAGCACTTTGAAAACATTTTTTGTTTCTGGCAATCTGACATTGAAATAATTGTCAATAACTCAATTTTGTGCACATGATGGTGCTTGTAATAGTTTGAATGCAGATTGGAAAGAAGTGTTTGCTGCCTTAAGATCTATCTCAGCAAATGAAAATGTGAAGGGCTATGTTAGATGCAAAGCTTAGGGACTTCTTAAAAAATTAAATTGTAGTTTATATGTCGTCAGTCTGGTGTTGCATTCCTCATCTGTTAGGTCAAGTGAAGAAAAAACTGCAAGATGAGGACAAAAGAATTTCCACTGTTGTTGAACTGTGACTCTCTTACTACTTTTATTTATCAGAACTAAAGACATCTTTCCGCATTCAAAAGGACTCAACATAAAAGAAGCTTGTGTGTGTTCAAGTCAGCAGCCAGGAATGTATTTCGTTTACTGTTACTATTTCACAAGAAACAAAGCATAAAATTAAACGTAAGAGATTTTTTGGCAAATCATCAATCAGAAGGTGAACCAAAACTTTCTCACAAAGGAACCGAGTCAGAAGACCTGAAGAACCAGGAAGAGAACTGGAGAAAAATTAAAATAACATATTTTAATGTCACACAGACTCTTTAAAATGAGTTGAAGAAGAGAGATGATTTCTATAGAAAGTTTGATTCAAGATATTCATTTCTCTAAAAATCTAACTGAGCTTGACTCTTATCAGACTTTTGACGCAGCAGAAAAGCTTCGAATTCCTTATAATTTTGACATAGAAAATAGTTTTGGTGAAGAATGTATCCACTTTAAAAGCTATCTACTTAGTATAAAGAAAGAACAAGATCAGAAGCAAGCTATCCTCTCTTTCACTCCTTTGCAAGATGTTAGCTCAAAAAAAAAAGAAAAAAAAACCCTTAAAGTTGTCTACCCAAATGTGTACACTACACTAAAGATTTACAATTGTCCCTAAGCTGTTCTCTGAGATTCAGAGGTTAGCTCCACAAAGAAATACAAACTACCAAATAATTTTTACTTACTTTTGCTGTATCAAACTTCTCCATTTACCGCGATCTTGACATACAACTCGAGTTTCACTGACATCCATTACACGCCATACACAAGACCTTCATACTCATAATCTTCTTCTCATGCAGACACTCCTGAATCTGATCTTCCCACGACTTCCTTGGCCTTCCTCTGCCTTTCCTTCCTGCCACTTGGGCTAAAACGATTTTCTTAGTAAGCATCGCATCACTCATTCTTCCAACATGGCCAAACCACTGAAGCATATTAGTCTCCACCTTGCTAACAACATTTTGCTTCACATCACACAACTGCAACACATCTTCATTTCTCACACAATCAGAAAGTGTCTTACCACAAACCCCCGTAAGTAAAGCATTTCTCCAGCACACAAAAGACTCCTATGTTTCTTCTGCAGTACCCAGGTTTCACTGCCATACATCAGAGTAGGAAAAATTACACTCTCATACACAGCCATGTAGGACTCTCTTGAGAACTCATCATTCCTGTGAACATCTCCCAAAGCTGCTATGACTTTCAATAAAGAATTCCCTCGCCTACTAATTTCAGTATCCAATTTGTTCTCTCTATCGAACATACTTCCTAAATAAACAACCTCATTCTCCTGGTCAATCACTGTGCCATTTAGACTTATATTACATTCAGTACTACCAGTTCCTCTCTCAAAAAACATAACTTTGGTTTTGCCCTTATTTATACTCAGTTTGAATTTCATGCAAACTTCGTACATCTGGGACAACATACTCTGCAACTCACTTTTGCTCTCTGACAACAGGACAGTGTCGTCAGCATACAGCAATCTGCACACACGGATATCACCAAGACATAAACCAGTATTATCTATTTTTGACATAGCGCATGCACACATTTATAAATAGATTAAACAGCCATGGTGACATTACACAACCTTGTCTGACTCCAGCACTAATAGAAACCCATTTTGATAAAACACCATTCACTCGCACACAAGCTCTACTTCTAGCGTACATGACTTTTACACTATTAAGTAGATTCCAAGTAACACCATATTTATTCAATACCTTCCACAAAAGTGTCCTATTTACTCTGTCGTAAGCTTTTTCTGAATCCATGAAGGCAGCAAAAACTTTCTTACCAACAACCAGGTACTTTTCAATCATCATGTTTAATGCAAAAATTTGGTTAGTGCAGCTTTTACCAGGCAAACCATTCTGAACATCCCATACTTTCTCTGATGCAAGACCCGTACTTTTTCAATAACGACCTTACCAAACACTTTTCCTGGCACACTCAGTAGGCTAATACCATGATAGTTTTTATAGTCAGTCTGATCAACTTTTCCCTTATACAAGGAAACAGGAATGGTGCCTCGGGATTGGAAGTATGCTATCACTAACTCCCAGCACAACTGGAAAATTTCAGTTAACCAGTTAATTATAGTCACCACCATATTTCAACATCTCTGCAGTTATGCCATCAACTCCCGGAGCCTTACCATTCTGAAGAGATTTTAGAGCTTTGCACACTTCTCTTCATGAGATCCCTCCTGTGCCTCCATCCTTCACTGTGCCATCATCTGCTTCTGCCTCAGAATAATCTTTGCTTTCCTGATCTAATAACTCACAGAAGTATTTACCCCATCTTTCACTTAACTCATTGGGTTCCCATATCATTTCCCCAATCCTATTCTTCACACAACTTACAACTTTGCTTCCCCTATTTTTCCAGGGTGTTATGTAATTCCAGAAAGTCTTCCTATCTTTCCAAAAACACAATTCATGCTTTTCCACCTTCTCCTTCCTATCTTTTGCCTTACACTGACAAACCAGCTTAGCTGCTTCATGCTTCTTACAGTGATATTCATCCACAGAAACTCTACCTTGCAACATCCCCAAATAGGCTTCCTTTTTTCTCTTTACTGCCTCTTCAATCTCACTATTCCATCAAGCATCACCTCCATTGTTACCCACTGTTGCAGTACCACAGACCTCTTCAGCAGTAGTGACAACACAGTTCTTAAAACATTTCCACTTATTTTCTGCATCCCTCTCACAAGACTTCAGTTCCTTCTGTCGTTCTCTCAATAAGTTAGAGTAACACTGATGATCTTCAAGGAGCCTTTCAACCTTTATTCTTTCCATCCTATGCCTCTTCCTATTCCTTTTCCTCCAACCAACATTTAGTTTCACTTGTGACACTACCAAGTAATGATCATAACCAACATCCGCACCTCTCATCACACGGGTGTCAAAAACTAAGTGTTTCAGATGCTGATCGTAAACAACAAAATCTATTACACTCTTTTGACCAAGAGTACGATTTTCCCAAGTATTCCTGTACAACAATTATGTGGATATCAAATAAAGGTAATTGATCATGCTAGTTACGTTACAAGAAAAGAACTTTTTTCATAAGTTGGGAACTTTTGACCTTATCTTAGGTCTTCATCACGCCAATGGAGGACTAAGATTGTTGCCAGATTCTACATTTGAATTTTTCCTATTTTTGTTGCCAAATCTTATAATTGATCTCCAGATCATCGAAAGCTCTTAACTTACGAACTTTCTTGCAAAAGTTCTTTTCTTGTAACGTAACTAGCGGGATTAAGTTACCTTTATTTGTCATTATTGTTACGTGTTTTGCCCATCATCGTCATGTGTGGATATACTTGTGGTTGAAAAATGTATTAGATACACACAAACCATTCTCAATGCAGAGTTCAATTAATCTTTCACCATTATCATTCACACAAGGATCAATAAACTTACCCAGAACATTATCAGAAATTGCATTCTGCACAACTACTCTAGCATTGAAATCCCCTGCTATTATAACTTTCTCATTAGCACCAAACTGGCTCAAACGAGCTTTTAGCTCATTCTAGAAATCTTCCTATCAGAAGGTTCTGAGTCACAAGGAGCATACACTACAACAATTACTATTGTCTGAAGTTTTACTTTCAAATGAATCCAAAGAATTATCTCACTTATGCAACTATAGTGAATCAAGTTGTTCTTCATCTTTTCACTTAAAATCACACCGCCTGTCCTCTCACATTATCCAATACTCCAGACCTCACACTCACTGTTCCATTCACTTCTTCTATCCCAATTTTCTTCTTTTTGGTTTCATTTACACACAGCACATCCAATCTATACTTATTCATCTCCTCAATCACCCCATTCATCTTGCCATTTATACCTCTAGTATTCCATACACAAATCTGACACTCACTCAGAAAATCAGAAGATTTCTTTCTGATTTTCCTTTTTCCAGTTCCAGGTTGATACCATGGTGAACCATCCTTCTCTAGTGTGGTAGGTCCATCATATTCCACACTTGAGTCAGTTTTTACATTTCTTTGTGTCTTTTTAATCAGGTACGTACATCAGTGTGGGGGATTAGCCCACAGCTGGTGGTTCCAGTATGGGGATTAGCCCACAGCTGGTGGTCATTCAACCTAAGGATTCTGGAACAAAACCCATTGAGTGAGGGTCTTTTCATCAATGTCACACAGAAGTGTTTCGAGGAGGCAAACCCATCTCTCACTTAGATTGTCCACTTTACAATTGTACTCCAGCAAATAAACTGTTCAGCTGAAACATCATTTTCAGCTCTAAAAAAGGACTAAAATTTTTCTACAATCAACCCAAACTCAAGAACTACTCAGCAGAAACAGAGGTTACAGAGAAAATGGAATTTGAGGAAATAGTTAATTAATTTGCAAATGCAAAGGCTCGGAGAAAACCATTTCTATAACTGAGGTAAGCTCTATAAATGAGGATTACTTTTATAATGATCATTTTTTGGTGTTTCAATATATCTTTTCTTCATATTTTTTTATTTATCAGACTTCAGTACAGGTATCAAGATAATTGTTGTACAGGAATATTTTTCTGTAGAATAGTCTTATTAACTTCTAAATTTCTCAGTTTTTGTGGTTTATTCATTTATGTTACAATATTTCACTGAAATTGAAAATTAATGAGCATTTTGTATAAGTTTTCAGAACCATATATCTGCTAGTCAATGCTGTGAGTAAGTGAGAAGTGATGTTGGTGTTTGAGAGGGGCAGGGAGCATAAAATAATTGACTGTACAGGGGCGCAACATATCCTAAATACCGGCCTGAGTATGATGCAGATTTCTCACTTGACAGTGGATTACACAATGCTGTCAGCAGTGTGCGTCACAGAAAATTTTTCAGTAGTGTGTGTGCAGGAAGAGAGGGGGGGGGTCAATACTGCCACAGTACTGAGGAAATGGCAGCAGTGGTGATACCATGGTCAGGTAAATGAGTTTGTACATTTGGGAAGCACGTTTGACAGAGAGAACAAATTAGATGGCAAAATTTGTAGGAGAGTGAACTCTTAATTGAAAGTCATTGTTGCTTTAGGAGGATTTCACAGGAATGACGGATTCTTAAGAAAGTTCCAAATGGCTGTATATGAAAGTGTAATTGTTCCTACTCTGATGTATGGCAGTGAAACCTGGGTTCTGCAGAAAAGAAATAAGAGTTGTTTGTGTACTGGGGAGATGAGTTACTTACCGGGAGAGGGTGTCTCACTCTGATCATGTGAGGAGTAAAAGATATGTTGCAGATATGTAATGTGAGGCAAAATGTTGTTAGTAAGGTGCAGACTAATATTCTTAGGAGAGATGAATACTTGATGTTACCACGAAAGATAAGAAGAGGAACTCGTGGATAAGGAAAATGGCAAGAGTAGAAGACATCATGATCAGAGTAAAATCCCTGAAATAGCAATGGGCTGGACATGTCACCAGAAGAATGGATGGACAACCAAAATTTTAGACTGGATTCCAAGGGACAGAAAAAAACCCAGAAGACCACATGGGAAATGGATGGATGAACTTTGAAAGCATACCAGAGTAACATGGAGGAGACAAGCTCAAGACAGATAAATTGAGTTTTAAATTTATAGTTAAAGCAGATTTGGCCAGGTCGGGTCTGAGTAAGTTATGGATCCATCCAGGCTGGGGGCAATCATGTGATGTCTGGGTCCAAAATTCTTGACCTGTTTCTAATTCTGCTTTCAATTGCTTTTCTGCAGCAAATCCAATGTTGGCATTTTCTACCTTGCAATGAGTTTTTGGATCTTCAACATTAAAAGTTTTAGGAAGCTACTGGCATCTTTTTGAACTTCTGGCAGAACAAAACATCACAGAAGTGAACTCAGAATTTTTCCTAAATCTTTTGCGAAAAAGAAAAGCAGTGACTTGTCTGTTTGGTAAGACAAAATGAGTGCAAATGTTTGGCAACAGATGCAAATTTGCAATTTTGAATATACTAGGTTGTCTTCCATGTGACATCAAATATATTATCAAATGATTTTCACTGTGGGGCTGCAAAGTTTTCTATTTTTTTTTTTTTTTTTGTCTTTTTATTGCTTTAACATACTTTTGGATGTCAGAAAGCAACTGGGGAGGTTGCATTTTTTTTACTTCATAGGGAAATTAATTGTCCCACAAGTTTGCAAAAATCTTGTCATCTAGCAGGCAAATCCTTGAAAATGAAATATAAACTGGTCAGGAAATTATTTATTTCCCACTTAATCGATTTGCAACCATTTTGAAATGCATTATGGGCTACATAAATACCACAGATTTCAACATTTACAGAAGCTTACATAATTTTTTTACAACTTTTTCTTGAAAGAGGTTGTAATACTTCCAATTAACATTTGGTCCACCCATAGGCACATAAAGGACTTTTGACAATTTCATTAGCAAAATGTAACTTTGAAAACTTTCCTACATATTTTCTGCAGTGACATGGGCTATAAATGCCAATGTAAAAAAAGCTGTTTACACTCCAGTTTTATATTGATACCTGACATGGAAATTCATATTTTTTGTTGTTTCTATCTCATCTTGTTTTAACTCTCATTAAATACATACATACATACATATCATTAAGCTGTTCTCTGAGATTCAGAGGTAAGCTCCTCAAAGAAAGTCCATCTGCCAGATTAACATTTAACTAATGGAACTAGATTTTTCTTACTTTTGATGTATCAAACGTGTCCATTTACAGCGATCTCGGCACACAACTCAAGCTTCACTGACATCCATCATGTGTCTCACACAAGACCTTTTGTTCTTCATGTTCACAATTTTTTTATCATGCAGACATCCCTGAATCTGGTTCTCCCAAGATTTTCTTGTACTTCCTCTACTTTTCTTTCCTGCCACTTCAGCTGAAAAATGGGCGATCTAAGTGAGAGATGGGTTTCCCTCCTCGGGGCACTCTGTGGTAACAATAGCACACACAACAGCAACTAGGGCTTCTGTAAACCTTGGAGAGGTGCCAGATAGTTCTGTGTGACATTGGCGAAAAGCACCTCAACTCACTGGATTTTGTTCCAGAATCCTTAGGTTGAATGACCATCTGGAATTGTCAGCTGTGAGCTAATCCCCCACACTGATGTACTTATCTGATTAAAAAGGCACAAAGAAATCAATATCCGAACTCTAGTGTGAGATATGGTGGACCTACCACACTTGAGAAGGACGGTCCACCACGGAATCGACCTGGACATTTTAAACGGCACATGAGAAAGAAATCTCAGCTGAGTGACTGTAAGATTGGTGTATGGAGTACTAGAGATAAAAATGGCAACATGAATGAGATGATTAAAGAGATGAAATAAGTATAGATTGGATGTGCTGTGTGTAAGTGAAACCAAAAGGAAGGAAATTGGGATAGAAGAAGTGAATTGAATGGTGAGTGTGTGGTCTGGAGTATTGGATAATGTGAGAGGACAGGCTGGTGTAGGTGTGATTTTAAGTGAAAAGATGAACAACTTGATTCACTATAGTTACGTAAGTGAGAGAATTATTTGGATTCGTTTGGAAGTGAAACTTCAGAGAATAAATAGTAACTGTTGTAGTGTATGCTCCTTGTGACTTGGAACAATCGGATAGGAAGGAAGATTTCAGGAATGGGCTAAAAGCTCTTTTGAGCCAGTTTGGTGCTAAAGAGAAAGTTATAATAGCAAGGGATTTCAATGCTAGGGTAGGTGTGCAGAATGCGATTTCTGACAATGTTCTGGGTAAGTTTAATGATCCTTGCATGAATGATAATGGTGAAAGATTAATTGAACTCTGCATTGAGAACGGTTTGTGTGTATCTAATATGTTTTCAACCACAAGTATATCCATACATATACTTGGGAAAATCGTACTCTTGGTCAAAAGAGTGTGATAGATTTTGTTGTCTACGATCAACATCTGAAACACTTAATTGTTGACACTCGTGAGATGAGAGGTGCAGATGTTGGTTCTGATCATTACTTGGTCGTGTCACAAGTGAAACTAAATGTTGGTTGGAGGAAAAGGAATAGGAAGAGGCATAGGATGAGAAGAATAAAGGTTGAAAGGCTCCCTGAAGATCATCAGTGTTACTCTAACTTATTGAGAGAACGACAGAAGGAACTGAAGTCTTGTGAGAGGGATGCAGAAAATAAGTGGAAATGTTTTAAGAACTGTGTTGTCACTACTGCTGAAGAGGTCTGTGGTACTGCAACAGTGGGTAACAATGGAGGTGATGCTTGATGGAATAGTGAGATTGAAGAGGCAGTAAAGAGAAAGAAGGAAGCCTGTTTGGGGATGTTGCAAGGTAGAATTTCTGTGGATGAATATTGCTGTAAGAAGCATGATGCCGCAAAGCTGGTTCACCAGAGTAAGGCAAAAGATAGGAAAGAGAAGGTGGAAAGGCATGAATTGGCTTTTTGGAAAGATAGGTCTTTCTAGAAGTAAATGAGACTCAGAAAAAATAGGGGAAACAAAGTTGTAAGTTGTGTGAAAAATAGGATCAGGGAAATGATACGGGAGCCCAATTAGTTAAGTGAAAGATGGGGTGAATACTTCTGTGAGTTATTAGATCAGGAAAGCAAAGGTGATTCTAAGGCAGAAGCAGATGATGTCACAGTGGAGGATGGAAGCACAGGAGGGATTTCAAGAGAAGAGGTGTGTAAAGCTGTAAAATCTCTTCGGAATGGTAAGGCTCTGGGAGTTGATGGCATAACTGCCAAGATCATGAAATATGGTGGTGACTCTGTAATTGACCGGTTAACTGAAATTTGCCAGTTGTGCTGGGAGTTAGAAATGGTCCCTTGGGATTGGAAGGATGCTATAATCGTTCCCTTGTATAAGGGAAAAGGTGATCAGACTAACTTCAAGAACTATCATGGTATTATCCTACTGAGTGTGCCAGGGAAAGTGTTTCGTAGTTCATTTTTGAAAAAGTACCAGGTCTTACATCAGAGAAAGTGTGGGATGTTCAGAGCGGTTTTATGCCTGGTAAAGGCTGCACTAAACAAATTTTTGCATAACGCATGGTGATTGAAAAGTATCTGGCTGTTGGACGAAAGTTTTTGCTGCCTTCATAGATTCAGAGAAAGCTTACGACTGAGCAAATAGGACACTTTTGTGGAAGGTATTGAATGAATATGGTGTTACTGGGAATCTACTTCACAGTGTAAAAGTCATGTACGCTGGAAGTAGAGCTTGTGTACGAGTGAATGGTGTTTTATCCAAATGGTTTTCTATTGGTGCAGGAGTCAGACAGGGTTGTGTAATGTCACCATGGCTGTTTAATATATTTATGGATGCTTGCATGCGTGATGCCAAAATAGATAATACTGGTTTATATCTGGGTGGCATGCATGTGTGAATGTAAGATTGGTGTATGAGTGAACATCACGGCTGAGTGAATGTAAGATTGGTGTATGGAATACTAGAGGTATAAATGGCAAGATGAATGAGGTGATTCAGGAGATGAATAAGTATAGACTGGATCTGTTGTGTGTAAGTGAAACCAAAAAGAAGGAAATTGGAGAAGAAGAAGTGAATGCACAGTGAGTGCGTGGTCTGGAATATTGGATAATGTGAGAGTACAGGCTGGTGTAGGTGTGGTTTTAAGTGAAAAGATGAACAACTTGATTCACTATAGTTGCGTAAGTGAGATAAATATTTGGATTCATTTGAAAGTGAAACTTCAGAGGATAGTAATTGTTGTAGTGTATGCTCCTTGTGACTCTGAACCTTCTGATAAGAAGCAAGATTTCTGGAATGAGCTAAAAGCTGTTTCAAGCCAGTTTTGTGCTAAAGAAAAGGTTATAATAACAGGGGATTTCAATGCTAGAGTAGGTGTGTAGAATGCTATTTCTGACAATGTTCTGGGTAAGTTTAATGATGCTTGTGTGAATGGTAATGGTGAATGATTAATTGAACTCTGCATTGAGAATGGTTTGTGTGTATCTAACATGTTTTTCAACCACAAGTATATCCACACATATACTTGGGAAAATCGTATTCTTGGTCAAAAGAGTACGATAGCTTTTGTTGTCTACGATCAGCATCTGAAACACTTAGTTGTTGACACCCGTGTGATGAGAGGTGTGGATGTTGGTTCTGATCATTACTTGGTAGTGTCACGAGTGAAAGTTAATGTTGGTTGGAGGGAAAGGAATAGGAAGAGACCCAGGATAGAAAGAATATAGGTTAAAAGGCTCCTTGAAGAACATCAGCGTTATTCTGACTTACTCAGAGAACGACTGAAGGAGCTGAAGTCTGGTGAGAGGGATGTAGAAAAGAAGTGGGAATGTTTTAAAAACTGTGTTGTCACTGCAGCTAAAGAAGTCTGCAGCTCCACAATAGTGGGTAACAATAGAGGTTGTGCTTGGTGGAATAGTGAGATTGAAGAGCCAGTAAAGAGGATGATATCGCTCAAAGAAGCATGAAGCTGCTAAGTTGGTTCGCCAGAGTAAGGCAAAAGATGGGAAGGAGAAGGTGGAAAGGCATGAACTGGCTTTTTGGAAAGATAGGAAAATTTTCTGGAAGTACATGAGACACAGGAAAAATAGGAGAAACAAAGTTGTAAGTTGTGTGAAGAATGAGATCAGGGAAATGATATGGGAGCCCAATGAGTTAAGTGAAAGATGGGGTGAATACTTCTGTGAGTTATTAGATCAGGAAAGCAAAGCTCATTCTGAGACAGATGCAGATGGTGTCACAGTGAGGGATGGAAGCACAGGAGGGATCTCACGAAAAGAAGTGTGCAAAGCTCTAAAATCTCTTCAGAACGGTAAGGCTCCAGGAGTTGACGGCATAACTGCCGAGATGTTGAAATATGGTGGTGACTCTGTAGTTGACTGGTTAACTGAAATTTGCCGGTTGCACTGGGAGTTGGGAATGGTCCCTCGGGATTGGAAGGATGCTATTATTGTTCCCTTGTATAAGGGAAAAGGTGATCAGACTGAATGCAAGAACAATCATGGTATTAGCCTACTAAGTGTGCCAGGGAATGTGTTTGGTAAGGTTGTTATTGAAAAAGTATGGGGTCTCACATCAGAGAAAGTGTGGGATGTTCAGAGTCGTTTTATGCCTAGTAAAGGCTGCACTAACCAGTTTTTTGCATTATGCACAATGATTGAAAAGTATCTGGCTGTTGGTAAGAAAGTTTTTGCTGCCTTCATAGATTTAGAGAAAGCTTACGACCAAGTAAACAGGACACTTTTGTAGAAGGTATTGAATGAATATGGTGTTACTGGGAATCTACTTAATAGTGTAAAAGCCATGTATGCTGGTAGTTGAGCTTGTGTACGAGTGAATGGCGTTTTATCAAAATGGTTTTCTATTGGTGCAGGAGTTAGACAAGGTTGTGTAATGTCACCATGGCTGTTTATTATATTTATGGATGTGTGCATGCATGATGGCAAAATAGATAATAGTGGTTTATGTCTTGGTGATATCCGTGTGTGCAGATTGCTGTATGCTGATGACACTCTCCTGTTGGCAGAGAGCAAAAGTGAATTGCAGAGTATGTTGTCTTGGATGCACGAAGTTTGCATGAAATTCAAACTGAGTATAAATAAGGGAAAAACCAAAGCTATGGTTTTTGAGAGAGAAACTTGGTAGCACTGAATGCAATGCAAATCTAAATGGCACTGTGATTGACCAGGTGAGTGAGTTTGTGTATTTAGGAAGCATGGTTGACAGAGAGAACAAAATGGATGGTGAAATTAGTAGGCAAGTGAATTCTTCATTGGAAGTCATAGCTGCTCTGGGAGGTTTTCACAGGAATGATGGGTTCTCTAGAGAGTCCCACATGGCTGTGTATGAGAGTGTAATTGTTTCCACTCTGATGTATGGCAGTGAAACCTGGGTACTGCAGAAGAAACATAGGAGTCGTTTGTGTGCTGGAGAAATGTGTTACTTACTTGTTTGTGGCAAGACATGGTGTGATTGTGTGAGGAATAAAGATATGTTGCAGTTGTGTGATGTGAAGCAAAATGTTGTTAGCAAGGTGGAGACCAATATGCTTCGGTCATTTGGCCGTGTTGAAAGAATGAGTGATCGGATGCTTACTAAGAAAATCTTTTTAGCCCAAGTGGCAGGAAGGAAAGGCAGAGGAAGGCCAATGAAGACATGGGTGTATCAGATTCAGGAGCGTCTGCATGAGAAAAAGATTATGAGTATAAAGTATAAAAGATCTTGTGTACGGCGTGTAATGGATATCAGTGAAGCCCGAGTTGTATGTCAAGATCGCTGTAAATGGAGAAGTTTGATACGACATGAGTATGAAGTATAACAGATCTTGTGTATGGCGTGTAATGGATATCAGTGGGATCAGATTCAAGAGCGTCTGCATGAGAAAACGATTATGAGTATAAAGTATAAAAGATCTTGTATACGGCGTGTAATGGATATCAGTGAAGCCCGAGTTGTATGTCAAGATAGCTGTAAATGGAGAAGTTTGATACGACAGGAGTATGAAGTATAAAAGATCTTGTGTATGGCGTGTAATGGATATCAGTCAAGCCCGAGTTGTATGTCAAGATCGCTGTAAATGGAGAAGTTTGATACGACAACAGTAAGTAAAAATTTCTGGTAGTCTGTATTTCTTTTTGGAGCTAACCTCTAAATCTCAGAGAACAGCTTAGTGATATGTATGTATGTATGTATGTAATGATGTGCATATGTGCAGATTGCTGTATGCTAATGACACTGACCTGTTGGCAGAGAGCAAGAGTTGCAGAGTATGTTGTCTCGGATGTACAAAGTTTGCATGAAAATTCCAACTGAGTATAACTAAAGGAAAAACCAAAGCTATGGATATGGTTTTTGAGCAAGGAACTGTTAGCACTGAATGTAATATATGTCTAAATGACACAGTGATTGACCAGGTGAATGAGTTTGTGTATTTAGGAAGTATGTTTGACAGAGAGAACAAATCTGATGGTGAAATTAGTAGGCGTGTGAATTCTTCATTGAAAGTCATGGCTGCTTTGGGAGGTTTTCACAGGAATGATGGGTTCTCTAGGGAGTCCTGCATGGATGTGTATGAAAATGTAATTGTTCCTACTCTGATGTATGGCAACGAAACCTGGGTTCTACAGAAGAAACACGGGAGTCGTTTGTGTGCTGGAGAAATGTGTTACTTAAAGGGGTGTTTGTGGCAAGACACGTTCTGATTTTGTGAGGAATGAAGATGTGTTGCAGTTGTGTAACGTGATGCAAAATGTTGTAAGCAAGGTGGAGACTAATATGCTTCGCTGGTTTGGTTATGTTGAAAGAATGAATGATGAGATGCTTACTAAGAAAATCATTTTAGCCCAAGTGGCAGGAAGGAAAGGTAGAGGAAGGCCAAGGAAGTCATGGGAGGATCAGATTCAGGAGTGTCTGCATGAGAAAAAGATTATGAGTATGAAGTATAGAAGATCTTGTGTATGGCGTGTGATAGATGTGAGTGAAGCCCGAGTTGTATGTTAAGATCGCTGTAAATGGAGAAGTTTGATACGGCAACAGTAAAAATTATCTGGTAGTTTGTATTTTTTTGTGGAGCTAACCTCTGAATATCAGAGAACAGCTTAGTGATATGTATGTATGTATGTACACTCATCCCTTATTCTTTCAACATGAACAAAGCACCTAAGAATATGTGTCTTCACCTTACTAACAACATTTTGCCTCACATTACACATCTGCAACACATCTCCATTCCTCACATGATCAGAGCACGTCTTGCCTCAAACCTCCAGTAAGTAACACATCTCTCCAGCACACAGACGATTCTTGTGTCTCTTCTGCAGCATCCAGGTTTCCTTGCCATACATCAGAGTAGGAACATAATTTTTAAAACATAATTTCCTGTTATCGAAGAAATAATTTCCTTTTCTAATTTTCTAAGCCAAATCCTTCAGTAGTACACCTAAAAAATGGGGAAATACCTAAAACAGCATAAAGAAATTTTCATTCACCACAGAAACATTTTGAAACTATCCTGCCACTTAATTTATTCCCATTGATGTTCCCAGATATCTCACTATCTGGGAACCAATGGGAAATTTGCCCTACATCTTCATTTGCTTTCTAGGAGTTATGAGTTTTAATGGTTCTTAGTGTCCACATAATTTTTGCTTCAAGAACTTTTGGTTGCATATGCATCTACATCAGGATTTTTAGCAAGCGTTGCCCGCATTTCGTATTCTAGTGAAGTTGTTGTCATGCATCTTACAGTAATAAGTACATGCTGAAGCAATAATAGAACAGCTCTTTATTAATGCATGCTGTTTGTGTTTTACCACTTTCATTTGACTCTTTACTGCCAATTCCCCCATTTTTGATATACTAAAAGTCTTGTTACATAGCCTATATTTCGTTAAATGCTTATTTGTGGAATGGCACTGATCACCTTCATAGCAGCATGTAGGTCCTCAGTGAGCCACCACCACTGCTGCCATGGAATGAAGCATGCATTTCACAAGGAAGGTGTCCACCGGTATGTGGTACATACCATATTCATATGAGCAGTGCTCACTGCTTGTCCAGTGTCTGTGTTGGAAGCGAAGGTCCATATGCCACAGCTTCTGATCTATTCAGTCCCAAATGTGTTCGATTGGGTTCATGGCGAGGGACATGGGTGACCGTGGGAGAACATGGAAGTCACCCTCATGTTCTTTGAATCAGTCTTGGACAACATGGGCCTTGTGACACTGTGTTTCCTGCTGGAGCACCCCATCTTGGTCTGGAAACACTGTCAGCCTAAACAGATGAACCTGGTCTGTAATACTGGAATAGCACAGGCCATCATTTTAGCCTGGGTAGGGGACATCCACTACTATCAGGGGATTAAGGGGTTCATCACCCACCATCAGCAGACTATGGGAGGCCATCGATGGCTATCGGGTGACTAAGAGTGTTCTAGGAAAACATCTATTAGTGCATTACACCCCTGCCACTTGCCTGCACCTGTAAGCTCGTCTTACCTGCCACTATTCATCCATTCAATATAGTAAGAAATGTGATTCATCACAAAAGGCAATTTTCTTTCAATCTTCCACTGCCTCCTACTCTTGCTGTTTTCTAGCAAACTTTGTCATTGCTGATAATGTGCTGCCTATATGATGGAGAGATCATTGCCCTGGTGGCAGACCATCGCTAACTGTGCCAAGTTGCCAGACTTATTTGTTCTGCACAATACAGCCAAGCCGCCTCTCTCCCTGAGTATTAAGCAGACGTGGCCGTCAACACAACACCCACCCACTGGCTATGCATGTTTCCATTCTCGGACGAACAACTGAGAAAGTTTGCTGTTTCTCAGATACTGCCACCCTCTGCAGTTTCAGATGGTGTTTTCAACGAGGGTCAAAGCTCATAATTCAAACATTCGACGTGGATAGACTCACTTATCAACATGAAAAGAGCGATGATTTCTGTTTGGTGTTCCTGATCCACGTCCAGTGTTTGAATTATTATCTATTTGCCTCATCGTTATTTGTTCAGTTGCTGCTTACCATCTTTGGTGAAACCCCAGCATTTTGCGGGGTTCCATGAAGCAACCTGCCGTGTAGTTTGGCTGTTAATCACATGTGATTCTGGCCAATTCGAGGTCACTGTGGTGCAGTGGTAGCATGTCCGGCACATAACTGGAAGATCCTGGGTTCAATTACCGGTGGCGGCCGAAGAGAATTTTCCGAGACTCACTTATCAACATGGAAAGAGCGACGATTTCTGTTTGGCGTCAAAGCTAGTCTCTTACCCATTTCAACAATCATTTTGGCTTTGACTAATACTGCATGTGCCACATATAATGCTGCATATGCCCTTGAACTTCACACATGTACACAGCAACACTGGAAAAGATCCAAATATCAGATATGTGTGGTCATAATGTTTTGCTCCAACTACATACAGGTAAAAACTGCATTTTTTTCAGTTATCAGTATCTTCTGCTTTTTAAATTGCTGTCCAGAATGATTTAGAGCTGTTGATTAGAAATACATCAAAATATATGCAGTGTGAAATGCTTATAACACAGAAGAAAGTAATGTACAAGGTTTATAACACCTAAAAATCAGAATTTTTCATATTTTTTAGTATTTATAGAAATTATAATTTTATTGAGTGAAGCCACAAATGGCTTATTAAATTATATGCACATAACTAATCTGTATTACTTTTTTTAAGGTACACTTTATGTATTGTTAAAAAAGGTAATGCCACATACAGTAAATATGAAAATATTGGCTTTATACATGATACTAAAAGAATATATGAAATAATTTTGATATAAATGATTAAATAGAGAACAGGATTACATCAAAGACAAGTGATGAATGCAGCACTGCAATGATAGAGCTAAGGTACAAGCACCCATTACCTAGCATAAAGCACTCAAATTTAGCCTTTACTTTAAGTATTGATAGGTCAGGTGATGCGTAACATCATAGCCTCTCCTTGACAAGTGTCAACCCCGCCTTCTCGTGGTATATCCTGTTCCCACTAAAGGGGCTCTGACGACCGCCAATAGCGGTATAACTATACCATCGGGATTAGAGGAAATGCTATCCCACACTCACCAACCCGCTTGGCCAGCGTGGTGAGTTATGGCCAAACCCCTCCAAAATGACTCCACAACTTAAATCTTGGCCCTCAGTCTCCGGCAGCTGGAATGTACCTGGCCAAGGCAGCGGCCAGTGCGACATGAAGGCAGAGGGTGCTAAGAATCCCCGGAGGACCGGACTAGGCTGCCATCTGATGCTGACCTTGGCTACGTACAATGGACGCTCCCTATCTTCTGATTCAAGGCTTCTTGAATTGGAAGAGGAACTACAAAGGATCAAGTGGGACATCGTCGGGCTAAGTGAGGTAAGGAGAAAAGGAGAAGATCTCATTGAACTGAAAAGTGGACATCTCTTCTACTATCGTGGGACAGATACTGGCAGAACTAGTGGTGTTGGATTTATAATAAACAAGAAACTGAAGGATAAAGTTGTAGAAGTTGAAAGTTCCTCTGACAGAGCTGCACGACTCGTTATCCAACTCTCGAGAAGATACCAGGCTCAGATTATTCAAACTTATGCACCCACCACAAGTCATGCTGAAGAAGAAATTGAAGAATTTTATGAGGAAATTTGTCATCTAAATAATAAAGGTAAGCAGCACTTGAAGATAATTATGGGAGATTTCAATGCAAAAATAGGGCAACGGCAACAGAATGAAACTTCAGTAGGTAAATTTGGTCACGGCAACAGAAACCAGCGTGGAAATACTCTCATAGAGTTTGCAGAGGCAGAAGGGTTTTTCATCTTGAACTCCTTTTTCAAGAAAAAGCCACACAGGAAATGGACATGGAGACATACAAATGGGACGACAAGTGAAATTGATTTTATTATGTGTAACAAAAAATTCGTCATACAAGACTGCAGTGTGCTAAACAAGTTCAACACAGGCAGTGACCATAGATTGGTGAGATGTAAGATGCACCTCAACAGTAAACTCGAACGTAGCAAGCTCATAAGACAAACAAAATGTATTGACATAACCAACCTTAAAAAACACCATAATACCTTCAAATTGGAACTGAAGAACAGATTCTCTGCTTTAGAAGGCCTAACATCGGAAGAAGTGGATATTTCTGAAGTTAACAGAAAAGTAACCAAAGCTCTTATGGAAACAGCAACAAAATTAGCTGGGTCTAAGAACAAATTGCATGTGAACAAATTATCAGGAAAAACCAAAATGTTGATGCAAAAAAGAAGAGTGATGAGGACAACTAAAGCAGATGTGACTTCCAAAGTGGAATATATAGAGCTATGCAAGACAGTACGAAAAAGTATCACTGAAGACGTAAGGAAATTCAACTGTGAACTAGTAAGGAAAGCAATTGAAAACAACCAAAGCCTAAAGATAGCAAAGGGACATCTCAGTAAGGGGTAAAATCAGATTATGGCATTGAGAAAAGAAGATGGTTCTGTAACAAGAAATAGAGGCGAAATTTTGACAAGAGTAAAAGATTTCTACTCCAAATTATATGAAAGGGATGATACATGTACTCCAGACATCATGAAAGGTACCAGTACCAGAGTTCTTCTAGTCCTTCCAGCAGAAGTTGCACATGCAATCAAGAACATGAAGCAGGGAAAAGCTCCAGGAGAAGATGGAATTACTGTAGACATCATACAAGAAGCAAGTGGAGAAATCGAAACAGTACTCGCCCAAATTTTCACTCGATGCCTTAATGAAGGGAAAATTCCTGAGGATTGGAACAACGCTACAATGATCTTGCTACATAAAAAAGGTGACATTGAGGATCTCAGGAAGACCTAAGATAAGGTCGAAAGCTTCCAACTTACGAACTTTTTGTAAAAGTTTTAGTTAACGTAACTAGCGTGATCAAGTCACCTTTCTTTGTTAATATTGTTACGTGTTTTGCCCATAATCGTCATGCCATTATGTCTTAAAAGAAAAGTGTTTGATCAATGCATCCTTCCAGTGCTTACGTATGGTGCAGAGACGTGGACCTTAGCTAAAAGAGACATACAAAGGCTGCAGACAACTCAAAAAAGCATGGAGAGGTGCATGCTTGGTGTAACCAGGAGAGATAAGAAGAGGAACACGTGGATCCGAAAAATGACAAGAGTGGAAGACATCATGATCAGAGTTAAATCCCTGAAATGGCAATGGGCTGGACATACTGCCAGAAGAACAGACCATCGATGGACAGCCGAAATTTTAGATTGGATTCCAAGGGACAGGAAAAGACCCAGAAGAAGACCACATGGAAGATGGGTGGATGAAATTCGAAAGTATGCAGGAGTGACATGGAGGAGACTGGCACAAGACAGACCGTTGTGGAGGAAACTTGGGGAGACCTTCGTCTAGCAGTGGATTGATAATGGTTGACAATGATGATGATGATGATGTACTCCAGAAATGCAAAAAGATCATAAACAAATTTAATACATCCTTACCAGGAAGCTGCTCAATGGAGTCTTTCTCTTCATCATTTGGCATTTCTAATTTAAAAAAATGGAACAGGGTATAAATGTCTAATAACTGGAAAATACTGTTAAAAGATACAGTATATAATGCACACATGCCTAAATCACAAGTTCACAAATATTCTGCTGTTAAACCTAACATAAAATAGACAAGTTAGTAAAATCGTGCAATGCATTGATTATGATATGCTTTCCGATATACTAGAAATCATTACTCAAGTTATTACTCAAGTTATGAGGAAAATGGCTATGGAATAAATCTCACTCCTGTGCCCTGACCTTTGATCCCATTTCGATGATATTCAACAGAACTGGTTCAGTATACCTCCGAAATAACATGATAAAGTTTTGTTGCAATCGAAGCAATTTTACATAAGTTATGATGCATAAGGGCTATGGAATAGATGCCACTTCTGTGTCCTAACCTTTGACATATTTTGCCCATTTTCAATAAGATTCGTGTCCCCAGGCAGGTCCTTAGAACATACTAACATTTCATCCAAATCGAAACATTGTTCCATAAGTTATGACGCATAATGGTGATGGAAGTGATTTTGCTCCTATGCCCTGACCTTTGACCCTCATTTCGCCAATTTTCAATAGGGTTTGTCCCAAGGTGACCCCCTACCACATACTAAAATTTAATCGAAATTGAAACTTTTTTACATTAGTTATGACGCATAAGAGCAGTAGAATGGATCCCGCTCCTATGTCCTGACATTTGACCCCATTTCGTTCACTTTCGATAGGGTTTCTTCCCAGGTGTTCCCCTACCACATACTAAAATTTCATTGAAATCAAACGATTTTTACGCGAGTTATCATGCGGACGAACATACGCACACAACGCGTGACGTAATGAGGCTGATGGGAATCGCGACCATCTGCTTGCAAGACTGTGACGTCATAAAACTTCAATAGCATCTGCACACAACGCGTGGCATAATGAGACAGATGGCGTGACCACGCGCCAACATCTAATCGAACGACGCCATGATATTACACTAAAAACGTGGTAATTCAGGGTGGTTATTAACCCACTAAACGAATTTTCCTAAAATCGAGATCAAGCTAAATCGATTTTTAGTACCAGAAAATGGTAGGTTAACGACTTTCATCAAAATCCTCAGAGCCGTTTTCAAAATAAAATTTACATACATACAAGAATTGCTTCTTTAAGGTGAACGTCAAGTAATTTTGCTTCCAGTAGTTCGAATGGAAAAATTTCTGTACACATTTTCTTCCCAATTAATGCGTTCCCAAGGATGAAAATTTGAACATCGATTAAAATATTTTCATTTTATAACTTGCAATACTTAATATTTTCTAAAACATAACCATAACTATGCAATCCAGCATTTGTTTGTCTACTGACGTCATGAAAATACAGGTCGCGCCATCTTTTTTCTGGACAATTAATGCGTTCACAAGGATGAAAATTTGAACATCGATTCAAATAGCTTCATTTTATAACTTGGAATACCTAATATTTTCTAAAACATAACCATAATTATGCAATCCAACATTTGTTTGTCTACTGACGTCATCAAAGTACAGGTCACACCATCTTTTTTCTGGACAATTAATGCGTTCCCAAAGATGAAAATTTGAACATCGATTAAAATAGCTTCATTTTATAACTTAGAATACCTAATATTTTCTAAAACATAACCATAATTATGCAATCCAACATTTGTTAGTCTACTGACGTCATGAAAATACAGGTCGCACCATCTTTTTTCTGGACAATTAATGCATTCCCAAGGATGAAAATTTGAACATCGATTAAAATAGCTTCATTTTATAACTTGGAATACCTAATATTTTCTAAAACATAACCATAATTATGCAATCCAACATTTGTTTGTCTACTGACGTCATCAAAGTACAGGTCACACCATCTTTTTCTGGACAATTAATGCGTTCCCAAGGATGAAAATTTAAACATCGATTAAAATAGCTTCATTTTATAACTTAGAATACCTAATATTTTCTAAAACATAACCATAATTATGCAATCCAACATTTGTTAGTCTACTGACGTCATCAAAGTACAGGTCACACCATCTTTTTTCTGGACAATTAATGCATTCCCAAGGATGAAAATTTAAACATCGATTAAATTAGCTTCATTTTATAACTTAGAATACCTAATATTTTCTAAAACATAACCATAATTATGCAATCCAACATTTGTTAGTCTACTGACGTCATGAAAATACAGGTCGCGCCATCTTTTTTCTGGACAATTAATGCGTTCCCAAGGATGAAAATTTAAACATCGATTAAAATAGCTTCATTTTATAACTTAGAATACCTAATATTTTCTAAAACATAACCATAATTATGCAATCCAACATTTGTTAGTCTACTGACGTCATGAAAATACAGGTCGCGCCATCTTTTTTCTGGACAATTAATGCATTCCCAAGGATGAAAATTTGAACATCGATTAAAATAGCTTCATTTTATAACTTGGAATACCTAATATTTTCTAAAACATAACCATAATTATGCAATCCAACATTTGTTTGTCTACTGACGTCATCAAAGTACAGGTCACACCATCTTTTTTCTGGACAATTAATGCGTTCCCAAGGATGAAAATTTAAACATCGATTAAAATAGCTTCATTTTATAACTTAGAATACCTAATATTTTCTAAAACATAACCATAATTATGCAGTCCAACATTTGTTTGTCTACTGACGTCATCAAAGTACAGGTCACACCATCTTTTTTCTGGACAATTAATGCGTTCCCAAGGATGAAAATTTAAACATCGATTAAAATAGCTTCATTTTATAACTTAGAATACCTAATATTTTCTAAAACATAACCATAATTATGCAATCCAACATTTGTTAGTCTACTGACGTCATGAAAATACAGGTCGCGCCATCTTTTTTCTGGACAATTAATGCGTTCACAAGGATGAAAATTTGAACATCGATTCAAATAGCTTCATTTTATAACTTGGAATACCTAATATTTTCTAAAACATAACCATAATTATGCAATCCAACATTTGTTTGTCTACTGACGTCATCAAAGTACAGGTCACACCATCTTTTTTCTGGACAATTAATGCGTTCCCAAAGATGAAAATTTGAACATCGATTAAAATAGCTTCATTTTATAACTTAGAATACCTAATATTTTCTAAAACATAACCATAATTATGCAATCCAACATTTGTTAGTCTACTGACGTCATGAAAATACAGGTCGCACCATCTTTTTTCTGGACAATTAATGCATTCCCAAGGATGAAAATTTGAACATCGATTAAAATAGCTTCATTTTATAACTTGGAATACCTAATATTTTCTAAAACATAACCATAATTATGCAATCCAACATTTGTTTGTCTACTGACGTCATCAAAGTACAGGTCACACCATCTTTTTTCTGGACAATTAATGCGTTCCCAAGGATGAAAATTTAAACATCGATTAAAATAGCTTCATTTTATAACTTAGAATACCTAATATTTTCTAAAACATAACCATAATTATGCAATCCAACATTTGTTAGTCTACTGACATCATCAAAGTACAGGTCACACCATCTTTTTTCTGGACAATTAATGCATTCCCAAGGATGAAAATTTAAACATCGATTAAAATAGCTTCATTTTATAACTTAGAATAACTAATATTTTCTAAAACATAACCATAATTATGCAATCCAACATTTGTTAGTCTACTGACGTCATGAAAATACAGGTCGCGCCATCTTTTTTCTGGACAATTAATGCGTTCCCAAGGATGAAAATTTAAACATCGATTAAAATAGCTTCATTTTATAACTTAGAATACCTAATATTTTCTAAAACATAACCATAATTATGCAATCCAACATTTGTTTGTCTACTGACGTCATGAAAATACAGGTCGCGCCATCTTTTTTCTGGACAATTAATGCATTCCCAAGGATGAAAATTTGAACATCGATTAAAATAGCTTCATTTTATAACTTGGAATACCTAATATTTTCTAACACATAACCATAATTATGCAATCCAACATTTGTTTGTCTACTGACGTCATCAAAGTACAGGTCACACCATCTTTAATGCGTTCCCAAGGATGAAAATTTAAACATCGATTAAAATAGCTTCATTTTATAACTTAGAATACCTAATATTTTCTAAAACATAACCATAATTATGCAATCCAACATTTGTTAGTCTACTGACGTCATGAAAATACAGGTCGCGCCATCTTTTTTCTGGACAATTAATGCATTCCCAAGGATGAAAATTTGAAAATCGATTAAAATAGCTTCATTTTATAACTTGGAATACCTAATATTTTCTAAAACATAACCATAATTATGCAATCCAACATTTGTTAGTCTACTGACGTCATGAAAATACAGGTCGCGCCATCTTTTTTTCTGGACAATTAATGCGTTCACAAGGATGAAAATTTGAACATCGATTAAAATAGCTTCATTTTATAACTTGGAATACCTAATATTTTCTAAAACATAACCATAATTATGCAATCCAACATTTGTTTGTCTACTGACGTCATCAAAGTACAGGTCACACCATCTTTTTTCTGGACAATTAATGCGTTCCCAAAGATGAAAATTTGAACATCGATTAAAATAGCTTCATTTTATAACTTAGAATACCTAATATTTTCTAAAACATAACCATAATTATGCAATCCAACATTTGTTAGTCTACTGACGTCATGAAAATACAGGTCGCACCATCTTTTTTCTGGACAATTAATGCATTCCCAAGGATGAAAATTTGAACATCGATTAAAATAGCTTCATTTTATAACTTGGAATACCTAATATTTTCTAAAACATAACCATAATTATGCAATCCAACATTTGTTTGTCTACTGACGTCATCAAAGTACAGGTCACACCATCTTTTTTCTGGACAATTAATGCGTTCCCAAGGATGAAAATTTAAACATCGATTAAAAATAGCTTCATTTTATAACTTAGAATACCTAATATTTTCTAAAACATAACCATAATTATGCAATCCAACATTTGTTAGTCTACTGACGTCATCAAAGTACAGGTCACACCATCTTTTTTCTGGACAATTAATGCATTCCCAAGGATGAAAATTTAAACATCGATTAAAATAGCTTCATTTTATAACTTGGAATACCTAATATTTTCTAAAACATAACCATAATTATGCAATCCAACATTTGTTAGTCTACTGACGTCATGAAAATACAGGTCGCGCCATCTTTTTCTGGACAATTAATGCGTTCACAAGGATGAAAATTTGAACATCGATTAAAATAGCTTCATTTTATAACTTGGAATACCTAATATTTTCTAAAACATAACCATAATTATGCAATCCAACATTTGTTTGTCTACTGACGTCATCAAAGTACAGGTCACACCATCTTTTTTCTGGACAATTAATGCGTTCCCAAAGATGAAAATTTGAACATCGATTAAAATAGCTTCATTTTATAACTTAGAATACCTAATATTTTCTAAAACATAACCATAATTATGCAATCCAACATTTGTTAGTCTACTGACGTCATGAAAATACAGGTCGCGCCATCTTTTTTCTGGACAATTAATGCATTCCCAAGGATGAAAATTTGAACATCGATTAAAATAGCTTCATTTTATAACTTGGAATACCTAATATTTTCTAAAACATAACCATAATTATGCAATCCAACATTTGTTTGTCTACTGACGTCATCAAAGTACAGGTCACACCATCTTTTTTCTGGACAATTAATGCGTTCCCAAGGATGAAAATTTAAACATAGATTAAAATAGCTTCATTTTATAACTTAGAATACCTAATATTTTCTAAAACATAACCATAATTATGCAATCCAACATTTGTTAGTCTACTGACGTCATCAAAGTACAGGTCACACCATCTTTTTTCTGGACAATTAATGCATTCCCAAGGATGAAAATTTAAACATCGATTAAAATAGCTTCATTTTATAACTTAGAATACCTAATATTTTCTAAAACATAACCATAATTATGCAATCCAACATTTGTTAGTCTACTGACGTCATGAAAATACAGGTCGCGCCATCTTTTTTCTGGACAATTAATGCGTTCCCAAGGATGAAAATTTAAACATCGATTAAAATAGCTTCATTTTATAACTTAGAATACCTAATATTTTCTAAAACATAACCATAATTATGCAATCCAACATTTGTTAGTCTACTGACGTCATGAAAATACAGGTCGCGCCATCTTTTTCTGGACAAGTAATGCATTCCCAAGGATGAAAATTTGAACATCGATTAAAATAGCTTCATTTTATAACTTGTAATACCTAATATTTTCTAAAACATAACCATAATTATGCAATCCAACATTTGTTTGTCTACTGACGTCATCAAAGTACAGGTCACACCATCTTTTTTCTGGACAATTAATGCGTTCCCAAGGATGAAAATTTAAACATCGATTAAAATAGCTTCATTTTATAACTTAGAATACCTAATATTTTCTAAAACATAACCATAATTATGCAATCCAACATTTGTTTGTCTACTGACGTCATCAAAGTACAGGTCACACCATCTTTTTTCTGGACAATTAATGCGTTCCCAAGGATGAAAATTTAAACATAGATTAAAATAGCTTCATTTTATAACTTAGAATACCTAATATTTTCTAAAACATAACCATAATTATGCAATCCAACATTTGTTAGTCTACTGACGTCATCAAAGTACAGGTCACACCATCTTTTTTCTGGACAATTAATGCATTCCCAAGGATGAAAATTTAAACATCGATTAAAATAGCTTCATTTTATAACTTAGAATACCTAATATTTTCTAAAACATAACCATAATTATGCAATCCAACATTTGTTAGTCTACTGACGTCATGAAAATACAGGTCGCGCCATCTTTTTTCTGGACAATTAATGCGTTCCCAAGGATGAAAATTTAAACATCGATTAAAATAGCTTCATTTTATAACTTAGAATACCTAATATTTTCTAAAACATAACCATAATTATGCAATCCAACATTTGTTAGTCTACTGACGTCATGAAAATACAGGTCGCGCCATCTTTTTTCTGGACAATTAATGCATTCCCAAGGATGAAAATTTGAACATCGATTAAAATAGCTTCATTTTATAACTTGGAATACCTAATATTTTCTAAAACATAACCATAATTATGCAATCCAACATTTGTTTGTCTACTGACGTCATCAAAGTACAGGTCACACCATCTTTTTCTGGACAATTAATGCGTTCCCAAGGATGAAAATTTAAAACATCGATTAAAATAGCTTCATTTTATAACTTAGAATACCTAATATTTTCTAAAACATAACCATAATTATGCAATCCAACATTTGTTAGTCTACTGACGTCATGAAAATACAGGTCGCGCCATCTTTTTTCTGGACAATTAATGCGTTCACAAGGATGAAAATTTGAACATCGATTCAAATAGCTTCATTTTATAACTTGGAATACCTAATATTTTCTAAAACATAACCATAATTATGCAATCCAACATTTGTTTGTCTACTGACGTCATCAAAGTACAGGTCACACCATCTTTTTCTGGACAATTAATGCGTTCCCAAAGATGAAAATTTGAACATCGATTAAAATAGCTTCATTTTATAACTTAGAATACCTAATATTTTCTAAAACATAACCATAATTATGCAATCCAACATTTGTTAGTCTACTGACGTCATGAAAATACAGGTCGCACCATCTTTTTTCTGGACAATTAATGCATTCCCAAGGATGAAAATTTGAACATCGATTAAAATAGCTTCATTTTATAACTTGGAATACCTAATATTTTCTAAAACATAACCATAATTATGCAATCCAACATTTGTTTGTCTACTGACGTCATCAAAGTACAGGTCACACCATCTTTTTCTGGACAATTAATGCGTTCCCAAGGATGAAAATTTAAACATCGATTAAAATAGCTTCATTTTATAACTTAGAATACCTAATATTTTCTAAAACATAACCATAATTATGCAATCCAACATTTGTTAGTCTACTGACATCATCAAAGTACAGGTCACACCATCTTTTTTCTGGACAATTAATGCATTCCCAAGGATGAAAATTTAAACATCGATTAAAATAGCTTCATTTTATAACTTAGAATACCTAATATTTTCTAAAACATAACCATAATTATGCAATCCAACATTTGTTCGTCTACTGACGTCATGAAAATACAGGTCGCGCCATCTTTTTTCTGGACAATTAATGCGTTCCCAAGGATGAAAATTTAAACATCGATTAAAATAGCTTCATTTTATAACTTAGAATACCTAATATTTTCTAAAACATAACCATAATTATGCAATCCAACATTTGTTTGTCTACTGACGTCATGAAAATACAGGTCGCGCCATCTTTTTTCTGGACAATTAATGCATTCCCAAGGATGAAAATTTGAACATCGATTAAAATAGCTTCATTTTATAACTTGGAATACCTAATATTTTCTAACACATAACCATAATTATGCAATCCAACATTTGTTTGTCTACTGACGTCATCAAAGTACAGGTCACACCATCTTTTTTCTGGACAATTAATGCGTTCCCAAGGATGAAAATTTAAACATCGATTAAAATAGCTTCATTTTATAACTTAGAATACCTAATATTTTCTAAAACATAACCATAATTATGCAATCCAACATTTGTTAGTCTACTGACGTCATGAAAATACAGGTCGCGCCATCTTTTTTCTGGACAATTAATGCATTCCCAAGGATGAAAATTTGAACATCGATTAAAATAGCTTCATTTTATAACTTGGAATACCTAATATTTTCTAAAACATAACCATAATTATGCAATCCAACATTTGTTAGTCTACTGACGTCATGAAAATACAGGTCGTGCCATCTTTTTTCTGGACAATTAATGCGTTCACAAGGATGAAAATTTGAACATCGATTAAAATAGCTTCATTTTATAACTTGGAATACCTAATATTTTCTAAAACATAACCATAATTATGCAATCCAACATTTGTTTGTCTACTGACGTCATCAAAGTACAGGTCACACCATCTTTTTCTGGACAATTAATGCGTTCCCAAAGATGAAAATTTGAACATCGATTAAAATAGCTTCATTTTATAACTTAGAATACCTAATATTTTCTAAAACATAACCATAATTATGCAATCCAACATTTGTTAGTCTACTGACGTCATGAAAATACAGGTCGCGCCATCTTTTTTTCTGGACAATTAATGCATTCCCAAGGATGAAAATTTGAACATCGATTAAAATAGCTTCATTTTATAACTTGGAATACCTAATATTTTCTAAAACATAACCATAATTATGCAATCCAACATTTGTTTGTCTACTGACGTCATCAAAGTACAGGTCACACCATCTTTTTTCTGGACAATTAATGCGTTCCCAAGGATGAAAATTTAAACATCGATTAAAATAGCTTCATTTTATAACTTAGAATACCTAATATTTTCTAAAACATAACCATAATTATGCAATCCAACATTTGTTAGTCTACTGACGTCATCAAAGTACAGGTCACACCATCTTTTTTCTGGACAATTAATGCATTCCCAAGGATGAAAACTTAAACATCGATTAAAATAGCTTCATTTTATAACTTGGAATACCTAATATTTTCTAAAACATAACCATAATTATGCAATCCAACATTTGTTAGTCTACTGACGTCATGAAAATACAGGTCGCGCCATCTTTTTCTGGACAATTAATGCGTTCACAAGGATGAAAATTTGAACATCGATTAAAATAGCTTCATTTTATAACTTGGAATACCTAATATTTTCTAAAACATAACCATAATTATGCAATCCAACATTTGTTTGTCTACTGACGTCATCAAAGTACAGGTCACACCATCTTTTTCTGGACAATTAATGCGTTCCCAAAGATGAAAATTTGAACATCGATTAAAATAGCTTCATTTTATAACTTAGAATACCTAATATTTTCTAAAACATAACCATAATTATGCAATCCAACATTTGTTAGTCTACTGACGTCATGAAAATACAGGTCGCGCCATCTTTTTTCTGGACAATTAATGCATTCCCAAGGATGAAAATTTGAACATCGATTAAAATAGCTTCATTTTATAACTTGGAATACCTAATATTTTCTAAAACATAACCATAATTATGCAATCCAACATTTGTTTGTCTACTGACGTCATCAAAGTACAGGTCACACCATCTTTTTTCTGGACAATTAATGCGTTCCCAAGGATGAAAATTTAAACATCGATTAAAATAGCTTCATTTTATAACTTAGAATACCTAATATTTTCTAAAACATAACCATAATTATGCAATCCAACATTTGTTAGTCTACTGACGTCATCAAAGTACAGGTCACACCATCTTTTTTCTGGACAATTAATGCATTCCCTAGGATGAAAATTTAAACATCGATTAAAATAGCTTCATTTTATAACTTGGAATACCTAATATTTTCTAAAACATAACCATAATTATGCAATCCAACATTTGTTAGTCTACTGACGTCATGAAAATACAGGTCGCGCCATCTTTTTTCTGGACAATTAATGCGTTCACAAGGATGAAAATTTGAACATCGATTAAAATAGCTTCATTTTATAACTTGGAATACCTAATATTTTCTAAAACATAACCATAATTATGCAATCCAACATTTGTTTGTCTACTGACGTCATCAAAGTACAGGTCACACCATCTTTTTTCTGGACAATTAATGCGTTCCCAAAGATGAAAATTTGAACATCGATTAAAATAGCTTCATTTTATAACTTAGAATACCTAATATTTTCTAAAACATAACCATAATTATGCAATCCAACATTTGTTAGTCTACTGACGTCATGAAAATACAGGTCGCGCCATCTTTTTTCTGGACAATTAATGCATTCCCAAGGATGAAAATTTGAACATCGATTAAAATAGCTTCATTTTATAACTTGGAATACCTAATATTTTCTAAAACATAACCATAATTATGCAATCCAACATTTGTTTGTCTACTGACGTCATCAAAGTACAGGTCACACCATCTTTTTTCTGGACAATTAATGCGTTCCCAAGGATAAAAATTTAAACATCGATTAAAATAGCTTCATTTTATAACTTAGAATACCTAATATTTTCTAAAACATAACCATAATTATGCAATCCAACATTTGTTTGTCTACTGACGTCATCAAAGTACAGGTCACACCATCTTTTTTCTGGACAATTAATGCGTTCCCAAGGATGAAAATTTAAACATCGATTAAAATAGCTTCATTTTATAACTTAGAATACCTAATATTTTCTAAAACATAACCATAATTATGCAATCCAACATTTGTTAGTCTACTGACGTCATGAAAATACAGGTCGCGCCATCTTTTTTCTGGACAATTAATGCGTTCCCAAGGATGAAAATTTAAACATCGATTAAAATAGCTTCATTTTATAACTTAGAATACCTAATATTTTCTAAAACATAACCATAATTATGCAATCCAACATTTGTTAGTCTACTGACGTCATGAAAATACAGGTCGCGCCATCTTTTTTCTGGACAAGTAATGCATTCCCAAGGATGAAAATTTGAACATCGATTAAAATAGCTTCATTTTATAACTTGGAATACCTAATATTTTCTAAAACATAACCATAATTATGCAATCCAACATTTGTTTGTCTACTGACGTCATCAAAGTACAGGTCACACCATCTTTTTTCTGGACAATTAATGCGTTCCCAAGGATGAAAATTTAAACATCGATTAAAATAGCTTCATTTTATAACTTAGAATACCTAATATTTTCTAAAACATAACCATAATTATGCAATCCAACATTTGTTTGTCTACTGACGTCATCAAAGTACAGGTCACACCATCTTTTTTCTGGACAATTAATGCGTTCCCAAGGATGAAAATTTAAACATAGATTAAAATAGCTTCATTTTATAACTTAGAATACCTAATATTTTCTAAAACATAACCATAATTATGCAATCCAACATTTGTTAGTCTACTGACGTCATCAAAGTACAGGTCACACCATCTTTTTTTCTGGACAATTAATGCATTCCCAAGGATGAAAATTTAAACATCGATTAAAATAGCTTCATTTTATAACTTAGAATACCTAATATTTTCTAAAACATAACCATAATTATGCAATCCAACATTTGTTAGTCTACTGACGTCATGAAAATACAGGTCGCGCCATCTTTTTTCTGGACAATTAATGCGTTCCCAAGGATGAAAATTTAAACATCGATTAAAATAGCTTCATTTTATAACTTAGAATACCTAATATTTTCTAAAACATAACCATAATTATGCAATCCAACATTTGTTAGTCTACTGACGTCATGAAAATACAGGTCGCGCCATCTTTTTTCTGGACAATTAATGCATTCCCAAGGATGAAAATTTGAACATCGATTAAAATAGCTTCATTTTATAACTTGGAATACCTAATATTTTCTAAAACATAACCATAATTATGCAATCCAACATTTGTTTGTCTACTGACGTCATCAAAGTACAGGTCACACCATCTTTTTCTGGACAATTAATGCGTTCCCAAGGATGAAAATTTAAACATCGATTAAAATAGCTTCATTTTATAACTTAGAATACCTAATATTTTCTAAAACATAACCATAATTATGCAATCCAACATTTGTTAGTCTACTGACGTCATGAAAATACAGGTCGCGCCATCTTTTTTCTGGACAATTAATGCGTTCACAAGGATGAAAATTTGAACATCGATTCAAATAGCTTCATTTTATAACTTGGAATACCTAATATTTTCTAAAACATAACCATAATTATGCAATCCAACATTTGTTTGTCTACTGACGTCATCAAAGTACAGGTCACACCATCTTTTTTCTGGACAATTAATGCGTTCCCAAAGATGAAAATTTGAACATCGATTAAAATAGCTTCATTTTATAACTTAGAATACCTAATATTTTCTAAAACATAACCATAATTATGCAATCCAACATTTGTTAGTCTACTGACGTCATGAAAATACAGGTCGCACCATCTTTTTTCTGGACAATTAATGCATTCCCAAGGATGAAAATTTGAACATCGATTAAAATAGCTTCATTTTATAACTTGGAATACCTAATATTTTCTAAAACATAACCATAATTATGCAATCCAACATTTGTTTGTCTACTGACGTCATCAAAGTACAGGTCACACCATCTTTTTTCTGGACAATTAATGCGTTCCCAAGGATGAAAATTTAAACATCGATTAAAATAGCTTCATTTTATAACTTAGAATACCTAATATTTTCTAAAACATAACCATAATTATGCAATCCAACATTTGTTAGTCTACTGACATCATCAAAGTACAGGTCACACCATCTTTTTTCTGGACAATTAATGCATTCCCAAGGATGAAAATTTAAACATCGATTAAAATAGCTTCATTTTATAACTTAGAATACCTAATATTTTCTAAAACATAACCATAATTATGCAATCCAACATTTGTTCGTCTACTGACGTCATGAAAATACAGGTCGCGCCATCTTTTTCTGGACAATTAATGCGTTCCCAAGGATGAAAATTTAAACATCGATTAAAATAGCTTCATTTTATAACTTAGAATACCTAATATTTTCTAAAACATAACCATAATTATGCAATCCAACATTTGTTTGTCTACTGACGTCATGAAAATACAGGTCGCGCCATCTTTTTTCTGGACAATTAATGCATTCCCAAGGATGAAAATTTGAACATCGATTAAAATAGCTTCATTTTATAACTTGGAATACCTAATATTTTCTAACACATAACCATAATTATGCAATCCAACATTTGTTTGTCTACTGACGTCATCAAAGTACAGGTCACACCATCTTTTTCTGGACAATTAATGCGTTCCCAAGGATGAAAATTTAAACATCGATTAAAATAGCTTCATTTTATAACTTAGAATACCTAATATTTTCTAAAACATAACCATAATTATGCAATCCAACATTTGTTAGTCTACTGACGTCATGAAAATACAGGTCGCGCCATCTTTTTCTGGACAATTAATGCATTCCCAAGGATGAAAATTTGAACATCGATTAAAATAGCTTCATTTTATAACTTGGAATACCTAATATTTTCTAAAACATAACCATAATTATGCAATCCAACATTTGTTAGTCTACTGACGTCATGAAAATACAGGTCGTGCCATCTTTTTCTGGACAATTAATGCGTTCACAAGGATGAAAATTTGAACATCGATTAAAATAGCTTCATTTTATAACTTGGAATACCTAATATTTTCTAAAACATAACCATAATTATGCAATCCAACATTTGTTTGTCTACTGACGTCATCAAAGTACAGGTCACACCATCTTTTTTCTGGACAATTAATGCGTTCCCAAAGATGAAAATTTGAACATCGATTAAAATAGCTTCATTTTATAACTTAGAATACCTAATATTTTCTAAAACATAACCATAATTATGCAATCCAACATTTGTTAGTCTACTGACGTCATGAAAATACAGGTCGCGCCATCTTTTTTCTGGACAATTAATGCATTCCCAAGGATGAAAATTTGAACATCGATTAAAATAGCTTCATTTTATAACTTGGAATACCTAATATTTTCTAAAACATAACCATAATTATGCAATCCAACATTTGTTTGTCTACTGACGTCATCAAAGTACAGGTCACACCATCTTTTTTCTGGACAATTAATGCGTTCCCAAGGATGAAAATTTAAACATCGATTAAAATAGCTTCATTTTATAACTTAGAATACCTAATATTTTCTAAAACATAACCATAATTATGCAATCCAACATTTGTTAGTCTACTGACGTCATCAAAGTACAGGTCACACCATCTTTTTTCTGGACAATTAATGCATTCCCAAGGATGAAAACTTAAACATCGATTAAAATAGCTTCATTTTATAACTTGGAATACCTAATATTTTCTAAAACATAACCATAATTATGCAATCCAACATTTGTTAGTCTACTGACGTCATGAAAATACAGGTCGCGCCATCTTTTTTCTGGACAATTAATGCGTTCACAAGGATGAAAATTTGAACATCGATTAAAATAGCTTCATTTTATAACTTGGAATACCTAATATTTTCTAAAACATAACCATAATTATGCAATCCAACATTTGTTTGTCTACTGACGTCATCAAAGTACAGGTCACACCATCTTTTTTCTGGACAATTAATGCGTTCCCAAAGATGAAAATTTGAACATCGATTAAAATAGCTTCATTTTATAACTTAGAATACCTAATATTTTCTAAAACATAACCATAATTATGCAATCCAACATTTGTTAGTCTACTGACGTCATGAAAATACAGGTCGCGCCATCTTTTTTCTGGACAATTAATGCATTCCCAAGGATGAAAATTTGAACATCGATTAAAATAGCTTCATTTTATAACTTGGAATACCTAATATTTTCTAAAACATAACCATAATTATGCAATCCAACATTTGTTTGTCTACTGACGTCATCAAAGTACAGGTCACACCATCTTTTTTCTGGACAATTAATGCGTTCCCAAGGATGAAAATTTAAACATCGATTAAAATAGCTTCATTTTATAACTTAGAATACCTAATATTTTCTAAAACATAACCATAATTATGCAATCCAACATTTGTTAGTCTACTGACGTCATCAAAGTACAGGTCACACCATCTTTTTTCTGGACAATTAATGCATTCCCTAGGATGAAAATTTAAACATCGATTAAAATAGCTTCATTTTATAACTTGGAATACCTAATATTTTCTAAAACATAACCATAATTATGCAATCCAACATTTGTTAGTCTACTGACGTCATGAAAATACAGGTCGCGCCATCTTTTTTCTGGACAATTAATGCGTTCACAAGGATGAAAATTTGAACATCGATTAAAATAGCTTCATTTTATAACTTGGAATACCTAATATTTTCTAAAACATAACCATAATTATGCAATCCAACATTTGTTTGTCTACTGACGTCATCAAAGTACAGGTCACACCATCTTTTTCTGGACAATTAATGCGTTCCCAAAGATGAAAATTTGAACATCGATTAAAATAGCTTCATTTTATAACTTAGAATACCTAATATTTTCTAAAACATAACCATAATTATGCAATCCAACATTTGTTAGTCTACTGACGTCATGAAAATACAGGTCGCGCCATCTTTTTTCTGGACAATTAATGCATTCCCAAGGATGAAAATTTGAACATCGATTAAAATAGCTTCATTTTATAACTTGGAATACCTAATATTTTCTAAAACATAACCATAATTATGCAATCCAACATTTGTTTGTCTACTGACGTCATCAAAGTACAGGTCACACCATCTTTTTTCTGGACAATTAATGCGTTCCCAAGGATAAAAATTTAAACATCGATTAAAATAGCTTCATTTTATAACTTAGAATACCTAATATTTTCTAAAACATAACCATAATTATGCAATCCAACATTTGTTTGTCTACTGACGTCATCAAAGTACAGGTCACACCATCTTTTTTCTGGACAATTAATGCGTTCCCAAAGATGAAAATTTGAACATCGATTAAAATAGCTTCATTTTATAACTTAGAATACCTAATATTTTCTAAAACATAACCATAATTATGCAATCCAACATTTGTTAGTCTACTGACGTCATGAAAATACAGGTCGCACCATCTTTTTCTGGACAATTAATGCATTCCCAAGGATGAAAATTTGAACATCGATTAAAATAGCTTCATTTTATAACTTGGAATACCTAATATTTTCTAAAACATAACCATAATTATGCAATCCAACATTTGTTTGTCTACTGACGTCATCAAAGTACAGGTCACACCATCTTTTTTCTGGACAATTAATGCGTTCCCAAGGATGAAAATTTAAACATCGATTAAAATAGCTTCATTTTATAACTTAGAATACCTAATATTTTCTAAAACATAACCATAATTATGCAATCCAACATTTGTTAGTCTACCGACGTCATCAAAGTACAGGTCACACCATCTTTTTTCTGGACAATTAATGCATTCCCAAGGATGAAAATTTAAACATCGATTAATATAGCTTCATTTTATAACTTGGAATACCTAATATTTTCTAACACATAACCATAATTATGCAATCCAACATTTGTTTGTCTACTGACGTCATCAAAGTACAGGTCACACCATCTTTTTTCTGGACAATTAATGCGTTCCCAAGGATGAAAATTTAAACATCGATTAAAATAGCTTCATTTTATAACTTAGAATACCTAATATTTTCTAAAACATAACCATAATTATGCAATCCAACATTTGTTAGTCTACTGACGTCATGAAAATACAGGTCGCGCCATCTTTTTCTGGACAATTAATGCATTCCCAAGGATGAAAATTTGAACATCGATTAAAATAGCTTCATTTTATAACTTGGAATACCTAATATTTTCTAAAACATAACCATAATTATGCAATCCAACATTTGTTAGTCTACTGACGTCATGAAAATACAGGTCGCGCCATCTTTTTTCTGGACAATTAATGCGTTCCCAAGGATGAAAATTTAAACATCGATTAAAATAGCTTCATTTTATAACTTAGAATACCTAATATTTTCTAAAACATAACCATAATTATGCAATCCAACATTTGTTAGTCTACTGACGTCATGAAAATACAGGTCGCGCCATCTTTTTTCTGGACAATTAATGCATTCCCAAGGATGAAAATTTGAACATCGATTAAAATAGCTTCATTTTATAACTTGGAATACCTAATATTTTCTAAAACATAACCATAATTATGCAATCCAACATTTGTTAGTCTACTGACGTCATGAAAATACAGGTCGCGCCATCTTTTTTCTGGACAATTAATGCGTTCCCAAGGATGAAAATTTGAACATCGATTAAAATAGCTTCATTTTATAACTTGGAATACCTAATATTTTCTAAAACATAACCATAATTATGCAATCCAACATTTGTTTGTCTACTGACGTCATCAAAGTACAGGTCACACCATCTTTTTTCTGGACAATTAATGCATTCCCAAGGATGAAAATTTGAACATCGATTAAAATAGCTTCATTTTATAACTTAGAATACCTAATATTTTCTAAAACATAACCATAATTATGCAATCCAACATTTGTTAGTCTACTGACGTCATGAAAATACAGGTCGCGCCATCTTTTTTCTGGACAATTAATGCATTCCCAAGGATGAAAATTTGAACATCGATTAAAATAGCTTCATTTTATAACTTGGAATACCTAATATTTTCTAAAACATAACCATAATTATGCAATCCAACATTTGTTTGTCTACTGACGTCATCAAAGTACAGGTCACACCATCTTTTTTCTGGACAATTAATGCGTTCCCAAGGATGAAAATTTAAACATAGATTAAAATAGCTTCATTTTATAACTTAGAATACCTAATATTTTCTAAAACATAACCATAATTATGCAATCCAACATTTGTTAGTCTACTGACGTCATCAAAGTACAGGTCACACCATCTTTTTTCTGGACAATTAATGCGTTCCCAAGGATGAAAATTTAAACATCGATTAAAATAGCTTCATTTTATAACTTAGAATACCTAATATTTTCTAAAACATAACCATAATTATGCAATCCAACATTTGTTTGTCTACTGACGTCATCAAAGTACAGGTCACACCATCTTTTTTCTGGACAATTAATGCGTTCCCAAGGATGAAAATTTAAACATAGATTAAAATAGCTTCATTTTATAACTTAGAATACCTAATATTTTCTAAAACATAACCATAATTATGCAATCCAACATTTGTTAGTCTACTGACGTCATCAAAGTACAGGTCACACCATCTTTTTTCTGGACAATTAATGCATTCCCAAGGATGAAAATTTAAACATCGATTAAAATAGCTTCATTTTATAACTTAGAATACCTAATATTTTCTAAAACATAACCATAATTATGCAATCCAACATTTGTTAGTCTACTGACGTCATGAAAATACAGGTCGCGCCATCTTTTTTCTGGACAATTAATGCGTTCCCAAGGATGAAAATTTAAACATCGATTAAAATAGCTTCATTTTATAACTTAGAATACCTAATATTTTCTAAAACATAACCATAATTATGCAATCCAACATTTGTTAGTCTACTGACGTCATGAAAATACAGGTCGCGCCATCTTTTTTCTGGACAATTAATGCATTCCCAAGGATGAAAATTTGAACATCGATTAAAATAGCTTCATTTTATAACTTGGAATACCTAATATTTTCTAAAACATAACCATAATTATGCAATCCAACATTTGTTTGTCTACTGACGTCATCAAAGTACAGGTCACACCATCTTTTTCTGGACAATTAATGCGTTCCCAAGGATGAAAATTTAAACATCGATTAAAATAGCTTCATTTTATAACTTAGAATACCTAATATTTTCTAAAACATAACCATAATTATGCAATCCAACATTTGTTAGTCTACTGACGTCATGAAAATACAGGTCGCGCCATCTTTTTTCTGGACAATTAATGCGTTCACAAGGATGAAAATTTGAACATCGATTCAAATAGCTTCATTTTATAACTTGGAATACCTAATATTTTCTAAAACATAACCATAATTATGCAATCCAACATTTGTTTGTCTACTGACGTCATCAAAGTACAGGTCACACCATCTTTTTTCTGGACAATTAATGCGTTCCCAAAAATGAAAATTTGAACATCGATTAAAATAGCTTCATTTTATAACTTAGAATACCTAATATTTTCTAAAACATAACCATAATTATGCAATCCAACATTTGTTAGTCTACTGACGTCATGAAAATACAGGTCGCACCATCTTTTTTCTGGACAATTAATGCATTCCCAAGGATGAAAATTTGAACATCGATTAAAATAGCTTCATTTTATAACTTGGAATACCTAATATTTTCTAAAACATAACCATAATTATGCAATCCAACATTTGTTTGTCTACTGACGTCATCAAAGTACAGGTCACACCATCTTTTTTCTGGACAATTAATGCGTTCCCAAGGATGAAAATTTAAACATCGATTAAAATAGCTTCATTTTATAACTTAGAATACCTAATATTTTCTAAAACATAACCATAATTATGCAATCCAACATTTGTTAGTCTACTGACATCATCAAAGTACAGGTCACACCATCTTTTTTCTGGACAATTAATGCATTCCCAAGGATGAAAATTTAAACATCGATTAAAATAGCTTCATTTTATAATTTAGAATACCTAATATTTTCTAAAACATAACCATAATTATGCAATCCAACATTTGTTCGTCTACTGACGTCATGAAAATACAGGTCGCGCCATCTTTTTTCTGGACAATTAATGCGTTCCCAAGGATGAAAATTTAAACATCGATTAAAATAGCTTCATTTTATAACTTAGAATACCTAATATTTTCTAAAACATAACCATAATTATGCAATCCAACATTTGTTTGTCTACTGACGTCATGAAAATACAGGTCGCGCCATCTTTTTTCTGGACAATTAATGCATTCCCAAGGATGAAAATTTGAACATCGATTAAAATAGCTTCATTTTATAACTTGGAATACCTAATATTTTCTAACACATAACCATAATTATTCAATCCAACATTTGTTTGTCTACTGACGTCATCAAAGTACAGGTCACACCATCTTTTTTCTGGACAATTAATGCGTTCCCAAGGATGAAAATTTAAACATCGATTAAAATAGCTTCATTTTATAACTTAGAATACCTAATATTTTCTAAAACATAACCATAATTATGCAATCCAACATTTGTTAGTCTACTGACGTCATGAAAATACAGGTCGCGCCATCTTTTTTCTGGACAATTAATGCATTCCCAAGGATGAAAATTTGAACATCGATTAAAATAGCTTCATTTTATAACTTGGAATACCTAATATTTTCTAAAACATAACCATAATTATGCAATCCAACATTTGTTAGTCTACTGACGTCATGAAAATACAGGTCGTGCCATCTTTTTTTCTGGACAATTAATGCGTTCACAAGGATGAAAATTTGAACATCGATTAAAATAGCTTCATTTTATAACTTGGAATACCTAATATTTTCTAAAACATAACCATAATTATGCAATCCAACATTTGTTTGTCTACTGACGTCATCAAAGTACAGGTCACACCATCTTTTTTCTGGACAATTAATGCGTTCCCAAAGATGAAAATTTGAACATCGATTAAAATAGCTTCATTTTATAACTTAGAATACCTAATATTTTCTAAAACATAACCATAATTATGCAATCCAACATTTGTTAGTCTACTGACGTCATGAAAATACAGGTCGCGCCATCTTTTTTCTGGACAATTAATGCATTCCCAAGGATGAAAATTTGAACATCGATTAAAATAGCTTCATTTTATAACTTGGAATACCTAATATTTTCTAAAACATAACCATAATTATGCAATCCAACATTTGTTTGTCTACTGACGTCATCAAAGTACAGGTCACACCATCTTTTTTCTGGACAATTAATGCGTTCCCAAGGATGAAAATTTAAACATCGATTAAAATAGCTTCATTTTATAACTTAGAATACCTAATATTTTCTAAAACATAACCATAATTATGCAATCCAACATTTGTTAGTCTACTGACGTCATCAAAGTACAGGTCACACCATCTTTTTTCTGGACAATTAATGCATTCCCAAGGATGAAAACTTAAACATCGATTAAAATAGCTTCATTTTATAACTTGGAATACCTAATATTTTCTAAAACATAACCATAATTATGCAATCCAACATTTGTTAGTCTACTGACGTCATGAAAATACAGGTCGCGCCATCTTTTTTCTGGACAATTAATGCGTTCACAAGGATGAAAATTTGAACATCGATTAAAATAGCTTCATTTTATAACTTGGAATACCTAATATTTTCTAAAACATAACCATAATTATGCAATCCAACATTTGTTTGTCTACTGACGTCATCAAAGTACAGGTCACACCATCTTTTTTCTGGACAATTAATGCGTTCCCAAAGATGAAAATTTGAACATCGATTAAAATAGCTTCATTTTATAACTTAGAATACCTAATATTTTCTAAAACATAACCATAATTATGCAATCCAACATTTGTTAGTCTACTGACGTCATGAAAATACAGGTCGCGCCATCTTTTTTCTGGACAATTAATGCATTCCCAAGGATGAAAATTTGAACATCGATTAAAATAGCTTCATTTTATAACTTGGAATACCTAATATTTTCTAAAACATAACCATAATTATGCAATCCAACATTTGTTTGTCTACTGACGTCATCAAAGTACAGGTCACACCATCTTTTTTCTGGACAATTAATGCGTTCCCAAGGATGAAAATTTAAACATCGATTAAAATAGCTTCATTTTATAACTTAGAATACCTAATATTTTCTAAAACATAACCATAATTATGCAATCCAACATTTGTTAGTCTACTGACGTCATCAAAGTACAGGTCACACCATCTTTTTTCTGGACAATTAATGCATTCCCTAGGATGAAAATTTAAACATCGATTAAAATAGCTTCATTTTATAACTTGGAATACCTAATATTTTCTAAAACATAACCATAATTATGCAATCCAACATTTGTTAGTCTACTGACGTCATGAAAATACAGGTCGCGCCATCTTTTTTCTGGACAATTAATGCGTTCACAAGGATGAAAATTTGAACATCGATTAAAATAGCTTCATTTTATAACTTGGAATACCTAATATTTTCTAAAACATAACCATAATTATGCAATCCAACATTTGTTTGTCTACTGACGTCATCAAAGTACAGGTCACACCATCTTTTTTCTGGACAATTAATGCGTTCCCAAAGATGAAAATTTGAACATCGATTAAAATAGCTTCATTTTATAACTTAGAATACCTAATATTTTCTAAAACATAACCATAATTGCGCAATCCAACATTTGTTAGTCTACTGACGTCATGAAAATACAGGTCGCGCCATCTTTTTTCTGGACAATTAATGCATTCCCAAGGATGAAAATTTGAACATCGATTAAAATAGCTTCATTTTATAACTTGGAATACCTAATATTTTCTAAAACATAACCATAATTATGCAATCCAACATTTGTTTGTCTACTGACGTCATCAAAGTACAGGTCACACCATCTTTTTTCTGGACAATTAATGCGTTCCCAAGGATAAAAATTTAAACATCGATTAAAATAGCTTCATTTTATAACTTAGAATACCTAATATTTTCTAAAACATAACCATAATTATGCAATCCAACATTTGTTTGTCTACTGACGTCATCAAAGTACAGGTCACACCATCTTTTTCTGGACAATTAATGCGTTCCCAAAGATGAAAATTTGAACATCGATTAAAATAGCTTCATTTTATAACTTAGAATACCTAATATTTTCTAAAACATAACCATAATTATGCAATCCAACATTTGTTAGTCTACTGACGTCATGAAAATACAGGTCGCACCATCTTTTTTCTGGACAATTAATGCATTCCCAAGGATGAAAATTTGAACATCGATTAAAATAGCTTCATTTTATAACTTGGAATACCTAATATTTTCTAAAACATAACCATAATTATGCAATCCAACATTTGTTTGTCTACTGACGTCATCAAAGTACAGGTCACACCATCTTTTTTCTGGACAATTAATGCGTTCCCAAGGATGAAAATTTAAACATCGATTAAAATAGCTTCATTTTATAACTTAGAATACCTAATATTTTCTAAAACATAACCATAATTATGCAATCCAACATTTGTTAGTCTACTGACGTCATCAAAGTACAGGTCACACCATCTTTTTTCTGGACAATTAATGCATTCCCAAGGATGAAAATTTAAACATCGATTAAAATAGCTTCATTTTATAACTTGGAATACCTAATATTTTCTAACACATAACCATAATTATGCAATCCAACATTTGTTTGTCTACTGACGTCATCAAAGTACAGGTCACACCATCTTTTTTCTGGACAATTAATGCGTTCCCAAGGATGAAAATTTAAACATCGATTAAAATAGCTTCATTTTATAACTTAGAATACCTAATATTTTCTAAAACATAACCATAATTATGCAATCCAACATTTGTTAGTCTACTGACGTCATGAAAATACAGGTCGCGCCATCTTTTTTCTGGACAATTAATGCATTCCCAAGGATGAAAATTTGAACATCGATTAAAATAGCTTCATTTTATAACTTGGAATACCTAATATTTTCTAAAACATAACCATAATTATGCAATCCAACATTTGTTAGTCTACTGACGTCATGAAAATACAGGTCGCGCCATCTTTTTTCTGGACAATTAATGCGTTCACAAGGATGAAAATTTGAACATCGATTAAAATAGCTTCATTTTATAACTTGGAATACCTAATATTTTCTAAAACATAACCATAATTATGCAATCCAACATTTGTTTGTCTACTGACGTCATCAAAGTACAGGTCACACCATCTTTTTTCTGGACAATTAATGCGTTCCCAAAGATGAAAATTTGAACATCGATTAAAATAGCTTCATTTTATAACTTAGAATACCTAATATTTTCTAAAACATAACCATAATTATGCAATCCAACATTTGTTAGTCTACTGACGTCATGAAAATACAGGTCGCACCATCTTTTTTCTGGACAATTAATGCATTCCCAAGGATGAAAATTTGAACATCGATTAAAATAGCTTCATTTTATAACTTGGAATACCTAATATTTTCTAAAACATAACCATAATTATGCAATCCAACATTTGTTTGTCTACTGACGTCATCAAAGTACAGGTCACACCATCTTTTTTCTGGACAATTAATGCGTTCCCAAGGATGAAAATTTAAACATCGATTAAAATAGCTTCATTTTATAACTTAGAATACCTAATATTTTCTAAAACATAACCATAATTATGCAATCCAACATTTGTTAGTCTACTGACGTCATCAAAGTACAGGTCACACCATCTTTTTTCTGGACAATTAATGCATTCCCAAGGATGAAAATTTAAACATCGATTAAAATAGCTTCATTTTATAACTTGGAATACCTAATATTTTCTAAAACATAACCATAATTATGCAATCCAACATTTGTTAGTCTACTGACGTCATGAAAATACAGGTCGCGCCATCTTTTTTCTGGACAATTAATGCGTTCACAAGGATGAAAATTTTAACATCGATTAAAATAGCTTCATTTTATAACTTGGAATACCTAATATTTTCTAAAACATAACCATAATTATGCAATCCAACATTTGTTTGTCTACTGACGTCATCAAAGTACAGGTCACACCATCTTTTTTCTGGACAATTAATGCGTTCCCAAAGATGAAAATTTGAACATCGATTAAAATAGCTTCATTTTATAACTTAGAATACCTAATATTTTCTAAAACATAACCATAATTATGCAATCCAACATTTGTTAGTCTACTGACGTCATGAAAATACAGGTCGCGCCATCTTTTTTCTGGACAATTAATGCATTCCCAAGGATGAAAATTTGAACATCGATTAAAATAGCTTCATTTTATAACTTGGAATACCTAATATTTTCTAAAACATAACCATAATTATGCAATCCAACATTTGTTTGTCTACTGACGTCATCAAAGTACAGGTCACACCATCTTTTTTCTGGACAATTAATGCGTTCCCAAGGATGAAAATTTAAACATCGATTAAAATAGCTTCATTTTATAACTTAGAATACCTAATATTTTCTAAAACATAACCATAATTATGCAATCCAACATTTGTTAGTCTACTGACGTCATCAAAGTACAGGTCACACCATCTTTTTTCTGGACAATTAATGCATTCCCTAGGATGAAAATTTAAACATCGATTAAAATAGCTTCATTTTATAACTTGGAATACCTAATATTTTCTAAAACATAACCATAATTATGCAATCCAACATTTGTTAGTCTACTGACGTCATGAAAATACAGGTCGCGCCATCTTTTTTTCTGGACAATTAATGCGTTCACAAGGATGAAAATTTGAACATCGATTAAAATAGCTTCATTTTATAACTTGGAATACCTAATATTTTCTAAAACATAACCATAATTATGCAATCCAACATTTGTTTGTCTACTGACGTCATCAAAGTACAGGTCACACCATCTTTTTTCTGGACAATTAATGCGTTCCCAAAGATGAAAATTTGAACATCGATTAAAATAGCTTCATTTTATAACTTAGAATACCTAATATTTTCTAAAACATAACCATAATTATGCAATCCAACATTTGTTAGTCTACTGACGTCATGAAAATACAGGTCGCGCCATCTTTTTTCTGGACAATTAATGCATTCCCAAGGATGAAAATTTGAACATCGATTAAAATAGCTTCATTTTATAACTTGGAATACCTAATATTTTCTAAAACATAACCATAATTATGCAATCCAACATTTGTTTGTCTACTGACGTCATCAAAGTACAGGTCACACCATCTTTTTTCTGGACAATTAATGCGTTCCCAAGGATAAAAATTTAAACATCGATTAAAATAGCTTCATTTTATAACTTAGAATACCTAATATTTTCTAAAACATAACCATAATTATGCAATCCAACATTTGTTTGTCTACTGACGTCATCAAAGTACAGGTCACACCATCTTTTTCTGGACAATTAATGCGTTCCCAAAGATGAAAATTTGAACATCGATTAAAATAGCTTCATTTTATAACTTAGAATACCTAATATTTTCTAAAACATAACCATAATTATGCAATCCAACATTTGTTAGTCTACTAACGTCATGAAAATACAGGTCGCACCATCTTTTTTCTGGACAATTAATGCATTCCCAAGGATGAAAATTTGAACATCGATTAAAATAGCTTCATTTTATAACTTGGAATACCTAATATTTTCTAAAACATAACCATAATTATGCAATCCAACATTTGTTTGTCTACTGACGTCATCAAAGTACAGGTCACACCATCTTTTTTCTGGACAATTAATGCGTTCCCAAGGATGAAAATTTAAACATCGATTAAAATAGCTTCATTTTATAACTTAGAATACCTAATATTTTCTAAAACATAACCATAATTATGCAATCCAACATTTGTTAGTCTACTGACGTCATCAAAGTACAGGTCACACCATCTTTTCTGGACAATTAATGCATTCCCAAGGATGAAAATTTAAACATCGATTAAAATAGCTTCATTTTATAACTTAGAATACCTAATATTTTCTAAAACATAACCATAATTATGCAATCCAACATTTGTTAGTCTACTGACGTCATGAAAATACAGGTCGCGCCATCTTTTTTCTGGACAATTAATGCGTTCCCAAGGATGAAAATTTGAACATCGATTAAAATAGCTTCATTTTATAACTTAGAATACCTAATATTTTCTAAAACATAACCATAATTATGCAATCCAACATTTGTTAGTCTACTGACGTCATGAAAATACAGGTCGCACCATCTTTTTTCTGGACAATTAATGCATTCCCAAGGATGAAAATTTGAACATCGATTAAAATAGCTTCATTTTATAACTTGGAATACCTAATATTTTCTAAAACATAACCATAATTATGCAATCCAACATTTGTTTGTCTACTGACGTCATCAAAGTACAGGTCACACCATCTTTTTTCTGGACAATTAATGCGTTCCCAAGGATGAAAATTTAAACATCGATTAAAATAGCTTCATTTTATAACTTAGAATACCTAATATTTTCTAAAACATAACCATAATTATGCAATCCAACATTTGTTAGTCTACTGACGTCATGAAAATACAGGTCGCGCCATCTTTTTTCTGGACAATTAATGCATTCCCAAGGATGAAAATTTGAACATCGATTAAAATAGCTTCATTTTATAACTTGGAATACCTAATATTTTCTAAAACATAACCATAATTATGCAATCCAACATTTGCTAGTCTACTGACGTCATGAAAATACAGGTCGCGCCATCTTTTTTCTGGACAATTAATGCGTTCACAAGGATGAAAATTTGAACATCGATTAAAATAGCTTCATTTTATAACTTGGAATACCTAATATTTTCTAAAACATAACCATAATTATGCAATCCAACATTTGTTTGTCTACTGACGTCATCAAAGTACAGGTCACACCATCTTTTTTCTGGACAATTAATGCGTTCCCAAAGATGAAAATTTGAACATCGATTAAAATAGCTTCATTTTATAACTTAGAATACCTAATATTTTCTAAAACATAACCATAATTATGCAATCCAACATTTGTTAGTCTACTGACGTCATGAAAATACAGGTCGCGCCATCTTTTTTCTGGACAATTAATGCATTCCCAAGGATGAAAATTTGAACATCGATTAAAATAGCTTCATTTTATAACTTGGAATACCTAATATTTTCTAAAACATAACCATAATTATGCAATCCAACATTTGTTTGTCTACTGACGTCATCAAAGTACAGGTCACACCATCTTTTTCTGGACAATTAATGCGTTCCCAAGGATGAAAATTTAAACATCGATTAAAATAGCTTCATTTTATAACTTAGAATACCTAATATTTTCTAAAACATAACCATAATTATGCAATCCAACATTTGTTAGTCTACTGACGTCATCAAAGTACAGGTCACACCATCTTTTTTCTGGACAATTAATGCATTCCCAAAGATGAAAATTTGAACATCGATTAAAATAGCTTCATTTTATAACTTAGAATACCTAATATTTTCTAAAACATAACCATAATTATACAATCCAACATTTGTTAGTCTACTGACGTCATGAAAATACAGGTCGCGCCATCTTTTTTCTGGACAATTAATGCATTCCCAAGGATGAAAATTTGAACATCGATTAAAATAGCTTCATTTTATAACTTGGAATACCTAATATTTTCTAAAACATAACCATAATTATGCAATCCAACATTTGTTTGTCTACTGACGTCATCAAAGTACAGGTCACACCATCTTTTTTCTGGACAATTAATGCGTTCCCAAAGATGAAAATTTGAACATCGATTAAAATAGCTTCATTTTATAACTTAGAATACCTAATATTTTCTAAAACATAACCATAATTATGCAATCCAACATTTGTTTGTCTACTGACGTCATCAAAGTACAGGTCACACCATCTTTTTTCTGGACAATTAATGCGTTCCCAAGGATGAAAATTTGAACATCGATTAAAATAGCTTCATTTTATAACTTAGAATACCTAATATTTTCTAAAACATAACCATAATTATGCAATCCAACATTTGTTAGTCTACTGACGTCATGAAAATACAGGTTGCGCCATCTTTTTTCTGGACAATTAATGCATTCCCAAGGATGAAAATTTGAACATCGATTAAAATAGCTTCATTTTATAACTTGGAATACCTAATATTTTCTAAAACATAACCATAATTATGCAATCCAACATTTGTTAGTCTACTGACGTCATGAAAATACAGGTCGCGCCATCTTTTTTCTGGACAATTAATGCGTTCACAAGGATGAAAATTTGAACATCGATTAAAATAGCTTCATTTTATAACTTGGAATACCTAATATTTTCTAAAACATAACCATAATTATGCAATCCAACATTTGTTTGTCTACTGACGTCATCAAAGTACAGGTCACACCATCTTTTTTCTGGACAATTAATGCGTTCCCAAAGATGAAAATTTGAACATCGATTAAAATAGCTTCATTTTATAACTTAGAATACCTAATATTTTCTAAAACATAACCATAATTATGCAATCCAACATTTGTTAGTCTACTGACGTCATGAAAATACAGGTCGCGCCATCTTTTTTCTGGACAATTAATGCATTCCCAAGGATGAAAATTTGAACATCGATTAAAATAGCTTCATTTTATAACTTGGAATACCTAATATTTTCTAAAACATAACCATAATTATGCAATCCAACATTTGTTTGTCTACTGACGTCATCAAAGTACAGGTCACACCATCTTTTTTCTGGACAATTAATGCGTTCCCAAGGATGAAAATTTAAACATCGATTAAAATAGCTTCATTTTATAACTTAGAATACCTAATATTTTCTAAAACATAACCATAATTATGCAATCCAACATTTGTTAGTCTACTGACGTCATCAAAGTACAGGTCACACCATCTTTTTTCTGGACAATTAATGCATTCCCAAAGATGAAAATTTGAACATCGATTAAAATAGCTTCATTTTATAACTTAGAATACCTAATATTTTCTAAAACATAACCATAATTATGCAATCCAACATTTGTTTGTCTACTGACGTCATCAAAGTACAGGTCACACCATCTTTTCTGGACAATTAATGCATTCCTAAAGATGAAAATTTGAACATCGATTAAAATAGCTTCATTTTATAACTTAGAATACCTAATATTTTCTAAAACATAACCATAATTATGCAATCCAACATTTGTTTGTCTACTGACGTCATCAAAGTACAGGCCGCACCATCTTTTTTCTGGTTTCAACACCACCAAAGGAAAAGTTATTGATTTTTAATATAATTATGGTTATGTTTTAGAAAATATTAAGTATTCCAAGTAATAATAAGAAGTTATTTTAATCGATGTTCAAATTTTCATCCTTGGGGACACATTAATTGTGAAGGAAATGTGTACAAAAGTTTTTCCATTAGAAGTATAGGAAGCAAAATTACTTGACGTCCACCTTAATAATATGGGATACGGGCGATGGAATGGATCACAATTCTATGTCCTGACCTTTGACCCCATTTCGTCCATTTTCAATAGGGTTCGTCCCCAGGTGGTCCCCTACCACATACTGAAATGTCATCGAAATCGAAGCATTTTTACGCACGTTATGACGCATAAAGGCAATGGAATGCATCCCGCTCTTATGACCTGACCTTTGACCCCAATTCGCCCATTTTGAATAAGGTTCGTCTCCAGGCGGTCCCTTACCACATAGTCAAATTACATTGAAATCGAACTATATTTACGCAAGTTATGACGTATAAGTGTAATGGAATGGATCCCGCTCCTACCTCGTGACCTTTGACCCCATTTGTGCCATTTTTAATAGGGTTCGTCCCTGGGTGGTCCCCTACCACACTACCACATACTAAAATTTCATCGAAATTGAACCATTTTTACGCCAGTTATCGTGCGGACGGACAGACAAAGCTGGAGCATATACGCTTCTTCAACCTACAGTTGGAAAGCATAAAAAAAAACACCCTCTTATTCTGCAGCACTTAAATCTGAATATAGCCTGCTCAAAAGAAAGAGAATGGTGTCTCTTTAAAACATTTGTTTCATAACTTAACTAAATTTACAACATAACATATAACAGAAGTGCTAACTGTGCCAATACAGAGTAAATATTTTGCACAGTAAAATTACACAAAAATATTCTACAATTAAGCAGAGTAGATCTACATATACAAAAATGAAATGTTTCTTGTTTGTTCTTCACAAAAATCCAACATACCAACAAACCCACTGCCACCAAACTTTCCATTTCATTTCTGCCACTGTGAGAAATCAACTCAAATTTTGACCTCTTACATGCAATGATTTTATTTTTAAATGATATCACTGTATACAACCTACATCCCATAAGTTCCAGGACTGACTGCATAACTGACATAACAGTAGTGGGATAAAAATACCACGTGTATGCCAGAAAACAACAGTCCTTGGCCAATCAGCAAACAGCTGGAAACTGGTTTTTAGCAGTAAAGATAGGCAGCTGACGGGCATTAAGGGAGTCATAGCAGGCATTCTCGTCCCATTTCATTTTAGCCATGGAAGAGCAAAGAGTAAATATTCGTTTTTGTTGGAAACTTTGTAAATCAGCTACTGAAACTTACGGAATGTTAAAAGAAGCATATGGAGAGACAGCATTATTTCGCAGCAGAGTTTTCAAATGGTATGCAGGGTTTCATGACAGGTGGGAATCCTTTGATGATGATCAGAGATCTGAACATTCCTCCAGAGTAAGGACAGCAGAAAAAGTCGAACAGTGCAGGATCAGTTAAAGAAAGATCACTGAATTACATTGGGACTTTCAGCTGAATAAGTGGGCATCAGCAAGTCTATCTGTCATGAGATTCTAAGCAAGGATCTGGGAAAATGAAAACTTAATGCCAGATTGGTACCCCTCATTTGAATGATAACCAAAAGGAGGCTCATTCATCAACTTGTTCCAATCTGCTGGGCACTGCAGCCGTGGATCCTGATTTTTGCTCCATAATTATTGCAGGAGATGAAACATGGTGCCTGCAGTATTATCTACAAACCAAGTGACAAAGAGCTGAATGGAAAGGCACCCACTCACCGTCTACCAAGAAAGCCCAAATGCAACCATCAAAGACAAAGATGATGCTGATATAGCCTTTTTCAATATGAAAGGTATAGTTCACAAGGAATTCATACCAGTGGATCAAATGGTAAATGAAGAATTTTATAAGCAAGTCTTACAACATTTACACAGCAGCATTCGACATCGTCGTCCCCAGTTATGGGAATCTGAAAATTGGTTCTTACTCCAGATAATGCATACCACATTGTCATTCCAACAGTTCCTGGTACCATCAGATCACTGTGTTGCCACATGTGCCATATTTCCCTGATTTATCACCCTGTGACTTCTTACAGTTCCCCAGGATAAAACGAGCACTAAAAGCAGAGTATTATACAGCCATCACATCTATCAAGCAGCCGTGACAAAATAACTTGCAGACATCCCGGAAAGTGCCTTACAGAACTTAATTATTAACACAGCAATCAGACATCTCTGAATTGAGTACATTTTACTGTTTCTCATGTAATATTAGCCACATCAGAAAACTTGAAAATTAAGTTGTCTTGGAATGTGAACCCATATCTCCTGATATCCAGTTGAGCATGCTATCTGTTACACATGATGTAATTTTCAAGTTTTCTGAGGTGACTAATGTTACGTCAAAAACTTGAAAATTATATTTCGAGCATGCTTCCCATTCCAGAACGATGTAATTTTCAAGTTTTCTGACTGACTAATGTTCCGCGAGAAACAGTAAAATACACGCAATTCAGAGATGTTTGATTGCAGTGTTAATAATTCAGATGAATTTCCATGCAATATGCGAAGAATATTTCTTCAATATTATTTGCCTTCCAGAACTGTTTTCAGGATCTTCAGAAATGCTGGAAACTGTGTGTTAATTCAGAAGGGCAGTATTTTGAAGGTGACCAGCATTAATTGTGAGTATGGTACTTTTTTACACTCTTTATTGCATCAGTCCTGGAACTTTTCGGTCCTACATAGGTTGTACACGAAATGAGAACTGGCGCCCACAGTATATCCATTACTCAGCAAAAAGGAAACAACAGTGTTCATCAAATTCTTGGAAGCTTAGATAAACATTGCATAAAGCTGCAGTGGCTCATATATCCAATAAACCATTGCTGTCTGAAATACCTAGTAAATTTTTAGGTTAAAATACAACTGAGCATTCTTTCATACATTTTGGGGACTTTTTCTCTGAAAATTACTGATTTAGATAAATTATCACGCTGTTTTCACTTGACTATGACTGAACTGAGCAGTTACTACTAGCTGAGAAGAAACAACAACAAATACATCTCAGAGAGGGAAAATGTTATTTCTAGTAATTCTATGGTATTTCAAACAATGTTTTCAATATTTTTCTAATTACCTCTTACACCTTTAATGCCACTGTAACACATGGTTAACATTACCTGCTGTCTGATATGAACACCAGCAGATGGGCTCATTTCTTGTTTAAAGACATTTTACATTTGTAAGCATGTTTAAAAAAAAAAAAAAAAAAAAAAACACTAAAATTGAGGCTCACATAACACCAACTTGCAAGGATAGCTACACAGAGATATACATTCAAACTTTTTCAGCTATTGTGTTTTGAAGATGAGTTACATCTAAGTAGTGCACTGCTATGTAACACTGCCATACATGAGAGCAACACAGGTGTCTCTGTATATAAGAAGCTGATATAAAATTAATCTTCAGTATACATATTGTTGAGGTACCTACTGGTCCAATGTAATACTCGGGAAGGGGGGACCAGCTCGCTAGGTTTTTCTTTCTTCAGAATATTTAGGTGGAATGAACAACTAGAACCATCAACTATGAGCCCCTCACACTAATGTATTTTTACTGTTTTTAAGATTCCAAGTGTTATTACTACAAGGCTCAAGTGTGGAATAGGCTTGCCTGCTATAGAAGGCATATATAAGAATGGCTAGTCCACTATGGAAATGATCTGGCTATGATAAACAGTACATAAGAAAGGTATCTCAGCAGAGTAAGGGTCACTCCATATCAAATCAGCATACTGTTTCAGACTGACCTCCTCACATATTTTTGAAATTTGGGATGCATAATGGTCATATGGTGCAGTGCAAAAATTCCAACATTTAGGGGCTTATGTTCATCATATGAAATGTTAGAGCTTTGTTAAGTTTTTCCATTTTGTTTAAAAATGTCTAGATTTTTTTTTTTTTTTTTTTTTTGCTTTAATGGGCACCTCAGTTGAGATATATGGCTGGGACTGGTCTCATTTTAATGTTTTTAAAATGAGATTTCATATGATGTACAACACAATAGGATTTATAATTAAAAAAAAATTCAAAATCCAACTCTCAAAATCAATTTTCTCAAAAACAGACATTTTCAAAATTTTGGTAAAATACCAAAATAATTTCATACTTATATGCAACTATCCATTAAATATTTTATTGGGATCATAAAGGATCATAAGATATGAAAAAGAACACATACATATGATCAAGATAAACATGACCCAGATTTGCTGTTTTGTACTTCACACTCCCCCCCCCCTATTGTGGAGCTTTTTTGTATTTGTTTGTTTGTTTTATTATCTTAGTAGGCTGTCTCAATTATGTTGATGCCACAGAAAGTGAAAAAGCAAAACAAAACAAATACATGGTGTACTATAATTGTAAAAATAAAAATCAATAGCCAACAATCATTAAAAAACATCATAACTCACAAGATTGTTTTAGTTCAATCCATTGTTACTCAAGCAGTGATATTTTCAGTCTTTACTTGAAGTAATGAACTGGCTTGAATAGCTTGTTGGAATTCTTGAATAGAGGTGGTTATGTACAGAAAGCTAGTGTTGCAGGGTTCACTTTACACAGGACACATATCAGTATAATCCACAAAACAGCTGGATTTTTAGGGTAAGTGAATGTGTCAAGCGCTAAAATCTCTTCAGAATGGTTAGGTTAAAAGAGGTGTGTATAACTCTAAAATCTGTTTAGAATGGTAAGGCTCTGGGAGTAGATGGTATAACTGCTAAGATGTTTAAATATGGTGATGACTCTGTAATTGACTGGTTGATTGAAATTTGTCAGTTGTGCTGAGAATTAGGAATGATCCTTCACGACTGGAGGGATATCATTGTTCTTTTATATACAGGAAAAAGTGATCAGACTGAATGCAAGAACTATCGTGGTATCAGCTTGCACAGTGTGCCAGAGAAAGTGTTTGAAAAGGTCATTACTGATAAGGTATGAGGTCTTACATCATAGAAAGTGTAGGTCTCTTGATAAAGTATCTGTCTCTTGATAAAGAGGTTTCTGCTGCTTTCATAGATTTAGAGAAAGCTTACGACAGAGTAAATACACTGGTTTCCATAAATTAAACAACAAATGGAAAAATTTTGATAACTCAAAAAGTATGCAACCAATTCGGATGAAATTCGGTGGAAAGCTTTATCAGACCAAATGCAACAAAAAAACATAAGAACAAGTGATACAAAGCCTTTATATTTTGTATCAGTAATGCAAATATGAAAATACAGAAATATAGGTATCAAGATGAAATAGGAAAAAGTACTTCAATACAGAGTGCGGTTACCCCAAACAGCAATACAGGCCACAGTTCCGTGGGTAGCTGCGTCCATTCTCGAGCAAAGCAGTGCGGAGCTCCTGAGGGGGCTGGAGGCCAGCAACATGCCTCCTGAGAGCATCCTGAACATGCTCAATGGGATTCATATCAGGAGAGTGTGCTGGCCACTCCATACGGACTATAGTCTCCTGTTCCAGGTACTGGTGCACGAGGCGATTGTGAGAGGGCGGGCGTTATTCGCCTGCAGTACAAATGTATCGCCAATTGCAGCCGCATATGGATTAACAATAGGGTCCAGGGTGTCATCTTTATACCTCTGAGCATTGAGGTTTCCATGTGGCAACACACAGAAGTCAGTACGGCTTCCTAATGATATGCTTACCCACACCAGAACACTACTCCACCATAGGTGTCCCTTTCCTGGATATTAGAGGGAAGATAGCGAGTACCTGCCTCTCTCCAGATGTAAACTCAGCAAGAATCACTCTGTAAACAGTATCGTGACTCACAGTTTACATGCATTCGTGCTCAATTGAAACGTTCCCTCCAGTGGCAGGAGGTGAGGGGCACACATAGTACCGGACGCCAAGCATACTGTCCTCCTGCATGTAGCCTTCTGTGCACCATCGAAGCTGATACATTCTGTCCAGTGGCTGCCGCAAGCACAGATCTGAGATGAGTTGGTGTAACTGTCCTATTCTACCATGCCAAAAGCTGCAAATACCGTATATCCGCGGATGTCGACGCCCTTTGTCTACCTTTGCTGTACATTTGGGAAGCTGCACCCATGGCTTGGAACGAACTGCTGCCACATCCAGATGATCACAGAATGATCGACACTGAGCCATCTTGTGATGTCCGCCTGCCATTGCCCGGCTTCGAGTCGGCTTATTGCTCTGTAGCGTAACTCCGCTGGTAAATGAAGTCTTGAAGCCATGTTAACAAAATCGCTATCTCAAAATCTTGTCATTCACAGCCATACATGGATTGACAACTTCCTCCGAAACAGTTGGTTTTAAGCTCTTGCGCATTTGCATAAAGCACTGCCGGTGGCACTCATCTGCCTGTTTAGTGATGAGTGCCACTTTGTTTTGGGGACAGATGATCGCGTCCAGGTGTGGAGGTCCCAGGTCAACGGCACAAAAACAACCTCACTATCGAGTGCCACACCTCCCCCACTGCAGGCATTATGGTCTGGGAAGCCATAGCCTACAATAACCAATCAGCTTTAGTAGTTGAACATGGATCATTGACAGGCCAGCAGTACGTGGATGAGATCCTATGGCCCCACGTGCTCCCATTCTTGGCTGGGATTTCAGGTGCGCTATACCAGCAGGATGCCAGCCCGCACACAGCTCAGGTTGCCCAGGACTGCTTATGTTATGTCTAGGCACTTCCATGGCCTGTCCGCTCCCCGGTCATGTCCCCTATCAAGCATGTGTGGGACCAGTTGAAATGCCGCCTGCAGCCGTGCTGCACTATCCGAGATTTGGAGCACACTGTGCAACACATGTGGAGCAGTCTGTCGCAGGACATTAGATGTCTGTTCGCCCCCATGCCAGACCACATTGCAGCATGTATCACCACACAAGGCGGTGCAACGCGCTATTGAAGATGAACAGACTGTGTGTCATAGATCCCTCTGTAATTGTCCTGCAGCTCTGTTTTTGCCATCATATGTAGGATTCATCTGTATCATTGCGTCCATAAAATTTCAGTTCAATCCAATGCTTCCTCCTTGGTGCGCAAATTTCATTGTCTGTGATTGTATTTATGAAGGCATGCATGATGCCAAAATGGACAATGCTGGTTTGTCTAGGAAGTGTCCGTGTGTGCAGATTGCTGTATGCTGATGACACAGCCTGTTCCTGTTGGCAAAGAGCAAGAGTGAGTTGCAGAGTATGTTGTCCCGGATGTACAATGTTTGTATGAAATTCAAGCTGAATATAATATAACAAGGGAAAACCCAAAGTTATGATTTTTGAGCAAGGAACTGTTAACACTGAATACAAGATAAGTCTAAATGGCAAAATGATTGATCACGTGAACAAGTTTGTACATTTGGGAAGCATGTTTTAACAGAGATAACACATTAGACGGTGAAATTAGGCGAGTTAACTCTTCTTTGGAAGTCACAGCTGCTTTAGGAGGATTTCACAGGAATGATGGATTCTCAAGGAAGTCCCGAATGGCTGTGTGTGAAAGTGTAATTGTTCCTACTCTGATGTAAGACACTAAAACGCAGGTGCTGCAAAGAGACATAGGAGTCGTTTGCTATTTACAGGGTTTGTGGCATGACACTTTCGCATCATGAGAGGAATGAAGATGTGTTGCAGTTATGTAATGTGAGGCAAAATGTTGTTGGTAAGGTGGAGATAATTATTCTTAGATGGTTTGACCATCTTGAAAGAATGAGTGATGAGAGGCTTACTAAGAAAAAATTTTCAGCCCAAGTGGCAGGAAAGAAAGGTAGAGGAAGGCCCAGGAAATCTTAGGAGGACCAGATTCAGGAATGTCAGCAGGAGAAAAAGATTATGAGTATGAAGTACAAAAGGTCTTGTGTGTGTCATGTAATGGATGTCAGTGAAGCCTGAGTTGTATGTCAAGATCGCTCTAAATGGAGAAGTTTGATATACCAATAATAAGTAAATTCTAGTTCCATCAGTTAAACATTTTTCTGGTAGTTTGTCTTTCTTTGAGGAGCTAACCTCTGAATCACAGAGAACACACTAGTGATATTTATGTGTATGCATGTAAGTGAATGGAGAGGAAATAGACCTGCTGGGTGAAAGAATGCTAACTTTGCCTGATGTATATCTTCCTGTTTTTCTAAAACATAACCCAGCTACCAATTAATATTGTAGAGTGCAATGCCATAACCACATATTTCATTGGAAATAAGTCTTCCTGCACACTTTGTTACAGTATGTTCAACTAATGCTTGAGCAATAGAGAACTTTCTGGAACAGTTTGTGATTTGATAAAGTGACCTGTGAAAAATAGGTGTGTTGCAATGTACTCTGCATGCGTAACAAATGTGAATTTTTTGAAATTATTTTCTTGCCCATTCACAGAGCAGGATTCCCACTCATAAGTAATAAAAAGATTCCCTGACTTTTTCAGGTTCTCCATGTGGTTTTGAAATCTTTTCTAGAGTGTCAACCCCTATTATGTTGTGATGAATTGTTACATTTCATTCCATTCATGCATTTTTCACCAAAGCCTTTTATGAACTTTTGTAAATACTCCTTACAAAGAATTTGTCAATACATCCCCATAGCAAAGGGCCATATGCAAGAAAAACTCTGTCAGTTGATTAGGTTCAGTTTTCCTATAACACAATGCAGCTAAGCTTAATGATGGAATGGCTGTTCAAAGAAACATGTTGCAAGAGAACCAACAGATAAAAAAACTTTGATCTATTGTTTGGTTGGTTCTCTCTTTCCAAGCAGGAGTGTGTCAAGCCAATGTGCCTAATTGTTCCATGTTAAATGCAGAAATTAAACAAAATTTAATAACAGACAATTTTTAAAATTCAATTTTGAATCTTTTTTAGGGAATAAAGGAAAAAAATGTAACATAACTGAAAGTAAAATCTACCAAATTCTATGCAGGCAGTAATTGCAAAGAAAAGTTTAAAACCTGAAAAAAAGTTTTTTTTTGGCAAAACAAAGTATCCCTTGATTTTTACAAAGAAATTGCAATTTTCCTTGAGTTTCCCTCTGATTTTTACAAAAAAGGGCAGTTTTTTCTGAGTTTTCCTTGATATTTAGAACCATTTTTAAATTCCCCAAGAATTCCCTGTTTTCGAGGTTGCATGGGAAACCCTGATAGAGTTGTCTTGGTGTCATTATTTGATCCTCATATGGTGCTCTAGCTGCCAACCTTTTCACTGTCTTCCCTACACCATCACATGCTCCTTTGACATCAGCTGTAGCAGAAAAATACCCCTTAGCTGCAACACTGAATCTTTTTTATGGTGATATAAATTAAAAAAGTTCTTCGTGTTTTTATATTGTGCAAAAGATCCATCTGAAAAGTAATAGATTTTTGGGGGGCAATTTCTCAAATCTGCTTTTCAAGCAGTCTAAGAGTTTCTGTTGAAATAAATACACAGCCACAGTATTGTGTTATAGTCACTATGAAATCACAACAAAGCTGGCATGCTAAGTTTTTTCATCTATTTTAAAATACACAACAAATGGATGCACAGTAGCTTGGTTGCTGGCCTAATGATAGGACTGTGCTATGTCTTACACAACAGAACAGTTTTCTGAAAAATCATGCACCACAGCAATTTCTGAATTGGACAAATTTTCTTTGACATAATTCATAAATGAACTTCATTGTTTAGCTACGAAGTCATGGTGAACTGAAACAGAAACTTTCACACAAAATAGGCTGACAAATTCAGACATTGGCAAAAAAAAAAAAAAAAAAAAAACACAATGTTTCTAAGATTATCTGTCAACAGAGATCCATTGATGAAAAATTATAGTCTTGATCGCATTTTCTCAAAGGCATTTTCTAGCAAATTTTGGATTAGTTGAATTCCAGGGCAGGATGCACAATTATCCAAGTAGCAGTCAATTATGTTGGGTTGCATACTATCTCTATGAGGACATTGTTGTAATTTTTTATTTTACCATCAGTGATTGATGGTAACTTGGCATTTTCAATCATAAGTTTTTATATTCTGATGTATGGTACATTGAAACTGCATGTGTATCAATCTAACCAGCTGGAACACAATTCTCTGGGCATAACTGCAAATTTTGAAAACCCCACAATTACATTTGGAAACTTTCCTTTAAAAATCTGTATACCTTTCAATTATTAATCATTTGGCATTTGGAGACATGAATTTTTTGGCCAATGCTGTCCTTTGTGGAAACACAAGTCTACAGGTATAGTTCTGCTAACATCAACACTTTCATAAAACATTTTTATAGTTTTAGCTGTTTCTGCAAGTGGAATTTTTCCAGGTTTCTGATCTGGAGTCGACTGCATTCTTTTTTGTTTCAAAAGTTTCTCTGGCTGTCTTACCGAGTAATTTGGTACACTGAGTTCCATCAATAATTTTCCTGATACTCCACGATTCAGGAAAAATAGCATCATAAGCATTTTCTTTCTGTTGGTCAAAGTTTGGAATTTTGTTTTCAAGTGACTTAAAATAGTTTCCTCTTCAATTTAACATCCCTCTTGGAAGACTACATTGACAAGAAGTTTGTGCTTTACAGGAGCATGGTTCATACACTTTTTCAGTCACAGAATTCCAAGACTTTTAGACTTTTTTCCAGGCCAATGCTGTCCTTCATGGAAACACTTTTTCCGATCAAAACGCTCTTACTTAAAATATAGTTAAACCATAGGTCTGTTCAACCTGTAACCTACGACAAACAACTCCCTACATGCTTGAGTAAAATTAATGCATTTAAGTAAAATTTAATGCATATTGTTGAAAATGATGTCTGTGAAAGCTAATAAGAAACTTAGAATCACAGACAAATATTGAAATACCAAAACTGTCCTTGAAAATGTAACCAGGTTTAATTTCTACAAAAATTTTATATACATTATACTATACAGATTTTGAGAAAAATTTATTTTTCAACTTTGGCTTTACTTCAGTTATTCAAGCAAATCACAGAATAAAAACACCCCATAAAACTCAAAAATATATAGGATAAAATATAAAAATATACTATTTATATTTAATTATTTTGAAATAATGCTTACATTGGAAATTTAAGGACACAGAAAAGTGAAATATTTGAAACTTTTTTAAAGGGGAAGGGGAAGTAGGGATTATTATATTCATGGGAGCAAGGATTTGTGTTACATTTTATTTACAGAAGGAATTTTCAACATAATATTGATGCTCTAGCTTCTAATATTGTTGATGTAGCTATGTTTTAAACTTGTACTCACCGGCAACCAAAGTATGCACAAAAATTTCCGAAATAAAAAGAAAGAGAATGGGAAAACCTTAAATCCAAGAGTTATGTGTACACCTGTATTAATCAGTGAGCAAGGCAATTTAACTAGGCATGATCAGAAAATTAATTATAGAAGATGGAAAGTGATTAGTTAGCTCAAAAAAATACTAAGAAATGACTAGATTTAAGTTTCTGATATTGGAAAGCAGAGATGCCAACCTGTTTAAGATATTCTCAGTAGTACTCGTGCACATTTTCAGTAGTTTTTGTCATTTTTCAGTAGTCATACCAAAAAGAATAATTTTAACCGAGGAAAACAACTCATTTAATTTAATTAGCATTTTTTTACTTACTTATTCATTTATATACATGAAAATCTGTATCAAAATATTACAAATTTTTCACATGGAAAATAATATACACCATGACTGATACATTTTTTTTACACAACAAACAATTGATTAAACAGCTTTCTTTAGTGATTTTGCTGTACAGTGTTTTGCAGATTTGAGTTCCTCAGCAGAAAATCTTTTTTCATAACACACTTGCCCAGAGGAGAACATATTCATTTTTGCAATAAGAAGTGCTTCTACAGTTTCTAAACCTAAATTAGGTTGGTAATGGGCTGGATTTTTTCGCACTAAACTAAAATCTCTCTTACTCACGCAGCATTCGAGTGTGGAACTACAAGTATTGCAAACATTACTTTCGAGAGAATAGTATACTTAACCGCTCCATTACAGCCTCTTAATTTTGAGATTTCTGACCAAGTGACATCAATTCTATCTGTTACTGTTATGGTCTCTAATTTGTCAGCTTGATAACAAGGAATTTTGCTTCCAGTATATCAAGTTCATTTTCAGTTATTATAAATGGAAGGGTTTCACTATGAGTAATACAGAAGTAAATGATGTTATGGCTCTAAGTGAAGGATCTACTACTTCTGCATGTTTTAAGAATTAATCATAGATCAGTATCTTTTCTTGAATATAAGAACATTCTTCAAAGTGAAATTTTCTGATAGATGTATAGAACTTAGAAAGTTCATTTTTGTTTAAAATTATTTCACTTTAAAACATTCTTGTTTTTACTCCAATTACCAGTTGTGTTCTTCCTGATTTTTCTTTTTTGAAAAACTGTTATTTGAAAAATTAAGCTCAACATCACCATCAGCTACGACAGTAGGCTTCACAAACCCCTTGGATGCCATGACAATTTTATCCATCATGCTGAAAGATCAGTTTGAGGACCATGAATGCATGATAGCTTTCACTATTTTAGATAAAAGGCAGTGTAACTTGGAGAATATGAATGCTTTTGAATACCATGCATCAATTCTCACAAATTTTTCAGCTTCGTCACTTTCGTTTTCGGACTCTTCCCCTTTTATCAAGCTGAAATGCAACCTTTTTTGGGGGAATATGTAAGAACACAGGATACACATTCGTTACATCATTGGGGAAAAAAAATTACAGTTACGGGAGAAACCTTTGCTACATCCGATTTCCGTTTTCGGACATTTCCCTTCCATATTCAAGGTGAAATACAAATATTTACGAAATAAAATGAAATTTAACAACAATACTAGGCAGAGGGAACATCATGTGAAAAATAAAATTACGATCAGAGGAGAAATCTTCACTGTTTATGAAAGTTTTGAAAGACGAAATTTCCGTTTTTGAAAGTTTCAGGCGGAAAGCATCCTTCACCACTACCAATTGCCCCAAAATTTCTGTTCAATTATGCATCGATCTCGAGGATAACCCACATTACGACGAAACAGCAGAAATTCCTCGAAGCCAAAGATTACACGGGAATTTTTGTGCCGTCGAATTTTCGTTTTCGGAAATTTCCCCTCCATTTTCAAAGTGAAATGCAAAGATTTATGGAATAAAATTATGTATAACAACAATACTGGACAGAGGCAACATCGCAGGAAAATGAAATTATGATTACGGAAGAAATCTTTATTTCGTTCACTTCCGTTTTTGAAAGGCTAAATGCTGTCCCGATGTGTACTTTTACGTGTTGGTAAAATTCTTCGATGCGTAAAACTACGCATCGAAGAATTTTTTTCCAGTCGCTATGCATTGTTTATAAAATAATGTGGACAGAGCGATGACATCGTCCATTTGCGTTTCTCGATGTGTGTTTTTGCGCATTGATGTGTATTTTATGCGTTTCTCGATGAGTATTTTTACGTGTTATGCGTACTTTACGCGCTTCACGACGTGTATTTTTACGCGTTGCGAAAAATCCCCGAAGCATATTTTTACGCATTGGTAAAATTTTGATGTGTACTAGACGCGTAATTACGCATTTTGGCGAACTCTGCAACGAAATCCAAGCATACTTTTCTGCAACGCAAGAAAAAACTTCAAAATATTAATTACTGACATGCATGGTCGCCGCACAATTTTTAAAAAAACCCTCCGATGCCAGGCAATGACACTCACGTTCTGCACCAAACAATTTTCAACAGCTTGCCGCTGCACTGCGAAAGAGCTTTAGGCCGAACTCGGCCCGCGTCCATCACCAAAGCGAGCTACGCTCAACATCCCCCAATTGTTGCATTCTGGGGAGGGAGGGTTTTCACTTAGAATGACTCAGCGCAAGGCCACACTCTCGAGTGCCGGCCGCTCACGCTAAGATCCGAGCAGCTTCGCAAGAATGACGGATCGTCAAGTGGCCGCCGTTGCGTTGGGAAGTGGAACAAGCAAAATAAAAATAATAACTTCCGTTAATTTTCCGTAGAAAAATCCCGGTTTTCCGTATTCCGTAGTACAAGAGCTTTTTCCGTAGGAACTACGGAGATTCCGTAGCTGTTGGCATCTCTGGGAAAGCAATCTGATTTTATGGCAAATTTTTACATGAAGCATTCATTAGCAAATTTCAGCAAAGTTCAAAATAAGCCATAAAAAAATAAAAAATCAGCTGCTTATAAAACATCAGCTACTTACTTCCACCAATGGCTAAAAAGTATTTTACAAAAATAAACAACCAGCCCACAAAATGTTTCTCATAGCAGAAGGAAGGTATCCGAGACAGATTTTCAAATCAGACAGTTAAAAGAAAAGATATGGAAGGAAACATGGTATAACTCTATGCATTCTAGCAGAAGAATTTTGCATAATGGAAAAGTTGAAAACAGGCGAAAAGTATTCTTCATAGCAAAAGCTATGCTAAGGAAAAAGAATTTTTCAAATATTTCTTCCAGAAGCAGAGAAAGCAAGAAAAAGTTTCTGATCTTTATGTCCCATAGAGGGAAAGCTGTGCATTATTTAAAGAGGATTTTCTTATTGTAACAAATACCTTATTCCCTACCCATCTTTAATGTAGCAAATGGCATACGATATAAAAAAAAAAAATTCTCAATAGGGTTTATAGAAGCAGATATACAGCTGCAACAGAAGTACACAAACACCACCTAGTGCCAGAACAGTGAACTACAAAACTCCTCAAATACAAACCTCAAGCATTCCATCATAAAGTAAGCCATATCATCTGTTAAAGGAATATTTTAAATCAGACATTTAGAAGTACAGATAGATTAAATATTTCTGCCCCTAGCGACAAAATTGTGCATTATTTGGGGAAGAAAATACACAAGGAGTTTTCGTAGTTAAGAAAATACACAAGGAGATTAGTAGTATCTGATCAAAAAATAGTTTTTTCAATCGGGTTTTTAGTCTCACAGATGTTGCTGCGAACAGAAATGTGAACTTACGCCTTCTAGTAGCACACTTTGTGCATTAAGAAAAATTTTAAATTATGAGAAACATTTTCCACCAAAAATGCTCTCCAACAAAGAAAGAATTTTTCAAATCAGACTTCTAGAAACAGATATATTAACAAAAATAGGATATACATACATCTATGCCCCTGGTATAAAAACTATGCAATATTTGAAGCAGGAAGTATTCTCAAAAGGGTTTCCCAGGTGAGTGGTATCAGTTCATGAAATAATTTTTTCAATCAAGTTTCCAGAAGCTCAAATACAACTGAAGCAAAAATAAACACTTACGCCCACTGTCAAACTATTCTTTATCAAAAATAAGAAATTATATGCAAAAGATTTTCGATCAGGAGGAAGACTTTCTCCAATCGGACATTAAAAGTGAAGATATCAAGAAAACCATGATTTACACTTACAACCCTAGCGAAAAATCTATGCATTACTTGAAAAAGAGACAAACTAAAATAGTCTTAGATATAAATGGCATCAAAAGGAAAGATAATTTTTTCAATCAAATATTTAGAAGTAAATACATGAAATAAAATGTATTTTGAATTTGATAGGATCTGCATTTAGACCATCTAGCAGCGAAGTTGGGCATCCAGAAAAAACAGAATGCAAGGATAATAATCATTCTCACATTTTATGCTTCTCAATACAAAAAAAATTTTACAAATCAAACTTACAGTTGCAGAGATATGGTGTTCCTGGCCGGACAGACAAAGTCATAACATAAGCAATATTTTTTTTTTCTTACAAAAGACGAGTGCTAATAAAGCAGCTTCAGTACTACTAACAGACAAGAAAACCAATGCCCCCATATTTCACACGGGGTGGTGGGGAGGGAAATTTTTTAGACATAAGCTATCATAATCATCATCATCAGCCATTATCAATTCACTGCTGGACGAAGGTCTCTCCAAGCCTCTTCCACAATGGTCTGTCTTGTGCCAGTTTCCTCTATGTTACTCCCGCATACTTTTGAATTTCATCCACCCATCTTCCATGTGGTCTTCTTCTGGGTCTTTTCCTGTCCCTTGGAATCCAATCTAAAATTTCGATGGTCCATCAATGGTCTATCCTTCTGGCAGTATGTCCAGCCCATTGCGATTTCAGGGATTTTACTCTGATCATGATGTCTTCCACTCTTGTCATTTTTCTGATCCACGAGTTCCTCTTCTTATCTCTCCTGGATACACCAAGCATGCATTTCTCCATGCTTTTTTGAGTTGTCTGCAGCCTTTGTATGTCTCTTTTAGTTAAGGTCCACGTCTCTGCACCATACGTAAGCACTGGAAGGATGCATTGATCAAACACTTTTCTTTTAAGATATAATGGCATATTGCTCTTGAAAATTATGCTGTTTCTTCCAAAAGCTATCCAGCAAGTTTTTTACGCCGATTAATTTCTTCATCAATGTGACCTTCACTTGATATCTGCTGTCCAAGATAAACGTATGCATCTGTTATCTCCAGCTTTTCTCCATCAATCGATAAATCTTAATGTCTTGTAAAAGCACTGTACATCACTTTTGTCTTCTGAAAGTTCATTTTTAATCCCACTTCTTTACTCTTGTCAGCAAGTTCCTGGATCATACTCTGCAGCTCTGATGGGGTAGTTGCAAAAATAACTACGTCATCAGCAAAACGAAGGTGAGTTAGATAATCTGTATTAATCTTTATCCCTTTGTTTTCCCAGTTCATTAATTGAAAGGCATTTTCCAATGTGGCATTAAAGAGCTTGGGAGATATGGTGTCACCTTGTCTCACTCCTTTTCCAATTTTTATGGGTGCAAACAGCCAAATTTTTGCACTTGCATTTTCATAGATGTTATTAGTAATATTAATGTATGCATCTTCAACACTGCAAGATTTCAAAGCCATTGTAACTGCTGATGGTTTCACTGAATCAAAGGCCTTTTCATAATCGATAAAAGCCATGCACAATGGAAGTTCATATTCCCTCGCTCTTTCAATTAGTTCTCTCAGTACGTGGATATGATCTATTGTGCTGTAGCCACTCCTGAATCCAGCTTGTTCTCTCGGTTGAGCCATGTCCAGTGTTACCTTCAAGCGGTGTGAAAGAACTTTAGTGAAGATTTTATAAACCAGTGATAGGAGGCTGATAGGTCTGTAGTTCCTGAGATCCTCAATGTCACCTTTTTTATGTAGCAGGATCATTGTAGCGTTGTTCCAATCCTCAAGAATTTTCCCTTCATTAAGGCATCGAGTGAAAATTTGGGCGAGCACTGTTTCGATTTCTCCACTTGCTTCTTGTATGATGTCTACAGTAATTCCATCTTCTCCTGGAGCTTTTCCCCGCTTCATGTTCTTGATTGCATGTGCGACTTCTGCTGGGAGGACTGGAAGAACTCTGGTACCTTTCATGATGTCTGGAGTACATGTATAACAAAAATCTGCTTCACATTATTACTTCACATTCACACTACATTCACTTTTATCAACAAAAATAAGCAACAAATGAATAGCTAAGCAAGTTGTCCTTACAAACCAAGCTGACAGAATGAGTCAAGTGCAGTAGAGTGGAGAGAAGGGGAAACGGTTCTGTTGCATAATCCAACTTAATCATGACTGTTCCAGCTTGCATTTCTCAGGCTATGGAAGATTCATAAATATTGAACAAAATTATGCTGTGGAAAAATCATGTGTTACCTAAAGTATGAGACCTTATGATCCCCAAAAAATATTTCATGGACAGTTATAGACAAGTATGAACTAATTTTGATATTTTTTTTTCAAAATTTTAAAAATGTGTTTTTGAGAAAACTGATTTTGAAATTTTAAGTTGGATTCTGAATTTTTTTATTATAAACCTTATTGTGTTGTACATCATAAGAAAGCTTATCAAAAATGCTTTAAAATGATACTATTCCCCAACCAGCTGAATATTGCAATTACATGATTTACAGGTGGTTAAAGTAACATTGGCAGGCCATTTTAGAACATCTTTGTAAAACAGTGTATGTGCTTCTAGTATCACTTTGTCCATCCATCCGTCTGTGGACAGCATATCTCTGCAGCTATTAGTCCAATTTGAAAAAAAAATTTGCATTGAAAAGCTTGAAATGTGAGAATGGTGTTCCTTGCTTTTCACCCCCACCCTCCCTTCCAATGCAGACACAACATTGCCACTATAGGTCATAAAAGCAGATGCTACTGAACTCAAAATACATTTTATTCTATACATTTGCTTCTAAATATCAGACTGAAAAAAATCTTTCTTCCTTTCGATGCTATTTTATAAAAAAGACTATTTTGAGTACAGTTTCTTTCTGAAGTAATGCATTTATTTTTTGCTAGGGGGCATAAAGATCAATTAGAATTTCTCTTATCTCTGCTTCAAAGTGCCCTTTCAAAAATTCTTTCAGCATTGTATACAGCTTCTGATGCGAAATGTCCCACATATACACTCCTGGACAATGAAATTTGCGCACCAAGAAGGAAGCATCAGATTGAACTGAAATTTTATGGATGTAATGACGCAGTCTAGTCAACTTCAATAGCACAGCGCATCGCATCGCATCGCCTCGCCTCGTGCGGAGATACATGCTGCAATACAGCTCGCCATGGAGGCAAACAGATGCCTTGTGTTGTCCTGCAGCAGACTGGTCCATACATGTTGAACGGTGTGCTCCAAATCCCGGATAGTGCGGCACGGCGGCAGCTGGCGTTTCAACTGGTCCCAAACATGCTCAATAAGGTATTCAGAGTTGAAGAAATATTATTCTCATAATACTTGGTAAATACGTCATGATAATTAACACAGTGCCGAATTGACTGTAATTACTGTTTCACACGTGAATTAAATCACATCAGAAACTTGAAAATTTCGCCCCCATGGAGCAGGAATCGAACCCGCATCTCCTGATTTACGTTCGAGATTTAATTCACGTGTGAAACAGTAATTACAGTCAATTCGGCAATGTCAGATTGCTGCATTAATTATCATGACATATTTACACGTATTATGAGAAGAATATTTCTTCAACTCTGAATACCTAAACAACTGGAGATTTTCTTAACAACGCTAGATGGCAGCAGAATCTGCATGAATCTGAACACGATCGGAGAATATTCCGATGCTCTTAACACACAGAGACTTGTGTATTCGCCGTCGTGGGTGGTGCAACGGATAGAGCACTCGAACGTAAATCGGGAGATGCGGGTTCGATTCCTGCTCCGCGGCGGCGAAATTTTAGTTTTCTGATGTGATTTAATTCACGTGTGAAACAGTAATTACAGTCAATTCGGTGATCTCCGATTGCTGTGTTAATTATCATGCTCAATAAGGGACATGTCTGGGGAGCGGGCAGGCCATGGAAGTGTCTGGACATGACGTTGGCAGTCCTGGGCAACCCGAGCCATGCACATGGGGCCGTAGGATTTCATCCACATACCTCTGTCTCGTCAATGATCCACGTACCACTACTAGAGCTGATCGGCTATCATAGGCTATGGCTCCCCAGACCATAATGCCTGTAGTGAGGGAGGTGTGGCACTTGATAGCAAGGTTGGGATTGCGTCATTGGCCCGAGGATCTCTACACTCTGACACGATGCTCATCTGTCCCCAAAACGAAGCGACACTCATTACTAAACACCACACAGCGCCAGTCTGTGGCATTCCACGTCGCTCTGGCCTGGCACCACTGCACACGAAACCGGCGATATTTCGGTTTTAATGGCAGCACACGTAAGGGTGCTGGGATCGCAGATTCACTTCCATGAGGAATCAGGAAATGGTTCGTGGGAACACAGGAGCTGCTACACCTGCCTGTATAGTGGACCAGGCCCCCATGGGATCTGGTGCACGATCCATCAATCCTCTCTACTGGTGGTCCTCTTGGTCCGTATGGAACCGCTACGCCGTGTGGCAGTGCTGTCATGTGTCCACTGCTCCGAACGCAGTCGAACGGTATGGTCAGAACAATCCACATAGTGGACTATACAGCGTGCCGACCACCCTGCGGTTTTCAGCTCGATGATCTGGCCTCTCTCACAGTCCATAAGTCACATAAATCGACATCTCTGGCATCTGCCCGGCATTCTTTTTACTCTGTACTCTTACTTGCATCGGCCGGTGATTTTCGCTTTCATGGGGCATTGACTACACACCAGTTTATAAGGCTACCAGTTCGCGCTTGCAGCACCACCACAGGGTGTGCGGTGATGCATAATCGCACCAAACGTGGTTCATTTGCATACCAGCACGCACTTTATTTATTTGCAAAGTTCCACAGTTGTAGCATGTTTTCTTCTGGTGCGCAAATTTCATTGTCCGCGAGTGTAATTTCTAATTTTTTGTATAGAACAGTTTGGCCACTAGACAGTGTTTATTTTTGTTTCTGGTGTATTTGCAGCAAAATCTGCACTTCTGAAAACTCAATTGAAAACATTCTTTCGTGAAACAATACTTCTCAGCTTGGAAAACCTTTTGAGAATACCTTCTGCTTAAAACAGAACATAGTTTTTCTGCCAGGGGCACAGATGCATATCTTGTTTTTGTTGATATCTCTACTTCTAAGAGTCCGATTTGAAAATTTCTTATTTTATCACAGAGAGTTTCTGGAGAAACACACCCAGAAAAATTTTTAAGTATATGTTTTGCATATAATTTTAAATTTTTTGTAATGAACAAGGATGCCACTAGAGGGCATAAGTTCACGCTTCCATTTACAGCACGTCTGCAGAAATATCTGCAGGACTAAAAACACGATGGAAAAATTTCAGTCACATACTACTGTGACTGAAATTTTTCCATCGTAAGGGAAGCAACTGTTTAGTCTGTTTTCCTCTATTTCTCTACTACTAAATGCTTTAAAAAAATATTTTAACACTGGATACAATTTATCTTATGGAACACTGTACTTGCAAATTTTTTTAGTTCACAGTTCCATTGCTCGGTGGTTTTTGTGTACTTCTGTTTGCAGCTGTGTCTCCGCTTTTAAGAACCCTATTGAAAAATTTCTTATTTTATTGCATGCTAATTGCTACAGGGTGATTCACAGAAAACTAACACATTTCATGTTCATTTTATTTCAGAAGGAATGATTTGTAATGGCCCATGTTAGTGTCAAACGATGCGGGGCATCTGTGAGATTCTTCTATTCTCATGAGAGGGCGCTGTTGTGCAGGATGTGGTAGCTGTCACCGCCAGATTGCCTCAATCATTGTGAAGATGTATTACACACTACAGCAACAGGTATTCCTTGTGAAACATACTGGATTACAAACTCGATCACAGCCACGCAAAGGGCATACGCACGGGGAATTTGGTGTTAGCAAACCTCCCCAAAGGAACTCTATACTGGCACTTGTATGCAAGTTGAAAAAAACAAGATCTCTTGTTAGTGAAACCGGCAAGCATCGTTCATCTGCACTGCCGACAGTTGCTGTGGACGTTGAGGCACGACTGCAGCGATCACCATGGAAGTCATTACAGCGTCTATCGCAAGAGACCGAGCACTCATACTTCATGTGTCGGACAGCTGCCAAGAAAGCAAGGCTAGAGCCGTATAGGTTGCTGGCTGTTCATGAGTTGCTGGAGCCAGATATGAGAAAACAAGTGCACTATTGTTGCTGGTTTCAGGACTTCATTGTTCAAAATCCTGGCATATCCATCACGTGGTTCATGGACAAGGTGTGGTTCCGCTTATGTGGCTATGTCAATTCACAGAACAACGCATTTGGGCCGCAGAACATCCACATGCCCTTCAGGAAGCATCTATGCACCCACAAAAAGTCAGAGTTTGGTGTACAATATCCGCTGAAAGAATAGTGGGTCACCATTTTTTTCAATGGGACTGTCAACACTGCAGAGTACCAACAAATTTTCATGGACTTCATTGAGCAATTAGATGACATACAGCTGCATCGAGGCAATTTTCAACAGGATGGCACCACGTGCCATACATCAAATAAGTCCATGGCGCTGATCCACAGTTTCTTTGAGCAGCAGATAATTTCCCGTAACTTGTGGTCACTGAGATCACTAGATTTGACAACACTACATTTCTTTCTGTGGGAGTTTCTTATGGAAAGAGTGTACAGTACATGCCCTCAGACATTAGACGAATGGAAGGAGAAAATTAAAAACGAAATCAACGGTATTAACAAGAAGACTCCAATGAACAGCCAGGAACATGGAACATGTCCAGATGTGCCTTCAGGAGGGGGAGGACATTTTCAGCATTTGATGTAAAGGTACACCCGTACTCCACATGTCGGACAGCTGCTAAGGAAGCAATGCTAGAGCCGTATAGGTTGATGTTATGTAATGTAAACTCTCATAGATATGCTATATTTCAGATGGCGTAACTTGCTGTTAGCTTTATTCTTAACACAAATTGATAATGAAATGTGTTAGTTTTATATATGAATCACCCTTTATAATAAAGATGAAAAACATTTACCCTCTTTAAATAATGCACAGCTTTTCTGCTAGGGGACGTAAAGGTCAAATCCGTTTTTTTTTTTTTTTTTTTGCTATCACTGCTTTCAGGAGACATGTGAAAAATTATTTTTTCTTAGCATAGCTTTTGCTATGAAGAATACTTTTCGCATATTTTCAACTTTTTCATTCTTCTGCTGGGGAGTAGAATTACATCATGTTTCCTTCTATATTTGTTATTTTAACTATTTGATTTGAAAATCTATTTGTCTCTGTTATCTTCCTTCTTCCCTGAGAAACTTTTTGTGCACCATTTGTTAATTTTGGTATCATACTTTTTAGCTGCTGATGGGAGTAAGTAGTGGTTTCTATTTATGTGTATTTATCAATTGTAGGAATCTGGTTGTTGTTTTTTCTAACCAGTTTCATTGACTATGAATAACTGAAAACTTTTATTCATATTGGAAAGGATTCAAAACACATACACAACCAAAAATTTGGTGTCATTTTTCTTGTTTACTAAAATTTTGAAAATTTAGCCTTAAATATCTTTACCCATGTGAGTTTAAAAATAAAAAAAAAATTCTTCATACCTATATGAAATAAATAAGTATAAGTTTTATCAAAATCCAAGTAGGTGAGGTAGAAATAAATTGGTGGCCGAAATTGTAGAAACCGTCAGGAAAATTTTTAAGGTTTAATGGCTCATGTCTTTTTTAGAATAACACCACAAAATTACATATCATTAGAAAGATAATTTAATGTAGAATGTAATGCACAAACTGTGTTGAATTGTCTTTATTCGATCAAAAGTTATAGCTAAATAATCAGAAAAAGAAAACACAACTGCTTTACGTAACAAGTAGATTTTCTTAACTCAAAACTGACCAGTGGTTGTTCTGAGAGCCAATTAAGTGTTATTCTGATGCAGAATGGAACCAATAAGGTGTATGAGTCAGCTCTCATGCCCAGGTACTACAGCTAATAATAGAGCTTCTATTCAATTGTGTGAGTGTCATCAAGTTGGCCACTGTTTTTTTCATGATTTTTTCTACTCCTTGAAAACTTAGTACGCTGTATAACTTAGCAATAAACAGATATTAGATGACAGAGTGAAAAGGGTTTACTGATCACCTACAAATTGATGAAAAATACTGACTTTGCATTAAGAAGGCTACACATATGAGGAAATCATAAGAAAAGTAAGTGGAAATCTAAAATGTAACCAAAGGAGATACTTCTAAACTGGGCAAAAGGTATCAGCAGACTCAGTCTATTCAAAACCAAACTGGTAACGGCAAGAAAATGTGCACAACAGCATGTGGTGGTAGAAGAATTAAAAGATTGTGTTTAAGTGACAGAAGAAAATCATCTGATTCAATTAAAAATGAATTGTCTCAATGTAGTTTGAAGATGAGTGCTAGAACTGTTTGATGCAGACTCAAAGACATTGGCTTAAATTCTAGAATTTCAAGGAAAAAGCCATTTCTATTTCCCAAACAAAAGAAGAGATTAGAATGGGGTAAAAACCATGTTAATTGGTCTAAGAAACAATGGGACAGAGTCATTTGGAGTGTGATGAGACCAGAATATCCATATTTGGTAGTGATGAAATAAAGTATGTAAGAAGAAGAAATGAAGAAGATTTGTTGCCTGAATGCTTTACACCTAACATGAAGCATCCAGTTAGTGTTATTTTCTGGGGTTGCACACTGGTGTGCAAAACTTAAGGACAAAGTGGAAAAAGTTAACGAATGCCATAAATAGCAGAACCCAAATACAAATTAACAAATGACCACGTTTCGAAACAGGAGCAACAGCACATACATAATAATGGAGCATGATGTGTGGTTTGCGAGACATGAAAACAAAATGCGCTTATGCAGTCCAATAGCAACAGTTGAATGGAAGTCACCAGATGGTGTGCATTAGTGTGATGGTGTGCGATTGTGTTTGTGTGCTAGATATGACAAAACGGCTCACCGAGAACATCTTGGTGATTTTACTTGTGGTTGAATGATTAGGAGGCTCGAAGAGGGGTGATCTGATGAGTGTAGCCCAAGAAATCAGTATTGCCCATAACATCATATTATATTATATGTGTGGTCGGCTTTCAAGATTCAACTACAGCTGTGCACATGACAGGCGGTGGTCATCTACCAAAAACCAGCCACAGTGAGGACTGCTATGTGCTCCTACAGGTCAAGAGGGATTGACACCAGACAGTAAGTAACCTTGCAAAACAACTGAACATGAGCACAGGACACACGATGTTTACAGTGGCCAGGCAACTACACAAAGGTGGACTGTTTGTCCAACAACCAGTATACTGTGTTACATTAACAATCACTCACCAGAGACATCATTTACAGTGGTCCAGAGAACAAAAGGACTGGACAGCTGAACATTGGGGTATGGTACTCTTTACTGATAAAAGTAGATTTAGCCTCTCTAGTGATTCTGGAGATCAGCTAATCTGGCATGAGGTAGGAACTCAGTATTGCCCCAAAAACAACGAGAGGGACAGATATGGTGAGCGCAGTGTTCTCGTATGGGGAGGCATTCTGTTCGATGGACTATGGAGCTCAGATACTGGAAGGAGGTACCGTAACCGGTGTGCCTTACTGTAATAAGGTAGCCCTTCCTCATGTTTACCTGTTCCAAGGTGTCACTGGCCCACAGTTCGTGTTAATGAATGATGTAATGCCACACCCCATCGTACAGTGGCTGTTGATGAGCGTTGGAAAGTGAAGACATACAAGGGATGGATTGGTCAGCACTTTACCCCAACCTAAATCCCAGAGAACACTTGTGGAACACTCGGGGGAGATGTGCTGCAGCACATCAACATGCAACAGAAACTGTCTGATGACACCCTGGTGGTGCAGTGGTCTAAGCGCTGGCTTATGGCCGTTTGTCCAAGTGGGTCTGGGTTTGAATCCCGGTGAGGCATGGATGTGGATGTTCTGTTTGTTTGTCTTATGGCACTGGTTCTTTCCCTTCCCTGGAACCAGTGGTCTTAAATTAGGGATGGGCAACTGCTTATAGCCCATAGAGTTGCTCACGGTGGTCGTTAAACCCTCAACCAAAAAAGAAAAAAAAAAAAACCTGTCCAACAGTTCAAGATGGCAGTGACGAAAGAATGGGTGATGTTACCACAAGAACTCATCACACAAACCTAGTACGAAGTATGGAAAGATGTTACAAATCATGCAGACACATTAGGAATGATCATATCACCTACTGAGGACCTCTTCTTCCCTTCATATCATCTTTGGCTATCAGGTGCATAGCGTAGGTTTTCTTTATTTTCTATTTCCGGCTAAGACGCTTTCCTGTTTAAGACACTAATTTGCGTCGGTCCCTTGAAAATCGTATTAAGCAGATTTCACTATATAATAATATATATATTATTAATTGTGATGATTTGATGAAGAATGACCCTTATTGAATACTAGAGAAAGAAACAGAAAGATGAACAAAGTGGTTGAAGAAATAAGTATGGATAAGGTGCACTTTATAAGTGAAACTAAAAAGAAAGAAGAACTGGTGAATATATGGTTTTGAATGCTGGATGGTGAGATAGTGCAGGCAAGTACAGGCATGATTTTAAGTAAAAATATTAAGAACAATATGATTGTGCAAGTAAGGAAATTTTATAGTTGCATTTAAAATGATGTTTCAGAAAAAAGCAAATACAGTAGTTAAAAGCAATACAGTAGTGTGTTGCATTTCTGAACTTTCAGATAAGAACACTGATTTTTGGGAGGAACTGAAATTCTGTTCTATTTTTAATTTTTTGTGTCAGTTTGGTGTTAAAGAGAAAGTTATTCCTAACAGGGGTTTCAATGCTGGAGTAGATATTCAGAATGAGATATCTGGCAATGCCATGGTAAATCTAAAAATCATACAGTGAATTAATGTAACAGCCAAAAATTAATATAAGTTCACAATGAGAATTGTTTGTGTGTATCTAATGCATGTTTCAACCTCAAATACATATTCACATACAAGCAAGAGAATCGCATTTTGGTACATAAAAGTATAAATGATATTGTCATTTAAACCCAACACATTTAGCCTGACTCATTTAGTTGCTCAGGCTCATAAGATGAGAATGCTGATGTCATACACTGAAGTGCCAGAAAAACTGGTACACCAGTCTAATACTTGGTAGGTCCCCCACAGGAGCGCAGGACTGCAGAAATAAGATGGGGCATGGACTCCACTAGATTCTGGAAATATGCTGTAGGCAATGCACACCATACTTCCTGCAGAGCATTCCACAATTCGGGTGTATTCGGAGGTCTCGGATTCCTGTGTTCGATAGCGCGTTGCATGGCATCCTAAATGTGTTCTATTACATTCAGATCCGGGGACTTGGGTGGGAATGGCAACACCCCAAACTCAGATGAATGCACCTCTAACCATAATGTGGCGTCCCGACACTTGTGTGGAGGTGCATTGTCCTGTTGGAACAGGCCCAACCCATCAGCATGAATGCAGGACATGAACGGGTGTACCTCATCAGAAAGGATGCGCACATAGCATTGGCCGGTCACAGACATTTGTAAACATACCAGGAGTCCCAGTAAAGTCCAGCTAAACACAGCCCATACCATTACGAACCCCCACCAGCCGGTACAGTTCCCTGTTGACAGGCGGGATCCATGGCTTCCTGGGGTTTGTGCCACACACGAATCTTTCCATCAGCCCGATACAGTTGGAAACGCGACTCGTCAGACCACGCTACTTGTTTCCAGTCATCAAGTGTCCAGTGGCAGTGTTGCCGTGCCCAAGCGAGGCGCATAGCTCTGTGTCGTGCACCCGTTAAGGGGACTCAAGTTGGGCGTCGGCTCCCAAAGCCCATATCGCACAGGGTACGTTGCACAGTCCAGACACTGATGCTTGTTCAGGCTCCAGCATTGAATTCCGATGATACCCACGATTGTCGCACGCCTATCGCGTGAAATGATTCTTGACAGCCGACGATGGTCACGTTCACCCAATGTCTTTTTTACGGCCACACTGGTATCATAGGTTGGAGGTTTTGCCAGAATTCTTGTAGACACGGTACACCCTTGCAATGGTCGTCCGTGAAAATACGAACTTCGTTTCTACCTCCGAAATAATATGGCCCATCTCACAAGCACCAACTATGACACCGCGTTGAAAATAGCTTAAATCGTTACTTGTCATTCTCATGCCGAAAACAGCTCTGACAGCTGGCAAAGATGTCTATCACTTTATATATGCACTGGCAGATGCACCTGAGTACGCACATAGGTGACATTGCTATGTATTTTGCATAAGCTCATCTGTAACAGTTTTTCTGGCACTTCAGTGTATATGAGATGAGAGTGCTGTATCATGGGGGTAGATGAATGTAGGATGTCAAAGAGGAAAAGGAATGTACTTGCAATGAAAAGAATGAAAGCTGAAACACTTTCTGATGAATATCAGCATTCTGGAGGCTCCAGCTTTTGTTATTAGAGCACTGCTGGCAGAGCTAACAAAGTCAATTGTGTTCCTTTCCAAATTCTTACCTAAAAAATGACATGTTTTCTTCTTTCTTTTCTTTTTTTTTCATTGTCATTGAAGTGATGATTTCTTCATCTGTTGCCTGTTACTCAGACATAAAGCAAATGCATCATCTTCCACATAACCTTTAAACATGATATCAGTGGTACTATTCCCTTTTCATGCAGGTTTTGCAATAAATCATTTTCTTCACACTCATGCCAATAATTTGTGGGTCTCCATCATCTCTGAAAACCCCTGTACAATTCCAATATTTTTGGAAGGCTTTTGTTCAATATTAAGCTAAATATCATTCCCAAGCTTTAATGTATGGCTGCATGTTATTTTACTCTTCATAAAACAACAGAGTTTCCATAAAAGGTTGCAAAAGGTTAATTTTATTCTTGGGCACTGGGGCCAGGGATGGTAACACACATGCATAAAAGTTTCATACTTGTACAAAAGACTTATAAAACATACAAACTTATGATATTCACAATTGCTGGGTTTTAAAATTGTTATTTATGTACACTTGTTAACAAAATTACAGCTGAATTACATAAACAAAGTAGTTACTATCTAGAAATTGTTGCCCTATAAATATGGTACATTTTGCAGATTAGTAAAAACTCCATCTGGAGTACAATTATAAAATATACAGTAACGCACAGTTTATACGCTTCTCAGTTATACGTCTTTTACATTTATTCATCATTTCAGGTTGGTCCCGATTCATTCCCATTCATTTCAATAGAAAAACATTTAGTTTATATGACGCGTAACTTTCATTATACATCGTCGTTTTCCCTCAGTCGTCAGTCAAAGTTCACTACTGAGGTCAAATATTTCTTATCTGAGTCATTCTTTGACACCCTTTTCGAATGCAGATTTGAGGCCTGTTTCCTCAGCAGAGACAAGAACCGTCCATTGACCAGTGGGGGCTAAAAAGATAGGGTGTATACGCAAAGGTGGGGGGGGCTCCTCTTTTTGTCAGAAGACCCTGAATGAGGGGGATCAGATTGCTCCCCACCAGCAAGCTTAGTTTCCTTCTTTGAAGGAACGGGGACATTGCCGGAAGATATGAGGGGGCGAAAGGGGAGGGGGCGGAAAAGAATGGACATATTTCTGACCTCACTGGACCAGTTTATTGATAAGACACCCTCCATACAGCACATCCATTTCAGGTGCCTTTGGGTAATTAATTGCCTTTCTACGATTGCTTGTTGCTGCCTTTACGATTGTTGGTAAAAAATGTCAAGAAAACGAAAGGCACTTTCATTAACAGATAAAGTTAAAATTTGAAAAGAATTTGACAAGAATACTGGATTGACTAAAGTAGAGATTGCAAAAATGTTGAATGTACCTGTGTCAATGCTGAAAACAATAGTGTACGACACAGAGAAAACAGAAGGCAAAGCTGCAGCTTGTGGAAAATCTGTGTTGAAGAAGTTGCGCGTCCAAGGTGGGAAATTTCCAAAAGTTGAAAACATTTTGATGCAATTTTTTAATCAATGCTGTGCCTCGAATATCCGATCAGTAGGCTAATGCTGATGGAGAAGGCAAAAGAAATTGCACTGAAACTGGATGTGAAGGATGCATGTTTTTCTACAGGATGGTTACACAAATTCAAGTTGTGTCATGGAATTTCATCCCAAGTTGTAAGTGAATCAAAAGATGTTGAATCAAAAGACGTTCCATCAGTCTGTAAAAGATTGGTTTCAGGACTTATCCAGAAAAGATGGGTACAAACTGCAAGACATTTTTAACGTTGATGAGACAGGATAATTCTTTTATCTGATGCCTACAAGAACTTTAGCACTTAAAGGTGATGAATGTAAAGGAAAAGAAGGGAAAAAAAGTAAAGCTTTAAAGTGCACTAGAGAAAGAATTTAGCTCAACTTGCAATTCAAAACATCAATGCAGGAAGTGTTCAACAAAAGATAAACATACTTGATGCAATGAACATGATATCTCTGCATAGGCTTAAGTAAAATCAGAAATAATTAAAAGTTGTTTCGTCAAAGGAGGTTTTTCAATCTCGGAAGCAAGCAAAAGCGTGAGCAGCTACGAAAGTGATGAAGAAACTGTGATTATGGATGATGAGAATTGGAAACTCCTGGGAGTAGACGTAACCTTCAAAGAGTATGTAAATTGTGATGTTGATATGATGACTTCAAAACTATGCGCAGTAGAAGAATTAATAGACGCCAATTTGGAGAATGAACATTCCAGCAGCAGTGATGATGAAAGCGAAGAGCCAGTTCGACCGTCCTTTCAAGATGCAATGCATAGTATTGATACACTGAGAATTTTTTTTGTTTTTCATGCCAATACCAGTGAGAAAACATTTGCAAAACTCAATTTAATTCATAGTACTCTCCTTAGAATGCAAAATCAAGCAACTAAGCAAACATCACTAAAAGACTTTTTCAAATAAATTTAAAAGTGCTTATTAACGGCCGATGTGATCCAGCATTTTTTCTTGTTTGAAAGAGAGTTAACATATTTACCGTAATTTTCGGACAAAGAGCAGCATCAGTGTAAGGGCTGCAAGTGAGAAATTTTGCGATCTTGGCAGCAAAAGTTGCCGTAAGGGCAGCACCTGTGAAGTCATGGTGCTGCTCAGAAAACTAAATGATCTTCCTTATTTTCATGAATTAACTCATACCCAATGTAATTATATGTATACTTCAAAGGCTAATTCTGCAACTCAGTGTTGATCTCCTTTATGCATTTATTTTTTCATACTGGCAAAAGCTTTTATTTATACATTTTTTATTATTATGCTAATGATGTTATTCGTTTGACTTTATTAAATGCTCAAAATTATTTATGTAATCAATATAAATCACAGTTAATCTTAAGACTCCTGTTAGAATATTGCATTGCTTGTAAAACCGCACAATTGTCTAAATTCCATTCAATGTGGATGTCTGCTACAGGATGGTTCTCTGTTCACCGCAACAGAATCCATCTTAGACGTAATTAACTTATAAATTATCGCTTGTAATGCTTTCGATTAATGTTTTCTTTAATAATATGTTCCTTCTATGTTTGTTATGCTTTTTTTTTCTCATCTACAGATGTTTTTGTTAGAATGAAGTTGCTTTACGCTTCCTTTTACCAGCTGCCTCACACGTGTTTGCAGATCTCTCAACCAACACTTCGAAACAGCGGTGTCTCCGCTATCTCTCTTTCAAGTGGTTTGACCTACTTTCATTTACTGCGCACTGAGCCTTCGCGTTAAGCTCCGCTTTTATATGAATGGGAAAGCTCTCCCTTCTTTTTTTCTTTTGCATTTGCGAATATTTTATTTTCAGCCAAGTATTAAATTAATTACCATTGTTAACATTAGATGATAATGCTACAGCGCTTATTAGTGAGAAAGCATTTCCAGCTGAAGCCTTCAGCTTCCACTATCGTCAGTCAATTAAAAAAAAAAAAAATTAAAATCGAAGCAAAACTCAGGAGCACAGACAGAGCCAAGAAACACCTGTATCGCATGCCAGATTAACCAAGAAGAGTGAGCAGAATTTGTCTTTCCGTCCCGCCAGTATTGTTTGGAATAGGGAATCATCCTGAGGCAGGCTTTTGCATTGTTCACATTCTTAAGCTTTTGTTCAGGGAAGTGCCCATCAAACCGGTCTCCTCACCCCAGTGAAAATCAACATTCTTTCCTTTTGGTTGCATTGCACCTTCCTGCATGATATATGCTGCAGCCAACGAAAGAGATACCCTGGGCGCGCTCTCCACAGAAGCCTCGGACATCACACTACTGGTCTGTGTGCTTATGTCCCCATTCCATCCCCCACTCCCCCATGCAAAGGGCATTTTGAGTCAGGCATTCCTTTCACAAACAAACCTTACCTAACACCTCAAGACCTACGCGAGCATTTCCCCATCCTCCCCACTTTCCCTCCTAAACCAACATCAGGACAGCGAAGTTATCGTTTAAAAAGACGTGTCTAACATATGAGTAGAAGGGGGGAGCGATCACAGTCGAGTTTGTCAAAAAAAAAAAAAAGAGGTTGTTTTTGAAAAAATTTACTAAGCATCTGCATGAAAAAAAAAAATGGGAGGGAAGAAACAGTCTTATCGAAAACAAATTTGGCATAACGGCCGCACACCTGAAAAATTTCACTTTTAGTAACGTAAGAGCTGCAGCTCTTAGCCCAAAAATTATGGTAATCAAGATGTGATACTGAAATTCAGGTATGAATTTTTCTTAGTTGTATGTTACATATATGTAATTTGAGTACAGTTTGGTTTTTAAAATTTAAAATTTAAAAAAAAAATTCAAAATATTGTATAAATAACGTAATAAGTGTGAATATTTATACATAACAAAATATATATTCATTATACGTAACAGGTACTACAGTAGTGCTGTACATATTATATGTATGTATTAAAGCAGTTCGCTTCACATTTTAGAATTTTAGACTTTAATTTCAGTTATACGTCTTTCTCGGTTATACATCTTTTATGAACGGTCCCTTGAAAAATGCATAAACGGTGCTTTACTGTTACATATTCAAATTCAGGTTGTAGTTGGATTGAAAAAAAATTATGTAGTATTGCTTCAAATTTGGATGGAAATAAAAATAAAAACATTTTCATTTTTTCAAGCATTAAGTTACTTTTCATTCACAATATAAAACCACTTACTCGTACATTCTTGATAAATAAGTATAAAAGACACTGTCTCTGTACAAACAAATGAAAAAGAAAATCAAGGAACCAATAAAAAATTAACAGCCGTAAAACTTTCAATTCATTAGTTTAATCTAAAGATACACATTAATACTTTCGGGCTACTTTGGTAACGTCTTCAGATGTGAGGTGAACATTTGAACAGTGCTGCAATTTATAGAAACTAGGGCAGTATGGGTAAACATAGTATGTGTGTGTGTGTTACGTCAGCGATGTTTAAGGTGGAGCTTATCCCGTTTTGTCCAATCTCCTCTGGGGATTATATAATATTTTTCCATACAGGTAGTAAATCACATGGTATGTTGTCGTTACAACATTTGTTACGGGCTTTACAAATAAATAGACTTTCAGTCAATAACAGCATTGAACGGGATCTTGGCGTTACTAGGATTCTTGCATGGTCCCAATCTGGGTAGAAAGTTCCATCGTTGACAGTTCGCGCCAAGGCATTATTTTGAAGCCCTGCCTTGATGTTGTATTTGTGTTCCCAGACTCTGTGGGCAAGACTACGAGTTGTAGATCCAATATAACAAGAAGAAAGCTGGCCTGTTCCATCAAGTAAGGAAATGCTGTAGATACCCTATTTTTGCTCTTCTGGGGGTTCTTTCTCGATCCTTTAGGATCATGGTTAGCATATTGTGAGATTTGGTGCCGAAATCCAAGGAGAACCGGTGACAGATGTTTCTGAGGGGTTTAGTAAGAGCTGGAATATAATCTATTGAACCCACGTATATTTTAGAGTGATCATCAATACATTGTAGCGAAGAGCACAAGATGGTCCTGACACGTGAATGAGTTCTGTTGATCAAGTACGTAGTGTATCCAAATGCTTTAGCAAGCCCAGTTATCCAATGGATCTCCTCAATACGAGTTGGATGGTCAGAGGAGTGAGTATAGGCTCTTCTCAGAAGAAAGCGTAAAGAGGCAAGTTTTTGATTAGGCGGGTGGTCTGAGGCATAAGGAATCACAGTTGGTATAGCTGTTGGTTTCCTGTAGACAGAAAATGATATGAAGTTATTATTAAGTGGTGAGCGTGATATAAGTATATCCAGAAAAGGTAGTTTATAATTTTGTTCAATTTCAATAGTGAAGTTTATGGATAAGGTCTGTGAGGAGAATTTATTGGCAAATATATTTAATTCTTCAACTGAGTATGGCCAAATAAGCAGAATGTTGTCCACATAATGAGAGTATAATAAAGGTTTTAAGGGATTATTATTCAGAAATTTTTCTTTGAGATGCTGCATGAAGATTTTACACGCCAAAAAATCTCAAGAATACTTGACAAGAGACTAATAAGATCCAATGCCGACCCATTCTGTGAGGAAAGAAGACAGCTTACATCTTTACTGGCGGAGCCTACTATAGCAGTAATTACAGCCGACAAAATTGTTGTAAATAAATCTGACTACATTGAAAAAATGCACGATGTAATCTCAGAAATCCCACATGTCATCGTATCTAAAGATCCAACACAAGGAATTATTTATTCGTTGAGACAACTAAAGAAATATAATTCTTTCCCTTCTTGCTTTGATAACTCACTTCTACCTTCACTGGGACCTCGGGTTCCCAGCATTTTTGGGAAGTTAAAGCTGCATAAATCGGGGCTTCCACTTCGCCCACTTGCCTCGAGCAACTCCAGCCCGACCAGGCCATTAGAAACTGCACTATCTAAATACTTAACCCCTCTTACTCAAGGGTCTACGTACTCTGTTAGGAATTCTATTCAAGTAATTGAAAAGTTAAAATCAATTCAACACCATGGAGGCTCTTTCATTCTTGCCTCACTTGACATTGTTGCATTATATTCAAATGTGCCCATTGAGCTAACCCATCAAATTATTGAATCACGTCTATTTGACTCCTGTCTCCCACCAGCCGAGATCTCTGCTATTATGAGTGCTCTTTACCTTATTAAAAAGCATTCATTTCCAGTTTCAGAATATTTTTTACCAACAGACAGATGGAACTGCGATGGGCTCCCCGCTATATTATTATGAGTGCTCTTTACCTTATTAAAAAGCATTCATTTCCAGTTTCAGAATATTTTTTACCAACAGACAGATGGAACTGCGATGGGCTCCCCGCTATCGGCCACCCTGGTGGAAATCTTCATGCAACATCTCAAAGAAAAATTTCTGAATGATAATCCCTTAAAACCCCTATTATACTCACGTAACGTGGATGATATTCTGCTTATTTGGCCATACTCAGTAGAAGAATTAAATATATTTGCCAATTAATTCTCTTCACAGGCCTCATCCATAAACTTCACTATTGAAATTGAACAAAATTATAAACTACCTTTTTTGGATATACTTATATCATGCTCACCACTTAATAATAACTTCATATCATTTTCTGTCAACAGGAAACCAACAGCTATACCAACTATGATTCCTTATGACTCAGCCTACTCACCTAATCAAAAACTTGCCTCTTTACGCTTTCTTCTGAGAAGAGCCTATAACTCACTCCTCTGGCCTTCCAACTTGTATTGAGGAGATCCATTGGATAACTGAGCTTGCTAAAGCATTTGGATACCCTACATACTTGATTAACAGAACTCATTCACATGTCAGGACCACCTTGTGTTCTTCGCTACAACATATTGTTGATCACTCGAAAAGATATGTGGGTTCAATATTATATTCCATCTCTCACTAAACCCCTCAGAAACATCTGTCACCAGTTCTCCTTGGATTTCGGCACCAAATCTCGCAATATGCTAACCATGATCCGAAAGAATCAAGAAAGAACCCCGGAAGAGCAAAAATAGTGTATCTACAGCATTCCCTTACTTGATGGAATGGGCCAGCTTTCTTCTTGTTATATCAGATCTACAACTCGTAGTCTTGCCCACAGAGTCCGGGAACACAAATACAACATCAAGGCAGGGCTTCAAAATAATGCCTTGGGGCGAACTGTCAATGATGGAACTTTCTACCCAGATTGGGACCATGCAAGAATCCTAGTAACGCCAAGATCCCATTCAATGCTGTTATTGACTGAAAGTCTATTTATTTGTAAAGCCCATAACAAATGTTGTAACGACTACATACCATGTGATTTACTACTTGCATGGAAAAATATTATATAATCACCCAGTGGAGACTGGACAAAACGGGGAGCTCCATCTGAAACATCGCTGACGTAACACACACACATACTATGTATACCAATACTGCCCTGGTTTCTATAAATTGCAGCACTGTTCAAATGTTCACCTCACATCTGAAGACGGGACCAAAGTAGCCTGAAAGTACTAATGTGTATCTTTAGATTAAACTAATGAATTGAAAGTTTTATGGCTTTAAATTTTTTATCGATTCCTTGATTTTCTTTTTCATTTGTCCGTACAGAGATGGTGTCCTTTATAGTTATTTATTTACTTTTCATTATTGATACACAATAATAAATGCATTTTCAATGTTTCTCCAATGAGATTACTTTTTCGTCAAGTGATTGTCAAGTGATTGCAGATGATTCATTGGCTAAAAGATTGCTCTACAATGCAGCTTTCTGTTGGCATACTAGGCAATACCAAGATCATCCATCTTACTTATTTGATGATATGACACTCTAACACCAATCCATAATATTTAAGAATATCCAAAGCTTAGTTTTGAGGTGGGTGCTTTAAAAACTAGGCAGCAAATTCTCAAGTAATAAAGTCCGATGTCTGGTAGTTTTTTACTACTATATGAACTGAACTTTTGATTAATTACTTATTTCATGATTAAAATGCTATTCTTGCATAAAATTTTAATATTCAAATAAGTGTTTAATTAATATTCAAAATTTACAAGCTGGCTCCCTTTGCTATCTCACCTTATTCAGCATTGTTGTGGGGACAATGAGGAAGTGCTAGCAAATAAAAATGCTACAGTGTCCCTTAAAAAGCCTTGTTTTAATATGACTGAGATCTAACTGGTAAAAAAAGAATTGGACAAAAAATTGGCAGAAGTGGTAACCACATCATTTACACAGGCTTAATAGACATATAATGCCACATTGAGACCATGAAGTAAACACAATAAAAATGGGCCACACAGTTGGTCATCAGTAATTAATTTGCAACAAACACTGTCCAGATGCTACCTAGCCAAAGAAATAGTTTTATGTGTGATTGCAGCAAGAACCACTAGCTTCTCAAATGCATTTGGTAGTCCAGGTGTCGAGCATTGTGTTTTTAATGTTAGAGAAAGTTTTGTGAAATTGTCTTGTGGCACTCAGTTGTGCAATCATAGGAACTGTTTTGTTTGTTTAACAAAAAATCTGCCAGCCATTTGAAAAAGTCATATGGGGCGAGGGTAGATAATATTTTAAGAGTTCCAGTTGCTAGAGGAACTCGAATTATTGTGACAAGAGGAGATGTAATTCATTCTTGGACCGTTCCGGTGTTGGGAAGCTCTAAAGCGTAGCACGTTTACTTCACAAATGTTATAAGCTTGCTTTTTGACAAAAATTTCATTACAGTAGCAGAGGATGATGACGTTTTGCTTAACCCAGCATGCACCCCTTAATTGTCAATTATTAACTGCTAGCATAGATACAAATAAAATGTGGTTTTATTTGAAGTTGCTACAATGATATCCCCTGGTAGGAGAAATGCTGAATAACATGACAATGCCTGTTGCAGACTTTTAAAATAGTGTGCAGGTTATTTTTCTGAATATATCTTTAAAAAATTAATGGCACTTACAAAAAAAAATCATTCACACAAATTTAGCTTATGAAGTCATGTCTGTCAGAAACAACGTAGCTAGACAAGAAGAAAAAAAGGTAATATAATTGTGTAAAGTTTTGTTATATTGCAAAATAATGTCAATGTTAATGTACTGCAAGCCCTTGATGCAAGATCTTATCTACCTGGTTGTATCTGTTAAAGTTATATTTTGATGCAAGGAGAGAGCAACTGGCTAAAATGTGTTCTACAGTTTCATTGGCTTTTCCACACATTCCACACATGTCATCTGTAACATTCATTATGTAAATGCATTTATGGCACCTCTATTCATAGTGATTGTGGAATAGCTTTTTTACGGGTCTTATAGAGGTTATTTTTCATCAAAGTTGGTTGTCAAATTTTCGAACTAAAGCCTAGTTCGTCATCAGGACTATGTCACTGGAGTAGTTGCTGCCACTCAATTGAATTTCTTCCAGTTTGGAAAGAAATATTACAGGCAAACTTCAGGTCTTGCAATGGGTTCTCCACTAGCACCTCTGCTAGCAAATTATTATATAAGTAAACTAGAGGCAAAAATCCTTATACAACCCTCCTTGTTTGCTCTCTATGTAAGGTACATGGATGATGTCCTAATTATAGTAGATACTGTGGACCAATCTCTACCCTCTCAGATTCTGGAAGAATTTAACTTACTAGAGAATACCTTGCAGTACACCCTAGAACAGGAAAGAGACCATAGCATCAATTACCTAGATTTAACCTTGACCTCAAGAGAGGGGAAAATATTCACTCAGCTTTTTAGAAAACCCACCAACACAGGGAAGATGTTAGACTTCTGCTCATTCCACCCTGATTATATTAAATCGAATATGGCGAGACAATTTTTGGAAAAGATTGAAATCCTGGTCTCTTCAGCTACTCAGAAAGATCTTCACAAAGAAGAATTAAAGGAAATATTGGCAGAAAACAATTACCCCTCCCCATATGTTGAGAAAATATTTAAACAAGTGCCAAAAAAGAAACAGAAGAAAACCAACTTCAAATTCACCAGCAAAATTATGTACCACAAGGGACTTTTCGAGAACCTGAAAAGGATCGGAGCAAAATATAATATCAGGCTAGCTCCAGATCTTAATAACAAAATAAAGAAATTCCTGCCAGCTTTAAAGCAGAAAGAATTGGACATCCAATTGCAGGAGGGAGTAATTTAGACTCAGCTATATAGGAGAAACAGGGAGAAGTATTAAGGTCCGAATGAAAGAACACCAAGCAGCTATTAGGAACATTGGGAACAAAACAGGGCTAGACAGACATATACAAGCAAGTGGACACTCCATAAATTGGGACTCAGTGAAAATAATCGCCCACCAGTCAAACTTAGTAAAGAGGAAACTAGAAGAAGGGATCGAAATAGCAAGAAGAAGTACCACAATTAACGATAATTGCGGATGGACTCTTCCAATTGAGTGGCAGCAACTACTCCAGTGACATAGTCCTGATGACGAACTAGGCTTTAGTTCGAAAATTTGACAACCAACTTTCATGAAAAATAACCTCTATAAGACCCGTAAAAAAGCTATTCCACAATTCATTATGTATTTCTTGCAGTTCTAGATTATGATAACACAGTCTTGAATCCCAATGACAACTCCCTCAGTTTCTGGATAAAGTTGCCTTTTTTTTTTTTTTTACACCATTGTACTGAGGACTTTTTGTCAATGTTTTCCAGATCTAAGCAGTTTGGATATTCGCCATGCAGAATATTGCTTTTCCAACTTTGCAGTAGATCTGAATTGTTTTCTGATTGAGGAAGGAGCCGAGTAGTATTCAGGTTCAGTGGGGTAAAGCCTTTCTCAGCTGCAGTTGCCACGATAGTGATGGCATGTTGTTGTTGTTTTTTTCTCTCTCTAAGAAGCACTGTTTGAGTTGTTTCTCTTGTTTTCTGCAAAGATCTGATACGTTGATTAGCCCCTTCCTCCACATTTTCTTTTCAGATATAGTCTTTCAACTGATGATTCTAGATGGTGGCATCTGTATTTGGTTACAGATGCCACCATCTAGAATCGTAAATTCTTTTTAAGTGTGCTGTCATTTAAGATTCTATTTTGCTCTATTCCTAGATACTTATAAGTTGATCACCTTAAAGGTTATTATTATCTTCTTTATTCTAAATATATGTAATACAGCCTATGACAATCAAACATAAACAACAAAATTATCATTGACTGGTGTTTTGGAGCTGATACAAGTTTCCACCAGAGACCTAAGTATCAGTCAAGAATTAGCGTAAAATACATGATATCCCAAGTAAAGTTGTCTTCTGAGTTCTGCAGGTGGTATATCAGAAAGCTGCAATTTTTCTAAACGATTCATAAAATTTTTTGACATTGTACCAAGTGCCCTGATGACAATGGGGACTACCATTGTGTGTTTACTCCATAATTGGGTAACTTTTATGGCCAGGTTTCTATATTTAGTCATTATTTCCAGTTCTTTTTCATCAACTCTGGCATCTCTAGGAATCACTATATCAGTTATCCAGACTTTCCGATTTTCTGACTGTTATACCTGATGTATTATGTACTAGGTTCCGATCGGTTTTTATTATTATTATTATATGAAAATAACTTCATCTCAATAAGATTACTGTTTGTTTCAATTTTGAAGCTGAACAGTAGATTTTCAAATTTTAATTCCCCTCCCCTTTTCCAGGACCACTATGTGGTGCATTTTATTTTATTTCTATTTGCACATGTATTGCACTGAAACATGTGTTCTTCCAATTATGGACCAAGTTAAATTTTTATGAAGTCTTAATTTTTCCCCCCAAAGCATGTTGCACTCATAGTTATTATTGTTTAAGCTTTTAACAACCAAAGGTCCATTTCATTGGGTTCACTGATTCCTTTCAATTTTAAAACAAAGAATGGAAATTTTCATGCATTTTGAACATCTCCCCAACACCACTACTTCCAGGACATAACCTGATAGAAGATAGGTTACAGCATCATGTACACATCTGGGTCATTCCATATTAAGTGATCCATGGTGTTTTACCTCACCTTTTTTTATTTATTTCAAATTTGGCTCATCCATTGTGCCCTTAAAGGTAATTAAAAATCCAGATTTTTAGATTTTTATCTCCTTTAGTTTTTTAGTTGTACAACTTTAAAATTAAAAAAAATTGTTGACCCTTGAACACAAAATTGACCATAACTCATCACCAAACAGCTGGAAAGGTCTGGTTAAAAAAAACATTTTTAATGGGCTTTCATATAATATCATTTTATGAAAGTTTTAATTTCAAGGTCATTTAAAAAGTTTTAAAATAAAAATTTCTCTTAAAATGTATAAAAATGTTTCAAAAATTCTCATATTCTTACATATTTTGTCTTTATTTGTGGAACATTTTAAGTTGGGACCTGAATGGAATCATTTTATTTTTATTTTTTCAAACATGTTTTGTCTCGTTGAAAAACGAATATTTTCAAAATCAGGCAATAACACTGAAATTTGCCTCGACTCAAAACATAGCAAATATTACGTTTTAGGAGGTGCTAAATCCGAAAATGAATGCAGTTTTTTTCGTATCACCTAACGCTTTTGTGATAGGCTGTGTGTCGTCGTTTGCGAAACCGGAGCATCAGGCGAGCGCGTGTGTTTGAAACCATAGGTATTTAGGTCAAGGTCGAATGCAATCCTCCCATTCTATGACTCAAAAACTGGCCAGAGCTCTCACTTATTTTGTTTGTGAGGATTGGAAGCAGTTCTTTCCATTTTGTGCAGCTGTTCAAATCACTTACATGCTACTAGTACTACGTAGTTAGAATGTCGCGGCAGCAGCAATGTGTAAATGCCACGAATCTGTTTTGTTACGTGTGCGGTGAATTTACACCAAAAGCCCAAAGAAAAGCAATTACTCTGGTGATTAAGAAGGCATACGAGTGTTATTTTGCTTGCCCACTTGGTGATTTAGATAAAATTTGGGCGCCCCATGTATTGTTGCAGCAAATGTTTGCAATATTTAAGAAAAACGGCATGCACCCTTCAATGCCTTTTGCTATCCCAATGATTTGGAGAGAACCAAAGGACAATGTGTCTGATTGCTAGTTCTGTTTAACAAACATATCTGGCTTTTCCTCAAAAAATAAACAAACCATAGTTTACACGAATTTGCCTTCAGCCATGAGACCTGTAAAGCACAATGATTCCCTACCAATTCCCAAACCGCTGGAAAAATGGACCCTGGATGAAGAAGCATCAAACTCCTCCTCTGAAGCTGAACCATCCTGTTCTACTGGTCATGAATACCAGCCTACATCAGAAGAACCTCATTTAATTTCACAGTATGAGCTGAATGACCTCGTAAGAGACCTGGACCTCATGAAAAACCAAGCTGAACTGTTTGGTTCTTGGCTACAAGGGTGGCATCTTCAGCCTGGCACTAAAGTCACAACCTATAAAAAACGTCATGAGTGTCTGTCGTCCCTTTTCTCCAAGAGTGGTGATCTTGTTTATTGCAGTGATGTTAATGGACTGTTTGTCGAGTTTGGGAGAGCCACAGTCCTGAAGAATGGCGTTTCTTAATTGATTCTTCCAAACTAAGTTTAAAGGTGGTGTTATTACATAATGGAAGCATTTACTAGTTGGTACCACTGGTCTATGCTGTGCACATGAAAAAAACTCGCCAGAATATGGATCATCTCCTTAAATCTATCAATTACACTGAACATATGTGGCAAATATGTGGGGACCTAAAAGTTATTGGACTACTAACAGGAATGCAACAAGGGTATACCAAATTTTGTTGTTTTTTGTACGAGTGGGACAGTCGGGCTAGGGAACAGCATTATGAGGTCAAAGAGTGGCCTTTGAGAGAACATTTAGTGCCTGGGGAAAAAGAGTGTGAAATACCAATCGCTCGTTGCTTCCGACAAAATTTTATTGCCCCCACTCCACATCAAGTTAGGCTTGATGAAAATTTTTGTCAAAGCTATGGATAAAGGATGCAGTGGATTTCAGTATTTGAAGGAAACGTTTCCTTGATTAAGCAACACAAAATTAAAAGAAGGCATTTTCATTGGACCACAAATCCGGATATTAATGGAGGACCCTGTGTTCACGACCAAACTCACTGAAACCGTAAAAGCAGTGTGGTTAGCATTCAAAGTTGTTTGCATGAACTTTCTGGGAAAAGTTAGGGCGGAAAACTATTGTGAAGTAGTGAAAGCTATGCTAAAGGCATACAAGGATATGGGTTGCAATATGTCTCTGATAATTTACTTTCTCCACTCGCACCTGGACTTTCTTCCGCCTAACCTAGGTGACGTGAGCGACGAGCATGGAGAAAGATTCCCCCTGGACATATCTAACATGGAAAGGCGATATACAGGAAGGTGGTCACTACACACGCTTGTGGACTATTGCTGGTTTCTAATTACAGACGTTTCGGAATCCAGTTACTACAAGCATAAGTCTTCCAGGAAAATGTTTTAAAAATGTGAGTAAAACACTTAATTTGTTTATATTTTTGGCATGTTTGTAGCAATCTCTTGTATTTACAAAACTTTCCTGACCTCATTTTTGGATCAGTGTGTCTTTCTTAGATGGAATAACTAATTTTCAACCTTTAATATGGTGACATTTTGTGGGGGAAAAATTCGAGTCAATTGTAATTTTATATAATTTTTAAATACTTCCTCAAAATTTTAACTTGAATTCCTAAAAAATTGGTAGGAGATACAACATTTTGGATTACAGATTTGAAATCACGGCATGCTAATTAGTCAAAATCACCCACTTTTGTTTAGGGGCAAGAAAAAAGTTCAAATTTGTTGTTCAGTGTAATTAAATTAAAGACCATGTCCTTACACAATGGAAAAATTGTGTGTGCATATGAAATCTATACCTATTTCAGTTAAAGAAAAGATTGACAGTACTGTATTATGAAAATAATGTGGAATAAAAACAGGCAACACTGCTACATATTTTAAATATTATCATTTCCAAAATATTTACCTTTATCACAGGATACAAATGAGCCAGTAGTAAAAACAATAGTTCCATTTCTTAAATACTTGTTTATAACCACTACTAGAACAATGTTTCATTATTGCATAGCAGTTAAATATAAATGTACAGTATATACTTGCGTATAAGTCGAGAAATTTGGGACAAAAAAGGTGCTTCAAAGTAAGGGGGTCGACTTATACGCGAAGCCTAAAAAAATTTTAAGTCCAAAAGTTCTTCCCGTGAGGCAAAAGGTAACCCATCCCAAAAGAAAAAAAAATGCCGATGCGGTATTAATTACGAAATCGCAACCCTCCAAAAAAAAAAAAAGAAAAAAAAAGAAAAAAAGAAAGAAAGAACGAAAAAAACATCGATGCGGTAGTAATTGGGAAATCGCGACCCTCCGAATTTTTCCGCGCTTTGAAAAGTCTCCTGGCTTTGCGTATCCACAGCGCAGTCGCAGCTGCGCAACGAAAGCTCAGGATTCCCGACTACCAGTTTATTGCGCTGACCTACGACCTAAAGCAGCCATGCAACAGCCATTGTTAGGTGTTGCTCTTAATCACACGTGTTTTTCTCTTACATACATACATATCACTAAGCTGTTCTCTGAGATTCATAGGTTAGCTCCAAAAAGAAATACAAACTTCCAGGTATTTTTACTGATTGTTGTCGTATCAAACTTCTCCATTTACAGCGATCTTGACATACAACTCGTGCTTCACTAATATCCATTACACGCCGTACACAAGATCTTTTATACTTCATACTCATAATCTTTTTCTCATGCAGACACTCCTGAATCTGATCCACCCATGTCTTCCTTGGCCTTCCTCTGCCTTTCCTTTCTGCCACTTGGGCTGAAAAGATTTTCTTAGTAAGCATTTCATCACTCATTCTTTCAACATGGCCAAACCACCGAAGCATATTGGTCTCCACCTTGCTAACAACATTTTGCTTCACATCACACAACTGCAATACATCTTCATTCCTCACACAATCAGATCGTGTCTTGCCACAAACCCCATGTAAGTAATGCATTTCTCCAGCACACAAACGACTCCTATGTTTCTTCTGCAGTACCCAGGTTTCACTGCCATACATCAGAGTAGGAACAATTACAGTTTCATACACAGCCATGCAGGACTCTCTAGAGAACCCATCATTCCTGTGAAAACCTCCCAGAGCAGCTATGACTTTCAAAGAAGAATTCACTCGCCTACTGATTTCACCATCCAACTTCTCTCTGTCAAACATGCTTCCTAAATACACAAACTCACTCACCTGGTCAATCACAGTGCCATTTATACTTACATTACATTCAGTGCAACCCGTTCCTCTCTCAAACACCATAACTTTGGTTTTTTCCTTATTTATACTCAGTTTGAATTTCATGCAAACTTCGTGCATCCGAGTCAACATACTCTGCAACTCACTTTTGCTCTCAGCCAACAGGACAGTGTCATCAGCATACAGCAATCTGCACACAGATATCACCAAGAGATAAACCACTATTATCTATTTTGGCATCATGCATGCATGCATCCATAAATATATTAAACAGCCATGGTGACATTACACAACATTGTCTAACTCCTGCACCAATGGAAAACCATTTTGATAAAACACCATTCACTCGTACAAAAGCTATATTACCAGCATACATGGCTTTTACACTATTAAGTAGATTCCCAGTAACACCATATTCATTCAATACCTTCCACAAAAGTGTCCCATTCACTCGGTCATAAGCTTTCTTTAAATCTATGAAGGCAGTAAAAACTTTCTTCCCAACAGTCAGATACTTTTCAATCATCCTGCGTAATGCAAAAATCTGGTTAAAGCAGCCTTTACCAGGCATAAAACGACTCTGAACATCCCACACTTTCAATGATGTTGTCCTGCTTCTCCCATTATGGCTGACACGGATTGTGCAAAAAAGTAGATGTCCTATAATGCAGGATTTAAGTTGAAAGTGGTTTCTTTTGCAGAAAACACTAACAACTGTGCTGCTTCATGTCAATTTGGCATTAACGAAAAACTGATTCGAGATTGGCGTAAAAAAAAACGGACTTGGTGAAAATCCCAAAATCGCAAAAGGCGCTGCGCCGTGCAACAGCATCTTTTTCAGAGCTGGAAAGTGTTTTGAATGATTGGATTGTGGACTGCAGACAAAATGGTTACATTGTAACGCGAACTGGTATATGTTTGCGAGCAATGAAGCTCGCAAAAGATGAAAATTTTGCAGCCGCAAATAACACTTTTCGTGCCTCACCAGGTTGGTTCACAAGGTTCATGAACCGCTATGGGTTGCATCTACGCCAGCACACCAAAATTGCACAAAAGTTACATCGTGACCTCAAAGCAAAGATAATGGAATTTCAAAAGTATGTAATTCAAAAGAGAAAAGAGACTGCTTTTGAACTTTCCCAAATAGGGAACATGGATGAAACCGCCATGTTTTTCGGCCTTCCTGGTAATAAGACGGTGAACCAAAAGGGCGAAAAAAATATCTTGATTAAAACGATTGGCCACAAAAAAAAACAGTTTCACGGTTGTTCTTTCCTGTTTGGCTGATGGCAGGAAGCTACCTCCAGTAATTACTTTCAAATGCAAAACTCTGCCGAAAAGTGTCGTCTTTCCGTCTGGTGTGCTCGTTCATGCCCATGAAAAAGGACGGATGAACGAATCCGGAACAACTGACTGGTTAAAGAATGTGTGGAATAAAAGGCCAGACAAACTTTTGAGGAAACCTTTCCTATGAGCTGTTCCATAGAAATGCCACTATGCATATATACGCCAAAGCCTTTTTCGTGAAGGCAAATGTTAGAGAACTTTGTTGCACACCGTTGTGCAGAAGCGAAAAAAAAATGCAGAAAATTCAAAAACAACTCTTGCTGTCATCCCAGGTGGGTTGACATCTGTTCTTCAACTACTTGATGTCTGCCTTAATAAGCCCTTCAAGGACAATGTGTGGAGGTATTGGGCGGATTGGATAAGTTCTGATTTGCCAACTGAAACCAAGGGCAGAATGGGTCAAGGATGCTTGGGATGCGATACCGGCGGAAATGGTCGTGAAATCATTCAAGAAATGTTGCTTTAGTAACGAACTTGACGGCACAGAGGATGATGAGATTTTTATGAGTGACGATGACAGTGATTCTTATGACCGAGGCATAGATGGGAATACTGATGTTTACGATGACGCGCCGATGACGGAGAAATACTTTTTGAACTGTTTTTTGACTCGGAATCGGATTTTGAAGGGTTCTGATGAAGTTTTTGGGTATGCAAATTAAATTTATTACTATATTATAACTTTTTTTTTAAGTTTTCAAATGTTTTTGAATAAATTTATTGAAATTTTTTTTTTTTCTCATTCCGGGATCGACTTATACGCAAGTTTTTTATTTCTACGATTTCTTTACTCTGAAAGTGGGGGGGGGTCAATTATTTGTGAGTATATACGGTACTTACTTTGAAACAATGTCCAAATCCTTTCAGCCCTGATCTTTTGTTCATAGCTGTTGTTGCTTCACTCATTTCTTTCTGTGATAGAAAATATGTGCAGCCTATTGGAGTTCTAGGATCCACACAAGCCAGAATTTGGTCTCTTGAGACTGACAAAGTGTCTTTTTGTTGTGGGTAAACAAATGATGGTGCTGGTCCTGATGGGTGCAAGAAAATAAGTGCCACGTTTTCATTTTTAACATCTATGGAAATCACTTCAGCCAACCACCACTTCTCGTCATATTCACAAGTGATGTACCCTATCAGGTCAATCAGACTTAGGATGTTTGTACTTTCTTTAAAAACATTGTGTCTCTGAAAGTCATTACTATACAAGAACACTTTTGAACTAATTTCACATTGGCGGAATGGAATAAAGGTGTGGTACTTTTGTGTTCCTTCAATTGATAATACTCTTAAAAATCAAGCTTTTAATAACTCTTCTTCTTCTGAATGGTCCTGAGCAGTAGTATAAAAAAACTAAATTGAGGAAACATTTGCAGCACTCCAGTTGAAGAGCTGAACTGGTGTCATGATTTGATCTGAATACAGTTTCTGGAGACTAGCTTTAGAAGTGAGGCATTTCACTGTGCCTCCTAAACCATCACAGACTCCTTTCCTATGAGTTGTTCCATAGAAATGCCACTCTGCATATATGCCAAAGCCTTGTTCGTGAAGGCAAATGTTAGAGAACTTCTTTCTGTTTTTATATTTTACTCTACTTCTCTGACACTGAACCATCGGGGAAGTAGAATTTTTTTCCAAAGATCAGCCAACCACCACTTACATTGTCCTTCAAAATTTAATAAGCTTCTTTTGAAAGAGGTGAAAAGCTACTGTATTATGTTGTTAATGGTCAGAAATAAAAACAAAGCTTTTATACTTTACTCCATCTTGATCTCTGTAGTTGATTGCATAAGGATGTCCTGTTACCTGGTCATTCCTCCAATGAAAAGACTGTGTGGAGTCCTGGACCACAAATGAATAATTTTCTGAAAAGTCTACGGTGATAACAGCCTTCTTTAATTTCATGTTTTCCTTTAAGTATGAGAAATGGGCAGATTGTTGTTGGGCTACGAAAGCATGCTTCTTCAGAGCTAACAGTTGTTCACAGAATGTGTCAACAAAATCTTCAGCTGTTTTTGTAACAATCTCAAAACTGCATCCATCTACTGACAAACACTGATTGTAAGTAATACTTTCTACCATTGTTCTTCAAATACATTTAGTCGATGATCTTCCAGGAATTTGTTCCTGGACAGTTCTTACACTCATCTAAATGACATCTGGACTTGGTGGTGAACACATTATTTTGTTAAGGCATGGTTTGCAGTCACCAAAGCATGATCTACCATTAATGACCATTTCTTTAAATATTTACCCACTCAACATCAATTTTACATTTTGGTACATCATGTACACACCAGACCTGCCAACATCTCAGAACCAAAAAATGCAACACTCAGAGAGAAAAATCGTAACACTGCGCATGCTGATAATTTTTTAAGCCTATTTCAGCTATATAAATTCTTGATGATGAAGATGTAGGAATTTTTCCCCTACATCAAAATTATATTGAGAAACTAATTAAATCTAATCAGCAAACACTTTTATGTTGTTAATTATTAAATTCAATATTTAACATTTCGAACATTTATTAAATTTAAACAAAAATCTTAATTGTTCAGGGAAAAAATGTATTAATATGAAACCTTTAGAAAACTATAATGAAGCTCATGGATTTTTGCTTTCCATTAAAAGCAAGGAAACATTAAATTTCACACATTTTATTTCATTTATTGATCTTGCAAGTTACATATTACAATTAATAATTCTGAATTGTTAAGCATAAACATATAAATAACATCAGGGAAGAGGGAAGATCAAGGAAAAGGCCTCGAGGAGACCTGACCAGCCTTGATTTCCCTAGGTTTAAGTCATTTCTTATTAACACGACAACCATTAAGAAATCTAACTTTTACTTAAACCAACATGTGTGGCTGACTTTGCTTTTTTCTTTTTTTAACTCAACAGAATATTTTTGCTGGAAGCAAGGTCCAGACATACTGGTTCTTGCAATTAAAAGTGAATCAAGTGTTGAAGTATTCAAAGAGTTTCATACATCAATCCTGTTTCTCCTTTCTAAACTAAAAACTCTTTCAAGATTAAAATCCCTAACATGACTTTACAAAGTCTGCTACAAAGAGATTTGCCACAAGAGTTCTTTTCTTTTGATAATAAATACCATTGCTCACTAATATTTTTGTTATTTAAAATATTATCTGGTAATAATGCTATTTGAAATTTCAAAAATTCACTTTCTATGGCATCAACAAGCTTCAGGAATTGCTTCATTCTCACACCTTAAAAGGAGACATGTCTATACATACTGAATTGATGAAAAATTAGACTGTTCTTTTCTAGAAATATCAGCAACTTGGACATGATTTAACATTTCCAAATTCCATGGAAATTTAGAAATTATATAGTTGCAGCCACTAAAAAATAATTTCTAACTTTAGAAAAAAAAATTCTGCTCCTCAGTGCTAACTGTTTTAATCAATGCTTTGGTTTCAAACCCGACTGATAACTTTGCATTGTCTTTTTAGTTCTCTATTTCCTTATATTTTATATTAAAAGTTGATTTTGCTTGCTTAATAACACTTACTTTTACAAATCTAATTAGTTCATTGAAAAGGTTTTTAATATCGGATTTAAGAGTATGCACATGAGGTTCCTCCTGCTGAAACATTATATCGTATTTTTCAAAAACTTTTGTAACGTGGCAAGGAAACACTGCATAAACTTGATTCACAGTTGAACTAAAGGTAAAAAAAAATCCTCTCTTGCTTATTTAATGCATTTTTCACAATATTTTTTTCATGCAGTTCTTGTTGCTTTTTAATTACATGTGTTTGGAGATTTTTTTATCTTGTTTAGTGTCAACTGCAGTCATCTTAAATTTCTTATTAACAGAAGTCAAATTCACATTTTCCCTCTTTAACATTTCATTGGGTTTAGAACTTTCTGATTTTGAATGATCCAATTTTGGAATGGTACACGAACCAATTCTTGGAGAGAAACCAATCTTTTTTCATTTTCATTAGAACACTCTTCTTTAAAAAATAAGTTAAGCATCAAGAAATTGGAAAAAAACTCTGAGAAAAAAAACTCTTTTGAAGGGGAAAAAACAGATTACATGTAATTTTCCTCCTTACTTCAGTCACCCATAGCAGAAAGTTCCTGGTCAGTCTGAGACAGATATCATGGTGCCACAAAATAATCTGCCGGTGGTCACTAGGCAAAATAACTACTAGATGCAAAAAACAATTAAAATTGCAGAGACATATTTTTCTACCTAAAAAATGTCTAACCTAGGTACTACAGCAATTGCAATGTTAATTAGGATCAAGAACATTCTGGCCCTCTGTATCTGGAATTTTGCCAACGTTTTCAAGCTGAAACACAATGGAATAAAATGATATTTAACAACAATAAAGCGCAGAGGCATCACTAGGAAAAAATTGTCATAAGAGGAGAAATCTTCGCTCTGTTCCTTCTATTTCCATTTTCGGGACATTTTTCTCCATTTCGCATCTCAAATGCAAGCATTTATGTAATTAAATGATGATTAAACAATAATACAGAAGAACAGCAGGTGGAGGGTTACTACAGGGAGAAATTTTTTGCTCCGTACAACTTTTGTTTTCAGAAAAGTTTCCTCCATTTTTAATCTTAAATACAAACATTTATCTAATAAAATTATATTCAATGACCACATTGAGCTGAGGGAATATCGCAAGAAAAAGAATTCAAGAATACTGGGTTCCATCAAACTTTCGTTTTCGAAAACTATTGCCTCAATTTTAAAACCAAAACACAAATATTTATGCAATAAAATGATATTTAACAACAATATCAAATAATCCTCCCTTCAAACATCGAGGAAACGTTGGGAGAAAAAATTATGATTACGGGAGAAATCCTCACTCCACCTAACTTCCGTTTTTGGAAATTTTGTGAGGCGGAAAACTTGCATCTTAGGGAGTCTGCGAGATGGTTTAATCGGGTTCTGGGGATGTCATTTTTGTCTGCAGGACTAAAATAAATCTGCGATGTGCATCGGCCGTCGCCGCGATTCTGCTATGAGGATTAGTAGAAAATGAATCTGGTAGTTGGCTGTCACCACGATTCTTCTACAGGGGTGGGTACAAAAAAATCTGAGATGTACGTTGGCCGTCGCCACGATTCTTCTACGAGAGTGGGCACAAAAATCTGCGATGCACATCGGCCATCGGCACGATTCTGCTAAGGGGATGAGTACAAAATAATTCTGTGACGTACATCGTCCTTCACGAGAAAAAAAAATTACAATTACGGAAGAAATCCTTAATACGCCTAACTTCTGTTTTCAGAAATTTTGATAGGTGGAAAACTTGCATCTATGACAGGGAGTCTGCAAGATGGTTTAATAGGGTTCTGGGGATGTCGTTTATGTCTGCAGGACCAAAATAAATCTGCAATGCACGTCACCCGTTGCCACAATTCTGCTACAAGGCTTCTGTCTGAAAGGGAAAAAAATGGGGGAAAATGATTATTTAAAAAAATCTTATACTTGGCTGCAAAATCGTATTAGCGTACTGCAGAATGATTTATCATACTAAATACGATAAAATCGTAACAGTTGGCAGGTTTGACACACATACTGAGTGTGTGCCACTTCCTCCTGCTAAAACACAATTCTTAGGCCAAAGTTTGCCAAACTTAGAAAACCCAATTTTTTTTTTCAGGGTGTTAAGCCTTGAACAACTCATAAATTTCTTTGAGGTTCCCCAAAATAAGCCTCTTTTGAACATGTTTATGTGTCTTATCATCTGTTTTCATTGAAACAAAATCTTTCTTACAGGGCATAATCTGGTTTACTTCATCACTGTTGTAAAATTCTAGAACATTGTGTACCACAAGTTCTTGTAAAGATTTATCTGGTTTTGGATCTGGGGTTGAGATTATTCCTTTCTCTTTAACCAGTGCTTTAGATTTTCTCACAATTCAGTTGCTTACTTTAAATTATCTTTCAATTTTTTTAATTGTTCAACTCTGGGGAGAACAGATAAAACAAGAAATTTCTCGCTCCTACTTACCGTTTTCATGAACTTTTTTCCCCTTTAGTTGAGCAATAATCTCTGAATGTGTGCCATCGTCTTTGTCATTATCATTCTGCACTGCACTTTTATCCAAAAGTTTCTCAGTTAGGTTTTTCCTCACTTTATCAAGTTTTCTTTTACAGCACCCTGGACCAATTTTTATCCACTTTTTAACAACAGGTGACTCTTCTATACATGCAAGAGATTTGTTCAAATAGTCTACGGAAGTGCTTGGATCACAAAAAGGAAATATCCAATGGAGCACCTGTTTCTTCATCAAACTCTTCTTCACAGCTAGCAGGTTCTTCATTTTGTTGTGACTGTGACTTTTCCTTAGCAAGCTGTTCTACAACTGTCACAAATTTTTGCATCAGGTTTAAAAAGCAGGGCTTCCTTTCACACATCCAGGTTTGCACTGGCCTTAAATTTTTAATGCATTAATGGTCAGCTTTTTCAAAGGTATTACAGCAGTATCTATTTTTGAAAGAAATGTCTTTTTTCTGGGTTAAAACCATGCCTGAAAGCTAGGTTAAATTATTTTACAGTTCACACAGTTGGCTTGAGCTGGGAATTATTTACAAATGACAGTTACTTGTAGTTCATATAAGCAGCTTGAAGCTGTGAATTATAAAAATATTTACAGTTAAATTCAAGTTACGAATTATTAACTTGTGAAATTCATTCACCACCACAAATAGTACTAAATATAATCAATATACCGCTATTTCACATCACTGAGCTGTACAAGATTGAAGCTGACAAACAGGACTAGTCACCACAAGTAATCAGAGCAGACTGAGGCTCTGCCAAACTGCTGCAATATATACATCCTGGGAATGACATGTCACTACTGGTTCATTTCATGCATAGACATGAATCTGGGGCTACTCAGACAGACTAGAGTATTGCTACCAAGGAGAGACATGTCAATGTTAATTTTAAATACATTCAAAATTGCACACACAGGTTCACACATTCAGAATTTAGTCTTTGCAGTCATTTCATAAAAGATTTTATTTCAATATATAAATGAAAAATATTTAATTGTAGTGAAGTCTCATTGTTGCATATTCTAGAACTGAAGTACATTAGGGCTATTGAAAATGTACTTTGTGATGACTTAAACCACACTAAAAGCCATTCTGTAATGCCTGAATCTGAAAAATATTCATTTTTCAACATGTCAAAATATATTCAAAAATTAGAAAAAATATGATCCCATGGAGGTCCCAGCTTGAAATTTAGCATAAATAATGACAATATATGAAAGGATTTTTGAGAATTTTTTGAAAATTTTTAATCATACCTTTTAAGAGAAATTCAAATTTTTTAAACTTTTTAAATGACCTTGGGATTAAAACTTTTATAAAATTAGTCATAATATGTATATCATATCAAAATTGTGAAAAATGCTGAAAAATGATTTTAACGAGACCTTTTCTAGCTCTCTTTGGTGATGAGTTATGGTCAATTTTAAAGTCAAGTGTCAACATAAATATGTGATTTTTAAATAAATTTAAAGTCTTATAACTAAAAAACTAAAGGAGATAAAAATTAACAAATTTGGATTTTTAATTATCTTAAGGGGTACAATAGATGAGCCAAATTTGAAAGATATAAAATGTAAGGTAATTTTTTTTTTCATAAATTGGATAAGTTACTTACTTGATGGGAATGACCCAGATATATAATTTCATTTCAGCCTTTTTTTTTATTTTCAAACAAACTCCAATTTGACAAGCGCTTTCTTTTAACTTCAAAGCTACAAAGTGACCAGAATGAAAATGACTGTCAGTGAAACATGTAACACACAAAAAAATTAGAAGAATCCCTCTTCTACAAAGTGACATTTTTTTTTTCATTTTTAACATATCTGTTACCATGGCCGTATTGTGTAGTATCACAGCAGCTATTGGTTGCAATGCTTCCTTATCTCTCTCTCTCTCTTTTTTTTTTTTTTCCCTGCTCTCAGCTGGCTTTATTTTTTTTATTTATTATTTTTTTTCTTTTTATTTTGGTCCCAGCTAGCTTCATTTAGTTATGTTGGAGGGGGGGTCTTTCTTTTTTTTACAAGAATTGTGATTTTAAATCATTTTGATGGGCAGTCTTAGTGAGGGATGGGTTTGCCTCCTCGGGGTGCTCCATGGGCAACTATGCCACACAGAACAGCAACAAGGGCCTCTGTGAATCTTGGAGAGTTGCCAGCTAGTTCTGTGTGACATTGGCAAAAAAATAAAAATATAAATAAAAACTCACTGGGTTTTGTTCCAGAATCCTTAGGTTGAATGACCAACTGGAACTGTCAGTTGTGGGCTAATCTCCCACACTAGTGTACTTACCTGATTAAAAATACACAAAGAAATATGAAAACTGACTCAAGTGTGGGATAGTGTAGTAGTCAGACAAGGTTGTGTACGAGCAAATGGTGTTCTATCAAAATGGTTTTGTATTGGTGCAAGAGGGTTGTGTAATGTAACCATGGCTGTTTAATATATTAATGGATGTGTGCATGCGTGATGCCAAGATGGACAATAGTGGTTTATGTCTTGGTAACATCCGTGTGTGCAGATTGCTATATGCTGATGACACAGTCCTATTGGCAGAGAGCAAAAGTGAATTGCAGAGTATGTACGAAGTTTGCATGAAATTCAAACTGACTATAAATATGGGAAAACCCAAAGTTATTGTTTTTGAGAGAGGAACTGTTAGCACTGAATGTAACATAAGTCTAAATGGTACAGTGATTGACCAGGTGAATGAGTTTGTGTATTTAAGGAAGCATGTTTGACAGAGAATAAATTGGATGGCAAAATTTGTAGGCGAGTGAATTCTTCATTAAAAGTCATAGCTGCTTTAGGAGGTTTTCAGAGGAATGATGGGTTTTCAAGAGAGTTCGGCATGGCTGTGTATGAAAGTGTAATTGTTCCTACTCTTACGTATGGCAGTGAAACCTGGGTATTACACAAGAAACATAAGAGTTGTTTGTGTGCTGGAGAAATGCGTTACTTACGAGGGGTTTCTGGCAAGACACATTCTGATCGTGTGAGGAATGAAAATGTGTTGCAGTTGTGTAATGTGAAGCAAATATTGTTAGCAAGGTGGAGACTAATATGCTTGGGTGGTTTGGCAATGTTGAAAGAATGAGTGTTGAGATGCTTACTAAGAAAAAATTTTCAGCCCAAGTGGCAGGAAGGAAAAGCAGAGGAAGGCCAAGGAAGTCATGGGAGGATAAGATTCAGGAGTGTCTGCATGAGAAAAAGATTATGAATATGAAGTATAAAAGGTCTTGTGTACGTCGTGTAATGGATGTCAGTGAAGCCCGAGTTGTGTGTCAAGATCACTGTAAATGGAAAAGTTTGATACGGCAATGGTAAGTAAGTAATCAGTTAAATATGTATTTGGTAGTTTGTATTTCTTTGTGGAGCTAACCTCTGAATCTCAAAGAACAGCTTAGTGATATGTATGTATGTATGTGTGTTAATTTTTTCCCCGTCAGTGTCTGCGGCCGTATTACATTATGTTTGAGGTAATTTTTTTCCTCCCAGACAGCTTTATTTCAGTTAGATTGAAGAGGGTTTTTTTTTTTGTTGTTGTTGTTTTACAGCTTTATCTGATTCAATAAGAGCCCTTTAGACATTTTTTCAGTTAAAAGTGCTGAAATTTTTATTACTTTGCTATGATTCTGTGCACATACACAATATGATGCATAATTAAATAATCAGATAATCAGAAATAATATTCATACCTTCATCCATTCCCAGTAAATCAAGTATTTTAACTGGAGATACTGGCCTACTATGCTTTGATAACAGAGTTCTGAATTCACGCTGCAGAGCATCACCTCCAACATCAAAGAGACTTGTCTACAATGCAAAAGAAATTATGTTTCAAGTAAACATAATTTTTAGTACAGTACTTAATTAAAAAGACAAAGAGCAATTGTTCACTCTGTTGTGCAAACAATTTTACAAGCCACAGAAATCACTCAGTTTCCACCATGGACAAATCATGTACCAGTTTTGAAATTTAATTTTGCTTTAAAAATGGGGAAGGGGCAAAAAAGCACTTGCTCTACCAATTGGTTGGCAAAGAGACTATTAGAAACAGATCAGAAAAATTCAAAATTCTGAAAATCAAGAAAAGTTATCTTCCCTGCTAGAACAATAATTTCCAGCACAGCTCAAAACATTCTCGGCTGGCTGACAGCATGAAGACATCCAAAAAATATTTTTAAAAAATAATCATTGAGAAATGTCACAATAGAAAAAAAAATCCAATAAACAATTTCCAAAATGTTTAATAAGGGTTAGAATCTTGTAAAAATAAAATTTGCACCGGCAACATTACTTGTAATCACTGAGATTTTAGATTTCTGTAGTATTGGTGGTCTTAGTAAGAGATAGGTTTGCTTCTTCGGGGTGCTCCATGGGCAACAATGGCACACAGAAGAGCAACAAGGGCCTCTGTGTATCTTGGAAAGGTACCAGCTAGTTTTATATGACATTGGCGAAAACACCACAACTGGAACCGTCAGCTGTGGGCAAATCCCCAACACTAGTGTTCTTACCTGATTAAAAAGACACAAAGATACAGTGCTCCGACTCTAGTGTAGGATACAGTGGACCTACCACACTTGAGAAGGATGGTCCACCACAGAAATGATAAGGAAATGAAAAAAGGCATATGAGAAAGAGATCTTGGCTGAGTGAGTGTAAGATTGGTGTACGGAATACTAGAGGTATAAATGACAAGATGAATGAGGTGATTGAAGAAATTAATAAGTACAGATTGGATGTGCTGTGTGTAAGTGAAGCTGAAAAGAAGGAAACTGGGACATAAGAAGTGAATGGAATGGTGAGTGTGTGGTCTGGAGTATTGGATAATGTGAGAGGACATGCTAATGTAGGTGTGATTTTAAGTGAAAAGATGAAGAACAAACAGATTCACTATAGATGCATAAGTGAGAGAATTCTTTGGATTCATTTGAAAGTGAAACTTTAGAGAGTAGTAATTGTTGTAGTGTATGCTCCTTGCGACTCGGAACCTTCTGATACGAAAAAAGATTTCTGAAATGAGCTGAGCCAGTTTGGTGCTAAAGAGAAAGTTATAAAAGCATGGAATTTTAATGCTAGAGTAGTTGTGCAGAATGCATTTATTTATAATGTTCTGGGTAAGTTTCATGTTACTTGTGTGAATGATAATGGTGAAAGATTAATTGAACTCTGCACTGAGAATGGTTTGTGTATAGCTAATACGTTTTTCAACCACAAGTATATCCACACATATACTTGGGAAAATTGTACCATTGGTCAAAATAGTGTTATTGATTTTGTTGTTTAAGATCAGCGTTTGGAACACTTATTGTTGACACTCGTGTGATGAGAGGTGCAGATGTTGGCTCTGATCATTACTTGGTAGTGTCATGAGTGAAACAGAATGTTGGTTGGAGGAAAAGGAATAGGAAGAGGCATAGGATGGAAAAAATAAAGGTTGAAAGGCTCCCTGAAGATCATCAGTGTTACTCTAACTTATTGAGCGAACGACAGAAGGAGCTGAAGTCTTGTGAGAGGGATGTAGAAAAGAAGTGGGAATGTTTTAAGAACTGTGTTGTCACTACTGCTGAAGAGGTCTGTGGCACCAATAGTGGGTAACAGTAGAGGTGATGCTTGGTGGAACAGTGAGATTGAAGAGGCAGAAGAGAGAAAGAATGAAGCTTATTTGGGGATGTTGCAAGGTAGACTTTCTGAGGATGCATATCACTGTAAGAAGCATGAGGCAGCTAAGTTGGTTTGCCAGAGTAAGGCAAAAGATATGAAGCAGCAGGTAGAAAGGCATGAATTGGCTTTTTGGAAAGACAGAAAAACTTTCTGGAAGTACATCAGACTCAAGAAAAATAGAGGGCGGGGGAATTGTATGAAGAATAGGATTGGGGAAATGATATGGGAGCCCAATGAGTTAAGTGAAAGATGGGGGGAATACTTCTGTGAGTTATTAGATCAAGAAAGCAAAGGTGATTCTGAGGCAGAAGCAGATGATGTCAGGTGTCACGTCAATTCGTCGACTGCGACGATTCGTCGCGCGTCAATTCGTCGACTACGAGAATTCGTCACCTGCGTCAATTCGTCGCGGAAAAAATTCGTCGACTACGTCAATTCGTCGCGTTTACAGATTTTGGTTACATGCAAAACGAATGCAGGAAAACGTACGATTTCGAACGTCTTCCTCCCTGATCAAATTTATAAAGTTTGGACACTCAGACAGGATAGGAATATTACGCTTTTTCTTTGGCACTAAAAATATTAGACGGTGGACGGTTTTGGAACGGGGCAGGGCCCGGTTGGTCAGAGCACCCCATATACAAAATTTTCGTAAAATCTACAGTTTTCAATTAAGAACCACCAAATCAGGTATCCTATCTCATGGTACTCTAACTTAGACGGTTGTCGGTTTTTGGAACGAATAAAGGCCTGGGGGGTCAGAGCCCCCCACCCCACCCCCGCACATACATACAAAATTTTCGTGAAATCTAGTTTTCATTTCAGTTTCAGAAACACCAAATTTGGTGTCATGAAACTCTTAGCGGAAGACCGTTTTTGGAACGGGTCGGGGCCCGGGGGCAGAGCCCCCCTACAAAATTTTCGTAGAATCTACAGTTTTCAATTTTTTTTTTATTGGAGGTTTTAACGACCACCGTGAGCAACTCAATGGGCTATAAGCAGTCGCCCGTCCCTAATTTAGGGTCACTGGTTCCAGGGAAGGGAGAGAGCCAGTGCCGTAAGACAAACACAACATCCATGCCTGACCGGGATTCGAACCCGGACCCCTTACGGACGAATGATCAGAGGCCAGCGCCTTAGACCACTGCGCCACCGGGGCGGCAGTTTTCAATTTAGAACCACCAAATTTGGTGTTCTATCTCATGGTACTCTAACTTAGACGATAGATGATTTTTTAAACCGGTCGGGCACGGGGTCAGAGCCCCCCCCCATAAAATTTTTTGGCAAAAACTACAGTTTTCAATTTAGAACCACCAAATTTGGTATACTATCTCATGAAACTCTAACTTAGACTGTAGATGGTTTTTGGAAGCGGTTGGAGCCAGGGGGGTCAGAGCCCCTCCTCCCCATATAATAAATTTCGTGAAATCTACAGTTTCCAATTTAGAACCACCAAATTTGGTATACTATATCATGGTACTCTAACTTAGACGGTTTTCAAAACGGGTCGGGCACGAGGGGTTACAACCCCCAACACACACAATATTCGTAAAATCTATTGTTTTCCATTTAGAACCACCAAATTTGGTATACTATATCATGGTAATCTAACTTAGACGGTTTTCGGAACGGGTCGGGGTACGGGGGGTTACAGCACCCCCCCCCCCAATTTTTTTTTTTTCGTGAAATCTACAGTTTTTAATTTAGAACCACCAAATTTGGCATACTATCTCATTGTACTCTAACTTAAACGGTAGATGGTTTTTTGGAACGGGTCAAGGCCCGGGGGCTAAGTGCCCCCACATACAAAATTCTTCTTGACAAGTGGTCACGGCCCCAAACGCTCTTATGGACATACCAGATTGAACTGGACGCAAATAAATCATTAATATAATTTGTACTAGCAGGATGCCAGTTATTTGCCAGGTACATATTACTATTTGTGGAATCACCAAGTTCAGCGTGTGAAAGTTAATGAATGAAAAAGATATTTCTGCAATTTTCCAGTAAACTTATTTTAAATTTTTTGATTTAGTTAATTTAATTTTGCAAAACAAAAAAGAAACAAAAAGGAATGGGAATACTTACCTTCTAGGAGACATCTATAGAACTGCCGTACATCTGGCGTGTGCTTCTGTGAATCCCGCGACAAAGAAATGCAATGTACCTATGTGATGTCGATTGCGTACGACTTCACATTGGTATTGATCATCTTTTTCTTACCGTTTTGAATTTTGAATATCTGGAACTCTCTATTTACATTACATTATATTTCTTCCTGATAAGCCGTTCGTTGGTAGCGAAAGCTAAACTATATTGATTTGTGTTTTTAATACACCATTAAACGCATATTTTTGCACTTTATTGTTATATACAGTCTCTAACTTAGACTGTAGGTTGGTTAGTTGGTTGGTTGATGGTTTATGGTGCAAGGCCCTCAAAGGGCCAAAGAGCGGCTTAGAACGTAGATAGGGTATTCTTAAGAGTAAAAAACGGAACTTTTTACAAAAATTTTGTTTGGGGCTCCCTTGACCCGGGCCCCGACCCCTTCCAAAAACTGTCTACCGTCTAAGTTAGATAACCATGAGATAGTATACCAAATTTAGTTGTTCTAAATTGAAAACTGTAGATTTTGCAAAATTTTTATGAGGGAGGGGGGGCTCTCACCCCCGGGTTCCAACCCCTTCCAAAAACCATCTAGCCTCTAAGTTAGAGTTTCATGATACCAGATTTGGTGGTTCTGAATTGAAAACTGCAGTTTTTAAGAAAATGTTGCATGTGGGGGGGGGCTCTGACCCTACGGGCCTTGACCCGTTCCAAAAACCGTCGACCGTCTAAGTTAGAGTAGCATGAGATAGTATACCAAATTTGGTGGTTCTAAATTGAAAACTAGTTATTTTGCTATTTATTTAATTTTGTTATTTAACGCCTAAGTTATTTTGCGATATTTTATGAAGGGGGTCGCTTCCCCCGGGCTGCATCCCCTTTCAAAAATCGTCTAGCGTCTAAGTTAGAGTGCCATGAGATAGTATACCAGATCTGGTGGTTCTGAATTAAAAACTGTAGTTTTTCAGAAAATTTTGTATGTGGGGGGCTCTGACCCCCCGGCCTTGACCCGTTCCAAAAGTGGTCTACCGTCTAAGTTAGAATACTATGAGACTGTATACCAAATTTGGTAGTTCTACATTGAAAACTGTAGATTTTAAGAAATTTTTATGAGGGGGTGGGGCTCTCACCCCCGGGCTCCAACCCCTTCCAAAAACCATCTAGCGTCTAAGTTAGAGTTTCATGATACCATATTTGATGGTTCTGAATTGAAAACTGTAGATTTTACGAAAAAAAAATTATGGGGGCGGGCGCTCTGACCCCCGGCCCTTGACCCAATTTAAAAACGGTCTACCGTCTAAGTTAGAGTACCATGAGATAGAGTACCAAATTTGGTGGTTCTAAATTGAAAACTGTAGATTTTACGAATTTTTTATGAGGGGGCTCTGACCCCGGGCCTGGACCCGTTCCAAAAACGCTCTACCGTCTAAGTTAGAGTACCATGAGATAGTATACCAAATTTGGTGGTTCTAAATTGGAAACTAGATTTTTGCGATTTTTTATGAAGGGGGCACTTACCCCCCGGGCTGCAACCCCTTCCAAAAACGGTCTACCGTCTAAGTCAGAGTACCATGAGATAGTATATACCAAATTTGGTGGTTCTAAATTGAAAACCAGATTTTACGAAAATTTTGTATGTGGGGGGGGGGGCTCTTCCATCCGCGACCTGTTCCAAAAATCGTCTACCGTCTAAGTTAGAGTACCATGAGATAGTATACCAAATTTGGTGGTTCTAAATTGAAAACTGTAGATTTTACGATTTGTTTTATTAGGGGGGGGTCTCTGACCTCCGGGCTCCAACCCCTTTCAAAAGCCATCTAGCGTCTAAGTTAGAGTACCATGAGATAGTATACCAGATTTGGTGGTTCTAAATTGAAAACTGTAGATTTTACGAAATTTTTATGAGGGGAGGGGGCTTTCACCGTAGGGCTCTAACCCCTTCCAAAAAGCGTCTAGCGTCTAAGGTAGAGTTTCATGATACCATACTTAATGGTTCTGAATTGAAAACTAGATTTCACAAAAAAAATTATGGGGGGCTCTGACCCCCGGGCCTTGACCCGTTCCAAAAACGGTCTACCGTCTAAGTTAGAGTACCATGAGATAGTATACCTTAGAGTACCATGAGATAGTATACCAAATTTGGTGGTTCTAAATTGAAAATTGCAGGTTTTGCAAATTTTTTATGAGGGGGGCCCTTACCCCCGGGCTGCAACCCCTTCAAAAAATCGTCTAGCGTCTAAGTTAGAGTACCATGAGATAGTATACCAGATTTGGTGGTTCTGATATGAAAACTGTAGTTTTTAAGAAAATTTTGTATGTGGGGGCTCCGACCCCCGGGCCTTAACCCGTTCCAAAACTGGTCTACTGTCTAAGTTAGAGTACCATGAGATAGTATACCAAATTTGGTGGTTCTAAATTGAAAACTGTAGATTTTACGAACAAAAATTTATTATGAGGGGGCCCTCCGCCCCCGGGCTGCAACCCCTTCAAAAAATCGTCTGGCGTCTAAGTTAGAGTACCATGAGATAGTATACCAGATTTGGTGGTTCTGATATGAAAACTGTAGTTTTTAAGAAAATTTTGTATGTGGGGGGGCTCTGACCCCCGGGCCTTGACCCGTTCCAAAAACGGTCTACTGTCTAAGTTAGGGTACCATGAGAAAGTATACCACATTTGGTGGTTCAAAAATGAAAACTGTAGATTTTACGAAATTTTTAATGGGGGGAGGCTCTGACCCCCGTGCTCCAACCTGTTCCATAAACCGTCTAGCGTCTAAGTTAGAGTTTCATGATACAAAATTCGATGGTTCTGAAATGAAAACTACATTTCACGAAAATTTTGTATGTACGTGGGGGTGGGGTGGGGGCTCTTATCCCCCCCCGGCCTTAACCCGTTCCAAAAACCGTCTACCGTCTAATATTTTTAGTGCCAAAGAAAAAGCGTAATATTCCTATCCTGTCTGAGTGTCCAAACTTTATAAATTTGATCAGGGAGGAAGACGTTCGAAATCGTACGTTTTCCTGCATTCGTTTTGCATGTAACCAAAATCTGTAAACGCGACGAATTGACGTATAACCATGATGTCACAGTGAAAGTGGAAGCACAGGTGTGATCTCAAGAGAAGAGGTGTGTAAAGCTGTAAAATCTCATCAGAATGGTAAGGCTCTGGGAGTTGATGGCATAACTGCTCAGATGCTGAAATATGGTGGTGACTCTGCAATTGATTGGTTAACTGAAATTTGCCAGTTGTGCTGGGATTTAGGAATGGTTCCTCGGGATCGGAAGGATACTATCATTGTTCCCTTACGTCAGGGAAAAGGTGATCAGACTGACTGCAAGAACTATCATGGTATTAGCATACTGAGTGTGCCAGAGAAAGTGTTTGGAACAGTCATAACTGAAAAAGTACGAGGTTCTTACAGAAAAAGTATGGGATGCTCAGAGTAGTTTTATGCCTGGTAAAGGCTGCACTAACCAAATTTTTGCATTGCGCATGATGATTGAAAGCATCTGCCTGTTGGTAAGAAAATTTTTGCTACCTTCATAGATTTAGAGAAAGCTTACAGCCAAGTAAATAGGATACTTTTGTGGAAGGTATAGAATATACACTGAAGAGCAATTGAATTAGAGACAGCTGGCGTTATGCAAATGTGGCGCTGTGGGCGGCCCTGTAAATGGAAATGATATGACGCATGCAGCGATCCAACAATATAAGGAGTGATGCGACGGAAATCAGTAAAAGTCGGACGCAGTATGGGTAAGACAAAGGATCTAAGCACATTTGATCGTGGGCAAATTGTCGGGGCCCGACGAATGGGTCACTCCATCTCGGAAGTCGTGCAGGCACTGGGATTTTCACAAGCCACTGTATCACGGGTGCACCGTGAGTACATCGAATCCGGTAAAACCATCCCTGCAAGGGCCAACTGCCATGGACAACAGCGTGTGGATAAGCGGGGTCATCGTCAGCTAGCTCGCATTTTAACAGCGGATAGACAGGCCACAGTGCAAGAAATCCCTCGGCAATTTAACGCAGGTGCACAAAAACCTGTAAGCAGCCACACTATCCAGAACCATCTCCTCCCTATGGGGTACTGAAGCCATCGGCCGCCCCGGTGGCGCAGTGGTCTAAGCGATGGCCTCTGATCATTCGTCCGAAAGGGGTTCGGGTTCGAATCCCGGTGAGGCATGGATGTAGTGTTTGTCTTACGGCACTGGCTCTTTCCCTTCCCTGGAACCAGTGACCCTAAATTAGGGACGGGCGACTGCTTATAGCCCATTGAGTTGCTCACGGTGGTCGTTAAACCTCCAATCAAAAAAAAAAAAAAAAAAAAATGAAGCCATCGTCCTACGAGGGTACCGCTGCTGACCGCACATCACAGGGTGCAGAGATTAGCATGGGGGCGGGAACATCGCCACTGGATCCTACACATGTGGAAAAATGTTGCCTGGACTGATGAGTCGAGATTCACGTTGGTACATGCGGACGGCAGGATACGAGTACGGCGCGAACCACATGAAGCAATGAATCCTTCTTGCCAGCAGGGTACTCTTCAAGCTGGTGGGAGTGGCATTCTCGTCTGAGGATTGTTTACATGGACTGAAATGGGACCCCTGGTACGTGTGACATCGTCCCTCACAGGTCAACGTTACCAGGATATCCTGGACGACCATTTGCTCTTGTTTGTGCGTCTTCAACATCCCACTGGGGACCTCATCCTGCAACAAGACAATGCATCGTGCCATCGCTCCCGAATTGTATCCGAATGGTTGGATGAACACTCCACCGACGGGACCTCGCTCCCTTGGCCAGATAGGCCACCTGACCTCAACCCCATCGAGCAAATCTGGGATGCCATCGAGAGAGATGTTCGAGGCTCCATCAAATCTTCGTGAACTGTGGGAGCTTGTTCAGGGGTCGTGGATCCGTATGGCTTCCCAATGCTTCCGGTGTCTTGTAGAGCCCATGCCGAGACGAATCGCCGACATCATCAGGGCGAAAGGTGGTGCTACACGTTACTAAACAGGTATCTCTAATCAATTGCTCTTCAGTGTACATGGTGTTACTGGGAATCTACTTAATAGGGTAAAAGCTATGTATGCTGGCAGTAGTTTTTGTACGAGTGAATGGTGCTTTATCAAAATGGTTTTCTATTGGTGCAGGAGTCAGACAAGGTAGTGTAATGTCACCATGGCTGTTTGATATATTAATGGATGTGTGCATGCGTGATGCCAAAATGGACAATATTGGTTTATATCAGGGTAATATCCGTGTGTGCAGATTGCCGTATGCTGATGACACAGAGTAAAAGTTGGCAGAGAGTAAAAGTGAGTGGCAGAGTATGTTGTCCCAGATGTACGAAGTTTGCATGAAATTCAAACTGACTATAAATATGGGAAAAACCAAAGTTATGGTTTTTGAGTGAGGAAGCATGGAATGTAATAAACGTCTAAATGGCACAGTGATTGACCAGGTGGATGAGTTTAAGTATTTAGGAAGCATATTTGACAGAGAAAACAAATTAGATGGTGAAATTAGTAGGTGAGTGCATTCTTCATTGAAAGTCATGGCTGCTCTGGGAGGTTTACACAGGAATGATGGGTTGTCTACAGTCCCGAATGGTTGTGTATGAAAGTGTAAATGTTCCTACTCTGATGTATGGCAGTGAAAACTGTGTACTACAGAAGAAACATAAGAGTCATTTGTGTGCTGGAGAAATGCATTACTTACGAATGCATTACTTACGGGGCTGTTGTGACAAGACAAGTTCTGATTGTGTGAGGAATGAAGATGTGTTGCAGTTGTGTAATGTGAAGCAAAACAATGTTAGAAAGGTGGAACTAATATTCTTTGGTGGTTTGGCCATGTTGAAAGAACAAGTGATGAGATGCTTACTAAGAAAAATGTTTCAGCCCAAGTGGCAGAAAGACAGGCAGAGGAAGGCCAAGGAAGTCATGAGAGAATAAGATTCAGGAGTGTCTGCATGACAAAAAGATTATGAGTATGAAGTATAGAAGGTCTTGTGTACGTCGTGTAATGGATGTCAGTGAAGCCCGAGTTGTGTGTCAAGATTGCTGTAAATGGAGAAGTTTGATACACCAACAGTAAGTAAATAATCAGTTAAAAATTTATCTGGTAGTTTGTATTTCTTTGCAGAGCTAACCTCTGAATTTCAGAGAACAGCTTAGTGTTATGCATGCATTTATGTATGTATGTATTTGATGTTTCCCGTACTCAGTAGCGGAGCAACGATTTCTGTAGTGAGTACAACAAACCCATAGCTCTTGGGATATCTGCAGTGGTAGTACAGGAAACATATTACAGCAAAAAATGAACAAACGATTACAAATTATTAAAATTCCACAAAATCCAGATTCCTGGACACTGGGTTCAAAAAAGGAATGTAATCCAATTAAATCCTGCGACAATTGGCAGCTATGCAAAAATACAACACTAGAAAGATCTGGTACTACACAACGTCATGTAGGAACAGAAAATAGGAATGTGTAAAGTTCAAGGACATATAACAGAACTTGAAGACATTTCCAGAAAACACTCAAATTCCAGAACTTTTGCAGGACGAGTCATGGGCTTAGCATGGTTCACCCTGCAAAACTGAAAGAGATAATTCTGTTCCACCATATACGAAAATCCAATGGACGGAAATCAGAGACTCATTCCATGGTAATTACAGACATTCTTATAGTTCTAGGCAACATCAGTTTGCATACCTTAAAAGATGTGCAACATTTTCTCCCATAAATTCTCAGATAATATATGAACATGTAATCCTTTAGACCATGGGACACAAATCAGTGGCAGGAATTTAAAGATGGAAAAGATGCACATATTTTCAAATGTAAAAAATATAAAATGGCTTGACAATTGCCATAAGAAATGTTTTTAAAGATTTTTTCCCACAAAAGTTCCTTGATCACATAACAGAATTTGCATCAATAGTATCATATCTGAAGGTAAAAAATATTTTATGCTAAAACTAAAGTTCGGGTAGATTACGTCAAATAATCAGTATGAAAAAGAAATAAGATATCCGTTTATTGACGTACAAACGTTATGAATAAAGCGTAAGCTTTCAACACCAACGGGTGCCTTCTTCAGACTTGTTCGTGGTTAGTAAGGCAAAAGTAACAAAGAATAGAAAATTTTAAATAAAGTAAACATGAACAGAATTTGAGAACGTGATATGTTGCGTCGAGAGCATGCGACAACGAGAGATGTCAACAGGAACGTGCTAAGCGTGAAGGAATGTGCGCCATATTTGGGGAAGCTCAAATGAGACGTCTTCGTTGCAAACTACAGGGTTACTCAAAATCTCCATGGTTTCCCTGACGGCAGTGCCCCTGGCGGTAGTATAAGGGGCGATTCGCTTTATCTGGTCCCATTTCGGGATGGCGGAATGGGTAACCACTTCTCTGGATAAGGCGTTTGTCAATCTTCCGTGCGAGACGTCCCGTTTGTGTTCGATAAGTCGAAGAGCAAAAGAGCGTTTTGTCATTCCGATGTAGTACCTGGTGGTACCATCCATGTATTCCAATGGTATGGAGTACACTCCCGCATCAGTCAGAGAGGTATGGGTGTTCCGGGATGAAAGCAGGTGGCGTGATATCGATCTCGGTGAGCGTATTCCAAAACTAAGCCCGAGTTTCTTTAAGGTGTTCTGCAAGAAGTAGGTCAGGCCGGGTACATACGGGCAAGCCCCAATGTATTGCAGAGAAGGCTTGGTATGGCGGCTACCCGGGTTGGAGAAAACAGCATCGGCGTTCTTGATAATGTCCTCGATCACTTGCACACTGTAGCCGGAGGAAAAGGCCAGATCTCTTAGGTTGTCAACTTCTTCAATTCTGGCTGCAGAGTCCGATGAGAGAATAAAGGCACGTTTAGCCCTATGTCTGAAAATGGCTAATTTGTGCGAAACTGGTCCCATAGAGGTGGGTGGTATTACATTTTGGGACATATGTTGGCTTGTAATAAACCTTGGTATGGAGGGATCCAGAACGAGATTTCATGACTAGGACGTCCAAAAACGGGAGACTGCCGTTGTCCTCACACTCCATGGTGAAACATATGTTCCGGTGGAGGGAATTAATAAAAGCGAAAAAAGCGCTCAGTTCATCAGCTCCATGCTGCCAGACAAAAAATACATCGTCGGCGTATCTCAGCCATATAAGAGGAGCGAGTTTAGCTTCATTTAGATATCTTATTCATTTACGGATATCTTATTTCTTTTTCATACTGATTATTTGACGTAATCTACCCGAACTTTAGTTTTATCTGTTAACGCTATTTTCCGGGCATTATGGGTAGTTATAGAGTTTTCCGTGGTCTAAGGCTAAAGCTGGAAAATGAGAGATGTCATCTGAATTTCCTTATGGCCTGTAAACGTTACGACGTCATTCCAAAGTTTCTTCAGTTCAAGACTGCAGTTAACGACCAGTGGTTTCTCAGTAGAAAACTGAAATTCCAGCGCCAATCTTTGTCCCATATTGTACAACTAAAGAGAAAACGCGTTATGTCTTTGGAACACCGTTTATTCCACCTACACCTGAAGCTGGCTGCCGATTCCATACCTCTGATTTTGGACGTTTTCCTTCGCCGGCTCAGCATGCTCGTCGAACGCCAGAACAGGTCGCTTGTGCTCACTCACAATGAAAAGCTCTCTCGTCTCAGGGAATCAAAAGATGCGCCTTCACGGAAATTTACCATCCCGATAATCAATGTCTCGTCAAAAATATTGTCGCAGAAAGAACTAGGCATACTGGAAAAGGGTCCAAAGTTCTGCCTGAACACTCAGCATTCCGTCTGTGAGCTAATCCCAGCTATTGAAATCCTTCTCTATAAGGTGCCAGCTGCACAAAGGGACTCAATCCGTCTTCAATGCTTCCAGCGCCTGAACAAATTGAATAAGCATCCCAGGACTCGGCACTCTAGACCGCATGACCTAACAGCTGTTCTACGCTTAAAGGACGATCCAACGGTTGTCTTCACACTCACGGATAAATCAGGCCAGATTGCGATAATGGACTCAGATGAGTTCAACCGTAAAATCATGGAGTTCATACAACAGTCGGATTCAATCCAGATTGCCTCAAGCCCATTAAATAGGTGGGTTGCGAAAGTTAAGAGAGTAGCGAAAATGCCCGCCATCCCGGATACTCTCAGATCAGCCGCATGGCTTCCTCCGGGGCCGAAGATACCCTTGCTCTTTGCGAGAATTAAACATCACAAGCAAGGACTCCCGCTTAGGCCTATTGTTTCACGGAGGACAGCCCCATCAATAAATCTCGAGCGTCAACTTGCAACATTCCTAACAGATTTCCTGCCTGTCTCCACATCAGTCTTGTTGTCGTCGGGTGATTTCGTCACAAGGCTGAAGAACTTCACTGTGGCTCCGCACCACATCATCGGGAGTTTTGACGTGGTGTCGCTTTATCCGTCAGTACCTGTCGACGAGGCAGTGGACACTTTGAAGCGAGCATTTGCTGATTCTTCAATGTTCTCACGGGACTCACTACTGGGTATATCCTATTCAATTGATGTGGTGACAGAATCAAACTTTTTCTGTTTTAATAACATAATTTACAAGCAGTCTAAAGGGGTTGCCATGGGCTCACCGCTATCGGCTGTACTAGCTGAGGCCATCCTCAGACCGCTGGAATCAAAAATTCTAAATGAAGCTAAACTCGCTCCTCTTATATGGCTGAGATACGCCGACGATGTATTTTTTGTCTGGCAGCATGGAGCTGATGAACTGAGCGCTTTTTTCGCTTTTATTAATTCCCTCCACCGGAACATATGTTTCACCATGGAGTGTGAGGACAACGGCAGTCTCCCGTTTTTGGACGTCCTAGTCATGAAATCTCGTTCTGGATCCCTCCATACCAAGGTTTATTACAAGCCAACATATGTCCCAAATGTAATACCACCCACCTCTATGGGACCAGTTTCGCACAAATTAGCCATTTTCAGACATAGGGCTAAACGTGCCTTTATTCTCTCATCGGACTCTGCAGCCAGAATTGAAGAAGTCGACAACCTAAGAGATCTGGCCTTTTCCTCCGGCTACAGTGTGCAAGTGATCGAGGACATTATCAAGAACGCCGATGCTGTTTTCTCCAACCCGGGTAGCCGCCATACCAAGCCTTCTCTGCAATACATTGGGGCTTGCCCGTATGTACCCGGCCTGACCTACTTCTTGCAGAACACCTTAAAGAAACTCGGGCTTAGTTTTGGAATACGCTCACTGAGATCGATATCACGCCACCTGCTTTCATCCCGGAACACCCATACCTCTCTGACTGATGCGGGAGTGTACTCCATACCATTGGAATACATGGATGGTACCACCAGGTACTACATCGGAATGACAAAACGCTCTTTTGCTCTTCGACTTATCGAACACAAACGGGACGTCTCGCACGGAAGATTGACAACCGCCTTATCCAGAGAAGTGGTTACCCATTCCGCCATCCCGAAATGGGACCAGATAAAGCGAATCGCCCCTTATACTACCGCCAGGGGCACTGCCGTCAGGGAAACCATGGAGATTTTGAGTAACCCTGTAGTTTGCAACGAAGACGTCTCATTTGAGCTTCCCCAAATATGGCGCACATTCCTTCACGCTTAGCACGTTCCTGTTGACATCTCTCGTTGTCGCATGCTCTCGACGCAACATATCACGTTCTCAAATTCTGTTCATGTTTACTTTATTTAAAATTTTCTATTCTTTGTTACTTTTGCCTTACTAACCACGAACAAGTCTGAAGAAGGCACCCGTTGGTGTTGAAAGCTTACGCTTTATTCATAACGTTTGTACGTCAATAAACGGATATCTTATTTCTTTTTCATATTTTATGCATTTTAATTGTACATTTGAATGGCTACATGGCCTATTTTCACAGGGCAAACAGAATTATAAAACTCACAAGCTCACTTTCCCTATCATACATAAATTGCAGAAATTGTAACTCATGTATGGCATGTAGAAATTGTGAATGTCTGCATTGGACAGAAAAATAACTTATTTTATAATGCATATTTTGGTGTACTTTTTACAACCTTTTAATTCTCAAAAAAAAAAAAAAAAAGTTGTATTCCAAAATAAAAAGAAAGCATCATTATTACAAAATGACCGATTCTAAAATAGAAAAAAACAACAACACTATATTGGAAAATGGCATAATGCAAAACAAAAAGAAAGCATCATTATTGGAAAATGGCCTATTCTGTAACAGAAGGAAAACATTATGAAAAATGGCAGATTCCAAAACAGAAAGAAAACATTGATGTGTCAGCCACTTTTTTTGTGATCATTGTTTCTGATTTGCAAGTCATCACTATGGATCATTGAAACAAAAAATGACATATCAATAAATAGCCAATCACTTACCCGAAAGCTCTTGGTCACTTTTCTCCTTAACACCAAGCACGTCAATTAGCATCATGTAATGTAGTTGGCCTTCAAAGGTTGAAAGACTCCTTGCTTATGAGATTCATTCTTCCGGGCATGAAACATCGTATTTTCCTTTTTTTTTTTTTTTCTTCACGGGACAAAAAACGCAGGTTTCCTTCTTCCGTATGAGACGTAAACATAGCTCGTTATCTCCATAAAAACCACACAAATATACACACCATACAACTCATTCATACATTCAGTTAAAAACACTATGTACATAATTACACTGTTTACATTCCCATGACAGTTAAACCCTTGTCAACTGTGACTAAAAAAGTGTTCTTGCAGTAGAGTTAGTACGGGGTTTGATGCGGATGGGGAACTTTTTTAGTCACAGTTGACAAGGGTTTAACTGCCTGGGAATGTAAATAATGTAATTATGTACATAGTGCTTTTAACTGAATGTATGTATGGTGTGTATATTTGTGTGGTTTTTATGGAGATGACGAGCTATGTTTACGTCTCATACGGAAGAAGGAAACCTGCGTTTTTTGTCCAGTGAATAAAATAAAAAATAAGAAAAAAAAAAGAAAACAAGGAAAATACGATGTTTCATGCCCGGAAGAACGAATCTCATAAGCAAGGAGTCTTTCAACCTTTGAAGGCCAACTACATTACATGATGCTAATTGACGTGCTTGAAGTGTTAAGGAAAAAAGTGACCAAGAGCTTTCGGGTAAGTGATTGGCTATTTAATGATATGTCATTAATGAATTGCATGTAAATATGTGCACTTTGCTGGTGTTTTAAACCTTAAGTGTGCAAATATTATGAAAAAAAATGGTTTAAAAAACAAATGGTTACAAAAGCTCCAGAAGGGATTCAAACCAATCCCCACTACCAAGGTGTCTTTTGTCCACCGAGTGTACAGTATGTAAACACACACACACACACACACACACACACACACACACACACACACACACACACACACACAGTAGGTAGGCCTTCATTGTAATGCCATTTGCTAAACACTAATTCACTATAAAGCTGTTCTTGTATTACAATCTATATTGTGCTACAGCATTTTCACAACTAGCTACATCCCTGTTTTAGAGAGATGGTTAGCATAATAAATCTTAATACTTTACATAAAACAAATATACAGGGTGTCCAAATAGTGAATGTGCACTGAATATACAAATTGCAGTAATGTAATAATTAAAGAAATTCTGAATGGAATCACGGTAGAAGTGACCCGGCATGTGGAAGTGCTTTGTGCCTTGTAATCTTCATGTCTCCCTACCCTGAGGTGCATGCGACTGTCATTCTGAGCATAGTCATTCCTCAGCGCTTGGTCAATGAAGGCAAATGTGACAATTGATCACTCATCTCGGCACAAGGACAATGGTGTTGACGGTTGAACAGTAGTTTTGGTGGAACATGTCATTCGCCATGACAAGTACATGGATGAAGTGCAAAAACAGTTCACTAGGAAATTTTGTGATGCAGACCTCCCCCACCCTAATGTGGTATGTCAGTTTGTGGCAAAGTTTCAAGAAACTGGCAGTGTTCTGGATGCCCCCCCCCCCACCCCATTAGGCCATCCACGGCAGACAAGACTGTGCAAGATATCTACGACAGAATACAGGAGTCCACACAAGTCTATGAGGCAACTGTCACAACAAGCTAATGTGCCAAAGAGTACAGCCCAAGATATTCTGAAAAGGACGTTGTGTTTCCACCTGTACAAAATGTCTATCGAGCATCAGCTGAAAGAAACAGATCACGAGGCCTGTGTTTGATACTGCAATGGTTCCAAGAGTTCCTGTCTGAAGAAGGTGAGGATATTCTGGACATGACTTTCTTTACAGATGCGGTATGGTTCCAACTGTCCGGGTACATCAACAGCCAAAACACTCATCTGGGGGGTACTGAAAATCCCCACGAATATAAGGCAGTGCCTCTCTACAACCAGAAGGTCAGTGTTTGATGTGCCATGGCTCGTACGTGCATTATTTGGCCTATTTGCTTCAGTGAAACCATTAACTCAGAACAGTACCGTGCTCAGATTATCAAACCATTCATATCCAAACTCATGGAATGGAAAATAAACAACCGTGCCTTTCTACAACCAGAAGGTCGGTGTTTGGTGAGCCATGACTCGTACGTGCATTATTGGGCCTAATTTCTTCAGTGAAACCACTAACTCAGAACAGTACCGTGCCCAGATTATCAAACCATTCATATCCAAACTCATGGAATGGGAAATAAACAACAGTGCCTTTCTACAACCAGAAGGTCAGTGTTTGGTGAGCCATGACTTGTACGTGCATTATCGGGCCTATTTTCTTCAGTGAAACCATTAACTGAGAACGGTACCGTGCCCAGATTATCCAACCATTCATATCCTAACTCACGGAATGGGAAATCAACAAATGTTGGTTCCAGCAAGACAGTGCAACTGCTCACACCACTGGTGCACCAATACAGCTTCTGGAGGAATTTGGAGGAAATTGCATCACCTACCAGGGACTGTGGCCTGCCCGGTCACTGGATCTGACACTTTTTCCCGTAGGGAGCACTGAAGGGGAAGATGTACGCAAATAATCCGCATACACTTCAAGAGCTACATGTTGTAATAACAACCCATATCCAACAAATCACACCACATACCCTGAGAAAGGTCTTCACCAACATGCAGAAGTGTGTGTAGACGTGTCTGGACGTCGGTGGGGCCCATTTCCAACACCTCCTGTAGAAACAAATTCAACATGGTAAGTGCATAGTTATTTTTCTGACACTGTGTAGTAACTGGATGTTAATCAGGTGTAGGATATGTCCTGTTAGCAAAGCTTTCAATCAGTAACAGACATGAATGACATTTACCTTTAAACATCCTCACTTTTTTAACTGTGACACAAAATTGTGCATCACATTTGCACAAGATTCATCATTCAGGAGTGTTGCCTCACCGACATTAATGCAGAGGAAGATCCAACAACATGGTGAAACATTTAAGAACTTTTGCCAGCAAGCTGCAGTGCTAGTGACATATGTGGAAACTGTCTGGACAGAGCTTTAGTTCTAGCAACATCCCTTTGGGTTAGCAACCATGGATTGAAATAAAAAGTTATCAGCATCTGGAACTGGTACAAAGATAATGATGTAAAGAAAAAGTTTTGAGTTTAGAAGCTGAATAAGACATTTTAAAGCAGACAGACTCTAGTCAATGGGAAGTGGAAGTGTACACTATAATTTAGAACTGGCAGGTTGAACTGGAAGAACAATTACAAAAAGAAATAAGCAATTTTATCAGTGTAAAAGTCAGCTGCATGCAACAAAATTGACTATGATAAGGCAGACTATTATGATTGGAAATGGAGAGACTGCTATGTAATTTTATGGAACATTAATCTCAATTTTAACTGAGCTGGCCAAGAAAACTTTAATATACTTGATCGCTTGATCCTACTGAGACTGTTAGAGACAACAAGAAACTGTTCTACAGCAGATTAAGGAAATCTGACCATATGAACTTATTTTTTTTTTCAATTAATTCATTTTTTACTGAGTGATTCATTTTATAAACCATCACTCAAGAACAACCAATTTTATGGATTTGCTCATTTCAAGTGCATACTTTAAAGATGTGTTACCGCTTTTATTACTGCAAAGATGCTTTAGAAAATAAAGAAAACAACAGTTCCTTTCCCTGAACTTATTCGATTTTTTCTGGACTCATTTTTGTTTTATGTTTCAAACTTTGTAAATTTTTCTGGTATAATAGACTGCTCCCATTTCAAATGCATTGCCTGTTTAGAAATCAGGGAGAACTGTTTGTGTACCAAAGGCAAAGAAAATAAATCTAGTACGAGCAGAATACTCACCAATTCATCATACTCTTGGGAACTTGGATTGCTGTTTTCAAAAAACTTTATTGCACCCTGAAGTTTACTCAAACTTTCAAGATATTTATCAAGGCAATCCTTTGGGCTTGAAAAAAAATAATTATTAATTCACATTTTTTTTCCAGTTTTTTTTATTACAATTTTTTTCCCAGTTTTCTACAATAATTTTAATGTATATTTTTGAATTAAAACAAAAAGACATGCAGTTGATCTTTAAAAAAAAATCATGAAATTTTAACATTTCTTGGTACACAAGTTTTTTTTTTTTTAGGTGACCACAAATGCATTTGCATGTATCAGTTCCAATATCTCCATTTCTAGAAAATACAATAGATTAGGAAAGTTCTTTCTGAAAGGATACAAGGCATGATCAAAAAGTTTCTGGAATGGCCACATAAGACAATAAAAATGGTATATTTTCTGCATTATCCCTCAAAATACTCGCCTTAAGGGCTGATACACCAATACCACACTTTTGAAAGTATTTTTTTTTTTTTTGCAACATTTTTAATGCTTTCTGCAATGCTGTCTGAATAAGTCTTTGAATTTTTTTCCCTTTGATCTACATTTTGAGTTTTGGGAATTAATAAAGATTACAGAGGGCCACATTAGGAGAGAAGAGAGGATACAGAATAATAAACATTCTATTTTATGCAATGAAGAGAAAGTGTCGGGAGTGGGAGTACAAGTGCACTATCGTGATGGACAAGCCATTCCCCAATACAGCACTTTTCTGGATGTTTGTATAGCACATCTTCCCACAGTCTTTGTAAAACATCTCATCCATGTTCACATTTCCAAATAGTGATGCATGAATCATATTGTACAATTTCCTTAACCCAGTGCATATTTTCAGTAGACTTTACTGTTGATGGACATCCTGAAAATCCTGTATCCTCTATGAAACTTTGAAACCCACTCAAATATTTGTGTTTTCTTCACTGTTTCTTCCCCAAAAGCTGTTTTCCACGTTTCATAGGTTTCTGATGCAATCTCACCAAATTTAAAACAACATTTGATGTACATGCGCTGTTCTATAAACACAAAACCAAAAAATCACAAAGGGCACACAACATGTGGTTACTCTACTTCATAAAACTAGATACAGTGGCAAGACAGAAAACCCTGTAAAGCATCATATGACTCAGTGCATTCCACTCTAGAAGACGGTCAAGGTCCAAACCACAGTGCACATACACTGGTAATATGTTGAGGCCATTGCAGAAACTTGATCACACCTTATATACAAAGGATGCTAGATAATCTATCTACCAATACCATATATATATTCTAATAATTAATGACTTCATGGCTTCTTCTAATTACTTCAAGTATTATAAATATTGAATGGGAATTATAGAGGATACATTTTTAAGGTACTTTACCTCGCTAAGTACCTTAAAAATTTATCCCATATGTATTTATCTTTGAAATAATTCTTACTGTGGCATGTTCTTACATGTCTCAAGCTTTGTCTGCATTTTCACTTCAACTTCAGCCTCTTCTGGTTTTTGACAAAGTTGCCAAACAAAGCAAGGAACCTATCTGAAGTCGTACACCCGATTATTTGGATCTGACCTTACAACTGCCCATAATGCAGAGAGAAAACTGATAATAGGAATAAATGAAATGCCCATCTTTTAACTTCAAAACAATTATTTTCAATTTGAAAAAAAAAATTTCTCCAAAAATCTGAACTATCTATGTGTTCACTCACTGCTGTCTCCATTATTGGCAAACTACTATGTGGGAAAACTAGAAGAGAAAAAAATCAATACACACAAGGGCACTCTGCTGGAAGAGGCTCACAACATTTATTTGAAAAACACAGAAAATTAAAATAAAAAAATGATCCTCTGGCAATACAAAATACAAACATCTCTTAAAGCTGGATGGAAACTTAGCAAGATCAGACGAAGAAAAAGCTGAAATTTTTGCAAATGTCACTGGAAAACTACCTTATGCTCAATGACATGCCTAGCACTCAGAAAGCAAAGGTAATTCATGATATGCTAAAAATATATTTTAAAAAGGACACTGATTTTCCTGGCAATCCACAACATTCCCATCCAGAAACAGTAACTTATGAAAGCACTAACTTATTTGAGGAATTTACTGGTAAAAAGAAAAATAGACTGATAAAGGTAATGAGCAAAACTGCCAGGGCAGCAGTAAGAGAAGGCCCTTTTCAGAGTACAAACTTATCTCCTAGCAGACTTTGAAAACCTGTTACCCTTCTAAGTGGAAGAAGCTATGTTAAATATTAAAATTCTAAAAAATAAAAAAACACACTTGGAAAAGATGGAATTACCAAGTAAAAATTATGAAATAAATATCAATTATATAAAAATATGTGTGTTAGTATTAACTAAAATATGTAATGCCACACAAAAATTATGCTATTTCCCAGATGCATAGAAAACAGCAGAAGTCATCCACTTGCAAAACCAAACAAAAATCATACTCTGCCTGAAAATCATAGTTCATCTCTCTGAAACTGGCCAAGAGAAAATTTAAAAAAAATGCTTAGTGAATAATTCTCTGAAGAGTTTCCATTAATACTCTTAGAACAAGCAGGCACATTAACACTCTTTGAACAAGGGGTGACAAAACACTCCACCTTGCACAAATTAACTCATATAGCTGAGAAAAATCATGGCTGCATTAACTTAAACGTCACACAGCAGGAATTTTTCTTGATATTGGCAAGATCTTTGATGAATCCTGGCATGAGGCAATAATCTATAAATTGACTTTCCACTTGGAAAGAAGAAGTCATGACTTCCACTTTCCACTTTGGATTGTTTACATCACAAATCCTATCTCCACGATAGAAAATTTAGTGTAAAGTAAATGGAAAAAAATCTTCTCTAAAATATACACAAGTGGGGTACCACAAGGCAATCTGTTGGTACCCCCTCCTACTATGCAATTTTCAACTCAGATTTCTGCATAGAAATTAATAAAAAAACTGACTGCACCTGTATTTTTTCTTTGGGAGGGGGGGATTTCAATGTCTGTTTGATGATACATAGCAATAGCCTATACTTACAAAAGTAAAAATCAAGCTACGTTTATGCTGCATTATGTAAAAAAAATACTTAAGAGTGTAAAATAAAACTAAGCAGTCATAATACTTAAGAGTGTAAAATAAAACTAAGCAGTCATTTTTACAAAGGAGGTGGAAATACTGTTATCCAAATGGCAAAATTGTTTTCTACAGGAAAAAAAATTACCTGGCAAAAAATGTTAAATACTTGATCTTCACCATTGATAAAGGATTCACGTAGGATAAACATACTTCAGAGATAGTATGATAGGTCAAAAGATTGCATGCTGCAGTTAACGAGCCAGAGTGTCTGCGATTTCCTTACCCTCCCAGATTCTCTAAACCTATACACCAAGATATCTGTTTGTGTTGAGTTACAGTTATATCTGCCATGTTAGAATATCCATCCTTCATGTGTATAAATTTGGTTTGCTATTTTTCAGAGATTGCTGAAATGGAGAAATAAAATCGCCTGATTCCTGAACTTCAGTTGTATGAGTTCCAACTGGGCCAAAATGCAATGGAGGCTACTTGAAACATCTATCGTGCAAAAAGGGAGCAAGCAGTGAGTCATAACTGCAAGACTTTGGTTCACCAAATTCAAATCTGGCAACCTGGAACTGGAAGACCAGACTAGAGATGAGCATGGGCCCGTATGAGCCCGGGCTCAAATTAATTTTCCCTTTCAGTTTTTAATTATCGTAATTTCGGGTAGACAAGCCATGGCATATACGAGTTCAAAATAAAATGTTCAGCCCGCGCGGCTTATATACAGCATGACAGCGTATACGGCATATTATTTTATTTCATTAATAATTTTATTTTATTTTATTTTTTTATTTTATTTTTTTTTTTATTTTTTTATTTTTTTTTTCGGAACGAAATTATGTAACAAAAAACATTTTGGCTTGTACCATTCTTTTTCCGCGGGAAGATATCTCAATAGAGAGGGAATGGAATAACGATGTTACAGCCACGTGCAATAAATTCCACCCACCACCTCTTAAAACAAGACATGAAAATAACAGGTTATAGGATTGAGGTGGGACAGGCAAGCGAGAGGTGACTCTGATAAAACTCGGAAAAAATCCGTGGCTGGGGGAAACTTCGCAGGGAATCGAACTTGTTAGCAAGGATCGCCCTTGTTTCATGCTCCTAGCAACTAACTCTCCTTGAACTCATGACGTCATCAGCTTCGCTCCAAGGCTAACACTCTCTCCCCTCTTGAAACGGGATATCCGACTACCATCCAAGATTGATTGTCATTGGTCAATGACAGCATGTGCAAATTTTTTTCAGTGATCTGTGCATTCGTTGCACTTAGTTCACCAAATCGCATTTTTTCAAGTATGCTACGAGTAGTTCTACGTTATCACGGAAAGTAAAATGATGAAACGCAGAAGTTATACTTCTAGTTTTAAGCTAATGGTAAATAAATGTGTTTTTCCGAATCCTGGAAAAACATCAAAACTTTGACGATTATTTCGGACTTCACTGAAGCAAACATTATTTCTAAAAACTGCGGTGAAATGCCAGAAAGCAGCGAAAGTGATGCGGACGACCCCGAAGTTTTTTTAGATCATGAGCATTTAAAACTTTTTAATTCGGACAGTGAAGTTTCCGATTTTGATGGATTTGATTGAAAAACTATGTGTACCAGATAATTTCAGAATGTTGTGCGTGTATTTTTTTAATTATTGAGGTATAAATGTTTTATAATAATTGGTTTAAGTGCCTTATGAATTCTTTGAGTAAATTTTTATAAAATAGGTAGTAGGGTAAGTGTTATCCTTAAAATTGAATCTTGTTTAATTGATATTTTTATTTATTATTTGAAAGATCAGGTACTATATTTTTATCTACGTAATGTTTTCAAGACTGCGCCGTGGTATTACCCCATCTTACTGCGAAGGTGCGGCGTATACGGAGGTGCAGCGTTTTTAGTGATTTTTTTCATTCCGCCCCTTCTTTTATCGCTGCAGTGCATACGCCAGTGCGGCTTATTTACCCGAAATTACGGTAATTTTATTTAACACTGCAAACCAAATTAACTAATGCAATGGGGAGATGCACAACTGAATAGTTAGGCTATAATCTCTGTTTTATTCTTTGCCTAAAATTCTTAATTATTGTTTATTGCATGTTTTGCGTGCATTTTGTAACTCAAAACACCTGCGAGTGTTTCAAGTAACAGCCACGTATTTTTTCCTGCAGTTAAAACCGGTAGTATAAATACTTAACTAAACTTCTAATGTGTTTCTTCTTCTACTAGGAAATATTTATTTTAAATCACAAATTTTCATAAAAAAACTTCTCCTTCATCAGGCAGTCACTTGTTATCACTCTTTCTCCATCACTATCATGGTTATGGCTAACCTTGACGGTTACTGTTATTTCCCCCCAAATCTTGACAGATGTTAGGCAGGAACAAACCTCTGCATCATTGGTGATGGAATTCTGATTTTTCTCAATTTCTATTCCTTCTTTTAATTTTCTTTTTTGAAAGTTGCTCTAGAAACTGATGACTCTAACCCTTTCCGCTTGACTGTCGGGTGACACCCAACATTACGAAATCGGCGAAGCCAATGACACCTCTATAGCTTGCATATCGGCGCTCGTGAGACATTTCTTTTTCGCCGAATAGCTTGTGTGTCGATGTGTCGCCTGCCACGCCGATGATGCCTCTATAGCTCGTATGTCGCTGCTGGCAAGCCAAAGCTGAACTTTCATTGCTAAATTGTGGCCTCTACTGCAGAAAAGAAAATGAGTGCTGGGTGAGTATAGGTGAAAAGTTATTCAAGTGGAAAGGATTAAGGGAATTCCAGTCCATGTTGTGACCAGTTTCTCTACCATGCTTAACTAAAACTGCCTTACTGGAGTAATTATTTATAGCTATTTTATGTTCTGATATTCAAGTTTCTGGTCTGCAACCTGTTTTCCTATATAAGATAGTCCACAGCTACATTTTACTTCCTGGACTACTCCTTGCATTTTTATAATAACTTCTTTTCTTTGAACTATCATTGGGAAAAATATTTTAATTTAGTTCCCTAAACTTGGAGTAGTCTTATATTCTTTACTAATTCTCTTTAATGATCCAAATAAACCTTTGTGATAAGTAATTTTCCTAGTGAATTTTATTTGCTGCTCTTCTTGCAAGTTCTTTTTAACTGGAAAATTTAGAAGCAATTTCATCAATGAAATTGAAAAATTTCACAAAAAATAAAAAATCTTAGCCTAAAAAAAAGCCTTATTATAGGAAATACACTGCTCAAAACAATTAGGGGATATTGTGGTTTTGATATGAACTACCAACATCAGTTGTTTGTATGCTAAGAGAAATTGAAGGAAAGTGATTAGAATGAAACTTTTGCACACTTACAAACACCTGAGTATGCAAAATGTTTTGTGTGATGTTAGAAAGGGTGTGTTTCCACCAGCGAATGAAAAGCGACATGTAACGTACGATCGTTTAGTCCAGTATAAAAATGACTCACATGCTTTGAATGTGTGTTATTGACAAATGTGATGTCCGGACAACATGACTTGCCCGAATCTATAGCCTGGAAAGGAATCGGTCATTCAGAAGAGGGTCGAACCCAATCACAAGTAGCCGAAGCCATCGTTATGTCTCAAAGCATGATTTCTAGACTTTGGATCGGTTTTCAAATACCGGAAATGTAAGGTAAAGACCAGGAAAAGGCTGTAGGAGAGCAACTTCAAGAAATGAAGATTGGTTTTTAACACTGACTGCCAGGAGAAACTGGAGTATGAATGCCACTCATCTGCAACGGCTACTGGCACAAATGTTTCAACTCAAACTGTTCGGAATCGACTCCACAGTGTTGGTCTGTATGCTCGACAACCTATGGTATGAGTTTCTTTTACAACATGCCACCGTGCTGCCCACAGACTTTGGGCACAGGAACATGCCGATTAGAGAAGAAATGAATGGAGCAATGTTCTCTTCTCAGACAAGTCTCACTTTACTACACATCCTGACAATAGGCGACTCATTATCTGGAGGGAACGAGGTACTCATAACAACCCGTCATTTGTGCAAGAAAAGTGTTCGATTTAGAGAAAGCGGAGTTACAGTGTGGGCCGGTATCTCTATCAATGGTCGAACTGACCTGTACATCATCAAAAATGGAACACTTACTGCTCAGCAAGATAGGGATGAGATCCTCAGGCCCTTAGTCATCCTTTATGCTGCAGCAATCGAAGATGAATTCATTTTTGTGGAGGCCACATCGCGCTCGATGTGTGGATGACTTCCTGTTTGATGAGGGAATCATCCAAATGGACTGGCCAGCATGTTCCCCAGACATGAACCTCTTCCAGAATGTCTAGGACATTCTGGGGAGAAGGGTTGCTGCTCGATTAACTCTTTCACAAACAGTCCAGCAATTGGAAAGTGCTCTTCTGCAGGAGTGGGATGTAATTCCCCAATACCTCACTAATACTCTGACTCCATGCCTCACAGGTGGGCAACATTGTTTTCTGTCAGGGGAAACCATCACCACCATTATCATCATCCTTGTCAACCATTATCAATCCACTGCTGGACGAAGGTCTCTCCTAGCCACAATGGCCTGTCTTGTGCCAGTCTCCTCCATGTTACTCCCGCATACTTTCCAATTTCATCCACCCATCTTCCATGTGGTCTTTTTCTGGGTCTTTTCCTGTCACTTGGAATCCAATCTAAGATTTCGACGGTCCATCAAAGGTCTATCCTTCTGGCAGTATGTCCAGCCCATTGCGATTTCAGGGATTTTACTCTGATCATGATGTCTTCCACTCTTGTCATTTTTCTGATCCAAGAGTTCCTCTTCTTATCTCTCCTGGTTACAACAAGCATGCACCTCTCCATGCTTTTTTGAGTTGTCTGCAGCCTTTGTATGTTTCTTTTAGTTAAGGTCCACGTCTCTGCACCATACGTAAGCACTGGAAGGATGCATTGATCAAACATTTTTAAGACATAATAGCATATTGCTCTTGAAAATTATACTGTTTCTTCCAAACGCTCTCCAGGCAAGTTTTATACGCCGATTAATTTCTTCATCAATGTGACCCTCATGTGACCCTATCTGCTGTCCAAGATAAATGTAGGTATTGGTTATCTCCAGATTTTCCCCATCAATCGATAAATCTTCATTTCTTGTAAAAGCATTGTACATCACTTTTGTCTTCTGAAAGTTCATTTTTAATCCCACTTCTTTACTTTTGCAGGAAGTTCCTGGATTATACTCTGCAGCTCTGATGGGGTAGTTGCAAAAATGACTACATCATCAGCAAAACAAAGGTGAGTTAGATAATCTCCATTAATCTTTATCCCTTTGTTTTCCCAGTTCAGTGATTGTTAAACATTTTCCAATGTGGCATTAAAGAGCTTGGGAGATATGGTGTCATCTTGTCTCACTCCCTTTCCAATTTTTATGTGTGCAAACAGCCAAATCTTTGCACTTGCATTTTCATAGATGTTATTAATAATATTAATGTATGCATCTTCAACACTGCAGTATTTCAAAGCCATTGTAACTGCTGATGGTTTCACTGAATCAAAGGCTTTTTCATAATCGACAAAAGCCATGCACAATGGAAGTTCATATTCCCCCACCCTTTCAAATTAGTTCTCTCAGTACGAGGATATGAACTATAGTGCTGTAGCCACTCCTGAATCCAGCTTGTTCTCTTGGTTGAGCCATGTCCAGTGTTACCTTCAAGTGGTGTGAAAGAACTTTAGTGAAGATTTTATAAACCACTGATAGGAGGCTGATAAGTCTATAGTTCCTGAGATCCTCAATGTCACCTTTTTTATGTGGCAGGATCATTGTAGCGTTGTTCCAATCCTCAGGAATCTTCCCTTCATTAAGGCATCGAGTGAAAACTTGGGCAAGTACTGTTTCGATTTCTCCACTTGCTTCTTGTATGATGTCTACAGTAATTTCATCTTCTGGAGCTTTTCCCCGCTTCATGTTCTTGATTGCATGTGCAACTTCTGCTGGGAGGACTGGAAGAACTCTGGTACTGGGACCTTTCATGATGTCTGGAGTACATGTATTATCCCTTTCATATAATTTGGAGTAGAAATCTTTCATTCTTGTCAAAATTTTGCCTCTATTTCTTGTTACAGAACTATCTTCTTTTCTCAGTGCCATAATCTGTTTTCTTCCCTTACTGAGATGTCCCTTTGCTATTTTTAGGCTTTGGTTGTTTTCAATTGCTTTCCTTACTAGTTCACAGTTGAATTTCCTTACGTCTTCAGTGATATTTTTTCGTACTGTCTTGCATAGCTCTATATATTCCACTTTGGAAGTCACATCTTCTTTATTTGTCCTCATCTCTCTTCTTTTTTGCATCAACATTTTGTTTTTTCCTGATAATTTGTTCACATGGAACTTGTTCTTAGACCCAGCTAATCTTGTTGCTGTTTCCATAAGAGCACCATACCCCCTATTAAATCCTTTTTTCTGGCAAAAAATTTTACCTTTATTTTCAATTTTATGATATGTTCATAAATGTGCATTTCTACATTTGTCTCCTCAAAAATTATCTAATTTAAATTACTAATTGTTTTGGCCATATTTTTCTTTTCATATAGTGTAAGATGTCTGTAGTTCTTATTTCAACTTCCGAAGTTTTACATCACTCACAGTTTTCATACAAAACTACGATAACCCCTAATTGTTTTGAGCAGTGTATGTTTTAGACTCATTTTTACCAATGGAAGCAGTATGGAAAATTTTGAAAGCACAGAGGAAAAAATATCTGCTTTTCAAAACATCACTCTGTGTATGATGGCAGGATTAGCAGATAAAACATCTCTAAGCATGATGTTAAAGAACTATTAAAAGTTAATTCAACAGATTATATAATTAATGAATTAGCAAAGAGATATTATGACAAAGCTGAAAATTACACCATCACCCTAGTATGGAAATCTTTGTCTTATGACACAGCTGTTGTGCAACAATACCAAAGACCTGAATATAATTAACTATATGTCAACAAACTTGTCTTCATATTATTTACTGTTTCTGATGTTATTAGTAATTCGAGTACGGGAAACGTTAATATTACAAAAAAATTTTATTTCAACTTGGTACTTATATTCCTTCTCGATGTTCCCTAAAATAGTTTAGAATTTCATAATTTGAAGTTTACAAATTTATATGAAAAATGTCTTTATATGGACACTTAGACATAGCATAAATTTGGCAAAGTCCTCCAATATGTAGTGAAAATAGGTATTAAATGATTAACATTATTCTAGATTTTTCTTTTAACACATGATTATGAAATTTATACAATTTAAAACTTTCGAACCTCTCGACCATGATGAGCTGAATTGGTAATAAGTCATCTTTTTATCGATGATGGCACACTTTTTTGATTCTTGTGGTATAAGCTTCCAAGTTGAAATTCAATATCATAATTCCTTATTACAGATGATGGCTGCATGTTCCGCTTCCCGTGGCTCAAGATCCCATACTAGTTTCAATTCCTTCATTTTGGAATCATCTTCAGTGGGTATATTTATGAGTTACTTGTTGTTTCTCGGCCACTTACATCAATTCTACTGGCAGAGTCCGACGTTCCACGGCAGTTGAACTCTTGCGCATGCTATTTTTGGTATTATTGCGCATTCTTAGTCGTGTTCTTATATAATTGGATCATATGAATTTCTTAACCACGTAATTATTTCTTAACCACATATTGAATTCGACAAATGCAATATTGTTGAATTAATATAATTTATGCAGACCTGAATATATTCTGGGTGAAATCCTAGAAAAAAATCTAGTTTCACAACATCTAGTTTTGTGTCATTCTGAATATGTTATGATCATCTCCATTTCCAAAGTAGTTGCATTCACAAAATGGAGAAAAAAACAACTGCAAATCAATGCCTTTAAATCATTTTGTCTATGTCAGATGCTGGGGTATAAACGTCAATACTGAAAATGCTACCAGCACAAATAAACTTTAATTGAACTTCGTGTTCACATAAGCTGATGAAAATTAACTTGGCTTTTAGTTGGCAGATACAACTGTGGTTTGCAAGAAAGATGTTAATAGACATTTTCCCACATTCTATCCATACTTAATTAGAAAGCTTTCTTTCTTTTTGTTTGTTTGGTAAAATCTTGTTGCTTATCTTAATTGTTTTTCAATCAAGATTCTGCATGTATCTAATCATTACCCATACCTTATACATTTCACTTCATTCTCACACATACATTTATCAACATAGAATTCCTGTTTCACTGTTACATTAATACCACTATGCATTTTTCACATTTTACTGCTGATATATGGCGCTCAGTTCACACACTCTATCAGATGTTACAGCGTGTAGCACTACAAATCCATTGTCAAATAACCTTAGAAAATGATGGTTTTTGCCTACACATCCATCACAGCTACCACTATTTAGCATTTTGAAAATCTGCAAAATCATTAGCACTGGCAAGAGATATATTACTAAAAGAAAATATCTTTTTGGGATTTTCATTAAATCCAAACTTCACTTTAAAACATGTTTTGGAACAGGTAGAAAAAGAAAGCAGGTACTCAGAAAAAAACAGGTGGATGCATATTCATGTGTGAAGGAGGTATTTAACTTTTTTTTTTTTTTTAATAATAACCTGGAACTATGTACAAAAAAAAAAATCAAAACAGAATCACTCAGCAGCTGGTTCAAGGAGGAAAAGTGGAAACAGAATCTGACATATGAAAGCATTTTGTACTAGTACACCTGTAATACAATTTTATGTAAATGAGCGATATTTTGCAAATGTGTGCGCACTTTATTACTTCAAGAACATCTGCCAGCTATATGCTAAGTAATACTTCCTTTGCTTTGAGATTAGCCCCAAAAGTTTCTGGCATTCATTTATTTATTTGATTTAAGGATATTAGTTTTCACCGGTTACCAGCAAAATTCTTATCTAAACTGTTTCAAAATATTTGGCAACTACCACTTTATAAATATTATCAGTTGTTAAATGCATAGAAATGTTCTCATAGCATGTCAAGAAATACACATTAATTTATTATGATTCCCTTTGTCTTGGGGATCTGATACTTTTCTTACACTTTCACTTAAATGTGCAATTTGTTTGAATTTTTAAAATTTTAGAGAGCATAGCAATTAACCTACTGAAAAACAAAGTTCTTTACATAGCAAATAATATATTATATAAGGGATTTTATTCATTTTATGGCATGGGAAACTGAAATTTCAAGAAATACACAACATTTCAAAGTTTTCTAAAAAGCTTTTACCAAACAAATTTCTGATTTTTTTAGAAACCACAATTTTTTAGAAACCACGTTTTATATCTCAAAGCTTTAAAATTGAAATGTAAAGCTTTGAAATATAAAACAGTTCAAAGCTTTATTTTTTTCAATAATCCATAAAAAATAAAATTCAACATTTTGCATGATTTCTTCTATTTACAATGAACTTAAAAAAGATTAAATGAAGGGCATAAAACTCTGATATCACAGTTAAAAACTAACACAGTAATGTACAAACCCATCACGGATAACTGGCTCCACTTCTTTTGAAACACTGAAAAACTGAATGACATAGTCCAGCTTCTCTAGAGTTTTTCAATGTCTGTCAGCCATTAAAGAGTTTACAAGATTACGACAAACCATCACTCAACTACATTAACAGCTCTGATTCAAAGTATTTAAAAAAAAAAACTACATAAGAAATAAATACATCCAATGCACAGACAGCACTTTCAAATTTTTTTTATGGTTAACATCAATAATGTGGATTACCACATGCAAATGCTATTTTGAAATGTCGGATTTGCACAGCTATAAATTGAAAACAATGAAATATAATTTCATCTTCTCCTGTTAAAATGGCAACTCTTTATGAAATTCAGTATTTTTTTTTTTGCAGGAGGAAGTGTTTTTTTTTTTTTTTTACACATTCCTGTAACTCCTAAAAGAAAGTAAAGTACAGACTATATGAAAGTAACGTAAGTGGGAAATGTGGTAGTTCGAAAGCTTTGAAAGAGAAAAGAAAAAAGTTTGATATTCTTGATGTAGATGATATATATCACTACATATCACTAAGCTGTTCTCTGAGATTCAGAGGTTAGCTCCAAAAAGAAATACAAACTACCCCAGATATTTTTACTTACTGTTGCCATATCAAACTTCTCCATTTACAGCAATCCTGACATACAACTCGAGCTTCACTGATATCCATTACATGCCGTACACAAGATCTTTTGTACCTCGTACTCAATCTTTTTCAAGCAGACATTCCTGAATCTGATCCACCCATGTCTTCCTTGGTCTTCCTCTGCCTTTCTTTCCTGCCATTTGGGCTAAAAAGATTTTCTTAGTAAGCATCTCATCACTCATTCTTTCAACATGGCCAAACCACCGAAGCATATTACTCTCCACCTTGCTAACAACATTTTGCTTCACATCACACAACTGCAGCACATTTTTATTCCTCACACAATCAGACCGTGTCTTGCCACAAACAAGTCTTGCCCCACAGTAAGTAATGCATTTCTCCAGCACACAAACAACTTCTATGTTTCTTCTGTAGTACCCAGGTTTCACTACCATACATCAGAGTAGGAACAATGAAGAATTCACTTGCCTACTAATTTCACCATTTAAATTTGTTCTCTCTATCAAACATGCTTCCTAAATACACAAATTCACTCACCTGGTCAATCACAGTGCCATTTATACTTACATTACATTCAGTGCTACCAGTTCCTCTCTCAAAGACCATAGCTTTGGCTTTTCCCTTATTTATACTCAGTTTGAATTTCATGCAAACTTCGTACATCCAGGACAACATACTCTACAAATCACTTTTGCTCTCTGCCAACAGGACAGTGTCATCAGCATACAACAATCTGCATAAACGGATATCACCAAGACATAAACCACTATTATCTATTTTGGCATCACGCATGCACGAATCCATAAATATATTAAACAGCCATGGTGACATTACACAACCTTGTCTGACTCCTGCACCAATAGAAAACCATTTTGATAAAACACCATTCACTTGTACACAAGCTCTACTACCAGCATACATGGCTTTTACACTATTAAGTAGATTCTTAGTAACACCATATTCATTCCATACCTTCCACAGATCATGATATATGAGTAACACTAAAATGTCTGCAGCATAATATATCACAAAAAGTAAGAAACACAAATGAATAGAAATGTCACCTACCAGTGGTATGTAATCTTACAATGCTGATCATGCAAACACACCAAAGATCCACAGTTTAAATGGAAAATGAGGAAGGGAAATTGAAACAAAATATTTTTGTAAGACTTTTACTGGTCAGTAATAATTTAATTTGTATTTAGTAACTGCACTGTAATTTATTATATTCACACATGTTTTACAGGCGAAAATATTGTTTCAAGTATTAAGGTCACCTCAGAGTAGCATACATCCAGATGAGTTGCTGTCTAGGCATATGCAGAGGTACACACAGTATACACTATGTCAAATATATTATACCTTTATAGAGGTACCAACTGCAGCCTCATATCAGATAGTAATACGGAAGCCAAGAGGTGAAAAAACTATTAGTCATTCAGAGAATGAACACCCTAAGTTAATGACTTGTAGTTTAATAGTAAAATTGTTGTGTAGCGGACACCCACTGAAATTTATAACACTGACAGGCTGCTACAGAAGCCTCTTTCAAGTATTACACAATACGGGTGAATTTCCACCAGTGTAGAGATCTGTGCCCTCTCCCACATATTACAGGGCTTGAAAAATATTTGAGAAGTTACATGCCTAGCTGGGCATGTGCAGAAATTACTTACTTGCCCAGGTAGTAAAAGCTAGATGCCCAGAAAATTTTATTTTTAAGGTAAAAAATAAGAACCCTAATTTTTTTTAAATTAAAGAAATGAACTTTATTTTTGTGTTTTGCATTTCCATTTTAAGGGTCTGTATTCAAAATATTAAATGCAGAAAAGGGTGTGTTTTAAGATGATGCTAAGGTTGAAATTGGTATGATGGTAAAATTGGTATTTGAGAAATTTGGTGATTCTGCATTTTCCTTTCATTAAAATCTTTGCCCTTTATCACTAAACACCGGAGGCTGGTTCCATCAGAAGCTTGCATCCCATAGCTGACTATAAACATCTGGAGCAAGACCACAGGCATATCCCGGGGAAGTCCTCTTGTACGAACCCTTTTTGAGGGGGATTGAGTACAAATTTAAAGCGATATATATATATATATTTAAAAAGTCTTTTTCTAAGTCACAGGAAAATCTGTATTTTCCGTGCTGATTTGTACAATCTGAACAAACCAACTTCCGTTTTTGCACCACATTCAATAAGACACTATTTAAAACCACTGACTTGCTGAAATCTTTAATTTACAATTAAGAGACATAATAATATCGTAGTTTAAAACCATAAGACCTTTTGAGCTCGCAACGAACTCATCCTCGGATGGGGGACTACAAACTAATGGAACAGGTGTTTAAATATCAAATTCTCTGTCACATGATTGAAAGATGCACAACAAATATGCATGTAAGCAATCAATGAAAACTGCAAAAATGTTTTAGTGTAAGTTGTCACTTGAGTTCGAATGGTCACTCAAGAAAGCTGGTATCCACGAGTCTGGGATATAGCAAGGGGTTTCTTCATTACAACAGGACAGGCCATATCTACAGATAAATAAACTTTCCGCAAAGAGTGTGGTGAATTTTGTATTTGTAGTGGTGAGGACACAGGACTCTTCCCAAATTGGTACACTAGTTCCTTTCAGTCAGTCTGGACAGTGCCGTTGTTTGTGCACCCATTTTGACATTGTATCTATGTTCCTTAATCCTGGTTCCAAATGAGTGTAATGTCGATCCTATGTAGGCTTTGTCTTCTAGGGGTGATCCTATGTAGGCTTTGTCTTCTAGGGGTGAATCTGTAGCCCTTAGAGGTATACAGTATACCCCAAATTTATGGTCATTATTTGTAGGATCTTTTTCATTTCTGACCATGGATAGGATATTTCTTGTCCTAATTCCAAAGGATACGTTGTTGTGTCGGCAGTGATTCCTCAAGATGTTAATAACATAGGGCAGTGGTTCTCAAACTTTTTATCCTATGGAACCGTTTTCCCTACAATGTCGAGCAACGGAACCCCTCTATAAATACCATTAAAAATTAATGTACCTATATGCCCTACTATTTATCACTGATTTGAAATAAAAATGAAACGAAAAAATAGGCAATTAGTCAATAGAAAGATAATACTTACAATAAAATTTATTATGCCAATGATGCAAGTATTCATTAATGAAAAATATTAATCCTAGTTGTAAATGCATTTATGGCACCTCTATTCATAGTGATTGTGGAATAACTTTTTTACGGGTCTTATAGAGGTTATTTTTAATGAAAGTTGGTTGTCAAATTTTCGAACTAAAGCCTAGTTCGTCATCAGGACTATGTCACTGGAGTAGTTGCTGCCACTCAATTGGAAGAGTCCATCCGCAATTATCGTTAATTGTGGTACTTCTTCTTCTTGCTATTTCGATCCCTTCTTCTAGTTTCCTCTTTACTAAGTTTGACTGGTGGGCGATTATTTTCACTGAGTCCCAATTTATGGAGTGTCCACTTGCTTGCACATGTCTGTCTAGCCCTGTTTTGTTCCCAATGTTCCTAATAGCTGCTTGGTGTTCTTTCATTCGGACCTTAATACTTCTCCCTGTTTCTCCTATATAGCTGAGTCCGCAGTTACAGTCGATGCAGTAAATTACTCCTTCCTGCAATTGGATGTCCAATTCTTCTGCTTTAAAACTGGCAGGAATTTCTTTATTTTGTTATTAAGATCTGGAGCTAGCCTGATATTATATTTTGCTCCGATCCTTTTCAGTTTCTCGAATTGGACATCCAATTGCAGGAAGGAGTAATTTACTGCATCGACTGTAACTGCGGACTCAGCTATATAGGAAAAACAGGGAGAAGTATTAAGGTCCGAATGAAAGAACACCAAGCAGCTATTAGGAACATTGGGAACAAAACAGGGCTAGACAGACATGTACAAGCAAGTGGACACTCCATAAATTGGGACTCAGTGAAAATAATCACCCACCAGTCAAACTTAGTAAAGAGGAAACTAGAAGAAGGGATCGAAATAGCAAGAAGAAGAAGTACCACAATTGACGATAATTGCGGATGGACTCTTCCAATTGAGTGGCAGCAACTACTCCAGTGACATAGTCCTGATGACGAACTAGGCTTTAGTTCGAAAATTTGACAACCAACTTTCATTAAAAATAACCTCTATAAGACCCGTAAAAAAGTTATTCCACAAAAATATTAATGTAATGAATCCCTTTCCTTTTTATTGCCACATAGTTCTTTAAAATTCGGTATTATCGAAGAAAATTGTAATCTCATATCGGGCTCTGCATCCAGCTTTTCTGGTGCTTAGTTTTTGTTGAGGCATACACAGAAAAGCCAGTTTTACAAAGATAGGTTATCGCAAACGATAAGAGTACTGACAATTTTTTTTGCGATAATATTGAATATCTTCTTTTCAAACTGCACCAAAAGTCTGCCACTGGCACTGTTTTATAAATGGATGTTATTGAGGAATCTGACATCATTTCACTAAATTTTTGGTATCCATCAGGAGAAAAGTATGGAGGTTTTTCATTAATAACAAATGGATTTTTAATTCATAACTGACTTTTTAATTTTCCGTGCTGCTCATCAGGAAAACAGTGCCTCGTTGAATCATGGAGAGCTTCCAGATGCTGGATGATTTCACCACATTTCTGAATCCAGCTCTGACAGAAGGTTTCTCACGGTTGGAAAGCAATCAAATTCGTGGCTGCAGACTAATTTGGTCCAAAATTGAAGCTTTTTTTAAATGCCACAAATTTGTCGTTGGTGATGAATACATCAATTTGCTTTCCTTGAAGTGCAAGATTGAGTTCATTCAATTTTGAGAAAATATCAGATAGGTAAGCCACTGGAAATAACTACCCTTTATCATTTAATCAATCTTGAAAGTAAAAGTGGGTATCTGTGAAAAAAGCATGCACTTCAGCTCAAAGTTCAAAAAAGTGTTCCAATATTTTACCTTGAAATAACCATCATACTTTTGTACATAGAAGCAATGACGTGTGCACACTTCCCATATCATCGCACAGGATTTTAAATGATCTGTTATTCAGGGGACGAGATTTTGTGAAGTTTATCATTTAAACTACTTTCCCCAGGGCGCATTTTAGATGGAGTGGCAAATTTTTCGTCCAAGAGTTTGCCTATGAAGTATACAGTGACTACTGATACAGTTCTTTGCAATCATTTTGATGCGTGCAACACCAGATGTTTTTCCTACTATAGCTTTGGCACCATGTGTACAAATATCAATGCAGTTTTCCCATGGAATTTCATTTTCTTCAAAGAAGGAATTTAAGATATTGAAAATCCAGGTGCAGTTGCATGTGCTGCCAGTGGCTTGAATAAAAGATCTTCTACCAGAGATGCTTCTTCGTACGGGTATTTTAAAAAGGCGAACAATATTGTGAGACCTGACATGTCTCTAGTCTCATCCATTTGCAAAGCAAAATTGCAAGACTTGATGCGCATAAGTTTCTCTTTTATACTGCTTGCTATTTCCTTCACTCAGCGAGACACTGTATCGCTGAGTGAAGGAAATAGCAGAATTTTCGCTATTTCTTTGGCCGATTTTTCACCAAGCAGGCACTTAACCATGTCAATAACACATGGCTTGATAAGATTCTCGGCTATTGTATGAGGTTCACTTGCTCGTGCTATTTGATAGCTTACTAAAAGGGAAGCCTCAGTAGCTTTTTAATTCACTGTATGTGCTGCATGAAAAATAGTTTAACTTTTTTAAAAGTTCACCACGTTCGCGTACGACAAAATCAACATTCTTATCTTTGAGCTGTTGATCTTTAGTAGCCTCCAAATAGTGCCGCAGTTCAGCAGGTGCTGTTGAGCTGTTACGACAAACTTAGCTGCATACGACACACTGTGGATTATCTTCAGCTTTTATAAATGCCAAACTAATATAGCTCTTATTGTACTTTCTTCTTTATGCATGGGGAGTCAGAAATTAATGACTATCTTCTGCCATTAAATGACTCACAACAACTCTCTATAAAAGTTCTGCTGTCTTACATGGGCTCATACATCTTATGTCACAACCTCGTGTTTTTCAGAACGTGACACGTTGCTTGCCGTCTGTCGCCAATTGTGTTCGGTCACGGTTTATTCTTAACATTTCCTTAAGTAATTTCTGGCTACCCCACTGAGCAAAACTACTTATGGTTCCAATTTCTGGACCTAGAGCATAATATAATTAAATAAGCAATTCTTCTGTCCTTGGCACTCCGTAAAAGTAGTACAGCTTCTGGTGATTTGCAGTGAGTGAAACACTACATGCGACGATTGTTTGTTTTTCTTGTGGTAGAAAGTTCTATTCCAAACTTTTTCATTTTTAAATTTAGTTGTCTGGACTGGGCAGTTAAGATTTTTTTTACTTGCCTAGTCCTATAACTTACATGCCTCGGGTATGGTATTTTTCAAGCCCTGTATTATTACTCCAAATTAGTAGTCCATGGATTGTGGACCCTATCAATAAGAAAAGGAAACCAGTAGAATTCAGCATTTATCGCAGGACCATTCATCAAAAAGGTGATGATGTTGGAACCCCACTTTTTAATAGGCAGTTAACACACACACACACACATTTTCAGTACATGCACCAAGTGATCACTGAATTATGACTACCTACCTAATACTTCACAGGCCCTCCTTTTGCTCTCAGAACAGCACATATCTAAGGCAGGTATGGAGGCGATTGCTTTATCCCGAAGCCTGATACGCTATTTCATAGTGTCCCACAAGTGCTCTCTCGGATCGATATTGGGCGAGTTCAGAGAACAAGCAATATGCTGGGAGTCCAAACAGTGTTCCTTGAATCAGTCTTGCACAATTTTGGACCTGTGGCTCAGAGCATTGTCATCTAGGAAGACACTTTCACCATTCAAGACAAAATTCCTGCCAAGTGAACATGTTCCACACCATACCACTGGCTAGTCCGATAAATCCTTCCATTTTTCCATCACGCTTTAAATTTTACTACCTGCTGCTCCACTCACACCTTATATATGCTCAGTCAGTCGACTGATTGTGCCCTCTCAGAAATCATGTGGTCAACAAGCCGAATCCACTTTTGCTAGGGGTAATCAGAATTCAGTGATTATTTGGTGTATATTGGTAAGTTTCCAAAGACTTACAAGTCAATTTCTCAGTTTTTCTTTTCCACAGATTATGCATGCTTTCTTTATGAGGAAAACTTTTCTCATACTTGTATGTTCCAGAGGTTTAATTTTTTTTATTAAGTACTATTGATTTTTAATTTCCATTACACCACATTGGTTTAGTATTGATGGCAGCAGAACATGGCTAGAACTTACATTAGGCCTACTTCTATTTAAGCTTAGTGTCCATCCACAAGACAGGAAACCTTGCTTAGCAATTCGCCACCACATAAAACTAGCTTGAGATAATTTGAAGCAAAGAATCGATGGCTTATGACCATTCGTACGAGAAAGGTCCGGGTTCGAATGCCGGTGAAGCATGGATGTTGTGTTTGTCTTACGTCACTGCTCTCTCTCTCTCCCTTCCCTGGAACCAGTGGCCCTAAATTAGGGACAGGCAACTGCTTATAGCAACTGTTTAGTTTATGAAAACTGGTGGATTTTTGGTAAAAATTCCACGGACCATCGTTTTTATCATGGTGTTTTATAATCTGTGTTTTTATCAGTGTTGACTGCACCCAATATGTATCTGCAAAGTGTAAAAATATAAATGGATGAATAATATTTTTGCTGCTGGTCTGGGAACCGTCATTTCTGTGGTAATTAATCATGGTTCAATGGTCATATGTACTGCAAATTGTTTACTTTTCACTCCATATGCTAGAATAGCTGAATGGATTTTTTAGAAAGTCAGCCTATTTCTGAAGATCAGATTCGATGTTGGAGACCCAATTTCCATTTTCTTTTTAAACAAAGGCTGTGCGTGTCTTTGAAATTAAGAACACATCCATTTACTCATAATCCTAAATCACAGTCACTCTAGAATCACACAGTCTGTATTTCTTGAAAATACAAATCAGTCAGTCATACATTTCCAACACAACTGTGGAATGAATGTAAACATTGAGTAGAGGAACTTTTTACACCCACCCCCAAACTAAACAACACGAATATCCGGTCTCCTACTCCTACTCCTACACCGAATTTGACCTTGGGCGGTGGAAGGTAGATGTAGATATATTATAACTAATGACTGATTGTAGATATCAAAGAGTGCCCAGCTTTAGCAAATGATTTAATTTAGATGTGAGAAATTATTTTAAATGGTGCAAATATTTTAGTTAGTCAGACTATTTCTTTTTATATATAGGTTTGCGAATTACACTTTTGTGAAAGTGACTTCAAATACAGTTCCAGTGCTTTTGACGAGAAGAGGGGGAGGACAGTAACTGTGGATTTGAAGGTACCCAAACTATTACCAGGACGTCTGCCATCCAAACTTCCTAATTTACCATCCTATTTTAGTGATACCCCATGTGTTACATGTGAAGAGCCAGAAAGTAGAAGACAACGCCTGAAAAACAGGCACTGAAAACAGCGGTCATGGAAAGCATTACAGAAAAGGAGGACTATGATAAAAAACATACATTTTCTTCTGTTGTTGATTTGCAATCAAAGGTAGAATTTATTGACACCACGTTATGGTCTCTTTTTTGTAAAAACGACATGGCAATGGTTATGCATATTTCAGCTGATCCTGCTCCAAGTGTAAAATGTTCTGTTGTTATAAATTCAGAGCTTATGATTAGGGCATTTGTTAAAGATGTGGAGTTACCAAACTTGGTGAAATATTTGTTTCCATGTAAAATAACCCATACTGATATTCTAAATGACATTTTAAAACATTTAATGCAGCAGTATGAGTCACCTATAAGTGGTAATATTTTACGAAATGCAGTTGATCAAATATGCATAGTTTTAAAGAATCACTGTGAGAATAATTTAGGTTTGGAAAGTCACCTCAAGTTTATTGAGGAACAACTGGTTTTGTTGGGTCGAGACAAACATGGGTCCAGATATTCACCAGATTTCATGATTTTTTTTTCTTCCCTTTTTTTTAGCATGGCACCTTATGCGTATAATTTTGTTCGGGAGAGTGGTAGCATTAGGCTGCCACATCCCAGTACTATTTGACATGTTTTTGCCAGAAGTTTAGAGTGAAAACTGAAAAAATTGATTCAAATTTCTGTCTTATATTCAAAGAAAAATACCCTTTTTAAATGATGTTGATAAAAAGGTAATATTAATGCTGGACGAAATTCATTTGAAGCAATAATTCGATTACAAAGGTGGTAACATTTGTGGTCTGTCATTTAATTCCGAAAGCATGGCAACAAGTGCCCATGTCTTCATGACTAAAAGTTTACTTTCTAAAACAAAACAAAAGCATTTGTTGCTCTGGTCATTATATTGAAAACACACACAAAAGGATTCTTTGGGCTTCCACAAATGTGTTTTTAAACAATTATTGCAAGGTTAAAAACGGTAAATCAATACAGGATGCTGCAGTTATTAAAAAAAATAGTTTTAATGACAAAAAAAGAAAATTAGCGACTTTGACAAAGTAATTATTAACCAGGGGTCAAAGTAGGTGGCATTTGACACCACTGGACGGTAGATGCACAAAAATATTTTTAGCTCAAACGGCATTTTCACAAAAATATTTTGGACTGTAATGATATCTTCACAAAATATTTTGAATAAAATTTCATTTTAATAAAAATATTTTAACATAAGTGGCATGAACATTGTCGATTTTTTCTTCTTCTTGGAATTCAGGCTTTTTATTTTGCTGTGAAACCATGGTTGGTGTACATTTTTTTCCCTACCTACCAGGCCAGGCAACTAGATTTCTTATTCACATGCCCAGACCAATAATTTTGTTGACGATTGCATCTGGGCAATGGCATTTTGCAAGTCCTGATCTGATAGATGATTCTATCTACAATTGAATTCACACCACTGCAAACCTTTGTGCACTTTTGAGAGTTTTTTGACATTGTTTTTGGCAAAATTGCTACAAACAGAAAAATAGGCAAATTCCACAAAAATAGGCAAAATTTCACAAAAATAGGCAAAATTTCACAAAAGCAGACAGAATTTCACAAAAATGGGTATCGATCTTTAAAAACCTGGATCAACCCCTGTTAACCCTTTAAACAGCTGGAACGAATTAACTCGGGGTTAACAAAATGGGCAGAAATAAGCTCGAATGAATGTTTCCTCTGTCTAAATGTGGGCTGAAAGCGGTTGGAATGTGAACCTGAGCACTAAAAAAATCATTGCTTTCCCTTTAGCTGTGTTATTTAAATTGGTAATTTAGCCGGATTATGAACACTAATTCTTTCTGACTGTTCATCAGCTGAAAGAGCTATAACAATGGTGACAAACTCGACAAAAGAGAGAGAACATGTTTGAGTAAATTGTTTCTACCCAGTGGCATGATTTTCGTGTCAGGCAGACTAGCATCGTTTCTTGGATCATGGAGACCATGTTTTGGGTAACGGAGCAGAGAAAGAAGGACTAGAAAGAGAGCTCTTCCGACCAGTTACAAGTCTCTGGTCATTAATGGGTGAAGGGATAGGAATTGTTTTGCCATGAAAACAACCAGCTTTCATAAAACCCGGCCGCTATATGTTACCATTTCTATTTGAGAAAGGCAGAAAATTTTGGACACAATTTGGTTCTTGTACATTGGCTGCTTAAAAGGTTAATGTACCCTCAGGCCTCAAAGTAGTGAAAGGTAGTTCAATGAAATTTAAAGCAGAAGTAAGACATTTTTATAGATAGGTTCAAATTATATAATTTCCAAGTTTCAAATCTTTCCTGAAAGAAAGTTTACTTTTTTGTGGTATAAAAGCTTCAGCTAAACCAGCTGATGTGTGCATAAAAAGAAAGAACTTTGATTTGTCATAAGTCACTACAGATCTTGAGTTTATTGTGTAGTTCTTGTTTTTAAACTTTTAACAACAGTAGAAAATGAATCGGTGTTGTAGTATGGTTAGAACAGTTTTTACAAGTTTGAAATCAAATGTACCTATGTAGTATAACCACAACATGAATAAAAAGTTTTTATAGTATCTTCCAAATGGCAAAAACCTACATTTCCAACACTAACACATAATGCAAAAGTTTCACTCAGTGTACAACCCCTAGCAAATATTATAGAATCACTGTCACATGAACATGGAGGCGCATAGTAGGAAGTACGCAGAAATGACACAAAGGAAGAATGCGAAACGAAAACATAGTTTAATGAAAGTTCCACATCTGAGCTACTGACAGCAGGACTCAGATATATGTACGTATAATATCTGACGGAAATACACAATTATGTGTAGCAACATGTGTGGGAAATAATTGTAGACTCTCCAACATTGGAGAAAAAATTATGGAATCAACATATAGGCTGCAATTGGAATCTGGCAATACAACACGTTCAGAATATACAAATAAGTGTGGCGCTAAAGTGGTGTAGCAGTATTATGCTGTTGCTGCAGTAACAGCATGGCTCCTAGGAGGGAGTTACCAATGGAAATGAGGGGACAGAATTATGAAGCGTCTTCAAGAAGGAATATCGACAAGAGCCATCACAAAAAAGGTTGGTTGTTCGCAGTCGAACAAGGAGGCCTATTTACAGGTTCTCCAAACCAAACTTTGACATGCCAATCGTGAAAAACATCATGAACTGTCAGTTGTAACATTGGTTTCTCCATCACAACAACACCAGGCCCCATATGGCTCATAAATGTACGTGAGAAATCACTGTCACATAACATGACAGAACTCATATATATGTGGGGTGAGTATTTTGAGAAAGATAAATGGCAGGATGTTTCAGAACATGACATTTAAGGTAACTTTTCTATACTGTTCATGAATTAAATTATCACCCCTCTGTGTGCATCTGTATTCATGTGGTGGTGATTCCATAATTTTGGCCAGGAGTTGTATAATATGTGTGTAATGCCTAATGAGTATAGAGAGAGAGCATAAAATTCTGATTAACATTAACCCTACCAGCTACTTGTGATATGACATATGGTGTATTACGCAAGTTATTCCTTGTGTGCTGTTAATTACTATGTTAAGAGAATCGTTTTGAGTTTCTCAAATTAATTTGGCATTGAGAACGTTATTTACTATAAAAATTTCAGATTTCTTAATGCACGCAAGGCAATAAGCCTACCTTCATTCATCCATAATCATCATAATTGTCGACCATTATCAATCCACTGCTGGACGAAGGTCTCCCCAAGTTTCCTCCACAACGGTCTGTCTTGTGACAGTCTCCTCCATGTCACTCCCGCATATTTTCGAATTTCATCCACACATCTCCCATCTGGTCTTCTTCTGGGTCTTTTCCTGTCCCTTGGAATCCAATCTAAAATTTTGGCTGTACATCGATGGTCTGTCCTTCAGACAGTATGTCCAGCCCATTGCCATTTCAGGGATTTTACTCTGATCATGATGTCTTCCACTCTCGTCATTTTTCGGATCCACGAGTTCCTCTTCTTATCTCTCCTGGTTATACCAAGCATGCCCCTCTCCATGCTTCTTTGAGTTGTCTGCAGCCTTTGTATGTCTCTTTTAGTTAAGGTCCACGTCTCTGCACCATACGTAAGCACTGGAAGGATGCATTGATCAAACACTTTTCTTTTAAGACATAATGGCATATTGCTCTTGAAAATTATGCTGTTTCTTCCACAAGCTCTCCAGGCAAGTTTTGTACGCCGATTAATTTCTTCATCAATGTGACCCTTACTTGATATCTGCTGTCCAAGATAAACGTACGTGTCTGTTATCTCCAGCTTTTCTCCATCAATCGATAAATCTTCATTTCTTGTAAAAGCATTGAACATCACTTTTGTCTTCTGAAAGTTCATTTTTAATCCCACTTCTTTACTCTTGTCAGCAAGTTCCTGGATCATACTCTGCAGCTCTGATGGGGTAGTTGCAAAAATGACTACGTCATCAGCAAAACGAAGGTGGGTTAGATAATCTCCATTAATCTTTATCCCCTTGTTTTCCCAGCTCAGCGACTGAAAAACACCCTCCAATGTGGCATTAAGGAGCTTTGGAGATATGGTGTCACCTTGTCTCACACCCTTTCCAATTTTTATGTGTGTTGTATTTTCAAACAGCCGAATCTTTGCACTTGCATTTTCATAGATGTTATTAATAATATTAATGTATGCATCTTCAATACCACAGGATTTCAGAGCCATTGTAACTGCTGATGGTTTCACCGAATCAAAGGCTTTTTCATAATTGATAAAAGCTATGCACAATGGAAGTTCATATTCCCTCGCTCTTTCAATTAGTTCTTTCAGTACGTTCTCTTGTTCTCTCAGTTGAGCCATGTCCAGTGTTACCTTCAAGCGGTGTGAAAGAACTTTAGTGAAGATTTTATAAACCACTGATAGGAGGCTGATAGGTATGTAGTTCCTGAGATCCTCAATGTCACCTTTTTTATGTAGCAGGATCATTGTAGCGTTGTTTCAATCCTCAGGAATCTTCCCTTCATTAAGGCATCGAGTGAAAATTTGGGCAAGTACTGTTTCGATTTCTCCACTTGCTTCTTGTATGATGTCTACAGTAATTCCATCTTCTCCTGGAGCTTTTCCCCGCTTCATGTTCTTGATTGCATGTGCAACTTCTGCTGGGAGGACTGGAAGAACTCTGGTACTGGTACCTTTCATGATGTCTGGAGTACATGTATAATCCCTTTCATATAATTTGGAAGAAATCTTTCACTCTTGTCAAAATTTCGCCTCTATTTCTTGTTACAGAACCATCTTCTTTTCTCAGTGCCATAATCTGTTTTCTTCCCTTACTGAGATGTCTCTTTGCTATCTTTAGGCTTTGGTTGTTTTCAATTGCTTTCCTCACTAGCTCACAGTTGAATTTCCTTATATCTTCAGTGATACTTTTTCGTACTGTCTTGCATAGCTCTATATATTCCACTTTGGAACTCACATCTTCTTTAGTTGTCCTCATCTCTCTTCTTTTTTGCATCAACATTTTGGTTTTTCCTGATAATTTGTTCACATGCAACTTGTTCTTAGACCCAGCTAATTTTGTTGCTGTTTCCATAAGAGCTTTGGTTACTTTTCTGTTAACTTCAGAAATATCCACTTCTTCCAATGTTAGGCCTTCTAAAGCAGAGAATCTGTTCTTCAGTTACAACTTGAAAGTATTATGGTGTTTTTTAAGGTTGGTTATGTCAATGCATTTTGTTTGTCTTATGAGTTTGCCACGTTCGAGTTTAGTGTTGAGGTGCATCTTACATCTCACCAATCTATGGTCACTACCTGTGTTGAACTTGTTCAGCACACTGCAGTCTTGGATGACGAATTTTTTATTACACATAATAAAATCAATTTCACTTGTCGTCCCATTTGGATGTCTCCATGTCCATTTCCTGTGTGGCTTTTTCTTGAAAAAGGAGTTCAAGATGAAAAACCCTTCTGCCTCTGCAAACTCTACGAGAGTATTTCCACGCTGGTTTCTGTTGCCGTGACCGAATTTACCTACTGAAGTTTCATTCTGTTGCCGTTGCCCTATTTTTGCATTGAAATCTCCCATAATTATCTTTAAGTGCTGCTTACCTTTATTATTTAGATGACAAATTTCCTTATAAAATTCTTCAATTTCTTCTTCAGGATGACTTGTGGTGGGTGCATAAGTTTGAATAATCGGAGCCTGGTATCTTCTCAAGAGTTGGATAACAAGTCGTGCAGCTCTGTCAGAAGAAGTTTCAACTTCTACCACTTTATCCTTCAGTTTCTTGTTTATTATATATCCAACACCACTAGTTCTGCCAGTATCTGTCCCACGATAGTAGAAGAGGTCCACGATAGTAGAAGAGATGTCCACTTTTCAGTTCAATGAGATCTTCTCCTTTTCTCCTTACCTCACTTAGCCCGACGATGTCCCACTTCATCCTTTGTAGTTCCTCTTCCAATTCAAGAAGCCTTGAATCAGAAGATAGGGAGCGTCCATTATACGTAGCCAAGGTCAGTATCAGATGGCAGCCTAGTCCGGTCCTCCGGTGATTCTTAGCACCCTCTGCCTTCATGTCGCACTGGCCGCTGCCTTGGCCAGGTACATTCCAGCTGCCGGAGACTGAGGGCCAAGATTTAAGTTGTAGAGTCATTTTGGAGGTGTTTGGACATAACTCACCATGCTGGCCAAGCGGGTTGGTGACTGTGGGATAGCATTTCCTCTGATCCCGATGGTATAGTTATACCGCTATTGGCGGTCGTCAGAGCCCTTTTAGTGGGAACAGGATGCACTACGAGAAGGCAGGGTTGACATTTGTCAAGGAGAGGCTGTGATGTTACGCATCACCTGACCTTATATCCCCATCCATAATAGTATGTGGTAATTAATGCTTTGTTTGCTACAAAGATATTGGTGTGCTTATGCTTTTTTTCGTGTCAAATGTAATTGCATAAATGACGCATTTTTGGCATACGGTAAAATGAATAAATTGTTTATAGTAAATTGTGTGATGGATTTCGTTTATTGCAGCCTGCTTTACCTTTACTGCTTACATAACTGCTATTAAATTATATATTTGTAGAACTTAACAAGCCACACTTGAAAATCATTTGGAAAATTTTAGTGTTCTGTCCTAATTTAAATAAATTAGTTGTAGGATACATATGAGCAAGAGTGGTAGTGATGGAAAACTAAGTTTTTATGAGTTACATAAGGGTATATGTTATATTTCTTTTTCCCACAGCGATTCATTTTACTTAAAGATTGTTAAAAATATCTCGATAATACACCCCTTTCTATACTCCAACAAAATTTTCCCTTTTTAATTGATGCAATGCCACCTTCCTCTAGAAAATACACAAGACCTTAGTTAATTAATTTGGTCAAGCATTTGAAAAAAAAAAGTATTTTAGCAAATGGATATTCTTGAAATAGCATTTAACAATTATTGTTGGTGAAAACATCATTTTAGCAATTGATATTTCACCCCAATAATGTTTTAGCAATGATATTGTTGGGATGAAAGAGTTCTGCCAGAAGGTGAAATTCCTCCTTTTTGGAAGTCATCTGGGGAGTTCTAGACATTGAGAAAAAATATATATCTGCTTATAAAAAAATAGATCATATGTTGTATATATGTCCATAGGTATCAGGCATCCAGAACTTGTGCCTGCATCATGTAAATTTTTGTGCCGGTATACTATCTAATTATTCAAATCTAGAAAGGAAAACAAATTAGATCAATGTAAATATGGGATTCATATTATTGGTTTGGTGTAAGCACATTGACTAAAATAAAAGTACTTATTTGTTCCTAAAGAAGTGTTAAACAATTTTGTGACTTTTATAATATGGTGCTTAAGGTAGTTAATAAATGCTGAGAGGTTAATTATTTTTGCTTATTCCTATGTGGGAAAAGTTCAGCCTTTTTCTGCCATCACCACTTTCATGCCTGGGGCTATTTTAAAAGTGAAATAATATTGTACATGCCTACTGCGGTGCTGCTGCCCATTATGGTAACAGTGAACACTTCTTGTTTCACATTCATCTTCTGGAGAAATAATGTGTGTGTGTGGTTTTCACTACAATTAGTTCAGATATTTTTTATAACAGTTAAAAACAATAATGTAGTCTTTAAAAACATTCTCCCACATTCGTTCATTACTGTTATTAAAGTTATTGACTAAAAGAAAAAAAAAAAAAAGAATATGTTAAGCATTTTCAGTGATATGTCTCATTTGTGATGCAATTTTTCACTGTAATATCATAATTTTAAAACAACAATCGTGACCATCGGGAAAAATGTTCCCACGATCATTTACTTTTGTTACTAAAGTTATTGACTGAAAAATTAAAAAAAATACAGAATCCGCAGATTGATTTAACAAACGGAAGCTACAACTTCGTAATAATTTTTATTTCTCATTCTTTTAATAAAAAGAATGAGAAATAAAGTTATATGTCACATTTGTGGTTGAAATTTTCACTGTAATACCAAAAATCTAAAACAACGATCGTGACCATCGCAAAAATGCTCCGATTCCGAAACTTTCTCCCACGATCGTTCACTCCTGTTACTTAAGTCATTGACTGAAAAAAAAAAAAAAACATACAGAATCCGCAGATTGATTTTGAGATTTAACAAACGAAAGCTACAACTTTGTAATAATTTTTCTCATTCTTTTAATAAAAAGAATGAGAAATAAAGCGATATGTCACATTTGTGATGCAAATTTTCACTGTAATACCGAAATTCCTAAACAACGATCGTGCCCATCGGAAATATGCTCCGATGCGCCCAGCTTCTCTCTCGTGAGATGTGAAGATACACCGGCAGTGACGTCACAAACCCGCATCATGCCATCTGCCTCATTACGTCATGCATTGTGGGTGGATCCAATTAAAGTTTATGACGTCACATTTGTATCTATGTAAATTTTATTTTGAAAACGGCTCTAAGGATTTTGATGAAAGTGGTTAACCTATCGTTTTCTGGTACTAGAAATCGATTTAGCTTGATCTCGACTTTGGACAAATTCATTTAGTGGGTTAAATAACCACCCAGAGTTACCACGTTTTTAGTGTCATGGCATCATCCTATTAATGTTGCCCATGCTTAGAAATCTTATGACATCACACTCTTGCGATTGAGATGTTGGCGCACGGTCACGCCATCTGCCTCATTATGTCATGCGTTGTGTGTGGGTTTTATTAAAGTTTTATGATGTCACACTCTCGCGCCCATCTGCCTCATTACGTGACGTGTTGTGTGCGTATCACGCATTACTTCTATTTTCTTCTAGAACAAAAAGTGAGTTGTGCCAGCTGCTTGGAGTTGATGCGTAGTACAGTATGAGCAGCAGAATGCTGATTCCGTGTGTTTTTCCCTTCAAAAGGTAAACTGTTAATACAGCATTTTTTTTTGTTACATTTTTAAATAGTCACTTGATGACGAGCATATCGCTGTGCTAAAATATGATTAATTCATTTTTATTAATTACTATTAACAGAGTGTCATGTGGATGGTAAAACAAAAAAATATGGCTGGTCGACCTCCTACGAAACGTGGGCATTTCAACTTTAATAAGAAGAACTCAAAAGATGCCCAGAGCAATGAGAATACTGTTCACACATTCTGATTCCTGGATCACCAGAAAACCCGAAGTGCCTATGGGAAATGTTCAAAGATGACTTGGCCAATGACTTTATCCGAGAAGCAGGACAAACTGGCGGCTGAGTCGAAGAAGCAATTAAACGCGCTTATCGAATCATCGCCTACAAGCTGAACATTGAAGCAACAAAAGGCAGAAATTTCCGCTATTGGGTGCAACGACTTGCAATGGACAACATTGACAACTACGAGAATGAGCTCAACCAAGACGTTCTAAACACCGATGAGTCAGCTGCTCTAGGCGAACGCATGTACAGTCTTCTTAAAGGAAGGCAAATTGAAATTGGTGACACCACAGTACGTTCACTTGATGACGCGAACCCTGGACACAGATGTTTCTTCATTGATGGACCTGGTGGCACCAGCAAGACCTTCGTCTACAAGACCCTGTATCACATCCTTCGTGGCCTAAATTACATCAGGTGCATGGCCTTCACCGGTATTGCTTCAATTCTACTCCCAGGTGGACGAACTTCACACAAGACCTTTGGACTCAAGCTGCCGATGACACCAGAATCAAGCAAAACTCGACCAAGTTGAAGTTTTCCTAACAGATGAAGAGCCTATGCTACAAAAATATGGAGTACCTAACATGGATCAGCTGTTGTGTGCCATAGCAAATCCGAATTTGCCGTTTGGAGGGAAAATGGTGGTCCTAGGAGAAGATTTCCGCCAGTGCCTTCCCGTGCAGCCCCGAGCCAACAGAATTAAACTACTAGACTTATCAATCAAAAGAAGCAACCACTGGCGACAATTCAATTTCTTTTCGCTGAAGAATATGCGCGTCGACCCACAAGAAAAAGAATTCACAAATTATCTTTTGAGGCTTGGTAATGGACAACTGCCGATGAATTCCATGGATGAAATTGAAATACCGGAAAGACATCCTTTCTAATGGCAATCTCATCGACGAGGTCTTTGGAAATTGTCTCGCAAATGAAAACTATGAAGGAATGAAGGATAGAGCTATTCTTGTGCCATTGATCACACATGTCAGTAACATCAATGCCGAGATTGAGCAGCTGCTTGGAGAGTACAAAGTACATCGTAGCTATGATTCTGTCAAGGACCACCCAGAAGGAGTGCTACAATTCACCGCGGAATTCCTCAACTCCATCGGCATTGCCGATTTGCCACAGCACGAGCTGAAGCTGAAAAAAAACACAATCATGCTGCTGTGGAACTTGGATGTCTCATAAGGACTCTGCAATGGAACTTGGATGATCATAACCGAGCTCTGCAACAACATCATCAAGGCAAAGATCGTCACTGGAGAACAATCTGGCCAAGAAGTACACATTCCGCGAATTACGCTCGACTCAAACAAAGGTCAACTTGGATGTACAATGCAATGACATCAGTTTCCGGTAAAACCAGCGTTTGCTATGTCCGTGCACAAAGCCAAAGGCCAAACCTTCAAGTTCATTGGTTTTGATCTCCGGATATCCGTCTTCATGCATGGAATGCTGTACATTGCCTTTTCTCGAGTCAAGAGGCGAAGCAGTTTGAAAGTGCTACTACCACCAGAGAATCCATGTCACACCCGTAATGTTGTATGGAAAGAAGTGTTTCACAGCATGGAAGTTCATCCGAATGCAACGCCCATGGAACTTTAATATGAAGAAAGCTGTGGAAGTTAACACAACAACATGGAGGACTTACACCTCAGCCAAATAGCTACAAAATATAATTCTTGGCGCAAACTTTCCATCACTGCAGGACAACAGACACAGCGTTAAAAAAGAAAAACTGTGTATGTATGATATAATGTATCAAAATGCCATCCACTTAAATGGAAATCTAGATCTCGAGTAACGGCGTTGATAGCATTGCCAGAATTTGAATGGTTTATAAATCATATATTCATACAGCAATGCAAATGTCAAATGTCATCTAGCTGCTTAATTATTCACGTGCTATTTAGACAATAATCTATATTTTGTGGTTACTCACCTTTATTCCCTAAATCTTTTAGGAGGTTTTCGTCTCTACACATTTCCAACACGTATTTTTCTTATTTACATCGCGGTTCGAGGCCGCAAAAAAAAAAAAATCTTTTTCAACTCATGCAAACTTCACTCCCTTCCCTTCTTTTCCCTATGACCAATTCAGATTCAAAATAATCTACCACAAATATACACAATTGAACTCCCTAAAACACATTAATCTAATTAAAACTTCAATCAATAAAAACCTATTTACACATTTCCTAAAACATCAAAGTTAAAACGCTGTAACCCAAAATTATTTAGAATTGCACATCAGTGCCCAATTAAAATAAACCCAAATACCTGACACAACCACTATATTCAACAATCACGGACCTCTCTCCCCTCAGAAACAAGCATAACAGCCAAGCACTTTCAGCAGCATTCTCGTGCAGCGGATGCAACAGATGTACCACCTGTCACCATCCACGAAACTTAGCGAATGTTCCAGTGCTCGCGCGGCATCATCTCATTTCCTATTCTCCGTCGTTCAGGCGCAGTGGCGCCATCTATCAGATGACCCAATAACCTTCTTTTCCTTTCGTACTTATAAATATCTGTTCAATTTATTTGATTCTTGAAACTAATCATCTTATATTCTAACACATTTTTTTTTATATATATTACATCATTTTTTCCCCTCTTGCCTTTTCCCCTCTGTTTTTCTCTGCGGCTTTCCTTTCTAATCAAATCCTTCCAATATGCATTTAAGCTATTAGGATCATTAACGTTACATAACCTGCGTCTATTTTTTTCTATCAACACTGTCTCCGCCAATCTCAAATGCCTTTCCCTACGACAATTCTCAATATTTTTATTTCATCAAACTTTGGGTATTGCCTTTGTTCAATACAGTACTGGACCAAGACAGTTTTTGCTTCTTTTTTCTGCCAATTCTGTAAGTGCTGTTGTAAACGATGTTTTAGTTTATTTTTAGTGCTTCCTGTATATGATACTGTAGGATTGTTGCTTATAGGAATTCTCACAGCACTTACCTAGAACAGAAGAATTGATTCCGTGCATGGAGGATGTTATAAGAAATTTGCCAAGTACAAAAAAAGAAGATGTAACATTCAAATTATAAAGAATTTTATTAAAAGAATTCAATGAAAAGCATAAAAAAATTTTCCATTTGAAGAAGCTAAAGCACGAAAAGAAGCAATTATTGATGCTGAAAGAGAATAATGACATTAAATTCTGTGAAGCTGATAAAGTCAGGGCAGATTGTTCTAATGAATACTGTAGATTATAATAATAAAATGTCTAAAGCAATAGAGGAATTAAAGTGTACAATCATCAATAAAGACCCAACAGATAACCAGATAAAATATTTGGCAGGGATAAGAAATCATAGTACATTGCCAGACGAAATGAAGAAGTCCTTCCCACAAATGGGTGCATGTATACCGAAAGTTTTTGCCAAGATAAAAACACATAAAGAAGATGCACCAATGAGGTTGATTGCATCAAAAGTTAACTCACCCTTGATTTCATCAGAAAAAATATTTATAATTTTCTTGCACCAATATTTATGAAATAACAATACAGTTTAAGGAACACATATGATTTTAGTACAAAAAAAGTCATACTTTAAGTGAAAGGCAGTGCTACAACGTGGGAAAAAATACGCATTTCCACCTAAAACCCCAAGAACAGAAGAGTACATTCCTATCTTAGAAGATATTGTGCAGCGAGTGCATCCATAACATGCTACCGATCTAAGGTTTAAGCTATTCAGAATCATGCTTAAAGAGTATAACGCTAAGCACAAAAAAAAACTGTAAGATTAATAAATTAAAGTATGACAGAAAACAACTAGTAAATCTTTGCAAAGACCCCACGATCAAATTCTGCGAAGCGGACAAAACAGGGCAAATTGTTATTATGGACACTTTGGAATATAATGATAAAATGCGGACGGCCATCTCAGAGCTACAGTGCGATAGCATCAACAAAGATCCCACCGACAAACAACTTACCTTCCTGGCTAATATAAGGAACCACAGCACGTTACCAACAGAAATAAAAAATGCAAACCCTTCAATGGGAGCAGGGATGCCAAAAATATTCTCGAAAATTAAAACTCATAAAGAAAACACACCTTTAAGACTGATTCTATCGAAAAAAAACTCACCACTCATCAACCTAGAAAAAAAGATATACAACTATCTATCCCCAATATTCATGAGGAATCAATATACATTAAAGAATAGCTATGAGTTTATAGAAAAAATCAAATTAATTAATCAAGACCTAGAGCAAATAACTATGGCCTCCATGGATGTTAAGGCGTTATACCCAAACACTCCTGTCGAGCTAGACATCGAATTGATTATGCAACAACTAAGCATCAACTAAGAACTAAACCTGTCACAACTGAAAGAGCTAAAGAATACCTTATATTTCATCAAGGAAAACAACATCTTCCATTTTGAAGGAAATATATTTAAACAAACGCAAGGTGGCCCTATGGGATCCCCATTATCGGCATTATACGCAGAAGTGATTATGGCATACCTCGAAAAAGAAATTATTCAAAATTTACCTGAAAAACCAATACTTTATGCTCGATATGTAGACGACATTATTATAATGTCTAAACTTAACAAAGCCGAGCTACAAGATCTAGCACAGCAGTTTAGCAAAATCTGTAACACCATAGAGCTAACTATTGAGTTTGAAGAGGATAATTGCCTATCCTTCCTGGACATTCAACTAAAGAAAAACAAAAATAGTTTTGAATACTCTGTGTTCAGAAAAGCAACTTACATACCTGTACTGATACCATACTCGTCGCACCATCCAGTGATACATAAAAAAAACAGCATAGTAAACTTGATACGGCGAGCGTACACACACACACATCTAACAACAGGCTAAAAAATCAAGAGCTAGAGTTTATCTCGAAAATATCACAAGAGTATGGGTACCCGAGCAAGCTAATTAATAAATGGATACATGAGAGTAAAAAGCATATGACTCAGAGTAAAGAAGGCCAAGAAGTGCACAACCAAAGGAAGATAAGAAATAAAAAATTGAAATACATTGGAGCTTTCCCATACCTAGAAGGAGTGAGTAAAGAAATCAATAGGCACTGTGCTAAATATGACTTACAACTAGGAAGCTCAGTGCACACCGTGAAAAGTATGACTGTCAACAAAAAAACAGAGGAAAAAAGCTAGAAGAATCAGGAACCTATGAAATTCCAATAGCACACATACCCCCAATATCGTACATTGGAAGTACGAAAAACAGATTAAAAAAAGACTTAAACAACACATATCTAACTGGCAAAAAAGAAGCCAAAACTGCTTTAGTGCAATTCTGCTTGGAAAACCGGACATTCCCAAAGTTCGATGAAATTAAAATGCTAAAAAAGAATAAAAAATCGGAAAGGCAAATGAGGAGGGAAGAAGCAATATTAATCTACAAAAATAAAGCAAGGGTATGTAACCAGAACGACCCTAGCACATTATCGGGCCTGTGGAAAGAACTAATAAGACAAGAAAAACAACAACAAAAGAAAAACAGGCAAAAAAAGACAAGAAAACCAGGATAGGAGAAGAAAATTAATTAAAAAAAAAAAATAATAAATAAATAAATAAAAAAAAAATACGGGGGGGGGGGGGGGGGTGTTCTTAACGAAACATAGATGGCGCCAGCCGGGCTTGATAACGAAATATATCCAGGAAAGTTTTTCCGACGAATGGCAACAAGGAGTATCGGACTCCATTAGCGCGAAGTTAACCACGAACATTGGTGGTAAAGTCGCCACGCTCCTGAAGATGCCCAGAGTATGGGCGAAAATTTCGAGTATAAAGAATGGTAAAAATTGATGTTTGAATCCTAAGGCAAAGATCCAATGAGTATACCCAGCGAAAAGTGTGAGAAGTAAAGCCAGTCATCGCATACAACGGACTTTAGGACAATAACATCAACAAAGGACCGGAAAACACGTGCGTGAAATGTTCCCGTCGCTAGAAAGGAATGCCAAGGTAAGCATTATCCGCAAGTTTTTTGTACAAGTTACTTTGAAATATCGCACGTAAAAGAGAATAGTACAATAATTAGAGCTATATAATAGTCAGAATTAGAACTACTAAGTGGAATTGACATATGATTTTATTCACTTAATTAAAAATATTAATCAAGATTTGCAGTTTTACAAAATGGCTAGTATGGATGTTAAAGCTTTGTATCCAAGTACTCCAGTACCTCAGGCCATTGACATTATTACTCAAGAACTAATGCATCAAAAAATTCTAACAGGAATACAAGTACAAGAGTTAAAAAATGTCATCATCATCATCATCATCATCATTGTCAACCATTATCAACCCACTACTGGACGAAGGTCTCCCCAAGTTTCCTCCACAACGGTCTGTCTTGTGCCAGTCTCCTCCATGTCACTCCCTCATACTTTCGAATTTCATCCACCCATCTTCCATGTGGTCTTCTTCTGGGTCTTTTCCTGTCCCTTGGAATCCAATCTAAAATTTCGGCTGTCCATCGATGGTCTGTTCTTCTGGCAGTATGTCCAGCCCATTGCCATTTCAGGGATTTAACTCTGATCATGATGTCTTCCACTCTCGTCATTTTTCGGATCCACGTGTTCCTCTTATCTCTCCTGGTTACACCAAGCATGCACCTCTCCATTCTTTTTTGAGTTGTCTGCAGCCTTTGTATGTCTCTTTTAGCTAAGGTCCACGTCTCTGCACCATACGTAAGCACTGGAAGGATGCATTGATCAAACACTTTTCTTTTAAGACATAATGGCATATTGCTCTTGAAAATTATGCTGTTTCTTCCAAAAGCTCTCCAGGCAAGTTTTGTACGCCGATTAATTTCTTCACCAATGTGACCCTCACTTGATATCTGCTGTCCAAGATAAACGTACGTGTCTGTTATCTCCAGCTTTTCTCCATCAATCGATAAATCTTCATTTCTTGCAAAAGCATTGTACATCACTTTTGTCTTCTGAAAGTTCATTTTTAATCCCACTTCTTTACTCTTGTCAGCAAGTTCCTGGATCATACCCTGTAGCTCTGATGGGGTAGTTGCAAAAATGACTATGTCATCAGCAAAACGAAGGTGGGTTAGATAACCTCCATTAATCTTTATCCCTTTGTTTTCCCAGTTCAGTGATTGAAAGACATTTTCCAATGTGGCATTAAAGAGCTTCGGAGATATGGTGTCACCTTGTCATTATTTTCGTATATATATAACAATACATTTTTTTTTAAAATGTATTGTTATATATATACGAAAATAATGTTTTTGCATTTGAAGATATTATTTATAAGCAAAATACAGGAGGAGCTATGGGATCACCCCTGTCTACATTATTTGCAGAAGTTATTATGACAGATATTGAAGCCAAAGTGATAACCTGAATGAACCACCATTAATATATTGCAGATATGTTGATGATATTTTCATCTTATCAAAATTGAATTCCACAGAACTAGATGACATAGCTAAAAAATTTAAAGAGTATTCATCCATTGAAGTAACAATTGAAGTTGAACAGCAGGATACTTTGGCTTACCTTGATGTACAGATTATAAAACAACCCAACACATTGGATTATACCGTTTACACAAAACCGTCATACGGACCTGTGATTATACCATACGAATCTTATCATCCATATGTTCATAAATGTAACAGTATTAAGACTTTAATAAAAAGAGCTTTTATGCACACATCAAATATGCAATACAGAAAGAATGAATTGAAATATATTATAGATGTTGCAAAGAATTATGGATATCCCAGTAAAAAAAATAAAAAAAGGATTAAGGAAGTGCAGAACAATTATATCAACTCTTTAAACATAAGAAGAAATAATAATAAACAGATTAAATATATTGGATCGTTTCAGTACATAAAAGGAATTTCAGCTGAAATTAATAAATTGTGTAATAGGTATAATTTACAATTGGGCAATAAAGTACAAACCATTAAAAATTTTGTAATCAATACGAAAGAAAACAAGAAGTGCTTGGACAGAGCTGGCGTTTACGAAATTCCTATAAGCAACAATCCTACAGTATCATATATAGGAAGCACTAAAAATAAACTAAAACATCGTTTACAACAGCACTTACGGAATTGGCAGAAAAAAGAAGCAAAAACTGCATTGGTCCAGTACTGTATTGAACAAAGGCAATACCCAAAGTTTGATGAAATAAAAATTATTAAGAATTGTTGTACGGAGAGGCATTTGAGATTGGCGGAGACAGTGTTGATAGAAAAAATAGACACAGGTTATGTAACGTTAATGATCCTAATAGCTTAAACGCATATTGGAAGGATTTGATCAGAAAGGAAAGCCGCAGAGAAGAACAGAGGGGAAAAGGCAAGAGGGAAAAAAATGATGTAATATAAAAAAGAAATGTGTTAGAATATAAGATGATTAGTTTCAAGAATAAAATAAATCGAACAGATATTTATAAGTACGAAAGGAAAAGAAGGCTATTGGGTCATCTGATAGAAGGCGCCACTGCGCCTGAACGACAGAAAACGGGAAATGAGACGATGTTGCACGAGCACTGGAACATTTGCTACGTTTCATGGATGGTGACGGGTGGTACATCTGTTGCGTCCGCTCCTTGAGAATGGCCTGGGCAGAGGGTGAAAGTGCTTGGTTGTTATGCTTGTTTCTGAGGGGAAAGAGGTCCATGATTGTTGAATATAGTGGTTGTGTCAGGTATTTGGGTTTATTTTAATTGGGCACTGATGTGCAATTCTAAATAATTTTGGGTTACAGCGTTTTAACTTTGACGTTTTAGGAAATGTGTAAATAGGTTTTTATTGATTGAAGTTTTAATTAGATTAATGTGTTTTAGGGAGTTCAATTGTGTATATTTGTGGTAGATTATTTTGAATCTGAATTGGTCATAGGGAAAAGAAGGGAAGGGAAGGGAGTGAAGTTTGTGTGAGTTGAATTTTTTTTTTTCTTGCTGCCTCGAACCACAATGTAAATAAGAAAAATATGTGTTGGAAATGTGTAGAGACGAAAACCTCCTAAAAGATTTAAGGAATAAAGGTGAGTAACCTCAAAATATAGATGGTTTATAAATGCTAAATATCAATTTTAAAAACTTATAAAGTTATAATACTTATTTAGTTACATACTAGTCATTTGTTTTACTGCTTCGTAACTTGGTAGACTCTTTTTTTTTTTTTTTTTTGGAAATTTTAGTGTATGTCATCGGTTGTGAACTTTTTGCAAAATTTCATGATTTACCCCATGACTACCAATCAAATTTTGCCTTTTTTTTTTGCCAGATAAAATTACTGCCCTAATCATATGTGCAGGTAGGTATGGGTTTTATCTTATTTTTTCTTTCCTTTCTTTTTTTGATCTGTATTTCTTTCTTTCTCGATTAAATTTCTCCAAGCGAAGAATAGATGAACTGGGCTGTTGGTATTACAATTTCTTAATTTGGTTTTCTCGATAACTATAGCTTCATCTGTAAGTTAAGTCTTTCCATCTCCTTTGTTTACAGACTATTTGAATTTCTTCCCAATTAGGTGCTATAGTGTTTTTCAAGCAATGTATTGTTTTTCAAGCAGTAATGGGTGGTATGCTCAACTGCTTCACCTGGCTTTCCACAACATCCCACAGATGTTCAATTGATTTGAGATCAAGTGACTTTGGGGGCCATTCAAGATGTCTCATATCAGCAGTGGGTTTATTGAATCATTCCTACGTGAGACAGGCCAGATGGCATGGGGCATTATCCTGGAAGAACCTATACCCCTCTAGGTGAAGTAGGAGAGGTGGCATATTGAGCATCTGCTCTTGCAGCTGATTTCCAACACCATGTGATGCATATTCACACACAATATTATTTCTGATTGACCCATATTGTATTGGGCCATCAACTGAGAAACTGTGCTATGCTGATTGCCCTGTAGAGGATGATGCACCCATTGTTCACCTCTGGAATCTACCTTTCGCCTGCCCTTTCAGTTGTGTTGCCAATTTCACTATTTTTCCACCACTCCTGGTACTGTTTAACCACAGACACCCTTGAACAACCCATAAGTGCCACTGTTTCTGAAGTGGATGCACCAACCCTACCTTCAGTTACAACTTGGCCTTTCATAAACTCATAAAAATCCTTGGTCTTAGCCATCACATTCATAACTTCACTCTTAACTGAACCATGAACCTTTTACATATTCTCCTTTAGCCTAGAGGCCACACCCTTCTCATTAAGCCAGTACCATGTATAGCTCACTTTGCATAGGGGTGGTCATTACTCAGTGAGAACTCAATGTATATCTGTACTGAAATTTTTGCATATAAACAACAATTGTTCTGTTTGTGTGACTTGCACTTAAACTGTAAGCAGTGGTCACTTCACAGTATGTACTTGTACTTTCATAATCAGTGGTGTAAGGCTAATTGAAAATGTACAGGAACCGGCAGTGCCTTTTACATTACATCTTCAATACCTTTCCCTTCTTACAACCCCCCCCCCCAACCATTCTGCCTCTCTTCTTTTTACTTTCTTATATTTATAGTATAATGATCGCTCAAAATCATACTTCTGGATTTACATGTTTTGGCATTACAGGAAGAACAAGCCACCATTTTGGTAAGAAAACACTAAAATGCTGGGGCACTTTTGGAGTGCAAAAACTAAAATCAGTTCCATATCATCGAGGAAGATGGCATTGGAAGTGGAAACTAATTTAGAGTGTAATGGTGAAAGCCATTTATTACTGGGAGTATTAGTTCTCAAGAAATTTGGATAAGGGCAGTTTAGGTACAGCACAAAACAAATTTAAGTAAACATTATCAAATAAGATGTTTTAAGCAATATTTTATGGAGGTACAATGGTGAAAATTTTGCATTGCTCTGAGAGAGAGTCTTACTTCTGAAGATATTTTGCAAAATGCTGATTAAATAGCTTAGTCACATGACTGCATCGGGGATGTTGGCTGTCTTTAAAATCAGTTCAATGCATTAGTATATAAAATATATTGTAACAAACTAATTGATTCTGCAGATTCTTTATCTCAACGACTACAGTCTTGTGATGATTATATTTACATTAAAATAATACAACGTAGTTGTCACAAATGTTTATTTTTTTTTTATTTTTCAAGCCGACCATGGTTTTGCTGGGTATTGACCTAGCTTCATCAGGACGAATGGCACGTAAATATTCAAATTGTATATGACATCATAAATGGTGTTTACAGTCACGTGTTTTGGTTAGATGCTTCCACGTGTTTGATAAAAATGGTGTGGATGCCATGTCATTAACAAGTTGCGAAGACTTTTGATATATCTGGAAAGCTTCCAAACTATCAAGTTTGGAGGTTGAATCTGGCTTGTCAATAAGTTTTGCTTCTTCAAAGAGAAATCTGTGGTCCTTTTCGTAACAGTGTTTAGCCATCGATGACTTCTTTAGGTCACAATTCCGAATGTAGGTATTGTGCTCCTTCAATCAAAAACGCAAGGCTCTACGGGTCTGTCCTATATACGAAGCACCACATTCACATGGAATTTGATAAATTCCCCACAAGTTTTTGTCTTCAACACAGTCCTTTGATCCTAAAAATCTCATTTTGTTTATGGGTTCAAAAATCACCTTAAAATTAAAGCTTTTGAGAATTTTTGTAATTTTGAAGGCAATGTCACGGGAAAAGGGAATAATGGCAAAATTCTCTCGCAATGGGTGCATCACAGGAGTTAATGTGGAGATGGACTTTGGTTTCCGGAATTTTGTCAGAGACTTGTCTATAATGGAAGGGTTGTATTCTCGCTGTACGGCAAAACGTTTAAGGAAATAAAGTTCTCTTTCTAAACTGTCCTTATCTGAACATATATGTATCGCACGATATATGCAACTGTGAAAGGCACTGAGTTTTTGTTGATAAGGGTGATTAGACTTGGCATGTGAAGGTGAAAAAATAGCGAAAAGCTTCCGATAAATTGTGGTTGCGAGAGATTGATTTAAACGAGTTACCAGGACGTCAAGGAATGGTAGGCATTCGTTATTTTAAGTTTCGTAGCTGAACTGAATGTGAGGATCAATGGAATTTATCAGTTTGACTAATTCCAGAATGTTTTCTCTTCCATAGAACGAAGGTATCGTCTACGTATCGTATCCATAAGTCAAATTTCACAAGTTTGAAAAGTTTTTCTTCAAATCGACGCATGTAGATTTCACATAATATAGGTGACAGTGGGCTGCCCATGGCTAGACCTTCCATCTGTTCATAAAACGTTCCACGGAAAGTAAATCTGTTCTGTTTTATGCAAATGTCAACTAGTCTTGTTATTTCTTCAACTTCAGGTTGGCTGTAATGATGCTCTACAAGACTTGATTTTAGAGATTCCAGACCTCCTTTTACTGGAACATTGGTGAACATAGATACCACATCAAAGGATAGCATTAGTTGATCTACGTAGGGATGTAGTTTGAGTCGATTGGTAAACTCAATGGAATTTTTCACAGATGTTTCGTTTGGAGTGGCCAAAGTAGATAATTTTGAAGATAAGAACTTCGATAACTTATATGCTGCTGTGCCGATATTACTTACTATAGGTCGGAAAGGAATTCCAGATTTATGTATTTTAGGGAGAGCATAGAATCTCGCACAATGGGCGTGTGAAGGTTTAAGTTTGTTTTTTATGTTTGGGCTCAGAGTTTGAGTTTTTGATCAATTTCTGTATTTCTTTCAATTGTTTATCTGAAGGATCATTCTTTATTTCTTTGTAAGGTCCATCTGAAATAAGATTTTTGACTTTGTTATCGTAATGATTTTTGTCTAACACAACCACCTGACCTCCTTTGTCAGCTTTAGTAATGATTAAATTTGAATTTGAGCGCAATTCTTTAAGCGCATTAATTTCTTTGGTCGTTAAATTTGGTCTAGGTAATGTAGCGTGATTTGATACAATGTCTAACTATTTCCTTTTCTTCAAAGTTGAGACTGCTTTGTATTAGAGATTTTTCAACTGAAGGAACTATGTCTGATACCGGTATCTTTCTTGAGATAGCAAAATTAGAATTATATCGTAAAGTCCTCTTCTCAATTTCAGTGAGACTATGACCAGACAAGTTGACAAACACTTCATTATCTGGATACAGTATTCCGTTATTACTGCTATTAGTATAAGCCTGTTTATTCTTATTACCTGCTATCAAATTTTGGAATTTTCTTTCGAGGGAAATTCTGTGATTCGATGATATGTTGATACTACAAATTGAAGTGTTTTTGTCTAAAGTATCAAAATCTGCTAAATTGTTAACTAGCCAAAGATGTAGATCATAAAGTTCATGTTCCACCTTTGCAATGTCCTTCCGAGTGTCCTTAATAACAGTTCTAAGAATCGCAAAAGAAGCATTGCTAACTGCTCTTGTTATCTTACAACGATGCAAAAGACATCGCATCTTACCGAACTTTATAACCTTGAAATGTAACCTAATAAATTTGAATTGAGAACATATCGGCACAGCAGCATATAAGTTATCGAAGTTCTTATCTTCAAAATTATCTACCTTGGCCACTCCAAACGAAACATCTGCGAAAAATTCCATTGAGTTTACCAATCAACTAAAACTATATCCCTACGTAGATCAACTAATGCTATCCATTGATGTGGTATCTATGTTAACCAATGCTCCAGTAAAAGGAGCTCTGGAATCTCTAAAATCAAGTCTTGTAGAGCATCATTACAGCCAACCTGAAGTTGAAGAAATAACAAGACTAGTTGACATTTGCATAAAACAGAACAGATTTACTTTCCGTGGAACGTTTTATGAACAGATGGAAGGTCTAGCCATGGGCAGCCCACTGTCACCTATATTATGTGAAATCTACATGCGTCGATTTGAAGAAAAACTTTTCAAACTAGTGAAATTTGACTTATGGATACGATACGTAGACGATACCTTCATTCTATGGAAGAGAAAACATTCTGAAATTCTGGAATTAGTCAAACTGATAAATTCCATTGATCCTCACATTCAATTCAGCTACGAAACTGAAAATAATGGATGCCTATCATTCCTTGACGTCCTGGTAACTCGTTTAAATCAATCTCTCACAACCACAATTTATCGGAAGCCTTTTGCTATTTTTTCACCTCCACATGCCAAGTCTAATCACCCTTATCAACAAAAACTCAGTGCCTTTTACAGTTGCGTATATCGCGCGATACATATATTCAGATAAGGACAATTTGGAAAAAGAACTTTATTTCCTTAAACGTGTTGCAGTACAGCGAGAATACAACCCTTCCATTATTGACAAGCCTCTGACAAAATTCCGGAAACCAAAGTCCATTTCCATATGAACTCCTGTGATGCGCCCATTGCAAGAGAATTTTGCCATTATTCCATTTTCTCGTGACATTGCCTTCAAAATTACAAAAATTCTCAAAAGCTTTAATTTTAAGGTGATTTTTAAACCCATAAACAAAATGAGATTTTTGGGATCAAAGGACTGTGTTGAAGACAAAAACTCGTGGGGAATTTATCAAATTCCATGTGAATGTGACGCTTCGTATATAGGACAGACCCGTAGAGCCTTGCGTTTTCGATTGAAGGAGCACAATACCTACATTCAGAATTGTGACCTAAAGAAGTCATCAATGGCTAAACACTGTTACGAAAAGGACCACAGATTTCTCTTTGAAGAAGCTAAACTTATTGACAAGCCAGATTCAATCTCCAAACTTGATAGTTTGGAAGCTTTCCATATATATCAAAAATCTTCGCAACTTGTTAATGACATGGCATCCACACCATTTCTATCAAACGCGTGGAAGCATCTAACCAAAACACGTGACTGTAAACACCATTTATGATGTCATATACAATTTGAATATTTACATGCCATTTGTCCTGCTGAAGCTAGGTCAATACCCAGCAAAACCATGGTCGGCTTGAAAAATAAAAAAAAATAAACATTTGTGACAACTACGTTGTATTATCTTAATCTAAATTGATTCTGCGTTCGTCTTCTACAAAATACCAGGTCTTTCGGAAAATAATTGCCGATTTTGGAGGGTAAAAATGAAAGATACATACATATCTCATAGCACACAACCTTGTTTTATTCAAAATAGGTACCTTCAGCAGCTACAGACTTCTGCTAGCAAGAGACAGATGTCGGATGCCAGTCTGGAAGAAAACTGGCTCCTTGGATGCAAGAAAGTTCCAAAATGCAATTTTGGCCTCCTCTCAGTTTCTAAAGGTCCTGTCCTTGAGGTAACTGCTAAAATGCCTGAGGAGGTGGAAATCGGTAGGTGCCAAGTCAGGCAAGTAGGCTGGATGTGGGAGGGTTTCAAACCTCAATTCGTGTAGTTTCTCTTTCGTCATTTATGACACGTGTGGTCTTGCATTATCATAGAAGCGGATAAGACCCTTCCAGTTTACCAAATATGGCTGTTTGGAACACAACATCTGATGCATTTGGTTAATTTCTTCACAGTATGCAACTGAGGTACTGCTTTCACCAGCATTCAAAAACCTATAGTGTATGACACTGTGAACAGTCCATCACAATGTCAACAAAACCTTCTTTGGTGTCAACCTTGGTTTAGGATATTGTTTTGGTGGTTCACCATGGTTCAGGCACTGTGCAGATCACTTACGGTTGTAGTATAGCACCCACTTTTCATCACAAGTTACAATGTGATCGAGTAGGGGATCCTTTTCGTTGCAAAGCAGGTTACTGCATATCTCAAACTGTCATTTCTGATGCTGTCAGTTTGTGTGGGACCTACATATCAAGCTTCTTGGCCTTACCAATTTGGTGGAGATGTTCAAAAATGGTTGGCACTGACACATACTGTTTGGTAATGATTTGCCTCCACATTTGCCTTCAGAGAGTCGTTATCAATGACTGAATATCATTCTCAGCCCTCTTCATCTTGTAAGCTCGTGTCACTGGAACAAATCTTTTCAAACCACCAACGAACAGTATGGTTAGATGTTGCCTCCTCGCCCAATGCCTTGACCATATTATTGTAGGTTTGTGCCGATTTATGACCCAATTTGAACTCATGAAGCAGAATCACACACAACTCACTCCTTCCTAACATGTTGTACAGACCACTCTCACATGAGTAGCAATGGCTATAGCTCAACCAGTTATGGGCGTGTATGTAGCGTCTGAGTCACCCTTCAACTCTTACAAATGGCGCTGCAAGTGAGTTGGTCTGCAAGCATTGTGGGTGAGTTGATGTGGCACCTCAGATAATCGGCTATTATTTTCCAAATGACCTGATATATATGAAAGTCCAGTGGTGGGTTACCATAGATAAAGAATTATAAGACATTCACATTTTAAAAAGAAAAAAATTATGCTGTACAGGCAGGGGTTCAAAATTACTCTCTTCATGACGAGTCAAAAATTATAGCTGATGAGTGATGCTACAAGGCAAGCATTTTTTAAAATTCCCAGCTAAGTTAAACCCACTGGTTTTAATCGTTGTCATAAAATTAAAAAAAAATTCCCACTGGCTTCCATAACATGCGTAAAAATCAACCTAATTACATTTTTGTTCTGCATTTTTGAGAATAGACTAGTGTCTTGCTTTAAGGCAAAGAATAAAAGGGGAACCTCTGTTCCTCAAAGCAAACAGCAATGCCAGGAGAGTCAACGAATTGTCTGGCGTCCTGAGCTATGCAGGTGGAAGTGGAGGTGGGGGTGAAATGGTAGGGGCCAGTCCTAGAATACAGAACAAAGAGCATGCACATGAAACGTTAAGGTGGGGAACTGGGACATCATGAGAGGCTTGTGGAATGCAAGAAGTTTATGGGGAGGCCAATCTTGTTACTGAGGAGGGAAGTGCGATAGCGTAATGCCTGGAGTGAAATCACTTGCACAAGAGAATGCTTAAAAATCCCCAGATTTTGGTCTAACGGCCACAGCTGAATCTGCGCAACACCTTACTGACCAAACCCCCAAAATATCTCAATTTTTTAAACATTGACGTAAGCACTGTTGTTGTTTTTTCTTTTGTTGTTTTTTCTCAGAAACATATTTGGGCCTATGTTATGATTTTCTGTTATTTAGAATCTTTTAAGTGTTTATTTATGCTTTCCATGCACAGGTTAGAAAAGCATTTATGCTCAGGTTTTCTGTCCCTTGGAACAATCTGAACCGCATACATCAAGAGACGAGTTCCAAGGGACAGAAAAAAAAACCGCATGCTCAGGTTTTCTGTCTCTTGGAACTCATCTGAACTGCATACGTCAAGTTGGTTGGGGTGGATCAGTTAATCTGAAGGTCTATAGGGGAAGAGGCATTTTCTATTTGCTAAGGTGGAGAAAAAATAGCTCTAATCTAAGAAAGCACTGCAACTTCTCCAAGTATGAATGGGGGTGGAGGAGGAAAAGGAGATTCTGTAGCCCTGCAAACTGAAATAAATGGAGCATTGACTAACATGCTGTCCAAAAGTGTTTTTTAAAATCGAACATGTGCCTATTTTAAGAAGTTTTGAATAGATTTAGGTGAAATTTCGCAGATTGCCATTAATTACTGAATCACGGTGTAATATATAACCAGTGATTAATTTCACTAGATTTCGAAAAAAGAAAAAAATAATTTTGCTTTCCACAGTAAGAAGATAAAAGACTGACTTTGCAGGCGAACGAAGCTATTCAACTTGCAGAATGATGTTGTTAACTATTATAACTAACTAGATGAAAGCCTTTCAATAATGACCGGGAAAAATAAGATATGATGAGTAATTTTTTAATGACTGGGTAATCTATTTGTTTTCATATCCAAATGTGAAAGTATGTTTCATGAACATTACAGCAACAGAAAAAAAAGTATATTAGTTGAGGCAGAGATTCGACAATTAAAACATGCAAGAGATCTTTCACTGTGCCATCAAAGTGGGACAAATGTTCAGAAAAAGGAAATTGTTTGTGATTATTATTATTATTATTAGCGGATATGAAATTCATTAAGAATTAATCTTTTTTATAAATTTCAATTTATAAATTGCCATTAGTGAATGCTAACTGTACTAAATCAATACTTAAAAACACATACAATCTTCCAAAGGTGTCAATCAGTTATTGAGGCTACAAATGATGAAACAGAAACAGGGCACTTTTGAATTATTATTTTATAGCGTGTAGCCCATTCTGGGTCAGTTGTTTTTAAGCTTTAAATCATCATTGTCAACCATTATCAATCCACTGCTGGACGAAGGTCTCTCCAAGCCTCTTCAACAACGGTCTGTCTTGTGCCAGACTCCTCCATGTTACTCCCGCATACTTTCCAATTTCATCCACCCATCTCCCACGTGGTCTTCTTCTGGGTCTTTCCTGTCCCTTGGAATCTAATCTAAAATTTTCACTGTCCATCGATGATCTGTTCTTCTGGCAGTATGTCCAGCCTATTGCAATTTCAGGGATTTTACTCTGATCATGATGTCTTCCACTCTTGTCATTTCTGATCCACGAGTTCCTCTTCTTATCTCTCCTGTTACACCAAGCATGCACCTCTCCATGCTTCTTTGAGTTGTCTGCAGCCTTTGTATGTCTCTGCACCATACGTAAGCACTAGAAGGATGCATTGATCAAACACTTTTAAGACATAACAGCATATTGCTCTTGAAAATAATACTGTTTCTTCCAAACGCTCTCCAGGCAAGTTTTATACGCCGATTAATTTCTTCATCAATGTGATCCTCACTTGATATCTGCTGTCCAAGATAAATGTAGGTATTGGTATCTCCAGATTTCCCCCATCAATCGATAAATCTTCATTTCTTGTAAAAGAATTGTACATCACTTTTGTCTTCTGAAAGTTCATTTTCAATCCCACTTCTTTACTTTTGTCAGCAAGTTCCTGGATCATACTCTGCAGCTCTGATGGGGTAGTTGCAGAAATGACTACATCATCAGCAAAATGAAGGTGAGTTAGATAATCTCCATTAATATTTATCCCTTTGTTTTCCCAGTTCAGTGATTGAAAGACATTTTCCAATGTGTCATTAAAGAGCTTGAGAGATATGGTGTCATCTTGTCTCACTCCCTTTCCAATTTTTATGTGTGCTGTATTCTCAAACAGATGAATCTTTACACTTGCATTTTCATAGATGTTATTAATAATATTAATGTATGCATCTTCAACACCGCAGGATTTCAAAGCCATTGTAACTGCTCATGGTTTCACCGAATCAAAGGCCTTTTCATAATCGATAAAAGCCATGCACAATGGAAGTTCATATTCCCCCACTCTTTCAATTAGTTCTCTCAGTATGTGGATATGATCTATAGTGCTGCAGCCACTCCTGAATCCAGCTTGTTCTCTCGGTTGAGCCATGTCCAGTGTTACCTTCAAGCGGTGTGAAAGAACTTTAGTGAAGATTTTATAAACCACTGATAGGAGGCTGATAGGTATGTAGTTCCTGAGATTCTCAATGTCACCTTTTTTATGTAGCAGGATCCTTGTAGCACTGTTCCAATCCTCAGGAACCTTCCCTTCATTAAGGCATCGAGTGAAAACTTGGGCGAGTACTGTTTCAATTTCTCCACTTGCTTCTTGTATGTCTACAGTAATTCCATCTTCTCCTGGAGCTTTTCCCTGCTTCATGTTCTTGATTGCATGTGCAACTTCTGCTGGGATGACTGGAAGGACTCTGGTACCTTTCATGATGTCTAGAGTACATGTATCATCCCTTTCATATAATTTGGAGTAGAAATCTTTCACTCTTGTCAAAATTTCGTCTCTATTTTTTGTTACAGAACCATCTTCTTTTCTCAATGCCATAATCTGTTTTCTTCCCTTACTGAGATGTCCCTTTGCTATCTTTAGGCTTTGGTTGTTTTCAATTGCTTTCCTCACTAGTTCACAGTTGAATTTCCTTACGTCTTCAGTGATACTTTTTCGTACTGACTTGCATAGCTCTATATATTCCATTTTGGAAGTCACAACTTCTTTAGTTGTCCTCATCTCTCTTCTTTTTTGCATCAACATTTTGGTTTTTCCTGATAATTTGTTCACATGCAACTTGTTCTTAGACCCAGCTAATTTTGTTGCTGTTTCCATAAGAGCTTTGCTTACTTTTCTGTTAACTTCAGAGATGTCCACTTCTGATGTTAGACCTTCTAGAATAGAGAATCTGTTCCTCAGTTCTAATTTGAAGGTATTGATGCTTTTTAAGGTTGGTCACGTCAATACACTTTGCTTGTTTTATGAACTTGCCACGCTCAAGTTTAGCATTGAGGTGCATCTTACATCTTACCATTCTATGGTCACTACCTGTGTTGAACTTGTTTAGCACACTGCTGTTTTCCCTGACAAATTTCTTGTTACACATAATAAAATCAATTTCACTTGTCCATCCATTGGGATGCCTCCATGTCCATTTCCTTCGTGGCTTTTTCTTGAAAAGAGAGTTCATGATGAAAAACCCTTCTGCCTCTGCAAACTCTACGAGAGTATTTCTACGCTGGTTTCTGTTGCCGTGACCGAATTTACCTACTGAAGTTTTATTCTGTTGCCATTGCCCTATTTTTGCACTGAAATCTCCCATAATTATCTTCAAGTGCTGCTTACCTTTATTATTTAGATGACGAATTTCCTCATAAAATTCTTCAATTTCTTCTTCAGGACGACTTGTGGTGGGTGCATAAGTTTGAATAATCTGAGCCTTGCATCTTCTCGAGAGTTGGATAACGAGTCGTACAGCTCTGTCAGAGGAACTTTCAACTTCTACAACTTTATCCTTCAGTTTCTTGTTTATTGTAAATCCAACACCACTAGTTCTGCCAGTATCAGTCCCACGATAGTAGAAGAGATGTCCACTTTTCAGTTCAATGAGATCTTCTCCTTTTCTCCTTAGCTCACTTAACCCGACGATGTCCCACTTGATATTTTGTAGTTGTTCTTCCAATTCAAGAAGCCTTGAATCAGAAGATATGGAGCATCCATTGTAAGTAGCCAAGGTCAGCATCAAATAGCAGCCTAGTCCGGACCTCCAGTAATTCTTAGCACCCTCTGCCTTCATGTCGCACTGGCAGCTGCCTTGGCCAGGTACATTCCAGCTGCCGGAGACTGAGGGCCAAGATTTAAGTTGTAGAGTCATTTTGGAGGTGTTTGGCCATAACTCACCACGCTGGCCAAGCAGGTTGGTGAGTGTGGGATAACATTTCCTCTAATCCCAATTGTACAGTTATACCGCTATTGGCGGTCGTCAGAGCCCCTTTAGTGGAAACAGGATGCACTACGAGAAGGCGGGGTTGACATTTGTTAAGGAGAGGCTGTGATGTTGTGTGTCACCTGACTTTACATCCCTAAGCTTTAAATAAATATTAATACATAGGGGATATTGCCCTTCCTAGGACAGGGTGAAATTTTTAGTTGAAGCAGACTGAAAACAAATGAAATAAGACACCAGATTTCTGTAAGGAAATATAGCAGAAACTGATTTCTGTAGGAGCTGAAAATTATATATATTTATTTCCATTTCTTAAAGATTTCAAGAAGAATAACATTCTGTGAAAAAAAAATTGTTGTTCAACAATTTTCCTTGTAGTCCAGTTATTTCTGCATTCTTTTGTAAATATATTTAGCCACAAGAAGAGAAATGCAAATTTTGGACGTTAACATGTGCGGCGTATTTTAGCAGCAGATATAGATTATAGGGCGCCACGATTCTGTTGTCCATTGTCGATCCTCATACTTCACCTGTGGCATCTAAGTGTTGGTTGAAATTGCTTGGGAAACCGTTTCTTGCACTTTCTGCCTCCCATGCAAGGTGCTCCAGGATGGTTAATGCCACATGGTCCATGCATCTTGTTATGATTTCATGCAAGAGTGGATTTTGATCAGCTGCTGGAATCTCAGCACACACAAATTGATCGATACGTTCAGCAGTTAAAAACATGTTTTCGGTTCTTAGAACAATTAAAATGTGAGCAAGTGGCAGTCCTCACTTTTAAACCTCAATTGTGTAGACATGAGCTGTCGATTTTCTCAGAACACCGTGAACTGTTTAATCTTCCACGAGTGATTTCATCTTCAACTGTAAGTAAGCCCGTTGCAAAATATTTTATAAAACGTATGATACTGCAGCGTATTTGACTATGTTTCCTCTCAGCATCAAAAGATAGCGCCATAATGCCATCAAAAGATAGCGCCATAATGCCATCAAAAGATAGCGCCATGTTGCTGTGGTGTCAAAGTGTTCCAGAGAGAGAGAGAGATCTACCTTTTTATATGTATAGCAAGTTGATGTGATATATCTCAGCAAATCTAAATGGAGCAGAGAAAAATAAAAGAGAGAGAAGCAGTTAGTTTGCCGGTGCAGCAGATACTTTTTCAGCATTCTTTACATAGTAAGAAAAAGAACGCGTTATGGGAAGGTGATCTGGTCAATGCTGTTTCTAGTTAGTCTGCCTATCTGTCTGTCAGTTCATCAGTTCCCAAGTATCAGAGACCAAACTACTTGATTGATTGTGATAAAAATCAGTACGAGGGAGTTGACTCAAAAAAAAAAAAAAAAAAAACATCAAAAATTAAACTTCCCAACCAGCTTGGCCAATCAGCAGCTGGTTGGAAGTTTTATTTGGGATTGATGCAATCGGCAAAAATTAAAAATTGCTCAATCGTTGTTTAAAGCTAAACTACTGGACTGATTCTGATAAAGAATTTGCATACAGGACCATTAGACCAATGAAGGTCAAAAAATAATACTTCCCATCACCACAAAATCAAAACTTGCCAAATTGGTTCAGTGCCAAAACAATGGTTACTCAGGAAAAACTTTACAATCACATTGACAGACTACCACAAATAATGCCTATACTTATATGGATGATTACTATATGGATACAATATATAATGATGCCTATGCTTATATGGATACTATATATAATAATGCCTATGCTTATACAGATGATTACTATACGGATATGGATGATTCTTCGCTTTTACCACGTTATATTCTGGATGTCGGAAGTTAAAAATTCCTTGTATTTAAAACATGATATTACTATAAAATAGAATAAAAAGGCCTTTACTCACAATGTTTTTGGTGGTGGTCTTCCTTTTATTGCTTTCAATTTTTGAAGTTAAAATATAATGTCATTATCATAATATTTGCACTTTTAAGGTATTAAACACCAGCAAAGTGCGCATGTTTACGTGCAATTCATTAATGATATATTATTAAAATAACCAATCACTTACCCGAAAGATCTTGGTCACTTTTTTCCTTTAACACTTCAAGCACGCCAATTGTCATCATGTAATGTTGTTGGCCTTCAAAGGTTGAAAGACTCCTTGCCTATGAGATTCATTCTTCCGGGCATGAAACATCGCACTTTCCTTTTTTTTTTTTTTTATTATTTACTGGACAAAAAATGCAGGTTTCTCTCTGCCATATGAGACGTAACCATAGCTCGTCATCTCCATAAAAACCTCACAAATATACACACCATACCACTCATTCATACATTCAGTTACAAACACTATGTACATAATTACACTATTTACATTCCCAGGCAGTTAAACCTTTGTCAACTGTGACTAAAAAAGTGCTCCATCCGTTTCAAACTCTGTACTAACCCTACTGCATGTGCCAACCTCATTCAGCCCGTCACACACAATCCTCTAGTGCTTTCAACAGGCTACTGTCATCATCAGGAGGCAGATGTGTCTCACCTGCCCACCACAGCTCAAGTGAGCAGAGCTATTGAGGTTTGGGCTTCAGTCACAATCTCTGCATCTTTGTGTCTCTGGCACCATCTATTGTCATTGCTGCTCTCTTTTCTTTTTTTCCCTCTTAGCTGTTCAATTTTTATTAAGGCCTTCCATTGTTCGTTTAAGTTGCTAGGCTCATTAATGTTGCATAATCTTGATCTGTTTTTTTTCAATTAATACTGATTCTGTAATTCTCAACTGCCTTTCGTTTTTACAGCTCTTAATAATTTTAATATCTTCAAACCTTGGACATTGGTGATTTTCCAGACAGTATTGGGTTAATGCAGTCTTAGCTTCTTTTTTATTCGAATTAGTATATGCTGGTTCAATCTATACTTTAATTTGTCCTTGGTGCTGCCTATATATGACAAAGGTGGTTGCTGGTTTATAGGAATTTCATATACTCCTGCTCTATCCAATTGGCTGTTTTTTTTTTTCATTTTTTACGCTTTCCAACCGTAGGTTGGAGAAGCGTATATGCTCCAGCTTTGTCCGTCCGTCCGTCCGTCCGCACAATAACTCGCGTAAAAATCATTCAATTTCTATGAAATTTTAGTATGTGGTAGGGAAACACCTGGGGACGAACCCAATTGAAAATGGGGTTAATGGGGTCAAAGGTCATGACATAGGAACAAGATTCATTCCATTGCCCTTATGCGTAATTACTTGCGTAAATATCGTTCGATTTCAGTGAAATTTTAGTATGTGGTAAGGGACCACATAAGGACGAACCCTATTGAAAATGGGGTTAATGGGGTCAAAGGTCACGACATAGGAACGGGATTCATTCCATTGCCCTTATGCGCCATTACTTGCGTAAATATCGTTCGATTTCAGTGAAATTTTAGTATGTGGTAAGGGGCCACATAAGGACGAACTATTGAAAATGGGCGAACTGGGGTCAAAGGTCACGACATAGGAACGGGATTCATCCCATTGCCCTTATGCGTCATTACTTGCGTACATATGGTTCGATTTCAGAGAAATTTTAGTATGTGGTAAAAGACCACATAAGGACGAACCCTATTGAAAATGGGCAAACTGGGGTTAAAGCTAGCGACATAGGAGCGGGATCCATTCCATTGCCCTTATGCGTCATAACTTGCGTAAATATGGTTCGATTTCGGTGAAATTTCAGTATATGTAAGGGAACGCATGGGAACGAACCCTCTTGAAAATGGGTGAAACGGGGTCAAAGGTAAGGACATCAGAGCGGGATCCATTCCGTTGCCCTTATGCGCCATAACTTGTAAAAATGGTTCAATTTCGATGAAATTTCAGTATATGATAGGGGATCACCTGGGGATGAACCCTATTGAAAATGGGTGAAATAGGGTCAAAGGTCATGACATCGGAGCGGGATCCATTCCGTTGCCCTTATTCGACATAACTTGTAAAAATGGTTCGATTTCGATGAAATTTCAGTTTATGATAGAGGATCACCTGGGGACGAACCCTTTTGAAAATGGGTGAAATAGGGTCAAAGGTCGTTCAGGACAGCGGAGCGGGATCCATTCCATTGCCCTGCGCCATAACTTGAGAAAATGCTTCGATTTCGATGAAATGTCAGTATATTATAGGGGATCAACTGGGGATGAACCCAATTGAAAATGGGTGAAATGGGGTCAAAGGTCAGGACATCCGAGCTGGATCCATTCCAATGCCTTTATGCACCATAACTAGAGTAAAAATGTTTCGATTTCGATTAAATGTCAGTATATGATAGGGGATCAACTGGGGACGAATCCTATTGAAAATGAGAGGGATCCATTCTGTTGCCCTTATGCGTAATAACTTTAATAGAAAAGGGTTCGATTTCGATGAAATTTTAGTATGTGCTAGGGGACCTCCCGGGGACGAGCCCTACTGAAAATGGGTGAACCGGGGTCAAAGGTCTGGACATAGGAACGGGATTCATTCCATTGTCCTTGTGCATCATAACTTATGTAAAGATGCTTCGATTACGACAAGACGTTTTCGTGTTGTTCCGGAGGTATACTGAACCAATTCTGTTTAATATCATCGAAATGGGGTCAAAGGTCAGGGCACAGGAGCGAGATTTATTCCACAGCCATTATCCTCATAACTTGAGTAATGATTTCTGGTATGTTGGAAATCGTATCATAATCAATGCATTGCACGATTTTACTAACTTGTTTATTACTAAATTTTGTATAGTATGTACCTGATTTCCTACTTGTATGTCATATTTGCCACAAACTTTATTAATTTCAGCTGAAACTCTTTCAACATATGGGATTGCCCCTACATATTTCAATAGTTTTTTTATCAATCTTGGCCTTATTATTTGCTTGAGTTACTTCATAAATCCATTTCTTTAATACCTGTTTAGGGTAACCAAAATCATGTGCAATTTTTTCAATATATTCAATTTCTTCTTTTTTATATTGTTCCATTGATGAGTGGGTTAAATTTCTTTTAATTAGTGTTTTAACACTATTTCTTTTATGTGTTAATGGGTGCGATGACTGAAAAGGTATTAATACAGGAATATATGATGATTTTCTATGCACTCTGTATTGCATATTATCATTTGTTTTGATTATCATAATATCCAAAAATGCCAGTGTATTGTTATGTTCCTGTTCTACTGTCAATTCAATAGATGGATAAATATCATTATACTTTTTGTCAAGTCTTCAAGTTCATCATTTTTTAGCCTGGATAACAGAAAATGTCATCAACATACCTGCAGTATATCAGTGGTGGATCTTCTAGTTTACTTATTATTTTTGCCTCTATGTCATATACATATCCCCAAGCTGTTCTCTGAGATTCAGAGGTTAGCTCCAAAAAGAAATACAAACTACCAGATATTTTTACTTATTGCTGTCGTATCAAACTTCTCCATTTACAGCGATTTTGACATACAGCTCGTGCTACACTAAAATCCATTACACGCCGTACACAAGATCTTTTATACTTCATACTCATAATCTTTTTCTCATGCAGACACTTCTGAATCTGATCTACCCATGCCTTCCTTGGCCTTCCTCTGCCTTTCCTTCCTGCCACTTGGGCTGAAAAGATTTTCTTAGTAAGCATTTCATCACTCATTCTTTCAACATGGCCAAACCACCGAAGCATATTGGTCTCCACCTTGCTAACAACATTTTGCTTCACATCACACAACTGCAATACATCATTTCTCACACAATCATATTGTGTCTTGCCACAAACCCCACGTAAGTAACGCATTTCTCCAGCACACAAACGACTCCTATGTTTCTTCTGCAGTACCCAGGTTTCACTGCCATACATCAGAGTAGGAACAATTACTGTTCCATACACAGCCATGCGGGACTCTCTAGAGAACCCATCATTCCTGTGAAAACCTCCCAGAGCAGCTATGACTTTCAAAGAAGAATTCACTCGCCTACTGATTTCACCATCCAACTTGTTCTCTCTGTCAAACATGCTTCCTAAATACACAAACTCACTCACCTAGTCAATCACAGTGTCATTTATACTTACATTACATTCAGTGCTACCAGTTCCTCTCTCAAACACCATAACTTTGGTTTTCCCTTATTTATACTCAGTTTGAATTTCATGCAAACTTCGTGCATCCGAGTCAACATACTCTGCAACTCACTTTTGCTCTCTGCCAACAGGACAGTGTCATCAGCATACAGCAATCTGCACACACGGATATCACCAAGACATAAACCACTATTATCTATTTTGGCATCACGCATGCATGCATCCATAAATATATTTAACAGCCATGGTGACATTACACAACCTTGTCTAACTCCTGCACCAATGGAAAACCATTTTGATAAAACACCATTCACTCGTGCACAAGCTCTACTACCAGCATACATGGCTTTTACACTATTAAGTAGATTCCCAGTAACACCATATTCATTCAACACCTTCCGCGAAAGTGTCACTCATTATAATTTCAGCAAATAAAGTTGACAATGGTGACCCCATAGGTCCATTCATTCAATACCTTCTTCTATGTCACTCATTATAATTTCAGCAAATAAAGTTGACAATGGTGACCCCATAGGTCCACCATAATTTTGTTTGTACACCTTGTTATTAAACATAAAAATGTTATTTTCATATATGTACAATAAAATTTCTCTTAATTCCTCAATTTGTATTGCATTCATTGTCTGTAACATATATAATTCTTTTTTTTTTTTTTTTTTTTTTTAAAGTGACCAAGATCTTTCGGGTAAGTGATTGGTTATTTTAATAATATATCATTAATGAATTGCACGTAAATATGCGCACTTTGCTGGCGTTTAATACCTTAAAAGTGCAAACATTATGATAGAGAATTACACGCAAAATTCTGAGCTGAGGAATTTGAGGTGAGGGGTTTTCAATCGCTATTGTACTCTGAGAATATGCCCTATAGAAATCAATTTCACAACTTTGAGATGCGAGACATTACAGCATTTAAGAAAGCTAAAATTAAATTAGTAAAGTCAGAAAATCAAGAAGAATTTTTGGTGACGTGCCGAGACCTTGAACTAACACCGAAATATTTCAAAATACGGAATTACCCTGTCACTATAAAAGATAATAAAATAATCCAAGAGTGCCAAAAAAAAAAGAGATTAAGAACTGAAATTGTCAATAAAAGGAAATTGATTTTTAATTTGAATAAGACTGCATTTATTGGGTATGATATATAATAAAGAGTATAGAAATTTTGACGGTACTTGGAAAGATGAGATCTTAGATGTAACCTTCAGGGAAATATTTGACATCGCGGAATACGAAAAGAAATGCTCAAAAACAGTCATTGAAAAAAAGTTGCGTGCGATGATAGACTGCCAAAAAGTACATGAACAACGGGAGAATATGTATGAAGTATATCAGAATAAATCCAACTTGACCTTGAGCTTCACGCAAAGAGCTGTTTTGCAGAGGGGTAAGAAATTTGTGTTTCCACGTGGCTTGCCGAAGACTGAAGAATTAATACCTAACCTAGAAGAAATGACATGTAGTGTACTTGCAGAAGATCGTGAAAATTTTACAAGTAAATTGTATAGAATTGTTTTGAAAGAATTTAATGAAAAAAGTAGTAAAAAATATAATTTAGATAAAATTCAGTATGAGAAAGAACAAATGATAAAATTAAGAGATGACCCAACAATTAAATTTTGTGAAGCTGATAAAACAGGGCAAATTGTGATTTTAAACACAACTGAATATAATCAAAAAATGAATAGAGCAATAGAGGATCTGAATTGCAGCGTTCTGACATGAGACCCAACCGAATCTCAAGTAAGGTACTTGGCTAGAATAAGAAATCACAGCACCTTGCCTGAAGAAATAAAGAGAGCATACCCACCAATGGGTACCGGAATACCAAAAATGTTTGCAAAAATAAACACTCATAAGCCTGATACACCTATGAGAGTGATAGTATCAAAAAGGAATTCCCCATTAATAAAGCTGGAAAAAATTTCTACAAATATTTGGCACCACTGTTCATGAAGACAGGGCTCACTGTGAGGAATACATATGAATTCATTGAGAAAATTAAAGTAATTAAACAAGATTTAAGTGAATATCATATGGCTAGTATGGATGTTCGTGCTCTGTTTCCTAGCACACCAGTACCTCATGCAACTGACATAATTATTGAAAAATTATATATGTTACAGACAATGAATGCAATACAAATTGAGGAATTAAGAGAAATTTTATTGTACATATATGAAAATAACATTTTTATGTTTAATAACAAGGTGTACAAACAAAATTATGGTGGACCTATGGGGTCACCATTGTCAACTTTATTTGCTGATTAATGAGTGACATAGAGGCAAAAATAATAAGTAAACTAGAAGATCCACCACTGATATACTGCAGGTATGTTGATGACATTTTTCTGTTGTCCAGGCTAAAAAATGATGAACTTGAAGACTTGACAAAAAAGTATAATGATATTTATCCATCTATTGAATTGACAGTAGAACAGGAACATAACAATACACTGGCATTTTTGGATATTATGATAATCAAAACAAATGATAATATGCAATACAGAGTGCATAGAAAATCATCATATATTCCTATATTACCTTTTCAGTCATCGCACCCATTAACACATAAAAGAAATAGTGTTAAAACACTAATTAAAAGAAGTTTAACACACTCATCAATGGAACAATATAAAAAAGAAGAAATTGAATACATTGAAAAAATTGCACATGATTTTGGTTACCCTAAACAGGTATTAAAGAAATGGATTTATGAAGTAACTCAAGCAAATAATAAGGCCAAGATTGTTAAAAAAAAAACTACTAAAATATGTAAGGGCAATCCCATATGTTGAAAGTGTTTCAGCTGAAATTAATAAAGTTTCTGGCAAATATGACATACAAGTAGGAAATCAGGTACATACTATAAAAAATTTAGTAATAAAAAATGAAAAAAATCAGCCAATTGGATAGAGCAGGAGTATAAGAAATTCCTATAAACCTGCAAACACCTTTGTCATATATAGGCAGCACCAAGGACAAATTAAAGTATAGATTGAACCAGCATATAAGTAATTGGAATAAAAAGAAGCTAAGACTGCATTAACCCAATACTGTCTGGAAAATCACCAATGTCCAAGGTTTGAAGATATTAAAATTATTAAGAGCTGTAAAAACGAAAGGCAGTTGAGAATTGCAGAATCAGTATTAATTGAAAAAAACAGATCAAGATTATGCAACATTAATGAGCCTAGCAACTTAAACGAACAATGGAAGGCCTTAATAAAAATTGAACAACAGCTAAGAGGGAAAAAAAAGAAAAGAGAGCAGCAATGACAATAGATGGTGCCAGAGACACAAAGATGCAGAGATTGTGACTGAAGCTCAAACCTCAATAGCTCTGCTCACTTGAGCTGTGGTGGGCAGGTGAGACAAATCTGCCTCCTGATGATGACAGTAGCCTGTTGAAAGCACTAGAGGATTGTGTATGACGGGCTGAATGAGGTTGGCACATGCAGTAGGGTTAGTACAGAGTTTGAAACGGATGGAGCACTTTTTTAGTCACAGTTGACAAAGGTTTAACTGCCTGGGAATGTAAATAGTGTAATTATGTACATAGTGTTTGTAACTGAATGTATGAATGAGTGGTATGGTGTGTATATTTGTGAGCTTTTTATGGAGATGACGAGCTATGGTTACGTCTCATATGGCAGAGAGAAACCTGCATTTTTTGTCCAGTAAATAAAAAAAAAAAAGGAAAGTGCGATGTTTCATGCCCGGAAGAATGAATCTCATAGGCAAGGAAAGGAGTCTTTCAACCTTTGAAGGCCAACAACATTACATGATGATAATTGGCGTGCTTGAAGTGTTAAAGGAAAAAAGTGACCAAGATCTTTCGGGTAAGTGATTGGTTATTTTAATAATATATCAATAATGTCATTATTATTCATGCCAAAAGTTTTGGTGACATATTCACGCTTGCAGGTACCCTGTTGGTAAGTATGGCTTAAAAACAAAGTCTTGCTTAAAATCTAATGACCAAATAAAAAATTCGAAAAAACCATGACTCTATACTGACTTTAAAAACCCTTTTTAGGTAAAAGCATCGAGAAACCTCCTGCATTCTTCTAGGTATTTTTCGTAGAATACCACAAAGGCGAGTAATGCAAGTCTTGAGAAGCAAAAACTCCGGTCAGAAACCTTAATGAAATTCACAGATAAAAAGTTAAAACTTGGAACTGCTGACTCTCAAACTTCTAGAAACTTCCGTCCGTCATCCGCACTCTTCGTGCTGTGTCGCAAAGGACACTCCCACTAGGGTGGAACTTACATGTGTTTCGGGCATACGCCCATCTTCAGAGTTGGAAAAGATTGCAAATGGCTGTCACCTGCAATTCTTTGGAGTTTTTCTTCACTCTCGGTGTCGATTCGTTGGTGGTGTTATGTATTTTAGTTCATTATATCTGTGGTGGTGTCCTCTGGTGTCATTATTGGGGATTACGCTTTGTTCTATTTTTTCTCTTTTTTTTTTTTTGTTGGTAATAAATTTTTTCCATTGCACATTTATTTCGTTAGGTTGACTAATGTTGCAGTTATTACTTCCAGTTTTTTTCAATAATTACCGATTCTGCGATTCTGATCTCTTTTCTCTGTTCTATGTGATTTTAGGTGTTTGATTTTTTCAAATTCTGGTTCTGTATTACTTTCTATGCAATATTGCACCAATGAAGTTTTTCCTTCCTTTTTATTTTAGTTCGTTATATGTTGGTTTAACCTGGTTTTTAACTGATTTTTAGTGCTTCCTATATAGTTTATTTTTTATCATTACTGTTAGTCATTTTTACTGGTATGCAATATACACCTGATTTTTCTACTATTTGTACTTCTTGATCTTTATTTTTTATTATCATATCTCTTTGTGTCTTTACGGATATTCCAATGGTTTTTTGGTAATTTTTACAAATTCGTTCTATGGTATGAGATAGTCCTTTAATATATGGGAAACTTCCACAATATTTATTTTCTTCCTTTTTTGATCTTTGTACTTTTGTGTTTGATGTCATATATAATTTTTTGGGATAATTTTTTATTATATCCAAAATTTTTTATCATTCTATAGATTACATAAAGAATGTTATTATAACTATACACAGATTGGTGAAAACACAGAGACTAATGAGGAAGGCCAAAATAATAACTATGATGACTACACGAGAAAGATCCACCAAGAATTGGATGAACAACAAAGAAATTATAAAAACAGATTATTTAAAAAGTTTGAGAAATTATCAGAGAATAAACAGCTGAACCAAAACCAAATAGATAGAACAAGGACAAATGATTACAAAAATCTTTCAGATACACAACTGACAAGGTTACAAACAATAGCCCTGGGAAAAGGGGCTAAATATAGTTACCCTCAAGAAATTGGAAAGACAGAAGAATATATCCCAAAAATCGAAAATCTGATAATGAAATTTGACGTTAAGGACCAGAGTAAAGTTAGGACAAAAATAACCAATGCAATTGCCAATACTAAAGGGCAGAAAGGAAAGGGAAAAAAGTTAGATAAATTAAAATATGAAAGACAAGAATTACTAGACTTGAGAAGAAACCCAGACATCAATATAATAGAGGCAGACAAAACTAAACTTATAATAATAAACACTTGTAATTACAAAAATAAAATGGAACAGGCAATTTTGAATCTGGATACAGAAATATGTCAAAAAGACCCAAATGAAAAATTCATAAGAAAGTTAGCAGAAATAAGAAAGCATGGCTGTCCACCACGAAACATTATTAATGCACATCCACCCATTGGTGCCAGGATGCCGAGAGCCTAGAAAAATGAAAACTCATAAAGATGATGCACCAGTGAGAGTTATAGTGTCAAAACAACGTTCTCCACTAATTAATTTAGAGAAGAACCTATTTAAGTACTTATCACCCATTTATGGGAGGAAAGTACAATGTCAAGAACACTGAGAAAGTTATACAAAAAATTAAACAAGTGAATCTCAAGGGAAATACAGTTAGAATGGCAAGTTTAGATGTTATATAACTATACCCAAACACACCAGTACCCTGTGCCATTGAGCTAATAATTAAAAAGTTAAGAACAAAAAATTTGTTAAACCAGGTGGAACTAAATGAATTGAATGAGATTTAAATTTTTATATACAACAACAACTATTTCCAATTCAATGGGAAAATTTACAAGCAGAAGTCCGGATCACCTATCGGCTCACCATTATCGACAATTTTTGCAGAAGTCATAAGGCAACATGTGGAGGAAAAAGCGACTGAAGAACATACCCCAAGACCACTGATGTATTGCAGATATGTGGATGATATACTGGTATTTGGGGAAAATGAACAAACTGAACTAATTGGTTTTAAGGAAAAAATGTCATCACCATTAATTGACCTAACAATTGAATTGGAAAGAAACAACCAACTACCGTTCTTAGATATCAATCTAATCAAGAAAAGGAACAGAATCGATTATCAGGTCTACAGAAAACCTACAAATGTGCCATCAATAATTCCGAAGAACTCCAACCACCTATGGGTACATAAAACAGCTGCAATCAGAAATTTAATAAAAAGAGCATTCTCCCCATTCCAGCAACAATAAATACAAAGAGGAAGAGATTAATAGAATGATAAAAAATTTCGGATATAATAAAAAATTATCCCAAAAAATTATATATGACATCAAACACAAAGTACAAAGACCAAAAAAGGAAGAAAATAAATATTGTGGAAGTTTCCCATATATTAAAAGACTATCTCATATTATAGAACGAATTTATAAAAATCACCAAAAAACCATTGGAATATCCGTAAAGACACAAAGAGATATGGTAATAAAAAATAAAAATCCAAGTACAAATATTGGAAAAATCAGGTGTATATTACATACCAGTAAAAATGACTAATAGTAATGATAAAAAAATAAACTATGTAGGAAGTATTAAATATCAGTTAAAAACCAGGTTCAACCAATATATAACGAACTGGAATAAAAAGGAGGAAAAAACTGCATTGGTGCAATATCGCATAGAAAATAATACAGAACCAGAATTTGAAAACATCAAACACCTAAAATCACATAGAACGGAGAAAGAGATCAGAATCACAGAATCGGTAATTATTGAAAAAACTGAAAGTACTAACTGCAACATTAATAAACCTAACAAAATACATGTGCAATGGAAAAAATTTATTACCAACAAAAAAAAAGAGAAAAAATAGAACAAAGTGTAATCCCCAATAATGACACCAGAGGACACCACCACAGATATAACGAACTAAAATATGTAACACCACCAACGAATCAACACCAAGCGGGGAGGAGGAGCCGAGTGAAGAAAAACTTCAAAGAATTGCAAGTGACAGCCATTTGCAATCTTTCCCAACTCTGAAGATGGGCATATGCCTGAAACACATGTAAATTCCAACCTAGTGGGAGTGTCCTTTGCAACACAGCACGAAGAGCGCGGAGGATGGACGGAAGTTTCTAGAAGTTTGAGAGTCAGCAGTTCCAAGGTTTTAACTTTTTATCTGTGAATTTCATTAAGGTTTCTGACCATAGTTTTTGCTTCTCAAGACTTGCATGCTCACTTTTGTGGTCTTCTACGAAAAATACCTAGAGGAATGCAGGAGGTTTCTTGATGTTTTTACCTAAAAAGGGTTTCTAATGTCAGTACAGGGTCATGGTTTTTTCGCATTTTTTCGTTTGGTCATTAGGTTTTAACCAAGACTTCGTTTGTTCATTGAGTTTTAACCAAGACTTCGTTTGTTCATTGAGTTTTAACCAAGACTTTGTTTTTAAGCCATACTCACCTTAGAAGAACCAAGACTTCATTTTTAAGCCATACTCACCAACGGAGTACCTGCAAGCGTGAATGTCACCGAAATTTTTGGCATGAATAATAATGACATTATATTTTAACTTCAAAAATTGAAAGCAATAAAAGGAAGACGACCTCCAAAAATATTGTGAGTAAAAGCCTTTTTATTCTATTTTACAGTAATATCATGTTTTACATACAAGGAAGTTTTAACTTCCGACGTCCAGAATACACTGAAGAGCAATTGAATTAGAGACTGCTGGCGTTATGCAAACGTGGCGCTGTGGGCGGCCCTGTAAACAGAAACCACATGACGTATGCAGTGATCCAACAATATAAGGAGTGATACGATGGGAATCAGTAAGCGTCGGACGCAGTATGAGTAAGACGAAGGATCTAAGTGCATTTGATCAAGAGCAAATTGTCGGGGCCCAACGAATGGGTCACTCCATCTCAGAAGTCATGTAGGCACTGGGATTTACATGAGCCATTGTGTCACAGGTGCACTGTGAGTACATCGAATCCGGTAAAACCATCCCTGCAAGGGCCAACTGCCGTGGACAACAGCATGTGGATAATCTTCAGCTAGCTCGCATTGTAACAGCGGATAGACGGGCCACAGTGCAAGAAATCACTCGGCAATTTAACGCTGGTGCACAAAAACGTGTAAGCAGCCACACCATCCAGAACCATCTCCTCGCTATGGGGTGCAGAAGCCATCGTCTAACGAGGGTACCGCTGTCAACCGCACATCACAGGGTGCAAAGATTAGCATAAGCGCGGGAACATCGCCACTGGACCCTAGACATGTGGGAAAATGTTGCTTGGACTGATGAGTCGAGATTCGCGTTGGTACATGCGGATGGCAGGATACGAGTACGGCGCAAACCACATGAAGCGATGGATGTTTCTTGCCAGCAGGGTACTCTTCAAGCTGGTGGTGGTGGCATTCTCGTCTGGAGACTGTTTAAGTGGACTGAAATGGGACCCCTGGTACGTGTGACATCGTCCCTCACAGGTCAACGTTACCGGGATACCCTGGGCGACCATTTGCTCCCGTTTGTGCATTTTCAACATCCCACTGGTGACCTCATCCTGCAACAAGACAATGCATCGTGCCAAAGTGTTAAAGGAAAAAAGTGACCAAGATCTTTCGGGTAAGTGATTTCGGGTAAGTAATATACACCTCACTCCCAAATTGTATCCAAATGGTTGGATGAACACTCCACGACATGACCTCGCTTCCTTGACCAGCTAGGTCACCTGACCTCAATCCCATCGAGCACATCTGGAATGCCACGAGGGAAATGTTCGAGGCTCTGACTCCCCTCCATCAAATCTTCACGAACTGTGGGAGCTTGTTCAGGGGTTGTGGATCCGTATGGCTTCCCAATGCTTCCGGTGTCTTGTTGAGTCCATGACGAGATGAATCGCCGCCGTCATCAGGGCGAAAGGTGGTGTTTTACTAGACAGGTATCTCTAATTCAATTGCTTTTCAGTGTATAACGTGGTAAAAGCAAATGCTAATATTTTTAACTAGTTGAAGATAATCAAGATATACTAACTAAGTTATAGCATGGGATACTTAATACTTGCTTAAACATAACCATAATTATATTAAAAATCAATCATTTTTCTTAGAGTAATGTTCACACCTGTTAATAGATGGTGCTACCTGTACATTGATGACGTCAATAGACAAACAAATGTTGGATTGCTTGATTATGGTTATGTTTTAGCAAATATTAAGTATCCCATGTTATAACTTAAAGTTAGTTTTATCGATGTGCAAATTTTCATCCTTGGGAATACATTAATTGCGAAGAACATACTGTATGTAAAGAAGTTTTACCACTGGAAACATAAGGCAGAGATTTTAGGTGGAAACAACTTCAGGTTCATATAATAATGAAAATTGGCAAAGTACAGTCAAAGATCAGGCCATTGGAACAGAATTAGTTCTGCGTGATAACTCGCACAAAAATTGTTCAATTGCAACAAAATTTTAATATGTTTTTCCAAACATATTAAAACCAACCGTATTGAAAATAGTTGAAATCAGCCTGGGGGCCAGTGAGATATACACACGATTTGTTTGGTAATTTCATGATAATTTCAATAACAATTGTCCGATTCCGATGGAAATTTTAATTATATCAGATACAGTTTTTACAGTAGTGGCACGAATATTTTTTTTTTTTTTTTTTTTGCTTTTTATGTAATGCTGAATTGCTGTGTACCTCAGCTGTTATACTGCCTGCTCACCCAAACTTGCCTTCAAAGCCATGAATTTTGGCTAAAGCGAACTGCATGGTTTTTCTTAATATATTTTATTAAGAAAATTAAAAAAAGAAATGGAAGATTTTGTTTGACCTTGCATACACCATTAATCAAAATTGCTGCCCTTAGGTCATGCTGGTTATCCCTAAAATTACCGTAGCTTCACATATTCCATTTGCGAGCTATTTTTTGTTTTGTTAAATACTGTCAGTTATGGCTTTATTTATGAAAATAGTTTTTTATGCTTTGGACTTTTTTCCCATGTCGATCTTACTGCATTTGTGCCATTACATTTTGAGAGGCAGTTCATACTGCTTTTATATCTGGTTGTCGTGGTGCGCTTGCAAAAGTTTTGGATGGTTTTCCATATATTTGGGTGGCCTACTTGTATTTGCCATTCATGGCATTTGCAAAAATATCAGTCAAATTTGTGAGGAATTTGGAATTTTTTTTTTTTTTCATTTTTATCCCTCTCATCAAGGCAAAACAGGTGTTGCTTCTAGTGATTGAGAGACATGTGCATTCCTTTCAGTCTCTACCTACTATGAAAGGCTGTTCTGCCCACCCCCACACCACCCAATAGCACCGACTCACACCTTTTAACAGTGGAGGTTGTTGTTTTTTTCTTCCCCAGGCATACATTTGTTGATGATGTCACATCAACTAGTATAGTTGGAGTGTTTTTAATTGGATTGCTATTATGGTTGACTTGGAACACAGCTATTCACCTCACCGCATCCTTGAATTGTAAACAGAAGTAACTCAACCCAGTTGGCATGTTGTGGAAAGGAGGTTTCACTCACATCACACCATATGTACAGTATTCTCTTGATCTACAGAAGGAGCTTGAGGCACACATAGCATGCAATTTTAATGCTTTTGAAATTCCTTTTCACACACGCCCATTCTCTCCGTGACATTTGTGGGGAACAGACCTTTTCTTCTGTGTATGTGCACTTTTTTTTGCTTTATCTTTTGTAAATACAAATATTTTATTATTATTTTTCAACAGCTTTCATTTTAGTGTGTCTAGTAGATCAAATTAGTTCAGGAGTTTTATTTTCTCATTGTGGAGATTGTCTTAAAATGAAATTCAAGATTTTTTAAGGTGAAAAGTAGAACTGATTATATGGATTTTTCACAACCACAATCAAGTATAAGAAAATAAAATAATGGACCATGATGTGGAGTCAGTCAACCTGATTTCCGAGCATGTGTGGCATGAAATCTAGAGTTGTCCAGGGAGCCACATTTAGTAAAGATCCAGACTAAGAAATTTTGCTAGTAGACATTGGCCACCAAGACCAAAATTGATAGTGACCATACAAAAAAAAAAAAAAAAATCAGTGGCCAAACTTTGAAAAAATCAAAATGTATATTTCATACTTTTATTTTTATAAAATTGCTTACCATAACTTCAATATGTTTTATTTTGCATATTTCAATTATAGTATGCTTAAAAGTTGAAACTGAAGTAATAAAATACATAAATTAATCTTTGTAGTTTGGTCGGCGAGATTTCACGCTATCCTCCCATCATAGTGTTATTGCACTTCAGAGTCAAAATTACTCATTTTTATTCCTGATGTTTTGATCCTAATGCAACTTTCACATGTGTTCTTTTTCATAAGAAGGCTTCTTTCACCTTATGTGTTTTTAACTGCTGACCAAAGACATTCCACACGAGCATTCAATGGCAGTACCGTTAAAAGCACAGTTACTAGATCTCTCATGACTTCAAAAGGCTTTAGATTATCTGAATTTTCTAATTTGTGTAACAAATCATTTGCAATTCCACTTAGTAGTTCTAATTCTGACTATTATATAGCTCTAATTATTGTACTATTCTCTTTTACGTGCGATATTTCAAAGTAACTTGTACAAAAAACTAGCGGATAATGCTTACCTTGGCATTCCTTTCTAGCGACGGGAACATTTCACGCACGTGTTTTCTGGTCCTTTTAGGACAATAACATCAACAAAGGACCGGAAAACACGTGCGTGAAATGTTCCCGTCGCTAGAAAGGAATGCCAAGGTAAGCATTATCCGCTAGTTTTTGTACAAATCATTTGCAATAGACGAAATTCTGTTAGGATTCACACTAACAAGAATCTTCTTGAGTTGAAGCCACTATTCCAAAGCATGATCAGGGTTAATCTTTAAAACTTTGCATATTTCAGTTATTGCATGATTACCATGATTGTTTAGGCCTTCAGAAGATTTGGGAAATAGCACCTCATCTAAAGAGCAGACATGTATTTGCAGAAAACATGTTTGGACATATTTAAATCTTTTTTTTCAAGTTTTTGTGCAACTCCTTTTTCAATAAATCAATGCTATTTTCTGTAGAACCTAGTCCTATATCTTCATCATCTGCAACACATCTTCGTTGATCACATGCCGTGCTGATTTGGTGACCTTGAAATGTTGATGGCATGTCATCATTTTGAGACAAAGATTCCTTAAAAAAGGACCAATTTGCCTCATCATCTGCAGATTTTAAAATAAGCCAACAACTCTAGTTCAATAACATAGCACAAAACACTACTGATGTCCACATCAGTTTTTTTCAACTTCCTGGAAAATTCAGCAACACATGAAATTACGTCAAAAAATCCATTGATTCTCTCAATGGTGTCCCACTACGCAACCGAGCCCGGCATTTCTTTAATAATATTAACACCAATGAAAATAATGCAACGAAATTTGAAGTGGACTTACCTCATTTCATGCAAAATGTAATGACATCACAACATGTGCTGGAAGTGGCCACCATTTGAGTCCAGACAGCATTGATCCCGGCGCACTACATTGTGGAAAGTCCTTGCCAGTACGTCCGCAGTCACTGCCTGAATTTCTTTGGTGATATTTGCTTTCAAGGCATCTATGGTTTGTGGTTTCTTTTGGTAAACTCTCCCTTTTAGATATCCCCATAAAAAGTAATCAGGAGGTGTCAGATCAGGTGAGCGCGGTGGCCATGAACCCTTCGAAATGAAGCAGTCGCCAAAAAAAAAAAAAAAGACTGAATTTCGGCCATACTGGTGTGTGATGTCACTCCATCATGCTGGCAATATCCCATGGAGAGTTCTTCGTCGTCCAATTGATTTACAAAGGTGTTGAAGATTTCCATAATGCAGCTATTGTGATGGTTGTGTCGAAGAAGATGGGGCCAATTATGTGGCACCGGGTCATCCCACACCAAACACCAATTTTCTGTGAATGAAGGTTCTTCAGGTATCGCGTTGGGATTTTCACTGGTCCAAATACGGGAATTTTGAAAATTGACATATCCGGACAGGTGAAACCATGCCTTGTCTGAAAACCACGTGTAGTCCAGAATGCCCAGATTTTCCTGAAGAAATGTCTGAAACCATCGACAGTATGTCCCTCGTTTCACGTGGTCAGGCTTTTCAGTTCGTGGACCACGGAGATACAGTATGCATGAAGCTTCACTTTTTTCACAGCATGTTGAGAAGTACTTTTGGACAACCTCATTTCCTGTAACAGTTAGCGAAGTGACTTCCTGGGAGACGCAAGTATTCGGCCCTTTACATTCTGAACCGTTTCCTCGGACATTTGTGGATGACCTCTTGCATGGTCGTCTAGTAAAGTCCCCTTGGTTTCCGATTTCTTTGACAATGCCCAAATGGTGGACTTGCTCGGCAGATGTCTGCCTGCAAACCTCTCCAGGAATTCCTATTGACAAGACTTTAATTTTGATTCTGTTTTCCAATAAGTGCGAACAATAAACACTCGCTCCTTCAGAGTACACCAATACATTTTTACACGTATGCGAACAGCCACGATGGCATAACAAAGCAGCAGAGAGACGCATCCGGCTGGCTGGCAGACAGCGCCGGGTTCAGTGTTTTCTGGATGCAAATGATGGCCAATTCCAGCACATGTTGTGATGTCATCACATTTCACACGTAATGAGGTAAGTCCACTTCAAATTCCGTTGCAATATCTTAATTGGTGTTTATATTATTAATGAAATGCAGGGTTCGGTAGTGAGTGGGACACCCTGTATAACCAAAATTTGATTTAAGAAAATTGAGCTAGAAATTGGAATTCCCAAAAATGATCATATTTATGAGAAATTTTATGGGTTTCATTCATGTTGTTTTTCTTTCTTTAATGTACTGCTGCCTGCTTTGCTGTTTAGGAGTTTTTAACCACGTCTTCTAAGAAACTATCAGATTCCATTATTGTTACCACAAGTATGTATTTTGGTAAAAAAAACCTATGTATTTTAACGTGAATCTGTTTCACATTTTTCAAAAAGGAGTTTGAAAAATGTGAAGAATGATAAAAAAGTGAATATTGGCATTATGTTCTAACATAGAAACTTTATCTTTCACAGAAATTAGGAAGTGGGATGTTTTTCTTGAGGTACTGTTAAAAGCACACTGATTACAGTAAAAAGTATTTTGGAAGGAAGATACTATGAAAAAAAGTCTCTGCTTTTTGCTGACTGTGATAAGTAATAGATATAAATCAGAAAAAATATCCAGATTGTTGGTTATTTGGAGTTACCACTCATTTTGCCAAATTAAATTCCCTGAGTTTTCCCATCTGCACACAATAGTATTTTTAAAAGTCACACAAACTGCATTTTAACTGGATGAACAGTATAACAGAAACAACACTAGTGGACAAAACTTGAACTAAATCATCTGCTGACGAGGTGAAAAAAAGCAGTCTAACACACGAAAAAGAAAGATCTTCACCGATCTCGTAAACATCAGAACTGGCGTAAAAAAATAGTACTTGTGCACAGGAATACCATACCTGCCAACATTGGCCCTTGTCAGTGGTAAAGCGGCATACACAGATGCTATTTTACAAAACTATGCATCTCTTTGTGAAAAAGAAATATGCGCCACAATTTCTTTTACAACAAAACATTACAATAAACAAGGACACTAATGACTCTAACATGTACGAAACACAAAGTTGATTCCCCTGGCAAGGGCATGATAGGTAGCATTGCGAGATTTAAGTTCAAAACTTCCACCAGTAAAAATCAGTCAGATGCATTCTAAATCCCACAATGCTCGACAGACAGGAAATCTAAGCAAGTGAACCCGCAGTGCATGAACCTCCACTTACCATATGATCATACTGCCTCTAAAATTGCAGTTTATGTCAAGATGAGACCAAAGAAGGAAAAAAAACACCAAACTTTTTAACTGAGTGAAAAATCAAAACACACAGCAAGAATGTGGATTACTGTCAGTTTGTCTTTTGTTGACTCTGCAGCTGCACAGCATCCATTGCTTAATTTTTTTTCTGCTGATATCTTTCTCTCCCTATTTCTTCATCGATGCTTTCCTTTCCTTTCTTTTTTATGCCCTCTGATAACAATAGCTTTATCCATCACGCTGAAAGAACTTTCAGCCTGAGGACCATGAGTGTGTGATATCAAAGCTTTAACTATTTTAGATAAATGGTGTAACTTTGAGAATATGAATACTTTTGAAGACCATGCATCAATTTTTAAAAAAATTTCAACTTTGTCACTTCCATTTTCGGGAATTTCCCCTCCCTTATCAAGCTTAAATGCAAAAACTTATGGGACGGGAGATATTTAATGATGCAGGAGAGTGGGAATATCTGGGGGGGGGGGGGGGTGGCATTACGGGATAAATCTTTGCACCGTCCGACTTCCGGTTTTGGAAATTTTCCCGCTATTTCCAAGCTGAAATACAATTATTAATGCAGTAAAATGTTATTTAACAATAATACTGGGCACAGGCAACATTGCAAGAAAAAGGAATTATGATTACAGAAAAAATCTGAACTCTATCGACCTTCCGTTTTCAAAATTTTCGTAAAGATGGAATTCCATCCTCCGACAAACATCCCCCCCCCTCCCGTCACACACACACACCCCACACCCTAAAAAATTATGTTCACTTGTATACTGATCTCACGAACTACCAAAATAATAATGAAAAATCCGGAATTCCTCGATTTTGAGAAAGAGATGCCTGAAGATTACAAGGAAATGTTTGCAGCGTCTAACCTCCGTTTCTGCAAATTGTTGCCTACAGTTTCAAAGTGAAATACACCATTTATGCAATAAAATCACATTTAACAAGAAAACTGGAAGCAAAGGCAACATTGGGAGAAACAAATTACAATTATGGTAATGTTTTTACTCCATTTAACTACTATTTTTGAAAGTATTGAAACACAAAATACTGTCTCCAGACAGACCCCCCTCCCCCAAATTGTCTTCAGTTTTACACTGATCCTGAGGCCGATTTAAATGATGAAAAAAAATGCAAAACTCCAAAAATCTGCTTAAGAATATCATGTATATCATAAAACAGCAACAAAATTTAAAAAAAAATAAACAAAATGAAAATATGTAGAATCCATATTTTCGACAGCAAGGTCCATAGTTCCGTAGTCAGACAACTACATCCGTAGAAACTACGAACATTCCGTAGTAATTGGCAGGTATGGGAATACTATTACAGTACAACCTCGAAAATCTGGAATCTTATGGACTTTGCCGGTTCAGGATTTTAGAATTTTCGGGATTATAGAGTTTGGATAAAATTCAAACTTAGTATTAACTAAATACACTATGAAACACTACTTTTGGTAAAAATAATAACAAAAACTCAAGTTAACCAATTAAAAAATATATACAGGGTCCTTAGGATAGTCCATTTACCCCCCATCTAACTTTTAAATTGCGTATCGTACTGCCATGGAAGTAACATGTACCTATAGGAAAGTGACCCTGCTCAATCGATTGGACGTGCTTGTAGCGTCCCTAGTGGCAAAATATGTAACTTAGGAAAACTAACTCAGAAACCAAGAGAGATATGCAAAAAAGTCCTATTACAAAATGAAACAGTGGTGTGTAATTAGTACAAAATGACACTTTGTTCAACAGAAACACAAGAAAATGCAAAGGCGTCAGATGTCCAACTGCTAGCACGCAACAGCAACCAAAAAGTGATTACATGATATAACATGTAGTTATGCTAATTTCAAGTTTGACATAAAATGACGTCAGACAGCCGAAGGGCTATAAATGATGGGTGGGAATTAAGAGTGAGGAGAGTTCAAAAATGGCTTGTAGGACTTGCAATAGATGAAGCACCAAATATGATGGAATGGTAAAATGGTTTATCTACAAAAAAATGACAGATGCCATTGATCACTTAATCACTATTCATTGTATTGCAAGTGAGCTGCAGTTACGTGTACAGACCTCAGTTAAGGATGTTCCTTGCATAGGTGAAGTCAACATAATGTTAATTTCAATTTTTTAATTTTATGGTCTATCAGCTAAACACCAGAAACAACTTTGCAATATAGCAACTGTTTTGGCATAAAAGATACTAAAAATTCAGAGAGTTCATGCAATTATGTTGCACGAAAAGCAGGATGTATCAAATCAGGAATTATCTCTGTAACTATTCAGACAGAACAAACTTCTGTTCAACACGTTGTTGATAGAGACTTCTCACTTTGGTCACGGGCTTGTCATAGATCTTCATGAACTCAAAGTTGTTATTAATTAGTTCTAAATATATATGCAACTGCTTACCTTGTCTATTGCTGCTGGTCTTTCATATTTGGTTCTGTTCAAAAACAAACCACTATTTCATTCCATCCCTGTTCAGAATCTCGATGTTCA